>OZ034820.1:6771401-9271401 GCA_964030455.1 Linum trigynum | reverse complement strand
TAGGAAACATGTACAGAATTGTAATTTAGGTGCTTCATTAGTGTTGTTTCCATAAGAAGGTATTATCTGAGGTGGTTATTCTAGAATTGTGAGTCGTGATTGTATCTCCTCTAATAAATTGTCAAGTTAAACTATAAAAGAGGCTAACATGAGCTTCCTCTTTAATTTAGATGGTAAGAGAGCAATGACCAACGTCAAATTGATTGGGGGTTGACAATGCATGAGAATCGTTTAGCCTTCTTCAGAGTATCACAAGATCCTGATAGTATCTTAACCAAAGCAATTTTTGTTTTCATGCCTGATGTTGATGTAAGTTGTTTACCTAGAGGAGAGCCCCAACAAGTTAGCTCTTGGAGTTGCGATGCGAAAATGGGTAAGGCAGAAATGGTTTATACAAAGGCCATACTATGATCATATAGAATGCGTCTCAAAATATTGATGAAGCCACTGAGGAGAAGAGAGAAATCGTCATTGGTACTCTAAATTTACAAGGCTATTAAAATGATCATTCCCTTCATTTCATGTAAATTTGTATGTAGTTTGAAGTGATAGAAAGTACATAGTTGTAAGTCATTTGTGTGTTTAGTGTAGCAGAGTGGTTACGAGTGATTTGGTAGGATTTCACAGTGGTAGGGATATTGATAAAAGTTATTATCTGTTGGTGCTTCCACGCATATATTGCTTGGCTATTTCTGTTGTTGGTATATGAGATTTCTACAGCAAATTGCATGCTTTGCATTTCTTTTTTTTAATATTATTTTAATTAACTAAAGTATATATCAGAAAAAACTGACTCACACATTCCATCGATTTGATTTGGACATTGCTGGTTTTTGTTTTCTCAGGCAGGGACTCATCGCCTTTGATGTCACTGTGGTTTTCGGTCTAAGGGCAATCCAATGGGGTTTTCTTATGAAATCTCTTAGTGGCTTCCATTTTTACCATCAATAATTGGAGCTAGGTAAGCATTCCTTTGGTTTTTTCATGTTCACTCTAGGACATCATGGTGCATGACAATAGTGGCTATATTTAAGGTAACGGCTTGGTTTGGATTGTCCATTATAGTGTTTATGTTTTACTATTTTCTTTTGTAATGCAATGTGATAATGACTTTCCATCATATTATTATATATAGTGTTGTTGACCTATCTCCGGCCATCGCCGCGTACATGTTAACAGATAATATTAGTTAGCATCTAAGAGTCAATTTTCGTGACTATACGTCATGCCAATGGCCGGGTGATAAGCTAGTTAACTTTAAAAAAAAAAAAAAGTGAAAGCGAAGCTAATCTATGCAGTTCAAAAGAGAATGATTGGGCCGATGGGCTTTAGTGGTTCCAGCCACGAGACCAGAACTTGCGTGGCCAACAATAGCCAGCACAGTTGGGCCAGATCTGCCGACTTTCTCCTCTCGTCCACCTTGTTTTTGTTCCTTTTCATTTTCCTTGATTTGTCTCGCCGGAGAAGTGGACTGGTAATTACTCATTTCCCTTAAGCTCAGTGTTGACGAAGAAGCAGCTGGAAGGAGAAATTAGAAAGCAACGGTAATGGCCGGAAAAGAAGAAACTGCAGAAGTAGGAGCCGAACCGAGTAGCTCCTCGCCATCGCTGGAGGATAGGCCCGGAATCCTAATCGTCGGCCCTTCCGCCGTCGGCAAACGCAGCCTCCTCTCCCGTAAAACTCTCTCTCTCTCTCTCTCTTCCTCTCTGTTGCCTCCTCTCCACAGCTTCATTCATCGCCGCTTAATTGTGAAAAACCTGCTCCATACCCCATAGGTTTGCTTTCACTGGATCTCGTAGATGATCCTGATTCCGATTCCGATTCTCAATTGCTCATCCGCGGGTCAGTACTCTCTCTTAATCCCTCTTCGCATTTTCCCCTCCTCGAAACAGTTGTGTGAACCTTCAATCTCTTGGCGCTAACAGGTGGACGATCGACACCAAATACTACTCCGCCGATGTATCCGTCTGGGTTGCACACCTCACCGACGGTTTCCGCATCGAGAACCTCCCATCTCGCCGCCGATTGGCCGCAGTGGTCATGATTTTCGACGCTACTGATGTCAGTCTTCCCTTTCTCTCTCTCTCTCTCTGTTCTTTTCATTTCAATTCGGCTATTCGTTCACAATCTATTTGCTATCTTAATCTCGTTTTGTGCAGCTCTCGTCTCTTGCTGCAGTTCAGGAATGGGTATCCCGCAACGAAATCCACGATTTTGAGATACTGTTATGCGTAGGGAACAAAGTGGATCTTGTTCCGGGCCATCCCGTTCACCAATAATACAGAAGGCGGTTGCTGCGACGGCAGCAAAAGCTCGAGCTTGAGCAGTCTGCCTCTGATGAGTTCGGAATCTCTGAAACCGAAGGTGCAAATTTGTTAGGGAATAATGAAGACGAAGAAGAAATGGTAGAAGAAGATCAGTCCTTTCCAATCAGGAGGTCATGTATTGAGTGGTGCACTGATCGGAATATTGAGTACATTGAAGCTTGTGCTTCCAATCCCGAATTTGACAAATGTGAGCAAGGCTCTGTCCTTAGGCTTCAATGGCGATATTGATCTAAAGAATAGACTAATAAGTGGCGCCTATGCCTTCTAAGTGGTAGAAGCTTTCTGCAAAATGTAGATTTTTCCCCTGCTGGGTTGCTAGCATCTCTATTTTAGGTTAAATCAAGGTTCTTTTTGCTGCCAAAAGAGTTGTAATAAGCTTCTTTTCGTCTCAGGTCTGTCTGTTGATGGTGACAGTCAAGGGATGGAACGAATCTTTGGTGCACTTTCTGCACATATGTGGCCTGGAATGGTTTTGAAATCTGGAAATAAGATTGCTGAACAACCATTACCTGACGAAGAAGGTTTTTTTACTAGCTCCTTTGCCTTTTGTATTCTGTTTTGTTCTTGAACTTTTTTGTGCTAACTGGTATGTGTGCAAGATGCAGACTTGTCTGAGGAGTCAGATTATGAATTAGAATACGAGGTGCTTTCGGCAGGTTCTGCAGAACCATGGGATGATACCAGATGGGTTTCTTCCAGCACTACTAATTCCACTCCGAGCGAAGGGGAATCTAGTGCAGCAGAAAAACATGATGTTGCTGGACTTAGCAACGGGAACAAAGAAAGTCTTGCATCAAATGCTGGAGAAGGTGGCATTGTGACTCACCCTGAGAATGGAGGAAAGGGTTATGAAGGAAATGTGCAGCTCTCGTCTACTCAGAGAGGGGAATCGTCAGAGGATGGCAAAGGAGCAGTGAGAAACACAGAAGTATGGGAAGCAAATGGTGAGGTTGAACCATTCGACTTTGAGGACTTGGAAAAGGTCGTGTTTGAAATAGGGAATATAAGAGATGGGTTGAGATTGATGCCAGATGTACAGAGAAGGGAAATGGCTGCAAATCTGGCAATGAAAATGGCTTCCATGTTTGGGGGCGGCAGTGATGATGAGGAGCCTGATGAATTGGAGTGATTTGCTGAATTTTAAGATGAAGGTGAAAAGATGTTTGTAAAGTTCTGTGCTGTATTTTTCAGATTTTCTCCCTGGTACCATCATCCTGAGTTAACAACAAGCTATTGGACGGTTATAAGATTGGTGGTTACGAGTTTGATAACACTAGGAAAGAATTTGGCTACAGGGCGTAGTGTAAGCATGTGCTGAATTAGTCCTCACGGCCTCCATTTTGTTGGTGGTTCTTCGTGGCCTTTTTGAATGAGAATTCACAAGTTTTGAGAAATGCAATCGAGTCATTTGACGACTTGAGCACACCATTCCTCATTTACTTCTCCATGAGAACTTGATTTGGCGAGTTGACAAACATGGATAGCCAAAGGCAGGAAATGAACAGAATATACATCTCACACTGCTAGCCGAAGATATAGCATCATTCATGGTTGTTTAATGGAAACAGCCGGCTTCACGAAGCTGAAATCGTCCTCATTTCCAGTAGTACTTTCCTCCCCAGCATGCTGGTGGGAGAAGGATTCATCCATCAAATTTCCGCCAGAAATCGGAATCCGATCATCCAACTCTTCACCTTCATGATCCCTCAACCCACCAATCAAACTCATATGAATGATTGATGACGAAGGAACAGGGGACAAAGCCTCGGTTTCCATGTCTGACAACTCATCATCATCGCGGTATGCGTAGTAAGCTCGTGTAGAGTGGCCAGTGGTCTTGAAACGGTGCAATGTGTGGCCAGAGGAGCCGGTGGAGAGCAAAGTTCTGGCCGTGGAGGAGCCATCTGCTGTGACGGACATTGGGCTTGCATCTCCACCGCCCAGAGTTCTGACTGATAAAGACGACTTCGAGCCTCTTCCCGCTGTCTGCTTCTTCTTCACGGCCATGTGCCACTTCTTCAAAGCCTTGGATGTCTGCTCATCGAACACTGCTTTCTTCATGTTGGAACCCATCTGTGGGAAAATGCATTTTCCCCATTGTATGTGAATTACTGCTCATGGTAAAAAATTAATTTGATGGTAATTGCTTTATTAATTAAGTACTAGGAACCTGAGTCACTAGTGCATAAAGGGGAAGCGTGATGTAACTGCATAGGAGTAGGACACCAACCCTGCAGAAGCAATGGCAATGGAATAAGATATGAAAATAGAAATATCCCCAAAAATGACCAAAATTTATGAAGAAATACCTACCCGAGGCTGACTTTGACAATGGCCAGAGTGAAATTAGCATGGAAGCACGACTTTATGCCAAATGCATACTGCGATGTAGACATAAAAATGGTCAACTATGACTATGAGCATGTATATCATCTATTTGACTATGCACAGCTAGAACAGGAAACTCCATTTACCCATATCCACAGGAAATATGTTATCTGGAAAGCGTTCTGCAGGATCACCCAAAGAGAAGCGGCAGTCAGTAGAAGTAAATTTTAATAACAGGTAAATGCAACCGTATATATGAAGTGATTAGATTCAAATGATAATTCTGGACTAAATATTTCGTATTTATGGATGTGGTGTAAGAGTTACCTGAAATAAAGCAAAATGGATGAGATGAAGAACTAACTGGGGGCGACCAAACCAAAAGTATTTGTCTGACCCTTGCACGAGTGGTATCCCTTGCACCACTGCATGCCTGTCTGAGATGTCGATTGCCATCTTTGTCAAAATTGACTGAAGCTTTGTTCCAACTGCTAAGATTATCTGCAGCAAGACATCTTAAACTGTTCAGTCTCTCCATCATCCATACAAAGAGAACAACTTTCATTCTTATAAACGAAAGAGACACTATTTCTATCTAGTCTCTTACAATCACAGGAATTGTGGATGCCCAAAAGAGTGCTTGCCAACCTGAATCCATAACCAAACCCAGTCAATTACTGCAAATAAACAATGCTTTCAAATCCTTTGCACAAGAACCAGTACAAGCACAGACTTACCATTAACATTCAGAAGCAGGAAAACCACAAAAGACGCCCACAAAACAGGACTGCCAATCGCATTCAAAATGAATTCAGTTATTAATCCAATTCTATAATCTCCAATCCAAGCCAACTGTAGAGAAAAGAAATCTAATTTATCATGATTACTATATAAAATAGGACACACTACCTCACTCCGACCACAAGTTTAAAATCATCCTCCAATGACCTCTTGATGTACTTTTGGAAATTGAACTTACTTCCAGGAGCTAGGTGTACCTATTGCAATGAAACAAACCCACTATCATAAGGAAAGAGGGGACTGATATCTAACTCACTTCCCAAGTTAAAGAGAATTTGGCTATAAAGTCGAGGCATGGGATAGACAAGACTTACAGTGATGAACCCATTGCGCAATGTCATGTAGTCAGACTTACTAACTGATCTGAAGAACTGCCTACAGAAGCATCCCTGCAGTGACCAGAAACATTCAGCTCAAGAAATCACATTCAACCGACCTCCATTTAATCTTTTGTGGTTATCAATTTGTTTTCCGAAGATAAGATCATCTTCTTCATCTACACTAAGTAGGCGAAAAGAACACTTTCACCAATAAATGGAAGCTTGAGTTTATGAAATAAAGTACAGTTCGTATGATCTTACAAAATAAAAGAAGACTGGAATCCTTGTCCAGAAACTTGTATGTGCTCTCACGAAAGATGTCTCATGAGTAAGCCGGAACCTTGAAGGATCTGTTAACAAGAGCACGTTGTTATCCTGTGACATGAGAAGCAAAATGGAAAGGGGTTTTCCAAAAACATTCAACAAAAGAAACATGAACAGGGAGTTCCAGCGTAGAAAGTTTGACCAAAATACCATTAGAGAACTCATAATCATGAGAGGAGGTTTCTTGCTCCCACTCCTTCCAGGCACGAATCTAGACCATTAAGAAATCAACAATAGATCAAGTTTCCTATTAAAATTATGCAAAAGAGGAGGTAAAGAGACCTTGAGTTCAGAAGCTGAAAGTCACATCTCAGAAGTATGTATGCAAAATGGAATGAAGGCAATAGGCAGTAATCTACCTTCAATCTCCCGAGCATCATGGTTACAAAACTATAGATCACATGAAAGACAGCTAAGAAGAAAATGAGGATGTGTAGTTGATGCAGTCCATTGGCTGATATAAGTGGTACGTGCCCCTGTACAGAAGAACCATATCAGTAAGATACACATTATAGACTCACTAAAGATTCTTAGAATCACGATATGACATATTGAGTGATTCAACTAATCTCAATCAAGTTGACCCACTACAAACTTACCTAAAACCCTAAACTAGACTGGTCAATTTCCAAATCAGGTCATGATCCATTCCTCATAAGTCTCAAACACATACATTCACCAATAATCTAACTTGATGGAACCCATCTCTCAATTTAGTAAGAACGCAAGACTACAGCAACACGGTGGATTCAATTTAGGAGGCATGCTATGATAGATGGTAATTTCAGCTAAACAAAACCATGTCGACTTATAATAGACCAAAGTCAAAATCAACTCACTCATCACTAGTCATGAGGGTAAGAATTGCAACACAGACCTCCTTGCACTTTGTAGCAGAGTCTGCACCAGCTAGCATTCTGTGTTCAAACCATAACAGCCTCCGACGATGTTCCTCCTCCTCATCAGTTTTGTGCTCACCCTCATAAGCACATGGCAGCATCGAATTTGCTACCTCTGAGGGGACACAAATCTTCAAGATGTAGTTCTGACCAAAAGTCAGCAGCAATGAAATGAAACCCAGTACCATAAGCTCTGCAACACCAAAACCCAACAATTGCTTAAAACACTGTGGTATAAAGGTTCCAACTTTATGAAGCCCACACAGGAAAAGACAGAGAACCCACCAGCCTTGACCTTCTCCAAGGCCTCGAATAGAGCTCTCTTGTGCCGTTCTGTAAACCACTGCAATTTTAATCCCGTTAGAAGCAATCACACAATTCAATCACAAAAACAGAAGCTTCACGAGTACAGACCGAGCCAAGTTTGTGAAGAAGCTTCTCAAGGAGGATAGAGATGATGATGATCACAGCACAGACACCGGCGACGGCCCAAGTTGGAGTCTGATTCAGCTCCCTCTCAGGCCCGCATGCACTGGCCGCCGTAACCAGCGCAATTCTGCCGCCGTGGGCAAGCCATAAACAGAAACTGACCCACACCAATTTCATGCCGAGGATTGCAAACAGGGGAATGGCTGATTGATGAAGAGTAGGCAAACGCAAGAAAGGAAAACTTTATAGAAGGAGCGGACAAAATCAATCAAGACTTGGGTTGACTGTTTGTTGTTTTTGGTTGGGAACAACAACAAGAAGAAGAAAGAATCAGTCTGTGCGTTTGCAAAAAAGGAAAGAAAACAGCGGTGGGGAAGAAGTCCGTGGCGGCATCTTTCGTTTTTCCAAAGCCTCCACCAAAAACACCTACAATTTACCAACGCCATGGCGTACGTAGAATTAGATTAAAGAAAGGGTATAATGGAATTCCCCACTTGCGTTTGCTTATCTGCTAGTTCCAATAGCCATTAACAAATGACAGAAGATTTGAGATGGGATAGGCACTAACCAGTAACCAAGTAGCAGCAGCAGCTCCAATGATTCTGCTCTGCAAATATATGACGAAGCATGCGAATTCTGTTCCTTTTGCTCTCTGATTTTCTTATGGTTTTCTTTCGGTCTTTTGTTTTCTTCCGGCCGTTTTTGTTTTATAACGTTGGTGTGCAGTTTTAGGAAAAAACCAAAAGTGTTAAAAATACGGTTTTGAAACTGGGAAGCTACTATTATCCACCTGGGTGGGCGAGCAGTAAATTAATAAATGCATAGTTTGGGAAACAAGGAAAAGGACTCGCAGCCTTGATTGGCGCCACAATTACATGTTACCGGTGTCATTCTCTACGCGGATTCATTTTGTTTACAACTCTACATGTTGACAGAGTTATGGATCAGCAAAATCCAGATAGAAGAAGGATTGCAGAAGAGCAGATGGAACCGAAGTAGTTTAGAATAGCTTCTGTCTGTAAAAGGTGCTGCGACACCGTTTTCTTTATAGTTGAGGTTAGCCGTTAAAACACTGTTTAGTGTTTAAAACTAGCCAGTGCCAGAGAGACACGTGGTAACTATCTGTAATCCTTGATTATGAGCTGATATAAAAGAACAGAGCAGCATACTGCTGTCTCTGTGATTTCGACGACATTCTCAACCCTAAACAAAGAAAATCGTCATGGTATCAGAGCGACCGTTCTGAGCCCGTTTCCGCAACGCGATGTCCGGGCAATCCGAGGCTGAATCGACAGATGAAGCTCGGCGTGCCGGTGGCGTCTTCGACAACACAAATTCTCCATTTGGGACTGTGTAGGTGACCAGAGCGGCAACAATGGAGTCATCGTCTTTGGTAGCCCACTCTACCTTAACCCAAATGAGAATTTCACTCAACCCATCGTGTCTGAGTCGTTGGATGGGACTAATTACTCCATGTGGAGTAGATCTATGAAGAAGGCATTGAAAATGAAGCACAAGTTATGCTTCATTGATGGATCTATGGCGATTCCAGCCAGAAACGATCCAAGCTATCTTCTGTGGGATAGTTGCAATATAGCTGTAGTTACTTGGATTCTTAATACACTGTAGAAAGATATCAAGAGATCTGTTATGAGTCATGAGAATGCCAAAACCTTGTGGGATGAGCTTCATCGTAGGTTTGGTCAGTTAAATGCCAATAGATTGACAAATCTTGAGGATGAGATTCATCGTTGCAAACAGGGTTCCATGACTATCACTCAATACTACACTCTAATCAAGGGCTTATGGGATGAATACTCAGAATATAGTCCTATTGTTGAGTGTAATTGCATTTCAGGAAACCCAATACCTTGCACTGCAGTGGTAGCATACAACCAGAAGCAAGAGACTGATTATTTGATTAAATTTCTTAGGGGTCTGAACCCAGAGTTTGAAGGGGTAAAGAAACAACTCCTGATGTTGAAGCCTCTACCTACAGTAGCTGATGCAGTAGATGATTTGCTGCAACATGAGCAAGAGTTGAAAGCTAACACATCAGGAAGTGGGAAAAGGTCACAGACTGTGGCACTTGCTACAATCCGAGGCTACCAAAGCAGCTGAGTCTACTGAAAGGAATCATGGCAAGAAATACTGCAAGTTCTGCAAGAAGACCAACCATAATATTGAGGAATGTTGGACTTATAAGAGGAAGGTTAAGGAACAGGAACAGGCAGGTGGTGTACAGCCTGGGCTCCAGAAATTTGTTGGTTCAGTGTCACACAGCAACTCTAGTGGTAGTGAATCACCATCTGAAGTCAATTACCACAGTGAAGCCAGTATGGTAAGTCATCCTCCTCCTGGTTTTACCCCAGAAGAGATGAACAAGCTAAGGTATTTGTTGCATTATGGTGCTAGCAACACACCACCCTCTACCACTGTCCATACTTCACCTTCACCCCCAACCTCACCCTCCATTCAACACCAAGCCTATTCTGTGTCTCAGTACCTACCCCCATTTCCAAATTACTCAGGTAAATATGTCTTATCCTCAGCTATTCAATTCAGTAACCTCAAACCTGATAGCTTATGGATCTTAGACACGGGAGCATCTGACCACATAGCATGTTCCTTAGATCTGTTTACTGAGTATAGGAACGTACAAGACATATTTGTCCACTTACCAAATTCTTTTAGAGTCTTAGTAAGTCATATAGGGACTGTCAAACTACCATTTGGACTTTTCCTATATAATGTTCTCCTAGTGCCCAGTTTTTCATTCAATCTAGTTTCAGTAAGTAGACTTACACATGACTTTCCTCTTTCCTTACACTTTCATTCTGATATTTGCCAAATCCAGGACCTTCTAAACAAGAGGACGATTGGTTTAGCAAGAGAAATTAAAGGACTCTACCAGCTTACCTTTTCACATCAGAACACCAACCTACCACAAGATCACCACCAAAGCCAAGCAGCTAGTGTTTTCAACTTTAGCACTCAACAAGTAGACTTGTGGCACTGGAGATTAGGGCACCCCAGCAATGATAGACTTAGCATGTTACAACACATAGATCCATCTGTAACTAGCTCTAAAGTAGATCATTGTAACATTTGTCATTTCTCCAAACACAAAAGACTACCTTTTCCTGTTAGCACCACTAATGCATACAAACCTTTTCAGCTTGTTCATGTGGATACATGGGGTCCTTTGTCAGTAATTTCTTATGATGGATACAGTTATTTCCTTAACATTGTGGATGATTGTTCAAGAGCTGTTTGGGTTTATCTGATGCATCATAAAAGTGAAACCAGAGATCTCTTTAAAGGCTTTTGTTCCCTTGTTAAAAACCAATTCAACAGTGCAATACAGATTGTTAGAAGTGATCAGGGAAATGAATTTGATATGTGTGAGTTTTTCCTGAATGAGGGCATTGAACACCAAATGTCTTGTGTATACACTGCTGAGCAGAATGCCAAAGTAGAACGAAAACACCAGCACATTTTGAATGTGGCTAGGTCTCTCAGGTTCCAATCTGGCATCCCATTACAGTACTGGAGTGATTGCATACTGCATTCTGTTTATCTGATAAATAGAATGCCTACCCCCATCCTTAACAATCTGTCTCCCTATGAGGTTTTATACCACAAGCCTCCTTTTCTTGGCAATTTGAGAGTTTTTGGCAGTTTGGTATGTGTTGGTACTCCCTCTGCAGGCATAACTAAGTTTGCCCCTCGAGCCAGGCAATGTGTCTTGTTAGGTATACCTTCTGGGATCAAAGGATATAAGTTACTTGATATCAACACCAAAAAGGTCTTCATCTCTAGGGATGTTGTGTTCAATGAGTTAATCCTGCCTTTTAGTACACTTGATGATTCTTCCTCTTCTTCTTCTCCACCTCCTGAACCTGTTCAGCCTACTTCACAAGTTGATTCCACTCCTCCTCCTGGTCTGGTCATACCTAGTTCTTCTACCTCACATTCTCAGCCTCCACCATCTCCTGAATTGGCCACGGCTGAAGATGGGGATGAAGTGGTAGATCATGAAGAACAAGAGATAGTAGAACTTGAACCAGAACTGGAGCCTCACCAGGATTATTCACCACCTGCAAGACCTAAGAGGACTTATAACTTGCCTAGCAAGTATGCTGACTGTGAATTGGATTCAACTCTACAGTTTGGAGCTTTTGGAAGTCACAATGCTGCAGCTGCCAGCAGATATCCAGTGGTTCTAAATGTGGACCACCTCAATGTTGAAGATAGAAAATATGCTTTGAGTGTAATCCAACTAGAAGAGCCTCTGACATATCAAGAAGCAATCAAACATGAACACTAGAGAAGAGCAATGAGGGAAGAATGGGATTCTTTAGAAGAAAACCAAACCTGGGACATAGTTCCATTACCAATAGGGAAGAAGGTAATTGGAAATAAGTGGGTTTACAAGGTAAAACTTTAGCCAGATGGATCTCTTGAGAGGTTTAAATCTAGACTAGTAGCTAAAGGGTACACACAAGTCTATGGAATTGACTTCCTAGACACCTTCTCTACTGTGGCCAAGATAAACTCAGTGAAGGCACTTCTGGCAATTGCTGCAGTGAAAAATTGGACACTGGAACAGATGGATGTATCAAATGCTTTTCTTCATGGAGACTTAAATGAAGAAGTTTATATGCAGCACCCACCAGGTTTGGATTTAGAGTATTATGGATCACAGAAAATGGTATGCAGATTGAAGAAATCATTGTATGGCCTAAAGCAGGCTTCCAGACAGTGGTTTGCCAAGTTAAGTTCCTTTCTTTTGAAAAATGGTTTCAGTCAGTCTGCATCATATTACTCCTTATTCACAAAGTGGATTCGAGGTAGAATTGTGGTAATGCTCATCTATGTTGATGACATTATAATAGGAGGAGATGCCATGAAGGACATAGAACAGGTCAAGAAGGTTTTGAGTCAGGAATTCAAAATGAAACTTCTAGGTCCTTTGAAGTATTTCCTTGGTTTGGAGATCAATAGAACTGCAAATAGCATAAGTGTGTGCCAGAGGAAATATTGCCTAGAGCTGTTAAATGAAACATGTTACTTGGAGTGTAAGGGTTCTCAAACACCTGTTGACTACAAAGTGAAGTTGTCAGCAACACAGGGTACCCCTCTGGCAGATGCAGAACAGTACAGGAGGTTAGTGGGAAGGCTCCACTATATCACCATAACAAGACCAGATTTGGCATTTGCTGTTCAACAGCTCTGCCAATTTCAAAATAAGCCTTATGAAGAGCATTTGCAAGCAGCTCATAGGGTCCTAAGGTACTTGAAGAATGGACCTGGTCAGGGAATTCATTTTGACAGTAATGCTGAATTGAAGTTGACTGCTTTCTGTGACTCAGATTGGGCAAGCTATCCAGATACTAGGAGATCCACCACTGGTTATTGTACTTTTCTGGGAAAATCTCTGCTAACATGGAAGACTAAGAAGCAGACTATTGTTTCCAGATCCTCCTCAGAAGCTGAGTACAGGGCTCTAGCAATGACTGTGGGTGAAATACAATGGTTGAAGGGATTGTTAGAAGAACTGAGTGTTAGAGTGCCTCTACCTATCAATGTTTACCGTGATAACAGGTTAGCTATTCATATTGCTGAAAACCCTGTGTTTCACGAGAGGACCAAGCACATAGAGATCGACATCCATGTCACCAGAGAAAGGATCAGAACAGGTTTGATCAAGTTACAACATGTCAATACTTTGAACCAGCTTGCAGATATCTTCACAAAGGGTTTGGCGCAAGCAAGGGTTAAGGATTTGCTTATCAAGTTGGGAGTCTTGTTGCCAAGTAGGCTGACAGAGTTATGGATCAGTAAATCCAGATAGAAGAAGGATTGCAGAAGAGCATATGGAAACAAAGTCATTTAGAATAGCTTCTGTCTGTAAAAGGTGTTGCGACAACGTTTTCTTTATAGCTGAGGTTAGCCGTTAAAACACTGTTCAGTGTTTAAAACTAGCCAGTGCCAGAGAGACACGTGGCAACTATCTATAATCCTTGATTATGAGCTGATATAAAAGAACAGAGCAGCATACTGCTGTCTCTGTGATTTCGGCGACATTCTCAACCCTAAACAAAGAAAATCGTCACATGTCCTGAGAATTTACACAACCGAAAGAGACGATATGTTACCAGATGATAGATGCAAGATAAATTATCAAAATCTAATCATGTCGAAGTGAATTTGATCAGGTCCTCCTGGGGTTTCCAGTTTTTGGGAATCGATGATCCTCTGCCT
This sequence comes from Linum trigynum, assembly GCA_964030455.1. Lineage (NCBI taxonomy): Eukaryota > Viridiplantae > Streptophyta > Magnoliopsida > Malpighiales > Linaceae > Linum > Linum trigynum. The sequence continues at coordinate 9,257,706 of OZ034820.1, read as the reverse complement.
GCGGAGATACTATCCCTCCGTGAGGCGATTCTCTGGTGCCTTGCGTCAGGCTTTACGGAAGTCCGATTTGACAGGATACTAAGGTGATTATTGAGAAAGTCAATTGATCTGACATGTGGGATTGTCGAATTGGAGTTCTACTGGAGGAGGTTGTGCGGTACTTGGATTCTCATAGGGGCCTTAGTGTGCGCTTTGTAGGTCGGCGTAATAATAGAGTAGTCCACTTTGTGGCTAGAAAGGCCTTTCAATTGTACACGACTGCGAGTCGTTTATTTGATTTCTTGGTCTGGTTAAACTCCAGGGTGTAACTATTTTTTCTGATCAATACATATCGATTATCTTTTGTAAAAAAAAAGTGAATTTGATCGAGGCTTATGAGAAACTCAATAGTCAAGAACTCTGTAGTCCCAATAATTTAAATTGTTGAAAGGTTCAATTATTGATCATATACAATTTACTAATCTGCCTCTTCAAACGAAAGACTATTCATATGAGTTTGAAGTCTACACATGTCCGAATATCATGTTCTTAATAAATGAGAGTTGTAGAAGTTTGAACAGAAGATCTCTCGATTATCTAAAACTCTAATATCATGTCAAAAACCAGTTACTCTCAGTAACTCGAGTTGTTGAGAAAGATTTATTTATGTATGTTATATCATTTTACTATGCTCCCTTGTTGTGTTGGTGACTCATAGAACAAGAAATATTAATAATTCAAATTTTGGAGGATGTTGCGGATAAAAACAAAAATGACTTAGTATCTCCACGGATAGAGATCCAGATTGTTGTTTAACGCGTCCACAAACATCTTGCAACCCGGAAAGATCGAAATAGGAACTCGATCAATTCCCGCCAACTTACATGTTTTGAAGAGAGCATACGATTCATCCTCAAACAAGGACGAACAGGTGACCCTCTCAGATTTATCGTCACAAATATGTCTTTGAGAGTTAGAACTACTCCAAAGTTGGCTCTTCTGACACAATATAGCTACGCTATTTGATAGAAACCCAAATCTCGGGTTCTATCTGCCTTCGGTGATGAGAGGGGAAAAGTGATAGATCACGTATGTAGTCACCACCTCTGGGTTGTGAAGAGGAAGAAGGATAGAAGTTTGGGGAAATGGAGAGGGGAAGAAAGAAGAAGTTGCGCAGCAACAGTAGGAAGAAGGGAAGGGTTCGACAGGTAGAGGGAGAGGAAAAGAAGATTAGGGATTCTCAATTAGGTTTAATCATGCTTAACTTTCATTCCCATGTAACAAAACAGTTTAAGTAGCATCCCATAATTTCTTATAGCTACCCCAACTTACTAATACCTCAATTTAACCTCAACTTCCAAATAAAATCCACAAACAAGAATAAACTAACAAATGAGTCCAAATGCTATAAAAAAAAAGAACCGAAATGCAGGTTTCTATCATCCCCGCCTCCTTGAGAACAACCTGTCCCCAAGGTTGACTCCAGCTCACTGGTTCTCTTCCGTGGCGTTCCCCGTGTCCGCTGCCTCCTCCTCTGCTTCATCTTCCCATCGACCCACGAGCATCATCAAATCAGGCCGCGCACACTGGTGGCCAACAGTGAATCGCCCGTCACAATTGAAACACATGTCCTCCCGCCTCTTATGCTTGATTTCTGTCGGAGACCGTCCGATGAAGCCCTTGGGCGGTGCTCTAGGTCTCGGTCACGATGTTGTGTTTGTGGTGGCTGCCGTCGTTCCCCCTCCCAAGCTTGCTACGACCGAGGCGCCTCCTCCACCTTGGCCCGCTGTTCTGTTACTTCCTCCTCCACTAGGCTTCTGATAGCGGCCTATGGTACTCCTCCAGCTTGTGAGGTCCTCCTCTTTGTAACCTGCAAGATGGAAAGCAGTTCTCAAGGAGTCAGGTTCGAAGACCCAGACTGCAACAGTGATCTCTAGTTTCAAGCCGACCATACACATCCCCACCAGTGTCTCTTCGGGAACTCCCTTTCACTGGTTGCCAAACTTGAGGAACTCCGCTCTGTACTCTGCCACTGGTCCGGTTTGCCTCAATTTGGACAGCTGATCCGGAGCATGCCCTTATGATTTCCCGAAGTGGTACCTCAGCTCCTCTTCAAACCTTGGCCAAGTAATCAGCGTTCCGTTGGCAGCATAGGACCTCTCTAGCCACTCCCACCAATGCAGAGCATCTCCCTCCAGATAGAAGGACGCCAAGTGCGCCTTCCTCTCCTCCTTCGTGGGATGATTTTTGAACCACCTTTCTGCTAAATACAACCATAAGCATGCATCCTCTTGACCATTGAATCTACGGAACTCAATGGTTGGAGGTTTAGCTCTGAACACAAGATCATTATCATCGTCATAATGGTACCCACCATACCTGCCGATCCCTGGAGTTCTCCCGCGGTAGTCCCAATGGCCCCGTGACTGAGTCCCACTCTTGGCTCCACCTCCACCCGTGCTCCTCCCGGTACTGCTAGTACCGGTCCATCTCTCCTGGTTTTCATCGCCCTGTTGTCAAACCCTTGTTTAGTTGTTGCCCGGTACCTAGAGGCACTAAGTAGGGAGGGTACGGTCCGCCAAGTCCGTCCTGCGCACCCCGCCAGTTCACGAGGGCCCTGCTGTATGCTCCCGTCCGTGGCTTCCCGACCCAGTTGGAGTCTAACCCCACACGGTCTCCATCACTCCATTCAAGCCCGCTCGCCCAAACCGAGTCCCGTCAGTCTCGCAGATCCGCCCAACCATGACCCGGTTTGGATCACCTCTCACCCAGGTACCCAATTGATTCATCAACCTCAGCTCGTCCCCTTCAGGACGCGGATCCCTGTTCACCTATCCCATTCCATGCCGATTCCCCACAGTTCCAGACTCACCTTCATAGGCTTGCGAGCCCAGTAGCTCGAAGCCCGGGTTTTGAACCACGTTGTTGTAACTTGGGGCCTTAGCCTTACAGCGGAGAGCAGCAATCTCCTCCGCAGTCAGCGTGGGTAGCAGCCCGGCCTCGCTCCGTGATCCGCCACGCTCCAGATCGATGCGCCCCGCGCCACCGGTGCCTAGAGCTACCGCCGTCGATTCGCCCTCACCCCCGCGACCTCCATTTGCACCACCGTCGTACTCCTTCCTCCTGCGGTGGCGTCGTCCTTCATGATGACTGGCAGCAGCGTTGGATCCGATGCCCCGACCCTGTCACGGTCGTCGTCGAGCCCTAGGAAGCCCATCACTTTCCTCTGCGCTTCTTGCATCTCGATCACGGTCTGCGTCAACACGTCCATGGCCTTCCGCGAGTCCCCAAGTCCGAGTCAATCTTCAGCTGCACCGCCACAATTTTATGCACCGTCGCCTTGGGCTTTTCCCTGTCGTTCACGTCAACGACAGTGATGTGGTCTAGAGATTCCTCCCCTTTCTGCGTCGAAGCCTTGCAGCGGCTTCCTTGGCGGTGCCCTGGCCGGCGGCCTTTCTTAGCGGCGGCTTACAGCTTCTGCGCCGCTTTCTCAACAGCAGTCTATGATTACATTACTGCCATTTTCTTACATTTCAACTTGCTCTGGTACCAGATGATAGAAACCCAAATCTCGGATTCTATCTGCCTTTGGAGATGATAGGGGAAAAGGGATAGATCGCATACGTAGTCACCACCTTTGGGTTGTGAAGAGGAAAAAGGATATAAGTTTGGGGAAATTGAGAGGGGAAGAAAGAAGAAGTTGCGCAGCAGTTGGAAGAGGGGAAGGGTTCGGCAGGTAGAGGGAGAGGAAAAGAAGATTAGGGATTCTCAATTAGGTTTAATCATGCTTAACTTTCATTCCCACATAACAAAACAGTTTAAGTAGCATCCCATAATTTCCTATAGCTACCCGCCTACCCCAACTTACTAATCCCTCAATTTAACCCCAACTGCCCAATAAAATCCTCAAACAAGCATAAACTAACAAATGAGTCCAAATGCTAAAAAAAGAACAGGAATGTAGGTTTCTATCACTGTTCACATCCCTCATTGTGATTTATACTCACACGGTGAGGATGGAGGCCATGTGGTAATACGCCCCTGGGGGGTGTATATTATCAAAGTCACGCAGCTAACGACTCAAACGAAGAATCGATTGAGCTCGAATCAAGAACGAAGCGCTCTTAATACGAACTTGGATAAAACGGAACCAAAAGGACAAATCCACACCTGGGGATAGCTCGATTGGTGTAAAAGGGTAGTTGTTCGACCACGATTGAAGTGACTATTCAATTGATACACAAGCTCAGCAAGTTTGGAATCCACCAAACCCAAAACAAGTCGCAACTTGCACAAAAACCAAAAGGTTCTCAATTCGATTAATCAAAGTCCAAGTTTTTACAACGTAAATAGAAGGCTATTTATAGCCAAAAAAACCTAATACAAACCTAGATGAACAAGGAAACAATAAGGTAAAATTATACTCTAAAAAGGTTACAAAATTCGGACACAAACTTCCTTTCTTGAAGCACAAGTAAGTTGCCCGCAAAACAGTCAAAAGGCAGCTTTCGTACTAACTTCGCGCCTTTTGTTCGAGGCCTTCCCAAACTCCAATTCTTCATCCAGTTCCTTCCCTTTGTTCACAAACATACCTAGTTTCATTTTGTGGAAGCCTTTGTACTTGAATAAGGTCCATACTCCTCGAATTAAGCTCCAAAGTAGGCTTCACAAAACAGTTTCCAGACTTGAACCATTTTCTGGCAGTTTTCCAGTTTTGAGGTAGCAACTTTGAGGCCTTGGAAAACAACCTTAATGACATCATCTGGATCCATAAAGCATACCATTGGAAAGATGACAACTTTATATGCAAAACAAATCCTTAAAACTGAATTTCCACCGAGCCAATTGAGAGAACCATGCCTCCAAAATATGTACCCTGAACACGGATTTTGACTTAGCCAAATTCTGCCCTTCTTCTTTCCAACTTGATAGCTTCTTCGTCAAGTAATTTAAACGTGTAGAGCTTGCCAATTGGGATCATATCATGTGGGAGGAAGTTGGATCCGAGAGCTGAGGCTCAGTGGTTCAAGGGACGACTCATTTAAGTGGATTTTGGTGACTTCTCAGCTGAGAGACAAGCCAACCGAGAGAACTAGTATCCAAAATTCAAAAACTATTATCCTATATGCACAAACTAGTATCCAAAATTCAAAAACTATTATCCTATATGCACAAACTAGTATTTAATTCCACCCGCCCACTATTCTTATATGGGATAGGGAAAGCATCCCTGACTAATATTCATATCGCCCAACCTAGTATCTGTTTCAGTTGAAGTAGTATCCATGTTTTGTTGAACACTTGGTTGCATTTTGTTTTAATGAACTAGTATTCAGAGAGCAAAGACTAGTATCCAAACTCACAACTAGTATTCAACCAATCAATTACCAACTAACGTCCACGATCAAACCAACTAATATTCAAGGGTTGCTAACTAATATCGATCAATACACTTGATAGCATTTTGATATCGATCAGTATACATGAACACCTGCTCTATTAAGACAAATAAATGCGTTAAAAAACCCTAAATGAATCAGTAATCAAATTGAACTGAAGATGATACAACGGATAAAGATTTTTTTATATCCTGTAGAGGACGATGAAAGAGAATCTAGTAACCACACTATGATTAAGTAGTATTCTAGTATAAATTAGAGCACAAACTAGTATTAAGAGTTTTTTAGTTAAAAAAAAATTTAATTAGTTGATAGATTATGTTGACATGGATGAATGGGGAAACATGGAATTTGAATTGGTAAAGTCTTAAATGGGTAATCCTTTGGCAAAATACATTTGTATAGCCAAAACTTTCGCGGTTTTGTCAATAATAGCCAATTTTGGAGAAATACCACTTATAGCCATATTTTTAAAAACTTGTTTGACAAATTTAGCCATTTACGTCAAATACTTCAACACCGTTAACAATTTCGTTAATTAAATAGACATTAAGCTTATGTGGCTGCCACCTAGATGACACATCACGTCCACATAGACTCGTCATACCACATAGCCGCCACGTCACATTTTAAAATTAAAATATCTATTTTTTGTATGTTGAATCTCATTTAATCTCATTTCTTCTTGCGACAAGAATCCGGCTACTTCTGGCGTCCTCTGCTTCGTCGTAACCGTCGATTCCTCACCCCTGCAAAAAACGAAATCAAAGGTCGAAGTAGATAGAATCCTCGCCCCTGAATCGGGCTGTTGGTAGATTCATCGCTCCAAATCCATCTTCTTCTTCTCTATTACGTGTCCGTGTCCATGACCTTCATGTCCTTGTCCATGTTGGTTTTGAACTCCTTTGTTTCGGTTGCTTGTGTCCCACGTTAGTGGATAGTCTTTGTGTCCCACGTTAGTGGAGAGTCTTTCTTTTCTATAAAAGGTCAGTAGCTTTGTAGATGGCCTAGTATTATCGGATCATTGAAAATCAGAAATAAAACTCAAGTCGTGAGCTCTTTCGAGCTCACCGTGGATTAGTCTCGTTCAATCATGAACGGGGATACCACGTAAAATCTCGTGTTGTTTGTGTTCGCTTTCATTCCGCATTGCAGAATTCTACATGGTATCAGAGCTAACCTTGATCTAGGGTTAAAGTTTTCTTCTCCGGCGCCGCACGTCTTTCTCGCTAGGGCTTCTCAGCGTTCCGCGTCCTCAGCTCGTGCGTACTGCCCTCTCTATCGTTTTTTTTTTGGTCTTCTTCGGCACAATGAGTTTGGATACTGGTGCTCTCACCACCGGGGTTCCCTCTGGCATCGACGCACTGTCGCCTCTCCATCTCCATCCCGCGGATCACCCCAACCTCATGTTTGTCAGCGAGGCACTCACCGATGTCAATTACGGTGATTGGGTGGCGAAAATGACCAACTCCTTGCTGGCTAAAAATAAACTCGGTTTTGTTACTGGTGACACGCCTCGTCCTGAACCAGGTCCGCAGCTGGATGCTTGGATCCGTTGCAATGCTGCGGTGGTTGGGTGGTTGCGCACGGCCATGAGTCGTGATGTCCGCACCAGTCTTTCATCTAGTCTTTCCGCGCATCAAATCTGGGAAGAACTCAGAGAAAGGTTCAGCACCGGCAATCTCCCACGTCGCTACAAGCTTCGTCGCGACATTACAGCTCTCCGTCAGGATCACTTGAGCGTCGCAGCTTTCTACTCCAAACTAAAGCGCCTCTGGGACGATTGGCTCACGTTGGAACCTCCTGCTCGTTGCACATGTGGAAAGTGTGAGTGCCATGTCGAGCAGCGCACTCGATCTTCACATGAGGAGATGCGTCTACTTGATTTTCTAATCGGGTTGGATGACAACTTCTCGGTCGTCCGCACTCAACTGCTCTCGATGAAACCTACTCCTACCCTTGGCGCTGCGTATCAGATGGCAGCCAATGAGGAGCAGCAACGTAGCCTTTCACATGAGTCTCGTCCCCCGCCCGTTGATGCTGCTGCTTTTCAAGGGAAGGGAGACGTGCTTCCAGGTGAACCTCGCACTGCCGAAGGTCGCCCTTGGTGTACTCACTGTGAAAAGCCGGGGCACTTCAAAGCCACATGCTATGAGCTCATTGGCTATCCACAACGATCATCGTCTCAAGGAGGCGGCAAATCCGGTGACAAATCTAAGCGTCACCACTCCAATTCTTCTCGGCCTGACGCTAAGGCTGCTGCTGTTGAGAGTGACGCTAGCGGCGCTGTTCCTGGCTTAAACCCGGCACAAATCGCCCAACTTCGGGCGTTCCTCAACATGGATTCTCCCAACAAACCATTAGCCGGAATGGCAGTCAACATGTCAGGTAATGTCTCTCCCTCTCTCGACTCATGGATTATCGATTCGGGCTGTAATGAACACATAGTTACGAATGCTTCCTTGTTTGTTGGTGAGTTCGAGAAAAACTCCGATATGCAGGTTCGAATTCCCAATGGTAATGGGGTTCCTGTTCGTAACATTGGCATGGCACAATTACAAAACGGATTGGTTTTGAATCGGGTCTTGCACATACCGGATTTTCAGTGCAACTTGTTATCTGTCAGTCGTCTCACTGCTGATCACCCAGTGGCCGTGATTTTCTTAAGCGATTTCTGTGTTATCCAGGACTTAACCTCGAGGAAGATGATTGGCATGGGGATTCAGAGTGATGGTCTTTATCAGTTGAAGGTATTCGAACGGAGTCATGCGATGGCATACTCGGCGCGGCAGGCTTTGGGGCAATCTGCACTTTGGCATTCTCGCCTCGGGCATCCATCTGGGACGAAGTTGTTAGCCTTGCAACCTTATATATCTTGTCCTTTGGTTTCCAGTACCGACCCGTGTGATTCTTGTTTACGGGCGAAACAGACTAGACTTCCTTTTGTTCACAGCAGTATTAAAACGCATTCGTGTTTTGAACTTATTCATATCGATATTTGGGGTGGATTTCATGAGGCATCTCTTACTGGCGCTCGTTATTTCTTGACCATTGTCGATGATTTCAGTCGTGCTGTATGGGTTTTTTTGCTGCGGAACAAATCTGAAGTGGCGCGTTATCTACTTGTCTTTTGCCACCAAGTTCGCCGTCAGTATAACAAAAATGTTTGTCGTATTCAGGCAGACAATGGTCGGGAATTTTCTACTCCTGCACTTCGTGACTTCTATGAGAAAGAAGGCATCATCCTTCAAACTTCTTGCACAGATACGCCACAGCAAAATGGGGTCGTCGAGCGTAAGCATCGTCATCTTCTTGACACTGCTCGAGCCTTGCGTTTTCATGCTGGTCTTCCCCTTCGTTTCTGGGGTGAATGCATTCTCACAGCGGTGTATCTCATCAATAGAATGCCACTCGTCCCTATACAGAACAAAACTCCATATCAGATCCTTCTTGGCACACTCCCCAAATACGATCATCTCCGGAGCTTGGGTTGTCTCGTCTATGCCAAGAATAATCATCGTCATCTTCACAAATTCGAAGCACGTGGTCGCCCGGGCATCTTTGTGGGTTACCCGGCTACGCAGCGAGGTTACCGCATTTTTTATCTTGAGAAGCAAGAAGTCTACACATCTCGTGATGTGGTGTTCATAGAACACTTGTTTCCGTACAACAATCCGCACATGTTTGAGGGGGCGGTGCCACCCATGGAATTTTCTGCCCATGATCCTCTCACTCCTGTGCGCATCATAGAGGATTTTCAAGTCCCTCTTACTGCCACTCCAGCAGACCCAATGGCGGCCAGCTCAGCTCCCCATGCCAGCCCCCACACTCCTCAAGCTGCCGATGCTGTCATCCCTTCCCTCGTCGAGCAGGTCACACCACTCACAGTGGTTCCACCTCCTCCTCTCTCACCGGCAGCGTCTCCTGCCTCCCCAGCTGCTTCTTCTCCCCTCACGGACATTAGCAGCCCAGCATCAGGTACCTCATCTCCCTTGACCGATGCACCTACACCACAGGCAGCCACCGAGCTAGTCCCTCCCCGGCGTGGTGATAGGGTACGGCGCCCTCCTACTCGCCTTCAAGACTACGACACTGATCTTCACAGCGATTCCCAAGCTCATCATGTCCGCTATCCCATGGCCAATTTTGTCTCCTATCATCGGCTCTCTCCTTCCCATCGGGCATTCGTCACTAGTGTTTCCCTTGTCACAGAACCAAAGTACTTCTTTCAAGCAGTCCGCCACCTTCATTGGCGCAAGGCTATGATCACTGAATTCAATGCCTTAGTTGAAAATGGCACTTGGACGTTGACTTTCTTACCTCCAGGCAAACGTGCTATTGACTGCAAGTGGGTATATAAAATCAAGTACCTACCCGACGGTTCCATCGAGCGCTACAAGGCGCGTCTTGTGGCAAAGGGGTACACACAGGTTGAAGGAATTGACTATCATGACACTTTTGCTCCCGTCACTAAACTGGTCACTGTTCGTTGCCTCCTCGTTGTCGCAGTCACGAAGGGTTGGTACATCCATCAACTCGATGTCAACAACGCCTTCCTTCACGGTGACTTAGACGAGGAAGTCTATATGAGGGTTCCGCAGGGGTTCGCACAGCCTGGGGATACTCGTGTTTGCCGACTCCGAAAATCTATCTATGGGCTCAAGCAGGCTTCCAGGAATTGGTATAAAAAATTCTCAGCTGCCCTTCTCGAACTGGGTTTTCGTCATAGTCATGCAGATCACTCATTGTTCATCTATCGCACGACTAGCTCTTTTGTCGTTGCTCTTATCTACGTTGATGACGTCATTCTTGCTGGGGATGACATGGTCTTCATTCAGTCTGTCAAGACGTTCCTTCATGATCGATTCACCATCAAAGATCTTGGTCCTTTGAAGTATTTTCTTGGGATCGAAGTTGCTCGATCTAAAAAGGGCATCATTCTCAACCAGCGCAAGTACGTGTTAGACATTCTAGCTGACACTGGTTTTCAGGCCACCCGTCCTTGCTCCTCACCCATTGAACAGAATCATCAATTGGGTCGCACAGCATCTCCTCCTGCCCCTGATCCGGCAGCTTTTTGTCGTCTGGTTGGACGTCTGCTCTATCTCACCGTTACTCGTCCGGATATCACCTACGTGGTTAACCTTCTCAGTCAGGCAGTGCATGCTCCTACCCAGGACCACCTAGCCACTGCACATCGGGTTCTACGGTACTTAAAGGGATCTCCTGGACGTGGGCTTCTGTTTCCGGTAAACCATTCACTCAAGTTGACTGCTTATTGCGATGCTGACTGGGATGGTTGTCAAACCACGCGTCGTTCAACTACTGGTTACTTCATTCGCCTTGGCTCCTCTCCTGTCTCGTGGCGCACTAAGAAGCAGTCAGTTGTCGCTCGTTTTTCTGCAGAGGCTGAGTATCGAGCCATGGCCAGTACTGTCTGTGAGATCCTATGGCTTCGTTGGCTCTTGCAGGACCTGGGTGTACCTCCACAAGGACCCACACCTCTTTACTGCGATAATCAGGCGGCACTCCACATTGCCGCCAATCCAGTGTTTCATGAGCGTACTAAGCATGTCGAAATGGACTGTCATTTTGTCCGGGAGCGCGTTCAGTCTCTCGACATCGCACCTCGCAAGATTCCTACAGCCGAGCAACCGGCGGACCTTTTCACAAAGGGGCTGGGGGTCGAACATCATCATCACCTTCTTTCCAAGCTTGGCATGTTCGATCTCCATGCGTGCGCTTGAGGGGGCGTATTACGTGTCCGTGTCCATGACCTTCATGTCCTTGTCCATGTTGGTTTTGAACTCCTTTGTTTCGGTTGCTTGTGTCCCACGTTAGTGGAGAGTCTTTCTTTTCTATAAAAGGTCAGTAGCTTTGTAGATGGCCTAATATTATCGGATCATTGAAAATCAGAAATAAAACTCAAGTCGTGAGCTCTTTCGAGCTCACCGTGGATTAGTCTCGTTCAATCATGAACGGGGATACCACGTAAAATCTCGTGTTGTTCGTGTTCGCTTTCATTCCGCATTGCAGAATTCTACATTCTCCAAAAATCAATCACACCAACACCCACCATATCCCTGACTTGTAAAAACCCACTGTGAGGTCAAAAAACAAATTCCAGCATCATCATCGTTCATCAACCATCTCGCTCCTCTACTTTGGAGTTCGCTACCCAGAAATCCCAAAACAAAACTGGTATAGATGATATATCTGGAAAAAAAATCTTAAAGGAAAAGACTAAAATCTTCGCTTCTTCTTTCCTGCATTAAAGGAAAAGACTAAAATCTTCGCTTCTTCTTTCCTGCACAAACGCCGCCTTCTTCCTCGCGATTGATTTGAGGAAATCGCGGTCGTCGTTTCATTTTTCACCACTTAAGTCTCCCATCAACCGACGGCGAGTAAAATCCTACTTTGCGCACCTGAATCGAGCAAATTAGAAGATAATCTTCGCCAGCGCCAGAAGCGTCAGGATCGAATTCCTCAATTTCGATGGCAAAATAATGGATCGATTGTTTGAACAGAGTACCGATTCGCTTGTCCAAGTAAGAGTCTGGACCAGATCTTGGTTGTTGATTCTCCGGCCTTAATCATCGAGACATCGATCTGGATGTTTTCCCCTTTGTGCGAAAGGTGGGAACCGATTGAGAGAATGGGCAGGGTTGGTGGGTGGTGGGACGGAGAAGGGAAGCGATTCTTGGACGATGATGGAGCAATGGAGAAAGGGAAGGGGGGTAGGTGGAGAGATTTTGTTTTTTTGGTATTTGTTGGGTTTTTTTTTGTTTTTCGTGTAAGTGGAGTTTTTTATTAAATGATCTTTAATTATTTTTGTTTTCATTACATTTTTATTTATTTTTCATTAATCTACGTGGAAGTGTTGTTGATGAAATGTCGCCAAATCAACAAAGTTCGAACCCGTAACCTAATTTGAACCTTTTGCTACAGATGACTAAATATATGAATCTCGATTTCCATCATGGAGGGGTGATGGATTTTTCTGGTGATTCCCCAAAGTATGTTGGAGGGTTTTCAGAGAAATCCAGGGTGGATGTGGATGAAGTGTCCTACTTTGGGATTCTGTCTTAGGCTACTGGATACTTGAATTATGAAGGAGTCCGGAAGATGTGGTACTTTGACTCCTGGAGCCACAATGGCATAGGGATTACACGAAATCAAGACCGAAAAGGAAATCATGGAGGGTTTGTTGGTTGATACAACAAAGACTAAGGAGGTCTCACTGTTTGTTGATTGTGTCGATGTTGATGATGGTTTTATGGGTGACAATGACAGTGCATACAACTTGGCAAGGCTTGAAAAAGATGAAGACTACTTTGAAGTGGGGTAAAATTTGGTTGCTAATGAGATAATGAACGTGACTGGCTGTAGTGATGAGGAGACATATGATAAGCAGACTCATGGTCCAATGGTCAGAAGTCCAGAAAGTGAATGAGGGGAAGAGGTGGATCAGCCTATGGGAGATGCTGGTGACATGGACGGGGAAGAAGAAGATGTAGACTAAAATCCTGATGAAGATGAAGAAGATGACCAAAATGAGGCTTCGGTTTCTGTCCATAGAAGAAGCTCAGGTTTGTTATAATTCATCACTCTTCAGTGAATACTTGTGTTGATTGGTGCAGGCTGGAGAAGGTCAGCCTCATCATAGGAACTTGGTGGTTGATAGCGAAGTGAGGGAAGCTCTAGGTGGAGAGACTATATATATAAAAATATTAAAAGCCAAAAAATTCCTCTTCTAAATTCCGATCACCTCACTCTCAAAACTACATAACCTAGCGTCGCCGGCGTCCTCCTCGCCTCCTCTCTTGATGGTCCTTGAAGGCGTTAACGGGAAGATAATTAACTGGGGCAAGGTAATCGAAGTAGCAGGTCCAGTTTTTGATGCCATGGGTGAAGAGAACGAGATTTGGAATGTATCATTGAATAAGTGGGAAGTAGCTTTGCCTTTGGGGGTTCCCCTGATGATGGTGGTGTGGGAACGTCTGTAGATTTACTTGCTTTGTCAACCATGTTTGGAGGCTTGCATTGGGAGGTCTTCTCTTGGCAATTGCATGAAGTAGTTGGCATACTGGAAAGAAATGAGATTGAGGAGCGGTGGCAATAAGCTTTCCCACTGAAACCACCAATTGGATCGAGAAAACTACATATTTGATTGCCAGTTGTCAATCACAATCCATATGGGAGCTGAGTGCAATCAGCCATGGGTTTTTAGGAATGGAGCTGTGTCCAGCTGGGCATCCATGGGTCGCGAAGGGGACAGCTTCGTTGAAGGGAATGCTCTTCCGCCATGGCTCCTTCTGTGTTTCGACTCTTGTGGAGAAATGGCGAGACGGTCGGGAAGTTCAGGCGTGTGGGCTAGGTTATGGAGATCTGAGAGGGAGGGTTATCAGAATCTGTTTTTTTTTTCTTCATTTGCTTGCATTATTTTTAATTTTTTGGCCCAAAAATATATTTTATTCATTTTTAACGGTAGAGTGGCGGAATTTCAGACGGATGCACAATTAAGGGACGGTAGTGGTGGTACCCGACGCTCTATTAGCACTTAAATGGTATAGTTCACACAATTCTTATACTTTAGTGGTACCCGAAGTATTTTACCCAATGTTAATCAAAAGTTTTTTTAATTGTTAGCTTTTTCCTCATTGCTTGGTTATTATTAAGTGTTCTCTCATGAACATGGGCAACTCGTTCATTCTGTAGTATGCAAAAAAGTGTTGGAGATTCCTTTTACAAACTTTTAACAACCAACAATATTAAAGTTTGCATACTCTGGCGCAATTCAGTCCAGTCAGTGAAATAGAGTCTATTAGATATGTGATGAAGTTATCACATATATTTGACCCACTCAGGAAAAAAAGATACAAAAAGAGGAAAGGGAAAGAGGAAGAGGAAGTGGAGTGTTCTATATAAACACGAAATATATTTATTTAGCCATAATGCATGTGAGTTTTGTTATGTTTATGAATATTTGCTATGTCTGATCTCTGGAAAAAAACTACTTAGAGGAGGATTTTATGCTCTTGTATGTTCCGTCAAATTTCAGCATTAGAGGTTGTGAGTGGAATTTCAGCTTTTAGGGATTGTTACTTGTGAGTGAAATTTTATTAGATTGCTTCATCCTTTACTTTTTAGCTTTGGATTGTAGGAATGAGATGGATGGGAGACATGAATAGTAGAAAGTTCTCTCTAATTGTGCACTTATTGTTGGTTGAAGTCTGGTCTCTATAGTACCCAAAAAGATATAAGTCAATTGCAAGATCTTCTCTAGTCTGTAACACTATTAGATGTGAAACTGGGTCAAACTCAGTCGTAACCCCAGAAAAATGTTAAATATTTAGTTTTATAAAGTCAAGTTATGAATCCGATTAGGTCCGACCCTATTCTCTCATGACTCTGTCTGACCCACTTGAATTGGGCCGAGTCGAGCCAAAACCGTGGGTCGGCCCAAATAAACAAACTTATATTTGTAAAATTGTATTTTGGCATCCAAATTTATTTTTCTTACAATATCGTACCTAATTGTGTTTTTACAAATATCTCCAAACCACTGTAGTGTTCATGTTTTGTTACTTCGGGCAGTAGATTGGTTTTATAACCCCATATATTAGATGCACCGCTACTGACCCATTTTTGTTGAAAGATGATTTCAACTTTTGTGAAGAGATATGATCGTCTTAATTCATTGGCACTTTTGTCTTAATCGAAATAGAATGCAAATTACTACTACGTCACTGTGCTGCTTAAATAAGTGGCCGTGCTCTAAACTAGTATAAAATTATTGAACGGTCTTGTTTTAATTCGATTAATCTACTTCTCTCCTGGTTATGGTTGAATGGTTGATGTTTTACCATTAAATTAAATTAATCACCTAGCTTCAGAGCATCTGTTTGTTTGTTCCCTGGGAGTTGGCTTAGGCCCATGGTTGTCACGCTCGGCCGGCGTGCCATCGGTTGTACCGGGTTCAACCAGTACCGGTCTTAAAACCGGCGTGACATCACTGGTATGACCGGCATGATCGATATACAAACTCTAAGTAAAATGATCTTTATTTTAGAGAATTTAATTGATAAAAATTATTTTATTATTATCTTATGAGTATAAAAGTTAAATATTGATGCTATTTGTTGGATTCAAATATAAATGTTTAGGTAATGACGTTAAATGTCATGTTTAAATATGAGTATTTATAATTTTATTTGTAATATTGACCGGCATGAACCGGCACAAACCGGTATGTGCCACCGGTTGAATCATTCCACTTGCTAAACCAACACACTGGCATAAACCGGTTTGACAACCTTGCTTAGTCATCAACTTCTTCTGCTGCTTTGGGCTTGATTTACGGCACTGACTGTGTACTACTGTTTGTTGGTCTTGGCGGGGAAGCAGAGGGATCAGTCTGTCCGCTTTTGTTTCTTCCAAAGCCATGGCGCATGCTGGGAGGGAGACAAACAAATGCTCTCGCCTCTCGGACACATTTTCATTTGGGTGAACAAACACACTTGTAAATCGATCTATTTGTCCAACCCGATCTAATCTATCAGTATTAATCGCTAAAACTAAGGTTTTGGATTGAATGAGGGTTTTCTTTTGTACAACCCGCTTTTTTGGGTTGTGTGTGGATTTTGGATTACACAACCCGTAAAACTCGACCAAACCCGTGTTCCAACTATTGGTATGAGTTCATATAAAAAATATTTATGTCGTATATATGTTTATTTATGAGAAAATTAAGATACTTTGCCACGTTTTCCTCTCATTGTCTTCCCAATCTAATGCATTTTTTGGCTTAAAGTGTAGACGTAGAATTAATATAACTACAACTTTAATAGAATAACATATTATGGATGTGTTCATTTATAACCTCTTTAGCATTTTTTTTTGGTAGGACCTCTTTAGCATATTTCGATAAATGTCGTGAAAAAAATTAGACAAATGTTGAAGCAAATCACATTTTATTAA
This sequence comes from Linum trigynum, assembly GCA_964030455.1. Taxonomy (NCBI): domain Eukaryota; kingdom Viridiplantae; phylum Streptophyta; class Magnoliopsida; order Malpighiales; family Linaceae; genus Linum; species Linum trigynum. Next base: position 9,241,348 of record OZ034820.1, on the reverse strand, counting down.
AATTCAAACAACATTTGTACATTTTGACACCTTTCACTTCGAATTATTCATTTGGAATTTTAATTAGTTATATAATATTTTTATGGTGTTGAATAATTACATTTTTTTTATATTGGGTTGGATTTTTACTTATAAATATTATCAACTCGACCCAACCAATTAGAAACAAATCGTAGGATTCTAATTTTTTGGTGAGTTTGGATTTCATATTTCCGAAAACATAGTGTATGGGCCGGGTCATGTACGCCCTACATTTCATACGAGGTCCAACCAAGAAAAGGCGCCTACTAGTACTAGAAGGGTGGAAGCGGCACGAATGTGAGCTGACTAATTTTCTGTTGCTTATAAATATAATAAATTCAATGAATGCATCAACAATCCGCTGTAGCATTAATAACCCATGAATTAATTCCGGGTTGTCAAGCTTGGCGATTTCCAAAAGGGGATCCCGGGTTCAACTCCCGGCAGCGGAAACTTTCTTTTTTTATAACTTTGTACTTTGATGCAATCCAATCTCCTATACAACCTCTTTGATTCACCTCCTGTCTTCTGCATCGAAGTTCTCCGACGAACTCTGATCATTTATCAATCTATTGAACAAGGAGTGAACATTAAGGGGCAAATGTTACCAGGTACTGTCACTAGATTCTTAGTAAACAATTCGAACAAGCAATGAATGCTTTCACAAGTACTTTGACATGGCCTGATTTGGATTCGGAGGCACTGTGTAGCTGGGCATGGCGCCTGGAGGCTGGAGGCAGCAAGTGATAATAGTACAGGCGATGTAAATAGGATCTGTAAGACTTATAACCATACTGCAATTATGTTGAATGCAACTTCATCTGATGTTATTTCCTTGAGCCTGATGCTACCTTGTACATTGTCCCTGCCTCAGAGTTAAATTGTATAAGATGTGTACTGGAATGAAGAAGGTGCCTTAGATTCCGTTCTCATTAGCAATGTCCTTGTTTGTCGAGAATTCAACGCGTCTTCCTGACTTGGAATCCTGAGTCTCCCCATCGACAGCTTCACAGTCGTTTCTATTGGATGCTCTATCAAGCGACTGCCTCCTGGACCGGCTTACAACTTCCTCCTCTTTCTCGTCAACGAAAGATAAGAAAGTCTGAAGACGAACAGATGCAGAAGACAGGGAGAGCGCAGCGGAGGAGGAAGAAGCAGCAGCAGCGTGGGACACGTCAGCCTGCTGGTGGCGGCTAAACTTTCGGACAATTTTGAGGAAATACAGAAAGAGCGCTAGCAGGCAAGCCAATCCACAGATGAGGAAGAGTCCCCAGAAGCTTGAGAGGTGCAGCCTGTCCACTTGAAAGGTCGTGGTTTGCGAGCTGCACGCGCTGCTCATCAGCCATTTGTCGTGGATCCTCTGCAGATCCCCGTTCTCGGACAGCTTGAGAATGGCGGTCGACAAGTCGACTGCCAGCGGAGAGTCCTTGGGGAAGGCCTGCAGGCAACCACAGACAAACATGGATGACAAAAACAACCAGCAGTAGTTACACGGACAAAAGAGTAGTAGAGTACTTACGAATCCCCAGCCGTTCCTGGTGAACTCTGGACCTACGATGCTAAAGTCACACCGTGTCGAAAGGAACAATTCGAGATACGACTGTTCGTCAACAACAGCAGCAACGCCGCCTTTGTGAGGGCCAGCTTTCAGGGCCCTTTCGCATTCCTCGGGGCCCTTGAGCGGGACCATCCTGGATTCGTGGAAGCCAAGTTCTTCAACCAAGTAGTTCCGGGCGAATGAGCCTTGTTGGTAACCAATGGGGTCGTTGCTGGTTCTCAGGGTCTCGATTCCTTTGATGGGCGAAGAAAGCTGCTGCACTGTTAAGATTGAGGTCAGGCTGGCCGTGTAGCTCGAGTTGATTATCAGCACAACGAACAGCCATATGATTAGGACGACTCTGCCCAGGGTGCTCACAGTGTTCTCTCCTGTGCACACATGAGAAGATATGTTAATTAGGAATTGTTCATGCAGAGAAACTGGATGTTAATTAGGAATTGTTCACAGACTCACTGTGAGCGAAGAACAATGTTGAAAAGCTGAACCTGCAGAATCAAATTAAGGAACCGGTTAAGTCACTCGATTCACATTCATCTACAACTTAATCGGCTTCCAATTTACACATATCATCTCTAGTTCTGTCATTCAATAGAACTCACCATAAAATGGTGACGACTTGTCTTCTCGGCGGGCCCCTGAAGTCGTCGTTCAGCCGGTGCTCCAAGATCCAAATCACCGCCCCGACGACGAGGAAGAAGATACCCGTGACGGCCCACATCCCCGGGGAGAAAGGTCGCATAAACGCCCATGCATTGGAGCTCCTCGTCATCACCGGCGCCACCACCACGAGCCCAGACTCGATGTACGGCTGCGTGAAGTCGGCCATCTTGGTCCGGTTCGTGATGATGGCAACGTCGCCGACGATGCCGTCATAAACCCCCGCCGACATCAGGCGGACGAGCTCCGTCAAACTAGGGTTGTCGACCCCGTCACCGAACGGGACCAGCTTGTACGGCACGGCGTACGGCAATTGGCTGACGGCGGCCGTGAAAACGTCGATGCAGTACCCGGAATACGTATCGGTCCCGGGCACTTGACCGATGAATTCCCGGTAGCTGACCCGGTTTGGCACCCCGATCGCCAAATGTCTCCCGTTGTTTGGGAACACCCAACCCCGAGGCTTCTGGGTCGTCTTCCCGGGCCAGATAACCGGGCCCAGATGCTGGTCCGAGCTGGATTGGTTGCCCGGCTTCCGGTAGAGCGTTTCCGGCGGGTCGATCGAGAGACCCGATTGGTTCGACCAGTACCCGATCCTCTGATGTCCTGTCCCGATCACATTGATGACTTCGTATGCGGGGTGGATTAGGGTGTCATCCGGCGGAAGGAACTTGACCCGACCCGTCACCCCATTCATATCCACGTTTAAGATGCTTTCCAGTAGCTGTTCCCCGCCGTCCAACATTCTCATGGCATCTAGTCGCAAGTTTTCTCCCCCGAGCTTCGCTAACCTGTTGTATAAAAAAGAAAGCATGACAAAGTTAATCCTGAAAACTAGAAGTAGCTTAAGTCATTTTATTGGCTTCAAGGAGTTTACATAGTTAATAGAAAGTTGGCTGTTAATAGTTGGTTAAGACTATTTAGTAGGTGTGCTAATTGGTTAGGTTTCGGTTAATCCGTAAGCGATTTAGTGGTTAGGAGTTCACTACTAAGTAAAAAGTAAAAAGTGCATGCCGAAAATCGAACCGAAAGTCTTATCGGTTAGTTTGGTGGTTAACCACTTACCAATAACAACCTCATAGTATTTTTCTTTTTATATTTAGAAAATTTGTATAGTCTCATTTTTATTAATAACATATAATCATAAGAATTTAATTACAGTTCTATATTGTTAACATTAAATAATAATATAAGAAATAACATGAATACAATACAATATCTATAGTAAATTCATAACCTAAATCCTATTTCAAGCAAATAAAATTATATATAATTAAACGTTTTTATCCAATTAGCAAGTACCAACTATTACTAGCAAGATATCAAACAAAGGCACCTCAAGATTATCATCATTCACAAACGTCAAAGAAACAAATACTACTAGGGTGCGAGACTCTCTCGAACTGCAAAGGATAGTCAGGAAGGGTGATTATCGGGTTCTGACTCTTAAACATACTTTGGACTTAGGGTGGAAGTTTGTGTTGAAATAGGTGTGAATTGAAATTTTTGAAATTTTTACTTTGATCGGTTCTAAACCTTGGGACCTTTTCCCTTAGTCAAAGCAAAAAAATTACGTGGTTATACTTAGGGCTGTCAACCGGTCGGTTTCGGTTTAACCGAAAACTAAAAACCCGGTTATCGGTTAAACCTAGCCACCCTGCACACCTGCCGACGATCGACCGTGAGAGTGGTCACGGTTAGTGATAGAAGAAGGGAAGCAGGAGGAGTTCTCATGAAAGAAATTGCTTGGCAACTTGCTCTCCAATCCGTGCTAGAAGAAGAAGAGCAACAAAGGGTGCAGAAAGAAGTTGTGGAGGATGACGAAAGTGAAGCAGGAGGAGTTCTTGATCATTTCCCAGGGGTGATACCACATGAAGAAGAAAGGGGGGTTGAAGAAGCAATTGGCGTCCAGGCTGAGGACGGAGTTAAGGTGGAAGAGGCCTGCACTGGCCATGAGTTACATGTGATATCTCCACCAAACTTCAAGGAACTGCTTAGCAAGGACCCATTTGCAGTGTCTCTTTGCCAGACCAAGGCCACCTCGACATCGGTCCCTCTTGGTGGACGCGATGGTGGCCAATCGATACTGTCATATCTGGTTTGGGGCAATGAGACGAGAGAAGAGAATGAGAGGTCTCGAGGGTGGAGACTTCATCTGCATCAAGTACATGAGCCTTCATCACCTGCCACACCACATGCTCGTGACTTGAGACTCCACCTCATCGACGAGAACCTCAACTTCAAGGAGGTTCTAGCATGGACCGAAACTTAGGAGCCATCGTCCGGCTCACGACGTGAAAGAAGCGCTTGTTGGGAGGCAACCCAACCAGTCGGTTTGCATTTCTGTCTCTATTTCTCCTCGGTTGAGTCAGTTTGCTATTTGATTTTAGAGTCAATAACTCAACCTTTGTGAGATTTTGTGTGGTGTTTGTGTTCTGATTACTCTCTCTTTCTGGAATGCACCGCCTGACCCGTTCATCATCATTCACCCTTGATCTGGTAACTTCGTTCTACCCTCCTTATCTTTCCTCCATTGAGGACAATGTCGTGCTTAAGTGTGGGGGGATGTTCGATTATGTATGCGGGTGAATGTTTGGCTGTTTGTGTGCTTGGAGCCTAGTCCACTGTCCAAATTTTTAAATTTGAGGGCTCCAAGTACGTGTTTCCTTGCAATTGCCTGCTCAGTATGCTTTGAATTGACAGTCTTTATAGTGATATGCAACCTAGGGAGGTAGTGTAGCATTATGGAGGATGTTGATGCATTTAAGAAGTCTCATTTCTTCTTCATATTGAGTTGGTTGATTGAGTGAATTAGTGATCTTAGGACCCTTGAATTGTGTGGTGTTGTGGATTCTCTGCCTGTCATGGACTCTTGTATCATGTTTTAAGTTTAACAGGTGCTCGAAAATGTGCTTCAAAATAACGTCTCCCGTGCGAATAGGGCGAAAGTGTGTAAGGGGAGACGGGAATCCGTTCCCAATTTCCACCTACTACCTCCAGCCCCCTTACATGTCTTTCCCCCGCACGAGGCTCGAGACATCCGCTCCTGGCATGGCCGGTAAGAGCAGGTTGGGACCCTTGAAAAGAAAAGAAAAGAAAAATAACAGAAAACAAGCAAAACAGAAAAAAAGGGGTTCCAACCATCTTCAAGAACAAAATAGAGCACCTCGAAAAATGTGAGTCCATGATCCTTTGTTTTTGAGAATCTCTCCATCCACGATTCATTTGTCCTCTGTTCACTGTTAGCCATGATGCCGACTCGCCGAAGAAGCTATGAGATGACTTGTGCGTCGGTTGACCTCGTAAGTTGTTAAATGATCTAGGAAGTCCTCTACCTACGATCTGGGTTGTTTGTTGCTATAGAGGTCTGGAGAGTTGCATTGGTTTGAGTTAGGTTTGCTTGGGGACAAGCAAACGGTTAAGTGTGGGGGAGTTTGATAGACCGTTAGTTACACATGTTTTCACCCCTGTTCTTACACCGTTTGAGATGTGGTTTCTCGTGTTTTAGACCGATTTCACGCTAGGTTGTGCTTGTTTGTGATATTTCAGGTCCTGGCAAGTGAATGAAGGTTTAGGAGCGAGTTCGGGGTCGATTGGGCGAAGATCGGGCGCGAGACAAGTCACAAAGGAGGTCACACGGGCTGCCCTGATGATCACACGGCCGTGTGAAGGAGTAGTCTGGCCGTGCGAGTTTCGCCGAGAGCAAACACGGGCAGAGCAGGACATCCACACGGCCGTGTGGAATTCTGCGTGAGCAAACACGGGCAAAGAGGAAGTTCACACGGCCGTGCCACTCTGGCCGTGCAAAGAGCCTGGAATTCGAACTAATTGGAACGCAGCGTTTTGACTCACACGGGCAACTGGGTAAGCCACACGGCCGTGCCACCCTGCCCGTGTGAGTCGGGATTTTCTGCTTAAAACCCGATTTTCAGCCAAAGGAGAAGAGGAGAGCTGGGTTTTTGGATCCCAAACACCCAAGGGACGAACCAAAGAGAGAGAGAGCGATTTGAGGGCATTCTTGGAGTGGAATTGGAGGATTTCTTCGCCTTGGAAGCTCGAGGAACAAGCCCGGACTTGAAGACTGATCATCTGAAGATTCTTACTGCAGTCTCTCTCTTCTCTATGGAGTAACTTCCCTTCACTTAGGTTTTGAGGAACCCTAGCTATGTTTGTTTGATTGGATGATTGTATGAGTACTCTGACTGGATAATCTTGAGTTCATATTCAATCTATGCATGTTTTCATGATTCAATTCTGCTTTAGTCGAGATTATTGATTCTGCTTTGATCCTATGAGAGGGAATACCTGATTAGGTCAATAGAGCACCATAGATTGATAGTAGTGGATCGATTACTTTAGTCGAGGGTTGATTCACTGCTTTGTATCGATTGAGAACCTCTTTCGATAGAGGGAGTCTAGTTCAGAACGCCTTGATCAGTTGTTCTAGAGAAGGATACGTCCCTCTAGGCAATTGACTCAAGAGGGCCTTGTTCCTTTAGTCGAGACTCAAGGTTTAGTCAAGGATTCTCCGCATTGTGAATGAAAGTGAAACAGGTTAGAGATCATCAATCGTTAATCTGGCTAGTGGCTAGGGGGAATCATACCTAAGTGAGTTCCCAACCTGTAATTAGATTAACTTAACTGTAGTTTGCTAGAGTAGTTTTAGTTCTTTCATCTTGACCTGGTTTGCTAAATAATAAACTGAAGCTGAGTAATAGTAACTCTAGAGACCCGTGGATTCGATATTTATCACTTGAGCCACTATACTGCAGTCCCTTCCATTGGTTACACTTGGCCATTGTTAGGTGTTGTGTTTTAGAGCAGTCAGTTAGCCGGCCAACCGACCGGTCGGTTTCGGTTTTAGGCTCGGTTAGCCGGCCAACCGGAAATTACCTTTTCTTAAAAAAAAAAAAAAAAATCCGAAAATTCTGCACCACTCATTAGTCACTCCTTATCCCTCGGCCCTCTCACTTCCCGATTCTTCTTCTTCCTTCTCTCTCCCTACCTCTCTCAATTCTCTTCTCTCTCCCTAAAACCCTCCGCCCCCAGCAACCACCGCCGCCTCCCGTCACAACCACCGCCGCCTCCCGTCACCGTCATCCACATCCTCCCGTCACCGCCGCCTCCCGCCGCCTCGCGCCTTCAATCTCGCCTCCGTTTCCGCTCCACCTCCTCCGCAGGGGACGAGGAGCTCGGGGGCACGCCGCCGCACTTCTGACACGGGTTGACGACGAGTATTTGTCGGCAGGAAGGGCAGGATGAATGGTTGCCGAGCCAGGTGTCGATGCAGTCCACGTGGAAGCCGTGGCCGCACTGCGGGAGCACCCGGAACTCATCCCCGACCGCGAATTCGGCGAGGCAGATGGCGCAATCGGAGAATTTGGCCGCTGTGTCGGTGGAGAAGGTCTGCTTGGGGAGGGCGCGGAGGATCTTCTTCTTCACCCTCTTTCTGCTTCTTCTTCTTCTTCTTCTTCTTCTTCTTCTTCTTCTTCTTCCTCCTGTATTTGGGATTTTTTTTTATTTAAGATTTGGGAATGGGATGAATCTGGACATATTTTGGGGAAGGTGAAGTGGGTCTTGGTTGGCCCGGTTAGTCGGATAACCGCGGTTAATTACCGTCGGTTACTCGGTCAACCGACCCCATCCTTTTCCCATCTGACCACCGACCGTCAAGGTAACCGATCGGTTTTTGGTTAGCTGGTAACCGGCGGTTTTCGATTAAAACCGGCGGTTACCCGCTAACCGCAAACCGAAATGCCAGCCCTAGTTATACTAGTAGGTGGTAATCGATTTCTTATTAGTTAACCACTAAACAAAATACTGCCAACCAAAATCGAATCACTAAGAAATTATTAATTATTGCTTAACCACTAACTCTTGATATCGGTTCTTGTTATTGTTTCGTTTACCACCCCATAGTAATTAACGTATTAGTATTATTTTTAACTAATACAAAGTTAAGGTTAAGTTATGGAGCTTGTTTTAATAGGGTTCGTATTAGTGTTATATTTTAAACTAATAATGGAAGTTATGTTATTAGCCCCTCATTATTAACGTGTTGACGATAAATTTTAATTATATACAATATCGTTGTTAACGTTTGTAGGAAAAACTATTAATTGTATACAATAGCGCTATGAAGGTAATTAATAACGATATACAATTCATCATTAAATTATTGATGATATACAATAAGGTTTTAACATTTTGAAATGAATTATTAATGATATACAATTTCTATAACACTTGTGAATGAATTAATGATCATGTACAATAGAGGTATTAAAAGGAATTAGTAATAACATACAAAAAGTTTAGTAACGTTTGTGAATGAAATTATTGATGATATACAATATCGTTATTAAGATTTTGACAATTTTTTTTAATGATTTATAGTATCGTTGTTAACTTTGTGGAAAGAACTTTTGGTTTTATAAAATAGCGATAAAATGAATAATTGATGATAGGTAAGACAAGGGATCTCCCAATTCGTAATTTCTTAATAGGAGCCTCCTTTACTTGACCTGAGCTAAAATTTCGTTATTAATATTTGTAAAATGAATCATTGATGATATATAATAACGAAATTAACTTATCCATAGTCAGTAAGTGATGGTGGAAGGTGACTCAGAGGTGTTGATTCGTAGTCTAAGTCACTACTCGGTGGCTGGATCATTGGATGAGTCACTTTCTCTGCGAGTGTCGGCAGTTAATCTCCTCTTTGACCATTGGTGTAGATTTAGTGTGGTCCCATGAGTCACTAAGCGAGCTGGTCATAGAGTGGCACGTTAAAAATTGTTGATGTCTCCTATGGATTTAGCTTCCTTTGTATTTTACTATTTTTAGATGGCTTTGTTTCTAATATTTTCTCTTGGAAAAAATAACGATATGAACATTTTGAAAGAAATTATTCATAGTATACAATTTTGTGATTAACGTTTGCGAAAAATTATTAATATTGTACAATAGCGTTATTATGTTTGTGGAAATAATTATTAAAGATATACAATAACATTATTAACATTTTGAAATAAATTATTTATAATTTTCAAATTTGTTTTTGTCCAGTGGTTGTTGGCCCCAAGATACAATTTTGTTACTAACGTTTGTTGAAAGGAATTACTAATAGGATACAATAGCGTAATAAATTTGTGAGATTAATTATTGGTTATTAATTTGTATTTTTAAAATGGTAACTATTAATTTTAAATTTTTAAAATTTCGAATTTCATTAAATACTAAATCATAATATTTTAATGACACTTTTAACAGTTGAACCTCTCCTTTCTCTTTTCTTTTCCTAATGACTTGGTAAAATTTTAGGATTTTGCTACGATGACATGCATGTCACTGTGACATGGACTTTTCGGTCGACCTAATCCAACATGCGGTCGACCGAATGGACTAATTCATGTATGTGGGGTTCCGAGACGCGGTCGACCTCTTACATAATACGGTCGACCGCTTTGTGCACCTAACAGGTCGACCTCATTATGAAGAGGTCGACCGCCTTCACACCGTATCCATATTGGATATGGATTCCAACACCAGAAAGGTTCCACAATTGGACAAGGAAACGAATTGGGTCGACCCATTGACGTCCTAAATCTCTATAAATACGAATATAAGTCCCCTTCAACGCTTACAAGTCTGAATTAGGTTTTTTTTCCGATTAAGAGCCTTTGTGAAGAAGATCGTTCGCGGTTGCTGTTGTACGTGTTGGAAGTGATCGACCAGGTCTAAGGTGCGATCGACCTAATGTACCATTCGCCGTCTTCTTTTCTAATGCTTTATTTCCACCGGCTAATTTGATATATTGTTGGGTGCAGAATTTCATTCGGTCGACCGTGACATCAACCAGGTCGACCTGACGAGACAATTCTGCGTATTTGAATTTAGGCCACAACACTTGGACTTCTGTACTTGCGAGGTAACCCAATTGGTCGACCTAATGGGTTTCAAGGTCGACCGTTCCTGTTTTTTTGGTTATTCAACTTGAATGTCGACTTTGGCTTTGTTTGTATGACTATGTTGTGCTTGAAAAGGTCGACCGCGCCAGATATCTGGTCGACCTATCCTTTTTCGGTTTAATTTTGAACTTACTTTTTGTTGTTAATTGTTATTTTCCTGCTGGATAGGTCGACCTAGGAATAACAGAGGTCGACCTTAATGGTTGTGGTAGTCACTATTTGTCTTCCAGGTCGACCTAATACTTTGTCAGGTCGACCACGTCTTTGTTTTTTGGTCAATTGTAGAAATTTGTAGTTGAATTATGATTCAAATTTTTCTTTAAATTGTTTAGACAATGACGCATGATGAGAAACTGCATCAAGATTTGGGTGAAATCATGAAATTGTTGAAAGCCACACAAGAGAAGCTGGTGGTGTGTCAAACACAAGTCAATTACTTTCAGAAGTCCATGCGTGATAGAGTGGAGCAATTGTCAGTTCGACTGACAGATATGACTGGGATGATGCATGACGGGTTTGAGAGGCTAGAAGGTGCTATCAAAGATATAAGTGCAGAACGAATGGAGAATGGCGGAAGAAATGGTAAAGGAAAGAAATTTAACTTTGGTAAAGAGGAAGAAGACCATGATGACTCTGAAAATTGCTACCAGAGCATAGACGATTTATTGAAAGAGCACATTTTAAAGGTATCCAAGTATATTCATATGTGATTGAAGATATTAGTATTACTATCATTAGTGCTAATTTGTTTTGTTTATATGTTTGACAGAGTGAAACAACGAATGGCAGCAAGGGTTCCTCTCCTAAGTACAAGAGACCGCGATATGAAGGTGACTCCTACACCACTCCACAGAAGGATCAATTTGTAAGAAAAGGATTATTTAGTGATGATAGCGATGAAGATGAATCTAAGAGTCCTTTCGAAAAGCACGGGGTAAGTTTACGTTACATATTCATCTATAATGTGTGTTTGTGTTCATATGTTACTTTAATTTTAACTATGATTTGTAGGTCATGAAAGTGGAGGGTCTAGAAGGATTCACCAAAAATCTTCAAAATCCAGTTGAAGACTTGTATTATGTTGTTACTAAAGAGAAGGCTGGGGACAAGAATTGGGACAAGTAAGACGTTTTTTAGTACGTGTGGTCGACTGTTTAGGTCATGAGGTCGACCGTGACTGTGAACAGGTCGACCTGTACGTTGCAAATCACAATTGACATTTCTGTTATTTTGATTTTTGCAGTTTGACCGTTGTGGACTTTTTTCTGAAAACGTGCAACGACATTATTTGAGTTCGGTCATTAGCGAGAATAGCTGGGTTTGCTCATCAGTAAGTACTATACTACTACGACTTTCGTATGAATTGTGCACTATTTATGTTACGATTTATGATGATTTTGTGTTTGATTGTTGGATGGTAGGTAGTGGATTTCTGTGCAAGGGCACTAACAATGTCTGAAAAACATGATGTGAAAGAGCCAAATGTGTGGTATTTGCCAAATATGTTTTCGGTAAGAGCCGTAATGTCAAATTATTTGTCATAACCTAGTTATTTATATTGTACCATGTCAATTCATCTCAACTAAAACATGGTGCAGAAAATGCGCTAACATGAAGACCAGACAAATTCGTAACAAGTTGATGAATGATGGCGTGGTCTTTATGCCGAATGTCAGTGCATGCCAGAAGGTTAGTCTAGTCAATGTCCCTATATCATAAAATTTTTAAAGTGCATTTGTTTGTATTCGCTGTTTATAACATATAGTGAGTGTTTCGTTGCTAGATATTTATGCCAGTTCTTGACGATGAAGCATGTCATTGGTTTCTGTATCTCGTCAATGTCCAGCAAAAAACTACATTTTTGCTTGACAGTCTACCTTCAACTAGTGAGGCGAATGGTAGGCGTAAATCAGCATTATGCAAGAAATTGGTAAGTGTTTCCTATAATTTTCTGGCTGTTAAGCGTCACGTATTATGCTAGAAACTTATGATATTCGTTATTTGTGTGTAGTTGTCCAATTTGGATGATATTTTCAAACCGGAGCGCATGAGCAATGTAGGAGTACCAAATTTTGGAGATTTCAATTTTGATGAGCTACGAGTTCAATGAAAAAGGAATAGTACTGAGTGTGGTGTGCACGTCATGCAGTGGATGCGCTATGGATCCAAGGATCTTGATAGAGTGGTGAATATATCGTCAAACAAATAACTTGTTTAATTTACACTTTTTTTAGTTGTAACGAAATCTTACATGGCATAATGCAGATAGGAGAAGAACACAAATTACCGGCTCGAAAGGAGATTCTATGGTATCTGGCTACACATTTTGAAAACCTTGCACGAGAAAATCTTTTCAAGCATGTAGTAGATGAATGCATGGAACGAGGCAAAGAGAGACAGAGTTCAAACAAAAAAGCAAAGAAATGAAGTCGTTAAGTTACAATGTTGCATTATTTGGACCATACATTGAATTTGCATTTGCGAGATCGTTTCATTTTGGATTTTGAATGTTTATCGTTTATTAGATTTGTTATACAATTATGGATGTGACTGAATTTACGATTTCAATCGTCTAGAACAAGTGGTCGACCACATACTCAAAGCGGGCATACCCAAAGGCAGAGCACAGGTCGACCTCGTGACGCTTAAGGTCGACCTATGATACCGTAGCAAAGTCAAAAACCATGTAGAATATGGATGGAATCTCGTCTGTTTGGCCTTAATAAAATACGGTCGACCATTCGTGTCAAGAGGTCGACCTGTTTCACATTTATAAACTATGGTCGACCATTTCAGTAAAGAGGTCGACCTGTTTCACATTTACCCAAGACGCTCGACCATTTGTGCAAAGAGGTCGACCGTAATGAATCATGTCCTTGTACAATTAGGATTTTGTGTACTTGTCCTTGTCGAATTATGATTTATATATCTTTCACCAATTGGATAAGGAATTCGACTACATTATCTATAAATAGATGGGAGTCTTAATACTTTAATCGTACTTTGATTTATGCAATTTGTTGGAGTGAAGTTGTAATCTCATCGCTCTTATTGTGATCGGGTGTTGGTGGCGGTTTATTTTTATTCCGGTAGACCGTAACAATAAGTGGTCGACCTCATTGCTAAGGTATGTCTCGTATTGGCTTGTTAATGGTTGTATGTGGTTAAATTTTTCCCACCATCCGGTCGACCACCTCCACCATCCGGTCGACCGTACTTTTGTAATTATATGATTTGGTCGACCTTTCAGTAAATCCAGGTCGACCGCATGTTTGTTTTTTAGTAATAAGGTCGACCGTACAGTTCATTCAGGTCGACCTGACGAGAGCTAATTGCGTATGTTTTTGACATTAAGTTCGTATTCCGATCGTTGCAGGATGGATAACAGAGATGATACAGATGATAGAGATGATGATGAGGTTAACTTCGATGAGGAACCTAAGGATGCTCGAGAAGGAGCTATGGATGATTCAGATGATACAGATAATACGGATGATGAAGTGGTTGGGGATGATAATGAAACCGAGGGTGCTCAAGAAGAATTTATGGATGATGAAGAAGCTACTGAATATGAACAACAAATTCCTTCCATGGAGTTCCAAACATTAGAAGATGCAGAGAAATTTTACGATTCCTATGCTAAAGCGAAAGGATTTAGCGTTCGACGTAGAGATCTTCGGAGGAGTCGTCGAGGAGTAGCAATTGGGAGGACAATGGTATGTTCGAGAGAGGGGACTAGAGATAAGATGCATATAGATAAAGAAGGTCGGACTCGACAACATCGTAAGATGACAAGACATTCTTGCAAGGCATCGTATACTGTACGCTTTGATCGGGATAAGAAAATGTGGGTTGTTTCTAAGTTTGAGAGGAAGCACTCACATCGTTGCTGCAATGAAAAAGAAACTCAATTCCTTCGGTCTCATCGAAATGTGAGTGAAGGAGACAAGGCTCTGGCGATAGGGATGCGACGGTCAGGAATAAAACAACGCAACATTGTTCAGTTCATGAAGAATAAAGTTGGAGGATATGAGAATCTGGGGTACACTCCAAAGGATTTGGACAATGCTGTTCAGCAATCCCGAACAGTTGACGACAATCTAATAGGAGATGTTAACCGAACATTGGGTTACTTGCAAAGTAAACATACATCTGATGCGGGCAGTTTCTTCAAGTACACAACCAACGATGAAGGTGAATTAGGCAATCTCTTCTGGTCGGACTCCACATCTAGAGCAGATTACCATTTTTTTGGGGATGTCTTGGCGTTCGATGCATGCTACAAGCGCAACAAGTACAATCGACCATTTGTTATGATGGTTGGTGTAAGTCACCACCACCGTAACATCATATATGGTTTTTCCCAGTTGGATAACGAGACAATCCCCAACTATGTTTGGTTGTTGAATACTTTTCTGGAGTGTATGAACTCTAAGATGCCCACTTCACTGATCACAGACGGAGACAAGTCTATGCGTGGTGCCATTGCTACTGTTCTGGTTGGAGTGCCTCACCGTCTTTGTATTTGGCATATTGAGACAAATGCGACAACGGCCATTCATAATAAGGAGTTCGTTAGCGCATTCACTTACTTGGCGAAAGCACGAATATCGATTGAGGAGTTTGAGAGGCGTTGGGAGCATTTGATTAGTCAGCATGGTTTGTCTGCAAATAAGTGGTTGCAGGATTTGTACGCTGACAAATTACTGTGGGCAGAGGCATACTTGAAGGATATTTATTTCGGTGGACTCCAATCAACCTCGCGATGCGAGTCATGTAACCATTGGATAAATGGGTATGTGGGAACTCAATACAGCTTGCAACGTTTTTTCAGGCCATTGATGAAGCACTGGAGGGGATGCGTTTCACGGAGGTGCAGGATGATTATAATTCTAGGCACACGAGGTTGGTCTGCAAGCATGCCCTTCGCACTTGGGAAATGCAAGCTGAAAGTATCTACACTCATCGTACATTTGCTATCTTCAAGTCTGAACTAGAGAATGAAGCTTCTTATGTATTAGCGAAGAGAAGAACTGAATCAGATGGGACAGAGACATTCATACTGAAGAACTACATGAACCCAGATCGGATAAGGCGGTTAACATTTACTACGTCCAATCAAGATCTAAAATGCGAGTGTGCATTATTTGAATCTAAGGGGTTTCCATGCAGACACATGCTTACAGTAATAAAAAATATGGGATACACCGCACTACCCTCGTCGTGGTTCAAGCTTCGATGGACCCAAAATGCGAAGACACTAAATCGTCATCCTGGAGTTGGAGGTGATGTGGGAGAGAAAGTTGGTCGACTGATAAGACATGGAGGATTGGCTCTAAAGTGTGAGCGTTTATGTGACATCGCGTGTGGTAGTGAATCTGCTTTTAATCATGTCTCTAAGACGTTGGACGACCTTACTCAATGGGCAATTGAGTTCACGAGGGAGAGAACGGACAACACCACACCGGCAAACCCTCCAGCACCCCTTCGAAGTGTGAAAGATCCAAAAATTGGGAAGACCAAGGGGACATTCAAGTCAGCACGAACTGCATCGGGCAAAAGTTTAAGAAAGTGTTCGAAATGTGGGAAATATGGTCATTTTCTCCCTAAGTGCCCGAAACAAAGTCCCAAAAAAGGATCTTAAATTTCTTCTATTGTTTTTTAGGAGTTTATTTATTTTTTAATAACTGTGATTGCATTGTATTTTCTTCGAATTATCTTAATAATTTATAAGTTAATTGATTGTTGGTTGAAATAAACAATAGCAATAAACGGTCGACCTCATACAAATTTCGGTCGACCTGACCATACACGGTCGACCGAACATGTTAGTGCAGTCGACCGCGTATTTAATTCGGCCGACCAAACCGGTTTGTTTGCAACATCCACCCAAACCTCCCCCAACCCTCTATTTAAGAAACCCTCCCCCACTCATTCTGCACCACAATCAGAACCCTATCCCACCACATCCACTCATTCTTCCTCTCCTTTCCCTTCTTCATCTTCTTCTCCAATTTCCAAAAACTTCATTTTCCAAAAACTTCATCTTCCAAAAACTTCATCTTCTTCATCTTCCATTTCATTCTCATCACTTAGAAGAAGAACAAGGTATAACTTTCAGTCCTCTTTTTCATTTGATTCGATTCTTGTCTTCTTCTTTGGTAGATTAGATTGTTTTCAAAAAATCTAAAGATGGAAAAGAGGGATTCTTCCTTCTGTTCGCCAGAAGCGGTCGACCTTTTCATATTCGTGGTCGACCGCATCTGGCTTTCATTCGATTTTTTCGTTTGATGTATAGACTGAGGTCGACCTATGATGATATTGAGGTCGACCTGTGAAGTTTTGCAACGATTTATGGCATTATTATTTAGATCTATAGCTTGAAACGAGGGATTTTCCCTTCTGTTCGCCAGAAGCGGTCGACCTTTTCATATTCGTGGTCGACCGCATCTAGCTTTCATTCGATTTTTTCATTTGGTGTATAGACTGAGGTCGACCTATGATGATATTGAGGTCGACCTGTGAAGTTTTGCAACGATTTATGGCCTTATTATTTAGATCTATAGCTTGAAAAGAGGGATTTTCCCTTCTG
Source organism: Linum trigynum (assembly GCA_964030455.1). NCBI lineage: Eukaryota > Viridiplantae > Streptophyta > Magnoliopsida > Malpighiales > Linaceae > Linum > Linum trigynum. Next base: position 9,224,550 of record OZ034820.1, on the reverse strand, counting down.
TTCGCCAGAAGCGGTCGACCTTTTCATATTCGTGGTCGATCGCATCTGGCTTTCATTCGATTTTTTCTTTTGGTGTATAGACTGAGGTCGACCTGTGAAGTTTTGCAACGATTTATGGGCTTATTATTTTGATCTATAGCTTGAAAAGAGGGATTTTCCCTTCTGTTCGCCAGAAGCGGTCGACCTTTTCATATTCGTGGTCGACCGCATCTTGCTTTCATTCGATTTTTTCTTTTAGTGTATAGACTGAGGACGACCTGTGACATTTTGGTACGAGTATTTAACCTTATTCGGACTCGTTTCAATTTAGCCGAGGTCGACCTATGATGCTTCTGAGGTCGACCTATGAAGGCAAAAGTTCGAGTTGTGCCATTGTCTTTGAATTATTTGTGCGAAACTAACACTGGTCGACCTCTTCTAATTATGAGGTCGACCAGATCTGTTTTGCACTCAATTGGTACGAGCATTTGGGCCATTTCGTGCTCGTTTCAATTTAGCCGAGGTCGACCTATGATGCTTTTGAGGTCGACCTATGAAGGCAAAAGTTCGAGTTGTGCCATTGTCTTTGAATTATTTGTGCGAAACTAACACTGGTCGACCTCTTCTAATTATGAGGTCGACCGGATCTGTTTTGCACTCAATTGGTACGAGCATTTGGGCCATTTCGGGCTCGTTTCAATTTAGCCGAGGTCGACCTATGATGCTTCTGAGGTCGACCTATGAAGGCAAAAGTTCGAGTTGTGCCATTGTCTTTGAATTATTTGTGCGAAACTAACACTGGTCGACCTCTTCTAATTATGAGGTCGACCGGATCTGTTTTGCACTTAATTGGTACGAGCATTTGGGCCATTTCGGGCTCGTTTCAATTTAGCCGAGGTCGACCTATGATGCTTCTGAGGTCAAACTATGAAGGCAAAAGTTCGAGTTATTTGTGCTAAACTTGTTGAGGTCGACATGTGATGATATTGAGGTCGACCTCGGGCCATTTAAATCGATTGAAAGCCAAATGTTCATGGGGAGTGCAGTGCAGGACATTAGGCCACCTTGTAATGCACTCGAAGACACAAACATCTGCTGCTTTCACCGAGTTCTCCTTTGCTTGTCGGTGACCGGCATAGGGTTGCAAAGGATAACTCGGTGAAGGCAGCAGACGTTTGTGTCTTCGAGTGCATTCCAAGGTGGTCTAATGTCCTGAACTGCACTCCTGATGAAAGTCACATCTGGTTTTCAATCGATTTAAATTTTCCGAGGTCGACCTATGCTTCTTCTGAGGTCGACCTATGAAAGCAATTTTGTACTTGAATTGTTACGGGTTTATGTTGACCCATTCTCGTTTTAAATTAACTGAGGTCGACCTATGCTTCTTTTGAGGTCGACCCATTCTCGTTTTAAACTAACTGAGGTTGACCTATGATTCTTCTGAGGTCGACCCATTCTCGTTTTAAATTAACCGAGGTCGACCGCTTTATGGAGTGGTCGACCGCGTATTGTTCATTTCGAAAATGTGACTAACGTGTATTCTTGCTTGTTTGATCGCAGGATGTTTGCCGGCAAAAAGAAAAGAAAGGCACAAAAAGCTGCTGCCTCAAGTTCGGAATGGGAAGAGTTCAATCCCAATATGTTCCAGACCAAGGAGCAAAGTGAGAACTATGAAGAGAAGAGAATGCACAACCGCAGGGTGGCTCCGGGAAGGCCATTGACGACGGATGCGTATTCTCATTTCAAGAATTACGGGTTTCTGGGACCCTTCATTGAGCAGGAGTGGCTGAAGGTGATATCACTCAAATGACTCAATGTACCATACTACCCAAAACTGGTACAATACTTCTACAACAACATCGTCTACGAGCGCAATGCAAATGGATCCATTCACGCATTCAAATCCTATGTGAATGGGGTGGCGATGCGCATCAGCAAGAATGTGTTGGCGCAAGTACTTGAGGCTCCAAACGAGGGGAAGAGAATCCATTCTTACGGTGCTTGGAATGAAACGCATTTCACGAGAGCCAAGCAAATCCATACGCTATGTGGTCTTTATGAAGAGGAAGATGCTTAGGGGCGCAATAGGCCAACGAGTAACCACCTGACAGTTCAAGCCAGAGTTCTTCACCACATGCTTTCCTACAACATTCTGCCAAAGGGTGGACATCGGGAGACAGTCACCTACTTCGACATGGAGCTCCTCACCAACCTACTGTTAAACGAGTAGGTGAACTTGCCATACTTGATCTTTAACCACATGCTTACTGCTGCAGAGGGTTCAAACAGGAATCTTCCCTATGGGATGATCCTCACTGTGCTATTTGAGCATTTTAATGTGAATTTAAGTGAAGAGGTGGGGTTAAGAATCTCAAGGCAGGAGTTCTATACTGTTTCATCTATGAAAACGATGGGCTTTGAGCTGCGTAATGGTGAGTATGTCAGAGTAAACAATGCTCATGGTGGTGATGATGATGATGATGGTGATGAAGGAGCTCGAGACGAGCCAATGGCGGAGGCACAGAGTTCAACTCCACCGATCACCTTACAGCGTGTGTGGGAGCGCATGGATGGCATGTACGAGTACATGGGCCAGATGTCCACCCAGATGACTGGCATGCACGACTACATGGGGCAAATGACCGCCCAGATGAGCACCATGCAGGTGACCGTGAATGAGATGCGAGATGAGTGGCGATCTTTCAGCGGAAGATACATGCATCCCACCACATCCGACCACCATCATGCTAGCACCACCAATGAAGAAAATGTGGATGAGAGAGAGGGGGGAGATGAGTAGGAGAGAGGAGATTTTATATTGTGTGTTTTAGTGGTCAAAACGATTGTTGATTGTTATTCTGTTGTTTTTTTAGTTTTATTTTTATGTGTGAACAATTATGATTTCTGTTTTATTTTTAGTTGTTATGCTATGAATTGATGAGTCCTTGTTATAATTATTTATGACTAATTATGATGGTTTGAAACATAATTTATAGGATTAAAAGAACCACACAAATCGACATACATAAGCAAAAAAGACACGGGGCATAGGGTGACTTTCTTGTATTCGGCCGACCTCGTACCGGATTAGGTCGACCGCGAAACCAACACTTGATCTTCATTTTACGTCAAATGATTGGACACTTTGATAGAACACTTATCTTCATCTGGTCGACCTCTTTCCTTATCCGGTCGACCATTTTGTTAATGACTGCCATCAAGTGGTCGACCTATATACCTTAGGTGGTCGACCATGTAGTTTCTGACACCAACGAAATGGCCGACCGAGGTTTTATTCTGGTCGACCAAAAATAACAACTTAAACTAAGTGCGGTCAACCAGGTGGTCGTTGAGGTCGACCACAATGCTTTCTCGTACTGCCCAAATTAGTCAATTCGGTCGACCACCTTCAGGAATAGGTCGACCGAAAAGTACATGTCACCGTGACATGCATGTCATAGTAGGCATACCCAAAATTTTAAGAAATAAATAAGTTTTTTCACTTAATCACCGGATCTTAGCGGCTCTACTTCTCCGACGGGCGACGGACATTATATCAAGCACCTAGCGGGCATAAAGAAAACGTAATCGAACCTGGAATCCTCTGAAAAACTGATATTCCCCCCTTGGGCGAAGAACGCGTCCAGTGCTCGGGCCAGGATCCACACGGTGTCGTAAGCGTACAGCCCATAAGCACTGAGCCCCATGGCTCCGCCGGTCAAGTTAGCCCACCTGTTCACGAACTCGGCTTTGAGCTCCGAATCCGGTGTGTGCATCCGCAGCGTGAGCACTCCCTGTACATCCTCCACAGCCTCGGGAGCAAGATCGAGCTCGGTGTCGAGAATCGTGGAGAACCAATTGGTGGCTATCCAGACGTAGCCGGGGTTCATCATGCCCAGATACCGGGCGACGGCGAACACCATCGGCCCCCAGTAATCCGGCACGTGGACCAGCAGAATCCGCGACTCGCCCATCGCGGCCTGGACCAGGACGTCGGTGATCTCCTCCCTTGTGGCCTTGGTGCCCAGCGGCGCCTTGAACGAGATCCTGCATCTCCTGGCTGCCAGCTGGTCGCCCAGCGCGGAAATCCCGTTCCTGCCGTGGTCGTCGTCGCCGTAGATGGCGATCACCTCCCTCCACCCGTAGTGCTCCACGATGTCGGCGACGGCGGCCATCTGGTAGAGGTCGCTCTGAGAGGTCATGACGAAGAACGGGAACTGCAGCGAGTTGAGGGTCGGGTCGGTGGCGGAGAAGGAGAGCATCGGGACGCGGAGCTCGTTGGCGATGAACGACAGCACGTGAGCTGTCACCGACGACTGTGGGCCGATTACCGCCACCGTCTGCGTCTCCATCAATCTTAGTACTGCAATTAAAATTAGGGATTAGGAGGGTATAAAGAAAGGATTTGAAAAAAAAAAAAATTTGCAGAGGTTGATCGATTAAGATAGGCATTAATTAATAATTACCTTCAATGATGCCGAGGAATCCGCTGAAATTGGTGTCGTGCAACGATGCCAGCAGCTTGGTTCGGGGGAGAACGGTGGGGTCGGAGTTGACGTCGGCCACGGCTGCCTGGATTGCGATTTTGGAAACTTTACCAATGATGGAGCGGAAGGAGAGAACCACCCCGATATTGACGGACTCCGGCGGCGGCAGCGTGGAGGAGCAGACGGCGGCGGCGGCGAGAATTAGGCAGCAAAGCAAGAGTCGAATCTGCTGCATGGTGTGCTCTCTGTTTCCGACTTACTTCCCACAGCGAGCCGTACCGAACAGGGACATAATTTTCCGGTGATATATAATCAAATAGTTAATGGCCGTACAAATCGGTGACGAAGATTAGATGGGTGTGGTGGATCGATTCTGATAGTGGGGGAGTGGAAGATAACGTTTGAAGGAGGAACCGAGAATGGTTAGATTATCAGTGTACTGTGTTTGAAGGCTGCTTTCTGTCTCTTTCGCCATTGTTGGCTCACAATTTTGGGGTTTAGCTATGTCCCTGCTGTATTGTCATGGTGACCACCTTCTTCAGTTGCCTCCACTGTGTAATAATACCAAGATTTATTTAGCAAAATACCAAGACTGTTGATGTAGAAGGAGCGATATTATATGGAGCGGGAACAGTGGATTTCGGAATCATAACCCTCGGAGGCTTGCAAATTCATTGAACTTCTGCATTCCGAAATACTCGAGTTCATCGCTCAATTGGCTGACGGTTGTGAATTATGAACTGGGGCATACTCCATCAGCTGACAGATGGTTGATATATTTATGCCGATTAGTGGCGGAAGCAGAGTTTGAAAGTATATGCATCCTCTTTCCATAGTATAAATGTATAATAAATAAATAAATATTTAATAAATATAATTAAAACTAACAGTATCCAAATAATTCATTGATAGATATTAATGAAATACTAGACGAACACCATCATTATTTTCATAAGCACTAACAACACGTTTTCAAATTCTTAATTTATCCGACTAAGCAATCATTAGCAAAGTGGTTGCAATTTGACTTTGAAACTTGTTTTTTATGTAGCTCAAAGCTGAAAATGTTCTTTATACACTTGCAGTTGCAACGAGTAGAGTAAAAAATAACTACTGAAGACAGAGAGATCGATTTTTTAGTTTTGTGAATTTTGTTTATAGTGATAAATTAGTTTATATTAGTTTTTAAACTTAAAATAACTTGTAGTGTAGTGATAACTCACTTTTATATTACCTAAAGGTGATGAGTGTAATCCTTAATTGATATATATATATATATATGGGTATTTTATTTTACCCAAAAGTTACCTGTGTCCCGGGACACATCCAATAGGCCTTGGCTCCGCCTATGCGCCCGATCATTCCAATTCCACACAACAAACAACAAACAAGCGTATTTGGTTGTGGTTTTCTTTTTTGAAAGACGGGAACTCCTATTCCAACCGAACTAGAGGTACTAGTATAGACATTAAAGAAAATGGGGCAACAGATCAGCCGAAACAATCTATTCATTCGGGAGGCAACCCAACCGAGCATTGCGCGGAACCTAGTCAGCCAACAAGTTGAGACGCCTTGGCACGATCACAACCATAATACAAGGTGAAGCCCGGAGACAACAAATGATGCTCGCCAGAAACTCACAACAGTGCCAAGGCCAGGAAATTGTTTTAGAGCAATCGTCAATCTCTGTCAGTCAATCTTGATAATCCTGCGCTGCTATTGAAACTGCACTCAAAATAACATATGCTTCCGCCTGAATTGGTAAGGAACAAAAGAAAGTCTCCATCTTTTCGTCATACGCTTGACCATGAGAATTAGCAATAGTAATCCCATACGCCGCCACCTGAGACTCATACACAAATGAACCATCACAACTCACAAACTTATGAAAGAGGTTAGGCGGGGTGGTAAGGAGTAAGAACGAGTTTCTCCAGGCAAAGAGGTCCAACTAGCAACACGGTGATTTGAATGGTTAGACACATTGATCCTAGCATCTTGCAAACTCTGAAAATCACAGTTAGCTAAAATATCCGAAAAGGGCGGGAAAGTAGCCTTTCTATCATATACAAACCAATTACGTGCAATCCAGATGCTCCATAAGCAATAAATGATCTTCTTAATATGTTCAAGAGGAAATCCCTCTTGAGATTAAAGAACCAGTCTGCAAAGTGAGCATCCAGAGGAGGAATGAAGGTAGCACACCAAAGTTTCTCCATGTGTCTCTCGCACGCTGGCAGTGGAAGAAATAATGCATAATCGTCTCGTCCTATCTCTCGCAAATTTGACAAATCGGACTCTGAGTGCATTTCCAAGAGAAGAGGAGCGAATGCGCAAGTAAAGCTCTCTTGATGCTCTTCCAAATGAACCTGAGTTTGAGAGGGAGGGATAAGGACCAAAGCCATCTCCAATCATCCCTATCTGGTCTGATCCCATTGTTAATGACGGGGAGATTTCCATTGTCCCTAGATTCTCAGAGTGAGAGATAGCCAGAGCCCACACTATATGATCTCGTATTAGTAAACCTCCAAGTCCATGTATCACGAGCACCTAGTGGATCAATAGGGACTCTCATAATAGTTTGTGCCTCCTCCTCCTCAGGAACATAATTCCTCAAGGCTTCATCATCCCACTCCCAGGAGCTTGGATTGAATTAGTAACACTCTAGAAGGCTCCAACCCTAGGAAACCGAGTGGAAAGAGGGGAGGGAATCCACGAATCATAGTGGGAATATGATCCTTCATCTGCCACAATACATTTGAATAACCCAATTCTCAATTGCTTTTTAGTATCACAAAAATCGTTCTAAATCCGTGATCCCTTACGTCATTTTGAAGCTGACAATAAATCACCATTAGCATAGTAGAGACCCTTCATTAATCTTACCCATAAAGCATTCGGGTTCTCAAGCATACACAGAATATGTTTCCTTACAAGAGCAATATTAAACAAGTGGAAGTTCTTGAAACCCAATCCTAAATCCTCTTAGGAAGTTTAAGAGTACAAGCATTGCACTAGTGAATTGATTTTTTTTCAGCAAACCAAACCAGAAATAGCGTTTAAGAATCAAATCCATTCTGTTGGTTTGGGATAGATGGAGAAGGAAAACACTCATGATGTAAGTCTGTAATGTTTGAATAACTTCCTCAAGAAAAACTTATTGTCCCCCGATGATAGAAGAAGGTTCTTCAATGATTACCCTCTTCTTTCCATTCTTTCCCGTAAGAACAAGAATGACTCCTTTTAGATTTCCCCCACTCAGATGGAACCCCAAAGTACTTGTCATGACTGAAAGAAGGAGGGAATCTAAACTTGTGAGTCACCAAATTTCTAAGCTCCAGTTGGGTGTTCTTGCTTAAAAAGATTGAAGATTTTGATGAATTAATCTCTTGCCCTGTAACCGCCCTATAATGCTTCAGAATGTTAAGAATGTGATCACCTTCTCTGACAATGGTCTTTTTAAAGATAATTGTGCATCTGTAAATATACAGTGTGATAGTCTTGAGCAATTCTGGTTGAGTTTGATTCCCTAAATGTTCCCTCTTACCACTACTTGATCATTAAAAAAAGTAAAGCGCATTAGACATAAGAATGAACAAGAATGAGGAGTTAAGGTCACCTTGTCTAATTCCTTTTATTGGTTGGAAAGGTTCGTTTGGAATTTTATTAAGTAAAATAGAGAAGTTAACGGTGGCCCTACGACAAGCATTCACCCATCCTTTCTTTTGTCCGAAAAACCACAGGCCTTCAAAATTGAATCCAAACAATCCCAATCTAAAGATAATTAATCTCTTGCCCTGAAACTGCAACAACTGTCAGACCTGAATTGGGAAATCCTTTTCGGAGCTTGGACATTCGAAATGAGAGAAATGTGTGTGGCATTCTATCATCGAGGCATTTTTGACGTTTGAAAGAACTCCAACACTTCATTGTAGAAATCAAGGTCAACTTTATCCCAATACTTTGGGAAAAACATTCCAGCGAAACCGTCAGGACCGTGAGAGTTTGTAGGTCCAAGATTAAAGAGTGCCTTTTGATTTCTTCAATGGAAGGGTGCCTACACAATTCATCATTCATTTAATCCGAAACCAGATAGGGGAAGACATCTAAGGCTAAGATCAATGCAGCCAAAAGCGCAATTCTAAATAGAAGCGGAAAATGAGTAAAATCGTAAAGCGTAGAATTAAAGCGTAAGTTTTTTACGTATATTGTAAAATAACTAAAAATCTGTTAAGTTTGGCATATACTATGTAAAATATGAGCGCACATAATTTAGATAAGTTAATAAATACCTGCAATTCATGTCTAAAGTACAACAACTCATAGCATCTTAACTGTAAGTTCATAAACATAGATCGTAACAATAAGTCACAGTTCCCTCTATGCTAATGAATTTGGAAAGGGCCTGCTAGTGAATTAGATTACTTAACTGAAGCTAGAAATGCATCCAAGTACCTAGTATATATCTTTTACTCTGTTACAGAGTGGTATAAGATCCAACATAACCTTCTCCCAACAACTCGAGTTATTGGGACCAACTGGTTTATGACATGGTATAAGAGCCCAAACTTGTTCCAAATTAGTTGTTGCCGGTCCATCCTCGCCCGAACCTATTCCAGATGAGATTACATGCGGACCATGCACATCATGCTTCCACGTCATTTAGGACTCCTAGTCCTTCTCATATTGGCACAAGTTGTACCCTAGTTGATCGTGTTGCATTAGGGTATATAAACACTAGTATGGCTATAGCCGAAACCTATCAATGAGAAACATAATCTTCTGTGGACGTAAGCATCACACACAATGAGGAAGAACCACGTTAAAATCGTCTCTCTCACAATCTCTCTTTACGATTTATCATGGTATCAGAGCTGTAGGTCCATCCCTAGTGTTTTCCGCCGTCGTTCCCCATGAGTCTCAAAGATGAGGATGTTGTTTTGTTCGACGGTGCCACTATCAAAGCCGAAAAGGGTCTGCCTTCGGTTTATTTGTTGTCTAATTCTGATAGTCTCGACAACATGCTAGTTGGATACGTATTGACGACATCCAATTATGGAGGGTGGGTTCTTGACATGAAAGATGCTCTCATCGCCAAGAACAAGTTTAGTTTCGTGGATGAAAGTTTTCCTAAGCCTAAAAATTTGTGTTTTACAATGGCGCAACTAGAGCATTTGAAGACATTCTTCAATTCTGCTCAAAAGGTGATTGATGAACCCGCGACGCATATGGCAACACAATTTGGGCACTCGGCCAAGCGCATTCAAGCAGACAATGGACTCGTGTTTAATACTCCTGTGCTTCGAGATTACTATGATCGTGAAGGCATCTTACTACATACATCTTGCACAAATACGCCCCCATCAAAACGAGGCGGTAGAGCGCAAGCACAGACATATCCTTGAAACGACACAGGCATTGCGTTTTCAAGCCAGTTTGCTCATTTGGTCTTGGGGTGAGTGTGTACTCACCGCGGTATACCTCATCAATGAACTTCCAACTCACGCCACTGGCAAGACATCGTTCAAGATGCTTTTTTGGAAGCAAGCTACTTATTATCATTTGCGGGTTTTTCGTTGTTTGGTTTACTACAAGGATACTTGTGCTCACCTCGATAAGTTTGTTGAACGAGGACGCGCTGGACTCTTCCTGGGTTATGCTATCAGCCAGAAAGGTTACCGGATCTATGACCTCGACACTCATCGTTTGGTCACCTCTCGTGATGCCTGCTTTCACGATACCCTTTTTCCCATGCAAGATGATATTAGGAACACGTTGCATTGGATACCACGTCCCCTCTCTTCCTCTTCGGTCGTTGTTGAGTCTAGTTCTGACTCGTCCGTAGCTGTTGCATCTCCTCATGCCCTGAATATTGCGTCTGGTGCTCCAGATGAGCCGAGTACGTCAGCATCTCCTTCGGCGGACCCATCCTCATCCGACTCAGCGCCTGGTGGTCTGACTGAGCCTGTTAGGCTTGCCGAGCATGTTGCCCCATCCTCTCCTATCCAACCAACAGAGTCTTGGTCCTTTCCTCTCTTAGACTCGCCTTCATTGGATCAACACTCTTTCTCCATGGAAATCGAGGCCTCTGGTTCTTCACCTGGGCAGCTCACTCCCCAAGTCCCTCACCAAGGTGATAGAGTGCACTTTCGTCCCAAGTATTTGGCTGATTATGACACTTGCTATTCGACTACTGCGGGGGAAGTACCACTCATTATGTCTGTTATCCCCTTGCTGCTTATGTCGATTACACTAAATTTAAACCTTCTTTCCGTGCTTTTCTTGTAGCACAGAATCATCATGATGAGCCACACACTTTTTGCCAGGATGTTCTCAAGAAGGTTTGGTGTGATGCCATGACTCAAGAAATACACGCACAGGAAGAGAATGGGACTTGGAGCCTCATCCGATTGTCGCCTGGAAAGCGAGTCATCATCCCCAAATAGGTTTACAAGATCAAGTTTTTACCTGGTGGTACTATCGAGCTCCATAAGGAGCGCATCGTTGCCAAAGGATATACGTAGATTGAGGAATTGGATTTTCATGATGTTTTTGCTCTGTAGCAAAATTTGTGACCGTCCGTTGTCTTATTGCGGTCCCTGTCAGTCGAGGATTGCATCTACATCAACTTTATGTCAACAATGCTTTTATTCATGGGGATCTTGATAAAGAAATTTACATGGAGATTCTTGAAGGTTTTCGCGAGCCTGGTGATACACGGGTATGTCGTCTGCATAAGTCTCTCTACGGTTTACGACCAGCATCGCGCCAATGGTACCGAAAATTCACCACTACATTGTGTGAGCTGGGTTTTCAGTCTTCCCCAGCAGACACGACTCTCTTTATCTACCACCGGGGGAGTGTTTTTGTTGTGGCGTTAATCTACATGGATGATGTTCTCTTGGTTGGGACATATTTTTTGTTTATATCTCGAGTCAAGGCTTTCCTCCATCATCGATTCACCATCAAGGATCTTGGCCTCATGCTTTTTTTTATTGGCATTGAACTCGCCCATATGACTGATGGGGTTGCTCTTAGCCAACGCAAATACGCTCTGGATATCCTTGAGGACGCAGGGGTTGAAGGCTCACACCCGAGTGATTTTCCCATCGAGCAGAACCATCAACATACACGTCCCTGTGATGAGCGCCTATTTGATCCTTCTCCTTATCGACGACTTCTGGGCATCTTCTTTATCTCACCGTCACTCATCCAGACATCACTTATGCGATGAGCATCTTAAGCCAGTTTGTTCATGGTCCTAGTCAAATTCACATGACTGTAGCTTTTTGGGTTCTGCGTTATCTAAAGACCACGCTAGGCCAGGGTTTTTTCCCCCAAGACTAGCTCTCTTCGTCTAGTTGCTTACTGTGATGCAGATTTGGGTGGCTGTTAGACTACTTGTCGTTCTACCACTGAATAATTTGTAAGTCTTGGAGGCACACCAGTATCTTGGCGCACGAAGAAACAACGTGTGGTGGCTCGTTCATCAGTTGAGGCTGAGTATCGGGCTATGGCGAGCACAGTCGGTGAGGTGCTTCGGATTCAATGGCTGTTGCAAGAGCTTGGAATTTTGTAGCCCGTTCCAACGCCTCTTCACTGCGATAATCAAGCTGCCATACACATCGTCAACAATCCAGTTTTCCACGAGCGCACTAAGCACGTCGAATGGATTGTCCTTTTGTTCGGGAGCCCGTTCAGTCTGGCCATGTCATGCTTGTTAAGATTCATACTGATCGTCAACTGGCCGACATTTTCACTAAAGGGCTTGGTGCCGAGCGTTTTCGTAGTTTGTTATCCAAGCTGAGTGTGCGTGATCTTCACCGCTGAGCTTGCGGGGGAGTATTGAGCCGAGAAGCTGTTGTTGGTCCATCCTCGCCCGAACCTGTTCCAGATGAGCCACATGCGGCCCATGCACATCATGCTTCCACATCATTTAGGACTCCTAGTCCTTCTCGTATTGGGACAATTGTACCCTAGTTTATCGTGTTGCATTAGGGTATATAAACACTTGTACGACTATAGCCGAAACCTATCAATGGGAATGTAATCTTCTGTGGACGTAAGCCTCACACACCGTGAGGAAAAACCACGATAAAATCGTTTCTCTCGCAATCTCTCTTTACGATTTATCAATCTCAAATGTATCATATTATTGATGAGTTACCTTTAAAATATACTTTTTATACTTAATTTCATGAAAAGAATACTCATTAAGTGAACTAAAAGCGTATAAGTGTAAAGCATTTTGGTGAACTAGAAACGTAAAAGCACAAGCCTTTAAGCTTTAAAACGCAATTTAGTTCGATTTTATATGGAAACGAAAGCGTTTTGGTGATCTAAAAGCGTAAAACTATAAGCTTTTAAGTTTTAAAACTTGATTTTGACTGCATTGACGAAGCTGTCAATGTTGTTAGTCTTTGTGAATAAGGATTAGTAAAAGCTCGTAATAAGATCAACAATATAATTTGACTAGGAAATTTCATTACCATCATCATCTTTCATCGATGCAATCTTGTTTCTCAGCTTTCGGTGTATAGTAGAAGCGTGAAACAATTTAGTATTTTGATTGCCTTCCCTTAACCCAACTCTCGATCCTTTACTCGATTAGAGCTCCTCATCCTTCTAGCTGATTGCGAGTTCATTCAACAATTCTTTCACCTCAATCACAATGTTTTCAATTCTGTCGAACTTCAAAATATCATATGATCTTCTTTGGATCTCCATGGTGTGAACAAGCAATCTCGTGTATTGACAGAGAGGGAAGAAGGCATATGCTTTCAATTTCTCTTTTGATAAAAAGAAAACCAAACGACACAAATAAAATATTATCATTAAACCACATTACCGAATATTTATGTAATATCATTTTTTATATTTGTAACTTGATTTTATTATTAACCCACATATTACGGAATATTTATATAACACTGTTTTATAATATCTACGTAAATTACAAATAATTACTTAAAACATACAAAGCAATAGTTATTTTCTAGGGTTAAAGACACATTTGGTCACTGAGATTACAAAATCGGGACATGTTTAGTCACTAGAAAAAGTTAATATCAAATTTGGTCACTACAATTACTAAAATTGGACGCATTTAGTCACTCACCGTTAGTCTCCGTCCAACTCCGTTAATGAAGTCCGTTAAGTGCTGATGTGGCAAACATAATTGCCTAATCAGCCGGATATAACCCAACAAAAATAAAACCCTACCCGCCACGTCATTATAACCCGCCACCTCATTAAAACCAACCCAACCCAACCCATGACCCAACCCTACCCAACCCTTCTTCCTCCCACCTCGGCACCTCCCACCTCCTTCTTTCCCCAAAACCACCGCCGCCGCCGCTCTCCTCCTTCCTCCCACCTCCTCCCGCAAACCAGTTCTGGCCCGACCCGCCCTACGGCGAGACGAGGACGGGGAGGTTGTAGCCGTCGACGAGGCTGACGTCGAAGAAATCCTAGCCGCCGTAGCCGTCGAGCTTGAATTCGGCGAGCGTGGCGGGGGGTGCGGCGCCGGCGCCGAAGCACTCGACCTGGCCGGAGCCGCAGTCGCCGGTGATGCAAGAGAATTTGCCCATGGAGTCCTCGGAGCAGTGGGTCCGGCCCCAGAGGCGGGCGCCCCAGGAGGCCGGCGGGGAGATGGTCCGGGTCTCGCCCTTCCGGAGCGCGAATCCGGTGGTGGGCAGCGGCGCCACGTCGGCGTTGGAGAGAATGCCCGGCCAGACCGTGTAGTCGCACTGGTTGGTGATTGTGATGGTTGTGGAAACGACCCCGATTGGGAAGAAATTAGCAGTACCCAGGATGAAGAGGAGTAGCAATTGAGGAATTAGAGGAGCCGCCATTAAATCAATGGAAAAGAAAAGAAGAATAAGAGTTGAAATAAGATTTTTTTGGAATTGGGAATGACAGAGGAAGAAGATGAAGGAAGGGCGGCAGATTAATGGCGGAGAGATCTTCTCCCCGCCCAGCGAATTTGGATGGGATGGGGAAAACCTTAAATTGGGTTCGGCGGGACTTCAACAGGAGGAATCTTGACGATTACCCTTCAGCAGGTCGAATAGGTTTGTGGGAGGAGGTGGGAGGAAGGAGGAGAGCGGCGGCGGTGGTTTTGGGGAAAGAAGGAGGTGGGAGGTGCCGAGGTGGGAGGAAGAAGGGTTGGGTAGGGTTGGGTTGGTTTTAATGAGGTGGTGGGTTATAATGACGTGGCGGGTCGGGTTTTATTTTTGTTGGGTTATATCCGGCTGATTAGGCAATTTTGTTTGCCACATCAGCACTTAACGGACTTCATTAACAGAGTTGGACAGAGACTAACGGCGAGTGACTAAATGCGTCCAATTTTAGTAATTGTAGTGACCAAATTTGATATTAACTTTTTCTAGTGACTAAACATGTCCCGATTTTTTAATCTCAGTGACCAAATGTGTCTTTAACCCTTATTTTCTATTATCAATTAAACCATGTAAGTCCGACAATACATAAAATTACAAATAATTACTTAAACCATACAAAGCAATAGTTATTTTTTATTTATCAATCAAACCAACATATTATGTAAGTTTGATAATATATAAAACTTATGAAATAATAGTTATTTTATATATCAATTAAACAAAGTTACTACGTAATTTTTTCATAAGATAAGGTTGAATGAAGGAATAATAAAATTGCTTTATTATTAACTAAATTAATGTCCATACCATGAATTTGAATTACACAAAATCTCTGTAGTGTTAGTTTTTTTTTTACTTAGCGATTTCATATAATGTGATACTTTTCATAACTTAA
The DNA here is from genome assembly GCA_964030455.1 of Linum trigynum. Classification (NCBI taxonomy): domain Eukaryota; kingdom Viridiplantae; phylum Streptophyta; class Magnoliopsida; order Malpighiales; family Linaceae; genus Linum; species Linum trigynum. The sequence continues at coordinate 9,209,290 of OZ034820.1, read as the reverse complement.
TCTCTTTATTATTGACTAAAATATTTATTATCTCAACAATTTTCATTACATAAAGATGTCGTAAGGTTATTTAACCTTTGCATAAAAATTTAATCACATTTCATATTCTCTATAATATGATTTTATTATTAGCCTACACATTACAGAAGATTTACATAACAACGTTCTATAATAGTTACATAAATCACAAATACATTCTTTAAACATTATGGAGTGATAAATATTTCTTATATATCTATTAAAAATTATTAAATAAGTCTTTCGTAATGATTAAGAAAATACTTAAGTTTATCTGTGAATATTTATTCTTATGTATTAATTAAATAAAAATATTATGTAAATATTTCTTAATGATTAAGACAACATGTAAAGTTTATGGTGTATCTTACACAATAATTTTATGAATTATTTATTTTTAATTTGTTTCTTACCGTCGAAAAATACGGGCAAAAAAATATTGTGAATTCACACCGAATGTGAATTCCTGGTTTGGTTATTTTCACCGTTCACCCATTACTATCATCGTGATTCAAGTGTATCTACTGTGAATCTATGATCATATAAAAGTCCATTAGGTACAAAACTAGCCCTCGTCTAGCGTATCTCATTACTCTCATCTCTTTTCTTTGGGTAACAAAAGAATTGAAAAGAAAAACTCTCAGTGAAATCAAAACTCTACAATACTCCACTTGTATGGCTGGGTGAATAGACTGATGGCTACTGTTGCTCCCAAGAAAATACAGGGGGAAAATGAGCATTGATCACTATAGTAATCCCAAAAAAATATCAATCTCTCTCTTACGTTTTGTATTGTATTGTGTATGGTTCTAGTCCTCTCTTTTTAACACTCCACTAACTTCTTACAATTTATTGATGTCTAATTTGTGTATTATACTCACTCACTTGTCACAAATTTCTAGTCCTTGCACCTAGCAATGTAGTGTTTTGGAGTATGTCAAAGAGGACCATCGTACATCCTTGTCAACTAGAAAACAACAATTTCGCCATTATATGGTTATATTTGTTCATGTTTTTCTATACGTTATTTAGGACACCTTTAAGAAGATCCAAACCCTCAGCCGAGATGCTTCTCCTCCGATGGATCCTAGGGATCTCGATTTTGGGAGGTGGATCCGACGAGAAACATACAACAACAACGGTTAAGTTGTCGCAAGAGTTGCGTTGTAAGGCCTCCTTAACCAAAGCCTTGGAGCACCTCGCGGGATCGTTGTGCTGCATAAGCTCCTTCCGCACCATGGTCACTGCGCACTGGCTGCTCATCACGTCCCACAATCCATCACATCCCAGGATCAAGAACTCGTCCTCTTCCGTCAGCTCCATCTCTTCTAGCTCAGGCTCCGCGCTCAGTGGGCTCTTGCCCCCCTTCCCACTCGCACCCTTGATGTGCCAATCTCCCAGAGCGCGAGCCACCGAGAGCTGCCCGTTTAGGTAGCCGTCGTATATCACCCCTCCCAATCTCTCTATCCTCTGCCTTTCTGACGTGCAATTGGGTTTGTGGTCCTTCGATAGCTCGATTGCTCTCCCTCGCTTCCCCAACACTGCTCGCGAATCTCCAGCATTCGCGATCAACATCCTCCTGCACCATCCACCAAACTAGACATCACCATCCTACTAGGGAGGTTTCCTTTGGATTGAATAAAAGCATGTTATCAACCATATCACTATATTTTTCAGAGTGATGATACTGGTTTAGTATTTTGAGTACTGGCTACTACAATGGCATGTTATAGTAGAGTCGCATTTTAACCCAATTAAGATTTAAGAATGCGAGTTGTTTTCAATTACTTAACAGTTAGTTAACAAATCTATGTGACCATTGATCAATTACCATGTATCCGTATAGAAATGGTCTGCTAAACTTGAGCATAATACAAGGAGTAACAGAAACATCATTCTCATTAACATGAACAAAATAACAAATGCAATTTAAGTGAATACGCAATTAAGTTGGTTGCTTATTACCTGCCGAGAATAAGAGCAGTGAGGGCGGTGGTGCCAGAGGAAGTGTCGACAGTTTTGGCATCGGCGAGCGCATGGTCGGCCTTCACAAACGCATTCCTCACCGCCTTCTTCGTCCCACTTGGGAACTGCGAGTCTTCCAATATGAATTCCAGCATGTTCTTCCTTGCAAACGACGCCGCGTCCACCCCTCCATGCCCATCAAAGATCTGCAGCATCAAGTAACAACAACATCATCATTACAGCTGTAATGACGGATTGAGTAATCAATTGGCAGGATTAGTAAACACACCCCATAAAATGCTGCGGATGGTGAAGGCAGCTCCTTGTACTTATGGCTGCTGTCGCTGTCGTTACTTGCTGCAGAAGTAGTAGACCCAAAGAGATGGTGGATATGTTGCTGCAGATCATCGACGCAAATGAACTCGTCTTCCATGAACTGTTTGGGGCCTTTCTCCGACCAACTTCCTGAACGAAACCATGGCTCGAACGAGGACTGCGTCTTGTCATTTGATGTTGATGATGAACCTGGAGATTTCAACCCGCCCATTCCCATATCTGATTCCTACGTCAAAGGCAACATAATAATACATACCACTACAAATATCCTCTTACAAACTAAAAAAAAATGCACATTTTTGTAAGGCAAAAAAACCATATGCGGGGAAGTAAGTAATAGAGAAATTAGCAAGCTCACAGAATCAGGCAAGAAAACAGAGCTGCTACAGTGGCGCATAGCGGATACATTTCTGGGCGGCTTTCCTACACTACTGAACTGGTTCATGTTCCCCAAAGTGTCACCCTTTTCGGCCTCCGGCGACGTCTCAGGGGAACCAAATCCCCCCTTGGTGCTGCCGCTGGTACTGCACTGATCGGTGCCTTTGCTTCCATCCGGTAGCCTGGGAATCTGGCCAGAAGGAGGAGGTGGGAGTGGAAGATCAGGCGGTGGAGAAGAAGTCGTCGCTTGCCCTGTTACACCCATCATCGCCATCCCCAAATGCCCATTCCCTTTCGTTAAATTTGGGCTTTAAGAAGATGCAACAAACATCAAGATTAGCTAGTTATGAGCTGGAGGCACGCACCCATACCGACTGGCAAACACGCCATTATCTTATTTTTCAATGAAGAATTGTTTTTGCTTTCTAGCTTGGTGAATCCCAAGAGATCAAAATCTTTTGGGTGTCCCCTGGACGGCATTGGGAATGGATGATGAGATCCATCAACAATTGAATAAGATTTCGTGAATTACACACAAAAAAAAAAACGTGATCAACTCTGTTCCTAGAGGAAGAAAAGAAAAACAGAGGACGACGACTATGGCGGATCAGTTCAGTGAAAAGAGGGCGACGAAACGGGAAAGATGGAGTTTCGGAAGTTAAGAACACAAATTGAGAAAACCCATTAAAGACGGGGAGGAAGGAAGAAGGGAGAGGGGTGAAAAGAAGAAGAATGGAAGTTAGGAGGTGAGATGCTACCGTAGCTTGGTAGTAGGAGATGGCGGACCGTTGAGAGGAAAGAGAAAAAATATAAGGTTTGGTCTTTCCCTCGTGATGAAGGGGATGGGTGGAGGGTTCCAAGTTACCCGGTTCCGCCATTGTCGGGCATCCGAAGAAATTGCTTACTATGCTTTGTTGTCGAGCTACCAGCATTTGATAGATTGATAACGCAGAGATATAAATGGAAGGTGAGAGCGTGTTGTGGAGAAGGGTGAAAGGAAAGGAAATAGAACGTGTGAGAGAGTGAAAGACAATTAACAAAATAAGCAAAATAAACGATTTTAATTTTTTTTTTTTACCTTTTTTCATTATATTTCAATCTAGAGTTAAACTACCGATAATATTGTTCGTTTTCGGCTTCTCTAACAAATTGTTAGAAACCCAGTTTGGGTGATTTATGTATTTGGACTAGTTTGTCGTTTTATTTATGTTTGATTGGTTTTGAATATTATTTTATGGTTTTTGGCGCATTTGGTTTTTTTTATTATAAAAGATTAACTTGTATCGATTAAAAAAGATAGTAAACACATTACCCCCTGGTATACAACCAGGACAGAAAATAAAAAGAACGACACATAGTCGGCTATAAATAGTCTTTCTAACCACCAAGTGGGCTACTTCATTGCTTACTTGACCTACAAATCCTACGCTAGCTAAGACCATTATGGATTGCCAACAAACAAAGAACTTCCTCGAGAATGGCTCCAAAGTGATAATCTTTTTTATCGGCCTGGTTTATCTTGTCAATGACCACCTTTGCGTCCCCTTCAAAACGAACATGTGAGAGGCCACAATCTAGTCAACATTGGATAGCCTTGCGGACCACTAATAGTTCTACTATTGGTGGATCATCAATAATTTCAATATGTACTCCCCTAGCCAAGGCAATCAAACCACTCCGGTCTTTTGAAACCATTCCTCCCGCCGAATGTGATCCATTCCTTGTTGCACCATGTCACATGCAAGTGAATAAGACAGGGTCTGAAGCGTTCAAGCACTCAATATGGAGGGGAGGAGCTGAGGTCACTCAGTCAGTTCGTAAACCGATCCATTCGTGGATTTGTTGATGATACTGACGCATCAATGATATAACCTGAAATTGTTTCCTTTCAAAGACAACCCAAATTATGAATTTCCATATCCGCTAGAGGGTCGCGACAACATTCATACTCTGATGGGGTTCATTGAGTAGTCGCATTAACTTCTTGAGAGAGAGAGAGAGATAGATAGAGAGAGAGAGAGAGAGAGAGTGTGTGTGTGTGTGTGTGTGTGTGTGTGTGTGTGTTTGTGGGAAGTTCTAGCAAGGGAGTCCTCTATATACTGAGGAGGCAGTGGGATTGCTTTGATTGCTCGTAACCTCTGGCAGGAACAACTGATTGAGCATCTCCCTCATTCCATCTTCCTTCTCCTTGCATTATTAATTCTGCTACTATTGGATCACTTACCTCCTGAATCACCTGGGGTAGCAAGGTGGGGCGTGCGGATGCAATCTGGGAACCCAACTGGAATTCTTAATGGAAGCTGAACGACCATTTCCGATCGGCCAAGGCACCCTTGCTGGAGCAAATGGTGATCATAGATGATACTTTGTCAGCCCCATGAGGGCCATGAACGCGTCGTAGCCGTGAGGAAAGATCCAGTTGGGAAATACTTTTCGTTGTAGACCTGGGCCAGGAGGGACTGGGGTTCATTAAGGATTCTCCACCTGATATTAGTCAAGAGTGCCTAATTAAAATGCTCAAATCAGCGAAAAACCAACCCCCATCATGCTTGATCTTGCACATATTTTTCCAAGACATCCCCGACAATATCCCAAAAGGATCGGAAGAATTTGCTAGCGAAACCATCCGAGTCAGTTGCTTGTGTGGACCCAATTGAAAAGACCGTTTGCTTAGTTTCAAGATATCTCATTCATAGCATTCGATATTGTCCTATCAATCGGGAGGTCAGCCACACATGAACAAAGTCTGGAAAGAATTAATAGCAATGTCTGCCTTCCCTTGTTCCTCCTTTATCCAGTTCCCATTATCATCTAGGGGTGGCAGTTCGGTTACCGATTATTGGTTAACCGACCGGTTAAACCAATAACTGTCCGGTTAAACCGATAACCATCTGGTTATCCACTAACCGGTAACCGAAGAAACCGAACTTTGATCGGTTATCGGAGGCTGGACGAAATGGTTTGTGTTCTTAAAAGTGGTTCGGTTAACTAATAACCGAGATAATCGAGAAACCAAAGTCTACACCGAACCCTAGATTTCTACTGCCAGTAAATTTTCTCTGCCACCCATTGGCAACTATGATCAGTCTCCTGATCGCGAACCTTATCCCAGTTGATGGGGTGGACTGATTTCACCTAATCTATCTATGCCTGGAGGGTCTTCATATTCCGTAAGGAATTTGTTGTGCCCGCCCTACTCCAGTCATACAAGAGATGGCAGAGGCGTTTCAGGCGCACCCAGAGCCTATACAGTAGGGATCTGTGAACATTTTCATTCCCACACATAGGTTACCATTGCTCGAACCTCCAGGTTATCTACCCAACAAACATCAAAACAGAAAAGTGGACGACTATTAAGAGTGTAGGGTTTATCTGGACGAGTGTAGACTTTTTCTCGGTTATTGATTCAATTTATTGTGTGGTTGACAAAACAAATTGTTCATTTTTATTCATTGTGGTCTATTTGGACCAGAATGTACCGCATCAGACCCCACAGGGGTGGTCTAGTCTGGACCGTACAGTACGTGGTTTGGTCTCTAGTCTATACTCCAGCCTTTCGGTCTAGACCATAGACCGTACATGTGGTATGTTCTGGACCTGACCGCACCATTTTCCAGCCTTAGAATCGGTCAAACGGAAATTGACCAGAAGCGGCCAGCAGGGGTGATTCAGGCCGACTAGGCCATTGGAAGGGCATGGGAGGGACTTTTGAGGCAATGTAGCCTCCCCTGGCAACCACAAAGGCTGGCCGACATCATTCTTGCTAGAAGTGGGATAAGGATTAGGAGCTAGGAATGGAAGTTGGAGTGATGAGGAGGACTGGGGTTTTGAAAGTTAATTTAGGAGGTGGCAGGATCACGACAACGGAGAGGAAGGTCACCGGGGCGGTCATGGCATTGGCAGGTTTGGTGGCTATAATTCTATGTATGAGGGTGAGGATGAACTCATATTTAGAACTAAGCCCTAGATCATTGAGCTTCTAAAATTCAACGGTCATGAGGATGTAGGGTTCTATATTTATGATACATATAGGAGGTTTAAGAATCACCCCACTCGAGAGGAGAGAAAGGCATATCTTGCGTCATTCTACTTGGAGGGAGATGCCCTCTAGTGGATGGACCGTTCATATGCATAGGCAGAGATGTTGATCACATGGCCGCGATTTAAGGAGCAGTTGTAGTACTAGTTTGGGAAATCGGAAGGGTGGCCGCTAGAGTAGCTGGCTAAGTTGAGATAGACAGGCAGTGCGGCGAAGCTTCGATCAGAATTATAGAGGTTAAGAAATATGTGCAAAGGTATGCCGGAGGAGAATTTGGTTGTCTTTGTCTTGTAGGTTTGAGGCAGGAGTAGGTGACAACGGTGAAGGTGTTCGAACACTGTCCCTTGAGGATGGCCTTCCGAATAGAAGTGCGCAAAGAAGAGGAGCCCGACACGAGTTCAGAAGGCCGCCAGAGGTAGTACAGGAGCTAGCGGTAAGATGGGAGTTGCGACCGCAGCTCCAGCCAGAGCAGTGCCAGCAGCAACGGCTGTAATGTCACCAAGAGGGCGACAATGACCTAAATTACCTCATCAAGATTTTTGCGAAGCTCACACTAGCAGAGATGGAGCAGAAGTGCAGAGATGGACTATGCTTCAACTGCGACGGGAGGTATACGGTTCGACACCTGTGCGCCAAGGGTCACTTGATGCTACTCCTATGCAACTTGGAGGATGAAACCTAGGAGCTCGCGACAAAGGAGGCAAAGGGGAACTCGTGTGTGCAAGTCACCTTGAGGGCAACATTGATTTCGAGAGGGATGGATTGTTAGAAAGTAGAAATCCACTTTTTGAGTGATTTTGGTATTCGGACTTGTTTGTCGTTTTATTTGTGTTCGGGTGATTTTGGATATTATTTTGTGATTTTTGGGCACATTTGGGTTATTTGGTTATTTTTGTTAGGAGGTATTATTCTGGGTAGTTTGTGGGAATTATTTGGGTTATATATTCTGTAACTAGTGGGTATTTTCTCATTAGACAAATACATAACAAAATTCTCTAAACTCTAATCTCTCTTTTCTCTCTCTCTACCCGGTGAAACCTCTCACTTTCTTCCCTCATCATCGTCGTTGGCCACCCCTTGGTCGCCGACCCTCTTCCCCCTCAATCCCCCTCTCTTTCCCACATATATATCCCTAATAAATCCCTAATCTCCAATTCTCTATAGATCCTAATCTCAGAACCCTAGACTAAAACGCTGGCTTCTAACACAAATACTTTGTGAAACATACTCCATCATTATAGAGCTAAAATTTTGTTTTACATTTGTCATTAGAAATTTAAAATTGCATAAATGATCACTAGCTTTGAGTTTTCGTTTCACTCGCCATTATTTTTGTCAAATTTGTTCTACGTGGTGGTCAATTTTAATAGTTGATAATTAAATGAGTGATGCGCATTGTTATAATGGACCCAACAGTTTTTAATAGTTTGACATGAAACCAGATGAACCATCCCAGTTTGCCTGGTCCACTAGTTCACAATTTAACCACAAACGATTAAGAAAAAAATACTTTAACATAAACTAAGATCATCCATCCTCAGTCACATTTATGCTTCTTTTCTTCATTTTTCAATCTCCTTGTCAGTTATATGTAGTCCACCAGGGATTGTCACCCTGATTACTGACTTGAAGTTAATAAAAAAAAATTGATTGCTTTTTATGATAAGTATGGATACTTTGTTAATTTTTTTTTTTGTGATAGATGATAGGGGTGGCTATACGGTCCGGTCCTGTTAAGTTGGACTGAATTGATCCGGTCCCGGTCCGGTCATTTTGAGAATATAAGGACCAAAGATTGGATTGAGTACAGTCCGGTCTTGAACCGGTTTGGTCCCAATTCAGTCTTGATTTTAGATTGAACTTGTGGGGATTTTAGTGGTCTGAGGGGGGATTTGAGTGGCCTAAGGCCTGAAAGGGTAAGGAGGTTAAATTTTTGGGTGTTGGGCTCTCTTATCCGGTCTTTATCAAGTTTTCGATCCGGTCCCAAACGATTTTTTACCTCAAATCTTGGCCCAAAGATTGGATCGGAATGTTTGTTATCCAGTCTCGGTCCGGTCTTAGTCTGGGTTATACGGTCCAGTTTTGGGTAAAACCAAAAAGCTCGGAACAAATAGCCAGCCCTAATAGATGATATGAATTTGAATTAGTTTATGGTTAGTGATAATTTCACTCCTAAATTAGTGTATTACATGTGTTTTATGCTACAATACATGAACGTTTCTATCAACAATTTACCAACGGTTCTATAATGGTTAATCGTTGAACCATTATTTTCAATTAACCTCTGAAAATCAAATGAAATCAATCGGCTAAATAACAACGTGAGAATTAACCTAGGGTATCGAAACCCGTGGAATACGACCTTGGTCGCAATTTTTGGTTATACTTGGCTCGAAATGGGGTAGTTAGTCAGGCCATGTAAACAATTGACATGACCTGCACGAGGGAATCGACCAGAAGGCCAACGATTTCCTGTCGTCTATCTCAACCGCCGAGAGCTCCGACCATGCCGCTGACCTTGATATGCTCTTGGAGAAAGTTGTCGAGTGAGGCGATGAAGAATTTGGATTTTTGGATTCTCAGAGTATAGGGGTGGGCAACGTCCCGTCGAGTTTGAAATGGGTACCCAGTCCAATTGGGAGAGGAAACTCCATCCCATGTCCCAAACCTGTACGGATTAACGAGTATCTATTACCCGTGCGAGACGAATAACGGATACCCACGGGTAGCCCATACTAGGACTTACATGATTCACTGTAAATACCACACAGCCGGAAATTGTTGGTGAATGAGAGAAGGCTACTATTTGGAACGTCAAATCAAACCCGGGAAGCGAACCCAGAGAAGTAGACACTGTTCCTCATAATACAGGTGAATTCTAGAATGAGATGACAAGAAACTTGCAAACAATGTCAACCCGTTTAGAGTACTCATCTTTTCCCAGATTATGTTTGGTTGATCCAACCTAAATATAATCGGATTCTGACTGCAACCGGAATAAATAACCAAAATATCATCATGATGCTCGGTCATAAATTTCCCCTTCCACCAATTCTTAGCAAAGAAGTTCTCAGGACATTTAGGTGGCGGCACAACAAGAACATTCCAAGTACGTTCAGTCGGGTTGAAAACACCTAACCAACCTGTAAGACTCAAGTAGTAAAAGACTCCATCAAAGAAAAAAATTTGTTCCATATACTACTAATTAACAAAAGGCAACTGTTCTTGGTAATTAACAGTAACTCATTCAGTTTCCCCAGGTAGACAAGTGCTGATAGCAACAAAGTAGGATTGGGTGGGTAGTACGGGTACCCGTATATCCATACAACACAATTTTGACCCAGATCGACCGTGCCAGACAATTTTGGGTTACCATCTAACAATGAGGTCCGCTGAATTGAATCTTCTCCAATCACCCAAAAAGTTCAACAACTTTTATATTACGAAAAACTTTTCAAAATTATCATATTACTCGAGAAATCTTACACTGGTAGTTTGTCGATTTGTCTTACACTTGTAGTTTGATAGTAGATTTACACTATTATTCATTATGCATGAGATTATCATTTGAGATCACGAACCCACAACCCATTAGACGTTCGCCCTGTGGCTATGGGAGAGTGCATTGGGTGCTAACATCTCAAGTTTTAGCACCATACTAACACTTACTATAAGGGTACTATAATAATTATCCCTTCTCTATTCCCCTTCCATTTACGTTTCTTTTCTATGTTTCATTTACAAATTACAGTATTGATACATGAACTTAATATATATTAATATTTAGTAGCTAAAATTAAAAAAATTACATTTGAGTCGTAAAAAATCAATGAAAATTTACATTTTAGTACCTGGAAATTTTATTTCTTACATTTTGGTACCTAAATATTTTAAAATTTACAAACAGGTCCACTGCTAAGAAACTTCTAGCCTGCTTTGAAAAACTTATGACCTACTTTGAGGCTCAGACCTACTATGAGGAAGTTCTGGCCTACTTTGATGTGGTTCTCACCTACTTTGAGGAGGGTCCGGCCTACTTTGATGTTCTGACCTACTTTGTGGAGGTTCTGGCCTACTTTGAGAAGTTTCTTGCCTATTTCGGTGGCCCTTCTCCCTTCCTCACATTTAATGCAAAAAAGATGTTGGTCCCTCACTTCCATGACCCATTTTATCATAATACCAAACTTGCTCATCTTTCTCATTCTCTCTCATTAATTGTGGTCAACTCATTCAGGGCCGACATATGATATTCAGAGGCCCTGCTTGAAAATAAATAATGCGACCCTAAATTTTTTTAGGCTTAGAACTACCAGATTCAAATTTTCTACATGACATAATTAAAAATTGTTACCAAAGATTAATGATTCAAGTAGGCAAGGATCATTAGGAAATCAACTAGCACTAATCAAAATTTTCCAAGGCAAATCCCTGGAAAAAAAAAGTGGTTAGAATGTTAGGACACACTTGGGCCAAAAAAAAAACAGATAAAGAACACAAATTTCAAATTTGGCCATTCCAAATTTGGCTCATTGCCTCTCCAATACCATTGCCAGCCAAAAAAAAATCACAAAAAATACTCCCTCAACCTCCAAGCAGAAGCAGGAGTAACAGAGCATCAGGAGAACAGAGTCTCCAATTCCAATTTCCAAACTCCATTCGCCATTCCCATTCAACCATTTCCCAAGACAGCCAGGGACAGGAAATTCTTACTGATTTCCGAACCACGGCGGAGAGACGAAAGTCGCCAAGATGGAACTGGGATTCTCGGAACCAAGGGAAGAAGGCGAGCGGGAGCGTCGGAGCGGAAGCACCGAACCAGTCGGAATAGTGATTAATGAATTTATTTCGGCTAATCGACTGCTTCAGGCTTTAGCAAGGAAGGGAATGATTTGTTCAAACAAAGAAATGAAAATCGAAGGCTGGGGGTGGATGCTTCACCTTCTTGGCCGAGTATTTAAGGGTGATTGAGGATTGATATATTGAGTTGGAGTGAGAAGAGAAACGTTGGTGGCTTAGTGACGTTGGTTTCTTTTTGGGAAGGTGAGAATTTTGGGGAAACCATTAATCATTGATGATTTTGGGATTGGGAGGTTACGAGAATTGAGGAAGAGAAGCAAATAAGGAGGCTGGAGGGCGAGATACATGTTGAACAGGGGACTCTTCGGCTACCGATGGAATTAGGATTAATTATTTTTTTATATATGTATAAGTACATGGGCCAACATTGTGAGGCCCCAAATATTATGAGGCCCTGTGCTGTGGGTCAGACCAACACAGGGTCTGGATCGGGCCTGAATTCATCCAAATAATAAAGTCATCCAAACGAAATGTTCATATTGACTTAAGCTAATATTAGCACCATACTAACAAAAAAAGTCTTTACATGCTGGCTTTTCCCTATGGCTATTGCCTATTGCCTAAGTGATTGAAGCAATCATAATTTATTTATGGATTGGCCGGATCACCAAACCCCTTACTATACTTATATACTGATAACCATAATTATCCCTAACCCAAATAGCAACAGTAGCCGACTCTCTCTCAACTAATTATTAGAATATATAAAGCGCCTATTTTGCTTAAGGGGTCCAGTTGGGAGTGGGCATGTCCACGATAAGTTCTATGCACCTCTTTCCCTAATTACTCGCCATGTTCCCCATATAGCCCTATTTTTTTCTTGAGTCTCACCTACGTCGTTTCCCTGGAGGCTGGGTTTACTCCTAAGTTTCCCCGAAGGTTGGTGGGTTTTCTTCTGACTTCTTGATCAGTGTGTATTCCCAAATCATGCATGCTTCTCATCCTCGATTCTTCTTCCCGTCGATTCGAATTGAGGGGTAGAATATGCTAAGTAATCTCCTTCGTCAAGAGTTTGATCACTCTATTTTGGACCAATGAGATTGTGTAATTTGAAGAGGGTAACCGGGGGGCTCTTTTTCCTCTCTAAAGCTGACCAAGGAGATTCGATTGACCGCTATGTTTTGTGGGGGTAACCAAAAAAATAAGGTAATTAAATGGAAGAAGTAACCAGATTTGGCCAAGTAGTTCAATTGCATGCAACCTAAATTTTTCTTCTTCTACATTGAGAATTCTCAATGCTGGCGGAATGGAAGGGGCTCTTAAAGCCAACATAGACACTTTCGGATGCTATCATTAAGCTGCGGAGATTGTAAGAGTGTAGAAGATGTTGTGTAATCCAGTAGGATGCGGATGAGTCCACCTTAAGTTTCTGAGCAAGCATCCATCTCACTTCCTTCCTCCTCCCTACAGGCAAGATCTGCATAATGCGCCTTTTGGGGCAGAGAATAATAGAAAGGGGGAAAATCGACAATAGCAAATCACACTGAAATATGCCAGAGAAGATGAAGCAGCCGCAGTGAGGATTCATTCCAGTTACAAAGAAAGTGAAGATATAATCCAGACATCGGATTCTGTTGGATCAAGAAGGAGGAGGAGGATTGAAGTGCATTTTTAACTCCCGTCTTTAATCCCTTCGTTGATTTGTGAAACCTGCCGCTGTCAATTTATTTGGTTGTTGGAGAAATTTTATTCTTATTCATTTTATTTGTTTGCCCCAAACTCTAACTGATGTCCATTTGTCTATCGGTTCCCTTCTCCAATTTGCATGAGATACACGTTGTATAGCAGGGATGCCACCTGACCTCCACTAACTTTATATTTATGTTTATCAAATTTTTGTGATTAATCATGTATATAGTTAGTTCTTCTCCAATTGATTTCAAAATTCATGGCTTTGTTTAGTTGTGTACCCAAACCAATTGCATAGGGTAAATATGCTCCTTTACCAAAATGGGAGAAGTTAATATATAGGATTTGAAAAGCTAGCTTTCTCAAGACTTTACTTTAACATATTTTGGTAGGCTTTCAATTATCAAGTTCAGTTGATTTGGCAATCACGTAAGTAGAGGTGGCAATTAGGATCCAAATTCATGAATTCACAATTCATTCACCAAATTATCCACATAATCCAATCCATTTAAATTTAATACATTTGATCCAAATCCAATTGGATTGATGGATTCATGGATTGATCCATGAATCCAAATGACCGATTATGGTTTAGTACCTATAATTTTTATATTTTACATTTTGGTCCCTAAAGTTTATATTTTTATACAAAAAATATAATTGGAAAATTACATTTTGGTGCCAAAAAATTTTCATTATGACATTTTTGTACCTAAACTTTTCGAAATTTTACAAAATGGTCAAGACTTGAATGTCATTTGGTTTCATGGATCAATTCACCAAGCCACTTCATCTAATCCATTTGAAATCCTTAGATTGTGTGTTCTCTTTGCTTTCTATTTCTTAGTAAAACGTGAAACTTCCTAAGCCATGAGTCATGACAACACTTTTTAAGCACCAATTGTACTTCCAAATATTTCACTTCAAATTTGTCAAAAACCTTAGTATTGACCTTAGTATAATAGTAATTTAACTATTCATGCTTTAGTTTTATAATCCTCCAACGTCCCATCTTCTTAATTTAGCTTCCTATTAATTAGTTTTCTAGCATTAATTAACTAAAAAATATTCTATATAAAAAACATCCCGCCGCAAAGCGCGGGCCATTTAGCTAGTACTAATAATAACAACAATAATACTAATAATAACTATATTCCATCAAATCTTGGTGTATATGTGGCCATGTACGTATATGGGCTATCAAACATGGTTTATTAATAGTGTTTTATTGGTTATCCGATTTTTCGGTTTTGACACGGTTTTAATATGACCGGATTCATTTAGGTTTTTATTGCTATTGACGAGATTAATAACGGGATTGGATTGTTTACATCTGGTCTCGATCTTAAACGGTCTGGTTTCCGATTAAACCGAAAAATATGGACTAAATAGCGAGCCTTATACCCAAATATTCGTTTCTCGTTGCCCACCCCTATAAGAATAGAAAGAGGTGTGATTTGGGGATGGCGATATGGAGGATTTTGATGTCCGATGGCGCCTCTGAGTTCAGGCGGGCTGGGTCGTTTGGTTAAGTTCAATCTTTTATTAATAATTTTGGTGATATGGATTGTTGACTGGAGCAAACTAACAGAATTTTGGATGGAGAATGACAGAATGATTGTTTTGGTATATGCTCAAACTTGTGTTATTGAATTGTTACAAATAGAAGATTTGTGACTGTTTTGTACTAAGTGCAAAGATTTGTAACCAATTATGCTAATTACGGATACTAATTACAAGATAATGAAAACTATGAGATGGTTGAAACTTATTACTAAATGCACAAGCGCATAATTAGGGATGACAATGGGTGGGGTTGGGCTGGATTTTGCCAAACCCAATCCCAATACTCATGGGTATACTCAAACCCAACCCAATCCGTTGGGTATTCATGGTAAAAAATTCTTAGCAACAATTTCCTGTCAAAATAAAAGTCTAACTCCCATCTGCCCATACAAATTATCCATACAAAAAACATCAATCTAGTACATACAAGCAAACCACAAATTATCCATACAAATTGTTAACATTAAAGATAAATATCCGCAAACAACACGATTAATAGAACGCTTCTTCCTCCGTGAGAACTTGAAAACTGGCATCTTAGTTTCACTCTCTACTCCATAATCAACTTCATTCTACACAATTAGTAGTGGTTGGGTATGAGTACGGGTACGTGATGAAACAGATTGGATACGGATAAACCTCAACCCAAATTAATTCGTAAAAGAATAGAACGGGTTTAACCCAAACTCGATCCGCAATCCGTCATAATAGATTTTATCCGCTTTGACCAAGGTTGTCAACCCGAGGGTCGACCCGCGGGTTGACCCACTTTAACCCTGACCCGGTGAGAAAAACGGGCCGCACGCACCCACCGGGTCAACCGCTACAAGGTATCGGGTTGGAGGTCAAATTGTGTCATTTTTTCTTTGATTTGCGAAATGTGCCTATTTTCTGAATTTTCTTTTCGCCTAACTCTATCTTTGGAATCCTAAGTTGAATATTTGAATATATATGTTATATAAGTGTGTGTAAATTTTCAATATATGTTGGATCTACATGTTATTTTGATGGAATATTATATGTTATAACTCATATGTTAGATGAGATTTGCTATAATTTATCAGGATAAATACAATATAATGACTATTTCCATATTTTCCGGGCTAAATCGGGTGACCCATTAACCCTTGACCCACTAGCTTCACCGGGTCTGGGTCAACCCGCGGGTTGACAACTTTGGCTTTGACTAGGTTGAATCGGGTAGGGTACCCGTGAATAGGATTATGTTGCTATCCTACGCACAATTGGACTCATTGAGTTCTCTCTTTCACTGCAGAGTGCCTAGTGTCGACGATGAAACGGAGCAGAAGCGAAAGAGAAAGAGGCACCTAACCCAACGCCCATCAAGCTCCTCTGCTCCAAATTAAACCAAGCGGTGTGCAATGGCGATCACTGCCCATACGCACAATCTATTATCAGCGTCTTCAAAGCATACAACTGCCACTCTACCGTTTGCTCTTCTCCGACGAACCAACCATTCTGGTTCTTCCCTTTCCATTCCCAGTCACGAACACTTATCGGACCTCATTCTAAACCAGAAATCGCCATCCCAAGCTCTCCAAACATTCCAATGGGCCTCGAAGCTTCCCGGTTTCGTTCACTCCCTGGCCACTTATCGCGCCCTGATCCACAAGCTCTGCACTTTCCGCCGTTTCGACGATGTCTACCAACTGCTCGACGAAATGCCTGCTTCCATAGGCACTCCCCCGGACGATTCCATCTTCATTACAGTCGCCCGAGGCCTTGGGCGGGCTGCCCAGATCCACCGTGTCATCGAAGTTCCCGACTTGGCCTCCAAGCTTCACGCCAAGCCCCCATCTTTGAAGCTCTGCAATTCCGTGCTTGATGTCCTCGTGAAGCACGACATCGATTTGGCTCGAAAGTTCTACAGGAACAAGATGATGAAGCGTGGAGTCGAGGGTGATGACTACACTTTCGGGATTCTAATGAAAGGTCTTTGCTTGACGAATAGAATTGGCGATGGCTTCAAGCTTCTGCAGCTCATCAAGTCTGCTGGTGCGAAGCCCAACTCGGTCGTTTACAATACTCTGCTTCACGCCCTTTGCAAGAATGGTAACGTTGGGAGGGCCAGGAGTCTGATGAGTGAGATGGAGAAACCCAATGATGTGACATTCAACCTTCTCATATCTGCCTACTGCAAAGAGGATAACTTAGTTCAGGCACTTGTGTTGCTGGAGAGGAGTTTCAGCTTGGGGTTTATACCTGACATTGTTGCAGTCACCAAGGCAGTGGAACTTCTCTGCAATCGTGGTCGTCTTGCTGAGGCTGCCGACATATTGGAAAGATTCGAGACCAAAGGAGGCACAGTTGATCTGGTAGCGTGTAACACTTTGGTTAAGGGCCTCTGCAAATCTGGAAAAGTGAAAGCAGCTTGTGGGTTCTTAAAGGGGATGGAACTTAAGGGTTGCCTTCCCAATGTTGAGACCTACAACTTGTTGATCACTGGTTTTCTTGATTGTAAAATGCTGGACTCCGCCCTCGACATGTTTAACGAGATGAAGGTGGCCGGGATCGATTGGAATCTTGACACATTTGATGAACTTATAAAAGGTTTGTTCTCTGAAGGGAGGCTCAAAGCTGGTTTCAAGATCTTTGACCTGATGGAAGATAGCAAAGGAGGTTGTGGGGGTCGAATTAGTCCTTACAACAGCGTGTTGTATGGGTTTTACAGGAAAGATATGTGGGATGAAGCTCTTGAGTTCCTGGTGAAGATGGAGAGCCTGTTTCCGAGAGCTGTTGAAAAGAGCTTGAGGGTATTGCGGTATTGCGAAAAGGGTGCAGTCGAGGATGCAAAGATGGTTTATGACCAAATGGTCAATGAATGTGGGTTGCCTAGTGCTCTCGTGTATGACTGCTTAATCCATGGATTTTGCCAGGAGCGCAATGTGCAGAAGGCATTTGACATCATGAATGCTATGATTGAACATGATTATTACCCTGTTGCGTCAACTTTTAACACTGTGATTTGCGAGCTCTGTAGGCAGGGAAAGGAAGCTAGCGCCATGAGGCTTCTCAGGGACATGGCTGACCGAGGCTTTGCACCTGATGCTGGCAGTTATAGTCAGGTAATCTATGTGCTTTGTGAGAAGGGGAGTTTTCAGAAAGCTGGGAGTTTGGTTTCACAAATGGTGGAGAGGAAGATTGATCCTGACTGGCAATCTATGCTTGTTTGGCTAAGTCGGGATGAGGTTTGGCAGAGCAACCATTCTACTTTGGCTGTAAATAATCTCACGTAGTAGAGAAATAATAAGATCTAGAGGTGAGTATACATGGTCCGATCTCACTCGGATCAAATCGATACAAGTTCCAAATGTAAGATAAAGGAGAGGAATACATTGGGAAGAATTGCTACATACACACGTACTCTGGATTACAACATTATATATGACAAGTTGACAACACATGAAACGGGAAAGATTGGAGGTTTTCTCTTTTTCTTTTCTTTTTTCCTGACAATGAATAGGGGAAATTTTTCCTGAACTAACCAATCTCATCAAAATCTAGCTCCGGCAAAATCCAATCAACTACTAGCAGGAACAAATATGGCATATAAACCCAGAAGTAGTTCCTTCAATTATGGTATAACACAACAGCATATGCAAGGATGAAGAAACGAACTCAATCAAGCACACGGCAAACCCAATTCACAGACTTGTTCCAAAGTTCGTTCTGCTCTTCAGAAGGCCTTCCACTCATCAGAACTTCTTTTCGACGGTGTCGAACCACCATCCAAGGACGACCTAAATGGTCCACTAGACCCAAATGGATCTGAATCGAATGATGAGAAACCATGGTCCTTGGACTCATGCCCAGAATCGAACCCAGAGTCATGACCACCACCAAACGAATCAAACCTCGAAAACCCTCGACCTTGATCAGAATCCCCCGAATCCTTGAAAGAGTCGTACCTTGACGGGAATCCTTGGCTGTGGTCGGAGTCCCTGAATGAATCAAACCTCGACGGGAATCCTTGACTCTGGTCGGAGTCTCTGAACGAATCGAACCTCGAGAACCCATTGCCAAGATCCGAGTCCCCAGATTCTCTGAATGAATCAAACCTTGATGGTAACCCATACCCTTGGTCAGAGTCTCTCGTGCTTCTGACTGAATCAAACCTTGCAAGAGAAGGGCCTGCTGAAGATGTGAACGAGCTACTACTTTCATTCAAATTGAACGAATCGAACCTGGAGAAGCTGTCAAAGGAGTGATCTTCTGACCCAAAATTGTTGGCGGGTGTGCCTGGGACAGAATCAGCAAATGAGGAGAATGCGCTTTTCCTCCCTAGGTCATAAGCAGGGGTGCTTGGAACAGAATCAGCTAACCCAAATGAGCTCATTCCGTGCTGATTATGGGCAGGGGTACTAGGAACTGAATCGAACATGATAGAGCTTTTCCCTTGATTGTATGCAGGGGTTCCAGGCACAGAATCGAACCCAAACGAGCTCTTGCCTTGGTTATATGAAGCAGGGGTTCCAGGTACGGAATCAAACCCAAACGAGCTCTTTCCTTGGTTATAAGCAGGAGTGCTTGGAACAGAATCAAAAGTATAGGAGTTATAATTCCCTTGGTTATTATAAGCAGGGGAGCTAGGAACAGAATCAAACATGAACGGGCTCTTTCCCTGGACAGCTCCTGTCTTTATTGGATTCAGACCAAAGTCACCAATGTCATATATAGAACTGTCTGGATGGCTTTCAAGATCGGCTTCCTGCAGGACAACTCGAGAGAAATTTATCAAGGACAAAAGAAAACAACAAAATACAAATTTAGCTGTTGCTAGAAACTATGCTACTTTTTTCAAGTCATAATAGAAATGAAAAAAAAAAGTGCCAGTGGGGTGTAAAATGATGGTAAATTTATGAAATATGAGATACTGTTTGGAAGTAAAAACAATTGATGGGATGATATATGATTCGTTTAATTATAAAGTTATTCTCGTTAACAATAGATTTTTATATCATAAGGGGAAAAGTAGGAAATACAATATTTATTATTGGGATGGCTTATAAATTTAGAATATTTATGAGGTATAGGAGAATAGTATTTTGAAAAGTTAGATAGAAAAAGTGCGTTTGTTTTAGCTTTTAAACAAAAAAATTCTGAAGTTTGTTATGGTTTAGCCAAACAAACACTCTGCCAGCCTAACCACTAACACTATCCTTGCGGAACTTCAACATTAGTCATCAACCAAACACGACTCAGCTTTTCATTTTGCATGATGCAAACACGAGGGCTCGAGCTTAGATATAGGTACCCCAAAACAGAATATCCTACACATACCTTGCCACTGAGAGATTCAGCTCCCCAAATTGATTCACTATCATAATGGCTGTCAAATCTACCCCAAGCAGGTTCATCCACACTTTTGTCACCAGAAAATACACTAGCAGTATCAGCCACGTCACTGCAGAAAGCCAGACTATGAGTGAGTTCAACAACATTAAATTAGAACATAAGCAGAACCCATAGAGAAGAATATTTAGAACCAAGCACCAAGCAAAACCATACGCTGGCATTCCCCTAGCATGGGGTGAACTGTCAGCACCAGCACTCCCTTTGACTTCATGAGTTTCGTTTTCTGCTCCACTCTTCTGAGTTGGACTCTCTGGAGGACTTCTTGCCCCCTTACCATTCTCACTTTGACCATTTGCTACTGATTCTTTATCAGAAACCGATTCACCACCACCAGAAATCTTCTCCAACTTGGCTTCAGCATTTGATGGAGAAACGCTAAAACCACCTTCAGAGGCTGTTGTTTTCTCCTTTCGAACTGATTTTGGTTTTGGAGGAGCCACAACATTCTGTGCCTCTGTAGTCAGTTCTTTGACAAACAGAAATCCTGGAAGGGGAAAGTAACTAATCATCAGAAGCCAAAACAAAATGAAAGGACTAATCTTACATTGTGAATAATGCTACAATACAGAACAAAGCTCATTTATATACTAATCGGATTTCATGTACATACCTTCATCTTCAAACTTATCCCAGTCTTCATCCCAATCAGCCGCTCCTTCTTGTATTCCAGGCTGCCAGCCTGAAAAGGAGCATTATGCACGCAATCAATCACATACCACCTCAGAAAATTCAAATGGAATACACTGCTTTACAATTCTTAGCAGTTAACACACTAAAATGACCAAACAGGACGAGTTCAAGACTGAACCCACATGGCATGAAGTTCAAGCAATTACACAACAAAATCCATAAAGGAAAGGGTTAGCAAGGTCAGAGACATACCAAATGGAAGTTCAACCAGCGACATAGGTTTAGAACGTAATCCATATTGTTTGCAGCGTTCATTCAAACTCTTCACTAGTTCTTCTAGACTAGAATGGATATGGTCGGCTCGCTCCTGCAAAAGCAGGGAAACTAAGATGGCAGCAATTTCTTACATTCCCTCACTGATAAGCCACTGTTACAAGTACCTTAAGTGCACCCTCAGCAGTCCCCCCTTCTTCAATTTTAACAATTGCACGATAGATTTCCATTTTCTTCTCCTACAATTGATAAGCAGGCACGTTACTTAAGACATGATCGAGAAAAACATCATCCAAGCAGAGAATGTGAGCTACTATTGCAACTCAATCAAAGTTCACCAGTTACCTGAATGTCGCGAAAGGTAGCCTCCTCAATGGTTAATCTAGAGGCTACATCTCCAGCCTGCTTGTATTTCTCTTCATACTTCTTGGCTAATGCTTCAACCTGAAGTGAGTTTCATAATTTCAGTCCAACAATCAATTATAGCAAACAGGAGCAAGGCTAATGCAGAAAAAAGTACCTCGTGTTTATCTGCAGCCACCCTTTCTATGACCTCGTTAAGGCGATTATCACAGCGGCTCTTATATAAAATCTAATGAAAAAAATACAAAAGACAAACATTAGGTGCTCAGTTACATGATAGCCAAAGCTCAAAGGATAGCATAAACTGCACTGATCATTCAACCATGTGAACGACAAGCTTATGGGAAGAAACTTGCTATCTAACAGAAGTAACACCTAGCAAAAGACTCAGCATGCAATTTTAGCAAATACAATCTCCTTAGACAACTCAAAAGGAATTTAAGCATTTACTTCCACCTAAAACTTGAAACAGCCAAACTTTATTGATAGGAAACTAAATCTATCTTAACATGTACTTACCAGTTCTTGCATCTTAGCACGATAGAAGTCAATCTTCTGTCTGGATTCTGAAATTTCCTTTTCCAGCTCTTCAACCTTCATTTCAAAGAAAGAAGATTCAAATGTATACTTGTTCGTAAAAATATAAAATTGACAGACTGTTCAAGTCAGGCCACAAGACCATTACTTGACAATTAAGGTTTGTCATCTGATGCACAATAGAACCAAAGAATCAACCATCACAGTTAACAAGTTATGAGAAGAACAAGTACCTGTTTATCTGCCTGATATGCCTCTTGGAATTTCGAGTTCAAAGAGTCCTGCTCCTCTTGGCTAAGTTGATCCACAAGATGCTTTTCCAGCACTGGAACTTTGGGCTTTGGCTGAGTAGGCTGTTTTTCTTCAGCATGAGGAGCAGAGGGTGGGCGTGGTGGCCTTGGTGCGCCAGCATGCGTTGGACGCGCACCAGGCATCACTTGTGGTTGTCGAGGACCTGTAAATATTCATTTCACCAGCTTGGTACTAAAAGATAGAAGGCACCTTTTCAATAAATTAGGATAGTAATCTTAAATGGTCTTCACTTTATCTAATTAATGTGATTTTGAAAACAATCTTTGAAAGAGATTTTTTCTAAATAGAGGCGCAAGCTAGGTCAATAAATAGAAATTCTTGATCTTGTCAAAAGCCAACTTCTAGGTTTCTATAAATGAATCTCCAGATTCCAAACAGGAGCTTCACAATGACATTCAAAATGTAGATAAAATACAATTTATCAGTAACAATATCGGTATTGATTTTTAACGTATTGTATTAATTTATCAACAAACTATATGCAAAATTTATCAAACCAAGCTTCTCTATAGCTCCAGCTAAAAGCTCTTGTAAGAGAAGTATCATACGCCCATGCAGTTCACGGCTATCCTATATTTCAACTTCCTACTCAATTAAATTATAGAAAACTTGGTATGATTCTAGTTCTAAGAGGAATACTCTGCTTATATTATGAATTATCATAAATTTATGACCTACTGTGGATCTAAGGAGCTGAATATAACAAATAAAAAGCAGTTTTGCTTCGAGTTTTTTTTTGTGTGTGATAATTATCCTCGATTGAGGCCCTATGTTTACAATAGCCTATATTGTTTGTGACGACAGAGGCGCCTATATATGGGGCCTTTCTAAACAAGAATGGAGGTTCTTCTCTGTTCAATCAGTTTTAAAAAACCATTAATACTATTCCTGGCAAGGAGTTACAACCTGAATAACTAAAGAAAATCCACAAGTAAAGCATATATCTCATCTGAACATAAAAAACAAAGAAGTACCAGGGCCAGGTCCCCAAGCGCCACCAGCATGGGAAGCAGCAGGGCGGCTAGTAGCAGACAACAGAGCTTCATCAGAAATGACCGAGCTTGGAAGGCTAACAGGAAGAGGACGACCTTCTCTGTATCGTTCCATCAAATAGAGTGCAACACAAAACTCCTTTGCAGAAAGCATGCTATCATTGTCTTGATCAGATAAATCCCAGACCTGTTTCAAGACCTCTGAAATAACATCCAACAATAGAATCAATGACAGAACATGCCCCAGCGGAAAAGGAAAAACGATGAACAAACATGTTCGCTCTCTGTCAAAATAATGAGCAGTGAGAGCTTCTATAAGCTTCAATCTAGATACCAACTATGCTTCGGCATTTAGAAACATAATGATATGAGTTTAATAATAACTGAAGCCTACATTTGATCAAGATCATCCCATTTTATGGGGAAACAAGACTATCCTCAGCATGATGAACTTATAGCATATTAGTTCTATAGATTATGCCTCGTATAATATTCTTGAGAGGAAGGCCTCACACCAGACCAAATAACATAAACTTTCAGAAGCAATCAGTCACCTTCTGTGCACTACCTACAAAATCCAGTAACCATGTTTTCACAAGTTGTAACATATCATTAGTCAATGGAACAAACAAATGTTCTCAAAATCCATAACATGAGGTTTGATCTTATGCACGAAAAAAGTCGACCGTATAAGCTCTTTTATGAGACACAAAATTATATGGGATAAGAAAAGAAAAACAGAAATAAGTCCCACTTGGAAGCTACCTCTTGGAAGCCTCCAGCTTAAGAAGAGATTGCGTGCCTGTTCACCAGTGATCTTTCCATCTCTATCCGTATCTACTTGTAGAAACACTTTCAAATACTTCTGGATATCAGCTTGGATCATCCTTGGCCAGGCATTGTGCGATTGACCAGAACCCACATTTCCTTCTGCAACAGGAAACACGCCCAAGGGACGTGCATTAGTAACTTGACCTGAAACTGTTTGGTTTGGTTTTCCTGTTTGCTGACCACCAACAACTTGCTGAGAAACATTATTCGGCGACGATTCAACGGCACTTGGCTTAACTGAAGACGCTGAAGAAACACCAGAGCTGTTGGCAGAAGAGGAAGATGATGAAGAGATCTTAAATCCATTCTCCGAAACGTTCAATGCTTTAGGCTCTATAGATACAGGTGGCTTCGAGAATGTGGCTGTGCCTTGAAATTGTGGTTGAGAAGAAGGTAACTGCCCAGTGGGCACCAGTGGTCTAGGTTGAACAGAGGTTGTCATCCCAGAAGCTGATAACATGACTCCATCTTGTCTTGCACTCGAATTGGTCCCTCGATTTGGAGTTAGAGATGTTGGCGCACCCGTGCTTCCACTTAGCCAATTGGTTGAGTTACCTGAAACTAATGGGCGAGCGGCAGGCGGGTTAGTAATACCTTGGCCAGGAACAGGCTGTTGTTGGTGGGACATAGAGTTGGGAGGCACGCCCTGCTGTGGTCTCATAAACTGGTTTTGCTGAGATGGGAAGTATTGCCGGTTCATCTGTGCATTTGCAGGCAGCTGAGCTGGTCTGATCCCAGCATTCTGAGATACAGCTGATGTTGAGCCAACAAACTGTGAAACAGGGGCTGCCGCTTTAGGAGCAGGTGTGGCAGCAAGATTAATCTGAGGAGCTGGGATTTTAGAAGATGCCGCACCATACAATGCAGCCCTCACTAAATCAGGGGTCAGGTCCCGTTTACTTTGAGCCACAGTAACAAGTTTGAGAGCATTATAGAATTCTTGTCGGCCAAGGTATCCAGCTTTTCTCTGGTCAGCATACATCCACACCTGCCCAGAATGTCAGAAAATGCATATGCTCAGTCTAATATATCAATGAAAGGAAATTCATCAGACTAGCAAAATGGTAACAATTCTTATAGAAAGCTCTTTTGCACACTTTTGAAAGGAGAACCTGCCTTCACTTCACTTCCGAGATTAAAAAAAATAGTTCACAACTAAAAGATGGATCAGGACGCCATAACATGGATAACTAGCAACAAAACATAGAGTAACAACACTCAGCAAACACTAATGAATTGCTGGAGGGACTGCATGACCTCATAACTTTGTATGAGTTCGTTTTATAATTCGATCGTTTGGTGGACAAAGGATAAGCAAATGAAAGCCAGTCAAGACCTAGTCAGTCCAGAAGCGAGCAACTCAGAACCATAACCGTAGGGACTGATTCCGAAAAATTACAGTAGTCAAGTAGAGACATCGATGACAATTAAGCAAGCGCCTGCAATCAGTAAAAGGGTAATTGCCGCATAGAGCACAGTGCTAAACAGGTGAAATTGTCCGGTTGTCAGGAAACTGGCAATCGCTACCAAGATTACTGGACTAAGGAAGCTTTTTCGAGGCCACATTATTAAGTAGCAATTTACCCAAAAAGAAGGGGGAAACGGCAGAACTGCTGAATTCAAGAAACAGTCAAACCAAGAATACAAGCCATAGCTGAGGCAGAGAGGGAAGAGAGAAATTGGGGGAAGCAAGTACCTGGGCAAGAACTTGCTTGGGCAGGCCGGAACCTTGGAAGAAAGCAACGGCTTCAGCACCACTGATCTGACCGTCACCATCCAAATCTGCTCGCCGGAAATATGAATCGAACAGATCAACACCCGCGTTCTGCCCCGCCATTCCCCAAATCTAATTCCGCCCAACTAGAGCTCAAAAATTCTCAATTGGAGATCACTTGTGGACGCGAGATCCCTCTCTCTAATCCCTATCTTAGCGTCGCGAAATCTATTTGGATTCGATTAAATTTCCCCAGCGATTCTGCTTTGCTTTTGGACGGGAAACCGCAGGCCAACCCCAGACCAGAGAGAGAGAACCACCGTGAGAGACAGAGACAGAGACAGACAGAGAGAGGAGATCGGGGAGGAAGATGGGCATGGATCATTCCACGCTAGCAGAAAAGAAAGAGAGAAAACGCAATAAAGATATGAATCAGAGCCCACGCACACTCCGGCCCATTAAAAGACGACAATTTAAAGCCGTTGGATTTTAGAGCCTCCTGCTGTTTTGTGGATCAAGAATAGTTACATGAACTAACCATTCTCATTGTTGTTGTTTTATTAAAACTTAAAAAGCAGTGCAAGAGTGCGCTAATCTACACTACTTATAATACGTTTTTTTAAAGGTTTTGTCGACGGCGATTTTCGATGGTGTACAATGGAGAGAGGCGGCGCGGGAGGATGAGATGACGAAGATGGAAAGGGAAAGTGCCCTAACCATCTATTTTCGATGTACTTTTCAGGGGGGTTGGGTCTCGGGTTTGGATTTAGGGTCAATTAATTGGGTTGGTCCGCGGGTTGGGCAAGAATGGCTGACAGGGTGGGTAAGGCTGAGCTGGTGGGTCGGGTCGTCATTTTTTAATGTTAAAATATGCTGACTGTGTCTTTCTGTTAACCACGTCATCACTTAACGGTCGTCATTAACGGAGTCTAACGGAGGTTAATGGAAAGTGACCGAACTTGGACTGTTCAACTTATTCGAGTGACTATAAATGGAATAAATCAATTTGAGTGGCAAACGTGAAATTTTTTAGCAATTCGAGTGACCAAACTTGCAATTAAGCCTTTTATTAAAAGAGCAGTGCAAAGGTGCTCTAATCTACACTACTTATAACCAGCGTGGCCACCGCCATTTGGCCGGAGGAAGGTGAGGTATGAAATTTGATAATGTAATGGGATGTATAGCTTATTGTTGTATAGTTTTTTGGGAAACACGTGATAAAAATAGTAAATTTTAGTAGGATAAAGACATGAATGATGCAAGGAATCAAAAATTAGCCTTATGAACCAAAATCAAGTACCTGTTACCTTGTGAAACAATATTGTTTCTGGTAATATGATGAGGTGGAGTAAGTTTTATAAAAACCGAATTCCAGAAAATCAAATAAAAAATTGCCTATCTCGCCGGTTTTCGGGAAATGAGCATCTCACAATCGTTGCTAGCTTTTACTTGGCCTGTTGGCCGATTAATTTGCTTTATAAAACTTTCATCTTGTCATCATTGTGCTTTCTAGTTTTTTGTCAAGCCATGATAAAATCTAAAGAATTCAAGAATGAACAACACGATTTGGGATAGGAACCACCCTTCCTGTATCCGTAGAAAATGGTGGTAAACACGGACTCACCTGCCAAACTGGTTTGGATTGAGATTTTTACCGGTATCAGGAAATCATGTGATTATAAATTACACTTGATCAAAACAGGTCAAAACTAGAAATTCAGCCTATTTGACCGACCCATGCCAAACTCTAATTATTCTTTACTTTTAAACTTTCTATTTGAAAATAAAAAATAATGAAAGAAAAGAGATGACTGCAATTCGCCATTTGCACATCACTGATTCGGGAATAAAACTATAAAATTTTGAAAAGAAACTGAAAATGTTTAGGATCGTTTTAATGTTAAAAATAACCAAATAGATCTTTCTATTTAGTTTTTTTTACTAACAAATACCAAACGATTCCCCATAATATACACTATAATTTAATCATTATGATATCAAATAATTACATAATATATATTTGAAATGATAAAAATTGGACTAATTGGGTTGGTCGAGGTTGAACCATTGAATAACTTAAAGATACATTATATTTTAGCCACTAAGATATAAAATAATAGCATAATATATATTATGCTAGAGAAAATAGCTTGTTTTAGAATGACAAACCCATGATGTTCATTTGTTTTACTTGATGGCCAAATCTCGTGTAGGTCGGGCCTATTCAACTCTTTTATTTTATGATTAGCGGTTAGCCCATTAGAATCCATGTATTAGTTTATTGTTAAATTTTTTTCTTTTTAGCAATAAAAAGGAGTATTGTTTTTGTCTTTTCATATATATTTTACCACCACGGAGAAATAAAGGACTTAAAGAAAAAATTGACACTCCTGGACCCGTTTAAATCCGCACGTGTACGGTAAGTTGGCTCGTTCCACAGAGGAAAAAGAAAAAAATTGACACTCCCTATTCTAACCTTCCTACAAACGCTTTTAGAGCAGGGAATTTGAAATGAGGGAAGGGTTTTTTCCACTCTGCGATTATATATTTTTAATTTAAAAAAGATACAACAAATGTACTTATGTGATTGGTTATGATCTTTGTTTTTCTTTAAAGTGGTCCTACTTTCACTCTGGATGTAGAAAATTTGAAATGGGGCTTTAACTTTTCTCATTTGATTTTTATTTATTTTATAGATACATACGTGAACGTCTACCTCCGACCACCCTTTTCAACCCATGCAACCTTTGATTCCGCCGTGGCGATGCCACCTGGAATTGTAATCATCCTTGAATTCCTCGACTGCACATCTGAACCAAATCCCAACCTCCTCAATCATAAACCTAGCTTCTCCGCTTGCTTTCGTTTGCATTCCATAAAAATTGTCACAAATGTTTAAAATGTAAAAAAAAAAAATGTAACACAAGTATTTGCCATAAAACAAAATAGTTATTGTATGTCTTTTCATTCATATAGCTATCCAAAATGAACAGTTAGCTTGCTTTATATAAGAGAGAGTCTTACGAGCTGATTAGGTGTATGATATTTTTATTTTACCATTTTGGTACAAGTTCAAACCAATGCGATCATTTAAAGAGTGCTAATAAAATATAAGGTTCTATTGTCCTATGATTGTTCAATATAAGACTGCTATTAAAGAGTAGTGGACATATATCTCTTTGTATATGAACCAAAAATATTGAAATATGTGTATGTAGACAGGAAGAGAGAATCATCAATAACCTAAATTATGGTTGCATACTGTTTCAGCCAAGAAACAAGGGAGCTCCGGATCTGTGAAAGGGCGGGGGTGGCCCCTTTTATCTACACTCCAACGATCAACATTAGTATAGTGATAGAGAAACATGGAGAACATGTATAGAGAGAGATAGTGTATAGAGAGAAGTGATATGCCAAAGTGAGAAGAGGAGAAGAAGAGATCCCTTACTTGAAAGACATAGGAGCATATTTATAGGTAAAGTCTTGTGATATTTTGTTGGACTTCAGTTGGGCCTTGTGGTGTTTCGTGGGCTTGGGTCCATATGTGCTTAGCAGACCATATTTATTGTTCGGTTGGGCTAATGTCATATTTGCACCCCAACAATTGTCCCCCAGTTAGGTATTCAGTGGTACACTGGATGCCTAACTAGAAGTTTTCATGTTGTAAAACTTTTGTAGTCTCTATACCTGGCGTATAATGTGCCTGCGCGACTGCACCTCTTTATATTCTGTTGTTGACTCACGTCCTCTAACACCGTGCAAACTGAACAATCCATAATAAAGACTATGGAAAGAATGAACAATATAACATAATATGACTCATAACATGGTTAGAGATATAACTCAAGTACTGACAAAAATACTTATTGCACTTCTCGTGTCTAACAAGGTTACGTCATTTTCGGCGTATAATTGAAGATTGTTTGCCTTAGAAAAATCTTGAATGTGCATGCGCATGTTATCCCCAATTGTCCCCCAGTTAGGTGCCCAGTGGTACACTGGACAACTAACTAAAGTCCCCCCACTCGTCAAGTTTCTCGTAAGATCATTTGGTGTTTTGTCCCCCAATTCATGACCCCATTACCATATTAATTACACAAAGAAAATATCACAAATATACAATGTGACGCAACATAATTTGATTCATACAATAACTATGAATATAACTTGAGTAGAGATGGAAAATACTTAGCTTATTCCTTGAGACGTCTCTTTAGAGGTTAGAAGTGCAGCATCTTAGTAATATGTCATTGGCGCTCGAATTCGCCAATCATCTTTGCCACTAAAAGCTTCTTCCTCTAAGTGAGTCGTTTGAGGCTTGAGCTCATACATATAAGGTGGATCTTAATTCCACCGTTGAGTTGGTCTGGCAACACTAGCACTCCTTTCATAAAATAATATCACAAAGCTGGAATTGAAACACCAAAGAAATAATTCATAGGCGCATTGGTATGATGATGTCCCAATGTCTATGAAATTGTTTAGGTTGAGCAGGTGGCCAATAATAAAGCTCCCGTCACGCAATTAAACTTCAACAATAACATAATATGACATATTCATATGGCGATAATAATGCGTCATTGCTCTTGTCGTTGATTTCGCAATCCCACTTATCGCATTTTTTGATCATAACTACAGCCACTCCAAAGGCGCTAGTGGGGCAGGGGCACACTCCAAGCCCAAAGAGAGATGAGCAATGAGCATCTTTGGGTTATAACGCCTTATGTTGATACATTAGACGTATGCTTGTACGTATGCCCCGCTCTTGTAATAGTTGACATATAAAGGACAGCCTTGAGATTTTATGACTAGGCGCCCATAAGCACTTGGTACTTACACTTAGAGACCTTATATGTACCACGAGCATTGTGAATTTCTTTATGGAGAGATGTTAATATTTTTGGCACTTTAAGTACTTCGGGCGCTTCAGGTATTACGAGTGCTTTACCTCTCCCTTAGAGATCTTTTAAGTATTATTGGCGCTAGATTTGGGCGCGGAGAGTTTCGATTGATGGGCGCTATAATATTGAGGGCGCTTTAGGTAGTAAATGCGCTTTACTTCCGTGGGCGCGGAGAATATTTACAATCCAGGGCGCTATAATTTTGTGGGCGCGGAGAGTACTTTGATTCATGGGCGCTAAACTCGAGCGCGGAGAGTAATTTAAAAATAAATAAAAAATTCCTAGTTATGAAATCACATTTCAAAAAGAAGCAAAGTACTTAGCTTGATTTCTAGTGCGTCCAAGTCCTTGTTCAGTTGTTCTCGTCCTGCCATAATATATGCAATAGAAGGTGCCAGGCTTTGTTGTTGTGAATGAGATGCCTTGATTTGCTACTCGGCCCACGGTTTTTATTTGCATAAAGCGTACCACTTTGTGAGATATAAGGCGCCTTTTAGTCTTGTGGTAGAGTGGATTCAGTCACACAGGAGGTGGGAGGTTTGATTCCTTCTTTAGGTGCTTGCATTTTGGTTACTGAACTGAGCGCTTGGACTTTATTCTTGGTTTCAAACTTTGCGCCCCAAATTTCAAGATAAAAGGAGGAGGAGACATCTGGTCCATAGAGGACCTGATGAATAATTGACCACCTTCCTTTTTGCTAGTAAGCTAGGCTTCTTAAAGCTCATGACGATGCTCACTTCCAATGAAATTGGGCACTTGGAGCCTCGACAGGCTGCCATGATCTAATCCTTGACATAGGCAAGCGCTTACGGCCTCTCATAAACTAGACAGGGAGGCATCGAGTTGAAATTGGAGATGAGCGTCCAGACGTCAGCTTGACTTGAAGACACTCTTGACGCTCATGACGATGCTCTTTCAAGTATAGGCGTCTCGGTGAAATGAGAAAATCATCGTGGTGTCGAGCCAAAATACGAGATGAGCACCCAGTCGTCAGCTGGACTTGAAGAAACTCTCGACTCTCATGACGATACTCTTTCAAGTATAGACGCCTCAGTGAAATAAGAATCATTGTATTCTATTGGTATAGGCGCTCGACTTTACATAAAACTCGGTCGACGACAAATGATTTTCACATCTCTAATGGGCGCCTCATCTCTTCAAACTTCTTCTTGTCCTTGTCTACTGTGCCTCCAACTTGGTGATGTTGATTAGTGTCGTAGCGCCTCTCTCTTCCAAATTTTTTTTAAGCGTCTCTCGTTCAAATCTAAATCGGCAATTGGACTGTATAGCGGGTCATACACTTGCATTCCTCTACCGTCCCTTGTCTTGTTCGATGTTTTTCTTCCCTTCAAAATGCAAAATAAATAAGCATAGCGCCCTTCCCTTTGATTACTTGTTCGTGTGATCATCTGTCGGCGCGCCGCCCTCTTTCCCACAACACCGGGTCTTGGGCGGCTCATTTATAGTTTGGGGAACGAGCCTTCTTTGACTAAGGCGTTTGGCCGTTGTAGGGTATTATCTCTTTCTCACTGTGGTTACGGCGCCGCATCTATCTTCGACAACGACAGTCGCCTGAATCTCCAAATTTTCTTTTCTTGCAGGCGAATTAGACATAAGAAGCTGGCGTTCTCACCCTCAGTGACCTGAAAATTTCGGGAAGCCATCTCCCATCTCTCCCTTTCTCACTCTTATTTTATCCTTTTCCTTGCAGGATGTGCCCGAGCGCCTCCTTTTTCTCCGTCACTTTTCCGAAATACAACTCTGGACGACGTTGGCTGCTTTTAGTGGTACATCTCTTTCTCGTCGTAGCTCCGGCGTCGCACCCGCCTCCGGCCACTTATCGTCATGAACCACTCAATTGGGCGCTTCTCAATTTGGAAGAGCCAAGAAAAGGGAAGCAAAATTTCAGAGGTATGGACACTTCGTTGGTTCAGTTGTCTTCCGCAAAGTTCGAAAACTTTTTAACAGCTATACAGGATCAAAATCGATATTTTCGATCCAAGTCATCAGAGTCAGCAAAGGGTGGATAGGCTCACGTGCAGACCATGTGCTTCTTCATTGGGTCGATAACAACATTATTTACTGTTTGTTCAATTTTCACTGTTTTACTGCCTAAGCTGGCATCGTAGCCCAAGCTGGCGTTCCTATCCTGTACTAATGAACTGAGATATATATGAAAGGAAGGAGAGAAGGGAAATCACTTTTCCTTCTTCAATTATTCTCTGTGAAATTGCGTTGTCATGGTATCAGAGCCTAGAACCGAAAGGTCATGTGTTCGAATCTCCACGACCCCCAATATTAACCGTTGTCTTTCAAGCACATGGTATGGTGGGCCTGTGCAAACTTCAAGCCCATGGGTTGGCTTTCGTTTGAGGGGGCGTGTTAGAGAGTGGTATAAGATCCAGCATAACCTTCTCCCAACAACTGGAATTATTGGGATCAACTGGTTCATGACATGAGAGTGGTATAAGATCCAGCATAACCTTCTCCCAACAACTCGAGTTATTGGGATCAACTGGTTCATGACATGGTATCAGAGCCTGGTTAGGGTTTCCAGACCCTAACCAAGTTCCCCCTTCTTCCTTCCTTCTTCTTCTTCTCTTCTTTTCTTCGAAATTGCTTTCCTTCTCTTCG
Organism: Linum trigynum; assembly: GCA_964030455.1. Lineage (NCBI taxonomy): Eukaryota > Viridiplantae > Streptophyta > Magnoliopsida > Malpighiales > Linaceae > Linum > Linum trigynum. The sequence continues at coordinate 9,175,939 of OZ034820.1, read as the reverse complement.
TCGCGATTGTCTTGAACGATCATGGCAGGAGAAACAACCACCGAGAGCGGCAGCTCTGGAGCTAAGGCAGAATACCCGCTTTCAGATCCCTATTATCTTCATGGGTCTGAACAGCCAGGACAGATTCTGATTTCCATCAAACTTACGACCAACAACTACAATGACTGGAGTGCAGCAATGTTTGACGCCCTTGCATCTAAGAACAAATTAGGGTTCATAAATGGTACGATCCCAGAAGCAAAGCCTGGAGACGACCTAGAATGGCCCTGGACGAGATGCAACATGATGGTGAAGAGCTGGATCTTGCAGACAGTTGATGAGTTGATTGGCAAAAGTGTAAGGAGCCTCAAAACAGCTGCTGAGGTATGGAAAACTCTCAAACTAAGGTATGGTCAAGGTGACTTGATTAGAATAGTTGAACTCAATGAGAAATGATGCACTTTGAAGTAAGGGACTAGAACCTTGTCTGAGTATCATACTGAATTGATTACTACATGGGAAGAGCTCAAGAATTATCAGCCTATCCCTCTATGTCAGTGCACAACTACAAGTCATAGGGATTGTGTAGCCATTAATGCTGTTAAGCAGTCACAGGACACAAATCTAATTGTGCATTTTCTTCGTGGATTGAATGAAAACTATGCTATTCCAAGATCTCAAGTTTTGTTTAGTGATCCTTTACCCACTATGGACCAAGTGTTTTCTCGCATGGCTCAACATGAAAGGAAGTGTTTTGGGAGTCATATTGATAAGGGCAGTATGGTGGAATCAATAGCTTTAGCATTGCAATCTATGGGGGTAAGAGCACCTGATCAACAAGGCAGAATAGACTGGAATCCCTCTTTTAACTCTACCAGAGGCAGAGGTAGAGGTCGTGGTAGGTTTGGAGGACCACGGCCATTTTGTACCTATTGCAAAATGCAAGGTCACACTGAAGAAAAATGCTATCATAAGCATGGATGGCCACCTGGTATGACACCTAGAGGTGGTAGAGGTTTCAGTTCAAATAGCTCAAGAAATGCTAATGCTGTAATGAATTCAGAAGCTAATGATAACATTAGCTTGAACAAGTATCAGTATGAAGGCTTACTCAATCTTCTGAAGAACAACACAACATCATCTTCATATGGGGCCAGCAGTTCAAACCAAAAGCATTCTGCAGCAGTATTTCTTAGTAAGGATACAACAGATGCAGGCAAGTTTTCTTTCTCTTTCTCACCCAGCCAGAACCAGCAGTCTGATAAGCTGTGGATATTAGACACAGGGGCTACATATCATATCATCTGTGATTTGAGTTTCTTTCATGACTACAAGATGATTGATGGCGTTAAGATCAATTTGCCTACTGGTAAAGCAGTGCAGGCTACTCATATGGGCAGTGTTCACTTGTCTGCAGAGTTAATTCTTAAGGATGTTTTGCTGGTGCCAGTGTTCAATTTTAATCTCATTTCAGTGAGTAAGTTAACACAGCAAAACAACCTTCAGCTCACATTCTCTTCTGGTTTTTGTTTCATACAGGATACTATGAGGATGCAAGTGTTTGGTTCTGCTGAGCTCCACCATGGTCTCTATAGGCTGCTTCCTAGTCATGTCAGTAGTCCTCCTAATGTTGTTCCCTCAAGCACAACGTCTCCTTTTGATCTCTGGCACTATAGGTTAGGTCATGTTTCTTTTTCCAGACTTCCTCATTTAAGGAAACTGAACTCTAGTATAGATATGGATCAAGTTTCTAGTTGTGATGTATGCCATTTTGCTCGGCAAAAACGATTTCCCTTTCCATCCAGAAATTCCATCACAACCAAACCATTTGAACTTATACACATGGATATTTGGGGTCCGAATTCCAGTCCTTCTCATGATGGTTTTAGGTATTTCCTTACCATTGTGGATGATTTCAGTCGCATGACTTGGTTGCTTTTAATGAAACAAAAATCAGACACCAGACCTCATTTGATTTATTTTTTGTAACCTTGTTGAAACACAATATTCCACCAAAATCAAAAGAGTTCGTAGTGACCAAGGACAAGAATTCAATATGCCAACATTTTTCAGTAGTAAAGGCATTAAACATGAGGTTTCATGTGTTGAAACACCAGAACAAAACTCAAAGGTTGAGCGTAAACATCAACATATATTATCAGTTGCTCGTGCTTTAAAATTTCAAGCTTCTCTTCCCATTGAGTTTTGGTCAGATTGTGTCACTCATGCTGTGTTCTTGATCAATCGTATTCCTTCCAAAATTCTGCAGAACAAATCACCTTTTGAACTCTTACATAGCAAACCACCTGATCTGTCCTTTCTCAGAGTTTTTGGTTGTCTAGTTTTTGCTTCCACCTTACCTAGTTCACGAACTAAGTTCTCTCCTAGAGCAAGGAAATGCATACATCTTGGTTTTTCACCAGGCATAAAAGGGTATAAGCTTTATGATTTGGACACTCATCAGGTTTTTACATCACGTGATGTCCATTTCCATGAGTCTGTTTTTCCTTTTGCTCCAGGAGGTGACCATCCTTCTCCATATTCTTCTGTTGCTTCTCCTTCTATTCCAGTCCCAGTTTAGTTTGATGATGATGATCCTTCTTATCATCCTCCATCATCATCTGTTGCTTCTTTTCCCCATGGTTCCGATTCAACAGATGATGCACCACCTGAAACTCCTCCCTCTCCAGTCATTCACACAGATCCTTCTCTTCCTCCATCATCATCTGTTGCTTCTTTTCCCCATGGTTCCGATTCAACAGATGATGCACCACCTGAAACTCCTCCCTCTCCAGTCATTCATACAGATCCTTCTCTGTCTTCTGATAGTTCTAGTGTCCCTGCTTCTCCTCCACGTCGAGTCTTACCTCCTCGTGCCATTCATCCTCCTCCTCATCTTCAGGACTTTGAGTGTGAGCACTTGGTATCCCGCAGGCCCCAATTACTTGCTTCCACATGGTGTCCTACAAATTCCAGCAAGAGGTATCCTATACACACTTATATATCTTATGATCATCTTAATCCCTCTCACAAACATTTTGTGCTCACTATTTCTGCTCACAAGAAGCCTGATTCTTATCATGAGGCAGCTCAATCTAATGAATGGAATCTAGCAATGCAGCAAGAGGTCACTGCACTTGAACGCAATGGAACCTAGGACATTGTTTCACTTCCAGAAGGGGCTGTTGCTATTGGCTGTAAATGGGTGTATAGGATCAAATATTTGTCCACTGGTGAAATTGAGAGGTTCAAGGCTCATTTGGTTGCAAAGGGTTATACCCAACGAGAAGGTATTGACTACATGGATACCTTTGCTCCCGTTGTCAAAATGACAACCATCCGTTTATTTCTTGCTGTTTCCTCCATTAGAAACTGGCATCTCCATCAGCTTGATTTAAACAACGCTTTTCTTCATGGAGAACTCGACGAAGATGTCTATATGAAGCTTCCTCCAGGTGTTTCTTGTCCACCAAACATCCCTAATCCAGTCTGCAAGCTTAAGAAAGCTTTATATGGGCTTAAGCAGGCTTCTCGGCAGTGGTTTTCAAAGCTCTCTGACAGCTTAATCACTCTTGGCTATCACCAAAGCAAGTCTGATCATTCCTTGTTTACCAGAGTCACACCTGCTTCTTATACAGCTATTCTCATTTATGTTGACGACCTTATTATATGAGGTAATGATCTTTCAGAGATTACTCGCATCAAAACTTATTTGCATCAAGCATTCAGTATTAAAGACCTTGGTGAGCTGAATTATTTTCTTGGCCTTGAAGTGGCCAGAAGTCCTAAGGGTATTCATCTTTCTCAACGTAAATATGCCTTGGAGATTTTGGATGCTGCAGGACAACTTGGTGCCAAACCAGTTTCCACTCCAATGGACTATAAGGTACATTTGCAGATGGAAGATGGCACGGCTCTGGTTGATGCTCATGCTTATCGAAGCCTTGTTGGTAAGTTGATTTACTTAACCACTACTCGGCCAGATATTAGCTTCTCGACTCAGCAAGTCAACCAATTTATGTGTCGCCCTACTGTCACTCATCAGAAGGCAGTTAACCGCATTCTTCGTTACATAAAAAGGAGTCCTGGTACTGGTTTATTCTTTCCATCTACTTCCTCTCTCAGTTTTAAAGCTTTCAGTGATTCGGATTGGGGTTCCTGTCCAGATACTCGCAGATCAATCACGGGTTACAGTATTTTTCTTGGGAATTCTCTGGTTTCCTAGAAATCTAAGAAACAATCCACTGTTTCTCATTCTTCCTGCGAGGCAGAGTATCGAGCTCTTGCTCATACTACTTGCGAAATTCAGTGGCTGCTTTATCTTCTCCAAGATTTCCAGGTTCCCCATCCACATCCTGTCTCTCTGTATTGTGATAATTAGTCTGCAATATATATTGCCGAGAATCAGACCTTCCATGAACGAACAAAACATATCGAACTAGATTGTCATTTGGTTCGAGAAAAGTTGCTTGCTCAAGTGATCAAAATCCTCCATGTTCCGAGTCATCATCAGCTTGCTGACATCCTTACTAAACCACTGTCTCTAGCACCATTTGATTCTCTTCTGTCCAAGCTTGGAGTGCTCAAACTTTGCCCTCCAGCTTGTGTGTGTGTGTGTGGGGGGGGGGGGGGGGGGGGGAACAGCTATACAGGATCAAAATCGACATTTTCGATCCAAGTCATCAGAGTCAGCAAAGGGTGGATAGGCTCACGTGCAGACCATGTGCTTCTTCAACGGTCGATAACAACATTATTTACCGTTTGTTCAACTTTCACTGTTTACTCTGTTTTACTGCCTAAGCTGGCATTGTAGCCCAAGCTGGCATTCCTATCCTGTACTGATGAACTGAGATATATATGAAAGGAAGGAGAGAAGGGAAATCACTTTTCCTTCTTCAACTATTCTCTGTGAAATTGCGTTGTTACTTTTGTTGATGCTCTATGAGTAGGTGCCTAACACTTCTCTTGATATTGAATGCGGATTCTTTGTAACAACAGTAGGCGCCTGCAAAACCCGACGACCCTAGAACATTGGACCAACGTTTACTCTTTGTGAGTACTGACTAGCATGTGATGAAGTTGCTCGATTTGCAGAGTAATTGCACAATTGCTACAAACAAAGCGCCTGCATGTGATCCTCAATGTTCCCATATATCATTTGGCTTTGCTTGCTCGCGTCCAAGCCAGTAACATGGCATAACCCATTTCGGCCCAACAAAGAAGAAATAATTGGAGGTTAGAGCTGGATCTAAAATGCCCATTCAAAATCTTTAAACATCTCCCCCTATCTGGCGCGCCAATTGTTTCAGCCAAGAAACAAGGGAGCTCCAGATCTGTGAAAGGGCGGGGGTGGCCCCTTTTATCTACACTCCAACGATCAACATTAGTATAGTGATAGAAAAACATGGAGAACATGTATAGAGAGAGATAGTGTAGAGAGAGAAGTGATATGCCAAAGTGAGAAGAGGAGAAGAAGAGATCCCTTACTTGAAAGACATCGGAGCATATTTATAGGTAAAGTCTTGTGATATTTTGTTGGGCTTCAGTTGGGCCTTGTGGTGTTTCGTGGGCTTGGGTCCATATGTGCTTAGCAGACCATATTTATTGTTCGGTTGGGCTAATGTCATATTTGCACCCCCAACACATACATATTAATATCCTATTTTTAAATTAGATAAGGGTGTTACATTTATACCTAAACGACACACAAAAAAATTACATATTCATAATTAATATGCAAAGTCATTTTCCAATAAAAAAGCAAATGCCTTTCAATTCATAACAAAATAATATGCCCTCATTTTTACTAATATTTATTTTGGCTATAGTATTGTTCACTTGATCTTATCACTCAATTCATTAATGAGTTTTTTGGTAACAAATTTAATATCCAAACCAAACAACTAAATCAAATATGGTAATCTATTAGTAAATTTATATTTACATGAGTTCCATTTCCCGATGTTTAAGTGACAGAATTTTGTGGTCATTAATGAATGATCTGTGTTCCCAAATCTTCAAAAATATAGGCTTCGATTACGTACGATCTATTTATGATTCTAAATTGTGTGTTCACTCCAAAATAAAGAGTTTCCCCTATAAAAAAATAGTCGGGTGTCTTGACTGTGAATATGGTTGAAAATTCTTAGCTGTGAATTGAATTGTAAATTCTTAATTGTAAATTACGTACTCCAAAAAATATTGCTGAGATACTCAACAAAAGGCAAATATTTCATAGTTAATATTGCCTATGCGGAAATTTGGGATTCATTAACTAATACTAACAATCATCTCTACGAGTTGAGAATCTTGGTTCATAGCTAATGTCAGGGGTCTAGAAATCAATACTCGGATGAGAGTCAAATGTCGAAGTTAGAGACTAATGATCCTTAATTATGGAATAAACTTTTTTTTTTTGACAATTATTATGGAATAAACTTAATGAAGGTCACTAGGCTTGATAACTCAATGATTTGGTAACAAACATTACCGAGGTGTAGGCAAAAGGAAAGATTTTTTATTAGTATTGTTAATGACAAGAGTTGAGAATCATTAACCAATGTTACGAATCATCTGTAGTTTGTAAATAAAAGAAAGAAAAAAAAAAGAATCATATATAGAGGTTGATAATGGGTGTAAAGACAATTAATTTTGGATAATAAATATCAATAAATGTTCCAAACTATATATCAACCATTGACAAGTTAAAACACAACACCAAATTGCGACCATGTGTAATCGCAGTTCGAAAATGCAAAATAGTGACAAGTTCTATTTATCAACCTGGGGTCTAGGTCTACTGCCTATTCCGTGATTATCTATTATCTAGCAAGACTAAGTTGAGTGAATGTGATTTTAAGCTAAAGTAGTAAGAAAGCAGGAAATGGTTCGAAGTTCTTAAGCAGAGTAAGAGTCACTCGGGAATGAGTCCCTCTAGCTCCTTAGTTAGGTCAAAGTTGTAATTACGTTTGGTTGATTTACTGCTGATTAAACTGCGGAAGATCCAACAGTAGCTTAGAATCTCTTAAGCTGACCAAGCGCTCTCAAACAGACTACCTGGCAGACGACTAGTCTTCACCGAGATAGAACGCTGAGGCAATTAACACAGAACTCCACTACTGGAATTGGATTCCAGTTCAAAGCAGTGAATCGACTAACTCTCGTATAATCGATTCACTACTACCGATTGAAGAAGCTCTAACAACCTAATTAGATTCTATCTATCTCAAGTTGCAGCATAAATTAATAAAAGATTATCAGACTTCAATTGACTTAATCAAAACACTTCAATCGATTATAATCAAGCAGTATCACAATCCAAACGTCATTGCAATCGATATCCCTAACACATGGAACTAGGGTTCTTCATACCCAAGTGAGAGAGGGTTCTACTCCATAGAAAGAGAGAGAGGAAAAACAGAAAACAAAGCAGTCATACTCTTCAAGATGGAAAGAATCTGCTCTAGGAATTATAAAAGGAAGGCATATTAAATTCAGCACCATTATCAGTCCTAATAGATTTAACCTTTCTATTAAATTGAGTTTGCACATAAGAACAGAAAGTTTGAAGAATTGGCCTAGCCTCTGACTTAGAAGTCAACAAGTAACACCATGTATTTCGTGAATGGTCATCAACAAAAGTGAGAAAATAGCGATGTCCATCAATAGTAGGAACATTGTAAGGACCCCATATGTCGATATGAACTAAGTCAAACAAGTTGGCAGCATAAGACATGTTGGACTGAAATGGAAAACGCCGTTGTTTAGCTATAGGACAGACTGAACAGTGTAAGTCTAGACATTTATTCCTAATATCACTTAGTCCAGGAGTTGAATTATGACCAAGGCGATAATGCCATTGATCAAACTGCCTAATAGTAGTATCGAAAACAGCAGACAAAGCAACAGGTAAAGATAGAAGGGATAGATCTCGTCCAGATTCGACTTTGAGGTAGTACAACCCCGTAATCTGCTTAGCTATACCAATCCTCTGCCGGGACGGGATATCCTGAATCAAACAATGTGAATGGGAAAATATCAATTCACAATTGTTATATTTAGCTAATCTACTTGCAGACAACAGATTGAAAGTGAACGACGGGATCATTAACACATCATGGACAGTCAACGAATCAGACAACAACACTGTACCCTTGTGAGTAACAGCTATGCGGGAACCATCAGGTAGAGTAACATACATACCAGTTATTGTTCTAAATTTACGAACAGGTCTAGCGAACAAGTCACGTGATCAGTCGCACCACTATCTACAATCCAGGTCCTAGTTGAATTATCTACTGATCCTAGACTAGCAGAAGTGAGAATGTACTTACCTGCAGCAGCATGAGCACCAAGCTTACTCGGCTGATTCCAGTTATGCTATGCTGCTCCAGGGTGTGTGGTTGATGTAGAAGCAACTGTTGGATTGGAAGCCACAAGACAGGAGACTGAGCTAGGTGAAGGCGCCGAGACAAAGGCTTGAGCCAGGAGCAAGTGATATTGCTCAGAAGTGAGCACCACAGAACCAGCTTTTGTGGAAGATCCGTCACCAATCATAGGCTAAGGAGTAGCATCTTGAGAGTTCTCAGCAACAACAACATTAACCTTGCCTTTACCCTTGTAGCCCGGCGGATATCCATGCTTCTTGAAGCACCGATCCACAGTATGACCAACACCACCGCAGTGAGTACACACCGGTCTTTGGCGATTTCCAGCACCACGACCTTGTCCTTGACTTGGTCCAGAATAGAATCTATATGCCTTACTATTGGCTGCATAGCCAACGAAGACACATTCATATGCTCGACTAGCCAATTTAATCCTCTTAGGATCCGGAATTCTTACGTAGGCCAAACAGCCCCACGTTCTTAAATAGGACAGATTAGGTGGCTTATTCTTCAAGATCTCATAGGGTGATTCTTTTCTATTTGTTTTTGGAAGACGGTTTAGCACATAGCAAACTGTCAACAAAATATCACCCCACCAAGAAGAAGCAGCTCCAGAATTGAGCATAATAGCCACAACTAATTCTGTAAACGTCCTATTTTTCCGCTCAGCTTTACCATTCATTTCTGGTGAATATGGAGCCGTGGTTTCATGAATGATACCATGTGAGCTATAGAATTCCTTGAAGGGATTAGAGTCATACTCTGATCCTCTATCACTCCTAAGTCTTTTTATCTTTCGATTGCACTGATTTTCAAATTCAACCACAAATACCTTGAACATATCAAGGGCTTCACTTTTGTTTTTCATCAAATAAACAAAGCAATAATCAGAGCAATCATCTATGAAAGTGATAAAGTATCTCTTGCCAGACCTAGTTAACGTCCCATCTAGTTCACAAATATCAGAATGAATAAGATCTAAGGGTTCTGATTCTCTAGTCACAGATTTATGGGGCGTTTTCGTTATTTTAGCTTGGCTACAGAAATCACATTTATCAAATTCATTCGTTGAGAGTTTAGGGATATGTCCTAGCTTGCTTAAATTCTTCACAATACGTGTGTTCACATGACAAAGACGCGCATGCCAGACATTCAAATCACACACCATGTAAACTGAAGAATTCATCTTATTAATTTCGACATTCAACTTGAACATCCCATTACATGCATATCCCTTTCCCACAAAACTCCCATTCTTAGTAAGGGTATACAAGTCTGCCCCAATAGTTTGATTAAACCCAGCCTTATTAAGAAGATATCCCGAAACAAGATTCTTCCTTATCTCTGGAGTGTGCAACACATCCTTGAGCACCATCTTCTTCCCAGAGGTGAAGTTCAGCTCCACTTCACCAGAACCAGCAACCATAGTGGTGTGAGCAGTCCCCAACAACACTTTCTTGTCAGCAGGTGCTTCTGTGTATGTTTTAAACATAGCACGATTGTTGCATACATGCTTCGATGCACCTGTATCCAGCCACCATCCTTCTGAGTCACCGGTGAGGTTAACTTCAGCGATCATTTCTGTGATCATGGCTATCAAATCCTCTTCTGTCAAGTTAACCCTGGCAGCAGCGGCAGGGTTTTGCTTGTTCCGACACTTCTTTGCCATATGACCCGGTTTTCCACAGTTATAGCAGATAAACGGTGGGTCATTCTTAGCGGTTAGGGCCATGACCCTTTGGTTACCTCGAGAGGCACCATTCTGGTGGGGGCGGACCTGCTGGTTCTTACTCTTAAACCCTTTCTGGTTAGGTTTAAGAGCTCTAGGGGTGGGTCGTTTAACAGTGACGACCATCACCTCTTCTTTCATATCCTGCTTGCGGGACTCTTCCTCAATCCTTAGGCGAGTAATCAAACTTTCCAGTGAAAATTCTTTGGTTTTGTGCCTAAGCATATTCTTAAAATCTTTCCACGAAGGGGGCAGCTTATCAATAATGCAAGCAACTTGAAATTGATCGTCCAGAGGCATACCTTCAGAGACGATCTCATGAGCTATTTTCTGAAGTTCGTGGGACTGAACTTCGACGGACTTGTCATCCACCATTTGGTAGCGCAGGTAGCGGCTGACAGCATACTTCTTAGCTCCAGCCTCCTCCGTGTCGTACTTCTTTTGGAGCGCATCCCAGATCATCATAGCGGTGTTCTTACTGTCCGCATAGTAGTCGTACAGATCGTCTGCCAGGCCGTTGAGGATGTAGTTCTTGCACAGGAAGTCATGCTCCCTTTCCCTGGCAGAAGCAGCCCTCTCCTCATCGGTCGCTTCTTCCGGCAGCTCGACGGGCATGCTGGTGAGGCAGTGGGCCAGCTTTTTGGTTGTTAGGTAGAACTCCATCTTTTGCCTCCAGCGACGGAAGTTGACCCCAACGAAGTGAAAGGGTCGATTGATATCGACAGCACCAGATCCGGCCATGTTGTTCTGTTCAGTCGACATAGCAGCAGCCGAACGTCTTAAAATTGTTAGGAACGGAACAACAAAAGGAACGAGGTTACCGAATCTGGAGCTGAGTCGCGGACTAGGTCGCTCTCTTTAAGACGTTCGCGGCACTGCCTTCGATGCGCACGGCAGACTATCAACCGGTCGTCTCCAGGATAAAACAGCTCCTCTCAATACTCGCGGTTTTGTGCGAAAACCGAAGCTCTCTAAACACTCTCTCTATTGTGTTTCTGCTCGTTGTTTTTTTTTTTGTGTTTAGAGGGGCTGGGGAGGCGGCTATTTATAGGAGCCGAACCCCTAGGAATATACCCTCTTGCTTGGGGAATAAGTCGGATTAATTAAGGAAGATAATTACTTCCTTAATTAAAACCGTCGGTTAAGATAAACCCGGAGGGATTATCCTTCGAATATTCCGTTTTAGTCGATTATCCCTAGGAATATACCTCAGAATAACAGATTAATAATTAATTATTAGATAATTAATTTCGTTCGGAATTTCTCCAAAAATATATATATAGTCTCAAGTGAACCAACCGACCGACCGGTCGGTCGGACGGACAGACGGCGCGCGCGCGCGTGTGTGTGGTGGTCCGTTAGGTCCTCCCTCTCCCACAAAAGTGGGTCACCCCAAGGGGCATGCCCTTGGGAGGGAGGCTCCTATCTTTATACACATTTCACCAAGTAAAACTACCAATGTGGTAGTTTTTCCACTAGAGACTCTATAGCTTTCAAAGCTATTCATATACATTTCCAATAGTCTCAACCTTGCTGAATCAACTCCATCAATATTAGGATTTACTTATTCATTCTCTCATTCACACGATTTTCGCATGATCTTCCTTCCTCGCCTTGTTTTTTTTTTCTTTTGCTTTATTTATCGGTGGCGAAGCTCGGAAAATAGGTAGAGAGTGGAGAGGTCTTAGAGTGAGAAGGACAAACATTAGATGATTAGAATGAATGAAAGAGAGGGAACCTATCGGGTGGAGGGGAGATTCAATGAGTCGTGGTGGTTTTGAGGAGATGAGTCAAATATGATGAGACGATGAGGACTAGGGACCCGGAAGTGATTTGGATATCAATTGGGAAAGGAAAGGGAAAGAAAAAAGGGTTATGTCATTGTGGGCTTGAGACTTGTAGTTGTCTCATGTTTTGTCGAAAAGTTACAAATAGGGTTGGTACTAGGCATTGGTTCTTTTTTGACATATCGATTCAGTGTTCGTTCGATTTGTTTTATTCATTATGAATCGAACAATGATATGTTTGAGGTTCGATATGATTTTACAGATAGGTTGCTCACATCTTACTTTGTACCTTTTCTATCTTTTTTCTAAAATAATATTTTACGCCTCAACTTACACTCCCCTTAAATTTACATCTCATTGCCTAATCTTTACACTCTTTGAATTTACTCCCTCCATTCATCAAACGAAGAGTCAAAAAAATCTAAACCAAAATAAGTAATTTAAATGTTTCGGTGAACGACTTAAAGCTAGTTATACTTATTAAGATCAGGTAGCTCAGCATTCTACAAAGAAAAAAATTATTCATAAGTAAATTCATGAAGTGTTAAATCAATAATTTTGGGTACAGATTTGTCATCCTTAAAATATATAATAATATTAATAAAAGTTCCATCCCTTTCCCACTAGCACTCTTGTGTCTCCATCCACCCGTGTCCTCCCCTTTTTCTTGTCCATACCTCTAGTGCCTGTTGCGCTTCCTTGCCACTACTTTGTCTCTCTCGTATGCAACGTCGAACCAACAACAGCACCAAAAATCCAAATCCCAAAAAAGAAAAAGAGCTAAGTGATCTCCAAATGGGAAAAAGGATGAAAATGAGAAAAACACGGAAAAGACTTTGTAACTAGCGCCACTCATAATTTTGGACAGAGAGTCAGCCAACTAGCCCCCTTCCCTCCTGATGATAAACTAGAGCCGACAATTACAACCACCATTTGAAAGACCTTTCCTTGTTTTTCTTTTTCATTCTCTTTACACACATCATATTCTTTTTAATATTCAATTAATCCAATAGATTAATTTTTCAAAATTTGACTATCAAAACCTTAATCCCAAATCACCAAGATCAAGAATCCAATCCCTTCCCCCTTTCTTCCCCCATCAAATTTCTTGTTTGGTGTGTGGAAGAGAGAGAGAAAGATTGATCAACGACGAAAAGCTCCTGACGAAGGTTATTAGCCAGCCATTGTGAAAAGAAAGAGAATCAACAACATGTCTTGCACATCGTCTTCCGCATCTGATGAGGACGAGGAGGGAATCGATTCATATAGGAAAGGTGGTTATCACGCTGTCCGAATTGGTGATCCCTTCAATGCCGGTCGTTACATCGCCCAACGGAAGCTCGGATGGGGCCAATTTTCCACCGTCTGGCTTGCTTACGACACTCAATCTTCCGTATGTTGATCTCTCTCTCTTGATTCATTTGTTTGTTGGTGTCCGATTTTTATTTTTTTACTATCATCTAAACAAGCATTTCGATTGCTTATTTTGTTCTTTTTTACTTATTTTGTTGTGCCCCACCGCTTTAATATGGTCATCGAAGTGAGTAATGTATTGTTATTATATTAGATTTTGGAATTTTCCTAAATTGTATTTGTTTAATTACCATTGAAGTGTGTCTCTATGCTTTCTTTCCACATTTTTGTGTGATTCTATTTCGTAGAACCCCCCCCCCCCCCCCCCCCCCCCCCCCCCCCCCCCCCCGACCATTATGTTGCCTCAATTTAAGTTTGCATCCCATATGTGGATCAACCAACTATTTGTTAGACAACCAAATTGATCTTCTGGGTCATAATCAAGTGTGTGATACTGATTTTGGTTTCTTGTTTGGTTTGCCTCAGAACTATGTTGCTCTAAAGATCCAAAAAAGTGCTACACAATTTTCACAAGCGGCCCTACACGAGATTGAAGTTCTTTCAGCTATAGCCGACGGTGATCCCTCCAATACAAAGTGTGTTGTTAGGTTGATTGACCACTTCAAGCATTTAGGGCCAAATGGGCAACATCAGTGCATGGTTCTTGAGTTTCTTGGTGATAGCTTACTCAGGCTGATCAGACATAACCATTACAAAGGTCTTCACTTGAATAAAGTTAGAGAAATTTGCAAATGTATTCTAATAGGTTTGGATTACTTGCATAGAGAACTTGGATTACTCCACACAGACCTTAAACCTGAAAATATTCTCCTTTTCTCCACCATTGATCCGGCTAAAGATCCAGTTAACTCAGGGGCTTCCCCAATTCTTGGCAGACCTGAGATTAACCTTAATGGTGGATCTACGATGAATATAATTGAGAAAAAGTTGAAAAGAAGGGCCAAAAAGGCAGTTGCCAAGATATCAGGGAGAAGAACTACAATGGGAGGTGCCACAGAAAAGCCAGAGAGAAACTTGGATGGGGTTAATGTGAGGTGCAAGGTTGTAGATTTTGGAAATGCATGTTGGGCTGCCAAGCCATTTGCAGAAGAAATCCAAACACGACAGTATAGAGCTCCTGAAGTCATTCTACGATCTGGCTATTCATTCTCTGTTGATATGTGGTCATTTGCTTGCACTGCTTTTGAGCTTGCTACTGGTGACATGCTATTTGCTCCAAATGGCAGTCAGACATTTTGTGAGGATGAGGTAGGATGGTGTCGTTGATAATTGAATATTGCAGCTTAATTAGAGTTTATTATCATTTCTTCCAAATAACTTTGATAAATTTTAATACTATGATCTTTGTTATGCTTTAGTCCATATGGATATTAACATGTGTATTTGTTATGTTAATGGTGATATAAAATTGGTATAATGTATGTGAAGTATGTATGGCATAGTTGGTAGTCGTTTTAAATATTATTCAACATGTTATGGGTCTTCATCTCAATCTCTCCCAAACAAGGAATTTTTTTTGAATATTGCACAAAGCTCATTAAAAATGTGGGTGTTTATTTTCTGAAATTATGATCATTTGAAGATGTAATCACATTAGTGCCACCATATATTTAAAATCCATATGTAACGTATATATTTAAAATTGTAGAGCATTATGGTTTAGATTTGTGATGAGACCTGTCTGAATAAATTTGGTGGCTCTGTCTAATCCAAAAGTTTGCATTTGTATTATGCATGTTTATGTTGAAGTTCTCTTTTCTTGATTCTTCCCCAAACGAATGTAGGACTCTAATGATTGTATTCCATTTACAGGATCACCTTGCTCTAATGATGGAACTTCTTGGAAAGATGCCTCGAAAGGTGTCACACACATATTCATTAATTGATTTCTAATAACTATTGCCAATCGCTCGTGACTAAGTTTAATTCTTGTAATTTCTAATTATCATGGGCAGATCGCAACAGGAGGTGCAAGATCTAAGGATCTATTTGACAGGCATGGTGACCTAAAGAGGATCAGGAGGCTGAAGTACTGGCCCATGAATCGATTATTGGTTGATAGGTATAAATTCTCTGAGGATGATGCTCGGGAATTTTCAGATTTTTTGTGTCCTCTTCTTGATTTTGCACCAGAAAAGCGGCCAATCGCTCAACAATGCCTCCAACATCCATGGATCAACTGCACAGTCTCTATCAATGTCGACATGAAAAATGAAGGTGTTGCTACTGTGGAGAAGTTGGAAGTGGGGGTGAACAACCTCCATCTGAAGGCAAGGAAGTAGAGAAGGGCAGATGGAAAAGATGCTTGCTTGCATGCATCATTTTCAGGCACATCCCTCCATATATATAAATATTGATTTCCTTCCTTTTTGGATATTTTTTTTATATTGGCTTACCATAACCATTGTTTTCTTACCTAAAGTTTTTTTTTTGTTGTATTTGTTGATGACTGATGAACTAAAATGTGGAGTGGTGAAGGGTACTATTGCGAAAACAGATTACATGAAGCTAGAGGAGGGTGGCTATTGTACTAACCAGAGAATAGACTACATATTATTGTGTTGATTACATGATGCTAATGACATTTTTCCATTGAGAAAATATAATCACTTGTTTCTATAGTGGAGCCAGGTGTTGTCTTATAGAAAGCCCACAAGAGCTAGAATTGCAAGTTGCTAGTAGAATTACAATGGTGTGATATTACTTATTAGTTGCGAGTTTGATGTAGTATAAAAATTTATGAGTTTGTAGATTTAGAGCTTAGGGGTTTGTTACTTTATTTGTTTTTGGTTTTGCCACAAGCATTTTTCTCCACGTCGTTACTTTGACTAGTCTTCTTTTTCTAATTTCTTTATTTTGCACATTTTCATTTTCTAATTTATATACTTGTCAATTCATTACAAAATTTGCAAGTAAAATTACAAGGATGTGATATTCAATTTTATGAAGATATTAGTTGTCACTATTTTGTAGGTTTTGAGCTAATGGGGTTTTTGCCTTCAGTTTGGACACAATGTGATATCCACTGACAGACACTCCATAGTTGAAGCTACAACTAGCGTGAAATGAGAATGAAGAAGAGAGTGATGATCGTCCTTGTTGCAATCATTGTAACAAAAAAATGGCCACAGAAAGGATAAGTATTTTAAACTTATTGGTTATACTATTTGCAATGCATAATTTTTGGGCACAGGTTTCCGCCTTCGATTCTTGCTCTTGCTGTTGGGCCTCTAGTACGCTAAAACACAACACCAAACTGCGACCAAGTGTAATCGCAGTCCGGAAATGCATTAAAGTGGCAAGTTCTAATTATCAACCCGGAGTCTAGATCTACTGCCTACTCCGTGAATATCTATTATCTAGCAAACTAAGTCGATTGATTGTGGTTTTAACTAAAAGCAGTAAGAAAGCAGGAAAAGATTTGGTTTTCTAAAGCAAAGGAAGAGTCACTCAGGAATGAGTCCCCCTAACTCCTTAGTTAGGTCACAGTTGTAATTACTTTTGGTTGCTTTACTGCTGATTATACTGCCGAAGATCCGACAGTAGCTTGGAATCTCATAATCTGACCAAGCCCTCTCAGTTAAACTACCCGGCAGACGACTAGTCTTTACCGGGATAGAACGCTGAGGCAATGAACACAGAACTCCACTACTGGAATTAGATTCCAGTACAAAGCAGTAAATCGACTAACTCTCGTATAATCGATTCACTACTACCGATTGAAGAAGCTCTAACAACCTAATCATATTCTATCTATCTCAGGTTGCAGCAGAAATCAATATAAGATGATCAGACTTCAATTGACTCAATCAAAACACTTCAATCGATTATAATCAAGCAATATCACAATCCAAAGTTCGTTACAACAATGATCCCTAACACATAGAACTAGGGTTCTTCATACCCAAGTGAGAGAGGGTTCTACTCCAGAGAGAGAGAAGAAAACAGCAAACAAAGCAGTCATACTCATCAAGATGGTAAGAATCTGCTCTGGGATGATGATCTTCACTCCAAGGATGATTTCCAAGCTTGATTTGATGAAACCCATCTCTGAAACCACTCTTAGGGGGTGTTCTTTGCACTTTCTCACTCTTAGGGGGTGTTCTTCACTTCCTCCATAGTGCTACAACTACCTCCCTAGGTTGCATATCACGATAAAGACTTTCAATTCAAAGCATACTGAGCAGGATTTTGCAGGGAACAGTACTTGGAGCCCTCAATTCATCAAATTGGACAGTGGACTAGGCTCCAAGCACACAAACTCATCTAGCAGTCAAAAATAGATAAACACCCCCCCCCCCACACACACACACTTAAGCACTACATTGCCCTCAATGGAGCAAGGGAAAGATATGGGGGAACGATGTTACCTGGAATACGGACTGTCGGGGGACTGGAAATGGGACCAGTTAGAAGGTCTAGAGTCATCAAAACACACTGGGTGATAGAAACCATAGTTCCAAGTGGACAAACCGAAAACAAACGAAGGAAAAACAAACCTTGGTGGGGTTGCCTCCCCACAAGCGCTTCTTTACCGTCTTTTAGCTGGACGCCAGTAGGGTGGATACTCAGAGAGGTGAAGGAACAGGTGCCTCCAAGAGCGGATCCACATCGCTCTTGAGGTATAGCTTCAGATGGTGGCCATGCACACGGTGGATGTGACCAATAGCACTCGTCAACTCAACCTGGCCATCCGACAGGATGCAAGCGAGTGAATACTCGGATGGCCAAGGTGTTCGCGGCGAAGGTATGGGAGGGGGATCCTGCAAAATGGGAAGCACAGAAGGATGCACACAGACTCGTGCTCCTGGTTAGAAACGACATGCAAGGGCAATGAAGCAGAGAGAGTATTAGCAATGGAAAATGTTATTCGCTCCTCGCCATCCCTCAAGACTAAGGTCCCATCATGTACATCTAGGAGAGCCTAGGCGGTGGCCAGGAAAGGCCTTCCTAGTATAAGGGGCACTTCTGTGTCTTCATTGATGTCCAAGACAACAAAATCCATAGGATAAAAGAATCTGCCAACCTTAACCTAAAGGTCTTCCACTATGCCCCTGTGATGAACTATAGATCGGTCAGCTAGTTGAATACTCATCCTAGTTGCACTGGGTTCACCTAGGCCTAGTTTCTTGAACAATTTATATGGCATCACATTAATACTAGCACCTAGATCCTCCAAGGACCTCTCTACATGCAATTTACCTATAGAGCACGGGATAATAAAACTACATGGGTCCTTCTGCTTCTGCGGAAGCTTGTTCTGCAAAACGGCCGAGCACTCCTCGCTGATCTCCACAATGGCTAGCTCTCTCAGCCTCCGCTTCTTCGAGAGAAGCTCCTTCAGGAACTTCGCATACTTAGGCATCAGAGATAGTGCCTCCATGAAGGGCACTTGAACATTCAACTTCCTAAGCATGGACGAGAAGTTTCCGAACTTTGCCTCCAGTCTGTCTTTGTAAATCCTGGTGGGAAAAGGGAGCTTAGGCTTGTATTCAGCCACTACCGATTGTGGCTTTGGAGCTTGATCCTCTGGCTCTTTTTCCATCACCAGGTCTTCTTCCGGCTCTGGGGTGATCTGGGTCACCTTCTTGGCACTCTTCTGCGGTGCATCCACAGTCACAGTCCCACTTCGCAGCGTAATGGCGTGCAACCCCTCCTTATGATTTCTGGGATTCGGTAGGGGTTGGGTAGAAAGTGTGCCAACCGGTTTGGAAGCTAGGGCATCTGCCAGGTGCCCGATCTTGGTGTCCATATCATGCAGGAGTGCCTGCTGGTTTCTCTGGCCAGCTTCAATCTCCATGAATTTACCTGCAGTTACTTCCATGAATTGCTCCAATTTGTTGAAATTTTGGGTACCAGTGCTCGCCAAGGTAGTCACTAGATCCCTCGGTTCTGACACGGGATCGCCCGGTGCTGGGACTGATGGAGGTGCACCAGGTTGCTGATACTGCTGCTGTGGGGGCTGTTGAAAAGCCTGCCCCTGTCTGGGATGATAGAGTGGTTGTTGTTGCTGCATCTGGCCCGGCCGAGGCTGGTATGACTGCCTCTGGTTTGGGAAACTAGTTGCAGGAGCCTGGAAGCCAGGTGGCTTTGGATTGTTGTTGCCACTCCAGGAGAAATTTGGATGTTGGCACCATCCCTCATTGTAGGTATTACTATAAGGATCGTTGCGCCTGGCATTGTTAATGAAGTTCACATGCTCCTGGGGTGTACTGGACTCACGCATGGCCTGGCAGTCCTTCACAGTATGATGGGTGCTCTCGCACCACTGACAATCCATCGCCTGCTGATGTCCTGCCCCTGAGATCATTCCCGAACGATCGATGGCTGAAACCAGTTTAGATACCACCTGCACCAAATAAGATGACTGGGTGGCTACAGCATGCACACCCCGCCCTGGTGCTCGTCTCGATCTCCTCGCAGTTCCCCAATCATAGCCTTGCTCTGCCATCTCTTCAAAAAGTTGATTCAGCTGTGGCGGTGTTTTGGTGAGCATATTCCCGCCACAGACTGAGTCAATCAGCTGCTTGTCCTCCGGGAAGAGGGCATGGTAGAAGGTGCCCACCTTGAAGGCTTCAGTGAAACCATGGTTGGGAAACTTGAGGAAGAGACTGGTGTATCTCTCCCAAGCATCCCGGATGGTCTCATCTTCATCCTGAGCAAAGTGGGTAATTTGCTTCTGCAGGTCCGCCGTCTTAGACGGGGGATGGTAGCGAGTGAGGAACTTGTCCGCCAGGTTGGCGAACGTGGTGATCGAGCCTGGAGGTCGAGTGTCTAGCCACTTCTTAGCCTGCCCCTCCAGAGTAAATCGGAAGTACCTCAGCTGCATGGCATCGGCTGGGACCCCATTGATCTTGATTCCATCGATGAGCTCGTGCAATCGCCTCAGGTGTGCTCGGAGGCACTCCCCGTCTTTGCCACGGAATACTACCGAGCCGTGTAACATAGTGATGACCGAGGTGCTCACCTCAAAGTTCTTGGCTGGTACATGAGGGTGCTGAATGGGCGACCTCATGTCCGCGACTCTGGTGGTCCAGTAGTACCCCATGGTTTGCTCCTCGGGAAGGACCACATCATGGTTCTGTGGGTCACCCATCTCTTCTTCGTCGACGATTTGCAGCTGTGCTAGCGCCTCCTCCGAAGCCAGTCGCGCCTTTAGAGCCCGGTTGAAGTTCCTACATGTCTGTTCAAGCTGCTGGTCTAATGGTAGTAAATCTCCCAACTAGCTACGGGTCATGCACTACCTGCACACAATCAGTAAAAGCAACCCGTGAAGGCACAAAGGTGGAGGAGAGAAAATTCAGTAAAGAAAAAGCTAGAGTAACAAACTTTCACATTTCTCCAATAACCTAGAGGGTCCCCGGTAACGGTGCCAAAGACTTGGTACGCTAAAACACAACACCAAACTACGGCCAAGTGTAATCGCAGTCCGGAAATGCAATAAAGTGGCAAGTTCTAATTATCAACCCGTGTCTAGATCTACTTCCTACTCTGTGAATATTTATTATCTAGCCAACTAAGTCGATTGATTGTGGTTTTAACTAAAAGCAGTAAGAAAGCAGAAAAAGATTCAGTTTTCTAAAGCAAAGGAAGAGTCACTCGGGAATGAGCCCCCTAGCTCCTTAGTTAGGTCACAGTTGTAATTACTTTTGGTTACTTTACTGCTGATTATACTGCGGAAGATCCGACAGTAGATTGGAATCTCTTAAGCTGACCAAGCCCTCTCAGTCAAACTACCCAGCAGACGACTAGTCTTCACCGGGATAGAACGTTGAGGCAATGAACACAGAACTCCACTACTGGAATTAGATTCCAGTACAAAGCAGTGAATCGACTAACTCTCGTATAATCGATTCACTACTACCGATTGAAGAAGCTCTAACAACCTAATCAGATTCCATATATCTCAGGTTGCAGCAGAAATCAATAAACGTGTAGGAAGCCTGAAGTGCAAATAATCGGAACGCGGCGTTTTGACCTCACACGTGCAACTGGGTATGCCACACGGCCGTGTGGCCCTGCCCGTGTGAGTCGGGAATTCCTGGTTTTTACCCAATTTCGGGCTGCAAGTGAGAGAATGGGATTTTCAGAGCAAAAACAGGGCCCTAGAGAGAGAAAGTACGAAGAACACATCCTAGAAGCTATCTTGGAGCTGGGTTTCATCAAATCGAGCTTGGAGATCGTCATAGGAGTGGAAATCATCATCCCAGAGCAGATTCTTCCCATTGTACTGAGTATGACTGCTTTGTTTTCTGTTTCCCTCTCTCTCTCTATGGAGTAGAACCCTTCTCTCACTTGGGTATGAAGAACCCTAGTTCTATGTGTTAGGGATTTGATTGTAATGACTTGGGATGATATTACTGCTTGGTTTTAATCGAATGATGCATGTTTATTGAGTCAATTGAAGTCTGATCAGCTTTTCCTGATTTCTGCTGCAACCTGAGATAGATAGAATCTGATTAGGTTGTTAGAACCTCATCATTCGGTAGTAGGAGATTGGCTATACGAGAGTTAGCCAGTTTACTGCTTTGTACTGGAATTCAATTCCAGTAGTGGATTTCTGTGCTTATTGCTTCAGCTTTCTATCCCGGTGAAGACTAGTCGTCTGCCGGATAGTTAGACTGAGAGGGCTTGGTCAGCTTAAGAGATTCCAAGCTACTGTCGGATCTTCCGCAGTCTAATCAACAGTAAATCAACCCAGGGAAATTACAATTGAAACCTAACTAAGGAGATAGGGGGACTCATTCCCGAGTGACTCTTCTTTGCTTGAGAAAACCGTACCGATTCCTGCTTTCTTTCTGCTTTTGCTTTAAACAACAAACACTTAACTTAGTTGGCTAGATAATAGATAATCACTGAGTAAGCAGTAGATCTAGACCCCGGGTTGATAATATAACTTGCCACTTTACTGCATTCCTGGTCTGAGATTACACTTGGTCGCAAATTGGTGTTGTGTTTTGGCGTGTCAATTGTGTTCATGGCATATCTCACAGAATGCAGTTGTTAATCTGGGATCTTTGTCTGATTCGGCTTTCCTTTGTGAGCTTAGCTATTTGATGTACAATGTTGATGATGAGGATGATTTTGAGTATAATTGGAATAGAATGATAGATAAGTGTTTCCCTGGGAAAGGACCTCTTGGACACAGTTGGTTACAAGGTATTTACAAGGTGAGGGAGAAGTGGTCATCGGCTTGGGTGAATTCTCATTTTGGTGCTTGTATGAAGATCACTCAGTTAAGCGAGTGTTGCAACAGTAATCTTCGTCATTACTTGCAATCAGAATTTAGTATTCCTAGGTTCTTTGTACATTTTGATAGGATGCTTGATAATAAGAGAGATGCTGAAGAAGAAGAGGAGTACAGAGCACTTTCTACGTTTGCTGATTGTCGTTTTCATGCAGTGCTATTGTCAAGCAAGTTGCTGATCTATATACCCCAAAAATATTCCAGCTTTTTCTCGGGCAGTACAAAGAATCTCTTTCATACAATGTTTTCCCTAATACAGAGTTAGCTCAAGAAGGGAATGTAAAGATCTTTGATGTCTTTACATTGTTAGCAGACTTTTCAAGGTTTGACAGCAGACTGCTCATAGTTGATTTTGATAATGGTGAAATTAAGTGTACTTGTCGCAAGTGGGAGTCAAGTGGTTTTTTGTGTAAGCATCAATTGAGGGGATATGATTTGTTGTGGTCTACAACTTGCAATGTGAAGTTCCATCATATCCCTTCTAGTTTGATTTTGAAGCGATGGACAAGGACAGCAAACACTGGTGGGAATTTTGGATTTGCAGTTTCCTCTATTGAGGCTCCGTCAAAGTATCGATCTCGTCTGTTCAATATTTCATCTGTTTCTGCTTCGCTTATCAGTAGGGTTTGTTTGAATGATGATTTGTATAAAACAAACATGGATTTCATAAGTGATTTGATCAAGAAGTGTGAAGCTTTACCAACTGTCGAAACAGCTGGTACGGGTGGATCGACCAACTGTGAGAGTAAGTTCCCTGGCCCCCTTTTGTTTGTGTATATGATTTTGTTATTTTTTTTTTGTCTGCCAAGTTTTTTTACCATGTTGTACCATGTGGTATAGGGTGGTTTTCGGTTTGTTACTTGTGATGTTTTGTAATACTATATGGTATAATGTGGTATATGTTTCATGTGTGATAAGTTTATTGTTCCTTTCTTTCTTTTGTTGCACCATTTCTTTGCTGTGATGGCGTATATAATTTTGTGATTTTTTTTGTTTGCGAAGTTGTTTTATGATGTTGTACCATGTGGTATAGTGTGGGTTTCTTTATTGTTTCTGGTAATGTGTTGGAATACCATATGGTATTATGTGGTATTGATTGTAGTATGTATTTCTTATTTGTAGGTGATGTTCCAGTTCGAAATGTGAAGGGGTTTAAGCCTAAGAAGGATTCATTTAAGCCTCCGAAACGACCTATTTCAGAAGCTGAGATTGGAAGGGCGGCTAGTAGGAAGAAGAAAAAGACTAGCAGATTGGAAGAGGAGAATTTGAAGGCTGTGGAAGAAAGTTTGAAGTTGTGATAGTTGTTTGAAGGCTGTGGAGTTTTATTAGCTGTTTTGATGTTGAATTTTACGTGTTTCTTGCATTTTTGTTTTTTTGCTTTTGTTTGAAGTAGTATTGATCTGCACATGAGAAGGACTTAATGTTTCGTGGATGAATTTAACCTTTAATATAAGGTTTTACTATGGTTTTGTCATGGTGGTGTTTTTTTTATTTTTACTTTTACCATATTAGTGTAGTGGTGTTTTTAAAAATGTTTATACCATGTTATACCATATGGTATACCATGGTATAAACATTTTGATTACTGTAATCTTAGATCTGTATTGTATTAAGTTACCATAAAATATCATATGGCGTGTTCTGGTGCATTTAAAAATCTTTATACCATGTTATACCATATGGTATACTATGGTAAAAACATTCTTGATGACTGTAATTTTAGATCTGTGTTGTGTTCAGTTACCATAAAATACCATGTGGCTTGTTGTGGTGTATTTAAAAATGTTTATACCATGTTATACCATATGGTATACTATGGTATAAATATTTTGATGACTGTAATCTTAGATCTGTGACATTAATAAAGGGTAACAAAAAGTACTAGGCTGTTACATAGCCATAATAAGTAGTGTTTCAAATGTAAGTTATAACACACCGATAAGAACAATTCTGAATACCTTGTTTGTTCTCAAAAGCACACACATAATAAAAATAGTTAGCATATTGTTTGTCTTCAAAAGCACACACTTAAACTCCCTAAACCATACTGATGTTGTCTCCTTCCCTTACTTGCCTTGATTCTTCATAGCGCAGTACTTTGTGACAGCTTTCATAATCCGATCACGCTCAAGGTTTTCTTTATCGAGGATGATATCCAGCATGATACACTCCATGTCTTCATTGATCAGATCCACTCTCTTCCAGTCTGATTGCATAAAACTCTTGTACTTTCCTTCCCAATGGCGCATCCATCTGATTATGTACAATCCACACGAGAGTTTATCTGGTTGTGTAATCTTCACCAGATTGAACCAGTCAAACTTCTCCCAGGGGATTTGTCTGTTCCCACAGTAGACACTCATGTAGTTGATTGCATACTTGACAACTCTTTCTGCCACTGGTTTGTAAGTCTCGTCAAAGTCTTTGTAGCGGAGACTGTCAAGCACATCAAATCTTGTGTTCTTGATGTTGACACAGATCATGATGTAGTGTTCACCATCACAGTAAGGGAAGAACCACTGCATATGAATGAAGTGAGAATGTTAATGGATAATTATAAATATGTTTTGAGGAATAGTTTTTTGATGTCATACCATATGGTATTTTATGGTTTTTGTTGTGTTACTTACAAGGTCACAGTTCTGGAAGCTGAGGTCTTTTGCCCATTCTTTGTCAGAAATATATTCGTCCACTTTGTCGAAGTATTGGTCTGCACTTAGTGGAGGATTATTGTTGTCTATGTCCAGCTTGCAGTCAGCCTGTAAATTTGAAATTATGTTAAAGCAATCATATATTCTGGTATAGTAAGTATAATACATTAAAATATGGACAAACTTACTGCCAAATGACTAGAGAAGAACCACTTGGAGATTTTTCCTGATTTTGCTTGATCTCTGTTCATCCGATCTCCATACCAGTCCACGACATCATTTGTTATCAGTTGATCTATGTCAACAGATTGCAATGATGACCTTTTGAGTAAGCCTGTGCCATCCTTTCTGCTGAACATTACCTCGTCCCTGTTCAGAACAGTATACCACATTATACCATGTGGTATTATTCAACATTATACCATATTATACCATGTGGTATTATTCAACATTATACCATACCATACCATACCATACCATACCATACCATACCATACCATACTAGCATATCATTCAATACCATACCATACCATACTATAGTATATGTCATTAAGAAATTAATTGCTATTAAGAAGTTTACTTACTCGTCGACAATTTTGTTGTTTTGCACCTTATGTACTCAAGGATGTCATTGAAAACTTCATTAGGAGTTGTTTGAGGTGGTGTAACCATCATTGCAGTTGGGATTGCATCTAGGGCACCATGTTTTGCTTGAACTGGTTCATTTGCTGCTGATGAGCTCACTCCTGGTATTGGTTGTGAAACTAGAGTATTCATGTCATCAATGTAAGCAGCCAAGCATGCATTTATCTCCAGTAGCCTCTCCTGGCTGTTCGAGTACAAGTTTGACCATTCAATGAATGGTTTATTCACCAACTGTTGGCTTGTTTTTTCTTGTGGAGGGGTTGATGTTTTTGCTTTCTTCTCTGGTCCATGCACATTCTTGATCACTATCCTTCTTTTGTGCGGTTCTTCTTGTTGTTGTGATGCTGTTGCTGTGGTGATGTTGATATTTGCTGCTGCTGATGGGGGATTGAATGGGCTGATGTCAAAAGATGGTATGTCACTGTCTTCTGCATCTTTGGGGTTTACTGCAGTCTTTTGTGGTGGTGGTTGGATTGCTTCTTCATCATTGTTCTTTCCATTTCCTCCCTCCTTTGAAACAAGCACATCTGACTGTGTCTTCTCACTGTCATCTCCTTCCTGATCTTGATCCATTTCATTCTCCTTTCCTTCATCTCCTTTTGTGTTGGCCTCCTGGTTTACATTCTCTGGAACTGAACTTCCTTGGTTCTGCTCAGCAGTTTCAGCAGGATTCTCTGTTGTTGGTACTTCTGTTTGATGTTGAGCTTCTGGTTTTGTTGGAGAACCATCTTGAGTCTTCCTTTTCTTCCATTGTGTTGGTCCAGCTAGATCCACTGTTGTCCGTTGAGAATCATCATTTTCTTCAGAGTCATTGACTGTGGTTGCTTTCCTTTTTTCTGATTGTACCTTGTCAAAAAAATTCTTCAGAGTTTCTTCCAGGTTTGCGCCTTCTTCTTCATCTTCATCATCTTCGACAATCACGTCATCAGATCTGTCTCCTTCCACAGCATCAAAGTTGTCATCAGATCTCAGCTTCAACATTTCCTTGTGTTTGACAAGCTCATCAATTTGAGCTTTGTATTGCATCTTGATTGATTGCAACATAGCTTTCATTGATGTTTTCACCAGCTACAGTGCTCTCTCAGCCTGCATTAGTGATTTTTTGGTCTGTAAGTTAATATTTACAGTAGAATACCACATATTACCATGGTGGTAATGGATGGTATGTGCTTTATACAGTACAATACCATATATTACCACCATGGTTCATGTGTGGTATTAGTTATATGAAGTGCACAATTTGTAACATATGGTAATTTATACTTACTTGGGGGATAGTCTTGATCATCTTCAAATCAAATATGAGTGATGTTGATGGTTGTTGGTCTGTGTTGTTGTCATCATCATCACTGCTGGTGTCATCGATCTTCTCTTCTTTATCCTGTATCTTCATGAGCTCGTGAAGTTCTTCTCCACCGTAGTAGCTCTGTATGTTTTCATAGTTTCTTTGCACAGCAGTGTCATCATAGTAGTTTGTTGTTGGGATTTGAAACTGTGTGGAGAAGGCCATTTCATCCAAATTGTACATGAAGCATACCTTTTATTTGTTTGTGGGAAGGAGAAACAGTTGTATTAGTATTGATGTACTAGGATTTGTAATGCTTTAGGGTATACTAATTGAAATGAAATTATTGAGGGTATAGATACTTACTGTTAAGAAATGAAGATTTGCATTGACGTACAGGTTTTTTTGATTTCAACCCCTCATTCATATAGTCGAAGAAGAACTTGCACCAATTGTATTCTTTGAAATGCTTGATTTTGTCCGGGTGCAAGTACTCCATCACATTCAACTCAGCAGTTGGGTTTGAAAATGGGCACAATAGAGCTCCCGTAACCAGAACCCAGAACAGTTTGATCCATATTTCAATGGTATGAGCATTAGAAATGTCATGCTCTACGTTAGCTAATTTCACCCTTCCATTTGTAGCTGGAGCTTCTAGTTCTAGTAGGACCTGACATGCATAGTCTACTGCTTCGTCCAGTGATAATTTTTTGAGCGTCACTTCCTTTTTACACAATGGTAGACCATAAATTCTATGAAAGTCAATTGGCGATATCTTCATGTAGTTTTCACCAGGCAGCTTGAATGATTTCTTTGTTGGATTGTACTTGTTCATTGTGAATAGAGCAAAGTTCTTGTTTATCTTTGTTTGCTGGATGCATGTTAAGCCATCAAGGCCTAATTCCTGCAATTTTTCCCTCTGTTCAGGTGTTAATGTTCTTGAAAGTGTGTTGATTCTTGTTGGGCTGCACCTTGTGCGAAAATCGTCCCTATGTCTCGACATGATGTACCTGCATCCAGAATAGAAGAATTGCTATAACATACCATACCATACCAGTAAGCAAAAACACCAAATACCATACCATACCATATTATACCAGTAAGCAAAAACACCAACTACCATACCATACCATATCATATTATACCAGTAAGCAAAAACACCAACTACCATACCATACCATACCATATTCTACCATACCATACCATACCATACCATACCATATTCTACCAGTAAGCAAAAACACCAACAACCATACCATACCATATTCTACCATACCATACCACTGTAAGTACTTTGACCAGTACGTGGGTGGTTTCTCCTTAGAATACCATATGGTATCAGTGTGGTATTGTAAGAAAATCAGAGCATAGAATAGGTTTTTATACTTTTCCTATAAAATATTTTTCATTCTTACTTTGACTACTACTGGAACGGTTTCTACTTAGAATACCATATGGTACCAGTGTGGTATTGTAAAAAAATCAGAGTATGGATAGGTTTTGTATTTCACTGTAAGTACTTTGACCACTGCTAGAACTTTTTTCCCTTAGAATACCACATGGTACCAGTGTGGTATTGTGAAAACATTAAGCATAGTAGAGTTTTTTTACGTTTGGTATTTGTGAAGTATGTACTTGAAGAAAGAAGTGATGATTTACCTTGATCGTTGAAGACGTCGAAGTTGGAAATCCTAATTTTGTCGCTGAAGACGTCGAACTGGAAACCCTCACTTGATCGCTGAAGAACTGAGATCAGTATCCTTTGCTAAGCGAAATGAAAATTCGAGATTCGACTTCGACTTCAACGGTGCAGTTTGCGAAGATGAAATGAGAGAGAGAGAGAGAGAGAGAGAGAGAGAGAGAGAGAGAGAGAGAGAGAATGGATAGCGTAAATGCAGAGCGAAAAGCAGAGATGGAACTCGAACCGCCTGTGATTTTTCTGTTTTTACAGAGTTGGTGATAATGATGGCGGGGAAGGCTCGGTTACCTTTTTCAAATTGTCAGAAGGTCAGTTACTATTATACCCCTACGTGTATTTGCTATTCTACATCTGACGGTTATTAATGGATTGCAATGGACGGCCGATCCGGTGGTTACTGGCCGTTACTCACCGGTAGGTTACTTACAGGAACTGCTCCCCGCCGCCGGGGTAATCCTCTCCACGGGATTCATCCACGTGCTACCAGATGCCTTTGAGAGCCTGACCTCGCCATGTCTCCCCGAAACCCCCTGGGCCAATTTCCCGTTCGCCGGATTCATCGCCATGGTGGCGGCGATGGGACCCTGGCCGTTGATTCGTTCGCAACTGCTTACTTCTCAAAGGCGCACGGTCAGGAAGAAGAGAACCGCGGCGGCGCCGAGGACCCCGAGGAGCGCGGGGAGGCCCACACGCATGCGACTCACGGCCATTCGCACGGCGCTATCTCCGCGGCGGCGGGGGGCCCGAGTTCCGGTGAGGCGCAACTCATTCGCCACCGAGTCATCTCGCAAGTGAGTTGAGTAGCTAAGCTAATTAGGATTTGAAATATGATAAAATAGAATGATTGAGTTTGATTTGGTGTGTTAGGTTTTGGAGGTCGGAATCGTGGTGCATTCGGTTATCATCGGCATTTCATTGGGCGCATCGGAAAGTCCCAAGACGGTGAGGCCTTTGCTTGCTGCTCTGACGTTTCATCAATTTTTCGAAGGAATGGGTCTTGGAGGCTGCATTGCTCAGGCCAAGTTCAAATCGCGAGGTGTCGCAATGATGGTTCTCTTCTTCTCCGTCACCACTCCGCTTGGAATCGGAATCGGCATGGGGATTTCAAACGTCTACAAAGAGAACAGTCCAACGGCTCTCATAGTGGAAGGTGTCTTCAACTCGGCGTCGTCGGGAATTTTGATTTACATGGCGCTCGTTGATCTGTTGGCCGCCGATTTCATGCACCCAAAAGTACAAGCCAGTGGGCGACTTCAGATCGGAGTTCAAATTGCTCTTCTTCTAGGCGCTGGATTTATGTCCCTACTAGCAATCTGGGCTTAAGTTGTGTGCGTCCAACCCGCACCTTTTTTTTTTTCTTCTTCTTCTTCTCCCCCTCGGCTAGCTAGTTCTAGTAGTCTTCATTTCAATGTCGTGGATCATTATCGAACTACTTCCAAAATGGACTCCCTCGTCAGTGATGCAAAACCTTGGACCCAAATTGTTCATAGCAGTAACAGGAACATGATCGATCTCGACCTTCTCGAAACATTATATCTTGACGTGCAATTTCGTCTCCAAATGATTATTTGCTTAAGGACAAACGAGAGAAACAAACGTTATAGAGATAACATATACTTTATCTCATCATCATCATCATTCTGGAGAAGCCGAACAAGCAAATAGCATAACTTAATTTCTAGAATATCCGAGTTTGGGGAAAAACGCTGCTAGTGAGAGTTTTTTGGTGCCACAAGCCAAAATTTATTAGGGTGCGTTTGGATAGATGTATTTCAATCGTAACTAGCAAGGATCCACTCGCGCTCGCTCATATTACCTGTCTGGATGAACATAGCATAAGTTAACTCCAATATGGTTAGTCATTCTATTTCTCATGAGAAGTCGGTGTTTGTTGGATTGGTGGTCTTTGTTGGTGGGTTGTGTTCCTGTTTTTAGGCAGTGTTGGTGTTTTCACTTTTTATAGATGGTGGGGCGCAACAGCCGAGCTGTGGTCTTTTTATATAGCTTGGGCCGCAGCAGCAGTATTGTTTTTCGGAACAGATAAAAGAACAAAAGGCTAAGCAATTCAACAACTATGGAATTGCCAGTATATTAGAACTCTAAAACCGAGAATGAGCACTGGATAATGGGAAGGCATACTCAAAACGTACCCTGGAATTAACAGGACGACTCGAACACCAACCATACAATCATCAAGTATGTATCCTAGGATTTCAAGATGCCTAATCACATAAATCTAACTGGTTATGAAGCATATAATGCAGCAGCCGAGGATGTGAAAACAATAACATTTGGTTGCACACAGAATATAGGGAAACTTTGCAGATAACATTTATATAATAGCCAAACGCACAAAGGGCCTTCGGTTCTGTAGGTAAGAAGTATCAGTTTGAAAGAAAGCAAGAATGACTTATATGACCTAAAAGAACCAAACTTTTAGGCATGAATGTGTCACTGTGGAACGTTGCAGCAAGTAGCAGGCATCCCTATCATGGTTAAAGAGTAAGCATTTGTAAGTGGCAACATATAAAGCTAGTGTACCAACGATTGGGTGCAGGCAATCTTCCAGAATTGGGAGGAATAGAGCATGATTCACCACCAAGCTCATCAAATGTTTCTGTGTATACAATGTTCCTTGTGTAGTTTTCGTAAATGTAATCTTCATTTTGAATATGAAACTTCAAACCATCAGCCGACCTAACTCTCAAAATAACAACATATTCTTGAATGCTGAATAGACCGCCATGCCTGTGTTAGCAACCTAACAGGGGAAAATTAAAATCACAATTAAGTGATTGAGACACAGCAGGAAAAAGGTCTAGAGTCTCGAACCATGTTAATTGAAGCCAAGATGGAGTTCTCTCAATTTATAGAACCTAGCAGAACTATACGATACTATAAGAATCAAGCAATAAGAATCAAGCAAGAAAAGACTCAAAAATCCGTTGCAACCTTTATTGGCTGTATTCTTGTTCAGTTAAGAGAGGACATAATTCCCTATGTTCAGTTGCTATCTCCTAACTACAGCTCTTCAGTTCATCCTCCACATGAGGAAGTAGTCTCTTTGTTTCAATCTCCTCTTGTACGAACCACATCCCTTTCCATTAATTGTTCAAGAATGATAATAAGCTGCTAATCAAGTCAGAATTATTTAACATACTATAAGGTGAACTGAACCTATATATGATCAGTCAGAGGGGAAGCTTTAAATGGTTGCATACTTTGAGCAATTTTTTTTCCAATTCCCAACGCGTAACATACATCAGGTTTGTCAATAGTAGTAGCAAATTAGTTGAACGCACCAGCAGTACACGTTTGCGAATCTGTACCAAACATTACCTAGAGATAAAAGGCAGATTTCAACAATGCACCCTGCTAACACCAGCCGATTCTGGTACCAAAAGGAAAGGAAAATATATTGAAAGCAGAGCATCGTTGAGTAAGGATTAGAAGCAGCAAATTTGTCAAATTTTGTACTAAGTGTAATAGCTCTCAGAGACTTCCAAGTAACCACAGTTTATCCAGACGGTTTAGCTTAGCTAGCAAATCTTGTCTGTGTTGCTTCAGAAAGGGAAATCAATTATCTCGCCTCCCATATATACAACCAGATTTAAACTTAGAAAAATCACATAGCAACGATCTTTTAATGCATGCCGATGATTGACTCTTCTAAGGAACTACTTTCTTTACTCATTACTTTCTTTACTCAAGATTGGCTAACTGACGAAAGCTATGGGGATCCAAACTTACAGGCTTATCTAAATACTACACAACCTACAATTAGACAGGTCGAATCTAGAACTGAAGAGTAAAATTAGTTTTCTATAAGTTACAGATTATTGCAACTCAATATTGGGTGTCAACAACGAAGCAACTGATATGCAATTGAGACAAATTCGAGATCTGTTTCAAAGAAAAAGATAAGACATCAACAATTTAATGTTCGCCAAATAGAATCTAAAAACCATGTTAACTGAAATGCAAGGGTTGAGGGTAACCTGAAACGGGGAAGCTGGCAGGGTTTCTAATCATTATATCTAAACAAATGGTCAAATGCACAACTACACTTTGTAAACCTAGTATTTTTCAAGCACCCGATGAAGTAATAAGCAGGAGTATTCTGTATTGCTAAACACTGCACCAAAATAAAGGACACATTTAGCTGTAGGTGAGAAGCAAACCCAAAACATTTAGATGGTTCACATAAGTAATTTGAAATTTGTCGTTACTACTACCAGCAGCCAAATCGAGCTATCTAAAGGCATGACTAAACTAAAATCAAATTCCAAATCAGTATCCCCAATATTCATCCCAATCATATTCAGACAGCTTAACTCTAAGTGCTCCAGTTGAAACTATAATAATGGCCTCGGAAAGAACACTTGCTATAATAATATATAGTTACACATGTAAAAAGGCAAAAAAAGAAAGAAAAAAAAGAGGTGATGTTGGCTTTCAAAGTAAAAATCATATAAAGAAACTTGCACAACCCCAAATCGTTGACAGTAGCAGCAAGAATATTACCAAAAAAAAGGATAGAAAACACAAATTTTGGGAACAAACCGTAAGAGAAAGAGAGATGGACTCTACGGAGAGTTGCAGATTGTCAAAATTCCTCTTATATGGTTCCCCTCCGCCATGAATCTCATAGATATCTATTGCCATCTTTCGTTGAGAATCTTGTAAACCCTAAATCCATAGAAAAGCAAACGAATCCATCAAAGAACCTCCACAATATATAAGTTTACAATCGAATCATATTATTATGAAAGTGTATGCAGGGGTTATTCAATACTCACCCAGATCCTTTTTCCTTGTCGTGGACCAAACCATAACACCTGCAAACCTGGTGAAAAGACTGAAAATCAAATACATTCATGACAGAGCAAGTTTGGAAATACAGAGAAAAAGAACAACAATTGTTGCAATTGTCATCAATCGTTTTTACCCGGCACAAAACTCCCACAGCTGAATGTGAATCCTCAGAACTCTTATTTCCCCAGACTTCATATCTCGAGCACTTTCCTACCAGCTTGCTCGCAGTGATGTCGATGTTCACACCCACAGAATCCCACAGCTGAAACCCGTCGGCCGATGCTCTCGCCACCACCATCTGAACTCTTGCTTCCCAAATCAAAGTTGTGCAACCTTTCTCCAGGAACTTTACCACCGCGCTCGTCGCTGACAACTACACCAAAGACGTCGAGCGAGTCTCGAGTAACCGAGCCGAGACACATGGGGGAGATTTGAGTTTTTTGTTTTTCCTTTTTCGTGGCAGGGCTCATCTTGTCCTCGTACTCCTACCCTCGTACTATTTTCCAGCCACAGAGAGAGGTGAGAGGAGAAATGGTGATAAGCCCATAATAAAGCCTCGTACCAAGATTATTGTTGTAGGGTTTGCACTTAATTGATAGTTCTGGTTAGTAGTGTTAGTGGGTAAGCATGGTTGTTAAGAGTCATGTATTTGTTAGAGTATTTAGGAGTGTTTTGCAAAATAGGTGGAGTGGGTTTAGCATCTTATGGTTAGTGGTTAGCGTAGATAGACGTGGGATTAGCTCCACTTAGATAGGCCTTTTCAATTCCAGTTTTTGGTGTATTTAAGTTGAGATTAGATTCAATAACAAAAAGCAGAATTTTAGTAAGTAAAACCTCTGGTAATTTCTCGCCAAGAAAAGAGAGAACTGGCTCAATCCCGCCAAGAAAAGGGATTCATTCACTCATACGATTTCAACACCTATCATTTGGTATCAGAGCATGGGATCCGTGTTTCGATCATGACGAACTCAGAGAAACCATCAAGAGATGAACTCATCAATCAGATGATGACATCTTTGGATATTGCGATGGCATCTTGTCGTAGAGTCATCAAGGCCTACGATAGAGTCACCGCACCACTGCCGCAAGTTGAAGCTTCCAATTCGGTAGAGGACGATGTAGAAGATGCTGACGGCGCAAAGCCTGCACCGCCGTTGTCGTCCTTCCCTTTTGTCGCACCGACGAGTGCCTCCGAACCACCGTCGTCGCAAATCGAGACCACGACAGCCATGGAAGAGGTGGAGATCGCTACCCCACCTGTATCGACAGCACCGCCACGGTCGCAAGCTGAAGCTGTAGCCGATTCGGTAGAGAAAGAAGAAGAAGACGGCGCCGCATCAGTTGCGCCTTCGATGTCGACCTTGTCACCCACGACAACGTCGCCGTCGACTGTCATTGCACCGTCGCTGCCGCTCGAGAGCCTGGACGCCATGGAAACAGCGAAGATCACCCTGCAACCAAGTCCCGTTGCGCCCCTGTTCGTCGCTCCGCCGCATTGGATGCCTACCGCTGCTGTTGTTGTTGACATTGCTCCACTGTCGCCGCAGATTGAAAAATTATTGAGTTCGCCGATCGCATCCCCTGTGCACACAGCAGACCTACCATCGATTGTCATTGAGCTTGAATCACCACTTGAACCAGCAGCTCTAACCGCTCCTTTTTCACCAAGCCTCGACGTAAAGCATCGTCATGTGGGAAAGCTGCAAACTTTGTTGGTTAAGGGTCGTACACGACAAATAAATGGGTACATCCTATCACTGGGTATCAGAATAACCACCAAATGTGTTATTTACAATAGAGGCAGAAGAATATTGGGTCAAATAAACCCTTGGAGATTTAGGAAGAAACGTGAGAATTCTCTAGGAATGTTTGGTATTGATGGCTACTGTCTAAATTGGTGGAAAAGAAAGAAGAAGGGTCAAGGTAACATAGCTAAGATCGTCAAGAAGTGGGACCAAAATCTGCTTCTAAAGGGGAAGCTAGAGCCACCAACGTGGAGGGAAACCATGCCCTGCACCATAGATTCGTGCTACATTGATGAAGTCTTCGACGACAAGATATACAAGTGGAAGCACGAGGAGAAAGCAACTGTCGCTGCTGACAATGACAACGATGAGTCCATGGATGTCGATGCGTCCTTACCCCCAACAGCAATGCGGGCGGCGGTCCCCTCGGCCGAAAATCCCCACAAGCCGACCTTCAAGACTCTAACCCACGGAGGGGTGATCATTGAGAGGGTTTCACAAAGGAACTGGAAGCGTTTCAGGAAGCACCTATTGTGGCCAACGGTTATGAGCAGGCAAGTGACGTGGCTCGAGGAGAAAATGAACGAGCTGAAAAGGGTTGAACGAGTTATAGGAGGTGATGGGCAGGCAGGTTCAGCTATTTGAGTTGACTTATAGATTAAACCAATTGACTAGTATGGATCGAGGATGGAAACGTGTCAAGGAAGGCCGCTTCCCATGGATGATACAACCTGCATGTTCTCTTACATTTTCCATGATTGCTTCATTCAACTCGGCCTTGAGGACAAAGCCGTTTTTCAGAGGGTGGTAATGATAAGCCCATAATAAAGCCTCGTACCAAGATTATTGTTGTAGGGTTTGCACTTAATTGATAGTTCTGGTTAGTAGTGGTAGTGGGTAAGCATGGTTGTTAAGAGTCAAGTATTTGTTAGAGTATTTAGGAGTGTTTTGCATAATAGGTGGAGTGGGTTTAGCATCTTATGGTTAGTGGTTAGCATAGATAGACGTGGGATTAGCTCCACTTAGATAAGCCTTTTCAATTCCAGTTTTTGGTGTATTTAAGTTGAGATTAGATTCAATAACAAAAAGCAGAATTTTAGTAAGTATAACCTCTGGTAATTTCTCGCCAAGAAAAGAGAGAACTGGCTTAATCCCGCCAAGAAAAGGGATTCATTCACTCATACGATTTCAACACGTATCAAATGGCCGCGTACTTCTTCCTTCCCCTTCTTCATCTCAACCGAATCATTCTATCCTTGTCTTCTTCTTCGGCGGTTTCTTGTGAACAGAGAGACGGGAGCTTCTTTGTTGACTGTTGTGCTAAGTTCTTCAAGTCATGGATCTTCTTGCAAAGACTCATAGGCAAGAAAGGGCAGGCAAAGACGGAAAGAGCATATCTAAGGCAATTCCTCAGCAATAAATTGGGAAAAGAATAAGGGATTCCCCGCCGGTGCTCGGAGGTGGGTTGTAAATTGCTGAGCGAAGTTGATTACCGTACGGGTTTGTGATATTAGGGGAAGCTAAGGGAGGCGAATTTGGGATTCCTCAAAGAGAGATCTACATGAAGGGCAACAGGTTTGTCGATGTCGCTAGCGAGCAAATGAAAGAAGATATATTGGGGGATAGGTGGCGTGCAGAAGGCAGGAGCAGAAGAGGGCAATGGCTAGTGTTTTAGGGGTGCTGGGTGCGATGAGAAGAACGTAAGTTCAGATTCTGCCGAGATTCTTCTCATCATCTGCTGAGATTTTTCTCACCGGAGGTAGATGTAAAGGAGAGGAATGGTTGGAAGAAGAGAAAGCCTTGTTTGTTGAAATGTGGATGTGTGTGATGAAAAGCATAGAATGGGAAGAGGTAAGGAAGGTTGCGTATGATTTGTAAAAAGCTGCTAAAAAAAACTTAAAAAAAGATGAGATGGGGAACGAAAGCATGGCAGGTGAGAGTTTGAGAGAGGAAAAAAGCTTGAGTGTGAGTGTGAAAAAGCTGACATGAATAAGCATTAGAGGTGGGGGTGGCAAATGGATTGATTAATGGATTAGTGGATTGGATTGTTGGATCTATAGATCCAATGGATTGGTGGATTCATGGATTGGTGGATTATCCATGAATCCAAGTAACAACTAAATCATTGGATCAATATGTAACTTTTGAAAACTTCAGATATTACAACTTTATAATAAAAAGTTTAGGTACCAAAATGTAAATTTTCATTAATATTTTAGGTTAATTTTTTTTTCTAATTACAGTATTGGAAACGATTGCACGTGGAGAAACAGAGTCTGCCGGCGGCAGAAGAATGATGGCGAGCATGACAAGTGGCTGCCGGACACAGAGGAATTACCGCCGAACCCAAATTCAACGGCGGCTCCATTCCACGGACTGATCGGACTCCATTCCAGGGTATGTTCACCCCAGATTCAACGTTCGTCTCCCCGCCTTTACCTCTGCTTCTCTGATTTCCGCCGTCTGTTTCTCTACCTGAAACAGATAATAAGTCCGCCGTCAGTTCTCCCCAAGTGCCATCTTGTCCTGGTTCCCGTTTGTCAACGAGTTCCAAACTCGGATGCTCTTCGTCTTCAACCAAGCTTTCAGCAGAGGCCTCCAGATTTCCATGATTCTGCAGGGAAGGAAAGATAAAGACGATGTAGCAGCCAAGAAAGATAAGCCGCCACCCCCAGCTAAATAGACATGTTTTCCCCTGGCCATTCTGCCTCCACAACTTTAGTCACATATTCTTATTAGATCAAGCAAATCTCACACATTCATTTCTTAATGCTTCTCTACTTGGATCCCAAACATAGGAAGGAACCAAATTGTGAAACGATCTCAGTGTTTGTCTTTCTAGAGAGCTGAACAGTTCTAAGAATAAAGGTTCTCAAATTGTCAGTATGTTGTACTAGTTAAACCAAGTTACAATTACCAAGTCAGTATGGGTCCAAAAACAAGTTCAGTTTTCAATCATTCATCTGAAATAGGAGTAAAATCAGCAGCCTTTCCAACATTCGACACTAGCACTTCAATTGCACGTCCAATACACTTACGACTATGACGAGTGAGATTAGAAATACCTTTACCACCCAAATAAAGCTTGAGACAGTTTTTGCATTGTGCTCTTGATTTTTTGTCTGCAAACTGATTCCCAGGGATATAAGTAAATGTCTCCCATGCCTTAGAAGTTCTTTGTCGCTTTCTTTGATCACTTGTTCCACCCGTAGACGTCGACATTGTTGCAAAATCAGCCTCATCTCCGGAACTACTACCATCATTATTTTCCATAACATTCATTAGTTGACTTGACATATTGAAATCAGTCCAATTCCATGACTTAGTTATGAATGCACAACTGGAACAATTGAAATACAAGTTCCAGCAACAATTTAAACCTAGCAACTAATCCAAATTGCAACTAAACCAAGCTCCAAACATAAGGCTCCTATTCTACTTTACTATATAAAAACCCAAACACTACAACAAACTACAGAGCAATCACATTGTTAGCACAAGATGAAGGTATCTTCTAGGTTAATCAAACTGTCCCTTAGGGTTACAATAGGAAGCCATCCAAGAATATGAATAGCAAAGCAATCAAAAGGAAGCCCTCAACAAAACCAGAATGTCAGTTTTGCGAGGGACTGCACAAGGAAGAAGAACCCTACAAAGAGCAGCCACCTCTCATTTATGGTGTCTACAATATAAATTGTGTAAAGCCATTTTCTTGATGAGACTACAGGATGTTGACAATTCAAATTACACAGCAGCAACAGTCCCCACAAAGTTGCACAATGGAGGTGAGTTCCATCTCTAGTCATCTACAGAAAACCAGAGACTAAAAATGATTGCCCAGACTTGAATTAGATATGCATAAGTAATCCCAGAACATACAATCACAGGAACTAGGCATTCACAGGAACAATGGTGAAGAGATTCGATTAGAAGTACATGTTGTACCTTTGAGACGGCGGAGTGGAGAAGGCGAACAAAATTTCTTCGTGGGTTTGGGCGAATGGAGTGATTAACCTTCCTTGATGGAGCTGGACGGGAAACGAATGGAGAGGAAGGCGAGTTCTGACTTGGTGAAGGAGGCGACGAGGAGGGTTTCGAGATAGAGAGGGAGGGAGGCGGCGAAGACGCTGTCGACGGTGACCTTGGGAGAACAACAATCACTCTGTCACCGTTGTTTGGAATGGGAGAAGACGAGGCCGGTGGTTTCAAGATGGACAGAGAGGCGGCAAAGACGCCGCCGACGTTGTGCGAACTAGTGGTGTTCAGAATTGGATTTCAAATTTGGAGGCGACGAGTCTTTTGTTAGAATAAGGGTAAATAGATATGTTTTGTTTTTCTTTTTGGACACCGTACAATTTAGGTTAGTGGATATCCATGAATCCATCTATCCATGGATTAAATGGATTTGGACTAAATGGATTTGGATCAATTTAAATGGATTTGGATAAATTTAAATGGATTGGATTGATTTAATGGATTTGATTATTCTTGCCAGGTCTAATAAGCATGCATGTAAGGGTTGTGCTTGGTTGTCCGCCGGATAAAGCGAAAACCCAGAGTTCAATCGTCGGCGAGTTGGGTAATAAGGTGTTCTGTGTTTTTGTATGAGTGGAGAAGAAGGACACATGGTCAAATGCTGAAGAAACGAGTGGAGCTTGCCCAGTCACAGAAGAGAGAGTGGGGGCCACTAATGAATAGTAGTGGTAACCAAGGCTTTTATATATCAACAATGTATTTGAAATACATGGTTTTCAACCGGATTTCGCGCCTTGGTTCGATCGAGTAAGTAGGTTAAGAGTTAACGGTCCGACCGCTTTAGTCCGCTTTATTCTAGATATATGAAAAAAGCTATTATATTGTTTATACATTTATAAATTATATCAAATCTCCTCTAACACATGAGTAATAACATATAACATTACAGCAAAATAAAATGTTGTACTTTTTTTTACAAAAGATAATCATATATTGATTGAAAAAATAGATACTTACACCTGGAATTCAGCCAGGTCTGGAAATCAAAGAAACGACTCATATTCGGGTACAATGAAAGGCCTTTCTAGCCACCACATGGGCTACCCAATTATAACGCTGACCTACAAATCGAACACTAAACCCAGAGTGGATGACAAAATACTGCAGAACTTCTTGAGAATAGCACCCATCCGATTATCGTTGGTATCCGCCTTATTGATTTATCGATGATCACTTTGGCATCACCTTCGAATCTGATTTCCTTGAATCAATGGTCCAAACACCATAAAATTACTTCTCGGAGGACGAGCAATTCCACCACCACAGGATCATCAATTACCGAAAATTGAATCCCCTTAGCCAAAAGGATATCCCTAGCCGGGTTCAAAATAACCATCCCGCCAACCGAATGAGATCCACTCCTAGTAGCCCCATCCCACATACAAACAACCATATTAGGTCCTACCGGACCCAGCTGTTGTACCACCGGGAGAGAAGCCTGAGGAGCTTGGCCCACCGACAACATATTGCTTATTAAACTAGCGCATCAAAATAACATGTCGTACTTGGATCCTACATATTGTGAAAATTCAAACACACTTATATAAAATCAATATTAAAACATTCAACTTAAAATTCTAAAGATTGGCTTAGGCGAAAAAGAAAACCGAAAAATAGACACATTTCGAAAACCAAAGGAAAAAAGAACACAGTTTGATCTCCAACGCGGTACCATGCAGCGGTCAACCCAATATGTGTGTGCTGCCTATTTTTCTTACCAAGTCTGACTCAAATTGGGTCAATAGGCCGACCCATGAATTGACAACTGTAGTGAAGTATTTTCTTAAATCTTTTCAACAAGAAGCGTTTTATGTTATGTAAATTGTTGCTTATACATCAGGTCACGTCACTATCTCCCATATTACAAAGATAATGTTTAGATGTGGTTGTGAGAATTATTTGAGCAAAAACACTTTAGTTGGAAGGATTGTATCCACTATAAAAATAAAAATATTAACTTACCTCTCTTCTTCTTCCTCCACCCACATTTTCCCATTCTCAGCTGAAGGAAGAATCTCCTCCGAACCATCTTCTCTATTCTCCCAATTTGTTCATTAACTTCTTCTTCACGTTTTTCTTTTATTTGGTCTTAAATACACATGTTTTTTCGTTAATATATTTTTATCATTTAGCTTGATTCGAAATGCTCCCTTAACTTATTTTACGTTAGCTTGCACTTGTTTGTATATATTCTAAGTTATAGCAGG
The DNA here is from genome assembly GCA_964030455.1 of Linum trigynum. NCBI lineage: Eukaryota > Viridiplantae > Streptophyta > Magnoliopsida > Malpighiales > Linaceae > Linum > Linum trigynum. The sequence continues at coordinate 9,134,354 of OZ034820.1, read as the reverse complement.
TAAATATGAAAAAGGACGGATGTCGGACCAATTAGGAAAAAACTGGACAAAAGTGCACAAGGAAATGCATCAGTTACGACTAGCTGATCTAGGTCCCAACCTGGTCATGAGAGCTACAACACCGGTGGTGTGAGGGAGCAAATTCCCATAGAAAATCTGACCAGTCTCACGACTTGGTCGTGAACTTGACCAAAATGGCGTCATCTTTGATTGCGTACACGAATAGGTATTAATTCTCACGGTGAACCGCACACTAAAGGCTATTTCTCGGGTTTTAAGCCATTTTGCGTAATGGAGTTGTTTTTTAGAGAGAAATCAGAGTTGTTCTTCCATTCTAGTGAGAGAGTGATGTAACCTAGTTTCTTCGAGGAGATTTGCAGCATCCTAAAATTTTTGGAGGCTAGATTTCACCACCAAAAGCAACCAAAGAGCAAGATCTTCTTCCTATGATGATTGTCTTCCTCTTTTGGATGTATGTCTCTTCCGACTTCCTAGATATGGAATAGTTCTCCATTTCACAAGGGTGTTATGGAACCATAGTTAGTAGGTTTTAAGTGATTGTTTGGGAATCCTATCCTTGATCTGCATTCTTTATTATATATTTATTATCATATTATCTTTAATGAAAATTAGTTATGTGGCCCGCACTTCGCGGCGGATAGACAATCTTATCCAATATATTTCACATAGTCAGAAATATGGAGACAATCATTCGAAACTAACTCGTGTTATCGAAGTGAAACAATCATTATCGCATTTAAAGGGATGGTGAAAATAATCACATTTGATTAATAATGATAGTAATTGATTATAAATTTGATTTATACAGATACGTTATCAACAAAATTCAAAACTAATTTTGAAATTCAAAATATTCTCAAGCTAAAAATTACAATTGATTTCCACTATTATTTGATATTGGAAATTAGGAGTTTGATTGATATTAAGCTGTATATATTGTGACTTTTATCGTACCTTGAGTAAAATTAAAGGTATAGTCTATCTTGTGTAACAAAATGAAATCTACACTTTGAATTAACCGGATTTTAGGACATGATACTATACCCTAACTCTTCATGAGTGAATTCTAGGTCTTAGTTATCTAAATCATCATAGACCTTAAACCTCAAAATGATGCATATATTTTGACGAATCATGACCATTGATTGTTTTGAGTAATCAAATTGATCTTAGTGTATGAGATTTATAGAATTAGGGCTCAGATTTAATCGTTAAGGAGTATTGTACAGCACCATATCCCAAACTCCGATCAATTTAAGGTTTATAAATCATTTTCTTATTCAAGGTATACCTTTGATTTTGCTTAAAGGATGATGGAACCATCGATATGTGCAATTCACTAACTCATATGAAGCAAAATCTCATACATTGAGATAGAAATGAAAAAAGTTTAAAAAAACACTACCCAAAGGAAGTAGCTAGAGCATTCAATATCAAAATTAGTGATATTGTGACGTCGGTGGAATACGTATCGGTTGAACCTAATATAATCGGCGTTGGTCATGAAATCGGTTGGAATACCACCAATATAATTGATATGATCGAGTTGCAGTCTCTAAACAAAATTACTTCATTTTAGTCAAGTTAATCAACAACAAAATTTGTGATTTATCTAAAAAATATGAAAGTTAAATATTGATGTTGTTTGTTGGTATCAAGTATAAACGTTTAACTATTGACGGTAAATATTAGAATTATTAAAATACAAGTCCTTAAAAATTACCATAAAAACGAGGTTACTGTTCCTTAAGAAAAAATCGGAATTTACTGTTCACTAAAGGATTTTATAATCACATGTGGGCGTTTTTATATAAACCTGAGTACACCTCATTAGGCAAAGCAAGTTTGGCCGTTGATTGTACATAAAAAAACGGTGACAGCTCATGCCCGCTACCTTTTTTTGCGGGCACCCCTTCCTCTATTCGCAGTTACTTTTTGCCCATTGTCATTCACTTCCTTCCCTATCTACAGTATAGACCCATCAACCCCTCTCTCTGTCCCTGTCCCTCTCCCATCCCTATATTAAGCAAACCCCACAACTGATCGCCATCATCATTCCCACTCTATCAAGCCTCCTCTCTCTCTCTCTCTCTCTCTCTCTCATTTGTTCATTGTCAATTAAATGGGTATGAAGTTCTTCAATTGAAACACAATGATCCGACAATACACAATTTAGTTGGTTCGTTTTATTAACATTAAACCGTCATATATGAAGCTAAATTTTAGATTCGGTAATTATCCAAATAACATTATTGATTTAAGCACATTAAATAAAATGTGTTTCTTTTTCTTGATGTTATTATTAGATCATACATTAAATAAAATTTACATAACATCATTTTATATCAGTAATGTAAATTTTAATACATTACATAAATCCTTTAGAGGGCTTTAGATCTTTGACTTTATTTTCTGGGTTTTTTCTTTGTCCCAAATATATTGGGCAACCTCAAAGTCCTTTTTTGCCTTATCAATAATTACTTTTAATCTTCTAGAGCATTTGCCTATATGCAACCTGTTTTAATTCCGTCTCTCCTCTTGCATGATCTAATAGCTATTTTTTATATGTCAATTAAACATGTATATATCAGTTACGTAAATCTTACCGCCGCAAAGCGCGGGTTAAATATGAGTATTTGTTATTTTTTTGAAATAATGTATTTTATTTACATATGAATGTATATTCTAAGTAGATTTCCTTCAAATATGTTTTATATATGTTTATTCATTTGATATTATTAATTTGTTACAATTTTACATATTTTGTTAAACTGACATAGGTCGGTTACTCGGAATACCACTTATTAAATCGACACGACAGTATAAACCGGTTTGACAACCGTGATATTGACTAATAAAAAAACAATAAAAATATTAATGGAGGTGTCAAGTGGCATTCATTTGTTGCAACGTGTAGCACATGCACATAAGAAGGACAATAATGCTATTAGTAAAACCAGAGCCTCCATTTTTATGCTTTGCGTGCAAGAAGAAAATGAGTAAAAACAGTTATAATCCTTTTCTCCAACCAGCAGTTTCTCTTCTATGCTTCTTCAACTGATCAATATCCCACTATCAAGATATCACATGCAATTTCTCTTAAATCATGTGTAGTTTGTCCATTCATCTCTTATATTGAGATAGAATTCAGAAGTTTATTTTCCATCATCATGCAATTCTCTATGCATCTTTCTTTGGATTACCTTTCAACGACGTCATCTCCTCAACCTTCATCTTCACTGCAGCATGATGTTGAACGATGAAACAAAGAAGGTATGTTGCATGCAATTGAACTCATCAATGAATGCAATGTACCCTCGTCTTCTTCTGATTAGCCAATTCCATCAGCAACAAATCAGAGTGCTCGAATTTCTATGTTATAAAGGGAAAAAAGGGACTTATGATTACCCTCTTCCAATTACGCAGAGCGTGGCTGCGGAAGTCTATTTTCGCCGTACTCAATCAGCCACCTCCCGGGAAGATGTTGATACGGGAGAAGGTGAAAGGACGTGTTCTGGATGCTACAATAAGATGGACTCTAGGCCCAACTTGATTTGGAAGGCGATGATCATCAAGATCAAAACTGCTATGGCGGTGAAAAATTGCGGCCTAGGGGTTTCGATTTCCCCTGATTGGCGTTTGTAGCTAGTTTGGGAGAGGGGGAAAAGACATCTTCTCTTGTAGCCGCAAGTCGTCGTCGGAGAGAAAGGACGGAAAACCAAACAGGAGAGAAAGGAGAAGAGATGGGAGAGGAAGCTCTCTCTCAATTCTCAGCAGCAATTACAGATGCTTTTTCCTTTGTCTCTCTCTATTTCTTTGGCCATCGGGCGGATAGAAATTTAGCAACGGTTAATTACTTGGTTTGCCGCACACGGGATTATGGGAGATAGCATAGATCTGCCGCAGGCGAAAAATTACACGGATGAACAGTGATTCAGAATACTCTTATGGTAATTAGTGTGTTTTCGTAAGGAACAGTGTTGCTGTTTTTTGGTTACTTACGCCTTAATTATTCTAATAATAATGATAGTTCTTGATCACTTTTCTCAATTTGGGGCTAAGTGCACTAGAAAAGAGAATATCTCCCTAGGTTGAGCATTGTCAATTCATCACTTGGGGTCTATGAACGAGTGTGATTAGATTCTTAGTGCCGTAGTGGGTTTTACCCAATCATGGGAGTTAATTGTGATTGGCTCAACTGCATAGGTTAGTTGTTGGTATGCATCTCCAAGTACTGTACTTGAGTAGGATTTGATAACTCGAATAGGGAGCCATCACAAGAAGAATACAAGGAAGACAAGCAAAGTCATTGAATTATGTTGTTAGACTAAAGTTAGTCAGTTCTGTGATGTATATCGTCTCTCACTATTGGATGGATGTGTTCATGTTGCCTATGGCAGTGATTACGGAGGAGCCTCGACGTTTGTGTAGTGATTCTCTATGGGAGAGTCACTTCTGGAATGATACTGAAGGCAGTGGTTGCATGGAAAAAATCGACTTATCCTAAAAAGTGCAGACTGTCGAGTGACTCCCATACTGTCGAGCACATTTTAGTCAACATTTTAGTGATTTCTCTATTTAAAGTGCAGACTGTCGAGCACATAATACAAGTGTGCAATCCAAATTGTCTCGTTGTTCTTTGTCAGCGCAAAAACCAGAGTAAGAGCTCGACAGTGGAAGAGATGTATAATTCTTTTTTGCAATAGATTGTTCAAAATGTGCCATAAAACTTTGATGAATGACCGAGGATAAGAGTAGCATATACTATATTCATTCTCTTGCCCAAAAATTTAAAAAAATAAAACATCTGTTCATCCAAAATTTTCTGTTTTGTCATTCATCTCCGTAGCTAAAATTCTTCTTCTCTGACCAAGGGAAGTAGTTGGGCCCACTCCTGCACCGCAAATTGGTTCTCAGCCACAAACCCTATTTCTATAATCCAAAAACTTATAAATATCTGATATCTTTTATGCTAAACAAAGTAACAGATACAACCTAAGCTAAGAGTATTATTCTAAACATAAATCTTATCTCTGGGAATGAAAGCAAACAGAAAGTGGGTAAGATTAAGAAGTCTTTATTCCGTTTTAGTTTAATAGGAGGCGTTGGAGTTGCGGGGTGGCGCACAATGCACATCCAATGATTTTATATTCGCTTCCATTTAAAGATAAGAAGAGGCTTTTTAACCAAAAAAAAGAGATAAGAAGAGGCATCTTTTTCCTACGATGGTGGTGCGATAATGATGTGTAGGAAGACGAACGACGCAGGGAGCACTATACAGTCGGGTGTATTTTTTAATTGGGTTGTGCTTTTCTTTGATAGCAATTAGCAGATATCTAATCGATTTCGAATAGAGTTTATGAAGAATGATTTTTTTTAATCTAATAGGAAAAGTAATCATTTGGATGCTATTTTGTATCAATAGTATTTCATAGAGCTCGTTCATCTATGTTTTAATTATGTTCTAAACGCTCTTGATTCTTCACTTCAGTCATTCATGTTCTTTAAACATAATATATATCTTTTAAATCATAGATCCTTCTCATTCTTTCTTGATTTTACAAACAATGTGTCAAAGAAATCTCAATTTAAGATTGACATTCTAAAACAATTTTTACCTTATGTCAAGAAGTGTAGATATGATAATTGTTCGAAAATGGTGCGGGCGAGTTTTCAATGAACTGCAAAATGGGTAGGATTTTGATATGCTATATTACAACTTGATCAAATTTTTGCTATGAAAATGATTATTATTTTAAAATCATCATAATTCGAATATAATACGCAGTCGAACCCTTTGCCACCCCGTACAGGTTACTATCTAAATGTCGGCAACGGATCACGTCAGTAACCTTATGATGAGTAACCATGAGTAACTCGTCAACATCAGCATCCCTCTCTCTCTCTCTCTCTCCTAAAAGCCTTAAAATTTTCCCTCCTTAATCTTCGACAGACGATTTCTCACTCGTTTTAAGTCGAAATTTAATATTTTTTTGCAGAGTTAGATCAGATTAATTGTGCTCTTCAAAATGATATCAACTTTGATATATTTTTCGAACAAAAAAAATTGAGTCATTTTTTACCAGTCTATATCATATGGTATTGACTGGTATTGAAATAAGAGCATACCTATGGTTTGAAAAGTGTACCATGGTGGTATGAACAAACCAAGACTGTAGGATGGTTGAATACATGATAGTAGAAGTATATTACCTGTCATTTACGACTTTTAACATTGTGTACCACAAGATATCACCCCGTACCAGGGTGGTATTGTATGGTATTGTGTGGTATTTTTTGGTCCTGTAATTTGTCCACCCAGAAATTTGTAGATCCAATAGATCATGATGAACTCGTTCATTCTGTGCAAACGTTTTCAAAAACGAATTAAAAACGAAGAATATATCATATGGTATGCAGTTGGTACCGAGAGGCAAGAATTTATTTTTCTCAAAAATATTGAAAATGTATCTCCTTTTGTAGAGCACAACGAACTAGTTCCCATCAGTGCAAAAAAAAAACGAATTAAAACGAAGAAGATATGAGCCGATTAAGAAAACTAGGAAAAATAAAAATAACATTTAATTCTTCGTCTTTAGATCTGATTTTTCTAAATGAAGGGTACATATTTAGTTATTGATAGGTTATGCACCTATCTTCACCTCAAATGTCCATCATATATGAAATCTTCAAATGCTCTAATGACTGTCCATCGTGGGTTTTTATAATTTTCGACCATATATTGAATATGCATCCGATGACAAATAGGTTGTCACATACGCGTGTAACCAACAACAGTAAATCACACTCGGTTTCCCCAACCCAATATGATGGGGAATGGGAATGGGAATTGGAATTGGGAATCATGGCCGGCCAGATTGACCTAACTGAAAGTGATAATTCCGTATGGTCGGTTCAGGAAAATGAAAGGAACAAATAATGAATGAGTGTAAGTCGTAAAATAAAAAAATAAAAAACGACTATTGGAGTGTGACAGAAGCCGTCTCGTGGGTCGTAAGCCACCAATACCAATATGTAACTTGTGGGCCTGCCTTTGCGTTTTTGGATATAAAACGTCGGCGATGGGAGGCTAAGTGTTTACTTTTTTGTCTCACCAACTACTCGCTCCTCAACCATCGTCCCTCAAAAACACTGCCCTCTCTTTTGCTCCAGAAGGATTGTGTGGGATATGACAAAGGTATACCCAAACTCGGCTTCTCCAACAACAACCCACCATTCCTCGTCGCGGTGGTCTCGTAACCAGCTCCCCCGGTTGTCAAACGATCGCTCAGCCGTCGCCGACGACTCGTCACCGTCGGAGCAGGTCGTGCTGACGGTGTGGAAGAAGTCGCTGCTCTTCAACTGCAACGGCTTTACGGTGTTCGATGCCAGAGGGAACCTCGTGTTCAGGGTCGACAACTACATGGCAGCCTCCGGCAGCAACGGCGAGATCCTTCTCATGGACGCCGCCGGCAAGCCTCTCCTCACCATCCGCCGCAAGGTAATTAATGCCCTACTAGCTAGTCATTTACATCTCCATATTTTTTCTACGGATGACTAATAATATACTTCTTCCTTTTTTTCCCCGTCTAATTATAGAGGATGAGCCTGACGGATAGTTGGCTGGTGTTCGAGGGTGAAACGACCACGAATCCCAAGTTGTGCGTCAGGAAGAAAGTACTCAATTCCAAATGTTTGGCACAGGTGAGCCGTTGCGGCAACAACAACAACAGCAACATAGCGTACGAGATAGAAGGATGTTATGGTCAGAGATGTTGCAGAATGTACGATTCCAAGAGGCGGATCGCGACGGAGATCCGGCAGAAGGAGGCGGCGTTCGGCGGTGGTACTGTTGCTTTTGGGTTTGATGTCTTCCGCCTCGTTGTTCGCCCCAACATGATCGACACTCCTTTGGCGATGGCTTTTGTTATCCTTCTCGACCAGATGTTTGGATCTTCCAAACGCTCTCCTCTTTCTTCGCCTCGTTAATTACTGAGCTTTGTATTTTGGGGGGGGGGGGGGCGGAATCAAATCCAAACGTAACAGTACAAAGTGACAGTACATTTAAATTTTCTACAGTAATTAGTATGTAATTTAGTTCCATACTATCATAGAGTGATTGGCTTCTTCTTTTTCCCCCATAGAGTTATTTATTTAATGGATCTATTTTGAGAATCTTTTCTTTTAAGTAATGCGGTGCTGCCAAAAGTAATTAGGCATCTTCCCAAAACATCAAATATAATAAGTGTTAGAACTAGGGTGATATGGTACGATTCTGATACAGATTGAATAAGGTACACGGGAAGCATAATATTCGATGAGGAGAGAATTTACTCGTCTTAGAGAGAAGGTAGGAAAAAGCTAATTTCCTTCTCAGTAAAGTAAATGCTCTATTAATGTGACAAGACTGGCGTAGCGGGAGTTGGTGCGTAGGTTTCTGAGGGAGTTCTTTCGCAGCACGAGTGCTTAATCGCGATATGCGTTGAGGACGCATTCGCTCTTGTTGTAGTATGCGCGCTCTAAGCGACCAAGAGGACAACATCGACAAACGCGGCCAAGTAGTAATCACCCAAACTATTGCCCCCCACCAGGAGGTGATCCGCAGTTGCCTCTTGCGTTTGTCTCTTTTGTCATGCTTATCGTGTCACACGTCTTTGCTTGCTTGTTTCGTTGTTTTTCCTTCTAGGGATGTAAAGATTGCCCCCCCCCCCCCCCCCCCCCGGCAAGGGGCGATCCGCGTTTAGTCTTTTGTGGTCCCAATGCGAGGGAGCTTGACTTGTTGCTCCTTAGGGAAGTGCAGGGATCTGCTTTACCAGATGGCGGGTTTGCTCCCCCCCCCCCCCCCCCCCTCCCTAGTCGAGACCGCGCTAGAAGGTGGGGTGTCGACAATTTTGTCTGACGGTTGCTTTAAGAGATGATCACGTGGTGCACTATGACCCGTGAACAGTAACCTAGAACTTCAGAAGGTATGTAGTCGTTAAAGGCAGAAAGTATCGACACACGAGTTGCGGTTTTAGTGCTTTTCGACCGCGAAAAAAATCACGTCTGTGACACTAAGATCATGGTCGTGATCTCATGAAGGAGGCGGCGATCTTGGAAATTGAAGACGGGATAAAACGCATCGTTTTGGGTGATTCGAAGACGTTCCAAGCTGGTCACGGCTAGGTCACGACCGCGACCATCGGGTCACGCCCTCGAGGTCGTGACTGCTACCAGCAACCTATAAATACTCCAACTAAACAATCATCAAAACCAAATGATGCATTGTGGATAATACATGCATTGTTGACATTCAAAGATGATTTTTATCTTATGTTAAAGAAGTGTAGATATGATTTTTCGAAAATGGTGTGGGCAAGTTTTCAATGAACAGCTAAACGGGTAGGCTTTTGGTATGCTATATTACAAGTTGATCAAATTTTTGCTACGAAAATTATTACTATTTTAAAATCTAATTCGAATATATGCACTAGGTTGATACATCAAATATAATAAGTGTTAGAACTAGGTTGGTATAGTAGGAGTCTAATATAGATTGAATAAGGGACACAGAAAGCATGATATTCAATGAGGAGAGAATTCACTCGTCTTAGAGAGAAGGTAGGAAAAAGCTGATTTCTTTCTTGGTAAATAAAGTAAATGCTCTATTTATAGTCTCCACCATGGTAAGTGGCCGGGTAATTAATGTGACAAGACTGGCGTGGTAGGAGTTGGTGTGTAGGTTTTCGATCGAGGTAGTTCTTTCGCAGCATGAGTGCTTAATCGAGATATGCGATGAGGACGCATTCGCTCTTGTTGTAGTATGTGCGCTCTAAGCAACCAAGAGGACAACATCGACAAGGGCGGCCAAGTAGTAATCGGGCGGCCAAGTAGTAATCACCGCAACTATTTCCCCCCACCAGGAGGTGATCCGCGATTGCCTATTGCGTTTGTCTCTTTTTCCGTGCTTATTGTGAAGGAGGTCGCGATCTCATGAAGGAGGACGCGATCTTGGAACTTGAAGAGGGATAAAACACGTCATTTTGGTCGATTTGAAGATGTTCCAGGATGGTCACGACTAGGTCACAACCTTGACCATCGGATCACGTCCTTGAGGTCGTAACCACTACCAGTAGCTTATAAATACTCCCTTTTCTGCACTCGGCAAGAGCGATCCAGAGTGAGAAAGTTAGAGTTTTGGAGTGTTTTAGAGAGGGGAACACCTTGGGAGAGCTTCATTGAAGATCCAATCCACCCAAGGAACAATAAGAAGGTGCAAGCAAGGAGAATAAGATTGATTCCATCACTCCCTCAGTTCTAGTTTTTGTTTACTTTCGCTCTCTATGACTTGATTCTCTAATGGTTGTTTAGGGAAGATGAACCCTAGTTTATAGATTGTGTATGTATGGGTTTTGAATGAATGTGTTTATCTAGTTGATTTTAACGCTTCATCCACTTTAATTGTGCTCGTGTAAGTCGCCCTAATCTTTTATGCTAGACTACTTGAGCTTCTACGCTGGGTATGAATTTTTACGGTTGGACGGGTATGCGTCATCTGGCAAATTAGGGTTAAATGAATGAATAGGGTCTTGTGGTGGACGAGATGATCGAACCCTACCACAAGAATGCCTTCCTAGATGGAACCCGGGATGAAATCTTGGTGTGGACGGTGGGTAGTACCCATTGAAAGGAGTTAGGTTCTTAAAGCCTCAGATACGTGAACCTATACCGAGGTGATAATGGGGTAGGTAGGGCGTACTCGGAGGCGTGTGGATAATCATGAAGGCCCACGGAAAAGAGCTCACTCATCACATTGCTTAACCCAACATGATAACCATAGCTAGGAGGATTTGGCCTTAGGAAACCATCTCAATTCTAGCAGTCTCCCAACCACTTGGTTGGTTGTTTATTTTGCCTTTAGGAGTAGGTTAGATTAGATTCTTCAACAAAACCTTTGATTCGATTAGATAGTAGTTCAAAGTGAAGTAATAGTAAGCTTAGGGTTCCCTTGGAATACAACCGATGCACTTTACTACAACCCTAGCTAAGTTATGCTTAGTTTAGTTAGGATTGAATAGAGAGTGTGCATCGACTTAAAAATTTAAAGCTCGATCACGCAAGCGATCAAGTTTTTGGCGTCGTTGCCTGGGAGCTTATTAGGAATAACCGAGAACTACTAGTGTAATCATTTGTTGTGTGCATTGTTTGGCGTTGTTTTGTAATATTTTGTGTTTTGTGTTTGTGTAGCATCAAGTCTTTGATGCTTTTTTCTTTTGTTTTTTGTTTGTGATATTGTATTTTCTTTCTTTTGTTATGTTCTCTTTAGTTATCTTGTGTTAATTGTTTGTTCATTTTATGTTTTCTTTTCTTTTTACACTTTTGCTTTCATAGGTTGTTTTTGTGAATAAAGATAATGTTTAGGTGTAGCTATGGATCCATATGGGTTGCATGAGAAATGGGGAGATCGCCAACCACCGAATTGGTGTTATCTTGAAAATTCTAGTACTGGTGCTAGCCAAGGATCCGGGTACGAAGAAAAACCACCTCTCTATGCCTATCAAAGGTACCTCCATGATTACCAAGCATCTTCACCATCATACCAAGAACCACTCAACAACCTATGGTAAAGACCGAGTTGGAGATGGCCATTGAGGACTTAAGGCGAATACGCCATGTCTAGATGGCCTTGAGACAACTCACTCAACTCCAACCCCCGGAAATAAAGAGCCTATACTGAGGTAACAATGGGGTAGTTAGGGCATACTCGAAGGCTTGTGGATAATCACAAAGATCCACGAAAAAGAGCTCACTCACCACATCTGCTTAAACCAACACGACAACCATAGCTAGGAGGATTTTACCCTAGGAAACCATATCAACCAAACCTTTGATTTGCTTGGATAGTAATAGCATGACCCATAGGTGTAGGCAAAACGATTGATTGCTTTTCACGGTTCTATCCTCTACTTTGTCCTCAACCATTATTATCTTTTTACAGGTTTACTTTCGGCTTGTAGCAACTCAACATTTTCTTTGTCTCACATCGGGCAATGAGGGGAGTCATTTTTAGTGCTATTTTCGACTACCTATACCTCGCCCTCGTGTGAATGGGCCACGACACGAAGATGACCCACCTTTGTGCGGTAGCTAAACGAAACTAAGTGGGGTCCCCATATGCGCATCACCCTCTAATTGGCACTCGATCGGGAGTGGTCACTTTTCATTATTACTACTATGAACTTGTAGAAAAATTTGATCATTTCCTCACATGTAGACCTTTAAAGAACGAGCTACAACCCTCTTCATTTAAAGGAAAACTCAAGGTAGTGATAAAGCATAGAACCAAGCAAAAACCGTCAAATGCACACCTTGGATTCACGCTTTTCAAACAGGTAACCCATCCATTCACTCTTCAAACACACAAGACCTGACACATCGAAGAGTCAAACTTGATACTTCATCCTTTGACATTTCACGCACTGTGTTCCTCGACATTGATCAAGTAGGAGAAGCTAAGTTCAATGATTCAAAGCAAGTAGTCACAGTGTATGCTACGGGGTTTACTTAGAACCCTCAAAGTTAAAATTTTGGAGCAAATTCTAGGTTCCAAGTAAATTCCTATCATGCTATTCAACCATCACAATCCGTTCCATTTGTTCACAATTTCACACTAAAATATATCAAACATTCATCATTATTTGAGAAAAGTAATCAACTGACTATGGTATTCATTCGGATAAACATCCGGAACTCTAAACATGAAACTTTCAACCCCCACCCCCCCTCACCCACACACACTTAAGACATATTATCCGTAATGGGGGAGTTCAAAGATGAGGTCTCGGATCGTTGGCATAGGGGTGTGTTGAATGTTTGGATGATGCACAACTATAGTCTTCTTTGGAGATCTAAAGATAGGATGTATTCAAACAACAGTAATTAAGTACTTGATATAGTTAATATAATATATAGTTAACTACCCTACATAATTACTACTAGTGTCGTTCACACAACAGTAATTAAGGATAAGTAAATGACAATAACAAAGTTATAGTTCAAAGAAGCAAAAGGAAATAAAATTAAGAAATTGATTAAGAAAGGTAAAATTTAGAAAACAACCATGTAATGTCGTCAATTTAGCTACTCATCATCATAGGACTGGTCATGGAACCCATAAATTGTGGAAAAGGGGTACGCGCAAAGAGAGGAGCAATATCGACGATCAGAATGTGAAAGTATTGAAAAATGGCATTATTGCAAGCCATGATGTGGTGTCTCACCTTGGCTTCTCGTTTTTGGTTCCTAGCACTGTTGTGAGCATTTTACTGGCATAATGGTTCACTACACTGGAGGTATTGGGTGTGCCCTGGTTTTGAAATTTTTGTAAGGAGTTCGGGTCGTCCTAATGCCTCAGGGCTTGCTCTTCATGCTCCGCTTCAGCTACTCTTGATGATCTTTTTTGGTCTCTTACTTCCACTTTTGATGCTTCATAATAAGCACCCATGGGGTGGAGACCTAGGTGAAAATCGTGGAGTCTCTCAGTTGAGGCCTTCACTTCATTTGTTTCGACTTCCTTCTCCATAGTATGTCCTTTGGAATGATTCCCAATCATAGTGAGGCCTAGATCCTTGTCTTCAATTGGTTTGAAACAACCTATGACTTATTTCTTCTCGTTTATCAGGGTAACCTTGCCCGTTTCAAATAGTTTAGCTTGATCTTTGATCTTTGACTTCGGATAACTCTCTTCAAGTTCATACTTCTTAAGCTTTTTCTTCTTGGCCTTGAAAATAGTAGACACTTTGTATAGCTCTTATTCTTCTTCTTCTTATCATTAGGTCTCTCATTTGTAAGCCTTGCCTTGCAATCTACAGGTTCACCATTCACTTGGATGGGATCAAACATAGATTTAATGTTCACCCATTCTATTTCCAAGCTTGATTGTGGGGTTGGTGTAGGAGTCACTGGCTCAAAATCCTGAGCAACATCTTCCCACTCACAGTATTTGTGAAAAGAGGGGATTGGAGTCGTGGTGTATTTTATCTCCTCTTGATAGATCCTTAGGGTTATACGATTGGCACTTACATTAATGATGGTCCTTGCAGTTGCTAGAATGGTGTCCCGAGGATAATAGGAGCATCATCGCATCCTTTCATATCCATGATCATGAAATCCACTAGGTAGACAAAGTGAGAACAGTTCACAAGAACATTCTCGACCAGTCCTTTAGGTGTTGCAACCGATAGGTTGGATAGTTCAACCTTCATGCATGTTGGTATGAGAGGACCGAGGCCAAGTTCCTTATAGATCCTTTTGAGCATGATGTTGATACTTGAGCCTATGTCTGCAAGAGGCATTTGTAACTTCTTATCACCATATGTGCATGGATTTGTGAAGACTCATTTATCTCTTCTCTTGGGAGGTAGTCCCTTGCAAGTAATCATAGTTGACGAGACTGGAATCAAAGAAACAATGGAAACTTGTTCCATCTTCCTCTTCCCAGACAAGATCTCCTTCGGAAACTTTGTATAATTCGGTAGCTTCATCACGACGTCTAGAAATGGTACTATGACCTTCAATTGTTTTAGCATGTCCTTCTATTGCCCATATTCATTATGCGGTTTACTTTCAAAATCTCTCTTTGGGTATGGAAGGCTAGGAAGGTAATCTGGTACGTTGTTCTTGACCTTCTCTTGATCATCTTCTTATATGTTCTCTTTTTGGTCATTAATATCAATTGAAACTTTCTTCTCTTCATTTGACTCTTTGGTGTGTCCTTGGGCCTTCAGAATGTTCAATATGGGAACCCTCGCCTTTGATGGCGATTCAACTTCTTTTGTATCTTAATTTTACCACTCCTAAGAGTAATGGCATGGCATCGCTATTTTGGGTTAGGGCTCCGTGTTTCTAGGTAAAGCTCCTTGAGGTCAGACCGCCAATGCTCGAGCAATAGTGCTCACTTGGGACACTATGCTGTGCAAAATGGCTTGTCGGTTTATTTGACCTGCTTCTAACATTAGAAATCGTGTGGTGACAACCTCTACAATCTTGTCAATAGATTCAACCTTTTGGAAGAGGTTGATATGAATTGTCCCATCATATCTTCTAGTTTCGCCATTCGACCGTTGGATGCTCACCCTTGTTCAGTATACTAAGATTTACTAGGATGCTCTGAGGCTTCTTGAAGTTGCCTTTGTTCTGGAGCTTGAGTGGATGATTACCCTTAAAAATTGGGAGGTTATCTATCCACGAGAGAGGACCACAAGAAGTTAGGGTGATTCCTCCATCTTAGGTTATAGGTTGCACTATAAGGATTGTATCCTCGTGGTTGACCTCCAACAAAGTTGGCTTATTCGTGAATTTCCAAGGCAACCACCATGACTTGGCATTCTTCAAGATTATGAGAAAAGGATCTACACCAGTCGCACTTCATCACTGTTAGATGCTTCCTTGAACAACCAAGGTGACAAGGTCCATTTTCCTTGTAACTTCTTGGAGTTGAGCATATATGGAAGATTGATCATCAACTTAATGAAGACATCCTCTTATCGGATCCTTTCCTATTCTTCCCTCTCCCCAATCATAGCAATTGAGGCCATTTCTTCAACAAGTTTTTGCATTTGTTCTACTTCTTTTTCCATATTGCCCCTCTACTTGTCGCATCAATGAGGTGTTGAGAATCTTTGGTTAGCCCAATGTAAAATCTTTCCACTTGGAACCAATCTGCCAAGCCGTGGTGAGGGCACTTGAGTAGTAAAGATGTGAACTTCTCCCATGAATGAAAGAATGGCTCATCTTTCTCTTGTTGAAAAGATGTTATCTTGCTTCACATAGAGGCCGTATTGGATGGGGAAATGTATCTTGCGAAAAATTTATCACACAAATCCCTCCAAGATGTGAATTAGTGGTGGGATTCATTATTGAACCACTGCTTACTGCTATAACGAGTAAGAACGGGAAAATTCTTAGTCGGATTACTTCAGGAGGTACTCCATTGATCTTTATGTCATCCGCCAATTCGGAGAATGATTTCACATATGCTTGAGCATCTTCATCCTTCAATCTATTGAATTGGATCCAACTATGGATCATAGAGATAAACCCAGCTTTGATCTCGAAGTTGTTGTTCGAGATTGCAGGATAAAGGATAGAAGATTGCACATCCTCAACACTCAGACAAGTATAGGAGCCCATAGTCAGCAGAGGAACTCTAGGTTGTGGTTGTGGTAGTTCCTAATATGCCATAATGTTATGTCTAATTGTTGGAGTCTTGCAGTACTAGGTAAAGCTCTTAAATTCCTTTCGATCTCGTTGTCAAGTGACACGTGCAGAGCATGATTCAAGATTGAAGAGTAGACTTGACATGAAAATTGTTAGGGTTGAGAGAAAGTAGTTATAGTTAATCTAAATGAGTTAGCTACAGGGAGTAATTTCTCATTTTGATGGTTGTAAATTGTTGAGAGGTGCTCACATTATTTCTTGAATTATTCTTGCTTAATGAAATTTTTTTATTTAAAGGTATCATATTGCATGTATCATGGAACAAGTTAGTTATTGGTAGGAACTTTTACTAAAATCATAGCCAAGATAAATCTGAATTCCTTTAGGGTGTGCTTGGATAGGTGTATTTGAAATAACAAGTATATAAAATACATATTTAAAATGCATGTATTTGAAATACTAGAATTTGAAATACATGTAATTCAAATTCGTTGTTTAGATACTCATTTGTAATTCGTTTGTATTTTAAATTTTATAATTTTTTATTCAAATTTTGAATTTTTCGATCACTTACTAAAAAATTTGGTAAATTATAGTTTGGTACCCTATTGTATTTTTTCTTACAATTTAGTACCCACACTTTTAAAATTTGACAAAAAGGTCCAGAAATTTCGATGGTAAAATTAAATTTTGGTACCTTAATATGTTTTGTCCCACACTATACTACCTAAACTTTTAAAATTTTACAAATTAGTCCAATATTTTGTTAGGAGTTATTTCAAATCACTAGTTGTTAAAATGTATTTGAAGTTGACAAGCAATACACTAGACATGTATTTGCAAAATCACCTAATGAATTTGGCACAAATTCAAATACCAAATGTAATTAATATCCAAACACATATTTAAAAATCTAAATCACAAATACCAAATCTCTAAATCACACTCTATCCAAACACATTTGATTATATTGTGACAGTCGCACCAAATTATATGAACTTGCCACACCATGCATTCCTACCTACCCTCAAACACTGTAAGAACTTATTTCATTTCCACCTTAATTAATCCCTCTCCCTTATCATATACATTATGACAACTACTGCCCAATTGAATGCTCGTTATCCCCTTTTTTACTTTGATCAGGACAACATCCACAGGTAGACTGTAGACCACAGGGTGAGCGCGACGGCTGCAAACAAGTATGTCCACAGGTAGATAACTGAGCACTCTTCTTGCGCCACATCAAACAGCTGTGTCATGGTGCCTGCATCACACCATCGTTAAAAAAAAAAAAACTGTGCATTATGTACAGAGAAAAAGTCCAGGGTTTGGTGGTTGGGTTTGTTTACCAATGTTCATGGCCGGTGGGATGCTGTAATGAAGCATTAGCACGTACGCGAACAGAGGATCGGCAGGGAGCAGCCCCAGGCCGGAAGCTGCCTTCACCATACATATTCCGATCACCGGCAGGAATACGTATCGCACGCAGACCACTCCGACGATCATCCATGGCTTGATATTCGAAGACCGCAACCCTAATTCCGAACAGAAAGACCGCCGAAAAACAACAGCAAGCAAGCTAGCTAAGTTCAATAATGTTGCTAGAAAGACCGCAACCCTCTAATTTGGATATTTGATTTGCTTTACCTTGAGTGAGGTTGCCTCCCAATATGAGGGTGATGGAGGGAATTGTACCATCCCTGCACATGCAAGCAAGACCATGTACGGCAGTTTTTCACAACGAGCTCCCAGATTTCATTATATATATAACCCATATATATGTATATATAATGTATGTGTAACAACTTATAAATCAGAAAATATCCGACCAGTACAACTTATAACAAAAGGTTAGGACTTATTTTCATATTTTGAAAAAGGAATATAAAATAGACTCGATATCTACATTGCTCAACAAATCTGTATATCCTACTAGACAATAATTCACGAACTGATCGCATATTCGATTTCTAACCTTGTTCTTGATGTAACTCAAAGTTGTAACTATTGTTGTGTAACCATGAAATCAATTCAAATTAAGGATAACCCGTAATTAGTTTAATTGCTAGGTTTTGAATATAATTGGGGATAAGGAATAATGTTTTTAATATTTTATAGTGTTTAAAATAGAACAAGAGATGAGTTGAAATCTAGAGAATATGTTTAATAATAGTAGTGTCCTAGGTTTGAATAACACAAACTACCACTTATATTTTTCAACCATACACAAATTATTACCGAGATTAGGATAATCGTTTTTTTCAAAATCTAAGGGTGTCCCACATTACCGATTATAATTTTTGTATCCATACGAAACTATTATTGAGAGTTGGATAATCGTTCTCCCAAATTTTAGGGTGTCCCAGAACACCCCCTAATGATCCATGAATCCGCCATCGTGTGTAAGTGTGTGGTATATGACCTATTATGGAACTTCTGCCAAGAGTTATTCGAGTTATTGGTGACAGTATGAACAATAACAGAGGAATCGTACCCAAGTAATGCAATGGAGTCTTGGATGACACGCAAGGGTGCACCCTCGCCCACTATCAGGTTCCTCAGAAACGCAGTAGCTCCAAACAAGAACCCAAATATCTGACCATCAGAGATATACGCCAAAAAATAAATTAAAATCATAATCAAAATGAATGGTTGTGAGATTGGCAGATAGCTAGGATATCCGACATTCACATTAGCTAGGACCATATGTATCAGCATAAAAAGTGATGCTGCATTATTGTGATAGATGTGTTGATCTGATCCATAGGGGAAATGAAAGAGAAATATATCTGCCACTAATCAGAGGTAGGTGGCCAGCTAGCTGCTATATTTAAGAGGCTTGTGAATTGTGATGCCAACTGGGGCGGGCCAGATTAGGGTGTCTTAGCTTGGGTATACCATTACCATCACTCTATTAAAAAAAAATCAGCTTTTTGCAAGCACAAAAAAAATATGGATTTTTATACCAATTAAATTGTTGAGATTAATAAATGATTTTTTTGATTTCTTCTTTTTTTTTCTCAGAGGATTATTTATGTTTCGTCATTTTATTGAGATTAAAATTTTCACATGAAACACACAATTTTATGATTGTCATATTTTAGGTAGTAAAAAGTCGTGTGAATGGATGGGACTTTAATATTGTTGCTATGAGTTGAATACATTTTATATATAGTCAATTTTATTAGGGTCAGATTGTATCGAGAATGTGTTATATATACCTTCTTAATAATAAACTATGTCATTTGTATCTTGTCAAGTATAGTGAAACTGCTTTCTGCCTGCTACCTGAGGACGTAGCTGAAAAATATCGTATTGATGAACCACGTAAACCGATTAGTGCGTTCATAATTACTTTCTTGTGATTGTCGACTACCCAAATCATTTTATCATTTATTTTTTCAGCACATATATAAATAAATAAATAACATCCAAGTACAATTAACATAATTTTATGGAAACATTTAAAAATAATACCAATGATGGGGATGACATATATAATTCATAAAACTAAAAATTAAAACACGCAACTTACATTTTCAGTACCCTTGTTGTGCGAAGAAGGGAAAGAAAAACTTACCGTAGCAAGCGTGGGAGGGGCAGTGAGCTCGTGTAATATCCGATGTAGCACCTCCACAACTTGGCTCCACCCAGAAGAAGCCTTTGCATTTCCCAAGACATGAAATCAGACACTTGATCATCAAGAAACGCTGCACTCAGTCTGCAACGTAAGGAACTTACTGCAGCAGGTTTTGGAGCTCGTGCATCTTCAAGAAGAAGAGATCCCTGCAGGTTAGCATCTTCATCGACGTCGTTTAGTAATTTGGAGGCCTCTAATTCATCAGCCACCTCAAGTTGCTCGAGTTTGATAGCTGAGTTGCGGACGAGTTGGTAAGCAATGGTCCAGACATAGATGCTACCCAACTGCGAGCGTGCATATATATAGTGAATTTGTACCAGACCCAGAGATTATTAAACTTAAAGTCATTAGTTTGTGTGACTATATTAGATTGGACTATTTATTTACCGCAGCAGAGAAGGATGCGTATGAGAGTCCAACGGAGCCGCATGTTGCATGATCCTCCCCGAATGGAGTGCCGTCTTCTTTGCATATTGCAGGTAGAACTATCAGCAGCAGATTCCCGTAGTTCCCTGAACAATATTGAAGAAGTAAAAAAAGAAACAAAGAGATGATCGGAGAGAGACAAAATTAAAGATGACATGATGATGAGAAGCTGCAGAGATGAGATGAAATTAAACATGGACCTGTGGCGCAGGTAGCAATGACAAGGCCTTCAAGATGCGGCTTGGGCCGCAACACTTTGACCACCAACCAACCCAGAAGTCCTCCAAATAACATGGTCAGCCCGATGTTGACTGGCATAAACCACCTGAAATAAAATAAAAAAAGAATATGTGTTCAACCAGCTGCATGATCTAGCTAGCTGCAGAGGAAAATGATGAAAACGTACCCAAGTTAGCTGCACGGTACGTACCATGAGATGATGTCGTCGAGGGTGACGGTTTTGGAGAGAATGGAGAACAAGAGCGAGGGTGTGAAGACCGTGAACACAACCTGCATACAGGATCAATATAATCAAACGGATGAGCTAGGAGAAGCTAGCAATCATGAATATATTAATGGCGCTAGCTGCAGAGAGATCGAGGAGGATGATCACCTTGTTCAAGTAGTTTCTAGCATCGGCGTGGAGGATGTTGCAGTAGCCGGTTGCCAAGAGAGCGCCCAAGAGGCCGATGACGAGGACTTGTATGACTGGCATTGAAGCCACCTGAAGCAGTGTCCAGAAACCCATTTTTCCCCCCACCCCCTTCTACTTTTAGGAATCAAAACCCAGGCCAAAACACTATAGTCTTGCTTTTGGAGGGGTTGGTTCTCTTCCTCCAGCCTTGAAGTGAGTTGTCTACACGCTTTTTATAATTAATTGTAAGCACTATTGGGATTGTCCCTCAATCAAGAGGGTGGGGCTGCAAGAAAATATGGCGATGGAGAGAGATGAGGCTGGCTACGCATGATTGCATAGCTCGAAAGTGAAACATGGAGACACCCAGAAAATTCAAAGTAGGTGGGCCGTGGGGGACCATAGTATATGATGTGATCCAGAGATTACCACTAGCTAGCAAGTTTATGCTTGTACTAATCCTATGACCAGGTCACGGCACGACTAAATTACACGTTTAGTCACTCAAATTATATAAATTTTTCATGTTTGCCACTTAAAATAAATTTTTTTTATTCGCCACTAACTTTACAAATCGTTTTATCGTTAGTCACCGGCCATCAGTCTCCGTTAACTCCTTCAGTTTTCTAATGACGTTGCAAACGAGACTGCTGACTTACTAGTGGTCGCTAGTTTGGCCCAAGTATATTTAGATTCATTATTTACTAAATATCATTTTTATTTATTATATATTTTATTTAATTATATATAATAGCATAAGTACCTATTAATTATTTTTATGGTTCATCACTGACATTTTAGGGTTCTCTAATTTCGGTTACTATTCTAGGTAGTACATACTCCGCTATGATAGCATCCACATTACCAATCTTGGGGCACTTTCTCATCTTATCGTATGATCCATGAAATTGTACCGCAACCCATGCAGGAAAATACAAAAGTTATCCAGGAAGACTCGCAAAGGATCCTCGTGTTACTCTCGAAGGGAGCCAAGCACCCAAGCCCCTTCTATCCATGCATAGTAGCCACTTTCATTTTCCTGTCACAGAAGCTTTTCTCCTTTGTTCTCGGTTGATAGTTTGTTTTGGTTTCTTTTCTTTCTTCATTACTAGATGTTAAATATTTTAGCATGGAACTGTCGGGGGCAGGAAATGATAGGTTTCTAACCTATTTGAAGAGTTTTTTTTGGTAACTAAACTGTACCTCTTGATTGTCGTTGAGTCACACATTAGTAGTGAGGCAGCTTGCAGAGTGATCTGACATACAAATTATGATGGGTGTACAATCATGGACTTCATTGGTTTTTCAGGCGGTATTCGGATGCTTTGGAATAGTGAGGATCTTAACATGGAGGAGGTAACATCTTGGGAGCAGATGATCCACGTAACTTCTCCAAGAGAACACAACCAAACAAGGTCATGGCGATCTCTGTTATCTATAGCAACCCCAATGGTGCGAATCGACAGGAGCTATGGGATGAGATATATCGCATTTCACAATGTGTTAGATCCATAGGGTTTTGGTGGGAGACTCAATTCCATACTAGGGCCAATGGATAGTTGTGGTGGTTTCCCTAATCATGAGGCTCGTAGTCGACCTCTCAGAAAATGTGTGGACATGAGCGGGCTCCGGGGAGATAAATTTCATGAGGCTTCATTTCACTGGGAATAGGGGCAACCTCTAGCAGCACTTGGACTTGGACCGAGCTCTTCGTAACCAAAAATAGTTCAAAAATTATCCTCGTACGGTGACACACCATCTGGAGCGCGTGGTTTCTGATCATAGAGCAGCCGTGTTAGTGAGTGATGAGGGAAAGAATTGCAACCAGGCGCATGATCTTTTGTGGTTTTGGCTGCATAGCTTAGACATGGATGATTTTTTTCCGGTAAGTAGACATGATGATTTCGCACGGGTGTTGTTGGCTCCCTAGTCCAAGGGAGATAGCTTTCTGCAGTCTACCAATACTCTTTCTATGGAACTACTGAGTTAGAACTGGTCAATTTTTGGTCATATTCAAAGGCGCAAGCGGAGCCTAAAAAACAATCTCTCGACGGTGGAGTGCGTAAACGAGAGGGGAGCTAGCACCGCAACTCTTGACCCAAAAGGAGCTAGAGGAGACGCTTTGGCAGGAACACATATTAGTTATAGAAGTCACGTGATCAATGAGTTGCAGATGCCAACCAGAACACAAGATTCTACCATCTTTCTATGGTCAAAAGTGAGAAGAAAAGAAGAAAGCGGCTAGGTTTTTGGTGAAGGGTCTCAACCGAGATCTTCATTTTCGATTTCTCATTTATATACCCAGCAAGCTTTACAAAACAAAGAACACTTAACGGCTAATCTACAGTAATTAACTAACAATTGAAAACTAACCAATAACAGAACACCACGTGTCTATAAGACACAAAACAAAATGCTACGACAGATAACTAAGAAGGACGGCGTCGTGTTGGCTCGTCTCTTTCTTCTTTAGAGGAGACGACTGCGTTTTGTTCCAAAGCCGTTCCTGGACTTGAACAAAACGCCACCGTTTCTTCTGGGCTTGTGTTCTTCGAGTGCAGCTTTCATTAGCAGTAGCAGACTCAGGACAAGTTCTTCATTTTAGCTCTAGCCGCTACTGCTTCTGGTTCATACCTCTGTTACCCCCCCACAAGCTGGCGAGGATCGTGCAGAAACTCCCAGCTTGTCCATCAACATATTGAAACGATCTATACCAAGACTTTTGGTAAAGATATCTGCAAGTTGGAAGTTTGTTGAAACATGCTTCAAATCAATCAGGCCATTCATCAGTCTTTCACGAATAACATGACAATCAACTTCAATGTGCTTTGTTCTTTCGTGAAAGACTGGATTTCTAGCAATATGTATTGCTGATTGGTTGTCACAAAACACCATGGCTGGTTGTGAATGCTTTACTCCAAACTCTGAAAGTAACCTTACCAGCCATTGCAATTCACAACTCAACTGAGCCAAAGCTCTATACTCTGCCTCTGAAGAGGATCTGGAAACTGTACTTTGTTTCTTCGTTTTCCAGCTGATCAAACTTGTTCCCAAGAACACACAAAACCCTGTTAGGGATCTCCTTGAATCTGGACATGTAGCCCAATCAGAGTCACTATAACCTGTCAACTGAATGGCAGAATTCTTAGGGTAAAACAAACCTTGTCCTGGTGAACTGCTTAGGTATCTAAAAACCCTTTGTAAAGCTTTGTAGTGCACTGAAGTTGGAGAGTCTTGGAACTGACATAGTTGCTGAACAGCAAAGCTAATGTCAGGCCTTGTGCTTGTCAAATACTGCAACTGCCCTAGCAGATGCTTGTATTTGCTGATGTCCAGAAAAGGATCACCATCTGCAGCTGAGAGCACTTGTTTGACACTTGAAGGTGTCTTTGCAGGTTTGCACTCATCAAAGCCTGCTTCTTTTAGCAACTCAGTGCAATACTTTCTCTGTGACACATGAATTCCATCTGTTGTTCTGTTAACTTCTAAACCAAGGAAATACTGCAATTCCCCCAAGTCTTTCATTTTGAACAAAGACTTCAACATGTTCTTCACAGTCTTAACAGCATCTAGGTCCTCACTTCCAACAACAATGTCACCCACATAAACTATGAGAACAACAAGATGTCCTCTTATATCAGTTAGGAAGATTGAATAATCTGATTTAGACTGTCTAAATCCATTAGCAAGCAATGAATCAGTGAGCTTGGCATACCACATTCTGCTAGCTTGCTTCAACCCATAGAGTGATTTCTTCAACTTACACACCTTCCCTTTGTACTCAGGTTTGTTTCTTAATCCCTCAGGCAATTCCATATACACATCTTCTTCCAATTCTCCATTCAAAAATGCATTGTTAACATCCATTTGGTGTAGATGCCAACTGTTAACAGATGCCACAGCTAACAGCATTTTTACTGAAGTTAACTTTGCAACAGGAGAAAAGGTGTCACAGTAATCAATACCATATATTTGTGTATACCCCTTTGCTACTAAACGTGCTTTAAATCTTTCAATTGAACCATCTGGATTGTACTTAATCCTGAAAACCCATCTGCACCCAATTGCCTTAACTCCCCCTGGCAAGTCAGTAATGTCCCAAGTATCATTGTCAAATAGAGCTTTTAATTCTTCAATCATGGCTTCATTCCACCTGAAATCTTGAGCAGCTTCTGCATAGCAAGAAGGTTCAAAAGCTGCTGCAAGGATCATTGCAAAGTGTTGCTGCTCTGGTGAAAGGTGAGCCAAGTCTGGTGGTATTGTGATCTTGGGATCATAACTGACTTGATTCAAACCCACATAAAAGTCATTAAACTTCTTAGGAAATGTTGTTTGCCTTGTAGATTTCCTAAGGGGTACTACAGGTGGAGGAGAAGAGGGAACAGGAGGAGGTGATGAATCAGATAAAATGGAAATGTTATCTGAATCATCAGTATTAGTTGCAGATTGGACTGGTGAGGAAGGAGATTGTACTGGTGGGGAAGGATTTAAGGGTGTGGTTTTGACAGAAGGAGAAGAATAGCCTGTCAAATCAGGTTCAATGGTAGGAGAGGAATCAGAACAAGAAGATTCCCCTGGACAGAAAGGAGACACTGGAACAGAAGTGGCAGGAGGAAAAACTTCTGTGGATTCATGAACAGATTTACCAGTTTTGTAAGGCAAAATATGTTCATGAAAGACAACATCTCGATTAACAAACACCTTGTTTGTGTTAAGATCCAACAATTTGTATCCTTTAATGCCATGGGGAAAACCCAGAAAAACACACTGATTAGATCTAGGATCAAATTTCAACTTATGACCCTCTACAGCAGTAGCATAAGCTAGACATCCAAAAACTCTCAAAGTCATGTAGTCTGGTGGTACCTTATGCAAGACCTCAAAAGGAGTTTTATGATTAAGAATAGGAGTGGGGGTCCTGTTAATCAGATAGGCAGCATGTAGAACAAAATCTCCCCAAAAGATCAAAGGTAAACCAGATTGAAATTTTAATGATCTAGCCACATTTAGCAAATGCTGGTGTTTTCTCTCAACTCTTCCATTTTGTTGTGCTGTATAAACACAACTCATTTCATGAACAATACCATGAGCTGAGTAGAACTCAGTCATGTGGAACTCTTGGCCTTGATCTGTTCTAATAGTTTTGACTGAAACAGAAAATTGGTTCTTAACCATTAGACAGAAAGATTGAAGTGTTGGCCTGGCATCAGCCTTAGATTTGAGAAGAAAAACCCACACTGCTCTACTATGATCATCAACTATAGTAAGAAAATAGGAGAAACCATCTCTGGAAACAGTGTTTAATGGCCCCCAAATGTCTACATGTATCAACTCAAAAACATGTGAACTGACTGAGGTGCTAACTGGAAAAGGCAACCTCTTCTGCTTAGCTAAGTGACAAGTTTCACAATGTTGTGTTAAAGGAAGAGAAACCTCATTACAAGTCTGTTTCACAACTTTTAATCTAGACAAAGATGGATGTCCTAATCTAGCATGCCAGATGTTAAAATCCTGGCTTTGGAAATTGAACACTGCTGCTGCAAACTTCTGGGAATCCTTAGAAACTCCAAACTGTTGACCCTTGAACTCATTAAAAAGGTAAAGACCTCTATCAACTTGGGCTAAACCAATCCTCCTCCGAGTAATAAGGTCCTGGATGACACAAAAGTTGGATTTGAAAGTCAATGAGACAGGATGATTTTTGGTTAATTTGCTTACAGAAACCAAATTGTAAGCAAATGAAGGAACAAAAAGGACTTGAGTTATGAATAATCCACAAGGCAATGTAACAATCCCTATATGTGTGGCTTGAACCTGTTGTCCATTAGGTAGGTTAACAAAAACCTGATTCAGGGGCTTATGTTTCATGAAGAAACTCTTATCACATATGATGTGATCTGTTGCTCCTGTATCCAAAACCCATGCTGTGCTACGAGTTGGTTCAACCACAGAAGAAAGGACTTGTTTACCTGAAGAGTGTGATGCATAATGAGGATGTTGTGTTGAGACAGATGGAGATCCAGCTGGCTTCTGGCCTGATTGTGAGCCTCTAACAGCAACAGCTGCAGAATGCTTAACACCAGGTGAAGTAGGAGGAGATGGAGAGGCAGATGATCTATTGAGCAGAGTTCTGAGTTGTTCAAATTGGTTGGGAGTGAACAAACTCAGGAGATCACCTTCCCCTTTTCCTCCTTCATGAGCAGTAGAATGAGAACCATCACCTTCTGGTAAATTGGTTTCTACTGAACCAGCAAAAGAACCTTCTCCATCTCTGATTTGTTTGTTTTTCAACTTGTAACATTCATCAATGGTATGATACTCCTTCTTGCAGAACCTGCACCACTTCTTCCCATCCTTGTAGTCTCTAGGATTTCTACTTCCTTGAGCACCTTTCTGTTGCTTAGGCTGCTGTCCTGCTAGCAATGCAACAGATTCAACTCTTCCCTTTTCAGACTGTAACCCTTTCAGCTGTCTTTCCAGTTGAACCATTTGCTTAAACACTGATTCAATGGGAGGCAGCTGAGCATTCATCAATACCTGTGTTCTAGCTGATTGGAACACATCATTGAGACCTTGCATGAATTTGATGATCAAATCATGCTCCTGGTATTTCTGAATTGTAAAGAAAGGGCTATTTGGACAGGGACAGCATGAAACTGGCCTGTACATCTTGTATTCTTGCCATTTAGTTGTTAGAGCAGTATAGTACTGAGTCACTGTAAGATTTCCTTGAACACACTTTCTTATCTGCTCATTTAACTCATAAACCCTCATATTGTCAGCCTGGCTGAACCTATCTTTCAGATTGTCCCATACATCTTTAGCTACTTTGTAAGGAACCACACTGTTTGCTATATCATCTGAAAGTGAGTTATAGATCCAGCAACGCACAGTACTATCACACCTATGCCAAGACTGCCAAATGGGGTCTCCCACTTGGGGTACAGGAATCAATCCATTCACAAATTGCAGCTTGTTCTTAGTTCTAAGAGCAAGTTCCATTACCTGACTCCAGAGATTGTAGTTCTGGTCAGTTAGCTTCATAGAGATAATAGTTGTCAAACCTCCATCATGAGGTGGTAAGTAGTAGGGGTTGAGATAAGGGTCCTCGTAGCGAGGGATCACCGGAGGAACAAAAGCATCCATCTGATGTCGAGGATTCACACCTTGTGGTGTTCGCGGCAAGGTGGCGTCATTTGCTGAAGCAATATCATCTTCAGTCTCCACCTCATCAGCAACGAACCCATCTACTGGTGCTTCTTGAGTAGACATCTTCTGGATCTATAAATGAGAAATCGGCAGCGCAGAAACCTGGATCTGGGTTAGCAAAGCCAACCAGGCTCTGATACCATGAGAAGAAAAGAAGAAAGCGGCTAGGTTTTTGGTGAAGGGTCTCAACCGAGATCTTCATTTTCGATTTCTCATTTATATACCCAGCAAGCTTTACAAAACAAAGAACACTTAACGGCTAATCTACAGTAATTAACTAACAATTGAAAACTAACCAATAACAGAACACCACGTGTCTATAAGACACAAAACAAAATGCTACGACAGATAACTAAGAAGGACGGCGTCGTGTTGGCTCGTCTCTTTCTTCTTTAGAGGAGACGACTGCGTTTTGTTCCAAAGCCGTTCCTGGACTTGAACAAAACGCCACCGTTTCTTCTGGGCTTGTGTTCTTCGAGTGCAGCTTTCATTAGCAGTAGCAGACTCAGGACAAGTTCTTCATTTTAGCTCTAGCTGCTACTGCTTCTGGTTCATACCTCTGTTAAAAAGGAGAAGCTTTAATAGAATATGTGGCCTGAAGAGTATGGACGGCACGTGGATACATGAAGAAGTCAACTTCAAAGAGTATCTTTGTACTTCTTTGTTAATCTATATCGGGCTTAGTTGGGTCCCCTTCAGCCTCTACTGATGCATTTTGAATCCTTGGATCCATTGGTTTGGGATCTCATGCAACAAGAGGTGGATCTTGAACAAATTTGGTATGCATGGCATGAGAGGCTTTAAAGCATCAAGGAAGGATGGGTACCCTCCTTTTTCTATCAAAAGTATTGGAGGGTGGTGGCTGACACTTTCTCGACTTTGTTGCACCTTTGTTCAGGAACCCGGACCAAATAACTAAGGTGAAGGACACTCTTTTGGTTCTCATACCGAAAAAGGAGAGCACTGGGAGGATCGGTCAATTCTAACCGAAAGGACTATGCAACGTGGTGTACAAGTCTTTGTCTAAATGCTGAGTTCATAGAATCAATAAGGGGAAGTGTGGGGTATGGTTTTTATTATCTTGCAGGAGGTGTTTCATTCTATGAGTCTCGATAAGGGGAAGTGTAAGGTATGGTTTTTATTATCTTGCAGGAGGTGTTTGTTTCATTCTATGAGTCTCAATAAGGGGAAGTGTGGGGTATGGTTTTTAAGGATTGACCAAGCTAAAGCGTATGATCGCATGAGAGAGAAATTTTTATAGGAGACGCTACATGGAGTAGATTTCCCAATGCATCTAACTAGAGTTATTATGGCATGCGTGTCCTCTACTTCCATGCAAGTGCTCGAAATAGAAGTTGCCCAGAAAAGTTTCAATCTACTAGGGGTTTGAGACAAGGCTTCACATTGTCGCCTTACCTTTTCACACTCTACATGGCACATCTTCGTCGCGCCATTATGAGCAAAGTGGATTGTGGCTAGTGGAAGATGTTTGTCATTGCCCCGGGTGTGCCCCCGCTCTCTCATATCTTTTTTGTTGATGACTTGATCCTGTTTGTAAAAGCCACCACAGCATAAAGCAAAGTACATGGATTTCTTGCATCATTTCTACCTGGCGTCAGGCAAACAAGTAAGCAAGCAAAAATCATCCATGTTCTTCTCCATGAACGTTTCGAGGCAAGTGAGTAGTCCAATCTCACGATTTGTTGGGTTCCCTATTACTCATGACCTTGGGTAATATTAGTGTGTCAGTGCTCCATGGGTGAGTAACTAAGGGGACCTACATATATATTATGAATCGAATGGATAGTAAGCTGGCTTGTTGGAAAGCCAAAAATCTTTCCTTTGCAAGGCAAGTTATCTTGGCGATTTTGATTCTAAACACTCTGTTATCCTATGCAATACAATCCGCCATGTTGCCGATCTCCATCTGCGATGAGATTGACAGGAGGATATGGAACATTATTTGGGGACCTCAATCGTGAGACACAAGCTACATCTCCTGCACTAGGAGGCTTTCTGCGGGCCTAAGAGAGAGCGGCTTGGGGCTCTAGAAGGCACATGAGCTTAATATTACTTTCCTTTCTATGCTTACTTGGTTGTTTGTCAAGAAACTTGATGAGTTATGGGTGTAGGTACTTAGGCCAAGTATTTTAGGAACTTTTAGAGCCAAATGGTGATGAAATCAACCTTTCAGAGTTCTACCATTATGCATGGCATTAGGAAAGCTTTGCATGTCAAGACTGAGGGAATGCAGATGAGCATCAAGAATGGTCAAACCACGGCTTTCTGGCTAGATAGATGGGTTGACAATGGTGAGAGACTACTTGATCACGTCCTAGAGGGATGCGCACCGGCAGACTTTTAGTTCCACGTTGTGGAATACAACCATGCCAAAGGAGAGTGGGATCTTGACCAGTTTTGCCTATATTTACACGAGAATATGGTTTTTCAGGTACAAGTCATTCAATCACCAAAGGAGATCACATGAGAGGATGTGGCCATATGGGGACCAGAGTCGGATAGAAGGTTCCGAGTTTGCTTTTCCTATGAGCTTACAACCAATCATGATCACCAAGAGCACAGTTTTGACTGAAAGATGATTTGGCAATGGCAAGGACCAGTTCGGGTGTAACATTTTTTGTGGCTGGCAGCATAGAACTGGCTCCAGATGAACAAAGAAAGAGGAAGAAGACATTTGACAAGAAAGACGATGGGTACCCAATGTTTTGGTCGCCCATAAACGGTCATGCAAGCATTGCGCGACTGTCAGTTTGCCAGGTTAACTTGGATGCAACTCCTCCGGCCTTCTAAATACCAACCGTTTTTTGGACTCCCTCTGCATGATCAGATTACTCGATACCTAAGCCATGACCACTACTGCCTTCTCTTTAGCCTATGCAGCTGGTCCCTCTAGAGGACCACAAATGATTGAGTTTTTGCAAACAAGGTCACTATAGTTGAACGATTACTCCAACGCATCGAGACTTGGATAACTGTTCTGAGGACTGCTATGGATAAGGACAAGACCCTTCATCATCCTAACTCGCCCACAAGAATGGAGGATTTTATCTCCTAGAAATCGCCTCATCCAGAGTGAGTTACTCTCACTCAGACGACTCGGTTATAACTTATACATGCTCGCTGCTGCAGGTGGTATGATTAGAGATCATTTATGACGCTTCAGTGGAGCGTACGCTTAAAATCTGGGTGTTTGTTCTATTACTCGACCAAAGTTGAGAGGTGGTGTTTAAGGACTTCAACTTACTTGGGACATGGGCTACAGACATGTCCATATGGAGCTTGATTCTCGGTGCGCCATCCATCTCATCCAGAGCTCAACTAACCAGTATCACCAACACACTATGGTTATAGATCAGTTGTCTTTTCCTGCGGAACGATTGGGATGTGAAAGTCTCCCATGTCTATATAGAGGGGAATAATGATGTTGATTTCTTGCTTCAAGAGGCTATCAGTTGGCTCTAGGCTTTCACTTTGTGTCTATTTCTAATCCTGCTTTTGATGTATTGACGCTTGTACGACATTCATGGGAGTTCGGAACCTCGACTGGTTTTGATTGAAGGTTAAGTTACTTTCCATACATTTAAAAAAAAAAGAGATTGAATCTAATTTGAGTTATATACTCTTCTGGCTACAACTCAGATTTGGTAAGATAGAGATCCAAGCTCAAAAGAGGTAAGGGATTGAGAGAGAAAGTAGAGCAACTGAGTGGTTGTCGCATGTCTGTTATGAGGTGGAAATTAAAAAATAATTTATATTTTTTAATCATCACTTCATTTATTTAATGGTGAAAATGTAATAGTTGATTGTCACATATAATCTAAACGAAATTGAAAATATAATAGTTGCCTTCATTTATTTAAAACCCACAGGTCGTTTTGGTAGTTCCCAAATTGAATGGCTCATCTGGTTTGGTAAGTTCGTTGTTATCTCCACGAAATAAGATAGATACGACCATGATGAGTGATGTGAAGATGGCAGATATAATGGTAGGGGTGGGTGTAACAGAGTCAAACAGTTGGAACAGCAAAGAGCTCGACGAGAAGGGATTTCATCATAAAATTTATGTCCATAGAGCATAACCCTCTTCTCCTAAATGTTGCTTGTAAATCAACATAGCAAATTCAGCGCCAATCAGAATCTGATACCAAAATTTATGCATATAAAATTTCTAGGCATTATGAAACAAATAATTTAGAACGAACCAAGATAGAGAAACTAGAAGAATTCATGAGAAGAACGAGAGGAATTATAAGGGGAAAAAACAAGAAATCTAGAGGGTTTGAGACAAGAACGAGAAATGCAGAGCTTGGGCTATAGATTAATAGATGAAGATAGGAGAATTAATTAATTAGGGTTCTTCTTATTCGCTTATTTAACTCAAAGATTTCATACATATATCTAACGAAATCCAAAAACTATAATCTCTTTCTGATTCGACGAGAACACTATAACTTACTCCTAAAAAAACTACCTTGTACACTTAAATAGTTAATACAATTTCTAAACAATACCTAAAAACAAATATCCCAAACGATGAATCCAAAATTGCTAAACTTCTCACAAAAAAACAAAAAATGCTAATCAAAATAGTAATAATAATAACCAAAAAATAATATTCATCAGACTCGTATGACCGGCATGCGGCATTGAAGCAAGCAGTGTCTAGAAATCCATTTTCCCATCCTTGTCTTTGTAATCAAAACCCATAACAGTATGTATTCATGCTTTTCATGGGGTTGCTACTCTTCCCCTGACCTTAGTGGCGGATTCAGGAAATTTTTATAGGGTGTCCTCTTCCAAAAATTAAATTAAATTAAAAATTAAATTTAATAATTCATAAATCAAAAAAATATCTGATTAATGCAAATATATCATATTAGACAATAATTCTCGAACTGATTGCATATTCAATTTCTAACATTGTTCCTGATGTAACTCAAACTTGAAAGACTCTTTAAACTCTTGCACTATACCTATAAAATCAATTCAAATTAAGGATAGCTCGAATGAGTTTAATTATTAGGTTTTGAAAATAATTGGGAATAAAGAATAGTGTTATTACTATAACATAGTGTTTAAAATAAAACAACAAATGAGTTGCAACCTAGAGAATATGTTTAATAATAGTAGTGTCCTAGGTTTGAATAACACAGAGTACTACTTATACATTTTTAATCATACGCAAACTATTACCGATGACAGGATAATCGTTTTTCAAAATTTAAGAGTGTCCCGGATTACCAATTATAATTTTTTTTATCCATCGAAACTATTACCGGAGGTTGGATAATCGTTTTCCCAAATTTTAGAGGTGTCCACCCATGTATCCGCCACTGCCTGACCTTCTGTTTACATGTAAATGCTCTATTGTATATATCAATATGGCTGGCGTTGTCCCTTAATCATCAAGGAGATGACTGCTCCTGCAAGAAATATGCCGAGAGAGATGAGACATGATTGCAGAGCTCGAAAATGAAACATGGAGAGAAACCCCAAAATTCAAATGTGTTTGTGCCTAGAAAGTACTAGGCGGTTTAGGAAGCATGAGTGAGGCGTTTGTTCTTGATGTTGGGAAGTACTCCTGAGCCTGCGAAACTAGGATCGGTGGGCGGTCGTCTAGGACACTCTTTGAAGTCTAAGTTAGAGAGAGAAGTAGAAAATAAGTGTTTAGTTTAGAGAGAGAGGAAGTAGTTGAGTTACCATCAATGCTCATACGGGGGTATTTATACCCTGATAGGTGAGGACTTCGGCATTAAATGCTATGTCAGGCGCCTTAAGTATGTACTTTCCCTTAATAGACCGCCTACGACGGGCAATTAATGCTCAGTCCAGCTTATATCGTGATAACCATATTGTCGGATCTTACCCTTGGATTTTCTGGCTATATCGTGCAATTACAAAAAAAAAGTGCTTCGCCTTAGTAAGCTAGCTTTCTTCCAGTCATCATCACTGCTTTATGTCATGCAGTCTGACTCCTGTCTTGTCCCACGACGACCGCCCAACTACCTGGAACCGCACGCTTATCCTGGGCCTTCTTGCTGAGACTGAGCTTACACTTCTTTATGGGGCTCAAGTCTGATATCGCTCAACCACGTGGCCCAACAAAATATAAGAGGTTCGTGCGATTATATGGAAAAAACTCTAGTACCTTCCTGTGTGTTGTACCAGTCACAAATTTCATATTGGCCGCACTACTCATACTGGAAATTATGATCAAGAATCCTCTCATTGCAATACCACTCCACACCTTCTTCATATTTGACATTCTAATTCGAATTTCCAACAAAGCCAGCAACTTCATTTTAATAGAGACAATGTCAACAAGTTCTGCCCGCAGAGAGGAGCGCAAGCAGCTCTGTTGCCCTCAATAACCAATTTTTCCGAGTCGACATTTGCAAGAAAAATCCTCTCATGGTGCTCACTGACGAGATAATGGCAAAGTTTGATGTCAAAATCATCCCAACATATCCAATGAACACCCGGAAAAAATCCCACTGTACACATGTTCTTAAAAAAAATTCCCAAAATACATAAGTTATAAAAAATTTCCCAAAGTACACATGTTTAGCATTCACCGTTTTTGACAAACGCAGTGAAGACTATCACCGCGTTTGACAAAGACGGTGAATATTTCACCGTTTTAAAAAAATGGTGACGTATTCACCGTTCTTCTCTAAAACGGTGAACAACGAGCAAGTCAATCACCGTTTTAGAGGCAAACGGTGAATAGATCACTGTAGTCAAACACGGTGAATATCCCGTGTTTGTTTGCGTCAGTGATCCGCGTCCCTTTTCCTTTCATCGTGGCCATCAGATGCGGTGAGGCGCGGATCGTGGTTTTCTTCCCAGATCCGACGCCTCACAGTTGCTCCACGTCGCCCCTTTCACCGTCTTCGACAAAGGCGGTGTATTCACTGTGTTCGACGAAGACGGGGAAGCATCCCCGAATTTACTCTCGGCAGATCCCTTCCCCCCACTATAAATAGACCCTTCCCCCCACTTACAAATCACACCACAACAATTATTCTTCTTTCTCCCTCAATTTATCTGCTCTAGTCTCGTTCTAAGTATGCTCTGTGGTTGCGGATAAGTTTGATCTTCCACATCAGAAAGAATTACTAGAGTTTGACCCTAAAGCCCCCGTCCCGCTAATCTCCCGTCCCTTACAAACCCAAACCAGTCGAACCTCTGTCCGGCTTCTGCCAAAAAATGGACGAAGAGGCTCTTTGTGTAGGTTTTTGGGTTTTTTTTTTGTGTTTTTATTTTTAATCGAAACAATTTGATTTTGTGATTTTTTTTTATCGAAACAATCTCTGATTTCATTACTTTTTTATAGATGGGTGTCGAGATATACGATCCTCGATTGTATATCCATTATGGGCCAAGAGATATGAGACTCTTAACCGATCAAGAAGCTCATCGCTCTCGTGCTATTTGCGATAACAATCTGGTAACTTGATGATTTATTTGCTTTATTTAATTGTTTTCTAAGGTTTTATTTTGCTTTATTTAAACTAACAAATTGATGTTTTTCCTTTTTTTTAAGGAATCACTTATTCCCGTCGTTCATAAAGGGACCACAAACTTGCCCACTTGGCATCCACGGTTGGCGCCCTATATAGAGAGGACCGGGTTGGGTATGTTGCGCCATTTCATGCGGATCGAAATCGACAACGATCTGCTTACAGCAATGGCGGAGCGATAGCGCCCCGAAACCCATACGTTCCACCTTCCAGAGGGGGAAATGACGATCACCCTCAAAGATGTCGCGATCCTCACCCGGCTGCCGATTTCAGGAGAGGCCATCATTGGTACCACTACCAAACCCGA
Organism: Linum trigynum; assembly: GCA_964030455.1. Taxonomy (NCBI): domain Eukaryota; kingdom Viridiplantae; phylum Streptophyta; class Magnoliopsida; order Malpighiales; family Linaceae; genus Linum; species Linum trigynum. Next base: position 9,098,373 of record OZ034820.1, on the reverse strand, counting down.
AGGAGGTTGGGGACCGCTCATTCTTGCTGAATTGGGATTTGACATGCCGACAACTACACCAATTCAAGGGCGGGGGCATCCACCGTTGAATGCGGGACAAGTGTCGGTCCCGTGGCTCGTAACTCACATCCAAAATGAGGTGGAAATCAATGACGAGACTCAGGAAGATCAAGTGGAGAGCTATGCACGCATCTACCTCATTGGTTTGGTGGGTGGATTTCTGTTCCACGACAAGTCAAACAGGTGGATTCAAGGCATATGGTTGCCATTGCTCACTGGTGACTGGGACGCAATCGGGGGAAAAAGTTGGGGATCGGTCGTGTTAGCTGGCATATATAGGGAGCTCTGTACATGCTCGAAGGTGGGAGCGAGACAAGCTGGTGGGGCGATGTTCATCCTCCAGCTCTGGGTATGGGAGCATCTTCCAATGCAGTGGTATCGGAAGTTTACGCTTAGATGGGTGTCAAAGAAAGGTGTTGTGATGGGTTCATTGGTAAGTCATCCTAATCTCCCTCATAGTCTAATTATTTTGTTTTAACAGTTTAATTAATTTTTATTTATTACGTGGATTGCTTAGGTTGATGGCTTGGAACACACCAAGCACACCCTCGATAGTGCTCCAACCATGGATGAGCGCAAGACTTCTTGGTTGCGAAGGCTTATGAACAACCTCCTGAGTTGTACCCGAGAGTAGAGGAGGGATGTTGTTATCCTCCCGTTCTTGCCCCGGCACGCCCATCATTCTGTGATGGTGAGCGCATTGTGCCCCAATTGAGCCCCCACAAAGGAGCAAACGCAAGCCTCTGCCTACGTTTGAAGAGGTGCGTACAACTCATGCAACCGAGCTCCCTGAACCATTTGAGTACGAGTGGGCACCTGCAACGGATGGCGCTGGAGGGTCATCAAGCTCCGGTCCATCTCTGCCACCAGACATTTTCCCTTCAAGGGTTCCCTCAATTCCACCATCAACAATAGAGTCCGATGTATCACACCCCGCAACAACAAACCCCTCACCCCCCCCCCCCCCCCGGATCTACCATCAAGCTACCGGTCCATCTCAGCCACCTCCACCTCCTATAGTAACTCCAGTTGGGTCTCGGGTTAAGAGAAATTCGCGACTAGTCATTGAGCGAGCCCGCCAAGAAGCAGGAGGGGAGATGGGGGAAGAAGGGGTCGAGGGCAACGTAGAGAACGAGGAGGAGGAGGGAGATATGGGGGCCAAAATGAGAGGGAACCAAATGAAACCAACCAGTGAAATTGTCATGCTTTCTTTGTTTATTCTAGTGTTATGTCATTGCAGTGAACTATTCGCGTTTATTTGTTTTTTTCGGTCTTGTGATTTGAGTTTGCATTGTCTTTGAACTATCCATGTTGTGTTTCTCCAGTCATGTCTTGTGTTTTGGCTTCTAGTAATCCATGATATATGTTAGTCTACTTTCTAATTGGACCTCATTTAAATTTATTCCAAATTCATGCCAATCATTAAACAAGCTTACAATTTAAACATCATTACAACTTAATGAAAATTAAGATAGATCACTTTTTCAAGGTTGGTCCTGATTAATATCTGCACCATGCTGGATAGGTTGTCCTGGGCAACGCCTCTTGTCATGGCCAGGTTCTCTGCACTTGCTCCATCTCATTGTGAATCCTTTCAATTCTAGGACGACCCTTGGTGCGTTTTAGGGGCAATGATGGGATAATCAACTTACCAGCGTATATAGGCCAATACGCTTCATCTGGCATGGGACTCAAAGTTGCATCATATGAGTTCCGTATCGCTTGTTCAGTGTAGTAAGGACTCACCAGGTTGCATGTGAACAGGGTATCCTTTCGTTTTGATACTTTTGAAATGTACACTCCCCTTATTCGAAGTGCAGAGTAACCGTTTGGCGATTGTGGCCACGTCTCCCTCCACCCCATAGACCTGTTTCCACTGCAAATATTCTTTTATTGCGGTCGAAAAGAACAACTTTATGCTTACTTGATTTTTCTTCGTTCTTCTGCATTTGAACGAAGACGTCATGTGCTATCGCATGACCAGATAGCTCCCTTCCTATAGCTAGCTGAAGCCGAGCCACCCGCCACTCGTTGACCTTCCAGTATGATATCTCCACTATGACAGAAACATGCATCGCTTGATGGCCCTTGTACACATTATTTATACTTTCTCCATGGCTGGTAGTTGCAATGCCCCATCTGGCCCCGTTGTCCATATGGAACGTCCACATGGCCAACTCTTGACCTTCAGTCCATACTGCTCCAGCTCGGTGGGTCTGACGGATCGTCTTTATCTTCTGCTAGTACTTTTTTTATTGAAGTGCAACCGCTGCAAGGTGAACAAAAGCAAACTGGTCAATACATGATAAATAATAAATTATTAAATAAATAGTTAACTGGCATTAAAGGACATTAGTACCTGCATTCCAAAATTTATTTTTGATGTCTTTCTTCTTCCCAAATTTGTGTTGGAAATTGGCGAGCCAGTGTCGAATACACCAGCGCCATGTCCATCCCCACTCGTCAGGAAAACCACCCACGACATTCCTAATCCACGCGTGTCGATCTGATATAATCGTAATACCCTCACGCTGTGTCACGTGTTCGTGTAGTTGGTCAAAGAACCATGCCCAACTTAAGATGTTCTCCCTTCCACTAATGCAAATGCGTGGGAAAATCCGCCTGTTTCCATCAACGCCAGTGGCAATGAGAAGAGTTCCTATGTACTTCCCAGTAAGGAAAGTTCCATCAAGCTAATTAAAAATTAGGATCTAATTAGTATGAAATTTACTTAGCAGGAAAGAATACAACATTTCAAACATAAATCAGTTATTAAAATACCTGAATAACTGGTATGCAGAACGCAAACCCGTCAATGCATGGTTTGAAAGCCCAAAAAAGACGGTGAAACATCAACTTCTCCTCTACTCGAACTTGATCCTCAGTGTATACATTGTTGTATACTGGCACAAAAATAGTCCCAGGGTTGGACTCCTCCATTGCGGCTATAAGTCTAGGGAGTAAAGCATACGAATCATCCCAATCACCATACACCTCAGCCATGGCTTTCTGCTTTCCATGCCATGCTTTTTTGTACATTATCGTGTAAGAATGTCGATCCTTCACCTCGGTCATGATAGTTTTGACCTTGATATCTGGTTGTAATAAGGTGCTTAACAGTTCTCCCAACTTTCTTTTCTTTAAGTTGCCTGTGATCATGGGAAAGTATGGACGAGTAGCAAGTGTGGTTGGTCAGGCACCCTTTCTCTTCATATTTGCAGCCCGCAGTTGCCACAAACAGCCCTCTGCATCATTCTTGCATATGACATGTAGTTGTTTACTGTTCGAATATTTTACATTCCACTCAAAATTGCGCCTCAATTCCTCTTTGGTAAAAGCATCCTGCACAGGGTCCTTCGATGTGAACGCCATACCCACCTCCAAATTGATCCCGTTGCGCGTATTCTTCCGATGGCACCCATCCTGCACTACTATCTCCACCGTAGTTGCTTGAACTACCACCCTCTCTGTAACCTCCTGTATAACCATCTCCTTCGTAGTTGCTCGAACTACCACCCCCATCTGTACCCTCCTGCAAAACCATCATCATAAGAATACTGGTGAGAATGAGTTTCACCGACCGCCTCGGTCTCAACATACACCTCTGCAATCTGCATCCTGTTATCGCTTAGGAACTGTAACATCATCGTAACTGCGTCATCATCGTTTATGAAAACTTCTTGGTACACAACCCCGCCAGCACTCATGTCTGGATACCGGTAACTAATTTTACCAAGTCTTCTGTCCGCTCGTACAAACCCTGTCTGCACAAATATCACAGAGTTCTCTAAAATTGAATCGCGACCAATTTTCGGCATAGTGGATTCACCGTCCTCATAATCAATCCCTATGTCAGAGTTTGTCACCCTTCCATTCCACCGAATAATAAGCTAAAACTTCTTGAATTTACCCATATCTACAATTTACAATAAGTAACTATAATCTTAATTCCAGTAAAATTAACCAAAACCGTATTTTACGTCTAATATTACTCCATCTCATAACTAACATAACATAAATTCAACTAACTAACAACAGCATAAATTCCCCAACTAATAGAACATATTTGCTACGATAAGTAATTCATATAACAATATAACTACTAAAAACATCATTAGGCTACAATACAAAAATTAAATTATACTGAAAATTCATGTTCTGTGTATGTTGCTCGGTTTTGGTTGCTGAAATTTGAAGAGGGAGAGGGGTTACATTTTTACAACTGCTGGTGGGAGTGGTATTTATAAGAAAATCGGCCAGCATTCACCGCGTTTGTCTCCAACGGTGAACACTATCACCGCGTTGCCCTAAGGCGGTGAATATTAGGTGGTTGTGACCTAATTTTCACCTACCAGGGATGGGAAACGTGGGAAACAATCACCGCCGTAACCTAGGGAGGTGAAGTTATTCCCCGCTTTGCCCTAAAATGGTGACTTATTTACAATTTTCAACAAACACGGTGAAGTCTTCACCGTTTACTTTTAACGCGGTGACTTAATCACATTTTTCTTAACCACGGTAAATACGTCATCGTTTTAAATTAAAACAGTGAATTGTTCACCGTGTTTGTTTGACACGGTGATTATGTTCACTGCGTTAGACACAAACGGTAAATGTGAAATATGTGTATTTTGAAAAAAAAAATTCATAACATATGTATTTTGGAAAATATTTTTAAGTACTAGTGTACTTTAGCATTTTTTTTTCCCTGATAATAGCTAAACATAAAAATTCTTAAATGGGAGAGTGAGGTAAAAGGTCTACCGAAATTGAGTAGTTTAGAAGAAAGGTATATAAGTGAATGAAAAGCAAACCATCTGGAGATTGTCTACTTGCATTTGGAGAAGTTTGGAGCTACTAATAAATAATAATAACTCACATTTTTCTCATTTATAATTCAAAAGAGTAATTTTGTATACACTGATTAATATTAATTAACATTATATTAACAATTAAAAATTACGAACAAATAATATGATAATTGAATGGAAGCCAATCTCACGAGCTAATTAATTAGCCATTCTCAAATAAAGTTGGTACACTCATTAATGAGTCGAAACTCCAATCAAACTAGTCTAACACTAGCCAAGCATCTCATAAAAAACCCGTGCGCCATGCCAAATCACAATTCAACTGGACTCATTTGACCCCTAATTTAGTTATTTTATAACAAAGGACAACCTCGTTGACTCGCTACAACTGACTAACGTCTCACCGGATTCGGATGATTTTCAACAAGCAAATATTCCACAACTGATGGAAGATAAAAACAAAATTGATATGGAAAGCATTCAAACTTGCTACTCAATGAGTCGAGACGGTCCAATACAATTCGGCAGCCATGCAAGAAGCACACATACATTCTTGACAGACACGAAATCTACACCAAGTGAAAGCAGCAATCACACTACCACACAATCTGGGGGGTAATAACTTCACTTCACAATCATAGAGAGATCATCACATATTTGACAAAATAGAAGGGGCTGGACATGTAAAAAGAACGGAGCATTGTGAGCACTGGGATAGAAGAAGGGAGAGAAGACTTGCCCCTTACAGATGTGTTTCCTACAAACCTACAATCTAAACATCAAACTAGAAATCCATACCCCCGTCACATTATGACTAACTCTCCAAGTTAGAAGACGAAGAAGCAACTTCCACTTCACACTGGCAGTATACCAGTTCATCCTCCAAAGTTCTCTACACCTCGACCTTACTCGTCATCATCTTCCTCCTGCCAGGGGAAACCAATGGCGATTCAGTAGGGTTTTAGAATACAACATTCCAAAAGTTCAAGATCATAAAATGAGAGAGCTACGAATTTGGATTCAGCGTAACCTCTCCGCTGTCATCTTCATTATCATTTACTTCAGATTTGGACTTGTCAGAGTCATCATCACCATGAACTCCAGCCTATTATTCATTACCAATCGAATTCAGGACAGAAACTGGAAGAACGAAATCTGAAATATAAACAGGAAGCTATACCGGGACTAACTGAAGAAGAGAATAATTAAGCAGTACCTGTTTCTTGTTGTAAGCATCCATGGTCTTCTCATATTCAGCCTTCCTTTTGTCGGCTTTAGCCTTGTAAGGAGCCTTGTCCTGATTTTAACATGCACGCAATCAAAGTAAGCGACGGAATGAAAAGCAGAGCATAAACATGAGCATAAGGCGGAGCCGCAAAAAATACTCACTGCCTCAGTCATAGCCTTCCACCTCTCGCCGGCAGCTTTTCCGACCTAAACCGGTTGGAGAAAAAACGAAACAGATTACACCAGTGCACAAGAGAAACGATCATTTGAATTAAGCAATCAATCGGTCACAGATGCAAATTCACGGATCGGAATAATTCTCATTCCGAGAGATCCACACGTAGGCCACAGAACAGAGTTATTTAACTTACAGCAGCGACAGATTTGTTGTTAGGATTCTTCTCCTTGAACTCCTTCCTGAATTCCTCCCTGGTAGCAGTTGGCAGAAACACAAACAGTAAGGGCGAGAGCGCAGATTATGAAGGCCAGCCAATCAACAAGCGGAAGGAAGTTGCGGAATCAAACGAATATATGAAGAACGAAAACCGAAATCGCATACATGAAGACGAAGAAAGCACTGGGAGGCCTCTTAGGCTTGTTTGGATCCTTAACTGCCTTCTTCGATCTTCCAGCCGCTTTCGGCTTCAACCTGCACAGCAAAATTCAAACGAACATCATAATCAGTTCCGCCGAACGACGAGCGGAAAAAAGAAGAGCAGATCAAAATCAATGGAACTAGGACGCTCATAGATCTGGAATCGCAACGAAGCCACAACCGGAATACAAGAAGCAGAGAGAGAGACAGAGAGATGCAACTCACGCGGCGTCAGTTCTCTTGCCATCAGCCTTCGATTTGACTCCTTTCATTACGATTCGATTCCTGCAGAAGCGAAAAGAAGGAGAAGGAATCAGGACTCAACGAGAGCAGGAAAACGAGGAGACCGAGAGTGGAAACGTCTTCCGGCGCCGGCGGAAGGACTCATTGCTTACCTGCTGTACCTAGTGTTATTTTGAGAAAGAGGCGGGGGAGAAGGAAAGAGGGAGCGAGAGAACAAGAGAGAATCGGCGGCAGGAGAGTCGTGATTTGTTTTGGGAGAGAAGAGGTTTAGAGGAAAAGAGCAAAAGAGAGAGGTGGGGAGATAAGAAGGGAAGGGTTGGGAAAGGGTAAAATAAGAGCAAGGGTCTTTTTAGTAAACACTGAAGAATTGGAAAAGCTAAAAAATTGAAATCCCGTGGAAGTCGCGGGCTCGGGCGGGATTTCAAAAAGGAAATTTAGAATTTGGCCACGTCAGCGATCCGAGTGGTCTTGTTGAGATGCGATGAGAGTGAGTCGCCACATGCCACTAGGGCGCGTTGGATTGGGAAGATATTTACATTCAAAGTGGGGCCCATAGATGTGCAACTGCAACGAATGTGCGGTTGGGGTTCGCAAACCGATATTCCACTCTCCTCTTCGCGCGTGTGGCGTGACAGCGGGCGGGTTGGTCGACGCGTGTCCGATACGGAAAGTAAAAGTGGCTGGGCCGAAGTAAAGAAAGCGAGCCCAAAGTTCTAAATTCTGCAGAATAGAAGGGCAGGCCCACAAGAAGAGAAGCCCAATTACGTGGTATCCTCAGTGACGTATCCGTTGCGTCGTCTGTACCAAAGGAGAAGAGGAAGAACAAAACAAACCGAAACAACGAACGATCGAAAACGGAAAGTTTCCGAAAGAAGGAGAAGGCGCGGCCCTTGGAGATTTCCCGTTCTACTCCGAGATCGAACCATGGAAGGCGACGAGGCTCCGCTGCAACGCCAAAGGTCTATCGTGGCTCCTCTGATCTTCTCCATCGTCGTATTGTTCCAGCTGGCCTCGAGAAGGTTGGAGCTCCTGAAGAGGGTAAATTATCCATCTCCCTTCTCCTCCAGTTCAATTGATTCGAATTTCTGGTCTAGCTAAGATCCGATAATGAAATGGCGATCTTCGTTACAATTTCCCGTATGCTCTTTCTGTGGATCCCTGCGCCAGTTATGGATCCTTTGCGTGTTTCGTGATTTTGGCTATCTGGTTGGTTCGTGTGTGCTTTATCAATTTACCAGGAATTAGATGGCCTAATTTACGGACCTCATATTTGCTTGACGAATTCATCTATGGAGGCTGACTTGTTGTGTTTACAGAACGCCTCTAAGAGCGAGAAGGAAGTTCAACTGCGTGCCGAAATAAAAAGACTCTACAAAGAGGCCAGCACATTCTCACAGTGAGTGATTTCCTTGTTCATTTTGAGTCATAGATTATTGGTGAGTGCATTCGTTTGGAACCTTCTTTCTACCGATATGATTAGAGCGATTATGTTCCTCAGAGTAATCAGCATGTGGAACCTTCTTATTGATCTGCTTCCATCTTAACAATGCATGTACCAAGTCCTGAGCTTCCATTGTGGCTTATTGTGCTTCTTCAGCTCCTCTAGTTATTGTTTACTGAGGGTGCTAAACTTTTTAATGTGTTTATTGACAGGCCATCGACGTTTGCTCAAGCGGCCAAACTTAGGAGGTTGGCAGCTGCTAAAGAGAAGGAACTCACAAACTGTAAGGCTACTGGATCAGTATTATCTATTGCTAAATGTTATCTGAGAAACTTGGAAGATCATTATGATTCTTCAGGCCATGTACTTGGCTGCTCCATAGGTGTGGAATATGATGCTTTAGATTGTGATATTCAATGGAGAATCGATGATGTTCAGGAAGGCGTGTTTTTTTATGGATATGTCTCTTTTCCCTAATCTAGACATGCATTTCTGTTTGGAGTTTCTATGCTAAAGAATTGTTATCGATTATTAACTCCGTTTTTGTTTGTGCCCTTCTAGATCAAGAGTCACAGGGCAAGGAGGTGAAAATGTCTTATGATTTGTACTTAAAGATTTTGTTTATCTTAAAGGTGCTTATGCGTAATATTCTTTTTGTAACTGTTGCTAGATTGATTGATTTGTCATAGCAGAAACATAACCCAAATTCTTGAGAAACTGAGAAGATTTTGATTTGGTGCACAGGTTATTGCGTATTTTCTTTTCATTTGTTGGTATTGGAGGGCTCCAGTTGCAGTAGTGTCTCAGCAACTTGTGCAGCCATTTGGTAAGGATTTTTCCTCTCTTATACGACTCTTCCTTAATCTCCTGCATTAAGCTCTTTTCAATGATAGTGTTCCTTGGTTTCATTTCAATCCTTTCATCTATTTACAGGGAAGCTTCTTTCCTGGACTGCTGGTGACCACTTAACTAACAATGTTACGGTAATTCTGTGATGTCTCCTTTGACTTTAACCGTAACATGTTCTGAATAAGTGTGAGCCTTATGCATTCGAACTACATTTTTCTTTTTGGTCACCCTATTGTTCTTTCCTTATAGTCAGTTCATTAGAGTTATTACCAGCAGAAAGGGACCTCCAAAGCCGATCCTTCAGATCCGACATGGTTGTTTCTTTGCTAACAGGTTTCGTGTTGAAATGTTCAAATCAGTTTAGAGAGTGAGGAATCTAATGTTCCTTTGACGATAGGTTTTGTGGTTGAAATCTTCTGTTCAGTTTAGACAGTGATGAACCTAATGTTCTGCCTTCATTTCCCCACTTTGTTTGCTTGATGAATCTTGAAGACACTTTTGTTGATTCTAGCCTTTGTATTATTATGAATTCATAGTCTTTTCGATTTAAAAGCTTAAGCTCTCGACTGTTTTTTGACATTGTATGTGATGTTGCTGCAGGTTGGTGTTATACCTTGGTTGATATTATCTACCAGGGTCAGTAAATTCGTTGCTCGGATCCTTAAGTAGAACAAGTTACTTGATGAATACAAGGACAACTGATCATACTATGCCTTCGATTGAAACAAAACAACTGATTGCACATCTTGCATTCTCGTGTAAACAAACAGGATGAGGGATTTGGGAGAAGTCTGTTCCCTTGTATCAGAATCTATAAGAGGTCATTTCTTTCTTTCTTTTTTTTTTTTTCCTTGATGAACTTGTATATTGAAGTTTTGGTATATAGCGAGCCCGCAATAGTGATACTTGCGAGACCTTTCTCCGCATTTTGGCTTAGATGAAGGTGTAGTATTCTTGCAAGTTTTCCTTTACGGAAGTGCAAACATCAAGCTAACAAGTAATAACTGTGTACCTTAACGCAAGATTTTGGCGCTTTTTTCTTTATTTGGGGAGTGAAACTATAACTGTTGCATTCTTATTATAAACTCACTTGATTTTTTAATTTCATGTCAATCTTGATTTGGTTGATCGCTTTGTGATTCAGAGATCTAGACAATATCTAAACATGTCCGCTAGAAGAAAATGCTAAATGCAGAGTCTTATGCTTCACAGGTTGAGCGTAGAGTTGGCTTAGTGCTAGAAACATGTTTACTGATATTATTATATTATTATTATTATTATTATCATTATTATTATATTAGTCATTTAAGCCTTTAGGGTAGGGCTCGAGATCGGATTGGTTAGTCTGATCACTTTGTTGAATTTAAAGTGTTTTCACTACGTTCAGAGCAAATACGAGTTAAACTGAAGTACTTCTTGGTTATTTTAGTGCTAGCTCAAAAAGATTTAAAGAATATGTGATCTAAGTTATGAAATACTTGTACCTACTATCCTATCATTTTGTAAATTTGGGAAAACAAACCAAAGCTTTGCTTCCCTGCATGTGAAAGAAATAATAGTTAACAAACCAAAGCTTTGCTTCCCTGCATGTGAAAGAAATAATAGTTGTCTGAACGTGTCTCTTTAAAATTAGGCAAAATGCAGCGGTATATCCACAACTATCAGGTTTGTGACAAATATATTCATAATTATCGAAATACACGAAATATCAATTTCCATCCACTCCGTTAATTCCGTCAGTTAACTTGATGACTGGACAGACGGTGGATTCTTAGTTGGCGTGCTTCTGGCCCCACTAAATGACGTGGATTAAAAGAGAAAAAATTTTGGCAAAATACAGTTGTATATCCACAACTATCAGGTTTGTGACAAATATATCCACGACTATCGAAATACACGAAATATCCAAAAATCGGAAGGTTGTGTAACAAATCTATCCACTTTTGTCTGAAACTATAACGGCATGTCAGAAATCGTTAAATTGAATAAAAAAATGCTGAATCGATGCCATCTCACCTGCCATAAGCCAAAAAGCAACCAAACTTTACATCGTTATCTGTTAGACCTCGATGTTGTAGTCTTCTCTGTTGGCGATTTGGTTAGATTCAAACTTGGTATCACCATGGCACCGACTGCATGGAAGCCGTCAGAGTAAAAGGGAGGCAATGGTTAGGGATTGTGGTTGGAATCAAAATCTGGGCTTGGGATAGGGTTATATGGGGGTGGAGGCGTCGATCGGAGGAGGATCAGTGGTTATCGGGCGTGTTTCTAGGTTGGATTTTTAGTCTCGCTGTCTGTGGTTTTTAGGGTTTTTAATTATTTTTCTCTTTTAATCCACGTCATTCAGTAGGGTCAGAAACACGTCAACTAAGCATCCACCGTTTGTCCAATCATCAAGTTAACTGACAGAGTGGACGGAAATGGATATTTCGTATATTTCGATAGTTGTGGATATATTTGTCACAAACCTGATAGTGGTGGATATATTTGTCACAAACCTGATAGTTGTGGATATACAGTTGTATTTTGCCTTTATTCAACTAGCCTATTTGGCATCTACGTGTAAAGTTTGGTTGCTTTTTGGCTTATGTGGCAGGTGAGTTGGCATCGATTCAGCATTTCGTTAGTCAATTTAACGCCGTCTGACACGCCGTTATAGTTTCAGACGAAAGTGGATAGATTTGTCACACAACCTTCCGATTTTTGGATATTTCGTGTATTTCGATAGTTGTGGATATATTTGTCACAAACCTGATAGTTGTGGATATACAGCTGTATTTTGCCTTAAAATTAATATCAAACATCAGCAGAAAAGCAAGAAGTATCAACAGGCAAGACCCAAACAATGCAAATAAGTAACATGAAAGGTTGTTTTCAATCAACATAAAACAACTAATTTATGAGGGTGTCAATAGATAAACCCAGTTAAGGTTGCTTACTCCTTCGAGCTATCGTTTTTACCCCCTCTTTTTTTACTGCATTAGTCAAATCTTACTGCCTAGTTGCTTACTTGTTTTGTAGTGTCACACAACCTTCCGATTTTTGGATATTTCGTGTATTTCGATAGTTGTGGATATATTTGTCACAAACCTGATAGTTGTGGATATACAGCTGTATTTTGCCTTAAAATTAATATCAAACATCAGCAGAAAAGCAAGAAGTATCAACAGGCAAGACCCAAACAATGCAAATAAGTAACATGAAAGGTTGTTTTCAATCAACATAAAACAACTAATTTATGAGGGTGTCAATAGATAAACCCAGTTAAGGTTGCTTACTCCTTCGAGCTATCGTTTTTACCCCCTCTTTTTTTACTGCATTAGTCAAATCTTACTGCCTGGTTGCTTACTTGTTTTGTAGTGTCAGTTTCACAAATTGAGGGAAACTAGGTTTTGCAGTAACTTATGGCGGAAAGAAAGAGAGTAGAGCTCATCATCTGAAACTTGTGAGGAAAGAGCGGGGAAGAAAAGATTCATAGTAGTATTGGTCATTTAGGGTAACGATTGGGTTTTTTTAATTTGCAACAAGAAAATATTGGAGAATGGTAAAGAGAATTAGGATACCTGGAAGATGGCCGCTTGAAGATCGATGTTGGAACACCTCGTCCTTCAGATGATCAAAAGCCGCTAGAAGAAGGTTGCTTCAAGATCGCTCTGGAACACCTTCGTCGCTCACTCATTCCTTCGACCGCAGCAACACACAATGGAAGAGTAATGACAGAGAAGAAAGAGTGAGTTGAAAAGGTGAAGGATCCACAATGGTACATTTGGGTTTACTATTAAAAGGAAGGGACAAATTTGGGATAAAAAAGCAAAAACGACAAAATATGAGTTGTCTGCTCCCTCCATAGGTAATTACATATGCCCCAAAACGTGTCAAAGTAGATTTACCCGGGCCCCAATTGCTCCATCCTACTTTTGGTTTGCCAAATGAGCCCATTTAACCCAATTGACTCAAAATGAGCCAATTCAGTACACTTGACCCTTTACAATGTTCCATCCAAACGACCCCGAAGGGAATTTTGATTTTTGTGTTTGGTCATTGTGGGGTTGTAAACGTTATATCTTTGGTTTATTACTGTTTGAGCCTAGAATGTTCTAAGCGGTTTGATGAGGAGCGAGTGAGGCGTCTGTCCTTGATGTTGGGTGCACTCCTGACCACTACAAAACAAGGGTCCATGGGCGGTTGTCCAGGACACTCTCCATGCTTAAGTTAGATAGAGAAGTAAGAATGTATGTTTATGTTTAGAGAGAGAAAGTAGTTGAGGTTACCATCAATGCCGGTCTCAGGGTATTTATACCCGGTTAGGCTGAATGTATAGCATTAAATGCTCTATCACGCGTTCTAACTAGGTATTGCTTTACCAGAGCCACCTACGACGGCTAATCGATCCTCAGTCCTGCTTGTTTCGAGGCACGTATCTCTTGGGGAGATCTCCTCCTGTCACGATCAGTACTTTATGTTAGACGTCCTCCCTTCTCTATAACCACTATCCTACATTCTTCCCTTGGCCGCCTGAGAGACGGAGATTTATCACTTTGATCTTGGACTCCTCTCTTACGCGGTCCTTTTTGAAGTTCTATGCTTTTACGCGGTCCTCGTTAATTTTGTGGCCTGCTGCATGCGTGGACACGTGTCAATGCTCGATCGTCGAGACCTGACAACGGGCAGCTCTAGTGTCGCATCAATTGCCAGTTTTTTGAATTCCTGGACTAGGGTTTTGACTCGGTCACTCAACCGTTGCGTCGTTGCCCCCTTTTTCTTTTGGTGGGTTATTTATACCCATCATTCTTCCTTCTTTCGTCATTCTTCCTCTTCGTTGTGCCTTTTCATTCTTACTTCTTCTGGCAAAATTGCTCGCTACTCGAGATTCGCCCTTTCTGCATATTTGCGAGATCATCCCCTCCTGCCTTCAACACAAGCTGACTACCTTGTCAAACTCAGGCGAGCCCAGAAACTATAGAAGAAGAAAAGGTGACGTTTGAAAATGGTGATTGATTCATCAAGCACTGCCCCCTCGGATATCCAGAACAGGAATCTCTCCAGCGACGCCATCGTCGTCACGACTTCCGGCGAATTTCAAACTTCCAGTATGGGTGCCAGCCTTCACCACTCTTCTTCTAAGACTGGTGGCGGATCGAGCGGTCTCTCTGCTGGAAACAAACCAATCACACCAGGTATGGTTGTTTCTTCTCCTCTTTCGTTGTGGCTGAACAATAATTGGATGTAGATAAATAAGTCTTTGCTATGTGGTCTCGATAGCATGACTAGCTAAAATCAAAATCTTAGGCGGTCTTTGATTATGGCCTTTTAGGGTTAGTCAAGGATCTCGAGGCAACTGTTGGTACTTTCGCTGGGCTACAAGGGTCGTCTTCGATGGTTGGCGACAACCATGGAGATTTTAGTTATTCGGAGGCAGATAGCGGACCGGCCTGTGTCGTACCCTTAGTTGCCCTTTCTAGCTCTAGCGTGGAGAGGACTTCTGCCGATCGCCAGGCCGATGACGACGCAAATCAGTCACCCTCCCTGGTGGTGTCTGATGTGCTTCCCGTTAAGGCCTTTCAGTTCCTTGAGACACCACGTATCATGTACAGATACACGAAGATATGTGGGAAGGCGAAGAAGTGCCTTGTGTCCGCCTACGAGCAGGGACCGCCGAACGATGCGGCTTATAAGCCCCATCAGGTACTTCGCCAACTCAAGACTCACGGTCTTTCTGTTGACAGGGATTATGCGGCCCTCTCGTCTGTTGGGCGGTCCGGCTCCTGTCCTGGCGGGTGGTTGCCTATTCACGTGGAGCACGTTCGAATGAGGCTTACATTCCCGCTCGACACCATTCTGACGCGCACCTTGCTTTACCCTGGTTGTACGCTGGGTTGCCTGTCTCCCGAAATCATTTTCCATTCCATCTCTTTTCGAGGTACTTGTGAGAAAATTGGCGAGATGCCCTCATTCGACGCGTTTCGCTTGCTATATAAGATGCGCAGTTCAGATAACTGTTGGTCGTACTACAGACAGGAGTCTCGCGTGGGATTTGTCAATGGGGTGCCTAAATTAGATTCTCCTTGGTTTAAGGAGTATTTATTTGCTCGCCCGAAGGGTAAATGGTATTCTCAGGATGTTGAACCGCCTACTGGGTTTGCCATTGTTGATAAAAGGGACTCGAACCTTGACGTTGAATCTCTTGATTGCAGACCGCTTGTTAAGCGGATAACAGAAGCGGTCCAATGATGCTCCAATATCACTCTAGCACTCTTTCTCACTAGAAATCCCCTTTGGTGTTTTAGGTTGAAACCCTAGAGGAGGAAAGTGTTTCTTCCCCCAAAAACCATGGTAAAGGAAACCGGATCGTACCGGCCGGTTCAACCGGTAAAACCGGGAATCCGACCAGCGACGAAACGATACTCTACCAGCCTCCTTTCTACCGTGTCGGCCGGTTTAATCGGCTTAATCGGCATGAACCGGTATACCGCCCGGTTTAAATCAGACCGGCGGTAATAAAAATGTGGTAAACGCCTCTGGCGACTGGGTGACCGACGAGCCTGCCGCCGCGACGTCCCTGCTGTCGGTTGCATGCGGGCTGCGACGGTGGTTCCGGATGATTGACTCCCCAAATGGATGGAGCGCAATTTTGCGTGGGCACTTCAATTCGCCTACACAAGCATGATGATTGACTCCCCAAATGGCCTCCGACCGTCGCTATCGGCATACAACATCTGTTCTTCATTGCTTCACTCGTTTTGCTCCTAGTAGTCGCCGACCAGGATGTATCAGCCGACACGGGGATTGTAATTGGTTAATGCCATCAACACCCATCCAAAATTAGATCCGTCCTTGAACTGCTCAATGGTCTATGACTAGTTGGCGACTGCTCGTGACTGTGAATTCCTTAAGTAGAGACATTAGCTGTCAATGATGGGTTATCGGGTGGTGAGGATGCGGGTACTGGGTATGGAAAGAGAGGACTTTAAAGTTTAAAGATAAAGAATGATGAACGGTGGAAACCGTGGGATAGAGGGGTAGTCTCGGCGGGGTTTGGCTCGAGTCGGAGAAGAGAGAAATAGAAAATGGCAGAGGGGGAATTGGCTTCTGTGAAGAGGAGGATGGGGACGGAGAAATGGCCAAAGAAAGTGAGAATGAAGATAGGCGATAATCCCAAAGTGATAAATTAATTTGTTTTAAAAAAAATTTATATCTTTCTTTTTAATTTATTGTTAATCCTTATCTCTTTCAATATAAGATCAAAATGCTATCTAATCCCCATAAGCATAACTATTTATAGTTCAATCATCCATATTTATATATGGTTCAAATAATAGTCATTTTGTTGAATTTTTTATTAAAGCACGGATGCGAGCCACGATCAGGAGCAAGACTGTCGGATACGAAGAAAGAGATATATAATTGTTACTAAATTTTTATTTTCTATTTTTTTTTTTTTACAATTATAGTTCACCAAATTTATCCTAATTAGTTGTATATATTGTCTGGTATATTCCGATACATCTGGTATTACTCCGAGACGATACTCTGATTTTGGCGGCACGGTTTTTTGACAAAAAATATATTTTATTATTACAAAAACGATATATACCGGTATGAAACGGTTGAACCACGGTCGTACCACAAAATACCCTACCAGAAAGGAATCCGGTATGATGTCCGGTACGGTTTCCTTTACCATGCCAAAAACTAGATCTCCCTTCTCCTTCAGCTCCTCTCTCCTTTTATACCCAAATCAGGCCCAGTTCAAGGTCTTAGAGCTGAGTTCAAGGACGCGTTGATCAGTTCACGGTCTTAGTTCAAGGACGCGTTGAGCAGTTCACGGTCTTAGACCTCAGTTCACGGCCGTGAACAATGAAATGCGTCCGTGAACTCAGTGTTGAGACCAAAACGCACGCTTCACATCCACGGTTCACGGTTTGTGCTTAGAGTTCACGGTCTTAGCGACCGTGAACTCACTTGGCGTCAGTAACCTTCGGACTCTCCCTGGATGCTTCGTGGTTCACGGATTTTGGCTCTAGTTCACGGTCCTGTAAGACCTTGAACTCCAATGGCAGACCTTGAACATAGGCTTTTTCCTCCTTTTTGCTCCTTTTCTTCCAACTTTCGACTCCGGGGTTGGTTTTGTCAAGAACCAGTTGCTCCCAATAACTCGAGTTGTTGGGAGAGGTTCAATCATGGATCATATACCACAACACTAACACGCCCCCTCAAACGAAAGCCACTCACAAGGGCTTGAAGTTTGCACAGGTCTGAAGACGAATACCATGTGCTTAACAAATGGGGGTCACCGGGAATCGAACTCAAGACCTCTTGGTCACAGAAGGCTCTGATACCATGTCAAGAACCAGTTGCTCCCAATAACTCGAGTTGTTAGGAGAGGTTCAATTGTGGATCATATACCACAACACTAACAGGTTTCACCTGTTGGATCCTGAAACACGCTAAAACACAAGAAACCTAGCGTAAAACCACCCTTTTAGGAGTGAAATTGCCACAAACGCCTAAGGAAAACGGGGGTAAAACATGTACAATTAGGCCTGAATCATGACTTCAACTTGGTCCTGACTGGGTGGTGAGGGCCACTTATAACCTCCTATTGTCGCTAGTGACTACTCAGTTTTGTTATCCACTTATGGGTTAGGTGAAAACGGGGAAGAATTTAAATCCTCGTGATCTTGTCCCCCCCTTAAATTCCTTCCAATCATGTTTGTTTTCCACCATGTCCTGCAAGAGGTTCATGATATCCTCAGATTCCTTGTTCTTCAAATTTCCCCCAGTCAACATCAAGATGTGATGTTTCTCTTTGCTTTTGATTCCCTTGAAGAAAATCTCAACCTTTATCCAATCCTCAACACCATGGTGAGGGCATTTGTAGAGCAAGGCATTAAATCTCTCTCATGCTTCTCGCAAAGTTTCTTGTTCCTTTTGCTTGAATGTATTAATAATGGCTCGCATGCTTGCGGTTTTGGAGGGGTGTAGAATCTATTCAGAAATTTGTTGCCAAACTCCTCCCAATAAGTGATGGAATGATGGGGCTGACTCATGAATCACTTCCTGGATTCCCCAACCAGTGAAAAGGGAAAAAGACGCAGAAGAGTAGGATCTCATTGTTTTAGGCCTTGGTGGAACTTGAGGTTGTTGTTGTTAATCCATCATTGGTGGAGGTTGATGTCTTGCAACTTTTCTTAGGTTCCAAAGGGTTCTTTTGATTTCTGTATCAAGAGAAAATATCTCCAAGGAATCCCTTCTTTGCATACAAAGGTGCTACAACACACAAACTCAACAACCCGTGACACACAAAGCTGGATAACAAAACACAAAACGAAACAAACTACGAAAGTAACAAAAACACAAACAAAAACACAAAACAAAACAAAATAAAGGCTAAACTAACAACTTAATGGTTTTCTACTATTACCAAGGGTCTACGGCAACTGCACCAAAACGCTTGATGGCATTCATTCGTGCATATTATTGTCACTGGTTAGCATGTGTAAATCACTACCCCATCCTAGGCTAAGTTTAACCTAAAATGACGTTGTCATATAGTGACAATCAATGTCGTATTCACTCGGGTCCTGTTACCCTAGCCTACTTCTAACGTTATTTTTATTTAGCCGATTGGTTTAAGGGTTTGTGTGGAGGATATGAGCGAACTAACTAGTTAATAGAGTCGGATTCACTCGGGTCCTACTATCCTGACCTACTTCCATCGTTGTTGTTATCTAACCGATCGCTTTAAGGGTTTGTTTGGAGGATATTAGCGAACTAACTAATTAAGAGAGTAAATAAAGAGAAAAGCAGATACTTCGGGGAACTATCCCTCACCCTTGTTTAGGACTACTATGCAATGTCTAGATAGTTAGGGTTTGTCGAATGTGGTGAGCAAGCTCTTTTCTGTGGGCTTTCGTGGTTATCCACACGCCTCCCCTAAACCCATGTAAGTCAACTCGATCTAGGCTATTGTATCAAGGGCATTAAGCTCATAGCTCCTTTCAATGGGTACTACCAACCGTTGACACCGAGGTTTCATCTTGGGTTTCATCTAGGGAGGCATTCCTATGGCAAGGGTTCTACCGCCTCGTCCACCATAGGATCTTATTCATACATCTAGCCTCAATTTGTTTGATGGCGCATACCTGTCTAACCCTAATACTTCATGCCCACCGTAAAAGCTCAAGTAGGCTAGTAGAGAAAATTAGGCGACTTACCCAAAGTCTCAAACATAATCAAAGCTAGAAAAACATTCAAATCAACTAGATAAACACATTCATTCATTAAAACCCAAAAATATTCATTCATTACGTAGTAACCCTTAAACTAGGGTTTGGGGTTTAGAACTCCTAGTAACTAAGAGGACTACTCCATAAATGAGAGAAGAAGATATATAAAGAGGTGCAAAAATACTTGATGTTGAGAAATATGACTCCTCTGTTCTAGCTCCTCCTTCGCATCTTCTCTCTCTCAAACCATAAATTCTATCTCAAAATCAGCTCCCTTAATAGGGGAAAGGGGTCTTCTATTTATAGTATCAGAGGACGGAGAAGTTTGCGGTCAGGAAGGGCAAAGATCGCGGGTAATCTTCTTCATGGAGGTCGCGATCTTGCGACGCTACCATTTTGGCCTTAAAGTAAAAGGAGTTCGCCGGCTGACTTCGCGGTCGCGATACACGAGTCGCGGCCGCAAACTTTCTCGCGGTCAATTTTCACTATGGTCGTGTTCTGACTAGGAAAACTCTATGTTTCTCCTCGGCTGCTTCTTCGCGAAGTTCGCGCCCTCAGCCTTCAGATTCGCGGTCGCGATCTTGGGCTTCCATGTCGCGATCTTCACCTTGAGTTCGCAGGCTATGATCTCAGTCATGATCTTCTTCTCCAGGTTGCGATCTTCAGTCTTCTGCTCCTTTTGCTACACTTGCGTCCTTTTTTGTATCTAATTCGCATGTATTGTCTAAAGTACCGTAAAATCACATCAAAATCAAATAGGAACGAAATAGGGATGCAATTGGCACTGTTCAAACAATTATTGGCACGAATTGACACGAAACAAACCTTAATATGAAGGTTAAATAACACTAATTTAGGTGTTATCAGTGGTATTTTTTTGTCCTGTATTTTTTCTCCCATAAATTGGAGATCCAATAAATCATGATGAACTCATTCCTTCTGTGCAAATATTTTCAAAACAACTTAAAAACGAGATACCAAATGGTATGAAGTTGGTAACGAGAGGTATAATTTTTTTTCTTTCTCAAAGCGTATTGAAAATAGATCTCATTTTGTAGATCACAACAAACTCGCTTCATCTGTGCAAAAAAAATTAAAATCCAAGTTAGAACGAGGAAGATAAGAGTCGATTAAGAAAACTAAAAAACATAAAATGTATATTCTCAACCTTTATATCTGAATTTTATGGACTCCCTAAAATCCAAAGATCAGATTTAGTTATCGAAGCTGAGCCCTAAAAGTGTATCAACTCACGATTTATGCATCATTTCAGAAAACTTACCTTCTCCTATCAATTGAAACCGATACGAAACTTACCTTCCTCTATCAATTCAAACCGATACGAAATGAGGTAATTCAAATTGTCTAGCCCCAAATTGTTTTATTTTTGGCTCAATTGCTTATTTTGAAACAACTTAACCAAAACGTTTCATCGAAATAAAGCAAGACTAAGTACAACAGTCAACCAATACAACCACGCAGTAATATGGTATCCCGGGAATGTCATCATTATTGTTATCATTAAGAAAGCTTGACAATAGGCACTTAGGGGAAGGGGGGGAAATTAGAAAACAGGATCCGAGCCTTCTTCACTGGCATCAATGACATATATTCGGGCCAAATAGGCAAATACCCTGTTCTACTAGTGAAACCCAAGCTAAAAATCTCGTTTGCAGCAACTGACATGAATTCAAAACGAAGTTAAAGGATGATTGATTCTTCCATGGCAATGGTCCTTATTTCGCTTGGAGAAGCCATATGGTGAAAGCAAGACTGAAAATCATAAGCACTCCTTTACCTTCTGAGCATCTAGAAGTAGTTGCTCTTGTAGAAGTTCTTGAGAAAATCGGACGTCCCTTCATCCTTGCTTCCTAAATCCTGCACAAGTCCTCGCTGGCCCACTACATATTGCCCAATGATGTGGTGACGCTGCTTTGAGTGCTGCACAATGTTGTGCAACTCTTCTGTACCCTTCTGAAGTAGCATGTCAATCACCTGCAAGTTTTTTCTCCATCAGCGAGCAACCATACAGCATAATTTAGTGAGTGTCTCCAGATATGAATGTGCAGAAAGATTGATGATAACCAAGCTAATGCTTTCTCGCTACTCCAATCCATCTACGGACTCTGACGAATAGATCCTCAGGATTGCGTAGGAAAATT
The DNA here is from genome assembly GCA_964030455.1 of Linum trigynum. Taxonomy (NCBI): domain Eukaryota; kingdom Viridiplantae; phylum Streptophyta; class Magnoliopsida; order Malpighiales; family Linaceae; genus Linum; species Linum trigynum. The sequence continues at coordinate 9,076,756 of OZ034820.1, read as the reverse complement.
GACAAACACAGTGCAGATACACACGTTTCATGAAGCAAGAAAAAGAATGGTTCAAATGCAACAGACAAACGGCTGGAGGGAACCCAACTACTTTAGAGTGGTACTTATGCTACTGTCTCAACAACCCCAAATTATATGCATGCAAGCATTTCAGAACGCAACAGTCAGCAGCCCAGTAAAAGTAACACAACTAATTTTTTATAATCGAAATAAAGTGAATTGCATTTGGATTTGTTTTACCAATTCATTTGTCAATAGATGGCATAATTCAAAGATTTAGAGGATTCAATTCTACTTGCCAACAGTAAATGGATAGTGAGAAAGAGCCTTATCCATCCCACATGTGGCTAGAGTAATTCTGACCAGGGAGGAGCACCAACCCATGCTTTACCACATCAAAAAAAATTCTAAAATGATTGCTAGTTCACTTAGTAATGCATGTTCAGATCATGGTTCTTCTTTTTTGGTCATGAATAATGCTTCTTTCTTCTAATCATGGAAGTACAGATCATGCTGTTCCAATCGCGTCACTTCCAAAAGCTCACAATACCAAAAAAATAGCACAACCCACTCAACTTGCCAGATGTTGATTTAAGCATTCTGTTAAGGAAACTATACCCAAAAAAAGCACAACCCACTCAACTTGCCAGATGTTGATTTAAGCATTCTGTTAAGGAATTTTATACAACTTGGTAGAAGTTTTTACTTGGGCACTATCAGTTAACAGCTTTCTTCACCAACTTCCTTCACCTTTCAAGCAGTTCAACTTCGACAGTGCACACAGATTACATGCGCACCAACCACAATCTAGCTACATCAACCATCTGGTTAAGAAGAAACCTTCTCGACACCGTGGCCTATCTTCCATGAACCAATACTCTAAATCCGCAATTGCCACTGACTTCAGAAGGGACATAACAGTTACTAAAAGGAAACCCCATCAAACTAGGGACTAGGAATTGCATGGATAGATTAACCTAAACCAATACGACATAGATTAACAGGCAATAGGAACGACCCAAGCTGCCCCAAGTCCTCTCTCTTTCCCCTAATGCATGGCATGAAACTTAAACCAACAAGGGAGCCATAACCTTTCAATTAATGGAGGACACTTGACTAACGTTGAGAGTCAGTCCACCCACGCGAAAAGCAAGTACATTTCAGAAGATTATGTGATTGTAAAGTCGCTTCACCGAGGCAATTCAATACTTAGGAAACAAAAGGCGAGATTGCGGAGGACGCCATAACCGCAGATCCCCAATTAGGGCAAAAAGCATTGGGAGCCATAAGATAGAAATGAGGAGAAGGGGAAGGAGAACCTTGGGATTGGTGATGTGAGCGTGCCTGCGGATCTCGGAGGAGACGGCGGAACGGAGCTGGGACTCGTTGACGACGTCCTCGAGATTGTAGATTTCCATGACGGTAGGGATGGATCGGCAGGTGGTTTTGAAGAATTCGAACACCCGAGCCCTCGCTTCGGCGAGGCTGGCCGAGTTCGCCTGCACCGTAACGAACTTCAACGAAGCAGCTGCCGCCCTCTCACCCATTTCTCCGATTTTTTTCTTGAAGCACTCCGATCCCGGTAGACTTGGTTCCCTCTCTCAATTCACACGACAGGGGTTCCCTGGACGTGAGACGATGGCTGGTTACGGAGAAGCTCGTTTCGCGAGCGAACCTCTAGACTTATAAATTATAATTGTTAGGACGCAAGTGCATTTGGTGGTCAAAATGGTGAAACGACACCGGATGGTCTACACTAGGTTGTCAGACAGGTTTATACTATTGAGCCGGTTTAAAAAGTGTAATGGTTGAACTCGTAAGTGACATAGTCGGTTTATGCGGTTTAACAAAGTATGTAAAAATGTGAAACCAGGGTTTAGGAAGGTGTAGTTCTGCTTACGCTTAGGTGAGCCTAGGTGCTAGGTAGTGAGAGAACGTCTCGCCTAGAACCTAGGCAAACAATTAAACATTCAAACGTCTAGGCACCTCCTAAACGGAGTTAGCCGCGATTAATCGGAGATAGGCGGGCTAGTGACTAAAGAAGAAAAATAAATAAATGTATTAAAATGTCTCAAAACGATGGTCATCCTTATGTTTGATTAGTTACTCCCAATGACCCATCTTACACATGCCTTCTTGTTTGATTGGAATATTAAAAAAATAAGTCAACATAGGTCTTTGAATAGCAATGATCTCTCCCATGCCCCAAAATTTAACGTATGCTACTAGAGTGCTTCTCGTCTCCAACATTGGCTGACCCGGTGCTTTGTCTATTATTAGCTACCATCGATCGTTAAACAACCAAAACCATGTCGCCATATGTACAGCTTCAGTTCATCTCCCATTTGTATCTAACTTCAGTCAACCCAACCTTCTTTCTTACTATATACCGTCGCAGTATGTAAATTTTTTTATGATCTCTTAAATTGCCTAGACGCTAGGCAAGACCCCAACGTCTGCCTAGCGCCTTCTTGAACCTTGTGAAAAATCATTAATATCAAATGAATTTAATCATGTAAAAACCATATTTGAGAACAATTTACTTTCAATTCATATTCATATTTATATAAAATAGGATATTTCAAATTTAAATAAAAATACTCAAATTTAAATACAACATTTAAAGTTAATATCGAAACGTTTATACTTGAATCCAACAAATTACATCTAACATCAAAATTTAAAATTCATAAAATAAATAATAACTTATTTTTTTATTAATTAAGTTCACCAAAATAACATCATTCTTTAGTAAATTGATCATACTAGTCAGTATGAGTTATTGCCACTGATTGATAGTTGATACGGTTTGTATAAATTCACTAGTTTCTGTGTGGCTCTTTGGGTATGACGAACTGGTGTTTTTGTGACATAAATTTGTCAATTTTCTAAAATAGAATCAATAACGGTAGGTTAGTTAATCTTAATATGAATTAACAACTAACAAGTATTTAGTGTGATTTTATGATATGAATTCACAAGTTCCTGGTATGCATTGTGTATTTTCACCGGGTACGAATTTTTCAATCTAGTATGGCACTTTCAATCATTCACCAGTTTCATACAACTAATGGATCAATCACATAGCCAGCGAAATTGGCCAAAATGGGCAATTCAAAGATACTCGCAATCCATTCAACACCTTCAATCCTCTCATGTACAAGAGAACTGCCCTGACTGGCAAGTGTTGCCTCTTAACTGGAAACTCTTGAACAAAGACAGCAGTCCCATACAACGGTAACCAGTGAGTATATCTCTAGATTTGAAAATGTCCATCTAGGAGGCAGGTGCCTAGACATTGTTTTGTTAGAAATCCTCAAAAATTGGGGAAGTTCTTTGATCCAACAGCTTCTACATTTCCCCACATTCTGCAATAACACAAGCCAGCTTCGGTCGATTGTTTGGTCCAGTAGCTACATTCTCTATCTTCCTGATAACCAAGAGGCCATCTCCTAGGACCCTCTGCGAAAGAACAATCAATCAACTCAAAGGAGGGGCCAACATTAAGCAGGTTGACTAGGTATATACAATTCGATCCATCAGAGGCGCATAGAGAATCTGAGTTGCAGAGATATAGCAGTAAGTCGAGAGAAACATACCCCAAAGACAACATGCTTATTGTCGAGCCAGTCACATTTTGCACAGGTAAGGAAGAACTGCAATTTTGAAGGCAAACATTCATGGATTAGACCAACTTCTGGAATCCACTAAAGATTCTGTGAATTAAGTAGCTGCATGTGTGAGCAACTGATCATGTTCCTACACAGGTCTACCCTGATAGACATATAACAAGAACTGATGATACATACCTGGCAGCCATTTGTACCTGGTCCGCTGTTAGCCTGCAACACATGACACAAAAACAAATGAGTGACAAAAGTTAACTAAAGCCAGCCAGCATGATTAAGATTGATGAATTTTGGAAACTATCATGCGCCTCTGTAGGATTCTATTATACATTAGTGTATTGGAGTCAAAAGCCATTTCAAGGGCAGAAAGCTTATGACAGAACATCCAGTTACACATCAGTTAAAGTAACTCAATTGTCTGTATTAACTGCCCTACAAAACTTGGGAGGCACTTCCAATACTAATCAGGGAGGAATGTTTCATTCTACCTGCGGACTGTGAATATACATCAAGAACAACTTTACAAAACTCAAGAGGCAACAAGAGTTTAAAAGGTAATATGCAGAAGGGATAAAAACAGCAAATGCCATTTCCAGGAATGATACGAAGCCCAAGACAGCTTACCATTGATAGTAGACCAGGCCCAGTGTGCTTGGCAACAAAATTTTCGTCTTCAAACTTATGCCCGTAAATGGAAGTACATCCACTACCATCGCCCTGAGGAGAAAACTTAATTTGATCAAGGATTGCACAATGCTCACGAGTCACGAACAAACATCCTACAGCACCAAAACCTATAACCCACACCACAACGCGAAGCCTGAGAGCAGTTTCGCAACTCAAAAGAAATTCGACTAGAAACAAGATGAAGAAAGGTTGTGGCTAACATTACTCACACATTAACTAGTGCCCTAGTTCATTACACTAGAAAAGAACACTCGGAACACGCAGAGCAACAAAGACTCAGACTTATTGTAAGTAAGGGCGTCGAACCGTAAACAGGTGCATATTATCAGAGTTCCTTGTAGTAAAGTAGTACATCCAGAACCAAATGTCGAAAACTTCAATTGAATCATATAAAACATAATGGGAGAATGAATATAGACCAACCTTGACAAAGTCACCTGCTTGAATCATGAAATCCTTAATAACCCTATGGAACTGGCATCCCTTGTAACCAACAGGCAATCCAGCTTTCCTGCCATTCCAAACCCACACATCATCCAAGCGACTTGTCAAGCAGAATAGAAATTTGTCGAATAGTTGAAAAAGGAAAATTAAACGCTGGAAACCCTACCTGAACTCACCGGTGCAGAACTGCCTGCAACAAATCAAAGTAAAAAACACAGAAGAAGAGTTAATTTTGGGATAGTCAAAAGCAACTTGGTGGATCCAAAAAATGGGTGAAAGCGGGAACCTGAAATTTTCAGCAGTTTTGGGGACAATATCGGCGAAAAGTTCCATCTTGATGCGACCAGCTGGGATGGTACCAATAGTGATATCGAAGAAGACGATTGGATTCTTGGGATTGGGAGGCCTCACATGCCACTCCACATTCGCGGCCGCCGGCCCGGTGGCCGGAGCTGATATTTCTGCGCCTGCAGAAGCCATGGCGGGGAACGGGATGGGATGTGCGAGAGATGTTCAGTACTTCAGACGCTACTACAAGCTTCTTTCTGTTCTGACTTGAGCGGAACCTTCTTTTCTCGGGGGAGTTGGGGTTTATAGGGCTTTTAAACGGTGATTTATACCAATTTGATTTTTCTCACTCTCTGATCAGCCCCTCTACTTTTTCTTTTTTCTAACCACACCCTTTAACTTTTAACATGGACTAATTTGTCATTTTCACCTTCGTTCTTCTACTTCTGTTTTATGCCAATTTACCCCATCTCGTCCATTCATGGCCCCTAAGTGAGTATGTGACAGAGAGGGAGGATATTCCCTAAATGAATTATAGAACAATCTGAGCAATTAATTTTTTTTTATGATATCAGAATGTATAATTAAATTTTAAAAGCTTACGGTGTTGAAACTTCAGAAATCCCTCATATGACCAATTATTTTATACACATTTCATGGTGCTCTCTTCAATTTCAATGGGTTTTATTAAGAAGCGGTGCGTGAATAATGTATTGGGTTTCAATAACTCATAATTATACTCTGTAAAAGTTCTCTGATTAACAAATCAAATAATATAAGTTCTCTAATAACAAATCAAAATGATTATGATGTCTTAGTTCTATTATGAATGGTTTGGATAATAATAGATGATTGGTTGTCAGGTTGGTTTAGCAGACACTACAATTGATATGACTTTCGAGTTTTGAAAGTAACGACCTTTAAGATTAATTCGATTAGCATGCTTATACAGCTAGGAATGGCAATGGGTAGTTCTGGGGCGGGTTTCTTGGTACTCAGACCCGTCCCGTGACAGGTCGGATAATTTATCATGGGTGGCGGGTCGGGGCAGGTCGACCCAATGTGTATGCAATTTATATGAAAAATATTAGAAATATTCGTTACTTTTATTATAAGATCAAGAAAACAAACCATATTACGATAAATATAGTTAAATTATTAGAGAAATTGATATTTTCACTAATTCACAATTTTATTATAGCTAAAATATGATGTAATAAAAGGAAAATCCTAAGTAATTTTACTAAAATTACATGTAAGTTAGGCAAGAACGGGTCAAGAATGGGGCGGGCCGGGGCAGGTCGGGTCGATCAGAGTACCGATGCCCGCCTCGCCCCGCCTACCCGGCGGGTCGGACCCACCCCAAAACAGGCCAAACAGATCGGGTAAAACGGGTCATGTCGAAATTGTCATCTCTATATAGAGCTTGTCATAAGCACTATACTGACGCCCATATGCACCAGCATGGCAATGGGGCAGGTCCGGGGCGGGTATCATACTACCTGTATCCACCCTATGGCAGGTCAGGTAATTTACATGGGTCCTAGATCGGAGCAAATCGACCTAATGGGCATGCTATTTATGTGTTTGTTCATTTCATTATAAGACCAAGAAAACAAATCATATTATGATAAATGTAGTTATATTATTCGAGAAATTGAGGTTTTAACTAATTTACAACTTTATTGTAGCTAAAATGTAATGTAATAAAAGAAAAATTCTAAGTAATTTGACTAAGATTACATGTAATTTAGATAAGAACGGATTGAGAATAGGGCAGGTCAAGGCAGGTCAAATCGATGAGAGTACCCATGCTGCCCCACCCCATCTACGAGACAGGTCGAATCCACCCAAAACAGGCCAAACAAGTCGGGTACAACGGGCCAGATCGAAATTGACATCAACCAATGGTCAATATAAATTCTTAATGAAGGGCTCCCACAACTAATTAAAAAACCAAACATATATCGTCCTTATCAAAATAAAAATAAGTGTTTTCTGGAATTTCAATAGAACATGCATAAGCCAACAAAATGAAGAAACATCCTGAAATATACATAACATACATTATTACAAGGGAGAAGGTGAGGAAGCAAAGGGAAATATTACAGAATGAGATATAATATGCACAGATAACTAAACTGAAAAGGATCCCAGTTTAAACACAAACAACAAAAAAAGGAAATAGCAACCCTCTTCTCAACTTGCTATCTTCAACTTAATGACTTGGGTATTCTGAACTGTTTCTTGAGGAACTGGGATGCCTCTGGATCGGTACGATGGCACAATATCCTCAGCAGAGTCTGTGTATCACCACCCAGCTTGCTGCCACCACCCCCACTACTGGATCTCAGGTCATCAATCAGCTCGCGGGTCTGTTGAGTTTCATATAAGAGTCGTCAGAGTTCGTGAAAAGCAGACGATTAAGACCATAGCAGTCTGTAGTAAGTAGTAACTGACCTCATATCCATGCAGCTTGATCACTTGCCTGACCCGTGCAACGTGATTCTCAACTACCCCTCTTGGCAGCCCGTCTCCACCAGAAATGAAGAATTCCTGCAAATTGGGAGAGGCCAGTTTGGACATAAGACGATCAAAAGGTGATACTTGCAAAAACCATGATCGAAAGGACATGTTTTCACTGATAAGCTAGCCTTTTGGCTTGGTAGAGGTCACATTTGAAAGTACCTTTAAGACATCCAAATCTTCTTCCAGAATTTTTGCATCAGTGTGGTAGAAAACTCGAGATGACCCACCATCTAAAAGAACCCGGACCAAGCCATCCTGAAAATAACATCAATATTAGTACAGAATAACCGCGACGTAGAAATTAAAGCATTCACGTTGTGTATGTTTTACAGGAGTGCTGCTAAATACCAGTGAAGCTTGTAAGAGGCTTGTTACTATACGATCCCTGAGTTGGTCCGAAATTACACTGCACAATTGGCTTAGTTCCTGCAGCAGAAGTTAATGATAAGCAATGAGTTCTCCAAATTCATTGTTACTGTCTTGCCATGCAAGAAAAGTGCCAGTTACAGAGGATAGCTTTGCATCTTACTAAATCAAGGGGTTCAATAAGATCTTCCAGCCTATTCTGGGAAACCGATGGTTTATATAAGTTCTCAATGAAGGGCTCCCTCAAGTCCCAGAAGATGATTTTAGTACCTGCAAAAAGCCAAGAGTTAAATAAGGGCAAAATTTTACTCCTCGAAATTATGGACATGTGGACGGATCCCGACAATGATTACCAGTAAACTCGCATATGCGATCAATCGCAGCATTGATATCTTTCCTACTCCCATCAAATGAACCCTTCTGCTTTAAACTTGGGGACCTCTCCTCTAAAGATTTCTCTGTCGTTATGAAGGCAGTCCATGGTAAGCATAAGCTCTAGCAAAATCATTATTAACCGCCAAACCACTGCTTAGAACTTTTTAGATACGTACTGATAAATTGTTCACGAGGCTTCTTGGCAGTCCATTGCTCCCAAATGCTATCCTCCAATTTATTCAGCTGGCTGATTGCATACTGTTTACAAAAGGTAAGAATATGTATAAAAAAAAAGGAATAACAAAGTGCAGTGCATAATAAGATCCTTATTTAGTTGGATTTTGGATGAAGAATGCGGGAGAAAATTCTAAACTCACAAATAAAGTATTTAGCTGAACACATAAGATAGGAGTAGCCTGGACATCGACGACACGTGATTTTGTCGTCTCTTCAGGCAACTTAGATTCGAATAGCTCCTTCTTGACGAAAGCCTTTATTCCGGCTTCCTTCTTGTATCGCGTAAGAACAGGAACTGGTGGGATCAAATCTTCCTTGTTCTCTGAAACAACAAAAAGACTTAAGAAAGTTAGCTGCTAATTCATCCATATGAGGCCGGATATTGGAAATCAAAGGCCAAAAGATGCCTAATCTGGAAAGGAAGGAAAAAGATCATTCATGTTGCAAGTTACTGAGGAGATGCAAATCAATCATGATATAACCAGAAGATGAAAAAGTAGTCACAAGCATGTGCAAGATTAGGCAGACCAAGGAAGAAAACCTGCAGATACCAATAGATGGGACTCAAGTTCTGAAAGCAGCCAAAAGTATGGAAGAGTGAAATACAAGGTGGAAGTTGTGTACAGAGATGGAAACAAAGGTTTCCTTCACCAGGGTCAGAACCGTCTCCAAAAAACAAAAAACTGTAATTTCAGACCACATTCACATCGTATTGATGAAACAATCACACATCCTCAAGAGTGCAACTTTGCTTTCAAGTACATGCTCAAGAATGTGGCACACGATTCTGTAGTTATGACCAATAACAAATGGTTCAATCATAGAATCATGGCAACTGAGTACATACTTGTGAAAGGGATCCAAGAACAGTCATGATCACATAGTTATGTAGTTATAGACATGATTAGTGTACACTCACCCAACTTATCTTTCACATGTTTCGCAAAAACTTGAAAGGCATTGTCCACTCCTCGAAACAGGCTATTCAGCTCAGAAGACCTCATTGGTACTTTGAGAGCAAAGAATTGATCAACTGTCTGCAAACAATAAAGACTTAGCAGGCTAAGCATCACAATTCCAGGTGACCAAAGCTATTTATCATTATTTAGATTATTAATACAACTCCAATCTGATATCTCCATCAAATGCCATTCGCTTTTTCAATTATTCTTTTCATTATTGATCTTGCATAATCAATACAGTTAAATAGTTTGCAGAGCTCGGTAGAAGAGCTAAATTTCCACATGAGAAGAAGAAAGAATGATGTAAACACATCATTCAGAGCTCTAAGCTGCATATTACAAAAAAATTGCGAGTGAATTCACGATGCATTATCGCCTACCATTCTATTTCTTAGCACAATATGCATTACAGTCAATTCATTAGCATCATGAATTCCACCATTATATAATTTTAGCATAACAAAAGCGTAGTGGTCACTATATGGTTAGATAGAAGATGAATATTTGCCGTTGTACCTCTTCCACAATCCTGTATACTTCAACAATTGAAGGCGCATGGCGTTGCTGGGGGGATATTGGCTCCCATCGCTGAGGAATAATTAAGAAAACAACTGTTATCAGGTGACGTAAGTCCTAGTAACATAATTATAGTGGGGCAGGGAAATCAGGAAAATAAATGAAGGAAATAGCACAATGAAGTTGACTAGCAAGAAACAAGAACTAATAGTGGTGCTTGTGTGATAATGGGATTTCTAAAAAGAGTAGAAAGGAAGGTTTGGAAAGTGGGGGGAATATGCAGCAGTCACCTCTTGTTGCAAGGCGCGATCAACCCATCCTAAAAGTCGCCCAAGTTGTGAATTGACCCATCTCATCACCAGCGTTCCAGACACTGATTCAACCTTCATTGCAAAAGAAAGATAATGAAACATAAGAATGGCAGCCTGACTGATGTGTTAACTATCAATTACTGAGCTTCGACCGTAAAGAATCCCAGGACAAGAGACAAAGTTACACAATCAAAACTCAGTACTACAGCCACAGGAAGGAAAAAGCAGTAACTGAATGACATACATGGTCTCCTGAACCAAGTTTAAAAGCATTCTATAGCTAATTTGTTTTTGAGGTTTCATTTCATGATGACTAACTAAATGCTATAAGTCACAGAATGGATAGGAAACAAAGTGAAAACAACATCACCCAGCTAGCAAACCTGGTATGAGTTCAGTTTCCTCAAGTTAACTTCTGCAGTCCCATCTCCACTTGTTGAAGAAATTAGTGACATTATGTAATGCTCGAGACTATCAGCGGCAGGGAACACAGACACAACATCCTCGGTCAGATGCTCAGCACCATCAAGAAACGGTTTCTGAAGAAAGAACGAAATTGAATTAAAAGTCAGCAACAATAGATAACATTACTGAAGTAACAGGGTAATATGGGGACAGATGCAATGGCAGACCCACTGATATTAGTCGTACTTACCAACTTTATCCCGTAAAGCCTGTGAAGAAGTGAGGCCGAGATAACAATGGATTGAGGATGCCTCTGAGATAAAATTGGTGAGAACAAACTTGATTCTTTCTTCAGAAGTTTTTTGGTCTCTTCTGCAAGCAATGCTAGAGAATGGTCATGCATTGCGTCTGACTTGTCAACGCCTTGCAGAGTCTGCATTAAAGAGACATAAAAGAAAGAATTAGCAAATAATCACGCTGGTGCATAAGCACCTGTTCTTAATACTCATGGTCATTAAGCAAATCTCAAATTTTCTAGTGACCATAATTTTTTTGAGGACGGCGAGGTTAAAATTAAGATTCTTTACCAGGAACAGCCCAACTATGACGATAATATTTTTCCATACACTCATACAAGTTATTGGAAAAGTAAGCCCCAACGGGTTTGTAATGTGGGAATGATAACATAGGACCACACCTTGGGTTCATACTTTGGGGCAAATAATCATCTGGAATTTTGCAAATAATCATCTGGAATTTTTTTAGTCAAAAGTAGCGAAACCAACTTTCAAGTTAACGAGACACGTTTTTTATGTTTAGGGTGCATTGCAGAATTTCTTAATTTCTTGAATAGGAATTCGACTGAGCCTATATGAACACACTTACCCTTGTAAATGCAGTCTTAATGGACGATGATATGTATGATTCAATCTGATCACGATCCATGGCAGATGTAGAAACTATTCCCTGCAGAAAATATTAAGTATGCAAGTTTCAAAAAAATGAATGATATATTGTAAAGCAATCACAAAGGTTCAAAGTAAATGTTCCATTTCTAGAAAGTTCCCTAAGTGCACACCCATGAAATTGCAAACACAGAAGGATGTTACTACTTACAGTTTCAGATTCTTCCACAAGAAGCCTCCTAGTGACTATTGCAACTTGAAGAATACCCTCCATCACTGCTGGATCCTAAAACAAGGGAATGCATAGCAAAGTAACCATTGAAACAAGTAAATGACCAGTGAGAAAAAGCATTAAAAGAGAAAGAAAAGGGATAAAGATAAATGGGTGCTAGATTATAGTAAATATTCATTTCACAGCAGTCGAAGGAAAAATTTGCTATGGCAGTCGATATTTAGTCACTAACTCCAAACTTCTCTCCATTGTGGAAGGGAATTCAAACGTCATTAGATCGCAAAATAATGACACCACCAATTGGCGTGTCCAATGGATTTACCACATGCCTCAGAAAAGTGCAGATGGTAGTCTCCTAGCCGCTTATCAGCCCACTTCTGAATTGGTGACAAAAACGACTGCAAAAAGGACAACTCCTGGCCATCAACTCTTGAAGACAAACTTTTCAAATGTAATCTCTCTTGAGGGCCCCGTTGTTCCCTTAGCGGTATTCGGTTGAGCTGCTCAATGGCATGTTGCAGGACTCCCAGCTCCTTGGTGATGACAAACTGTGGAGCATGAACCGAGATGACAGCAATGAACATAAGTCAATTCCCAGGAAAATATTATGCTTCAATTGCAGAATCAGACTCGCCATGGTCCTTAAGAACCGAGAACTCAAGGAGAAATGAAAAGTTAATACCTGGCGGAATAACACCCATGTGTAGCAAGTATAGTGTATGGTCTCAGTAATTCCCAAGACACGCCATGTTGACTTTAAGAGCTCAAGTATTTCCTCCACTTCCTGAGAATAACAAAGAATTATCAGTCACAATAATCAGGCACACCTTATAGATCTCAAGTTATCTAGATTTGGAAAAGAATCCAACTTTAGATGGTAAAAAATTCTGTGTAACCGCTGCAACATCAGCAGCTTGTGTGCTAGCATAAATGTTTTAGCCTCAGGTAGCAAATTAAAAACTAACCTCCGTCAGCTTCCCCTCATCTAAAATGTCAAACACACTGAGGAGGAGCTTCTCGTATAATTTGACATTGAGGGGATATCCATCGGCCCAATGGCAAACTTCACCAGTTAAGTCTCCCCGAGTTGATCTCTCAGCAAGTGAAACAGCAATCTCTCTGAGCGATCTCAGGCATTCAGTTCGTTGCACTTCACCCGCAGAAGATTCACGAAACTGTATCATGCATTGAGATAGAGAAAATTATATTTACAGCAACTCAAGAAGAAAAAACTGACGAAAAAACAAAAAACGCTACTGAGTTGGATCATCCCAGCCTTCCAAACTTCAAGAAATGAGGATCCTTAAGATAGAGTTAAAGAAACGGAAACATCACAAATAATATCAGCATGGCCCTAGCTTCGGGACTATAAAATCAAATTCTGAAATTGAAAAGCCACCCAAGAACTCCATAAAGAAAGAACCATTATGGACAATTAAACATATTAAACATACGCGAGAAAACCATGTCCCTCAACCCTGCCCTTTCTAATAGTAAAATCTAGATTTGCAGTTAACAAAAAGTGTGAGAATGAATACAACCATCGAAGGGGGAAAAGTTCAGACCTCAGATTCTTCAATTTTGGCCAAAAGAATCCTCAACTCACTTCCCTTGCGCCCAGATTCACTGAATCCCACAACTGGATGATTGATAAGGCCCTCCTCTAGCATGTACAGCTGTAGAAAAAGTACCAGATGTTGAAAATAGTATCAGTTAATTCCTTCCTAGCTTATAACTTTAAAGCTTTTATCAGGAACTTAGACAAAGGATATAGGAAGAAAAAGAACAAAAAAACAAGGAAGGAGGAAGGAGGAGGGAGGGGGCAGAATATACCTGCCTTTTTTGCCACCGTATATAAGCTTTCTTGTCAGAAAATTCTGTGCGAGAAATACAGCATAAGAGTTCCAAGGGTATCAACAGAGTATCCATTCTTTTTCCAACTTTTCCAGTCAGGGCATTAAGCAGCCCTTTTCTCGTTCGGATATCCATTGATTCAGATATCTGCATCCACAATAAACACAGACACCAAAATTCCCCGGAATAACTTAGCACTATTGAATCCATTGTGTTCCTAGAATTCAGACATCTTACAAAACAAAGATTGAAGCTGTAGTTACCTCCATCTGGGCACGCATGGTTTCCAATAAACCAGCCATCCCAGGTGCACGCTCAGACTGACTTGCAAGAGTCTGAGTTTTACTGCGTCCAAGTTTTCTCATCAGTCTGGACTTTTTGTCTTTCTTCTTCTCCTTTGAAGGAACTATGAGGCCTCTTTTTATGATGAAGACAAGAAGAACAAGAAGAAGAATCAAAGAGTGATTTTGCAGAAAGCTAAACATGAAATGAACAGCATGCATAAGGGCAGGAGAAAGGGAACAGGAAAAAAAAAAACAATTCATTATCACAAATAAAATAACTGCAGTTTTGAAAGAAATAAAAATAAAACTTACCCAGCTGCCCCAGCACAAGCCAAGAGGACTTCATATGCAGTTTCACGGAGGTCGTCATCAGCGATGCCTTAGAACAATCATGATCAAACTGTCAGTAGAACAACCCAGTGTTTGCAGTTCTCAAGCAACAATAAAATGCAGATTTTGCAATTGTCTACAGCTCTACGCTTGCGACCATGAAAAATGAGTCGAAGAGGCATACATGGTAAACTGTAGCTGAAAAGAAAATGATGAGTAAATTGAATCATATGTATTCAGCATATGTAGTGTTTATGTAAATTTCTTATTTGTTATGGGGCAGGGATGGAGAATGTCCAACCAAAGTATCAACACAATAGGACCTCAGTTGTATGAGCACTTCAGTCTGTGACCTTGTCACAAACAATGAACTAATTCTTGAATTCCGCTTTTATACCTGTAGCAAAAGTTGGCAATTTGGGGACAAGATCAGAAGCATCATTTGTATTACGTCTTACAACCCTAGCACTGGCAAATTCCTCAGCATCAAGATCATCATCCTCAAAATCATCAATTTCAATGTCATCCACAGTCAGTTCTCTCTCTTCCTCGGAATTAAAGGACTCTGACTTTGCCACACTTGATAGTGATGCAACAGGTGATGGCGCATAAACAGGAGCAGCCACTGAAATAGGAGTTGAAGCTGGAATAGATGGCGGTGCTCTCCTTGGAGGTGAACCAGAAAATGCAGGATCGGTAACCAAGAAAAATTCATCTGCGGAACTTGTACTATTCTGAAATTGGAAAGAGAGTTATAATGTACTCAAGAGGGATAAAAGAAAAATTAACTTCATCCTTGTGTAAAAAAAAATGTAGTAAGCATCAAAATTTTGGAATTATTAATAGCCAAGAGTTTTAAATAAAACTAATCAAACCTATCTATCCATCACTTAATTCTTCAAAACAAATTCAATGATCCTTACCATCTGGGGTAGGCCGGTGCCATCATGGTAATCTCGTATAGCCTCAGAAAGTTCAAGCATTCCACCTACACAAACCAACAGCTTTATAAGGGAAAGGTAGAAGTATAAACAAGAAAATCGCATAAACTTCAGAGCAACCATTTGATAACATGCTTGTTTGACACACCTTTTTTGGCACAATTGAGAACATGGTCTACACTAACTTGGTCGAGATCCACATCATCCAGCGTAACTGCCCCAGGAGGCATGACCACTTTCTTAATTAAGCTACCAGAAAGTATAAAATCCAGAAGTACACGCCTGTCCCGCCGGAACCTTTGTAGAAGCTCAACCGCATTTTCCCTGAGAACATCAAGCACACAACCATCCGGTAAGTCAAAAGATCCAAACCCTTGTTCACTACAATTTCACATAATGAGATGCCCGGATCAAATACTCACTCTTCCATTGGAAAATGATAGTGTGACGAACACTGAGCTAAATTGTCAGCGGTGAACAGTCTTCAACTTGACCAGATAGAGGAGAGTAATGACCCAATTCAGTTCATTAAGAAGTAAAAAGAAATTAAATAAGAAGTCATTAGGTAAGTAGTTAATCTCAATTAAAATGCACATTGCGAATCTTAACAACAATGCTTCGTCAAATGCCAATCAGCCATAAAAGGAAAAAGAAGATTCATAATTCATAAACCAATTCAGATCCTGGTCAAACTCTCGTACCACAATCACTTGAAACCCAGGAAGCTAAAAAGGCTATTCATTCCCTAAACTCTAGACAATCAAATACAGCTAATGTGATTAATTAAACAGCGAGCTAAACCCCAGCCCCTCCAGATCCAGAACTACTACTCGCTTCTTCACCCTAACTTTGACCATTCAGAGTGATTGATTTACTCCGGTGAATTAAGACCCAACAGAACGAAGCAGCATTTTCCCCCACTCCAGCTCTCTTGCTAAGGGTTTCACCAATACCTCAGATAACTTTTGCAGGCGGCAACAACTCTAACAAGCATAGAACATCATCAATGGCGGTGGAAGCTTCGAGATGGGGTAACTGATCGAGAGAAAAGGTCAGCTGCTGGTGCAGTCTTTGAAGCGCAAGAAGCTGTAAGCGCGCGGAAGGGATTAGTCTGCGGAAGAAGAAAACTAAGGTGAGGAATGAAGAGGTGGGACTTGGGAGGGAGGAAGCGAATCAAAGTTATGATGGCTGGATTTGCTTGCCGAAAAATAATTAGTAATAAAAAAAAAGATTGCTGAAAAATGAAAATGGAAAAGGGGAAAGGTGGGATTTATTATTTCATTTTTTTATTTTTTGTGTGTGTCGTTTTATTCTGTGTGTATCGCAGTTTCGTTTGTTGCTGTTGTACCGGCCATGTTTAGACTTTTCCCCGGGGGGATTGAAATTGAAATTGTGCTGAAACAGAGAGAGAGAGAGAGAGTTCCTTAAATCCCACGAAACTGTGTACTTGCTTTCACTTTTAAATTTTTCCCCAGAGTGGAATGGTCTAGTTAGTTGTGTTGTTATGCTTATGCGTTGCCGATAACAACAAATTTTAGCTCCCTTTTTCGAGTTCTCGACTCCACTCGTAAACCGTACTCATCCGTCATTTTGTAAAGTGATTTATATAATTCAAATTAAAAAAAAAAAAGTTAACATAGTCTGCAGTATGAATTAGGGTTAATATCACAATTGTTAAAGCCGATCCGGACCGACCAGTCAGTAAAATCTACTAAAATGCGGAAGTACAATACAACTATTTATGTGATTTTCCCATTTTGTGAGAACGAGACTACTCTACGGAAAGTCGAAGCCCTCAGGTACTTTTATTGATCTTCGTAGTATACAGGCTGCATATACAAGTTAGCTCGGCAAAGACAACTCCCACTCCTGATATAATATAACCATGTTCACTAATCTCTATAGGGTAATTAGGTTATAACTAAAGAAGTCCTCAAAGTTAATAAAACATAAAACGTGAGACACAGTTCAACACTCCCCCTCAAACTGCAGCATGCATATCACTAGGGCTGGCAATTTGATCTAGGGCTGTTTGGTTTTACCCAAAACCGGACCGTATAACCCGGACCGGGACCAGACTAGGATCGGATAGCAAACAATCCAATCTCATATTCGGGCTTAGATTTGAGGTAAAAAAAACCCGGATAAAGACCGGATAAGAGACCCCAGCACTCAAATCCCCACAAGCTCAATCTAAAATCAAAATCAAATTGGGACCGGACCGGGTCAAGACCGGAGTGTATCCAATCCAATCATTGGTCCTTATATTACCGAAAAGACCGGACTGGGACCAGATCAATTTGGTCCAATTTAACCGGACCGGACCGTATAGCCACCCCTACATATCACGAATGCCAGGGTTGGACAAAAGGTGGTGGAAGTGCTTTGTTCCCAATGCTTTGGTAAAGATGTCCGACAGTTGAGAAGAACTGTCTATCCTCAATGGCGTTATCTCCTTCGAAACCACACGTTCACCCACGAAGTAACAGTCCATCTCGATGTGCTTCGTGCGCTCATGAAAAACAGGATTAGCAGCAATATGTAGGCTGCCTGGTTGTCGCAGTGCGGAGGTGTCGGTTGTTTTCGTGGTACTTAGAGTTCAGTGAGAAGGAATCGCAACCACAGAACTTCACTGATAATACTCGCCATTGCTTGATACTCCACTTCAGGCTGAAGACCTCGAGACCACCTTCTACTTCTTTGTTCTCCATGAGACGGGGGCACCTCCTATATATATAATACCCTTGTGGTTGACCTTAGAGTCGTCTGGCATCCACTCCAATCCGCATCACAGTATGCAGTGAGCTCAAGCGACCCATCAGCTGGGAAAACCAAACCCTGTCTTAGAGACTTATTTAGATATCGAAGGACCCTCATTACCGCAGCTGCACGATCTGGACTTGGACGATTGACAAACTGAGACAAAATTTTAACAACATATGATATATTAGGTCGGGTTACCTTAAGGTAGAGCAGACGACCCACTAATTGTCTATATTTGCTTACATCATCTACCATGTCCTCCGCCGGCTTTGTGAGTGTATGATTTTGCTCCATGGGAAAACTGATCGAACGTGAGCCTGCAACACCTACATCTTTTAGGATATCCAAAGTATATTTTCATTGACTTAAAACTCCTCCATCGGGTGATCGGGTCACTTCAATGCCGAGGACGTATTTCAGAATCCCCAAGTCCTTGATACTGAACTTCGCATCCAAGAAGCTCTTAATTTGGCAATAAAATTCTTATCAGTGCCTGTCAAGATCACATCGTCTACATATATTAAAGCCGCAGCAAATGTCTCTCCCTTGCGATATATAAGTAGCGAGCGATCGACTTTAGAGGGGCGGAAACCAAGTTCAGACAATATGAGGGTAAACTTCTGCTACCAATTACAGTATGTATGCTGCAATCAATAAATCGACTTCTTGAGTTGAAAAACTCGCGTGTCCCCCGCCTCGTCGAACCCGGGTGGCAGTTTCATGTACACCTCTTCTTCAAGATCCCCATGCAGAAATGTGTTATTCACATCCAACTGATGCAAAGGCCATCCCCGAATAACCGCAATAACAATGAGAACCTGAACTGTGACAATCTTGGCCACAAGAGCAAAAGTGTCATGGAAATTGATACCCTCTATCTGAGTGAACCCTTTAGCAACCAAGCGCGCCTTAAATCGTTCAACAGAGCCATTCAGATAATACTTGACTTTAAAACCCCACTTTGCATCAATAGCCTTCTTGAGAGGCGACAAAAATGTCAATTCCCAAAACTAGAAGTTGAGTTAATAGTAACTCTTAATGAGATCGATACTCCATGTGGAGTGAATTACTTTACTTTGGGGGTACTTCTGATAGACTCACATGTGTGAATGTGGGAGTGGGGCCGCTCCTTATGAAACTTTGGAGGCACAAAGTTGCTAGAGCGTTCACTAAACCAGGATAACATGCAGGGCCACAAACGCACGAGCTAAGAAGAGAACACAACTTAATAAGAAGATTTGGTGTGCTACACTTTTGGAACTAGGAGTCGAGACTACTAGTCACCCTTATAAAATTGAAAGTGTAACCGCTATGCTGAGATTCAAATCTTCGCGATACCTTAGCTTATGCCCGATCTTATGGAACTCTTTATACTCAGAAATATTTTCAAAGAGCATAAACACAAACGAGAGAGTGTTCAAAGAGCTCCAGTTTTTGCACAAAACTGTCGAGCACCCAAGAGGATTTGTTTTTATCCTGGAGACGATCGGTTGATAGTCTGTCGTGCACAACGAAGGCAGTGTTGTGAACGTTCTAAAGAAAGCGACCTAGTCTGCGACTCAACTCCAAATTCGGTAATCGTTCTTTTTGTTGTTCTGTTGCTAACAATAAGTGCCTTAACTTCTCTTGTCATAGCCTCCCGCCAACGAGCATCCCTCATGACCTCCGAGAAGTTCCAAAATTCTGCCATCTTGGTAATAGCTGCAAGGTAAGCTTTATGTTCGGGACGAAACTGACGGTAACTAACCTGGTTTGACATCGGGTAGTGAACCGTGGATGCATCAGGAGCCTGACCAGGTAGCTCAACATCTTATATATTTACCAAATGACTTGGTGGATGTCTCTATCTAAGTCCCTGATGCAACATGGGCGCATTATGGCTAACCGCTGAATCAAGAGCAGCGATTTCAAGATAGTTGTCACCAAGCTCGTCATGCAATGAGTCCTCACAGCTCTGTCATGCAAGGCACGCAGATTGTCCCCATCGTGGTCATCTGGATCGGCCAACAGAGGTCGAGCGAGGAGCTCAAGAGAATCATGTGAAAGAGTAGGGTTGCAAGAGACATCGCAGGTGGGAGATGACGACGAGACTACTATAGCTGGCTGACGCTCACGGTAAGGAAAGTTTTCCTTGATGAAACAAACATCTCGTGACGTAACCACCTTCTGCGACCTAGTAAAACTTTAAAGGGTATCTGATTACCAAGTAGCTTGGAAGGTAGACGGTTAATGAGGTATGTGGTAGTTAACACGCAATCTCACCAGAGACGCACATGTAGCCCTTAATGAAAACAGAGTGCCCTGGCTGTTTCGAGAAGGTGACGATGTTTTCGTTCTGCCACCCCATTTTGCTGCTTATTTATGCAGGAAGTCTGCAGTAAAATACCATTCTCCTCATAATACTGTCGTAGCCCCGCAGACTGAAATTCCAAGCCATTATCAGTCTAAATCCGACACATCTGATAGAAAAACGGGACATATCGCTATACATCATATTTAAATTTCAACAAATAAACCCATGTAGCTCGACTAAAATCATCAACTATCGTCAAAAAATAACGGGATCCATCCAAAGCAGGGGTACGATAACCTCCCCAAATATCCATGTGAACAATCTAAAAAACTGCAAGGGTCTTAATCGAATGTGAAATAAAAGGCTTTCTAGTGAGTTTGGCACGAAGACATGAATCACAGTGATGCTTCTTGCGTCTAGAATCCGATAAAGACAAACAAGAATGTAAAACTCCGAGCTTCTCAATGGATGGATGCCCCAACCTCGCATGTTAAAGCTCTGACGTGACTTTATTGGCCGCTCCTGTGAATCTGGTGGGAATCCCATCATCAACACGAGCTCCTAGCTCCCCGAATCTTCTAAGGTAAAAGCTCGTCATGAAGATGACCTAGTCCAATCGTAGTCTTGGAGCATGAGTTCTGAATCACGCAAAGATCAACGACAAATGTTAATGTCACAACATTGTCCTTTGTGAAACAAATGACCGAAAGCAAATTACACTTGAAAGTTGGCTCAAGGAGGACTCAATTTAACCGAAGGCGAGAACTCAATTGTGTTGATCCTATACCCATAACTGGGACACTCGAGCCATCTAGAATTCGGACTGGCGAATGATGGTCTTTAGTGTTCACCCTATCTAGCCAACTAGAGTCACGCACAATATGCTCATGACATCCTGATTCGATGATCCATTCAAAAAGTTCGGGAGAATTACCAACCATGTGCTCAGTAGGTTATGAAATCAGAGGCATGGTCGGAGTCGGTAGCTGTTTCAACTGAGCAAACTGTGTTGCCAACAAACCTGTAATCGGACTCTCTTCATCTTCCACGTTCGCATCATGTGGCTGTTGCTTCCCCTTAGTCTTGTCGTGCCGTCCATCATTACCGTGCTCTCATTGGAGACCCTTACCTTGATCATTGGGGTACCCGATCAGTTTAAAATATATTTCGTGTGCCATTTCTTGTTTTAGTGGATACAACGAATAGGTTCCTCCCCGGACTCCCTTTCACGACGGGTTAGGAACGCAACTACTTCAATCGACAGACGTCGTCCACTCGTAATATAGTGCTCTCGCTCCTCAGCTGCAACAAGCTGATAAGCTTCAGCTAAAGACGGTGTTGGCTTAGTGAAAAGTGTTTACCCATTTGTTTTATTGTAAAGGTTAAATTTGGGTGTATTTTTTTAAACAAAATGTAAGAGTAAGTCGACCCACTCCGCTCCATAACTGCACGGATTTACCCACCCTTACTCGCATTAACGTAGCACGGGGTATGGATACTCTGCCCTTCCCAGTCCCATTTTCATCACTATTCACTATGAGAGATAATAAAAATTCCATTGTTCTAATATTTGAATGGACTTTCAATTTCCAAACCATACATGCGTCTCCATTAATTTGGGTCGAACCCTTCATAATAATCATATTGGCTTTACTAGATTTAGGGGTTGTTTGGTTTCTGTGATTGTTTGGTTGAGATTGTTACAATGGTTGTATTGTTTACAATTCATCGTTTTTCTGATTTTCTATACACAGACAATACATGTATTGTTTACTTCATGTGACAAAAATAATCATTAATAATAAATGATTGTACAATCTCAGCTATCTCAGTTTTTAGCTGAGATTGTGGAGATTGTACTTGTTGAGATTGTTTTTTTTCTTTTTCTTTCAACTTTAACCTTTAGAAGTTACTTTTTGCATTGGCAATGAGGGATACAAATGACATTTTTGTTAAAAAATTACTTTCCCTTTTAACAATTGAAAACACATTCACAAATACCATACACTGTAATCTACAATATACCAAATTTAACAATACATGTATAATATAATGCATGTGTTGTTCATGTACATCTATTTAACCATCAGAAAAACCAAACCAACCCTTAGTCCACAGCAGCATTGCAGCAGTCAGCTCGAGGAGCCGGTACCTCCACTACTCGGCTCGTTAGGGTTTTGAGTTTTGACAATTCCAATTACTAAACCCTATCTTACCTCTGCTTCCAATTCTCCTCTCCCTCTCTTCCTGACACCAGTTCCTCTCTTCCGTCGTCTTCGCTGGGATTACGATGGAAGCGCCGCCGCCGACGGAAACCGGTGCTAGTTCCGGGACCGTACAGAGGGCCATCGCCGCTCTTCAGGCATGGCGAGCTACCAAGCTGAAGACCCAGAAAGCTCAACTCCTAGAACAGGACGAATTCATGTACGTTGTTATCTCTCTCAAGAAGATCCCGGAAAAGGGCGTCGGCCGAGTCAAGCCGTACAAAGTCAGTCTCCCTCACCGCCTGACAAACCCTGAAGACGGAAGCTCCGAGCTCTGCTTGATCATCGACGACAGACACAAATCTGGTCTCACCAAGGAATCCGCCAAGAAGAAGATCGATAACGACGGGATCCCCATCTCCAAAATCATCAAGCTTTCCAAGCTCAAGACCGATTACCGCCCCTTCGAGGCGAAGAGGAAGCTCTGCGATTCGTATGACTTGTTTCTGGCCGACAGAAGGGTGCTCCCTTTGCTGCCTAAGATGTTGGGGAAGGAGTTTTTCAGGAAGAAGAAGATTCCGGTGCCGATTGATTTGAAGCACAAGGGTTGGAAGGAGCAGATTGAGAACGCCTGTGGCTCTGCTCTAGTATTTGTCAAGACTGGTACTTGTAGTGTTGTGAAGGCAGCGAAGCTCTCGATGGAGAAAGATGAGATTGTGGAGAATGTGATGGCTACCATTAATGGGGCTGTTGAGAAGATTGTGCCTAAGAAGTGGGGTGGTGTTAGGTCTATTCACTTGAAGCTGCTCGATAGCTTGGCTTTGCCTGTGTACGAGGCAGTTCCGGAGTTGAAGTTGAAGATCGAAGGTCAGAAAGTGGAGGTAGAAGAGGAGACGGAGAAGGAGCTGGAGAGAGAGAATCTTGAGGAGGGGAAAACTGGGAAGAAGAAGAAGAAGGGGAGAATTAGCGAGATTCGGTATATGGACACCAATGGCGATGCTGAGGTTGATGGCGAGGAACTGGCAAGTTATGGTGACCAGGAGACAGAGGCTGGTGGGATTAATGAAGTTGTAGTTAAGAAGAGGAAGAAGGGAGTTAACGAGGAAAGTGAGAAGAGAGCCAAGAAGGTTTCTAAAGTGAAGAGTGTGGATGGCGCCAAACGAAAGAAGGATGTCAGTAAAGGGACAAATGAGGCAGCCATCAAGCTAAAAAAGAAGAAGAAAGTGTGAAGCACAAACAATAAGCTCGGGTTAATCATGCGTCGTGCTGCTTGTTAGACATGGCCGCAAGTCCAGTATCACTGCCTCTTTGTTCCGTGTAAGCAATTTTGGCCTTCTGTTATCAACTTGTTGAAGATTTAAGCTTTTATTTAGTTTGGGAAGATAGTCCTTTTTATTTTGGGTTTAGTCAATCAGACTCTGTATCGTCATGTTCAATAGAGAATGAGAAACTGAATGGTAGAGTTTCTAATTGACCATTGTTGCAGAATTGGTTACTCTTTGTCACTATATTTGCCCTTCACCTATTTCTTGGACACTTCAACTTTAGTTCATGATAACAACAATCGTTCTCCATCAAGCTCAGCTCTACATTTGTGCTTTGTGTCCAACCCCCACTAGTTGGTGGCTTTCTAGTGTTTTGCTGACGTTGCACTAGATACTACCTGGTTAGTTTCACGGCTTCAGATCATATTTTTCATAAACAAATGTGTCTTTCTGTGACCTACTTGAAATTACCGTGTAAGTCTATGCAATGAGTTCAGCCATGGCTGCACAATTTGAATTCAAATTGTCGCAGATCTGCGAAGACAGATTTCAGGTTCAGAAGCTGTTATATCCCAAGAGGGTTGTTGATGAGGGCCACAAGCGTTCTGGGTAGACAGTCATACTGATGTGGACCAGGAAAACCTTAAAACACAATACCTTCTTGTCTAAAGAACCTTGCCTAGGTGATTATGATACAGAATTCTACTAATCTTAATGTTTACAAGTGAACTCGGCCGGTGCTGCAAAATAGAATGGTTCCGAGAGGGTGGTTGTTGAGCACCGCAGGGGTTGTGGTAGACAGTCCTACCGATGTTGACCAGGCATCTAAAAGCGCAATACCTTTCAATGTCTTCAAACGAACATGCGAATGCTAAGTGATTATGATATATAATTCCACTGATCTTAGTGTTTACAAGTGGACTAGCAATAAACTTTGGAAAATAAGTTGCTTAAGGTTTGTGATGGCATGGACGGAGTGCGTGACTTAATACCCATGTTCTATCCGATGATACTACATGTTGGAGTGTGTAATATCCGTGCGTAACTTAATACCCATGTTCTATCCGACGATACTACATGTTCTATCTTACATGTTATTTGAAAAATATATATTCAAAATTTTACTTTTTACGATAAAACAAAGGAGAAAATACTTTATGAATGAAAATAGTGATAATAGAGTGGGTAATTGAGTCTAATTAGTTGAAAGATCGAGTCTAACTAGTTGAAAAAGTCAAAATAGAACAAATATGAATAGATACGGTAGGAAATTGAGATAGAATGGGGCAAGAACGAGGCGGACGGGGCATGGCGGGTCAGAATTAGATACCCAGCTCCACGCTATTACGGGTCAGGTAATACACGGCCCATCGCAGGTCAGGTCGGATAATACATGCGGAGCGGGTTCAAATTGAGTTTACTACTAGAAATGAGTTCCAATTGTTACTAATAGGATGACAATGAGACGAGTACCCATGGGTAAGACTAGCTCCGTACATCCAACATTATAATATCTAAAATTTTATAAGTAAATTTCAATTTTAACATTAAATGCATCTACTATATCATGAAGTTGGCAACAAGACAATCATTCTCAATAGGGTTTAAAGCATCTTATACTAAAACATCAGATCCAAGCGATCTTTTCGTAGGCGTTTGCCCCCTTCTTATTTAATTAGGGCTAACAACGGATACGACAAGACCACTTGCTATTGGTGTTTCACGATAAGTATTGGAAATGAACGGAGAACTGGTGGAACGTGGGGAACCACATATTGGAATTCCTTCCTTTTTTTACAGGACTTCCCTATTTGTCTTGTGTAGAGTAGTTTCTCTCCGATATGGTCACCACTGTGATTAGACAAAGGTCTATGGCAACTTAGTCTTCTTTCTACCACAACTTGAATCGGAATACCACACCGACCTTTCTATAACTCCAAGTACCCTTTTATAGTTCAGGTAGGTTTAGGTATAGCAGGACTTGAACCTGCGACCATTAGGTTAAAAGCCCAATGCTCTACAACTGAGCTATACACCCCCCAAATCCTACACCTTTTTAAATCCAATCATAGATATTATCCCATTAATCCCTCTCTTCTTTTTTCTATTAGCCTTCATTTGGCAAGCTGCTGTCTCAAAGGTGAACACTTTTCGAATTCTCGGATTGGGCTAGTTGTCCTATGCATTCCTGAATAACATTGTCTAGCACATCAACAAGTTTATTCAGTTCCATCTCTTTCCGGACCAACCCCTAGTTCTTTCCGTAGGTCAAGAACCACATTTGAAAACTTGCTTGCCCACTGGAAAGGCTGAAACTTGTAAATGGAGTTAAGATTTTCTCCCTCTGTATATCAGAAACCATTACACTAGCCTTCTTTAGAAGATTTTGAACTAGTAGTTTATAGGTCTCCTTACTGATAGGTAATACAAGGGATCTCCCAATTCGTAATTTCTTAATAGGAGCCTCCTTTACTTGACCTGGAGAATGAGCCACTTGTTGGCAGATTTTAGAAGGATAAATAGATCCCAAAAAAGATAGACTTACCCCAATCAATTATATTTATTTGGCACATCGTTGTCAATATGAATGTTAATGTGTTGAGAAAAACACACTAAAAAAAGACTTGTAGTTTTTGTAACTGGAACGTGTTTTCTTAAACCACCCATAAGAGCCATAATTTGACTCTTATCTGGAGAATAGCTCACAATACTATATAGCTGAAAATAGCTAGGCCAATTTTGAGTCCAATGGCTAACTCATAGAAACGATGAGATTGGCGACTTGCCTTCGATATCTCAATATTCTTTTCATATCTGTATTCTACTACTTTCCGCGGATATACTTCCGAAATTCGAAGTGAAATTTTTGATTTTCATGTTCCTACTCGTCGTGGGAAAGAAAAATAAGAAAGAAATGATCCCCTGAGAGCTTGTCCAGTACCTCCAGTACCCAAAATACATCTCCTTCACCCCCCTAGAGATAGGGATTACTTTCTTGTGGTAGTAATTGCGAATGAGCAAGTAGGGGGCGACAACTAAAGAGCTAGCAAGACTAACCACAATTGCAAGAATAGGTTTACTTTCAGTTGCTCTTTTACACGTAAACATGAGATTGAGATGTTTAAGGTAAGATATAGTATAATGTAATCCACATTATTATTCTCTGGCTCTGGTACATTTACTAAGTAATAACTTACATAATCTTGTTCACACGAGGGAAAAAGTGAAAGAGTGAAAGGAGAGTTGATGGAAAGGAGTTATGTTTTGATTTGGGTGGCCACTCAATTGCATTTCTACTATTTATTTTCTTGAGTTCCCTCACTATTGTTGATAAGTTATAATTTGATCCATTTATTTTTTATATGTGAAGAAATGCTATTGGTGGAGTGGTTAAAACCATACCTACTCCAATCAATGTGGGAATTCCCTGCATTGAATGGGTCGGGAGCAGGCAGGTACCCACGGTCATGGGTTTGATTGCCATCCCTAATTACTAATAGTCTAATATTAGGTTACCTAATTCACTTACATTGCCCCAACGCTCCCGTGCTAATTCGGTAAAACGCAAATTTTCCGTAGAACATCAAAAAGTCGCAAATTTTATACGTACAGAGCGCGATTTTCTAATTGAAGAGCGCAGATTTAGGGCCATCATCATTTTTAATGAATTAGCAGTGCAAGAAGCAAATACTTCCTCCCACCAACTGCTCTTGCCACTACTGTACAATCAGATGAGGACTGAGCCAAGGTGTTACTCACTTCCCTTCAATGCCGCAATGGTGGAGGAACAGAGGTGGCAACTTGGGTGGGCTGTGAAGCGGACCTATTGGTGAAAGACGTAAAGAAGCTACAGACAGAAATTGAGAAGCGATCCGTGCGCCGACGATTTAGTACAGACAAGCGCAGTGGAGGCTGGGGGATCTGAGAGCAGAGCAAGGGATAACAAGGGTGGACAACAAGCTAGGGTATGGTTATGGATGGTTGTTCCAGGAGATACTCAACTTCAATTGTCAAGAAAATGCGTTCTCATTACCTAACATGATTGGAGTTGTCCGATCAGAGGCTGAGAGTTGGTAGTCGATAATCATTAGCAAGAACTAAGAATCACCTAGCTCATCCGCTAAGTTAAAAAAATTCTTAGTTACAACCATGGTTCAAAAAGGCACGCTTAATCTCACACTTAGGCACGCCTAGGCGCAAGGCAATAACAAAACGCCTCGTCTAGGGGTTTCACGCCTAATTAGATACTAGAACACGTCATGGAGTAAGGAGACATATAAGTCTCTCCTTAACATTACTAGATGGAGCTAGTAAGTCAATATTAAAGGCCAAAAATTAACATCAACTACGAAATCAATTTTCTATTGCAATATTTTCAACAGCTCAAGAACTTTGTGAGCTATTGAGCTATGATTCTATGAATTCGTGAGCTATGTTCTTGTCATTAAGTGTTGAGTAAGTTATTAATCATTTTAACTGAAGTGAGGAAGTATTGTAGATAATTATTTCACTCATCATGCAGTGCGAATAGCTATTTTTCTTCCAACGCCTAGACACACTTAGTCTACGTCTAGGCGAGCTAGGCGCAAGGCAAAGGCTCAACGCCCGCCTTACGCCTAGCGCCTTTTTGAACCTTGGTTACAACAGACTGACATAAAGCAAAAAATAAAGGTAATCAAGAGTTTGAGAGTTGCAAACAATAATTGAACACTCTTACTGAAAGCTAAGTGGTTTACCAATGATACCTGCACACAGTTCTGTAAAATTTTGTGTGTTTTTTTAAAATGTAATGACTAAATTTGTCATGATGAAAGAAATAAAGTATAATGGTTGAGATTTTGTCTAAATCAAAAGCACACAAAAAATATACAAAAAGATCAGGTCGTTTGGATGGAACATTTCCAAAATGAGGCAATTTGGATCAAATGTTCCATTTTAGAAAATGAGACAATTGTGTGAGATATTTGTACATAATTGACTTGTTTGGGTTATTATTTGATACGAGACAATGAGGTTGAGACATTTTCTGAAAATACATTTTTACCCTCATTCTTTTATCCTTCTTCTTCATCTTCCTCTCCCACTCTTTCTTGCTGGAAGTCCATGAATTTCCAGAACTAAAAGATTGATAGGCTTGAGCACGAATTATGGTGTTGAAATTGAAAAGCCCATGGCTTGGTACCAAAATCCCCTTTGCCGAGAACACGGATGAAGAAAGCAAGAAATGGATTCAACAATAAATCTCTCTCTCTAATTTGGTCATTCGGTCATTGCCATTGCCCTGTAACTAAGAAATAGCATACCAACGATGTGGCAGACGATCGAACCTTCTCCGAACCTTTCTTCCACGTCCTCCGGCGATAGATTCCGATCTCGCTCAAGATAGAAGCTCTTCGTCTCCTGTTAATGCTCCCTTGATCTCTAGGCTCTAGCCATCTGGAACTATTTTATACCCAAAACTAGTTGGGAGAGAAAGAGAGAGAGAGAGAGAGAGAGAGAGAGAGAGGCCTCGGTGGTCTCTACAGGGGGAGAGTGGGAGAGGGGAAAGAAAATAAAAAAGGATAAAGGAAAGTGGCAGCTTTGGAAAAAGTAAACATAAAACGAGGCAATTGAGAAAACCTCCCCCATACCCAAGTATTTTCAATTGTCTCATAATGGAGCAATCTACAATTCCCCATGTACAATTGATTCATTCCTTTTTTTGGTAGCCAAATGAGACAATTTGTTCCAATTGTCTCATTTTGAGATATTTGTGTCAAATTGCTCCATAAGAAAGATCCATCCAAACGACCCCATATGTAAAACTGAAGAAAAAAAAAACTCACCTGTCCAAAGGGAGATGTTCAAACTATTGTTTTTATGAAACAACAAACAACTTTATACGTTTTAATCAACTTCTTTCATTGACTAACAGCCCTTCAAAAACAACAAAATAATTCAAAGAATGAGTAAATGAAGACCTCATCTAAGTTTGTAAACGGATGAGGAATTGGACACACAGCTTGCAAGTCTACAATACAAACAATCATCAAGTGCTAGCTTGAACTAATGTTTCATTGAAACGGTCAGAAAGCAACCTATATATATATATATATATATATACCTGTTTATTACACGCTTTCACATCATAGTGGCTCAAATTTTCTTGAGGAATTTGAGTGGAGTCAATGGATAACTCGCCCAATGCCCATCCTAGCAAACGGTATGTACAAATAGTAGCATTATGATCAATAGGAAGCTAACTATTTCGCACCATTCTCATAAAAAAAAAAAAGCTAATTGCCGCAATACTACTCAATCTAAGAGTTGAAAACCACTTGAAAAGAATGTGAAACGCGGAAAAGGACTTAATGGACTACCTACCATCTCACCCTTAAATGCCTGTAAATAATGCATGCATATCGGGTAGCCATTGAAATAAGGTTATATTTTCCCCCCTAGATCGAAGTGAAGGAAGGAAGAAACATCAATTGACTCACTCAATGAAGAAGGTCTTCTTATTGGAAGACAATTAATTAATAATAAAAAGGAAAGAAGGCATCCAAATTAGGATTTCCCGGGAACAAAGATCCTCCATCAATGCTTGTTTCTTTCCTCTGGCAACAAACAATCAGCAAGAAAATCAATTGACGCCAGAGAAAAGCCCATACTCAAACCCAAATCAATCAATCAATCCCCAGGCACATGATCATCATCTCTTGTTCTCTCCCATTGGTTCATCAATTACATACCATGGTTCATCAATGAAGAAGCTCTTCTTTCCAACATCCTCAAGAAAACGAACGGAAAAGAAACCCTAGCAAGAACGTACGTAAGCGTAATCTAACTATAATATGTTCATCCCCATTACCATGCAAATTACGGCACAAGCATTATGGATCAAGCGAAGCGCCTCCTCTGTACCCGCGACCTATGGAACCCTTTCAATACCACATTTGTACAGACCTGCGGCATGCTCCTCGTCTCCCAGATATTCCACGTCATCCTCAAGCCCTTGGGCCAGCCCGGCCCCGTCGCACAAATTCTGGTACGTACGTACGGGGAAACTTTGCTCCTTTGGTGGTGGTGGTGGTTGTTGTTGTTGTTTTAATTTGTTGGTTTAGGCAGGATTGGTGCTGGGGCCGTCACTGCTGTGCAAAATCGAGCGGGTGCGGCAGATATTCATCCAGCCGGCGTTCGAGGCGTACAGCTTCCTCCTCCTCTTCGTGTTCCGGATCCTGTTCATGTTCAGCATCGGGCTGGAGGCGGACCTGCCTTACATGTCAAGGAACATGAAGCGGATCGGCGTGATCGCGGCCTGGAACCTGGGCGTGTGCGGCGCCTTCGGAGCCGCGGCTTCCTTCTTCGTCATCTACCTCCTCAAGGTGGCGTCCCACAGGTTCGCCTTCGCCATCATCATCATGATCATCGTCGCCAGCACCGCCTCGCCCGTCGTCGTCCGCCTCATCGCCGAGCTCAAGTTCGACACCGCCGACACCGGCAGGCTCGCAATCTCCGCGGCCTTGTTCATCGAGCTCTTTTGCATCGCCTGGTACTCCACCTACCTCGCCTTCAGTGCGGGCAACATGTTTGGCTTTGCACTTGTTTGCATCCTCGGGACTGGGATCGTCGCCTACGCCAATAGGTACAGTTTTGGGGGGATCTCTCTCTTGTTTGCATTAAACGATCGATCTCATTTGTTAAGTGGTTGATCATTCTTTAAAAAAAATGGTCTACCGTTTCACCAAGTGAATGGTCAACCACTTTTCAAGAAATGATCTACCACTTCCCGAGATGATCGACCTTATGACGCACTTATATATTTCTAATATAATTTTAACAAACGGATCCTCAGATTCATGGCGATGTGGTGCAACAAGAGGAACAGGAACATGAAGTTCGTGCCGGGCACGGAGATGTCGGCGATACTCCTCCTCGTCATCCTGCTATCCTTCATGATCGAGAAGCTAGGGTTCAACAGCATGATCTCCTGCTTCCTCGTCGGCGTGGCTTTCCCCAGGGAAGGCAAGACCACCAGGACCTTGCTCCACCGGCTGACCTATGCGGTCAACAACTTCATCCTCCCCATCTACTTCGGCTTCAACGGCTTCCGGTTCGACGTCAACTACCTCATCAGCGTCAGGAACTGCATCGTGGTTGCGCTGGTCATCGTGCTCGGCATCGGAGGAAAGATCATCGGGACGCTCTGCGCTTGCCATCAGTTGAACATCCCCAGGAACGACGCCGTCGTGCT
The DNA here is from genome assembly GCA_964030455.1 of Linum trigynum. NCBI lineage: Eukaryota > Viridiplantae > Streptophyta > Magnoliopsida > Malpighiales > Linaceae > Linum > Linum trigynum. The sequence goes on along the minus strand of OZ034820.1, from coordinate 9,044,703 downwards.
TGCTTTCATTCTCAACTTGAAGGGCCATGGCGAGCTTCTTGTCATTGAGGCTTTCTCCAGGTCAGATGTAAGTTCCGTTCCCTGTCTTACTTTTCTTTTCTGGACATGCATGCAAATGGATGCTTTTAACCAATATTATGTAATATATTCACTCGGTCTAATTGTTTTGTTGTCTTAATTCGCGAATGGACAGACATGGTGGGACGACAACACGCACAAGCTGGTGATCATCATAGTCGTGATCAACACCCTAATCGCCGGTCCAGTAGTTTCCTTCATACTCAAACGCGACGCCAAGTACTTCGCCCACAAACTCACCTTCTTGGAATTCCTCGACCCTGAGAAGGAGCTCCGCTTCCAGCTCTGCGTCTACGAGTCCCGCCACATCACTTCCAAGCTTGGCCTCATCGCCTCCATGACCGGATCCAACCGCTCCCCTACCGTCACCTACCTCCTCCACCTTGTCGAGCTCCAGAAACGACACCGCCGCAAGAAAAAACTCATGTACCACCAACTTCAGGTAAGATAGTTGAGTGCATTGTTAATCGGATCAACGGTTGGGTCAGTAGAACTGCCAAACCAGTTATGGTCCGATTTAGAGTTTGGATGATTATGGATGGACCAAACGGGTTTTCACGGTTCAACATAAAACCAGATGAACCACTACAATTTAACTGGTCCACTGGTTTACTATTTTAACCACAAATGTTTTTAAGAAATTATTTTAGCATAAACTCAAATCATCAAACCATGATTATTAATTTCAAACATGTTTTTTCTACTCATTTTTCAACCTTGTTTTCGTTTTTATGTGGTCCACTACCAACTGGCACCATAATTTTTAGCTTGAATTAAAAAAATTATGATTTCTTTTGTGAGACGGTTTGAATGATTTATTAGATATTTTGGTGATGATATGAATTTGAAATTGTTTATGGTCAATGATAACATCAATTTTAAATGAGTGTAATATACAAGTCTTATATGTTATATATCAAGAACGGTTGTATCAACGGTTTTTGTAACGGTTAACTACTAAATCTAAACCACTAACTTTCCAGTTCAGCCTCTGTCTGATTCTAAAAATAAAGGTTGAATGAGTCACTAATCGCAAAATCCGGCTTTTTGCCGGTTAACCAACATGTCACTTAGTTTCAGTAATTCGAGTTATTGGGAAATGATTTATATTTCTTACATGTCTCAAACGAATGACTACTTGTGGGGTTTTCAATTTGCACAGAGTAAAATATCATTCATATGCTAGGCTTTCAATTTAATATATCATTATCATCACTTCTCCTAAACCATTGTTTATATAAGGGGTTCTCATAAGAATTCAAAGTCTGGCTTCTCAATTGAAGGTTCTGATATCATGTTAACGAACAAATCACTTAGTTTCAAAATATTGAAATAGTATTTATATAAGTTTTTTTTTATCACTTACATGGCACCTCATTAGAATAGTTACTAAAGCCTTAAAACTGGTTATAAACCTTTTAGTGACCAAATAATTTTGGTAGTTGATGTAGCCCGTTACGAATTATGCTGAATTCTGACTTGTTATTAACATCAGGACGGCGACCAGTTCAGCGACGACGACGAGTACGGAGGTAACGACATAGTCGAGATCAACGACGCCGTGGACGCGTTCACAACCGACAGCAAGATCCTCGTCCACCAGAACAAGGCCGTGTCGTATTTCCCGAAAGTGTACGAGGACGTGTGCTCAAGCGCGGAGGACCTGCGGGTGTCGATCGTGTTCCTGACGTTCCACAAGCACCAGCGGCTGGACGGGAAGCTGGAGAACGACAAGGACGGGATGAGGATTGTGAACCAGAAGGTGTTGCGCCACGCGCCGTGCTCGGTGGGGATATTCGTGGACCGTGGGCTCACTGGGTTCCAGCTGCCGAGCCCGGAGCTGGCCCAGAATGTGGCTACATTGTTCTTTGGTGGGCCCGACGACAGGGAGGCCCTGGCTTGTTGCAAGAGGATAGCCATGCATCCTTACGTGAACTTGACGATTATTAGGTTTCAGTCGTCGGGCCAGCCCAAGAAGAAGGAGGTGCATGATAGGAACGGTGAGGACGAGGAGCAGCATATTTCGATCTGCAGCTATGAGGTGGACATGGCTATAGATAATGTTTTCATGGAGGATTTTTGCAACCGGTACGTGCATGATAAAACTCGATCATCTAATTGATTAACCACACTAAATTCCATCGAATTATAAATTTTACGTATATATATATATATAAATCTTGTTTCAGATATGTGACGTCAGGAAAGGTGAAGTACGTGGAGAAGAGGACGGAGAACGGAGAGCAAACGGTGGAGATACTGAAAGAGATAGGAGAAATGTACTCATTGTTCATAGTAGGGAAAGGCGGGCGGGGGAATTCTCCGATGACGACGGGAATGAGCGATTGGGAGGAATGCCCGGAGCTAGGGGCCGTCGGCGACATTCTGGCTTCTGCGGAGCTTAATTTGGGTGCTTCCGTTTTGGTCATTCAACAGCATAGAAGTGCTACTGATGGGCATGAAGATAACGAGAATCCCGTTCTAGATGATGACGATTAATGATATATGCCCATGACGAGGATTAGTGTTTTTTTACTTTCTTCCCTTTTCATCATCCTTTATTTTGTTGGATTTTCATCGATTGTTAATGAAGTAGCTACAGTTTAATTAGGTTATAGATTTTACGGTAGTAGTGTACGTTTGAATTCGGGTAAATAAAGAAAAAAAGATTTGATTGTACATATGTTTTTTCTTAATAATGTTAGAGAGTGGTATCAAATCCAACATAACCTTCTCCCAACAACTCGAGTTATTGGGACCAACTGGTTTATGACATGGTATCAGAGCTAGTTTGGCCAAGTGGTCGTGTGTTCGAATCTCCACGACCCCCAATATTAACAGTTGATTAAAGCACAAGGTATGGTGGACCTGTGCAAACTGCAAGCCCATGAGTTGGCTTTCGTTTGAGGGGCGTGTTAGAGAGTGGTATCAGATCCAACATAACCTTCTCCCAACAACTCGAGTTATTGGGACCAACTGGTTTATGACAAATAAAAATTGAAAAAAAGTTAGACGTAAACCGCTACATAGTGAAGTTATTCTACAACATCAAATGAAACTAACTCCAAAGAGGACAACAACACGGCTATACGTGCCACTCAATGGGCTTAATTGGCAGTCCACAGAACCTCTCTAAAAACTGTACAATGAGGAGATGACTCAAGTAATTTTTCTCCAACTTCCTCTCTTAATTTTTCTCCAACTTTTTTTTTATCTATTCCCCGCCAAAGATGAGCAGAGAGCCTGGCGTGACCAACTGGCGGATTTCATTGGCCTCGCTAAGTGTTGGATAGGTGCAAGTCTGGGATATCAGGTGGTCATTGAATCTCTACTGATATTTACTTCTTAATCTTCCTTTCGCTTTGTCTGTGTTTTCATTTTTATAAGAGATTTTGTTTGGTTTGTTGGCTAGCTCTGCTTTGTGACTGTAATTAATTGATTTTGCAAATGGAGTTTGTAAAAAGGAAGAATGCGGAAAAGAAACGACGCGCGAGATTTACGTGGTATCCCCGGAGACCGGGACTAATCCACGGAGAGCATAGCCCTCATGCTGAAGTTCTCACTATCAATGAAGAAGACACCAGCTACCTCTGCGTTAGGGTTGCAGGAGGCGGCAACAAAAGCACTTATACCCTTCGACTAATTAACATGGGTATAGTGCAAATTACAGAAAGGTCCCAAAGAAATAAAACTAACCAAACAACTCCAAACCGAGACTAATCAGGCTCAATACTCCCCCCTCAAGCTGAAGCATGCAGGTTACAAATGCCAAGTTTGGACAACAGGAAATGAAATTGTTTGGTTCCCAAAGCCTTGGTAAAGATATCCGCAAGCTGTGAACTGGTATGGACCTTGCGCGGCTGAATGTCGCTCGAAGCCACCCGCTCACGAACAAAGTAACAGTCCATTTCAACGTGTTTAGTCCGTTCATGGAAGACCGGATTAGCAGAAATGTGGAGAGCAGCCTGATTATCACAGTAGAGAACGGTGGGCGAGCGTTGAGGAACTCGCAACTCACCTAGAAGAAAGCGAAGCCAGAGAACTTCACTGGTAGTACTGGCCATGGCACGGTACTCGGCTTCAGCATAGGAACGCGAGACAACGCGCTGCTTCTTAGCTCGCCAGGAGACAGGGGCCGTGGCAAGTTTAATGTAGTAGCCTGTCATCGAGCGACGAGTCGACCAACAGCCGGCCCAATCTGCATCACAGTAAGCTGTCAACTCCAAAGTACTGGCGGCAGGCAGAAAGAGACCCTGACCGGGGGCAGCCTTCAGATAACGTAGAACCCGATGAGCTGCTTCAACATGAGCAGGACTGGGAGAGTGCACAAACTGGCTAAGAATGTTGACGGAGTAGGCGATGTGAGGCCGAGTGATAGTAAGGTAGAGAAGTCGGCCGATAAGACGCCGATACGCACTTACTTCGTCTGCCTGTTCATCATGAGGCTGTGTGAGAGAGTGATTCTGCTCCATAGGAAAACCACTGGGACGGGCCGCACCCAATCCTGAATCAGCCAAGATATGAGAAGTGTACTTGCGCTGACAAAGGACAATGCCTTCAGGTGACCGTGCAACCTCTATGCCATGAAAATACTTGAGAGGACCCAAGTCTTTGATGCTGAAACGATCACGTAAGAAGGTCTTGACACGAGAGATGACGTCGGGAATATCACCAGTCAACACGACGTCATCGACATAAATCAAGACAACAACGAAAGTACCAGGTCGCTCATAGAGGAAAAGCGAAGGGTCAGCCTTTGAGACAACAAAACCAAATTCCTGAAGAGCCGAGGTAAACTTGGCATACCAATTCCGTGATGCCTGTCGGAGTCCGTAAAGAGACTTGCGCAGGCGGCAAACACGTTGATCTCCTGCATGGGAAAAACGCGGTGGCAGCTTCATGTAAACCTCCTCGTCAAAGTCACCATGGAGGAAAGCATTGTTCACGTCCAGCTGGTGCAAAGGCCAGGATTTGTGAGCAGCAACTGCAAGAAGAACTCGAACATTAACGAGTTTCGCAACGGGTGCAAAAGTGTCATGGAAGTCGATGCCCTCCAACTGCGTAAAATCCTTAGCAACAAGACGAGCCTTGTATCGCTCCATAGTGCCATCAGGACGATACTTGATCTTGTAAACCCACTTCGAATCAATGGCCCGCTTGCCAGGGGGCAATAACTCGAGAGTCCAAGTGTCATTATCCTCGAGAGCTGTGATTTCCCGCTGCATGGAATCCCGCCATTCCTAGTATTTTGCCGCTTGGGAGAAGTGATGTGGCTCGACCAGGGAGGTGACAGCAGCCAAAAAAGCACGATAGTCAGGTGATAAACGATCATAACTGACATAATGTGAAATTGGGTACTGGACCGAATTAGAGGAACGGGAACCATGAAATGTTACCTCATAGGGCTCGAGTCGGGAAGGAGGTCGGCGATTGCGAACTGGATTGCGCCGTGGAGGGGGGCGGTGATGGTGTAGTAGTAGCGGGAGGAGAAGACTCCACGTCAGAATGCTCCTCATCAGCGTCATCATCATCATCATCATCATCAGCGACCTCGACAGCATTAGGAGCCAAGTCATCGTGGTGAGGAGAAGTAGCGGCGTCCACATGGGGTCCGGAATCACTATCAGGCGAGATCCAATCAGCAGGATCCTCATCAGCCGAAAGGAAAGGCGGCTCGCCAAGGAGAGGACCAGAGCGTTGCATGGGGAGCTCATGCACGTGAGACTGAGACCGGAATTGTGCATGGGAAGGTGACCTGGGTACGTGTGAAGAGGATGAGGCGGGTTCCCGAAATGGAAAGCAGTCCTCAACAAAATGAGTGTCACGAGAGACAAGGATGCGACGGGTCTGAAGATCAAAGACGCGGTAGCCCTTCTGGTTGCCGGGATAACCCACGAAAACACACGGTCTCCCCCTTTCGACGAACTTGTCAAGGTCGTGGTGCGTATCCTTGACGTAAACAAGGCACCCAAAGCTGCGGAGGTGACTATAGGTGGGGGTTTTGCCGAGAAGCACCTGAAAAGGCGTCTTGTGGGAGATGACCGGAGAAGGCAGCCGATTAATGAGGTAAGCGGCAGTGACAACACACTCTCCCCAAAAACGAATGTGAAGACCAGCGTAAAACATGAGCGCACGAGCAGTCTCGAGTAGATGTCGATGCTTACGCTCAACCACTCCGTTTTGTTGGGGCGTGTCAGTGCAAGAGGTCTGAAGTAAAATGCCCTTCTCCTCGTAGTAAGCCCCGGGCTTAGCTCGCGGATGACCGGGCGGGCAGCCTATGAGACGATAACAAGTCTCACGGAGATGACCCACCTTGTTGCAATTGATACACCGCAACTTCTCACGATCGTCCTTAGGGTCCTTGTCCGCCACTTGGGCTTTGAAGCCAGCCGTGTCAACAGGAGGGCGCCGACCATTAGTAAGCAACATGTGTTGCTCCTCGGCCGAGACGCGTTGATAGGCGTCTGCAAGTGTAGGCGTGAGCCGAGAGCTCAAGATTTGCCACCGAACAATCGCGTAACCATCGTCGAGTCCAAGCAAAAATTCAAATAATCTCTCTGTCTCTTGTTTCAATTGATGTTGTGAGAGCAAGTCACAACGGCACCCGCCACAAGTGCACCTAGGACAAACACAACGCGGCACCACACTCACGGCATCAAGCTCGTCCCAGTACGAGCGTAACTTGGTGTAAAACGCGGAGACAGATAGCTTCTCCTGGCGTAGCGAGCTGATCAATCGACGCAACTCATAAGCACGCTGCGCCGATCCCTTGCTAAAACGGTTCTGCAAGTCAGACCAGATGTCGCGCGCCATGGAAGCCATGCGGACGCTGTTGCGAACCTCTCGCGTCATGGAAGTTTTGAGCCAACCCTTAACGGTGGCGTCGCACCGATCCCATGCCTCTTGGCGACGCGGGGTGCCGGCCTTTGCACGCGGCAGCGAACCGTCGACGAAAGCCATCTTATTTTTAGCGATGAGAGTCTCGGTGAGATCATTAACCCACTCGCCATAGTTGAGATCTGTAAGTAAATCACTACCAAAAAGCTGCGCCGGATTCTTAGAGGGATGGAGGTAAAGAGAGTTGATGGGAATTACCTCGTCGGCCACAGGAGAGCCGCCAGACCCACCGCTCGTAGAATCCTCGTCCTTGCTCATGATGAACCAACACGAAGGTCTAGATGTTATTGCTCTGATACCATGTAAAAAGGAAGAATGCGGAAAAGAAACGACGCGCGAGATTTACGTGGTATTCCCGGAGACCGGGACTAATCCACGGAGAGCATAGCTCTCCTGCTGAAGTTCTCACTATCAATGAAGAAGACACCAGCTACCTCTGCGTTAGGGTTGCAGGAGGCGGCAGCAAAAGCACTTATACCCTTCGACTAGTTAACATGGGTATAGTGCAAATTACAGAAAGGTCCCAAAGAAATAAAACTAACCAAACAACTCCAAACCGAGACTAATCAGGCTCAATAGAGTTTGCTCGAACGGGAACAAACATATCTGAACATTGCAAGAACAATGCTTTTTTTTTCCAGTCTCTGCTTCCATGTTCATTTTCCTTTCATTGATAGTTGATTTCAGCACTTCCAAATAACAGAGTTGTACTTTCTCGAGTGGAGTCGGTAGGCCTGAGGCTTGTTTGGACCAAGTCGGTTGGTATGAGTTGGTGCAGCAAGGGCAGACGTTGATAACCAAAATAGGTTGATGAGTGATTACAAAAGAAGGTTTTCAGCTCTTTTGATTTGAGGTAGGTCTTCTTTTCTCTTGGTTTATTTTCCCTTTGATTTTTTAATATTTGTTCAGTCTTTGATTTCAAAAGTGAGACCGTTTGTTTGGGATCACAGATGTAGTGATGCAATATATATGTCTTCCGCGGTGGAGGGGATTGCAGCAGATGCCAACAAGATCTACGGCGGATGGACATTAATGGTCAAGCAAATTTATTTGATGATTTACTTTTCCTGTTCTTAGGATTATCAATATTCAATTATAGCAGTTAGTGTTATGTAATGACCTTAAACCGGGATATCAAAGGCGACATAATTCATATTTGTGATGTCAAGGGTCAACCACATAGGTACTCAAAATAATTGCCGCGAAACAATCAATAAACCTTCTACTATACGTGTAGTTGTAAAATGAATGCGCGAATTTAGTTATTTGATTGAAAAGAACCGAAAACCATAACTAATGAACCTAACTTATTCATCAATCCCGAAGCAGAGCGCGGGCAGAAGAACCTAGTGAATCATTAGATAATAAATAGCGCCTAATTGGTTTAGGGGTCCAGTGGGCTGCGGGCAGGTCTATTGCAAATTCTGTGTAGCCTACGCGGATTACCGTCCGATGCATTCTGACTTTTATCTCGATCATTGATTTCCCTTCTCCCTAATCGCCGGACCTTCTCCCTTTCCTCTCCTTCTCCGACGTTTAGTCTCCCAGAAAATAAAAGAGATGAATCGCGCACTGTATTCCTCTCCTCATCATTCTTTCAACGCCGATTTCATCTGTCACTTTGCTGTCTGCATGAGGGTTCATAGTATTTTAATTTTCAATCTCGACCATCGATTTCCTATAACCCAAATCGCCGAACTTCTCTCTTTCCAATCTCCCAGCTAAGACAGGATGGTGGCCAGCCAAGTCGCCGAACCTTCTCCCTATAAATTCCTTGCATCCCACGCGTATTACCGTCCGATGCATTCTGATTTTCAATCTCGACCATCGATTTCTCATAACCAAATTGCCGAACTACTCTCTGCCCAATCTCCCTGCGAAGACGGTCGCCGAACTTTCTCCCTTTCCTCTCCTACCCCGACGTTTCGTCTCCCAGAAAAGATATCCATCACTGTCTTCCTCTCCGCACCATTCTGTCAACGCCGGTCTGCCGCTTCGCCGTTGGTTGGGTGCGCGAAGGTTCATAGTAGTATTTTATTACCCATTTTATTACCCACTGCCATTTTTCCGGCTTACCCGACGTTCTGTTTGAGGCTGTTGGAGTTTGGGGTATTTCAGGCTAGCTCTGATCCGCCATTTCCTCTACCCGCAGCACCGATTTGAAGATGGACAAGAGGTTCTGGGTTATGGCCCTTTGACTTCTCTTCTCTCTGATATGGCAGGATCGCGGTGGAATTGTCTGGAGGCCTGAAATCGGTTTGTGGGAGAGAGGATAGGAAGTTGTCAATTCAATTGACCCACCATCACCGTCTGTACCTGGGAAGTTCTTGACTTCCCGGAGATGCAATTGGGGTCCACAATTGGATAGTGATGTTCTTCTTCTCCCCGATCTGACCCCGTCTCTACTCTGTGGACATATCTATTCTTCCCCAATTTTTAACAGCCTGAGATCGTAGCGGCGAGGCAAGTTGGGGCGCTCCGGTCAGGTGCATTGATTTGATCACTCTATGGATTGTTTTATTAGATCCTGTCCCAGATCCTTCTCTTTTCTTCCACGACTATTCTCCGCTCTCTATCGAACTTCTTTTTATCCGAACAAAGAGATCTTTTACGGTGAATCTCATTTTTCCCTATCACTTTTTCATCTATGAGACCCGTTTCCTTTTTGCATTCCACATATTTGCATGAGTGACACCTGTTAGCACCCAAAATGAAACAACTACCACCTGTAGCACTGATGGGTTTCTTCTCTTCAAAAGACCCAGACATGCTGTAACAATTAATATTCCCATTGCATTTTTTAATTAAGTTCTCTTAGGTGTATTTCGAGGTTTTAATTTTATTGAATTGCACACCATACATGCTATAATTTCTAAACGATTATAAGTTTTTATTCCAACTAATACTTAAACTTAATAAACTGGTAAGGATGATAATTAATAAGTAATAAGAGTTCTCACCAGTGTAATATAGAATAATTATCAAGAAAGCTGCTGGGCACTTAGTCATAGTGGTAAATCTCTTTACCATCATCATGGTAAGGTGACCATGACCATATTTTCCATAAGATCTAATAAGTATTTCACTTCAATAAATATCAAAATGCATAGAATAAAATAAAAATAGATAAGATTAAATAGAGGACAAGAGAATATAGGCAGACCATTTTGATAATTTTATTTTTGTTTTTATGACTCTTTTTAAGAGTTTTCATTTTCTATATATGAATGGATGGTAAACTCTTAAGAAAATCCAAAGTCTTCGACAAAAACAAAAATGGTTTTTTTTAAAAGAATATTTATAAAATTAAAATAAAAGATACTACCTTCGACATTCAAAATCAAACATACGATAAAAAAACAATTTAGTTTTATTAAATCCACTACAACTCTATTGGATATTCACCAATACCCGCCGCAGAGCGCGGACTAATTATCTAGTATATATAAGTATCACATATGGACGCCCAACTAGCAGCTGGTTTTTGTTTCTCTAAAAAGAACTATTGGTATAACCTTGTTGGTTTGATCTTAAAAGCCTAGTTAGTAAAATATTTGTTTAATACTTGTATATGTACTAAATATTTTTAAAACTTTTGATCCCCTATATTGTGAAGCCATCTCATTTTTCCCCGTATATTTGATACTTGTAAATAATGTGCAATTTTATAATATTTATGTTTATTTTCAATAAATTTCTATAGCTGATACCAAACTTTTAGGCATCCATTTGTGCAGAAATGACGTATAAAACTCTGTATTAATATTGTATTATACTACTACCATATTTGAATAAAGCTGCCCAAACATCTATAAAAGCAATGGGAAATTCCACATAGACAGACCTACCAAGCAACAAAGAGAGGGGAAGATAAGAAGGAAAGAACGCGGCAGAGAGAGAGAGAGAGAGTCGGAGTAGTAATTGAAAAATAAACAATGGGGACGGAATTGCCGCAGTACGTGGCTCTCCGGTCAAAGACCGATGGGAAGTATCTACACTACATGTGGAACGAGGAGGAATTCGGCGAGTTCTACAAGTTTTCCGGCACGAAAAAGGACGTGGATCCGGTCAGCCCGTTCGCCAAGGTGGAGATCGTCCCTTCCCCGGGAACTTACGGCGCCTACATCTACCTCCGCTCCGCCTACAACAACAAATACCTGATCCCGGTCAAACTGCACGGCATCAACTTCCTGTCCTTCTCCGCCGACTCCCCCAACGACGACATGTCCCTGGTCGGCGTCTCCACCCGCTTCGAACCCTTCACGCCTTCCGACATGCCCAACACCATCTGGTTCCGTTACGCCGCCAACCAAACCCCTATCTACATCACCACCAACGAAGACGACCCGGCCCTGGACCAGCTGGCATGCCTCTACTCTCAGGACCGAGCCTACAGGACGTACTTCGAGTACGCGGCTTGGGAGTCGTACGAGGACAAGATGAAGGCAAATGAGCAGGAGATCCTGTCGCTTGGCAAGGACAACGAGAAGCTGAAGGAGCAGGTTGCGTCGGGTGACGAGGAGGTCGAGGAGCTGAAGGGTCAGGTGGCTGCCAAAGATGGGGAGATCCAGTCACGCGATAAGGAGATTCAGGAGCTGACAGACCAGGTGGCTGCCGATGAGGGCGATAAGGTTAAGCTGAAAGGACAGGTGGCGGCTTGGGAGACGTACGAGGAGGAGAGGAAGGCCAAACTGGCGGAGGAGATGGAGAAGCTGCAGTCTGCCTGGGAGTCGTTCCAGTCAGAAGTCACGGCCGGGGCTGATCCGCCTAAAGATTGATGGCGATCTCCCTGGAAATACGTGTATCCAGTAATAAAAACTCCAAGCTATGGCTATACGACATCAGCACAATATGATGCAATTTTCTTAATCAATAAATTGACTGTCTATAGGACGATCATTTGGGGTTAGCTTTTCCCATTCATTCAGGGGAAAAAATACATGTATTTAAATTTTGTGTTGTATCCAGTAACATATTAATTAAGTACGCTCTCTCTCGAACGAAATTTAACCTACGGATTGAAGTTCACACATTATTCAAACACATGATCATTTGGCAAACTGGTTGTGATTGTCATAAACCAGTTGGTCACAATAACTCGAGTTGTTGGGAGAAGATTATGATAGATCTCATACCACACTCTTACAAGCCCCCTCAAACGAAAGCCAACTCATGGGCTTGAAGTTTGCACAGGCCCACCATACCTTGTGCTTTTAATCAACTGTTAATAGTGGAGGGTCGTGATAATTCGAATACGACCACTTGACCAAACCAGCTCTGAATGTATATCATAATTTGTTTGGTCACAATATCTTGTATTATTGAAAAAAAATTAATGATAGATTTATGCCACTCCCTTACATAGCAATAGATATACACTGGGGAGATTTTCTATAAAAAAAAACAAATTTTACAACAAAATTAGGGGTCAATTTTTAAGTTTCGAAATTTTGTATGATTTTGAGGGGCTGTCCAAATCCTGATTGATTGGCTATCGATAGAGGACAGGGTGTACAAGGCAAATGTGACAAACGTTTCTATAGATAGACTATAGTTATCACGTAATACGTGTGGAGAGGAGAAGTTGACAGTGACATGGAGATGCTGACCCAAAGCAAGCAGCAATCACTGCATTATTTTATTTTTTATCAAGGTTGTCAACCCGCGGGTTGAACCGGACCCGGTCGAGCTAGTGGGTCAAAGGTTAATGGGTCACTCGTTTTAGCCCGGAAATATGAAAAGAGTCGTTATATTGCACTTATCTTGATAAATTATATCAAATATCATCTAACATATAAGTAATAACATATAACATCACACCAAAGTAACATGTCGTACTTAGATCCAACATATAGTGAAATTCACACACTTATACAACATCAATATTCAAATGTTCAACTAAGGATTCCGAAGATTGAGTTAGGCGAAAAGAAAAATCGAAAAATAGGCGCATTTCGCAAACCAAAAAAAAAATTAACACAATTTAACCTACAACCCGATACCTTGTAACGGTCGACCCGTGGGGTGCGTGCGACCCGTTTTTCTCATCGGGTCAGGGTTAAACCCGCGGATTAACGTTGTTTTTTATTTTTGTTGGGCAATCACTGCATTATTATGTTACACTAGTAGAGAATAGCTTCATAATCAGAATTCAAACCCGAGGATTTGTCTTTTCTGAGAAACCGCCGATTGTAATTTAACTACTTACAAGTTTTAATAAATTGATTCACCACTATAAAAAATAATATATTATGGTATATATATATATTGTGCAGTCTGTATGATAGTGATGAGGTGGTGTGATGAAGTCTTATTATAGTGGTGTTACTGGTATGATGTCTATAATAGTGATACGATAGTGAAGTTTTACCATAATATAAAACTACAAATGACATTCATTTTGATAATTTTCTTAAAGAAAAAATTTTCACGTTGTGTTAAGCAGTCTTACGATAATGTTAAGATCATGATATGACAACGATGTAAAAACGTATCATATATTTTTTCGATAATTAACATTTCATTTAAGTACCCCTAAGTCCTAACCCTCTGGTCAGGAATAGAAAACCAAACAGCAAGCTCCACCGTTTGGACTACATACATGTCAAAACTACTCAAACTCCCCCAAGTATATAGGAGATTACAAAAATGAGGAAGTTGCTTTACTTATGTGCAAAAATAACACATTTCCTATAGGAGATTACAAAAATTGAACTCTTATACTCGGCAATAAGAGCCAATCCGTCCTTGTTGCTTGCTCCAAAAACTCGAGCACATCGCTCTTTCCATAGCAGTCTAATCATCAAGGTTTTTTTTTGTGTGTGTTAAACTATAGCAAAATAAATATAATTGTATAGTTCATAGTAAATGTGTTCTTTTATAAAAAAAAATCTGAATTAAAATGAAAATATATGACTCAATTAAGAAAATTAAATTAGAAAAAGAGGGTTGAATCAGCCAATGAAATTTGCCCCCCCCCCCCCCCCCAATATTTAATGGATTGGGTGTAATGCTTTTGTATCCTTTTATTTTCATGTTCTATATATTTCTGTCTAGAAGATTGAAAAAGGGTTGAAATTATCGAATAAAATGTTCAGCCTCGATTTAGACCATAAAAAACGAGATAATTTTGCACTCCACTAAATTGTCTTCACTAATAGGTCCTTATCCTCTAAACCCGTACCATAAGATCAGGTTAATCAAAATTAAAGTTGTTTGTTATGATTTGTCTATATACATCAAATCACATATAAAAGGCTTGAACGCATCATATATTATATGTCAGGTGTATGCTAGCCTTTTCAATATGGTCCAGACTAACATACGTCAGACGTACTTATCTAGCCGCACGTCCAACGTGTTTTGATATTTAGACCATGAATTAACCGGAGTACTATACTACAACCTCTAATAGGTGAAACTTAGGTTCTAATATTCTAAACCTAGAGAGGACGGAATTTTCTTGAGAATGGTCCTCTCCCCCAGGACAGGAATTAGCAGGCGATAAAGCGCCAGTCAAACCTCCCGCTTTGTGGTAAGTTCAACTTAATCAAAAATAAAAATTGATGGTTCTTATTTTTCGATATATATCAAAATACATCTCATAGATATTTACGCATATGATACCTCACAAGTGTATTTATATTTATTGTTAAAGTCATATATGTGTTCTAAAAGTATTGTTTGTGCTCTAAAATGACAGAAGAAGGCAGGAATGAATTAGTTATGGGCACACCTTATTCAACGGGAAAAATAGTTATAGGGACAATTAGAATGATATTAGAATTAAAACAATATGATATCAAACTTTAATTTTAAACAAAAAATAGCCATATTTTTTTAAAACGGTATATAGTTATTAAACAATACTTTTCGAGCACCTTTTGAAGACTGGAACCGTGAGGTCTTTGGCCACATATTGAAGAGGAAAAGAAGACTGAATGGGCAGGTGACCGAGATCTCATCCATCCGACGCAGACCAGGTTTGTTCCGGGTAGACATATCACGGATAATATTATTATTCTCCAGGAGGTAGTTCACTCGATGGGTCAGAAGAAAGGGAGAAAGGGCCAGATGGTTCTTAAGATTGATCTGGCGAAGGCATATGATCGGCTAAGCTGGAATTTTCTGCACCAGACACTCATCGAGGTGGGATTTCCAACTCAGCTGATTGATGTTATTATGAAATGTGTTTCTTCGTCGTCCATGCAGGTGATGTGGAATGGCTCCCTCACCGAGGAGTTCACCCCCACCAGGGGTTTGCATCAAGGGTGTCCACTCTCTCCTTATCTCTTTACCCTCTGCATGGAGCGGTTAAGCCATACCATCGAAGAGGCAGTGCGAGGAGGTAGGTGGAAACCTATCAGAACATGTCCGGGTGGTCCACCCCTCTCCCATCTTTTCTTCGCCGATGACCTTATCCTCTTTGGGGAAGCCAGCGAGAGGCAGGGGGAGGTAGTAGCAGATTGCCTAGATCGTTTCTGTCTTGCATCCAGCCAACAAGTAAGCAGAGAAAAATCAGTCATTTTCTTCTCGGAGAACACGCCAAGAACGTTGAGTGCTTCCATAGCTCGACAGCTGGGCATGCCTATGACCCAGGACCTTAGGAGATACCTTGGTGTCCCGGTTCTGCATGGGAGGGTCACACAGGTAACATACCGTTATATTTTGGACCGCTTGGATAATAAACTTTCGGGATGGAAAGCTCGTGCGCTCAGTTTTGCAGGTCGAGTAACATTGGCGGTATCAGTTTTGAACTCCTTGCCCACGTATGCTATGCAAACCACTCTTCTTCCCCAGTTGATTTGTGATCTTATTGACAGGAAGATACATGGTTTTATCTGGGGTGCCAATGTCTTCCACCCTTCCAACAAGGTACTCAGCATAATCGAGATCACAAAGTCGTGACATCTTTGGGACGAGCATCGAACCCATAGCCAGCAACAAAAACTGCTTAACTGCGGCTGCAACAGGTGGTCTCCTGTTCGGTGCATCATCTGGACCACCACAGGTTGCCTCTCTAAGATGCATGACTTCGACATTTCGACTTCGATTACACTCGATGTTGAGCTTCTCCATGAACATATCAAGCATCTCGTCGTTAGACCTAACGACATCAATCTCAGCTCCACCAATAGGAAGGTCGTAAACACGGGCAACATCCTCAGCTTCGATTGTAAGCACCTTCTTGTTCTCCCCTTCACCGAAAATGAATGAACTGGTGACCAACTCGTACTGTGCCATCAAGGAATCGAACAACTTCTTAGGAAAATTTGCCAATCGAAGCTCCAATAACCCTCCAAATCCAGCCTTCTCCAACTCTTTCTTGCATGCTTCATAGTACCTTGGCTCTTCCTTCCAGTAATTAATAACATCTAGCAGAGATTTGGTATGGCACCGAAATCTGTACCACGGCTTGCCTTGTCCTAGAATATTATTTCTTTGTGCAGCTCCTTGTGCAGCAACTTCAACATCTTCTTCCTCATCCTGCTCTCGCAATGGCGGTGGATTCCGCCGCGCTCTCTTTACGGTCATTTTATTTCTTGCCATTGATAAATCCATGCACAAACAAATGTACAGATATATCAAACAAATATCTAGATATGTCAAACAAATATCCAGATATGTCAAACAAATATCCCGACATGTCAAACAAATATCCAGATATATCAAACAACTATCCAGGCAAGTCACAACTGATATCATGCTTGCCAAAACCAATATCCAGATATATCAAAGAAACAATCCAAGCAAAATAAATAATGTAATGTCCAAAATCTGTACCTCGGATTTTTCCGACCTAGAGTTGCTCCTTGTGCACTTGTTTCTGCTTTGACTTCAGCATCTTCTTGTGCAGCTCCTTCTGCTTCGAATTCAGCATCTTCTTCTTCCTCATCTTCCTCTCGCTGTCGCGGTGGTGGTGGTGGTGGAGGGAGTGAAGTCGGTGGCGCTCTCTTCCCGCTCGTTTTAGTCTTTGCCATTGATAAATCACCTGCAAAGACAAATACCCAGATCCTATAAAACAACTATCCAGGAAAGTCACAACTGATATCATGCTCGAACAAAACCAATATCCACACAAACAAAACTAATATCGACCAAACAGAACTAATATCGACTCAAACAGAACTAATATCGACTCAAACAGAACTAATATCGACACAAAAAGAAAGCTATTCCACTAAACCCAGAAATAAAATCACCAAAATAACGAATCATGCAACCCTAACTCAAATCTGTCCAAACGAAAACTAATATCCACGAAACTATGCTTGAAACCTTACTTGATCAAGACCCCGAGTTCCCTGCAAAGCGCCGCCGCCGAGATCGCTGCTTCGTCGCTGCCACAAGATCGCTGCCGCCGAGATCGCCACCACCGAGTTCGCTGCAAGGTCGTCGCCACCGAGATCTCCGACTTCGCTGCTTCGTCGCCACCGCCGCCTAGATCGTCGCCACCGCCAAGATCATCGACTTCGCTGCCGCCGAGTTAGGTGCTGCCGAGTTTGCTACACCGCGCGGCCGCTTCGTCTGCGTTCGGGAGAGGAAAGGGAGAGAGAAAGGCAGAGAGAGAGAGGGGGAAAAGTAATTTGGGGAAGAACTGAAAATGGGTAGGGTTTAGGGGTTTTTGTTTTTGAATTAGTGGGCCCGGCGGGCCCCGCAAGCCGGAGTGGGTTTGGCCCAGCCGATGGAATCGGCTCTCCTCCCTCACATTCTGGCGCGTTTTTTCCTTCACCGATGGATGGCGGCTTGGCGACGTGGAGGCCCATCCGGCCCTATCAGTATCTCCTAACAAAAGCCCTTGTTAGGAGCATAACTAGATTGGGATATTAACCACCCAAAACATGTGAAACAGATTGGGTAAAATGGAATTAGTTGAAATTATCATTCCTAGTCAAAGCAACATGATTTCACCAAAGCGCTTATCCACTTCAATTTACTGTGGATAAATAGCTGTCGTCTTTCTATTGAGATTTAGTTTGATTTTATGTTCGTTACCATTAAATAGTGATTAAGCTTATAGATTCACGTTCAGTGAACCAATGTACAAAAGCGCCAATTGAGGCACAAAATGCCCAAAAGCCCCTCTACGGGTTTCTCCCAATGCCTTGTTTGTTTCTGGATTTGGTACCTAAAAATTAGGTGTCGTTTGAATGTGAAAATTTGAAAACGTGGGAATTTGTCTGAATTTCCATGTTTTACAAAACCAAGGAATTGACTTGTGGAAATTGAACAAAATTCCACGTTTGGATAGGGTTTAGTTTCGTGGGAATTGATGGTGTGGAATTTGGTAAAAATACAAAAATGCCCTCCTTTGTTTATATACATATACCCCTCATAAAGGTTGTTGATATATTATACTAACTACTAATTGTTGCTAACTTAAGCATATTTAGAAAAATATGATATGGAAAAGTTACGTATAAAATACGTACTATTATTTTACTTCATCTCTAAGCTAATATTACATTTAATAGTACAGTAAAAGCCATAAATATATAAAATTAATTATTTTAATAATAAGTACATATATAAATTACAATAATGTTAACAATTTAATTCATTAAATACGGATATTAAAAGTGTTTAGGCGAATTCGATGAGGAAAAGTAGGGAAATCGATGGTGAATGAGATAATTAAGCGAATCCAAAATTAAGAAATTGACGACGGATTATAGGAGATATACGAAGGTGAGGGGAGATGAAGAAGAAGAGGTACCGTTGATGAATGAAAAAGAAGGGGCTACTCTTTTAAGAAATAGTTAGGCAAAATACACCTGTATAGCCATAACTTTCACACCTTTGACAAATATAGCCATTTCTATTCGAAAACCAAAAATAGCCAATTCCGTCCATTCCTTTAACGGTGTTATATAACGGTATGACTAGACTAACGGAAAATGCTGAGTTGGCAATATTTTGTCAATAGGTGGAATTAACCGAAAACAAAAATAAAAAATAATTAATTAATTTTTTTATTCTCTCTCCCCTCTCTCCTTTCCTCTTCCGCCACGAATAATGCCTCCCCTCTCTTCTCAATTCCAGATCCCCACCTTCTCAATCCACACGGCCGATGCACGACGATCTCCATTCCCAAATCCAACATTCAAAACCAAAATCCCAAATCTCCAGATCTAGAAAACTCCTCCTCAATGACTCAATCCCTTTTTCACCACTGCATCCTTTGATTCTTTAATAATCCATGGCTGTCGGAGTAGTCAAATCCAGAGACAGACCACCACGCAGCGGCTTCGTAGACCGAGGTCGTCGCGAGGAGGAATGATGGAGCCTGAGACTACTCTACCGCCTGCTACCTCTCCAAGTCACCCTCTGGTTATGGGGGAGGAACCCAGAGCGCTGAGCTTCGAAGAAGAGAATGCTCTTGCTGAGAACTTGGCCGTAGTCATGGTCAGCAAAAGCAGAGTGGAGAGAGCAGAGTAAGAACAGAAGAAGCAGGGGAGCAGCAGCAGCAGCTGAAATTCGCCTCGCAGACTTCTCCATAACTGTATAATTACATAGCAGAAATGGGTTGTTCCTTCTTTCCTCCACTTTTCAGTAAATGCAGTAGCAGGCGGCTACTCTTATCTCTGCTCAAACAGGGGAAGAACAGAGACAAGTAGAGAAAAATGTATGATGTACAGGGAAGCTTAAGCACTCACTAATCCACACTTAGTGGATTAATTAGGCAATGTGGGTTGTGGATTGTCAGCTAAAAACTTCTGATAAAGCACACAACCAAGGTGCGGGAGAGAAAGGAAATGGCTGGAGGGAGGGAGGAAGGAAGGAAGGAGGAAGAAGGGATTGTGAGTGTGTGAAGGAGCTCAAACAACTATATATCGAGGAGGGGAATAAAAAGGAAGGTAGCCCAAGAGGCAGAAATTAAACAGAAGAGGTAGGAGAATGGAAAAAAGAAAAGAAAGGGAAATGGATTCTGTTGGTGGGGTTTGGGTTTTCTTCAATTGGATTCTGTTGGTGGGAGATCAGAGGAAGGATAATGGAAAGAAGAAAAAGAAAGGGGTAGTTAGGGCCTAGGGGGCAGGGAAGGGGAAAATTAAAATATTATTTATTTTTTAATTTTAAAATTAATTAATTTTATAATTCAAAATGACATGGCAATGATTTGATGACTGGTCGCTGACGTGTCCGATGATTTGGCATCCTAGTCAGCCTAACGTTAATCTAACTAACGGAGTTTCTAACTCCGTTAAAGTTTCTAACGGATTTGGCTAGATTTGTCACACTACCCTAAGTTTTTTGGGCTATTTTTGGTTTTCGAATAGTTATGGCTATATTTGTCACAAACGTGAAAGTTATGGCTATACAAGTGTATTTTGCCAAATAGTTAGGCGAAAACGGAGAAGGAGTAAGAAAGAAAGGAGGTCCCAGGTTCGAATCCCTTAAGTAGTACCTTAATTACAAAATGAAACCTATATCACCCTTATAAAAAAAAGGAGAGGAAGGACATAGGGACACATTTGGAAATAGAAGAAAGAAAACGTGGTAATGTCAAATTACTAGGGGGAGATGTAGTATTCTCATTTACAATGAATGTGGTAATTGAAGCCAATTTCCACGGTCCAATTCTCATACCCTTTTTGCGCGTCCAAACGTGGGGTATTAATCCAATTACTGCATTATGTGGTAATTGGGTCTAATTATTGCATTAAATTTCCACATCTAAACGACCCCTAAGTATCATGAACTTTGTACACAATTCGTCATTTGCATGATGGATTTAGTATGAATAAATCTGCGGGGCCCGCATACTTTTATGGTCCAAATCTATGGACCCCACAGACTTGAGAATTCCACCTCAAGAGGTGGGATTTGTGTTGGGGTACAAAGTTCATGATGACTTTTTACAATTTTAACCCTACTTATTAAACTAATCACCAACTTATCTTCTTTCATTTACTAATGACCAACTTGTAGTGCATATTAATTTGCATTCAATATTCGTTATTCATTGCATGCAAACACTACTTGATTAATCTCAAAGCATACTTTGCAACATTGAAAATCTTAAGGAATTGTCTAATTATGTGTATAATATGAAGTTGTTATTGATTAATCATGTTCATTTGTTCCGATTGTGGTAGTAGGACAAAGATATTGGATGAAAATTGTTTTGCAACAAAAATTATAATGTAAAAATAAATAATACTCAATAAGGGCGCTAAGATAAATTCCTAATACGACCACAAATATAACAATGTCAAATTCATCATGAAATCCAACAAGCAAACGATGGTTTATACCAAAAACCAAATTGGCCAATTCCATCATATATCCATGATTTTGTAAAACCCAAGTTTTAACCAAAACTTTCATTTTCCAAATCCATGAAGCAAACAAGCCACAACAAAAACAAAAAGGAAACTACTGAAACTCAGAATGAAATGACGTCCTACTATTACAGGAGGCGTGCAAATAGTACAAAGATTAACAAGAGACACATGACAAGGGAAAGGGCATATCAGCAAAACTACATTAAAAAGTTCCTCCAGAATAAAGCATAGGACGTCTGAAACCCAAGCCAAAATTTGTCCCCTCCACACAAAGTACATAGATCAACATCCTCAACCATCAACAATCGTTCGTAAGGAGAAAGACAGAAAGCATAGATAAAGGAAACAGACACACATTCAAACCCACTCCCTGCTTGTTTAACAAACTACCTCTACCTGACTGTTACAATGTCATCAATCTTCAAAATCATTCTCACGCACTCTGTTGCCAGCGTTATGGCACTAGTGCTCACCAGCAATGGCTGCACAACGTTCTCCTCCAAGATGTTTGTAATTTGCCCTTTCCTCACGTTGATCCCAGCATTGATCTCTCCTTGGGCATGCCTATTTCTCAGCTCGGTCACAATGGTAATAGGGTTCAGCCCTGCATTCTCTGCCAGAGTATAAGGGATGACCTCAAGTGCCTCTGCAAATGACCTCACACAGTAACCTTCCATACCATGCAGAACTTTGGCCCATGCACCGAGCTGCCTGGACAGCTCAATCTCAGGAGCCCCACCTCCTGCAATCAAGAATTGCTTGTTGACCAAGCATCTAATGACACACAGTGCGTCGTGCAAACTCCGGTCAGCTTCATCGAGAACCAACTGGTTAGACCCACGAACAAGAACAGTGGCAGTCCTTCCCATATCTCTAATCCCAGTGATCTTCACAATCTTGCCTTCCCCTACTGAAACCTCCTCCACAAGATCAGCATAACCCATCTTCTCTTCTTTGAAATGCTCGATATTAGCAATTGGCAAGCAGTTTAAGGTCTTGGTAATGAACTCAATGTCATCTCTTTCCACATCCTTCACAACCAAGATCTTGGCTTTAGCCAAGTAATGCAGTGACAAGTCTGTGACTGCATCTCTAAGAATACTCTTCTGAATCAACAACACATTACAACCAGTTGCCTTGATCTTCTTAATCATCCCCAAAATATAATTCCTCTCTTCCTTCAGAATCCTATCCATCTGTGTGTAATCAGACACCACAATGCTTTGTTCTATATCAGTTTTAGGAGGTGATATTTGGAACTGAATCACAGCAATCTTGGCATTCTCCATCCGTGTGAGTCCACCAGAAGCATGGCTCACCTTCTTATCAAATACCAAACCTTTAACCATCTCGGTATCATCCACAGTTCCCCCAAGCTTCTTCACTATTTTAATGTCCCTAAGGTCTACCAAATCAGGCTTGGCCGGATCAACCACTGACAACACCGCATCAACAGCTAAAGGAGCAAGAAGAGTGGAGTACTGACTGACCACTTTACTGTTCAACGAAGTGCTCGCAGATTTGACAAGCGATTCACGATCGGACAACTCAACAGGTACTGCCATAGCAGTTAGCACATCGACAGCTTTAACAGAGGCTTTATGGAGAGAGTCGGAGATTACCGTGGGATGGATTCCACTAGACAGTAGCAACAGACACTGCTTCAAAAGCGCACCGGCAATGACGACGACGGTGGTGGTACCATCACCGGCGGTGGTGTCCTGCGACTTAGAGAGCTCGACCAGCATCTTCGCAGCTGGCTGGAGAACCCCCATCTGGTTCAGAATCGTAGCTCCATCGTTGGTGATAATCACCTCGCCGCTGGCCGTGGAAATCATTTTGTCCATCCCTTTCGGGCCCAAGCTGGTCCTCACCGCATCGGCAACTGCTCTGGCCGCCGTGATATTAGCCTGGCGGACGTCTTCCTTCCTCTTGTTGTCGACATACGACTCCGTCTTCGAGGATCTCGGTTGGGAGACTGCTGGCGCCGCCATTGGAGTAGCAGCGTGAGGAAAGATCTTGGAGAAGCGAAGCGATCGTCGTTAAACCCTAACTGAGATAAAGTAGAAGGAGAGTGTAAAACTGGAACGCAGATGAGATCCGAGCCTGAGCGAAGCGACTATGGTAACTAGCAAGAGACTGGAAGATTTAAGATATTAAAACGTTGCCTGTCCTCATTGGGCCTGGCCCAAGGACTTGTTGCTAGTCCATGGGCTGCTTATTCTTTGGAATTACCGGGCTTCACACATGTGGACAAAAGTCGTTTACTTTGTGTATTTGAAAAAGTAAGCTTTTGGTATAACTTTGCTTGTGGGCATGGTTGTCACGCCGGCCGGCGTGCCACCGGTTGAACCTGGTTCAACCTATACCGGTCATAAAACCGGTATAACATCACCGGTATGATCGGCATGATCGATATACGAATCTCTAAGTAAAATGATCTTATATTAGTGAATTTATTTGATAAAAAGTAATTTATTATTTATTTTATGTGTTAAAAAGTTAAATGTTGATGTTATTTGTTGGATTCAAGTACAAATATTTAGGTTTTGACGTTAAATGTCGTGCTTAAATATGAGTATTTATAATATTAACCGGCATGAACCGGCACAAACCGGTATGTACCACCGGTCGAACAATTCCACTTGCTAAACCGGCACACTGGCCCAAACCGGTTTGACAACCTTGCTTGTGGGTTATTGATTTGATACTTAAATTCCAAGCATTATGAAATAGACATAAGTTCATTATTTGCTAAATGACACAAATTCGTGGGGTCCATAGATTTGGACTCGTTTATTAGATCTAAATTCGTGGATCCTTTGGGATTTAATATGAGATTTGATAATGGAAAGCAAAATGTGATACAAATCCATCAAGAATTCATGATAAAAATAAATTAAATAAACAATGTACTTTTCCAAATCCATAATGCAACAAATTCATCAGAAATCCAAAGGTTTTTAAAATTCAAAACCTTCATTTTCAAATCCAACAAGCAAACGAGTTGGATTTTGAAAAATCATGAATATATGAGGATTTTAGGTTCATTATGGAGTTGAAAAACACTATTCTTTGTTTTATGGATTTTATTATAGATTTTGTTAATTAAAATTGTATGTATGATGTAAAATTTACCTTTTTTTACCGTTGTTAATCTCAATGATATAAGAAAATAAATAAAATATGAGAACTAAACTGGTAATAAATGACGGACTTTAAAATTCATGATCAATTCTCAAATAGAAGTGAAATTTTTAAATCAGTGAATCCACCAAAGTTAACCCTCAAAATCCATGATCCAACAAAACTGTTATTTCTTTTTTCTTTTTTTTTTGGGTGAATTCAGGACGCTAAGGGCGTCCTAACCTTTATTGCGTATTAATAAGACGGGGTGTACGAATCCCCGAAGAGTCAAAAAACAACCAGTATCTCAGAGTGCTATTCGGGACTTGGATCCCGTGAACCCCAATGGGTAACGAATGACCAACGGAAGCAAGGTGATCAGCCACGTAATTTGCTTCCCTGTAAACATGTTCGATCCTAACCTGCCACCCCTGATGAAGCCATCGGCGGATCTCAGCCACCAAGGTGAAATGTGGATGCTGTGGAGTAGCCTTCTCGACCAGGCTGATCGCAGTGCACGAGTCAGTCTGTAGAACAACTTTCCTGAACCCCTCCTCCCAAGCCAGTCTCAACCCATAAGCAAGCCCAGTCAGCTCCGCACGAGTAATCGAACCCCCTCCCAAGTTCGCTGTAAATGCTCGGATAAATCGTCCATCGTCCCCTCTCACGATGCCGCCACATGTCGTGCTCGCAGGAGAATGAGTGAGAGTGACTGAGCCATCAGTATTGATGCAGGCCCAGCCGCTCATCATTCATAAAACTGTTATTTCTAAATACTTGAAATAAATAATAAATTTTGAACAAAATTCATCATTCACCTAAATCATTCATAAAATCCTTGGCCAAATCCACCAAGCCGATTATGTCTCGCAAGATCTGACTTTAGCTGGTTTAGTAATTTCTTACACGCCGCCGGTCGCCGGACTTACCCCTTTCCCAACTTCGCCGACTCATCAGTTTGAGATAGCTGCCCTCTGTGTAGCTAAAAAGAGAAGACACGAAAGGTATTTACTTTCCTATCTGACGCTCGCCGGCCATCGAGAGCTTTCCGAAATGGTATGAAACTCTACCTCTTTTCAGCGCCCCATTTGCGTTATTGTGTTTATTCAATTCACAGTCTTGCTTCCGGCATTCTGGATTGGTTTAGGGTTCCGCTATCTGTAGGGGTTAATGTTTTTGACTCCCTTTACTTGGTGATCAAATTCTGCAGGAAGAGTTCAAGACAGCAATCCTTCAGCCTGGGCCTCCTGAGAATTTCGCTCTTCAAACTGTTCAAGAGTTTATCAAACCTCAGGTATGTTCTTCTCAGTTCTGCCAAGCTTCTGGTCTGCGTGTCTCATGGCTAACGGTTTTGGTTGGTTACTTGGTTACAGAGGCAAACAAAATTAGTGCAAGATGAGAATCAGTTGTTGGAAAACATGCTCCGAACATTACTTCAAGAGCTTGTGGTGCACATTCACTTTTTTTCTTCTTCTTCTTCTTACATAGATGTTGCCTTGGAGTTATCTACGATCCATTGCCTTTCACAGTTGTTGACTTCAGATGTTTAACCTTGATAATGGCAGTCTTCAGCAGCACAGTCAGGGGAGCCAATAATGCAGTATGGACAATCAATTGATAACGAAGAAAGTTCTCAGGGCCTAATCCCTCATCTCTTAGGTATGTTCATAATTTCGCTAGCCATTGGTGACTTGCTTTAGTTCTCCTGTACTATGCTACTTGTCATCTGTAGATATGCGTAATAGAATAATTTTGTGAACTATAAGCTCTATAAGGGATTGTGAGACAGTAGGTGCTTTTAAATAGCCAGTTGCACGAAAACCAATAATGCCTAATCTGCAGCTGAGTAGCAGTGGTAGTTCCTTGAAATATAGAATCTTCCACTTGATTGACATATGACTTCCAGACAAACCAAGGGAACGAGGAGCTCCAACCTTCGTAAAAGTCACTGAATAGTTTTTTTGTTCTGCCAGATGTTGTGCTTTATCTCTGTCAGAGAGAACATATTGAAGGTGGAATGATATTTCAGCTGTTGGAAGACTTGACTGAAATGTCCACCATGAGGAATTGCAAAGACGTATTTGGCTACATAGAGGGTAAACAGGACATACTTGGGAAGGTATGTGATTTAAAGAGCTGTATGATGTTTCAGATACTATCTTGGTTTATATTGTGTGAGCTTATTAAGTCTCCCCTTTATGTTCAGCAAGAACTTTTTGCTCGTGGAAAACTTGTTATGTTGAGGACTTGTAATCAACTTCTTCGACGCCTCTCAAAGGTACATTAACTGATTGCTGAATTTTTCATGATACATCTTCATAAGAAACTTTCTTGTATGCGTATCGGTTTTCTGACAAGCTGCTCTTTATTTACTGAGAACTGCACCATTGACTCTATCACATCATTGTTCTAAGACTGAAAAGTATATTACAATTTCAGAAATAATAAGTTATTGTGATCTTCTAAGCGTGATTCAGTATTCATAAATGGTAGAATATTTTCTTGGTTATTTTGCTTTTTTTTTTTAAATCAAAGGGCAGCTCTGGATGAAGTCTTTTCTTATTCTTGTTACATGCTCTCTCTCTCTCTCTCTCTCTCTCTCTCGGATTCTTCTTAAGAAATTTGCTTAGGTATGGTTGCCTTTCATGTTGCAGTAATGTTGCCCATTTGGAACTTATAGTAATAATCTCTTGAGATTTGATTTCCAGGCAAATGATGTTGTTTTCTGTGGACGAATTCTCATGTTTCTCGCACACTTTTTCCCATTATCAGAGCGTTCAGGTATATTATTATCCATGCTCAATCTCCTCCATTCATGGATTGCCTAGAGTGAAGCTGTTAATCCAGTCCTTTACTTCATGTGTACAGCGGTTAACATTAAAGGAGTTTTCAACACATCAAATGAGACGAAGTATGAAAAGGATCCACCAGAAGGTACAATCTAGCTTCAAATAAATTGCTATTTGGTTCCACTATCTTATAGCCTGTGTTTTTAGCGCGGTATTTCTTATCTCTTCCTTCTTTGTGTAGGCATTTCTATTGACTTCAACTACTACAAAACATTGTGGAGTTTACAGGTACTTCAAAACATTTTAATGGAATCATTTGATGGTGAGCAAAGGACATCGGTTTATCTGAATGTGGAATCGCAAGATGTATTGCAGTTATTAATGGCTTAATTGGTTAATGTTCCCAACCTGTGGAGATTTTCTATTCTTAAGCTAAAATATCTTTTTTTTTTTTTTGTTCAACCAAGCTAAAATATCTTGCATAACTGTTGTTCCAGGAATTCTTTTGCAACCCTGCCTCCTTAACCGTTTCGCCAGCCAAGTGGCAGAAATATACATCTAGTCTAAAGGTACATTCTTCACTAGAAGATGTGGTCCGGGGTCTCTCTTTCTGCTTTGGCTTCAATACAAGTCCATTGACTTTTGATTTGTAGGTTGTGTTGGATACCTTTGAAGCACAACCGTTGAGTGAGGAAGAAGGAGATGCAAATAATTTGGAGGAAGAGGCAGCATCTTTCAACATAAAGTATCTTACTAGCAGTAACTTGATGGGACTAGAGGTAATTGGTATTGACGTAACTGGTTATACAAACATACATTGCATATATCTGCTATAACATATAGCTAGCTATCTATGTGTTTTCCAGTTAAAAGATCCGAGCTTCCGCCGCCATGTTCTTGTACAGTGCCTTATACTCTTTGATTATCTTAAGGTAATGATAGATGAAAGTTTCAGAATGAGCTATCAAATATTTTGCTTTGCTACATTGCACATTTTCATTCTTCGTAATTTGATCAAATTGAACTATGATTTTCTTTGTAGGCTCCTGGTAAAACTGACAAGGATGTCACTTCTGAAACTATGGTTCGTGTTATTCCTTATCGAGTTTGTAAGCTTTTGGCTTATTTGTATCCCTTAAATAACATGCCTTGATGAATCCAAGTTATCATGGCATGCATGGCCAAAAGAGTATGTGTAGACACTACCCACCTGTATACAAGTCAATGAATCTGCATCTGATCTTTGGCTATGAAACTTGCAAACATCTGTTATTATTCACTCTAGTTTGGACGTTTCCTGTATGTTTTGTGTACCTTGAAACTTGCAAACATCTATTATTCTTGCTATAAACTCACTTCATATTATTCTTGCACATGCCAGAAAGAAGAGATAAAATCCTGCGAGGAGCGTGTGAAGAAATTACTGGAGATGACTCCTCCTAAAGGAAAAGATTTTCTTCGCAAGATTGAGCACATAATAGAACGTGAAAAAAACTGGGTATAGGCTTACTTTTGCATCCCCCCCCCCCCCCCCCCCCCCCCCCCCCCCCCCTTCTTTTCTTGTATCATCTAATGAGGATATGATAGTTAATAATTCACACTGCTGGTGCTGTTAGGTCTGGTGGAAGCGTGACGGATGTCCTCCATTTGAAAAACAACCAGCAGAGAAGAAATCAGTCCAGGAAGGAAATAGGAAACGGTAATATGCCCCACGCACTGATCCCTGCTTTAGCATTACCAATAGTTTGTTGCTTCTGATGGTTGTTTCACACTTGCGTGTATGTGGTACATGTTTTTTTTGAATCCTGCAGTAGACCGAGGTGGAGGTTGGGAAACAAAGAACTATCTCAATTGTGGAAATGGGCAGACCAAAATCCTGTATGTAAAAACTCTCGAATGTGCTGTTTTGGATCTCTGCTTCAGTATTACTTCTTAGTTCTTACATTAACTTAACTCTTGGGTTGATGCTCCACAGAATGCTTTGACTGACCCTCAGCGTGTTCGGACTCCTTCAATCACGGAATATTGGAAACCCTTGGCTGAAGATGTAAGCTTTTCTGCTTTTTGAAACTCAAATAACATCTCCCGCTTTGGTTTTATGCCCACCTTGTGGGAAGATAACAGTGCTTCTCTTCATTTTCTGAACAGATGGACCCGGCAGCTGGAATTGAAGCAGAATATCACCACAAGAACAACAGGGTAGTTATATGCTCGCCATATCGTTTTTCTTTTCTTAATGACAGTTTGACAGGAAAGCTCGGAGCTTGTCAATACAAATATAGTAACAATTTTCCATGCAGGTATATTGCTGGAAAGGTCTGCGGTTCTCAGCAAGGCAGGACCTCGAGGGTTTTTCAAAAGTAAGTTTTGACTGTGATGTTTGTCAGTTTATTAATCAGGGGTCCAATTTGTTTATCCTTCTTACTATGAAAGCAACTTGTTGGCAGTTCACTGACCTTGGTGTTGAAGGAGTAGTTCCTCTAGAAATTCTGGCACCCGATGTCCGATCCAAGTACCAGGCTAAACCGAGTGACAGATCTAAGCGTGCCAAGAAGGAAGAAGCCAAGGGTGGGCCACAACCACCAGAAGAAGCTCAGGTATTTTTATTTCATTTTGATCTAATGGGTATCCATCTGAAGTCTGAACTTAATGACTGGCATAAACTGGTTTCCATGGTTTTTGTGGGGTCAATTTGATGGAGATTTATATTTTATCCTTGCTTTTTATGCTTTGAATTTTCAGTTAGTTTTAGTTTTTAGTTATAGCAACTGATTTGGTCTCTGGTTAACTGAAAAACCAAAACTAGTTAGCCACCCTATCTCACTGTCTGGCCTTTGTATTTAATTAGGCTGCAAGTGAGAACGATGGTGAAGGTGCTAGGCCAGTTGATGTTGAAGCCTCGGCAGCGCCAATGGAGACAGATGCAGCAACTGTAAACACTTCCCAAGATGGTGGTAGTCCTCCAACACCGGAGGAGGAACAAAAGCAGAACTCCGATACTGATGTGGGTCAAGAAGCAGGGCAACTCGAAACCGATGGACCACTTGAACAGGATGGCGAAGCAGTAGAAACAGGGACGGGTGACGGAGAGACCGACGCTGAGGCAGATATAGAAGCTGTGAGCTGAATTATCTCTCTATTGTGGTGATACCAGAAGCGTAAGAGCTCGGACATGAATGTGTCGGCAAAAACAGTGACGATGGCACTTGATTCTCTTCCAACCATGACCCAAACAGTAATGACAGCAAATATTCTGTAATGTCATTTTATGTTAGCACCTTATATGTTATAACATAACCAGAAATCTTTAGCGTTCCATTATGCAGAATGGAATCGACGGGTTGACGTAAGAAAAAAAATGTACTTTGTGGGTAATATTATGAAATACGTGTAATGTTTAGAATACAAAATTTCAAACCATGATGTATTTGAATTATAACATTTCAAACATGCTCCACCCTGGAAACAGAATTTGAGAGGGAGGTGTTTGAGGACTGAGTGCAACTTAGAGCTTTTATTGTAATTTACGACAATTATGATTAAACAATCTCATTTTTTCAAACTCGGTTGATGTTACTCATACAAAACCAGAAAACCTATATGTCATATTGTAAACTATGCATATTGCAATTTTCGACAATTATATTGTGAATTTGAAATCTAAGGATAAAAGATTGAGCAACGCATTTTAGTCAAGGGAAATGAGGAAATACATAGGTCCATGTATTTTGGGATGCATGCTCCCTGTTTTCGTATCAAAATGAGACGAGATTAACAATGTATTGCTGGAGAAACCAATTAACTCTCGTTATCAGGGGCCAAAGTACACGGCTAATCCATCTGAGTCTTAACTGTTTCGACACAAAACTGTTTGACCTGATTCAACAGTCACAAAATTCATCTAGTTTAAGAAGAATAAAAAGTGATACTTGTATCTACCAAGTACCATAGCAAACCCAACAGCGACACTATAAAAAGCGTAGAGGAGAAAGCCAGAAGCCCAGTGCAATGGTTGAACTGATAACATCCGGCAGCAGAGACCCAAAAATATCCTCATGCTTTCTGCAATTTGAACCAGCAATTGCAGAATGAGAACTCGTGATTAATAAGTTAGGGAGGATACAACCGATTTCCCAGGCGAAAATAAATCGATTATACCTGCTGCATTGGAAGGTAAAGTTTAAATTCAGGTGGGAGTTCCTCTTCTGAGTAGAGCCGGTCGGCGAAATATATCCTTCTTAAGCGACAGTTTGCATGCACCTGAACTCGTAAAGTCTCGACGTAGTTGGTCCCATAAGCCCTCTTAGTAAAATCAGCCAGATTCAACTGTATATGATTCCACCCTTCATCAAGCTTCAACGGCATGGTGCAAACATATGGCTTCACCCGAGTAACAGCCTGAAGAAAGAAGTTGAAATCGGTACATTTGTAGAGGTAACATTCTGTGAAACCATCAGTTTGTGTATATCACACAATCTTTTTCAACGTTCAACTCATTGCAATTGGGGAATTCACCAGCTAAAACAAATTAATCATAACTTTTAGGCAAGGCAAAAACTTGGAGGAGAAACAATCATTTATAGTGGAGAGCTCTGATCAACTGGAAACACGTTCATGACGGCTAAACCAGACCGATCTTTCTCAAACAAGAAACTCAAGACTAGTAACACTCCACTAACACCGACAAGAAAATGAATTGAGAGTTCCAAAGGAAACTAACCAACACAACAATAAATAAATAAAACATGGGGCAAACTTACACACTTGAAAGTTAGAAGCACGGAAACGTCTCCTGACATTCTTATCATCAAGCACTTGAATCTCAAACGTGAAGTACTTCTTCATGTTCTTGACGAGCATGACCAGGAAAGGCAGTTTTATACCGAGTGTGGCATTAGGGTCAGCTGGGCATGTAATGTAAGTGGACTGGATTTTCGTTCCAACGATTTCCAGTACATTGGACTGTATGTCTTCATCATGAGGCCGTTTCACATGCCCATTTGAAACTGCAACAGATTCAGAAAACAAGGCTGGGTTAGCATTTCAAAAATCCATCAAACTAAGGAAAGGGGCAAGCATCCAACTAAAAAGGAAAGGGGCAATCAAGCTTTTACCTTCTTTATCCCATATCTGCAGAGGTTTGCTCCTAAGAAGAGAGAAAAATAATCAACATATGGAGAAGGAAAAGATGGATAGTTCACCACAAAAAAAAAAAAAAAAAAAAAGAGCCCACAACTCACCCGAGACTGTATAGAATGGAGAGGAATCCAGATTGAAATGTGTTTTTGAACATGTGGATGGTGGTTCAAGAAACTCAGCGGACTGCTGCATATACCGAAAAGAAAACAGCTTTAGAAGAGATTGAGCACCTAGCGCACGGGACAATCTCCAGATTGTTGTTCCATTACGCTTTCCGCAGGTTGGAATCGAATTGAATAGTCAATTACCCTACCAATGAAGGAAAGGGAAACAGGAACGCTGATTCTGTAGCTATCTAACATTTATGATCGGAAGATCGACAGAACTTAGAAACCCTTGAAACCGTGGTACCTGAATTTTGCTTGAATGTTGGTCGAGGAAAACTGACGTTCGCCGCGGGAAAGCGGAATTGACTTTGCGGGAAATTGGCCGTCGGCCGAGATGACTCAGATGAGAAGGGTCTTCGTGAATAAAACCCGGGCCGGGAAGCACTAAATGGGCCCATAATTGAGCTCACTGCTCAAAGGGTTTTTAGTGGCCCTGAATTCGACAAATTATGCAGAAGCGAAGGATCAGGATTCGGTTCGACTTAAATTGGGTTTCAAAATGACTTTCAGAAAATTTCCGATCTGACCTACCCGATCTGACCTATAAAGAGGGGAAGAAAGGAAGAGAAACAAAGGAAGAGAAATGTGTTGTGAAAATTGTTCCCGTATACAATATATCTTGCAACACAAGTCACATACAGTAATTAAATTGAACAAAACATATAAAAGAAGAAAACACGACTCATGCATAAACCCCGTCCGAGCCAATAGAATTCACTATTTCTCTTTAAAGAATTTAGTTCCCCTCTACGGTACCCAAGGTTATTGGAACTATTCCTCCCAGGATAGATCGGACGTACTTTTTCTGGAGTACCGGTACTTGAAAGTTGAAACCCCAGAAACCATCGAACGTAACAAACGGCGAGAAGTCACACGACTCGTTTTTCTTTTATGTATTTGTAGAGAGGAAAAATGGAATGAAGAAGAAAACTATTTTCTTTCTTTCGGCCGAAAATACTTTTAGGAAAAAATTCATTTTCTAAAACAGAGGGGGATGGTGCTATTTATAAAAAATGAAGGGGTGTGAGTGAAGGGATGTGACCAAAGCTGGCAATTGGATCGGATTTGTGGATTGGATTGGTGGATCCATGGTTCAAATGGATTGGATCCAATGTATTGGTGGATTTATGGATTGGATCAAATGGATTGATAGATTGATCCATGGATCCAAATGACATCCAAGGCTTGGACCAAAAGGTAAAATTTGAAAACTTTTGGTACTGAAATGACATAATGAAAAAATTTAGGTACCAAAATGTAATTTTCCGATGATATTTTTTCATATAAAGTATAAATTTTAGGTACCAAAATGTAAAATATAAAAAATATAGGTACCAAATAGTAATTTGCCATTTGGATCCATGGATTGATCCATGAATCCACCAATCCAATTGGATTTGGATTAGGTGGATAATTTGGTGGATGGATTGGATTTCATAGATTTGGATCCTAATTGCCACCTCTAGATGTGACCCTTCGGGTGGGTGGTTACACCCCAACCAACACATCAGATCACTTTAAAATAAAGAACCATTGCATCGGTTCAGCCAATGATAGTTGGACCGGTTGGTTTACTCCAACCACCATATCGGTTCGGTTCAACTCGATTCGGGTTGGTCACACAACCCAATCTAACCGATTACTCACCAACTATTGGCTTCTTCCCCTTTTATTTCCATTCACACCATTCAAAATCCCAACAATCCCCCACATGAATGGATAATGCAAGTTTTGAAATATCACCCCCCACCCTCTAGTAATTTGACACTACCACGTTTTCTCCCCCCCCCCCCCCCCCCCCAAACCAAATTTGTACCTATGTCCTTCCTCCCCTTTCTTCCTTTCTACTTCCCCGTTTTCTGCAAGCTATTTCTTACAAAGACAACTCCTTCTTCTTCATTCAACAATGACGCCTCTTCTTCTTCTCCCCTCATCTTTGTATATCTCCTCTCATCCATTGTCGAGTTCTTACTTTTGGGTTGTTTAATTATCTCATCCGCTTTCGATTTTCCTGCTTCTCATCGGATTCGATAGTTTTTAATATTTCAATAGGTTTGCCTAATAAAAGAGAATGCGGTAAATGTTTGGCTAATAATTAGTGGTTACCCTAAAAAATTTATCTTGGAATTAACATAGTTTTTTTTTTTTATCTTGGGGTGCATATCAAGGTGATTTCCCATAAGGTTATCCATTTTTGTAGTGCTTCACACTGAGCATGTTTAACTTTGAATTTCTTACAATAACTCTTCAATTTAATCCCAAACGCGTTTTGTCAATTAAGATCGATTTCTTTCTTATGAATCAGAGATCTCTCTTGTGTTTTGTCGATGTGAGATTTATCTAAGATGTTACAATAACTGAGATATAAAAAGGCACTGGTTGTTGGGGATCAAGATAGGGTTAGTAACCATTGGTTACTCACCCATGAGTAACTAAAACTGGACATTTGAATTTAAGTGGGTCTAGAAAATTCAGATCTAAAAGTTGTGAATTAAAGACATTTTATTTTCCCTAATTTTCTTAATCGACTCTTATATTCTTCGTTCTAACTCGAATTTCAATTGTTTTTGCCCAGATTGAACGAGGTCGTTGTGCTCTACAAAATGAGATCAATTTTCAATATTTTTTGAGAATTTTATTTCATACCTTTCGTTACCAACTCCATACCATATGGTATCTCCTTCGTTTTTAATTCGTTTTTGAAAATATTTGCACATTAAGAACGAGTTCATCATTATCTATTAGATCTACAAATTTTTTGGGAAAAAAATACTGGACAAAAAAATACCATACTATACCACCTTGGTATGAGAGGTGGTAACTTGTGGTACACATTGATGAAAATCATAAATGACAGTTAGTATACTCTTTACAAAATCATGTATCCACCCATCCTACAGTCTTTGTTTGTTCATACCATCATGGTACGCCTTTCATACCATATAATATACTCTTATTTCATTTAGTCAATACCATATCGTAAAGACTCGTAAAAAATACATCAATTTTTTTGTTCTAAAAATATATCAAAGTGGATATTATTTTGAAAAACAAAATTAATCTGATTTATCTTTGAATAAAATTTAAATTCCAACTTATAAGAAGAGATAAATCATCTATTAAAAATTAAAGCAAAAAATATTAAAGGCTTACTCATAATTACTAACCCTAAACTAATCCGGACCTAGTGGTTGGTGTCCCCATCCGTTGTGCTACGCTCACACGCGTCAAAGCGGTTCATTTGCATGTGTCCACGTGTCAAGGCGAAAGTAAAACTCCCTCGCGCCAGGGTTCCTATCCGGAAAAATTCCAAAAATACCACTGTTTAAAAAAAAAATCCAAAAATACCACCCAACCCCAAAAAATTCCAAAAATACCACCCTTTTTCAAAAACCGCCACCCCACCCTGCGGTTTACACGAAAACCGTTTGTCGGAGGCGCGGTTTTCTATGCAAACCGCGGGCCTAAAATTTTTTTTTTTTGACCAAACCGCTGGGTGGGGTGGCGGTTTGACCCAAAACCGCCACCCCACCCAGCGGTTTGGTCCAAATTTTTTTTTTTTCCGATCAACTCCTAACTTCGGCCGAAACTTCAAACAAACGTAACTTTTCACTCGGGTATCCGATCGTAGCGATTCTTTTTTTCATTTCGCATAACTTTTCAAGATCTACAACTTTTACTAGGATGAAATTTTCAGAACAGGAATTATTTGTGGATATACGGGACCTTGGGAATAACTTTACCTTTACTTTTCACAAATCCATGTATATTTTGAAATTATGATTATAGTAAAAGTTGTAGATCTTGAAAAGTTATGTTGAATAAAAAAAAAATTCATGACATTCGGATTTTGGAGCACAAAGTTATGGCCGCCTAAAGTTTGACGAAATAAAAAAAAGGCTCGTTCGGGGTGGCAAATGACCTTTTTTCGAGACGAAGGCGGGACCCGGCAATTTGTGGCTTGCAAGATCTCAAAAAGTTATTCGGATTCAAAAAATGGAGGCCCCAAAGTTTGACGAAATGGAGGCCGCAAAGTTATTCGGATTCAAAAAATGGAGGCCCCAAAGTTTGACGAAATGCGAGACCCGGCAGTATGCGGCTTGCAAGATCTCAAAAAGTTTGCGGCCTCCATTTTTTGAATCCGAATAAATTTTTGAGATCTTGCAAGCCGCAAACCGCCGGGTCCCGCCTTCGTCTCGAAAAAACGTCATTTGCCACCCCGAACGAGCCTTTTTTTGATTCCGTCAAACTTTGGGCGGCCATAACTTTGTGCTCCAAAATCCGAATTTGATGAATTTTTTTTTGATTCCACACAACTTTTCAAGATCTACAACTTTTAATATAATCATAATTTCAAAATATACATGAATTTGTGAAAAGTAAAGGTAAAGTTATTCCCAAGGTCCCGTATATCCACAAATAGTTCCAGTTTTGAAAATTTCATCCTAATAAAAGTTGTAGATCTTGAAAAGTTATGCGAAATGAAAAAAAATCGCTACGATCGGATACCCGTGTGAAAAGTTACGTTCGTTTGAAGTTTCGGCCGAAGTTAGGAGTTGATCGAAAAAAAAAAAAATTTTGGACCAAACCGCTGGGTGGGGTGGCGGTTTGACCCAAAACCGCCACCCCACCCAGCGGTTTGGTCAAATTTTTTTTTTTATAACCGCCCCCTAGGCCCGCGGTTTGCATAGAAAACCGCGCCTCCGACAAACGGTTTTCGTGTAAACCGCAGGGTGGGGTGGCGGTTTTTGAAAAATGGTGGTATTTTTGGAATTTTTTGGGGTTGAGTGGTATTTTAATTTTTTTTTTTTTAAACAGCGGTACTTTTGGATTTTTTCCTTCCTATCCTAGGTTGCTGTGATCTACACTCCACGTACTCACCCGCCAATAGACCAAATTACCCCCACTGGTAGGGACAGCGTACGCTTGGGGATATCGCCCCTCGGGGAAAATACAAAAATTGGGAACATGTAGAGCACGTGGAGCCCACATAAAGGGGACCCCACCCAGCCAGACGGGAAAACGACCGGTAATCCTCCCCAACCCGGAAACCCGAGTGGTGGGACTAGCTCCCTGGACACGTGGACGAATGAGATAGCAGATTTAGATGGAGCGCTGGCAGCCACAAATTTCTGGTCATTAGCTCTCAGCCACAAATTCTCAGACCCTAGTGGGGGGCTGTCCCTCCCTAACTTTCTTCTTCCCAAATTCTCTTATCATACAATTTCTAGGATACACTCCATTTGCAGCCCAAACTTGTGTCGACGCTGGACTCCATCTACACAATTATCACAACTTTCAGCGACGTATTGAAATAGAAAGCCTGCAGCTGATAAAAAGCTTATTCAAACCGGAGCAAATCAGAGCCGCCGCCCTTGCATATCTTGATCGACGGTTCTTATAATAATTTCTGGGTGTTTTTCTCATCTGGGTTCAGAGTTCAGCGCCTATCTTTGCAAATCGACAACTGGGTTATCCTTCATTTCTATTGATTGATCCACCTTCCCCTCAAGGTTTGTTCACTTCTTTGCTTAGGGTTGGCTCCCTGTTGTCCATCTCTTAAGGCTTTGGTTTCTCCTTTGGTTTGTTAAAGGAGTTGGCATATTAGGATGTGATTTCCTTTTCTTCCCATCTTTTCTTTTTCACTTAGAATTTTTGGTTGTTGAGAAAAGATAGGGAAGAAGTTCGAGAGAACTGCAATTCTCATATGGGATTTTTCCGATTTGAGTGTCTAGTTGTTCTAGGATGGAGGAGTAATATTCTCTACTAAACTTAGATCCAAGAAACTGATGAGCTTGCCTGTTGGTCTTCCATCTCTGATTCTTATTATGCATGTTGAGTATCTTTTGGGAATGCTTATTGATCTTGGGTACTATTGTTTTGTTGTTGTAGGAAAGGATTCCGTGATGAATGGATGTTTTGGGTACGATGACCTTGTTGTTCCTAAAGATCAAGGGTTTTCTGATGGGTTCCAGTCACCGGATAGTTGGTCAAATTGGGCACTAAATGCTTCCAATACCTTCAATGACTATTCTCAGAAATACTTGCTATCCCCTACAAATCTGGCTCCGGAACAGCTCCGATCTGACACGCATACTTCTGCTAACCATCAATTCGACATGGAATGCAGTACTATCCCAGACAGGGATCAATCTAGCTGTTCAAGTTTCGGTGGAGGAGCAATGGTATGCCACGAGTCTTTTCACAGGCAGCCGGATTGTCATCTGGATGGCCTTTCAGGGATCGAGCCTATGGATGATCTTTTCTTGTACAATCCTAACCTCTGGCATAAAACTAATTTACTTCTTTGATCCAGTGATCTTGGTAGAGCCTTGTCTTCTAGCTGTTCATAGTTTTCATCCTTGTTCTTTTGTAGGAGTTCTTTGCTTGATGATATGCAAGAGATGGAACAGAATTCTCCTTGCTTTTCATCCGAGTCACAAAACTGCATGATTGCTGTTGATGATCTCTGGACAGAAGCCACCGCTTTAGATTCAGAC
Organism: Linum trigynum; assembly: GCA_964030455.1. Classification (NCBI taxonomy): domain Eukaryota; kingdom Viridiplantae; phylum Streptophyta; class Magnoliopsida; order Malpighiales; family Linaceae; genus Linum; species Linum trigynum. Next base: position 9,005,722 of record OZ034820.1, on the reverse strand, counting down.
TCAATATCAAGCAATGGTGGAGTTCCTGCATCGTCACAGTACAGTCCGTGTGACTTGGAGAAATCAGTTATTCATCAACTAAAGGTGACATTTTCCCACAAGCTAATTTAAGCATGTCATCCAAGGATGCCAAATGTATATCACTCACTTATTAGATACAAACATAATTTTCTGTTTTGCAATTCGTTGAGCCAACAAAAGTACATTGAAGAAGGGAACATTTGTGGCCGACTCTTAACTATCTCACATTTTGGGGATGGTCTTCTCACCCAAGTATCATGTTGTCGAACTTCATTTTCCTTATGACTTAGTCAAGCGAGTATCTACTTAGTGACAATGCTAAAAGCTTATGTAGTTACCCCTCATCTATGATACAGCTTATACTAATCATTTCAAATCCATTGTCAAGGTACCTCCTTTTACTGTATCAGTAACACCAACTGAGGAAGACTGCAAAGACATCCAACTACTAAAGGAACCATCTAGGGAGGAGTCTGCTCTACATGAGTTCGAACTGGTGATGGCACAGGTAATGTAAATAAATGTTAGTCAAAAGTCTTTTACCAGTTTAAAGAAATGGCAGATGGTAACAATATTTATGTTTTGCACTTTTTAAATCTATCAGTTGCCTACAAAGACCCGAATATGCTTTCGTGACTCCTTGTATCGTTTGGCCAAAAACTCAAGACCCCATGAAGTAGCAAATGAAGATGTTGCCATGGACATTCCTTCATGGACAGCTAAAGTTGAGGAATCAAGGTACTTATGTCCTTCCCAACTGTCTATTTGGTCTCTTGAATGATGCTCATTGATTGATCAGCATGGGAGGTGTCGCACCTCATTAAATTAGCATGCAAAGTTCATAACTTTTCATTGTTTGCTCTTTGGTCTTCATAAGCTTCACCTTGTCTGCAACTAAAGCAACTCTGTTTCTCCATTTACTATTTTTCTGTTTCCAACTTACTAACCTATGCCGGGTAACCCTTCTTTTAACACTTGGTCTGGTGGCAGAGGAATGGAACAGGAGACAAATTCCATCGACCGATCCATAGCTAGCATGATGTTTAACAAGATGGACCTGAACGTGCTGCAGTCAAGCCATCCACAATACTTCACCAATGCGCCTCACAACCCGTCATTTCGTGGTGACGCTGAGGTTCCAGTTTCTGGCCATGGAGGATACATGGGAGCAGCAGCAGCAGATTCAGGCAGGCATTTGTCACGAACTGTGGCAAACTAGTATGAAGACGGGTCAGGGCGCCAAGCAAGCGACGAAGGGCTTGGTGGAGAGTCCAGCAAACCATAAGAATGTTCCACGCGTTATGTGCATATTAGTATTGTGAGGGTAGTCGTACTAGTAGTGATATATAGTAGATTTTAGGCCTGCTGTAAAATCTTCACCAGCCAAAGTTGGTTTTTTGAAGGGCATGTGTGGAGAAGTGAATCTTCTCTATAGACTTGTATGGTAGCAGAATACATCTGGGTTAAGAATTTGTTCTTCTGACTTAATAAAGAGAGAGAAGGGATTTGTTCTCAATATATAGTCGTTCCAGTTCATTGTTTCTTTATTAGGGTATATATAATAGCGACTAATTTAAATCTCCAAGTCAATGCAGGTCATGGCGTCTAGAGTTTTTGTTCTTCCCGCGTATCTCCGCGATACATGCTGCCCACAATGTTCAAAGTCAAAACCCGTAACTTTATTAAGCTTGAGAAACTCGAGATTTGAGACAATTCATTCCCCTAGCAGAGACTAAAAAAACTCGATTGTCAACTTCCACGACGGCTGGAAAATAAGGTCAACTGTTTTTGCCACCTTTGTGGGCTGAGAAGAGAACATAAGCAGTACGGGCTAGCTTTCTTTCTCCACTTCTTCATGTTTTTGTTTCTTCGATGACTAAATTCCCCTCAAGAAACCATGAGATTGCAATGTGGTAGGCAGTTGCCTGTTTCTTAACTATAAGGTCAACTTCATGGTTGTTCATGGAGTTTGCTGTTCTACTTGCTTCGCACCAGCTGAGTCTGCTGCTCACTTGCTCCTGCACGGTTCTTTTGCAAAAGAGGTTTGGAATCACTTCTACTTTCAAATTCAGCTGTATGGGCTGTAGGATGACAATGGGTCGGGTTTTGCCAAACCTATTGGTTTATTCGTAAATTAACTCGGGGTAAAACCCACCGGGTTTGGAAAATTCAAACCCAACCCAACCTGTTGGGTATCCGCGGGTTCATGGGTACTCATGGGTTTTTGTGATAAAAAATTTACAATAACAAATTCCTATCAAAATAAAATTCAAACATCAATTTCCCCATACAAATTATTCATACATAAAACACTAGTCTAGAAAGGTCAAACAAATCACAATTACACTAAATAAAAGCACACGGAATAAGTGTAGTGAGAGTTAGATTGAGAGAAATTGGAATTAGGGTAGGGTTTGTGGAGAGCAGGGCGACGAAATACGTGTGTGCGGGTATCCATGGGTCGGGTATTTCTAAACCCAAACCCAATCTGGTGAACAATATGCGAATTTAAACCTAAACTCGACCCGAAACCCATCAACACGAATTTTACCCGCATTAACCGAGTTGGGCCGTGTAGAATACCGTGGGTTAGAATTTTGTTGCCATTCCTAATAGGCTGAGACCACGACTTTGTGAGGACCTCTTCAGGGAGTGAAGAGAAGTTATTTGACTTCTCCTGTTAATTACATTTCGGAAACATTTGGTTTGAAAGAAATGCAAAGATCTTCAAAGATTAAAGCAAAAGTGCTTACAACATCACCACATAAGTCAGCACAAGATTATCTAATGCTCATAATCTCAAACCCGTCACCTCTTTCCTACTTTGTATTCAATATCTCTGCTCATGATTTCTACTACAATGAATTGAATTCATTGTAATGAGTTGAATCCATTGTATTCAATATGTCTGTTGTAGGAGTTAGTCCATTATCTATCTTCTATACATAATAATATTATGACAATTCAAAATTAAAAGTTTGCCACATAAGCACTTGGAGAGCTCACAAGTTGACAATGTGGACAATTCTCTTACTAACAAAAAATTAGTTATTGATCTATTTATGAAGCTATCTCTCTCATCATTTAATATTTTCTTTTCTTTTATCCAATAATTCTTCTTTTTTTGTGCTTTTGCATTATACTAATGTATTGTAGTAGACTAATGTTTGGAGAGTGACATAAATGATATATCACATTTGTTTAAACCTAAAAATACATTATTAGACCTTAATAATTAAGTTTTATACTATTTTTTCTTAAACTAAATAATAAGTTACATTTATATGAGCAATTTAAATGAATACACATAAATAATAACCTTTTTGTCAATTAAACTAAATATAAAAGTGAAAATAGAGAGTGACATATATCACAATTTTCAAACTAAAAATATCTACTCATTTTCTACATTTTGATTAAAAAATGAAACGAACACACATATATAATAATATTTTGTGTTCATCGATGATAATAATAATAATAATAATATTTTTTTGATAAAAAATATAATGATATACCAAAAAATAATATGTGCAACATATATTATGAATCACATTTGCAACAATTTATAATGTATCCTAAATTCACAGCATATATTATTGCTCTAGATCATGTTCATTGAGCAAGCTCTATGGAGGTCTTACATTCTATGCTAATATTTTATTTTCAGACCCGGAGTTATTAATTATCGAGGATCATAAATCAAAATTTTAAAAATGGCTTAAGTATGATTGTTGACAAACTTTGACTTCATTTTCTAGGATGAGAATGACATGTGTGAAGGTTAGAGAAATCTTTGTTGAGGATGCACGTGAAGCTTCACGTTTTGCTAATTTCTTACCTTGCAATAATTAAATAAGGGTTGGAAATTGTTGTTTAAAATGTCTTGGTAAACAAATAGAAATTCAAAAATTGAGGCAATAAATAAACATCAGTATGTTAGTTGAGATATATAGTTACAAGAGTCTAAATCGAGGTATTTGGTTAATATAAAGAATCTTTAACAACGACGAGTTTAGTAAGACAATTGTAAGAACTCATTTGGTTATATGGTTGACTGCCTGACTCCATAAACTTTTGGCAGTAATAAAACATTTTTCGATATCAAAGTTTCAAAATGAAAATATTTTAGTTTGTAAGAGCAAGCAAATTGTATTCATATCGAGTTACCCTAGCCATAAACTTTTGTTTCATATTCAACCAAAGAGTTGAGTTCGAAGGTATTGATTAGTGTTAAAAGTAAATTAAACTATATATATGGCAAAGGCTAGGGAATGCCTACGCTCGTATTGCTTATGTATTATCCACTTTTGCGATGAATAATATTACCGCATTCGTAAAAGAAAATGTTCATGATTGTTCATGATGACGTTTATAAGAATAAGATGCATTTCTTGTTTTTTTTTTAATAGTTTTGTATAGAGGTGACAATTTTAATCTAATCCAATATATCCACTAAAAAAGTCAAAACTAATTCAATCCATTTAATTCAAATTCAATTGGATTTGGTGGATTCATGGATATTCGAAAAATTATATTTTAAAACTATATATATTTTATATTTTACACTTCGACCCCTGAATTAAATTTTTTAAATTATCATTTAAAAATTAAATTTTGATAACTAAAATATTCCAAAATAATATTTAAGTATCCAAAATTTTCTAAATTTATATAATGATCAATATTTTGATGTCACTTGAATCTGTATATTCAATCTATCAATCCATTTCATCCGCTACATTTGCAACCACTAATTTTTGGTACAACCAAACCACCAATAATAAAATCGAACCAAGAAGATAATTGCAACCCACATCTTCTAACTTGTCAGCAGCAATCATCATGTTTGTACAGTAATATTCTTAAAATGTGAGTCTTTTTGGCATGTAATACTCTCAGTCTCATGTAGTTGTTTATTGACGAAAATGATAATTCGACACTTGTAATTGGCCGAATTAGAGACGACGTGACTTGGACGAGTGCGGCAGTGGAAATCCGGCGAATTATTGGCCAAAATTGGAGACTAAGGGGCTTGGACGAGGCAGAGGATGTCGACTCGTCCTCTCTGTTGTGGATATCAGCGGTAGTGGCAAAGAATAAGAAATAAAATGCTAGGGTCCTAGAGATTGTGGGACATAAAAGGAGGTTTCAGGACAGTTTTCTAATGTAAATAATAACGAAAACAAGTTGCATAGCAAATTTACTTGGCCCAAATGGGAAGGAAGTCTCCCTATAATAAAAAAATCACTAGTTTAAGCCCGGGATGAGATAGCATGACTACCCCTAAATGAGTTGGAAAAATGGCACCCCTATTAATTATAGGCTTTTAAGTTAATTGATTTGTGTTGCATTTATTAATCTATCTGAATTAAAAACTCATATGAATTACTTTCCTTTTTTCAGTGTAATGGTAGTTCTACCAGTGCAATGATATCAGTGTACATGTGCAATGGTAGTTGTATCAGTGCACTGGTAGTTAAAAAAAAAGAATGTAATTAATATGACTTCAGTGTACAAGTGCAATGATAGTTCAAAAAAGAAAATATAATTAATATGAGTTTTTAATCCCAAAGATTATTAAATACAACATAAATTTAATACCATAATTAACTATAATTAATAGAGGTGTCATTTTTCCAACCCCATAGAAAGATTAGCAAGTTAACCGATCCCGTTTGAGCCACACAAATTCCGAATTGCTGAAATTTTTTTCAAGCCCAAGGCACCCCACATAGCTCCGCCACTGGCCATCATGGCAGATGATTATATCGACCGTCTTTGGTTGATCACACAATAAGAACAATGACATTGTGACGCCATAATTGTTGGTTTATTGTACAATACTAGTGATTAAGTTTTTGTTAATTGACTATCATCGTCAAATTTGAAATTTTGATGGTCGGACTTTGGAGCGGATGCAGCTTGAAAATGGATGTGTTCCCCGGATCCACCTTGGATCTCGACAATAGCTCAAAAAAATGGAGTATTTACAAAGTGCCCATGGGTTTCTATCCTAGTACCACATGTTATATAGTTTTATGTTTCTAGCAACGAACTTAAAAAAAAAAAAAGTGATAAGTACTTCACCTTTTTATTTTATATAACAAACTCTGATACGTCAAATAAATTGAAGTAAGACCATTTCTAATTGTTTATTCTAAGTTCTCCAATTTCTAATAAATGAGTGGTAAAGTGTTGAATGATCTAAGGTAGGATAGATTTAGAGTAACATGCTAAATATTTTGGATGATTTATTTATTTTAGAAATTTTAAAAATATGAAAACAGGTCATGAATGAAATTGGTAAAATTTATTATATATTGTTTTTATTGAATCCACTTAGAGTAAAAACCTAGTTACGCCACTAGTATTATCTACTATCATACCACGGTGATTGGATTTTGGATGATGTACGTCATTAACTTTGAGGAGTGATTGACTAAAGAGAGATGAGCATACTGCCAATATACAATATAATTTGGTTGTTGGGATTTGAACACAAAGCTAATAACAATGACGTGAGTAGGGATGACAATTCTGACCCGATGCATTTTATTGGCATTGTTTGACCTTTTCTAGGGTGGATAGATTTGGGGGAAGAGCTGAGTACTCTCCTTATCCTTATTTGCCTTCACTGGCTCCATTCTCGGCTCGCTTTAGCTTAAATTACATGTAATTTCACTCAAAATATCTCATACTTTTGCTAGAATAAACTTGTAAATAGGTGAGATTCTTATTCTCTAATAATCTAACTACACTCATCATTTTATAATTTGTTTCTTGAATTTTTAATGAATTTTTTTTTATGTTTTCTCCCTGCATTATATACCCATATGGGTCGACGTACTCCTACATGCGTCTCATGATATCCACTCGAAATACGTGATTATCATTCTTAATGACTGAGGAGTAGTGATGACAATTTGAACCCGCCCCGTGGCCCGTGGGTATTACCCGACCTGACCCGTGATGGGGCGGCTATTACCTGACCCGCAGTAGCGTGGGGCGGTGCATGGGTATGTATTTCCGACCCGCCCTGCCCCACGCCGTTCTTGGACCATTCTATCTCAATTTCTTAGAATATCTATACATATTTCTCCTATATTAACTTTTTTCAACTAGTTAGTGTCGATTTTTGAACTTGTTAGACACAATTATCCGTTCTATTATAACTATTTTTCATTCATTAAGTGTTTTCCTCTTTTTTATCGTAAAAAGTACAATTTACGTGTAATTTCTTCAAATAATATGTAAGAGTGGGTCGACCCGCCCCACCCCATACCCGCGCGGGTTTTACCCGCCCTAACATGTAGTAGCGTGGGACGGGGCATGGGAATTGAGGTACCCGCCCCACCCCGCCCCATTGCCATCACTACTGAGGAGTGATAAAAAAAATAGCATTAATGAGGAGTAGTCGATGAGGACCGTCATGGCACGATGGCATGGTTGTATATTTGCCATGGACTACGAGGTTGTTTGCTTGTAGGATTTTGATGAGGGATTTTGCCCCAAAATCCCATATGGGTTGGATTATTGTCCATATGATATTTTTGTTTGCTCATAACTTTGTTTTGCCCCAAAATCCCAAATTACGTTTCAAACCAACAAAATCAGTCATAAATCATGATAACAAGTACTCATAACTTCCATGTCATCGACCTCTTGAATCACGTACAACAGCAACCGCAAAGGATCTTCTTCACAAAAGCTCTAACCGTAAAAAAAAACCTAATTCAGAGTTTAATTCATTGCCGTGAAGGTGAAATATATTCGTATTTATAGATATTTAGTATGAGAATGAGTCGAATTAAGTGGTAGATAAGTTAGGATTACTTTTCTGGTGTTGGAATCTTTATCCGATACGGATACTGTGCTTTCATTCTGTTCACTTCCCAAAGAGGTCGACCATTTACTATAAAAGGTCAACCGCGTCGTTGAACTCACAAAACTAAAACGACATATTACGTCGACCTAATCCTATATAAGGTCGACCTAAAAGTGCAGATTAGGTCGACCTAATCCTATATAAGGTCGACCTAAAAGTGCATATTAGGTCGACCTAATCCTATATGAGGTCGACCTAAAAGTGCAAGTTACGGTGATATGTAATTAAATATATCTTATGCCTAAACAGATAGGCTAGCTAATACATTTCCTTTCCATTTCCTGGTATACACAAAGGTGGATATATCAATACTTTGTGTTCCACTTTAAACGAATGTTGTCAAAAGCAAAGCGGAGTATGACCCGATAACGTGAACGGCTCGGTCTTTAGCTGTACAACCGACATTAAACCGTTTAAAAACCGGTACCTAATAAACAATCAGTATAAATAGTGGACACTTATTAATCATGGTAACCATGACTAAATTAGTAAATTACACTCTTAACTCTTAACAATTCCAAAATATGAGTACCAAAAGGGGTGAGACGGCCGGAGCAGGGCAGTGCTCGATTCAAGCCTCTGGCGATGGCTATCAAAGAAGCAGTTGCGAGAAGAAGGGACGAGGACTGGAGAGCGGGGAGCGGCTACAAGGACTGCGGATGGCGGCGATGGCGACGGGAAGCGACGGGACGGGAAGTGACGACGGAGCGGAGGAGTTGCTACTGGAAGAGGGGGCAGGGATGGAGACTGGCGATGGCAAACTAGGAGCGGCTACACTGACTGGGGATGGCGACGATGCCGACAGGAAGTGTTGACGGCGGTAAGGTTTGGCGCCGCTCTTCTCCCTCTATTCACGAAGAGTCGAAGACGAAGACTGAATTAGAGTTAGAGTTTCTTTCCCAGCTAGGGATGGCGCGGGGATGGATAGTGCATATCCGTTACCCTACCCAAAGTAGTTTGGGTTTTACCCATACCCATACCCACATGAGAAATGGGTAGAATATCCAAACCGTGTTCGTATCCGTTCGGGTTTCGGGTATCCACGGTTATCCATGGGTAATAGTTTCTAGTTATAACTTCAACCAATATGTTAATATTCACACGTATTCTCACCTTACGTAAGACGAAAAGTACGACAATAATTCACTAAAATGAAGAAAATTAATTAAAACAACACAATTTTATAAAAATATTATATTTATATGCTAAATATAAAATATGTTAGAGAAAAATATTGATTATTCGTAGACAAAATACATTTGCATGTGTATAATCGGGCGGGTTCGGGTTGGATAGTGAGAAAATCATGCCTACCCAATACCCACAATATTCGGGTTCGGATTTTACCCGTACCCACTAAAAGTCCTTCGGGTTCGGGTTTTACCCTACCCGATTAGGTCGGATTCGGGAGGATATCCATGGTTACAGATATTTTTGCCATCCCTATTCCCAACCCCACGATTTTGCCTTTCGTTTTCAATTTTCGATTTTCTTTTTCAAATTTTTTATTAAACACAACGGCCATAAGGGGGAAAACCGAGCTATCGGTTTGAGCGGCTCAAGCGGTTAACCACCTCGACCGCTGGCCGGCCGTTCCATAAAACCATAGCGGCTAAATGACTGGTCCGGGCCGGATTTGCGACCGGGTGACGGCTTTATAGGTTCGCCCGACCGGATCGATCCGGTCCGGGCCGGCCGATCCGGGCCGGCCGGCTTTATCATTACTTTGTGTTCCACTTTAAACTATACATAAATGCAGGAAAAAACACGTTGTTTCTGGTTGATGTCCACCCGTACCTAGTTACTGTTCTTAACAAGAATGAGAAGCATACATTGTTATGATTCTCGACAAGAAGAAAGAAACCAAATCCAACTCAATGTTGTTGGCCGGTGGATTACTTTCCTACAACAATTAACATAAAACTAGCTACAATTATGTGTACCTTCATCATAAAACATATAATTTGTTAATAATTTTTTTAACGATATCTAACATTATATTGACATTTCTACTTTCTAGTAAGTATTAAAACCCAATCCGTTATCATAAGTTGAGAAATTAGTTGTTGATATATATATCATTAAGTCTAAGATTGTATATATTCGATCAAAACATTTTGTTGGCGCGTCATCTATTTTAATTTTCAATTTTTCATTCTTCTCCCATTATATACGGTAAAGAAAACTTACAGTACTGGTCCAAACCCAGAAATCCAACGAAAACCACAGTACGTTACTGTTAATCAATCAAAGAAAACCTTTCCTCAGTTCTCACCCACCCATTTCAATTCAACCATTCTACTCTCTTTGAACTGAAAACCCTTTTCTTTTTCTTTCTTTCTTTCTTTCTTTCTATTTTTGTGCATCGTTCAGTTAAAACTTAAAACCACTTCTCTTTTCCTCTTGTTAATTACTGGGTTGATGATTTGCTTACCCTCTCTCCCTCTCCACGCTATGCAAACAATTGTGTCTCTGCCGTGACAAAAAAAAAAAAAAAAAAAACATTAACCAGCTTCAACTCCTTCGCAAAACAAAACAAAAAAAAAAAAAGAATAAATCAAAAACTCAAACAACGCGTACTTTCTATTTCTACACCCCCAAGAAATCAACTCAGCAACCTGCAACCAAACGTGCTTCCCACAAATTGGATTCCTCGGCAGGACGAAAGAAAGAAAGAAATCAATCTTCAACACAATAAATAACCCAACTGAGCTTCTCCACATTCCATCACAACAACACAATTTCAACCAAACTCACCATTAATGGCCGCCGCCGCCGCTCCAACGCCGAACCTTCCGCCCGTCCGGACCCGCCCGCCCAACTCCCCGCCTCCAATCCCACCATCGCCACACCAGCCGACGCCGGAAACCCAACCCCCAGCCGCACCTCCTCCACCACCCGCCGCCGTCGTCTCCCTGCAGCAGCCCAGCGGAAAGAAGAGCAACCCATCCCGGCCCAGGAGGCTTCTCCGCCAGGTCCGGTCGATATTCCGTTCCTTCCCCATCATAACCCCGGCCGCGTGCAAGTTCCCCGCCGGCGGCGGCGGAGGGACCCGGATCCAGGACGGACACATCAACGGGACCCGGATGACGGGGACCCTGTACGGGCACAAGAGGGCCCGGGTGAACCTGGCGATCCAAGAGACGCCGAGCTCGCTCCCGGTGGTCCTCCTGGAGCTGGGCCTGCCGACGGGGAAGCTGCTGCAGAGCATGGGTGGCGGGATGGTGCGGATCGCGATGGAGTGCGAGAAGAGGAGCGGCGGCGACAAGACCCAAGTGATGGAGGAGCCGATCTGGACGATGTTCTGCAACGGGAAGAAGTCCGGGTTCGGGGTGAAGAGGGAGCCGACCGACGAGGACCTGCACGTGATGCGGACGCTCCACGTGGTTTCCATGGGCGCCGGGGTGATTCCCGAGGAGAAGAAGGAGAAGGAGGAGGAGGGGGAGGGGGAGCTGGCGTACATGCGGGCGCATTTCGAGCGGGTGGTCGGGTCGAAGGATTCGGAGACGTATTACATGATGAACCCGGACGGGAACAGCGGGCCGGAGCTCAGCATTTTCTTCGTCAGGGTTTGAATTCTCTGGACGTGGCCATGGGTTGTAAAGGTGTTGAGATTTGTAGGGTTTTAGTGTGGAAGGGGAGTTCGTAATTGGATGCTTTTGTAAACTTTGTTTTTCATTTTCTTGTTTTTTTTTAGGATTGGATTGACTTGAATACTAATAACGCTAAGATTTTCGTCTAGTTCATTTTGTGATTGGTGAAAATTTGCTTCAAAATTTTATTTGGCTCCAAATATTGCTCTGGCTCCGTAGCAAAATTAGCCTGCCTCTTTTTCTCAAAAACATTCGCCCGCAGGCCGCAAGCGTAATAAAGGGGAACCCGGTTGAAGAAAAAAAGTTACTTCAGTTAGAAAAAATTGAAACTCTGATTCTCTTCCCCTTCCTCTTTCTCCCGTTTGGTGTAGTGAAACTGTGAAAGTAAGCCCGGTGGTTGAGCATTTAGTGGGTCGGGCTCTATTTGGGTCCGTTTATATTAGAAGCGTCTTTTCCATCCGCCTTCGAAAACCCAACAACACTCAATCTTTTCATATTTACCCTCCGAAAATTGCTCTCACGTAACAATAGAGTTGGGGGAGGTTAGCCGGTTGTTGAATCTGAAGAAAGTTTGAAGAGACGGCGATGGTTGAGCGTTTATAAGGTTGGGGCACTATTATGGCCCATTTACATTAGTAGTGCATTTTCCATCCGCGTTCAGCAAACAAACATCACTAAATCTTTCCATATTTACCCCTCTTAAATACACATGTGCCCCATATTCACTAACTTCCGTGTTCAAAAATATTATTGATTTATGATAATTATAAAAACTAAGTCTGTGTTAAGAATTCTACATCGTTTCCACACATTCAAGAGTTCAATTCAATCGATATGCAATACTTGAACCAATGACATTTTCATTGCAAAAGGGATGATGTGTGATTCATGAAGATTTAACTCCAACAGCTCTCGGGCATGTAGGAAGATACTGAAGCTCCAACCTCAAGCACAGGCTCTTCTGTGTAGACAGGGAGATGTGGTCTTGTGGAATGGATCGCTTATGGATCAATAATCGACTAGAAGAGCATTATGGAACACACTTCGTCCTGATTGTTTTGAATGCTTTGACCACTAGAGCCAAGCTGTAAAAATGACGCAAAGATTAGTGATGCAAAGTGTCTGTTTTGTGGAAGCCAGAGTGAAGATAGAGACCACATGTTTTTTTTAATGTGGTTTTTCGCAGAAACTTTTGCAGATTGCTGGTGTTACAAACTTACTTGCGGGGGCCTGGAATCTTGCGTTGCAAACAGCAAGAGTAGTCTGTAGAGCTGTTGATGAAGTGCGGACGAGGGTAAAGATTGGTTTCAGTAGTATTTTAATGGGTAATATCTATTTATTATCCAAAAAAATTTCGAATTCTTTTTTATTAGCCAAATTTATCAAAATACTAAGAATTAGCCAAATGTTAATTTTCAGTTAGCAATTTTGTTAGTAATATTGACTTGACAACATGATACCGACTTGGAAGAGAAACATGAAGGTCAATATTTCAACATTTTAGTGTTTTAACTAAGAAAAGAGTTACAAAATTATTGACGATAACATAAAAATGGCTAATATTTTGATGCATTACGAAAGATTTGGCAAATTAATAGCATTTTAATAGGTTCGGATAATATAAAAGAATCTAAAAAGGTTTGGAGTAAAAATAGACATTACCGTATCTTTCTTTTGTCTGTTGACTTTGAGATTGTTGTAGGACTACCGAAGAGAGTAAATTGTTGATTGGGTGAAAGAAGGTAGAGATGGGTGGGAGAGTTATTTTTACACCAAGAGAATTCACAATGAATTCTTTCTTTTGTTGTATCAAACCGTGTCGTAAATTGCGACACTTAGCTTAATAATAATAGTAACTAATTTAACCGGGAAATTGCGAAAAACATATTAATCATGTTTTACAAAATGACATTTACTTTGATATATTTATGAATAAAAAAAACATATATTATCAACATTGTGGCTATGTTTGGTAGTACATAAAATTATATTTTAGTGGTATGAAAGTGTATCATGATGATATAGATATATCATGGTGAACCTTAAACCACAAGGTTGAATCCCTTTAGTAACCCCTAACATTAAAACTAAGCCCATATTCATAATAAAAAAAAACTAAGCCCATAACACCCTTAAAAAAAATTACTGAATTTGTTTCGATTCGACGGCAACAGGACTTTGCCCCCAGCTGCCTTATACCTCCGGAAACACCAACGAACCTCGCCTAAATTTAAAACTAAAATCTGCAACTCCCAACCATTAACTATCGCGACAGTTTACCGTTAGGGTTCAGTGAGATAAAAAGTACACCCAGGACATAATAAGTACACCCAAAATCATGATATGGTGTGTAGAGCGCATAAGTAGCCTGTTGGGAAAATATATAATTATTGTAACTACAATAATCTCAATGGTATAGGTCAGGCAGCTTATTCCTGCTAAAGGCAGCAAGTAACTGAAGCCATCAACATTGATTCATTGCCAATTCCCCACCAATGCCCAATTCTTTGCACTGCTGGACAGGAAGTATGCAGTGGGGGAAACTTGTACATTTCCGATAGATTTAACCCATAAGTTAGAAGCTATAAAAAATTAGGACAAAACTGAGTTGAACTACTACCAAGAGTCGCTAGAAGGTCCCCAGAAACAAAGCGCCAAAAAAGTAACAAAAAGACAACCCTCTGCAAGAGAGAAGAACTACTAGTAGGGATACAATAAACAACAAGAACATGAACCCAACCCCCAAAACAAGCATAGTCCCCGTTCATCGTTACCAACCTTTGCCTGCAAATCTCTATCCTTCTTCCCCAATCAAATGCACAACCCATGAGAAAGACTTGAGAACCCATGCATTCTCCCGCCTAGCAGACAAGGGAAGCCTTCGAAAAACCTGGTTTAGTTTAGCCCTCTGCTTCTGAGTACCTTCCCTGATCTCCCCACGTTCCTCTTGTTATGGCTCAACTGATTCATCATAACTCTTCTCACCACCCTTTCTAAGTGCCAAATACATGTCTGTGAACAGGAGGAGCTTCTAATGATTTAACTACATCTAACCACGGCTTGTCTACGATCAATATGCTATTCTCTGAAAGGTGCCCCATGAATAAAACAGGATCTCTGAAGGCATGAAATTCAAAGTTCCTCCTATTTTCAGTCTTTGTTTGATACTCTTTTAGTATTCTTTTCAGGCTACCGTTGTTCACCGGGGTTTTTAATCTTATCTTTTTGCTTGAAACAGGACCATTAGCCAAGTCACCATCTTCCTCTCTATCCACTGGCATCCCGAAATCGATCTGACACCTTGCCCTGGAGGCAAAGATATTAACAACTTCAGATGAATATTCTACAACATCGGGATTTGATAGCCCTCAAGTAAACACTCTAGTGAATGAATATCAGATGTGACGAACTAGCAGTCAATTTAGGATAGCAATACAACCTTGAAAACAACCACAAGGAAACTAGATAAACTCACCTCGCACTATATATGATGGCAGATGGAGAAGCAGACAAAGGCTGGAAAGAGAGACCAATAACTTCTCCAGGAAACTCCTGGTATCTCCTAGGTAGAAAAGAAGTATGCCTCATTGACCATTCCCCCAACTGTTTCGCCTCTACATCAAATGCATAGACCTGGTTTGAGGAGGTAGTGACTACAAGGACATTATTATTTTGTGGTGGGAAACCACCAGCGGTAACAGAAGCACCATCCAGTCTTGAAATGAACCAATGCTGCCTGTATAGTAACAAACAATGAGCGTATTTAAATCCTATTCAAAACAAACGTTAAGATATGTATAACTCCAAATAAAACCAGCCTCCAGCAGAAATATATATCCACACTTGATAATTAATCATGACAAAAGAGCAATAGGCTCATAAATTCAAATCTCTAGGGGAATCTAAAAGGTGACTTGACCACTCTGTAGGATTGAGATGATTCATTATTAGCACCCACAAGTATATAACTACCAAACAATTCAATTGGAACTATGTCCTCTTTTCTTACCAAGGATCCATTAATTATAAGAAGCAAAAATCTGACTGCACATAATCAGAGTGCCGAAAAAGTCACATGATAGACAACCCACATGAGAAAAGAAGGAATGGGGTTTATTCACACCTTTGTGTCTCCATGTTGAACACATATATATCGCCAAAGCAATTAACGGCAGCTAACCACTGTCCGTCGTTGCTAGTGAACATTTTTGTCATTGGAGGCTCGGAGGGCGGTAATTCCTCATTGTAATCATAACGCTGAGGAGTGAAGGTATGCACCAGGTCAGATGTCTCCACATCCACAACCTACAACCACAATGCATATATGAGATTTGATATCATTGCACGTTAAAGGGACATAAACCCCTACTCACTACCCACAAGGAGCCAGAAGTCCTACCCCAAACAAAAGCATTCATCAACAATGAAGTCGACTGGAACAAATAACCCATCCTTCAAGGCATTCAGGTAAAAGGAACTGGAACAGTCACATTTAAAAGCAAAGTAACACCCAACAGTAGAAGGAGAAAATGCTTACATATATCCTTCTATTGTGGCCTGCCAATATTAGCCTCGAAGAATCCGAACTAAAGATGATACAATGCGAGTATGGCAACTTGGAATGAAGCTTCCTTTTGCTAACAGTCCACGAAGTTCTGTGAGCTTCATGCTTCTTCAACTCAAAAAGATTTGGCTTGATGTGATCGGAGTAAGCAAATAGCATTCCAGTATTAGAAATGGCACTACATATGATCTTACGGGATGCTTTCGTTTTAATTCTAGCCAATAAATCTGTGGTTGCACGGCCCCTTGATGGACCAGGAACACCATCTGTTATGTTTCCACCATTTGACCGCACAGATAAAATATCCAAGGAATTAGATGCTTGGACAAGAAGTAAGGAATTCTTGTTGAACATGGTATTATGAACCAAGTGAATGGGCATTCTCTGAGGTGCGGGACATATGTCATGGGGAGAGAACTTTGAGAACTCCTTTGCAGAATAAGCATACATCTTTGTGTCATCGCCACCAGAAATTAGCATGGGAACTCCCAGATGTGCCCACTTGTGATAGCTAAACTCAATTTGCCGCCTCCTCTTCCGCCCCATTTTTGCCTTTTCCTCAGGTAGAGCATCTGTACTCCAAGATCATAGAATTAGGAAATGGAAGAATTATTGTCGATACAAAATGGTAGGCATACACAGAACCGAAGTGACTAAGCCAGAGGAGAGTGAGAAACATGCCTTCACGGCAGATTGGTACAGCCATTGTCAAAGCTCTAACATCATGTGTATGAGCTCTAACATAACCAACATAAACCCATTTCTTCATTACAGTCGATGTAGATGTATCAGCACTAGATCCAACTACATCACTGGAAAGCTTATAAAGAATAACCTACAAACAAACACAAGGGGTCACACAACTTCCAAAACACATTCAGATCGCCAGAGTTGCTAAAGAACTATGACAAAAAGAAAATCTATTAACACTGCAGGAAGAAACTAAAAGAGGGATTTTTTTGAAGTCAATCTGGGGAGTAATACCTGACCATCTGATCCAGCAGAAAATACCCTGGTATGACTAGGAGCAACTGCCAAAGCATTTACATCACCCTTATGGTAAGAATGCGCTTGCAAAAGAGTCCCGTGCTGGGAGTCCCAAAACTGAACAGTGCCAGTACTGTCTGCACTAGCGAGGGTCCCACATCTGCAATTGACAGTAAATACATGGCGCCATGTTCTTAGGGTTGGAGCAAAATCATTAACCTAGCGTTATATTATTCAAACAGCCAACACAAATCAAATGATTGCTATTTCCACCTCAGTGCAAGTAGAGACCACACACAAATTTCAGTTCCACCGCCCAGACCACCAAGCCCAACTGTGATTCTGTATATCTCATGACCAAGGGTTGCATCCCAGCATCTAATAAAACTGCAACAAGGGATTCATTATAGGGTTACAAAAGTAAACGACAATTTACTACAGATATAAAAACATCCCAAAGAAATGCTGAAGCTCACAGTCAAATTTTATGAAATTATATGAAATTGATACATATAACACTTTAGGAACCGGCATGAAGATCAGCTGTTACAAGAACTAAATTGTACAAAATCATTGGAGCCATTTGAGCACTTACCCGTCGCTGCTGCCTGAGAATAGCTTACTCGCGTCACAACTCCACGTCACACTTAAAGTGCGGCCTGCAACATAAAAAAGTAAATCGAGTTATTTACACAGGGTAAGAGAAATTAAGTGAGCAGCAGTAAAAGGGCACAGATTACTTACCACTGACCCTAGACAAAGTTCTATTGTATATCAACTCATCGGAATCTGGAACAGTGTATATACGAACACAACCATCATCGCAAGCAATTGCCAAGCGTGTATCTTCAAGAACTTGATTGAGATGCCCGTCGGAGCTTGAATCATCATCACTTTCACTAGATTCATCATCATGATCGTTACCACGATGAATTTCATTCAAGAAGCCATTTGTCAGATGCTGCGACTTGACCTCTGAGGAAAGTGCTCCATCACTAGTAGGTGCAACAGCCATCTGCCAAATCGAGTAGCCAGTCGAGTCCAGAACAATCTGCAGGCAAGTGAAAAATGTGTTATGATAAAAATCAGAAAAAGCTTATCACTTCACCTTTTGAGCCACCATTTCGCAATGGGGATATATTCTAAGTACGTACAAATGCATAGTGACTGTCAGCTCGAAAAATAAGCAGATTTCCGATTTCAAATACCCTCAGTACCGTAAGGCAGATGTCTGTAGGTAAGATTACTGAACCAATTACTTGAATGGCATTAGTTGTAGGCATGACAAGACAGGAAAATGCAAGAAATGTTTCAAAAAGCAAACATCAAGGGAACTTACCTTTTGCTTCAAGTGAAACAGGTCCCACTCTGAAATAGACCCATCAATACTTGACGAAAACAATCTGCCACAAGGTAATCCCTTCGAGCCAGCACGACACCACACGAGCGATGAAACTCTTGAACTAGGATCGCCATGAATAATCTACATATAAAAGCACTAAATAAACTCAATCCAGCCCACTCAAGGCAAGAGAAGTTTCAGTGTTTTCCACATTAAAAGAAACATTGGAAGATAGAATATACCAGCTGGCAGTGCCAACCAACTGAGCCAGGAGAGACGAGCCAAATCTCCAGGGAGCCATCCTCCCTAGCGGCGGCAACTTGGGAGTCATCGGCGCTGGTAGCTAGGGCTACAACTGGAGACGGCTTCCACTCGAGTGAGCTGTTCAAGTAAATCGTCTTCAGCATCTCAACCCTGCAACGCCGTCCAGGGCTGAAGAAGTCCCTCCGACAAGGATTAGGCAAAACGAGCAAACCGCACCTGATTGACCAAAGAGGAGAAAACGGACCGAACCCCATTACAGGAAATCAGAAACCCAATTAAAGACGCAGTTTTTTTTCCCCAAAACCAAATTGGAAAGCGCCGAAGATTCCGAACTATGACAAGCTGCGGCAAAATGGATAGTGGTAGAAGGCAGAATCTGGAAGTACCTTGATAAGGGGTACGGTGGCGTAGGCGGCGAGCAGGCGATGGAATAGATTGAAGCGGCTGCTGAGAAGGGAGAGAGTCGAAGGGAATCAGGCGTGGAACCGGGAGGAAGGAAAGCGGAGCGCAGCGCGGCAGGGAAAGGGTTTAGGGAACTAGGGGTTTGTTTTTTCTGTAATGACAGCTTTGCCCCCCTTTTCCGTCCCTCTCCCGTCTCCTCACCTGAGTAAGTAACGGCGGCACTATTCTCTTCTTCTTCTATACTGAATTCAGAAGTGTGAGGTCCAATTAATGAGCGTCATACTGCGTGGGCTTCCGTTACAGAAAGCCCAGTAAAAGGCCTTTAGCCCGGATCAGTCTACAAGATTTGGAGCACGTCAGGTTTGATGCGGGAATGCGCTGGTAAGGCTGTTAATGAGCCGAATCGAGCCGAGCTTTATTATAGTTTGGGTTCGGCTCGTTAATATATTTTCAGGCTCGAGTTCGGCTCGTATTCGTCACGAGCTTTAATATGCAAGCTCGAGCTCGGCTCGTTTATGAAAATGAAAAATCGAGCTCGGCTCGTCAAATAAGTTTAACGAGTCCAAAATTGAGTTCAACTCATAAAATGTTCATGATAGCTCAAGATTGACCTAGAACTGAGCACAAAATTACATTCAAACCTGTAGCAAAAGTCTATCTAAGTAAAACATAATATTTATCCCAATTTCAATACATTAAATCCATGAATTTTAATCCTTTTTTTTTATGTCAAACCATTAAATGAGCTTGTTCGCGAGCTTTCGAGCTGAACATGGTATGGCTCGAGTTCGGCTCGTTTAGTTAACGAGCTTGTTCGCGAGCCGGCTCGATTAAGACGAATCGAGTGTCGAACGAGTTTTCCTCGAGTCGGACACCAAACCGTTCATGAGCGGCTTGGTTCATTAACATCCCTATGCGCTGGTAGTTGGTCATCTCACTTCGTTAATAATGGGGATGAGTTAAGGTGGCAACTAAATTGTTACCGTGGCAACCTATATCTGTACCATCCATTTCCATTATTTTTAATCTAACCGTTATAATTAATTAGGGATAGTTTTGGAAATAATAATATATCACACCTAATTATTCTATATATTGTAGGCAAACCCTACCTCCACTCCCTTCCCACCATCGGTCGTCCACCCCTCCCTTCTCTCTCTCCCTTCCCTTCCCCGCCGGTCGCTCACCCTCCATCAGCCCCTCCCCTCCCTTCTATACGGCAGTATAACGACCACATTATCAAGGATAACATGCATCGTCGCGGCCGCCATCTCCTCATCGACTCCGTCGTGCCCGTCCCGGCAACCCCACTTGTACAGATCCTCCTCTTCGGAGAAGGCGATCGTCGTCGTCGTCATCGTCAGCAGAAGAAAGCTGGACAGTAGTAGTACTAGTGCCACCATGGCTAATGTATTAGTGAATTGGTGATTTATCTTTGACGTTATATGAATGGCTTTGTGTAGGTCTCTATATAAATGCAGCGGAAGAGAGTTTGGAAATGATCAATTGACAGCCCCCTTATGTTGATGGAATCGAGCGCGAGATTCTTTCACTGCAATCACTAGAGTTCATAGTTTCTCATGTAAACATAACTAGAGTGAAACCCTAATTTGATTTGTGAAACGGAATTGGAAAAACAGAAATGGAGAATGATCTAAAAACTATTTGATAGAAAATGAAGCAAAATTAAACGAGGAGCAGGGTTTGAATAATGGGCTCTGGTTTTGGGCTTGAGTGGACAGGCAGTTATGCTTTGGTCCTTGGTTCGCACTGAAGGCTCGCTCAAACGAGGTTGCCGTTTTGACTTAAGGTAGCGAGTGCAGGGTAACGTCGAAATACAGTCGTTTTGCAACTTCGTCTTCTTCCTTTGTCTAGGCTTCTATGCTAGATACCGTGCATACCTTACAGAAAAACAGAGCAAAGTGATAAACTTAAAAGTAAAGAGACACGCTCAGTTTTTACGTGGTTTCCGACTTTCCGGCAAGCAAATTCGCTTTGCCGACTAGTCCACGGTCGGATGATCACTGTGGCGTGATGTCCGACGATCCACTATGTGTATGAGAGTTTCAACTCCGAAGGAATACAACGTCTAACCGTCGATCAACTCGACTTAGATGATCGACGTTCTACCCACTGTGAACTTATCCCAGCTATCCAGCTACAGCGCAGTCCAACGCTCTCTCTCAATCACTGATTCTCCCCGAAGTACATTATTTGAGACTCTTTTCTAATCAACACTACTAGTAGGTTCCTTTGCTCTATGTTAGTATTGATTTTGCGAAAATTGTCTTCTTCCGTGCTTGGCTGCTCTTCTTAAATAGCTTCGATGGTAGCCGTTAGCTCCAAGTATTGGGGTTTCATTCAATTTGAAAAGCTTCCTCTTTTGACTCTTGAACGAGATGTATGTTTGATTATAATCGTGGAAACTTTCTTCTCCAAATTAAAAACCTTCCCCATCCTTCTGCTCTGCATGATCTTCTAGTCTTGCAGATTTGATCATTCTTTTCTCTTGTCTTCAGATCGCCATTTGATTGGCTTTTCTTCCAACGCCTTCTTCTTGTTCCTTTAGCTTAGATGATTTCAATACAACTCTACGCCATTCTGTTTGATTTGCATAGACAGAGAAGGATAAGGGTGCAAGTCTTCTCCAACCCATCTCCGATTGGTTCAGTTTTGATATGGTATTGGGTTTGTTTTTATTTTGGTATTCATTTGTTTCTTGTAGTGGTTTTTATGTTGGTATGGAATGGTATTTATTTGGTCTTCATAGTGGTAGTGATTTGGTTTATGGAATGGTATTGTTTTGTTTTTATTGTAGTAGTGGTGCTGGTTGATTTTGGTATTGGTTTGATTTTTATAATGGTATAGATTGTTTATATTGGTGCGGTGTAATGGTACTATTTTTTTCGTAGTTGTATTGGTTGTATTGGTTCGTCTCGATTGGTTGTATTGGTATAGTTTTTTTTTATATTTTGGCATTGATTTCTTGTTTTATTTCTATAATGATATTGGTATTTCTGGAAGTGGTCAAGCAAATCATTTTCAATATTGAATACCAATCCATCGAAACAGATATACTCTAATAACACAATGTCAACACTACCAATAAAAATTAGCATAACTACTACCAAAACAATAAGCACCAGAATACCATTCATACCCAATGTAAACACTATCAGTAAAATTTAGCCTTACTACCAAAACAATAAGCACCAAAATACCATTCCTACCCAATGTAAACACTACCAATAAAATTTAGCATCACTACCGAAACAATAAGCACCAGAATACCATTCCTATCCAATGTAAACACTACCAATAAAATTTAGCATCACTACCAAAATAATAAGCACCAGAATACCATTCCTACCCTTAGTAGCCACAGTGATTACTATTTTTGTAGTACTCACCGTAACTGCTCCCCTTAATAATGCGATAATCAAAATTCAAAAGTTTACTGTTGTTATGAAACTAATGCAAAATATAAATCTTTACAAGAAAATATTAGTGGTGAAAGACACAAAGAAGATAAGGAAAGAGAATTTTCTTATTATTCATTATTCATTCTTCACTTTTGATATAATGGTATGTTCTATTTATAGGCACATTTTGGTAACCACTACATCCTTATATCAATGCATATGAATGAGAGATAATGAAACATAAAAAGAGATTTCAATTGTAGGAATAAGGGTTACATGTAACTCCCAAATGAGCATCTAATGTGGTAGGTCATTGGTCATTCATATATCTATATTTACATTATACTCCCCCTTGGATGACCACAAGATTGCATTACGCTATCTCATACTGCCTCATTAAAAACCTTACCAGGAAAACCCAATGGGAAAAACCATCGTTAAGGGAAAAGGAGTGCAGTGCGTATATGCTCCCCCTCATGACCATATCACTTCAGATCTTTGAGTCGTTGAACTCAAATTTCATGAACAACTTTTAGAAAGATTGTTGTCGGGAGTGAGTTAGTGAACAATCTTCTAGATTGTCAATTTGGTGCATAATCTTTAGATTTTCTTCATACATATGATCGTCAGGATCATTTCTTTTGGAAATAGTTCACAACCACAAGTCGTTTAGATATGGTGAATCACAAAGTGTATAACATTGGTTTCGACGAGCCATACAATGAGGTTGGGGTAGTTGGTATTAAAGAGTTGTTTTGGTACGAATTTGCAGCAGGGCTGTTAGTTATTTAAAGCTAGTAACGGGACTGTGTAGCAGTCTGGCTATGTTGTTGTTGATGATGCTCATTGTAGGGGACCAGCTTCCGGCTTTAAGGAGCCATACAAAGATCTTTTTCTAATGGAAGGCACTCCACGTCACATTTCATTACTAGAACAAAAGAAAGCATTCACCAACTGTTGCATCTTACCAAGATGAAGCTATTAGAGTGGGCCTTTTCCAAGATTTATGTTGGCACATCTACCTTTCATTTAATAGGATTCGAGACTTTTGTTATGATCTTATGATTGAGTACAAGACTACATAACCTAGCATGATTCTTCTTCTTCTTCACCGCCACATCAACATGCAAGTTCTGGGTTTCTTGCCAGCTTTGATTCTTATGTTGGTAGTGCTAAATTTAATTGGAATGTTAAAGAAGAGTTTGACAAATACTTGCGAGATGGTGTGATCACAAGAAGCAAAGAGTTCGAAATTTTATCTTGGTGGAAGAACCATGGCCTACAATATCCAATCTTAAGGCTGATTGCTAAGGACATTCTGGCCATTCTAGTGTCAATAGTTGTCTCGAAATTTGCATTTAGCACAAGTGGAAGATTATTGAACCCTCATCGTATCTGCCTTGATGACACGAATGTGGAGGCTCTTATGTGCACCCAGAACTGGCTTAGGAATGAATTTCATGGTAAGATACAACTTGTTGTTGCTGTGTTTATATCATAACTGAATGGTTTTAAGATGCAGATGCGGGTGAAATCAAATAAGTAGCAGTTAAGGTATGATATGATTTACAGCTAGCCAGGCTCCCACCCTTTATAGTTAGGTTCCATCATTATTACATATCATGTGATGAATTCTTGGGCACCTCCCAACCACCATCAAATCCTCTGCCGCCCTGGTACAGAAAGTAAACCTGCAGATGCTGTGAAAATGAAAGCTCTTATGTGTTCGTAATTTAAACATGGAGAAGTGTTTCTATCATTAATTACTAAATGTACTTAGTGATCTTTTAGTTGTGTTTGCTAATACTGGATTGTATTTGTCGTCGTTGCTTACTTCTATGTATTATTTTGCAGGTGTAGTCATATTCCCTCCCGATGTTGGTGGTTCAACTCAAACCATCTTCTATGAGAATGATAGTAGTGATGATGAACAAGTTATGGAATGATGGACTGTGTTACTCTGTCTGAATTGTATGATGTTGTTGCTGTGTTCAATTTGTATGTGGCGAGGGAGAAAGGCGGCTTAAGCGTATAAGATGCATTGTGATTGTTTTCTCAAGAGAGAGATTGAACTAGACTTGAACATCCTTGGTTTACATAACATTGGGTTGTGTTGGGATTCCATTAGCTTTGTTGCATTCTTTGTGCTCTCTGTTGTGTTATTCTAGAACCATTAGTTAGAGTTTGTTACTTCATATGTTGCAATGTGTGAGAGTATGAGATTGTTAATAGTTGTAGCACTATATATGAGGTGTGCTGGTTTTAAGATATTGAAAGAAAGCTGAGTTATGATGTTATATGATCTTTCTGAGTAGTAGGAGGCTTTTCACTGCTCTTGATAAGTAGTAGCTGGTTGCCTGGTTCTATTACCACTGCCCATTTTTCTCTTCTTCTTTTGCTCCCTCCTCTAGAAATATGTAAAGCTAGCTTTAAGGGAGGGGAAATCTGAAAAGAACAAGAGGGATTGTTGGAAGGGGTGGCTAAGAGATCTTTCTTTTCTTTCTTCTGTTTCTTTGTTTATCTCTTAGCTAATGGACCCACTACTTGATCTTGCTTCTTCTCTCTCTCTCTTGATAGTAACTATTGCATCCCTGGATCGGATTGTGTAGAGATTCATTAGATATATACACCATTTGTGTTTCATATTTTCAGGCGAACAGAACCCATCATAGTCCATCTCCAGTTGTCGGCGGACAACTCCCCACTTTCCGACGGCGAAGCTAAGCTCGCCGGGCAGCGAATCCGCGTCGACAGATGGGTCAAGACAGGGAAGGAGCTTGGATCTCCATCACCCAGCCACCACCACGGACGTTAACAATTCCATCGCGCAGCCACCAGGCCCACCACCACTCTCTCCCGACCTACTCTTCGCCGCGCTCTCCCCAGCCCTTCTTCAAAGTCAACGACGGGTCCAGGTCCTACTCAACCCTTCTGCGGCGGCGCTTGATTGTGGCTGGATTTGTCAGAAGCAGTGGCGGACCCAGCATTGTCGGAGAGGTGTGTCGCCGATAAAATAAAATAATAATTAAATTTAAAATTAATTTAAAATTAAAAGAAATTAATTCATAAAGTTCATAATGTCATGTTTACAACGAACCGCGACGACTTTTCATCTGCTGAAATGTCTCTAAAATACATTCATCACTTATACTGCAAAACAAATCTTTTTCAATATACACAACTAAACAATCATTCATAAATTGGTCACTCAACCGATTTCGAAGATCGTTCTTGATTATCTTCATAGCTGAAAATGCTCTTTTGCAGCTTGCAGTTGCCACAGGTAAGGTCAACACCAACTTTAACAGCAAGTAAACTAAAGGATAAAGAGTGTCATTTCCCCTTTCCACCAATTTCCTAGCTAGCTCGTCGATTCCTCGAAATCCATCAAAGCTCTTATCCTCCTTGACATGAGAAATGTAGCCCCCAATTGTTGATGAAGTCGTGAGAGCACATTGGATGGAAACTCCTCGGGATAAAACTCAGTAAGACTTATCAACTTTGCTTTATCAAAAGAAGCAAAAGAGTTAGCTGGACTAAAACAAGAAATGCAGTCCAACAATCGAGTGTTCACCTCACCAAATCGAGTATTCAATTCTTGCAGCTGCAAATCTATAACTGCATAGAATAAATCGACTTGATAGTAATGTATATTGTATGGGCGAAGAGTGTTTTTTTTAATAGGAAGGATAGGATTATGCTTTATGA
The DNA here is from genome assembly GCA_964030455.1 of Linum trigynum. Taxonomy (NCBI): domain Eukaryota; kingdom Viridiplantae; phylum Streptophyta; class Magnoliopsida; order Malpighiales; family Linaceae; genus Linum; species Linum trigynum. The sequence goes on along the minus strand of OZ034820.1, from coordinate 8,979,531 downwards.
GTTATTTTAAACAAAATTAAAAAGGATTATGATTAAGATTGATTCATTTGGATAATAATTTCTTCGAGTATAATAAAGGTGTGTCGGCTATAATTATTGAGGGTGTGTCGGCTATCCCGAAGTAAAAAATTTTGTACCAAAAATATGTAGGTCCTTCGTAAAATTCTCGAGCGAGGGTGTGTCGGACGACACACCCTGGCATGCCTTAGGTCCGCCACTGGTCAGAAGTGGAGGCACCAGCGGTTCGACGCCGTTGAAGTGAGCGGCGCAGTCGAGGTCCTTGGAAGAGCACGATAGTTTCTAACTCTGTTGCACAATTTACCTTTTAGCACCTGAATTTATAAAGAGACATAAACTGGTCCAACATCATGTGTGGAAAAATATATTTTAATACCTTAAATTTTTTGTTTTACAATTTAGTACCTAAAAAACAAAACATTTACAAACAGGTCAAAAGTAATGGGTACCCATACTCAACCCATACCCATTTTCAAATCCAAACACTATCCAAACCCAACTCTACTTATCCAAACACTGTCATTGCTATTCGTCGCCCTAAAATTCTTTATTTGTCGCCCTAATTAAATTAAATTGACTTAAATTCGCTTAGTCCATATATTTTCTTTCAAATACTTAAAACCCAACGAAACCGCCGTCGACAAAATTCCAGCCATTGCCGGCGAAATAGTCGTGGCACCAATGCTGCATTCTCCGGCGACGGCGTCCTTTTTTATTCAATGACGACAATAACCCGAAGAAATCCAATGGTAATAATCTCGTCTGTTCCAATGGTGCCGTCCGCAATACCGATCGACCGGTCTCCTCCGACAGGCCACTCCGTGTCTTCACCGACGGGATGTACGGCAGCCGAGCGCTACGAATCGTTTCACTATTGCAAGTATATGGGCTGCTGAAGCCAGAAGAAAAATGACTGAATTTGGGACTTTTTATGTTTTTTAGAAAAATGAGCTCCGACCCATTTCAGGCGAGGGGGAGCAGGGGATTGAGGTTCTGGGAGGATGTGGGTTGGGGGTAAGGAAAGGGACAAGGACTTGGGTAAGGTTTAGAAATTCGAATTTTAATCAGGGGTAAATATTTCAATTTATTGTGTTTTAGGGCGATAAAATTTGAATTTTAGGGCGACGAATAACGATTCACAAACGGGGGCTTGGTACCAAATGAATCGAGAATTCATTTCATTGTAAAATGAATTACCGTGTAGAATTCATTGTCAAATGAAATCTTGTGTTTGGTATGTCATATTCAAATCTTTAGAAATAAAATGATTTGCAGTGTAGAATTCATTGTCAAATGTATTCTTGTGTTTGATATATCATATGTATAAGTAATTTAGTTAATAAAAGAAAATAGTTATGTCATTCGGTTATAATTAGTAAATATTTGTGGAATTCATTTGGAAATTCCATCTCAATTCCTCGGAATTGCTATAACTAGTTCCAATTCCATATAATTGAAAATATTCTGTTAAATACCGAACACAAAAATATTTCATTTCCAAATAAATTTCTCAAAACTTATGAAATTCATTTAATACCAAACGGTATGTCAGAGTATAAATTGGGGTGTCATGTGTTGTAGAGAGGATATCGAACAATTGAATAACAGAAAACACTTTCTCAGGTCTTCTATTATGCTTTACTTCTTTCCCCCCTGCTACTGCTTCTGTTCTTCCCTTTCTTTTGATTCTCTGATTATTCTTCTTCTCAAATTCACCTCCATTCTTCCTCAATTCAGTCTATTTCTTTGTTCTTAATCTTTGGAAAGATCCAACCCTCCACCGAGACCATTACAGTCTTTGCTTGCCAGTTTCCGGCAGTGTATGGACGAGAATGAAAGGCGGTTCGGGTACCAACTAGCAAGTAGGAATGGCAATGGGGCAGGTCCGGGGCGGGTATCTCGATACCCATATCCGTCTTGTGGTAGGCCGGACCGGGTCGGGTAATTTATTATGGGGCGCGGGTCGGGGCAGGTCGACCCATTGGGTATATAATTTATGCGAAAAACATTAGAATTATTCGTTATTTTAATTAAAAAACCGAGAAAGATATCATAATTTGATAAAATGTAGTTAAATTATTGGATAAATTGAGTTTTTCACTTATTTACAACTTTATTATACATAAAATATGATGTAATAAGAGTAAAATCCTAAGTCATTTGACTAAGATTACATGTAATTTAGGCAAGAACGGGTCGAGAATGGGGCGGGTCAGGGCAGGTCGGGTCGATGAGAGGTACCCATTCCCGCCCCGCCCCGCCTACGAGGCGGGTCGAACCCACTCCAAAACAGGTCAAACAGGTCAGATAAATCGGGTCAGGTCGAAATTGCCAGCAAGGCCGGCAGCGAGTGTCCAGTAACCCCAATAAAATGGGCTTTTCCGACGTGGGCCTAGGCCCAAATCTTTAGTATCATCACCGTAAACAGTTCATTCTTATCTCTCTCCCTCTCTCGGTGACACGCTCCTTTTAGAAAAGAGAACCCGAATCTTCCTCCGCTCAATTTCCAAAATACCAATTTTGCGCGCGTCACTCATAGCCACCTCTCCAACCTCTGATCGATGATCATCCTCTCTTTTACCACTCCTGTTTTTTTTCCCCTTCCAAATTTAAAGAACAGAACCCTCCTCTTTCGCCTGCTCCCTCTCTCACTCTCTCCATCCCCGTTTCTACCACCGAAATCAAAACGACTCACTGTCCGAACCGCCTTAGGTGGTGTGGGGCTTTCTCCGGTAATGTTCGCCGGCGGCGTCGCGGTTGATTGAGCTTTTTCTCTTTCTCTTTCCCCGTCGGTTTCGTTGTCTTCTCGACCCAGGCGGAATTCGATTCGGTAATTTAAATTCTTCACCTCGTTCTTGTTTCACCACTTTCAGCTGTTCTTGGGGTTCGCATGCAGAATTGTGATTATTGAAATGCTGATTTTCCCCTTCTTTTTTTCTCATTGTCTCGTTGAATGCCCGGGTGAAAGGTGTCTTGATGTTTTCCCTCTTGTATTTCAGATCAAACATTGGTCGTGACACAATCAATCTCGCTTGCAATTTGAGAGGGATACCGGGGTTGGTTAATTGGATATGGGTGTCAACAATAAAGATGCGCGAACGCCGGAAGAGCGGGTACCGGCGGAGGCAAAGGAGATGCTGAAATCATTGGCATCCAAGTGGGAAGATGTGACTGATGCAAATGCATTGCAGGTGATCCCTCTCAAAGGTGCAATGACCAATGAGGTCTTCCAAATTAAATGGCCAACAAAGACCGGTGAGCTCTCGCGCAAGGTTGTGGTCAGGATTTATGGTGTGGGTGTGGAGGTGTTCTTTGACGGGGATAATGAGATCCAGACGTTTGAGTTCATGTCCAAACAAGGGCATGGACCTCGACTGCTTGGACGATTTTCCAAAGGACGAATTGAAGAGTTCATCCGTGCTCGGGTAATGAATTTTATCCTTCTTGGAATAATTTTGTTTTCCTTGAGAGTCTTGAAGATTTAATACTACTGCGCTAGTGTGATGGGCATAATAGAATGGATACTCTTCACTATTTCATAGGATGTTTCTGTTGTTGTGGATTTTTGCTTTTTGGATCCCATTCTTGAGCTAGGGACATAAGATTGTTGATTTGATCCAACTGCTTATCCGCAACAAAAAAAAAAAAAAGAAGAAAAAAAAAGAGAGATAATTATCACTAATTGAATATGGAAAATGTCTCAGCCAACATTGTATAGCACTTTGATGGACCTGAGCAGCTCAAACAATTAATGCAATATGACTGACGCAGACAAATATAATATGTTTTTCTTCAAATGTGATGTTCAGACGCTATCTGCTCCTGATCTGCGTGATCCAGAGATTTCAGTACTTATAGCAGCCAAAATGAAGGAGTTTCATGGCCTTGATATGCCTGGTCAAAAGGTTGTCCATCTCTGGGATAGACTAAGGTGCGTTTTGCTCTTTGTTCATTGCTGTCATAAGTATTTTGCTTTCTATTGCGACCCCTATAACTATTGTTTTGATTAAAGTTAAGAACTTTACCCGAAATTTGTGGATGATTCAGAAATTGGCTCAAAGTGGCGAAGGATATGTGTTCTCCAGATGAAGCTAAAGCCTTTCGCTTGGATGAAGTTGGTGAGGAAATCACATTACTTGAGAAGAATCTCTCCATTGATAAGCCTATTGGATTTTGTCATAATGATCTCCAGTATGGTAACATAATGATTGATGAAGAAACCAAAGCAATCACCATAATTGTAAGTCTCCAAACTTTTCTCCTTCTCTTCTGTTATGCACATAATTCATTGGTGTTTCTCCCATCTTGCTTTGGTCGGATTGGCTTAGACTTCTATGGTATGACATTGCTATATTAATATGTTCAACATACAAGGCTGACTTGGTTGAATGTATCTAAGCCGGGTTACTCAGATGTGACTCTCTTGGCTTCCGAATTCTGATTTCCAGCTTCTTTTTTGCTTCAAGAACTTTCTCACACCATGAATGTTGTGCTTTCTATTTTCTGTTCATTTTCACTTCTTTGGTGGTTAAGTTTCCTTGAGTCTTGAACTTATGAAACAAAATGTGCACTGAGAAGGAAAGCTGCAACTGGAATTGTGATGAGTCGGCAAGCATTGCTTAAATGCTTGACATCAGTTATGGCAAATAGTGGTTGAAAGATGGTATTGTTCCGAGATACATGATGAATATCTGGATGACATTTTCCTGTCATTTTTGTTTGGAATTTCAAATGCTCCACTTATTCTTTCCACGATTTTACCTTAAGATATTTTACCAATGATACTCAGTAATTTGCTTTCTATACCTCACAGGATTATGAGTATGCAAGTTACAATCCTGTTGCCTTCGATCTAGCAAATCATTTTTGCGAGATGACTGCTGACTACCATACAGATACACCCCATGTTGTGGACTACACTAAATACCCTGGTTTGAAACACTCTAATAGTTTAGTTACTCCTTAATATCTTTTTGCCGTCCTTATGGCAGTCAGTTAACCTGAAAGCTTAACAGGTCTGGAGGAGCGCCGAAGGTTTGTGCATGCATATCTGATTGCTTCAGGTAGTAATTTTTTCTTTCTGAATCTTAACTAATCATAATCACTGGGACTGATTAGCTCTTTTAGTTTTGATATATTTTGGGCGGTATCAGATGGTTGTAGAATGAGTATGATGTTGAACCTCCTCATTTTTCACATGCAATGGGAGTTTTAGGATAAAAGTTATTTTCTGATTTCCTTAGAAGTAAAGATTTAACAATTGAAATGTTCTCAGCTGTTGGCTACTGCGAATACCAAACATTATTCACTTGAATGACAGTGATGGTTAACTTTCTCTAATGAAGAAATATATGAGAATTTTCAGCTCCAGTTCTACCATTATTAACTTCTGAAACTGTGAGCTCTGTGTGCAGCGGAGAAACCTGGTGACAAAGAGGTGGAACAGTTTCTTAGAGATGTTGAAAAATTTACACTTGGAAGCCATCTGTTTTGGGGTTTGTGGGGCATAATATCGGTAAATTCTCTCTCAATTGCTTTTAAAAGTTTTTTTTTTTACCTTGACGGGTTTGAGGTGCGAAGCTACAAACGTCTATATGGCGTTGATATATAGCTGGAGTATATAAGAATTTTATTAACCAGTACATTCACCTCTAAACGTGTTGTCCAGTTAGTCATGTTTTTCTTTTTCTGTCTTTGTGCTTCGTTTTTTTAACACAGGAGCACGTCAACAAGATTGATTTTGATTACTTGGAATATGCAAGGCAGCGATTTGAACAGTACTGGCAAAGAAAGCCGGCACTGTTGGGGTCACCAGAAGGAGCCAGTACGGCAAATGCGGCTGTGGATCCACCCGCTGCTACTACCACAACCATTGCAGCTGCCAGCGTGACTCCTGCTTCGGCTGCCGCTACGTCTGCCGATGCAGATCCAACTGCAGCCACGACTACCACTGCCAGTGCAGCTCCTACTGCAGCTGCCACGACCACTACCACTGCTCCCGTTGACAGTGCAACTGATGGTAATTGAATGCTAGACAGTTTGATGGATTGTTATGTTGACTGTGTTGCTGCATTCTGTGGATATGTGCAATCAAGTAGATAAACCGACTAGTTCTAAGAGGCTTCAGTTTTGATTGAATCTCTAAGGTAGATATTCACGCCTTGTTTGGCAAAAATTGAGTAGAGCTTAAGGCCTGTCCCTTCGGTGACATCCGATAGAAGTAATTATGTGTAAATTTTCAAGCAAGAAAAACTATTTACTTTTATTTTCTGATTGTACACAAATTGTATAGCATAAATTGTCCCATAATTTGTTTAATTAATAATTGTTGGTTGTCAAAATAGGTGGGAGGAAGGATGAGCAAGGCAAGGAGTCTCCTGCAAGAGCAGCAGCACAAGAAGAGGACGAAGAACCGGAATCACCAGCAGCAGGGGAGGAAGAAGAAAAGGAGGGCGGTTCGGACCCGAACGCGCGGCAGAAACACCAGCCGGGTGTGTTCAGGAGGTTCAAGAAGTATTTGGGCTTCACCAATGTGTTCAAGAGGCACGGCCACTCTCACTCCCATTCCCACTCCCACTCCCACTCCCACTCTAAATCAATCGATCACGTTCCTCAACAGCAAGATGCCTCCACCCCTGCTGCTGCTGCTGCTGATAATGCTGCTGTTTCTGGAAAACCTCGTGATTGATTATATTACTCACACCATACCAACTTTTTTGTTTCCAGGAGAACAACGGAGGAGAGTGCTAGCTAGTAGTTCTGTACTTCTGTTTTCGCCCCATTTGTAGCACTCGTGCAACCTACTATTTTCGTATTGTTTTGACATGCGTGATGTGTATATATAATAATCCTTACCTTAATTGTTATAAGTATGAGTTTACCATTGAACAAATTTGCGGTGTCAAATCATACTGCTAGCTATCTTCAGCAAGTTTGTAGACTACGTGATTATATTTATAGGACGTTCAACTCATTTAAATGAAGTCTCAAATTCATATATACCTTTTGTCAAATAATTTCCGGTGTCAATTCATAGTGCTAGCTATCATCTGTATGACTTTAGTCTGTGGAGAGAATCTCATGTTTTATGCTTTTTTAGATCATCTCCAACAATGCAATCCTTCTTCACTTTCAAGTGTGGTCTCTACTGCCACCGAAGCAATTCTAGCAATTACTTCACTCATCAATTTCATACTAGCTATATCAATGTCATTCCAATTTCCAAATGCAATTGCACTTTTGGGTCCCATTTACATTTTAATACCAAATGGTTGGGGGAAAGAAGAAAGAAAAACAAAAACAAACAAAGGACCCATTTGCAATTGCATGTCATATTTTCATGGTGTGCAAATTTTCATCCCTTGAAAGTGGTTTTGCATCGATGTCATCCACTTTTTTAATTGCACATGACTGCCACCTCAACTTGCAACTCCCTCCATTTGCACCATTGAAGATGCTCTTATATCTTAAGTTTCAACGTGAATTTATAGTAGAATATATAGTGGTTTGCTACTACAAAGCCTAACTGTACAATTACACAATGGTGCTCATATTAATATAATCAACACCCTGCCTCAAAATTTATGTAGAATTCTTTATCAATTTGAAAAATAGGTACCAATGTCTAACTTGACGATACAACTTTCGTCAACAAATCTACAGTATGCTCCTTTGTGCTTAGAAAGCGAAGTTGAATAACCCCTTCGATCACAAGTTGTCCAATGTAATACATATGTACCTCTATATGCGTTGTACGATCATGCAAGTACTGGATTAATTGCGATATGTATAGCACTAGTATTGTCTCCATATATTTTCATGGATAGCTCGCATGCTATCCCAGGTCAAGAAACAATCTATGCAACCAAACCATTTATGAACTAACCTCTGACATTGATCTGTAGTTTGCTTTTGTAGAAGACTCAGAGTCGGAGACTTAGTCCTGTTTATGACACCTCCAAGATATAAATGACTGGTCAAAACCAATACACCAACGAGAAGTCGATCTTCTAATATCAAGACAACCTGCTTAATTGACTCTGCAAAGGCTTATATCACAGGTTGTCCATCAATAGGGAAGAAAAGGCCCACGTCTGTAGGGTTCTTTAAATAACGAAATAGTGTGCGAGCTATGTCCATAAACTAACTCACAATTTGAACAACATAAACTATGTCTGGACGTGCATGAGTAAGGTAGATTAAACTACGCACAACACTCAATAAAAGGTCTGATCCACCAGGAAATCTCCACTTACCCGACTGAGTTTCAAATTATGTTCCATTGGAGTACTACATGGACGAGCCAAATTGTATTTTGTTGCATTCAAAAGATCATAAATATTCTTCTTCTCTTCTTCTTGCGTACAAACAATCATGCATCTGATCGATTTACTTCACCGGGCTTCTTCATGTTGAAGGCTAAATACAACGATTTGGTCAATTTGGGGATGCCCCCTCGATCACTATCGGTAGCAATCATGTCATCCACATAAAGTAGTAGTACAATCATCCATCAACTGTATTACGTAAAAACATAGATGGATCATTATGACTTTGCAAAACCAGCTTAAATAATAGTACTCTGAAAATTTTCAAACTAGGCTCACGACGCCTATTTCTATCCATACAAATAATGTAAGAGCTTGCACATCACACCCGACCCCCCTTTCTAGTAGCCTGGCAGACATTTCATGTAAATGGTTTCCTTCAAATCACCATGTAAAAAGACTTTCTTAACGTCAAACTAAACAATCGACCACTTTCGCATCACAACAACAACAAAAAGGCTCTGAACAGTTTGCATCTTCGCAACAAGAGCAAACGTCTCATCGTGATCAATACCATATTCCTGTTTAGGATGCCATCCGCCTTAGTTTTAATCATAAAAATCCAGCGACTTCCAATCAAAATAGCGTCAGGAAATCATGGAACACCTTCCCATGTGTTCTGAGCTTCAAGAGTTTGAATCTCGCCTTGCATGGCAGAGTCCTAATGAGGATTTCCCTTGGCAAAGTGATAATGTGGAGATCATAATGGAATCTGCAGGAATAGAGTAATCGGAATAACCTATGTAGTCATGAAGCTGTAGTGGTGGCTTGCCAAGGTTTGCACGAGTAGAGCATTGAGGTGCAAGTAGTGGTGAGTTCCAAACCAATAGAGGACGGACAAGAAAAAGACTCAACTAGAGAGTGGGGACCTAGAGACATCAAACGCGAGGATGAATCTGATGAAGAGTTGGTGATAAAGGTAGACGAAGACCCAACAGAAGAATGAGAAGAGGAACGATGAGCCAGCCGAAGAAGAAAATGTTGCAGAAGGCGTACGTGGTGGTGAAGTCTCAAGACCATGACTGTAATGGCCACCATGAAGATCATGATCGAGGCCAACAGTAGGCAAAGTCGTGTCAAAACTCTGGAGAACCCGAAGAAAATCCAAAGACGACTAATCTTCCAACGAAGACGAACCATGATACATAACAGATGTACAATTACAACAACATGAAAATTGAAAATAGAAACCTGTTTAATTGATAATTATAAAAAATCATGGAAGTTGACAACCAGAAAAGGGGGGAAAATGTTTAGTTACTTTTTTGGGCCTCGTTTGGTGTCAATGTTGAGACTAAAAAAATAGTGGGGTATGACGAGTTATGATAAAATTGAGAGATAAATAGATATAAAGTAATATTGACAATAATGTTTAAGAATGAGTTCTATGAAAATAGAGAGGGGAAAACATGTAGGAAGTGGATCTAGTGAGCAGCAACGGTGCCAAAGATAGAAACATGTGTTCTCTTTTATACCATATAAATATATGAATAAATATTTTAAAAAAAATAATATTTAAGCAATTCGTTCATAAAAAGTAACCAATCACTACAAATTTTTTTAAACAACCAGACGTGTTTTCATATTTGGAAAGAATTGTAATAAACTTTCATTGCCAATATATATGTTAAGTAATGTGTCCAAATAAATATATTAAAATTCAAAATTTGACACCTTAAAACTAGTTTTAGACTTGGGTGTATTGAACACACTCATTTTTGTGTGCATTGAATTAGTCACCTTTATTGTATATCAAACCTATTGTATTACATATACGTGTAGTATTCAAATCCTATATATACACCTATATAGTAATTAATAATTCCCTTCCCCCTCAAAAAAAATAAAAATAAATTAGGTGTGTCCCTTCACAGAGCAAAATAGGACTAGCACCGACACTACTAGTGAAATTTGGTCATATACTCTATTAAATGGAGTTATTCTAAGTTGATAGGACTCTACAAGAAACCGCTTTTGAAAACAACAAGAAACTTAAAGTAGTTTCAATGAATTCATCGAATTTTTGATGTATTGCAAACTCCTATTAAACAACTGTTTACCACAAAAAATAATTATTACCACAATGATTATTTTCAAGAAGTGGTAGTAATTTATTAGACCAACTTAATCATATTAATTAAATTTGTTTATGTTGGGACTAAGTGATGGAATTTTGGGCTATCCATGTCTAGCTTCATGCAAGGTACCTCGGTATCCACTCCCTCCACACCAAACACCCACATGTCGAGCATGACATCATTCAAGGGGGGTCAAACATGATGTCATGCAAGGGGGGTTAAGCGTCGACCACCTATGTAGGCACGATGGTGGAGAAGTTTGGCTAAGTGCCGAGACCCAACCACTAGGGTGTCAAGCACCCAAGGGGTCTCACCACTCACCTATCAAACACGATGTCATGCAAGGAGGTCAAGCACCAAATACCAATGTCGCCTACCAACCTTGCACTGGGTGTAATTAGTGTAACTTGCTCACAAAAAACCCATCAAAAACATCAAACACCCTTGTTCGAACATTGTTCGGAGAGGAGTGAACCGTGTCATTAATCGTTGTCCAGAGAAGTCAAGGTGCATTCATTGATTTCAAACATAAAGAGTTTTGTCGTCGAAAAACAACAACAATATATGAAGAAAAAAAAATGCTTAAGGTGAAAATTAAATAGAACCTCAAAGTGACGTAAATGAATGGGCAATTCATTTCATTTTAGAATGAATTCATTTATTGAATTCATTGTCAAACGATATCCTATGCTTGGAATATCATCTTCAAGTTTTTATAAAGAAATTAGATTCAATTTTCAAATCATGTTTCGAATACGTCCAGAATTGAATAAATTAAATTTTTTAAACTAAATCGTTATTAATTTCCAACTAACACAACATTTCTCTTACTCATTGAAAATCCATCTTCTAAAACCAAAAGTATCATAATTATAATCCAACTCATCAAACAAATCATAAAACAATTTTCATTATAATAGTAATTCATTGAAGTTCCATCTTTTAGAAATCTTCACGTTTACCATTTTTCTCTCGAGTCAAGGGATCTTGATCTCGTCATCACAAGCAGGGTACTATCAAACAAGAAAGACAATCAACACAATATTAAGCATGGATTGACCATTGATATCAAGCAAAGAAAAAGGAGCATAGATCATAACAACTAAAAAATAAAGAACAACAATCTCTATAAAAAAGCAACCACAAGTAACAATATGAAAGGGGCAAACGTGTACAGATGTAACCATATATATCAATCTAATATGATGGGCTATGGTTGATGTTTACAGTGGGATGAGTTAGCTTGGTTACTTAATTTTTAGTAATCACGTTGGTTATCTTAATCTACACCATTCATTATTTCTTTTTCACCCTAATTTTAAATTAATGATGAAGATTATATTAGGGTAATTTTGGAATTGAAAAATATACCACACCTGATTACTCTATAAATTATATCCAAACCCTAACCTATTGCAACCCGCCGCCGTAACCTCCCGCGACCCTCATCCCTCCCAGAACTTCCTCCACCGCCCTCCTCCCTTCCCCTCCTCTCTTGTAAAGCGGCCGACCTCCCCTCCCATCCCACCCCACCCCTCCCCCCGGCGACCCCTCCGCAGCCCTCCCCCCGCCGGCCCATCCCTCTCCCCCGACCCCATCACAATCGCAAATGGTAACTCTGCATAAACGACCCATCCATCTCTCTCTCTCTCTCTCTCCTCGCTGCTCTCTCTCTCTTCTCTGCTCTCTCTCTCTCTCTCTATCTCTACCATCACAACATACATACCAAATAGACATATTGGTAGTTTTCGTTTATGGATTCAATGTGCAGTGGTATAGATTGTTTATATTGGTAGTTTTCGTGTAATGGTATATATTTATTTCTGCAATGGTATTGATTGTTTATGGTATAGATTATTTATATTGGTAGTTTTTGTGTAATAGTATAGATTTATTTGTACAATGGTATTGATTGTTTATGGTATAGATAGTTTATATTGGTAGTTTTCGTGTAATGGTATAAATTTATTTCTGCAATGGTAGTTTTCGTGTAATGGTATAGATTTATTTCTGCAATGGTATTGATATTTTTCAAAGTGGTAGTGTTTATCTAATGGATTGATACTGATTTCGTTTTCTTTTTCTTTGCAGAAAGATTGAGAAAAATATGGAAAGGAAATCTGGCTGGAGATTACGGAAGTGAGAGAAAGAGAGAATTTTAATTAATAGATTTTTGTAACTACCTTAAATGTAATTTATTAACAAATTAATTAATATAATTTATTTTTCCATACCCAATTTACCCTTAGTAACCACGGTGATTACTACAAAAAGCATTCCAGTAGAAGCATTCCAGTAAAGTAGTAATCACCGTAACCTGTCCCTGTTTACAGTAGAAGCATTCCAGTTTAGCAGGAGAATGAAACTGGGAATCGCCCAAAAAGCATGCAAAAGGGGTGTAATAACCAGATAATGATTAGGTGTAACAGCTGAGCGAATAAGGTTAGACGGGAAAATATAAAATGTTGGTGCCAATTAATTATACACAGGATAATTGAATTAATATTTGAGGATAATTATGTCATTTTTATCATAATTAATAAAATATTCAGTGGAATTCATTTGAAAAGTCCACCTCAATTCTTCTAAATTTATGCCAAAGGTAACACAGCCGAGTTGGTCGATAGTGTGATCTTTCAAGCTTGAGAATTGTGAGGTATCAGGTTTGAACCCCGCTACATCACTTGGTGTTCCCGGAGGCACCACGATGAAATTTATTTATACGGAAAACAATTTTATTCCCTTTCTTTCTCACTTGAATTTCAAGTCCACGAGTGTTAAAACTGCGCCATTGGAGCAGCGTAATCTAGCAAGTAGCAAACACTCGTCCAATCAAAGGCAAACGTCTTAACAAGGAAAACTGAACCGAATCAAATTAATGATTTGTATAGCCATTTCAAACAGACCAGGAGAAAATTGAATAATATACTGGAAAAGGTAGAAGAGCAAGCGGAAGCAGCAAAGAAAGAGAGACACAGACAGGTAGACAGTGCAGCAGCACAAGGTGAATGTTAGTGTTGTGGTATATGATCTACTGTTGAACTTCTCCCAACAACTCGAGTTATTGGGATCAACTGGTTCTTGACAGTGAAGACCTGAAGGGGATAAATTTCTGCGCTCTCATCTCTTCTCAATTCATATTTGCGTAGTGGAGTTCCTCTTCGGGTCAGCTTCAACTCATCCCGTGCTGAAACGCCACTCTACCCAATTCCGACTCCCCACCCACTGAACCAGCAGATCAAGTGTTGTCAATTTGTTGCTCAAAACCTCACAAGGGTCTCTCTTGATTAGTACCCTGAAATGTTGGCGGGAGATTTTGGTCAATTGAAGTCTGGTTGCCCGCCTGTTACTTCTTCTGGACCTTGAAATGTTGAACTTCTGAATTTTAATGGGTACAAGGTAATTTATTTTGTCTTCTGTCGATTTCTTCCTCGAATGAATCAAAAGCACGAATCCCCAATGGTCTTTTTGGTCTGGTCTTTTGACTGATGGTAGATACTCCATGTTCATGCTGAAAGTTGGTTGCTTGAAATGCTTCAGTGTTCATATAATCATCCTTTCATATTTTTTCTAGGGGCTGCTTGAGCCATTGCCTTCGGATTGATTCCCAGCTGGGTTGTGGTTAGTGAAAGTTTTTTTAGTTAAAAATGCTTTCCTCCCTAATTTAACGGTTCTCGAGAAGGAAATAATGGAGTCTCCATGGTGTTGGAATTGGTCATGGTTTGATTGCGGAGAATCTCTAATTGATACTCTAATGTAATGACGAAGAAAAGCTGTGTGGTTGCATATAATTGGTCTGAACTTTGAAGAGAGCTGGCTTAGAAATCCGGAAATGAAACTATGGTCTTGTATACTTCCCTATTTGGCTTGGTAGAGGAATGCTCAAGTCGACCAAAAATCCCATGCTGAAGATTGACTCTTTATGAATGAGCAACGATAATTGTCAATGATAGTTCAAGTTCCTGAGTAATGAACTCAAATGGTCCTTCTTCTAACAATGAGCATTTATCTGGATTTTTAGCCTCTGCTTATCTGGGAGTCATTTGATTCCACTGCTTATCCCTTTTTCGTTCAGTCTCTAGGTTCGTTTTCAATCAACACATTCTCATCGGTAAAAGAATCCATGAGCTTGAGTGGTTACTGTGATTGGATTAAGTATATAGTGTGTTGAAGTCCCTTTCAAGCTTGTTTCTTGTCCGTTGTGTTTAAGCTATGAAGCTCATCCTTAGGAGTGTGACTGATCTGGACATGTATTATCTGTTGTAGGTCTCTTTCCGTCGATACTCCTGATTCTCTTTATGAAAGAGATCTGGTAGAGGGAGCTGGTAAAGTTAGCCGAGGTGGAGGAAGCTTCAAAAACCACGAGTCCAGTTTAGTGGTAGAGCAGAGGTCTAGTCCAGTGAGAAGAGAGGCAGTCAACAGGTACTCATACTCATATTTTGTGTGGAAACGTTCAATTTGGTCAGCCTTTGCTTAGAATGGATGTTCAGTACAATTTTATTTAAAGTAAAGGTCAATCTAATGACCCGGAATCTCAGTTTCACAGTTTGGACATACTAGTATACCTATGAAAAAAGGGATTCTCAGTTTCATATGTAGAAATTTGCTTCTTGTACTCTCATTGTTTGTGTAAACGTCTCAGAAGACCTGAGTTCCATTTGTATTATTAATGTATATTTATACAAAGAGGCTCTGCAACTAATAGCTATTCCTAAGAAAGCTGTTTCTATACTAACACAACTCTAGGAACAGAAGAACAGAAACTAACAGTCTGAAACGAAGGGAGGGGAGTAGTGGTGAGGTTGTTCCCGAGTTTGTCTCTCCCTTATCACGCCCCCGCAAGTGGAACCTCAAAGAGGTGAAACTTGGAGCAGAAGTTGCGGAAGGATTGTCGTGTGAGAGGCTTCGTGAGAACATCTGCTAACTGATCAGTAGCCGGTAGATATCGAACATGTAGTTGTTGCTTGTTAACCCGATCACGAACAAAATGGAACTCGATTTCCAGGTGTTTAGACCGTGTGTGGAAAACCGGATTGTGAGCGAGATATGTGGCGCCAAGGTTATCACACCATAGAACAGGTGATGTGGAAGGAGATTGACCAAGTTCAGCTAAGAGTGCTTGTAACCAAATGACTTCGGAGGCAAGCGTTGCTAGCGCCCTGTATTCGCATTCTGTGGAAGATCGAGCCACTGCATTCTGTTTTCGAGTGGACCAAGATACCAAATTCGTTCCATGGAAAACAGCAAAGCCAGAAACTGACTTGCGGTCTTTGGGACAAGAGGCAAATGATGCATCCGAATAACCATGTAATTGTGAATCAGCCGATCGTTGAAAGAGAAGGCCCTGTGTAAGTGTGCCTTGGAGATAGCGCATAATGCGCTTCACAGCTGCCCAATGAGCATCCGATGGAGACTGCTGAAACTGAGAAACGTTATTGACCGCAAAGGATATGTCCGGCCGAGTAAAGCTCAGATATTGGAGACCACCAACTATACTCCTGTACAAGGTCGGATTATCGAATGCCGGAGACAGATCTGATCCACTTTGTGTGAGCTGATCAGGTGCAGGGAGTGGAGATGGATTTTGCTTAGGCCATTCCTGAGCGTTCCAGCAGCTCTAGGATGTATTTTCTCTGATTTAGGAGCAAGCCAGCTTGGGTGTAGTGAACTTCCAGGCCAAGAAAATAAGATAATCGGCCAAGATCCCGGAGAGCAAACCGAGAACGTAAATGAACCATCAGCTCCTGGATGACCCTCGAATCCGTGCCTGTGATGACAAGGTCGTCCACATAAACCAACATATAGAGAACCACAGAATTAGCCCTGTAAATGAAGAGTGATGGATCAGACTTGGATGCCACAAAGCCGAAGTCCCGAAGTGCTTGAGAGAGACAGTGAAACCAAGCACGAGGCGCCTGGCGTAAGCCATAAATAGATTTCCGAAGGCGGCAGACATAGTCAGGGTGTTCTGGATCAATAAACCCAACCGGCTGGCGCATATAGACTTCTTCTTGAAGAGTACCGTGTAGGAATGCATTGGAAATGTCGACTTGATGCAATGGCCATGCTTGAGAGACCGCAATACTCAGCAGGAGCCGTAGAGTGGTTGGTTTTAGAACTGGGCTGAAGGTGTCACCAAAATCATGGCCGGGAATCTGCTCAAAGCCACGGGCGACCAACCGGGCTTTCTCGCGTTCAAGAGAGCCATCCGGATTCGTTTTCTCTGCAAACACCCATCTGTTAGACAGAATATTACAGTCAGGAGGGGCTGGAACCAAGTCCCAGGTATGATTGCGAACAAGGGCGTCAAACTCGGTGACCATGGCCGCCCGCCAACGAGGTAATTTCAGGGCC
Source organism: Linum trigynum (assembly GCA_964030455.1). Lineage (NCBI taxonomy): Eukaryota > Viridiplantae > Streptophyta > Magnoliopsida > Malpighiales > Linaceae > Linum > Linum trigynum. Next base: position 8,962,754 of record OZ034820.1, on the reverse strand, counting down.
TGAGCCGCAGTAGAGGGCACGCCTGAGGGAGCAACAACGAGGTACTGACGGGGTTTGAGCTTGCCTGTCTGTGTTCTTGTAATTATGCGCCAGGGAGGGGCGGAGGCAGGCGATGGTACAATACGGGGGGACGTATTGAAAGGGGGACGATTTGGGAGGTCGGGAGATCTAGAAGGCTTGGAAGACTGTTGTGAGCGAGGGACAGGAGGTGCAGGAGGTGGATGTGGGTTGCCAGGAATGGAGGGGGAGGGTGGTTGGGAACGACGGGTATATTGCAAAAGAGGCTGCTGGGTAGGCTGGGCGACGACAGGGCGTCGGCGATATTGGAGCAAAGGGGTAGGGCGCGGGTTTGGGGGTTGGATAGGAGACCGGGCAGAGGCTGCTGGGTCGGGTTGGTGTACAGGGGTAGTGGGCGATTGATTAGGTTGGGGGTCGGGTTGTAGAATAATGGCAGTGGGCTGGGGAATTGGGGTAGTGGGCTGAGGAAGGGAAGGCATGGGCTGAGGTGGGGAGGACATGGGCGGAGGTGGGAGGACAGTGGGCAAAGTGGGCTGAGGAAGGGGTAAATGGGTCTCGGTTGACTGTGGGAATTGAGGAGAGGTTGGGTTAGACAAAATGAGAGGTGGGCCGGGAAGGGAAATTGGTTCGGTGAGAAAAGAAGCAGAGGAAATAGGATTATTTGGGTCAAGCGGAGTATCTTTGAATGGGAACACTGATTCATCAAAGAGAACATGGCGACTGACATGGATACGTCCAGTAGATCGATCAAGACACCGGTAGCCTTTATGTAAACCATTATAGCCCAAGAAAACACAAGGAGTAGAACGAGGTTGGAGTTTGTGAGAAGTTTGAGGCCGAAGCCAAGGATAACATAAGCAACCAAAGACACGAAGATTTTCAAGATCGGGGGATTTATGAAAGAGAGTATGGAAGGGAGAACGATTTTGAAGAAGAGGAGTGGGAGTGCGATTGATTAGATAACACGCGGTATCAAAAGCAAGGGACCAATATTTGAGTGGAACATTTGCCTGATGTAACATGGCGAGACCATTATTAACAATATGACGATGTTTTCGCTCTGCGCAGCCATTTTGTTCGGGCGTATAAGGACAAGAAGAATGATGAGTGATGCCATTTGCCGCAAGATAGGAGGATAAGGATTGATATTCACCACCCCAATCAGATTGAAAAGTTTTGATAGGAAGACCAATTTTTTTTTCAACAAGTTGACAAAATTGGATGAACACATTGAGAAGTTGAGATTTATACCGCACAAAATACACCCAGCTGAACTTACTATAGTGATCATAGAACAACACATAATAAGATTGATGATCATACAAGAGAAGAGGAGCGGGGCCCCAAAGATCACTACAAATAAGCTCCAATGGTGCAGAAGCACGATATTGGGAAGAAGAAAAGGGTAATTTGTGAATCTTACTAACAGAACAACCATGACACAAGGAATCAGGACTATCATGGTATTTTATTGAATTAGACGACAAAAGATGTTTAACAACGCGGAGATTGGCGTGACCCAGCCGTTGATGCCAGAGATCAAGCGAGGCAGTGAAGACACGAGGGAGAATACGACTTTGGATATGGAGAGGTAGTGAGTAGAGACCATCCCGCGCGCAACCACGATATAGTTCAGCCTTCGTGCGGCGATCCTTAATCACAAAATAGGTATCAAAAAATTCAATGGAAATGGGATTAGAACGAGTTAAGGAGCTAACAGAGAGAAGATTCTGAGGTGCATTCTGGACACGAAGCATATTATCGAGAACATATGAGTGATTAGAAAGATGAGCATGAGAGGAACCAGAATGAGAAATGGGAAGGGTTTTACCATTGCCGAAGGTGACTTGATCAGGGCCGTTATATTCCGAATGATGAATCAGATTCCCTAAATCGGAGGTAAGGTGATGATTTGCGCCGGAATCAAGGAGCCACTGTTGGGATGATTGGACCGGTTGAGAGGATTGGGCAAGGTACGAGGATGGGCCAGGGTTATACGTGGACTGGGCATGAATAATTGGGCTGGGACAATGGGCCCGGACATGGCCCTTTCCCCCACAATTGTAACATAACATTAGTGATGGGCCTGCAGGCCCAGCGCCTAGCAAACCTGTGGAAACAGGCCGTGGGCCATGTTGATTGGGCCGCCCACCTGCAAAAGAAGGGTTAGAAAACCTGGGCTGGGAAGCAGACCCGCGACCCCCAAAACGGCCGCCCCTACCGCGTGAGAATCGGCTGCCGTTCCGCCCCCCTCGAGCGGAATAGAAAGCCTGCGGAGAAGACAAGGTCGCCGGCGCCGATCGGAACCGCTGGAGTTGCATCTCCTCACTGAGAAGCAGGCTGCTGACGTCTTCAAAAGCAATGGGTTCTAGACGCGCCTCTAGATTCCGAGTAAAAGGACGGTATTCCTCATCTAGCCCATCCAAGAGAGCAACGACCAGCTCCTGTTCGGTGACCGTCGCGCCCAAAGCGAGCAGCTTGTCATAGATAGCTTTGGCGCGGTGCAGATATTCATGAATCGTCTCGTTGCCACGAGATAGACGTAGGAGATCCTTGCGAAGTTGGCCGATGACAACGGGAGAGCCTGAGGCGTAAATGGTAGCCAAGGCGGACCACGCGTCAAGAGCCGTGGCTTTGTTGACGACGTTGGGCAGAACTGCCTCGGATAGCAAGAGGTTGATCCAGGTGAGCACATACTGGTCACGTACATACCACGGCTAGTAGGCGAGATTGGGCTGACCATTGACGACTTGTGGCGGAGCAGGAAGGGAACCGTCAACATGGCCGATCAATTGATGACAGCGAAGGAGAGGAGTGATCTGTGCATGTCACAACAAGTAATTCGTTGGTGTCAGCTTGACAGTGAGCTGTGGGTTGGCCGGCAAGGAGATGGTTGGGACGGACGACGAAGATGTCTCGCCGGAAGCAGAGGAAAAAGAAACAGAGGAAGGGTCGGTCGTTGTTGGTGTTGAAGAAAGAAAAAGAAGGGCCGCGAAGAAAGAAGGGGAAGCAGAAGGGACTCGTTAGAGTGCAATGGGCTCTGATACCATGTAAACGTCTCAGAAGACCTGAGTTCCATTTGTATTATTGATGTATATTTATACAAAGAGGCTCTGCAACTAATAGCTATTCCTAAGGAAGCTGTTTCTATACTAACACAACTCTAGGAACAGAAGAACAAAACTAACAGTCTGAAACGAAGAGAGGGGAGTAGTGGTGAGGTTGTTCCCGAGTTTGTCTCTCCCTTATCAGTTTGTTGGTATTATAAAGCTTAATCTGCAATAATAAGTTCCAGTCTGATGTCTTCTTTTCTGTGGGGACAGGTCACCGTTTGCAATGAAGTCACATGAAAATGGAGAGATTGATTTGGAAGATGGAAAGTCAGAAAAGCCTGTAGATAAGGTTATACGCAGTAACAAACTTATGGTGCATAATCAGGCTTTATTAGCTGGCCTAGCATATTGTATTTCTTCCTGCAGCATGATACTGGTCAACAAATTTGTGCTTTCCAGCTATAACTTCAGTGCTGGTATATCTTTGATGTTGTACCAGGTGAAATTCTGAAACTAAATCAATCCAAAACTAGGAGTAATTGTCTTTTAGTGTACTTCTGACCAACTCATGGTGCCTTTCTCGCATGATGCAGAACTTTATTTCAGTAATCATTGTATCAACGTTAAGCTTCCTGGGTATAATCTCAACAGAACCACTAACATGGAGACTAATCAAAGTCTGGTTGCCTGTTAATGTCATATTTGTCGGAATGCTCATAACAAGCATGTTTAGGTGTGGTAATTCATCATCATGAGAGTTAGTTTTTCCCACAGGAAAGATGGTTCGTTTTGAATCTTGTTCCTGACTGTTGTTTTGTGTGATGTTGCAGTTTGAAGTATATCAATGTCGCCATGGTCACAGTTTTGAAGAATGTGACTAATGTTATCACTGCAGTAGGCGAGATGTATCTATTCCAGAAGCACCATGATAATAGAGTGTGGGTGGCTTTATTCTTAATGGTATCTTCTTTCGCTAAATGCATTTTTGGGAAGAAAAGGGGATTGAAGAAAGTGTTAAGAGAGGAGAGCCTGGGAGAGACTAATAACTTTTTGGATGCTTTTGCAAGATCATCGTTCAAATTTCCCCCTTAAACTGAAGCCTCATAATCTCCTTTCTTTCAGCTTTCAATATGGGATAACCATAGATTTGATAAAATTCTTGATGACCTTCTTAGACTTAGTCACATCTCATATATGGCTCTGCTGAAGGTTTCAGCCATAAATTTTGTTCAACGATCCAACTAGACCATAAATTTTTGCTGGTTGCAGATTGTTTCAGCCATTTCTGGAGGCCTCACAGATCTATCTTTTCATGCCGTTGGCTACACATGGCAAATCAGAAACTGCTTTTTGACTGCATCATATTCGGTGAGTACATAAGTCAAAAGGCTTTGGTGAATATTTAGCTAAGTAAGTCATACATGTCCTACCTCATCTGCAGTGAAGAACTTGAATCTCTGAACTCCAATGTAGAAGGGGGGATATTAGTGATGATTGGTTGGAAGTCTGGTGACTGTTCTCTTTGTGATTCTCATTCTCTACTGTTACTGCAGCTCACTCTACGTAGGGTGATGGACACTGCGAAGCAAGTTACCAGATCTGGGAACCTAAACGAGTTCTCAATGGTCATGCTCAACAACACTCTTTCTCTTCCCCTGGGCCTTGTTCTTATATTTGTATTCAATGAGGTGGACTACCTCACCACAACGTGAGTTTCCTTCTTTCTTCTTCTCCAACGTCACCTTTCATAAGTTAGTTTTTTCCAGCGGTGGGAAAATGGTGTTTGGTTAAATCGATGCTGAACTCGCGTTCCTAAACCCCCTTTCTTCGGTTATTGTTTCATATTCCTCAGAGGAGCATTTGCATTTGCATTGTGTAACTAATTATCGGAATTCATATCAACAGTCCCCTTTTGACATTACCAGTCTTCTGGCTAGTGATGACATTGAGTGGGTTCCTGGGTCTTGCTATCAGCTTCACTTCTATGTGGTTTCTTCACCAGACTGGGGCTACCACATACAGGTAACATACAAATAGTGAATGTGGATTGCTACACATCAAACTCTACACATCAAACTAAGGTATCATGTTTCGTCATCGATTTTCTTTCGTTGGGTTGGAAATCTCTGCAGCCTAGTTGGATCGTTGAACAAGATTCCTCTATCTCTTGCTGGCATCCTGTTGTTTAAAGTACCTACAAGCTTGGAGAACTCTGCTAGCATCCTCTTCGGTTTGTACTCTCTTTCTCTCTCTCTGCATATGCAGAATGTCACTTCTAAACAACGTTTTGCCCTCCTTTCTCTTCAGGTTTGGTGGCTGGAGTATTCTTTGCCAGGGCAAAAATGCGTGAGAGACCGTAGTTTGCTGGCAGAATCTGGCAAAATCGCTGATGTATACAAAGTTTAGCATCTCCACCTTAGCTCAGGCAGGTGCATGAAACCCTGCTAACTTCGAGAACCACTGGTCCAAATAGATTTTGTACACTAATTTACCAGGCACCGCCATCTCGGTTATCTGCTCTACGCCTTATGCTTCTGCAATACAATGGGAGGTCTGTATCTAGCTTTACCGCCATCCATTTTGCTTGTGAAATTTGGTGTATTCATCTGTGTATTTTTGTTGGGCAAGACGCCCATTACATCTTCCCTTTGAACTGGTAGCTACGTGCTTTTAGGAGACTATGATCAAGTTTGAGAATGGCCACCATGTATGATGAATGATCAGGTAAGGTCCTTGCAAAAACCATTCTTCATCACTGGTTTCATCAATTAATGTGTCCTATTTACTTCCCCTACAATAGACGAATTGCAGAAACAGAATTAGGTCTAAGATTTAAGATTGGAAGTGAAGTGACAAAACATGAACCTAATTTGGTGTTGGAGATATCTTTTAATCCAACGAACTAAAAACGAATAAACAACACACTGCATATCACGATAATCTCTGCTTCTTCTCATTCACGATACGAAAGATACAATGATAAAATTATCTATACATCAGCTGGGTACAGGTGTGATAAAAGTTGGTGGCAATCGAGCAAAACTTGGTTAGCCTCAAGACGCAGAGTTCTCGGCTGCAGTTGATGATTCTTCTGACTTAACCTCTACCTGAGGAGCTTCTGATGCAGCGGAATCTGTTTCTGTTGCAGCAGATTCTGTCTGCACAGGTGGCGTAGCAGACTCCGGTTCCGGCGGCGCCGCCGCCGCTTGGACGACCTCCGGTGGCTTGTACTTGTTGATGTAGTATGTCAAAGATGGACCGTTGTATTGAGCTGTCTGCACTTGAGGCGGTGGTGCGTTCTTGTTGACCTGAAGCAGAATCGACGAAGCTGCAGCGATGGCAATCAGGGCAAGTCCGCCGGAGATTGCAGCTGTGTTTTCTGCTCCGCTGGATGAAGAACCTGGTGCCCCGGAACTTATAGCGCTCTCGGCTACATAAACCGTCGGCTGCAACCCAAAAGAAAACAACCACCCAAATAAGGGTTGAAAATTGAAATTGGATGGTTCATGTTATCTATAGGGACACAACAAGTACAAGTGTAGCACGATTCACAAACAGTACCTCGACGGGGTAGATATTGGTCTGGCCGGCGGTATCTTTCTCGACGTAGCCTGTGTATTGCCGACCACCGCGAGTGCGAGGTGGGAATGTTCCCACCACTTTGGTTTTCTCCTCGGCCTTCCACTCCATGCTTATCTTCCCAACCTAACGAATCCCAACCCACAGACCACAAGCAGCAATCGCATCAGCCACTAAATTCTCTGCTAGACAAAATAACAAACACCTAACAGGCACGAACGAGAGAAGCACAAAAAACTGCAGACTTGTTTTGCGAAAGAAGGGATAAATTATCTAATTTTGGATAGAGCCCAACTCTCACCTCCTTCTCAGGAGCACATTCTTCGGTGTTGCAATCGGAATCGACATCGGAAGAAGAAGCTCGGACGGTGAAAAGCTTCGAACTTGGCCGCCTGACGCTCTGGAATTGCCATCCCCTGTTTGAAGCTGTGAAGGAGCAGGCGTTGGCTGATGATATGATTGCCTGCGAAGAAGAAGCGCTTGCCAAAGCCATGACCTTTCTCCCTCTCTCCCTTCCTAGACTTCACCTCGACACTCCGATAGGAATTGATTCAACAGCTGGACTGGCCAGAAATGAAGGGGGAAATCGAAACCCCACCACCACCAGCGATCCGAGAGAGCTTAGAGGGAGAGAGAGAGAGGGCCCTTCCAGTTTTCGGATTGAGGTGGGAAGTTTGTGTGGTGCGAAATGGAAGCGTAGCAAGTGGCTTACGTGTCACGTCCTAAGGTATAAATGAATTTCATATGTTTTGATGAATTCATTTTGAAATTAAACATTTTTGTGTTTGGTATTCAAAAGAATTCATTTTCAATTCTAAATTTTGAATTCTATGAAATTGGAACTAGTTATAGCAATTCCGACTTCCGAGGAATTGAGATGAAATTTACAAATAAATTCAGTATTTACTAATTATAATAGAATGACATAATTATCTTTGTTTATTAACTAAATTACTTGCACATATGACATACCAAACACATGAATTCATTTGACAATGAATTCTACATGATAATTCATTTTATTTCTAAAAATTTGATATAACATACAAAACACAAGATTTCATTTCACAATAAATTATATATGATAATTGATTTTACAATAAAATGAATTTTTTCATTACCAAACCCTCCGGAATTTTGCTCTTTCCCTTTCTCCATCTGCCGCCAATGCACTCCCAAGTCCGACTCTATGGCCTCTTTCTTTCTTATTTCCTTCGTGCTCTAAATGTGACATTGTTGTCTTAAGTGTCCAACATGTGGCCAAATATCTATATACTTCTGCAAGCACATTCTCACATTGAGAATCGGTAACATTTTAGCAAAATATGTTTTGGAGTACATAAAATATGTGTTCCCTTCTTCTTGTTGTTGTACTGAATCGGTAACATGTGGGTAAGCCCTATTAGTGCTTTTGAAGTACATAAAATAGGCTTAATTGCAAGTTTGGTCACTCGAATTGCTAAAAAATTCCACGTTTGCCACTCAAATTAATTTATTCCATTTATAGTCACTCGAATTAGTTGAACAGTTCAAGTTCGGTCACTCTCCGTTAATCTCCGTTAACTTTGACTGACGTGGCGGTCAACTCTGACAGTTGACCGTTAAATGTGTGACGTGGCAAATAAAAAATAATATATTAAAAAAATTTAATTATTTAAAATTTACACCTCATTTTTACATACATTAATCTTTAAGCGATAAAAAATCTTTCTTTTCTTCTCTTCTTCACGTAATCCAATTTCTGAAATTCTCTGGCCTCGGATATCTCTTCCGAGGAACTTCCGTCAACGTTCCAGGTGGGGAATTGGATAAAAAAATGCAGCGCTAGCCCCCGCCGCAAGCAGGCGCAGCCAAGCTCCAGCAAAGCCAAAGCCGCTGCCACCGTCGAGACTGTCCGTCATACTACTCGACCAAGGAATGTTGACAGTTTACAAACGGCTGTTCACAGTTTGCTTAACACTCAACATCCTCGCTTTAGTCCTCGCCGCCACCGGAGACTTCCCTTACGCGAGAAACAGAGCTGCTCTGTTTCCAATAGCCAACATCTTCGCTCTAACTCTCTGCCGGAGCGAGGCCTTTCTCCGGATCGTATTCTGGCTCGCCGTGAAACTTCTGGGGAGATCATTTATTCTGGCTCGTCTATGCTCTGTTTCTCACCCTGAAAAACAGAGCCGACACTTCCTCTGAAATCATAGCGAAAGCATCCACCATTCTTTCCCTTCTTGGATTCTCGTGCTTAGCAGCTTTCCCACTCGTCCGCCATCTCCACCACAATTTCTTCGATCGAGTCCATCGATTCACAGGCTGGACGTCGCTCTGCCTTCTCTGGGCGTCTGTCACTCTCACAATCACGTACGACAGAGCAACCAAATCTTACATCAACGAATTGGGTTCGAAATTAATCAAACACCAGGAGTTTAGGTTCACGATTGTGATTTCTATTCTAATCATCATCCCTTGGCTGACCGTGAGACGGGTTCCGGTCAAGATCTCGTTGGGCCACGCCTCGTTGATCAAATTCGAAGGCAGGGTTAAACCAGGGATACTGGGGAGAATCAACCCGTCCCCGTTGTTGGAGTGGCACGCGTTTGGGATAATTTCCGTTGTCGGAGTGGCTTGCGGAGGAGGTGTACAGGAAGCAGTCGTCGTGGGTGATGCTGAACTCGAGGTTGAGAGACGAGATCAAGATCTCGGTGGCGAGGAAAATCGGCCAGGAGGTTTTACGAGCGGCATCGGTGGAGAGGAACGATCTGGCGGTGGAAAATAATAACTAAAAAAAATTAGGATTTTTTTAATTTATAATAATTAGCTGGAAAATAAAAATAAAAAATAATATCATTTTGTTATTTTTTAATTGCCACGTCACACATTTAACGGTCAACTGTCAGAGTTGACCGCCACGTCAGTCAAAGTTAACGGAGAGTGACCGAACTTGAACTGTTCAACTAATTCGAGTGACTATAAATGGAATAAATTAATTTGAGTGGCAAACATGAAATTTTTTAGCAATTCGAGTGACCAAACTTGCAATTAAGCCACATAAAATATATACATTTTTATGTTCCCTTCTTCTTGTTCTTGTACAAAAATTTGCATTAGGAAAATCGATCATGAAATTTCATTATGTTACCACCGTTATCAGGGGTGTTCAAATAGAGTGGTTACCATGATAACCGTTTTAACCGGTAGTATTTTGGATAATTTAGATGGTTTAGTTGGTTTGATTTTGGTTAAATTTGCTAGCTTGTTTGATTTAGTTGGTTTGATTTCAGACACTCCTAAGTCCTAACCAATCGAACCAAATTAACCAGTTAAGTAATTAGCCAATATATCTAATATATATATAATCTACACATACTTAATACTTTGTATAACCACTCAAGAGTCAAACTTTCCTCCCTTTAGCCTCGTAACAAATAAAACTCAAAATTGTTCCTATATATACTGTATATTTGTATTTGTAAAGTGTAGACCACGACATATAGATGCCTAATCAGATAAAACTCATACACTATGTTGGATGAAAACTTGAAAATAAGGTCTTTTTTCAGCCTATGATAATTGCTAAAAGACAAATTCAACTCACGCAAACAAAACAATTCATCAACTTCATACCATTGCATGTATTTTTGTTAGATGAATACTTCTGTTAATTGTATTAGTTACATGTATTTATGTTAAGTGTTCACTATAAAATGTGTTGATTGTTATGTTTTTAGGGCAATGTCTATTTTTTACCCAAATCTTTTTCGGATTCTTTTATTTTAACCAAACCTATTGAATTCCTAAAAATTATCCAAACGTTAACTCCGTCAACTTTTCTGTTAGTAATGCTGACTAAGTATGACCATAATGAGTTGACTTCCTACGTGGCGGTCAGAATACCATCATTTACTATTTTTAATAAAAAGATTATCAAACAACAAAACAAAATCTCACTCCTCACGTGGACGAAATAAGTAACGGTAACAGAATGAATGCCCAGACTTTGATAAACTATAATACGTTTGGATAATAAATAGAATTTCTATAGGTTTGGTTAAAATAAAAGAATCTAAAAAAGATTTGGATAAAAAATAGACATTGCCCATATTTTTATTACATATATATATATAAATTACGAATTCATGTTACTTCCAATCAACTATAAAGAAGAAAAACACTTATCTAATCTACACATTATCAACGGAGTAAACAATTAGGAACAGTGAAGCTGAAATTCAGGCCCTGTTTCATTAATGTATTCGTCGCCTACTTTTCCTACGTAACGTATTTAATAACCATCGCCCTCCTCTCCTCCTCCCTTATTAATTGCAATTTTTACAACTGTACATCTGAATCTTCTATCATTCTCAAAGCGTTGAACATCAATCCCAAGGCTTCCCCTCCACTGCAGTCTCTCCATCCCCACTCATCCATTCGCTTTCATAACTACATCATTCCACTTTCCCCCCACTCTCTCTCTCTCTCTCTCATGTCCACCGCCGATCCGCCGGTCTCGCCTGCCGGCGTCGGCCTCGGCTACGGGATCGCCATCGCCGTCAGCTTCCTCGTCCTCATTTCCACCATAATGCTCGCTTCCTACATTTGCGTCAGGCTCAAGACCAGCAGCAGCGGCGCCCATGGTTCCAGAGACAACGGACGCGACGACGATGTCGTCGTGAGTGATTACCGGTACCAGCTCCACCACCAGCTCCGCCGCGACAACTCCTCGTCGGAGGCGGCGGAGGAGTTCGTGGCCGGGCTGGATCTGACGTCGATCGAGTCGCTGCCCAAGATTTTATTGGGGGAGAGCAAGCGGCTGCCCAGGCCCAACAACGGCGGCCCATGCTCGATCTGCTTGTCCGACTACCGGCCCAAGGACACGCTGCGGTGCATCCCAGAGTGCAACCACTGCTTCCACGCGCATTGTGTGGACGAGTGGCTCCGGGTGACCGCCACGTGTCCTCTCTGCCGGACTTCTCCCGCCCCGTCCCCCGGTCCCACCCCGCTGGCTTCTCCGTTGTCGGAGCTGGTGCCGCTGGCCGTTCATGTCGCTAGGTAACAATTTAATAGGTAGGAGATGTGTTTTTCAGATTTTCCCAATAGGGTTTGATTTCTCTCTCTTTTTTTTTTTTTTTTCTGGATCTCACAATAGGGTTTGTGCATTTCTATACTTTGCTTCTTTCTTAGTTCTTGCTTGTGATGAGTGATGACTTGAGGATCATGCCAACATTTTTTTTTTGTGAAATGTAAATGTCAAGATGGTGGAGATTAGAAATTTAGTTGGAAGAGATTGAATTCTTTAATTTACTGTGTATAGTAATTTCAGTAGCGGTAATTTCTTATTTACTAATTCCTGATTCCTATATCATTCATTTGCTTGTGATTTGGGCCATGAATTTTGATCTTTGGAAAAACATGGCCTAAACTTTTTCTTTGGGTAATGTTTATTTTTTATTTTTTATCAAACATTTTTCATGTTCTTTTATATTATTCAAATCTATCGAAATACTAAGAATTAGCCAAATGTTAACTTTTTTTTTATATTGGAAATACATGTATAATTTATTAATGGCTCAAAAAGTTTGAATTACAATCAGCCTAGAGGATAGGAATGAGAAAAATAGGTGGTTTGGCAGACCAAATTTCCTCCTCCTCCTAATGACACAGGGTATGGGCCATCAAACGAGCCGCTCTGTTTGCTTCCCGGCCCGCAAAGTGAAAGTTGAGCCCATTCTTCTCTTCAACCCGTCTCCTGATCTCACCACACACATAAGCCAAATGTTAACTTTTAGTTAGCAATTTTGTTAGTAATATTAACTTGGCAACATGATACTGACTTGGAAGAGACACATGAAGGTCAACATTCTAGTGGACTTATAAGATAAAAGGTCGACCATTCCCATAATGAGGTCGACCATATCAACAAAGTGGTCGACCATTTAAATGGAAAGGTCTACCCGAAAGAAAAATTCACTCAAACTAAGAGAAGTGAATAGGATAAATGTTGGCTATACACGCGAACTTTATAAATAATAGATCTACGCTTACTAGAAAATGAGATGACAATATTTTGAGATTTTGCTTATTTAAGTTGACCTTTAAATTTTGATTGGTTGTCCTTGTTGCACCCACAATATCATGCACCTATAGAAATTATAGAAATCTAACAAACTACCGTAAAAATTCACAAATTCAATCCACAATCATAGTAGAAGGAATCCGTAACTTCTTAACAGCATAATTAGTAACACCAAAACATAATAAGCACACCTCACAATAGTCACACATATGTGAAATTGAAAACCATAACGCTTGTTATCAATCCACAATCATAGTTATTTTAAACCAAATCATCTTAACGAATTAACAAATCACCCCAAAATATAAAGCATAATGCAATCATGGAGTTCCTTGATCTTTCTCCTCCCACCCATCTTCATATTCCAGATTGATGGTGTTATAATTCTGATGTTCGGATGTGGTGGGATTCATGTAATGGATCCTTTTTAACCCTCTTTGCTTTGGCCATTTCGACAATAATCCTATGTTTTGGCCACTTTTACGATTGGTTTGTGGTTTTTTGTGTGTTCAAGGCATCATGATGAATGATTTCGATGATATTTGGATGAGAAATACACAACATGATGAAAACGATCGATTAGGAACGCAACAAACGATTTAACAAGATCGGTGATCTGATATCATAACAAATCGTGAACACGTAGACAAGAACATACAAGTTGTACGTGGTATCCTCGATCGATTGATTGCCGAGACTAATCCATTGGAGAGGACAGCCTCTTCGACTAAGATATTATTATTAAGACAAGGTTACAATGGCCGAACGACCTACATCCATCTTATACTGCTCGAGCCCTAGGTTTACACAAGTTACACTAAGACAAGGTCCACACACAACTAGGACTCCAAATGAGCCAAGCCGCTCGTGATCAACTTGGCGTTCGAATCAGCAAAAACTCGTTCGACACTCGGCTCATTAGTAAACGAGCCAAGTTTGAGCTAGACCATGCTCAGCTTGATAAGCTCGTGAGCTAGCTCGACTAGGCGACTTATTGAGCTAAGCTCGCAAGCTGGCTTGTTTAGAGCTTGTTGAAGGAATTAATTACTCTTCTGAACATGAAAATTATCTTGTTAATACGAATGTGTATGGAAGTTAGCTGTTATTTTTAGTTTATAGTGTTATTTTTATCGTTCAAATTCTTATGTTTACACATTTTTTCAGCAAGAATGATTTCAAATCGAGCTCATCTTGAGCCGAGCTTGTACTCAGCTTGACAAATTGTGTTAATGAGCATTTACCGAGCTCTACCGAGTCGAGCTCAAGCTGGATTATTTTTATTCGAATAGAGCTCGAGTTCGAGTTGGATTATCAAAATTCGAGTTCGAGCCGAGCTCGAGCTGAAAATTTTAATAATGAGCCGAACTCAAGTTAAGCAAAAACTCGACTCGGCTCGGCTCGTTTGCAGCCCTACAACGGCTAAGGAGCAACGAGCATTGAGAGGCAACTCGGACTGGGCCTCAGGAGCTGACTTGGGCTCATCCATGACTCGATCCAATAAGCTGGGAATGAAGGACATCTTCATCGCCAGTCCAGCGGACAAGACAATCAAGCTGATGATCAAAAGAAAGTTGACTTGTTCACGTTGCTAGCTTTTCCAAAGCATGATGTACTTGCAGAGATTTTTGTTGATCATAATCAATCTATCTCGAATTGGTGATGATTAGCAAAATATCCACGGGGCGAAGTGACTATAACAATTGAAACCCAAATGGTACTATACGAGTTTAATGAATCGTTGCTCATGATTCAAGGGTTTGCTTGTAATTCACAGCCTAAGAAACGAGTTGGTGTCGATAAACTTTTACTCTATTATCCGATAACCCAAATTAATGTGGAACTTACAATAGATAGATGCAAAACTCTACCACGACCCTACTTTGGCCGAACGTTTTCTTTCCTATGCCTAGCCGAACTCGGCCTCCCAAGAGAGCCCTACTGCTCGACTAATGACCCAAGCCCATGAAACCAATGCGTAAACACTAACCACAAACTCACAAGACCACATACTAATCCCTTCAATCCCCTACCATTTGTCTGCCTCACCGCCCCGACATGTACCCATCGTTCCTCTCCCTTCGAAATCAACATTGTCCCCAAGGTTGACAGGTGACGTCATTTTGTTCGAACAAACACATGACCTTTGCCGTCCCGCATTTATGGCCAATGGTTAATCGTTCATCGCAATTAACCCTAAGCCACTAACTTACCCACAGTCTTACTGAAATCCTAATCCAGTTCAATTGAACCCTAGGCTCACAATACCCAAACTCCATGTCAGTGGCGGACCCAAGAATTTTATATAGGTTTGTCCTCTTAAAAAAAAAAATCATAAATAAGAAAATACTTGACTCATACAAAGTTAAAAAAATTCCACGATGTGTTTTCATATTCGAAAATAATTGTAGAATACACCTGGTGTCTACCCTGCTCCAAAAAAAAATTGTCTCTGTATGTCCTACTTGATAATCATTCACGAATCGATCACATATTCGATTCTTAAACTTGTTATTGATGTAACCCAGAGTTGAAAAGACTCTTTCAACACTTACAACCATAAAATCAATACAAATTAAGGGTAGGTTGAAATTAGTTTAATTGTTAGATTTTGAAAATAATTAGAGATAACGAATGTCATTTTACTATTACACTGTATTTAAAATCGAACAAAAAATGATTTGTAACCTAATGGAAATTATGTTTATTAATAATAGTAGTGTCCTAGGTTCGAATTACCCAAACTACCACTTATATTCTCACACATAAACTAAAAAAAAAATGAGAGTAGAATAATCACTTTTTTAAATTTCAGGGGTGTCCTACACAATCAATTATAATTTTTTGTCCATACGTAAATTATCACCGGGGGTTGGATAATCGTTTTCCCAAAATTTAGGGGTGTCCAAACTCCCCTGGGTCCGCCCCTACCGCATGCCGTCTCACCTCACAAAGCGGCCGCCACCGCCTCACTGTCCGCCATCAAATCAGCCATCGCTCCACCGTCTTCTCCTTCATGCTGACACCACAACGGAAGAGGAGAGAAGATCGCCAACATGCAAAGTCCAGATCATCAGATTTTTGGATTCGACCTGGCAGCATAGCAAACATCGTAGGTGAGCAACGAGATATATATAGTCTTTTGCAGATTCTTTCGAGAGAGCGAGAGACAGAGGAGCGAGAGAGTAGCGATGGAGGAGGGTGATAGTGACGGCAGCAGGAAATAGGTAGAGCGAGCAATAGAGGTAGAGAGGGAATTTAGAGATCAAGGGAGAGAGAGGACAGGGAAGTTGGAGATCAAGGGAGAGAGCGGAGAGGCCAGAGCAGGAGAGAAGAATTGGTGGCGACCGTGACCCTTACCGAGAAACACTAAGGAAAGGGAGAATAAGAAGAAGAAAAAGAGGAGGCGGTGGTAGGTGATAATATTTCTGGTTAGGGTTTGGCAGCTGGACCATACCGGAATATAATTTGGTCCGACCAAACTGAACCGAATTATATTTCAGTTCAAATTTGGTTTGAACTATGGGTTAAGTAAAAAACCCGATATGCTCCACTTCGATTCAGTTTGAACAAATCGAATCAATGCCCACCCCTTGTATGATCCTCTCGCAACGCTTCTGCTCGGAAAATGCATATCTAGCATAATTTTGAAAGAAAAAACCCATAACAATGATGATGATCAATGTTGTCAAACCAATTTATATTGTTATTTTGGTTTGGCAAGTTGTATGGTCCGACAGGTGGTATAACCGGTTTATGTTAATTCATGTCGGTTTTAGCAAAATATGTAAGGAAACAGAAATCATTAACACTACATGAATTTAGACGTAGATATAACATATTTGCAAATAGCCTCTCAAATTCTACATCCATATTTGAATAAAATACAATATTCCAAACAAAATGAAAATTCTCTTATTTAAATACAACATTTAACCCAAACATCTAAACATTTATACTTGAATCGAACAAATAAAATAAACATCTAAATATTTATACTTGCATCAAACAAGTAACATCAATATTTAACTTTCAAATTAAAGAAAAATAACAAAGTATTCTTATTTAATTAAAGTCACCAGCATTATTTTGTTTAGATGTTCACAAATTGGTCATAATGGTCGTACCAAAAGCATTTTATCCATTTCTGTGATGGTTACGAGTTTGACATTTAGAAATCCAAATCACAAATAACAAATCCAAATCTTTCTATTCAATTGTACCCTAAATTTTACTCATTAATTTCGAATATGAGAGTCCTCTAAAAATATTGAAAATTAAGGTACACATTAAATGTTGGATATGAGAGTCCTAACTTGACTAGACGATGAAAGTTGGAAATAAATGAACATATATTCAAAAAGTAAAAGTAGAAGACTACATCTTTTAGTTGCAAGGATTAAGTGGATTACTTACTAGTTAAACTTAAATCAAAAAGTGAAAAGAGGAGAAGTTGAAGAAATAAAAAGGCAACGGTGGTAGGTGAAGCTCTACTAGGGCCTGCAAATGAACCGAGCTGAGCCGAGTTTTACCCTATCTTGAGCTTGACTCATTAACAAATGAGTTGAGCTCGAGCCCGAGCCATTTATTAACGAGCCGAGTCGAGTTCGAGCTAGGCTTGTTTACTAAATTCTTAGATCGTATTTGATACATTCATTTTGTATGTCGTGCATGGTACATGTGATTGATGTAGTGATAAAAAAATAATCAAATGTTCAACATTAATTAATCTTATTTTATAATTTTTAGGTGTCATATTGTTTAGTTAATAAATTTTAACTAGTTCAAATCATGTTATTTCATAGTATCGAAACAATTTTGTACATAATTTCTTTATAGAATTAAAAATAAGGCATATTTTCTTACATGTTCAACATGTTAACTTCACATGATGTGAGATATATAATTTAACAATCCTATAAATTATGAAAGTTCAAATTAGATCGATTAGTCCATAAGTCGGTAATCAAGTTGGCCCTCAAACCACAATGTTGAGACATCTCATGAGCTTTAAATGAGCCAACTCACGAGTTTAGCACAACAAGCCACCGAGTCGAGCTAGCTCGCGAGCTGAACAAAGCTAAACTCAAGCTTGGCTCGTCAGTAAACGAATCGAGTTTCGAACGAATTTTTCCCGATTCGAATCTCGAGTTGCTCGCGAGTAGTTTGGCTCATTTGCAGACCGCGAATTGGCAAGTGCCCAAGTTTTAGTTATTACTTATTACTAAACCATCGTAACTATCCTAGCTAGAAAAAAAAAAAATTTATCCTAGCTAGGTATGTACGTACGTCGGTTGGGTCGATATTAATCATTTTTAACAATCCTATCAATGAGTTTTTGGGTTGAATGATTGTAAATTTAAATCCATCCATTAATTTCAAAATCCGACAGGTTTCTTAGTCACGATTTTAGTCGGGTTTTGAAAATTATACCCATTATAGGAAAACAACATTTGTATTTTGAATAATATACGAATAATACATATATGACACTACATCAAATAACAAAAAAAAAAAAAATATTATAGTAACATGTTTTATTAATACTAGACAAATACAAAATTTAAAGTATTTCACTTACTAACACAATGTAGTACACTAAGAAATTAAATATAAAGAGAAGATGAGAATATAAGTAATAAGTGTATATATGTTAAGGAAACACTTGATAAATATTTGACTTTATAACTTACCAACTCTAACTATGTAAATAGAGACACGAGAAACAATTAAAGTAAGACATTTATTGTTAGAAGAATATATATTAAGTATATAAGATTTTGATGTATAATCTAGTATCATAGGCTGGTTTGGATATTCTCGGGTTGTAATCATCAAACCATCAACCAAGCCACAAGGGTACCGTAGAACTCGCCATATATATATATTGGTTACTTCGGCGCACTCAGTGCACCCAACTCTAAAAGTGTCCATAATACATCAAATTTTGAATTTTAATTAGTACTTTCAATCTAATATGATGATATGATATAGAATCATAACAAATTAATCTATTACCCTAACCCCTTAAACTTTAATTTTGAATCCCAACCCAAAATCCCAAAATGTAAACCTAAACCCTAACCCTAAATCCTTTGAATTAACGTAATTTTTTTTTCAAATTCATGTGCTTCTTGTTCATAAACCATAAGCAACAATTGATACCGTTTTGACACGAATCGAATGTTCAGAATGATAATTATGAGGCGGGTGTATTGAGTGCACCCAAAAAAATGTGTGCAATAAAAACTGAAAACAAAAATGTACCATAACCCACCACTTTTTTCATTCTGTCCATCATATTCATATATGTCTCAACAAGTCAATTCCCCAAACTTTCTAATTCGCATGGTAGGGGCGGGCATTCGGTCGGTTCGGTTCAAACTGAACCGAAATTATACATACCGGATCCCCGAATTCTATCAAACCTCAAACCGAATTCGAACCGAATTATAATTCGATTCGGTCGGTTCAAACCGAATTATAATTCGGTTTGGTTTTTCATATGAAACCGAAATAGTGAGGTTAGCTTGTATCTTCTCTTTTTTAAATTATTTTTCAGCCCTAATGCAAACAATAAATATGCATGATCAATGATAAAATCAAACATTTCAACACATAAGTCATAAAACACTAACATGATTCAAATATTTAAGTCTCATAATAAGTAGAAGCATAAAAATCCACCATTTAGAGCTTGCAATTATAATAATTCGGTTTTTCGGTTCGAAATTCGGAAATTCGGTTCGGTCGAAAGGACCCTGGTTTCCGAAATATGCCCATTTCTCTTCCGAATTCCGAACCGAATCACATTAATTCGGTTTTGGTTCGGTTTATATTCGGTTCGGTTAGGTTCGGTTTGATTTTACAGAACCGTATGCCCACCCCTAAATCTGCATACCTAACCCCAATCTGGGCCCCACCAGCCACTTTCCTCACCCACCATACCTGACCCCGACCCAAACCCAAACCCAGACCCAGACATTTTTTTCTGGTTTCAGCAGCCCATATACTTGCAATAGTGAAACGATTCGTAGCGCTTGGCTGCCGTACATCCCGTCGGTGTAGACACGGAGGGGCCTATCGGAGGAAACCGGCTGATCGGTATTGCGGACGACACCATTGGAACAGACGAGATTATTACCATTAGATTTCTTCGGGTTATTGTTGTCATTGGATAAAAAAGGACGCCGTCGTTGGAGAATGCAACATTGGTGCCACGGCTATTTCGCTGGCAATGGCTGGAATTTTGTCGACGACAGTTTCGTTGGGTTTTAAGTGTTTGAAAGAAAATATATGGACTAAGGGCATTTAAGTCAATTTAATTTAATTAGGGCGACAAATAATGAATTTTAGGGCGATGAATAGCAATGCTAAAAAAATAGGCCAGTCCTACCAAAAAAAAGGCCATTAAATTAAGGGTCAAGATTTGTTGGTAAAAAGTAGTAGTGGAGAGTGAGGTCAGCAACTGAAAAGGAGCCGACAAAAAGCTCCTTTTTTGGGCCCACGGACCAAAACGGAGCTGATGCAAGAGAGAGAGAGTAGAGAATGCAAGTTCTTGAAAATGCTGAATCTGATTTCTGTTTTGTACAAATATATTTTGTGATCAGTAGCAATATCTTTCATATTTAGTAAGAATATGGTTTTTAATACGTGGTATATTATTTTGAATAAGAGTTGTGAAAATTACGAATATAGAAATCACATATATGAAATATGTTTTCTATTCAATGCAAATATCATATTTTGTTTAATGCGAATATGATATTCTAATGTGTATATTTGTTCAGTACAAATATAATTTTTGGTCAGTACAAATATGTATTGAGCACTACTACTATGCTATATAGTATTGGTGCTTTAATGTACAACTTGAAGTTGTACCATAACATTAAA
Source organism: Linum trigynum (assembly GCA_964030455.1). Classification (NCBI taxonomy): domain Eukaryota; kingdom Viridiplantae; phylum Streptophyta; class Magnoliopsida; order Malpighiales; family Linaceae; genus Linum; species Linum trigynum. The sequence continues at coordinate 8,942,147 of OZ034820.1, read as the reverse complement.
TGTATAAGTTTAGGTTGTACCATAAAGGAATTTGTATCATTATGTTATGGTACAACTTTACAACTTGAAGTTGTACCATCACATCAATGTACAAATTTAAGTTGTACCATAAAAGAATTTGTACAAAAAGTATAGGTACAATCTGAAGTTGTACCATAACGTTAAAGGTACAATTTCAAGCTGTACCATAAAGACAAAAACCTATAGCACCAATACTATATAGTATTGTAAAATTCCTCATATGTATTTTGTTCAATAGGTTGAAGGAGATTATTAAGTACAAAGGCTTCCAGGTTGCCCCTGCTGAACTCGAAGCCTTACTTCTTGGTCATCCTGAGATTTCTGATGCTGCAGTTGTCGGGTAATAATAATACACAACTTGGGAGAATGAGGCCGCCGGGGAAATCCCAGTAGCATTCGTTGTAAAATCCGATAAATCCGAGCTTACTGAGGATTCAATCAAGCAGTACGTCTCTAAGCAGGTAACAAGAAGATTCACAAAGTTTCTCCACAGTTAATAATGTTCTCTAGGGTATGTAATTAGGTGCTTAAATGGTGCCTTGGTCGAACGATTTCAGATGCTGTTCTACAAGAGAATAAGTAAGGTGTTCTTCAGGGAGTCGATTCCAAAGGCACCATCTGGGAAAATACTGAGCAAGAATTTGAGAGCAGAGTTGGCTGATGGTATCAGAAACTAATCAACCACCCTTTTACTTTTACTCTATTGTTTATTAACCCATCCATAAGAAAGCTGAAAAAGGAGTCCTGCTGAATGGGAGCTGAACTTTCTCTTCTTTCCAACTCTCCCCCTCTTTTTTGCTATATGTCAATTCTCCATATGAACATTTATCCCTGGTTTGCTTGTGTAAAAGACACTGGAACAATCAGAATGTACTATTGCTTTGTGAAATTGAATGAATACAAGAAAACGAGTAATACTAATAACATAAGAATGATAACATCTATCGTGCCATAAGATCCAACTACGAAATCAGCAATGACAAAAAATTACCGTAACAAATCCTGCACTCTGCCTAAAACAACTCATAAACGAATCCAGCTGCATTGAAATCATTCTTCTTCTTGCTCCCAACCGAGCCCTCCTCAGCCTTCTTAACCATATCATCATTCTTCTTCTTATCTTGTTCCATCTTCTGCAACATCAGCTTCAGCCTCTCAATCTCCATGTCCTTGTCCTTCATAACCCTCTTTTGCTCCTCAATCCTGGCTTCCTTCTGCCCTACAACTCTGCTATTCTCATCAGCCATTCTCTTCTTCTCCTGCTCTTTCCTCCACTTCAAATTCTCAATCTCCATGTCCTTCTCCCTTCTAACTCTTTCAATCTCCGCTTCCTTCTCTCTTATAACTCTGCGATTCCCCTCGTTCGCTCTGCTAAGCCGACTCACCTCGCATTTGTTCTCCATTATCACTCTGCTTTGCTCCTCGGTCACTCTGCTAAGCCGGTTCATCTCGCCTTCATTCTCCATTACAACTCTCATTTGTTCCTCGATCACTCTGTTTAGCCAATTTATCTTGCCTTCTTTCTCCGTTATGACTCTGCTTTGCCCCTCAATCTTTCCTTCCTTCTCCGTTACAACTCCATTATACTCCTTAATCTTTCCATTCTTCTCTTCCAATGCCGACTTCAGACGATCAATCTCGCCTTCTTTCTCCCTTATAATCTTGATATGCTCCTTAGTTGCTCTGTTCTTCTCTTCCAAAGCTTTCCTGAACCGTTCTATCTCGCCTTCCTTCTCCCTCACAAGCTTTTTACTGTCCTCCAAATCCCTCCCCTGTTTTTCCAGCCTCGCCGCCATCTCCTTCTGCCTTGCCTCCTCAGCCATGTAATCAACCACCACCTCCCCTCCGGCCACAGCGTAGCGGTTCCACACGGTGGGGACGGCTGATGCCTCTGTTTCCGCCGGCCGTTTCACACCGTACCTGGCCCATCCGAACACGTCGTTGAGCTTCACAAGTCCAGCAGTAGACGCGTTCTGCGTGTTGTGGTTGTCCACGTACTTGACCTGGTAGCCGTCGCGGTTGACCAAGATTCGGGAATCGAAGAGCTCTTCGCGCAAGTTGTTCAGCTTGTCGCCTTCGATTACGGCGCCGAATATTTCTAGCGCATTGTGTACATTAGGGCTGATTGTGGAGGTGATGGTGGAGGTTTCGGTTGCGGCGGCGGCGACGATGCTCCACTGATCGGAGGGGCAGGCAGCGGAATTGAGATCAGTGACGGTGTCCACCACCGCGATGGCTCCCTCGGCGGTGCCGCAGAGGAACAAAGCGTTGGAGTTCACCTGGAAAGGCGACGCCATTGCTGTTTCGATCCTAGTTATCGTGGATTTACGAATTCGAGAGGGGATTAGATGGGGGTAAGGAAGAATGTTTACCTTGATTACTGATCAGAATGAAGGGTTTTTGCGGACGCAAATCAAACAAGTTCGCCGAAATTAAAAGAGTCTCTGGAGTCGTGAATTAGGGTAGGCAATTGGGTCGGGATGCGGAATTTATGTTACTGGGTAAACAGTAAACTCGGACTGACTTGTAGATAAAGAAAGGAGAAGCAGAAAACAAGCAGAATTGCAATCTATTATATCTACCCTAGCATAAGTCCGCTCGCTATCGTGTCGCGTGTTAGCGAGAACGTGATATTTTAAAGGGCTTGTCATTTGCAATTTCATGTAGTTGAAGCACGCAACCATGAACTTTAATAACAAAAATGGTCGTCAAATAAATAATTTTTATGTTTAATTTTCTCTCATAACACTATTTTTAGTTTGTATTGTTTTTAGTTTATTTTTTTTAAGTTCATCTTGATTTTCCCTTTGAGGAGGTTCAACTCACTTTGGCTAGATTGAATTAGGTTGACTACCCATGAATTTGGGTTCAAATTCATTCTCAATGAATTGGCTTATTCGAAAAAAGCCCGGTTCTTTGGAAGACCAAAAAGAAAAAGAGAAAGTAACAAACAATAAAGCAGATAAAACACGCTGACGATCTAAAACTCGGCAACGTCATGTTCAACTTTCTTTGATCGGATTGAACTGAGTTTGTAGAAAATTCACAACCCACCCAACCCGTCAATTACAAAAGAAAATAAATTCACTCTCGCCTGAAAACTTGTAAACATCGGATTCAAGTTGTTTTGATAGGGTTGAATAGGTTGGATACCTACAGGTTTGGGTGCTCAACCAAAAGGAAAAGGATAAAAAAAAAATACTAAAGCGGATAAAAATCACTCCCTACCAAAAACTCTGCACACCGAGCTCAGCTCATCTTGACTGGTTTGAACCGAGTTTTTAACAATTCACACTCGGCTCAACACGCCAATTCTAAAAGAAAGTAAAACGCACTCTCGATACAAAACTCGTTAGCACCAGGTCTGGTTTCAATTGTCATTCTTAACCAAAAGGAAAATGAGAAATAAAAAACATCAAAGCGAACAAAACTCACTCCCATCTAAAACTCGTCAACACCATGTTTAGCTCGCTTTGACCTGATCGAATCAAGTTCTTAACAAATTCACACTCGACCTAACATGCCAAGTACAAAAGCGGCTAAAACTCGCTCTTGATACAAAACTCGCCTATACCATGAGTTTGAGTTCAATTGTCATTCTCAACAAAAGAATAAAAAGAAAATTTTAAAAATATTAATGTTGGGTTCAACTCGCTTTGACCTGGTCGAATTAAGTTGGATACCAATGAGTTTGAGTTTAATTGTCATGCTTAACCAAAAGAAAAAAGAGAAACAAGAAAACTCTAAAGAATAGGAAACTCGAACCCAATACAAAACTCGACAACACATAGCATATTTAGTATTAATTTTTCGGTAGTAGTCTTTGGAGCGGTGGATGGGTACAAATTATGATTCATTTTTCGGTAGTAGTCTTGGGGCACGGTGAATGGAAACAAATTAGGATTCCACCAACAATGTTTGGAGACGGGTTGTGAATTAGTGGGTGAAGGCGAGGATTGTGCATAATATATATTATGGATCTTCAGTAGCGAGCGTGACATACATTATTCATTGATTTCGTTGATAGAGTTTCGAGATGGGTTGCGAATTGGTGGGCCAAGATGATGATTTGGGTAGAAGATCATAGACAAAAACCTAAAGATATGAAAACCTAAGTAGACAATAACTACTATGGGAAATCTAATGGGAAATAGATGTAGACCCGACAGATAATAAATGAACACATATGTTATAGAATGAGAGAGTGAGGTAAAGAGAGACTTGGTTTCCTCCGCCCTCTCTCTAAAACCCCTTCCCTCTTGATATTCGCCGGGCGCCGCCGGCACCATTTAGTGACCGGCGGCAGCCCAAAAATTGTCCCCTGTGTCCGTTTTTCTCGGTTTCCTTTTCAGCTTTCTGCTCTTCCTTTCTTTCGTTTGGTTTTTCTGGATGTTGTTGGCTTTTTCCTTTACCTCTATGTTTGTTTCCTCCCCCTGTGTGGGTTGATTTTTTGTGCCTCTGATCTGTTTGTTCAGATCTGGAGATGTCTCGTGCTAAGTAGTAAGGAGGCTAGATTCGGCTGAATCTGACTTGTCTCCTCTTTCTCGATCCCTTCGTCCACTGCCTTGTTTTGCCTTGCAGATCTGGGCGAATCAGAGATGTGGCCGCTGTTGCTGGCTTGGACTCGGCTTGAGATTTTTGGAGATCGAAGATCATTCGTATGGCGCCGTCATCGATCATCCGTTCAACACGTTGTTCTCTTTCGATGCTCTGTTCATTGGGGAGATGTTGTTTGGTCCGACGAAGGTTGGCCAGAGGTGGCTGTGGGCGTCTCTGCCTCTGATCTGTTTGTTCAGATCTGGAAATGTCTCGTGCTAAGTAGTAAGGAGGCTAGATTCAGCTGAATCTGACTTGTCTCCTCTTTCTCGATCCCTTCGTCCACCGCCTTGTTTTGCCTTGCAGATCTGGGCGAATAGGAGATGTGGCCGCTGTTGCTGGCTTGGACTCGGCTTGAGATTTTTGGAGATCGAAGATCATTCGTATGGCGCCGTCATCGATCATCCGTTCAACACGTTGTTCTCTTTCGATGCTCTGTTCATTGGGGAGATGTTGTTTGGTCCGACGAAGGTTGGCCAAAAGTGGCTGCGGGCGTCTCTGCCTCCCTCGGTCCTCCGGATTTGGGTTTTCCAGCGCCTCTTTTTCCATCATGGTTGGCGTCAGGTGGAGGTGATGTTGTTTGGTGATCCGACGGCGGTGGGTGCCATGGGGGGAGCATCACACCTAGGGTTTGGAGATTAGATTGCTTGGTTGGGCTCCCGGGTCTAGGCCCTATTGGGTTTTCGACCGGTTGTATGGGAGTTGGGCTTTGATTCTGATTTTTCCTTTCTTTTGCTGTAATGTCTCTTTTGATCTTTTCTTCTGGGCTTGGCCCATTTGCTACTTAATGAATCAACTTGTCAAAAAAAAAAAAAAAAAAAAAAAAAAACGGTAGAAGATCATACACAAAAACTTAAAGATATGAAAACTTAAGTAGACAATAACTACAACGGAAAATCTAATGGGCAATAGATGTAGATCCGACGAACAATAGATGAACACATATGTTATAGAATGAGAGAGTGTGGTAAAAGAGAGACTTGAAACTTTTCCACTTGCAATTGGAGGAGTTTGAGAGCCACTAATGAATAGTAACTCAAATGTTAAGCTTTTATATATTATAATTAATTAACTAGATAAGCCCGCTCGCTGCGTGTCCCATGAAGCGAATGATATAAAAGGATACAATCCAATAAATTAAGCTTTAACAGGTAAGGAATATAAACTCAAAATACGGCATACCTAGCTCGATATGATTGAAAAGTAACATGTGGTAAAATCAAACATTGTAAGAGGCTCCACGAAATGGAACATCTAAGTAACCGAATACGAATTGAGGAAACATATCTTGCAATAAATTGAAGCAGACCATAAAAAATGAACTCGCTGGCTAATGAATAGGTACCTATTCGGGGAACGAAAAAAAAAAACTCAAAAATCTTGACTTGATTAGAATATTTGAGCCAAATTAGTGTTATTCTCTTGCTCTTCATTGAGTACTATTGTAGCGACATGATTCTCCCACTATGTAGGTGTGCTAGGATCTAGAAAATTATTAATTATTTTTAGTCCAAATTAAGAATGAGAAATTTTTCGTTGTCTTTCTATTTGAAGTCGAGTCTTGAGAAAGTTAAGAGAATCCAAAAAAAAAAAAATGAATATGATGAAGAATTTAAAATGATAAATAAAAAATACAAAATAAAAAATCATTAAAATATTTCCAATAAAATGAATAAAAAGAAAATTGGGTTAAATAAAAAGAGAGAGGGATTATGTGTGGGTACCATTTCTTGCGACATTGGATATTCTTTTTTCTTTTTTCTTTCTTTCACTTTCGATTTCCGAACGTAGAGAGAAGGGAGAAAGAAGGGGGTGATTGTTGAATGGTCCACTTGATAAACTCTTGCCTCTAGAGCTTAGGTTAATTACATAAAAACCACTTACTGAATAATAGATTTAAAACCATCTTTTTTATAATATAAATATAGGTGATTGACTTGGTTGATTGATAGATACACATTTTCGTGATTCTATTCTAATCATCATAATAATTATTATTAGGATATTCACAAATAATGATAGTAGTATTTTAGTATAATTAGGTTTATTGTTAGGGTTTTCTATCTTTTCCTATATAAATGTACTTTGGGATTTCATTATAATCAATCAAGAAGAATATTAAGAAAACTTTTCTAAACCCTAATATCCCAATCCTCTCAATTCTCATCCCCAACCCCTCTAAAGTCCTAGGCCGATTCTCTATCTCTCCCTTCTCAAATCCCTAATTCTGTTCTTATTCCCTAAATCCCAATCCCACAATCCAATCGATAGAACCCTATTATCAGGTTCTATCATTTGGTATCAGAGCCAACATGAGCTCCTTGAGGCTCTCTGATATGGAGTGGATCCGTGTGAAGCAACAGCTCGACGCCATCTACGACGACCAAGCCAGGGCGGCGCGACGGACCGAGACGCCTGTCCGGCCGGACGCAGAAGGGGCGTGCCGGCGTGAGGCGCCGTTGAGTTTTGCGGGGGACGGTGGGTCGCCAAGGGCGGCCCAGGTGGAGGAGCTCGGCACGGCGGTCCGAGACGTCCGTCCGGTCGGACGCGACAGAGCCGTAGAGGCGCGGCGGCGCGAGGCGCCGAGGACTTCGGAGTGGGAACGAAGGTCAGCAGAGCAACTGCGGTTGATGGAAAAGATCTTATGAATCGTCGATTCGCCTCGGCGAACCAAGCCACCAGCCACCACCGTTGTGGTTTCCCCACCACCTGCGACGAACATCCGCGCCGTATTTGTCCCCGCTGCCGTCGAAGAAGAAGACTCGATAACGGATGTCTGCACTGTATCGTTGCAGTTCCAGGCAGCAGCAGCTGCTGTCTCCATCGGGTCGTCATCACCACGTGTCGTGGCCATCGTTGATCCTTCAACGAGTGACAACTGGGTTTCAGCCAAGGCGATGAACCTGGAAGAAGGACCTGTAGAGAGCTGCATTGCGACGGAGGTGGCCAAATCTCAACCTTTGTTGTCTGATGCAAAGAAGACGATTGAGGTTCAACCGCTGTCGTCACCAATAGTTGACTCGGCCATAGGAAAGTCGACCATTTCCAGGAGCAAGCGCATCTGCGTGGGAGCCAGACTTTTCTAAATCAGGACACTCCGCCACCGCAAAGACTACTAGACGATCGACCACCGCCGAACACGGGCCTCGATGCCGACGAACAGGAGAAGGCAAAGGTAGAGTCGAGTTGCTAGGGATAAGGATATCCGTCAGAGACCAAGAGGGAGGAGACGGTGACCCTTGCGGCAAATCGAGTCATGAGATTGAAGACGACCATAGGGCGAGCGACGTTGAATGGGAGAATGGACCCGTCGATGCCCACTGCAGCTGCTCCCCCGTCGCCGGAAAGAGGAACGACAGAGTTGACGGGAGGCGCGCTCGAGGCAAAGAAGCCAAGAGCGAGGACGGAGGCGATCTTGCCTCCTTGCCGTCCATCGCTTGGGTCGACCGCCGAGGACAAGAGACCAACGTCAAGGTCAGCAGCGGTCCGGCCATCACCCTGCCGGGTTCGTCGCCGGGAACACGAGCGGCGCAAGGGGCACTGCGACCAGACGACCATCTTCGACGAGATGTCGATGGAGAAGGAAGGGAGGCGGAGGAATGCAGAGCCGGAGTCGCCATCCCGGTGCGCCCTCTGTTGCTGGAGAAAGAGACAAAGAGGAAGTTGCTTAAGCTTCGAAGCGTGCGCGAAACATGGCAATAGGCGGCAGTTGTCGTCGCGATGCCGAGAGGAGGAAAGATTTAGTCGATGGCGGAGTTGGGAGAAGACTCGCCGTTGGAGTCGCGTCTGGAGAAGCCGAAGTTGACTTCCCGTCACCCGGTGTGTTGTTCACCGTCGGAAAGGAAGTCGAGGAAGGAGCCGCCAGCGAGGAGGGCGGCGGCCCTCCTGTCCATTACCCTAGGGCAGCACCTCGCACCACACAACAGCTGGAGCTTGGTTCATTGGGCTAGAACATATGGGTTGATCCTCTTAATGGATTGGGTCAAACTGATCAAGTGAATGGTGGGCCGAAGTGGAAGGTGAATTAAGCTGCTTATGAGCCAATTCTTGGACTCATTCTGGGCCTGACATATCAGTTTAGCAGGCAACACTTCAGAGTGACGTGGGCCGAGCAAGAAATTGGGCCGAGCAGAGCCATCAGATTTCAAGGAACTAATGGCTTGGGGTCTCAAAGAGTTGGGCCCGAACTATATTGTTTAGTTGAATATATTTCACCTGTGGACTTAAAAGAGAAGAAAGAAGGATTCATGGGCTTAGATGGTGGGCTCAAAGAAGAAAAACTCTATGATTCTTACTTTGTGGAGTTTGAAAAGGAGGATGGAAAGGCAATTGGTCATGGATGCGGTCCGAGCCACAGGGTTGTAGAAGAAGCAATGAGAGTTGTAGTTGCTGGAGTGGGATTCTTTCGAGTAGTGGAGCACAATTGGAAGAAAAGGAAGCACCAGGATTGGAGGAGATAAGGCACACTCTATGCGAGAGACAATGTGAAGAAATGGATCGAGTCGGTTAACCTTGAGGGCAAGGTTGGTCTCAAGGGTGAGGAGATGATAGAAACACGTTTTCTTGATTCTATCCTAATTATCCTAATTATTATTATTAGGATATTCACAAATAAGGATAGTAGTCTTTTAGTAGAATTAGGTTTATTTTTAGGGTTTTCTATCTTTTCATATATAAGTGTACTTTTGGGATTTCATTATAATCAATCAAGAAGAATATTAAGAAAACTCTCCTAAACCCTAATCTCCCAATCCTCTCAATTCTCGTCCCCAACCCCTCTAAAGGCCTAGGCCGATTCTCTATCTCTCCCTTCTCAAATCCCTAATTTTGTTCTTAATCCCTAAATCCCAATCCCACAATCTGATCGATAGAACCCTATTATCAAGTTCTATCACTGATTTTCAATAGGTGAAAGGAATTTTACTTTCAGGGTTGAATTGAAAAAAATATAGGCAAGAGGTTCAGTTGACACTTGAACTTTCATGATTGGGGCATCATCACGAGGATGACCAGGAGGAGACTACGTTTACAGCGTAGCCCAGTACATCGACGAGCATCGGGAGTAGTATCGATTTGATCTCTTGGAGACATTGGCGAGGGAATGAACTATCTATCATCAGCCGACTTTCACATTTGGAGTTGACAAGGTGACAAGCTAGGGAGTAGACCTCACCAACAACATTTTCCCTACATACTCTACATGGACAACAACAGGAAACCAACAATACATTTGATAACGATGTAATTGCACATGTTTGCGCCCCTAGTTCTTATCCGTTTGAGGGGCATAGTCGTGTGTTTTGGCCTATTTTACGCCGGGTTGTGCTACTTTGTCATGTTTCAGGTCCCAGGTGTCAAAGGGAAGGCTGAGCGCGAGTTTCGGGGCATTCGGAGGTCATTTCGTTAAGCTGGGGCCAAAACACGGGCACACCTAAGGCATTACACGGCCGTGTTCCTGTGGCCGTGCTTTTTATGCCGAGAGCTGAGCTGATTACACGGGCAGGGCCGAGACAAAGCACGGCCGTGTTCCACCAAAGCACGGCCGTGTCCAACGCCAAGCACGGCCGTGTTTCTTCCAACTGCTGGCCGTGTAATTAACCCTGGCCGAGGCACGGGCAGGCTCAGGCAAAGCACGGCCGTGCCCTCGACCGTGCTTTGGCCACTGATGCCTTTTTAAGCAGATTTTCAGCCAAACAGAAGGGGATTCGAGTTTTAGAGAGAGAGATCAGTTCCTAGAGAGAGAAAGCGACGAACAAGAGTCTCCAAGCGCCCTAGCTTGATCTTCAACACCATTGGAGGCCGGTTTGAGCTTGGAGAAGTGCCGATCAACGTCCAGAAGCAGGAATCCATCCTTCACAGTATGAATTCCGCGTCTGATTCTGCTTTTGCTTTCTTCTCCATGGAGTAGTTCTCCCATTCATCTGGGTATGGAGAACCCTAGATTTGTATGTTAGGCTTTGATTGTATGAACCCAAGTACTAATTCTATGATTGATTATATTTGATTGAGGTTTGAACGATTGAATGACTTGAATCCTGATCAAATTCCTGTTGTTTCTGCTTTAGGTTAACCTAGAATGAGAATATATACCTAGGTTAATAGAGTATCCTTGATTGAAGATAGGGGGTTGGTGACTTTAGTCGAGGAGCCAACTCACTATTCTGTACCAGATTTACTCCGGTAGTGGAGGTTTTGTTCTTAGGGCCTCAATCTGTCTACTCCGGTGGAGGTTAGTCGCCCGCTAGAGATTCAGATTGAGAGGGTCTGAAGACCTTTAGTCGAGACTTCAGGTTGTTTAAGAACCTTCCGCAGTATAACTATCATAGAAACTGAACTTGGTAATTACAATCCGGCTTAACTGCAGTCTAGGGGGAACCATATCCGGGTGACCTCTTTAACCTGAATACAACCGTTTACTTGCTTTGTTAGTTTGATAGTTTAGACTTGCATTCCAGTTTCATTGCTAGATAACAAGAATTCACTGAGTAGTCATCAAATCTAGGACCCGGGTTGACATATAAACCTAACCCGCTATACTACGCTTTAGGAAGTGGTTTCACTTGGCCAATTCCTAGGGTGACAGTAGTGTCGAGTCAAGTTTTTGGCGCCGTTGCCGGGGACGGCTAGGTTGTTGAAGAAAAGTGATTTCTGTTAATTTAGCTTTTCTTGTTGCTTTATTTGCTTTTTCCCACTTGTGCCTTCACGGGTTTGCTTGCTTGATTGTGTGCAGGTAGTGCATGACCCGTAGCCAGTCGGGAGGTTTACTGCCGTTGAATCCAGAGATTGAACGCACCTATCGCCAACTCCGGAGACAACAACGAGCTAGACTGGCTACGGAAGAGCGCATAGACGGCCACGTGAGCAGTGATTCTGAGGAGGAGTACGAGATGGAGGACTACAATCAACACCAGGGGAATCCTCAGCAGGCTCCCCCGGTGAATCAGGTCCTGGGGAACAACCCCATACCCCAGGTTCGTGGGGTTCATCATCCACCGCAGCCGGGTCCCACCTTGGAGTACTACTACACTCCTCGGATTGCTGACATCCGCCCGGTCATCCTCTACCCGCCTATCCCAGCAAACAACTTCGAGATCAAGCCATGCTGGATTCAGCTCATTACATCCTCTATCCAGTTCCATGGCTTGAAGGATGAGGAGGCCAGGGTACATTTGTCCCGTTTTCTGCAGCTGACAAACGGGTTCAAGCTCAACGGTGTTCCTGATGATGCAATCCGCCTTCATCTCTTCCCCCATTCTCTGGCGGGGAATGCTAAGAGGTGGTTGGAGACCCAGCCCCCATTGTCCATCACCTCTTGGGACGATCTGGCTGACAAATTCGTGCACAGGTACTATCCGGCATCGAAGACTATAGAGATCCAGCGGGAGATCACTCACTTCCGCCAAGAGCCAGATGAGTCACTTCGTGATGCATGGGAGCGGTACATGGGCTATTTCTGGCAGTGCCCCCATCATGGCTTCAGTGATGCATTCACAGTGGGGAACTTCTACAGTGCCCTCTCTCCAGATAGCCAGAGGGTGATTGAGTCTCTATGCCTAGGAGGGGATATTCTCACTAAGACTCCACCCGAGCTGAACCAGATGATCAGTACTTTGGCTGCCAGAGATCATTCTTGGGGACAGGGTAGCCGAGGCAGACAGTCCCGGGACCGTGGTGTGCACGCCATAGAGACCAGGTCCGGGCTCGAGCAGCAGGTAGCTGAGCTAGTGCAGACATTGAAGCAGCCTAACAGTCTTATTCCGGGCAGAGGTTTGGCTACACCTCCAGTAGCTCAATGTCAGTGGTGTGAGAGCTCCAATCACCTAGTGGAGGACTGCCAGGCTATGAGGGAGTCTACCACACCCCAGGAGCAGTTGGCCTTCATCGCCAATGCGAGGCGCCTCGATCCATACAGTAGCACATATAATGAGGGGTGGCGCCAGCATCCCAACTTCGCCTGGAGCAGCAACACCACTAAACCACCTAGTTTCCCAGCACCAGCAGGTGGTTTTCAGTAGAGGCAGCCCTTCCAGGCTCGCCAGGGGCCAGACCCACAGCAGCAGCCCTACCAACCTAGGCAGGGGCAGCCATTCCAGCTGCCCCAGCGCCAGTTTGCCGAGCCAGCAGCAGCTCCGGCCCCAGATGACAGGATGACGAAGCTGGAAAACATTCTAGCTTCATTCATGACTAGCACTCAGGCTGCTATCACATCACTGGAGGCAGGTCAGCGGAACTAGGGTGCCATTTTGCAGGATCTGCAGACCCAGGTGGGCATCTTGGCCCGCCAAAACACTACCAGGGCACCGGGGACTCTGCCTGCCACCACTGTTCCGAATCCTCGAGATCCTCACCAGCATCAGCAGCTGGATGCCATTTTTACCAGGAGCGGTAAGACCATATGTGCTGATCCTGTCCCGGCCAGACAGGAGGAACCACTACCTGCTTCAGCACTTCCAGCCGACGATGCAGAGGTGCGGGTGGAGAAGGAAGGCCCTGCTCCCAAGCCACAACCAGTGGTTAAGGAGCATGTCCCCCAGCTTCCCTTCCCCACTCGCCTACACAAAGACAAGCTGGAGACTGAGTTTGCCAAGTTCATGGCAATGTTGAAGCAGCTCAACATCAGCATACCGTTCGTGGAGGCACTATTGAAGATGCCCAAGTACGCGAAGTTCATGAAAGATCTCTGCACCAACAAGAAGAAACTTGGGGATCTCTCGACAGTGTTGCTGAGCGAGGAGTGTTCTGCTATCCTGCAGAACAAGCTTCCCGAAAAGCGCAAGGATCCAGGGAGTTTTACTATCCCTCTTACTATTGGCAGCATGCATGTAGGGAAGTCCTTGGCGGACCTAGGCGCTAGCATAAACGTCATGCCATATAAGTTGTATAAAAAGCTAGACCTAGGTGAACTTAGCCCTACTAGGATGAGCATTCAGTTAGCTGATCGTTCTATCGTGCATCCTAGGGGAATCATAGAGGATCTGCTTGTTAGTGTTGGTGCATTCACATACCCTGTTGATTTTGTTATTCTTGATATACATGAGGATGTGGATGTGCCTTTGATTCTAGGTAGGCCATTTCTTGCCACCGCCAAGGCACTAATTGATGTGCATGATGGTAAACTGATCTTGCGTGCTGGGAATGAACAGGCTACTTTTTCTGTGACTGAATTTGATCACTGTGCTATGATTGATGTCACGCCTATGCATGCTATGTCTGATCAGGTACACAAGCCTGTCGTGTATCCTTCTGCTCCTCTCATTTTGCAGGACCCTCCTATCACTCCTTCGCCGCCACTCCATCCAGCCTCGCCTCCGAACAAAAAGCTCAAGGAGGAGTGGCGGCCGAAGCAGCAGGTTGCTAAGCCTGCACGGAAGAAGAGTGGAGGCCACTATGAGCTGGTCCCACCTCCTGCACCATGACCACCCTGGCCGTCTGGGTACTCACTCGCCTGCATCTTGCCAGATGGGCAGGTCGAGCTGACCGATGATGGTGGTCGCATCCGTCGGGTGCATGGCCACAACCTGAAGCTGTACCTCAAGAGCGACGTGGATCCGCTCTTGGAGGCACCTGTTCCTGCACCGCCCTGAGTATCCACCATGGGCGTCCAGCTAAAAGACGGTAAAGAAGCGCTTGTGGGGAGGCAACCCCACCACGGTTTGATTTTCTTTCTTGTGTTTTGAGTCGGATTGTAACCCGGTTTGGGTTTGGTTTGTTTTCTTTTGGTTTGGATGATATTTTATTGGGCTGACCATTGAACCTAACATATTGTGTTTGAGCTCTTCTGTTCCCCTTTGGCTGTGCTTGCCCCGACTGGCCCGTTTCCAGTCCCCTGCAGTCCGTGCCTACCGGTAACATCGTTCCCCTTATCCTTCCCTCTTCTCCATTGAGGGCAATGTCGATCTTAAGTGTGGGGGGATGTTTATCTTTTGACTGCATTAGATCTGTTTGTGTGCTTGGAGCCTAGTCCACTATCCAAATTTTTAAATTTGACAGTCTTTATAGTAATATGCAACCTAGGGAGGTAGTGTAGCACTATGGAGGATGTTGATGCATTTAAGAAGTCTCATTTTTTCTTCATATTGTGTTGGTTGATTGAGTGAATTAGTGATCTTAGGACCCTTGAATTGTGTGGTGTTGTGGATTCTCTACCTGTCATGGACTCTTGTATCATGTTTTAAAAATAACAGGTGCTCGAAAATGTGCTTCAAAATAACGTCTCCCGTGCGAATAGGGCGAAAGTGTGTAAGGGGAGACGGGAATCCGTTCCCAATTTCCACCTACTACCTCCAGCCCCCTTACATGTCTTTCCCCTGCACGAGGCTCGAGACATCCGCTCCTGGCATGTCCGGTAAGAGCAGGTTGGGACCCTTGAAAGGAAAAGAAAAGAAAAAAATAGCAGAAAACAAGCAAAACAGAAAGAAAAGGGGTTCCAACCATCTTCAAAGAAAATAGAGCACCTTGAAAAATGTGAGTCCATGATCCTTTGTTTTTGAGAATCTCTTCATCCACAATTCATTTGTCCTCTGTTCACTGTTTGCCATGATGCCGACTCGCCGAAGACGCTATGAGATGACTTGTGCGTCGGTTGACCTCGTAAGCTGCTAAATGATCTAGGAAGTCCTCTATCTACGATCTGGGTTGTTTGTTGCTATAGAGGTCTGGAGAGTTGCATGGGTTTGAGTAAGGTTTGCTTGGGGACAAGCAAACGGTTAAGTGTGGGGGAGTTTGATAACGATGTAATTGCACATGTTTGCGCCCCTAGTTCTTATCCGTTTGAGGGGCATAGTCGTGTGTTTTGGCCTATTTTACGCCGGGTTGTGCTATTTTGTCATGTTTCAGGTCCCAGGTGTCAAAGGGAAGGCTGAGCGCGAGTTTCGGGGCATTCGGAGGTCATTTCGTCAAGCTGGGGCCAAAACACGGGCACACCTAAGGCATTACACGACCGTGTTCCTGTGGCCGTGCTTTTTATGCCGAGAGCTGAGCTGATTACACGGGCAGGGCCGAGACAAAGCACGGCCGTGTCCAACGCGAAGCACGACCGTGTTTCTTCCAACTGCTGGCCGTGTAATTAACCCTGGCCGAGGCACGGGCAGGCTCAGGCAAAGCACGGCCGTGCCCTCGACCGTGCTTTGGCCACTGATGCCTTTTTAAGCAGATTTTCAGCCAAACAGAAGGGGATTCGAGTTTTAGAGAGAGAGATCAGTTCCTAGAGAGAGAAAGCGACGAACAAGAGTCTCCAAGCGCCCTAGCTTGATCTTCAACACCATTGGAGGCCGGTTTGAGCTTAGAGAAGTGCCGATCAACGTCCAAAAGCAGGAATCCATCCTTCACAGTATGAATTCCGCGTCTGATTCTGCTTTTGCTTTCTTCTCCATGGAGTAGTTCTCCCATTCATCTGGGTATGGAGAACCCTAGATTTGTATGTTAGGCTTTGATTGTATGAACCCAAGTACTGATTCTATGATTGATTATATTTGATTGAGGTTTGAACGATTGAATGACTTGAATCCTGATCAAATTCCTGTTGTTTCTGCTTTAACCTAGAATGAGAATATCTGCCTAGGTTAATAGAGTATCCTTGATTGAAGATAGGGGGTTGGGGACTTTAGTCGAGGAGCCAACTCACTATTCTGTACCGGATTTACTCCGGTAGTGGAGGTTTTGTTCTTAGGGCCTCAATCTGTCTACTCCGGTGGAGGTTAGTCGCCCGCTAGAGATTCAGATTGAGAGGGTCTGAAGATCTTTAGTCGAGACTTCAGGCTGTTTAAGAACCTTCCGCAGTATAACTATCATAGAAACTGTACTTGGTAATTACAATCCGGCTTAACTGCAGTCTAGGGGGAACCATATCCGGGTGACCTCTTTAACCTGAATACAACCGTTTACTTGCTTTGTTAGTTTGATAGTTTAGACTTGCATTCCAGTTTCATTGCTAGATAACAAGAATTCACTGAGTAGTCATCAAATCTAGGACCCGGGTTGACATATAAACCTAACCCGCTATACTACGCTTTAGGAAGTGGTTTCACTTGGCCAATTCCTAGGGTGACAGTAGAGTCGAGTCAAGATTCAGTGAGATTACCTGAGCATGGATTTGGAGATGGACATCCACCACCACCACCTCAACATGGTGACTTTAGAGACCAACTGGTAGAGTTGAGAGCAGTGTAGGAGGTACAGAGGAGAGCCTGATGATTCGGGTCTAAATGCACATATTTTACCCCTCATTTCTTGATAGTTTGACTTTGCATTTCATCGTCTCTATACCTATTTTACCCAAGGGTGTGCTTGTTTTGTCATATTAAGGGTCCTAGCACGTATGGGAAGGTCGAGAACGAGTTTCTGGTCGATTGGAGGTCGAAAAGCACTAAAAGTGAAGAAAAGTCCAATTATCTCGAGACCGTGAAGTGTGGAGGTTCCAGAGCAGTTTTCGGTCTCACTGGACTCAAGCCAGTTCACTGTCGTAAGACCGTGAAATCAAACCAATGATCGTGAATTGAGTTAGTGAAGCGGCACATTTTGGCCCGAGATCACGGTCCCCGCCTTGAGCTCACTGCCATGAACTGGAACCGTGATCTGAGCCCGATCTGGGTATAAAAGGGGCAGTGAGCTGAAGGAGAAAGGGAGCTTTTTTTTATAGGGTTTTAGTTTCAGAATAAAGGTGGGTTTTGAGTGAGAGATTTGGGTTTCCTCTCCCTATTCTATAGAGATAAAGTACCATTCAAAGAAGTAAGAAGGAGATTGGGCTCATTTCAAGCTAGAGTAGTGAAGGATTCTTCTTCTCAAGGAGATTAAAGCAAAAAGTAGGATAGATTTTCATCTCTTCATGGTTCTTTCTCTCCTTTTCCTTGTTTTCCTTTGCCTAGCTATGGAATAGCCTACCTATTCACTTGGGTGTTGTAAACCCTAGCTACAATTATGTAAATATTTGTATGGATTGAAAGATTTGTGTGTGGCTGTGTTTAATGTGAATGTGGAGGTATTTTTAGAATGATTGTATTGTGTGAAAGCCTATCAATCTAATTGCCATTCTAACCTAGGTAGAGAGAAAACCCCTGTCCTTTCTTTGTGTTTATTGAGCCACTCTTCGCTTGAAGGGTGGTTTGTGTGTGTTTGATTTTTCTTTTTAGTGTTTAGTGTTTGTACGTATTGGATCATGGATCCTTATGATTTCACCCAAGTGTGGGGGTATCCAACACCACCCGAGAGTGGTATCCTCGAAACTAAATGGGACGATAAGGTGGGGGAAGTCAAGGATCCGAGTTCTGCTACCAACCTCCCTTCCAAGAAGAGCAACCATGATCATGGGGATATCAAGAAGCTTCCCCATATCAAGAAGATTTTCCTCAACAACTTGAGGAGAAATCCAAGTTGGACTTGGAGATTTTCCTCAACGATCAATGGGGTATTTTTGATCTTGTTCTCGAGGAAACTGGTCCTCGAGCCTTAGGTCTTGCCACTGTGTTTGAATCGACCCTATGAACCACTTCATACGAGCACGAGGGTACTTGTTTTGATCAAAGTACGCAACTAACGAGTCAATCCAAGGACTAATTTGATTAAATGAAACTCGAACCAAAAACATAAATTGTTCTTGGATGTTTAGGGTAAAACGGAACCAAACATGCAATTACACACCTGGGGAAAGGCTCGATTAGTTTAAGGATAGTTGCCCGACCACGATCAATGCAATCTTCATCGATACAAGAGCTCAACGAGCTTGTAATCCACAAAACTCAATACAAGTACGCAAACTTGCAACTGGTAAAAACTAAGTTTCAATTCAATCAAAATCTCCCTTTACTACGCGAACTAACGACCTTAAATAACTGTAGCTACATCTAACAACTTATGAGAAAGTTCTAAACACATTACAACTTGAAAAGGAATATGAAACTAACTAAAGAAAGGAATCCTCAAGCTACAAGGAAAAGGAAATAGCCTTGTGGTGCAAGTCAGACATCAGGCTCCATTTGATCTTGCACGCCTTCGATCGAAGCCGTTGAAGTAAGCTTCTGCTCATCCAATTCCTTGCCTTTGTAAAAGACAGCACGTACTGTCATTTTGGTGTAGCCCTCTTGCCGCAACTCTTACTCATTCATCACGAATAGAACTCCAAAGTAGGCTTCATGAACACGTTTCCACAGTCATATTCAGGAAGTTTCCCAGTTTTGAGGTAGTCTCTTGAGATCTTTGGAACATGGCTTTAATGACATGTTCCTGATCATCCAAGCCTTTAGTCTTGTAAATTAACACTTGAACATCAAATTGTGCCCTTCTCCTAGAATTTCCAGCGAGCCATTTGTGAGGACCGACCCTACAAAGTAGGCACCCTG
Source organism: Linum trigynum (assembly GCA_964030455.1). Lineage (NCBI taxonomy): Eukaryota > Viridiplantae > Streptophyta > Magnoliopsida > Malpighiales > Linaceae > Linum > Linum trigynum. The sequence continues at coordinate 8,923,197 of OZ034820.1, read as the reverse complement.
AAACACAATAAAACACTAAGGCAATTTTCAGGTTTGTTTTCCCATTTGAACTTGCTTCTTTAACAATCAATGGAGACTTGAATTGCAAGCAATTTAGGATCATATCAAGCGATGAGCACCAACGGAAGGCGAGTAGATGTTGAGATTACTCAAGGAGTTGGATTCTGTTGAGGTGGAACAAGAGGCAACGAAAGAGATTGTGATCCTCCATAGTGAGAGGTTAGCTCTGGCCTTTGGGAGTCGCGTGTTAGGTTTGTTGATTGATTTTTTGGTTAGTAGTGATTGTGTAGTAGTATTTCGTATTTATAAGCTTGGTAGTTATGTATTAGTAGTAATTTGTGTCCTTCTAGTATTATTTTTATTTGCGATATTTTTAATAAACTTTTAGCAGTGTTTCCTATTAAAATAGTCAATCACTACTGATAATTTTTTTTTTATAAAATCACTATTAAAATAATAAAATCACTAATGAAATCATTAAATTATTGCTATAAGCCACCAAAATCAGTAGATTTTTTATTATAAAAAACCAGTAATAAGTTTTTTATGATCAAACTAGAGATATATTTCATAAAAAAATAGGAAGTCACCATGGCAACACCTCTTGACACTAAGGGAACCATATGAGTTGGAACATACTGGTAAATAACTATCTATCTCTATAAAGAGCCAAAAAACAAAATAGGACTGAGCTGACCATACAAAATTACAGAAAAGGCATCATTTCAGAGTTTGTGTAGAGAATAGATAGATCATTGCCAGCTAACCTTATAATTTCATCAACACTTTGCATATGCCTACCATTCCTAGCAGCACAACTACTTCTCCATATAATGCTAATAAGAATCTGCCATAGAATCCTACCCACTTTGGAATAAGGGGTTGATCCAGAGAAACTTGCAATTGCCCATTGAAGTTTAGAGCCCCAATCATTAGAAGGAGACCTGCAAGTAAACTTGGATAACAGTCTGTAGAAAAGCATCTTCTATATGGGATATTCTGAGATTAAATGATTTAATATCTCCAGTGTAAAGTTGCAGAAGACACAATGAAAAGCCACTTGACATCCCCTACTAGCAAGCTTATCACAGGTAGTTATTACCCCCTTGTAACCAACTAGCAAAGGAATTAATTGCTGAATTGCAGGTTCTTTCTATATCACCTTAAACCATGGGAGCCTATCTGCTTTAGGACAAAAATGATCCCAAATGAGCTTCAGTGAGGACTTTCCCAACTCTTTACCTTTCCAGATGCCAACACCTTCCTTCACTTCAAGACAATTGCGACTGTCTCCCTCATTTTAAGTATTTTCTGCCAGAGCCAAGAACTAGTTTTTATGCTCACTGTCCAGAAATCACTTTCATGTAACCGATACTCTCTAGTTCAGGCCACCCACAAGGAACCCTGCTTAAGCAGCATATCCCAAATATGTCTAACCACACAAGCCTGATTCCACCTTCTCTCTTTGGATAACATATGCTATGCTAACCAATTGCAGCTCTTTGCTTCCCTTCAATCCCAACACCCCATGAAAATTACTAGAGAGTTTCTCAATTTCCTTAATCACTTTTTTGGGGAGAATGAAGACTACCATCCAAAATTGGACTAAACTACACAAGACATACACCACAAGTTGTAATTTGCCAGCACAACTCAGCAACTTTGAGCCCCAACTCTGAATTCTGCACATGATTTCATCTATCAAAGGACGACATGCCTTTATTGTAAGCTTACCAGGGAGGAGAGGAACCCCTAGAAACCTCACAGTCACAGGTAAGGTACCTAACTTATAACTAGCATTGTCTGCCATTTGTATCTTCCAATCTTGAGGAATCCCCCCACAGTACAACTGACATTTTGAAGGGTTAGATTTAAGTCCCGAAATCAATCTGGATTTATCTAAAACAACTTCAATGCATTTAGTTCCATGGTTGAACCATCAGAAAACAGAAGAAAGTCATCAACAAACATTAAATGAGTAAGCCCCACTCTTTTGAACATTGGGTGAAAAGGCATTCTAGTATCTGCTACTATTTGTCTCATCAAACTACTGAATACCTGCATAACCATTGCAAATAAGTAGGGGGACATGTAGGGGTGGGCAACGGGATGGGATATCCGTCCCATTTGAAACGGGTACCCAGTCCCATTTGGAGAGCAATCTTCATCCCATATCCCAAACTCGTAAGGTTAACGGGTACCCGTTACCCGTACGGGACCGATAACGGGTACCCATACTACCCGTAAATACCCGTCAATTGGTGGAAGAAATGCTACAGAACCTTTGTTCTTTGGCTCCAAAATTCCATCAAAAATTATTTTCCACTATCTCTCAGAATCAATGTCTACTCTATAAACAACATAGGAAGCCTAGGGAATTACCCAAATGAAGAAGACGTGATAGGAATTAATGTCTGCTCGTTGCATGCCATGCATGATCAATATTTCCAACCCAGTTATGATCGATCAGGAGTACTGCCATTACCAAGGTAAGGGGGAATAGAAGTAAACATCGCAATCAGTTAAATTGCTTCAATTCTTCATTTATCTTGTTATGTTATTCTTCTGAGTCAGGCATATTAATTTGATGGTGAAGGTGAAGTGCTGCCGCCACCAACGCACATCAAAATCACTTGCAAGAATTTTGGACTAATGTGTACAACGGGTACCCGTAATACACAAACGGGTATTAACGGGTAACCCACGGGTACCCAAAGTAGCGATGCTTGATCCCAAATCTCATCCCGTACAAAAAATTACGGGTATTTGGGTACCCGTAACCCTCAAAAAAGGGATGGGTATGGGTATACCCAAATACCCGTTTCCCATTGCCCACCCTTAGGAACAGGGGGTCCTCTGTCTAAGCCACTTAAGAGCATAAAAATATCCTGCAAATCCCATTCAAATCTACACTTAGCTTATCAGTTGTTACACACATATTGAGCCACTTGAGGAACTAGCTAGGGAAACCCATTGCCTCTAAGACAGTGAATAGAAATGTTCAATCAATAGAATCAAAACCCTTCATCAAATCAAGGCGTTGATTTAAGAGGAAATTTTCTTGGACAAATGATGTAATTGATATGCCATTTAATTTTGCCAAGATATATGGAAAATATATATAATTTTAGATAAAAATGAATACGTTTCTTTGTGCAAATGTTTTTTAAAATCCAAAATTAAAAACGAGTTAGCCAATTGTAGACCAAGATATAATTTGTCCAAGAAAATTTCCCCAAAGTATGTAAAAAAATGGATATTAAATGTTTTAAATCATTGTGAACCCTTTTATTATATGAAATTTTTTGAATTTAATTTAAAACAAACGAGATGCAAGTCTATTGAAAAATACGAATTTAAAATTTGATCTCAACCATACTATTTTGGCCAACAAAAAATCAAGAGACTTTATCTGGTATGTAAAAATGCATAATCATTCCTAAATCTATATGGATTAAATAATGCAACTAATGATAATAGGTGGCAAGGAGATCCAGATTAAATGTTATCTTGTGCAGTGGCGGAGCCAGAAAATTGGCCAAGGGGGTGTCTTTATCATATCATAAAAAATCACCTATACAATAGAAAAGTCAACTTTAAATTAAACAAAAAGTCAACAACGCAATACTCTAAATTCATACAATTACATTAAAATAGTTTCACGTACACCGGTTACAACGTCAAACAAATAAGTTCAGTACATACAAATCAAGACTTCCATTCATCAAATATTACAAATTGAACTCAGAAGTATCTTGGAATTGATTTTGTGAAACAAACAAGTGAACTTCAATTGGTACTTCTTCACTTTAAACTTTGTTTAAACAAAAGACAAGAAATTTCTCTGTTGTAGACCAAAAAAAAAAAAAAAAGAGTGAGTTTAAACAAAAGACAACAATTTATTACTATAAATAAAGACGAAAGTGCATTGCATAACAAAACTCACTCGATCGAAATGATAAGAAATTCTTCTTGCAACTGAATGGTCATTGGTTCGAATTTGTATATACCCCTACTCGGAAATTTTTTCTCCAAACTCAAGGGGAGTGCAAGCACCCCCTCCTCTCCAAGTGGCTCCTCCACTGATCTTGTGATCCGCCATCGAAAATTTTAGGGGAGAAGAAGTTTGAGGGGAGAAAAATGATGGAAGAAACTGTTATTATACAGGGAAAAGTGAAAAGTGATAAAAAAAAATGTGTTAGGTATAAAGATCACAGCCATCACATTATATTAGAAGGACCTGTTCGAGAATATAAAATGTGTCTCCATTTTTTTTAAATTTATTAAAACTAAAAATTATTAAATAACAATAATAAATTACATAACTTCAAACAATAATTGTGGAAGTAATAATATTATCTATTATTGTTCAAAAAGTAACAATCGTCTAGTATTAATTGAAATAAAATCCTCGATTAGCCCTTCCATCTTCTCTATATCTTTTAAAAAATGAAATCAATCCATCTATTTCTAAAATAGCATCATCGATAATCATATCTTTGGATGGTAAATGTTTACTAACCGAATTTGTTGAGTGCAATATTTCATACCAAATAACTAATGAAACAATCACGAAGTTCATTTTGTGCCAAAGAATTAGCTTCACTTCTAATTTTTTAATCGCTATCAAGATCACCTATTAGCATCCAGGCTTCTCAATTCTCTATTTTCTTTAACGCTTAAAACTACCTTTTCCAAATTTGTAGGTTGACATAATTAAAAATATAACCAAAGATTAATGATTCCAAATTTCTAATCAATATTAAGTTCCTTGTAAAAGAAAAAGAAAAAAGGTTAGAAGAGCCTAGATAGTAGGGATGTACATTAATTAGGAGTTAATTAGAATTGGGTGTGAATAGTTAATATTTAGGCTTAAGATGATTATGGGAAGTTAGAGAAAATTGGGGAAAGAGAAAAAGAAAGGCGTTAAATACTATTACTGTTAAGTTAAATTCATAAAACAGCTCCTACCTCAATGGTTGAATCTCCCTTTTATAACAAAGAGGTCCACGGTTAGATTCTCTACCCTTCTAGTTGTTGTCCTAAGCATGTTGTTTTTGTGTGAGCCTTGCCTGCCCAAGGGGGTCATGGTTGGTTTTGCCTTCAGACTAATGGGTCATGGTGGGCCTTGCCAGCCCAAGGGGCCCATGGTTGGCTCTGCATCCAGACTAATGGATTATATATGAGATTTTTTCAAGAAATACCACTAAAAGGAAAAATTCTAAAAATACAATCCATGTCCAAAAAATTCCAAAAATCTCACCCTTTCTCGAAAACCGCTTGGTGGGGGCGTAGTTTTCGACAAAAACCGCATGGGTAAGGGTCGGTTTTACTGACCGCATGGGTCCGGGCCGGTTTAATTGCAAACCACACCCCCACCCGACAGTTTGCTCTCTCTCTCCCCCTCTCCCTCTCTCTCTCTCTCTATCTATCTATATATATATATTTCGCATAAAGTTCATAAGTGGTCTTGGCATAATTGGATTAGTTGTTTCTCTGTGTGTAACAAGTCATAGGTTCGAAACACAATCATCCCATATTAAATCTATTTATTTAGTAGAGATTAAAAAAAGCCACATGTTGTGGTTCGAACCCAGATAATCAATATTTAACTAAATTCAGCACAACATCTACACTACCAGACCACAACTCTTCTATTGAAATAATTTTTCACAAGTGCATATTGACAAAGTTTTACTCGAAAGCTAAAAATCCTCAACAACGTTGTACAGCCATAACTTTGTGTTCCAAAATCCAAACGTCATGAAATATTTTTTTGATTCCACATAACTTTTCAAGTACTACAACTTTTATCATAGCCATAATTTCGGAATGTACATGGATTCGTGAAAATTAAAGGTAAAGTTATTCCCAAGATCCCGTATATCCAAAACTAATTACTATTTTGAAAATTCCATCCTATTAAAACTTGTGGTGGATCAAATCGCCTATGGCCATTTGCGGCTTGCAAGATCCCGAAAAGTTATGCAGAATCAATTTTTTTTTTGCTACTATCGGATACCCGAGTACAAAGATACGTTCGTTTGAAGTTGTCACCTAGTTTAGCATTGGATCAAAATTTTTTTACCCAAACTGTTTGGAGCGGTTTGCTAACAAACTGCCATGGCCCCATGCGGTAAGTAAAACTACTCCCCTACCCGTGTGGTTTTCGTCGAGAACCGCGCCCTCACCCAGTAGTTTTCGAGAAAGGGTGGTATTTTTGAAATTTTTTGAACATGGTGGTATTTTTTCATTTTAGTGTTATTTCTGGAAAATAATCCTTATATATGAGGCCCGAAAAAGTTGAGGCCCTGTGCTGTGGGTCTGACCAGCACAAGGCCTGGGCTAAGCCTGATAAAGATAGAGGAATTTTACAATGTTATATAGCATTGGTGCTATAGATTTTTGCATTTATGATACAACTTGAAGTTGTAACTTTAACGTTATGGTATAACTTCATATTGTACCTATACACTTTGTATTTTTAAGTTGTACATTAAATCACAATTCTCATAAAGATAATCATTTTTTAAACTAAACTAACTAACAATAGAAAATGAGGATACATAATATAAAAAGTTTTAACTATTAATTGCATAATGAGATCTAGGGATAATATGAATCTGTTTTAATTTTTTGGTGTGATTGTGGCTAGATGTTCCGGGTTTGAGTTTATGAAAAGATTAATGGGTTTTAATGAAGAATGAATTTTTGGATTTTCTCTATATGTTGTGTGTTGGCTGAAGAAATGATAACTGTGGCTTTCTGGAATGTAAATGCAATAGAAAGGATTGAACAACAATCAATTTTCCTCCCCGTTCCTTCATTCTTTTGTATCACCTTTATATAATCTAAAACAACACCTTACTACAACTCTTCTTCAATGACCACCTAACTTGCATCTTCTTATCAAATTATCTCCCCTTTCCCACAATGATTCCAACAAAAATAATAATATCTCATTTTTCTCCAGTTTTTGCTTCAATTTCATAACAAAGATAAAACTCGTATAAAAAATATCAATCCATGAATGTTGTTCCCTGTAGGTCTATTTCCTTGATATCTTCACTTAGGTTAAAAAGGTGTTTATTGCGATGTTCCCATAAAGGTCTCTTCCACTAGACCATTTCCAAACTTGATCGTTAATCTTCCACTATCATATTGTCAAGAATAATACAAAGCAATATAATCTCACAAACTCACACGGTGTTTCCATAAAAGATTAAACAATAGCCGATTTTCCTCCCCTTCCTGTCATTCTTTTGTGTCACTTTTATAGAATAAAAAACACCTTACTACAACTCTTCTTTCATGACCACCTATTCTTTCTTAATTTTTTCTATCCTTTCCCACAATGATTTCCACCAAAAATAATAATCTCTCCTTATTTCTCTAGTTTTTCCTTCATTTTCATAACAGAAATAAAATTCGTTGCATAAAAAGATCAATCCATAAATGTTGTTCCCTGTAGGTCTCTTACCTTGATATCTTCACTTAATTTAAAAAGGTGTTTATTGCGATGCTACCACAAAGGTCTTTTACTACACCATTTCCAAACTTGATCGTTGATCTTCCACTATCACATTATCCAGAATAATACAAGTTAATATAATCTCACACGGTGTTTGCACATCTAAAAATGACGCGTCCCTCTGACAATGACTCATCTATGTTATAGTATGTCAAAAGCCCTCTCAACATCCTTGCGGTAAGTCTCTTTGTACTTAGCAAACAACATCTTTTGTCGTACTTGGATTGCTAATAGTCGTTACAAATGTAGTCCACTCAAGGTGAATTCCATCAATCAAGTAATAATATAGATCGTACATCTTACCATTGACCTCATAACTAAACTAAAAAATAAATAATTTGAATGTTTGATCGAAAAGTTGAGATATTCCAAAAGCATTGATGTCATTGTTAATCCAAGAGTTCCAAAGAAGGCATGACATATCCATGTTTCGTACCATGCTATATCTTCGAGGACTACGGTTGGTTTCTTTTTGAGTCTAGTGTATTGGCATGCACACGTAGTCATACAACTCTTTCACTCCCAGTGCATGGAGTCAATTAAACCAATCATACACGACAAGCCACGTTGTGCACTATGATCAAGGACATGTCGTAGATCTTCCACTGTTATAGCACACAAGTAGTGAGTACCATAAATATTGGTGATGGCCGAGTAAAAATTCTCCAAGCACTCCAATGAGCATCCATATGCAAGCATCCGGAAAGTACTAGTAAGATTTTGTTGTGATGAGATGAGTCACGACCTTCAACATCTTTTCTTTGCATGAAGAATGCATCATATTGGACAATACTATTCATGAAAGTGTTGAATAAGATAGGGCCCCCCGATATTATCTTGTAAATGACGTAGCATCTTAGGATGGATTTGGGTTGAAATAATCTTGCATCAAACGCTTGTGACCATCTTCCCTGTTACGCCTAACTGATTTTCGTGATAATGAACATTGACGAGATGATGTTTCTTGTTATCAGTGCACGAGGGTTCCGTACATCATGAACATCTCTGCATGTTCACACTCAAAGTGACACTCATACTCGCATGCATTTGTTATCATCAACTTGTCTTTACCTCTCATAAGTTTCTCTTTGCCTCACACAAGCTCTTTATCAGGGAAATCCAAGAAGCAAAAATTTGTTAAATTTTTGCTAGAGAAATGTAAGGTTGAATTGTTTTTTCAAGAATGAAGGCTGGATGGTGGATGACTAGAATGACCAAGGTTGATAGTTCATTTAAAGAATCGCGACTGAGTTAAAGAGAAGTTGATGATAACAAAATTTGTGGGCTTTCCTGGGTACAAAATTTAAAATTTGTGATCTGGGCAATCTCTATTTCTTCTTTGGTTTAGATTTCCATATCAAGGGAGGGTTTACATATTTTCAATAAAAGGTATTGCACTGATCTGCTACAGGACACTTGATTTGCAAATTCCAAACTAGTAGTTACTCTCATTGATAGTAAAGCGTACTACTTATCAACATATAACAGTCGAGTGACTTCGTCCTCGGTACAAAATTTAAAATTTGTGATATGTGAATAATACTTGGATTGTATTTTGCCCATTTATGTGTCTAGCAAGTTTATTCATAATGTTTCTTCATAATCCTACTGAGTTGTATAAAATCAACCAGGCATCTGTGTAAGATTACCGTATTTATGATTTGTGGATATGTTTCTTACCTTTTTCATATCCTTCATCAGGCTATTTTGATTATGCATCTCCCTGTTCAGTTCAGGAAATTGAGCTTGAAGGATGAAGGGTGGTTTGGTGATTATCTTGTCTTGTTTATTTTATTTTTTACCTCGATTTCCCCCTTATTTCTCTGGGACTTGCATGTTTTATTCTGAAAAATTGGTTTCTGATCTTGTCTATTTATATCAGCTAAGAGAGGCGAGAAGGGCGTTCATTTGCTTGCATCCCTCTATTAGAAGTATGATACATCAGAGGATGACCTCAAGCAAATGATGGAGAAGACCTATAGTTTAATAGCAGAGATCTTGAAGGTACAACCTCAGGTGGCCTCTGAGTGTGAAAGTGAAAGTTTGATAGACATTGATACAGGTACTTCGATGTTGTTTATTTGTAGCTTAGATTCTTAGCGTATAAGGAATACCAGTCTATTCTTACTATGATACTTATAAAGGCTGGTTTTCATCCATGCAGAGGGTTTGATATATTACAAAGGTTTGATGGAGGAATCTTGCCTGAAAACAAGTTTGAATACCTTGGAGAAGGATTACAATGAGGCACTCCATCAGAACGGTGATCTGGATGAGAGAATTTTCATCGACGAGGATGATAGCTTACTTGGTTCAGGAATTGCATCTGGGAGTACCAACGATAATTTAACGGGAACTAAGGTGAGTTTTTGTTGTTGCAGAGTGCTCATTCCTTCAAACAAACGTGTACTAACTTAGCTTTTGAGTGCTTTGTCTTTTTGTACTGTGATCTTCACTAATTACTGCTCTTGAGTTTGTTTCGTGTAGAGAAAATTTGATTCAACATCTTCACCAGCAAGAATGATGACACACCCACTTTCTCCTTTCCGTTCTCCTCCGCCTGGAAGTCTATCTGGTGCAGTCTCTAGGATGGCTCCGACACCTGTAACCGCAGCAATGACAACAGCAAAATGGCTCAGAACAGTAGTATCTCCATTGGGGCCTAATCCATCTCCAAAACTGGGGCGCTTCCTTGCATCATGTAATAGGGATGTGACAAATGAGGTGGTTCGAAGAGCACTGATAATATTAGAAGCTATATTCCCGAGTAGTGCTCTGGGAGAACGTTGTTTGACTGGAAATCTCCAGACTACTAACCTCATGGTCAACATATGGGCAGAGCAAAGAAGATTAGAAGCTCTCAAACTATAGTACAGGGTTTTGGAGGCAATGTGTATTGCAGAGGCCCAAATATTACATTTGGCTAATCTGGCATCTTTATTGACCAATGAAAGGTTCCATAGATGCATGCTTGCATGTTCTGCTGAACTAGTTTTGGCGACACATAAGACTATTACGATGTTGTTTCCTGCTGTATTGGAGAGAACTGGCATTACAGCTTTTGATCTCAGCAAGGTGATAGAGGGTTTCGTCAGGCATGAAGATTCTCTTCCTAGAGAGTTGAGGAGGCATTTAAATTCCTTGGAAGAACGACTTTTGGAGAGTATGGTCTGGGAAAGGGTTCTTCATTGTACAATTCTCTCACAATTGCAAGACCTGGATTTTCTGCTGAGATCAGTCGCCTTGAGCTACTGGCAGAGCCCATGCCATCTCTGGATGCGATTGCCATCCACATGAACCTTTCTTCAGCAGGCCTGCCACCCATTCCTGCTTCACAGAAGCATGAGAATTCTACAGGCCAGTTTTACTCTTGTTTTCTTAGCTTCCAAGCAACTCAAGGGTTTACTATATTCAAGTTAGGTGCATATAATCATGTAGTGGTTCAGCCTAACATCCATTTCACATTATTTCAGGTCAAAATAGAGATATTATGTCTCCAAAGAGACCTTGCACAGAGTACATGAGTGTTTTAGTAGAGCGGAATTCCTTTACATTACCAGTAAAAGATCGCTTACTCGCCCTCACTAATCTTAAGTCAAAGCTTCCACCGCCTGCACTGCAATCTGCATTTGCCAGGTGATTATTGTGAATTATATAGTAAACTACCCGTTTGGATTAATGTTATGCTCTTCTTTTTATCTGAAAAATCTTTGGTTGATATTGTTCAAGTCCAACCCGTCCAAGTCCTGGAGGAGGAGGTGAAACATGCGTCGAAACAGGGATCGACATATTCTTTGGCAAGGTAATTGGGACATACCTTTCTCTATTCAGACTACCTAATATATCCACCTAAAGAGATAATTGGCCTGTACTACTTCCCGGTTTCTTTTTCTAGAAATGACTACCGGGTATTTCTTGTTATTTCCTGACTACGTTTGTCCCCATGTTGGGATTGCCTTAGATCAATAAGCTGGCTGTTGTCAGAGTCAATGGCATGATTGAAAGGCTCCAACAGTCACAACAACACATAAGAGAGGATGTATACAGTCTATTTCAGCAAGTACTCATCCAACGCACATATCTCTTCTTTAATCGCCACATCGACCAAATCCTCCTTTGCTGTCTCTACGGAATTGCCAAGGTTTGGCGGCTGTTACATTAGCTACTGAAAAGACAGTATCTTGAAATCACCAGAAAGAGGCGAAAAACTAGGGTTCGACGAGAAGGAAGAGAAACAGAAATGAAGATTTCTGGAAATGGGAAGAGAGAATTACGATATGTATCTAGGAGACTGAAACTGAGTTAAAGACTGGGCCTGGCTAATTTGACAACAGCCCACTAAGAGAGATAAGTACAACTCACTGATTCCTTAAGGCCAAGCTCATTAAGCCCACCCACTTTACTCTAATACTTGTCTTCTTCCTTGAGAAGCAGAGTTTCAGAAGCAGGGGAATAATTCAGAGCAGAGGAGGAATCAGAAAGAGAAGGAAGAAAGACACAACAACAAATCGAAAAACACAACCAAGTTCAACGAGGTTCCCAATCTACTGGTCACTCCTCGTCCTAGACTCAATACTTCACTGATGCCTAGGAGACTCTTTTTATTTGATTTTTCCTATCAAGCAACTTGACGCAAAAAACGACACAAAGTAACAACGAAAGAGTATTTAACCCGGATCCCAATTCTAGACCCGTTACACCGTTAATCAAACAGAACCTCTTCCTCTGTTGATTAACCCAGATTGTAAGCATCCCTTTTCCACCCTTACAAAAAGTGTCGAGCTTAGTTGAAGAACTTGAGCATATATAGCCATCCGCCCATTTTTTACCGTTGCACTTGAAATAAAATGCGAGATACAAAAGGTAGCTCTGAGCTGTCTCTGGCCGTCTACTTTCCTTCTTAAGAGCAACTCTGATTTGGTAACTTGGTTCTACAATCTCCCCTTAAATCAGAGATTGTTGATTGCGTGCAAAAAGAACACACCTTCTCTCGACCAAACTTATAAACACATAATCAATATCCATCAATCAACAAGGCCAAAAACAGCCAGAAGCCAGTCACATCAAAATCCAGAAATAGAACATCGTCCGACATCCAACACGAACAACCAGCAATTCATTGGTTGTGTTGACACTGTCTAGTTGACATTATCTCCTGTTCAGAAAACTTGACAGTAGCATTAGTATCGTTGAATTTAACATGAACTGACTCTTTCACCTTCTTAGTTCGCTTGTTATAGATACGATAAGCCGATCCTTTAATGGAGTAACCCAGGAAAACAGCCTCATCAGACTTGGTATCAAATTTACCTAGATACTCCTTAGTATTGAGGACAAAACAAGGGCACCTAAAGGGATGAAAATAGCCAATGTTAGGTGCTTTATTTTTGAAAATCTCGTAGGGAGTTTTCATTAGACCTTTTCGAACAAGCACACGATTTAGAATGTAGCAGGCTATGCTGACTGCTTCAGCCCAGAAAAATTTTGGCAGGTTATATTCAAGAAGCATGGTACGAGCACATTCAATAATAGTACGGTTTTTCCTCTCGACAACTCCATTTTGCTGGGGAGTGAGAGGAGCTGAAAAACTATGAGCTATCCCAGAGTCATTACAAAAACTCTCAAACTCTTCAGAAACGAACTCAGCACCATTATCACTTCTTATATTCGTAATCTGACATGAAAACTGTTTGACAAAGACTTGAAAATTCTTTACTGCCTCATCTTTGTGAGTTAGAAAGAAAACCCAAGTATACCGAGAATAGTCATCAACCAGAACTAAGACATAGTTTTTACCTCCCAAGCTGGTCACATTACATGGACCAAACAGATCCATGTGAATCAGCTCAAAGACCTGTTGGGAAGTTATATCTGACTTAGGCTTGAAAGACTTCTTAGTATGTTTACCAGCAACACAAACCTCACAGAAGAAGTCAGTTTTTTGTTCTACCAGGGGAACACCTCTGACACACTCTGATTTAGACAAACTCACAAGTTTAGGTAAGCTAATGTGTCCCATTTTTCGATGCCACAGTAGCTCCGGTTGATATGAGGCAACAAAGCACATTTCATGAAAGGCTTCAAGATTGTGCATATCTATAACATACATATTGTTAACACGATTTCCTACAAGAAGAATCTTGTTATCATTTATCCTCTCAACAAAGCAAGCATCAGACTTAAAAACAACACGATTTCCGTTGCTACAAAGTTAACTTATTGACAAGAGATTGTGCTTTAGACCTTTCACAAGTAGCACATCACGAAATGTAGGATAAGGAAATCCTCCTATGGTGACAATTCCCACAATATGACCACATCCATTATCACCAAAAAGAACCTTACCACCATTTTTAGGAGTTAGAGAAGAGAACAGTTTTTCCTTACCAGACATGTGGTGCGAGCACCCGCTGTCTAAATACCATTTATGCTCACTCTCATCTGAAGAATTGTCCTTTGATTGATTTGTGATTGCCATAAAAGCTTCCTCATCTGCTGAATTTTCCTCTACTTCCGAGTCATAGTCACTCCAGGAAACCTTCATAGCTCTTTCCTTGGCCTTCAAGGTCAATGGACAATTTGCTCGAATATGTCCATTCTTACCACACTTTTAACAAGCTTGTGGTTCTTTTTCCTGAACACCTGTCTCAAATCTCCCGGTCTGCACCGGAATGGGAAAAACCACCAAAGCTGCGGGCTTTGCATAAGGCAGCTTAGCTTGAGAGTAGTTATTAGTATAATCCCGCCCTTGTTTTTGCGATTCATCAGTTTTCAGTTTTCTTTCATTTTTATATTTCAGCATATGATGAAATCTCTTGCTAACAAGAGCAAATTCTCTGTTAAAATCTGACTCTGAATCACTATCAGACTCCTGAGTAATAACTTTGGATTTAAAGCCAAAATTTTCTTTCTCTTATCATCGTCCTGATTCACCTGTTTAATCACATTTTTGTGACTCAGTAAAGACCCAATTAACTCGTTTATAGGTAGGGTTGCTAGATTTTTTGCCTCCTCGATAGCAGTACGCTTGGGTAGCCATTCCTTAGGTAGCGACCTAAGAATCTTTCTATTAAGGTCTTTAGTTTGAAAAGCTCTTCCTAACCCGTTCAACTTATTGATCAACACATTGAATCTTGAGTACATTTCATGAATACTCTCATTATTTAGCATACCAAAAGCCTCATATTCATGAACTAATAAATTAATCCGAGATTTCCTAATATTCGACGTACCTTCATACGTGCTTTCCAGATTTCTCTGGCTGTCTGACAGTTCTCAACTTGATCTGCTTCATCTGGATTCATGGCTGATTGAAGCACATGCATCGCTCGTTGATTCAGCTGTGCACTTTTCTTCAGTGCAGCAGACCACAGATGTTGCTCTTCCACTTTAGCATCGATCGGCCCATCCTGTACAATCAACCACAAGTCTTCATCAATACCCCACATGAATGGTTTTATCCTCTTCTTCCACGCGGTATAATTTGAACCGGTGGAAATTGGAGGATGATTTAATGCCGCTTGGCTGAAAGAAGAAGAAGCCATTTGATCTTTGCCTTGGCATGAACTACCTTCCTCAAGGACCAGCTCTGATACCAATTGAAATCACAAGAAAGAGGCGAAAAACTAGGGTTCGACGAGAAGGAAGAGAAACAGAAATGAAGATTTCTGGAAATGGGAAGAGAGAATTACGATCTGTCTCTAGGAGACTGAAACTGAGTTAAAGACTGGGCATGGCTAATTTGACAACGCCCCACTAAGAGAGATAAGTAAAACTCACTGATTCCTTAAGGCCAAGCTCATTAAGCCCACCCACTTTACTCTGATACTCATCTTCTTCCTTGAGAAGCAGAGTTTCAGAAGCAGGGGAACAATTCAGAGCAGAGGAGGAATCAGAAAGAGAAGGAAGAAAGACACAACAGCAAATCGAAAGAACACAACCAAGTTTAACGAGATTCCCAATCTACTAGTCACTCCTCGTCCTAGACTCAGTACTTCACTGATGTCTAGGCGACTCTTTTTATTTGATTTTTCCTATCAAACAACTTGACGCAAACAACGACACAAAGTAACAACGAAAGAGTATTTAACCCGGATCCCAATTCCAGACCCATTACATCGTTAATCAAACAGAACCTCTTCCTCTGTTGATTAACCCAGATTGTAAGCAACCTTTTTCCACCCTTACAAAAAGTGTCGAGCTTAGTTGAAGAACTTGAGCATATATAGCCATCCGCCCATTTTTGACCGTTGCACTTGAAATCAAATGCGAGATACAAAAGGTAGCTCTGAGCTGTCTCTGGCTGTCTACTTTCCTTCTTATGAGCAACTCTGATTTGGTAACTTGGCTCTACATATCTTACTTCGTTTTTACTCATATTTCGATCATGGAGATATAATTGCGTTTTACAATGAAATTTTCGTCCCTGCTGCGAAACCTCTGCTCGCAAAAATTAGTTCAGCTGGAACAAGTACAAAAGCTGATCGAGGCATCGAGATCAATAGTAAAGAAGATGTTATGATTTTCGTAGAAGCTTCATTCACTGGTAAAAATTCTGTTTTGTTTGATGTTTATTATTTCTTTGCTCTCTCTCTCTATTTTCTGGTGGGAAATCAGGTCAATGTCCAGCATCACCTAAAGTATCTCCATTTCCAAGCCTCCCTGATATGTCCCCAAAGAAAATATCAGCGGTTCATAATGTCTACGTCTCTCCACTGCGAACTTCCAAGGTACTAAAAAATCCATGATGCATCAGCACAAGTCTACTGCTTTGTACCATGAAAGTGAGGTTCCAAGACTTCCATTCGGTGCTTGAATCATGAATGCTTGCTTTTCGTAGGCTAGGTCTGATTTCATTGATAGCATGATTCGTATTCTGGATGGACTGCTTGAGACCTTACTATGAACTTTGTTTCTGCTTAGATGGATGCTTTGGTATCACATGCTTCCAAAAGCTACTATGCTTGCGTTGTTGAAAGCACTCATGCTTATCAGAGCCCATCCAAAGACCTGGCTGCCATCAACAACCGATTGAATGGGTAATACTATTACGTTGCTTGCTTCCAGTCATACTTTCAAAGTCATATATTTTCTCTTCACTGTACTAAATTCCAACTTGCTCTCAACTTCTTTTTGGCTCATCCAGCAACGGGAAGGCAAAAATGTCACTTGCATTTGATGGTGCTGATGTTGGACTGGTGAGTGATTCCATAGTGGCCAACAGCCTCAACCTTCAAAATGGAGATCATACAACATCCACAGGCGCTCTTTTGAAAACCGAGCAACCTGAATCTTAAAACCTGTTTGGTCTGCTGCACTTGGGGCTCTCTACTGTAAATTCGCTAGTTTGTCCACCCGGGTGCTTCTGTTAGTTTTTGGTTACTGTAACTACGGCGACAGTAGTAAGGCCGGGGGAGATGAGGTATGAGCGGTTGAGTTTATTGTTGTAGAGTGGCCGCCACCATCTTCTCCTGTGTTTTCATCTTACTGTTAGGTAGAGATTAACGTCTTGATTTAATAAAAACTATACTTTAAGCGCTCATAAGATCCAGCTGTTTGTAATTTATGTCTAGTGCTTACTTAAGCAGTGAGCTACTAACTTTGATATCTCTGTCTGAACCACCTCTCTGTTTCCATGTCTATGCAAGCACAACCCGATTAATGTAGGTAGGGGTGGGAGGACCAATGTCTGTGGTCTAGGCTGAGAGGCTAGAACACATAGAATGGACCATACCATATAATATATGGTTCATACAAGATCACGCAAGTGCGGTTTGTAGGGATGTCAATTCAACCCATAACCATGGGTACTCTACCCGATCGTAATTGGTTAACGAGGGTAGTTACCCGCTTTGACGGGTTAAGGGGCGGGTATGGGTAATACCCGGTTTCAAAATAAAGGGTAGGGTACGGGTATGGTAATCGATAATACCCGCCTCGTTATACCCACCCCGCTAACCAAAGCGTCAATTTCCCTTGAGAAATTTAGTTTAGCTTGAGAAATTGAGTTTAGCTACCATTATTGATGATGAAGATGTATACGATTATTATGTTTGTGTGGATTGTAGAAGCAAGAACAATTATTATGTTTTTATTGTTTTTATTTGTGTGGATTGTTGAAGATAGAACAGTTAGAAGTATTGAAAATTTTTAATGGACAACAGTATGTATGTGCATATATGTGTATAAGTTTATAGTTTAAGATTCGTATCCATGGTTACCCGAATACCCGTGGTTACCAGGTGGGTAGGGTATGGTTATATAATTTTCCTACCCGGTGGTTATTTGGTCGGGTATTTTAGAAGGCTCTACCCGGCGGGTTAGGAGTTGGTATAGGGTAAACCCGCACCCGACCCTACCCATTGCCATCCCTAGCGGTTTGGTTTGGACCAAGCAGACTATGTTAAAAAAAATCCACCTCTTATTTTACCCTCCAACCCTTTGTCGATATTTATAAAAATAAAAATTGTAGTGACCAATATGCTAGTGAAACAAAAATATAGTGATCGTAATTAAAATTGAAGAAATGTATGAAAGAAGTGAGCTTTTTCAATTTTCAAACTCTCTCTCTCTAGTCTCTACGCCTCTATCCAATCCATTTTCTTCATAACCATTGAAAAGTTGCTTGAAATCGAACCAACAGAACCTCTCCTATAGTAGTCCTTTTAGCTTTCAGTTTAGTTGTTGTTCTTCCTTTGTTAGTTTCGTTAACATTAAGACCTAAACAGTTTGGTTTGACTCAGTAGTAGTTTAGATTCGAGTAGGGAAAGACCTAAAGGACATCGTGGAATACAACCTTATGCCGCTATAATACACCGTTTAACTAGGATGCACTTGATTTGGTTAAATGTAGTAGTGAGTAGAAGGCATTAAATTTTATGAATTGATAGAATTTTTCATCATTTTTTTTGTCTCATTTGTCTAGGGTTTTTTTCCGGTGCGATCATATCAGCACTAATAATGCAACGGATCCCATCAGAACTCCAAAATTAAATGTGATTGTTCAAGATTAGTACTAAGATGGGTGTCTAGGGCTTTTAGGTTATTACCAAATGCTTAGAATTACTTCTTTAGTTATGTTGTTTGTGTTTGTTGTATTTCTCCTTGTGTTTCTTTAACTGTTGTGTTCTTGTGTTTTTCTTGTTGTTACCACACCCTACTCTTTAAGGGTGGCTGTGTTTGTTTGTTTCTTTAGTGTTTATGTTCATACTTCTTGAAGATGAATCCCGATGACAACTACAACATGTGAGGGTGGCAATCAAAGTTACTCAAGTCAAGAGTTTGCATTTTAAGAACAAGATACCTTCTATCATCACCAACCACGTTCAATGGAAATCTAAGTTCCTACCACATTTCAAGATAGGCATCCTTCACAATCCAAGGAAAAATCCGAGTTAAAGCTCTTAATGGAGAGAATTGTAGCCGAGAGTGAGACGACATGCTACCTCCACAACTGCAGGCAAAAGAGCCAATCGGAACTTGCAGTGGAGAGCATCGTTATCTATTGTGAGCTATGATACTTGAAAACTAGTGTTTTCTTGCTATTTTCTTCGGAACATTTCCACTATTTTGATGCATCTTTAGTCATTCTACTATTGGGTCGTTTAGATGGATCAATTGTAAAATGATACAATTTGACCAATTGTTTCATTTTACAAAATGAGTTATTTAAAATGACTCAGTTCAGATTACCTCAGTCCCACCCCTGACAATTATAATTGGCTCAAAATGAGTCAATTCAATATTCCCCAACTAAATTGCTTCATCCAAATTTTCTGTTGCCAAACGGATCAATCTGACTCAATTGTCTCAAAACGAGACAATCTATCGAATTGAAGACAAATGTAGAATTGGGTCAAAATAGACTCTACCACAAACCAAGTAAACAAGCTGGATTTCACATTTCCAAAATCCAACATTGGTCCATGGCAGGTCTAGACCGCCATGGCCCACTAAGAAAACCAAGTAACCATTTTTTCATAGATGATACGAACCTCAAGCCCAGACCAATGCAAACTTCAGCTTATCATGACGATTATAAGGGAGTTGATGATAATTTAATTTTAGAATTTTACCCCTCCATAAGCTAACCCCTTAGACAAAAAAAAAAAAAAAAAAAAAACAATGCTAGAGCCTATAAATACATCTCTTAGCAACCATATTCTAATATCCTTGTATCCTTGATTTGAGGATCAATTTTATACTCCCACAATCCTAGTTTTGCAACCTTAGAAGGAGCTGACAACCCTAGACTACCACGAGGAAGAAGATAGGTTATATCTCTTATATGGTGATCATGTATATGCATTATGCTGCTTGTGGCTAGTACACCATTATTGTTAAGGTTAGTGGAACTGGCAGTGGTTTTAGTACTTCAGATTATGATTTGGATATATTTCTATTCAGTTTTTCTTTTTAATCTCGTTATTATGGCTTCTTTATTTTTGGATCTTAACTCAAGACAAAAATTTGTGGTTATTTTCTAAATCTAATGCAAGGGAGAAATCTTCGATTGATTATTGAGCAAGCATGTTCCAATATGGATATTCATTCCCTTCCTCTTGATTCAAGTTTTATGCAAGACTCTAATGAGTTGCTCAATAGGGTGGAAAAGCAAGGAGAACTACTTTACATCGTATAGATTAAACTTACTCTCCTTGTTTACATACAAGAAGAAGCATGAACAAGCAATGAAGAGGTTGTGAAGGAAAGCAAAGAAAAGGAGGGGTTTGAGGTTGGCAAAGGGGAAGAAGTTGTATATAAGGAAAGTGGAGTCCAAGAGAAGGTTGGGGTTGAGGAGTATGAAGATGTTATTAGGAAAAAGTCAGATCCAAGATTTGCAACCAATCTCAAGAAAATCCTTGAGTTGGACCCTTTTGCAGTGCTTCTTTGGCCAAAAAATATATTATACCGTTGACCCCTCTTAGTGGATACAACATCGGCCGTCCCATACTTCTACCATTGGATTGGGATTAAGAGAAGGAAGAGGCTACTAAGAAGGGTCCGGATAGAATAACAACACACTTTATGTTGTTATAATAACAACATGATTCATTAAGGATAAAAGGGTAAACTTATACTGAAAATATAATAAAATAAATTTGATTAAAATTTAAGTTCGCTTTAATCCCGCAGCAGACCTCATCTTCCTTCACCCATCGAGACCCTTCTTCCCCGCTGCTCCCTTCTTCCCTGCTGCCCAGCTTTTTCCCCGTCGTCCCTGCTTCTTCCCCGCCGTCGTCGGTGAAGGAATTGTTGAGGTTCCACTGATTCATCAACAAGAAGAGGATGGGCGGGCGAGGGTCGTCGCCGCCGACTTGCAGATCCAAGTGCGGGTCAACATCTCGATGACGGCGCAACCCAGATCCGAGATATTGCGCGGCGGCTTGTAGACATTATTGTTTATCGACTCCGGCGCCATGAACAGAGGAGTGCCCCGAATCTCCACCTTCCTCCCCGTTTTCACCAAGTCCAGAAGAATTACCCTGCTGCTGGGATTGTGTAAAGATGGTGGTGAAGAAGTGGCCAGAAGGCTGCTAATGAACCCTAGAAGCATTCCTTGTCTGCAGAGCTTGTCGAGCGATGGATCGTTGAAGGCGCGGCGGAAGGCTGATGCTTTGCTCAGGTTGTTGAATCGATGCTGCTCTCATTCGCAGCATTCTGTAAACATGGGGAATTGACTTGATTCGTAGATGAAGAAACTGTGAATTTGTTGTAATCTTATACATGATCTTAGGAGGAGAGCAACTGGATGATGTATTTTGCTGCTTTTGGTCTTGTCAGCAGACCCCAATCTTCATATTTTGTACTACTTTGTGTGCATAAAGGCGGGTGCCATCGAAGTAGTATTGACTTAGGAATGCAGGGTATTAGATGATAACCATGCTTAACTTTTGTATTTTGTATAGAGCATGTTGTGGTCATGAACCAAAGTAGAATGTAAAGAGCTTATCAGCTTAGGCTGCTTCTTCTGCATTTTTCACTTAATTACAAATCGCTTGGAGTTGTCACAGCGAGACTATTTAGTAAGGAATGAGGAAGTAGAGAACGGAGGAGGGGAAAATTGCAGGCGAAAGATGTCTGATGTTGTATTTGCTCCACCGAGGGAAAAGAATGGAGGGTTAGCGTGCAGCTATAGAGGTGGGTAGAAATACGACGACAAGGAGAAACCCAGGAAGAGCAAGCCTCCGATCGTGGAAACCGTCTTCTGCGAGATCTTGGAAGCCAGCATGCTCCCTCCTATAACTGCTACTGATGTGCAGATGGTGTGGCCTATTGTTGCGCCAACTGCAATGCCCACTGCGTTCTTGTGCGTGGCCAACTGCACAAGTCCAAAACTAGGATAAGACTTTTGCATCGATGGAGGAGAAGCATATAAGAGAGATTGAATTTTTTTTATCTTACTGCAATTGTTGCAATCTGGCTACGGTCACCCCACTCTGCAAGGAAGGTCAAAATGAATGCCTGCAAGTGTAGGGAAAGAGGGAAATGCTCCAATGCATATACCAATTATGCTGCTACTTCCTTTCTTCTGCATTTTTTTCTTATGTATCCGCAATTAATGTATGTAATATTAGAAACCTACTAATACATATGACAATTACAATAAACCAAACCAAAAAAACATACCAGAAACCTCCTAATGCGGATCGAGAAACTCATAAAGCAAACCACAACTATTTCTAAAACACAACAGAAACCTCCTAGTGCAGACCACAAACACGGTAAAACAATCCACAAAAAGCGTACCAGAAACCGCCCAATCCATACTACAAATCCCCTAAAACAAACCAAAAACCCCACAAAACATACCATAAATATTCCGAAAGCACACCAGAAACCTCATAATACAAACTACAAACACGATAAAGCAAACCACAAAGCTTCTAATGCAGACCAAAAATCTATTAAAACAAACCAAAAACCCCACAAATCAAACCATAAAATTTTCGAAAGCACACCATAAACTTGTTAATGCAAACCATAAACACAATAAAGCAAACTAGAAACGTCCTAATGCAGACCAAAATTCTACTAAAACAAACCAGAAACCCCGCAAAGCAAACCACAAAATTTTAAAAAACACACGAGAAACCTCCTAATGCAAACCACAAACACATTAAATCAAACCATAAAAACAAACCAGAAACGTTCTAATCCAGACCACAAATATATTAAAACAAACCAGAAATCCCGCAAAACAAACCACAAATTTTTTGAAAGCAAACCAGAAACTTCTCAATGCAAACCACAAACACGATAAAGCAAACCAGAAACTTCTCAATGCAAACCACAAACACGATAAAGCAAACCACAAAAGGTATAAAAAATTATGAGAAACCAAACCATAAATCTCACAATGCTAACCATAACATCCGGTGATCGTTGACCGTTGACCGGTCAACGAAGTTCGTTGACCGAACTCCGGTGACCGTCAGTGTGCAGATTCCGACGCCGATAGGCATATTCCGGCCCCGGTGACTAGATTCCGACGCCGGTAAGCATATTCCGGTCACAAAATAGCATATTCCGGTGACAAAAAGCATATTCCGGTGACCGGCGACCATTTTCCGGCGACCGGTGGCAGAATTCCGATGACCAAATTTTTGGGAAGAAACCAATCCTTCCAATCATTTTGAGTATTCAAGACCAAGAGCATCGATGTTATAGACTATGGTTATGTTCGTAGAAGTTCACAATTAATTATATGCTATCCTAACTTCTTTGTTTTTCATTGATTACGTAATATCATGAAGCGAAACACACATTAGCTAGTTAAATCTCTATTGCAAAAGGCACATGCACGGGTAGAGAGTAACCTTAAAGGAAGGAATATAGTGTTATAGTAGATGAACCATTGATGCATAATATGAATGATCCCTATTATGGATGATATTATTTGAGTTTCTTTCCCTACTACAATAACTTATATTGTTTTTTGGTAGAAAAAATATTTACTTTTATGCACCTATAAATCAAAAAATCCTTAAGCAACTTTACTCCTTTTGCTTTACTTATTTGCGAAATGAAGACCCCTAAACGTCTTTATGATTCTCGTGTATGTCACAGATGGTTGTTGTGAGTAGTTATTCATTAGAAGACGTCGCGAAATACGACCCTAGGGCCTTCTAGGACTTTATCACCTGATTTGACATGAATACTATTGGGTAACTTTTCTAGTTGCTTATAGTTATTTTTTAATTTATTTTTCATTTAAAAAATGTGAGTGGTTGATTTGAATTAATAAATTTTCATGTGGCAAGGTCCAAGGGTTGATTTCTTGCCACATCATAAAAATCATCCATCTCGCAAATAGGTTTACAACGTCAGAGTCAATTAATGTTTGACTGGATGGAAAGTTGACGGTTTAATAACTATATACCGTTTTAAAAAAGTATGGCTATTATTTTGTTTAAAATTAAAGTTTGATATCATATTGTTTTAATTCTAATATCATTCTAATTGTCCCCATAACTATTTTTTCCGTTGAATAAGGTGTGCCCATAACTAATTCATTCCTGCCTTCTTCTGTCATTTTAGAACACAAACAATACTTTTAGAACACATGTATGACTTTAACAATAAATATAAATACACTTGTGAGGTATCATATGCGTAAATATCTATGAGATGTATTTTGATATATATCAAAAAATAAGAACCATCAATTTTTATTTTTGATTAAGTTGAACTTACGATAAAGCGGGAGGTTTCACTGGCGCTTTATCGCCTGCTAATTCCTGTCCTGGGGGAGAGGACCATTCTCAAGAAAATTTCGTCCTCTCTAGGTTTAGAATATTAGAACCTAAGTTTCACCTATTAGAGGATGTAGTATAGTACTCCGGTTAATTCATGGTCTACATATCAAAACACGTTGGACGTGCGGCTAGGTAAGTACGTCTGACGTATGTTAGTCTGGACCATATTGAAAAGGCTAGCGTACACCTGACATATAATATACGTATGCGTTCAAGCCTTTTATATGTGATTTGATGTATATAGACAAATCATAACAAACAACTTTAATTTTGATTAACCTGATCTTATGGTACGGGTTGAGAGGATAAGGACCTATTAGTGAAGACAATTTAGTGGAGTGCAAAATTATCTCGTTTTATCTGGTCTAAATCGAGGCTGAACTTTTATTCGATAATTTCAACCCTCTTTCAATCTTCTAGACAGAAATATATAGAACATGAAAATAAAAGGATACAAAAGCATTAAACCCAATCCATTAAATATTGGGGCCAAATTTTATTGGCTGATTCAACCCTCTTTTTCTAATTTAATTTTCTTAATTGAGTCATATATTTTCATATTAATTCAGATTTTTTATTTATAAAAGAACACATTTACTATGAACTATACAATTATATTTATTTTGCTATAGTTTAACACACACAAAAAACCTTGACGATTGGACTGCTATGGAATAGGGATGGCAGGCCCGGGCCCGTTAGCGGATACCCGCCCGAGGCCCGCCCGTGAAGGGCCCAAGCGGGCTGCTAGCACAGGCCCGTCAACGGGTGGCGGGGAAACCGGGATCCGTCAACCCTGGTTTTCGGGTGGGGCTGGTTCGTCTACTATCCGCCCCGAAACCCGCCCGTCGGATTACCCGTGCACCAAAACGACGCCGTTTCGCCCTCCATATATATATTCCTGTTATGTGTTGAGAAACCCTAGCAGCCGCCCCTCATTCCTCATTTTGCAATTCGCAGACCAAAAGTACCAAACCCTAGTTTCCTTCTTTCTCTCTGCCTCTTCTTTGGCGAATCGCAAGATAATCGCGATTTTTTGCCTTTTCTCCTCTCCAAATCCTCAAATCTCTCCTAGTTTCACTACGATCTATCTTCGATTCCTCCATTCGACCAATTGCATGGCTGGAAGAGCAACGATCCGACGTCGATTTCGTCGAGCACAACCCAAAAATGAGTCGTTTGGAGTTCAAATCCCTGATTGTTCATCGATAACAGATAAGTTAATTCTGGATTTTTTCTTTTCTTTCGATTATCTTCGTTGTATCCTCAATCTACTGACTCTTGACACTCGTACTGCTATATATAGGGGGATTTCAGAGGTCATTCCACACTAGTCACCATCCTGACCTTCGCTAAATTTCTACCCAGAACACCCAGTCCACAGAGAGCAGAGACAGAGAGATTGCGACGAGCATCCAGAAAGAGTCCAAGTCTTTTTCTGGGTAAGGATCTTGAACTCACCGACTTTTCCTGGGTTTGTGGTGTTAATACAGACATGCATGCTTGTCTCCTGTTCTAACTTTTTTTTGTTCGTTGTTCACTCCTTTTTGGCCAGGTTGGACTCGTTTGAAGCTGTATTGAAGGACTGAACTCTGACGAGCAACTGAGCGAGTGATAGTGATCATTAGTGATCAGTCTACTGTCATTGGGTACTCGACAGTCCTCAGAAAAACAGAAAGACAAGGTAATCTCGTTCTCCTAAGTCCTAACCAGTAGGCAGTAACCATTGTGTTTTTTGTGTTGCTTTGACTTGTTGTGACTATGGCTTGCTAATGATAAGAACTTAGTTAGAAGACGTAAACTGTAATGGTTAAATTGTTGAAAATGGTGTCTTGTTTGCTGGTTAGAAGAAAAAATGTTGTCTTGTTGAAAATGGTGTCCATTTAAGTAAGAAAAATGTAAAATGAAAGGTCTAATCAGTTATATATAACTTGATTATGTTTAGATGGAAGGTGCTACTGCTAATGCTATGAATGTTGATCAACATGTCCCTGAAAATGGTGTCCAAGTCCAACCTGAAAAACCTGCTCCTGTTCCAAATAATCCGGTTAATGGTAATGAGGAAGAACTTGAAGCACAACGTAAGTTAACCTCTAATGTGTGGCCTCACTTCCACAGAGTTAGGATTAATGGGGTAATGAAAGTTAGGTGTAAGTACTGTCGTAAACCCCTTGGTGGGGAAACAAGTAATGGAACTTCACACCTGAGAAACCATATCAAAACATGTATCCAGAAGAGGATACATGATGGTTCTCAAAAAATACTTGGCCCCAACTATCAACCTGGTGGAAATCCTCAACTCTCTGCTTCTCAATACAATTATGAGGTTTCTAGGAAGGAACTTTGTTCTATGATTCTGGTCCATGAGTACCCCCTTAGCCTTGTTGATCATGTGGGTTTCAAACGTTTTTGCTGTTCTCTTCAACCTCAGTTTGCTGTCCCTAGTAGAAACACGGTGAAAAAGGATATTCTGGGTCTGTATGGGGTTGAGAGGTCTAAATATCAGACCATGATTGATGGAAATTTGGGCACAATTTCAGTCACTACTGATTTGTGGACTGCCACAAATCAGAAAATGGGGTATATGGCAGTAACTGGTCATTTTATTGACAACTCTTGGAAGCTTCGTAACATAATGTTGAGGTTTATGTATGTTCCAGCCCCTCACACTAGTCAAAGGCTAGCTGATATGTTGTTTGATTCACTTCTTGATTGGAACATTGATGGTAAGTTGTCCTCAATCACACTGGACAACTGTACCACTAATGATTCAATGATATTTCATATGCGAAATAAGCTTGTGAGCAGTGATCTCTTGCTTGATGGTAAACTGATTCATATGAGGTGTTCAGCTCATATTCTGAACTTGATTGTGAGAGATGGTTTGGATGCAATCAAAGATGCTATACATTTGATTAGGGAGAGTGTAGTTTACTGGAATTCTACACCTAAGAGGGTTCAAACCTTCTTTGAAGTTGTTAAGCAACTAAAGTTGACATTTGAGAAAAAACTGGTACTTGATTGTCCAACTAGATGGAATTCCACATACCATATGCTCTCTGTTGCTCTTCAATATAAGGATGTTTTCTTTCGTTTGAGCTTGAGGGACAGTCAATACACATCTGTTCCTTCTAGTTCACATTGGGAATTTGCATCTGTTGTGATTGATAAGCTGGAAATATTTTCTGAGATAACTCAGTTATTCCCTGGTTCCAAGTATCCGACTGCCAATCTTTTCTTCCCAAAGATTTGTGACTTGAGATTGAAACTAAATGAGTGGGGTCTTGACCCCAACCCTGTGATTTTTGGAATGGCCAGTCAAATGTCTGAGAAGTTTGATAAGTACTGGGATGATATCCATCTTGTACTTGATGTTTCGGTTGTTTTGGATCCTAGATATAAGCTCCATGTGATTGAATACTATGCTGGGAAGTTTGGGAGTATGGAAACTGACTTGGTTGGTGAGAATATCAAGAAGATTATTTGTGGTTTGATTCTTGATTATCAAACCAAAGCCGAGAAGAAGTCTGGTTCTGAAACTGGAACTTCTTCTGCTAGTTCTGGATCTGTCTCGGCTACTGAACTTGACTTTGAGCTCTTTGTAAGTCAAAGGAAAAAGAGCAAGAGTTCTTTGATTACTAGTGAGTTGGATATGTATCTTGCTGAGGATATTATTCCTCGAACAACAGATTTTGATCTGCTCTTATGGTGGAAACTGAATGGTCTCAAGTATCCAACCTTGCAAGCAATTGCAAGGGACCTTCTGGAAATCCCAATTACATATGTTGCTTCTGAAAGTGCATTTATTTCTGGTGGGAGGTTGTTAGACCCTCACCGGAGCAGGCTTCATTATTCCACTGTTGAATCAATGATGTGTACACGAAGTTGGATTATGGAAGACATGCAACGAGGTAACATGCAACTAAATCTCTAAATTCTAGTACAACTAATTTTGTTTAAGTGTAACTAATATTTGTATACACTTTTCTGCAGATTCGGAGGCTGCTGCTGTGGAGGCATTGGAGGGAGTCTTCTCAGCATTGTCAGTCGAAGATACTACTGTAGAAGAGGCATAACCTGGGGGGTAAGAAAATTAGTGCATTTCTAATTTTGTTCATTGAGATGGTGTTCCTGAGATCACCATTCTGGTTTTTAGGTCCAGAAATGGTGTTCCTGAGATCACCATTTGGCCATGAAGACTGATCCATTCTCTACTGTCCAGCCAGGTTAATTACTTTAAAACTTCTTCTCTTTTGTTGCAAGAACATGGAGTTTGTTGGTGTTACTGGTTAGGATTAGGGAGTTAATTCTTTTTACTTGAATGTTGGTGCAGAATTTCAAATGATGAATGATGACTGCCGCTACCTGCTATTGAGTAAGATGGCTAATGGCTTGATGGGTTCATATTGCTCGAAGGAAGGCTGCTGTTGGTGCAGAATTTCAAGTTGAAGCTTCATCTGGCTCGAAGGAAGGCTGCTGTTGGAATTGATCTCAATAGTTAGGATGGCTGATGGCTTGGAGCTTTGTTTAGCTTAGTTGTTCTTGCTTTGAATAAGACTCGGCAATCAGACTGCTGAGAATGGATTCTCTTTTGTTGATTTCAGTTTGGATGATTTGATATTGCTCTTGAATCTTGATTGTTGATCTCAACTTTCAAGTTTCGAATGTTGTTGCTGTTAGTTTCAGACTTCAGTTTTTGAGATCTTTTATTGATAATAAAAGGAGATGTCAGATTTTCAGGTTTTTTTTATTTTACTGTCCTTTTTGTTGGCATTGTTGCGGGTTTTTCAGACCCGTGGGCACCCGAAAACCCAGCGGTGACGGGGCTGGATATACTACTAGGCCCGGAAGCACGTTTGGGTCGGGGACGGGTAAACCCGAAGCCCATCGTGGGCGGGGAACGGATACAGGGTACCCTGCCCCGATCCGCCCCGTTGCCATGCCTACTATGGAAAGAGCGATGTACTCGAGTTTTTGGAGCAAGCAACAAGGACGGATTGGCTCTTATTGCCGAGTATAAGAGTTCAATTTTTGTAATCTCCTATAGGAAATGTGTTATTTTTGCACATGACATAAGTAAAGCAACTTCCTCATTTTGTAATCTCCTATATACTAAGGGGAGTTTGAGTAGTTTTTACATGTATGTAGTCCAAACGGTGGAGCTTGCTGTTTGGTTTTCTATTACTGACTAGAGGGTTAGGGGTAGTGGGGTACTTAAACGAAATGTTAATTATTGAAAAAAATATGATGCTTTTACATTGTTGTCATATCATGATCTTAACACTATCGTATTCGTAAGACTGCTCAACACAACGTGAAATTTTTTGTTTAAGAAAATTATCAAAATGAATGTCATTTGTAGTTTTACATTATAGTAAAACTTCACTATCGTACCACTATTACAGACATCATACCAGTGACACCACTATAGTAAGACTTCATCATACCACCTCATCACTGTCATACAGACTGCACAATATATTGTGCAGTCTGTATGACAATGATGAGGTGGTATTATATATGGTGAGTTTTACGGTACCCTGGGTAAAATCCGGGGTACCGCTTACCTTGAGTATGAAAACACTATCTAGACCTTGAATTGACCGATCTTTCGGACATGATACTATACTCTAACCCTTAAAGATCAAAATCTAGGTCATAATTCTCCCAATCATATAATCCAAGATCAATTTGATTAGAAACAATAATCGACGGTTATGATTCGTCCAAATATAGGCACAAAGAGGAAAGCATCATCTTAGGGTTTATAGATTATGATTTAGATAATTAGGACCTAGGGTTCACTCATTAAGGGTTAAGGTATAGTATCAGACCCAAAAATCCTGCTAATTCGAGGTCTAGATACCGTTTCCATAGTCAAGGTATGCGGTACCCCGGATTTCACCCAGGGTACCGTAGAAGGCACCATAATATATATATATAATATTTTTTTTTATAGTGGTGAATCAATTTATTAAAACTTGTAAGTAGTTAAATTACAATCGGCGGCTTCTCAGAAAAGACAAATCCTCGGGTTTGAATTCTGATTATGAAGCTATTCTGTACTAGTGTAACATAATAACGAAGTGATTGCCCAACAAAAAAAATAAAATAAAATAATGCAGTGATTGCTGCTTGCTTTGGGTCAGCATCTCCATGTCACTGTCAACTTCTCCTCTCCACACGTATTACGTGATAACTATAGTCTATCTATAGAAACGTTTGTCACATTTGCCTTGTACACCCTGTCCTCTATCGATAGCCAATCAATCAGGATTTGGACAGCCCCTCAAAATCATACAAAATTTCGAAACTTAAAAATTGACCCCTAATTTTGTTGTAAAATTTGTTTTTTTTTTTATAGAAAATCTCCCCAGTGTATATCTATTGCTATGTAAGGGAGTGGCATAAATCTATAATTAATTTTTGTCAATAATACAAGATATTGTGACCAAACAAATTATTTCAGAGCTGATTTGGTCGAGTGGTCGTATTCGAATTTTCACTATCCACGTTCTGTTGACACTGTTCATCTAAACTTTGGCAACAGTTAAGGATATCGCCTTGCAAGTTAAAGACTCGTGAATGTTGGGTGGTGATTTCAACTTTTTCCTAGGGCCACTATAATAAGCAAGATGAGGCTCAATTTTGCGAGTCACGGTGGCAGGAGTTTCGTGACTGTCTCCAAGATTGTGCTTTGGTTGATGTTCGGAATGAATGATGACATCCTTCTTAGCTTTCAAACCTTTGGAAACAATACAATAAATGAGATAAAATTATCCTTTTTTTTCTTTATCTTTCAATTAGTTAATTTATTATTTTTTGAAATCAATTTAAAAAAAATTACAAAAAAAAAATTGTGATATACAACGATGAGCTAAAGTACAATATTTGTACCACTAACCTAATTTCTATTATGTTGCACAGAAAGCTTTATGCATCTGACTCGTTCCACGATCGGGACCGCATATATTGTTAGTGTTGTGGTATATGATCCACGATTGAACCTCTCCCAACAAATCGGGTTATTGGGTTCAATTGGTTTTTGACATGGTATTAGAGCCTTTTTGTGACCGAGAGGGCGAGAGGTCTTGTGTTCGATTCCCGGTGACCCCATTTGTTAAGCACATGATATTCTTGTCTTCAGATCTGTGCAAATTTCAAGCCCTTGTGAGCAGTGGCGGAGGGAGAAGGTAACAGGGTGGGTCCCGGGACCCACCCTGGTTCGGGGAAAAATGGTTAAATTAGGTACAATAGTTAATTGATATCGAAAATTGGGTCGCATTTAATTGATAATAGTTGGTCGAAAAGTTTTGTGTTTGAATCTTAGCGACCTCATTTCTTAAGCATACGATATAAAGATTTGTGCAAACATCAATTTCGTATAAGTTAACTTTCTTATAAGGGAGCATGCTAGTAAATAGTATAATATACTATTGAAATCTTCAAACAACTCGATTTATTGATACTAAATATTTTTTTAAGAACATCATTCGAAAGCGAACGACTAGGTAAATCATGAATTATTGGTTGGTATAAGATTTATATTTTTAAACCTCTATCAACAACTCAATGTATTGATATTAACGGTTCTTAACAAAGAACACCATTTGAAACACTTCGACTAACTAAATCAATGATTGTTTGATATATATGCAAAGTGATATTCTTGATATCTTCGACTGCTAATGCATTTTAATTTATCAAAAGTTTTCAACATAAGATTATATTAAAAAAATATTTTATCAAATTTATTTTTTTCGAGGTGGACACATTATACGAAATCCTGGCTACGCCACTGTTTGTGAGTGGCTTTCATTTAAGGGGGCGTGTTAGTGTTGTGATAAATGATCCACGATTGAACCTCTACTAACAACTCGAGTTATTGGGATCAACTGGTTCTATATACCTGAATTGGGATTAAACTGAGCAGCATACACGGTGGAATGAAATTAATTTAACGACTCTCTTTCTAATTTTTATATTAATTATCTCCATGGAAAAATGACGTCGAACCCAACGAACGCAATAATTCGATATAAGAATACCACCTTTTGCTCGCGAAATTGCAGACTCATGAACCAGTGACCTGAATTCAACGACAAAAAAATAAAAATTGCAGACTGATATCGATCGCTCGCGAAATTGCAGACTCTCCCACAAAATGGACTATGTACATGCCATCATCGCTGCGCTGTCCACTATCTTCTGCTTCTCCTATCTAATAATGATCACCACCATCTCCACGACTCGCCGCAGAGAAAAGAGCAACGCTCAGAAGAACCCACCCGAGCCAAGCAACGCGTGGCCAATCATCGGCCATCTCCGCGTCCTAGCCGGACCTCAGCCTCCTCACCGAGCCCTGGGCGCCTTGGCCGACAAACTCGGCCCGGTGTTCTCCCTCCGCATCGGTTCCCACCGCGTGGTGGTGGTGAGCAGCCCCGAAATCGCAAAGGATCTCTTCACCGTCAACGACGCGGCCGTCCTGTCCCGCCCGGCGCTCACCACCGCCAAGTACATGTCCTACAACTTCGCCCTGTCCGCGGCCGGCCCGTACGGCGCTTACTGGCGGCAAATGAGGAAGATACAGATGGTGGAGCTGCTCTCCAACTCCCGCCTGGAGCTGCACAGGCACCTGAGAGAATCTGTCGTCGAGGAATCGGTCAAGGGTCTCCACCGCAAGGTGGTGGCGGCGGGCGGGCAGGGATTGGAGGTTGAGCTCAAGAGTTGGGTTGGGGATTTGTCTCTCGGCCTTATGCTCCGAATGATTGTAGGGAAACAGAGTAGCTCTGCCGCTGCACGTGGCGAGTACTCCCGATTTATGGGCGCCGTGGAAGAGTTTTTCCGTTACCTGGGGATGTTCGTGGTGAGAGACGCGATCCCCTGCCTCGGGTGGATGGACGTCGGCGGCCATGAGAAGGAGATGAAGAGTGTGGCGAAAGAATTGGACGACCATCTTCAGGTATGGTTGGTTCAACACAAACGGAACCGAGTAGATCCGGGTCTGATCAATTCAACTGAGACAAGGGAGCAGGATTTCATGGATGTTCTTCTCTCTGTTCTGGATGAAGATTCCCACCACGGATATGATCGTGATACAGTCATCAAAGCGACGTCATTGGTAATTAATTAACCCCTCTTAAAAATACTCTTTGTCTTTCGTTTGTGCGTGGTCGGGTAAATCGAGTTCACTCTACATCATCTAGATGTCAAATTGATCAGATTTTCGGTATATGAATTTATGCCATAATCATTGATGAGTGAACTGTAGATCTTAATTAGTTAAATCATAAACTTTAAACAGTTAAGATATTGCATATAAGTTATTTGATGTATGACCACAGATTATTATTTACAATTAAATTGGTGTTAGTGTATGAAATTTATAGAATTAAGAAATAGATTTTAATCTTTAACAGCGAGGATCTAGTATCATGTCCCAAACTTCGATCATTCAAGATCTATATATCATTTTATCACTCAAAATATGTCAGGCATTTGATTTGACTTAATCGTACAACAAAACCATCTTTATATATGAGTCAGATTGTTGTACTTCAAAACCTTATTACAATATCTTTATTTAACCATAAATGAAACTAAATTTAAAATATGGTATTATACTCTAATCTTTGAGTGATAAACCCATCATCACCATATAGTTAAAAAAGCTTACTCTAATTAACAACAACAACAAAAAAAAAAAAGAGTATGATTGTAGGGGGAATAGATACAACTACCGCGACTGTGACATGGGCAATCGCTCTGCTGCTGAACCACCGCCATGTGCTGCTCAAGGCACAAGAAGAGCTCGATCGATACGTCTCCAGGGAAAGAGCAGTGACGGAAGAAGACATTGGCAAGTTGGTCTATCTCCAAGCAATCGTCAAAGAAAGCATGAGACTGTGCCCAGTGGGACCGCTCCTGATGCCGCGAGAGTTCACCACTGACTGCGATGTGGGCGGATACAGAGTTCGCAAAGGCACGTGGCTGATGGTGAACGCCTGGAGGATCAATACCGACGCAGATGTTTGGGCCGACCCGACGGAGTTTAGGCCGGAGAGGTTTTTGACGACCCACAAACACATTGACGTGAAGGGGCAGAACTTCGAGTTGTTTCCGTTTGGGAGCGGGAGGAGATCTTGCCCTGGGATGAATTTGGCACTCCAGGTGGTGCTTTTGGTGCTGGCAAGTTTCCTGCACGTTTTCGAGATTTCGACGCCAGGAGACAAGCCGGTGGACATGAGGGAGAGCATCGGACTCACTAACATGATAGCTGCGTCGCTTGATGTCGTTGTCAATCCACGACTGTTGTCGAACATTTAGGCAGACTAGGTACTACGCATGTGTGTGCTTGGGATGATATGTATTTTCAGGATTGGATGCTTTATGTTTGTAGAGATTGCTAATAAATTGGATGTATGGATTGTTGCATTTCTGGATTAAGTGAATTGGATCAAATGGATTAGTGGTGAACTCCAAATACCACAGACTTCCTCTCAAACATGTGGCGTGGAATCTTTCGAATTTTCCATTTATCGAGTGGATAATTTGGATTGGTAGACTGGATCATGGTTTGAAATTATTGTCATCAAATGTTTATCGTAGGGTAGGTACGAGGCATGTATGTGCTTGGTTTGATATGTATTGTCGGGATTGGATTTAATTTAACCGTAGGATTGAATTTAAGCGTAGTTTGGCCTGGATAATTATATGTTTGTGCGAGGATTGAATTTAAGCGTAGTTTGGCCTGCATATTCCAATAATAATGTAATGCATATTATTAATACCGAGAATTTTATGGTTCCATTATGACATTGGTGCAACAATAATTTGACCGGATATTCAAACGAAGATCATGATTTTATTAGTGTGTGGGATAAGTGTAGAAAAATTTGGAAAATCAGAGACCGTCGACAAAATAGCTTGTTGGTGGCAATTCAATATTACTAGAAGCTTGGGAATCAAGTCAAAATCAATCAATTAATCTTGATTGATTGATTGCATAATCACAACTCAAGAATCACTCATTCAATCAAGCGTTGCTAAAATAGGAAGGATGATGTGTCTCCAACCAACTCGCACAAATCATCATTCACTCACCTCCTCATCTATAAAAGGAGCTGGATCTTCATGATTCAAGAACCTTTTGTGAGAGAGCGGCAAAGGACTTCTAAACAAAAGGGTTTAGCAAAGGGGAAGAGGTTCTTTGCTAGTGGCTAATACAAATTCCGGAGTTTGGAATTTGGGTTGTCTATTCATCATTCGGTTTTACTTCTAGCATTTTTCTTCTTTGAGTTTTCATTTTGATTTGTTATTTGTACATGTAAGTTAGATCGTCAAGAAAATAAAAATAGAGTCGTAGGGGTGGACGTAGCCCATTGCACCGGGGTGAACCACGTTAAAAATATCGTGTGTTCTTTAGATTTCTGCAACTTTATTTTCCACTACGGGAAAAATGGCCTCTTGCAACTCCCACAAATGTGTTGCATTATGTCTTAAAAGGGTTGCAAAATTTTACCGCAACACTTTTGGTATGGTTGCATATAGTGGGGGTTGCAAAAGGAATAGGCAACTGTTTTTTCATTTTTCGTAACCCAAATATAAAGGGTTGCGTATCCTTACCTCTTACGCAACACCTCTTTAGGCAACACATTTCACAATTTTTGCAACTCGTTTTTGAAAAATGGGCGACTGTTTTTTTAATGTTTTTGCAACATTTAAATTTCATTTGTGACAATTCCAAATTGTCATAAATGAATTACCAATTATGACAATTTTTCGTAACAGATAGTAACAAGCGCATGACAATGTTATCGTCAATAAAAGATACTTCTGTGACGAGTTAGTGTTGACACGAAAACCCAAGCAGTGACATGTATAGTTGTCACAAATAATGTCAATTGTGGTAATAGTTCTGACACAAATACACTTTTCGATGTCTAGTTGTCACAAACTACTAATTTGAGAAGGAAACTTATTTGAGAAGGTAATAGTAGAATATGAAGGGATGTGCTAGAGTTTTAATTTGAGAAGGAAACTTATTAATTTGTTAAGTAAATAAGAGATAAAATTTGGTGCAACTAAAATCACGGCATATCTTCTCCTTCCCAATGTTTTTACACGGTTGAGTTGAAATTTCGGTTCATCTCTTTTTAATTCTTTTAATATATTATTTTGTTAATTATATATTAAAATGATTATTTTTTGCAACACAATTTGGTAAAATGTTGGGTAACTATACTCATACGCAACCCTTGTGATTTATGTGTTGCGTATAATAGAGCAAATGCAACATATGTTTTCAAACTACTAATTTGGGTTGCATAAACTACTTAATAGGCAACCACATAAAAAAGTGTTGCCATTATATAGTTAACGCAACAGTTTCAAATAGTGTTGCAATCCGAGTGTTGCAAGAAACCCTTTTTCCCGTAGTGTCTTGCTTCATCTTCCACACCAATACTCTATTTTCCAAGGATTTTGATCCAAGGAAGAAAACAGACTAAAGTGTTCTTCATTTTGGCTTGTTTGGCTAGGCTCACTAGTCCTCAAGCCCATCTCAACTTTAGCTCTCAGTTCATAGAATTCGAGTGGGCTTTGTGAAGTTCGATTTTCTTCCTTCTTCTCCTTCACTACTTTTCCCAAACTTCCAATCTCTAAACTCGACCCTTTGGTTTCTATAAGATCCCACTATGAAACCTCTTCCAACAACTCGAATTATTGGGATCAACTGGTTATTGCGGCTTCCGCCTTGCCTCCACGCGCTCTAATTAACCTTGTGGTGAGCAGAAACTCCGGGGACCTCTTCATCATCTTGATATGCTTACTATCCATAATTCCCTTCACTACAGGAAAATTCACCTCCGAACACGGGATTTCCCGTGACTTAATAGCCAATTCCCGTGACGGAAAGCATTTGTCACGGTATTTTCCCGTGTCAAGCATACCCGTGATCAAATGTAAAATATTATGGGAAATCCCGTGACAGAGAAGATACAATAACGGGAAAAAGACCATGACAGAAGCTTTATTTTGTCACGGTAATTCCCGTGATTAAGTTGCAAAATAGTCATGGGATTTCCCGTGACTTCTTGCGTTATTCGTCACAGGTTACGTCCAATAGTCACGAAATTGTAATGATTGTGACCAATTTAAAGCAAGGGTTTTGGTCTCGATGGTCACGTCGTTGATCCTTACTAATCACATGGAAATCAAGTGATGGATACTAATCAATAGTCACTAGAGAAACCTGTGATGAGGTACACACATTATTTTATGAAAAAGAGAGGTTTTATTTCATAAATATGATCAAAAAATTCTTTGTATAAACTGTTAGCAACTACTAACTGCATTACATACAACATTTGCATTCTTTTTGTACACAAGTCCGTAGTTACAAGTGACTGTAGACTGGGCAGTCTTTGCTGCAAGATCTGCTGCAAATTCAGGACACACCAGATACTTCAAGTCAAGCATAGAGAATGTTCATTGTTGCACCGAACCCACGAATGCGTTTGGACAGGGTTTCATTCTTCATGGGCTGCCAGTTGCCAAAAGAGACATCGTGGGCTGAAGGCTGTAACTTCTTCTTCAGAGTCATCCACATCCAAATGGCAGTATGGAAAACCAAGGTAGCATTTTGCTCTATGTACTTAGGGTGACAACAAATCTGCCTTGATACTTTGTCCAACTTTACCATAGTTATAGTTCCTGTGGACATAAGTCAGTGTGAACATCAGTAACAGTGACTAATGTTTTTATTTAAATATTCTACAATTCCTATACTCTCACTTTGGTGATGGAAGGGAGAAAGGAAAAAGAGGAATCCATATGATTCATTTACAAACACACATACAACACTAGATAATCATGAACTTCGCATCAAGCTAAGTCTCTTCTTTTTTGTTATCATTCATAGTTGTAGCCAACTGAAGTATAGTTAAAATAAGTTATCTGAACCCCATTTGACTGCACTACATCTCTGCTAGCTTGCTTAGTTCAAAGAAAACAGAAGACCAGTAATAACCAAAATAGAGAATGAAGCATTGGTATCTACCCGTAGATAGGATTGGTGCCACGACCATAGTACTAAGCTCCAGAGGTACAATGGTAGCTGCACTTGAAGTAATCGTCAATGTATAATTGCTAAAGGCTTTCTTGTCACCACTCCATAACCACCTAAACAGTATCATCAACACCATTGCAGAAATTTATTAGCTTTCAATCGCATCTCATCCATGGTAAATTTTCATGATCTCGATTCCAATTATAGAAGTTTAACATTGTGGTCCCCTTGATCCTGTATTTCAACCCAAAATTCAGCCATGAATTCGAACAATATGTAACCAGCATATCATAAACTGCATCAATGCATCCAAATCATTAACTCTGCTACATATAGGTTAGCTAGATATATGTACCTTGAACTAGAGCCTCAGGCTCGATGTTAGCAACGAACTTATTGAAAGCTTCAGGGATGATGAACCCAACGACTCCAATCATTACACACCTGACGTGAATCATCTTGTACTCCTTATACCTGCAATAGATCAAGCAAACTCCAATTAGTTGAATTTGATTGTCAAGCAGCATGAACCCGCTCATGCGCAGAGATTGAATACAATTACATTGAAGGCAAGTACATATTTCAAAATTATTTGTAACAACATAGAGAACTGAATCAATAAGATCAGTGCCCTCAGTGTAGTGACCTATGGCATAGTTGTTACCAACACCAGACTGGCAAACGATTAATGAGATCAACGCCCTGGAGATCCATGAGCAAAACATGGGACAGAAACCGTCCACATGACATCTCAAGTTGAATATTGGAGGTCCTAATGTATATTCTGGTGGGGTTAATGTCATGCTCATCGCAAATGACATCCTAGAACTTGAAACCCATCTAGTTCTGGCACTGGCCTCCTTGAATGTGCAAGATTTATCTCATTTTCTAGGTTCTCTGTATACCAAACACTTAATGACCGACTTTAGTGTCCAATTACAATCCATTGAAGGATAAAGCACTACTGAGAAAAGACAAAGAAATCGAGCATAATTGGCCTAATTCTCTGTAAGTAAGCCAAACTTTACCATATCTGAGACTCAATTCAATGATAATGCTTCTTGGACTTTCAGTTACCATCTAAGAAATCAAGCACACTACAAAACTTCAAAGAGATTTGCTATTGGAAAGTGGAAACCCAGAGCACCAAAGTTCACTTGCTTGCCCTCTACAACTATCAAAGCAGAGATGGAGAAAATTGGTAGGCAGAGACTTACAGATGATTGACCGCATATCAGTAGCGGAAATGCCTAGGTTTCCCTTGTGTGGCCGAGACAGCAGAACAAGACAGCCGATTGGGGACAGGACAGTCCGCTTCATCTCTAGCTGGGCTCTAACGAGTCAAGGGCTCGCGGCGGAGGCAAAGAAAGTGGCGCCGGGAGAGGGCCACTAGTTGCATGTTTGTGGGGGCATGCATCTATGAGAGATGATAGAAGAGAAACGAATTAGGGTTTTATAGAAGTGGGGGGCTAAATAAAATTGGGATTGGGGAAAGCAAGGAAAGAAGTTCAACGCGGTCCTTCAACACTTTCTTCAAATTCTAAAGCACATAACTGTTTTTCCCTTTGTTCTTCTTTGCTCTCTACACGTAGTAACCTGAAGAGGTATTGGAGGCGGAGGATGTGGATTCTCAGGCCACAGCTGTGGTTGGTGGCGGAGGAGCTAGAGTGGGGATATTCATCTGACTCTCACTCATGCCTCCTTGCCATGTTTTAGCAGAGGAATGACATTTCTTCTTTGCTTGCTTGGTTTAGAGAGAGAAAAGAAAGGAAAGAAAGAATGAATGAAGAAGGTAAAGTCGGGTAAAGTTAAAGGGAAAGAATTGAAAATAAGCGAAATAATTGGAGAGGGCGGGGCACTTGAAAATTTTCGGGAGATAAAAAACGAAGGCGACAATTATTCTCGCCTATCATGTTTTCGTTTCCGCCCACCAACAGTCATGGGAAACTATTCTGATTGTTGTTTAACTACCAACAAGTTACAGGAATATCTCCCTGTGATAAATAGGTCATTATCGGTCACGAGAATCTACCCATGACAAAATGTTCCCGTTATTAAAGATGGATTTTCTTGAAGTGCTTGTCCTCGTAAAAGCTCAATTACTCAACGAAAAACGTCACTAGTGATCGGGATAGCAAGTTTGAAATAGGGTTCATGTTTTTAGACAAGTTAACTAGTATGGTGATATAGTCTTACTTTTTTTTATTAGGCACCAGTTAAGAGGTTTGAAGGTGAAACCTGCAAGTTTAAAACTAGTGAGCTAGTTTACCGTTTGTATATTTTTAATTTTCAGTTAAAAATCATATCTATTCCGTCTTTTCCTTTATACGAAATCGTTTCATCTAAAATACCAAAAGTTGAGCTCTATATCCTTTCATCACCAAGTAGTATCCATTATGTGAAGATCTTCGTCGTCCTCAACTCCCTACTCAATCCACAAGAGGGATACTATCTTCAATATGATTAAAGATTTAAGGGAGTTACTGTGCTATAAGAGATTTGCTATTCTGTACTACTGTCTTTTTACCTTTCATCCTTTGGATCACCAACCCCTTACATTGGCCACGTTTGCCTTGGGCGACCACTTCCGCTTCCATTTGTTTCAC
Source organism: Linum trigynum (assembly GCA_964030455.1). Lineage (NCBI taxonomy): Eukaryota > Viridiplantae > Streptophyta > Magnoliopsida > Malpighiales > Linaceae > Linum > Linum trigynum. The sequence continues at coordinate 8,882,235 of OZ034820.1, read as the reverse complement.
CGTACCAAGTGCCACCTCTTTCTTCATTTGTCTACTAGCTACATCCATTTTTTAAAGTTAGAAGCATGGAGGAGTTGAGATTAATAGGATCTACTTCAAATAAACGTTTAAACCTACTACCGGGAATGGTACTATGGTATATGGATAATGTAAAGTAGGATTTTGGTTATATAAATTTTAAAAAATGTAGGTACTATGTAAATTTTTAGATACCAAAATACAATTTGTAATGATATTTTTCATCTAAAAAATAAAGTTTAGGTACCAAAATGTAAATCATAAAAAGTATAGATACTCAATTATAATTTGTCATGAATCTATCCACCAATAAAATTGGATTTGATCAAATGCTTTGAATTTAACCGAATTGAATTAATTGAATATTTTAATGGATGGATTGGATTAAATTCATGAATTTGATTATTAATTCCCACCTCTATGTGGAACGTATATGGTGATTCATATTCTTCATCAGTATAGGAGCGCCAGATCTGATGCATATATTAACCACCATCGTTCCCGTTGAAGAAAACAATATCTTCCTCAATAAGGGTCGCTCCTTAACACCATAGATCATCACCATCGCGGAGTGGCTGGATTTTTTCGACTACTACGCCATTTCTCCTTCTCGATTGATGGGGACCAAGTCATTATCTTCCATTTGTCAATTAATCGGGCTGGGATAGAAAAACAAGCATGCTAACGAAACGGGCAGGGTCAATTCAGTTGTCAGCCAAGCAGGTTTGGGAGCAGTTGATGTAGTTGGCTACAGCTGCTTAAAATATTATACATGTGGCTAATCATGCCATAGAGAAAACACAAATTTGAGATTTCTATTCCAGTCAAGTTGATGGCTAATGCAAGCAACATTTTATACCACATGGTGAAAAGAGCATAATCTCAAGTTTATTACGAATTCTATTATATAAAGGTAAGCAAACAACATCTCTAAAATCCATGTAATAGCACAGTAAAGCGCGGCACAACACAACCCTAGTATCACTTATAGAAGAGAGTCAAGAGACACGTGAGTTTCTATTTAAGAGGCGTGCAACATGATCATTGGGGCCTGGAAGATAGAACGCAGGTTTCTCGATTTCAGAGCTCAACTCGACTACAAAGCATGAATATCTTGTTTGCAACACTAATCCTAGAAGAGGTGCGTAAGTCAAGTTTCTTGATCCAAATAGGAAATCTAGGACTCCTCATAGAAAACTCATAAAGCTACAATATAGGTGGAAAAAACATAGAATTGATGTTCTTTTCAATGGATTATGGAAGTTTTGAAACATAATAACCAGGAGAATCTGTAACTAATATGTACAAAAGATTTAATGAGTTGTTAAACAAACTCAGAGGTTTAGGAAGAGTTTATTTGAACAAAATTTTTGGTTCAAAAGATTCTTAGATCACTTCCTCGTAAATGGATGGCTAAAAGGACATCAATGGAGGAAGCAACATATTTAAATATCTTTCAGTTGAAAGATTGATGGTTCACTTCTGAGGCACGTGGAAGCTGTTAACCAAATTAATCATGATGATGATAGAAGAAGAAGAAAAATATTGCTTTTAAATCTCAATTGAACTCTTTTGAAGTAAGTAATTTGTTTGATTTGATATGAATCGGGCTATTTGGCTACAGCTCTAAGTCACGAGACTCAATGTTATTTAGGTTACTATTTTGGACCTGGTTTGTAATCATTTTCCTTTACCATATTGGATTAGGGTTAGAATACATGTAGAAGTACTATAAATACTTCTCGTACTCCTTTGTAATTTGTATCTCATTGAAGTATAGTAAAATTGACTCTCTTCTGTCTGTGGACTAGTTAAGACACATTGTGTTAATAAACCATGTAAATCCGTGTGTTGTGTTTTTTCTTGCTGTCGTTTCTTGCTTTGTCGATCTTCCGATTTTTCTATTCGTAGACAAATAGTCGTGACAAGTGGCATCAGAACTCTTGATGGAAATCAGGTCAGGGTTTCGAGATTTAAGAATGACGTCGGTGAAGAACAAAACATTAAGATCAAAACGTTCACAGGGAAGAACAATTTTGGTATATGGCATATCAATATGCAGGCACTATTGAAACAACAAAGGCTATGGTGGCCCTCTCTGGTAAACAAAAGAAGACAAGGGTCGATGATGATGAGTGGAATACCCTAGGGGAGAAGGCCCACTTGTCCATCATGCTATCGTTGTCTGACGATGTCATCATTGAAGTTGCTACTAAGTAGACTATCGTGGGCTTGTGGTTGAAGCTGAAGAGTCTATATATGACGAAGTCCTTAACCAACAAGTTGCATCTTAAGCAATAGTTATTAAGCTTGCGGGTGCAAGAAGGTACTCCTTTGAGGGAACATCTGGAACAACTTAATTTCATCTTGTTAGATTGCATAACATAGATGTTAAAGTTGATGAAGAAGAAGCTACCCTAATCATGCTTGTTTCTTTGCCGAGTTTATATGAGAATTTTGTGGATTTTTTTATTGATGGTAAAGATAGCTTTTCGTTGGAGGATGTCAGATATTCTCTTCATACGAGAGAGATCAGGCATAAGGCGTCCGGATCTAGTATAGGTCGCGAAGCATCGGGGTTGACTGTTATAGTTGGAAAGGGAAAGGAGATATTTGGTAAAGGGTATTCTAACAAAAACTCAAATACTAAGGGTCTCAGTCCACAGTCAAGAGATGTCTGTCACATCTGTAAGGAAGTGGCTCATTGAAAGTAAAACTGTCCTAGAAGAAAAAGGCAACATGAGAATTAATGCTCAGTTGCTATGGCAGAAGTGGACAACAGTTCTGAAGATGATCTTGGCATCACGCATTGGCTGTAGATGAGAAGACATATCGTGGTGATGTGCGATTTCATAGATATTGCAGCCTCATATCATATGTCTCCGAATAACTATTTTTTTTTTCAACCTACGAGCATATAGATGGTGGTGACATGGTTATGGCAGATGGAGCTATTTGCAGAGTGTTGGAATCAGGTCCATCAATATTTGGACACATGATGGTTTGTTCTGTACCATGAATGAAGTTAGACATGTTCCACGCACAATGAAGAATCTGATCTTTTAAGTCTTCTTGACCGGAAGGGTCTAAGTTTCAAGGGAAAAAGGTGAAGTTATGTATGTGTGCAAAGGTTTGAGGAAGGTACTGAAAGGCGTGAAGCATGGCACCTTGTATGCGTTACATGAGTCTGTGTTGTCAGGTTCTGGTGCAGTTGAATCAGCTCAGGCTCATTAGAAAGATATGACCACTAAGACTTAAATTTTAATATTTAAGGATTAGGATATAATATCATGTTTGAAATTTTAATTGTTCAAAATCTTGACATCATTTTGTTACTCAAAATATATCATACCTTTGATTTTACTCAAGGTACAATAAAACTGTCTATTTATAAATCAGATTGTTATACTTCTGAATCTTTTTACAATATCTTTATCTAGAAACTAAATTTATGATATCATATTTATTCATACTCATGTACCACAAACTCTAATTAACAAAAAAAAAACAGAAATTATTGTAGGGGGTTATAAACACATCCGAGACTATGTCATGTGCAATCGCTCTATTGCTGAACTACCTTCATGTGTTGTGCAAAGCCCAGGAAGGGCTCGATCGATGCGTCAACAGGGAAAGAGCAGTGACACAAGAAGACATTCCGAAGTTGGTCTATCTCTAAACAATCGTTAAAGAAACCATGAGACTGTGCCTGGTGGCACCGCTTTTGAACCCGCGTGAGTTACCACTGACTACGATGTGGGCGGGTACAGAGTCCGTAAAGGCACATGGCTGATGGTGAACGTCTGGAGGATCTGAAGCGACGCGGATGTGTAGGACGACCCTACGAAGTTCAAGCCCAAGAGGTTTTTGACGACCCACAAACACATTGACATGAAGGGGCATAACTTCAAGTTGTATCCGTTTGGGTGCGGGAGGAGATCTTGATCTGGGATGAATTTGGCCCTCCATTTGGTGCTTTTCATGCTGGCAATCTTCCTACATTCATTTGAGATTTCGATGTTGGGTGACAAGATGGTGGACATGAGAGAGAGCATCAGACTCACTACCATTATAGTTGGGTCGCTCGATGTTAATGTTACTCCATGACTATTGCCCCACGTTTACGCAGAGTAGGTACTACGCATGTGTGTGCTTGATTTTATGTGTATTTTCAAGATTGGAGGTTATTATTATGAATTCATACACTTTTGTGATGTCCCTTGTTCAACTACAAGATCAGATAGTAAAATGTGCCCACCCTCACTAGAACATCTTCCATAATACCCCTAACACTAATCACCAACCGGTCAGCCAATGTCACACTTAATCTAGTGGTTTTCAATTCACCTAGGTTCAATTTCTTGTAAAGCTTAAAGGGCATGACGTTAATGCTCGCACCTAAATCCGCCAAGTAATTTTCTTTATGGCATGCTCTGATGCAAAGAGGGATAGTGAAACTACCTAGATCTTATTGCTTTTTAGGAAACTTGTTTAGAATGAAGGTCGAGCACTCCTCGCCCAAGATGACAGTGGCGTGGTCTTCAAACTTTTGCTTCTTGGCAAGAAGCCCCTTTCGATACTTGGCATACCATGGAAAGTATGTCATTGCCTCCAAGAAAGGCATGCTAATGTGGAGCTTCTTGAGAATCTCCATGAACGTTCCACACTCAACCTCCAACCGGCCCTTGTGCACTCTCATAGGGAAAAGAAGAGGAGGCTCGTACTCAACCACTAGTGGGGACGTTGGTAATGCGTTCTTAGCCTCTTCACCTTCTCCTTCCGATATTTCTTGATCATCAACTGTTGGCGGAGTCTTTTCTTCTTCAATTACTTCCTTAGAAACAACATCCAGAGTTACCTTCCAACTCCTTAAGAGAATAACATTCAACCCGACATTTTGATCTTTGGGGTTGGCAATAGTTTGAAAAGGTAGAGCTCCCCTTGGTCTTTTGGTGAGGATCCCGGAAAGAATTCCAATTTGGATCTCCAAATTTTGAAGGCTTGCTTGATGGCTCCTTAGACCCACCTCAACCGAAGGGAAAAAGTTCGTTGCTCTGTCCATGAATTGTTCAATCTTCTCGAACTTCTGTGAGCTTGTACTCACAAAGGTGGTAACCAGGTCTTCAAGTTTTGCAAACTTATCGGGATGTTGTTGTTGGAACCCTTGTCCACATTGCGTTTGGAATGGTTGTTGTTGGAAGTTCGAAGCTTGGAATTGCGGCCTTTGTAGAATGAAAGGAGGCCTTGGTTGATAGTTTTCGGTCGGTCCTTGGAAACCAGGGGGTCTTGAATTGCTCGGGGAAGACCAAGTGAAGTTTGGATGGTTTTGCCACCCCGGGTTGTAAGTGTTGCTATAAGGGTTGTGGTTCCCCCTAGCATTGGCGATGTAGCTTACTTGTTCTTCCGGGGTGCTTGCTTCCTTCATCAATTGACAATCCGCAATCTCATGGTTGGTACTTGACCACCAATCATCACATGCCATCAACGACTTCTTCACTTGATTCTTATCCTCAAGAAGTGCATTTATCATTTGGTCAATCTTGGCGGTGAGCAGAGAAATCACCTCCGTGGAGTGTACTCCTCTCTTGGCAGCCCTTCCACCAAATCTCATCGATCCCCAATCATACCCTTTTGTCGCTATATCTTCAATTAAAGCGGTCATCTCAAGTGGGGTCTTTTTCATCAAGTTCCCTTAGCGTAAAGAGCAATGGGAATATTGTCTTCTTGAAGGAGACTGTCGTAGAAGGTTTCGATCCGAAAATGCTCTCCAAACTTGTGATGTGGGCATTGGTGGAAAAGTCGGAGTACCTCTCCCATGCAGCCCTTAATGTCCCGTCCTCCTCTTGAGCAAAGTGGGTGATCTTCTTGCGACACTCCAGTGTCTTAGAAGTTGGAAAATATCGGGCCATTAACTTGTTGTATTAGACCGTGTCTCAGTCCACGCCTCTTAGCCCATGTGTCACGTACATGCAGCCCATGCAGCCAAGTCCTCGTCCCACGACGAGAAGGAAACCCTAGTTGTGTATTGTACAAAGGGTTATATATGCTTGTGTAATCATCGGCTACGACCGACACATTGAGAAATAAAACATCAACCGGAGAGCTTTCAACTCTCCCATGGAGTAGTCTCGGTCGATACGTCGGTCCGGGAAATCACGTTAAAATCCTTGTCTCTTACTTTTCCGCATATTTTTCATGGTATCAGAGTGTTAACGATCCTTGTTAAGTGCACGAGATGGCTGGTGAGGAAGAAAGTCCTGACAGCGAAAGCTCTTTCAGTAGAGGCAATAAGACGATGAGCGATGGTGGCAATGGAGAAAACCTTCCCCCCATCTATCAATTGCCCTTGTCCGAAAGTCCCGTAAAAATGTTGGTTGGTGATGTACTCACCGCAACGAACTACTGCGAATGGGTGTTAGACATGAAGGACACCCTGCTTGCCAAAAACAAGTTTAGTTTTGTCGATGGCACTACACCCAAACGTGATGCTAGAGCGCAAAGCAATGCCTGGATCCGGTGCGATGCTATGGTCAAAGGTTGGATGAAGACAGCCATGGACAAAGAAATCAGAAGCAACGGGCAATTTACTGAAACCTCGCGCGAAATTTGGCTTGATCTCAAGGGTCGATTCGACAAAGGCAACGCCTCCTGCGCCTATGAATTATGACGCCTTGTTAGTACCTTGTAGTAAGAGAAACACTCGGTGTCAACCTTCTACACCAAGTTGCGGACGCTGTGGGAGGAGACAGCTGCAATTACTCTCGCGCTGACCTGTACCTGCAATTTGTCTCTCCGGATTCGCGAACAGTAGGACAACTCTTGTCTGTTTGATTTTCTTATGGGGCTAGACGATGCTTTCTCAGCCGTTCGCACCCAAGTTCTCACAATGAAGCCCACACCAAGTCTCTCCAAAGCTTTTGACATCGCCACCAATGAAGAGCAGCAACGTTTGATCTCTCAAAACCGCCGCCCTGCTGGTGAGGCGGTCGTGCTCGTTGCTCGCAGGGACGGAGATCGAGGGCATCACGAGCACGACAAAGGGCGCCCGACTGATGATGAAGATCGCCCTCACTGTTCCTACTGTCATAAGTGCAGCCATCTTTGTCAGAGCTGCTGGGCTCTCATTGGATATCCTCCGCAGAATCGTAACGATTCACGTGATCGTGGTGATGTGCGCGGCGACGGTGATGTAGGCCTAAGGTTTCGGGTGATGGATCCTCGCGTGATAGTGCTCCCAAGGCAGCCCAAGTATATCATGATAAGGCAAGAGTCCGGTTGCAGGCTTCACTGTTGAACATCTCAAAATCTTCTTCGCTCATTCGGCCAAGGGTGCGGACGATCCCTCGGCTCACTCCGCAGGTATGACCTCGTTCACCACTGAGTGGTTGTTAGTCTCCGGTTGTAATGAACATATTACAATGGATGATACTTTATTATCTTCCAAGGAAGCTGCTGTTCATGGACAGCCGGTTAAGATACTAAATGGGGCAAGCGTCCTGGTTCGTAATTTGGGTAGTGTGGATCTGCCAGCCGACATAGTTCTCAAGCGTGTTTTACATATACCAGAGTTTCAGTGTAATCTCATTTCCGTTAGCCATTTTTCCAAAGAGAATCACGCTGCTCTAATCATTCTCGATGATTTCTGTGTTATTCAAGACTTGCAATCCAAGAGATTGATTGGGAAGGGTGAGTTGCGTGATGAGCTTTATTATCTCCGTCTGTTTGGAACTAGGTCGGCGCACGCTTGCACAATGAACAACAGTAAATGACTTTCATACAGAATTTGGCAAGCCCACTTGGGGCATCCATCGCATGCAAAATTGGAGAAGCTTTGTTCTTTTTTGTCGGTTTCATTTCAGTCTAATAATGAGCCGTGTCACTCGTGTGCACGAGCAAAACAGTCTAGAACTTGTTTTCCCACTAGTGGTGTGCAATCAAAGGCTTGTTTTGATTAGTACACATTGATATTTGGGGAGGATACTCCGTTGCTTCATTGAGTGGTGCCTATTACTTTCTCACCATAGTGAATGACTTCAGTCGTGGTAAATGGGTGTATTTACTCCGGTATAAATCAGAAGTGGGTCGATACTTTATGATGTTTGCTCAATAGGTGCGTACTCAGTTTGGTAGATGCGTTCAACACATCCAGACTGATAACGGGTTAGAGTTCAATACCAAGGTTTTGAAGCGGTATTATGACCAGGAAGGTATCGGTTTCCAGACATCGTGCACTGATACGCCACAGCAAAATGTCATCGTGGAATGCAAGCATCACCATCTACTCGATACGGCGCGATCTCTCCTATTTCAGGCTAGCTTACCACTTCTTTTTTGGGGAGAGTGCGTTCTGACCGCCGCATACTTTATTAATCGCCTTCCTCCGGACGTGACCGGTCGCACCCTTTTAAGACACTCTTTGGTAAGCCCGCTCCTTATTGTCACTTACATACTTTTGGTTGTCTGGTATATTCGAAGAACACCCATGGCCATCTCGACAAATTTGGGGAGCGAGGCCGAGTTTGTGTGTTTTTGGGTTATGCTTTAAGTTAGAAAGGTTATCATGCATATGATCTCACTTCCCGCAAGATCTATACTTTTCGTGATGTGCTTTTCCATGAGGAGATTTTTCCTTTGCACTCGGATCATAGTCGCGGCTTTCATTGGGTGCCGCCAATCCTGCCATATTCTGTGGATGTTGATGATGAATTCCTGCTTGAGCTTAGCACCAACCCACCTACACCATCCGCCAAGGAGACTATGTCTCCGCCTCCTCAGTCCGATCCCTTGCCGATTCTCCTGACCTCTCCTATTTGGATAGTGATCATATAGAATCGTCACTAGCTCCCGACCCTCCTACGAGTTCTCTACCGCAGGACCATGCTCCTCTTCGTCGAAGTGATCAACTTCGGCGCCCTCACAAGAATCTTGAGATCTATGACACCCCTTCCATTCCAGGACAACCCTCGCACACCACTTTGACAGCTAAGTATACCATTTCAGCTTATGTTTCTTATTCTGGTGCGAAGTCCACGTATTATGCGTCCTTAGCTACCGTTGACTCCCATGATGTACCTCAAACTTATTTGTAGGCCATGCAGGATCCTCGTTGGCGTGAAGCCATGATCAAAAAAATCACTGCTCTCGAGCTTAATAGCAGTTGGACGTTGGTTGAGCTTCCTCCTGGTATGTGTGCCATATCACCCAAGTAGATTTTCAAAATCAAGTTTCACGCTGATGAAATGATTGAGCGCTATAAAGCCCGCCTGGTTGCGAAAGGCTAAACTCATATCGAAGGTATCGATTTCCACGACACCTTCGCTCATGTCACCAAGCTAGTCATTGTCCGCTGTTTCCTCGTCGTTGCAGTCAGTCGAGGATGGCATCTACATAAGCTTGACGTGAACAATGCTTTTTTTGCATTGAGATCTCGATGAGGAGGTTTACATCAAAATACCTCCTGGCTGCGCTAAGACCGACAATACTCGTGTCTGCCGGCTGAATAAATCCCTCTATGGACTCCGGCAGGTCTCTCGGAACTGGTATCATAAGTTCACAGATGCCCTTCAGAGTCTTGGCTTCCGCACTTCTCCTGCGGACCATTCATTGTTTGTTTTTCGGCGGGGGAGCACCTTTGTTATTGCTCTGATCTATGTCGAAGACGTATTGTTGAATGGTAATGACGAGGCTTTCATCTCAATGGTCAAGCATTTTCTTGACGATCAGTTTAACATTAAGGACCTTGGTGAGTTACGTTATTTCCTAGGCATGGAGTTTGTCGCACTTCTGATGGTCTCGCTGCATGTCAGCGCAAGTATGTACTGGATATTCTTACAGATGTTGGGGTCACTGATGCGCGACCTAGTGCCTTCCCCGTGGAGTAGAACCACTAATTGACTCGTCCGACTATTGATGAGGACACTCTTGCTGACCCTGCTGCGCATCGACGGCTGGTCAGACGACTTCTCTACCTAACAGTCACGCGTCCTGAGCTCACATATGCCGTTAATATTCTTAGCCAGTTCATCTCCGCTCCACGCCAGGATCATATGGATGCTAAAACTCGGATACTCCGTTACCTCAATTCTACCCCGGCCCAAGGTTTATTCTTTCCTACTGACAATAATCTCACTCTCACAGCCTATTGTGATGCAGATTGGGGCGGTTGCGCCATCACTCGTCGCTCCACCCCTTGTATTGAACTGTGTCTCAGCCCACGCCTCTCGGTCCATGTGTCACGTACATGCAGCCCATGAAGCCGAGCCCTCGTCCCACGACGAGAAGGAAAACCTAGTTGCATATTGTAAAAAGGGTTATCCCCTCTCCTATGATTCAAACTCTTACTAAACTACAACTTATTCAACTTCGGGACCAACTTGGGGGTGTCCCCTCTCCTATATCCTTCTTCTTGCTTCTACCAGCTCCCTCTCACGAGCCAAGAGCCGGAGAGTACGGTTGAGATTCTCGTTTGGTGGCGCCAAAGGTGTCAGATTTCTACGGGTCATACACCCTCCTGCACGCACTTCAACAAAACACAATTGGTCTAACACAAGCAAGATTCACACTCACAAAACAAAAAGTAAATGCTAGATTAACACCGAACAATCTTTTCCAAATAATGGACCAAAGTTTCCCGGCAACGGTGCCAAAAACTTGACTCGTCTCGAATACCACAATAAAAATCCCGATTAAGGCCAAATTATAAACCTTAACTGGGTGCGATATAGGGCAAGTATATTTTAAAAGTCGAACTCGGGTGGGTCCATGTACCCCTACTTCAATTGTTTGAAACATAATCTAGCAATCGAGTTTTGGTTGAAACTACGAACTAAAATTGAAAGTAATTAGAAAAGTAAATGGTTTTGAACAATAATTGAGAAGGCTTCGCCCGAGTGTTGCTCCCCCTAACTAGTAAGCATGATTTATTGGATTGAATGCAAATGTTTGGTAAAAGATGTTGTAAACCGTAGGGAAGCGCAACAAGTTGACAAACTTCACTCTCTCGGTCATTAAGCCAAGGGATTTCGAATCAAGCTACCAAAGTAGCTCTCTCAAACCGTAGTCCGGACGGCCAAAAATACAACCTACCCATGGTGCTAATATATATTTTGAGGTTTTCCCTAATTCAACCTAAATAGGTGACACAATTTGGCCAAGAAACTCCAACTTTTACAAGACTCTTAGCAAGAAAGGGATTTTCCTCTACATAGGTCAAATTGGAATAAGAATTGCAAATGCATAAACACGACGCAACCTTCATAAAAATACCTCAAAACTTGTATTAAAACACAAACACACACCAATCATTCCATCCATATAACCATTCACAAAATTCTAGCTAGCATTTACAAACATTCAAGTGAAAGAAAGGACTACTCCATACTGAGAATCCCTGATTACGCAAAGGAGAAGCGAAGAGACCATCATGAGAGGGTTGCCTTCTTCCTTTGGAGTGGAGATCAACCTTTGAGGATGAGAATCCCAAATCTTGGAGTTTGGATGAAACCCTAACTTCTCCTCTTCTCTTGTTCGTCACTTTCTCACTCTAGAAATGTGAAGAAGAAGTTTCTCTCTCACTAGGTTCTCTTATCTCTCTTTCAACTCAGCCCTCATTCTATACCCAGATCGACGACTTTTCACGGTCCAAGTTCACAATCGTTAACTAATGGCATGCACCGTGATGTCCAGCAAAAGTGTGTCATTACATTAAGGCTCTTCACAGTCTGGAGCTAATTATCACGGTCGACTGGCCTTGACTTTTGAATGCCCGCAAGATCGAAGCAATCTATGATATATAATTTATTTTTAAAATCAAATAGGACATATTTGCTCACATAATCTGTGTGTTAAACTTCATATAGGGTGAGATATATAATGTAACAATCCTATGAATTATAAAAATCATACTCATATAGATCGATAAGCTGATAACTTGGTAATCGAATTGGCTCTCTAGTCACAATATTGAGAGTTGAGACATCTTATGAGCTCTAAACGAGTCAGCTCACGAGTTGAGCACAACAAGCCACCGATCAAGCTAGCTCGCGAGCTCCGCGAGCTGCAGAAGGCTAAGCTCAAACTCGGCTTATTAGTAAATGAGCCGAATTTCGAACTAGTTTTTCCCAATTTGAACGTCGAGACACTCGCGAGCAGCTCAACGTGGCTCAGCTCATTTGCATCCCTACCTGCGTTCAATTGTCCCAATTGTTGCTGCATATAGCTGCTGATCACTATCACACGCTCTCGGATAGCTCGTCTCGGCTCATTTGCAGCCCTACCTGCGTGCATTTGTCCCAATTGATTCAACTATCACACACTCTCGGGTGGCTCGGCTCATTTGCAGGCCTACCTACTGCAATTAGCTGCTGATCACTATTACACGTTCTTGGGTGGCTCGGCTCGGCTCATTTGCAACCCTTCCCAATTGATTCAACTGCTACGAAAGTGATGCGGAACGGGATTTCACGCACCGGTGATCTCGAGCGATTTAGCGAGAGAACTAGAAAACACGATAAAAGAGCTACTTTTCTCTACTAACTACTAATACTTTATTGATCGACTTAATAAAATGAAGAGCAAAGGTACATATTTATAGGATTAATCCTACAAACCCCTTTCCTCTTAAGACAAGGAAACCCAAACCCAAAGCAACAAGTAAACGAATACTTCCCAAACAAGATACATAATAATAATCCTATACCCAAACTAATACGAATAACCCAAATAATAACCGAATATCCCACCAAATAATAATAATAAAACAACAACAACAATAATAATAATAATAATAAAACAACAACAACAATAATAATAATAATAATATTAATGGGCTCGGCCCAAGACGCCGTCACCCATCAATCCTCCCCCCTTTTTACAACTTCGTCCCCGAAGTTTCCTTCCGCTTCCGCTCCTTCTTCCTCTGCCTTGAAGTCGCCGATCATGACAAAAACATTAGCGTTGGCGCAGCGATGCCCATATGTGAATCTCTCGTCGCAGTTATAGCACAGTCCGTCGCGACGACGTCTAGCAGCTTCTTCTGGTGACAGGTTGCGGATGATGCGCCGTGGCGGAGGTGGTGGAGCAGTTGGTGGTGCAACTGGAGCAGGTGGCGGTAGCGCCCAAGTCGCGTCGGCGGTGGCAGTCCGCGGTGCAGTCCTCGTTGATCCCTTCTCCAAACGCAATCTTGGCCAACGCCTCATGTCCAGACGACTTCTCCGATGACCCATACCTTTTCCATAACTCGGCGCACAGACTGCTCCAAGTCATCATCACCCCGTACTTCGCGAATTCTTCCTCAAGCAACATGATCCACTGGTTCGCCTCACCATCCATGTGGTAAGTAGCCAGCGCCACCTTCTGCTCCTCTGGAATGTACTGGTAACAGAAGTACTTCTCAACACGCGAGACCCACCCAGATGGATCTTCCTTGCCAGTGAACTTCGGAAATTCGAGGGGTGCAATCCTGGTTCGAAACATTGCTTGACCTTGCTCCTCGAATTGACCCATGGGTTGGTCAAACCAGTCGGTCCACCCGAATACGGCCCACCCGGCCCGTGGACTTGGGGTCGGCCCACAGCGGGTCCGCACCAGCTCTGCTGACCCGGCCCGAGCGGTGGTCTGGGCTCGGTCCAGCTTGCCCCTGCAGCCCATGGCCCGCTTGGCCTAGCTCCCTGCGCTCCTGGCCCACTCGGCGGCCACTAATGGCGTGGCCCATTCCCCGGAAGACCCGGCCCACTGATGGAGTGACACCCCTCGTCCACGGCAACTGCCTTCAGCTTCTCTGCAGCCGTGATCTGGTCGATGGTGCGACCTTTTCCCCCAGCGACGAGGTCGAGCTCCTTCGTCGGCTCGACCTCCTTCTTCTCCCAAGGCGGATCGCGGAGGATTGCGAGGATCGCGCTGACGTCGTTCGCCAACCGCCCTTGCTCAACGCGGACAACGTTGATCTCCTTCGACAACCGATCCTGTCCATCCTGAAGTTTCTCCTGACCACGCTGCAATTGCCCGACGTCGACGCGGAGATGCTCCAGGGCTGCTTCGTGATCGCGGTTGATAGCATCCTGAGCTTCCATCCTAGCCACGATCGCCTATTGATAGGGATGGCAGTTCAACCCGGACCCGCGGGTACCCGACCCGACCCAACCTGGTCAAACCGGGTAAAATCCGTATTGATCGGGTTCGAGCTGGGTTCGGGTTTAAACCCGGTGGCTAGTTGGGCGGGTTTGGGGGAACCCGACCTGTGGATACCCGGACATACACCCTAAAATCTAAATTACCCGTCACCACTCCCCAGCCCACTTCCCTTCCCACCCCAGAGACATTTCACAAATCACAATCCCTAATCGGCAATCGCGACTCCTCTCTTCCTCTCTGCGACTCCTCTTCCTCTCCGGCGAGACCGCGACTCCTCTTCTCCATCTCCAGTCCCGACTCCCAATCCGACGACCGCCCTCCCCCGCTCTTACTTTGCTCCGGCTCCGGCTCTCCGACACCATTATCGGCCGCGCCCTCTCCAGCTCTCCCTACTCCTCTGCCCCGCCACCCCATCCGGCTCTGCTCCTCAGCAACTACTTCACGTCGTCGACTCAGCCGCCAGACACTGAGACACGCCACCAGGTAAGTGAGATGTCAAGATCCCCCTTGTTCTTGGAACAGAGGGTTTCATGAGTTTGTTTATGCTTACTGCATCATCTTGTTGATATATGATTAGAGCATCACAATAGGTGAAATTTCTTATGCTATATGTTTTACCCGCCTTATGTTCATTCAATTACCAACTGGTGGTCAATGTATTGATACATTCCATGCTGTCATTGACAGCTTGGTGAAAGGACAGCAAACATATAGAAGCATCTCTTCCCAGTGCCAAAGCCAGATACAAAGCGTATACTCACTTTTGCAAATCAATCAGACTATATCTCGTTCAGGTGAGTTTAACTGTCAAAATTACTTGGTTCTTTTTACTCCTAAAAATACTTGTAAGTTATCATATCACATAATAAAAAGATGTTTATAATATCATCCTTACTGCTCCTTATTTTTTCATTGCGTTCCCTTAACAATGATTTGCTCTTCACTTGAGTCGAGTGTATGTCATCATTTCTGTTGTGATTGTTGATTCCAGTAAGGGATAATGCGAACACTCATATTTGTGCTTTTGTTATCACTTATCACTACCGAGTCTGCGAATTCATGCATCACATGAATTTTCCATTTTCTCCTGACATTTGCTCTTGATAATTGATATGTGCAGGCATCATGTTTATGAAAAGCGTGGTGGTCCCAAGTCTGTCGAGCTTAGGGAGATTGGTCCTCGTTTTGAAATGCGACTCTATCAGGTAACTCTTGGTTACCGAAATTAACTTGGGTCTTGAAGTTTCTCTCTCTGATTAGTTGGAAAGGACCAAAGCGTCAGTCAGTGTAATCAACACCAACAAATTGGGTGCTTACTTATCATCATTAGTTCAATCATTAGAAACTAGGAGTACATAATGATGAATAACCTATCCCGCTCACAGAAATTGTATGTTCTTTAGACGATTTACTAACTTGCTATCCTATTTGCAGATGGCTTGGAAACAATTGATAAGCTCATGACTTATGCCACTGTTAATGATGACCTAGATCCAGATTGTGCTTCATGTGTTACTGGTATATTTAATATTATAATTATCTTCTTTAAAACATCCATCATTCTTATGTTTGTGGAGACATTTTTAATTTTGGTCTATCTAATTCTGTAGAATGAAGTCGAAGTTATGGAGATGAGAGTGAAGCTAAGACGACAATGTTCAAGTTCTCAAGGAGGAGGAAACTTTAACTAATCATGTTGTGTATTGATAATTTGTGACTTTGAATTTTCTAGATTGGAGTTGAACAATTTGTATGGATAGTGTGTGACCATCGAAAATGAAAGGTGGGGACGGATGGCGACACAAGCAAGTTGGTCAATTAAATGGACGCGACACAAGCAAGTTGCTGAACTAAGTCGGGCAGACAAACAACTAGCTAACAATCACCTCTCGGGCACGAGCTTAAGCAAGTTGCTGATGAAAATCAATATCAACAATGATGCCAAATTTGTAGAGGGTGATGGTTTTAGGACACCTCCTACGCGAGAGGATAGCTTGATTAACCACAATATATATTCTATGCGTAAATTACCATAAGAAGTTCATTTATTTTTAGGTGATTTATTTGAATAACGTACTTAGTACTTACTCTATTCTCGTTTCTTCTATGTGGTCAACGACAAAGTTCTGTTAACTATCTTTCCGCCCTCTTGTCTAATTTTTACTATACTAGTCTTTTTCGGAGTGTGGTTTGGTTTATTCGATTAGTTAGCTCACTTGAGTTAGCTAAATCCTTCCTCCCTTTCGTCCAACTTTATGAACCACCAACTAAATTATATTATATATAACACGAGTATTATGAACTAATAACCCTATCTACGGGATTTTCTAATGAATTAATTCAACATCCTAATTATTAAAACGATTTCCTCTCTAATCCTAATGGATGTTATTGTTCTTACATTTTAAAATTGCTTGATCACCAGTTTATTGACATGTTGTCCTCGACAAGTACTTAAACGGAAAACTCGATGATATACCACTAGCACAACCTCATAAATACCTTTTGAATTGAAAGTGAAAATAAGATATTGTGCGATCATAACCAGAGGTAATTAATCGTCCTTCATCCTATTTTATATTTTGTATTCTCTACAAAAGTAGTGGAAATTGAATTTTAAAATAGTACATAGTTTGTAAAAAAAAATAGTACATGATTTCATGCATGCCATGAAAATTATATTTCAGAGATTACCTCGATTGCAGGATTAAGAGATTAAAATGATTAATAGACTTTCTAATAACTTATGTAGATTTATGAAATTCCCGAGAATCCCCTAAACCTTTGAACCATAATTTCCTCCAAATTTTATCACCTGTTAAATATATTCAGTCTTTAATTTAGAAAAAAACTAAAAAAACTTCTGAAAATTGGGATTTTGAATAACTATAAGAGACTTAGATTGGTAAATTAGGGAGAACACTAATTCTCGTGGGTACAATACTTTACTTGAAACTATACTACTTGATACAGATTGTGCACTTGCAAGAAAATGTCTATAGACTTTTTGGCACCGTTGTCAGGGACTAATTGTTTCTGTTAATTTTATTAAAATGGTCTCTTTGCATGAATTGTTTAATCTGTGTTTTAGTGTGGAGAAAGTCCTCTTCATCTCCTCCTCTATGCATGCCTATAGGAATCCTAAGAATTTACTGCCTCTGGATCCAGAGATCAATAAGACTGCAAAGACATAACAAAGCATGCACGACTAGGAAAAGGCAAAGCAACAACGTCAACACCAATTCTCACTCCCATAATAGGTCCTCTACTCCTCCACCTAAAAAGGAACCTCATCAAGAAAGCACAACAACGAGCAAGATGGCTAGAGAACAACAAGAAGAGGTACATCCGATGAGTCATTTCCTTATGCAAAACTAGACGGTCCACGGTCGGCTCACTAAGCATAACCAGACCTGCAGCAACAAGAAACTTTGAACTAAAGCCATGATTCATCCAAATAATCCAAAATGGTTGCTTATTTGCGAGTCTACCAAATCAAGATCCATACGAGCATCTCCAGAAATTCGATGATCTTTGTGATGCCCTCACATGGCTGGGGTCGATCACGACACAATCAAGTTGAGAATGTTCAGCTTTTCTCTCATTGGAAGAGCAAAGCAATGGCTACAAACAATTGAACTAGGATCAATCACCACATGGGAAGAATGCGAGCACATGTTTCTAGAAAGGTTCTTCCAACCATAAAAACTATATAGTGGCATGATGAAATAATTAATTTCAAGATGTTTGATTGAGAAACCATGTACAAGGCATGAGATCGCTTCAAAGAATCCATTCGGTAGCGTCCCTACCACGACATAGAGATATGGTGTCGAATTGCCACCTTCTTCAAAGGCTCTCTTCCACTTGTGCACACATCTCTAAATTCCGCATCTTGTTGATCTTTCATGGCTTTGGGGGCGACAAAAGCATTCAATCTCTTCAATATAATGGCCAGAGATGCACATGCACGGGAGCTGTCAACAAACCTAATGCAACTGACTACTAGTGTTTCAAAACTACCTGTAGCAAATTGTGAAATCTGCAACGGTCCCCATGCCACCGAACATTGCCTGATGCTCGCCTCATCTTCTTCATCATCAGTTGAGCAAGTCAACAAATATGGGAAATCGTGGTCCAAACCAAGCTGGAGCCTACACCAAGACCTACAATCATGGATGGAGAAATGATCCAAATTTCTTTTATAGCAACAAAAACAATCAAGTTGTCAATAGAGCCCTACCTGGGGTTGAACAGGAGAAGAAGTCTACCATGGAAGAGATGCTCATGTCAATGAACCGAATGAACAAGACCATGAAAAATTTCATGGGAAAAGTGGATGAAAAATGGACCAAGAAAGACCAAAGAAATAGAAACCTTCAAGCATCCATCCGCAACATTGAACGCCAGTTGGACCAGCTATCAAACGAGGTGCAAAATAGACCCATGGGCACTCTCCCATCTAACTCCGTCATCAATGCAAGGGATGCCAAGTTGTGTGCTATAACACTCAGAGAGAGGAAGCAATTGGCGGATCCAATCCTATCAAACGGAAAGGAGAAGGAAAAATCATCGAAAGCCTCTTAAAGCACAACTCCACCACCACAGTAGCCAGTTATCAAGGCATACCAACCCTCAGTTCCATTTCCCCAAAGGCCGCTGAAGAAAAAGGAAGATGAAAGCTTTCAAAAATTCCTCAACCTTTCAAGCAACTATAGATCAACATTCCACTAGGCCAATGTAGTCAAAATCGCTTTTTAAAACTTAAACAACTTAAGCTTTTACGCTTCTAAGTCACCGCTTCTACATAAAAACTCAGTTTTTATGACTAATGTAATTAAAAAAGTGCTTTAAACCTTAAAAACTTAAGTTTTTATGCTTCTAGATCATCGAAACGCTTCTACATAGAAACACGCTTTTGACTACATTGGCCGAGGCATTAGAGCAAATGCCAACTTATGCCAAATACTGAAAGAAATTGATCACAAAGAAGAGGAACTGAAGTAGCATGGACAAGGTCACATTTACAACAGAGTGCAGTGCATTAATCCAAAATCGAGTTCCTGAGAAGCTACAAGATCCATGAAGCTTCACCATTCCTTGTGTAATTGGAAGTCACGAGTTTGCTCGTTCATTATGCAATTTGGGAGCAGGCATCAACTTGATGCCATACTCAGTGTACAAGTGCTTAGGCATCCCGAAAACACTCAACCCAGCAAATATGACACTCCAACTTGCTGACCGATCTATAAAGTATCCCAAAGGCGTGATCGAGAACATCTTGGTAAAAGTGTGGAAATTCATATTTCTTGCCACCTTAGTCATTCTCGAGATGGAGGAGGATCGAGATGTGCCACTAATATTGGGACGACCATTCCTAGCTATAGGAGGAGAACTCTTCGATGTTCAACAAGGAAAGTTCAGATTACTAGTAGGTTTGGAAGAGGTAACCTTCGATGTTCTCAAATCTAGCAAATTTCCTGTCATGACTGATGATGTCTTCTCCATTGATGTTCTTGATATTGAGAAGGAGGTGGTCTTAAACACCCCTCTTCTAGATAATTTTTTGGAAGTGTTAAGTGTGGATGATGAAGTTGAAACACCAATAGATTTCACCAATAAAATGGGCATCTTGCCACCAGCAACTGAAGTACATATAAAAGTTCCAAGTGAAACTCTACCATCAGTAGTGCAACCACCAAAACTTGAACTGAAACCTTTACCTACCCACCTTAAATATACTTATTCGGGCCCAAACTCGTATCTTCCTGTTATTGTATATTCGTATCTAACTTTGGAACAGGAAGAAGAATTGGTGCATGTGTTACGAAAACACATCAAGGCGATTGGATGTACAATTGCGGATATAACGGGAATCAGTCTCGCATTTTGCATGCACAAAATTCTTATGGAGGAAGTCCATAAAACCACTATTGAACGGCAACAACGTTTGAATCCAAACATGATAGAGGTGGTTCACAAATAGGTGATGAAACTCCTTCATGCAGGTATCATCTATCCTATCTCTGATAGTCCATGGGTAAGTCCTGTGCAAGTAGTTCTGAAAAAATGAGGCATAACAGTTGTAAAAAATGAGAAATGAACTAATCCCAACTTGAACTGTTACGGTATGGCAAGTTTGCATTGATTACCGCAAATTGAAAAAGAAAAAACAAAAAGATAATTTGTCATTACCTTTCATTGACCAAATGCTCGTACGTCTTACAGACTACTTTTTCTATTGTTTTCTGGATAGCTATTCAGATTATTTCCATATACCAATTGCCCTAGAGGATCAAGAAAAGAAGACATTCACGTGTCCTAGTGGGACATATGCATACTGAAGGATTCCGTTTAGATTATGCAATGCACCTGCCACATTCCAAAGGTGTGTGATGGCAATTTTCTAGGAGATGGTAGAAGTAAATTTGGAAGTATTCATTGATGATTTCTCAACCTTTGGCTCAGCTTTCGACCATTTCCTCTCCAACCTAACCAAAGTCTCCAAAGATGTGAAGAAACAAACCTTCTTTTGAATTGGGAAAAGTGCCATTTTATGGTAACATAAGGTATTGTGCTTAGCCACCGTATCTCTTCGCGCGGTACGAGGTCGTCCTTGCAAAATTTGAAGTTTTTGAAAAACTGCCACCTTCTACTATAGTCAAGGGGATAAGAAGCTTTTTGGGACATGTTGGTTTTTTACGACGTTTCATGAAGGATGCTAAAAAATTTCTAAACCCCTTTGTGATTTGCTTGCAAAAGATACAAACTTTGTCTTTACAGAAGCTTGTTTGCAAGTGATCCTCAAGTTGAAGAAATAGCTAACTTCAGCACCAATCCTAAAGACTCCCAAATGGGATCATTCATTCAAATTAATATGCGAAGCAAGTGATTTTTTTGTTGGCGTGGTGCTTGGCCAAAAGGTAGGTGGTAAGCTGCATGCTATCTATCATGCGAGTAAGTTGCTAAATGATGCTTAGCTTAACTACACCACGACTGAAAAATGAATTATTAGCTATTGTCTTCGCTTTTGATAAATTTTGGTCTTTTCTTATCGGATCCAAGACGATAGTCTATACAAATCATTCGGCCATTAAGTACCTCCTGGCCAAGAAAGATGCAAAGCCACGTTTGCTTCGATGAAGGTTACTTTTGCAGGAAATTGTCATAGAAATTCATGATAACAAGGGTGCATCGAATTTGGTTACTGACCACCTTTCTTGGCTGGAATCACAACCTAGATTCAATTATCCAACAAAGATAAACGACTCTTTTCTTGATGAACAATTGTTGGTGATACAATACCAGATGTCAATTCCATGGTATGTTGACATTGTGAAATATTCGGTAAGTGGTCAATATCCTCCTGACACATCATACCAACAATGAAAGAAGTTGGTATACGATTCAAAGCGGTATTTTTGGGGAGGAAACATACTTGTTTAAACATTGTTTTGATCAAGTAATTCGTCACTGTGTTCCAGAACTTGAAACTTTAGAATTGTCACCTTTTTCCATACTATTGAAATAGGGGGACATTTTGGTCCCCAAAGAACCCCTGCAAAGGTCCTTCAAAGCGATTTTTATTGGCCTAACCTGTTTAAGGATTGTATCAAGTTTGTTTCAAATAGTGATAGATGCCAAAGAAAAGGAAAGATACTGAGGCGAAATGAGATGCCGCAAACAGGCATATTGGAAGTTAATTCGTTTGATGTTTGGGGAATCGATTTCATGAGTCCCTTCTCGTCCTTATACTCAAACCAATACATTCTGGTGGGTGTTGACTATGTTTCAAAATGGGTCGAAGCCACAACTGTGCCTTCTAACGGTTCAAAAAGTAATATAAATTTTCTACGCAAGCAGATTTTTAGCAGATTTAGTGTGCCCAAAGCTATCATTAGTGATGAAGGGAAACACTTTACCAGCAAAGAATTCAACACTCTACTTGCCCGATACGGAGTTACCCATCGCATGGCGACACCGAACCATCCAAAAAGAAGTGGCAAAGTAGAGGTGTCAAACCCTCAAACACATCCTGGAAACTACAATCCACTCCTCAAGGAAGACATAATCAAAGAAAATAGGCGATGCTCTCTAGGCATGCCGGAAAGCCTTCAAGATTCCATTGGGTATGTCCCCCTATCGTCTAGTATATGGAAAGGCATAAGGTAATGGTTTTGGTGTGAAAATTGTGTAACCTTGAATTTATCACCAGATTAAATGAACTTTTACATGTCCATGCCCAAGCCCCAATGTTACCCGTTCAAAAGACCTCCGAACAAGTCAGTGGTGATACAAGTTTGAAGACTTGAATGACATGCTCATGACAGAGAGATGGTATAGGGCGAGTGTTGTTAAAATGTATATAAATTCATCTTTACTTTTGAATATATTTTCATCCTGACCCCACTGGTCAAGAGAGACTTTCCATTATCTCTAAAAATTCAAGTGAGATCCTACGTACTCGATCTCTCATGCAATGCTTTCTGATTTCTATGTTTGAACAGTTCAATATGATGAGGAACTAATCAAGATTTCATGAAATTCTTACATCTAAGTCGGAGTTTTCTATGTCACATGAGTTTAATGATCAAATGTCGTCTGTGGTTGACTGGTGGTTGCTAAAGTTCGTATTATAATATTTTGTGTGCCAATTTTGATTGTTTTTGTGATTCACATTATTTCCCACCATGTTTGTTTGTGAGTTTTGAATAAAATAAAACAGGTTTGACAATTGAACTCATAATTTATGTGTTTTACTTGAGGACAAGCAAAGACTCAAGTATGAGAAATTTGATACACGTAGAAAATACGTATATTTATACTCGCATTTAGTATCCAATTAGCTTGTTATGTGAAAGAAGTTTGGTTGTCTTTTCCAGTTTTATGCTTGATTTTTTGTGTTTTGATGTTTCATAATATTCAAAGACATGTTGAAAAGAAATGGATTAACGCGTCTCAAAGCATGATTGAAAAGGAAAAATAACGTCTCGACATTGTAATGCGAGGAATTACGGACGTATGTATCCAGTTGAAGGAAGAAAGTCCCTATGTGCATGTCCCATTGATTCAACAACTATAGAATTCATGGATTGAAGCAAGCTGGTGAAGCTAACTAGCTAAGCCGAAGCTATAGCTGCTGGTCATGTGGCCATTATCACTCGCATGGAAGTGGAAATAGAGAAGCAGGTTGATTGAGTTAAATGGACAAGCTTGCTTCATGTGCGGCCAAAAAAAATTGTGGTGGGACAATCCGAGTACCACATCGGTAATCCTTGTATATTAGTGTATGTTTGGTGGGACATCCAAAAGTAAAATCGTGCGGGTTTGGGCCAAAGCGGACAATATCGTACTAATGAGCAACCCGGTTTGACAAGTGGTATCAGAGTCTGATTTGGTTCGGGGCGATGGACGCGTCTGTTTGGTGGGATCCTCATTCGGTGACCTCGGGATTTGAGATTCGCGTCTGTTTGATGGATCCAGAAGAGATCGTTCCGCATTTGAGAAGCATATCAAAGAGAGTTCTGCATCTGGGAAAATCCTTGTATCGAGAAGCTCATCGCTGAGGTGAGGCCACGAAGTTCGTGGTCCTTGTCTTGATGAAAGGATTGTTGTAGGACAATCCGAGTACCACATCGGTAATATAATGGAAAAAACTCTTGTATATTAGTGTTCACCTAGCCTAATTAGTGCGGGGCCTTTTTGAGCCGCCCGGTTTGACAGAAATGGTAAAGCAAGCAGCGGGGAGTATTGAGCCATCGAGCATCGGAAATGAAAAGTGGGGACGGAAGCAAGTTGGGAATCAAGCAGCTAGGGACATTGAGCTATCGAGCATCAGAAACGAAAAGTAGGGAGGGAAGCAAGTTGGTCAAGTAGATGACGCGACACAAGCAAGTTGCTGAATTAAACTGGCCAGACAACCAAGTAGCTGACCATCATCTCTCGGTCATGAATGAAAGAAAATTGCCGATGAAAATCAAATTTGCACAGGGTGATGTTGTTAAGAGACTTCATACACGAGAGGATAGCTTGATTTCTGCATTTCTTACACTCTCCCAACACTGTATAAGCCCGGAAAACTCTGTGAAAATTGTTGTATAAGTTATAATCGTCAACCCAAAGTTGTATGCTTCACACGACAACGGTTTATCTTTTAAGAATAATGATTTGGATTACATTGTACTTTATCTCATGGATTAATGGATGTTTTAGGATAAGTGCTTTGAACCGTATAAAAAATGATTGTTTCTTTGTCGACTTCATGCTATAGTAGGTGCATTTAATGTTATAATTTAAATTTTATATATAAAATTTTAGTTAGTATAATGTTAGATGTATAGGCCAGTTATTACCTATGGGTACCCGAAAACCCACGGGTATGGCGATGGGTTTGCAAAACCCTCCCGCATGAATTGGGACCGGTATGGATTTGGACAAACCCGCCTCATTGCCATCCCTAAGTGCTGGTGGCAAAGGTGAACAACATCAATGATAGGGAGGCAAGTAATCCTGATCAATATTGTGAATCTCCAGGTTCAGTACAAAACCAAAACCATATCCGTGAAGCAAAGCAGATGTGAACCGATATTCTTCACCATCTTCATTACTTAGGACATGCTGCACCTGATACTAATTAACCTCCTATCATTATAATTCTCTACTGTTGAATGTTGTACCGTACTTTGGTCTCCAAGAGTAACCGTCTTACGTGACGTAGTTTTAGTTCACGTCATGGCTATATATATCTGCACAAGGTCAGCGCATGACATAAGTGACTAATTAATAACGAATAAGTGCTGAATTGTTAAATACAAACAAATTTATTGATAATTAACATGGAACTATAAAATTATCCTGATGACAATACCCCATCAAATGTTTGATAAGTACCCAAAATACTGGTAATTAACAACAAAGAACACGACTGATATCAAGCATTATTTATCAATGACCCACAGTTTCCTGTTTCAAGCCGTAATAATTAACGTGTTCGATAATGAAATGTACGTGTAGGTGATAATTTACATGTGTTGATAATGACCCATTAAATAAAACCCAAAACCTATTAATACTGGCCTACTTGAAACCTATCGATATTTTGATAATGACCCGAAACTTATTGATGACCAACGGAAATCACCTCTGAGGTGCACTAATTAGATGTCTAAAATTATAATAAAGATTATTATTCTCAAGTTTTGTCTAAATAATTTGTTAAAAAATTAATTGTCACGATGAAGGTTAGCTTGTCAAATTATTTAAGTGATGAAAACCTAATTTTTAGAGTGGTGGCTAGGTTATATACACTTTTTCTTAGTTTATGTGTATTATTTTTGTAGAATTTGATAATGCGTAAGAACACGAACACGAAACAAGGGATTTTACGTGGTATCCTCGATCGATAGATTGATCGAGACTAATCCACGGTGAGCTCATAAGAGCTCACAGCTGATCTTTTATTAGGATTACATCTTGACGGCTTGCTATCACACAAATCGATAGCTAAGCTTATATAGATAAACTTAGGGTTAAAACCCTAATCCAACGAATCAGACGGGGCCCAACAAGACCCAATACTAACACGGTTTAAGTAACCGCAACACTCCCCCTCAAGCGAAGACATGAATGACAAGAATGTCGAGCTTGAAGAAGTAAATGTGAAGAACAAGCATGATGGCTTGAACCACAAAACTTGAGATGGATAACATCTCGGACGAGGTTGATTGGAGACGACTGACTCTCTCTGAACAACCTGATGATGGAGACGATTGACTGCGTCTCTGGAACTTGAACACACCTGGTACATCACGGTCGACCTGATGACGGAGGTAGTCGACCGACGTATGTTGACCTCCTATTCTCCCCCTCAAGCTGGAGCATGAACATCGTGAATGCCCGGCTTGAAAAGCGATGAATGGTTGAAATGTGCCCACTAATGAACCGGAAGAGGGGACGACCATTTCTTAGATCGTGAATACCAACTGGACGATGAAGGGACGATTACTTCTTTGATCGTACTACCTTTTGAACGCCAGGGGACGACCCTTTGATGGATCGTGAATGCCTCGATCGATACTTGACTGTCTTTGCCTGAAGAAGCTCTATCACTCCAACAGTGACAAGTGAAGGATCAACCAAGCTTGGGATTGAAAAAAAACTTCGCTTCTTCAATGTTAAGGAAGCAGAAACAGTTGTCTTGGGCAGCGAAGGAGGTTCTATTGAAAGCAGTGGCGGCTGCCCTACCCATCTATGTTATGTCTTGCTTTCTCTTGCCGGTGACGCTTTGCCGTAAACTGGATAAGCACATGGCTAGATTTTGGTGGGGGTATTCAACTGAAAAAGACAAGGCTCATTGGGTATCCTGGAGGAACCTTTGCAGGAGTAAGTTCGATGGTGGGCTTAGGTTTCGACGGTTTGAAAATTTCAATCAGGCCCTGTTGGCGAAGGTAGCTTGGAGAATCGGACAAGAGCCGGGGACTCTCCTGGCTCGAGTGATGAAGGGTAAGTATTTTGCCAACTTGGCTATCCTTCAAGCGAGTCAAGGGTCGAGGCCTTCGTGGGGGTGGACTAGCATCTTGCATGGGAGGGATTTGCTAAAGCAAGGAGTGATATGGCAAATAGGTGATGGGGCTACAGTACAGGTGTTAGGAGACAATTGGGTCCCGGGGTGGCGACCGGAGGAGATTGTATGTCGAGCCTCTGCGCCTAATTTGAATGCTGTGGCAGTGCAGGCGCTAATGATCCCGGGAACGGGAAGATGGTGTCTTGAGTGCTTGCAGCAATGTTTTTATGAGGATGTTGTTGCTCGAATTTGTTCCATCCCATTGCCGGTGCAGCCGGTGAGGGATAAGCTGGTGTGGTCGCGGGAAAATGATGGGGTGTATAGTGTCAGGTCGGGATACCATCTAGCATTCACTCTTAGTCGCCGATTGCCGGGGTGGAAGGATGAGGTTTCCTTTTTTGACAGTGGGTTTTCGAAAAAGGTATGGGATTTCCCCATTCAGCCAAAGTTGAAGTTTTTTGTGTGGCCAATGCTTCGACGTATTCTGCCCACCATGGAGGCGATTGTTGAAAAGGAAGGAAAGGTGCCGGCGGTGATAGTGGAGAGTGCGGAGGAAGGGGAGTTGGTCAAGCTGCAACGCCCGGTGTGCTGGGCGCCTATGGAGACCTTGGAGCACATGTTTCTCTCGTGTATAGTGGCTAGGGCTCTCTGGGAGAGGTCGGGCATTGTTGGAGGAGTAAGTTTTTCTCATGCGAGTAATTTTGCTTTGTTCTTTCGTTGGTTTGTTGAGCAGGATTCTAGTATTGAGAGGATAGTCCGATTTGTGGCGATGTTATGGAGAATCTGGAAGAGTCGGAATTGGGTGGTCTTTGATCATGTGCAGTATGCTATTCCGCGGCTTGTGCAGCAGTATGAGAGCCAGGTTAAGGAGTGGCTTTCGATTGTGCAGCCGGTTCAGGTTCAACGTGATTTGAGTCGGTTGGGTGGGGAGATGGGCGGGGGGAGTAGGTGTAGCCAGGGGCTGGGTGTAGTGGCGTATTCCTGTTTTGTGGATGGTGCAGTGGCGCCGGGGTCTCATGGTGCAGGGGGGTTGGTGGTTCGAGATGCGATGGGTAGTGTTTGTTTTGTTCAAGGCTTTTCTTATGCAGGTCTTGTGGATCCCTTCTTAGTGGAATTGGTAGCCTTCCGTGATGCGATTCGGTGGTGCTTTTTGAAGGGTCTCACTGAAGTGAAGTTTTATGGAGATGCTAAGGTTGTCATTGAGAAGATTCAGAGAGCGGATACTAGGGACCTGCGCGGTGGAAGGATCTTGGAGGAGATTGGTGGGATCCGGTGGCGTTTTCAGAGTTTTGAAATTGATTTTGTTGGCAGGAGTAACAATCGGGTGGCTCATGAGGTGGCCAGGAAGACCCTTTCTTTGTTGCCTGCGAGTGTGGAGAGTTTTGATTTTGAGCGGTGGTTTTCCTTGTGATGTAAACAGTGCTGTCTTTTGGTCTTGGTAATAAAAGCTATCTATTGTTAAAAAAAAAAAGGATCTGCTTCTCCCCTGCAAACAAAAATAACTGGCCAACTCGGCCACTGATGTTGTGAAAGATAAAAGCCAAAGCCCAATGAATTAATTTGGAACCCCGTTAAAGCTCTTCAAAAAGGAATTGTTGAGCACGTTAGGGCCATTCGGCAACACTTGGAAGAGTGAGCTGGGCGGCCCAATTGATTAATGACGGACGGCCTGAAAGGGAAACCTGCTGCCTCTGGTTTACACCAATCTTCCGGTCCAATCAAAGATTGGGAAACCCTAAAAAAAATTACCAATTCCAGCGCCGCCCTCCTTTGCCCATCTCGTCTCCTCTTTCTCCTTTACAATTTGCAATTTCACCTTCCGTCTTCTTCCTCCGACGACGAAACACAGAGGATGACTCTGTCTGCAGGCTGGGAATCGACGAAGAGGAGAGGAGGCATGTGATGGCGGTGGAAGCAGATCGACGACGGTGAAGTTGCGGTCGGGACGAGGCTGGTGATGGCGGTGGCTCCGCTCTGAGCAGTCTCGCCTGAAACTAACAACGATGATGATTCAATGGCGTGGGGACGCGGGCGACGATCGACGCGGATTCAACCCACCTCGACTCCGCTGCCTGGTCTGATGGCGCTAGCGCTGGTGGGATTGCTCCGAGCAGTGATGAGACTTCGTTGGCCGACGATTTAGGAAGGAACCAGATACCAAACCAACGATGGGTGACTGCCGGTGATGCATGATTGGTCCACGACTGTGATTTGGGAAGGCACTTGTGATTTGACGAAGACACCATATTCGCTGGGTTTGAGGGACTCGGCGACGGATATGGGATTCAGGAGTTTCGCTGATGCGGGGCGACCTCCGAGATGACGAATCTCAAGCTTGGCGCCGGATCTGAGTCAGCTTGGCCTGGGCTTCGTGTTGCCAACGACGAGAGGACTTCAGAGACCGACAACGCTAGAGAGAGGGTCGCCTCGGACAGCGGCGGTGCAATAATTTCAGAAGCAACTGACTTCCGCCACTTCTGTTCTTGCCTACTGCCGAGCGTTGGAAAGATGGAGGAGACGTACGGCGGCGACTCAAGAGCAACGGTGATGTCGATGGTAGTGATTATGAATCGCGCTCACTGTCGGGCGAATAGAAGAACGAAGATGCTGCCACGAAGATGCAACGGATGATGACTGCGGAAGCTCAAAACCCTAGATAAGGGATCGAGTTTCGCTCTGATACCATGTAGAATTTGATAATGCGGAAGAACACGAACACGAAACAAGCGATTTTACGTGGTATCCTCGATCGATAGATTGATCGAGACTAATCCACGGTGAGCTCATAAAGAGCTCACAGCTGATCTTTTATTAGGATTACATCTTGACGGCTTGCTATCACACAAATCGATAGCTAAGCTTATATAGATAAACTTAGGGTTAAAACCCTAATCCAACGAATCAGACAGGGCCCAACAAGACCCAATACTAACACGGTTTAAGTAACCGCAACAATTTTTATAATAATTAACATGACAAAAATATCTTCTCTAAAATCTTTCTGAGAGCTAGAAATTTTGAATGGAGCATGTTCTCGTGGAGAATCTTTTTGTCGACAACCAAACCTAGTATAAGAATGCCACCTTTTGCCCTCGAAATTGCAGAGCCATATCACCAATCTGGGACGACAATCTCCCACACACAATGGATTATGTGCAGGCGAACATTGTTGTGGTGTTTACTCTCTTCTGCTTCTCTTATCTAGTGATAACCATCTCCAGGAGTCGACAAAGAGAAAAGAGCAGCCCACCCGAGCCAAGCAATGCATGGCCAATCATCGGCCATCTCCGCGTCCTGGCCGGACCCGAGCCCCCTCACCGAGCCCTGGCTGCCTTGGCCGACAAACACGGTCCGGTTTTCGCCTTCCGAATCCGATCCCACCGCGTGGTGGTGGTGAGCAGCCCCGAAATCGCAAAGAATCTCTTCACCGTCAACGACACGGCCGTCTTATCCCGCCCCGCGCTCACCAGCGCCAAGTACATGTCCTACGACTTCGCCCTATCCGGGGTCGGACCGTACGGCGCGTATTGGCGCCAAATGAGGAAGATACAAATGGTGGAGCTACTCTCCAACTCCCGCCTGGAGCTGCACAGGCACCTGAGAGAATCTGAAGTCGAGGAATCGGTCAAGGGTCTCTCCACCGCAAGGTGGTGGCGGCCGGCGGGCAGGGATTGGAGGTTGAGCTCAAGAGGTGGGTTGGGGATTTGTCCATCAAACTCATGCTTAGAATGATTGTAGGGAGGCAGAGTTGCTCTGCCGATGCACGTGGTGGTGAGGACGACTCTCGATTTATGGTAGCCATAGATGAGTTTTTCCGTTACCTGGGGATGTTTGTGGTGAGAGACGCGATCCCTTGCCTCGGGTGGATGGATATCGGCGGCCATGAGAAGGAGATGAAGAAGGTTGCCAAAGAATTGGACCACCATCTTCAGGCATGGTTGATTCAACACAAACGGAACCGAGTAGCAGCTCCAGGCCTGGATCCATCCGAAACAAGGGAGCAGGATTTCATGGATGTTCTTCTCTCTGTGGTTGATGAAGAATCCCACCACGGATATGATCGCGATACAGTCATCAAAGCTACGTCAATGGTGATTTTTTTTTTTATAAATTTAATGTACTATTTACTCTAACGTTATTTACATTCCGAATTAACTGAATTTTGGAATATGATATTATAGAATAATTATTGATTACTAAATTATAGGTCTTAATTATCTAAATCATAGACTTTAAACACTAAGATAGTATTGTTGGATGTATTTGGACAAATAATGACCGTCGTTTATTGTTTCTAATTAAATTGATCTTAGAACTAAGATATAGATTTTAATTTTTTAAAAGTTAGGGTATAATACCATGTTTCAAACTCCGGTCGATTCTTACCAGGATATGTTATATTTTTATTTTTACTAAAATTATGAGAGGACGATCATTAACATATATATATATATATATATATAGATAGATCTCGACTCTAATTAGTCAAAGCAAACTCTATCTAACAAAAAAAAAAAACAAAAGAGTATGATTGTAGGGGGAACAGGTACAACCACCGCGGCTGTGACATGGGCAATCGCTCTACTGCTGAACCACCGCCATGTGCTGCTCAAGGCACAGGAAGAGCTCGATCGATGCGTCTCCAGGGAAAGAGTAGTGACCGAAGAAGACATTGCCAAGTTGGTCTATCTCCAAGCAATCGTTAAAGAAAGCATGAGACTGTGCCCAGTGGCACCGCTCCTGAACCCGTGAGAGTTCACCACTGACTGCGATGTGGGCGGATACAGAGTTCGCAAAGGCACGTGGCTGATGGTGAACGCCTGGAGGATCAATACCGACGCAGATGTTTGGGCCGACCCGACGGAGTTTAGGCTGGAGAGGTTTTTGACGACCCACAAACACATTGACGTGAAGGGGCAGAACTTCGAGTTGTTTCCGTTTGGGAGCGGGAGGAGGTCTTGCTCTGGGATGAATTTGGCCCTCCAGATGGTGCTTTTGATGCTGGCCAGTTTCCTACATGCATTTGAGATTTCGACGCTGGGAGACAAGCCGGTGGACATGAGGGAGAGCGTCGGACTCACTAGCATCATAGCTGGGTCGCTTGATGTTGTTGTTACTCCACGTCTGTCGCCCAACGTTTACGCGTAGTAGGTACTACGCATGTGTGTGCTTGATTATTCTATGTGTATTTTCAAGATTTGATTGTTATTATTATGAATTCATGCACTTATGTAATGTCTCTTGTGTTCAACTACTACCCATCTCATTTGTAATGCCAACCAGTCTTTCTCCTTATTAATTTATTTCTATAGTGGTTTCATTGCATTGCCTCTGTACTCTAGAAAAGCTTAATGAAAAGAGCTATTCTATTCTTCATCTCTGTCTTATGTGTGTTATGCACATCGTTTATATGGTTTTATAACACGTTATCAGCAAGGATGTTTTACCTGCTCAATATCCTGTCGATCTCAACCAATTTCGAAAGTGAAACTTTTTACTATTAACTTGATGTTACATCTACTTTAAGATTATGTCGATCTTATGTCAATTTGGAAATTGATGTTTTTGTCATTATCATGAATGTTTTGTCGACTTAAAGATCATGTGGATCCAAAATATCTCTGGAAGAAGAAATTTTATCATTATCATGCATATTCAAGATCTTGGTCATTATCATGAATGTTTCTATCGATTTATAATTAAATCGAAACAGAAAATTTCACTGGTGGACTAGTGTTAGCCATCACACAACAAATTTCATTCATTGACTTTCCAGGTAATTAATTGATAGGGCAAAATCGTAATGCCTCAATCCTATCTCGTAGTAAACCGGAAAGTCCGGGTATCGTCTCTCAGGGACTGGTACAACCTTTTATTCTATCAATTTATAGAGCAAACTATAGGTGAACATGATTTGAGTGATGAAACTATTGTCTAATGGCAAAATAATTAAACAAAATAAGCAAATTAAAATTGTCGGGTTGAAATCAATGGGAGAAAGCTCTGGGAGAAACACCGGGACTCACTACCTATCACATCCAAATTAATTCACATATTCTAATCAATTTAATCTAATTCTCTACAGCCAAGATATCTCTACTGTGTTAGCTATCCCTGTCGGGAATTACTACGTACTAAACAATTAAATCAAATCCTACTGCCGTAGCTCAATGACTTAATTATTTAGCCTGAAGACTGATATCCCAATCAAGACCACATAGCATCTTATTTAATCCACTGTCGCTTCGATAAGTTACTATGTCACATGAAATATGTTCAATTATTAGGGTTTCACTGTCGCTAATAACCTAATTAAGAACAAATCAATGTATTGGTGGCCAGTCAACACAAAGGATTAAGTAATTTCATGCAATAGAGATTGGAAGAAAAGAAATATGAATCAATCCATCAATTCTAGAAATAGCTACATTCTATGGTGTTTCCCCCAGAAATTGGGGTTTAGTTCATGATGAAAATAAAGCACACAATCATGTTTATAATCATCATCGTATCAAAATACTGAGATTATACTGAGATTGTCCCCCAGAAATTGGGGTTTAGTTCATGAGGAAAAATACTGAGATTCTCGAACGTAATCCCGGCACCAAATCCTTCTTGCTTCAATCGCCTGTTGCTTGCTTCGCGCGATAACTCGCTTCCAACCCGCAAGCTGCCTACGATGTTGTTCACTTCCAATTCCGCGCTGCTGCTCTCCCGAAACTTGCTTCGCCCCAAAAGAATTCCGTCCCAAGCTGCCTCTTTTCCCAAAAAGAATCCACATCTTAATTATATGTCCCCGTAATTCCCTGTGCCCTGGCTAATTAATGGCCGTCGAAGAAAAATGGGCTTGTGTGGCCCATTGTTGATTTGTCCAGGGACAATTGATAGCCACCCCTTTCGAGCCCAATTCGTAATGCGCTTTAGCTTACGAGTAAAACCCCAACCTAAGTCTGCTCTCAATGTTGTTCGTGGGACACCAATCTACTTTTTGTTTGTACTCTTTTACTTGTTTGTCTGTGCAATTTCTCCTTTTTTCGTGCTTTCTTCACCTGTAATACATCAAACTCATGGCACTAGGAAGTAATGGTTTTTCAACCATTCCCTGGTTAACGAGCCCTAAAATAGCACCAATCGGTTTAAACATATCATGGGATAATCACATAAAGCTCAAGAATCCAATATACTAAAGCCTATTATCACAACGCCACACTCAATTGTTTCTTGTCCCTAAGCAATGACTCAAACAAGAGAACGATGATTGGAGGAAACATAACATCAACACCATAAATTTACCATTGTACTCTTGTGATAATCAATAGTTTCTTTCTCAATTGATGAGTTGTACTTTAATGATCATACATTTCACCCCACACTCAAGGTCTTTCAACCCTTTAACATTGACTGACTCAAATCCACCAAAAACTCAATTAGCAAACACTCAATTCAGATCGTCATTAGTGTGTGGTTAACAACTTATGGTGCAATAATTATTAGGAGAATGTAACCACATCAGTGAGGTGCATATCTCGTGAGGACGATCTGGCTTACTCACATTAGTCATAAGAAATTAACTAAACATGAGTCTCAAAAACAAATGGGGGAAGCTTTTCGCAAACTTGGTTTTAACTTTAAGCACATCACTACCTTTCTGACAAGGAGAGGCTTTCTCTCTTTCTAATTTTGCTTGCCGAGTTGTCGTATTTAGTACAAGTGGGATTTGTTTCTTACTACCGGTGACCGAGCAAGAGCAATTTCTGCTTCTTAGCACTCGCATAAGGGCTTCTTTCAACTCCTTTTCCTCGATCCGTGTGGAGGGTCACTGCACATCCTCAAATGGAACTTCACTCAACGGGGAATCGTACTTGATAAGAAACATCGTATAGTCGCAAACCGATTCTCAATTGAACCTTTCCTAATCCCCCTGTGCAATGAGTGATTGCCTCACACGATTTTGGTATTTTACCCACACCTTAATTGTTATGGCAACTTTCTTAATTTTACTTGTCAGGTAGTGTTTTCTCATTTATAAAGATACAGTTCACCCCATCATAAAACCTTTTAAAACAAAGAGACTCAATGCAAAGTCAAAAGCCCACAACAAATGCAAGTAAGCACGGTATCCAAACATGTCTAATGGTCAATGTTCTCCACCTAACTACTTCACCAAAAGTCGTTACACTATCCTCCCAAAATAGAGTGTTGCTAAAAGAGTTTTCTCATTCAAAGCATATCAAGTCAGTCAAAACATCAAGTTCATTGTGAAGAACTATGTAATTCAACACTAGTGAGGGTGATTTTGATGATTTCCTTCAAGCACAAACTCATTTTCAAGGCATCACAGTCATTTACATCATGTTACCACAAGAGTACAAGGTTTTGTTTTAAAAATTTCTGATTTTTAGGTGTTTTTAAGCCATTAGGTTAGCACAGGCAGACTGCATCTGCACAGGTAGACTGCATGCAGTTTGACTGTGCATAGCCAAATGACACTTTTTTTTTGGTTTATTATTTTTTTTTTTACCACACGCATAGGGACAAACAAACACTAAGACTCACCACCCCACACTCAGGATGGAACATTGTCCCTAATGTTCAACTCCTAATCTAAACATGCACGGGTTTGACACAACAAAAAAGAAAAAAATAAAGAAAAGAAAACTCACCTTGGGTTGCCTCCCAAGAAGCGCTTGTTTAACGTCCTCAGCCTGACGTTCATGGAGCTTTCAACCAAATGGGTATGGAAAGGTATCCAGAATACCCTCCCGAGCAATGATAGAATGCATAACCTTCATCCAACATATGAGCCACCTCTGCAGGGCCAGGTGTGCTAAAATTGGGTATGAGCTTCTTAGCGTGCATGTTGGACTCCTTAGTGAGGCATAGGTGGTACTGCAACGCCTCAAGCAAGTACTCTTCTTATTTCAATGTCAGTGAAGAAGGAATAATAACATGAAGATTGAAATCCTTACCCAAATATCTATACTTTAGGTGACCTGGCAAGGATTTCTGCCCTTGCTTTGATTTTAAACTTTGAGCTGCTAGGATATGTGATAGTTCTTTGGGTGGTCCACTATCACGGGAAGAGGAATTTTTCCTTTCTCAAGCTCCACTTTCCAATTCATCAAATTCATCGTGATTATGGTCAACTTGAAAGACATTAAAAATTTCCTCCTTCTTACCTACTCGGAATGTCAACTTGCCTCTCCCGACATCGATGAGTGCATCTCCAGTTGCTAGAAAAGGTCTACCAAGAATGAGAGGCACTCCCCTATCAACTTCCATCTCCAGAATTACAAAATCTGTTGGGAGAATAAACTTCCCAACCTTCACCAATACATTCTCCACCCCTCCTTTTCGAATTTTTACTGATCGATCAGCCAATTGGAGAGTGATCCGAGTAGGCTTAAGAACATCTCCCAATCCCAATTTCTTGTAGACTGAGTATGTCATCAAATTAATTCCTGCTCCAAGATCACAAAGTGATTTATTGAACTCTGCACCTCCAATGACACATGGAATGGTGAAGCTGCCCGGATCATCCCTCTTTTCTGGTAATTTATTCTGAATCACAGCACTACATTCAGAAGTAAGGGTTACCTTCTCTAGCTCAGCCCATTTGCGCTTCTTAGTCAGCAAATCCCTTAAGAATTTAGCATATGTAGGCATCTGTTCAAGTGCCTCCGCCAACGGTATGTTGATATGAAGTTGCTTGAGATATTCACAAATTTCTTGAAGTTTGGGTCTTCCATGGGCTTCATTAACCTTTGAGGGAATGGTGCGAGAGGTTCATAATGATTTACCTCTTCATTCTTGAATATTTCCACCTTTGGAGGTGCATAGGCAGAATGCTCATGCACAGGCAGATTGCATGCAGTTTGCCTGTGTAAGTCAGATTTTTCAGCTTTTGTACTTTCTTCATCCTCTACCTCTGCAACTCCTTCTTTTTCAGATTTTGTTGACTTCCTTGAACTCTCTGGATCCTCCAAGGCCTTTCCACTCCTCAATGTGATTGCTACAACCATGACATCCTTTGGATTTCTCTCAGTATTTGCTGGTAAAGTCCCCGGAATCCTACCCTGAATATCTGCCAAAGTTTGAGCCATCTGGCCTATCTGCCTCTCCATAGCTAGCATAGATGATTGCATATTATTATTGATGGCTAGCTGTTGAGTGACAAATTTATCAAGACCCTTGAAATTATTGTCTGTTTTCTGCACATGAGCCAAAATCAACTCCTCCAGCTGGGGCTTCTTCTCTAGTTAAGGTTGCTGCTGTTGAAAACCAGGAGGTGGGATGTTTCGAATACCAGCTGGATTATTGTTTGACCATGACATA
Source organism: Linum trigynum (assembly GCA_964030455.1). Classification (NCBI taxonomy): domain Eukaryota; kingdom Viridiplantae; phylum Streptophyta; class Magnoliopsida; order Malpighiales; family Linaceae; genus Linum; species Linum trigynum. The sequence continues at coordinate 8,845,190 of OZ034820.1, read as the reverse complement.
TTGGGGTGATGTCTCCATTGAGGGTTGTATGTATTTGAATACATACCACCCTGGCTTGACTTCGCGGATTATTGATATATTGGACATCTTCCAACTGAGCAGCTCCCAGTGGACACATATCCCTATGATGAGCACCCTCGCAAAGTTCACATAAAGCAACCTCCTCTTGTCTACCCAGAGCAATCTTGTCCAGCCTTCGTTCGAGTGCATCAAACTTAGAATCCAGCTTAGCATCAATCTTTGCTTCGAGACTTGTAACTCTGTCAACTTCATAAAGGCCTCCTCTTCTTCGAATACTGCTCTCACTACCCCATTCGGTGACTTCTGAACAGATCTTCTCTACCAGTTCATATGTTGCTGGAGCCTCCATCCTTGTGAAACCATTTCGAGAAGAGCATTATTTAGGGCATCCCGAAACTCCCTTCTGATTCCATTGAAGAAAATAATGATCACGTTCCAATCTTCAAGACCATGGCTTGGGCATCTCATCAATAGCCCCTTATAGCGCTCCCATGCCTCAATCAGACTCTCATCATCAGCCTACTTAAAAGTAACAATCTCTTCTTGTCTCTTCATTGCCAAGGCAGGTGGGAAGTATTTATCCAGAAAGACCTTCTCAAACTGAGCCCATGTTGTGATGGAACGTGGTGTTAAGTTCTGAAACCAGTGTGATGCATTCCCTATCAGAGAGAATGAGAACATCCAAAGACGAATTGCATCATCAGACACAGTTGGGCTCTTCATCGTATCACATATGCTCGCGAACCGGCAGAGATGTTCGTGAGAATCCTCATTGCTAGCCCCGGAGAAAGTATATCCACTGGTGATCATGTTGATAAATGCTGGGGTAATCTCCATGGTTGCATCCGCAGCCGGAATGACAACACATGAAGCTCGGGCTCCAGCCCGTTGATTCAAACGAGCCCTGATCGAACGATCCTCGTCTGCCATGATGACAGACTCAATATCACGAGGTGGTGGTGGTGTCGGTGGTGTAGGGATGACAGGTGATGAAGCCTGCCCTCTCTATTGACGATTATGGGTTAGGGAAGGCCTAGGAGTTGTGGTTGGCTGCTTCCCTAACTTAACCTGCTTCTTGTTATGTTGGCAGGTCTTCTCGATCTCTGGATCAAGTGGCAGTAAATCGTCGGTCGTCCTCCTAGGCATGCACAAGGAGGATAAACCTGAAAACTCTTCTGCACACTAATACCCAGATCAAAATAGTTCACTCACAAAAATCAACAAAAATAAGGTATGGCAGTCCCCGGCAACGGCGCCATTAATTATAACATATCTCTATTTCTCAAATAAGGATTCACTAATTATACAAATTAATATATTCTTAAGATTTATCCATGATGGTCAAAATTAGATCATACTATGTACCTAATTCTTTAAAGTGGCTACAAATCAGGCACCCATTCCGAGAGCAACAAAAGGAAGGAAGCAAGATCCACCCCGCGACGTTGGCTCCACAATAGGAAAACAGATTATTGACCTCGGAGCTGGTAAAGGGGATGTACAGAAAGCTTGATCAGCAGGGAGGATCTAAGCAAGGAAAATAGGGGAACTAGAAAGGGAAAGTAGCGGAGACCAAAAAGGCAATTGGTGGAGGCAAAGTAACGGTTATAACGAAGGAGTGGTGTCCTATAGGGCCCAATACTAATGAGGCTTCAACAAGCAAAGAGCCCAGGGATCTAGGAACTGAAAATAACCGGGCTTCGATTTAAAAGCCCACTATGAAAACAAAACAAGTGACAAACGGCCAAAACAAGACCAAAATACAAATTCTCGATGTGCCTGATCTGAGTCTCAATCGGAAGGAAAACATCAACCCCAATTCTCAAACTGACTCCTCTATCAGAAATCACTACCGTAGGAAGAAATCCCTTCCTATCTCCTTGAAGGCCATTGAAGAGTTCTGCACTATGGCTCAGAAGAGGAAGGAGAACGTCCAGACTGAGCCCGATGGGAAGATGAAGGACGTTTCGATGTCGGAACCACACCCAGTGAAGCCATTGAAAGAAATTTGCCTGATGGAAGTTTGGAAACTTCAGAACCCATCGCCATCGAGCTTCCTAGCTCCATCTAAACCTCTATTCCCCTTCCCTCTCTCGTCTTTTTAATATTCTTTTTATGTATCAATCTAACCTAAATTTTTTATCCTGGAACGTTTGTGGTGCAGGTGGAAGAAAATTCATAAGAGCTATCTGACTGCTTAGGGATGTTCATAAACCAGATTTCTTGATTATTCTTGAACCCCAGATCAGCGGTGAGCATGCTAACACTGCTTGTGGTAGGTTGAGGTTTGATGAGGTCGTCCGAGTTGATGCAACTGCAGATCGGATGGTATTAGGCTTGCTTGGAAATCTGAAAGCTTTACAGTTACACCTTGGGATTAGGGGTCGGCATCCGGTTTTGTAAACCTGAACCAAACCGAAGTTACACCGAACCGAAACAAAACTTTTGTTGTTCAGTTCGAAATTCGGAAGGAAAAATTATGTATTTCGGAAACTAGGGTCTGCCGACCGAACCCAAAATCCGAACAATCGAACTGAAAAACCGAATTACACTAATCAACTCAAATAAGTCTACCCTCTCCCATAGCCCAACTGATTACCCACCCTCTCCCAAAGCCCAACTGGCAGCCCACTCTCTCCCACAAGGGCTACAGCCCAACAAACTCCACTCCAAAAGCCCAAACATTACTCAAGACTCAACCCATTCCTACCAAAACCCTAAGCCCATGTCATCTTTTGGAAATCGCCTCCCACCCCTATCCTCATCTCGCAATAGTCAGCTCCCCTCATGACCACCGCCCCAAATCCCTCCTCTCCCGTCCGCCGCTCCACCCCATCCTAGCTCAGCTGGACTTCCAATCCTCTGATCAGTTTACTTCCCCACCACCACGATGAAGATGACCTCAAACTCCCAATAGAAACCCTTGCCCTCCACAGATTCTACGGCCAACCCGTGCAGCTCGTCTCCGCCATCAAATCCGGGTTCACTACCTTCTTTTGTCTCTTTGTCACCCACATCCTCATCGGCGTCAGGATGAAGGGGTCCGACAGAAGCTCGGCGGTACTAGGGCAGCTAGGTTTCATGGCGGCGACAGTGGAAGGGAGACCAGATCGCGCCATCGAAGTTGCTTTTGCTGCCGATTTTGGATTTCAGATGGGCGATAACCACATGCAAATAGTGAGAGTGAAAGGGACGCCATGGGAGAGGGAAACCGGCAACGAAGGAGCGGAACGCGACCTCAACGCCGGAGGGAACTCAACTCAACCGGGGGAAAAGAAGGGACTCTCTAGGAGTGTAAAGGCCGCCATGGGAGAAGAAGTACTCGTCGGAGGAGCGGATCTTTGATGTTGCGGCTGGACAGGGAAGAAGAAAGAGCACAATGAGACACCGAATGGAGAGTAAGGGACTCGCCGGGGCTGCCGTCAGCGACGGATGGAGCCCGATCTCTGTTTCTGATGTTGCAACAAAGAGGGAAGAAAGAAAAGAAACTGGGAGAGGTGTGAGGAGGAAGAGGAAGAGGAAAAAGTAGTTTTGTGGGGGGTGTCTTTTGTCAGCGAAGAAGAAATAGAGAGAATGGGAGAAATCGGAATTTGGGTTTTCCGTTTCGAACCGAGTAATATTTTGGTTTGGCCAAACAGAACCGAAATATAATTCGGTTCAGAATCAGTTTGGCCTTTGCTGGGAATCAGAGTACCGGTATGCATCTTTTTGGTTCGTTTCAAACCAAACCGACCGAATGCCTACCCTTACTTGGGATGCCAGTCAACAGCACATTACCATCAAAGTTTCCAAAGCTAATCATTCGGATTGGCTGTTATTTGGTATCTATGGCAGCCCTAAGTATAAATTTCACTCCCTTCTATGGTATCAGCTCATTCAAACCAGCAAAGATTGGCAGCTTCCTTGGGTGATAACTGGGGATTTTAACGCCATATACTCACCTGATGAAAAGCACGGGGTTAGTTCCTTGCAAGATCTCAGGAGGTGTCGGAGGTTTGCAAACTGGATAAACGAAGCTATGCTGCTGGATCTCGGGTTTATATATAGGGTCGTGTTTCACTTGATTTAGAGGGGACTCGATGACTACTCACAAAGCTAGTCGGATTGACATGACCCTATGCAACGATGATTGGAACCTCACCTTCCCCAACACCACAGTTCAACATCTACCGAAATTCCACTCAAACCATCTCCCCATCCTAACTAGCTACGCTGGGACTCAGACAGAGGCTGACATTTCAAACGCTTTTCGCTTTGAGGCTGCCTGGTTGCTCCATCCTCAATTCCAGGATTTTATGGCTGGGAATTGGGATAAAGAGGCAATGCTTATCAGCTCCCTCAAGGATATGGCGAGCAAAATGCAGCAATGGAAGAAGGAAGTATTTGGGTCCACATACCGCAAAAAGAAACACTTATTTGCTAGGTTTCAGAGGATCACCGAAAGGCTTGCTATCGCTTTGAATCCTGGGCTTTTGAAACTTCAGATAAAGCTGGAAAAGGAGCTAGACTTGATTTTAGCTCAAGAAGAGGTGTATTGGTTTCAAAGAGCCAACGAAAAATGGGTGTGACTTGGAGAGCAGAATACTTTTTTCTTCCATCAACAAGCTACTAGAAGGAGGAGAAGGAATAGGATTCTAGCTCTGCGTAATGGCAATGGCGATTGGATCGACAATGTGGAGTATCTCCAAACTATGGTGGTCGACTTCTACAGGATGCTATATACTTAGGAGGAAGGGGAGTACGAAGAACTGATGCCGAGAGGCAATTTTCCTTGCCTAAATCAAGAAGAGTTAATGTTTCTGCTACGCCCGGCCGTTTCACATCTCTGACCTTCATAAAGCCATTTTTTAGATGAAGTCAATGTCTGCTCCGGGACCAGATGGTTTTCAAGCTATATTCTACCAGAACTTTTGGCCCCTTGTAGGAAACATCCCGGATGAGTTGATGGATTCAATAGTCGTGCTGATTCCCAAGGTGGATCACCCTCAAACTCCAGCTCAGTTCAAGCATATCAGTCTTAATAATGTAGCTTTGAAAGCTATTACAAGGCTATGGCCAACAGACTGAAGCCGCTAATGCCAAAACTAGTAGCACCTACTCAGAGCGGCTTCATCCGGGGAAGACAGACTACTGATAACATTATCTTCCTGCAAGAAATGCTACATTCGCTTAGAAATAAGAAGGTGAAGAAGGGAGGTATTGTTATCAAAATAGATTTGGAGAAGGCTTATGATCGTCTTAACTGGAGTTTTCTGTGAGATACTCTAGGTGAAATTGGGCTCCCCAGCACCTGGATTAGCAAGATAATGACTTGCATGGAGAAAACCCAAATGAGAATCAATTGGAATGGACAACTCACTTCCATCATCAGACCTACTAGAGGAGTTCATCAGGGAGATCCATTGTCCTCTTTTCTTTTCGTTTTATGCATGGAAAGGCTAGCTCATCGTATTGAACAGGCGGTGGAAGGAAAGCTTTGGAAACCAATTCCTCTCCCTAGGGATGGACCAAAGCTCTCCCACCTTTTTTCGCTAATGACTAAATTTTGTTTGCAGAGGCGGAAGGTGGACATTATAAGAACTTGCTTGGAGGAATTTTGCTCAAGCTTAGGCCAAAGAGTGAATTTTCACAAATCAGTTATGTTTGTCTCACCGAATGTTCATAGAGACAAGGCCCAGAGGCTGAGTACGAGAGCTGGGATCAACCTAACAAATGACTTGTGCATTTACTTAGGCATTTCAACTATCAATGGCAGGATTACTAAAGAAAGATACCAACAGCTCATCTCTCGGATCCAAAGCAAATTGGCAACTTGGAAAGCTAACCATCTCTCAGTTGCAGCTCGGATCACCCTAGTGAACTCGATATCTTTTTCCATGGCGATATATCCTATGTTTACAGAAAAACTATCAGCTTCTGTCTGTCAAAACCTTGACAGGATCAACCGCCAGTTTGTCTGGGGAGAGGAGGAGGGGAAAACTTTATTCCACCTTATTGCTTGGGAACATCTCACTCTTCCTAGGGAACAAGGAGGAGTTGGAATTCGACCCACAAGACTGGCCAATCGGGCGATGCTAGCCGAAGGTTCCTGGAAGATCGCTACAGGGGATACAACTCTATGGGCTAAACCTTTGAGGAACAAATACGAAGGGAATAGGTAGAGACTCTAGCTTCTCAGTAAAAGAAGGAAGGATCCTTCACTTGGAACAGCTTTGCTCAATTTACTGCCCTTCTACGCAAAGGTGCAGCTCTCAATGTTAAGAATGGACAGCTAACCAAATTTTGGACGGATGTTTGGGTTTTGCAGGTACCTCTAATAGAGGCTGCCACTCAAGAGATCCTCATTGAGGAAAGAAACAAGAATGTAGTGGATTATTGGGAAGGAGATAATGGCTGGAAGCTGCATGAATTTGAAGACTTCTTACCTGTTGAAGTCATAGACAAAATCCGCGCAACCATGTTGGACCCCTTATCAAACAGCGAAAATACCCTCTTTTTTGGAAGACTACCGCCAATGGTTTGTTCACCGCAAACTCTGCCTACAAAGCTTGATGTCCAGAGTTTGACCAGCAGCACTCAACCATTTGGCGCCATATTTGGAAACTGCATTGTCCAGAAAGGGTCAGGTTCTTTATTTGGATGGCTACTAAGGAAAAGCCTACAAATAGTCGGCGCAAAGTTCGAAATCTGACAACTGACGACAAATGTCCCATTTGCACCGACGCAATCGAAATAAAAATATGTTGCCACCGGGACTGCCCAACAGCTAGGAAGATCTGGGAAAGGCTGGTTCCAGCTCAGAAGCATCGAACTTTCTTCATTAATGGCCATATTGACTGGTTCCGCAGAAACCTTAAAGATACAGAGGGTGATGGAGGACAAGACCATTGGTCGAGTCTTTTTGCCCTTGTGTGCTAGTATATATGGAAGTACAGAAATGATTTTATTTTTTAGGGGAAAAGACTTGCTGAATCATCCTTCATCAACAATGTTAGAACTAAAGCGACCAGCTGGCTTCAAACTTGGGAACGTGCGGATCAACAGCTGCAATTTAGTAATAAACCCGAGAGAATGGATCAGATGGTGGGGTGGGTGGCTCCACCAAATGGCTGGATGAAGATGAACTCGGACGGTGCTGCTCAAGACATCACTAAATTAGCTACGGCAGGTGGGATTCTTTGAGACAGTAATGGCGATTGGAAATGAGGATTCTGCTGCAAAATTGGCACTCGTTTGGCGATCCTCGCGGAGCTATGGGGAATTCATCAAGGGTTGATCTTGGCTCACAATCATGGTGTCTAGTTTCTCATTCTTGAAACGGGCTCGAAGCTAGCCATTGATTTGATAAGGAATAGAGAAGATCCTGTCCATCCTCACTCAACGATCTTGACTGCTATTAGACGTCTCTTGGCTCAAAACTGGGTGGTACAATTGGTACATACATACATACAGAGAGGGGAATAGAGCCGCGGACTGATTCTCGAAGCACAGTCTCGTGTATCCCTTCGGTATGTATAAACTAGCGAACCCACCTAGTGAATTAGGGAGATCCTCAAAGAAGAAAACTTTGAGGGTGAGTTTCTTTAGGATGGTTATCCTGACCCAAGACTGATTCAGGGACCAGCTAGTTGAGAGTTCTTCTTACTGTTGCTGTCCTTGTGTTTCTGCTTCTGTTTGCTCTTTAGAGCTTCCTTGTAACCCTCGGCATCTTGCCTCCCTTTATTAAAAAAAATATGTACCTAATTCTTTATATAATATAACTACCACATGCATATATACTGAAGATAAATATTGTTACCATGCTCCCACGTTCTTTCATCTCCTCCACCACCACATGTATACTCCCAAGTGTCCAGAACAATTAAATGATATCGATATTATACATTTGTTCATTTTTATATAAAGGAAGGATAATGATATATTATATCTAGTAGTTGCCGTGAGGCATGATAATTATATTTTAGCCATGTCTCTCTCATTTCCTTATTTAACTATACTCATAACAGAGTAAGCAATTTCTGTAATATAACATATGTTGACGTCTTAGAAAATTGTTTACGAGAAGGTTTAATTTATATATTTTCATATCCAGGTTGATTCAATTCCAAACACTTTTGCAATAAATAATATTTAGATATTATTATTACTATTAATTCATAATGATTTACTATACTATTAAAACTTTTTGAGTTTTACAAATAGATCTAATTTTTGTATTTGTAACTAAAACAATATCGAATAAATGGGTATCTATATCCAACTCATACACATTTAGATTATAGAAGTAAATATTCATGTCCACCCAAACCTATTTACAAACTTCCAGATTCATATATACGTCACCTATACCCTATCCATAATCAATGGGTCTACTTGGGTTTAGGTAAATATCATTTATTAGCACAAATTTTCAAAAAAAAAATTGAATGTTGACCACCATATATCTCTTCTCAGTCCATATCATATTGTCAAGTTAATGTTACTAAGAAAACGGCTAACAAAAAATTAATTTTAGCCTAATACAGTTGAAGTCATTTGAATTAGTTGATTGAGAGAAATGACAGTCAATCAAACATAAGGCCGAACTTCTCTATAATTGTATTTTAAAATATGGCCCCAAAATTTTTGTTTCTGCCATACGTACCCCTGCTATCACCCTACTCCAGATCCCTCTTCTCGACCATTCTTCGTCGTACTCATCCCTCGACAAACCCAAACCTCTCGTATTCCTCGTCGTCGTCTCCGAATCCAGATCCTTCGTCCTTGTCCTAACCCGAGACCCTCCAGCTCCGAATTCAAATCATCCTCCTCGTCTTCCTCTGTTTTCCTCTGTTTTCAATCGCCGATCTCCCTTTCTTCGATTTGGAAAGGAGGAGAAATAAAGAGGGAATTAAGAAGGAAGCAACAACAACAGCTTCGCTTCAATGGCTGCGGGATCGACCGCGGCGGACAGGTTCTTCCGGAACTGGGTCTTCGTAGCCTCGCTGTTGGGCGTTGACCACGGGATCAAGGGTCGGTCGTACCACTGCAACTGCAGGTGTGCGCTCCACAAAAAAATCCCGCGACAACGGCGTTGGCGGCCTAGGTTAGGCTGGAACCGAGCATGGCGATGGATCATGTCCGTCGAAGGGCTGTTCCTCCTCGATTTGCTCTACTTCACCGGATATATGAAGGAAGAGGGTCTCGCGAGAGACGTCCTCTTACTGGAGAATCATCCTAATGCTGCTATTGACAGAGGTTTTGGGGCAGTTCAGCGGCAACGCTGACGGGCAAGAGATTACTCCGACGGGTAGGGATTTGATTTCCGTGTCGGTTGATTTATGCAGGCGGGTCTCTCCTTGGAATTGGGATTACCCGCCTCGGATCCGTAAGACGGTTCCCGAAGCATTTGGTGGATCTCTTCTAACGCCTGATCATTAATACGAAGGAGAAGCCCAAATCAAAATTGGAAGGATACTCCTTCGACGAATTGCCGGCAGAGAAGCCGGTAAATTGTGTTGAGAGTCTCCGGCACAGGGTACTGGCATGGCTGTGGAGGGTAACTTCATCAGGAGCGCCTCCTGAAATTTAAAGTGCGGTTTTGGGGGTTTTCAAACTCCATGCGCCGTCTCGCGTTCCCACCGCCGTCTCTGGGTGGAGGGTCTCGAAACCCATGGATTTGGAGGATGTAACGACGGGGAAGAATCTGGCAAAGTCGACGATAAGTGGCAAGGAAGAATCCGATGTTGGCTCCAAAGGACATAATTGTAATTTAGACAATTGCTTCAGAATTAAATTATCTAACTAATAAATCTCCCATCCCTAAACAAACAATATATTTAACCCAAATTCTGGGTTTAAAATATCAGATTTTTAATTGTGTGATTGTGAGCCAAATTCCACATTAGTTAAATTCTTAACCCAAACGATCCAAAAGAAGATTCTCTCGCGGCAGCTGCTCCGGAAGTGTTGCTCTATTTATGAAGGCTCATTGAACCCGACGAGACAAAGGTAGCAGCATCGTGAAGCTGCAGTTCCGGGGAGAAGCGACAAAAAGAAATGGGTGGACTTTCTAGCCGTCAATAATATAATAGACTCGATTTCGAAATACGAATAAAGAGAATATGCTTGGTATGATATTTTGTAGAAACAAAAGTATCATATGCGAGGAATTTTATAATGTCATATAGTATTGGTGTTATCGGTTTTTGTCTTTATCGTATAATTTTAGGTTGTACCTATACTATTTTGTACAAATTCTTTTGTAATACAACTTAAACTTGTATCTTTATGCGATGATACAATTTTAAGTTGCAAAATTGTATCATAACGAAAAGGGTACAAATTTCTTTATGGTACAAACTGAACTTATACATTTAACGTTATGGTATAACTTCGAGTTGTACATTAAAGCACAAATGATTTATAACATAATAAAAGTGCTCATCGCTTAATTCAAAGCGAATTAGTTTATTTTTAATTCAACCATCATACAATACAATGACACATATACCCACGCACAATGACACAACTTCACCCAATCTTCCAAAACACCAGAAATCTTACATAACAGAAATCCATATAATGCCTCCAGATCAAACTAGAATGGCAGCCTGGGCCCTGGTGTAATGATCTCTCAGGATGCACAAGTGATCTCCTTCCTTGTACTAACTCACTGGCCGGCCGCTACTTTCAAGGCCGCAATCTCCTTGTACGCTGCCTCCAGCTGCGCGTTCTGCTCGGCGATGTCCTTCCTCAGATCCGCCACTATCGCATCCGCGGTGAGGCTCTCCCCGTCGCCGCCGTCTTTGAGCTTCTGGATCTCCTCGTCCTTCTTCTTCTTCGTCTTGTCCTCGTACGACTCCCAGGCCGCGAACTCGTAGCGGTCGAACCCGTACCCTTCGTCGGCGTAGACGCAGGCGACGTAGTTGATGTCGCCGTAGCCCTCGTTGTAAAAATACCGGAGGTGGCACTGGGTCTGCACGTGCATGAACCCGACGGTGTTTGGCTCGCCGGCGGGGAAGAGGGGCTGGAACAGCGTGGAGGTGGCCCTGGCCTTGTCCTCGTCGGCGGCGTCGGCGGTGGCGGAGATGCACGAGACGCCGTACTTGGTGGTGAGCTGGAGGAACTTGCTGTTGTAGGAGCAGCGGAGGTGGATCAGGGACGGGTCGGCGGCGGAGGGGACCACCTCCAACTGGATGAACGGGCTGACCTCGTCGACGTCGCGCTTGCACCCCAGGTCCTTGTAGAAGTCGCCGAACTCGTCGTTCCAGAGGAAGTGGAGGTATTTCCCCACGGACTTGTTCTTCAGCACCACGTACTTTGGTAGTCCGGCCACCGTCGCCATTATTGTTTCTGTTTTCAAGCTTATGCTCTAAACAGGACTGGGCTGGTTTTGGTGAGTTTACTGCGTCTGGATTGCCAAATTTTATTTATAGAATAGAGCAGCGTTAATGCTATTGGCCTATCCATCGCCAACTTGCGGCCGGCCAGCAATATTTGTCTAATATAAACTGGCCTTGTTGTGGAAGAGGGAGGATTATTACGGGTATTTAACGAAATAGTCACTTAACTTGGTCTTACCAACGAAATGGTCACTTAACTTTTTGATGGTTTTTCATAATGCTAGTGCAAGTATTACGAACTGGGCCATTAGTTCGTGCTTCCTTCTCTTGAGCCTAACAGTATAAATAACCATGAGAAGTGCATTAATTAAGTTAGATTGGATTTTGCCTCAATCTATCTTTCTATGGAACCCTCAAAGTGACATCATTGAATCATCATTGTTTTAGATGCCATGAGATGTACCTATTACAACTGTCGCAATAGGTTAAGAGTCTTCTCTAATATTTATGCAAATTTAATACAACTAAACGAAAAATATGAATGGATTAAGAATAATAATGGATTAGAAAATATATATTTATGTGGTTAAGAGTCTTCTCTAAATTTTGTGTATATACAAAAAATAAAGAGGTAAATTGCAAGTTTGGTCACTAAGTTTACTAATAAAATTCACATTTGGTCACTATAGAACAATAAACAAGTATAGTATAGATATAGTTGCTAGTTTAGAGCCCACAATAAGAGTCTATGAGACAAACAAGTTGCTTGTGAAGCGGTTTCCAGATTGGGAGGTCAAAGTTAAGCATAATTCAGTAGGATTGGGGAAGATCTGGTTACCTTGGAAGAAGGATGTCAAACTCACGGTTCTTCATTCCTCTGATCAATTTATCCAGTTTATGGTAGGAGGTACTCAGCCTTTCTTTGTTACTGTTGCTTATGCCTCAATGATGATAGTTCAAGACATTTGCTTTATAATGAGTTTAGACGAATTCAAGTGATTCATGCCCCTTGGACGGTGTTAGGGTACTTTAATGATATCAGACACCCTTCATAAGCTTCTAACTCCCCTAGGCCATATTCTAGTATGCATCAATTTCATAAATGGATTATTGATTTTGAATTGGAAGAGCACCAAGCCACTGTCCCGGATTTACTTGGATGAATAAGCAGTTAGCTAGGCCTATTGCTAAGAGACTGGATAGAGTCTTAGTCAACCTTGATTGATTGACAAGGTTAAAGATAATAAGGTTGATTTTCAATCCCCTAGTGTCTCGGATCATTGTCTAATTTATGTGGATACAGAAGCCTCCCTGAAATCTCTTGCTAAATCGTTCAAGTTCTTTAAGTTTTGGATTTACCATCCTCGATTTGATGAGCTTCTGGAGGAGGCTTGGCATAGTAGGGTTTTTGGTGATCCTCTGATAAGGGATTGCAAGAAGCTCCAAATTTTGAAGAATCTATTGAGGAAACTCAACAGGGAGGAGTATTCTGATATCAGAGAGTCAAGGAGAAGGAGATGGAATTATACTTGGTTCAGCAGCAAGCTTTATTTAATCCTTAATTTGCTCCTTTTGGGAGTGAAAGAGGTTGGGGCAGGAGCTTAAGATATTGATGGATGCTGAGGAATGTTTCTTAAGGCAAAATCAGAGAGAAAATTGGCTCAAAATAGGTGACACGAATTTGGCCTACTTTTGTCGCTCTGTAAGATCAAAGAAACATAGGAGCAATATAAGATGACCCAAATTTAGGATGAGCAGGGGGTGAAAATTTAGGATGTTGAGGAGATGACTCAAATTTTTATTCATTTCTATGAGAAGCTGTTGGGAGTTGCCGAATTTAAAGTAGAAGCACAAAGTGATAAATTCTACGATGACCAGTTAAAAAGGAAACTTACTGAGGAGCAAACTGAGGGACTCTATGATCCATTCACGGACGATCAGATCAAGGAAATTCTCCATATGGGTGGAGGCAAAAACCTAGGTCCGGATGACTTTTCTGTTGATTTCTTCTAGTATGCTTGCCACTTAATGGCCCTGAGGTAACATCTGCTATTTAATTTTGTTTAGAGCATGATAGAGTCTCTAGGACAGTTAATGCTACAATCTTTACCCTTATCCCAAAAGTCCATAATCATGATGAAATGAAAAAATTTCTAAACATATCTTGTTTAGGGGTGGCAATATGGTCCGGTCCGGTTAAATTGCCCAAAATTGATCCGGTCCAGTCCGGTCTTTTTGGAAATATAAGGACCAAAGATTGGATTGGATACAATCGAGTCTTGGTCCGGTCCGGTCTTGACCCAGTCCGGTCCCAATTCAGGCTTGATTTTATATTGAGCTTGTGGGGATTTGAGTGGCCTAAGGCCCGAAAGGGTGAGGAGTTGGTTAAGTTTTGTACTAAGTGCAAAGGTTTGTGACCATTTATGCAAATTACCCTTAAGTTTTGGGTGTTGAGCTCTCTTATCCGGTCTTTATCCAGTTTTCGATCCGGTCCCGAACGATTTTTTACCTCAAATCTAAGCCCAAAGATTGGATTGAATTGTTTACTATCCGATCCTGGTCCGGTCTCGGTCCGGGTTATACGGTCCGGTTTGGGGTAAAACCAAAAAATCCGGACCAAATAGCCAGCCCTAATCTTGTTGCAATATCTTATACAAAGGCATATCCAAGCTCATATCAAACAGACTTAGTCCTCTTCTTCCTTCCCTAATCAGTTTGAACCAGATAGCTTTTGTAAAAGGAAGACTCATTGGTGATAACATTTTATTAGCACATGAGCTAGTCAGTAAATACTCCCATCAAAATATCTCTCCAAGATGTGCTCTCAAGATTGACCTTATGAAAGCTTTTTGATTCGGTTAACTGGAACTTTATTTTTCAAGTTCTTAAGGGTATGAGGTTTTCTTATAGATTTGTTACTAGATTAAAATGTGTATGGGAACTCCAATGTTCAGTTTTTGCTTTACTGGGGGATTGATTGGATATTTTCAAGCAAGGAAAGGTTTCAGACAAGGGGATCCTCTCTCTCCTTATCTGCTTTATATTGCCACAGAGATTTTCACATGTCTGTTAGATAAATCTACCTCTGCCGGAATTTTTCCCTATCATCCAATGTGTAAGAAGGTTCAATCAACTCTTTGTGCTTAGGTGATGATCTGTTAGTCGTTTCTTATGCTTCAAATTTTTGCATTCAAGAACTTCAGAGAGTATTAGCTCAATTGAAGAAGATTTTTGGGCTTAAGGGAAATTCTAGAAAATGTGAAATTTTCTTTGGTGGTTTAGATCAGGAAGAGAGAAACATTCGAGCTGCCAGATATAGTTACCGGTTGTGAGGGTTCAATGTTAGATACTTAGGAGTTCCTCTTAGTTCTTGCAAACATAGTATGGGCGACGGCCGACGAGATGCTGGCTATGGTCGGGTGCATCGTAGCGCGGAGCGGAGCAGAGGTGGAATTGGGAGCGACATGTTCCATGAGATACTAACTGTCATTTACGACTGTAGAATGGTTGAATACATGATAGTAGGAGTATACTAACTGTCATTTACGACTTTCAACATTGTATACCACAAGATACCACCCAGTACCAGGGTGGTATTGTGTGGTATTTTTTGGTCATGTATTTAATTTGTTCACCCAAAAATTTGTAGATCCAATAGATCATGATGAACTTGTTCCTTCTGTGCAAAAATTTTCCAAAATGACTTCAAAATGAAGAAGATACCATATGGTATGCAGTTGGTAACGAGAGGCAATAAATTTTTTTCTAAAAAAAAATTGAAAATGGATCACATTTTGTAGAGCACAACGAACTCGTTCCATCTATGCAAAAAAAAAAAAGAAATTCGAGTAAAAACGAAGAAGATATGAGCCAATTAAGAAAATAAGGGAAAATAAAAATGACTTTAATTTTTCACCATTAGATCTGGATTTTCTGAATGAAGGGTCGAGATTTAGTTACTCATGATTGCATAACCATGAATTATGCACCGTATATTGAGCCGTCTTTTTTCATTATTAACGAGGGGGATTTATTTTAAACGAGATGGGACTGAATTTCGCTCGATAAATACGGCTTGTACTTTTTCTCATTATGTCTGCACACAAAACCATGTGACTGGAAAATGATTCTTTTGTAGTGAAGGACATTGTGGAGCAGACAAAAGTTGCCACAGAGAGCTCATGTGATGATCATGATCAGGAATGTCCTGTTGTAACCGACCATACCTTTCCACATCCCACATCGAGCGTTGAAGAGGCGGGCATGAGCGAGGATATGCAAGCTGATCTTATTGAAAACATTGCATGGCGACTTGATCTCCCATCCGTTCTATAAGGAGAAGAGCGAGAAAGAATGGGGAAAGAAGTAGTGAAGGATGACGTAAGTGAAGCAGAGGAAGTTCTTGATCCTTTCCAAGGGGAAGAATCAAATTCTGAGGAAGGAATGGGGGTTGAAGATGCAATAGGCGCCCAAGCGGAGGATGAAGTTGAGGTGGAGGAAGGAAGGGGGTTGAAGATGCAATAGGCGCCCAGGCGGAGGATGAAGTTGAGGTGGAAAAGGCTTGCACCGACCATGAGTTACATATAATATTTCCACCAAACTTCGAGTAGTTGTTTTGCAAATACCTATTTGCAGTGTCTTTTTGCCATACCAAGGCCACATCGACATTGGTCCCTTTTGGTGGACTCTATGATGGTCAATCGATGCTGCATATCTGGTTTGGGGCAATGATACGAGAGAAGAAGAGAAGAAGAGGTCTCGAAGGTGGAGACTTCATCTGCATCAAGTACACGAGCCTATATCACCTGATACACCACATGCTGGTGACTTGAGACTCCACATCACTGACAAGAACCTCAACTTCAAGGAGGTTCTTGGGTGGACCCAAACTTAGAAACTATTGTCTGACGCACGACGTGAAAGAAGCGCTTGTTGAGAGGCAAACCAACCGGTCGGTTTGAATTTCTTTCACTATTTCTCTTCGATTGAGTCAATTGTATTCTTTAATTTTAGATACAATAACTCAATTTTTGTCAGATTTTGTGTGGTATTTGTGTTCCGGCCGCTCTCTCTACTCACTTGGAATACACCACCTGCCCCGTCCATCTTACATATTAAATAACAAAAGAAATTATTACCGGCTCTACACGGAAATACAATGGCCCCTTTAAAAATGACTATTTATGTATTGATTTGAAAATTGAGGCATGGATTCATCTTGGATTGGTTAGATAATACATATACATACATACATACAAGCGGTAAGGGTTAATTTATCGGATCACGATCATGTCGAATAGTGGTGATGGTGTTGATGAGGCAGAACTATGGGCTTGTAAATGACCGAATCAATCGCAGCCACCATCTCGTGTGGCGAAGAGAAGCCATCTTTGGACATGTAGAACATATGCACGATCTTGCTAGTCTGCCAAAACACTTCCTTCACGGCTCTCGGCACCACGGTCCCTTCATCTCCATCCTTCAACACCACCATCCTCAGCAGCTCCTTCCTGTGCTTCTCAATCATTCTCTGAATCTCTCGTCTCGCCTTTTCCTCCGTCACCTTCCCGTTCCCTTGCATCATCCCCAACGCCAAGCTGTTTTCTTTCCCTTGAGCAATCTCTCGCTGCGATCATTAGATTTGTTTATTAATATCAGTCATTTCATTTCAGACCTTCTATATGTAAGAGTATGACTTTAATTAAGTTAATTATGGTTGGTCGAGTTAATTACCCCAATGGTGGCGAGATCGTTGAGGAGTCGAGCTATTACGCTGACGTTCATGAACAGATCGTCGTACTCTTTGCTTCGCATGGCTTCCTCGGAGAGGTTGCATCCCAAGAAGTACATTGGCACCAAGATGACCGGTCCCAATGCAACGCTTACGTATCCCGTCGCAATGTACTCTTCCATTGTCGGAATTATCTTGTCTCTTCCCCTAACGTACTCTTGCCACATGCAGTCCAGCAAAACAAGCCACTGCATGCCATGCATGCATACGTACGTATGTTATTACGTATTATTCTCTCAAACAACTCTAGTTACTAGTACGCGCGATGAGTATTTGTTGTAAATCAATCATAATATGCATGCGTACCATGTCCATGAAGTGATGTTTGACGCATCGTCCCTGCACTAGGCTAGCCTTGGCAATGTACTCGTTGGTTGCGTCGTAAACCGCCTTGAAAATTATCTCAACTTTTTCGGAGCAGAACCCTATCGACTCGTGCCCATGCCACCTGGGTTTGCCAAAGTCGTTACAAGAAAGAGGGGACTAATTAATATTAATTGCAAGCATTACTAAATTAATTGTCTTTACTAAAATAACTCAATTTATATATTTGGCATAAAAATTTAATATATATATAGCTAGTATACGTACGCTTTGACCAAGTCGATGAAGTTGAGAAGTTCTTCCTCGGAGCCGCCGACATCAAACAAATCGTCAACGAGTGTTACGAGGACGGTGTTCTTGGCCCATGAACTCCTGGCCTCGGCGTGCTCCAGCGAGAAAAGAATGGCGGCCGCCGCGAAAAAGCCATAAGCCACCTTCTGTCTTGCAAACTTGAGCTCTTCTATTCTGTACTCTTTCACCCACCTGCGTGATTGATAACGAATGAAACCCTTAATTTTACAACATGATGGGAGTTGGATGGATAAAAATGCATTTAATTTGTAGAGATAATTATTTTAAAACTGATTATTTACCTTTCGAGAACCTCAAGCTCTTTCCGTTGAAGAGATTGGCACTTGTTAAAGTCATCAACTGCAAATTCCAGCCAATCTTTATTGCCTGCATTAGAGAGACTGCAAAAAAGAGCAGAAATTTAATTAATTGACACTATGTTCTGAAGGTCAATCTTTTCCAATGACCCTAATTGATTTTATTTTACTAATCATGCATGCATGGATGGTAGTAGGGGTGGCAGAACGGTTTCCAGTTAACAGTTAACCGGACGATTTCAACCGAACCGATCGGTTTTCGGCTAACCGAAAAACCGTTTCTGCATGCATCGGTCGGTTGGCGGTAGAGATGGGAATAGGTTCGGCTAGCCGACTAACCGGGGTCGGAAACCGCCGCTCAAATCATTCAACTTCCGCCGCTCAACCCTTCCGGCCGCCCAAACCCCAGCGCCTGTGGCTCTCCAACTTCGACCAGTCGTTCGTCCAAAATAATGCTCACATGACGATGTTGCAACCTTACAGGCACAACGGCTCTCACAATTTCTTCGACGACAGGGTGATGAAGGAGTCCCTGAGCCAGGCCCTCGTCGTCTTCTTCCCGGCGGCGGGGAGATTGGCCCGAGATGAATCCGGCAGATTCGAAATTGACTGCGGTGGCCAAGGCGTCCTTTACTCCTTTTCGTGGAGTCCGAAACTGATGCCGCCATCTCCGACGTTGCCAGCAGGCTCACGCTGCAGCCTCGCAACGCAACGGCTCGTTGCCCGCTATTTGTGGCGTCGCAGGTGGTGTCGCAAGGGCTCCCGGTCTCCCTCGCCCCCTTCGCGGCCAGGGAGAATGTGGTCAGGGAAGGAAGGGACCTCATAGCTACGTTCTCGGCGGCCACGACCTGCGTGCAGTCGACGTCATGGAGGATCGGCGAAGAGAAAGAAGGTGAGAGAAGAAGTGGTTTGGTGAGAGGAAGAATGTGAGAGGAGGAGATAAGGTTTGGTGGGTGTGAAATGGTGGAGGAAGGAAGGAGAGAGAAGAGAAGTGGTCTGGTGGAGGAAGGAAGGAGAGAGGAGGAGATAAGATTTGAGATGAGTGGTGCAGAATTTTTGTTTTCTTAATATTTTTTGTTTTTTAGAAAAGGTAGTTTTCCGGTTGGTCGGCTAACCGAGCCTAAAACCGAAACCGACCGGTCGGTTTGCCGGCTAACCGTGACCTCTCTCACGGTCAGTGGTCGGCATCTATAGGGGGTGACTCTGTTTAACCGATAACCGGGTTTTCGGTTAGACTGAAACCCACCCACTGCCACCCCTAGATGGTAGGATAGGTGAGTCAATATTTTTCCATATTAGATTTGTTTCCATGGGCGGTTTGGTAAATGAAAGTGATCATAAGTGTGTCACTAATCGATGATGTCATCTCATAATTTAGTTTGCTTAGGCCTTGTTCACTTTCATTTTCGTTTCCAGTTTTCTGTTTTCATGTGATAAATTTGGCAACCGAAATGAGAAAACTTGTTTACTTTTCATTCTGTTTTCTATTCGTTTCCAACTATGAAAACAGAAAGTGGCAACTTCCTGTTGTTTTCGGAAACGACAAAATGTTATTTTCACCTGTTTTCAACATCTGTTTTCTCAAAAACAGGAAACAGAAATGAAAGTAAACAGGCCCTTAGTTTCACCACAGATGTTTTAAGAAGTTTCTTTTCGTTGTCCACATTGTGGATAATAGATAATTACCTGTACGAGGTTTTGAGAAGTTTGACGTGGTTGTACACTTCAGCTGTCTCTATGCTCAGCCTATTTTCGATCCGTTCCAAACTTGCATATGGGAACCTCAATGCATACTCCACCTGATTTAATGAATACCCCCCCGCAACATGAATATTTGTTTGTACGATGTTTTTTTCTATGATTTTACTCAACAACAATATTTGAAATTGAATTAATGACCAATTTACCAATTAGATCTTTTATGTATATATTTATTGTATTAAATCATTTCCTAATTTATAATACTGAGTGAAAATGAGCAATGGCTATAACTAATTAATTATGATCATGTTTGATGTGTCTCTAGCTAATATATCTCACCTCTTGGGCCAACCTCTGGTCCTGGTCCGACTCTTTGGGCGATAATGAAGTTTGTCGGAGGTAAGAGCTCGTCCAATCCTTGATTCCGTCGAGAATGGGTTCGCTTGGGAGAAGTGTGGTGAGTGAAGCTTTGTACAGCTCCAAGATTGTGTCGTTGCTTTTGTACGGAGTGAGAACGCTCTTGAAGTAATCTTCTTTCCTGTCAAGTCCTTCGAATACCTCTGAACACATCCAAATTAACAGGAGAACACTTGTTAATTAATTAGTTAATTAACAAATCTTAATCAGCCTGAAATTTGGTATTCATTATTAATCCTAATTAATATGGTGACTTAATTATATTATTACCGGAGGAGACATGGTATCCATTTAGACGCAGGAGCCGGAAACCCTTTGCCAGACAACCGATATCGGAGAACAATTCCTCGTCCCTCTGGATCCAATATCTGATCCATGCCAAAAAAAAGGGAGAAAAGAAATGGTTAGTGCATTTGTAGTCTCAAAATAATGCTAATTGTTTATATATTGGTATATATTAGTTATAGTGAGTGACAGCGTAGGAGTTTTTTTTAATAAGTAAATATATATATGGTGGCGTATTCGGTGCACCCACTTTTTTTGGTGCACTAAGTGCACCGACCGCCTCATAATTGTTATTCTGAGCATGCGATTCATGTCAAAATCGTATCAATTGTTGCTTATGATATTATGAACAAGAAGCACATTAATTTGGAGGGAAAAAAATCAGTCAAAATTTACTGTAATTTGAAGGATTTAGGGATTTAGGGTTATGGTTTAGGTTTACAATTTGGGATTTTGGGTTGTGATTCAAAATTGAAGGTTAAGGGGTTAAGGTAATAGATTGATTTGTTATGATTCTAAGTCATATCATCACATTAGATTGAGAGTACTAATTTGGTGTATTATGGACACTTTTAGAGTTGGGTGCACTAAAAAAAGTGAGTGTGCCGAAGTAGCTACCATATATATATATAACTTGCTCCCAAAATTCAATTTTCAAAATCTATTGTGATTTTCTTTTATTTCTAATTCATCATATTCCAGATTCTGATTTTGGCGCGCGAAAAGGGGAATTAATTACTTGTATACGTGGTCAAGAATGAGCGTAATCTCTCGCCTGAAGTATTGTTGTATCCCAAGTTTAACGAGGTTATCCACCATGTACAGCCGACTGAATATGTCCAGTGGGAAAATGGCTGGCACTGCAACCACCAAAGTTGAATAATACATATGAGTAAAACAAAACATGAACAAAAGGGAGAAAGACAAAGTAAAACAGTATTAATTAAGTAAACAAAAAAAAAAGTCAATGAGTCGTTATTAAAAAAGAGACAATCGCTAAAAGTTACCAGCTGGGGAGTTGTGGTAGGCGGAGAGGACGGAGTCCAAATAGGCCAAGGATTTTTTATCATCGTGGAGATGGAGAAGAGCCGCAGCTGTTGCGGAAGGTGAATTAAACAAAGAGCCGTTCTTTCTTTGGTGCTGCCGCAGCACTTCCCGCCATCGGCCGCCGCCGTTAGATCTGGTCGTGGTCGCCAATCCCTCAGCCGCAAATGCCACATCGGCTCTCTTCCCGGATGCCCACGCGCTGCTTTTATTTATTTATTTCCCAATCAATCAACCATCGATTTAGAAAATTAATCATGTAATTACTGGTTGAATATTTATATGTAAAACTAATTACTATAATAGAGGGTTTTGCATCAGATAATAGAGGGTTTTTACCTTTGAAGAAGTAGGTCTCGGTTTTGAAGCATTGGCTGGAAGGTAGAAGGGTGGAATGGGAGGTTGAGGCCCAGCGCGGCGGCAGATTCCATCATCCCTGGGAATATTATGTCGAATCCAATCGGGGTGCGCTGCTTCTTATCCGCGGCTGCCCAAGCGTTACATCGTATGAAGTCCAACCCTGCAATTTATCATATAATGTAATATATTATTGGGGTTTTACTTAATTAAGAACGTGAATTTGCGATACAGAATTATTATTTAACTTAACCACAATGAATTAACTCCATTTTAGTACATGATGCTTGCACCTACTACAACATAGCTAATGACGTATAATAATTATTATAGTACTATAAAAGGCAAGCATAGATAATTCTTTTTAATGAAAGAAAAAAAAACATTTGGTGCATTCACTTTGTTTGGTGCATTATTCAATGCACTCGTCTCGTAATCGTGATTCTGAGCAGGCGATTAATGTTAAAACGATGGACGAGAAAACACGTGGATTTGTACATATATAATTCAAGATTTACTTTGATTTGAAGGTTTTAGAGATTAGGGATTTAGGGTTTGTGGTTTATTATTTGGGATTCATGATTACTGTTCAAAATTTAAAGTTTAGGGGTTACGAAAATGAATTGATTAATTATGATCCTATTTTATATCATTGTATTATACTAATTCTAACAATTGAAATTCACATTCAATGTCTTAAAACTACTTGTAGGGGTTGCATTGAATGCACATAAAAAAAAGTGCCTAGAAATTATTAAAAACCAAAACAAATAGCTGTTAAGCGGTGAGAGGCCGGAAATCGTAGTAAACCAAATAGCATGAAACGAATAAGTCTTCCAACACACAAACACAAATGTGGAACGTATAGTTGGTGTTATAATAATTATAATAATAAAAAATCAAGCGATCGAGCGAGCCAGCGTAATAAACTAGTATGCACACCTCGGTGGACGAGTTCGTCGGCGACGCCCCAGCTGCGAAGAGCGAGGACGGAGGCGAGCGTGGAGGAGAGAGAGTCCTTCACCAGAAGCGGATCAGCTCCAGCTGGATGTGAAGCCCACGACCCGTCCGGTTGCTGGTTCTCCGCCACCCATCTCAGGCATTGCGGGAAACGAGGCTGCAGCTGCTGCTGTCGCGATCCATCGTTGTTGTTGTTTCGGCCGACCATGGCGACCCAGGCGGTGTCGTAGGGCGAAACCGACAGCTCCACTACTTCCTTCCGCAGCATCTCCTTCATCTTCCCCACTCGCCCTTCCTCCTTCCACCTAATCATCTCTCGCTGCACCTCCGGAAGGAGATTGGGGCGTGAGTTTCTTCCCGCTGTGGCATCACCTGTCATCAATCAATCTCCCAATAACTCGAGTAATTAAGAGAAAAAATTGAATATCAGTGATAAACGCGGTGGCGGAAGAGATTTACCGGCGGAGACATGATTGACGGCGGGGCGGGACAGTATGTTGAGAGTGGTGAAACGAGCAGTACTGAGTGGCATTTTCAACGATCCTGTCTTCCTTCCTTCCTTCCTTCCTTGGTGAAGACTAATAGAGAGAAAGCTAGCGGCCGGAAGGTTTATAATTTATATATATAGGGGAAACAGCTAGCTGAATAAGAAACCTGCCGGCCCTGCCTCAACAGGCAACCATTAGGCATAACCACTAACCAGCCGCCCGCCCGGTCAATTGTCAAATTAAACTACAATGTGGACCACCGTTTTGTGCCCCGCCATTTATTTATAGCAGAGGCTCCACTTGTCCACCAAAGTTCCTTGTTTTTTTTCTTCTTCTTTTGGCTGTTGTTGTTTAAGCCGATCAATAGGTATATGCATGACACATGAGTGCCAAAAAAAAAAAAAACATATCTATACTTAAATGGTGCGGAATCGTCAACGTAGTAGGTTGGGGCAGGAATCCATTTGTGCAGTCCAGCAATGATTGGCAAGAGGAAAGGTTGATGCGGATCGAGATGTAGTATTCTTGCAAAGTAATATATAAGCTCTAAATTTTGTCTAGGTCGTATTCTACGGGTTTTGTAATTTGTAATAGCAACTACTTTGTAGGGTAAAATATCTTAAATATCATTAAACTTTGATAATTAGGGGGAGAGTATAGACTTCTTTTCCCTCAACAACCTTTTTCGTCGAAATGGCCAACAAAGGCTCAGAGGTGGCTAACGCACAGTCGCAAGCGGAGTCAGACGCAGATGAAGGAGACAAGGAGGGATCTAGTTCAGATTGGTCTTCTCATTCGCTTTCCATCTTTCAGCTGAAGCCTGTCACTAAGTCCACCAGGAGGAAGTTAGGCTTCGCTGTTCTTTCCCCTAAAGTCAGTCATTTCACCAAGCAAGCAGTGGGTTCCGAGAGTTTGAGGCAGAGGATGCGTACAGAGCACAATGAAAGGTATTTCACAGTCAAAAGACAATACCCAAAAGAGGAAGGTGAGTTTCTTGAAACTGAAAATACAGAGAACGATATTGTGGGTCTTGAACAAGAGACTGAACTGCATTCGTCCATTACTGTGCGTCATATGGAAGCTTTTCAAGCTGTGTTTGGGCAGATTTCATGTGAACATGTGTTTGTGATTGGGAGAAGTGAACAGAATGTGAACATTGATTCTTTGGAGGAAGCCATCAGAGGTCCAAATGTTTCTTTGTTGTGGTTTGGATCTGGGAATAGTGTTATGAGACAAGAGTCTCACTTTTCTTGTTGATTCTCAGTAAGAAGAAGCACAAAGAAGAAGCTGCAAGTTTCAGCAGCAACAAAAAAAAGTGCTTGTTTCAGCAAAAGATAGAAAGGCAACAGTCAAGTTTTGCAGCAGAGGGAACACCCTGGCGTGTTCAAAGTCTTTTTCATAAAGTCTAAGCAGAGGGAGGTAGCCAATAATGCACTTGTCAGAACAGAAGCGTGCAATCGATAATTCAAACCAACACGAACAAACACAAATTTAACGTGGTTCACTAACACAATGTGTGCTAGCTATAATCCACGGGCAAGGAAGAACAAATTTCACTGATTTTGAGGAGAGTACAGGTTACAAACCAAATTCCAAACGGACAAACCAAACAAACTAACCTGACTGACCTTACTACAGACTAGGGTGATGAAGAGTATTTATAGAACTCTTCTCCTGATCCCAAACAGAAAACCAAATACCTTTTCCCAAACATACAAGGAAGAGGTAAAAACAAAACCCAATCCCAAACCCAAACAGAATAGGCCTAAAACACAATACAAACCCAAATCAAATTCAAGTCATATTCTAACAATCTTCACCTTGACTTGAATTCTCTGTCAAATACCAGATGTACCATATGTGATCGTAATCACCAAACTCAAACGCGATGCAAATCGCCAAACTTAGATGCAATCAAGATTGGCAGACATACCAAACTCCTCCAAATCAGCTGTACCAGAATCTCCCCTGCCTCCAAATTCCCCTAAGGGCGGTCAACAAATCAAAACATGCAGCAAGTCCAACCCATGTTGGGACTTGCCATGCATAACCAACTTGGTGTTATTTCCGTCTATAACATCAACAACAAATTTACTGCTAACTCCAAATTGACTTCTCGATCTTCAAATCCATAACAAACATCCTTGGTGATCGAAAACCCTGATTACCACCAAGGACAACAAACAGAATTCTCCCCAAACCACAAGCTATTACCGAACACTATAAATTCAAGTAATTGCTTCGAAATTCCAATTGATCTGCCAACTAGCTCCCTGCCGCAAATTCCAAATTCCCAAATTGCTACCATGTGCCGTCCAATCAAAAATTGCAGCCCCAATTGCAATTAGTAAACACCAAAAACTTTCCAGCTTCAAAACAAAAAAGCCAACGTAGAGCAGCAACTCAATAATTCCATAGCTAATTGAGGAGCGCACAATTAATTTGTTCCAAAATACAAGCTGCTTCCCAAACAACAAAGGACAACGCGTTCCAATTCTGAGATCCAATTTAGAGACCAATCTTCCAAGGACGAGAGATATAAACAAATCGCGATGCCACCAACAGAAATTCTCAAGTCCAGGAGATATTTACCCAAATCGAAGCCGGAAAGACAAACAAATCCGCAAACTGCAACGTCAGTTCAGAGGTGACGAATATACTTTCAAATACGCCAAGCTCAACCAGCAGCGCGATCCCAAAAAATTTCCAAAACCGTTTCAAATAACCCAAAGATCTACCACGGCTCTGATACCACTTGTCAGAACAGAAGCGTGCAATCGATAATTCAAACCAACACGAACGAACACAAATTTAACGTGGTTCACTAACACAATGTGTGCTAGCTATAATCCACGGGCAAGGGAGAACAAATTTCACTGATTTTGAGGAGAGTACAGGTTACAAACCAAATTCCAAACGGACAAACCAAACAAACTAACCTTATTAACCTTACTACAGACTAGGGTGATGAAGAGTATATATAGAACTCTTCTCTTGATCCCAAACAGAAAACCAAATACATTTTCCCAAACATACAAGGAAGAGGTCAAAACAAAACTCAATCCCAAACCCAAACAGAATAGGCCTAAAACATAAAACAAACCCAAATCAAATTCAAGTCATATTCTAACAGCACTCCCTTGCTTATTTCTGTTCTTTTTCGGATAGAATGTTAAAATCAGCAGCAACATATCTGGCCCATATATCAGATGCTTGCTAGCTAAAGAAGCAGCAACATGTTCTTGTCATGTTGGAGAAGCAGCGGGAAGTAGCCAACAATGCACTCCCTGCTGATTTCAGTCTATTTGTGGATGGAATGCTATCCAGCACAAAAAGCGGCAGCATATCTCTACCACTTTGAAGATCCATCCGAAGCAAAAAAAAAGCTGAAGATGTGAATGTTCGGCCAGCTAGCTAAAATGCAGCGGCGTTTTTCAATTGAAGGAGTGCTATCCAGCCAAGAAAAAGAAGCAGCATAACCTATCAAAACTGGAGAAACTGAAGCTCAAAAAGCTGAAGTTGGGGGTTGAGGAGTTGAAGAAGAATACAGGAAAGCTAGCTAGCCAACAATGTAACGGCTTATCCGAGTTAATTTGGAGAAACTGAAGCTACAAAGCTGAAGTTGGGGGTTGAGGAGTTGAAGAAGAAGAAGAAGAAGAAGAAGAAGAAGAAGAAGAAGAAGAAGAAGAAGAGGGGATGCCTACTAGCCAAAGATACAATGGTATCACCAATTGAAGAAGAAGAAGATTTCAGCCTGCTAGCCACAGATGCAACGACTTTTCAGAAGATATTTGGGAAGTTAGCTAGAAGATTCAGCAGCTTCACCATTTGAAGTTTGAAGGGAAGTTAGCTAGCCAACAGTGCAGCAACGTTCTCATTCCAAAGTCAAGAATGTATTCTCTCCAAGCTTGGTGTGCACAATCTGTGCTCATCCGCTTAAAGGGGGGGGGGGTATCAGGAGATATTTCAAGTTATCGTCAAGACTCAAACCGGCGACCATGAATGTTGATAACGATGTAATTGCACATGTTTGCACCCCTAGTTCTTATCCGTTTGCGGTGCGTAGTCGTGTATTTTTTACTATTTTACGCCGGGTTGTGCTATTTTGTCATATTTCAGGTCTCAGACGTCGAAGGAAAAGCTAAGCATGAGTTTCGGGGCATTTGGAAGTCATTCGGTCGAGCTGGAGCCAAAGCACGAGCTCGTCTAAATCAAAGCACGGCCGTGTTCCTGGACCGTGTTTTTACTGCCGAGGCTTGATCCAAGTTTGTCCTGCGCTGGCCCAAAAAACGGGCGGGAGTGACTAGAAGCACGGCCGTGTCCAACTTAAGGCACGACCGTGTTTTCACCAAAACGCGGGCGTGTTTTTAACACATGGCAAGGGCACGGGCGGGCAAGAGCAAAGCACGGTCGTGCCCTCGACCGTGTTTTGCCCAGGGTCGGCCTTTTTAGGCAGATTTGAGCCAAAGAAGAAGGGGTTCCGAGTTTTAGAGAGACAGAGCGATTCTTAGAGAGAGAAAGTGACGAACCAGAGTTCCCAAGTGCCCTAGCTTGATCTTCATCACCATTGGAGCCCGGCTTGAGCTTGGAGAAGATCCGATTGAGCGCCAGAAGCAGATTATCATCCTTCACAGTATGGTTTCTGCATCTGAGCTAGATTTTCCATCTCTCTCTACGGAGTAGTTTTCTTATTCATCTGGGTATGGAGAACCCTAGATTTGTATGTTAGGTCTGATTGTATGAACCCAAGTACAGATTCTATGATTTGATTATATTCTATTGTGGTTTGAATGATTGAATGGCATGAATCCTGATCAAATTCCTGTTTGTTTCTGCTTTAACCTAGAAAGACAATATCTGCCTAGGTTGATAGAGCACCCTTAATTGAAGGTAGTGAATTGGCGACTTTAGTCGAGGAGCCAATTCACTATTTTGTACCGAATTTACTTCGGTAGTGGAGGTTTGGTTCGTTAGGGCCCCAATCTGTTTACTCCGGTGGAGGTTAGTCGCCAGCTGGGGACTCAGATTGAGAGGCTCTGGAGACCTTTAGTCGAGACTTCAGACTGTTTAAGAACCTCCCGCAGTATAACTATCATTAAAAATGAACTTGGTAAATTACAATCCGGCTTAACTGCAGTCTAGGGGGAAGCATATCCAGGTGACCTCTCTCGACTTGAAAAACAACCGTTTAATTGCTTTGCTTGTTTGAACCTGCACTAAAGTTTCACCGCTAGATAATAAGAATTCGCTGAGTAGTCATCACATCTAGGACCCGGGTTGACATTAAAACCCAAACCCACTATACTACGCTTTATGAAGTGGTTACACTTGGCCATTTTCTAGAGTGACAGTAGGAGTGAGTCATGTTTTTAGCGCCGTTGCCGGGGACGGCTAGGTTGTTGAAGAAACGTGAATTATGTTAATTTAGCTTTTCTTTTCGCATTGTTTGCTTGTCACACTTGTGCCTTCACGGGTTTGCTTGCTTGACTGTGTGCAGGTAGTGCATGACCCGTAGCCAGTCGGGAGGTTTACTGTCGTTGAATCCGGAGCTTGAATGCACCTGTCGCCAACTCAGGAGACAACAGCGAGCTAGACTGCCTACGGAGGAGCGCATAGACGGTCATTTGAGCAGCGAGTCCGATGACGAGTACGAGATGGAAGGAGATCACAATCCACACCAGGGGAATCCTCACCAGGTTCCCCCGGCGAATCAGATCTTGGGGAACAACCCCATACCCCAGGCCGATGGGGTTCATCATCATCCACCGCCGCCGGGTCCCACCTTGGAGTACTACTACACTCCACGGATTGCTGACATCCGCCCTGTCATCCTCTATCCGCCCATTCCAGCGAACAACTTTGAGATCAAGCCATGCTGGATTCAACTCATTACATCCTCTATCCAGTTCCATGGCTTGAAGGATGAGAAAGCGAGGGTGCATCTTTCCCGTTTTCTGCAGCTGACGCACGGGTTCAAGCTAAACGGTGTCCCTGATGACGCAATCCGCCTTCACCTCTTCCCCCATTCTCTGGCGGGTAATGCTAAGAGGTGGTTGGAGACCCATCCCCCGTTGTCCATCACTAATTGGGGAAGAACAGGGGTCGATCAAGAAAGGGAAGGATCAGAAGATCGAGAGAGACAGCCAGATCGACTGGTTTTCATCCGTATTCTTCTCTTCTTTTTCGTTGGTTTTCCAGAAAGAATGAGGGAGATAAGGTTTGTGCGGCTAGGATTTTAAGGGTTTTCTTCTTTTATATTTTACTAAATAAAAAAAATTGCTTTTTTTTTAATCCACGTGTCTGACGAGAAATTTCCAACTCAGCATTTTCGTTTGTACAGTCAGATTGTGAAGTAACACCGTTAAAGAGATGGATGGAAGTAACTATTTTGTGTTTTCGAATAGTTATGGTTATATTTGTCAAAAACGTGAAAGTTATGGCTATGGAAGTGTATTTTGCCTAAACTAATTGAATATCAATACTACGAATCAAGAAAATTGAGAGCATTTAAACATACTTTACTGGATAATCTAACACCAATTATTTCATACGCGAACACAAAATATTTTGTTGATAATTATCATATTTTAAAATGATCGATTTTTATGTTGTAAATCAAGTAAAATTTATACAAGATAATTGAAATTTAATTGAATCCATCACGATTGAAGTTTTGGTATAAGAAAAAATAGTGTTTTATTACAGAATATGCATTAACCACTTAATATATAATGTCATTTTGCAAGAAATGATCCATCCGTTACCCACCCACTACTCACCCGCCACCCACCCAAGTTTAGTGGGTTGCAAAAACGATGACCCACACCCACCCACCATATTCACCCAAACATGTAATGGGTGGGTTATAATCGGATGGGTTTGGGTGGGTCTAGTGTTTGACCCGCCCATTGCCCATCCCTAGCTTTGGGTACATCAAACTTGAGAGTTGAAAACAGTCCAACTATCCATGATTCTGGGCTCGTACTCTCCTAGCATATCAATACCCATAGGTGTAGATCTATGTGAGAAGATGTATAGTTGCAAGGCAGGACAAGATGTGATCAAATGGCTCGACTCGACATGAAAAATAAAAACAATATTAGAAGGAGAGAATAGAACTCGTACCTGGTCCTTTTTGAAGTTTTGCGACATTTCCCCTACAATAGTGCCAAAATTTGATTCATCATGTTACGTGTAAGTAGACCAAATTTTCCTAGCCATAAGACTATGAACGTATTTCCCTAGGGCCTCTCGCAGAACCCTTACTTTAGTGGTGAGGTATTGTTCTAGTTGATTTGAAACAATGTACGATGTTGAAGTGTTCCGGTTCTTTTTATAGGTGACAATCGGGCGGATTCGGATCGGATTCAATCGAGGTGCGGGTTAGTCGAGTTTCTGGTTCGTCGGGTTGCAGGTTTATCGGTTCGGGTTCAATCGGGTTTGGGTTCAATCGGGTTCGGGTTCAATCGGGTTGCGGGCAAATCGGGTTGCGAGTTCATTGGATTTCGGGTCGGGCAGGTTGCGGGTTGTTCGGGACAACTCATCGAGTTACTTACTCCTTACTCGCTACCAACTTACACATTTTATTACACCAATTTAAAATATTTTTAATAATTTTTAACCATCATATGTAAACATTGTAATAAGTTTTCTCTCTTCTTTCTCTTAAAAAAATGAAAAGGGTTATAGGTATAATATGCCCCTCTACTATGACGGTTTATCAAACATGCCCTTTTACTATTTTTTACATCAAACATGCCCTGTACTTTGTAAAAATGATCAAACATGCCCTTTTGTATAAATTTTCATCTAAAAACTGTTAACCAAGGTTCTAGCCAAATAATTTCACTTTGAAGAGACCAAGAGAAATAAAACGGGAGACAAAGCTGACATTTTCGCTCTCATTTGCCGATGTCGGGTCGTTTAAATCTCGGTTCAACCATGATTGACAATTTTTTCAATGGAAATTTTAACAGAAGGGCATGTTTGATAATTTTTCGAAGTACAGGGGCATGTTTGATGTAAAAAAAAGTAGAGGGACATGTTTGATAAAACATCATAGTAGAGGGGCATATTATACCAATAACCCAAATGAAAATACAAAAAAATTCTCTAATTTTTCTTTTCATAAATCAAAAACATCAAAATTTCCCACCCTTTTCTTTTCCTATATATCAAAATCACTAAAACTTGAAGCACCAAATTTCCCTCTTCTTTTTTCCTCAAAAAGTCGAAAACATCAAAATTTCTCATTTCTTTCTCTTCCTATAAACCAAAACACCCAAATTCTCTCTTCTTGTTTTTCCCAAAACTTGAAACACCAAATTTCTCTCTTCTTTTTTCTCAAAAAAGTTGAAAACACCAATATTTCACACTTCTTTCTCTTCCTATAAATCAAAACACCAAAACTCTCCATTCTTTCTTTTCACAAAAATTAAGCATCAATTTTCCCTCTTCTTTTTCCCCCAAAAAGTTGAAAACAACAAAATTTCTCACTTCTTTCTTCTCCTATAAACCAAAGCATCAAAACTCACTCTTATTTCTTTCTCTTATTTCTTTTATTAAAAATAAATAATTTCAACTCAATATCATTTTTTGAACTTTCCTTAATAAAATGAAAAAACAGTTTCTTAGTCTTACAACAAACAAACTTTCTTTCCTAAAATTTATATAATATATAACATTCGGGTTGCGGGTCGAGTGGGTTTGCGGGTCATTGACTTTTAGTCCATTGGGGTTGCGGGTCGTGTTAGTCGGGTTGGGTTCTGTTTTGACACCTATAATTTTTTTAAAACAAAAGTAAAAACTAAACTAAGTGCAGGAAAGTAAATCTAAAGGTAATTGGATGGACGAGAGAGGAGAGAAGGAAGGTGTTGCATAGGCAAGCTCTCCCTAGGCCTCTTAGTCACGTATCCCTCGATATCTAACAATATATGAGTTGTTGATTTCTTATTCCGTTAGATCACACCTTGTGTCGAAGCATTTGCCCGAACTAATGGGCCACAAGGACCCTACGGATTCCCTTGAGGCATCACACCATTCGATCGAATGAAGATTGATCGTGTAGGACTGCCATTTCAAGTCTTAATCCTGCACGACTGGGATTTTGATCCTTGCACCTCGAAGGAGTTCAAGGTCGACTAAGCAATCATTCGAATCGACAAATAAGCAAATAGAGAAAATCAAGCATCAACACATATGAAATAAAACCATCGTATTAAGCCAAAAATTGAGTTTTACATGACTAGAATCCCCTAGGGTTCACATACCTATGCAATTATACGAACTAGCCAACTTGGGGAAGGGTTTCTAGGAGATCATCGATCGAAACAAAGTCCCTGAACACCACTAGAATCAGCGTACATAACAGAGAAAACAGGTCCAGGCCACCCTTTATGGCGTCGATTCCTCCCTTGAGGTTGGTTTCGCTCTAAGTCAGGTGGGTTGATTTGTCGGCAAAGTAACGGCCTTTCATTAACCTCTCGTCTCCTCCTTCCCAAGTTCTACCTTTAGAGCTCGATTTATAGGTGTTCAAATAGGGTTTTCTGGGAAGCAAAATTCATAGCTCCTACGTCATCCAGCCAATCATAAACCTCCAAACATGTGGCCAGCGAATAAAGAAGCTCTTAGGCATCTTTCTGACGAAGGAGAGCAGCTCCGTAAAACGGTGGCACAACTCTATTTTCCTTCATGGGTAGGTGTTCTTGGTGCCATTTCTTTAAGCTCGTGTACTCGTCGAACCTGGGCTCCATCAACTGGATCTCGATGTCTCCTTCGACTGCCAAGTGGTCCACTAGCCTACTTTAACTTGAAATTGCACAAAGCGCTACCAAAAGCACATCAAATCCGCAAATGCAATCCTAGGGGTTGCTAAAACACACTTGAAGCATTCATAACACAAATTCAAGGTCTTATGACTCTAATGATATGAAATGGATGCACTTTGGATCATATTACGAGGGTTTAGAAGACGAAGAGATTGTTGGAACTACGAAAATAGGATTTTGTATAAACATCTGAAAGAACAAGGGGCTCGTTATAGCAAAATCAAATATCAAATAGTATGTCGCAACTTATCTTTTTCCTTTTGTTCGTAGAACTTCTCTGTCAAAAATCTCCTTTCTAGAGTGACAGTAGATCGTAGTGTAGTCCAGGAACTCTCTAGATGAACCTCCATAGGACTAGAGGTAACATAATTTAGATCCCTGTTGTTCGTGTAACACTCTCGTTCGAACATTGTTTTGAAAGGTGTGAACCGAGTAACTATCATTTGGTTTTTTTATATGTTTGTTGCTTTTCTTGAGAACAAGCGTATTAAACACACGTGTTTCCACAACGAAACACGTGGTGGTGGATTGGGGTGAGGGTTTTGGTTGGAATTGGTGTTGGTGACTATAAAAGTTTTAGGGATAAAATGGACAATATCCAATGGTCCGATCAAAATGATTAATTTTGTTTATAATATGATAATTTATTTAAATATGGTGTTAATGGCTTATCACTTTCTTCGTATGTTATGTTGATTCCTATATAAATCGGTACATAAACAGATTATACCCTAATTGGACCATACCAGGCGCGGAACCGGTGTAACGGTCTAAACCGATTTTACAACATTGATTTGATGCAAGGATTAAAATACCGTACCGATGGTTTGACCTGAAAAACCTCTTACCAGAAGCAAAACTGGTAGGCGGTATTTAGCGGTATAATACGATTGAACAATGAGTAAACCACGGTTTTAGTATAACATACCTTACCGCTTAGTTTTCCTATATGACCTATTTCAATTCTTGGTTTGATGTAACAAGAAGCCGAAACGCAGCGTCCCAAGCAAAGCAGGGAGTTTTTCTCTCCCGAATGTTCCAGGTCGGCCTCGAGTTCCCTGCCCTTCGCACACATCTTCAATCCACAACCCCAGTGTTTGGTGTCTTTTCTGCAGAGTATAAAGCAAAGAGGAAAGACCTGCCGCTACCGCACAGAACCGCCGTCAGATCCCACATCCACACTCCAAGCTTTCCTTTCGCCCGCTATTTCTCTCTATTCCAACTGCAACCTTCAGTCTTATCATTCTCAGGATGAGGTAATAGCTTCCTACGTTTGCTCTATTGTGGCAACCATTCTCTGTTTTAATCGCTAGTGTTGATCGCTTCCAACTGTGTGTGTATCTGTAATCCTGTAATGTATCGGGGAGCTGCTTGTATATATTCTATATATGAAGACACGTCTCGAAAGTTTGATAATTTAAGCTGGTTAGATCGAGGGGTTTATGGGAATTCTGCGTTTAGATAGTCAATCTAAGGGTTTTAGGGTTTCCCTTGTTAAGTTTTGCGTGAGCAGTTCTGTTGGTGGGATATCAGCATGACTGTATCGCTACTCAAAAAGATTACTAGGTTGGTGTTTCAGTAGTTAAACATTGTAGATTATTGTTATTGGCTCATTTGGGGTCTATTGTTTTCGGGTTTGAGTATTTGGAGCGGAGGATCCAGGTTTCGGTAGGGTAGGCGGGTTGCGTTGGATTTGTCGCAGAGAACTTTAATTGTTGCTGCAGATCAGGCTTTCGGGGTTACTATTTTAGGACTAGCTGATTAGGGTTCATGACTGGATTTAAGGAGTCGGGTTGAAGTCTAGTCAGTTGTATGTCTGTCGAGTGTGAACAAATATCGTAGAGGATGCCCCCACCCCGCCCTTACTACAGAAGTAATTTTGATCAAGCAGAAGAATCTGGAACCTCTTTAAGGTATTAACTTCGAGATATGACGAACAAGGGTTTGGCTTAGTGGTAGTAGCCTAGAATCTGGAAGTCTTAGGTTCGAATCCCTTAAGTAGTACCTTAATGACAACAAAATGAAACCTATATCACCCTTATAAAAAAAAAAAGATATTAGAAATCGGTGATTAGTTGTCCATTTTTCTGATGATTCTCCAATTGTCTGGCATGTTAACCTGCACTTAGATGCCGTGAAGTCCAGTCCTTTGTGAGATTGCTTTGTTCACTATTCAACTCTTCACTCGCATGAAAATAGCAGTTACTGCTTAACTAAAATACAGATAGAATTTTCACCAGAAGAAAATACAGATAGAATCAATGAAGTAGATGTTTATGGTATCTTCTTTCAGTTATTTTGTGTGGATAAGCTTAGCAATCAATGATAAATTTTAACTGTCTCCCAAAGTTTGCCTTCACAAACGTTTAGGTACAATTCTCTATTATTATGCATACTTGCATCATGTTGTTATAGCATGAACAACTTTACAACAATGGATAGTTATAGTATTGTGTTAACTTCTCTTATAAATTTTAACTGTTGCAGCCGGCACCCAATTTTGAAATGGGCACAAAGAAGCGATAAAGTATATCTCACTGTGGACTTAGCAGATGCTAAAGATGTCAAACTCGAGCTTGAACCTGAGGGAAAGTTTATATTATCAGCCGTTAAAGATGGGTCCGACTATGTCGTAGATCTTGAACTGTTCGACAAAGTCAATGTTGAGGTACTTGTACCTAGGGTGACTGCTAATATGTTAAGCTTTCTAATAGACAACAGGGTACTAACTTGGTATCTTTTAACAGGAGAGCAAATATGTCGTTGGCCCGAGAAACATCGCATATATCATAGTCAAAGCTGAGAGTAACTGGTGGCCTAGGCTTATTAAGCAAGAAGGAAAGACTCCTGCATTCCTGAAAGTTGACTGGGATAAATGGGTCGACGAAGATGAGGAAAATGGTAAACCAAATTGGTACCTTGATCTTTAGCCATCCATGAATTTTATTTTGTCGTATCTCATTTTACTGATGTATCCCTGCTCTTATGAGATCAGATGTAGGAGGTGGTGCTCCTGGTGGCATGAACTTTGATGACATGGATTTCTCGGTAAGTTTGAAGGTTATGCAACCGTGTAATACATGTCTAAGTTCCATATTTCTGAGTCGAACGCTTTTGTTGCTACATGGTCCTGCCAGTTACTGCACTCAAGTCGGTGGGATTCTGGATTGCAACTTTTTAAGCCAGGGGGGTTTTAATTACTGATTGGTTTTAGGTCAGGGTAGCATCTTCAGGAATTAAGTTGTAGATCATATGGGAGAAAAATCCTATTGGTATATTGGGTACAAATGGAGTCCTTCTTTTCGGTCATCTAAGTTTAACCTGCGTCTGTGATATTCAAACCATTGACACAGCCTTTGAGCAGGGTCCCTTATTCTTGTTGATTGCAATATTTTGGTTGCTTGCAGAAATTTGGCATGGGAGGAGGCATGCCGGGCATGGGTGGCAGGGGAGGAATGCCGGGCATGGGAGGAATGCCAGGCATGGGTGGGATGCCGGATATGGGAGATTTCAACATGCCAGAAGGTAAAAATCCTATCTTCATGACCTTTCAATTCTGTGGTTTTTCCCCCCTCTACTCACTTTTCGGTAGCAATGTCCGTATGTTTGCTTCGTGTCCCATTTCGGTCCATCTGGGTTTTGTGGGTTCTCATCGCATGCCCTGATTTTGTTGTTATTATGAGAGCAGATGACGATGACGATGATGATGAAGAAGATGAAGTCAAGAAACCAGAAGCCAAGGAGGAAGAAGGAACCAGTAAATCTGCTCCGGAGGAAGCCAAAGCTTGATTTTCTTTGGAGAAAAACCAGCCTGCAGTGCAGTTAACTCGAGATGGTTCTCCGATCCCATACCGTCGTGCCACCAAATATGAACATTGCCAAGATGTAGGCTCCGTTTTATGAATTTCTGTTTTCTCGGTTGGGGGGGGGGGGGGGGGGGGGGGGGGGGGGGGGGGACGAACAACTGTGGATGGATTGATTTTCTTTGATGGCAAAAAGGGCTCTCTTGTCGGTCAGTTTGGCTAATATGCGGGTCGGGTCGGGTCGATGTGGCAAAATGAAGAGAGAAGGCTGATTGTTTTCGAATGACATAAAAATGTAGTTCAGAGGGGGTTTATCTTAGTTTACGGTTTAAGTAATCAGATCCTGCATAACTTACTGTATGAAGATGATAGTATCCGCTTATTTATGTCGATGCAGTGAGTGTTGCTTGAAGGAGCCTCATCAACAAACCCAGACGGTTGTCAACAAGTTACTACATCCAAGTGTACACTCAAATTAAGCAACTAAACATAGATAAAAAAATATTCAACTCGTGTCTAAAAGCTATACTGCTCAGTGTAGAGAAGCAGCTCCTCCCTGAACTGGGACACAATTGCCATCTAATCCTTTAGCTGCTCCTCGAAATCCGACAACAACGCCCCTTCCAAATGAGGCTCACTAATAGCCTCCTTTCTTGACTTCAATACAAGTTGTTTGCAGCATTTTATCCCAAGTTCCTTGGTCCTTGTTAGTCTTAAGACTAGAGCTACAAGTGAACTTCTCTTGGTTTGAATAAATTAATCGATCCAACAACTTTCGTTTCCGAAAAAGCACTTCAGATGAAGCTGGAGCTGGAACAAGGCACTAGAGCAAGAAACCCACATGTCCTAGTGTCGTCAGTGCCAGCAAAGGGTGTCCTAAACTCGGCCCTTCAATCCTCCAAGCTCCTCGTCGTGAAGGCCTCAATGTAAGTCTAACAGTGGCCATCGTCATTGAGGTCAACTCGGCTCAATATAGCTGAGGGTCCTCTCCTAACATATTCCGACAGGTGAAGAAGAAACTACCGGGATAGTTTCAAAAGTAGAGGCGGACGGTGGCGACCGGGTGGTGTGCCTTGTCTATGACATGTTTGCTTAGGCGTTGCCAGCTACTACTTGTTGTCTGCCCAATTCACCACTGTCGAGTCTGCAAATTGGGCTTTCCGTAACTTCACTAGTTGATGCATCGAGAAAATGATAATCTACATTAATTATACTTCTAAAAATCATACAAAAATACTAAACTGGATTCTAATTCACTTAACAAACTAAAAGACAGCGCACACATTTATAGTAGAACCGAAAAACCTAATCCTTGGTAACTAATGTTGGGTAGAGCTGCACCACTAAAAGAGAACGTACACATTTACAGTAGAACCGAAAAAATTAATCCTTGATAACTAATGTTGGACAGAGCTTCACCAGCTGGAGTACAGCCCACGTCTCATGTTAATGCTAATCGCGTGGTCTTTGGACGAAGACGGAGTATCGTCCTATGTTTATGTGTGATTGATGTGTGTGGAGTGGAATTCAAGCTGTGTTAGCATATTTTACTATGCACCAAAGCCCGGAATGCCGAATTCTCGACCGCTGGGTCTAAACGTGATATGGAAAAAGAGGGTTAACCTAAAATAAGATGGTTTTACATCCCATGGTCTACTCACAGCAGACCCTAGTAACTTCACTTATCACTACGTTCAAGGGGAGGAAAAAATCGATGCAGTTTTACACAAATAGTACAGTTCCTTGCTCCACAAGTTCCTCCCAAGTTGGTCCTTCACCTTCAAGGTTAAACATCACAAACTTCCCTCCTGACTTGGATCCTAAGCATATGTTACAAGCAAACACACCTCTTCTTTGAGGTAAGAGACGGGATTTACTAGAACCGAAGACAACAAAATGCTCCTACCATAGCCCATAGGTAGTCATGGCGTAATGGATCAATTCCGCATCGCTCGTTGGTTCACTGATAATAGACTGCAGCAGTCAAATCACCCTAAGAGATATCGCATCCTGAGTAAGTTATCCTGCATTGCAAAAGAAGAGGAAGACCAGAAATTAACTGAGAACTAATGTTAAAAATAAAAAAAGCATGCATAATGAGATCACAGCACCAACGAAACTCGGAACATTCTCTAGGGACAAGGGCTGATCACTAAGACATTGAAAACTGAAGCATGAGTGTTTGTGAAGACTGAATTTTCTTCAACGCACAAAATCATTGAATTTTCAAGTTAGGAAGACTATCTTGTGTACTGTCAGGTACCCTACGGATATAGGAAGTTTTTACTCGACTAAATTGCATATGCAACCATTCCTGACTTATTCCAACAGATAAGCAATGCACTTGAACCAAATAGTAAAATCTATAACCACCGTCCTCTATCAGATAACTATCAAAACATATGCAAGTTGTTAATCAAACACAAAACACGCATTACGAAACCTAACCATGCAAGTTGTTGTCTGTGGCATCAGCCTCAAGATGACAAACATCAAGCAGAGTATTGTCTTCAAGCATCAACAAATGAAGGATGAAAATGGACTTAGGAAAAGATGTAACTAACCTTATTATCGGAAGGACTACCAACACAATGGGTTTCTGATCAAAATACATATGATCAGAAAAAATAGCCTTTGCATCTGGTAGATCCACATAAGCATTTCTTCCTACCCTGTCCATTGTTACCCCCAGGAACATCGGCGTGGGGCGTCCCATAATCATATGTCAACTCTGTCATAGGTGAAATATGTCTCATTGCAAAGAAAGCAACATTCAGATAGGTTTCACCATTATTCTCATACACAACAGGTTGCCAGAATGTGTTTGGCTCACAACTGTGATTCATGAACCGGGCCACATTTCCAACATTTTTTGCACTTATGACAAGAGGGTATGGGATATCATATTCCTCATTAGTGTCATTAAGATCCTCCTCTACGAACCCAGGTTCACAATTCCACCTGAACGAATCATAAACCCGGGTTGTATCAAAGACATAATCATCACTATACTCTCCTTCTCCATTAATAGCCTTGTTTGTTGCTTCACCCGCATAAACACATATAAAAGTGCCAGCACGAATAGGATCCCATGACCTTAGTCCCCAACCCCTATCCTTTGTTTTGAAAACTTCCAAGTGAACTTTCAGACCAGTCTGAGACACACGGTTCTTGCAGTTCGCTATGCAAGGACATGTAGGACCACATTCATAAACTAAGGGCTTCCTAGACACGAGAACTCCATTGCCAATATATGGGGAATGCCCCCCATTTTTTCTCATGCAAGCGCAGTTATCATCACTTGATTGGCATGCATTACGGCAGTTGCAGCCAAAAGAAGGCTGATCAGATAATTTAAATGACTTGGAATATCTAACAGAAGCGAGATACGTGAAGCAAGTAGGCCCTCTTTCTCCATCAACATCATTCACAAGCGAAACCGGTATAGTTTCAGCTGCTGAGGTGAGGTCGGGCAAAATCAGTCCCACTCTCGAAGAAACTGACTCTTTCCACTCCGCCACAGATTTCCAGATAGAAAAGGCACTAGGTTGACCAGACATCCTAACAATCTTATACTTGAATATATTGCAACCCGTTTTCGCCTTCTCCACCCATGATTCCTGAATTGTATAAAGTCCATCATATATATAAACCTTTGTTGCTGGACCATTGGCATCTTTCAGGCCCCGAATGACCCGGACTTCATTCCCCTTCTGTAGACTCCTCTCCAATGCAAGATTACCCCTCACCAGCTTCTGATCGGATGCTTCCTTATTCTTGTTGGAGCTTCCACCATGACCACTATAGATAAGGACATCCGTATCATCTGCAGCATTATCATAGTTACCAGATGAAACGATGCTCGTAGCTAGAGGCTCATCCTCTCTATCACTCCTTACAATCATATAATCTATGCCAGCCATAGGCTGACCATGCAATCCAACCAAACACATCTCCATCCGGAAGAAGAAGATGTCACCAATCTCCACTCCAGGGACATGTCCAGTTCTCTTCTTAGAGTTGGTCCTTATGTTGTTGGTCATTAGGATGGCGCTAGCTTTTAAATGAGCACTCTTGCTTTTTCCATTATGCTGCGCGTCCTTCACATCCTCTAGTTGGCTAACCTTTCTCCTTAGAGCTTCAAACCTCATCAGAACACTAAGAACAGTACTTCTATCGCCGTCTTCCTTTTGAGCCTCAGTGATCCCCAAAACAACACTATCATTAGGAACAGGCAGCAAAAAGTCATCTGGTCCCTTCTTGACCCTTTTGGGAGTAGGTGTGGTCCGGACGGCAGGTCGACGGCCAGCGCGCTTAGGAGGACCAGAGGGAGAAGCACCACCTGTTCCATTCTCATGGGAGCTTGGTTGAGGAGCTCGGAATGAACGAAGTGGCACAGCTGGAGTTTGGGGTGCCTGATTGGGCTCAGGGCCGCCTCCTTGTTGTGGAGAGAAGGGGTAAAATGGAGCAAACCCGGGTGGGTAAGGACCAAAAGGAGGTGAACATGCAAATGGAGGACCTTGAGGATTGGATGGAAACACGGGGGTCAAAGTACGAAGGGGTTTCACATCTAAAACCCTTGATTTGTCAATGGAACCTGAAGCGGGAGTATAACTGAAGGCCCCTGACCCTCCTTCCATTGCTAATACCAAACAAAATCCAATTAAGAAAACCGCCCGCTGAACAACCCCAAATTCACAGATCGAAACAAGAAACCGAGATAAGCCGCCTCGGCTTTTTCACAAATTATTCACGGGCGACAAGCAATTCTTCCTTTTTCCCACAAACCCTTCCTGCAACAAGCAAAGAATTTTCATTTCAAACCCAGAGAACCCCAGAAATGGAAGAAAATAAATCAACTTTATGCAAGATCTTCACCCGGGGAGCCCAGACGGGTGGTTCCAGATACCTCCACAACATAAGTTAATCAAAAGTCGGAGAAATGAAGAGAGTTGAGATCGGATTTACCTCTTTCGTGGATATGAAAGGGCATGCAGGAAGAGCAGAGCGAACCAGTGGGAGGAGGCGAGAAATGATGAAGGAGAGAAGAGTTTTTCAATTTTTACAGTAGTTGTTTTCCGTTTCGTTTGTCTTAGAAATATAGACCGGCAACTGGCAAGTGGAAAAAAGATAGAGAGGTTTGTTATTCAAACATAGCTCTATGTAGGATGACAATAGGTCGGGTTAGGGGTGAAACCTTGTCCCGGAAGATCCACTGACCCGTCCCGTCGGGACGGGTCAGTTTGTCTACAGGGACAGATTAGGGACGGGTCATTTGTTGACCCTGCAAGGGTCGGGACGGGTCGGGACAACTTAGGGACAGGTCACGTTTTGACCCTGTGACCCTTAGCAACAACAAATATCTCATACTTCATTGGACCTTTTTGTAAAGTTTTAAAAGTTTATGTACTAATTTGTAAAAATAAAAAATTTTGGGTACCAAAACGTAATTTTACCATCAAAATTTATGGACTTATTTGTAAAAAAAATAAAATTTAGGTACTAAATTGTAAGAAAAAATAATTTTGGGTACCAAAACGTAATTTGTAAAAAAGTAGTGTGTTGATTAGGGTCGACCCACTGACCCGGCCCGTCCCGTCCCGTCCCAATCCTTGAGGGTCAGACAGGGTCAAGAAGGAGACAGGGACGGGACGGGACGGTTATACATCTTGACCCTTCAGGGACGGGTCATACAGGGACAGGGACGGGACAGGTAAATTTTCAGCCCTAGGTCGGGTTAGGTCGGATTTTGCCAAACCCAAATTCAAATTCATGAGTTTATCCGTAAAAAAAAATCTCGGGTAAAATCTATTGAGTTTGAAACACTCAAACCCAACCCGCTGGATATCTGCGGGTTCATGGGTATCCATGGGTTTTTGTCGTAAGAAATTTACAATAACAAGTTCCTATCAAAATAAAATTCAAATATCAATCTCTCAATACATATTATCCATATATAAAACACCATTTTATAAAATTCAAACAAATCACAAATTAACTACACATAAACAACATGATTAATTGAAAGCGTCTTCCTCCCTGTAAATTAAGGGGTCGTTTGCTTCATGGATTTAAAAATGAGAGTTTTGTAATTTAAAAACCCAAGGATTTATCAAGGATTTGTGGCATCATGGATTTGTAACAATCATTTGTTTGTTGAGATGTTTTTACTACTTGAAGTCCACAAACATAAAGAATATTAGTTGCTTAGAATATCAACCTCATTCTACACAATTAGAAAGAAAAAATTAGATATGTCTCCACAAACATAAAGAATATTAGTTGCTTAGAATATTAAATATACCGGTAAAATTAATTATATGGGTATGGGCGAGTATCGATGGGGCGGGTATACCTAAACCCAAACCCAACTCAGTCTGTTGAATAGTGAACGAGTTCAAACTCGAACTCAACCCAAAACCCGTCAACACGAATTTTACCCGCGTTGACCCGGTTGGGTTGGATTGGGTACCCGTGGGTTCGGATTTTGTTGCCATACCTAGCTCCATGTGTCTATAAATCAAGGTTGTCTAACAGGCTTGGGTTGTTGACCGGGCTGAGCAAGTAAGTTAAAAATTAATGGTTTGAATGGTTTAGTTTGATGTAGTCGGTTTAATCCGAACATATAAAAAAATTCATTACATTGTACATATATTATACCAAATTTCATTTACTATAGAGGTAATAACATATAATACATTAGATCGTAGTTCATACATAAATTCACCATATAGTAAAAATTCAAGCATACTTAAATACATCATATAATAGGGACAGATTACGGTGATTACTATTTTATAGTAATCGCCGTGGTTATTAAGGGCAAACTGGGTATAACAAAAATTTATTAATTATCTTTTTGATAAATTATATTTAAAAAAAATTACATAAATATATTAATACAATTTTTTCTTTTTCTTTCTCTCACTTCCACAATTTTCAGTCAGATCTCTCTTCCTTTTTCTTCTCAATCTTTTCTTGATTTCATTCCGCCAAACTAATATTGCTGCAACAACAATACAATAAATCAATACCAATCCATTAAAAAAATACTACCACTGCATAAAACACTAATATCATTCGAGAAATAGAAACACTACCATTTCACAAAACATCAATACCATTGCAGATTTAATCAATACCAATGGGAAAAAATCAATACCAATGCGACAAAAACAATAACAATGCGACAAAAAAAAAACAATACTATACTGTTTCATCAAACAAACAACCAACCACTACCAAACCAAAAAAAAAAAAAGATCTAGGTTTTATATATATCTACAGTGGATAGAGATAGGGAGGGAAGGAAATTGCC
The DNA here is from genome assembly GCA_964030455.1 of Linum trigynum. NCBI lineage: Eukaryota > Viridiplantae > Streptophyta > Magnoliopsida > Malpighiales > Linaceae > Linum > Linum trigynum. The sequence goes on along the minus strand of OZ034820.1, from coordinate 8,800,922 downwards.
GTCCATAACCATCTCACCCCTCCACCATGACCGTCACCCAGAGAGCTCCACCATGGCCGCCTCAGAGAGAGAGAGAGAGAGAGAGAGAGAGAGAGAGAGAGAGAGAGAGAGAGAGAGAGAGAGAGAGAGAGAGAGAGAGAGAGAGAGACCAGCGGGGTAGCAAGAGGGCTGCCCGCCGACAGTTGGACGGTGGCTGAGGTTGCCTGCGAACGGAGAAAGGGAACAACCAATACGGGAGGTATTAACGGCAATGGAGAATGGAGTTATAGTAGGGTTTAGATATAATATATAGAAATTAAATCTTTAAAATATAGAAATCAGGTGTTGTATTTTTTTTATCCTCAAAATTACCCTTAATCTAATCTACACCGTCAATTTAAAATTAGGGTGAAATAGAGATAATTAAAGGTATAGATTATTTTAGTAGTCACCGTGATTACTCAATTTTGAGTAATCACCCTAACTCATTCCCATATAACATCAATATTCAAATGTTCAACTTAGAATTTCAAATAAACAATAAATAACTCAATCTTCAAAGATAAAAGCATTCATCTCCATTTCCATTGCATCAACGATAAGAGAAACGTCGAAATCAATTTTATGGGCACATCATACTCAAAGTCTTGTGCATCAATCTTAACGCAAATCGTGGTTCTGTGAAATTATGGAAAATGAAGGGGATGGTTCCCTAGAGAAACTAACTACGGAGATGTGTAAGATATGGGCGGAGCGCAATAATACTCTTTTCAACAACAAGAAACTTGAGGAAGCATCACGCCAGGTCAAGGACCCATAATTATTACCATGAAGAGCTTCTGTTCCATTAAATACAACTCTGAAAGTTAACCTCCCTACCTGTTAGGTAAAAACCAATTTCGGACTCCCAACCCACTAGGAGCATGGATCGTGGCAAGGTAGGTGGAGTTGACATGTCCAACATTGGTCGTTGTTCTGGTGATGGTCTGGGTGGCAGCGGCACCTCGATCGCTGCGGCGTCGAGCCTGCTGTGGTCATTGTTTGTAAAGTTTGATGGGCAAGTGAAGTTGGTGCGTGGAGACAAAGAACTTATGTCTTTGTTGGACAATCCGTAGTAACAGAGGAACCGAAGGTAATCTAGTGTTGTTGTACAAAAGACCAACCCTGGACTTAGATAGGGTTGATTTCTCCAGCTCCTCTCTCGTGCGGGTTACTCGATTGTCTTGAGTTGTTCATAATTAGTTTCTCTAGATCGTTGAATACAATTGTTGTGTCACAACACAAGACATTTCATTAAAATCTCAGGACTACCATGCATTGTAGAGTACATGGGTTTTAAGAAATCATGTGTTTTTTGATGAGATAGAAAGACTGTACTTTTGTGTGCAGGGATTATAATGAACCTTACTCGATTGAGTGAAATACATGGTTTGTGTATTACTTCAGACAAGAAAATACAATCAACTATTAGAAATAATGTATTCTCAGGATTACAGGAGGCAATCCCTAGTTACCAAATAAACCCTTAAACTAATTTTTGGGAACTTCGTCCCAAAGAATACTAATTATTATATCATTAAGCCGCAAGTAATCTAATGATAATTACTGTTCATTACGATTTTGTCGGGCCACTGTTCACGAGTTTTTATTTAATTTTTAATGGGGTTTTCTGCTACAGCAACCCTACTGTGTACCTCCCTACTCCATATATTTAATTACCTGCAGCTAGCTAAGTCATTAAACTCTATGTTTTGTATTTGCTGCTCTATTATGCCGATACACCTTCCGTTGTTCCACCAATACAAATCTTCCATTGAATTTTAGAAAAGTGATGGTGAAATTCCCTCCGTAGATCTCCCAGAGGCTGGCCAAACTTCTCTTTATTTTCACACCAAAAACTCAAACTAAAACCCATCTTATCGTCTTCTCAAGCGCACAGCCCCTAGAATTTAAAGCATCAGAGGCGGCTACAATTATTATTCTTCTTCTATCTATCTATCTTAGAATTCAAAGCATCAGAAGTTGCAAAAGGGGGCTACAATTTCTTCTTCTTCTTCTATCTAGGGATGGCAATGGGTCGGGTCGGGGACGGATAGTGCATATCCGTTACCCTACCCAAAGTAGTTCGGGTTTTACCCATACCCACATATGAAACGGGTAGAAAATTAAAACCATGCCCATACCCGTTAGGATTTCGGGTATCCACGGTTATCCATGGGTAATGATTTCTCTTCATAACTCCAACTAATTTATTAACATTCACACGTATTCTCACATTACGCAAGAGGAAAAGTATGACAATAATTCACTAGAATGAAGAAAATTAATTAAAACAACACAATTGCATGAAAATATTATATTTATATGCTAAATATAAAATATGTTAGAGAAAAATAATGACTATTTCTAGACAAAATACATATGTATGTGTATAATCGGGCGGGTTCGGGTTGGATACTGAGAAACCCATGCCCATCCATTACCCGCAATATTCGGGTTCGGGTTTTACCCGTACCCACTAAATATCCTTCGGGTTCGAGTTTTACCCTACCCGATTAAGTCGGGTTCGGGCGGATATCCACGGTTATGGATATTTTTGCCATCCCTACTTCTATTTATCTATCTATCTATCTATCTATGGACCAAAGAGACCAGAATTCTTCTTCTTCTTCTTCTTCTTCTATATATGTATCTATGGACCAAAGAGACCAGAACTAGATGTATCCTATGATTTTACCATTCAGAGCTCTATGAACGTAGGTTTCTGGTTGAAGAATGGGATATCTACTGAAATCATCTATCTGGAGCGCCATGGACAAGGATGTTTGGCGAAATAGGTTGAGGCATCAGTGAAAGAGGCTTTGCCGTCGTTGGATGACAGATCAGAAGGATGCACTTCTTATGCCAATCAATACCAACAGCTGATATGAAAAGCTTTCTCCTCTCCTGTCCCCACTTGGAATCCAGCAACCACCTTTCACCTTGAAATCAACTAAAATTAATCTCCTATCACAACTAGCATCATCCTAACAGTTAACTTATTCCTCTTTGTGAATGGGATCATCATTATTTCACCATTTTTCTTATTGTGTAAAGTGGATTTTTATGGAGGCCAAGTGTCATTTGCTGCTTCTCCAAGTGTCCATAGAAGTACATGCGTGGCTTATGATGAGAAATCATGGGCATTTGTGGATATATTTTAGATGAATAATCCAATGTATTCATAACGGTATCGGATGTTTGAATCGAAAAGTTAGTGGCCGATAGTCCTACAATTAATCATTATAGAATCATTGATTAACCATTTATAGAACCGTTTATACGTTAGCATATAAAAGACATATTATTAGTATTATTAATTCGCCAGTTTTGCTTAAGGGGTCCAGTAGGCCGCGGGCAGGTGTACCATAAGCCTCCTGCCACCCAATCCCACAAGATTTTTTGCGCCCAATTATTTGCTTCTGCTCTCCAATCTTTCCTTGGTCTCCCAGCATAGGCTGACTGGCGGCGACGCAAGTTCTTCCCCTTCGGTCTTCCCGGGTGTATCATTGGAATTCGATCTATATCGGTTGCCTCTCTTTCTATCCCACCGGAAACATCGCAAGCAAGCGGTCCGGATCACCGCAAGTCCCGAGCGCCCTCTTTCTTTCATTTCAAAATTCCCATTATCGTTTGTTTCCTTCTCATCATTGTCCTTCCTCTCCAATTGCCCATCCGTGATTTCCCCCGTCGACCGACTGGCGATTTGACCTGTTGGATCCCCTGATTTTATCGTTGTGCTCCTCCCGTCTTCTGTTGGTGGCTGGCCAAATAGCAGCTATTTCCCTTCCGAATTCGTAGAAGCAGAGTCAATCGATAGAAGCAGAGGCCAACAGAGAAGTGCCCTGTGTATCGTACTGATTCTCTTCTCTGCGAAATCAAAGCGACCAAGAGAGCCTAAGTGGTAAAGAGTCTGAACAACTTCATACCGGATCATGGATTGCCAAGTCCCAGCCATTTTCATACGGGTGGTTTAATTTATGACTCTGCTTTTCCAATTGTTCATCTGTGATTTCATCTCCTTTCACTTTTGCCCCGATCGAAAGATGGCGGTGTTTGAGATTTGATTAGTCCAGATGGATAGAAAGAGAAAAGGACAGAAAGAGAAGCGGGTGGTTGTAGAAAGATTAGACTGTGGTTCAACCAAATTTGTTGCTCCTCTTAAAACTTAAGAGCGTTTGTTATCTAATTTGGTTCATTCTAACCTCCAGTTGTACATAAATATGTGCATGAATTACACGTTGCACCAAAAACTTGACACTTGGGCACTTAATTACCAGCATGGAATCATTTCCTTATGATACCTTTTTTATTCTGGATCAGTTAAAATAAGATGCTATGTTTCTTTCTTCATTAATTCTTTTCTTTCATCTTACCATAATACCAATTTCATGGTTTTAACTTTTATCTAATGAATGATACACAATTGCTATGTAAATGTTTAGATTATTATTGAGTTCGTATACGTTCGATTGTCGAATATATATGTTCCCGTTTTCATTCGTAGACCGTAGTATTCCAACTTGAGGGAGAATTTGTACTCTTGGTCCAATCGAGGTTCTTCACCACAACTGATAACTTGAGTAGCGAACTTTGGAGTTGTGTTTACTCTTCCAAATCAAGCATTGTTGGGCATTCAAGAAGATAATCGGAAATGAACGAAAATGGTCATTCGGAACGTTGTAAACAAATTAACAAATTTAAAGGATATTTCTATATATATTTCGTAACTAATTAAAATTACACCAAACAATACTTTTAGATCTTTACCAGACAATACTTTTAGACCTTTAGCAGTCACACGCTGCTCATTCCATTTATATTTTGCGACATACCCGCCGCAACGCGCGGGGCATTATTCTAGTAATACACTAATTGAAGAGTAAAATTATCACTAACCATATAAAAATTCGAATACATATCATCTATCACCAAAAAGTTCTGGCAAAGTATTCAAATTATCTAAAAAAACAAACAAGTTTTTATTTATTAATTAAAGTTAGTAATCGAGGTGACAATTGATAGTGTACCACATAAAGCTGACAAGGGGGTGGGAAATGAAGAAAAGAAGTATAAATAAAATTAGTGATTGTTGTTGGATAATCTTAGTTTATGTTTAAGTATTTATTTTCCTTTTTTTTTGTGGTTAAAATTATGGATAAGTTAAACGGGGTGGTTCATCTTATTTCATGTCAACCTGTTAAAAATTGTTGGGTTTATTTTAACTGTCCAATAAAATAACAAAACCACTATTGTAACTGATTTATTGATCCTACTGATCGAGTCGTTGATCGGCTTCATATCTTATAAGCATGAAAACATTACTAGACACTTAATAGTGGACAAAATTTGATGAAATATAATATTAGATTGAGCCCTTTTTTTGAGTTGGAAATGAGAGTTCAAGTAATAAAGAAAAGCTTTCCGCGAGCTAAATATCGTGTCATTATTTTACCATTCAATATTATAAGTCTTATTGGTTTTGTTGTGATCTTTATGAAAGTTATATTATTGATGTCTTATAAATCAAAGATTAAAACTTAAACAGTTAAGAAATCCAAGATATATATACTCATGTCTAAAATCTATGTTGAATATTGTTCCTTATTTTCGCAGCAGAGCGCGGGCTAATTATCTAGTACAATTTATAGGGCTAAAACATGCCAGCTTAATCTAACAGAACACAAGTTACATGTTGTTATTAGTGCAGATTTAATCATGGAAGTTTTCCATTTGGGATGCACAGATTTGATGAAAACTGCAGCACCAGCCACATCAGGGCAAGCCATGGAAGTTCCTGATCTCAAAACATACCAGGACAACTTCTATCCTTAGGAGGAAGGGCAACTAAAATGGAAACCCCAGGGGCCATTACACCAGGCTACAGCCACAATTGCACATTATCAAAATGGTGTTCAACAGTTAATCAGTCCTTCTATTAAGTTCTAGATTGAAATGGGAAGTTGACAGAGAATGCAAACATGAGAGCTAGCTAAGCTAGTGACCTTCAGAATGTTTTCGATTAGGGGTACAGGTCCTCTAGATGAGACATACGCCAGATATGGAGCCCGTCTATATCCTAGTACATCAACTACTGCCAAGATGGTCGCTTTAGGGTTCTTGTGACAAGATGATATAGTCAATGTTAATAAAGTAGTAAATTTTATCTATGTAAAGAATGCACTAGTTTTTATACAGGTGGAAAGAAACTTGTGGCCTAGATTTTGTGGTTTGTGGGAAGGATTTTGTGGGATGGGTTTTGTGGAGAGGATTATGTAGTTTGTAGGGAGGATTTTGTGGTTTGTGGGGTGGATTTTGTGGAGAGGATTATGTGGTTTGTGAGGAGGATTTTGTGGAAAAGATTATGTGGTTTGTGGAGAGCATTTTGTGAGGTGGATTTTCTCTTCCCCATTTAATTGCACACATGACTCCCCTTTCCCCTCCTCTCCCTTTCCCCAATTTTTATTAATGACCAGTGTGCCCCTCCTTCCTCTTCTTTTTATTAATTGTGGTCAACTCATTTAAATGAAAAAATCATCCAAATGAAATGTTCTTATTGATTGGAGCTAATGTTAGCACTATGCTAATAAAAAAAAGTATCAGCACACTAGTCTGAAGTCTCCTCCTATTGGCAAATGACTTATTTTTTCATGGAGTCTCATTAATTTCATACATTAATCAATCAATTTTTCACACACTTATGTTTACACATAGTTATATATGTTAGTATATGTGAATAACTGTTAGCATTGCAAATGTAGCTTTATGAGTAAATAGTGAGATTTTTCACATTGGACGAGAGACTTTTTCCTATTACTATACATTTTCAGATTGATTGTTGAACCAATATTATTTTGATTACACCAATTTTTAAATAATAAAAAAGATAAATGAATTTTCAAATTAATTGCGTTCTCCTTCCTTCTTCCTCCTCCTTGTGCCCTCTTCTTTCTCGGCAGACCAGCGAACTTCGAGTGCGGATCTGGTGACTAGGGGGGGGGGGGGTGGTGGTTCCTTAGTCACTTGACTAAGCCCCCCTCAGCCTTTGGATTGATCTAATGGTCCAGATAAATTAATGAATTATTATTAAATGGGAAGGGTAGTTATGGTATTATCAGAAATTCATTAACTCCTATTTTTGGTTTTGTTTTATTTATTATTATTGATTTCTGATTTTCCTCTGCAATCGTCTCCTCCTCTTCCCTTTTTGCGATGTCCAGAGAGAGAGAGAGAGAAAGAGACATGGCGGAGGAGAACCCAGCGCCGGTGGAGGATAGAGATCGCAGCGCCGGTGGAGGAGAGAGAGAAAGAGACGCGCAGCGCCTTCGGTGGAGAGAGAGATGGCGACGACGATGGTGGAGGAGAGAGAAACACCGCCAGAGGCAGATTTGTCGGAGAACGGCAGCGACGGCAACGATGCAAGAGAGGGGGGCGACAGCGGCGGAGAAAGGAAGGAGACCTCGACGGCACCGACAGCGATGGAGAAAGGGAAAGGGAAAGGCGATCTCGACGGAGGCGGCAGCGTTGGAGAGAGAGAGAAAGCAGATCTGGTCGTCGGAAAAACAGAGGAGAGAGAGGTGATAGTGGAGTAGAGAGAGAGGCAGTGGCGGAGAGAGAGAGAGTCGACGACGATGGAGGAGAGAGAAGAGGCGCAGTGATAAAGAGAGAGAGAGGGGGGTAGTTACGGCTGTAAAGTGCATCGGCGGCGGCATCGGTGGAGAGAGAGTTGGCTCTCGACATCATATTTTGTTGTCTGAAGGAAGAACAATGGTTTGTAATGCAAATGTTGTCAGTTTGTATCATTAGTACTTTTGTACATAATATTAGTATGATTTGTATAGTTTGTATGTTTTGTATTATTAATTTGTACATAAAAAACATTACAAACATGGTTAACAAAAATAACAAATATGTTGGACAAAAATAACAAAGCTTACAAACATTACAAAATAACTCAACAAACATTACAAAATAACAAAGCTTACAAACATTACAAAACAACTCGACTAACATTACAAAACATACTAACAGTACAAAATGTCACTACTTTTGATACAAATCAGTAAACTTGTATTACAAATCAATGAATAAGAAGTGTGCAAATCATAACATAAAGTATACAAAATGTCACTACTTATGATACAAATTAGCAAACTTGTATTACAAATCAATGAATAGAAAGTGTACAAATCATAACATAAAGTATATAAACTAGACAAACAAACATTACAAATTACAATATATACAAAATAGTCATATAAACATTACAAACTAGAATCATAAAAGATATAAACATAATCGATTACAAACTAGGCCGACAAAAATTACGAAATCGTCGTTGCATCTCTCTCCTCCACGGTCGCCGTCGCTCTCGTCTTCTCTTGCCGTCGTTGTTCCTCGTCGCCGTCGTCGTTGTTCCTCGTCGCCACCGTCGTCTCTCTCTCTCTTCTCCTCTATAGCCGCCGCTCTCTCTCCTCTACGGTCGCCATCACCTCTCTCTCTTCTCCTCTACCTCCGCCTCTCTCTCTCTCCCCGAACACAGAACACCGTCGACCGTCGTCTCTCACTGCCGTCGTCCCTGACCGCCTTCGTCTCTGGCCGCCATCGTCCCTCGCCGTCGTTGTCTCTATGGATCCATCTCCGCGTGCGACAAACAGGTGAGGGAAGGACTCCATTTCTTTTTTTATTTTAATTACAAAATTAAAATGTATAATTACTTTGTTGTCCTTTCTTAAAATGAATTAATTGTAGCCTTAGGATTTTAATGAGCATGAAAGACTGAGATTGACTTAGCCAAGTGACTAAGGGTACCCCCCTTAGTCACCTTATCTTAACCCGCGAACTTCTTCCTCTTGCTTCTTCTTGCTCCTAAATCAGCAACAGCAGCGGGTCGGCGAAGTGGGGAAATGACCACGACGGCCAGAGTCGGGCTGGTAGGATTCTTTCTCCTTTATCAGCAACGACAATGGGTCGGCGTGCTTGGAAAACGATGGCGGATTTGGGGAATCGGAGTCACGACGTGTTGGGGAAACGACAGCGCCTGCCGGGATCTGGCTGGTGGACGGGACGACAAGGAGCAGAGGGTCAGATGGGTTGAAATTGTGTTTGTTTAGGGATTAGGATTTGAATTTGGGGATAGGGGTGTCAACATCATTTTCACATGATTTAGAGCGAAAATATTTAAATTTTAAGGCGATAAATAGCGATTCAGAAAATTTCAGGCCTATCAATGGTTGTTTGCCTTGATGGTGCCAAAGCTAGGTGCAGCGTAAATCTCAACCCATAGGTGCCGGGCTTTAGTTTTGGGACTCATTGTTTATCACTTCTCTTCTCAAGTTCCATAAAACTCTTATTTACCCTTCATATATAGCAAACGTCAGAAAAAAGAAACATGTAGTTCCATGATAAACAAGACGCTTAAAATAGCGAGGAAGGTGAATTTCAGTAAGGGAAGAAATTCGCAACGAAACTTGATCTAATACAGTAGAAAAATTATTAATTTTCTCGTATCATTAGCATGTACGCGTTGCCATGAGGATAAAGCATTTGCAGAACACTTGCAATAGAGTGAACCTCATAAACGAAAGAAATAACATGAACCAACATCCATTCTGACAGTAACAAACCACTGATCAGAGCCAGTTCCCGGGATACAACTTTGCCTCAAAAGACGTCAGCAACATATGAACGTAGCTAAGATCTTTGTATGCATGATGTGGGAAAGCCTGATGATGTTCTGTGTTCATAAGGGCACAGTCTCTTTTGGAGAATCATGTATATACTATATACATCAGGAAGTGGGGGCGAGTTATTATTCTGACATCATTGGTCTTGTTCTAAACAACAAGCTGCAGGAGGTTTTGATCCAACTTCATGAGGCTTGGTGCTAGCCTCCAAGTTGACTATTGAGAAATTCCAGTACTGAAAGCCGCTGCAGAATAGAAACAAGGGTAACCATCTTCTGTATCAGGACCCATAAACAAAAACAAATTCAACCATAAACTGCATTGAAAATCTTACCCGTTGCTCAAGACCAACTTCTTCGGGTTTTAATGTCAAAGACTTCAGCAATTTTATGGCCTCTTGAAACCCACCAGCAGCATCATCTTCATTGCCTATGCTTCTGTCAACATCAGCAACCTTTGCGAGGGAAACAGCAACGTCTAGGGTCTGCCATTATCAATACGAAGCAAGTAAGAAAAATCACTCAGGTTTTCAGCACTAAGCTAGGACTCCACAAGAACTTGCATGCTGAATCAACCCTTTTGTGTTAAAACATAACTCATGCACATTCAGTAGACATTAAGTCTGATGTCGACTGACTGAAAAAGAGGTACTTACTGCAGTCATTCCAGCTGCAGTATACTCACTGTGTTGAAGATAATGGTATTCGGCTACTAATACAATTCTATACATGGAACGGCAAGTTACACAGGCGACTTCTACTTCAAATTGCCACCAGCAAAATATAAAATTCCCCTACTATCCATAACACTGTTGGGACTCTTTAATATATAAGAATAATAACGAAGAATATAACACAACACATATCAACTTTCTTTAGAAGACAGCAATACGTATGATACCAAAGTATAAGCTTCCATTTAAATGAATAGACATGTAGTTTGGTCATCGTTTCAGAATGTTTCCTATTGATAGCAAGTCGTCACCATAGTCCATAACAGGAATCCGTATATGTGATTTGAGTACATACAAATGCATAGAACATAATCCGCATTACAAATGGGGATAACATGGTAAGATAGTCATCCAACAGCACAAGTAATTAGAAAACAATCCATCAACAGGTGCATATTCCTTGAAAAGAGTTTATCACACCAAGAATGCAAAGTACTCAAGCGCAACCTTCAATAATAACCAATCATACATATTGAGCACAGACTGGTTACCTGGGATGGGACATTAGGATGATGTTGCATGGCATCACGACGCACATTAAGTGATCGCGAGTAGAACGACCTTGCAGCTTCCATGTCTCCAGCATAATACTTCAGATCTCCAATTTTGTTAAGAGAGACAGAAAGTGTGTGTGTGATCTGTACAGAAAATGGATTAAATAAGAAAATTGATAATGATGCTCATTCAAAATAAATCACAAAAGATAGACCATCGCGTACCTCCAGATTATCTGTGGGTAATTTTGTAAGGAACTCAACACTCTCTTCAAAATAATTAATGGCAGAACTAGCATCTCCTGTTGCCCGACTGCATAGAGATAAGGTTATGTTACTAAATACAATTATGAACTACAAGACTCTGGTTCCCAGGCGCAAACTGAAGGGTTTCTAGTTTTCCTTTGATCAGAGTCATTTTCCCTAATCCGTTATCTAGTTTGCAGCTATATTGCTAATAGTTTTGGTTTTTTCTGAAAAATCATGTGACATGAACCGTCATCTCTTAATATGGGGAAGACTAAGACAAACCAGCAGTCACCAAGTGTTCCGAGGACTGCTCCAAGTTGTGAGCACAACTCGGATGTATTGCCCATTATTTCTATCTGTCCCCGGATGTCATCAACACAAAGACGGAGTCTTGATTTGGCACTTTCCACATTTTGAGCACGGAATGCCTACGAATGAAGATATCAAACAATTATTGAAACCATCATGTCACAATACTAAATTGCAGGAAACTGTGATTTTAATGAGCATTGTTGAGAATACAAAGTCCAGAAAAGAGGACTAAAATTACGTACGGAACATTTTTCATGACATGGAGACCTCCATAACTTGATACTCATATTGACTCTTCCAAATGACTCACATATTCAATGAGAGATATTCAGCCAAGTAAAAACAGGTACTTCAAATGTCACGTCAAAAGATAAACAACATAGCATGTTAGGAAGCCAGGCTCACCCTCATGGCTTGTTGGACCAAGAAAGCACCTCTTTCCAAAGACACATCCTCATACACAATCTTTGTATCTCCACCTGCATCTTTATCTGCATCAGTATTAGACCTCTTGATTCTAGCATGACCTTCAATGAAGCGATCAACTACACTTTGAAGATCGGTATCAGCTTCGGTCTTCTCGATGTCAGCTCCACACAAAGGACAGTCCTTGAAGCGCGAGATGCAGACTCTGCATCAGTAATAACAGACAGTTGAGTATCTCCAACTACTTGCAATATAAATTATGACATTTAATGCAACAGTTCAGCTTTCTCAACTTACTTGCAGTATACATGAGAACAAGGAATGCACTTTGAACAGTCAAAGAGAAGTGCTTGGCAGATCATACAACTGAGAGGACCCAATTTGAAGGTCCCGGAATCATATCCAAAGGGACATTTAGGAGAGACGCTGGCAGAATCACTCGACTCTTTCTTTGCCTTCCCCTCATTCTCAGACCCATGTTTGTTCGGACTTTCCCCAAGCTTTTTGGATGATGCATCGTCAGGCCGAGCAGCTTTCACAAACGGGCATACAGGAGTCATTTTGAAAACCGGATATTCTGCACCAAAACAAACATTTGGGAGGTCTGTTTCTTGAAAATTTAACAAAACCCAGCACTAAGAGCAAGCAACCATCTACTGCAATTCTAAAGGTGACGTCTTTACCCAAAATATATCCTAAAAGGAACCGGCTACCTCCTATTTCTTAAAACTTACCCATATCAACGAAACTACTTAGGGGCAAATGAGGGCTTGCAGCTGTACATGAAACTCAAGGTCAGATTTGGAATGTCCCTGAGTGGAAGCTTATGCAAGAACTAAAGGGGGCATCTCCATAGTAAAAAGAAGAAAAAAAAACTAGCCTGTTCCTGAATACCCAATTCAAAAATACAATCACAACCCAGAACTAATTCGTAAACCAAATGCCGTGCGGAACAGAAGACTGTATCACTGGGGCTGAAAAGAAGCAATGGAATTCGAAACACAATCCACGCAGTGGCCAATTCAGGGAAAACGTGATATAGGAAGAGAGAGGGATTCACCTGAGTGGGCAAGCGGGAGAGGGAGAAGTCCGAACCCTAGTTAGGCTTTGTTCAGTTTGAAGCTCGCTTTTGTAATCGATTTCATACAGATGCTTCTGATTCTTCGCCGGTAAAATCTGTATACGCGCTTCCCTTCCTTCACCGCTCCTGGAGGAGAAAAGCCGGATTGCCTTGGGAACAGGAATGGTGGATGTCGTCGGCCTCTAATTTTCCATTTTGTGTTGCGTTGCAATCTATCTGGTGACTGGTGTGAAGAGGGAAAACTTTCTTTCAATACCTGACTTTTCTTTATTCCGAGTCTCAATCCCTGACTTAACTTCATACTTCATAACACTACCCACTTTTTCTTTATTTACCATCTCGCCCTTTATATTAATAATAATATATATAAAGCTAATACACCAGAAATACCAACCTTTAAGGAAAGTTTCATTTATATTACATAACTTGAATAAATATAATAAGGGTGTGTTTGGATAGAAGGATATGAATTTAGTATTTGTGATTTGGATATCTAAATGTCAAATTATTTGTTTGGATATTAATTACATTTAGTATTTGGATTTGTGTCAAATTCATAGGGTGATTTCCAAATACATGTTTAGTTTATTACTTGTCAACTTCAAATACATTTCAACAACTAGTGATTTGAAATTCCTCCTTACAAAAGATTGGACCTATATGTAACATTTTAAAAGTTTAAGTACTATAGTGTGACAAAAAATATATAAAGGTATCGAAATGTAATTTTATCAACAAAAATTATGCATCGCTTTGTAAAAATTTAAAAGTTTAGGTACTAAATTGTAAGAAAAAATAATTTTGGATACCAAAATTTGTAGTAAGTTACCAAAAAATTCAGAATTAAAATAAAAAAAATCTAAAATACAAACAAATTACATTTGAGTATCAAAACAACGAACTTGAATTACATTTATTTCAAATGCTAGTATTTGAAATACATGAATTTAAATACATGTATTGCAATACCTTAAATTTAAAATATACTTATCAAAAAGCAACATAATATTCTATGCAATTAGGTAGGGCTGGGAAAAAAGACCAGACCGTATGAAAAACCATGGTCCAAATCGTACCACACAGTTTGGTCCAGACCATAAACCGTTAAGTTTGGTTTAGTCTGGTCCATGGTCTGCATTATATGGTGTTTTGATCTATTGGTTTGGTCTAGACCGCGGTTTACCGAACCAAACCATGGACCCAGCTGACTTCTCATTACGTGTTAGCAGTCCACTCAACCACTTTCCCAACTCCACAACATTACCTAAGTCACAATCTTAATTTTGATAATCTCGTCCCCTCCTTCATTCACAACCACATTTCAATGGAGAGTAAAGACGATTGTGTCTCCATATGACATTATATTAATGGTGATGACGTTATAGTGAAAGTCGGGATGCTTTGACTTTGTATCTTTGTTATTTACTGAGTTTATGGTGTCAAAATTATCCATGCATGTTGGAATTTATGTTTTAATGCAAAAAAAAATATTTTTTTCTTGGCTATTGATTCAATTTTTTGTGTGGTTGACTAATCAAATTGTTCATTTTTCATTCGGTGTGGTTTATCCAGACCAAACCGTACCGGACCAGACCGTATAGTCTGTGGTCTGGTCTGTGGCCTATACTCTAGCCTCTCGGTCTGGACTATAGACCGTACATATGGTCCGGTCTGGATAAGACTGCACTGTTTCCCAATCCTATAATTCGGGGTCTGCGTCATTTGTGTTACGCGATTTCTATTAACCATTAGAATTAACAGACGCCTAACAGTGGTCAACCTTTGTATGACCATTGATGAAGTGACGCGACATCCAAGTAAGTGACACTTAAGAAATTATTATAATAAAAATTTAATTTTTAGGCTTTCTAATTTTATTTCCAGCCTAGTTGGCTTGCTCTATTTCCCAGCTTGGTCTATCATGAAACAGAGCAGCAGCGCTGACGCGATAAACGCGACCACCGCCACGGATTGGCTGATAGGGATGCAGACGACGGCATGGATGCGTGCAACAGCAAAGGAGATTCGAAGAAGGGAGATTGTGCCCTCCTTCTATCCTATTCTTCTCCGTTCATCAACTTGCATGTTGACCTCACCATTGGATACCCATTTCACCACCCTCCTCCGTCTCGCTTCTCCCACAAGAGCCTCCAAAATCTTCTTCTGTTCTTTGCTTTCTTCTATCTTCGGAAAAATAGCAATAATCAAGCAATCAAAATAATCAAATTATCCAAAATCAATGGTTTTAAACATATCCCCTATCTCAACTCTCCCCGTCGATTCCCTACAGGAAATCAGCGGAAAGAAAAGAATCCATCGCGGCCTAGGAAGCTCCTCCATCAGGAAGACTCAGTTCCATGACGGACACATCAACGAGACCCAGGTGAAATCAGAATCGATCGAGTATTGTGAGGCATCGATGAAATCAGAATCGCGGATGCGATTGAGGGTTGCTTTGAAGGAATCAGAATCGCGGGTGGGGGAGTGGCGGACGGGAAGAATGGGGAGTCGAGATTGATGGTGGTTAGGGTTGGGGTTCCAGCGTTGGAGAAAGCGAGCTTGGATGGGGACGAAGGTGGAGGGAGAGAAGAAGGGGAGGGTGCGGGATGGAATGTATCGAGCGGGAAGAAGGGCTGGCGGAGAAAGCGAATGATAGGGAAACCGTGGAGCGACGGTAGGATTGGGATTTTTGAGGTGAATGGATCAGGTCAGTAACCATGATTAACCCACCCACATCAGCATGACATCAGTATCTCTCTCCTAAAAAGTCTTTTATATGTTCCCCTTAATCTTTAACGGACGATTTCTCTCTAGTTTCAAGTCGAAATTTATTTTTTTGCACAGATAAATCAGATTAAATGTGCTCTTTAAAATGATATCCACTTTGATATATTTTTAGTACAAAAAAATTGAATAATTTTTTACTAGTCATTACCATATGGTATGCTTCTATTTAATACCATGTGGAATGTATCGAGCGGGAAGAAGGGCTGGCGGAGAAAGCGACTAATAGGTAAATAGTGGAGCGACGGTAGGATTGGGGTTTTTGAGGTGAATGGATCAGGTCAGTAACCATGATTAACCCGTCCACATCAACATGACATCAGTATCCCTCTCTCTCCTGAAAAGTCTTTTATATGTTCCCCTTTAATCTTTAACGGACGATTTCTCTCTAGTTTTAAGTCGAAATTTAATTTTTTGCACAGGTAAATCAAATTAAATGTGATCTTTAAAATGATATCCACTTTGATATATTTTTAGTATAAAAAAATTGAATAATTTTTACCAGTCATTACCATATGGTAAGAAAGCATATCATGATGGTATGAACATAATAATATGGTAAGAAGGTTGAATACATGATAGTAGGAGTATTCTAACTGTCATTTATGACTTTCATCATTGTTTACTACAAGTTACCACCCACATACCATAGTGGTAAGTATGGTAATTTTTTGTCCAGTATTTTTTTCACCCAGAAATTCGTAGATCCAATAGATTATGATGAACTCGTTCAATATGAGCAAACGTTTAAAAAACGACTTTAAACGAAGAAGTTACCATATGGTATGTAGTTGGTAAAAAAAAAATTCTCAAAATATATTGAAAATGGATCTCATTTTGTAGAGCACAACGAACTCTTTCCATCAGTGCAAAAAAAAATTGAAATCCGAGTTAGAACGAACAAGATAAGAGTCGATTAAGAAAACTAGGGAAAATAAAATGTCTTTACTTGAAAACCCTTAGATCTGGATTTTCTGGACCCACTTAGATCTAAAGGTCCAGATTTAGTTACTAATAGGTCAGTAACCAATGGTTACTGACCCTATCCTAAGCCATTTTTGAGGGAGACGGAAGAAGAGGTTGTCCGAGACTCGGAGGCGATAGATTGGAGAGAGATAGTGAGATGAAGAAAACATTTTTATTTTTCCTGTTTTGACTTGTTTTTCACATTTATTTTTATTAAAATTTTACAGGTCATCGCTGACTGTATTTTCTGTTAACCACTAAACAAAATTTAACGATTGGTATACAATTATCATATAAAAAATTACGTAATATAAATGACACTTTTGCTAAAGGTTGGTATTTCTTATGGTATTAAGTTGTATGCCTATGTTCACACTTGGTTGTACTATAACATATACATCCTTGTAGTTGCACTATAACATATAACTTGTTTATGTGGGTCTAGTTCATTGGTTAGAAATTCACTCAAATCTATAATTAGTGGGATCATTCATGAATCATGACTCATACTACATGCGTCTTTATGTGCCACTGTGGGTTTGGGCCAACAAATACTTCTTAACCAACCGTGAAAGAATGAAAGTTCACAACCAGAGGGCATGAAGTTTATAGGATAGAGAAAAGTAACCAGATAGAGAAGGGAAAAAGAGAGATTTAACCCATGTTCGAGAGCCAAACCCCCGAGACTAAAAGGGGATAACAAGTTAAAGTTTATAGATTGGGGATTTACAATTTTACATGGAGAGAAAATACGAATGAATAATAGAGAGAAAATGTCCACAGTTATCTGGGTATATTTCATCGGGGTTAATTGCATGGTTGGTCACTGAGATTACAAAAAACGTTCACGTTTGATCACTGGAAATATTTAAATCCAATCTTGGTCACTCAAATTATTTAAATGGTTCAAGTTTGGTCACTCTCCGTCCATTTCCGTTAACTCTAGCTTACGTGGCAGTCAACTTTCATAGTTGACCGTTAAATATGTGACGTGGCAATTAAAAAATTATTAAAAATAAAAAAAATAATCTTTTACATTTTCCACCTCATTATTACATTAATTAAAAAAACCTGAAATAAATAAAACATATAAAGAATTATAATTAAAGTAATCCTTTCCTCAACCCACCTGCGAAGAAAATCCCAAGCCATTCTTCCATAAAAAACCCTTTTGCCCTCCAGATCTCAGCTCAGCAAAGCATCGCCAGAGTCGCCGCCGCAGAAGCAAACGAAGATGAAGTACCCAAAGCCACCGTCTCCAAAACCGTCGCCGCCCTCATCAAATCCCCCGAATTCGTTTCCATTAGCGCTCCCAGCGTTCTGATAAGATGATGGTGATTCCTTCTCCATCTCAGCTCTAAGATCGTCGATGGTCAGAATCGGATCCCTCGATGCGAGTGCGTTTCTCAAGCACTTCAAGGGAAAGCGTGGGACTCTGATCGGAAAATTTTGTGAAACGGAAATCGACCACCACCGCCTCTGCTTCCTTCTCGGATATCGTCAGTTTACAGCTTCGCAGGCAGGGCGCCGGAACTCTCTTGAGTAGACCAACCTATGGCACCTTTAAATATAACGAGATTTTCAATCCTGAATCTAACAGAGATATGAACCAGAAGCAGTAGCAGCTAAAGCTAAAATGGAGAACTTGTCCTGAGTCTGCTACTGCTGATGAAAGCTGCACTCGAAGAACACAAGCCCAGAAGAAACGGTGGCGTTTTGTTCTAGTCCAGGAACTGCTTTGGAACAAAACGCAGTCGTCTCCTCCAAAGAAGAAAGAGACGAGCCAACACGACGCCGTCCTTCTTAGTTGTCTGTCGTAGCATTTTGCTTTGTGTCTTATGGACACGTGGTGTTCTGTCGTTGGTTCGTTTTCAATTGTTAGTTAATTACTGTAGATTAGCCGTTAAGTGTTCTCTGTTTTGTAAAGCTTGCTGGGTATATAAATGAAAAATCGAAAATGAAGATCTCTGTTGAGACCCTTCACCAAAAACCTAGCCGCTTTCTTCTTTTCTTCTCATGGTATCAGAGCCTGGTTGGCTTTGCTAACCCAGATCCAGGTTTCTGCGCTGCCGATTTCTCATTTCTAGATCCAGAAGATGTCTACTCAAGAAGCACCAGTAGATGGGTTCGTTGCTGATGAGGTGGAGACTGAAGACGACATTGCTTCAGCAAATGACGCCACCTTACCGCGAACACCACAAGGTGTGAATCCTCGACGTCAGATGGATGCTTTTGTTCCTCCGGTGATCCCTCGCTACGAGGACCCTTATCTCAACCCCTACTACCTACCACCTCATGATGGAGGTTTGACAACTATTATCTCTATGAAGCTAACTGACCAGAACTACAATCTCTGGAGTCAGGTAATGGAACTTGCTCTTAGCACTAAGAACAAGCTACAATTTGTGAATGGATTGATCCCTGTACCCCAAGTGGGAGACCCCATTTGGCAGTCTTGGCATAGGTGTGATAGTACTGTGCGTTGCTGGATCTATAACTCACTTTCAGATGATATAGCAAACAGTGTGGTTCCTTACAAAGTAGCTAAAGATGTGTGGGACAATCTGAAAGATAGGTTCAGCCAGGCAGACAATATGAGGGTTTATGAGTTAAATGAGCAGATAAGAAAGTGTGTTCAAGGAAACCTTACTGTGACACAGTACTATACTGCTCTAACAACTAAATGGCAAGAATACAAGATGTACAGGCCAGTTTCATGCTGTCCTTGTCCAAACAGCCCTTTCTTTACAATTCAGAAATACCAGGAGCATGATTTAATCATCAAATTCATGCAAGGTCTTAATGATGTGTTCCAATCAGCTAGAACACAGGTATTGATGAATGCTCAGCTGCCTCCCATTGAATCAGTGTTTAAGCAGATGGTTCAACTGGAAAGACAGCTAAAAGGGTTGCAGTCTGAAAAGGGAAGAGTTGAATCTGTTGCATTGCTAGCAGGACAGCAGCCTAAGCAACAGAAAGCTGCTCAAGGAAGTAAAAATCCTAGAGACTACAAGGATGGGAAGAAGTGGTGCAGGTTCTGCAAAAAGGAGTATCATACTATTGATGAATGTTACAAGTTAAAAAACAAACAAATCAGAGATGGAGAAGGTTCTTTTGCTGGTTCAGTAGAAACCACTTTGCCAGAAGGTGATGGTTCTCACTCTACTGCTCATGAAGGAGGAAAAGGGGAAGGTGATCTCCTGAGTTTGTTCACTCCCAATCAATTTGAACAACTCAGAACTCTGCTCAATAGATCATCTGCCTCTCCATCTCCTCCCACTTCACCTGGTGTTAAGCATTCTGCAGCTGTTGCTGTTAGAGGCTCACAATCAGGCCAGAAGCCAGCTGGACCTCCATCTGTCTCAACACAACATCCTCATTATGCATCACACTCTTCAGGTAAACAAATCCTTTCTTCTGTGGTTGAACCAACTCGTAGCACAGCATGGGTTTTGGATACAGGAGCAACAGATCACATCATATGTGATAAGAGTTTCTTCATGAAACATAAGCCCTTGAATCAGGTTTTTGTTAACCTGCCTAATGGACAACAGGTTCAAGCCACACATATAGGGATTGTTACATTGCCTTGTGGATTATTCATAACTCAAGTCCTTTTTGTTCCTTCATTTGCTTACAATTTGGTTTCTGTAAGCAAATTAACCAAAAATCATCCTGTCTCATTGACTTTCAAATCCAACTTTTGTGTCATCCAGGACCTTATTACTCGGAGGAGGATTGGTTTAGCCCAAGTTGATAGAGGTCTTTACCTTTTTAATGAGTTCAAGGGTCAACAGTTTGGAGTTTCTAAGGATTCCCAGAAGTTTGCAGCAGCAGTGTTCAATTTCCAAAGCCAGGATTTTAACATCTGGCATGCTAGATTAGGACATCCATCTTTGTCTAGACTAAAAGTTGTGAAACAGACTTGTAATGAGGTTTCTCTTCCTTTGACACAACATTGTGAAACTTGTCACTTAGCTAAGCAAAAGAGGTTGCCTTTTCCAATTAGCACCTCAGTCAGTTCACATGTTTTTGAGTTGATACATGTAGACATTTGGGGGCCATTGAACACTGTTTCCAGAGATGGTTTCTCCTATTTTCTTACTATAGTTGATGATCATAGTAGAGCAGTGTGGGTTTTTCTTCTCAAATCTAAGGCTGATGCCAGGCCAACACTTCAATCTTTCTGTCTAATGGTTAAGAACCAATTTTCTGTTTCAGTCAAAACTATTAGAACAGACCAAGGCCAAGAGTTTCACATGACTGAGTTCTACTCAGCTCATGGTATTGTTCATGAAATGAGTTGTGTTTATACAGCACAACAAAATGGAAGAGTTGAGAGAAAACACCAGCATTTGCTAAATGTGGCTAGATCATTGAAATTTCAATCTGGTTTGCCTTTGACCTTTTGGGGAGATTTTGTTCTACATGCTGCCTATCTGATTAACAGGACCCCCACTCCTATTCTTAATCATAAAACTCCTTTTGAGGTCTTGCATAAGGTACCACCAGACTACATGACTTTGAGAGTTTTTGGATGTCTAGCTTATGCTACTGCTGTAGAGGGTCATAAGTTGAAATTTGATCCTAGATCCAATCAGTGTGTTTTTCTGGGTTTTCCTCATGGCATCAAAGGATACAAATTGTTGGATCTTAACACAAACAAGGTGTTTGTTAATCGAGATGTTGTCTTTCATGAACATATTTTGCCTTACAAAACTGGCAAATCTGTTCATGAATCCACAGAAGTTTTTCCACCTGCCACTTCTGTTCCAGTGTCTCCTTTCTGTCCAGGGGAATCTTCTTGTCCTGATTCTTCTCCTATCATTGAACCTGACTTGACGGGCTATTCTTCTCCTTCTGTCAAAACCACACCCTCATTTCCTTCCCCACCAGTACAAACTCCTCCCTCACCAATCCAATCTGCAACTAATACTGATGATTCAGATAACATTTCCATTTTATCTGATTCATCACCTCCTCCTGTTCCTTCTTCTCCTCCACCTGTAGTACCCCTTAGGAAATCTACAAGGCAAACAACATTTCCTAAGAAGTTTAATGACTTTTATGTGGGTTTGAATCAAGTCAGTTATGATCCCAAGATCACAATACCACCAGACTTGGCTCACCTTTCACCAGAGCAGCAACACTTTGCTATGATCCTTGCAGCAGCTTTTGAACCCTCCTGTTATGCAGAAGCTGCTCAAGATTCCAGGTGGAATGAAGCCATGATTGAAGAGTTAAAAGCACTATTTGACAATGATACTTGGGACATCACTGACTTGCCAGGGGGAGTTAAGGCAATTGGGTGCAGATGGGTTTTCAGGATTAAGTACAATCCAGATGGTTCAATTGAAAGATTTAAAGCACGTTTAGTAGCAAAGGGATATACACAAATATATGGTATAGATTACTGTGACACCTTTTCTCCTGTTGCAAAGTTAACTTCAGTAAAAATGCTGTTAGCTGTGGCATCTGTTAACAGTTGGCATCTACACCAAATGGATGTTAACAATGCATTTTTGAATGGAGAGTTGGAAGAAGATGTGTATATGGAATTGCCAGAGGGATTAAGAAACAAACCTGAGTACAAAGGGAAGGTGTGTAAGTTGAAGAAATCACTCTATGGGTTAAAGCAAGCTAGCAGAATGTGGTATGCTAAGCTTACTGATTCATTGCTTGCTAATGGATTCAGACAGTCTAAATCAGATTATTCAATCTTCCTAACTGATATAAGAGGACATCTTGTTGTTCTCATCGTTTATGTGGATGATATTGTTGTTGGAAGTGAGGACCTAGATGCTGTTAAGACTGTGAAGAACATGTTAAAGTCTTTGTTCAAAATGAAAGACTTGGGGGAATTGCAGTATTTCCTTGGTTTAGAAGTTAACAGAACAATAGATGGAATTCATGTGTCACAGAGAAAGTACTGCACTGAGTTGCTAAAAGAAGCAGGCTTTGATGAATGCAAGCCTGCAAAGACACCTTCAAGTGTCAAACAAGTGCTCTCAGCTGCAGATGGTGATCCTTTTCTGGACATCAGCAAGTACAAGCATCTGCTAGGGCAGTTGCAGTATTTAACAAGCACTAGGCCTGACATTAGCTTTGCTGTTCAGCAACTATGTCAGTTCCAAGACTCTCCAACTTCAGTGCACTACAAAGCTTTACAAAGGGTTTTTAGATACCTGAGCAGTTCACCAGGACAAGGTTTGTTTTATCCTAAGAATTCTGCCATTCAGTTGACAGGTTATAGTGATTCTGATTGGGCTACATGTCCAGATTCAAGGAGATCCTTAACAGGGTTTTGTGTGTTCTTGGGAACAAGTTTAATTAGCTGGAAAACGAAGAAACAAAGTACAGTTTCCAGATCCTCTTCAGAGGCAGAGTATAGAGCCTTGGCTCAGTTGAGTTGTTAATTGCAATGGCTGGTAAGGTTACTTTCAGAGTTTGGAGTAAAGCATTCACAACCAGCTATGGTGTTTTGTGACAACCAATCAGCAATACATATTGCTAGAAATCCAGTCTTTCACGAAAGAACAAAGCACATTGAAGTTGATTGTCATGTTATTCGTGAAAGACTGATGAATGGCTTGATTGATTTAAAGCATGTTTCAACAAACTTTCAACTTGCAGATATCTTTACCAAGAGCCTTGGTATAGATCGTTTCAATATGTTGATGGACAAGCTGGGAGTTTCTGCACGATCCTCGCCAGCTTGTGGGGGGGTAACAGAGATATGAACCGGAAGCAGTAGCAGCTAAAGCTAAAATGGAGAACTTGTCCTGAGTCTGCTACTGCTGATGAAAGCTGCACTCGAAGAACACAAGCCCAGAAGAAACGGTGGCGTTTTGTTCTAGTCCAGGAACTGCTTTGGAACAAAACGCAGTCGTCTCCTCCAAAGAAGAAAGAGACGAGCCAACACGACGCCGTCCTTCTTAGTTGTCTGTCGTAGCATTTTGCTTTGTGTCTTATGGACACGTGGTGTTCTGTCGTTGGTTCGTTTTCAATTGTTAGTTAATTACTGTAGATTAGCCGTTAAGTGTTCTCTGTTTTGTAAAGCTTGCTGGGTATATAAATGAGAAATCGAAAATGAAGATCTCTGTTGAGACCCTTCACCAAAAACCTAGCCGCTTTCTTCTTTTCTTCTCAGAATCGGCTAAACCCAATTCCAATTTTCTACATTTGTTTCCCTTGCCTCGAACAGTCCCTATTAGGCTAAACCCAATTCCATCCTAAGCATTGGTCCTCTTTCTTAAAGCGAGGTTCTTCTCCGGCACCGCCGTGAAGGTATCGTCCAAAATTCAATCTTGTTGTTGTCCCGGGTTTGGCTGAGAATCGGCCACATTTTCCATTAGTTGAAGCTTTGTCTTCCTCTGTGAACCCCACTCACTCCGGCACCACAATTACATAGTTGTTTGGGTTTAGGAAATTATAGAAAATTAGTTTTATTTTTATTTTTTAATAGTGGTGAAAATGAGGTGGAAAGTTTAAAGATTAAATTTTAATTTTTTTATAGTTTTTTAATTGCCACGTCACACATTTAACGGTCAACTATGAGAGTTGACTGCCACGTCAGCCAAAGTTAACAGAATTGGACGGAGAGTGACCAAACTTGAAACGTTTAAGTAATTTTAATGACCACGAATGGAATTAAATATTTTCAGTGACTAAACATGAACGTTTTTAGTAAACTCAATGACCAAACTTGCAATTTACCCTATTTCATCGGTTAGAAATTCACTCAAATCTATAATTAGTGGGATCATTCATGAATATGTTAGTGAGTGGTATATGATTTATAATTGAACCTCTTTCAACAACTCAAACTGATGAGAAATCGTATTCTGAGCATAAATCGCAGAAATATGACCCCACATCTCAATAGTTGTACTGAACCGACGAAGACTAAAAGCCGTCGGAATATCCACGGCAGCCAAGAGCCAAGTAATGAGCTGAGCATTGGCGGCATGCCAATCAGCAACCATGGCTGCATCTGCACCCGCCACCGGCGCCTTAGCCTCCCATATCGAATAATTACGGCCATCGAACTTGATAGTGTTTACACCAAAATAATTTTCATTAATTATTGCTTGTTTGAACAGCTTGGCCAATTTAAGTAGTTGGTCCATGTGTACAGGAATGGTCCAATTTATCACGTCAGGCCATAGCTGTAATGGATGGTAGTGTCCAAATACATGGATACCATCCAAAACCCATAATGGATGGTAGTATCCAAATACATGGATACCATCCAAAACCCATAATGGATGGTAGTGTCCAATGTAATGGATACCGTCCAAACCCTAATGGATGATGCTAGGGTATGGTGACCATTTAATATGCGTACCATCCATGGACTGTTGTCTTAGTCAACATGGATACCATCCAATTTATTTTGTGTATGGTGACCGTCCAATGGTCAAGTGACATGATGATGTGTCGAGGTGGTTACCAGAAGCAGCACTTGACTTGCAAAGAACGCTCGGGGAAGTTACTGGATGCTACGTGGAGCTGATTTTTGGGAAGAGAGAGAGAAGGCGGTTAGAGGGTGAGGCACAACAAAACTGGCAGCAAGACTCAGGACGAAAGACAGACAGATCATACCACAACAAGTCTCGTCAAAATTTATCTTTTCTCTCTAGAATAGTAACCGTAGCAGTAGCACCAGGGACCCTCCAACGAGGCTTCTCTGTTAGTTGTAGTCAGTAGTTGCGGAGCTCTCAAGGAATCTCCATAGGAGTAGAGGTAAAAGTAGCCAGTTCCTTTGATGTACGCATCGAACACCCTCGTTCGAACAATGTTTGAAGAGGTGTGAACCGAGTAACATCGTTTTCCGTTTTCTTGAAGTCAGGGTGCATTGATCACGCGAAAGTCCACCTGAAACAGATAGTAAATGCATCCATCTTCGAGAAATCCATAGAACCAAGCTGCCCAATAACCAACACAGCGAACAACGAGAAGAACCAAGGGAACAGAACCGTGCAACAAGAGACACACATGAGAAGAAACCCCCAATGGACAAACCCGCCTGGTGAAACCCTAGTATCAACCAAACTCCAAACACACACACGAACGCAAACGAAACTAACAGGAGAAGAAACAAACGCTGCAACAGCCAATCACTAGGGAGAACGTACTAACCTTTAGAGCATAGGCTCTAATACTATGTAAAGAATTGGGCAGAAAATACACCCAAGATTTAACGTCGTATCCCTGATAAACAGAACTAATCCATGGAAGAGGTTGTGCTTTTCAAAATTTTACTATACTCCTTAATGGGGTATGGCAGCCCCTATATAGGAAAAACCTAGTCCTAATTACAATATACAATTTGTGGCTAATTACAAAATGGTACTAATACTAAATACTTTAATAGAATCATGCTTCACGCGTCTTTCATTTGCCACACCAATTATAAATAGGCATGGCAAAACCCTAGTATCAACCAAACTCCAAACACACGCACGAACGCAAACGAAACTAGCAGGAGAAGAAACAAACGCTGCAACAGCCAATCACTAGGGAGAACGTACTAACTTTTAGAGTAGAGGCTCTAATACTATGTAAAGAATTGAGCAGATAATACACCCAAGATTTAACGTGGTATCCCTGATAAACAGGACTAATCCACGGAAGAGGATGTGCTCTTCAAGTTTTACTATACTCCTTAATGGGGTATGACAGCCCCTATATAGGAAAAACCTAGTCCTAATTACAATAGACAATTTGTGGCTAATTACAAAATGGTACTAATACTAAATACTTTAATAGAATCATGCTTCACGCGTCTTTCATTTGCCATGCCAATTATAAATAGGCGTGGTGAAACCCTAGTATCAACCAAACACACGCACGAACGCAAACGAAACTAGCAGGAAAAGAAACAAACGCTGCAACAGCCAACCACTAGGGAGAACGTACTAACCTTTAGAGTAGAGGCTCTAATACTATGTAAAGAATTGAGCAGAAAATACACCCAAGATTTAACGTGGTATCCCTGATAAATAGGACTAATCCACGAAAGAGGTTGTGCTCTTCAAGATTTTACTATACTTCTTAATCGGGTAGGGCAGCCCCTATATAGGAAAAACCTAGTCCTAATTACAATAGACAATTTGTGGCTAATTACAAAATGATACTAACAATAAATACTTTAATAGAATCATGCTTCGCGCGTCTTTCATTTACCATGCCAATTATAAATAGGCGTGGATGGTTTTAATTAGGTTTGGGCCAACAAATACGTCTTAACCAACTGTGAAAGACTGGAAGTTCTCAAACGAAAGCCACCATATATGGGCTTGAAGTTTGCACAGGCATCAGGCACCATGTGCTAACAAATGGGGGTTACCGGGATTCGAACACAAGACCTTTCGATTACAGAAGGCTCTGTATCCATATCAAGAACCAGTTGCTCCCAATAACTCGAGTTTTTGAGAGAAGTTCAATTCTGGATCATATATCACATACTAACAGATTTAACCCATGTTCTCGAGCCAAACCCCAGAGACTGAAAGGGGATAGCAAGTTAAAGTTTATAGATTGGGGATTACATGGAGAGAAAATACGAATGAATAATAGAGAAAAAATGTCAAGATAATTAGGAATATAACCCCTTGGCACTCACAGCCATTGTATCACCTAGGCATTGTCCTTCTTAAGTTTGTCTACTTTAAGGAAGAGAGAATTGAGGATAGACTGCATGAGATTTTCTTGCCCTTCCCTAGCCTTTCCTATTCATACTAGAGGACTCAGAGTAAGCCTTGTCTTCGGGCGACGCGAATGAGAGCATACAAAGGAAGCAACTAGCCTTCCTCACTTCCATTTAATTTATGACCAAACGAGACAACCACAATGGGGGAAGGGCCCCAAAAATTCTATAAACATGGATAAGTTTCTTATCACAAGCCATGGTGCCGAATGGAATGGAGCTCTCATAAATAGATTACAAAGTCAAAACAGGTAAGAACATGTTGAATGGTCAAAATTTTGAATGGAAATCCCATTTGATTCCCACGAATTCTCTGGTTACCTTGATGATTCTAAATGACATGGTGTACACTAATTTGGATAAGATGAAAAGATGGAATTCAATATTTATTTATCTTGTCTAGTTGTATTAGTAAGTTATGTCGTTTTGTGATGAGTAGCTTGTGACTTGTGAGGAAGTTACGATTGGATGTACATCTTCAAAAATCGTATTTTGAATTTTGATTAAATAAAATTACGTATTCTTTCAAAAAATCTCTTAGGGGTCGTTTGGAAGTTGTGATTGTTAAATAGATGTATTGTCGAATTTGATGCATTGTAGAATACAACGTTTGGTATATGTGATTGTGTATGTCGCATCAGCTAAAAGTTTAGACAAAACAATCTCAACTCAACTATCTCAACAATCACAACTAAAAGTTGAGATATAACAATCACTCAAAATGAGTGATAGTTTCTGTCACATCACAGAAACAATCCATGTATTGTTTCTGCTAAAAAAACAAAAAAACGATGCATTGTAAACAATACATGCATAATGACAATCTCAATAAAATAATCGCAACTTCCAAACGACCCCTTATATCTCTTTCCAACTAAGATAACTCATGTTTGTTTTCCTAAAAATTATTAGCAATTTATATAAGAAAGTATTCATATGATAATTACATCCTCCAAGATATGGATAATCATATTTTAGAATTTTTTCAAAGTGTGAGAACACCATATAGGTCATTGTAAAACATAAATAAAAATGTATATAATAATTTTATATGTTATACATGAGGTTGGTTAGGATTAGGGTGCTATGATGCTAACACTAACCTTATCCCATAGAAAACCATCTATTTGCTGACTTTCAATGTTTAAGGATTTAACCAAAATTTGATGTTGATTTCAGAGTCAGGGGCATGCTTGTCATTTTGGAAAGTTAACGGACCAATCCCTAACCCAAGCTTATGTTCACAGTTGTAGCATCTCTATTCAAGTTCATGTTCACAACTGTTGCATCCCAACCCAAGTTGTTGTTAGAGATCTGAGCGGTAGTCGGAGAGGAGCAGAGCGGCAACGGTGGTGGAGATCACACCAACAATCAACATGGAGTGGCTTCGTGTGTTGGTATTTGAAATCGCACCATATATTGTTTTCTTTCCATATTGCAGAGACGACAACAAGCTTCGTGTGTGGTATTGACCACAAGTTTCCTGAAGAAAACTAGAAAACTCATACAATTGCCCACAAGTATCGTGAAACATACTAGGTAACTCTGACCAAACTAGAAGCACAACGAATCACACCTAAAACTCATAAAGTATAACAGAAACCTCATAAAGTAGACTAGAAAATATAGAGCAGACCACGTACAAAGCTCATAACACCATAAAACTCATAAAGTAGACCAACAACCTAATTAAGCTGACCAAAAGTTTCTCGAAGCAAACTAAAAAACTCGTAAAACATACCACAATCATCATAATTAATAAAGCATGTCAGAAAACTCATATCACACCAGAATACGACAAGCTACACCACAAAACTCATAAATAAACTAGAAACCTCATAAAGCATGCCAAAAAATGTAAAAACACACACCACATATAGTTCAAAGCTCATCGCATCATAAAATTCATAAAGTAGATAAGAAACCTCATAAAGCTAGCCACAAGTTTCCTAAAGCATACTAGAAAATGGATGAACCTGACCACAAGTAGTATGAAACATATTCGACTAGAAACACGATAAACCACATGACAAAACTCATAAGGTAAACTAGAAACCTCGTAAAACAGGGGGAAAATGTAGAAAACACACCATGGATAGTACAAAGCTCATCACACTATAAATCTCACAAATTATATAAAAAATCTCAGAAAGTTTACCAGAGTTTCCGCCTAGAAAACTCCTATAGTTAACCACAAGTATCATGAAGCTTAACACAAAACTCAAGTAAAACCAGAAACACGACAAATCACACCACAAAACTCATAAATTATTCCAAGAAATGTAGAAAGTAGACCAGAAAACTCATAGGAGTTTGATAAAGGAATCATTGGCGCGGTGGAGCAGCATCGACGACAAAATGGAGGTTTTAGGTCGTGAGTCACAACGAAGCGTGATTTAATGTCGAGTGAAACTAGAGATAATGGGACAGAGGTAGGAAATGCAATATAATTGAAGATTTCAATTGCGGCCTGAGGCATAGAGGCGTGGGAGGGTGATTGTTGATGTCATCACGATGAGGGAGAGGAATCGGTTTGGACTAAAATGTGGGAGGAGGATTTGACCCCTATCGATAACGAATGCTACCTTTAATAATTTATATTAGCATGGTGCTACTAACACTTAAAATGCTAGTATTAGGAATGTCAATCAAACCAATGAACACTGGTACCAGACCTCTCTCGACCTAGACAACATGGGCAATCCTCGTAATGACTGAGTATAGGTAAAATCCGCAAAACGTTTGATGGGTATGGGACGGGTATTATTTTAGCCTCCCCCGCCCCATACTCATACTCATACCCGCCCCATCAGGAACATTTCTTCACATATAAAATATATTGATTTTATTCTAACCTATCAATAATAGTGAGGGTAACTCAAGAAAATAAATAGTAGGAATGCGATTGAGTGGCCACCCAAATCAAAACCTAATTCATTTTCCTCAATTCCCCTTCACTCTTTCATTTTCACCCTCGTGTTAACTAGATTATGTTAGTTAGTTATTACTTAGTAAATGTATGAGAGTAAGTGAATAATGATTTGGATTACATTGTAATCAATATTAGTATAGATTAATGAATGTTTTAGGATAAGATGCTTTGAACCGTGTTAATAATGATTGTCTCTTTGTCAACTTCATGATATAGTAGGTGTGTTTAGGGTTATAATTGCAAATTTACATGTAAAGTTTTAGATATTATAATCTTGGATGTACGAGGCATGCATTACACATGGGTACCCGAAAGCTACGGGCATATATACGGATTGGTTTGCAAAACATTCCCTGGCTGGGTATAGAGCGAGTATGGATTTGAATATTTGAAATGGGGATGAGAATAGTTTAGACAAACCCGCCACATTGTCATCCCTAGTTAGTACCCTATCCTAGGGCTGAAAATTTGCCTGTCCCGTCCCTGACCCTGTCTGACACGTCCCTGCAGGATCAAGATGTATAACTGACCCGTTCCGTCCCTATCTCCTTCTTGACCCTGTCTGACCCTCACGGGTTGGGACGGGCCGGGTCAGTGGGTCGACCCTAATCAACACACTGCTTTTTTTATAAATTACGTTTTGGTACCCAAAATTATTTTTCTTACAATTTACTGATTTAGTACCTAAATTTTATTTTTTTTACAAATAAGTCCATAAATTTGATGGTAAAATTACGTTTTGGTACCCAAATTTTTTTATTTTTACAAGTTGGTACCTAAATTTTTAAAAATTCACAAAAAGGTCCAATGTGGTGTGAGATATTTGTTGTTGCTAAGGATCACATGGTCAAAAAGTGACCCGTCCCTAAATTGCCCTGACCCTTACAGGGTCAACAAATGATTCGTCCCTAATCTGACCATGTAAACAAACTAACCCGTCCCGACCCTTACCCGTGTCGGAACGGATCAGTGGGGTTTCCGGGTCAAGCTTTCACCCCTACCCTATCCGATCCCTCGAGTTTAATGGAAAATTCTTGCGTCCAACCCCTGTTGGAGCTAGATGCTCCAACCTGCCATTTGGCAGCCCCATATTGGCCAACCAACCTTCCTTTTCCCTTATTTTAATTATTTTTTATCCTTTAACATTGATCAAATTATGAATTAAAAATGAAAAAATAAAAATATTTGACGGAAACGACAGAGAGACGGAAGGAAGCTGGGAAGGCAACTTCTGGATTATAATTTTTATGTATGTTGTATAATTTTATTTACTACTATTTTAAATTGATGTCAATTTTTCTCTTTTTTGCAGGAAGCAATAGCAAATTCTCATTTTGACGATGAAAATTTGTGACAAGATTTATGTTTCAACCGCCATGGATTATTGACTTCGTTTCTTTTACTCGGATATTCTATTTATGTTGGCATTGTAATACTAAGTATGGTGTTCAAATTTTTTTCAAATTATTTATGATATTGTGAGATATTTTTCATATTTTGTACAATGGTCATATTAATTTGAAATTGTCAAAGTATTTCAAAATTTGAACGCATAAGTATTTCAAAATTGGTTCTAGTGCACGAGCAATTTTTCGTATTCTGTTTATTTTTGTTGGGGCCAAGTTTTCCTATAGAAGAATATATAAACCTAAGATATAGCTAATTAAATTATAATCCAGAAGTTGTCTTCCTAGCTTCCTTCCGTCTCCCTGCCATTTCCGTCCAAGTTTTTTTTTTCATTTGTAATTCATAATTTGATTAATGTTAAAGAAATAAAAAAATAATTAAAATAAGAGAAAAGGGAAGTTTGGTTGGCCAATATAGGACTGCCAAATGGCAGGTTGGAGCCTCTAGCTCCAACGGGGTTGGACGCAAGAATTTCCCGAGTTTAATAACCTTACACATGTTTTTTACATCGCATTACACATGGTTCAAATAGTCGATAGCTAGCAAAAAAAATGAGGCGGCAAAATTTAAGAACATTTCCGTCTTATGTATACAATAAGAATGCACACTTTTCTACCTTTCCCAAATGTCAATTAGTGGGTCTTGGTTAACACAAGAAACAAGTCAGCCAGCCGGCCGGCCGGCGGAGTTTGCTAAGTTGACAATAGAAGTACTGGTTTTTCTCAATATATAAACATGTATCGAGCGCATAGAGATGGATATCAGATCATCAATCAAAATTCAAAATCAAACAACCATGGAGAAGATAGAGCACACAACCGTGCCCACCAACGGGATCAACATGCACGTGGCCTCCATCGGCACCGGCCCACGCGCCATCCTATTCCTCCACGGCTTCCCGGAGCTATGGTACACGTGGCGGCACCAGCTCCTCTCCCTCTCCTCCCTCGGCTACCGCTGCATCGCCCCGGACCTCCGCGGGTACGGCGACACCGACTCCCCATCTCCCGCGGCCCAGTACACCTCGTTCCACGTCGTC
Source organism: Linum trigynum (assembly GCA_964030455.1). Lineage (NCBI taxonomy): Eukaryota > Viridiplantae > Streptophyta > Magnoliopsida > Malpighiales > Linaceae > Linum > Linum trigynum. The sequence goes on along the minus strand of OZ034820.1, from coordinate 8,768,084 downwards.
GGGGACCTCGTGGGCCTGCTGGACGCGCTGGAGATCCAGCAAGTCTTCTTGGTGGGCCACGACTGGGGCGCCACGATCGCGTGGCACCTCTGCCTGTTCCGGCCCGACAGAGTGAAGGCCCTGGTCAACACCAGCGTCCCCTTCCGGTCAAGGACCTCGTCCCCCGTGTCGCCCATGGCCGCAGCGCGGGCCGTGCTGGGCGACGACTTCTATATGTGCAGGTTCCAAGAAGTTGGAGTGATGGAAGCCGAGTTCGCGGCGATGGACACGAAAGAGGTCATGACCAAATTTCTCGGGCACCGCGACCCGAACCCGCCTTGTATACCGAGGGAAACCGGGTTCGCGGGCTTCCCGGATCCGCCCGCGTTCCCCTCCTGGCTCTCGCAAGAGGACGTTGGGTACTATGCGGCCAAGTTTGAAAAGAGCGGCTTCACCGGGGGATTGAACTACTACCGATCCATTGACCTGTATGTATATAGTATATATAAATGAATATTTAATTAATTGTGTCGAATTCACTTTTTTATTAATTATGGGCCGGGCCGAGGTCGGTTGCAGGACTTGGGAGATGATGGGCCCGTGGACAGGGGCGAAAGTGATGGTGCCGGCCAAGTTCATCGCCGGGGAGCTGGACCTGACGTTGAAGTTCCCCGGAACGGAGGAGTACATTGAGGGAGGCGGGTTCAAGGAGGAAGTGCCGTTGTTGGAGGAAATAGTCGTCTTGAAGGGCGTGGGTCACTTTCTCAACGAGGAAAGCCCTGAGGAAGTTACGAAGCACATTTTCGACTTCTTCAGCCAGTTTTAATTCCATCGCTCACTGTTCCAATAAAATGCATAAAATTATCGTAATTGCGCCATCTTTCTGTTCACTATATAATATTAAATGAGTTGGCCGACTAATAGGTTGCTGTGTTTTTTATTTAAGTATCATTAAGGTGTATGATCGATCATTGCAAGTTATAAGGTTACTTAAGTAGTTAAGTGGATTGTTCTGTTGAGCAGCTGTGAAAGAAAATAATATAATACTTTGTATTTGGTTTTATATCGACAATCAAGTTATAAACAATGATAAAATTATATGTTAAGTCACTTAGTTTCTCAATTTTTTTTATGAAAGCCAAAATTTACCTTCTTTATTAGTTACTCACTTTAATCATTGTTTCATTGTTAGTTAGTTACTGATCATCCAATTCTGTTGGATTCGCCTTATATGCAGTCAAATAAGATGTTTAACCGTTAAATAAATTATGTGGCATTTAAAAAAAAAATCCACCTTAATTTTTACCTTCCCGTTCCTTGCTTTGTTCAGGTCTTCCTATAGAGAGAAACAGAGTCTCTTTCTTTGTCGTCAGTAACTAAGGATTTGGTTCCGTACCAAAGGTGAGAAACATGACTCCAGGGAGTTAAACTAAAAAGCGTATTGATGGCAATGGGGTGGGGCGGGTATCTCAATAGTAGGACTGTTAATGAGCTTAGCTGAATCAAGTTTTGTTTTGTTCAGGTTTGGTTCGTTTGTAAACGAGACGAACTCGAGCTCGACTCGTTTATGAACGAGCTGAGTCGAGCCGAACATGAGCCAACTCATTTATTGAATCTCGGCTCATCATTAAGATCTAAATTTTGACTCGAGCTCAACTCTAAGATAAAATAATGATTTATATACCATATTATTTATATGTCATAAACGATACAAACATGTGATTAATTGATCTTCATGTTATATACGAGGCATTTTGCTCACATACTAAAATTATTAAACATCACAAGAGGTGTGATATACAATTTAATAAATATATGCATCATTAACAAACCAAATCATAAGATATATATATCGATTTTCTCATAAGTCGAAATCAAGTTTGCTCGCTAGTGACAATGTTGAGACATCTCATGAGCTCAAAATGAGATAGTTCATGAGTCGAACTCAACAAACCACCTAATCGAGCTAGTCCACGAGCCTCACGAGGCGAAGAAGCTTAAACTCTGGCTCGGCTCGTCAATAAACTAATCAAGCTTTTATCGAGTTCGAGACCGAGCCATTCGCGAGTAGTTTGGTTCATTAACAGACCTACTCAATACCCATACCGGCACCAAGCGCTGGTCAGGTCGGGTAATATCCACGCAAGTTCGGTTCAGGATAATTCGACCCATTCTTATATATAATTTGAATAAATTTTTTATTTTTCACGATAAATTCAAAGGAAAAGTTCATAAATAGAAAGCAAATATAATAGGTAGATAAATTGAGTGATATTAGTTGTAAGATGAAGTCTTTCACTTACCTATATTACGCTTTCGATGCCAATTAAGGTATAGTCTATCCACTTTCCCGCCCGTCCTCACTTGTACGCCTTGGGCTTGCGCTACTGTTACTGGACTTGGTGTGCCTACTGGGCCCAGTTGGCTTTCATGAACCTATTGGGCCGAACTAGTTGTCGTGGGCCTAGGTTTAGGTAGCAATTCCCATTTAGCCCAACAATTGCCCTGCATGCAAGAGAATCCTTAGATTTTGGCGGCTGGTCCTTAGGCCTGGGGTGGGTATGCTTCATAAACCTTGGAACTGAACCAAGGACAGTCCTCTCCCCACCGTCGAAACCAAGGTTTCCACGCCTAGGCTTAAGGGTTTGTGGTAAGCATTCGCGTGCCTCTGACAGTACGTTATATCCGCTACTCTAGAAAACTATGACCGCTCGATTTTTTGAATTATTTTTATCATTACTCCCTATATAGCCTCCTCAATTCACGCGAGGGTCTTTTCAGCAGTCTCCTTCTCATCCTTCTTCTTTAAAAGACCATGAAGTCGTCTACACTGCAAAAAAGTCGAACCCCTCTCTCTCTACCTTTCCCTTTTGGAAAAAACTCTGCCTTCTCTCTTCTTCCAGCATTCGGTTTCTGAACGCGGGGGCTGCCGCCGGCTCCTTTTAGGTGACCGGCGGTAGCCCAAAGCTTTTTTTTTTCCTGCTTTTGTTTCCTTTTCATGCTTTTGTGCTCTTGCCTGTTTCTTGGGCATTTTTCAATCGGATTTCCTTTTCTCCTTTCCAGTTGAGCTATGGCTCTTCTTTCAGATCTTGGTTCTTTGTTCTTGGGCTTGGTCGTCGTTGGAGCTGGAGAATGCATCTTGGGAGCCTCGTCCAGATCTGGATGGTGGGGTTGTCCCCCGCTGGTGGCCTCATCTTCAAGGTGAAGCCATCCCCTTCTTTTCCCTCTCCGACCTCCCTAGGTGTCTGAGTGGCTTGGTGAGCTGTCGGATGGTGGTGGGTTGGGTCTTCTCCGGTGGTTGCGGTTGGGATTCGTTGACTTCGTGGAGGGTTGTGGCAACCTTGGGAGCTTCTGCTCTTCTTCGAACATGATCCCTCTGCCTCAGCCTCTTCAGCTTGGAGCAATCTGGTTATATCCTCTTCCACCGCCATGCAGTCTAGTTTTTAGATTCACTGTGATGGATGCCTTTGAGTTTTCCCCAGGAGGCGGCACATGGAGTGATGATGTTCAACTTCCATGGTTTTCGATATGATCGGACAAGCTGATTTGGTTTTGTTGCACTTTGATTGGTTGTTTGCTAGAGAGATTCATGATGATCTGTTTTCGGTCAAGGGTTTTGCTCTTTCAGGATGGTTGCTTGCAGACTGTGTTTTGTTCTCTGTTGCTGTATTTTGTCATTCACGGTGTTGTTTGTAACCGGATGCCTTTGGGCTTCCTCTTGTTGGAACCAGATTGTTGGTTCGTTCTCCCTCTTTGTAACTGATCAATTTGAAGTGCAATAAAATCCTCTTTGTCAAAAAAAGTCGTCTACACTGGTACGTTTTTCTGACTCTTTTATTCGTCTTTCTTTTTCCGCCTTTAATCGCTGCCATCATCTCAACGATTTATATTACTTTTCCACCATATCCCTTCCATTATGAGTTCTAGCGTTACCTTACAATGCCCAGAGGAGATTCCAGCACTACTCCTCCTTCCTCTGATGCCAACCCTTCTCCGCGCGAGAAAACCACTACTGTCGGTGACCCTACTATTGGGTCCTCTGTTGACGTCGCAACCGGCTACCCCACTGTCGGATCTGATTCTACTGCAGTTGGCGTTAACCCCGCAGTAGCTATTGTCCTTGACTCATCGGACACGATTACAGATCCAATCATTGTTGTCACACAAGGTATCCTAAATCTGAATCTCTTCTCTCCCTTTAGTGTGTCTAATATTGAATGGGATCTGAATGGAGTGGGTATGGACTTTGGGGGCTCGTGGTAAGATGATGGTCGTTTTTTCTTAGGTCAAACTAGGGATGGTTTGCTTGAACTGGTTGATGCTACGCTTGGCTTGGACATAAAACCTATAGGCGTTATGGGTGATGCATCCGCTATTGGGGATAACTGGGAAAATTTTAATGAAGCTTTATTAGCGAGCGTTAGTTCCGATGAGAGACTAAGTATAGAGGAAGCATGTGAGTATCCTGATTCTTTGTCTCTTGAACTTTCCAAAGAAATATATTGAGAAAGATCCATATACATTAACGTCATCTCATGCCTCTTCCTCTCCCTTGCTTCTCTCGCAACTGCACGTTCCTCTCTAGCGAGTGCTAACATTGGTCATATTTTTGTCCCAACTCTATGATGAAGAATATGGCGTACCTTTTTTTTATCCTGACCTTCAGGACAATTGATCGGAAAAGGAGTCACACTTTCTTGAACGTCGGGGCTATCACTTTGCCCAGATCAAAATATCATTGAAGGTCCATCCGTTAGTGGAATGGATGATACGAGGGTAATAAATTGTTGCATAAAATTCAAACAATATTGGAATATATCCCAACAATGCTTCAACTTAGAGTCATTTCCAGTGTCCACTTTGAAAAGTCCTTTTGCTCATAAAACATAAATAATTAACTCAAATACATTAATAAGTATAAATTACATGCATAATTAAAAAATTAGATTCACGATGATAAATATAGGAAATTTGTAACACCCTAACCCGTCCGGGTACTAATTTTACTAAAATGCCATTGATAAATAAAATACTCAAATCTTAAATTGCAACGGGAAAAATTTTCGTAAAAAAATATTGTAAACACCCACTTGTAGTTTAAAGCAATGCCCTAACACATGGGCAACTTAACTCAAACTTTAAAAACTCAACTTGATCTCCAGTCTATACTCATAATCACAAATGTAAATAGCTAATAATCTCTAATGATGTTGCTACTGAAAACCTTGACTAAACATCCTCCATGATGCTTATACTATCCTCCTCTAGTTGGTTGCCCTCGAACTCGCTGCTCTCTAACTGCTCCTCTAATCCTCTAGCTCTTCAAACTGGTGAGTGAGATGGGGTCAGTCTACGCCCTTACGTTTTAATACTTCTAATACTTGAGTACTTTACTTGAACACCTAACTTTAACTGGAGGAAGTTGTTTGTACTATAAACTTTAAAATCTTAACTTTTAAACTTGAGGGAGTTGAAGTTACTCTCCTCTTTTAAAGCTCAAATCTTATCTTAAATACTTGACTGACATGGGGATCCCTCACTAGCTAGTCCAGTTGCCAACTCATACGTTTGAGAAGCCATCCAGGCTTTTCTTAAACTTAAACTTATCGTGGAAGGCTCTTCTTCCATAATTCTCAAGAGCATAACTGCTGCTCATCTTAAAAATCTCAAGAACATAACTGCTGCTCAACTTAAATATCTCAAGAGCATAACTGCTGCTCTGTCTCAAAGATCTCAAGAGCATAACTGTTGCTCTATCTGAAAATCTCATACGGCAACGGACTGGCGCTAGCGACTAAAAGCACTTAAAATGACTTCACCTTCTTGAAGGTGAATTATTTCTTTAAAAGAACTTGTTTATTAAACTTTAACAATAGCTTATACTCAGGAAAATTTCAAAGTAAATAATAACTATTCACTTCAAGTCATAATTCAAACAAGGCACATATCATCAACCATAATCAAGCAACGGTAACCACTTTGCTAAAATACTCAAAATCGTAATACTTAAAAGAATATGCAAGGCGTAGAATTTACCCCTTTTACACTCACCTTATTATTCGAGTCCAGCGGCTTGACCTACCATCAAATCCGCACACCACCACGTCGCCACCCGATGTGCATATGCAACAAACAAGCCACCCACTGATGGCATTCCAATACTCTCTGTAAAGTCAATTAAGTTGTGCCATCCTTCATTAGTAACCCATGATACATGAATAAATCTTGTAAATCCCCCAATCACTCAACGTGGTCCATCACCAGTAGCCTAGCTTAATTCTAATCCCCCTTATCATTGATTAAATGGCCATTGACTGAAAGTCCTTACCTCATTATATTGCTGTGTTTGGACGTTCCCATGGTGACAACTAGCGCCGCCCATCTCCCCCTCTTATTATCCTGGTTCATATAACTTCTATATAAATCCCACAAACATCATCATCAACCTTAACCCTTTCCAGTAAAAAAGGCAAGGTTAAGCCACCAAGTTAGGATAACACACTTCTCTCTCCTTTTTCTTTTTCTCCGTCTTCTCTCTAGCGCTTCCATTTCAGACGAGAGTGGGGGTTGTTGTCGGCGTCCTTCCGGCGGCAGCCCTCCTCCCTTTTTCTTTCGTTTTTCTTTATGCTTTGCCTGTTTTCATCTCTTTTCGTTCACGCTTTTGCGATTTCCAGCCATTTCCAGGCTATGTTTTCGCCCGTTGGTGGGTCTCCTTGTTAGTGTACATTGGGTCGTCAAAATGGGTCACGGAGATTTGAGTGAATGTTGGCCCAAGCCCATGCAACCCTAGGCATGCAGACGTAGGGATGCTAGGGTTACAAACCATATATATATTCTCTTGTACTCTGCCGAGAAACCCAAGCTAATATAGTACGATTTTCATCTTGGAGAGTGAACCTCTCCCGTTGATTAGTCCTGGCATTCCAGGGATACCACGTTAAATCCGTGTGTTCATCTCATTCAGTTTTCGGTTTATTTAGCTTTGCTAACATGGTATCAGAGCTTTCGGCAGCCGATTCCGAGAGAATGTCCATTCGGCTCAACCCGAAGAACTACATGCTGTGGGAATTTCAATTTCGTGTTCGTGTTGAAGGGAAGGGACTCGTTGGGGTCCTGGATGGAACTGATCCGAAGCCAGATTCTACGGCCACTGCCGAGCAGATTGCGCGCTGGAACATGAACGATGCTCGGGTAAGATCGTGGATCCTGGACTCGGTTGATCCGAATATTTGCTTGAGTCTTCGTATGCACCAGACTGCTCACGAGATGGGGAAGCAATTGGCGGCCACTTACTCCACCGCTAGTGCCGCGCGCCAATTCGAAGTGCAGGTGGCGCTCGATAAATTGGAACAGGGTGATCGAGACATAACGGCGTACCTTACAGCTGCTCAAAAGCTTTGGACAGAGGAGGATTTACTCACCTCGTCACTCCGCCCTGCCGCGACGTCAGCTATTCTGATCGCTGAACGAAAATCGTACTATATTCGCTTGGGTTTCTCGGCAGAGTACAAGAGAATATATATATGGTTTGTAACCCTAGCATCCCTACGTCTGCATGCCTAGGGTTGCATGGGCTTGGGCCAACATTCACTCAAATCTCCGTGACCCATTTTGACGACCCAATGTACACTAACATCGCTCTGCCTAGGGTTGCATGCCTAGGGTTGCATGCTGAGATGGCATCATCGGACACCCACCAGGAGCAGCCTCGCTCAGAAAATCGTCGCTCTGATCGCTCGGCGGCCTACTCCACGCAGCTGGCCGACGGGAACAGTGCGGGAATCTCAGCTGCCAAGATAGAAGAGTGACTCGACTCTACTGTCACTCCAGGAATTGGCCAAGTGTAACCACTTCCTAAAGCGTAGTATAGCGGGTTTAGGTTTAATTATCAACCCGGGTCCTAGATTTGCTGACTACTCAGTGAGTTCTTGTTATCTAGCAATAAAACTGGAGTGCAAGTCTAAACTACCAAACAAACAAAGCAAGTAAACTGGTTGTATTCAGGTTAAAGAGGTCACCCGGATATGGTTCCCCCTAGACTGCAGTTAAGCCGGATTGTAATTACCAAGTTCAGTTTCTATGAAAGTTATACTGCGGAAGGTTCTTAAACAGCCTGAAGTCTCGACTAAAGGTCTTCAGTCCCTCTCAATCTGAGTCTCTAGCGGGCGACTAACCTAGGTTACGTTCACACCGTCTGGCTGTGTTGTGCAGGACCTGAAGATGGGGAGGCAAATCGGCAGAGGGAGTAAGCGGGGGTGGTTATTTCAGTTAGAAGAACTCATCAGTACATCAGCATCATCGTCATCTCCTGTCTCCGAAACTAGTAGGCTTGTCAGTAGTCCTTTGGTGTCTAGTTTTTCAAGTGGTCCTAGTGAGTCAAATAATGTTTGGGATTTGTGGCATTCGCGTTTGGGTCACCCTAACTCTAGTCGGTTGTTGCAAATGTTTCGTCAATCTTTGTTAGGCAAGCACACTGTTTCCTCATCATCTAAACATAATTGCACCAGTTGTGTTGAGGCTAAAACTATAAGTATATCGTTTCCTTCTAGTTCGACGGTGATTTCTGAACCATTTCATATTGTGCATTCTGACCTATGGGGTCCGTCGTCTGTTCTTTCTCGACATGGATTTCGATATTTTGCACTCTTTATTGACCATGCTACTAGATTCACATGGGTTTATTTTCTGCGCCTAAAATCGGATCTTAAGGCCGTAGCAGAAGAGTTTTTGAAAATGGTGCAAACTCAGCTCAGTAAACCTGTTAAAATTCTTCGGTCTGATCCTGGCGGAGAGTTCAGTTCGAATCCGTTGATGGCTTTGTATCGATCTCTTGGCACTTTGTGTCAAAAATCTTGCCCTGGTGTGTCTCAACAAAATGGGTTAGTTGAGCGTAAGAACAGACATGTGCTTGACCTAACTCGTGCCCTCCTCATTGAGTCAAAGGTTCCTTCTCGTTTCTGGCCTGAGGCTGTCGCTATCGATGTCCGTCTTATAAATTATCAACTCACTCATGTTCTTCAGAATGTTAGCCCATTCTTTGCTTTGCATTCCCGTCATCCTGAATATTCTCGTCTCCGAGTTTTTGGGTGTTTGTGCTTTGTGCTTATGCCACGGAAGGAACGCACTAAGTTAACTCAGAAGACAGCTCGATGTGCATTCCTTGGGTACAGCGATGTACACAAAGGGTACATTTGTTACGATCCGAGTCTCCAACGTGTGCGCATTGCTGCCACCGTTGTTTTCTTTGAAAATTTTAAGTTTTTTTCTTCTGTTGAGCTCGACACTACCTTGTTCCATCCCATGTCTGAGTTGCCTTGTTTTGATGATGATGATACTGGACCTGATGATGGATTGTTGCCCCCTGAAGACCCGCCCTCTCCTCTGCCGAGCATGCCCCCCACACCGGACGTGACAACCCCAGCCTCGTCCGACAGCCTGCAGCTGGACTCGCCTGGTCCTTCGACTGCTGCTTCCTCTTCGTCCACGTCCCATGCATCGGGGTCCCATGCAGCGACGTCACACTCATCCTCAGCCTCGTCGGATTCGTCCGTTGCGGACGGGGGTTCTCCTCCGCAGTCACCTCCTCCCCAATTGCGACGTTCTCTTCGCACCACTCGAGGTCAGCCGCCACCCAGATTTAATGACTATTTTGCATACGGGGTTGATGCATTTGTAGTCCCCACTCGGTATAAGGAGGCACAGGATGATCCGTTGTGGGAGGCGGCTATGCAAACTGAGATAGATGCTGTGCATGCAAATAAGACGTGGACGGTGGTGGATCGGCCCCCTCCGGAGGTTCCTGTTATAGGTTCTCGGTGGTTATATGCTCTGAAGATGACCCCTGATGGGGAAATTGAATGACATCGAGCCCAGATTGTCGCGCAATGTTACACACAGGAACAAGGGATAGACTTTGACGAGAAGTTAGCCCCGGTGGCTAAAATGGCGACAGTACGTACTCTTCTGGCTGTGGATTCTGTACGTCATTGGCCGTTGTATCAGCTTGATGTCAAGAACGTGTTCTTGCACGGTGACTTAAAGGAGGTGGTATATCTGGGGAAGCCTCCGGATACAACGTTGGCTTGCCAGGTCAGGTATGTCCCCTGCATCGGTCGTTGTATGGACTCAAACAGGCTCCGCGAGCTTGGTTTGAGAAATTTCAGACCACGGTTCAGAAACTGGGGATGCGACAGAGCTTGAGTGATCCGTCTCTTTTCACTCAGACTACGGCGGCAGGTATTGTTGTTCTCCTACTGTATGTTGATGACATGGTGGTCACAGGTGACGATACTCGGGGGATAGCTTCCCTAAAACGTGGACTTCACGAGGCGTTCAGGTTGAAGGATTTAGGCGACTTGTCATATTTTCTCGGGCTTGAGATCACTCGCCATGACCAGGGTATTTTCATCGGCCAAAGGAAGTATATTGGGGACTTATTGAGTGATCATAATTTTGAAGACTGTCATCCTGTCAGTACCCCAATGGAGCTGAACTTGAAGTTACGACGGGATTCAGACGATCCATTATCCGATGGGGATAGATCCCGTTATCGTAGCTTGGTGGGGAGTCTCATTTACTTAGCTGCCACCCGACTTGACATTTCATATGCAGTGCAGATGGTTAGCCAGTTCATGGCGACGCCGCATCGTGATCATTTGGCGGCGGCCCATCGGATACTGCGGTACCTGAAAGGTACTCAAGAGGTTGGGATGTTCTTTCCATCGACGGGCTCTCTTGATCTTCGTGCTTTCTCCAATTCAGATTTTGCAGGATGTATTGACACGCGGCGGTCTACCACGGGCTGGTGTGTACAATTTGCGGGCTCTTTCATTTCCTGGCGATACAAGAAACAAGATAAAGTGTCCAAGTCATCGACGGAGGCTGAGTACAGGGCTCTGTCTGATGTTTGTTCGGAGCTGGTTTGGCTGCACCGTTTACTGGGTGATCTCGGGGTGACGTGCACTCTGCCCATCGTCGTCTTGGTGGACAACACGAGTGCCATTCAGATTGCGATTAACCCGGTTCTCCATGATCGTACGAAACACATTGAGCTTCATGTACACTATGTTCGGGATTTGGTGCGCGAAGGTACGGTACAACTTCAGTATCTCAAGACGGAGGAACAAATTGCAGATATTTTCACTAAACCGTTCACCGGTAGTCGTCATTGGTACCTCTCAAGCAAATTGATGCTTCGTTCCCGGCATCAATTTGGGGGAGGTTGTTAGTGTACATTGGGTCGTCAAAATGGGTCACGGAGATTTGAGTGAATGTTGGCCCAAGCCCATGCAACCCTAGGCATGCAGACGTACGGATGCTAGGGTTACAAACCATATATATATTCTCTTGTACTCTGCCGAGAAACCCAAGCTAATATAGTACGATTTTTGTCTTGGAGAGTGAACCTCTCCCGTGGATTAGTTCTGGCATTCCAGGGATACCACGTTAAATCCGTGTGTTCATCTCATTCAGTTTTCGGTTTATTTAGCTTTGCTAACACTCCTTTCCTCCCCCCTCTGGTGGGTTGAGTTTTTTTGTCCTCCGATCTGCTACCCAGATCTGGAGATGGTGGCCTGATCTAAGATGCGATGGAGGCCAGATCTAATCCTGATCTGGCTTGTCTTCTCCTTTTCTCTCCCATCTCTACCTCCTTTTCTTTCCTTGCAGATCTTGGTTAGTCGGAGATATAGCCACTGGCGTCGGACTCGGAGGGGAAAGCTTGAAGACAGAAGTATCTTTCCCTCTGGTTCTTTCGTCGTCGACCGGTCGGATGATGTTGTCCCGGGTTCAATCGGCGGGAGGCTGAAGGAGACCGGCTCCGGGTGGGTTGGTGGGAGGTTCTCTTCCTCGGCCCTCCTTCCGAGGTCGGCGAGAATCGATCCCCTGTTTTGGTGCTTGGCGGCGGTGGCGACGTCGGTTGGGTGGCTAAACAGCGGTGGTGGTTTTCGACTGCGGCGGTGGCGGATCCAGAGGGGTGGGGATGTGCGGCTAGGGTTTGGGAGTCTTGACATGTTTTGGCCCGGGTCCGGGTCCTATTGGGTTCTGGGCCGCATATTTTTGGCCTCTTTGTTGTGGATTTTCATGTCTGGTCACTATTTCTACTTGTATTTCTCCATTTAGACTTGGCCCAGTCGTATTCTTAATGAACAACCTTTAAAAAAAAACCTTAACTTTTTCCTTTGCTTGACCTCGCTTATCCCGAGACCAATGATAATATGGCCCAATAATTCTTCCCTCTAGTCCCGCCAACTCCCCTTTTTGATCACTGAACGATAATTTGCTGCAACCTGCTGCGCGTGGCATTACAACACAATTGCCATCTAATCAGCCGCTCGGTGACTGAAAACTTCACTAGCGATGGTTTCCTCTGCAACCATGTCATGGCGATGGTTTCCTCTTTGGTGGAGAAGAAGATGGTAAGTGCACTGCTCCAATTCCACGTCGCCAGAAGGCCAACAATGGACGCTTGTATGCTTGTGGGAGGGAAGCACATCGACGGTAATGGGAGACCGATTGGGATTTCTTTTTACGGTGCGCCTCGGGTTAGAGGGGTCTAGGGTTTTCTCCGGCCTAATGTTTGCGTTTGCTTTGGTGCATAATTAATAATAATAATACTAACAATTATTAATAATAATAATAGTAATTATTACCTAGTTTGGTTTGATCTTTTCGTACGTAACCGTCAAACCAACCGCTCATTTATTATGGTCGAACCTGAACCCAAAATTTATGGTGTTACAAAATTAAGTACTGACCACATCATCGAGGTTCTCTCCGCTCATTGGTGTCACGCTTGCTCTCCTCAAAGTTGCATTCCATGGCCCACATTGATGGAGGATGGTCTTCCATCGAGAATTCAAGCCCTCGCCAGTACTTGAAACCCCCAATCTTTACGTGTGGATACAACTCCAGCTCGCCTCTAAAATTAATTCATGGTTTGGCAATGGCAGGCGACACCGTCCTTCGAAAATTCAATTCAAGCCTTGCAAAGAACTTCATCTTCAGGCTCCGTCGAATTCGAATGGTGAATCGGTTAAGACATGATCAAGAGTTTGAGAATAAGAGAAGCTTTTTATTCTAAAAAAGAAATGTTATAAATGTGTTGTATTTATAGGCATTCTTGAAAAAATAGTTGCTTGGTGGGCTGAAAGAGGCAATGAGAAATATATTTAAGCATACCATTACTTTGAAACTTGTAAATGACATTTCTATCTCGGAGCTCAAATGTCGGGGTGTTACATACATTGGGGCTGAAACCGAATTTTATTTTTTAGTCACCAACGATTATTATCGAGCGACAGCTCCATGGGCAGGTTTGCACCACACGGGCAGGCGAAGTTTGCTCCTTCCCGTGCGTGTAATGCAAATTCCCCTGTGGCGCGTTACCAGTGTCAGTTAAGTCAGATCCATCAAGTCTAGTTTTTTTTCTTGTCCTCTTACTGGCTAAATTTGGCCCCACTATTTTAGTTTTTTTTAGCCTTTTGGAACTTCTAGCACTCCATAGTCCATTGTGCTATACTTTTTAGGATTTGTGAAATATTTAGCACTCTATTGGAGATGGTCTAGGCTGAGTAAAACATGCCCAACCTCTATCGTGATCCTTGAGTGTTTAATAGAAAAGAAATTCCATAAAGAAAAAATTATTGTGAGGGGAAATATGAATGCACGAAATTCTACGATACACTGTACCATATGTTACTAATTCCGTAATATAAAACTTGTCATATTTAAATACTAATAGTTAATATGAACATGGTTTCTATCGTCTCGTATTTTGATCCTCGTTACTATCAATATAGACTATATGACTATAGTACAAGACATCATGATCCATGGATATATAAAAAAAATTTTAAACTGATCAACTAATTTTCATTTTGAGAAAGCATGTGAATAAAATATACAGTTAGGATCTGATTGATTGGCTCTCTCTTAAATGTAGCGATTGGCCATATTGCTTTAATTATTAGCAAGTTGCAATCCAACATGTGACGTATTTATGATCTTAAACCATAAACTTATCCCTCTCCAATAATATTTAAAGCGTCAAAGCAGCTTGAATAAAAAGTCTAATTTTAAATCATTTGTATAAAAAAATCTCCTGAGCGAATGCTCTGAATGCTCTCTGATAACCTCCCCCCCCCCCCCCCCCCCCCCCCCGCTTCCCCTCCGGCGATGACTTTAGCTCAGGCTGGTCGTCCGCCGGAGATCCAACCTCCACCTGCTCCAGCCTCCTCCTCTCTACCGCTGACTCAACCGCCTCCAGCCACGCTCAACTTCAAATCTGCTCTGGCGGGGCCATCGCCGTCTATCTCGAAGAAGCTCAACCAATGGACCTTTGTTGGACAGAACGATCTGGAGACTGGGTCCTTTGAGGGTGAGCCTGAGCTCAGAGTTTCGTCTCAATTCAAAGAACGCCTTTGCATCCCTTGGAAGAAAACTCTGGTGATCCGCCTGCTGGGGCGCTCTGTGTCCTATGCTTATTTGTGCTCCCAAATCCGATGGAAATGGCGACCAAAGGGTTCTATGGACATCATGGATCTTAACAACAACTCTTTTCTCGTGACTTTCAGCGAAGACCAAGACTACCTCAACGCACTCACAGGAGGGCCGTGGGTAATTCTTGACCACTACCTGGTTGTGCATCAATGGTCACCCTCGTTCCGCACATCTGACAAGGCCCACAAATCTGTCGTAGCATGGGTCCAGCTCCCCGAGTTGCCTGTCCATTTCTATCACCGTGAAGTCCTGTTCGCCCTGGGCAATCTACTGGGGCGTACAGTCAAACTTGACTACCACACTAAACAGCTGGAACGTGGGAAATTTGCTCAGCTTGCAGTTGAGTTAGACATGTCGAAACCTCTCGCGACTCGCATCCGTCTCGATGGATTCTGGCAGCCGGTCGTCTATGAAAACCTGCCGGATATCTGTTTTCACTGCGGTAGGATCGGCCATCTAGAGCAGAGCTGCCCCCATCTCCCCGGCAGCCTTCTCCCCGCCGGAGCCACCACGGCCAACGACGCCGTAGCGTCTCAACCGCTGCCTACCTCGCCGGAGCCCCCCGCCGGCTATGGCCCGTGGATGCAGGTGACGCGGAAAGGAAGGAAACCCAACAGGAAAGTGGCGCAAAATCCGACCTCGACCGTTGCACCTTCCTCTAGCAAAAGCGGATCTGCTGGGCATCCTATCCCGGCCGTCTCGGCGAAATCCACGGGTGAATCAAGCAAAGGAACGGCCACCAAGCCTGGAAAAGGAAAAAATCAACAAAAGATTGAGGCCAAGAATGGTAACCCTGTTCTTATTTCAGGGAAAGTGATTGAAGGGAATGGAAAGCCAGAACAGGCCACCAAAAAGACGAGTTTGGGCCAGGAATGAAGAGCCATTGGGCCGCTCAACATTACAGACTTACCCAAGGCCCAGGCAAGCTCCCCCACCCCCTTGACTGTGACCGAGTTGGGCCAGCCCATTATTAATGCCAAAAAGAAGTCTCTGCACACATCCTCCTCTCTGGGCAATCTCTCCTCCCCGTCCAATATCGTTCCTCTCCAGGCGGTGGACATGAGAGAAAACGTCGAAACAAACCCCCCTCAATCAATTCGTTAGAGAACCAGCTTGAAGAAGGCAGTCAGGCAGCCCCTGAAGGATGTCACGCCAGGAATTGTCAATATTTCAGTCAATAAGAGGAAATCCTCTCCCGGAAATGCCGTGAAGGGTCTATCGGCGAAGCTGAAGTCCGGAACCATTCCCATATCACAGAAAGCAATTGAGGACTTCATCTCCTCTCCATTAGCCAAAATGGAGGACACTGATGGGCGTAAGATAGTGGACACAGTGGATACTGCGATGTCGGATAAGCTCGGAGATACTGAGACTCGGTGCCCGTCGGAGTCTACCGATCCCGCTCTGCCGACGGAGATACCGCCCCTCTGATTGGCTGGCCCCTTTTCCCTCCTCTCCTCTTCCTTTTTGATGATCCGTCTCTTTTCTTGGAACTGCCGGGGGGCAAAAAAACCCCAAATTTCTTGCTGTTTTTAAAGATCATTGTCGTTTGTATAGACCAAACATCGTCTTTATCGTTGAACCACGAATCAGTGGTCAAGATGCGATTGACGTTATACAGTCTATGGGTTTCAATCAATTTGTCAAAGTTGACGCTATTGGGTTTTCGGGTGGAATTTGGGTCCTCTGGAATGATACCAGTTTCACCATTTCTGTTGTTGACAGTAGTGCCCAACACTTACACTGCCGTTGTGCTGATTTGCAGGACAAAAATTCGGGCTTGCTGACTGCTGTCTACGCAAAGCCTAATGATCATGATAGAATGCCGCTGTGGAAAACTATCCGTAATTTGGAGCGAACCATTTCAGAACCTTGGCTTCTTGCAGGAGACTTCAACTCCATCTGATTCCCCTCGGATCGTCAGGGCGGGGCTGCTTTCAACCCTCACCGGGCAGCTAACTTCAACAGGTGTATCGATGATTGCGGTCTTCTGGATGTTGGTTTTGTTGGGCCAAAGTTCACGTGGTTTAAAGGCAGCCTCTCTTGCCGCCTTGATCACGCTCTTTGCAATGAGGAATGGCTTCAAATGTATCCAGACACCTCCAATTCTCATCTGCCGCGTCTTCGTTCGGATCACAGGCCGTTACTTATCTGCAATCTCCCGGATCAAGCGAGCCACCGTAGCAAGAGGCCCTTCAGATTCCTTGCTCCTTGGTTGGCACACCAAGACTTCCAACCCACGGTTGCTAGTTCTTGGAAGATGGGGGAAGATTTCCTGACCTCTCTGCAGGACCTCCAAATAGCTCTCCTCACCTAGAACAAGGAGATCTTCGACAACATCTTCTGGAGAAAGAAAAATCTCACCAAGCACCTTGAGAGATTGGAAAGTCAGAATGATCACAACCCTCACCCTGCTTCATTAGACCAAGAAGCCCGAGTCCGTGAAGAACTTGAAGAGACCCTTTGGCAGGAGGAGCTCCTGTGGATCCAGAAGGCGCGAGCTCATTCAATTCTAGAAGGTGACAAAAATACAAAATATTTTCACAACATTGCTCTTGCCCGGAGAAGACGTAATAGAATTCTCAAGCTTCAAGACAACAATGGTGTTTGGGTTGAGGATCCCACTGATCTAGAGTGTATGGCCAGGGACTATTACATCCATCTCTTTGCGGATTCTGCCTCGGTCAGACCTGAGATCACGGCTGGCTTCCCTACTCTTGATAGCTTGCAGATTAGGAGCCTTTGCACTACTCCCTCTGAGCTTGAAGTTGTCAGTATAATAAAAAATATGGGCAGCCTCAAAGCTCCCGGGAAGGATGGCTACCATGCCCTGTTTTATCAGAAATGCTGGAAGATCATCGGGGAGGACTTCTATGCTTACCTTGCTCAATGCTTCCAGAACCCTGAGCTGATTGCAAAATGCAACGCCACTTTGCTTGCTTTGCTTCCTAAAGTCGACAATCCGACAGCCATGTCCCATTTCCGACCTATAGGACTTTGTAATGTGAGCTACAAAGTGATTGCCAAGTGCCTTGCTGACCGGCTCAAGCTTTTCATGCCAAACCTCATTGATGAAGAGCATACTAGCTTTGTTCCCAACAGACACATAACGGATAACATCATCATCCTGCAAGAGGTGGCTCACTCTCTCAAGGGGATGAAAGGTAAACAAGGGAACATGGTTCTTAAAATCGACCTCGCCAAGGCCTATGACAAGATCAACTGGAGGTTTCTTCAATCTACCTTGACGGCAACAGGTCTTCCAGATGATTTCATCAGATTGGTTATGGCTTGCGTCACTACGACCAGTCTCCAAATTCTTTGGAATGGCAGTTGTACGGATGCTTTCCAACCTACCCGCGGTCTTCGTCAGGGATGTCCTCTCTCACCCTACCTCTTTACTTTGTGTATTGAGCGTTTGAATCATTGTATCAAAGATTCTGTTGAAAATAATATGTGGAAGCCTATTTATCTTTCGCAGAATGGACCGCCTCTCACTCACTTGTTTTTTGCAGATGACCTTGTGTTATTTGGGAATTCCGATGTGAAGCAAGGACGAGTCATTTTAGACATCCTCACCAAGTTCTGTGAGGCCTCAGGCGAAGAGATAAACAAGGACAAGTCTTGCATCCTGTACTCCAAGAATACCTCCACCCGCACCAAATCCAGAATCAGCGAGATCCTTGGCATCAAAGAAACGGATAATCTTGGAAAGTACCTTGGTGTTCCCATTGTGCATGGCAGAATTACTCGAGACACGTACAAGTACATCTTGGAGAAAATCGACCAACGCTTAGCAGGATGGAAATCCCGTAGCCTCTCTCTAGCTGGCCGTGTGACTCTCGCGGTGTCTGTGTTGAACTCCCTTCCCAACTATGTGATGCAGACTGCTGTCCTGCCTTACTTTATATGTGATACAATCGACAAAAAGATAAGGGCCTTTGTCTGGGGTGCAGAAGAGGGGCACAACAAAACTCACCTGGTCTCGTGGGATAAGATTTGTCGTCCAAAGGAGGAAGGGGGTCTCGGTCTGAGATCTGCCAGAGCCTTGAATCTTGCCTATCTCATGAAACTTGGTTGGAGTTTTGTGAATAATGATGATGTGCTGTGGGTTAAGATTTTGCAGGATAAGTACGTGAGACAGAATGATGATGGAAGTGTCTCCTTCAGACGTGACCGGACTTCAAGTCTTTGGAGAGGGATCATGCAAGCTCTTCCACTCGTCAAACAAGGCTCTATTTGGGATATTCGCAATGGTCAGGGTGTCAAGTTCTGGTCTGACCCCTGGTTAGCTGAAGGTGTAATCCTGCTGGATTATGCCAATGACCTTGATAACAGGATCAACCGGGATGCCTCAGTAGCTGACTTGACTTTGGATACTGGTGAGTGGAACTGGGATGAGATTGAACAGTTCCTACCAGCTGAGTGTGTCTCCTTGATTGCAGGTACAGACCCCCCTGATCCTGACGCGGGAGAAGATACCATGAGCTGGAGTCCTGAGTCAGATGGCAAATTTAGGCTGAAAACTGCCTATTTGGCTGCTGCAGATTGGTTTCACGCGGACTGTGAAGACAATGAGAACGTTGATGTCCCCTGGAAGCATGTTTGGCGTTGGAACGGGCCGAACCGAATCCGCCTTTTCCTTTGGCTCTCTCTCCATGGCAGACGAATGACCAATTGTGAAAGGAAGCGAAGGAAGATATCCGCCTCGGATACCTGCAAGATTTTCAAGGCTGCGCCAGAGTCGACTGAACACGTCATCCGTCATTGTGCATCCTCAAAACAGGTTTGGGATCTTTTGAATATAAGAGATAACAACCTTACTGTGGGCTTGAACTTTGCAGAATGGATGAGCAAGCGCCTCAGCCACCCCAACACTGGACTCTTATTCGGAGTAGCAGCCTGGTACATCTGGAAACGGTGCAATGATATGATCTTTCAGCAGAAACATCTCGACAATGCAACCCTCGTCTGCAGAATACGCAGCTGGACGCGTACGATTGAAGAGGTGCAGGCTAAAGACAATTTGATACATTCAATACAACGGAACAAGCAGGCTGAGGATCTTTCCTGGATCCCTCCGCCTCAGCACTGGGTAGCGGTCAACACAGATGGGTCGGTCAAGCATCCGCACTCTCAAGCTGCGTCGGACGGTATCATCCGTGACCACCTCGGCAGATGTCTGGGCGGGTTTTATGCGAACCTTGGGGCGTGCACAATCACAAGGGCTGAACTCAAAGGAGCCCTTCAAGGTTTGCAACTAGCTTGGCGGCTGGGTTTTCGGAAGATTCAGCTGAGAATGGATTCCATAACTGCGATTACCCTGATCAATAGGATGGAGCACAGAAGCAATAGATACCACATCCTCATCGGGCAGCTTAAGGAGCTCCTCAACCGCAATTGGGAGGTTGTTATCTCTCATTCCTATAGAGAAAGTAATAAGTTGGCTGATTATCTAGCCAACAAAGGTCATTCTGCTACTTTAGGCCTTCACTCTCTTGATTTACACGATTCTGGTTTTAATTTCTGGTTCATGTATGATTCTATGGGCATTGCCCAAACCCGTTTAATATAAGTGCCAGGCAGGGACGCCCTTTTAGCGTCCCATTTTCTACCAAAAAAAAAAGTCTAATTTCGTTACACAGTTAGGAAGAAAGCCCAGGTAGAGCATGGGCTTTTCCATTTGTTTGTTTTAGGCTAACTAGCCCAAGTCCAACTAGGGATGGCAATCAAACCCATGCCCACGGGTATCCGACCGCCCCCGACCCAGTCAACGCGGGGAATCCCCGCATTGACCGGGTATGGGGCGGGTATGGGTAAAACCCGCAAAAAGTTTGATGGGTATGGGGCGGGTATGATTTTAGCCTCCCCCGCCCCATACCCATACCCGCCCCATCAAAAATATTTCTTCACATATGAAAAATATGTGAATCGATTTGTAACCTATCAATAATAGTGAGTATAACTCAATAAAAATATATAGTAGAAATGCAATTAAGTGACCACCCAAATCAAAATCTAATTTATTTGTCTCAATTTTCCCTTCACTCTTTCACTTTTTCCCCTTGTTAACAAGATTATGTTAGTTAATTATTACTTAATAGATGTATCACAGTAGAGAATAATGATTTGAATGACATTGTACTCTACTCTGATATGGATTAATGGATGCTTTAGGATAAGATACTTTGAATCGTATTAAAAATGATTGTCTCTTTGCAAACTTCATGATATAGTAGGTGCGTTAATGTTATAATTGAAAGTCTACATGTAAAATATTCCGTATTATAATGTTGGATGTACGGGGCGGGTATTACCCATGGGTACCCGAAACCCATGGGTATGGGGATGGGTTTGCAAAAACTTCCCCCACATGGGTATGGGGCGGGTATGGGTATAGATATTTGAAAGCGGGGATGGAGATGGTTTAGGCAAGCTCGCCCCAAACCCGCCCCATTGCCATCCCTAAGTCCAACTACTTTCTTTTTCCTGCAGATCTGATCTAGCTAGCCGCTGCCCGCTGAGAAAGATCCATGCGGATGACGTCATACATTTCTGTCTATATATCCAAAGAGAGGGGAGAGAGCCTTAGCAGCAAACCAAGGAGAAGAAGGAGCTGAAAAAGACAGCGACCGTACCGATCAGATATGGAGAAGATAGAGCACACAACGGTGCCGACCAACGGCATAAACATGCACGTGGCCTCAATCGGCGCCGGCCCACGCGCCATCCTTTTCCTCCACGGCTTCCCGGAGCTGTGGTACTCCTGGCGCCACCAGCTGCTGTCCCTCTCCTCCCTCGGCTACCGCTGCATCGCGCCGGACCTCCGCGGCTACGGCGACACCGACTGTCCAGCTCCGGCGGCCCAGTACAGCTCGCTCCACATCGTGGGAGATCTGGTGGGCCTGCTGGACGCGCTGGAGATCCAACAAGTCTTCTTAGTGGGCCACGACTGGGGGGCCATCATCGCCTGGCACCTGTGCCTGTTCAGGCCCGACCGGGTCAAAGCGCTGGTCAACACCAGCGTCCCGTTCTCGCCTCGCAACCCCAAGGCGTCGCTGCTCGCCGGGCTCCGGGCCGCGTTCGGCGACGACTTCTACATGTGCAGGTTCCAGGTGGGTCATAAATTAATTTGTATTCTTATTAATCTTTTTTTTTTGTTCTTCACATATTTTTTTTTTCTCGGAAAACGCCGGAAAGATGAGATTTTCTATGATTTTGGGAATCTCTTTTCGTGACCTTTTTTTTATCCATACATCGCATTTGGTCCTCCTATCCCTTTCTTATTCCAAATTCCAATATAATAATATTATTGCGTGATGTAGGTGCCTAGTTATAATCAACTCGTTGAATTATTGGTAGGATAGACTCTTTTTTGATCGGTTTCTTTTGTTTTATCAAAGCTGATTTTGTTTTGGAGGGGTATTAGCTAGTAGCCGTCCTTTAGACAAAATAGGATGTGTACGGGTATTTCCTTTCATGCATCTTAGGAGTTGTTTGCTGATGAGATTTGAATGTTGTATTTAGTCTCTAAATATCAATTATTATGTTTTTTTACAAAGTTATTGTTTGTTAAGGTATATAAATCTGTAGAGCCTACGAATATGGATATTTTTTTAGCCCCAAATCCATGGACTCCACGTATTTGCAAATACCACATTATGGATAGCAAAATATTTATACACAAATACCATATGGACTAAATTCATAATAAAAATTTAACTAAACAAACAATGTTATCTTTCAAATAAAAAAATGCAACAAATCCATCATAAATTCAAAGGTTTTCAAAACTCAAAATCTTCATTTTCAAATCCAACAAGCAAACGAGCCCTTAATCCGAATCGATTCCCAACTTAATTTTATCTGAATTATTTATAATTTTACTCAAACTTCTTTAAATTTACTTAAACGCGTCATATTTTAACTATAATAAAGTTATAATTAGGTAAAATTTTTCATTTCTCAAATAATTTAACTTCATTTATCGCGTGCTTCTTAAATTTTTAATAAAAATTTAATATATCAAGTGTTTTTTCTTTAAAAGCCGTACATCTATAGATCGTCCTAATCCTATTCATAAAAAAATATATATATATACCCGACGGATTTTTATTAATAGTTTAATACCCACAACGCGCTAGTTACTTTGTTTATGTTTGTCCCGGTAATTTTTTTAGTATTATTTAGGTATGGGAAATATATAAACTATAAAGGCAATTTAAAAAGGATCTGGTGGACGGTACTAGGTAGATATACTAAATGCTCCTAGCTCTAGCTGGTTTATTATTATTGTACTTGAGTCATAAATGGTGGATCGTGTTTGTACTGTAATAAATAAATTAATGTGAATTGGATGGGATGGGATGGTGAACAGGAAGTCGGGGAAGCAGAAGCTGACTTCGCCAAGGTGGAAACAGGGAAGCTACTGGCCAAAATACTGACGTCCAGGAGTCCAAAGCCACCGTGCTTCCCCAAACACGTTGGTTTCAGCGCCATCCCCGACCCTCCAGCCCTGCCGCCCTGGCTCACCCAGGAAGACATCGACTACGCCGCCGCCAAATTCGACAAGACCGGCTTCACCGGTGCATTGAACTACTACCGATCCATCGACCTGTACGTAGTTGAACAAGAAATACGTGTGGATTTTGTCTGGCTGGCAGTACGTTGTCACTCACTTTATTCTTTTTGAGAATCATGTTGATGCAGATCTTGGGAGTTGATGGGGCCGTGGACAGGGGCGAAGGTGAATGTGGCGACCAAGTTCATGGTCGGGGAGCTGGACCTGACGTTGAACTTCCCAAGGATGAAGGACTACCTCCTTAGTGGCGCCATGAAAGAGGACGTTCCTCTCCTGGAAGACGTCGTCGTGCTCAAGGGCGTAGGTCACTTCCTCAACGAGGAGAGCCCCCAGGAGGTCACCAACCACATCCACGACTTCTTCAAGGACAAGTAGCTAGAGTACTGTTATTACTTGTCGGTACTATGGAAGTGTGTTTTGGTCCCATCACTTCTATTATTGCACTGTTCTTCTGCTATAATTGTATTTATTATTGCATGTTTCCCCGGCCCAGTCAGTACTAGTTGTAGTGTTTTTTAATTTCGGTCTGTGTTTGGTGTATTCTGTATCGATCGTTTCGTGCCCAAGTAAATGGCGAAGAAGGGAAGGACGACGATCCGCTTGTCGATCCATTGCCAATGTCATAATGTACCTAGCTAGCTCAACTGTTCATCATTCCAGGATGTAGTAGGAGGGATAAGTTAGTCGGAACAAAGGTCGAGTCTCAAACTATCTACAACTAACGATCGACGAAGAAATGGGACGTAGGTTTGGCTGTTATTGAGACTTGCTTGAAAGTAGCATCTACGTTTATAGAGAAGCACTAGGTCTTAAAACAGACTTGGAACCGATTAACTCAGCTCGACCAACTAAACTTGCAATTCGATTTGACTAAAAGTTAATGACCCGTAACTCGATTGATCCATAATTCGATTGACCCAACCCGATTAATCTACAAACTGATTGATCTGAAATTCGATTGAACCTGTAATTCAATTTTGGTGTTTTCAATTTTTGGGGAAGAAAAATAAAAAAAGAGAATTATGATACTTTTCATTTTTTTAGAAGAGAAAGGAAGAAATGTTTTTGGTGTGTTGGGTTTTTTTAGAAGAGGAAATTTAAATGCTTATAATTTATGAAGAAGAAATAGAGGGGGAAGGGAGGAGTTTTGGTGTTTTCAACCTTTTTTGAAAGGAAAAATGGGAAGTTTTGGTTCTTGCGAATTTTTTGTGTTCTAAAATTTTAGTATTTTCAAATATGAAACTTGATTTTGATGTGGGAGAATCTTGAACTGTGTTCTAAAGTACCTCTCAGTTTTTAGTTTTTCCTCCTTCCTTTTATCATAATTTTTTTTAATTCATTAGTTATCAAAAGAATTTTTTTTCTTTATTCAATATATTCTACAAATAACAAAAAATTCAAAATCTGATTGATTTGTAACTCATCAACCCACTACTCAATTACCATAACCTGACTACCTACACCCGATTAACTCATAAACAACTTGACTCGCAACTCGATGAACCTGAATACCACTTGTCTGTAACCTGATTGAACCCGAACTCGAATGCACCTGTAACCCGAATGAACCCGAACACGAATGACCCATAATCCAATTGAGCTTGTAACCCGGTAAAATTTGAACCCGAATGACCCATATTCTAATCGAACCCGTAGCAAGACTAGCACGTAACCCAATAAACCCAAACCCAAATGACGTGTAAACCAACTAATTCGTAATCCGATTAATCCAATCCGAACCCACTTGACACCCTATAAGCACAAAGGGTTGATAAATTTGCTCCAAACTTTGGTAAAGATGAAAAATATCTTTATGGTGGTTGTTTATTTTTAGACAAACCAAGTCCAATGATGGCGTGTCATGTTTGAAACGAATATTCATTTGTTAGTGTTGGAAATGCGTTAGATTCTCTCGAAAGTGGGTATTTCAAGAAACGGTTGGCTCGGTTTTATCCCTTCTCCGTTGGCATGTTGTAGGGTGCTTTTGATTTTGCCGTCTTCTGTTTGCTTTTGTTTTTTTTTTTTTTTTCCTTCTTTTGCTTCTGTTTGCTTTTTTTTTCCAGCTTTGGTTTTGTGGTCTGGCTAGTTCTTTTTCTTTATGTTTTTTTTTTATCTTTTCCCAAATTCTGAGCTTTGTAATCCATATTTCATCTGGAAAGAAGACAATTCTGATGACAAGTCAAAAGTAGAAAAAGAAAGAAGACAAAGTGTATCCCCTTACCACATGGAAAGTTCGTCCAACATGGAGAAGAAAACACATACCAACAACATTATCTTTGTTACCAAAAGAACTCATATATCAATACCCTCAGCACAACTGTATGATGATTAAAGGTTGTCGGGAAATTTGTTCAGGAGCAGCCACAAGCTGGATGGGAAACTCACTTTGCTAGTTAGAAGCTAAACCATTCAATACCCCAATCCAATATAAACCAGGCTTCCAAAGCAGCTGAGTACAAGTTCTAGAGCCGCAGAAGCGCGCGCGCGCACACACACACACAAAGTTCCCTTTGCATCATCAGCTACTAAAGTTTAAGAGATGACAAAAGACCGCAGATAACCATATGCATGACAAATATTATCAGTACCAATCAGCTGGCCAGAAGAAGCAATACTAATAGCATTACAGACGTCTGTTAAGTTACCTGTGATGCCAAAATCCGAGCCTTCAAATCAGAAAAAATATCTGCAAGTAACAGGAGCGGATCAGGTCAGTAACCATGAGTAACCTGTCTACATCAGTATGACATCAGTATCCTCTCTCTCCTGAAAAGTCTTTTATCTTTTTCACTTTAATCCTTAACGGACAATTTCTCTCTCATTTTAAGTCGAAATTCAATTTTTTTTGGCACAGATAAATCAGATTAAATGTGCTTTTTAAAATGATACCCACTTTGATATATTTTTAGTACAAAAAATTGAATAATTTTTTACCAGTCATTACCATATGATATGCTCCAATTTAATACCATATGGTAAGAAAGCGTATCATGATGGCATGAACATACCAATATGGTAAGAAGGTTGAATACATGATAGTAGGAGTATATTAAGTGTCATTTACGACTTCCATCATTGTTTATTACAAGTTACCACAAGTTACCACCCACATACCATAGTGGTAAAGTATGGTACTTTTTGATTCAGTATTTTTTTCACCCATAAATTTATAGATCCAATAGATCATGATGAACTCGTTCCTTCTGAGCAAATGTTTTCAAAAACGACTTAAAAACGAAGAAGTTACCATATGGTATGTAGTTGGTAAAAAAAAAAGTTTCTCGAAATATATTGAAAATTGATCTCATTTTGTAGAGCACAACGAACTCGTTCCGTTTGTGCAAAAAAAAAAATTGAAATCCGAGTTAGAACGAAGAAGATAAGAACCTATTAAGAAAACTAGGGGAAATAAAATGTCTTTAATTGACAACCCTTAGATCTGAATTTTCTGGACCCACTTAAATCTAAAGGTCCAGATTTAGTTACTCATAGGTGAGTAACCATTGGTTACTGACCCTATCCTAAGCCGCAAGTAACCATCTTAGTTAAAGGGAATATGTACAATGGTGGGAAAGACCCAAAGTTATCTTCTATGCTCACATCTATTAGGGATAAGACTTTATCCTCGTAGTATTAGGATTTGTAGCCCTTCTTCCTCTTGTAATTATTCTCCTTATCACACATGTACTCTGGAATCTTAAGGGTATAAATATATTCTTGTATCAATAATAATCTCTCACGGTTGAAACTCTTACATGGTATCAGAGCCTCCTGCTCCATGGCATGTTTGATTCCTAAACCCTAAAATTATCGTTGTTTTTAGTCTCCTCTCGCCGTCAAGATGTCCGCCGGGTTCGTTACTTCCGGCGGTGACTCGACGTCTTCTGAAGCTTCTCTTGTGCTGGTTACTTTCAACCCAGCTACTTCTCTCCCACTCAGGCCACAACAGTGAAAGACAAATATAAGAGCAATTTGCTTTTGGGGCAGGATTTTAGTATTCCATCCAAAGCTTTGCTAGGTTTCCAAGTTATTCTCAAACAAAGAATAGAAAACAAGATACAACAAAGATAGGAACCATTTCGAAAATAATCCAGTTGTACAGAGAAGAACCGAGATTAGCAGTGTACAATAATACATCCATATACATTAAAACAGACAAAGTGGGAATGACAAACAATACCTTCAAAAGTGGTTCCATAGAAGCCCTAAATTTCACAGTGCTGTCTTCCATGAATATCAACCAGCCAATTATGTAATAGAAAGTTGCCCTGCTACGAGCACATCTATACTATTCGAGGAAAGAAAAGTTGTTCTAATAAGTGAAGAAAAGCTTGTTTAGACTACGGATCACGGCTCAAGATAAGCTTGTTATGTAATAGAAAGTTGCCCTGCTACGAGCACATCTATACTATTCGAGGAAAGAAAAGTTGTTCTAATAAGTGAAGAAAAGCTTGTTTAGACTACGGATCACGGCTCAAGATAGGGTGCATAACCATGGGTTATGCATCCATCAATAACCAAATATGGACCCTTCATTTAGAAAATCCAGATCTAAGGATGGAAAATTAAAGACCATTTTTATGTTTCCTAGCTTTCTTAATCGGCTCATATCTTTTTCGTTTTAACTCGGATTTTAATTTTTTTTGCACAGATGGAATGAGTTCATCGTGCTATGCCAAATGAGAACAATTTTCAATATTTTTTGAGAAAAAAAATTCTGGCCTCTCGGTACCAACTGCATACCATATGGTATCTTCTTCTTTTTTAATTCGTTTTTTGAAAACGTTTGCATAGAAGGGACGAGTTCATCATGATTTATTGGATCTACAAATTTCTGGGTGAACAAATTACAGGACCAAAAAATACCACACAATACCATACAATACCACCCTGGTACGGGGTGGTATTGTATGGTATCTTCTTCGTTTTTAATTCGTTTTTTGAAAACGTTTGCACAGAAGGGACGACTTCATCATGATCTATTGGATCTACAAATTTCTGGGTGAACAAATTACAGGACCAAAAAATATCACACAATACCATACAATACCACCCTGGTACGGGTTGGTATTGTGTGGTATACAATGTTAAAAGTCGTAAATGACAATTAATATACTTCTACTATCATGTATTCAACCATCCTACAGTCTTGGTTTGTTCATACCACCATGGTACGTTTTTCAAACCATAGGTATGCTTTTATTTCAATACCAGTCAATACCATATGGTATAGACTGGTAAAAAATGGCTCAAGTTTTTTTGTTCGAAAAATATATTAAAGTGGATATCATTTTGAAGAGCACAATTAATCTAATCTAACTGTGCAAAAAAAATTAAATTTCGACTTAAAATGAGTGAGAAATCGTCTGTCAAAGATTAAAGAGGGGAAAAATTAAAGGCTTTCCAGGAGAGAGAGGATGCTGATGTGGGCTGGTTACTCATGGTTACTCACCATAAGGTTACTGACCTGATCCGTTCCCACGGATCACCTCAGTAACCAAAGCATCAGTAACTGTCAGTAACCGCTTGATCCACCGTCCATCGCATCATCTTTTCAACCATCAGATCATGCAAAGTAACTACAACGGGGGCAAAATAGTAATCACATCTCTGACAATTTGAAAAGCAGACGTGACAACGACATCAACCCGTCCCACCTTCTCTCCTTCTTTCTCTCACCTTTCACGCGACAGTTCTACTTCCCTCTGCTCTCTAACTCTCCATTCTTCCTCCCGATCCTCAATTCTCTCATCAAAATCGCAGCAAAAACTTCAGAAAACACAGAAGAAACTTCAAAATCGAAGGATTTTTGCAAAGGTTTTCGAAGAATCATTCAACAATACATTGTTCTCGCTTCTTCGTCTGAAAACGAAGGGTTTCCAACTTCAACGAGGCTCAAAAATTGTTTTCACACAAAATATCAAGGTAAAACCTCGTTTCTTTCTTCGAAATCCATCCACAAAACAATAGAAACAGTATTTCATTCACTCTTCATGTAAAAATTAAAGTAAACTCGCTACATTACCAAATCGTTACCGTACATTGCTGAACTTGTGCAAAATCGTTACCATATGGTATTAAGATTTTTAATGCGCTAAAAAATGGATGAAACTGTTAGTCCTGTTGTATTTTACTTTGTTACCATATGGTACAATGTGACATTGGTTACATGTTAAACAAAATGGAGGAGACCATAAGTCTTGTTCTGTTTTACTTTGTTACCATATGGTAAGATGTGATAAGCTATGGTTTCATGTTATAAAATGGAAAGAAACCGTAAATCCTGTTGTGTTTTACTTTGTTACCATATGGTAAGATATGATAAACTATGGTTTCATGTTATAAAAAATGGACGAAACCATAAGTCCTGTTGTGTTTTAATTTGTTACCATATGGTAAGATGTGATAAGCAGTGGTTTCATGTTATAAAAATGGAGGAAACCACAAGTCCTGTTGTGTTTTACTTTGTTACCATATGGTAAGATGTGATAAGCAGTGATTTCATGTTATAAAAATGGACGAAACCATAAGTCCTGTTGTGTTTTACTTTGTTACCATATGGTAAGATGTGATAAGCAGTGGTTTCATGTTATAAAAAATGGAGGAAACCATAAATCCTGTTGTTTTTTTAATTTGTTACCATATGGTAAGATGTGATAAGCAGTGGTTTCATGTTATAAAAGTGGAAGAAACCATAAGTCATGTTGTATTTTACTTTGTTACCATATGGTAAGATGTGATAAGCAATGGTTTCATGTTATAAAAATGGAGGAAACCATAAGTCATGTTGTGTTTTACTTTGTTACCATATGGTAAGGTGTGATAAGCTGTGGTTTCATGTTATAGAAATGGAGAAAACCATAAGCCCCGTTCTGTTTTACTTTGTTACCATCTGATAAGATGTGATAAGCTATGGTTTCATGTGATAAAAATTAGAGAAACCATAAGACCTGTTGTGTTTTACTTTGTTACCATTTGGTAAGATTTTATAAGCTATGGTTTCATGCTTTCAAATGGAAGAAACCATAAGTCCTGTCATGTTTTACTTTGTTACCATATGGTAAGATGTGATAAATCTATGGTTTGATTTGGTATGGTAGGAAACCTTTATGGTACCATATGGTATATCATGGTAAAAAGCTTCCTAATAGACTATTCATGTTTTCTACATTCAGGTACACTATGGTGAAAGAAAGAAAAAGTTTTCGCACAAGGTGCAACCCAACTAGAGTATCTGCAATTACAATGACATTAAAAGATATGAACATAAAGAGAAAATTGAGATATTAGGCCTAGCAGGCTTAACATCAATCAGGCAGACAAAGATAAACTCACATCTTGCTTTGTTCACAATGAACAAATACAATCCAATGACAGAATCGTTCAAGCTACCTGACGGGACATGAGAGATATCAGCAATCGACTTTCATAGAGTATATGGTTTGCCAATGGGGAATAGGGAAGTTGTACCTCCCAAAATTACTTGGGACGACTCAGCAGATTATGCAATAGAAACCCTACTGGAAGTAGACAGATCAGGAACAACTCAAAGGGTAAAGCTAACTCAGGTAGGAATAAGATCTTCCTACAACTAAAAACACTAAGAGATGGTTCCAGTTATTCTTTCTGCTAGTCACCGGAGGCTTGCTGTGTCCAACTTCAACCCCTACTTCTGAACTCAACATGCTCGAGTACTTGAAGACTGATGAACTGAAACATTTCACCAGCTACAACTGGTGCAAATACTTCTTCAAACGCATGAATGAAGGATTGAAATCAGGAAACCTTTACGTCAATACAGATCTTCACTTCCTCATGGTATGTCTCCATTCCCTTGGCCATTTCAACCTTATTACTCATATATTTTATATACAAATAGTCCTTGAAAAAACTAATACAATTATCTGCATAAAAAAGGTATGCTTCATATACAAACTGGACGAAATGACGTTCTCAACCTAGCTTCGAACCCCAATAGTAAGCTACTATGATGATCTCAATGTCCAAAACAACTTTGAGAACATTAAGAGCTACTACAATGGAGAAGATTTGAGCCAGATAGCAAAGCTTGACAACATTATTGTTGATGAGGCTAATGATGCAACTAATGAGGATCATGAGAATGAGCCAGTCTATCAATCACCGAAAAGACAAAGAACCAAAACTCCAGACCAGTCATCATCACTGAACTTTGGTTTGCAGAATATCAGAACAGTCTACCAAGTAAGTACAAATTATATGTATTCCAGTTGTCCATTTCACGCTAATATAATGTAATAGAGTGATAATAATTGCCAATACCATGTATTACCACCATGGTAATACATTACCACTATAGTAACTAACTATACACCATACACACATTACCACTATGGTAACTAACTATACACCATACACATATTACCACCATGGTGACTAACTATACACCATACACGCATTACCACCATGGTATCTTACAAAACTAAAATCACCATACACGCATTACCACCATGGTATCTTACAAAACTAAAATCCTATTATGCAGGCCGAGAATGCAATCAAACTGCTTGAAGCATCGATGAAGGCAGTGATGAAAGCAATCAAAGAGCAGTACAATATCCAATTAGACAAGCTGATCAAACACAAAGAGAATCTTTAGAAAGAAAGCTCTGATGAATATGTTCAGCCCACAGAAGGAGAAAAATCTGGCAATCAGGTGGTAGGAACAGATAGTGAGTGTGAATATGATGAAGAAGAGAACGATGAAGAAATCGATGTCGCTTTGGATAAAACTCTGAAGACAATATTCAAAGAGGCAAAGCTAGAAAAGAAGAAATAGGAGAACAAGGAGGCAACACAACAAGAAGATGATTCACAACCAACTACAGTCGATCTTGCTGCACCTACACCAAAGCCAAAAGAAAAGGAGCAAGATGATTCTGCTATTGAAGTAGATGTATCATCAAAATCTAGGGGTGGTAATCGATCGATAACCGGTTAACCGGTTAACGACCGACCCGGTTACCGGTATACCGTTCACAATGTGGGAGCACACGATTACTGATACCGATTTGTAACCGGTTAACCGGTTACCGGTTACAAACCGATTATACCGACTAACCGCGAGACCCACCCTCTCCTCTCTTTCTCATTCCCGCAACCAGACTCTCTCTCTCTCCCCAACCCTCCCCAGACCTCCTCTCTCTCTCGTTCACCTCTCCCCAGTCCCCAACCGTTCTCAGACCTCCTCTCTTTCTCGATTTCCTCTCATCTACCCAACCCTACTCCAATCGCCGCCCACCGCTTGATGTCGCCTTCCTCTCTCAATCCATATCCAGATCTCCGGCCGACACGATAGTTCCTCCGCCATCTCGAGCTTCCCCAACCTGATTGGTGTCCTTTTCCGAGTCCCGAATCAGCGCGGCGGCAAGAAGAAAGAGGAGATGGGTGAGGCGACAACCATCCCGCCGCCATCTCGTTGTAGCCCTCCCCTCGCTCCTGCCACTCCCACCAGATCTGGAAAGATTGAGTTGTCCTTCTCCAGTCCACGTGCTCATATCTGGAAAGATCGAACCTCTGCTTCAGCTCTTCGATAACGAATCGACGGCGACACATCCTTGGAAGGCGAGGTCGCGAACTGAGTCGAATGGAGACAGATGGTGGAGAGGGAGTCGGGGTCGGAGATGGAAGGCGAGGTCGCGGAGAGGTGGAGGCGGCGTCGGCGTTGGAAAGGGAGAAGGGTTGGGAAGTAAGTTGAGCGAAGGGAGGCTGTCAGACAGGGAGAAGGGTGGTTGGATCGATCGATTTGTTTAGGGTTTCTATCACTCCACACCACCCCTCGACGCCGGTATTGGTATAACGGGAAACCGTCGGTATTTACCGACAGAGGAGCCGGTATACCGAAATCCTTCGAGACGGTGCCGAATACCGATAAATCTTGGTTATCGGTATACCGATAACCGCCGGTTATCGGTATGGTTATCGATTAAACCAGTACCCGGGAAACCAATTACCACCCCTATCAAAATCTGTTCCAGAAACTTAAAATAAGGGAACCACCAAAGAAGTTCCAGAAAAACCTGCGGCAAGAGAAGAAGAAGAAGAACCAGAATCTGCTCAAGAAGGTTGAATAGGAAAAGCAACCAAGAAGGAGTTCCAGTGGTGACAGTTGAAACAGAACCACCAGCACAATCTGTTCAAGAAGGTCTGAATCAGGGAAACACCCCAAAAACAGTTACAGAAAAGACACCTGCAAAAGAAACAGGTGAAGAATGAACTAGAGAAACGGCATATCCAATGGATCTTGATAAGGAAACACCACAAGAAGGGAATGCAGGTCAAGCTGAAAAAAAGCCTGGAGAAAGTGACAGTGAGAAGACAGAGTCAGATGATGTTGTTCGAGAAGAGACTCCTAAATTGCCAACCAAGGATACTAAGAATACTAAAGTGACAAGGGAAGACGACATTCTGTCCTTTGATCTCAGGCCTCTCAACCATCAAACACCAACAACAACAGTAAGTTGACTACCACCACGCCAACCAATCAACCAGAAGAGCCTCGCAAAAGAAGAATCGTGGTGAAGAATGTGCATGGAAACGAAAATAAGGCAAGAACAACACCACCACCTACACAGCCATAAAGCACACAATCACAAAAGGAGTCATATATAGAATGGTCAAATCTGTACACAAACAGCCAAGAGAAGCTCAAGGAAGTACGTGAATGTATAAATGCTTACCCCGAGGACCTGAATACACCAACTGTTCAACCACCTGCTGATAGAAACCTAATTTTTAGGCTCTATCATAATTATCATTATTATTAATATTAGAAATTATTTAGATATGGTTAGTAGTCTTTGAGTAATATTAGGATTGTCTAGTCTTTGAGTCATATTAGGATAGTCTATTAGGGTTTTCCATTCTTTAGCTATAAATATGTACTTGGGGGTTTACATTAGAAAGCAAGCAAGAACAATTATTCAGAAAGGATCTCTTCCAAAACCCTAATCCTCTATCTCCTAATTTCTCGTTCTCTAGTCCTCTAAGGCTTCGGCCAATTCTATCTTTCTCTTCTCAAATCCCTAATTCTGTTCTTAATCCCTAAATCTCCAATTCCCGATAGAACCCTAATCTCAGGTTCTATCACCTGCTGCAAAATCACAAAGCTCACACATTTCAAGTATGACAACACCAGCAGAAACAACACCTGATGAACTGTTTAGCAACATCCTGGAGTACATAAGATGCAAAAACAAGAAAGTTGCCAACTGGTAAGTCATCACCTTTAAACTTATAATGTTATATGATGTTACAAAAATGAGGAAATCATAAATACTGTTGTGATCTAGTTTGTTACCATATGGTAAGATATGGTTTGATATTATAGAATGGAGTATTCACCGAAGCTTCGAATCGCGAGATTAAAGAGGAGGATGACGTTCCAAAAGAGTGGTAAGGCGATTTGGACCATCATGATGTTGCCAGCTTCAGGTGCAGGAACAAGTGGCGACGTCGACTGGAAGAGAGAAAGAATCACCTGAGGTTGCAACGTCGAAAGCGGGCGGCTCGCTACCGGAAAATTGGAGGAATTGCCGACGAAGAGACCGGAGGCGCGCTGGCAGACTCCCCGCCTGGTGGAGTTGCCGACAAATGAAATGGAGGAGGGCGACGTTGTCTCTCTACTCGCAAGACCTAGGTCGGCCGCAGGAATGGGCTCTGCACAGCAAATGCTAGAGGCTGCGCTAGTGGACCGGGTCGTTTGGGTCGGGGGCCTAAAGGGAGTTAAACGAGTCTGTCTGGGTTTCGGGATCGCCCTCGCGGGCATCATTTCTGGTCGGAAGGAGATGCAGGGCGGGATGAGACTTGAGGTATCGTGGGCCGAGCAGAAGCCTGCGTCCGGGCCAATAAGTGACTTGAAGAGTGGGTCGAATTTTTATGGAAGTCTCCGGGCTCAAGTGGGCTGTTTGCTTGAGTTAATTTTAAATGAGATGGACTTGAAGAAAGGGAGCGGTGGGCTGACTAGATCAGGAAGTGGGCTTTCAAGGGTGCTTAACCCAAACTCACTTGGAATAGCATGGAACCAAAAAGGACATGCCAATGATTTTGGCTGCAGCTTTTCCCACCTAGCAGTTGTGAGCCTAGCAAAGGAAGAAGGAAGTGAACATGTGCTTGTCAGAGCGGCGGAGCACACAAGTTAGAAAACCAATGACAATAATGACGGCGGGTAAAAGGAAGGGCAATCGTTGTGGCATTATTTGGTGATCCTAGGAAGGAAAGACGGGGACCGATCTCTCTTGGGTTATACGAAAGGGTACGACCGTTCAAGAGTCGGACCGACGTGGAAGGAGGAACAACTTGTGCTAGAAGTCTCGCTCAAGTACTTGATCCCAATTAGAAGAAGAGGAAGCGCAAGATTGTTCTCAAGGGGGAGGGGATGATAGAAACCTAATTTTTAGGCTCTATCATAATTATCATTATTATTAATAATCGAAATTATCTAGATTTGGTTAGTAGTCTTTGAGTAATATTAGGATAGTCTAGTCTTTGAGTCATATTAGGATAGTCTATTAGGGTTTTCCATTCTTTAGCTATAAATATGTACTTGGGGGTTTACGTTAGAAAGCAAGCAAGAACAATTATTCAGAAAGGATCTCTTCCAAAACCCTAATCCTCTATCTCCTAATTTCTCGTTCTCTAGTCCTCTAAGGCTTCGGCCGATTCTATCTTTCTCTTCTCAAATCCCTAATTCTGTTCTTAATCCCTAAATCCCCAATTCCCGATAGAACCCTAATCTCAGGTTCTATCACCTGCTGCAAAATCACAAAGCTCACCCATTTCAAGTATGACAACACCAGTAGAAACAACACGTGATGAACTGTTTAGCAACATCCTGGAGTACATAAGATGCAAAAACAAGAAAGTTGCCAACTGGTAAGTCATCACCTTTAAACTTATAATGTTATATGATGTTACAAAAATGAGGAAATCATAAATATTTTTGTGATCTAGTTTGTTACCATATGGTAAGATATGGTTTGATATTATAGAATGGAGTATTCAATAAGCCATGTCGTGTTTTAGTTTATTACCATATGATAAGATGTGATAATCTATGGTTTAATGTTATAAAATTTAGTAATTTACAACTCCTGTTTTGTTTTGGTTTAATACCATATGTTAAGATGTGGTAAGTTATGGTTTGTTGTTATAGAATGGAGTAAACCATAACTCCTATTGTGTTTTGCTTTATTACCATATGGTAAGAAGTGGTAAGATGTGGTTTGATGTTATAGAATGGAATAAACCATAACTCCTGTTGTGTTTTGGTTTATTACCATATGGTAAGATTAGATAAATATACAAGTCCTGTTGTGTTTTGGTTTATTACCATATGGTAAGAAGTGGTAAGATGTGGTTTGATGTTGGTTTGATGTTATAGAATGGAATAAACCACAACTCCTGTTGTGTTTTGGTTTATTACCATATGGTAAGATTAGATAAATCTACAAGTCCTGTTTTGTTTTGGTTTAATACCATATAGTAAGATGTGGTAACCTATGGTTTAATGTTATAAAATAGAATAAACCATAAGTCCTGTTGTGATGTGCTTTTATACAGTGAAGAGATAATGTTTAGAAGGAAGGATGCAACATTCTTAATGAAAAGGGAGTCATTCCAGTCGATTGACATTGACTGTGAAATCACATCTGATGTCATCAACTGGTATGGAGATAGAATGAACAAGAATGAAGCAAAAAAAGGAAAATTCAAAAGGTGGTTCTTCGTTGGATCTTTGGCAGTAAGTAAACCCACCCATATTCTGTCAATAGTTCTTAGAAAACACTTATATAAAACACAAAATAACAACCACGACTTTCAGGGTGACTGCCAACTGGACATTGATAGCGACAATCCTCCACTTACTCCAGATGATTACTACAACAAAGTGGACTTGGACATCACCAACAAAGAATGGGCAAAAGACCTCAGCTTCACAGAATGTAACCTTGTAAGTATCTCAACACAATTTTATATCATAACATGTGGCAAGTGCTTACCATATGGTATATTATGGTAAAATTCTTTTGCAATGGTTCTTCCCTTACTATGATAACAAGCACTACATCATGATTTGTGTGAACATCAAAGGAGAAAGGTTTGACATGCTCGACAGCCTCCGTAACAAAAGTTTTGAAGAAAACTACAAACCAATGGCAGAGAGGGTTGTCCAGTACGCAATCAACTACATGAAGACACAGTTTGCACACAAGACAGTAAAGTGGGAGAGGTTTACCTGGTTCAACCTCGAAAAGGTTACACAACCAGACTCCAAGTCATGTGGCATGTACATCCTCGGGTGGATGAGACACTGGCAAGGTAACTAGGTAAGTACAACAGTGTCGTGAGCAAAGATTGGAAGAGGATTGATCTGATAAATGAAGAAAGAGAGTGTTTGATGTTGGACATCATTCTTGATGAAGACAATCTTGAATGGAACAGGATCATGAAAGCTGCAACAATGTACTGCAATATGAAGAAAAAGAGGAAGATTTGAAAGAAAGTACATGAAAATTCTATTATGATTATGTTAGCCAATACTTAGCATTCTACTCAAAGAAAATATAATAATATTTTACATGTGTCAATAACTCCCACACTATACCATATGGTATGGCATGGTAAAATCAAATTACTATACTATACCACATGGTATAACATGGTAAAATCACTTACAGCAGCAACAAAATCCCAAAAAACTACACTATACTACAAGCTATAGAGGGTAACATCAAATTACCACATTTTACCACATGGTATGACATGGTAAAATCAATTATCACACATAACCCCACCTTTAACTTCCAAATTACCACATTTTACCATATGGTATGGCATTGTAAAATCAATTACCACACACGAC
This sequence comes from Linum trigynum, assembly GCA_964030455.1. NCBI lineage: Eukaryota > Viridiplantae > Streptophyta > Magnoliopsida > Malpighiales > Linaceae > Linum > Linum trigynum. The sequence goes on along the minus strand of OZ034820.1, from coordinate 8,730,123 downwards.
CACACATGCCACTTCCAAATTAGCACATTTTACCACATTGTAAAAATCAATTACCAAACACAAACCCCACATGCCACTTGAAAATGACCACATTTTACCACATGGTATGACATGGTAAAATAAATTCAACAAGACAAGAATAATATCCAACAAAACCAAAACAAATCCGAAAGAACAAAATAGGTTCTACAACCCAACCAGCTTCAACCATTCATTCACATAATCCTCTACGAAAACTGTGATTGAACAAATTAAACAACTATCACAGCTTCAGCCTCAAACTTTCTTCAACAGTCTTCAAATTCTCCTCCTCAAGCCTGCTAGTTTTTCTCTTCTTCTTACTTACAGCCCTTGCAGCCTCCGCAACTAGAATTGGTCGTTTTGAAGGCTTGAATGAATCTTTTTAGGCTTAAACCCCTTCATTTTTCGGACCGGTAAATCATCTATTCCAAGATAACAAAAACAAACTACAATCAACGACAGACATATATAAAAAAAATCCTCCTCCTCAAACATTGCATATATCAAAACACAAAACTCTAAAAAAAAAAAACTTACTGTCACAGTTAGAAGATGTGCTTGTTCCAGCAGGTTCAATAATCGGTGGGACTTCACACTTTTTGATCAAATCAGTCATGAAGGCCATGACTGATTTATACAAATCATCATCCAATGAAACCCTGTTGATCATTGATGCAGAAACAGCTGACAAATTGAACAGACGAGACCGGTACTTTGCTGGACTATCAGTAGACGGAACTTCAAAACAAAATTTCCCTCCAGTTTTTGCTACTCTTGTCCACCGTTTCAAAATCAAACTACTAGGAATGTGCTGGAACTTCAAATTGCATGTTGTAGACCACAACATATCATATCCCTTCATTTGATGCTTACAGATCAAACCACTTGACTCCCACTTACGGCAGGAACACTTGATTTCACCATTATCAAAATCAACCTTCAACACCATACTATCTAACCTTGTAAGTTCATCCTCCAATATGATGACATCAAACATTCCTACATGTCCTTCTGGTTCTATCTCCGTATTTGAAAAAAATATTATACGCAAGAGATTCCTTGTAGTGATCCAGGAAAAACTTGAATATCTTCGGCGTATACACATTAGCAACTTGCTTCACAATAGGACTAGTAGAAAACCAAGAATCAGCCAACCTAGATAAGGCATAGTACTCTTCTTGTTCTTCAGCATCCCTCTTATTATCAAGCATCCTCTCAAAGTGCACAAAGAATCTACTAACACTAAGCTCTGACTGCAAGTAATGTCGAATATTACTATTGCAGCACTCACTTAGCTGGGTACTCTTCATTCCTGCACCAAAATAACAATTCACCCAAGCTGAAGACCACTTCTTCCTGACTTTGTAAATGCCCTGTAACCAACTGTGTCCTAAAGGTCCCTTCCCAGGAAAACACTTCTCAATCATCTTCTTCTTAATTATACTCAAAACCATCATCATCATCAGCATTATACATCAAATAACTAAGCCAATGTAGGAAATAAGAGTCACACAAACTTCCCAGATTAACAACTGCATTCTGAGCAATATGCCATGTACATAGCCCATGGAAACAATCTGGGAAAACAGACCTTATACCAGCAGCATTTGCAGCAGCCTGATCAGTAAACATTGATGTTGGTCTCACACCTCCCATGCATTTCAAAAACTGATCAAAAAGTCATTCAAATGTTGTTGTTGTTTCATCATATAGAAGAGCAGTCGCAAAGACAGTGAGTTGGTGATGATGGTTGAAACCAACAAACAAAGCTACAAAAACACACACACACACAAAAAAAACGTGAGTAAAAACAATTCTACCAACACATACCACGTTGTAGAAGGTACAAATAACAATAATACCAACTCATACCATATGGTAAAGACTTCTAAGAACAAAACACTAATCCATACCAACCCATACCATATGGTAAAGACTTCTAAGAACAAAACACTAATCCATATCAACCCATACCATATGGTACAGACTTCTAAAACGCAAACACCACCTCATATATACCATGATACATAATGATAAAAATAATCATACAAACTCACAAAGACAATAATAAACAACAAAGTAGAAAACATACCTAGTGGTTGATACTCTTTATTAGTCCGACAAGTAGTATCAAAACTAATTGAATCACCAAAATAATGATAATCCATTCGCATCTTCTCATCTGCCCAAAAAATACTAGCAATGTTCTCTTCAACATCAACCTCCACCTCATGAAAGAAGCCAGGATCCAGTTGTGCTTGGCGTCTAAAGTATGAAAGCAATGCAGTTGCATCACCATACTCCATTGATAACATCCTCACAGTTATCAGATGGTTCTTCAAATCATTCTTTGTGAACCCAACAAACTTCCGACCATCACCAGTCCTACTAATTGCATTATACGAGGAAGTAACACCAATACCAGCAGCATCATTCACTTCTGCCAACATCTTGTACACAGGAGCCATTTGTCTGCTGGATCTCACATAGTAACGCAGAGACTCAGGAATCATGTCATGGTTGTGCACATTATACCAACGATAGATCTTGTAGCATTTCAACTCTTTAAACCACCTCGGTTGTATATAAGCACCATTACATCCACCCCTGAATTCTGGAACATTACGAACACGAACCTTCGTATCAACAACACCTACATTATCAGGGTTATTCTCACTACCTTTTCTCCAACCTTCCTTATTGCAACAATACTTGATATAATAAACAACTGAAGAACCACCATTGAGCTTCGAACATGCTGATTGTTGGTAAATCCTCACACCAAAACCTTCATGATTCCCATAATCCACATAGAGATTATATGCATCAACTGGTGTATTGAACTGTAAGTCCTTCCAAGAACCACGAACCGTAGGATATATACCATTGAAACCTACAAACATTATAAAGCAACATATTAAATATGTACAAATATAATACCACCATGGTATGATATGGTAAAATGGATTCCACACCACAACAGAATCACATCTCAGCATATACCAGTAATTACCACCATGGTAAGATATGGCAAAATTAATTCCACACCACAACAGTATAAAATCTCAACGTATACCAATAATTACAGCCATGATACAACAATTACCACCATGGTATGATATCGTAAAATGAATTCCATGCCACAACAGAATCACATCTCAGCATATACCGATGATTCCAACCATGGTACAAGTAATTACCACCATGGTATGATATGGTAAACCAAATTCCACACCACAACAGAATCACATCTCAGCATATACCAGTAATTACCACCATGGTAAGATATGACAAAATTACAGCCATGATACAACAATTACCACCATGGTATGATATGGTAAAATGAATTCCACGCCACAACAGAATCACATCTCAGCATATACCAGTGATTACAACCATGGTACAAGAAATTACCACCATGGTATGATATGGTAAAATGAATTCCACACCACAACAGTATCACATCTCAACATATACCAGTAATTACCACCATGATAAGATATGGCAAAATTATATCCACACCAAAACAGAATCACATCTCAGCATATACCAATGATGACAACCATGGTACAAGTAATTACCACCATGGTATGATATGGTAAAACTTAAATACAGAGCACAATAATATCACAACACAACACTATGGTATCACCTCTCATCGTATACCAGTAATTACCACCATGGTACCATATGGTATCTAACACATTCAAACTTCAATTAACAAACAAAATTGTATATCTTACCTCCTGATTCACCAAAGTTAGGGGAATGACCAAATCCAAGATCGCTAGATGAAGAAGCAGTTCCAACAACGCTAGATGAAGAACCAGATCCTACAACGCTGGTTGAAGAACCACATCTATCGAATGGAACAACATCGCCACAATTTACGTAACTCATCTCACCAGAATACTGCAAAAACACCAAACCACAAAGAACATGAACATGAACATGAACATGAACAAGCTCGATTAGCTAAACAGAACACACAAAGAAACTCAGACAAAGTAAAATCTACAAAACCTACAACGAAACCAGAGAAACTCAAACACGCTCGATTAGCTAAACATGAACAAGCTCGACTAGCAATTATCATACCGAAAAACCTAAAACAAAACCAGAGATCAACAGAACGCTCAACGTAACCAAAGATCAACAGAAGACTCAACGAATCACGCCAGGTTAAAAGTTAACGACAGAACAGGAAGAATCAGAAAAACTAATATCTAACCGGAGATAAACTCGCCGTCGATTTAGGTTATCCACCTAAGTTCTCGCCGTCGATCAATTATGGAGAGAAAAAACTCGCCGTCCCCTATTTCTAAGCTGCTGCCCGCACTTTCTCTCTCCAAATACCCAATCCAGCTCGCACAGAAAGATTCGCAACGAATAAAGAGAGAAAGTAATTAATTCAAATAACGGACAAAAATGCCTCTGACCATCACCGCCTCAATCACATCCACAAGATGAGTCCGGCCCAGATCGACGGTTGCTATGTGGTTACTCACGGGTGAGTAACAAAAGGTTACTCACCCTATCCTTTCATCATAGTGATGCAGCACTCTGAACATGAAAAGCATATGAAAATGGAATCTACAGTATGATTAGCAATTATGAATTTAACAGCATCCAACTTCAGAAGCAGCTTTCTAGTCATCAAGTCATATACCTACATTATACCTACATGAAATAGAAAACGGAGACATCAGTAAATTAGTATATACAATTACTTAACAGCAAAAAAAAAAAAAAACTGCTCCTCTTTTCCCATCATATAGGTAAAAAATAATTAACGCAGATGCCAGCTCAAGAAATACGCTTAACGTGTGATCAATGACTTCAACACTCTGGTAGTTACTGGTTCTAATTTATGTTGCTTCATTTGTGTTAGTTTGATGGCTGATACATTACTGAGAGAAAACTTAGATGGGACGGGTGCACCAGCAAGGATTGGTGACGTGGTGCACCCGACCAATCCCGTCCCGACACGTGTCAATAATAGGCATTAAAAATTAGAACTTAAGTTAGTAGGAGATAAGAGAGATAAATGAGTTTAGTGAGAGATAGAGAGAGAGTAATTGAGTACTTGAGTTACCATTAAATATTGTACAGGGGTATTTATATCCAACCTACCAAAAACTAAGTCATTAAAGGCCATGTCAGGCATCCCTAAGAACGTCAAATCTAATAGGGAGCGTCCCGGCGACAATAAATGTTGTGACAAGGAGATATCGAGGTATGTGGATCATGTGATATCTTTACATTGGTAATGGCAATATATACTAACTTCTATATTGTCAGGTGTCTTCTCGCCTGTGGCATCCCATGGTGGACGCCCCTGATAGTACTAATGACATAGCACTTTGGAGCCTCAAACGCGGTCTTCAACAGTCAACCTATTGGGCCATTAGGCCCAATCAAATCATCACTTGGCCAACAATGGCTCCTTAGGCAAGCAAAGTTGTGGGTTTTTGCGTCTATAAAGGGCTTCTTGTGACGAGCGATTTGTTTGGCTCGAAACTAGGGAGTATCATTGCCTCCCGTCGGAAAGACGCATAGCATATCCGCCTATTATAGTCTTGGTTTGAATACCTAGTCCATCCACACGCCTTCGTAAATGTTGTGTTATTCGTTGTGATTCTTGAATTTTTAGTCTTGTGTTCGTGTGCCCGCCAATAATACATAGCGTAACTCAAGACAGTTCATGATTTTTGTGTTACGCAGCCTCCATGCCTCCGAGGATTATGGTATTCCCCCTACCTACAGTTAATGAGAGAGCGAGAAATTCAAAATGATGAAAATTAGTTGACACTCTACCCTATATTATAGGAGGGAAGGGATGTTGGGTGGCAAAGAGTGTAATTCTACTGTCCATGTGATTATCGAGTGGGCTATTGTGTCATGCGCTTAGGGGTGTTCAAACGGTGTAGTTATCGTGGTAACCATTTTAATAGGTAGTATTTGGAGAATTTGGTTTGGTTAATTTGGATAAAAGTTTGATTAGGTTTAATTTTTTAGCTGGTTTGGCTTGGTTTCAAACATTCCTAACTAATCAAACCAAATTAACTAGTTAAGTAATTAACCATATATCTCATAGATATTATATACACATATTTAATACTTTGCATAACCACTCAAGTGTCAAACGTTCCTCCCTCTTAGGCTCATAAAAAATAAAAGTTCAGTATTGTTCATATACTGTATATTTGTATTTTTATAGTGTAGACCACAATATATGGACTCCTATTTTAGATACAGCTCATACAATATGTTGGATAAAGACTTGAAAGGAATGTCTATTTCAGCCTATGATAATTGCTAAAAGAATAAGTCAATTTACAAAATTCAACAATTCATTAACCTCATACCATTGACATATATTTTTGTTACGTGAATACTTCTATTGACAGTAAGATAATTGTATTAGTTACATGTATTTATGTTAATGATTAATTTAACTATGTGTTGATTGTTATGTTTTATTTATTATATAAATTGCGAATTAATGCATTAACTGGAGATTTTTTCACTAAATGATAATGTGATGTTATATTGGTTATTCTAGCTAATCAATTAACCAAACCGATTAAGCTTTATTTTGGTTAATTTAGTTGTTGTATTAGTTAAGACGGTTCGATTATAATACTATATTCCATGATTAATAAATTTTAAGATTATTTAATTTGGTAATTATCATATTATCCATTTGAACCTTATACAGTTAAACCTGGGGTGATTATATAAAAATGGGCCGTTACTGATAAGAACAGCCCATACCACAACTGGCCCATTTCATATCCCTCCAACTCCCAACTTGGCTCACAAGTCGAGCGCACAACGCAGCGAGAGGAGGACCGGTTTGTCTCCCACTTCGCCCAGGCTAGTTATTCTGCTAATTGAATAAGTTGTTAGTATATACTAACTAATATCCCAAAAGTATAAACTAGTATCCAAGTCTGCGGATTTTACTAAAGTATCTAGATAGCACATATTAGTATTTAAAACATCACAAACTAGTATTCAAATAGCAGATACCAACTAATATCCACAATCAACCAACTAGTATTCAATATGGATACTCTTATAGGTTATATGGATACTAATTATATGCTGTTTGAATACTATTTTGTGTTGTCTAGATATTAGTTTGTGAATTTGGGATAATAGTTGATTCATGGTGGATATCAGTTAGCAAACTTTGAATACTAGTCTGTGCTCTTTAGATACTTTAGTACTTGGATATTAGTTCATGTAATTTGGATATCAGTTAGTATCTGCTAACGAATCTTCAAGTTAGCCGATTAACTTTCGCCCACTTGGCCGCTGCTGATCAAAGGTTTTCCCGGTGAAGACTTTTTAAAAGCAAGGGAGTTTGAGTTTGATTCCTTACTCCTCCCATCTCCCAAATTTTCAAACTTTTCCCCACATAACGGTCGCTCCTTGGCTGGCTCCTCTCTCCGGCTAGCTCACCGAAATGCAGAATGTTCTGAACCTCAAATTCGACCCTCTCCCCTCACAACGGCACCATGGACTCTTCGAAATTTCAGCGACGATTCGCCCTTCACCGTTACTTTTGTCCCGAACCCAGATTCATCTCCCAGTTATTTGCGCAAGAAAGGCCAAGAAGGGATCTGGGCATCACAGGGTAGCCGAGACTCTGCCCAAATTGGCCTTCTCAATCGCTTCCAAGCTTAACTTGCTCCCCGAACCGCTGGGTCTGATTCTGGCGGAACTCAGCACTTCTGGAGATGGCGGCGGTAAAGGTGGGTCCGGGTCTTGGATGGGTTTCGGCGGAAGCGGAGGAAGCGGATGGGGAAGAAGGAGAGGGAAGAGAAGCTCATTGGTTCTGTTAGGGTTGTTTCTGGTTTCCGGTGTCGCCATTGTGTTGTTTTCCTCTGGCAAAGTAGATAAAGATCTGATCATTGGAGTTCTGACTTCGGCCCTAGTTTCTGCAATTTTGGTAGAAGGGTTTGGTAGAGGCGCCAGGGATTTGGTACTAGGGTTCTGCATCTTCGGCGTTGGAGTTACTTTGGGCTTGCGAAGAGACGATTTGCAGAAACTGGCACAAAAGCAGGGATTCACTGTCCCCTCAGTTTTGCAGCTTAACAAGGGAAGAAGAATGAGAAGAAAACACAGTTCTAGACTTTGGTAACTTACCATGGCTAAAAACTGTTCTTCTATAAGTTCCCTTGCCGTTACTTTTTTGTGTTTGTATTGCAATTTTGGAGATGAGACATGAAACTGATTCTGGTTTGTAGTTCTCTCATCAGATTGGATGTTAATGATATGAAAATACATGCATTGAGCGATGCAAATCCTGAAATTCCCAACTTACAATGAAATTCATGTTAAAGGATACGTATGATAGTCCCATTCCCAACAAATAGAAGTTCCAGAAAGGAAAGAACAAATTCTACGCCACATGATCATTTAAACACAGACAAACTACAGACCACAATGATCATATAACAAACACCAGCCAATTGGTCCTGACTTGCTCTGACCCAGAACTAGTAAAGCCAAAAGAAACACATGATAGATTTATGAAGCAGCAGAAGGTGGAATAGAAGGGTTCAGATGCTGGGACAAGTCATTTTTCTTTCATCAAGGAAGTTCTGACATTTGACACACAGCAGGCATGTTGTTCCACGGACAAGAGCCAAGTACCCATCCTTGACTTGGGGCGGATGATGTTCCTGCAGCAGCCATCTGCTTATAGTCACTGCTCAGATCATCACCCAGGAGAGCTGCTATTGCACCGGTCATCACGACCTGATCCTTGCCACCATAGCCACTGCCAGATCCTTGTTCAAGCCAGTCAGAAGTGAGTAAAGCATCAGGGCTTGTAATAGTGTCCCTTTCCCTTTCTCTTTCTGGGGTCAAGGCTCGATCTGCAGCTTCTGACTTGATCTCACACCCTGTAAGAGAAAGTAAAGAGAATATACTTAAGGGATGCAACAAAATGAAAGCTTGTGACTTAAGAATCAGCACAAACCAAGATCAATTACAGAGACATTCTGAATAGGATTGTCATAATGTTAAAGAAAGAATGCTTCCGAAAAGTAATCGAGAGTGTTAATAAACACAAACTGAAGAGAAACCAGAAACCATACCAGTGACGGTCTCTATATGTGGTTTTTGTTCATCTAATGAACTGCCACTGGCACTGATTGGAGTGCATTTACTGAGAAACGAAGTTGCAGTAGTATGGCCCAAGGGAGAAAGAGGGTCGTTATAGTTGTCCCATTCTGCTGCATCACAAGCATTCAGGGTTGAACTGTCTGCAATATCATCAGGGGTAACAGTTGAGGAATTCGAACTCTTCTCGGAAGAACAATGATTCTTAGCACCACTTAGAGCTTTGGCCTCATGAAGTAAAGCATCCAGTAGGCCACTATTGCGAGGAGAAGTGCTATTCGACCCAACGGTAGTGCCAGCAGTAGGTGGAGATTGGATAAAAGTATCAACCGATTCAAGGAGAGGCGGTGGAGAATATATTATTCCCCAGCTACCGGAATCGATATATTGGAGTGAAGGGAGCTCCAACTTCACAGCCCCAGTAGAAGGCTTAGAAGCAGAGAAATTGTTGCCATATGAAAGGGTATGGCCACCCTGAGCATCATTAAGTGGTTGCTGTTGTTGATTCTTGTTGATGTCGTTTGGATCAGAATCAAATGGGAAAGACAAGCCAAAGGACTCAGAAAACGAGAAGTCATTTCTCCCACTACCACTGTATAGAGGAGAAGTAGATGATTCCCGAAGCCGTTTCTGACCATGATGTATTAATGGAGAACTGAAGCTACCATATTGAGACGAGTCCCCCAGCCCTTTCATCAGCATGGCACTTGGAGTAATAATATCAGCAAGTTCAGGGACAGAGTTAGATATCCTCCCCTGACTGGGTTTCAATCTGTCAAATGTGACATCAGGGATCTCATAGCAGTTGTGCAAGAGGTGGTCGTGATGCCCTTTAGATCTGCAATCCGCCCCACCTATTTTGAAGCTCCGGTGACCATCCCGATAAGCATGAGAGGAGACTTCAGGGGGGTAAAGAGGTAAACCAGCCCTTTGACGTCTCTTGATTCTGGTGTTCCAGTAATTCTTTATTTCATTGTCCGTACGTCCAGGCAACTGTAAGAGGCAAAAGAGACCTTAAGCTAACAAAGTTAAATAACCTATTTATTTTTTCTTCTAATCGTGGAACATGTTCAACATTCAGTTTCTGCATAATTTCTAGAGAGCTCAGCAGGAATATCATGCTTCTTTCAGATTTTAAAGTAGAATGCAGCAAATTGCAAACTGTTTAGATTACATAACTCGTTATGAACATAAACAAATTCCCTGATTAGAAGAAACAGTCCAATCAAGTGTCAACATGTGTCAACATGCGTAATTATCCAATATGGCCAACCCTAAGGAAGAGATCTAGCAGTGGTGGTGGATGGAACATGAAGATTATTGTCAAGAAACTTTCCAATGAAAAGGCAAGAAAGTAGAGAACCGCATGGTAAATGACTTCTAAAAAGTAAAAACTAGGTAAACCAGCAGCCTAACACTGCATCAGTTTTACGCCTTCGATGAAAGTCTAACGGCTTCTGACAACTCATACAGAAGGAACATGAAGGAGAAAAATCATCAGGTTAGTTGTACTTAAGTACAGCCATATATTCAGACTCAGAGATCTAATCAAAACAACTTTCAGGTAAGATCTCATCAAATAACACAAAACCAATCCATCGATGAGAAAAGCTGTTTGCAGCTAAAAGGGAAACTATATAGACTTACATGAGCAGCCATGCGAGCCCACTTGTTCCCCATTTTGGAATGAAGCTCGATAATTATCTGCTCTTCTTCCTGGGTAAATGCTCCTTTCTTCAAGTTTGGCCTGAGGTGGTTGGCCCATCTCAACCTACAGCTTTTCCCACAACGAGAAAGACCAGAATGCTTCTGAACAGCATTCCAGTTTCCTTCCCCGTGCTTCTTCACATACTCCATCAAGATTGCGTCTTCAGCAGCTGTCCACGGACCTTTCTTGAGATTCGTTTGTCCATTTACATTTCTAGCAGAATTTCCTTCTTCGGTCAATGGAGATTCTATCTGATCCTTGGGGAGAACAGAATCTTTGCCTTCATTTGTCATACGACTCATCTCCTTCTAGTAAAGGCAAACACCATATCATACAGCTGAAAATCATTCAATCAAAAAGGACAGAAATCAAGGGTGAAAAGCAAAAGGAAAACACTAAATAAACGTGAAGGCACCGCCTTTTTCTCCTGAACTTTCAATACTTGCACTCAATCTCTCACACACGTTCAATCTCTTTCAAAAAACTCTTTAGAGAAATACAGCAAACTAGAAGTCCCGTAAAAGTATCCATAGTTTATGGGAAAGAAATGAAAAGGGAAGCCAAAGCACATAGAAACAAATAGGAGTATGCTAGCAATGGATATGACGGCCAAGACCACAAAATTCACATTGTATTTTTCAGAAACAGATAATTAATAGCTAAAAAATGCACAATCGAGTGACCAACCAGAATCTCTAAAAAATGTTAACCTATGGTGATTTGTCGCAATGTTAATAATTAACAACTATGTAGAAAAGAACTATAAGCCGGAGATGGAAATGGAAAATAGAAAACCCTTAAAACTATAGAAGCCAGTGTATTTCTATTATACGAAGATCATAAAACAAACAGGTGTGAAACCATCACTTGTAACTCATGTGCATCCGTCTAACGAAATGATCACTTTACAAACCGAAAAGTCTAGGAAAAGAGGAACAACCCAACAATTATAAGTTGCAACGCTAATAAATAAACCTAAGCCGCCCACTTCACACGATTAATCAAACCGATGGAGCTGAAAAATGACAGCATACTGTCGTTCTGTGTCACAGAAACTACAGATGCAAGCTTAACTAATTTGATGTTTTTCTTCTCACGGTTTAGTCCGTCACAAGAGACAAAACTAATTACCAGTTCATTTTTCTCAGGTAAAAATTCCTCTAAGGGAATCGCATTGGCATACCTGAAATGCACCAAGATGGCAAAACAGATTGCTAACAGGTTTGCTTGACCAAAACACGACGTTTTTTATTGTAAAATGCTCTGATATATTTGCCTGAACACACCAATAGCTGATGAATCGGCAAAAATGGAAAGCCTGGAAGGAAGAATAATAAAAAAAATGAAGTCCCAAACCCTAATAAAGCTGAAGAAGGATGATATCAAATTGATAAAATTAGACACAAGGAGCTCTAAAATCCAAACATTCAACATCCCCTAAGCATCCAAAAGGGAAGAGAGCTGATGAAGTAACCAAAAGGGAGAGGTAAACCGATTGCACACAACATCTTTTGTTGACCAACCAGAATCCCCATCTCCATATACGGAAAACAGGGCACCATTTATTGCAGCCATACACACATTAAATACGAAGTCATTGAGAAGAGGCAAAACAGAATTCGCGCTATGTCGGACTTGAAATTAATTACCATTAAAAACACTCTAAACACAAAATCCAGCTACTGCAGACAAGGAAAAAAAGCCATTGTACGACAACACCAACGAAAACGAAAGGGACGACTGAAAGGACAAAAAAAAAAAAAAAAGGAGGTACCTGAATCAGTGACCAAGATGCCAATATAGTGAAGCCCGCAGCTTTTTAAGCCGCAATTGGACCCCCTCTTGGCAAAATGTTCAGAGATGTTGGACGGAGGTCTGGGACGATAGCAAGGCAAAAATGGAATACCTGTGAACCACAGAAAAGGAAATGAGAAACAACATAATCAGCTCAAATAATCATAACCCAGATGAAGGTTTGCACTTCGCAGCCAATTTTCCAGCACAATTCACAGGAATTGAAGTGCAGATGCTGCTCATAGATTACCCCAAAATCTAGACCTTAACTTTCCGAAACCAATTAGGGGAGGGGAGAAACGGGAAATGGAGGACTCGCTCAGAAATGTTTATCCCTTTTACCAGTTAGTTCTCAGCAGATCCGAGTAGAACAGAAACCCTAGCTAGCTGGCGCAGCCATAGAGTAGAAGAATGACCCAAATGGTCAAAAGAAGAACAACGAAAGACGGAAGAGGAAGGAAGCAGAAATAGAGAAGCTGCAGAGAAAGAGTGAGAGAGTGAGAGAGAAATGGAGATCTTCTTCGTTTGCTAACCTCAATTTCTGGAGAAGCACAAATAAGATCTGAGCATGGAATGAGCAAAACATTTAAGAGATCCAAAGCTCCACTCCACGCAGAAAACACCCACCCACCCCCACACACACCACAGAACACCCGCCGCGAAACAGAGAAAGAGTGCAGAAAATCAGAGAACCCGGTGGGAAACTGAAGCAGGGGAATCCCCCCAAATAGCAATAAATGATGAAGACGGAATTGAAACTTTAGGGAGGGGAACCAAATAAATTATTGGAATTAAATAAAGACGGATAGGTTGTTTAGTCAAACCGGTTTATATCGATTTAGGGGTGTTCAAACGGATAGGTTACCATGGTAACCATTTTAATCAGTACTATTTAGACAATTTGGTTTGGTTAATTTGGATAATTGGTTTGGTACGGTAAAATATTTTAGCTTGTTTGACTGTAAGATAATTGTATTAGTTGCATATATTTATGTTAAGAGTTAACTATAACTATTTGTTGATTGTTATATTTTATTCATTATATAAATTATGAATTGATGCATTAACCGAATTTTTTTTTTCTCACTTAATGATAATGTGATATTATATTGGTTAATCTGGTTAACCAATTAACCAAACCGATTAAATTTTGATTTGGTGGATTTGGTTGTTGTATTAGTTTGGACGGTTTGGTTATTATATTGTATTTCATGGTTAATAAAATTTAGACTTATTTTATTTGGTTATTACCATGGTAACCATTTGAACACCTCTAATATCGTTGCGTCGGTTTAGCAAGTGCAATTGTTTGATTAGTGGTATAATTGGTTTCTACCGATATGTACCGGTTTTATAAAATATGGAAATGTGAAAAAATATTAACATCAAATGAATTTATTTATATATAAAATATAATTTGAGGTTATTTACTTATATTCGCGATGGCAACAAACTATACAACAAAACCTATGATCTAAGGTGATGCCAACATCCCAATTTCTCGTGGGCTGCTCCCGCGAATCCTAGGCCACCCAGATTTTAGGCACCGACTGCAGGATATCAGCAGCGTCCTCCCTACCAGCCTCGATAGCAGAATCAAGGTGGTGGCTACCCACATCATCAACAACTCCAGGGTTCAGCAGCACCTGTACACCTCGACCTGACAGGTTGTTGAAGATGGAGGAATTGGTTAACAACTTCATGACCACTAGTACCTAGAAATTTAGCAAGATGGAACAGTTCATGGACTTAGCTATTGTGAAATTTTTTGAGATTGAGGATGGCCAGAGACACCACTAGGCGATTTTACAGGATTTATCAAGCCAGATTGGGAATGTGGCTCAATTTGTTGCCAACAGACCACATGGTGTATTGCTTGCTAACACAGTGCTCAATCCTCAGGTTCCTCTTGCCCATTTGAAGGCAATATCTCTTAGCGTGGGAAGAAGACTGCTGTCATCCCTGCTCTTTCCAGAAGTGAAGAAGAGCGGTCTACTCCAGCAGCTCCAATCTCTACCATGGAAGTGAATAAGGAAGAAGAGGTGTATTCCCCAAGACCACAACCAGTGCTGAAGCAGCATGCCCCTCAACTTTGTTTCCCCACTAGGATGCATAAAGACATACTAGAGATTGAATTCACCGAGCTCATTGCGATGTTGAAGCAGGTGCACGTCAATCTGCCATTTGTGGAGGCACTATCAAAGATGCCCAAATATGCTAAGTTTATGAAACATCTCCTCGCCAATAAGAAGAAACTTGGGGAACTATCGAAAGCGATGATGAATGAAGAGTATTCTGCCATCCTGCAGAACAAACTGCCCGAGATGTGGAAAGACCTAGAGAGTTTTACTATTTCCTACACTATTGGCAGTTAGCATGTAGGAAGTCCTTGGAGAATTTAGGTGCTAACATTAACGTCATGCCCTATAAGATGTTTAGAAAGCTAGGCCTAAGTGAACCCAGTACCAGCATTCAGATAGCTAATAGATCAATTGTGCATCCTAGAGGAATTGTTGAGGATTTGCTTGTGTCTGTGGGTGAATTTGTTTACCCTATTGATTTTGTGATTTTTCATATTAATGAGGACGTGAAGGTGACTCTAATTCTGGGTAGACCATTTCTTGCCACCGTCTAGGCACTCAAAGATGTGAATGATGGCAAGTTAACATTGCGGGCTGGGATGAGCAAATAACATTATGTTTTTGATAATATGAAGCATTCACACTTGCATGATGACTTGGATTATTCCGATGTGTCTTCTGATTTTGAGCTACACTTCACACCACGAGTGTGAGTACTGACGATTCCCTTAAGCATTGTTTGTTTGTAGGGGAACATGCTTCACAAGAGCTGTAGTCGAATGAGTAGTTGGCAGCATTGGATGGTGGGGTGACCCAGGAGCACGAGACCCCAATGGGGCCAGTCTCCAAATTAGCTCGGATCACCACCATAGCTGGAGTTGAAGTCCTTCCCCAATCACCTGGGGTATGCATTCCTAGGGGAGGGGAACACACTGCTAGTGATTATCAGCTCAACTCTCACCCCCAAGAAGAAGGCCAGACTGGTGGCCTTGTTGAAGAAGTATGCACGAGCACTGGCCTAGAAGATCAAAGATATTAGAGGCATTATCCTCTCTTTTTGCTCACATCGGATCCTAATGGAGGATGAGATTAGGCCATTGGTGCAACCATAGTGGAGTCTGACCCGAATATGAAGAAGGGGGTTAGGGCAGAAATCATCAAGCTTTTGGATGCGGGTATCATCTTTTGTATCTCTAAAAGTGAGTGAGTCAGTCCTACTCAGGTGGTGCCTAAGAAAGGCGAGATGATAGTTGTCGCGAACAAGAAGAACGAGCTGATCCCGATGCGAACAGTGACTGGGCAGAGAGTCTGCGTTGACTACCGCCGCCTGAACGATACCCCTAGGAAGACCACTTACCACTGCCCTTTATTGACCAGATGCTCGAGATATTGGCGAGACATGAGTTCTAATGCTTCCTAGATGGTATGTCCAGGTGCTTCCAGATTCCGACTGCACTAGAGGACCAGGAAAATACTACAATTATGTTCCCCTTCAACCCTTTTGCTTATCATTGGATTTTGTTTGGGCTCTGCAATGCACCAACTACTTTCTAGAGGTGCATGATGGCAATCTTAGACCAGTTAGTTAGAGAAATCATGGAAGTCTTCATGGACTACTTATCGGTTAATGGAGACTTGTTCTATCATTGACTTCATAACCTTGAGCTCATCTTAAAGAGGTGTGAAGAGACAAACCTTGCGCTAAGTTAAGAGATGTGCCATTTCATGGTGTGTGAAGGGATAGTTATGGGCACAATATCTCCAAGCAAAGGATGGAGGTAGATTGAGTGAAGATAGAGACAATCAACAACTACCTCCCCATCTTTTGTAAAGGGGATCCATAGATTCTTGCAGGGTTCTAAAGGCGGTTTATCAAGGACTTTATTCTCAAAGATTGTGTTGCCATTGATAAAGCTGTTGGAGAAGGATGCTCCTTTCCACTTCACCGTAGAGTGTTTATTGGCATTCGAGAACCTACAAAAGAAGCTTACCCATGGTCCTATCATGGTGACTCCTAACTTGAACCTCCCATTCAAGATGATGAGTGATGCCATTGATTATGCAGTTGGTGCAGTTCTAGGACAGAAGCGAGACAAACACTTGCAGTCTATTTATTATCCAGCCAAGTCTACAAGACCCTCAATGATGCCTAGGAACACTATACCACCACTGAGAAGGAACTAATTCCTCTGGTGTATGCATTCGATAAGTTTTGTCCCTATCTAGTGATGTCCCATGTCATTGTGTATATATACCACTCTACCATCCGGTTCTTGATGAGAAAGGTCGATGTCAAGTCTCGAATCATACGATGGATCTGTTTATGCAAGATTTTGACATTGAGATCTAAGACAAGAAGGGGTACGAGAATGTCGTTGTTGATCATCTCTCGAGGTTAAAAGCCCATCCGTTGGATAACTTCGTGGAGGATATCAATGAATCTTTAGCATATGAATGACTTCTAATGATGTGCTTGATGGAGAGTGTCACCCCTTGCTTTCTTGAGTTCACCAATTATCTGGTGGAAAAGCAACTGCCCAAGGGGATGACTACTCATGCAAATAGGAAGTTCTTCTCTAATCTGCGACACTACTTTTGGAATGACCCATAGGTGTTCCCTATTAGTGTTGATGGCATGATTCGCCAGTGTGTGATGGAGGTGGAGATGATGTCAAGAACCAGTTGATCCCAACAACTCGAGTTGTTGGGAGAGGTTCAATCGTGGATCATATACTGTTTACTAACACCCCCCCCCCCCCTTCAAACTCAAGCCATTAAGATAGGCTTGGAGTTTGGACAGGCACAGGTCCGGACACCGTGTGCTTAACAGAAACAGATGGGGGCTACCGGGAATCGAACAGAAGACCTCACGGTCACAGAAGACTCTGATACCACATTGGTAAATCAGAATACGGTGGAAACTGTTGTGTATTATTACTGAAACCATATAGGGTTTATATAGAGTACAAAGACTGACTTCTATAATAACCCTAACACTAATAGGGAAATAACCTAACTTCTATGACTCTAATAAGGAATATAACTCTACCCAATTACATACTAGTACTCGTAGTATAACACAATACTACTCGTACTACACATACTCTAATACCCTCCCTCAAATTGATGGTAATTACTTACCAACAATTTGAAAACCGAAACAAAAATGACACAAATTACTACGAACAATGTGACAAAAAAAACAATGAAAAACATAACTGCTCTGCCAAATATGTCGATGAAGATCATGTCCAATGCCTCGTGAAACGTCGATGGTGATAAGTTGGAGATGACAAAAGGTCTTGCCAAAGTCGTCTAGTCCGTCGAACTAACAGAACCACGTGCTCCGAACAGCATCATGGCGATCGGGATGCTCCGAATAGCATCGTCGAAACAGAAACAGAACCACGTGCTCCGAACAACAACATGGCTATCAAGATGCTCTGAATAGCATCATCGAAACATAAACGAAACAAAAAATGCTCCGAACAGCATTTATCAAGTTGAGATATTTCAAACAATATCTCAAACTAAGGTGTTCCGAACAACACCTCCGAAACCAAAACCAAAGGACGAAACCTATGGTTGTATACCAAACATAGACGGACTTGAACTACTCCAACTAAAAAACTTTTTCACCATAACCAATCACCATAGAACCAATAAAAAATAGCGTGTGGAGTCGGGAATTCACTTGCAACTCCATCCTCTCCATTCTTTCGGTCAGCGCCAGGACGTCGGTTTTGATCACAATCTCAATGATGCTTTCCAACACCGCTTCACCAAATCACATTCTCAGGTCAATGACTTCACCGATCTCTACCCTGACGGACGGAACAATAACAAGACTTTCGGAATAGAGGTAATTATTCTCACAGGGAGGAGCTATAATGGACAGGGAGACAATAACTAGGAACTGGGACTTTGGGAGGCTTACGAAAAAGAAAAAAAAGGGTCAAATTCCCGGCGACTCTGGACTCATGATGGGCAGCCGAGGAAGAAAGAGATTTAGGGTTTTTTTTTTTGGATTAGGAACCAGGCTCTAATACCATGTCAAGAACCAGTTGATCCCAACAACTCGAGTTGTTGGGAGAGGTTCAATCGTGGATCATATACTGTTTACTAACAGATGAAAGGCATTCTGTCTCACTGCCACGAGGGGCCTACTAGTGGCCATCATATTAAAAACTGCATGGTAAGGAATGTGCTACAGTCAAGCTTTTACTGGCTCTTGCTCTTCAAGGATGCTAATTCCTTCGTATGTTGGTCAACCGATGCCAAATTTCAGGAACATCTATGCCTGGAATGAGATGCCCCAAAACTCACTTATCATTTGTGAGATCTTTGATGTCTGGGACATTGACTTCATGAGCCTCTTACCTCCTTCATTCGATCATCTATACATACTCGTTGCTATTGATTATGTCTTGATGATGCAAGACTTACATATTCTATCCCAATTTGGGACACCTAAAGCCATTATAGAGATAGAGGAACCCATTTCCAGGGCCAGTTTTATAAACCCCTCTCGTTATGGTTTTACTCCTAAGGTCTCCATGGCTTACCACGCGCAAAAAAAAAATGGTCATGCTAAGTTGACAAACCGGAAGATGAAGTTCATAGTGGAGAATACGGTATATTAGTCTAACAAGGATTGGTATACTAAGCTCAATTATGCTCTTTGGGCATACCACATGGCCTGCAAGACACCTATTGGCACCTCACCATATAGGCTTATCTATCGACATGCCTGTCATTTGCCCGTCGAGCTAGAGCATCAGGCTTTCTAGCCCCTTACATTGCTTAACTTTATTATGACTATTGTAGGAAATGAGAGCAAAATGCATATGTTGGGATTGGAGGAATCGTGCTACCATGCCTATGAGAACACACGATTGTTAAGGGAGCAAACAAAGCCTATGCATGATGCTTGTTTGAAGGAGCATAAGGAATTCAATCTAGGTGGTCGAGCTCTCCTCTAGAACTCTCATCTAAAGATCTTCTCGGGAAAACTACGATCCTGGTATTCGGGACCATTCTCGGTCACACAAGTCTTTCCCTATAGAGTGGTTAAAATCTCACACCATCAGAATGGCAAGTTCAAGGTCAATGGCCACCACCTCAAACTATTTCTCGATGGTGATGTAGACCGTTCTGAGGCAGTGATCTACCTCAAGCTCCCCTAGTTCCTCCCGCTGTGTATAGCTAAAGACATTATAGAAAGTGCTAATGGGGAGGCAACCCCACCTCAGTTTTCATTTTCTTTCTCCTTTCTTTTCATTTTGTAGTGTGTCAATTTATTTGTGTGAGTCTTGCATCAAACATGGTATTTTGTGGTCAAGTATACTATTGGGGTTGAATCTGATCAAAATTCGAGTTTGGAAGTCAGTTGAGGTGACCGTTCATAATTGTTGGCCATTTTAGGGCGTAATGGAGCATTTGGCAGACACCAGGCTATAACTTACGGGCAAGGGCGCCAAGTTACGACCTAGGTCGTAAATTGAAAGCTCACCCCATTAACCTCTAGCCCTAGATAAGCATGATAAGCGCGAGAATGTGTTCCATCTCTTCTACGATTCGCTCCTCTTTTGAGTTTTTGTTTCGATTGAAGAAATCGAGTTCACAGTTCCTACTGGTGGTAGTTGGGTCATGAATGCCCCTCCATAGGTGGGTGTTGGGGTATCCATGAGTTGAGGATAATCGACGATCCAGTTACCACGATTGTTGTTTTCCCACCAGTTTGACTACCCATCAGACGGATAGATCTTTCCTGGAGGAGCCAATACACTTCTCCTCCGAGACAATTTGGCGGCGTATGAGAATTCCTCGTTGTTTGGTTCTTGGGAACTTCTCAGATATATCCCTAGCGATGAAGTGTAAGGACTGTTCTGATTCATGATTTAATCTGTCTCTTGGTGCCACATTCTACAGTATACGGAAAAAGCCCCTATGACTCCATATTCATATGTTGCTTTGAATTCCTGCTTTGATCCAAACAGTTCTTGGATCTTCTGGAGATGACTGAACGGATCTTTGTGGGGAAACCCAAAGAAAGGTTTCATGTATTGAAGTTTGTGGATGACTGAGTCCTTTATTCCATAGTCATCAATAAGTTCAGCCATTTCCCACTTATTAAGACGTGCCCCTTGCACATCAAATTGGAACGCTGCCCAACTACCCATGGTTATAGGCTTGTAGGCTCCTAAAATCTCAATTTCCGTTGGTGTGGATTATTGCAGAGAGTAAATAGTTGTGAGGCAGGGGAGGGAGTGGGAACTGGTCGTAAGCAGCATTCTCCCAAAATTGACGATATGGGCGCCAAAATTGGAAGGAAATTCGGCGCTTCTAGCACCGATTTTTCATGAAGGTACGAACAGTGGGAAGTAGAAAGTAGAACATGTGCCTTGTTCCCTTTTCCAAAGTTTTCAAGATGTCCCCGACAACGGGGCCAGAATCTGATCCGTCATGTTGTGTAGACAAAATTTACCTGACTCTAAGGCCTTGTTGAGGTACAGTTCTATCAAAGAAGAGGCCGATTTAGGAGGTTTATGTTCCTTCGATTTTTCAGAACTTAGGTGTTTGAAATGTAAAGCAATGCAGAAAATTAAATATAAAGCTACTAGAGAAGTGAGAGAGTAGAGAAGGAAAACGTTGCATAGGCAATGTTTCGGTAAATCTCCTAACCACATGCCCTCGATGATCGGAGCATACGAGTATTTAATTTATTAATTGGTTAAATCTCACCTTGTGCCGAAGTAGTTACCTGAATGAATGGATGACAAGGACCCTTCGAAATCCTTAATTAAGGCGACACGTCGTTTGATCGAATGAGGTTCAATCAAGTAGGACTACTATTTGCTGACCCATCCTAAACGATTAGGATTATGAGTCTTGCACCTCGAGGGAGTGCAAGATCGACTGAGCAATCATTCGAATCAACAAATAACAAAATATAAGAAATTAAGCATTCCATATATGAATAAGAAGAATCGTATGAAACCAAATTATCGAGTTTACATGGTTAGAACCCCCAGGATTCACATATCTACAAACTAAGGAACTTATCCGATCATGGGGAGGGTTTTCTGGACGTTCATGGATGTGAATGAAGACTCCGGGGGAATTCAGGAATCAACATCTAGAACAGAGAAACTTGCCCAATTGTCGATTTTGCCGCCTATTCCCAATTGAAGGTGGCGTTGCTCTAAGTCAAGAGGGTTGCTTTGTCAGCAAAGTGATGACCCTTCCTCGACCTCCTGTCTCCTCCTCCTGAACTCTACCTCTAGAGCTCTATTTATAGGTCTTTGATTAAGCTTTATGAAGAGGAAAATACACCCCCACTGCGTCATTCAGTCAATCAGAAGCGTCCAAACTCGTGGCCAGCGAATTAGGATGCTCCTTGACAACTTCCTGACGAAGTGGGCATCTCTCCCAAAATGGCACAGGGTCCGCCTTTTCACCTTAGTAAAATGGTATCTTTGGCGCCTTTTTTCCTTGACGTCTGGCCTTCAAATCATTGCTCTAGAAATTTGGGCTCGATGTCCCCTATGGCTTCCAAGGGGCCCACTAGGTTGCTCGACCCTGAAAATGCACGAAACGCTACCAAAAGTGCATCAATCGTATAAAAGCAATCATAGGGTTGCTAGAACGCATTTGAAGCAATCACAACAATAAATCAATGTATTATGACGATGAAGATGAAGATGGGAAATGCAAGAACTTTAGGTCACAATACAGGGGGTTTAGAGTAGATACTTTTATGGTCATAAAGAAGTATGCACTTTGGTTCACAATAGGAGGGGCTAGAATAGATACTTTCACATGTCATCAAATAACCCCACATTTGAAATTTAGTTGTTCCGAAGCAAACTGAAGCTCAACATCCTTCTTCTTACTAGATCTTCACGATAACACGTGACTATCGATCTTAGGTAGTGGATCATAAGAAGCTTTCAAGGTCAACCCTTGCACTAAGAAACCTTTGATCCTGGCAATAATGCTCAAAATTTTACTTCGTGAGAAGGAAATGATTCGCCTCTCACGAGATTGAGTTATCTTTTCCTTCCCCAAGTCTTATTTTATGAATATTGGGACGAAGTCTATGTAGCTTGATTAGGAAGTAATTTCATTCCTACCACGTAAGTCGTTTTGGACTTTTTACTTGTACTAGAGAGGAACTAGGATCATCTCATAGGCCTACCCACCAAGACTTAACCAGTATCTCTTCCAAAATCCTACTTTTCCAAGGATAGGATGCCTCACACTTGGACTTTTCCCCACACTATATTTTCTGCTGCATCGTCTATTGATGTAGACTGTACGTGGTAGGATATCGATTGTGCAAAGCTACATAACGACCCCAATTGGTTTAAGAACAGGAGACTCGTTCCTTTGAGGAAATGATCAATAACCCGAAAGGAATGGTAGGAAGGACCAATCCATACATTTTTATTTAAGATGGATACAAGTTTCATGACAAGTACATCCTTCATAGCCCCTACACTAGCCTCCCTTAGATCACGTATTAACGTAGACACTAGCTATTCAAAGTACGACGAACTTCAAATTTGCTTTAGGTGTGTGGAATTATTCGAGATTTGTCAAATTTTATGTGCAAATGCACACACTTCTTTCCCCGTACACATAATATGCATGTGACTGACTTTGGAGGGTCATCCCGTCATCCTCACGAGCATGAGCCAAATCATGAAAATTAGGATGGAAATTACCTAAATGATGATTTGGTATTAAAATTGCCGAGCAATTCATTTCCAAAGCCACGACCATGAAACGATTAGTGAACACGCTCACGGGCGTGAAAAGTTAGTGACCTGAGGAACTTTTTTCTCCAAAGTGAGGTTTGTGCAATTTTTACATGGGTAGGAAGCACCCTTTCCCATATGCATGAGCAATCAAAACATGGAATATAGAAAGGTTAATAGCATGTTATACCCCTCTACTATTGTACATTAACAAACATACCACCCTATTAATTTTTTACACGAACGTACCCTTATATTATTAAAACGTAACGAACATACCCTTCTGTCTAATTTTCTGTTAACTAACTGTTTAATGGACTGTAAATAGTGATGGCAATGGGGCGGGGCGGGTAAAACCCGCGCGGGTACGGGGCTGGGCGAGTCGACCCACTCTTACATGTTATTCGAAAAAAATACACGTAAATTTTACTTTTTACGATAAACGAAGGGTAAAACACGTTAAGAATGAAAAATAGTGATAATAGAATGGGTAATTGAGTCTAACAAGTTGAAAGAGCGACTCTAACTAGTTGAAGAAAAGTCAAAATAGGAGAAATATGTATAGAAATTGTAAGAAATTGAGATAAAATGAGTCTAGAACGGGGTGGGGCGGGGCAGGGCGGGTCAGAAGTAGATACCCATGCCCCGCCCCACACTACTGCGGGTTGGGTAATACCCGCTCCATCGCGGGTCAGGTCGGGTAATACCCGCGGGCGGGTTGAAATTGCCATATAGTAAATAGACATAATTAGTTAATTACCCCTCATAACTCTTAAAAGCTCCTAATTTCCATTTTAAATATTTAAAGTCCCTAAAATTTGAAAAGCACGGGTTGGCGGTGCCAAGCCCCAGCCCTACCCAACACTTCATCCCCTATACTTCCCCGAGTCCCATGTACAGAGAAAGTTGGCCTTTTCTACAACACCAAAGAGAGAAAGAGAGAGAGAGAATCAACTTTAGCCAAATTGACACCGCCCGTCAACTCTGGCCATCGACGCCGCCCGTCAACTCCGGCCATCGACGCCGCCTGGAGATCGACCGCCACCGTTGTATGTTTTTGTGGAGAAGAGCCCCGTAGAAACGCTCCTGCCCGCCATTTCTGCTCCCGCCACCGTCGTTTACCAGGTGTCAGATTTATTGGCCGGCTTGAGGAAGTAGCATCACCAACTGTTTTATGTTGGAGATCGAGAGCAATCGTTGTGTGTTTTTGTGGAGAAGAGCCCGTAGAAACCCTCTTGTCCGCCGAACTGCTCCTGCCGCCATCGTTTACCAGGTGCCGGATTTGATGGACAACTTGAGGAAGGCGGAACGTCTGCCTGTCGTAGAAAAATTTAGGAGTCTGTACGGTAGGTTCTAATTTTTTTTTTAATTTATAATTAATTTGGTTTCTGATTAAAAATAATTAAATTGAAATTAGGATTTAATGAGGGGCAATTGGGTCTTTTTACAGCCCATTAAATGGCCATTTAACAGAAAATTAGACGGAACGGTATGTTCGTTACATTTTAATACTAGAAGGGTACGTTCATGCAAAGAATTAGTAGAGGGACACATTTGTTAATTAGCAATAGGGCTGTTAATAAACCAAGCCGCTCATGAGCGGCTCGGTGTGCGACTCGAGAAAAACTCGTTCGACACTCGATTCGTTTTAATCGAGCCGACTCGCGAACAAGCTCATAAACTAAACGAGCCGAATTCGAGCCATACCATGTTCAGCTCGAAAGCTCGCGAACAAGCTCATTTAATGGTTTGGCATAAAAAAAAGGATTAGAATTCATGGATTTTATGTATTGAAATTGGGATAAATATTGTGTTTTACTTTGTTATACTTTGCTACAGGTTTGAATGTAATTTTGTGCGCAGTTCTAGGTCAATCTTGAGCTATCATGAACATTTTATGAGTTGAACTCGATTTTGGGATCGTTAAGCTTATTTGACGAGCTGAGCTCGAGCTTTCATTTTCATAAACGAGCCGAGCTCGAGCTTGCATATTAAAGCTCGTGACGAACACGAGCCGAGCTCGAGCCTGGAAATATATTAACGAGCCGAGCCCAAACTATGGCAAAGCTCGGTTCAACTCGGCTCATTAACAACCCTAGCAATAGTAGAAGGGTACGAAATGCTATTAACCCAATATAGAATGAAAACCAGTTTACTGAAATCCCACCCCTCACTTTAAATGGTATAATGTCGTCACTGGATTGAACAAGGAGTATAGATAAAGGTAGAACAAAGTTACCATGTTGTCGAAAATGCAAGCCAACCTCCTAGTTTCTTGATGTTTGGTTTTACTACGGGCAACAAAAAGTGTAAAATGAACAGAGCAAGTGTGTCATCTCCTCTACGATCAAACCTTAGATGTTCGTCTAAATGGCACTTTTAAGGTAATCCAACTCGAGAAGCGTAGAGAGCCTTTAATGCTAGGCGGCATGCCAAAGGCAAGGCCATAGTGGCATCAAAATGTATGAATGGTGAAATGGTGACACCCTCACCCTCCCAAAGAAGATGAGTGGCATGGTCGGTCTTTGCAAAAGACCTTCATGTATCATCGTGGGGTGTTCTTGAAAGAGAGTTACATTAGATAATACCCAATTTTCACCTCACAATTTAATTCTTTCTGCTTCAAAACAATGATGGGGTTGGATAACAAAATTAGAACCGATGTCAAACTAGACGTCGACACACGATAGATATGTGTCAAGGCACAAGTAGAGGACATCCAACCTCGATCCATAGACACACAACAATCATCAAATCCACCAAGGAAGCACTCCCCTCTATGTTTACCCAACTCCATTGCAACACGAACCAATAAGGGTAAACTCTAAAGATATGACGAGGGAAGCATAAGAGCTAAACCATCACAAGTTCACGCCGAATGGACATATGAAGCGAAAAGGTCCGAAATACAAGAAAATATATGGTACCGCTCATGCATTCACAAGGATTCAAACTAAGGATATTAGGAAGGAAAAAAAACTCAATGAAGAGGAACACGAGTTGGGTGGTTTAGGTGAAAATCTGACGATGGCGGTAGAATGGCAAACAAAGGCTTTGCAATGGTCGACATAGGGCCGACCCTAGGCACACATTTATGGTCAAAATGGGGGAAATGATGGTAGAATGTGGAATGGTTGTGGCAAAACATTTCTCCTCATTGAGGTCCACCGTCAAGATAATACTTCATTTCCAAATATTGTCCTAACGCTATTTAAGATAGGCAGGTTGGGTTTTGCGACAAGACCACTTCCAACAAAAGGGATGCAACCATTCATTATTTTGAATCACAAATTTGTAGATTATGAGGGTTTAGGATCACCTTTAATTGGAGAAGGAGTTACTGGTGCCATCTTCTCGTCATTCCATGAAGCGTGGTACAAGGTACGACCAATAAAGCTAGGGTCAACCAACTTTATTGGTGATATTGCCAAAATAAAAGCAAGTTATCTCTTAGAAGTACTTTTTCTAGTGTCTTTAAGTTAGACCTGTCATGAGTTGCCTCCCAAGAAGTACCATCTCTTTAATGCCATTGAGCTAGGCATCGCTAGTGCCCTTTGATTGATTAGACCAATGAAGGTATAAGGGCCATTCCCCTAGTCAAATTCCCTAGCATGGAATTGGAGCTCCTTTTCCATATCAATTGGAAGTGCCGAGTCAAAATCTTTCCGATAGTCGGGCATAAGAGTCTCTAAGGAGTTACAATCGGACTCTACAATAGTAGATCTTGATTTTTTATTGTATTGTCCCTTCTGGTCTTCCGGAGGAATCATTTGGATAATATGCTCTGTATTGTCGATTCTCATTGTGAGTTAATTCTTATGAACGTCAATCAATGTGCCAGAAGTGGCTAAGAAGGATCTCCCAAAGTGGATAGAGTAATCTCTATCTCTATGCATATCGAGTACTACGAAGTTGAGAGAGAACACGAAGGATCATATCTCGACCTTCCAAGCCCTTGCCTTTCCTCATGGTTGAAACACTGAATTCTAAGCCAAGAAAATGGTCATGTTTGTGCGTTGTAATTTGTATATGTTGAGAAACCTAAAGATATTAAAGGGAATATCATTAATATTATACCCAACGCTCTCATCTCATGATGGTCATTGAGAACACATGGGATTACGAATTGACCCGGATCGGGATGGTTCGTAGTACCAAGAGTTGCATGTGGGAAGGTATGTCTTCCATAGTGAGCTTGCGAGATGACTCACGATCATGCTGAAGAAGTTTCCTTATTGCCATTAAGGGATTAGACATCTCCCTAAGGGCTTCCAATGTTGTTGTGGCAACTTCTTCCCCTCATACAACATAGATGAACTCGTTGAGCACACTCAGGCTAGATCCAAAAATATCCCTGGGAGGGTTGGAGTAGGCGCCCGATTCACTGATTTGGGAAAACATTCATCATTGGGCCGCCATTCCTTCTTCAATGAGGGCTGGTCCTTGCGTTAACTGTCATGGAAGATTTGACCTCCTCCCAAAAATCTTCCTACATGCATTTACGATTGGGAGGAGTCATTCTCGAGTAAAGAGAATATTCATCATCCCAAGGAGCGTGGAATATTTGCCCACCTTCCTCTTTGTGAATAAGGTGTTTACAAGAGATTTCATGAGCTTAAAAACTTCCTTATTATGGAGAGGGAATGTAGGTTGCTCCTCGTAGGAGTTTTGCTAGTTCATGTTATCCTCACCCACATATGAAATGGTTTCCATGTTAGAGATTTTGTTATCCACTTGCTTCTTTCCCCATAGTAGGACTTGGAAGAGTCATGGCATTTTCTGGGGCTTTTGAAGCTCTAGAAGAGAAGTCAGCTCACGCTTCATGTTCTTAAGAGTCACCTCCTAGCCTAGAATGTATGCACGTAGCTCATCAACTGTTAAGAGTTCCAAGGCATCAGAAGGTGCGTTGTTCTCTCTGAACGAAGGACGTTTCTCGAATCCTGATGGTGGAGGATTCAATTTCCTTACCCAATTTGGATTGGGTGGAGCTCTACCATCCTACTACGTGTGATGAGGATACAATGCGTTGGTTGCCTTTATCTTTGCGTAATCGGCAATCCTTTGTCCTCATAGGAGAGGCCATTATCCTTCCGGAAGTTGGCTCCAAGCTCGATTAGACCTTGATAATGCTCTCATACTTCGTAAAATGACTCATGAGGTTGCTTCTTGAATCGAGCAATTTGGTCATTAAAATCGTCAATTTTCCATTGAGGGAAAAACTCTTCGATAAATGCTTGGACCAATCCCTCCCACATATGAAATGGTCCTTGTGGTTGGTGAAATAGTCAACTCATCGCCTTTCCCGTAAGAGAGAAAGGGAAAAGACATATATGTATTGTGTCAGCTTCCATACCTTTTTTCTGTGAAGAATCACATATCTCCACAAACATTTTGATATGCTCTACCAAATTCTCATTATCCTTGCACTCACGATGTCCAAATTTTGGACAATATGGATTATTGAAGTGCGTAACTCAAAGTTAGGCACATTGACCTGAGGCAGGATGATGCTGGAGCCGATGTTCGCAGATTGAGGCCTTGTATACTCGTAGATAGTTTGTTTGGCCATACTTCTATGTGATGGGGGTTTAGAAAGAGAGGAGTTACACTTGACTTCTGGACCTTCATAGAATAGGGGATTTGAGTGAAGAGCGGTAAACAACGTCTTCTTTCTCTTTCTCTTTCTTGGAGGTGGTGTCTTCTGATTAGAAGAATCAGAAGTACAACTCCCAACCTAGGGAAGTATTTTTGTGTCTAGGCTTCTTGACTTTAGCCCTGGTTCGTGAAGGGCTCATGCATAGGAGAGAGGTCAAATTCTGGAATCTGAATAACCCCCCTCAAAATTGGCGCCACCTATGAAAAAAATTCAAGGGATTTCTTTCGATCCTGGCGCCATTTTTGGAATTATTATACCTGGTCCCTAGACCTAGCCACACACACACAAAACAAAAATACATAAAGAAAATATGAACAAAAAATTAAAAAGAAAAATAAAATGAACATGCATGTAGAATCGACGCTCCGGCCACCATTTTATTTAGGAAAATTGGCGTTCCGGCCGCCGGGACTACTGCTAACTCAATACTTAAAAATAACATGTACAGAAAAGGGAATAGAATCTTATGTCGTTTCCTTCTCTGAAGTTTGCAAGATGTCTCAGCCAACGACGTCAAAGTTTGATCATCGATTGTAGTATGGCTACAAAATTTACCTGGCCCTAAAGCCAGGATCATATTCCCTCAGTCCTCTTACATAACCCTTACTTTGAAAGCAAGATACGGTTCTAGAACCCCCTAGGTTCCGTAACCACGCGCTCTCAATGATCGCTAGCATATGAGCAACCGATTTCTTATTTCGTTAGATCTCACTTTGTGTCAAAGCATTAATCCGAACTAATGGGCAACAAGGACCCTTCGGGTTTCTCCTTTTAGACGTCACATTGTTTGACCGAATGAAGTTCGACCAAGTATGACGACTATCTTCTAGAACCATCCTAAATGCCTAGGATTTCGATCCTTGCATCTCAAAGGGGTACAATGTTGACTAAGTAGTCATTCGAACAAACAAATAATGAAATAGAGGAAATTAGCTAGTCAAAGAACTTAGCTACTAGCCATGGGGAGGGATTTTTGGGTGTTCATCGATGGAAACGAAGACACTAGGAGGCCCACTAGAATTGGTGCATGGAACAGAGAAAACAAGCTCAGGGGCGACGTTTTTAGAGCCGAAAGATTACGTAAGGGTAAGTTCAGCGAGGGTGTTCTTGGGAGCGTGCCATTGCTTGGAAGACTTGGTGAGCAGAAGGTATATACTGGAGGTAATGCTTCCTTTAACTATGTGGCATTATGAGATTTGTTTGCTTGTGGAGAGTAATGGAAAATTTATCAGGGGACACTAGCTGCATGGGACAATGCAAATCATGAGGAAACAGATGCTACGACACGTGGAAGGAAGCTTATTTATGTGAGAGCTGCTGAAGTTGGATTCGTCTGGGTGTCGGAGAGCAATTGGAATTCTTGCTACCATAAGCACGACCACGAACACTCATTATCGTCAGCATGTGAGAACAATTCTTCTTCATTGATTCGGGTTAAGATGTCGCCTGAACTTTAGCGAAGAAGTTCTTCGAGGGGAGGGGGGATTGATGCATTCATGTATTTCGTGGCCTAGCTTGTTATTTCGTCATTATTCTTTGGAGTCTTCGTATTAATTATTCATGGATTATTATTGTTATTTTAATTTGGGTTATTCGTATTAGGTCATGTTTAGGACTCTGATTAATTGTTGAGTCTTGCTTAGGAAGTTATTGTCTACTTGTTGGGTTATGATTAGTTGGCATTGTTATAGAGAAAGAGTTTATGGGATTACTCCTATAAATATGTACCTTTGCTCTAAACTTTAGATATAAGAAGAATACATCAGTATATCAGTTATCATAGTTTATTAGGAGTAGAAATAAAGTAACTATCATTCTTGATGCGCGATATCTATCACGCTTCAAAGGCACTAAAGAAGTCCACTCAACATGATGATTACTTCATCACTTTATTCATCTCATGACTATAAATAGGAGTAGGGGTCAGTAAAGAAGAACGATGTCAAATTCTCAACTTAAAACATGTTGAGTTTTTCCTTTTATCCAGAATATAATCTTAGTACTTAGTTTGAAGCAATCATATAATCTCCATGGAACCTAATTAAGGCATAAAAATGTTAATATATATAAAAGAGAAGTTTGGTTACTATTGCCTAATTATTTGCATTTTGATACCTCAAATTTAATTATATCACAAGTTAGTCATTATAATGTACATTTTACATTTTGATACCCCAAATTTAATTTTAATACAAAATCATTGAACAATTATGTTTTGGCATATATATTTTATGAGATTTTCATACCTACAATTTTTTAAATTTACATATCGGTCCAATGTTTAGATTTCACTTGAATCCATGAATCCAATCGACCATAACATAAAAGTATAAATTTAATTTATACAATACAAGATGTTGTATCACTCAACTGTAGGAGAAGATTCGACAATTTTATATTTGCTCATTACGTGAATCATTAAATAAATGATAAAAGAGAGATGACTCTAAAATATTAAAAGAGCGAATTTATAAACTCATTTAGTATAATTATGTGGTACTAAACAAAATTTTACTAACTACATGTAACAAAATATGCGACATCTACATAAGCAAGCGTCAATAAATATCCAAACCCATCTACAAAACACCATAACAGGCCACATAATACAACTGTTTTTCCTAAAATACCACTGTTTAAAAAATGAATTCCAAAAATACCACCCAACCCCAAAAAATTCCAGAAATACCACCCTTTTTCAAAAACCGCCACCCCACCCTGCGGTTTACACGAAAACCGCTGGACGGGGCACGGTTTTCTATGCAAACTGCGTGGCTAAGGGGCGATTATAAAAACCTATAAAAACCGCTGCCCAAAACCGCCACCCCACCCAGCGTTTTGGTCCAAAAAAAATTTCGATCAACTCCTAACTTCGGCCGAAACTTCAAACGAACGTAACTTTGCACTCGGGTATCCGATCGTAGCGATTTTTTTTAATCCGAATAACTTTTCGAGATCTTGCAAGCCGCAAACTTCCCTAGGCGGTTTGATCCCACCTTCGTCTCGAAAAAAATGTCATTTGCTACCCCGAACGAGCCTTTTTTTTATTTCGTCGAATTTTGGGTGGCCTCAACTTTGTGCTCCAAAATCCGAACGTCATGATTTTTTTTTATTCCGCATACAAGATCTTTTCTATGATAAACTATAAAATCAAAATTAAAATAGAACATTCCATTCTCCATCCCTTAATTCAAGGGATATTTTTTCCCAAAAAATAATATCGGGGAAAAGTATTTCTCCACTGTTCACATGCATATATATACATACATATGACGAAGATGAGCTGCTTACAAAGAAATTTCAATTGGAGCATGCTTTTGCTTTATGACGTTCTCATATATATAATATTTTTTTACAAAAGATAATCATATATTATTCAGGCCAAAAAGTCGAAAAATTGACACACATTCGGGTACAAAAGAAGGGTTTTCCTAACCACTAAATGGGCTACCCTATTACTACGCCGACCTACAAACCGCACA
The DNA here is from genome assembly GCA_964030455.1 of Linum trigynum. Classification (NCBI taxonomy): domain Eukaryota; kingdom Viridiplantae; phylum Streptophyta; class Magnoliopsida; order Malpighiales; family Linaceae; genus Linum; species Linum trigynum. Next base: position 8,697,481 of record OZ034820.1, on the reverse strand, counting down.
CTTGAACCAGTAGAGACTAATAAGTACTGCAGGACCTCTTCAAGAAGGGCACCAACCCTGATATCCCTGAATTCAGACTAGCGGAGCTTATCAATAATCACCTTCGAATCCCCTTCGAATCGCACCCTAGTAAAGCCCGCTCCTCGTCACAAAAGAATAGCCTCCCGAAGAGAAAGAACATCCGCAGCCAATGGGTCAACAACCCCTGCAAACTGAAAACCGTGAGCCATAAGAATTGCCCCAGCCTGATCCTAACCACCATTCCCCCAGCCGCATGGGACGCATGCTTGACAGCCCCATCCCATTGACAAATAACTAGCGGGGAAGGGTCATCGTCATCCACCAGGTGCGTACCAGGGGCAGGGAACCGCTGGACCCTATTCATTGGCAAATCGATCCATCTTGATATTGTTGGTCAAACTGTCATATAAGAGCAGGGATCCCGAACTGCTTGTTTTCAAAGACAACCCAATTTCGAGACCGCCAGATCCTCCACAGAATTGCCACAACTGCCATAAACAGCTGAAGTTGGTGCAGGAGCAGCATTAACCACTTAAGGAATAAAGGAAAAGTGTGCCTAGGGAGCCCCTGACCAAGGTACTCCAACCCTGAGCAATCCCACAAGGCCCTCGTCACTGGACAGTCCAGAAACAAATGTTCCATCGTCTCCGATTCAGCCCAACACACCGGACAGCGAGGCTGAACCGAAATGTCTCTCTCAATAAGGGTTTCAGTCATAGGCAGAAGCCGATTGCAGATTTGTCACAAGAAAACCCGCAAATTAGGCGGAATTGGAGCATTCCATAGACGGATCCAGCTAGGCCTATCCATCCAGCTCACTTGTGATTGCCACCTACCTTCTTTCTTATCAAGTAAAACCGCCAAGTGATAAGCAGATTTCATTGTAAAAATCCCATCCACCGTCTCATGCCAAACAAGGCGATCCTTTATATTATGACGAGGAAGAGAGATTTCTTGAAAAGCCCGACAAGTAGGATGGTCAAGCCACTGCCTCAGTTTCTCCTCACACCAACCTCCTCCCCCTGGGCGCATCACCTCAGCCACCACTAGCGGATCACCAGCTGGCACAATCTGGGGGTTGAAAACAGGAGGCTACGGGTGAAGCTGAGGTACCCAATTCGTATGAAGCAGCGAGGCAGAATGTCCATTACCAATTTGCCATCTAAGGCCCTTCTCTAAAAGCTGCCTACCAAACATGATACTTTGCCAACCCCAAGAAGGGTGAGACCGAGGTGTAGCCTCAAGGAAACTACCTTTGGAAAAATACTTCCCTTTATAAACTTGGGCAAGAAGGGAATTAGGATCATTGAGGATTCACCAACCAATCTTTGCCAACAATGCCTGGTTAAAATACTCAAATCAACGGAATCTCATCCCTCCATCATGCTTACTCCTACACATATTGCCCCAGGACATCCACCTAATTTTAGCATGCCCATTTTCCACAACCCAACAGAACCTGGCAATATGTTTGTCTAGAAGGCGACATAGCAAAAGGGGGAGGCAAAAACAAGACATAACATGAATAGGTAATGCCATGGCCACGAATCTGATCAGAGTTTCTTTCGCAGCCCAAGATAGGGTCTTCTGTTTCCAACCCTGAAGCCGCGCAAGCAGTTTTTCCTCTAAATATCGGAAAGTGTCCATCTTGGATCGGGAAACCAGGGTAGGTAGTCCTAAGTACTTGTCCTGGACCCCTACTGCACCCACTCCGTGGATTTGGGCCAAGAATTCCTGGTCCGGACCAACGATATTTTTACTGAAGCAAACCGCCAACTTGGCCAAATTTACCCTTTGCCAACTTAGCTCCTCGTACCCATTTAGTACTGTGATTAAATTTTCGCATTCTTTCAAAGATCCCCTAAGGAATAAATATGAATCATCAGCGAAAAACAAATGCGAGATGCGAGGAGCCCGAGGAGCAACTTTGATCCCTTCCAATTTCTTCTCCGAGATAGCCTTACGAAGGAGCGCTGCAAATCCCTCTATGCATAACACAAACACCAGGGGAGACAGCCCTGGAGGAGTCCCCTAGAAGAAGTGAAGAATCCCTTCGAGGTGCCATTCATCATGACCGAAAACGAAGCCGATCGAAGACACTCATGAACCCACCCACACCAGGTCGAATTAAACCCCAACTTGTCCAAAATCGCAAGTAGAAACGGCCATTCAACTATATCATAAGCCTTTTTCATGTCAACCTTTAGAGTCATGTATCCTTTCTTGCCTCGCGTTTTGATTTTCAAGTAGTGTATTAATTCATAGCCCAGAAGGACATTTTCCACAATCTACCTATCTCTCTAGTTCCCTCCTTCGTCACACTTGTCACCGTCCACGGGAACAGGCAACGAATCCTTCTCCTTGATAATGCAACAATCATAATCATTTCACACAGCCCCGTGACTCTACTGCCGGCGGAGGAGGAGGAGAAGAAAAGTAGAAGCTGTAAAGCTGAAGAACTCCTCCAATTCCCCTCGCTCCTTTTGATGGATGACGTCAACGACCTCTTTTTCTCCGCCCCTACCGAAGATCATCGTAGTCGTCGTCACGATGCCACCGCCTCCGATTCACCCTCCTCTTACTCATCCCCCAAAATCTTCGACCGCTACTTCTCCTCCTCTTCCTCTTCGGACGATGAGGACGATACATGACCGTCCAATTCCTCATCCATGGAATTAGAAGCTACCACCAAGCGCCTCATTTACATGATCCAGTTTCTTGACTGTCAAGAACCAGTTGATCCCAATAACTCGAGCTGTTGGGAGAAGGTTCTGCTGGATCTTATACCACATTCTAACACGCCCCCTCAAACGAAAGCCAACCCATGGGCTTGAAGTTTGCACAGGCCCACCATACCATGTGCTTGAAAGACAACGGTTAATATTGGGGGTCATGGAAATTCGAACACATGACCTTTTGATTCGAGACTCTGATATGCGGATGTGGGGGATTTTTGGGCTGGCGATAGCAAGCGGCAGAATGGTTTGTATTTTGGTATTGGAGATTTGTGGGGAAGATGGGAAAGGAACTATAGAATAGTAGAGAAAAGAAGAGTGGGATTGGAAAACAAGGGTTGGTAGTGCTAGGGTGGTGATTCAGCGGAGGATGATTGGATATGGGGTTCTGATATATGAGATTTGATTTGGAAGAGTGGATTTTCCAATAAAGTTTTGGAAAAGCAGAGAATGAGATTTGTGGGCGAATGGAAAGGAATGGTGGGTTTGCATTTGTGAGATTTGGGTAGGGAACAGATACAATGGAGATTGTAGAAGAACTGTATTTTTTTTTAGGGTTTATGATCTAAGATTTTCAGATCTGGACATAGTCCTTATTTGTGTGGGTAGAAGGTTTTTAGGTTTCTCTATGATCTTGAGGCTCTGATACCATGTCAAGAACCAATTGATCCCAATAACTCGAGCTGTTGGGAGAAGGTTCTACTGATCTTATACCACATTTTAACATTGACCGCAAGCTCTCCTCCAACGACGACGTCCAAAGCCTCCGCAATTCGCTCCTGCGTGACTTCAACGGCGTGGACTCCACCAACAATAGCAACGAAAACAACAAATCGTCTACGTCATCATCGTCAGCATCGCTGGCGGAGTTCGTTGGCGGAGGACGCGGCACTGGGATTTTCAGGCTCCGATTTCGCGCCGCACTTCACCCATCCCGTCCTCCTTGTCTTAGTGCGGCTGCATCCTCTTGGGGAATCTCAAATTGGATGCTCCCTGCGGAGTATTGTCACCTCTGGCTCTCAACTGTGGGCCGGAAAGGAAGATGGAGCGCTCCAGGTGAGGCAATTTCGGGATTTGTATGGAGGGACTGAGGATACTGCGCCGTGCCAGGAGTCTGCGGCGACGGGATCAGGGGTTGTTTGTTTGCAGCGGCGGATCCAGAACACAGAAGTGTACTGGGCCGTATTTTATTAGAAAATTAGAATAGTAAAAAAATATAATGATTATAATTTTTTTACAATGTAAATTGTACACGACGGTATTTTAATTTAGCGAATGCATTAATAATGGAGTCCACATCCATACCAATAGTATACACTGTTTCAAATAAAATACTTAAGCAATCGACTAGAAATTTATCGCTCATTTTGTTGCGCAAATCAATTTTCACATGTTTCGTTGTTGAAAAGGTTCTATTCGTATTAGCTGTTGAAACGAGCAGCATCAACACTAGACAAATCAATCTACTAATCAATTTGCATTGTGTTTCCACCCCTATATCCACCAGCTGCTCTAGTAAATTTTCTAAGGTAACAAACCTCATATATGTTTTAGTCTTTTACGTTTTAAACTTTTTGATATTTTAGGTTTCATTGTTTTTTAGACGAATAACCTTTGGGGTTAGAATTTATAAGCTAAATTTAGAGTAGTGATTTTGAATATGTTCATTCATCTGAATTATTTTTCTAATAATATCCAATCTTATTTTAAAATTACAACGACCCGAATATCTAAAATCGAAAAATTTATAAGGCCTATACTAATTATGGATCCAGAGGGGGGCTAGGCCGGGGTGGCCACCCCCGGATCCGCCACTGTTTGTTTGGTCGCCGACGAGGGTAGTCGGGTGATATGGAGTGGGCAAAAGGATGGGAGGATCAAGTGCTGGAAAATGTATCTTGTTTCCGATGGTTTCAAGGAATGCATGTCGTGGATTGCTCACAGAGGGCCTATTCTCTCCATGATCATTACTTGCTACGGTTAGTGACTTAGTGTAACTCGGTTATTCATATTCTGCTCTTGATTGTTTCCGTTTGGATAACATTTCCCTATTTTATGATCAACAGGACCTTTGTGGATAGGGCTAGAAGTTTGGTATCAGTATTTGGGATATACCGAATACCGTACCGAATTTGTCTATATTTGGTATTATCGAATACACGTATTATTTCTTAGGATTGTGATTCAATTTCAATTGTTATTCGCTATTAGGGATTACGGGATTGGGATCGGTGTATACCGAACAATACCGAAATATAATCCAGTGTGTATTTTATCCTCTCAACTACACTCTCACATACACTACTACACGACCCTCAACCACCAATCTATTGTTATTTTCATAACATCGAAAGGCAAACACTAGTACTAGTCTTCTCTCAGCCTCCAATTTGTCAAAGTAAAGATTACCAATGTAAAAAACTTGAGATGTCACATCTCCTCCATTCTTCTTATTCATATCCTAGCTCTAGTCAAACTCAAGAGTCTTTACTTAGTCTCTTTGTCCTATAATCAACAATCAAATCTAATTATATATTTAATTATTAATTGTAAAGGTAATTAATTTCGTATTCGATAATATCGATTGGGATACCGAAGTACTGATTGGGATTCCGAAATATTTAGGGATTGGGATACCGACATTATTTAGGGATTGGATTGGGTTTGATTTTAGGGTAAATTTCGGTATTCGAGATTTCGGTATTTGGTATTGAAATACTGATACCGTACCGATTTCCACCCCTATTTGTGGATATGATGAATATATTTTGACACTATTTTGGATGTTAGTAACCTAAGAATGCCAAAGGAACAAATGAAAGTGTGATAGACGCCATTGCCCTGTAGGTACTGTCATCCACTTGATAGGTCCCTTGTTGTTAGACCTTATGGGAGTATATGATCTAGTTTGAGGAGGGAACTTCGTGGTCTTATATAGCTAACATGGTTTAGAAATTGGGGGGTTTCTGTAGGTTTTAGGGCTGATATCAGGAGGCTAGGGTTTATAGATGAAAATTATTTGGGTTGAACAATGAATGCTGCGAAAATAGGAAATAACGTTGGCGTATGCTAGGTTCTTATGCATTGTTGTAGCTGAGTCTAGTGATCACACCTGGGCAGCTGGGCTTGAATTGCATCATTCAACTTAATTACTTAGCGCTTGATTGTGTCTTTATTTTTCATCCTGGCCAGTTTTGTCCTTAATCTGTTCTTCTATCAGGAAGACTCTACATTGTGATTTCACATCTGTAATTGGTCTATGTTAGTTCAGGGGACTTATGGTCAGGTTCTGAGAGCGGCTCTATCAGGATATGGCCATGGGAAGCAATTGAAAAATCACTTTCCTTCACACCAGAAGAAAGGGCATGTTGCTGCATTGTCGGTGGAGAGATCATATATTGACCTTCCTAAAAACAGCACAAGCCTCATGGACGTTTGGATGGCTACAATCATACCTCAGGACGAGAAAATCGAGAAAGGAAAAACAGAACGAAAAAAGACGGCATTATACTAAGCTTCATCCTTAAAACTACAGTTAGGCTGCTTCTTGTTCTGAGGCTTGCGCTCATCCAAGATGACATACGTGATCAAGACGCCATGTCTCCGTGCTGCTCTATTTCTACGTCTCCTGTCATTTTCTTTCACTTTATTGTCTTCACTTTCTTCCTATTTCAGGTCGGACTTGAACGTAGCTCCGTTGGGCAGTGGTGGCTCGATATGATGGACAAAATATTGGATGGATGAAGGGTCGACATTTGAACGCATTGGTAATCGGCAACTTGCAGGCTTGCTGATCTCTGTATGGTTCGTATTCAAAACTGCAGTACAACATACTTTTGGAAAGCTGTTTTTGGCTCTTGATGGTCTAGATCTGCTCCCTTAGTGACAATTCTGAAAGTAATATGGATTTTGCGCTGGTTGTTTACACTATAGTAGGCAGCTCCACGTAATGTTTACACTATGTGGATTTTTGAAAACTAATTGGATATTTGCATCTCAGGGTTGGAAGTAATCTTAAACCTCGTGTTGGAGATGTTGATGCTGATGCAGTCAATTAAATTTCCTCCTACATACAAATTTGAAAAGCAACAACCTGGTTTAGCACGTACATAGACGCTGTAGTCTTTGATTTCCGGCAAATGTTAATAGTATCTCTAATGTCACTGTCCTTCTGTAAGATATGATTCTAGTGAAAAGAAGCGGATCCCTGCATGGTGTGACAGAATGTTATTCCGTGACAACCGGTCAGCTGGAGTGTCTGAATGCAAGCTTGGAGTGCCCTGTTGTCTGTTTGCAACAACTGTATAGAAAGTGTAACGATGTGGGAGGGATTACGATGCGCCCATTTCAGTTTGAGTCTCGGCTCTGTGGTCTTCCGCACATCTTGATTTGGTTGTTGCTTGGATGCTTGATTCATTTTGAGAATACATGGTTTTTGGTAACTCTTCAGTTTGTTGTACTGAGCATCATGGATTTTATCCCTTTGCCCAATTTAATAAAGCTTACGTTTAGTTCAGACAATACTAATACAACAGGAGCCCACAATAACAGTGAACAGCAAGATCAGAAAAATATCCGAGCCTCGGGGGAACAGTCTGCAACACCATGGATCATAAGCAATATAATTAAAGAACCTGCTATTATCACTTAATACTCCAGCACATCAGGTGGTAAGCTCCATGATGGCAGAAACTATGTCCCCATCTGCAGCCTTGAGAGACTTCACAGCATTAGCCCTAGATACTCCTGCCTGTGTCATCACCAACTCAATGTCCTTCGGCTCAACTCCAGTTTCATCCACCTCCTCATCGTCCTGAGCCATGGCTGAAGTCTCGGGTTTCTGAATCACATGACTCGGATCGGGAGCCTTGACCTGCTCTGCCGCTTGAGTCTGGAGTTGTGAGCTTATGTCCTCAATCTTAGCCTCTCCAAATACTATGTATGTGTCTGATGTCGGGCTCTTAAAGACATCGGGTTTCGAGATCACGAACAATATCTGTTTTCATTTAAGCAATGGTTTTTCACTATTAACCCCCGAGTTAAACAAGATGGAAGAAGACTGATTTTAGAAATAGTGGGGTGGAGAGAGAGATCGTACATTCTTGCTCTTTTTGACAGTCACTCGACTGACACCGGTCATGGGCTTCATTCCTAGCTTCAACATTGCTTTACGACTCTTTTTTTCACTTCTGGTTTGCTTCGATCTGCCACTTGCATCTCCATGCCCTGTGAATAAAAGAGAGGATAAATTTGACAGGTGAATTAAAAAGTAAAATGATTCTATATCCCATTATTAGAGGATTAATAAGTTAAATAAGATGAGACCAAATAGACATGGAATAATGGTTGAGGCATAGATAGTATAACAAGACTTTTGTAGGTTTAGACTGATCAAATTTCAAAATGGGACTCCAAAACCAAGATATAGAAAACCACTCAAAAGCAGTGTCCATGAAACCGTACCGTATCAGCGGTTCAACCACGAAATATCAATATCGGAGGCTAAACCGATAGACGGTATTTACCGGTATAACGATTGAACTACGGTTAAACCACGATTTTACCATAAAATACCCTACCGCTGACTTTCCCGGTATGATCTTCGGTACGGTTTCATGAACCATGCTCAAAAGACAGATCATTCTGACTTCAGAGACTAGACAAAAGTAGATTTATTCCAACACATTGCCCAAAGTCACATTAGAACACTCACCGAATCCGTAAAAAAGATGCAAGGGTCCAACACACTGAAGATTTTGACATTTTGCCTGGTAGACAGTATCAAAAGTAAATATATTACTAGAACTTTTCCTAAGTGGTATGCAGGTTGTGTGATTGATGAAGACCTCTTTACAGCTACGGCTATTAAAAATAGACTAGCAGACACAGGTAATGAACAATAAGGGCTCTTTACCTTCTAAGTCATCGTCATCATCCTCATCATCATCATCATCCTCATCATCATCTTCATCATCCTCAACTACGGGTTGTTCAGGCTGTACATAGAACTCATCATCAGAAAGAGTAAAGTAAAATATAGATATGGAGGTACTGCTTAATCTGTACAACTATGACAATTCAACCAAATCGTACAGATTACAGTGTATACTGTCTGTCTAGCAACAAGTACCAAGGCTGAGTACAAGGAACACTGCTGCATACCCAATGTTACCTCAGGAACAACAATTAGAGCAAGAACAAGAAAAGGCACAAGTGCCTAGTTTGCTTCTAGATCTCAAAACTTAAAATCAGACTGTTGAATCAGAAGGTGATATGTTTAAGCAAGTTTTTTCCTTTGTTTTGATTGTAATGCCCAGCTTCCAAATATGTTCGGTAGAAATTAAAATTGATGCGCAAAATTAATTCGTAACTCCAAATCAGGTTCAGCAAGCCAGCTTATCTCCATAAAGAAAGGTCAAACTACTTACATAGAATGCACCTTACAACAAAAAAAATCACTTGCAGGATAAGAAGCTTAGCCAATATCAACTAGCATCCAACAAAAGCAACAAGCTTTGTCTGAGTTACGGGCACAAAAACGTCTATCCAACATAATATACATTACAGCCCATCAGCCCTTATCAATAATAATGAAATTAATTTCCATACACATGAGGTCGAAACCGAAATCTCATGTGCTTCTTCTCGCCGACTAAGAACAGAAGCAAACAATCTTATCAAAGTTCAACCACATGACAGCTCATAGGGAAGAGCCCATCAGTCACTAAATAGGTATATTAATCCTTTACAATCCCCCCAACAGCAAAACTCAAAGATCTGCACACGGCAGATCTGATAGAAAACCAACCATAAAAAAGACAAGCTCTTTGAGGAAATAAGAAGTTCGGACGAACAGAACAATACCCAATTAAGATCCCCTGGCATAGAAGAAGATAAAACATCTAGACGAACGAAAATGACGCTAGATCCATATCAATATGATACAAAGGCATACGTTCTATGGCAGCAGATAGAGAAGAAGGGATTTACATCTTGAAGCTTTTGAGCCTCGAGCTGGGCGGCCAGCAGTTGCTCCTGCGTCTCAGCAGTCATCTTGCGGGTTTACTTGTTTTCCTTTCGGGTATAGTTCAGCGAGAAGAAGCAAAGAGCAAACGACTGAGGTCTGAAGTCTGAACGTTGAAGAACACAAAACCCTAAAACCCCCGGCCGAATCTTCTCCGTACTAATAAATTCGCGAAGACGGAAGACCTCGTGCGTCGACCGTCGTGGCCTTTCGCAACCTCGCAGTCCCACCCTTACAATTGGGCTTGGTTTTGGGCTTGAGACAACAGAGAGGCACGGAGACGAGAAACAGGCCTGTCGTGCTATTACGGTGCCGTTGTGAAAAGATGGATGTTATTTGCCGTCTAAATATTTTGTAAAGTACAATTCTGTCCTCTTTCATTACACAATAAATAAAAGTCAAATGAGAAAACTTGAAGCCCAATTTCAAATTTCTTACATCCAAAGTGAAAGTAGGAAGAATATTTTGGTCTTCACAATTTTTTTTTATTCATTAAAAAGACACTTACTAGGATTCAAACCATGATCACTTTAAAGAAAAGCAAAGATAACCAATCACACAAAGTACATTTGTTATATCTTTTAAAATTAAAAATATATAATCTCAAAGAGAAAAAAACCCTTGCCCATTTCAAATTTCCTGCTCCATGAGCGTTTGTAGGAAGGGTAGAATAGGGAGTGTCGATTTTTTTCTTTTTCCTCTGTGGAACGAGCCAATTTACCGTACACATGCAGATTTAAACGGGTCCAGGAGTGTCAATTTTCTTTTTAAGTCCTTTAATTTCTCCGTGGTGGTAAAATATATATGAAAAGGCAAAAACAATACTCATTTTTATTGCTAAAAAGAAACAAATTTAACAATAAAATAATGCATGGATTCTAATGGGCTAACCGCTAATCATAAAATAAAAAATTTGAATGGGCCTGACCTACACGGGATTTGCCCATCCAGTAAAACAAATGAACATCATGGGTTTGTCATTCTAAAACAAGCTATTTTCTCTAGCATAATATATATTATGCTATTATTTTATATCTTAGTGGCTAAAATATAATGTATTTTAAAGTTATTCAATGGTTCAACCTCGACCAACCCAATTAGTCCAATTTTTATCATTTCAAATATATATTATGTAATTATTTGATATCATAATGATTAAATTATAGTGTATACTATAGAGAATCATTTGGTATTTGTTAGTAAAACAAAACTAAACATAAAGATCTATTTAGTTATTTTTAACATTAAAACGATCCTAAACATTTTCAGTTCCCTTTCGAAATTCTATAGTTTTATTCCCGAATTAGTGATGTGCAAATGGTGAATTGAAGTCATCTCTTTTCTTTCATTATTTTTTATTTTCAAATAGAAAGTTTAAAAATAAAGAATAATTAGAGTTTGGCATGGGTCGGCCAAACAGACTGAATTTCAAATTTTGGCCCATTTTGATCAAGTATAATTTATAATCACATGGTTCCCTGAAACCCGATAAAAATCTCAATCCAAACCAATTTGGCAGGTGAGTCCGTGTTTACCACCAATTTCTAGGGATACAGGAACAGTGGTTCCTATCCCAAATCGTGTTGTTCATTCTTGATTTCTTGATTTTATCAGGGCTTGGCAAAAAACCAGAAAGCACAATGATGACAAGTTGAAAGTTTTATAAAGCAAATTAATTGGCCAGCGGGCCGAGTAAAAGTTAGCAACGATTGTGAGATGCTCATTTCCCGAAAATTGGCGGGATAGGCGATTTTTTATTCGATTTTCTGGAATTCGGTTTCTATAAAACTTACTCCACCTCATCTTATTACCAGAAACAATATTGTTTCACGAGGTAACAGGTAATTGATTTTGGTTCATAAGGCTGATTTTTTATTCGTTGCATCATTCATGTGCATCATTCATGTCTCTTTCCTACTAAAATTCACTATTTTTTATCACGTGTTTTCCAAAAATAACTATACAACAATAAGCTATACACCCCATTACATTATCAAATTTCATACCTCACCTTCCTCCGGCCAAATGGCCGGGGCCCACGCTAGTATCTTATTGAAATTATTGTTTTTTTATACGAACAAACCTCCTTCTACCGCCAACTTCATTTAAGGGATGGCAATCAAATCCACGATCGCGGGTACGCTACCGCCCTCGACCCAGTTAATGCGGGAAATCTTTGCATTGACTGGATATGGAGCGGGTATGGGTAAAATCCACAAAAAGTTTGATGAGTATGAAGCGGGTATGGTTTTAGCCTCCCCCACCTCATACCCATACTCATACCCGCCCCACCAGGAATCTCACATATAAAAAATATATGGATCAAATTGAAATCTATCAATGATAGTAATTAAAGGTAACTCAAGACAATATACAGTAGAAATGCAATTGGGTGGCCACCCAAATCCAAATATAATTCATTTATGTCAATTCTCCCTTCATTTTTTCACTTTTCTCTCTTGTTAAGAAGATAATTATGTTAGTTAAGCATTACTTAGTAGATGTATCATAGTTAGAAACTAATTATATGAAAACTATTATACTCTATCTTATCGATTAATAGATGTTGTAGGATTGTACGATTCGAAATGTATCAAGAATGATTCGATCTTTGTTGACTTAATGATATAGTAGGTTTGTTTAGCATTATATAGGGGTGGAAAACAGGATGGGACAAGATAACCGTCCCGTTTGAAACGGGTACCCGTTCCCGTTTGGAGACCAAGGTCTATCCCATATTCCAAACCTGTATGGGTAAACGGGTACCCATTACCCGTACGGGACGGATAACGAGTACCCATACTACCCATAAATACCCAAAGTTTTGAATCACTAGAATTTTAACAAAAGTTTAAACTTAACTTGTACTTGCTTAACAATCACAAAATTCATCCCAATCACACAATCAGAAATACTCGGTTTGCAAACTACACATTCATGAACAATTACAACGCATAAGCCTTAACAACTAAGAAGGAAGCTGCTGGCTGCTGCTGTTATGCTTCAAATAAGTGGATTAAACTCGTGTTGCTGCTGTTTGCAAACTCCATTCGACACAACCAAGGCATGATGTTGCTGTTCTACTGCTGCTGCTGTTCTCTGTTCTGCAAGCAGCTGCAAGCTGCCTGATCATAATGACAAAGGAAGGGCAGCAGAACAATAAACAACAAATAAAGGCACCATTCAACTTCAGTAAAGGCACCAAACAATAAACAAAAAATAACATTCATTCGACACAACAAACCAGCCGAGGAATCCTTAATAAACAGTTGGCAGCTTAGCTAATAGTGTGGCAATCGAACCAGGAGCTGTTGAATGGAGGCGCAACAACTTTGGGCGGGGAGTGCGGCGGCGGCGGAGAAGTTTCACCTTCATCCGCGGCGGTGGTTACGAGCTGCATGGTGACAAAACCTCTGTCGGCGACGGCTATCATAAGGAGAGGGAGAGCTCAGAGGCCGAGCTAGGTCACTCGTGGTCTCCAATCTCGTACAGTCGTGCACTAGTGCTCTTATGTTGAAATGGCTGAAATGCCAAATGGGTTCGGTTCTCAACTTCTGGCTGGGCTGGGCTGAGCTTCAAAAATCAAAAAATACAATTGGAGATTTGAAGTTGGAGACGTCCAGAGTCCAGACAAGCTTTATCTTTATGCCTACTGCTTTTGTATTTTTAATGGGTACAACGGGTACCTATATTATCCAAACGGGTATTTGCGGGTAACCCGCGGGTACCCATATTAGGAATGTGCAATCCCAAGTCCCATCTGTTAATACTATTATGGGTAATATGGGTACCCGTAACCCTAAAAAATGGGACAGGTATACCCAAATACCCGTTTCCCGTTGCCCACCCCTAGCATTATAATTGAAAATTTACATGTAAAGTCTTAGGTAGATGTTGAATGTATGAGGTAGGTATTACCCATTGATACTCGACACCCATGGGTATGTGGCAGGTACGGGTTTAGATATTTGAAAGCGGGAATGTGATGGTTTAGGGCTTTAGGCAAACCCGCTTCATTTCTATCCCTACCTCCGTTGTCTTAGTTGGGGCTAGTCTCACTAGCAAACCAACCTCGTTGGCAAACTCGAATCGTCGGCTAACCAGTCGTTGTTAATTACAAACAAGCTAAATCTTTGTTAAGTATCGGAGCAGCGAAGGTCCGAGCAACAAGGGGAAAAACTGAGTGGAAAATATTCAGGTCACTGGCGGCGTCATAGAGGTGGCAATTGGATCGGATTCGTGGATTCGTGGATTGGATTGGTGGATCCATGGATCAAATGGATTGGATCCAATGGATTGGTGGATTCATAGATTGGATCAAATGGATTGGTGGATTGGTCCATGAATCCAAATGACATCCAAGGCTTGGACCAAAATGTAAATTTTGAAAAGTTTAGGTACTAAAATGTCATAATAAAAAATTTTAGGTACCAAAATGTAATTTTCCAATGATGTTTTTCGTATAAAAATATAAATTTTAGGTACCAAAATGTAAAATATAAAAAGTATAGGTACCAAAATGTAATTTGCCATTTGGATCAATGGATTGATCCATGAATCCACCAATCCAAATGGATTTGGATCAAATGGATTGGATTATGTGGATAATTTGGTGAATGGATTGGATTGGATTCATGGATTTGGATCATAATTGCCACCTCTAGGCGGCGACATTCGGAAGCCAGCTTTCTAAGCAAAACGAATGTCATTGCCGAATTTCTGATTGGAACAAAATCTCCAAAGTCGGTAATAAAAATTACGATCTGGTCTGATAGCCGACGTCGTACCGACCAGCACACACCGCCAACTAGTGTTAGAACTTAGAACTGAACACCCATTCAGAAACTCGACTACTAACCACGCTCCGTCCTATAGTCACCAACAACGGCGTTTCACGGTAGGTCCAACAGTAGACTTTTGTGTTTGACTGTAGGTCAGACCGCCATGGCCGACCGACCTTTCACGTCCGACACCGATGATCGGATCATGTCGACAATTTCGAGGCCTCCAATCGGACGGGTTTTTTGAATTTCGTAATTCAAAATTTATATTAATTTTAATTGTGTTTAGTTAAGTTATCAGTATTTTATAGAGTTAACTGTGATGAGTGTTTATTGTTATTTTGTAGAGTTAATTGTGATGAGTGTTTATTAATTTATTGTTTAGTTGTGATGTATTCATATAATTTAGTTTAAGGATGTTATGGTTTAGGGTCGAAAATTCCTAAAACCTTAACTTTAAAATTTTTGTACATTAATTTATTTGTGTATTTACACAAGTTTTAGGATATCTTTAACGAGTTATTGAAGTGTAATTGTTGGTAGACATGGTGCACGAGTTTGACCATACATATTGATTAGATTTGTTATGATGTTGTGATAGTGACAAAAAATCATCGTCATGTTTCGTAGTTTCTTTCTTACGAAGGGCTCGAGGAAACCACAAGAGACTCGGTGTAAAAGGCGCATCGATATGTGCTATATGTATTGTTACATATGTAGTAGGGAGAAGAAGTCATACAATCTAGATTCGACGAAGGAGAGATGTGCCAGTACTAGCTCCAAATGGACTAATTGCATGTTCAAAGTGAAAATTGTAGAATCACTTATTAATTCAGCGAAGGTTGATGGACCAACATTCTAGGCGATACAAGAGGTGACAGGAAATGAAATCATACTAAGGCAAAGGTATCAAAACAGGGATTGAGACCATCACGACATCAAATATTTTTACAACATGGGGCCAAACATTATGAGAGACTTCACGGGCTGGATTAATTCAATTCAATATGCGTCGAAAGCAGCAGATAAGAACTATTATATACAATATTTGAAAGATGATGAAAATGTGCTCACCCATCTTTACTTCGCCCATCCGACTTCCATAAAGATGTTGAGGGCTTGGATGTACCTGATTCTGATAAATTTCATATATAAGACTAATGCGTATGGAATGTCGTGTGTCGAGCTTGCAGGTGTTACTCATATGGGGGAAAACTTCAACATCTTTTGTGCTTTTATTAAGAAGGAGATAGCAGAGGCATACTGTTGGTTGTTGATGTGCTTAAAACAGTTTCTGAATCCATGGGTGCCCACAATCATCATCACCGATGAAGAATGTGGACTACTCCCCTCCAATCATATGGTATTTTCCTAAACCTTGCATTTGATATGTGTTTGGCACATCAACAATAATGTTGGGCAAAGTTTGTGGATATATTAGGGAATAACAATTTGGAGTTGACTGAATCCGTCTATTGTGATGACTGGGCTCCTATTCTTTATCCCTAGTTCAAAGAAGGTATGTTTGTCGTCTTAGAGGAATTTAGGGTGACTTGGAGCAATAACCATCCACACCATGTATCCGGCTTACTTGTAGCTTAGTACTTGTAGCTAAGCTAACTCTTAATCCAAATTCATCCTTCAAAACTTTTTCAATGCTAGCTTCCTTAAGTGGTCACTTATTTAGAAGAATAGTTAACGGTTTGGTCGGTAACAAAACAAAATTAATGTTGCCTAACTTTTGGCAACTTGTGTGCCATATCAAAGTTTTTGGAGTTTGCCTTTGCTCATTGATCTTGGAGAGTGTCATTTTCAATGTATGCTTGTACTTAAAGTCCTCTATACATGTGGTGAGTGTTGTTATCAATTCCATTCAAGGATTATGTCTCATGACCAGTGCCAATTTCTTGGAATAATTAACAGTTTGGTCTCTAAGAAACCCTATGGAAGTATTATATTGTACTTTCATTTGTACTATATTGACAACATGTTCCTTCCTAGCCCTTTTGAATTCAATTGACATACGATCGATTCATGTTAGTAACAGAACAATGAAGGAACGATGTTACCGAATCTGGCTGAGTCCCGGACTAGTCCGCTCTCTTTAAGACGTTCGTGGAACTGCATCTTTGCACACAACAGTTATACTCGTTGGTCGCCTGTAGGATAAAACAACCTTCTCTTCTAACTCGACGGTTTTGTGCGAAAAATCGGAGTTCCTTGAATACTCTCTCTTTTTATCTCTCTTTCTGCTCGTTTGTTGTGTGTTTATAGGGGCTTGGGAGACGGCTATTTATAGGAGCCAGATCCCCACGAATATACCCTCTGACTTGGAAAATAAGACGCTTTAATTAGGAAGATAATTACTTCCTTAATTATTTCGTATCTATTAAAAATACATAATAATTAATCAATAGATAATTAATCTTGGAATTTCACCAAAAAATATAAGCCAGTCCTTGGTCGACCCGCCCGCCCGCTCGAACGGTTGGATGACGTGCGCGTGTGTGTGGTCCATTAGATCCTCCCTCCCCACAAATGTGGGTCACCTCAAGGAGCATATGCCCTTAAGTGAGAGAACCCACTCTTTATACTCCTTTGGTAGGAGTTCTCCCACCAATGTGGTATTCTATACTTAGGACCTATAGCTTTCAAAAGATATTCACTCACTCCATTTCCAACAATTCACCTACCAAAATTTTATCATTATTATACTTAAGATGGTTAAGCAATCAGAGTAGTCTGCTAGCTCGCTAAAATGATTTCAAATGATATGTTTCTATAATCTAATAGGTGGTGAGGTTCTTCTTTATCTAAGAAGTTTGTTTGAAATAGCCTATGTGTGGGCCGACTTTTAAAAGTGTTTTTCAACTTCAAAAGCCGAAGAAGAGTCAAACACCTCTAAGACCTTGGCTTCTAAAAATTTGAAAAGTTCTTTTGTACAAAATAAAAGTTGGAGCTTATGCCAAAAGCTGTTTTGTAAATACAAGATTATCCTTATCATATTTTAATTTTTGATCATAAAATATAATTTTTTTCATTTTATATGAAAGGTAAATGATATTTCATAAAAAAACAGTACTGTTATGGCAACAGCCCTTGCCACTAGGATAATACTACAATGTCAACACTATTTTACTAACTCTAAGCCATGATGAAAATTAGCAGAGCAGCAAGATCTCATTCACAAGAACTTTCCCACATCCTCAGCAACACACAACACTTCTAGATCAGATTTCACCCTTTCCTTCACCTTGCCCAAGCTCAAAGTTTGTTTCCCATGCTTAGCTTTGCACATGTCACGCCAAATGCCACTGAGTAACGATTTCCATAGAATTCTTCCAACTCTGCAAGTTGCACTAGGACTTGAAAATGCAGTCACAGCCCACTGTAACTCAGCTTCCCAACTATTTGAAGGGGCCCTGCTGGTGAATTTGGAAAACAAGCAGAAGTAAAGACCTTTGTATCTGCTACATTCAACAAATAAGTGGTTAAGAGATTCAACTGCAACATCACAAAAAGCACAATTGAAGATCCCCTGATATCCCTAGCTCAAGAGCTTATCCCCTGTAGTAAGATACCCTTTAATGATTAACCAGCAGAGAAATTGGTCTCTTGGCATTGCAGGTTGACTCCAAATAAGCTTGTACCAGCTCACAACAGGGAGCTTTGGTCGAAAAAACTCCCATACTTGCTTCAGTGGGAACTTCTTCTGCACCTTCCCAAGACCCAACTCCATTGATAACAGAAAGATGCCCCTGAACCTGTTCTCTGCACTTCAGCATTCTCAACCATATCCAAGAGCCATATTTACAAGTTGTAGACCAGAAATCAATATGATGCAATCTATACTCTGTCACCCATGCTACCCAATGAGACCCTCCCTGCATCAGTAGATCCCAGATATGTCTGACCACAAAAGCATGATTCCAGCTTACAAGATTCTTTATAACCAGGCCACCTTATTTTCTAGGGAAACATATTTTACTCCATTCTACATTAGCTCTAATCTTACCCTCTGAGCCCAACCCCCACAGAAAGTTACTGCAGAGTTTTTCAATTTCTTTAATCACTCTCTCAGGAAGAACAAAGATAACTATCCATAATTGGACTAAACTATAAAGAACTAACATCACCAGCTGAAGCTTCCCAGCATAGCTCAGAAGCTTGGCCCCCCAGTTTTGGATTCTACTTAGCAGTTTATCAATCAAAGGTCTACAAGCTTTGACAGTGAGTTTATTTGAAATCAAAGGAACCCCCAAGTATCTAACTAGAAGGGAACCAAGTTTATACCAAGCGTAAGCAACTATACTTTCTTTCCACTCTTGAGGTAACCCCCCCACAATATAACCCACATTTAGAAGGTAGCTTCTAACACAGTCAAGAGGAATTGCCAGTCAACTGAATCAAAAGCCTTCATCAAGTCAACTTTTACAATGCAACGTGGGGATATATTCTTCCAATTATATTTCTGCACTAGCTCATGGGCCAACATAATGTTTTCACCAATGACTCTACCTTTAACAAAAGCAGTCTGGTTATTACTTATCACATGGGGAAGACACTCACTAAGTCTAATTGCAATTATTTTTGCAATGCACTTATATAAGATATTGCAGCAAGAGATTGGCCTAAAATACTTCATCTCCTCAGGGTTCTTGAGCTTAGGAATAAAAGCTAATAGAGTAGAGTTTACCTCATTTGGGATAGAAGAATGAGCAAAATAGTATTGAACTGCCTTCACTACCTCATCTCCAACAATGTGCCACGCCACATGGAAGAAGCAGGCTGAGAAACCATCAGGCCCAGGGCTTTTCTCCCCTTTGAATCCAAATATAACACTTCTAACTTCTTCAGCTGTTACAGGTTTGCACAACTCCTGTGTTTGAGAGCATTGGAGTTTCCTTCTTAATAACTTTCGGAAGAATTCTACTGGCTTGCTCTGAACTAACTCATCTTTAGTCCCTAAAAGTTTTTCATAGAAGTCCACTGCTACCTTACACATTGAGTCAGTGTCATTAACCCTCTCACCTTCATCTTTCAACAAGGATCTGATAGTGTTCCTTTGCTATCTAATTTTGACTGATCGATGAAAGAAAGGAGAATTAGAGTCACCCTATTTAACCCAAATCTCTCTTGATTTCTGCCTCAAGAAAGATTCTTCATCTAACTGTAACTCCCTGAGTTCTTTTCCCTTAACCAGCTCTGCCTCAAAAGTCTCACTAGAAGGGTTAGAAAGAGCTTCCATCTGAGCATACATCAATTCAGATTCCTTCACTTTTACCCTCTCCCAAATATCTGAGTATACTTCCTTATTTAGAGTTTTAAGAAGCTTCTTCAGAATCCTCAACTTTTTGCAAACCCTAGACAGGGGAGACCCTGAGACATCAGAATGCCATTCCTCTTTCACAATATCTAAAAAGACGGATGAGTCACCTAAAACTTGAAGAAGCGGAAAGGTTTTGGCAGTGATTTGAGGGAACAATCAGTATCCAAATAAATTGGACAGTGATCTGATACAGAAGGGTCAAGCAGCTCAACTGCACTATGAGAAAGCCTACTTAACCATTCAAGATTAACAAACACCCTATCAAGCCTTCTCGCTACAGGATTTTGTGCGGCTTGTTTATCCAAGTAAACCAAGGCCCTACTGATTTATGTTCAATAATCTTAGACTGATCTTGCCAATTTTTGAACTCCTCCATATTACTATTAAACGCATGGTTATTAGAAGCCTCACTTGGGTCATTAATAGCATTAAAATCCCCCATAATGGCCCAAGGTAATTGAGAAATCCTTAACTTAAACAAGTCCCCATACAAACTTCTTCTATCTACCTCTTCGTTAGAAGCATAGACAAAAGTAGCAAAGAAGGGAGTACCTGAACCAACCAACACATGAATGAACTGATCTGACTGATCAAGAATAGTGAGCTGGACATCCTGCCTCAACAGAAGCCAAATCTTCCCCAACCCTGATGAATTATTTGCCACCTCACTTTCCCATCCTGGGAATCTCTTGTGAATCAAATCCTCAGACTCTTGCTTCCTTATTTTTGGCTCTAAAATAGCTACTATATATATTTGTTTCTTATTTACTATAAGCTGTACAGCTTTATTCTTACTACTATCTTTAAAACCCCTTGTGTTCCAAACCAATACCTTCATCTCTTCTTCCCTCCTTTCCCACCCCTTTTACCTGGGGGAACAAATGGTGGATTAGGCTTCTTCTTCGATTTCTGGCTCTCAACTTTAATCCAAGGGTTATTCTCCTTCCCAACAGGAGTTGTCTGCTGAGTTAACCTCCCAGAGGAATCTGGTGAGCTAACTAGAACAATCATCTGCGGAAGAGTTGAAGAGCTCACAGGAATCCCTGATGGCCCTTTCAACACATCCACAAAACTCACTGTTGAGCTCCCATTTGATGGGGAGAGAGAGGCACCCTTACCCAGACTTGGACTATTCACAAGGTTAACAGCAATAATAGGTTGAGTACCTTCTTGAGACTGGCCAACCTGCAACTCTAACACAACTTCCTCAGGACTAGCACCCCCTTCAACTTCCTCAACCTTCCTCTTAGGCACCCATTTCTTCCCCTGCTTACTGAGCCAATCACAATCGTGACCATAGATCGCACAACGTTCAAAATAATTGATTTTTTTTTGAAAAGTACTTCTCTAAAAGCTCAAACGAGAAGCTGCTTCAACAAAAGTTATCGCAGGGCCAAACTATCTCATAAAAAGTTTAGACGACAAAGTTAGCACAATTTCAACCCCAATGGAATGTTTAGCTCGGTACGCATTATCTTAGTATTACATTTAGTTATTTATAGCGAAACAATAATGTCTTCTTCTTTGCAAGATCAAAATAACCCTCAATTACTTTTTGAGATGATCCTCATAATGAAAGATTGGCTAAGAATGTGGATACAACTACTCAAATTGAAAGCATTGGTCATCCTCATGAAAATGATGGTATGTCACTCTTGAACGTTAATATTCCTGAAAAAATAGAGAATTGAGGGTTTCATTATTTGAGCAAAGCAATTGTTCAAACTAGACCCCATCAGTTGCAGTTATGTTTAGTAATTTTAATGGTCAAACTTGCACTTTATCCAAATTGTAATAGATGGGTTATATGGCTGTTAGGCGGTGCAGCTTTGGTTTAACTGCACTGCAAACGCGGTTAACCACAACTGACAACCCATCCAGAAACATCAACCACCAATGACTGGCTTGTTGGTTATCTAAAAACTGCAGGCAACAGTTTCGGGTCGGTGTCGCGGTTAGCTAAAGACCGACGCAAGGGGCAGGTAGATGGGACGACGACCACTTTAGCTTCAGGGAAGGCAGAGTTTCAGCCTTTGAAAGAGACCAGAGGAGCTAACGACGGTGGGGAATGATGCGGCGGGCATGCAGGGTGACGAGAGGGATCGCTGGGCGTTGGGCAGGCGGCGAGGGTGCTGCTGCTGGCGCCGTGGCGGGGTTCTTCCTCCTTGTCTTCTTTGTATTTCTTTTGCGAAGTTATGAGTTAGATCGAAATGGAAGGAGGGCAGAGGTGAATGGAATTGTTGATTGAGGGAGGATGAGGAAGGGGAGTGAAACGTCATTTGGCTGGAGGTCTGGTTTTCGATTACCAACTGAAGACCGACTAGTTAGCCGAATTCCTCTAAACCACCAACCGAAACCACAAACTGCATCCTATAAACGGTTATCAATTAGATGACTAACCGTAAATTTTGGTTCGATTAGTCGGTTATCCGACTAATCGAATAACCAACAACTATTTATTACCCCTAATGGGTTATGCATAAGGTTGTTTAAACCTCTATCGATCAGTCGCATGGACCTTGTCCGGTCAGTGTCGGGCTTCAAAACAGTCACAGAAAGTCACCAGCCTGACTGTTAGAGAGGGAGAAGAAGAAGAGAGATTGGAGAGCGGGAAGCAGGATGGTGGGTGGCTCATGAGATTATCTTACTTTTTTTTATGGGAGGTGAGTTTCTAAGAGCATCCACTTGCATTTGTGTCAACTCACATTACTTTCATGCACCTACTTCAATGCAATTAACTTGCAACTTTATATGTGGGCCCAACTTGTTTTTAATAAAATAAAAGGTTTATATGTTTATTATTTTACTCATAAATAAATAAAAAATCCAACATGGGATTGCAAGAAATTATAGTTTGCATTATTGCAACTGTGACTTCAATCATGCAATTAAAAATGAAATTGCATTTCCATTGTCACATCAGTTTGCAATTCAATATGATAGTTGATATACCCAACGTAAAAATATTCTTTAGAGCACTAAAAGGGGAACATGGCCCACCATAGTCTCCAATAATGCACTATTGCAACTGGGCCAGCTATTACGCCTAGCGCTTGACTCCTGCCCGTGAAATATTTCGCTCTGCTACCAGTGCACAATTGCAACCAGACCCGCTATTGCGCCTGGTGCCCGGTGACCTCAATTGAAGTATTGTGCCAAGCTCTTAGGCTTTGATGTTGTATTGAGTGACAAACCTCCTAGAGAAAGTCTAGATTCGTATTCCACAGGGTCTTTTGATATTAACTACTAAAATCTAACCAAAAGTATCCAAACAAAAAAGTAAAATAAGTTGGGTTGAGGTGCCCTTTACTCGAAATCTACTTCTTCTAATCCATGAAAGAAAAGCAATGCAAACAATGAAAAGTAATGTTAAGGTAGTGTTTTCTTGATGATCATGCATACTAACTTCTCAATGAGATGCTTCTATGCATAATCCATTACAATGCCATATCCCTTTCTCTAAGGCCACTCTCTACACGTGCATGTGACTCTTACGATAGAGATTTGACTAGCTAATGCGTGCTTTCGCTTCATGTTATCACCTAATGAATGAAGAACAAAGAAGTTAGGATAGCACATGATTGATTGTGGGCTTCTACAAACCATAATTGATGGTCTATAGCATCAATGATCTAGGAATCAAGCATCATCCTTAGTCATGCATAGAATGGTAGCTAGTTGACACGCTAAAACACAACACCAAACTGCAACCAAGTATAATCTCAGTCTGGAAATGCAGTAACAGGCAAGCTCTAATTGTCAACTCGGGGTCTAGATCTACTGCCTACTCCGTGTATATCTGTTATCTAGCAAACTAAGTTAAGTGATTGTTGATTTAAGTAAAAGCATTAAGAAAGCAGGAAATGGTTCGGTTTTCTAAAGCAAAGGAAGAGTCACTAGGGAATGAGTCCCCCTAGCTCCTTAGTTAGGTCACAGTTGTAATTACTTTAGGTTGCTTTACTGCTGATTATACTGTGGAAGATCCGACAGTAGCTTGGAATCTCTTAAGCTGACCAAGCCCTCTCAGTCAAACTACCCGGCAGACGACTAGTCTTCACCGGGATAGAACGCTGAGGCAATGAACACAGAACTCCACTAATGGAATCAGATTCCAGTACAAAGCAGTGAATCGACTAACTCTCGTATAATCGATTCACTACTACCGATTGAAGAAGCTCTAACAACCTAATCAGATTCTATCTATCTCAGGTTGCAGCAGAAATCAATAAAAGATGATCAGACTTCGATTGACTCAATCAAAACACTTCAATTGATTATAATCAAGCAATATCACAATCCAAACGTAATTACAATCAAGATTCCTAACACATGGAACTAGGGTTCTTCATACCCAAGTGAGAGAAAGTTCTACTCCATAGAGAGAGAGAGAGGAAAACAAAATACAAAGCAGTCATACTCATAACAATGGGAAGAATCTGCTCTGGGATGTCAATCTTCACTCCTGGGGATGCAATCTGGGCTTCAATCCTAGGGTTTGTTCTTTGCACTTTCTCTCTCTAAAACACTGTTTTCGCTCCAAAAAGTCGATTCCCCTATCCTTTGGCTCGAATTTGGGTTAAAACCCAGAAATTCCCGACCACACGGCCAGGCCACACGGTCGTGTGGCTTTCCCAGCTGCCCGTGTGAGTGTGCAAAACGCCGCGTTTCACTTAAGTGGCTTCAGGTATGCTACACGACCAAAACCACACGGCCGTGTGGATGTCCAGGCTACCCGTGTGAGCTCCCTGGACTTTCCACACGGCCACAAGGGGTCCCCTACACGGCCAGTGTGGCTTGGCCGTGTGCTTCCTCAGCTTCTTGCCAAACGTCCAATCTTCGTCCAATCGGCCCCGAACTCGTTCCCAAACCTTCATTCACATACTAGGACCTGAAATATCACAAACAAGAACAACCTAGCGTGAAATTGGCCTAAAACATGAGAAATAAGACTCAAACAGTGTAAGAATGGTGGACAAAAACATGTGTATATATCAAGTCATCACTAGTCCTCCTAAACACACCTAAGAACGATGCATACTACACGAGACTAGTTTCCTAGCTTATCTCTCATGATAGTAGTGTAAACAATGCATATGATGATTTAAAGCATCGAGGGTCATGCACAAGAGATGATCAAAGCATCGTGAACACAATAAAGCATCTAAAGGCATATGCATCGATGATCATAACATAAAATGAGATAAGCATCATATTAACTCTTAGAAAGTAATGCATAAACACCATTAGAATTCACATTCATAAACAGATATACTAGCAACATAAAGATGAGTGGAACAACATCACCATAGATACATGCATTGATGGTGATTGGTGAATGACACTCTGTTGAATTTCAGTAGCAATTCTCCTCCTCTCTATGGATTGCTACTCTTGCCCCTAAGATAGAGTGTTGGTAAAGGTGTTGTATAAAAGATCTAGTCTAGCATTCTATTTATACTAGTTAAAAAATAGGGTTTTCTAGTCTTTTTCCTCCTAAAGTGGGCCAAAACCTTCATTGTATGATTTAAACTTGAATTTCTTTGACTTCGGAATGAAGGAGGCAGATTCTGGAAGCTTCCGGAGGATTATGATTTAGCAAAGGTGTGAGGCGGTTGGGGGCGCAACTCATTTTCCAACTGGATTGGGTTGCTTGGCACACAAGAAACCTCTCCTGCAAATTTGGAATCTTGACTTTTATAACTTCGAATAGACCTTGGTCAATGTTGCGCATCCTACACTACTATATTTGTTTGTTTTAGCCATAAAGCGAGTAGCTGATGTCCAAATCAATCTCTGTTTGAGCCATAAGCTTGTATTCTTGTCCTACTCTGATCCGTTGGGTCCCTTGGTGATCCATGTCTTGAGTGGTATCTTTAAAACACAAACCAATTCCAAAAAGGCATCAAATAGTTAAAAAACACACTTAAGGTCATAAGCACATATCCAAATAATTACGAATTTCATATGGAATATAATCAAAATCACTAAAGATGCATTGATAGAAGGGAAACAATGTACCAAATCTGAGAGTGATAAACACTATAAATAAAGTTTCAAAAGATTCCTCCTTCAACTCGACTCTCGGCTCTCGGCAACCACCAAGTACTACTACACCTTGGCCCATGATTGCACCCGACATCCGCCTCCTGATTGGGAAATATTCTCTCCTCCTTCTGCCCGGATCCTTGACTTGCAATCACGGAAGAAACCCGACTCTCGCGGGTGAACTATGTCGCCTGGCACCCACGCTCGACACCTGGCTCCTGACGGTGAACTATTTCGGTCGACCGTCTCTTCCCCTCTTCACTATTCCTCCTCCTTCTCGTCATCGCCACCAATCGAAAATAGTAGATGGCGCCCACACCTGCAGACCCATCGCCGTCACCGACAATTCAGCAATTCTTTTCCTCCGTACTCTCTCAGCGGGGCCCTTCTGCCCTCCCTTACAGCGAAGACAGGAATGGATAATCCGACAGCAACTCTTCGCTCTCCTTGGGTGGATTGGATCTTCAATTCAGCTCTCCCAAGGTGTTTCCCTTTCTAAAAACAACCAATAACCCTAACTTTCTCTCTCTAGGTCGGCCCCCCCTTGAAAAGTGCAGCAAGAGGTCTATTGTAGAAAGCTGATGGCGCTCAAGGCCTCCAGGTTGTGATGCGATGGTCATGATCGTGACCTAGCCGTGACCAGCTGAAACGTCTTTGAATCGCCCGAAATGACATGTTTTGACTCTGTCCTTAAGCTCCAAGATCGCGACCGTGATCTTTGTGTCCAGGGCATGATCTTTTTCGCGGTCAAAATGCACCATGTCCATGATTTGACTGTAGAAAATTTCTGCCTTCTTGATCGTCTGGTGAAGTTCACGGCTACTATTCACGACCGTGATCTTCAGCCCGCGAACATGGTCATTGCCTGGTGGCCATGACCATGACGTGTGGCCGTGACCAGTGCCTCTTCTCCCCTTCTTGCTCCTATGCTTTCTAATCGTGCTCAAATGAACTCCAATTGATTCCCGATCAATCCCAAATGCATATAAGACCTGAAATTGCATCACAAACACTTGGAAAAACATAAAATACGACAAAGTAGGGTCACTGCCCCTAGGAAACCTTCATATCAAGAATACCTATGCCAAAACGGATGTTTTACAAATACGAACGAAAATATGCATAAATAACTTGATATGTGACCTAAACACGACAATTTAACATGAAAATGCCTTAAGAATACGGGATAATCCTATTTAGGTGTTATCAAGAGGTGCGCTCGGATCTATGGATCGAGAGGTTGTAATTCACCTGAGCAAACTCTCGAGTTTATCTAGAATGCATGTTGTTTGCTGAAGGAAACCAATAAGTTGGAGGACGAATGCAAGTTTTGGGAGTATTGTAGGGTTTGTTGTTAGTTTATCCGGTTTGGCTTAGTAAGTTGTGATGAAAGACACTTGAGAGGGGTTTTATGTTGGTGCATACTCCCGTATTATATGAAATTTTTTATTAACCATTAAAAAAATGTTTGATATAGCTTTTCACAACCTACATTTTTTTTTACAAAAGATAATCTTATATTGATTGGAACGATAGATAGTTGGAATTCAACCAGGTCTAAAAATCAAAATAGCGACAAGTAGGAGGGAACAAAGACAAGGCCTATCTAGCTACCAAATGAGCTACCCTATTGGTACCCCGACCTACAAATCACACACTGAAGCCCGAATTCAACGCAAAAATCTGCACAATCTCCTCCAAAATAGTCCCCACACGACTATCCCGCACATCACCTTCAAATCGCATTACCGAAAAATCCTGCTTCGAACACCAGCGGACAACCTCACGGAGGGCAAGTAACTCCACCACCATTGGATCATCAATCAAAGGGAACTGGACCCCCGCAGCCCAGAGGATCACCCTCTCCTCACTTAGGATAACCATCCCCCCTGCGGAGTGAAACCCCCTGCGAACTTCCCCATCCTATCGACACACAGACCCCCCCCCCCCCCCCCCCCCCCCCCCCCCGACCCACCCAACTCCACCGAAGGGGTCATCTGAGTAGATAGTGAGAGAGGTTAAGGATCACTTGGCAAGCGGAGCCATTCCCCTACCTGCTGGTTATACTGCCTCATTAAGGCGGAAATCCCGAAATGTTTACCTTCAAAGAAAACCCAGTTCCGAGATCTCCAAATCCTCCAAAGGACAACAACCACCGCCATGAAATGCAAAGGTTGGTGTATAATATACAACAACTTTTTCAGGAAGAGAGGGAACGTATGTCGAGGCAAACCTTTGCCAAGATAATCTAATCCAGACTGAGCCAAAAGCGCCCTGGCCACAGGATAGTCAATGAACAAATGTTCCATTGTCTCCGAAGCAGCCCATCAAGCAGGGCAACGAGGAAGAACCACAAACTTTTGCTCAATAAGCGCTTCATTCGTCGGCATAATTCTATTAAAGATTTGCCAGACAAACACCTTCAACTTCGTAGGAATGTTAGCCTCCCACAACCGGATCCAACTAGGCTTATCCATCCAGCTAGCCTAGGCCCGCCAACGGCCATTCTGTTGATCTAGGCAGACCGCAAAGTGATAAGCCAATTTCACAGTGAATACACCATCTGCAGTGGCATGCCAGACTAAACGATCCTTAATATTTTTCCTCGGAAGGGGCATAGCCTTAATCGCCTAACATGTTTGGGGATCAAACCACTGACTAAGCTTACTATCACACCAGCGTCCTTCTCCCGGGGACAGAACTGCAGATACCTTCACATCCCATCCCTCAGGAAGGACCCGTGGGTTATACACTAGGGGGAGAGGATGTTGCCGTGGGACCTAGTTCAAATTAAGCAAAGGAGCCGTCTGACCATTACCAATCTGCCACCGTAACCCCTTAGTTAACAATTGGCGTCCAAAAAGTATGCTCTGCCATCCCCAAGACGGGCGGGACCGAGCTGTAGCCGAGAAGAAGGATCCCTTGAGACAGTACTTCCCTTTGTAAACCTGGGCTAAGAGGGACTGAGGTTCATTCAGGATTCGCCATCCAATTTTAGCCAACAAAGCTTAATTAAACTGTTTGAAACGATGAAAGCCCATCCCCCCTTCATGTTTGCTTCGGCACAAATTTCGCCAGGAAACCCATCGAATCCTAGAATGACCATCCTCTACACCCCCACCAAAATCTAGCCACATGCTTGTCCAGGAGGCGACAAAGAGACAGAGGAAGCCTAAAGCAGGACATAACATATAGCGGCAGAGCCAAAGCAACAGACTTAATCAATGTCTCTTTAGCCGCCCAATACAAAGTCCTTCTTTTCCAACCCTGTAGGCGTTCTAAAAGTTTTTCCTCCAAATAGCGGAATGTTGCCATTTTGGACCGAGCTATCAAGGTAGGGAGGCCAAGATATTTATTATGGACCCCCACAACACCCACCCCAAGAATTCCAGCCAAGAACTCCTGATCCTGCAAGGAGATGTTCTTACTGAAACAAATAGCCGATTTATCCAGATTTACTTTTTGGCCACTAAGCTCCTCATATTCATTAAGAACTTCTATCAGATTCTCACAATCCTGGAGAGATCCAAGGAGGAATAAATAAGAATCATCAGGAAAGAACAAATGAGATATCCGGGGAGCCCGCAGAGCTACTTTGACCCCTCTAGCCTCTTATCGGAAATGGCCTTGCGAAGTAGGGCTGCGAACCCCTCCGTACAAAGCACAAAGAGCAGAGGAGAAAGAGGATCCCCCTGACGGAGACCCCTGGAAGGCGCAAAGAAACCAGAAGGAGAACCGTTCATGAGAACCGAGAACGTTGCTGATTGTAAACATTCCTGCACCTATCCTCTCCAGACAGAGTTAAAACCTATCTTTTCCAAAACCGCGAGAACAAATGACCATTCAACTCTATCATAGGACTTTTCCATGTCAACCTTTAGAGCCATGTATCCCTTCTTTCCACGGGTTTTGATTTTCAAATAGTGCATTAACTCATGCCCAAGGAGGATATTTTCCACAATCTGTCTTTCACGGATAAAGGCATTTTGCCTTCCGGGATGATTAGGGGCAGCAGTCTCGCAAGGCTCTCCGCCATAATTTTGGTGATCACTTTGTACACAAATTGGTATATACTAATGGGGCGAAGTTGCCGCATGGATTCCACCTTGTCCACTTTTGGGATCAACGTTAGTCAGGTGTGATTGAAGCTACGAAGCATCCTACTTGTTTCAAAGAACGAGCAGACCGCTGCAATAATTGAGTCCCCAACAATCTCCCAATAGGCTTTAAAGAATTTACCCGTGAAACCATCAAGTCCCGACACCTTCTTTGAACTCATAGCAAAGACCGTTCTACGGATCTCATCAGGGAAGACCTCCGTAGTTAGGCTTGCATTCATCTCCGGGGTAACACTGGAAGAGGTTTACAGTTTTATTTCCTTGGAGAGATACAAGTGCAATACACCATTCATATAGAAAGAAAACTCATTTGTGCTCACCCTTTGGGCAGAAAACTCTGTTTGAAACTGGAGATTTTTCTTTTTTATGAACGCATTGAACCTATAGAGATCAATGATGCAAAAGTTCTAGAGCTTTCACCAACGTTGGTCTGAACCTTCTAAGGTCCACTGTCACATTTTGGTTCTGCATGTAAATGGACCTGAACTCCTCCCACTTGAACGACCAAGGTGTAGTAAACACCACATGATCAGGCGAGTATCGCCCCATCAAACTGCTCTCTTCTTTCTTAATCTTGTACTGTAGATACCTCAAATTCATCTCCTTCGTCGGCTCCTCGTAGTATATCTTTGCCGACCAATCCAAAGCCAGCGGAATCACCTGGACCACGACCGCATTGTCCGGGAGGAACACCATGTTAGTCAACCCGGCACCGTGAACTCCCACCACCACGTCACAAGAATTCATCATCTCTGCCGACTGCGACATGGTCTTGTCGTCAGGTTCCACCACTTTTACGTCGTACCCTAGTTTGGTAGCCATTCCCGCTATCTCATTCACGTTGGTGAAAGCTCGAGAACCCTTCCGGGAAATGATGAGGAGTTGAGGATTGTTCATCATTAGATTCTTCTTGTCCCCCTCGTCGTCATCGTCGGTTCGCAACTTGATTGCTGTTGTCTTGCTCAATGAGTAGGCACTTCTCAGGAACTGTCTGAAGTCTTTCATCGTGTAATCGGTCTCTAACGGGCTGATACCTAACTCTTTTTTCCCCCGGCCTTTTAGACCCATTACTAGCCTGGAGAAGCAGTGGATTTTGCCATCTTGTTTTGATGACCTGTCGATATCTACCTCGTCGTACCTGAACAAAAAATGGAAAATTTACGTTTGGAGGAAAACCCCAATTAATGCGTAAATAAGAAAAAAGTGTTGATATGATTTGAATCGGACTATCTGACGCTACGATGATGCCACGAGGTTCTTTGTAATTTGTATTTCCTTGAAATATAGTGAAATTAGTTCTCTTCTGTCGTGCATTAGCTAACACATATTGTGTTAGTGAACCACGTAAATTGTGTGCTATTGTGTTTTAGTTTTTTTTTATTATCATTTGTCCAATACTCCTATTCCTGATCTGCAGAGAAATAGTCGTGAGGAAAAAGTGCGAACCTCGATAGGGCTTGCATTATCTTTTTGACCTTGTTCACCATCCAAGGCTGGCTGTCGATTACCAAGAGCTCGACTTGGCGGTCGAAAGGGCGAGATGTGACGAAGAGTGGGATGAGAACATCGGTGAAACCATGATAATGGTTTCCAGAATATCCTCCGAGAGAAAAGAAGACTCCAGGGGGATCATGAACATGAGTACAGTTTGGCAAATGTTGGTGATCGTTTCCAGCTGGCGACACCATTTTGACTGACCATTCTGATACTAGCGCCATGGCCGACGCATCGTCGGTTCTTGCGTAAGGCTTTATGGTCCATGACGACGATGTTGTAGTAGTAGTAGTGTTGTCGGTGTCGTCGCCGGCGATGAGGATTACGTCTGTCTTTGGTGGGATAACGTAGTAAACAGTTGTTGCATCAGGGTCGATCCTAATGTCCCCTACCATGTTGCATAAGTCTGATGCTTCACCCTTGTTGCATTTTATTTTGTTGTTTGGTTGCAACGTCCTAGCATCTGCATGGAAAATGAGGTGAGTGCATATGTAGGAGTGAACAAGGCTATAAATAAGGTTGTCAAACCCGTCTATACTGTTCGGCAGGTTTAGCAAGTGAAATGGTACGATCGGTTTGTGTCGGTTCATGGTGACTTAATAAAATACGACATTCCAAAAAAAATAAAAAGTACTCATATTTAAATACAACATTTAACGCCAATATCTAAATGTTTATACCTAAATTCAACAAATTACACCAATTTTTAACTTTTATATTCATAAAATATAAAATAAATTTATTTTGTAATCAATCAAATTTACTAAAACGATGTCATTTTACTTTGAATTCGTAAATCGATCATGCAGGTCGTACCAGTAATATTTATACCGATTTTATGACCAACACCAGTTGAACCAGTTTTCAACCGATCGACATGTCACCGGCATGCCAACCATGCCATAAAGTAATATATTTTTTCCGGTAACAAATAAAGAGCCCTCACGAGAATTGCTTTATAATGAAGAAATGTCTGACCAGAGTTACTCACTATTCGATTCGTCCAACATTGAGGCACTTGTAGAATTTACGGTACCGGAAATCTTTCGATTTCTCACGATTTCTTGGTCTGCATTGGCTATAATCCACGACGTAGAGTTCATCAGTTATAGTTTAGCTATTTATAGACCAAATTACTTTGATACAATACTCATGTACTCGCTCTTCTTACCCATATCAATTAGTACTCCAGGAGACCACATTATATGCACTGCGACAATCAACACAATCAAAAACAAATCAAGATATAAACATTGTGACACCTAGCAAAAAGACTGGAAATGGTACAGAAAAGAGGGATGGACAGAGTAAGTGATCATTACAGGAAGGGAGAGTATCCCATTCTCGACACATGGTGTAGAAGCTGAAGAAGATAAGGAACCAAGTGAACATTTCTCGTCTGCTGACGCTGTTGGCCGCCGCCGCAGCCGACTTCTTCTGTTCATGCTGTTTGGCCAGCCAGCTATTCAACTTGATCTTCATCTTTCGATACCAATTTTGACTAGCTTAGCTTCTTCTAATTTCTCTTCTGATATAGACTCATCTAGATCAAATTCAGGCATTTTATAACTTGAGAATTATCACTTGGAGAAGCGAGAGCCAGCACGTAAGAAATTTGATCGAACTTAATTTGCTTCTCATTTTGGTTGTGCAAATTAAAGAACTTGAATGCATGCAGGGGTTACTGTTGATTCAATGTGGCATCAATGAAATTGGTTTACGTGACAATATTATCAGTTGGTAGATGGATGTTTTCGTGAAGTTCATTACACGCATCTCTCAACTTCATTACGATAATATGAACTCAATAGAAACCATCTTCATATATATATATACTAGCAAGGACCCGCTCGTTACGCTTCGCGTATAAGCAAAAACTTAATATCAACATGTACGAAACATAATATACGACTAAATCCAGTAATGATGAATCATTCTACGCCTATTGATTAGTAAGACAAATTAAATTAAAGCGTAAATGATAATTCAAAAGTGAAAGTAATTTGGAAGAGTTGGTTGAATGAGATGGTATCGATCAATCAGTTACAGGAGACTTTGAATAGTTTGTAATTGCAGGATATTGAAGCAAATAGGACAGTATGTCTAATCACAATCTAGCTTTCTGGTTACATTATGGCAACATCAATCGATATGGATATGTTTGGTTCCGAAGTGGAGAACCTGGTTTGCTGGTTTAGCGCATTTCTCAGTAGATATAGCAGCATGACATTGCCAAATCAAAACAACTTCAAAGCGTGCACTAATGTTCCACCGTCTAGGTAAGTATTTCACATCGGGTGTTTCGACGTCCCGTCGAGGGCTTGTTTGAAGCAAAGCTGCAGCTGCCTCATGACTCATGAGGAATGTGTCCCGATATGTTTCATCAGCATCGTCCACTGAGAAGTAACTGATTACGGGTAAATATAATAGTTAGTATTAGCCTATCGCGTCGATAACTGTCTATATGTTTGCTTTGGTACGTGTATACCTTTCATCTTGTTGGCATGCCTTGTGTTTGCATAGCAAGTGGAGCAAGTATCATTTGGGAGAAGAATAGAATATCAAGTCAAGCAATAGAACTTCTCTAACCACCCTAAAAAAGTGAGTCTCACATCATGGTACTTCATAATATACTGATATAGGCTCTCTACTGTAACTCAAATCCCTGGATGAGGCACTCCTCTCAACAACACCCGCTCTTGGATACACAATAAATTAATGGAAAGAAGTCAGTATTTAACTCTTCCCCACCAGTTACAATGGCACCAATAACGCAGAGATATGTAAAAGTTAAATATATTTAACCCTACCAAATCCAGATAAGACTGGTAATTACCTTCTCTTGACATTGATGGACCTGGATGATATGCAAACTCCCCTCATTATAGCGGAGTTTACGGTTTTTGTATTGGAAATGTGGAAATCTGCAATTGACAATAAATCAACTCATAAAAACAATAGAGACTGAGATTGAGGAGAAACGGATGTTGTCCAAGATCGGTAACCAAGTAGCAATCCTATACAATCTTTGCAATCATTACAGCAAGTGACAATTAAAGAAGCAGTAGGAACACAAAATCTATACTTGCAATGATCAAGACTGTATGTTTCAATAAACTACGCCAAAAAAATAGAAATAGCAAACATTACTGTAGTTCATTAATCTACAAATAACCACGAAACATAGTATTGGTTCAATGAACTCCACAGGTTCATTGAGCATGGCATAACTTAGGGAATACGGACAATAAGTGATATCAATACACAGACCACCACCAAAGTGGTAAATCAAAGGACTTTTTGACACTAACAAAAGACAATTTGGTTTATCAAAGTAAATAATAATGGTTCTGCAGGCGGCATATATTAAAGTAGTGCATCGGAGCTACATACACTACGGGAAAAGTGAGATTTGGCAACCCCTGAAATGTGTTGCATGATGTGTCGAAAGTGTTACATAAGCGATATGCAACACTTTTAGTAGTGTCCTCTATAGGTGGTGTTGTATAATGTAATAGACAACACTTTTTCTTCTTTATGCAACAACAACAAAATATGTTGCATATGCATATCTTATATGCAACACCCTTTTAGGCAACAACTTGAAAATTTTATTCAACACTTTTTAATAAGTATAAGCAACATGTATATTCTTTATCCGTGATGAATCTTGTTGTCACATATGACATATTCAATTGTGACGAATTTATTTTGTAACAAGTACTATACATTTGTGATGAGAGCGTGTCAAAACCAGACGTATTTCAACTGTCACCATATTCAGTTGTCACAAATGTGTCACATTTTAGACGGTGTTTTGCCACAGAAGCAAGCTTTTGTGACTTTACTCTTCTCACAATGCCATGTTTTTGTGACAAATCATTCCGATACGTATATTGTTTGTGACAAAAAGGTTATCACATCTATTTCTATTGGCGAGAAGAGCTACACTCATAAAGGAACCCAACTATGATAAATATTTATCACGAATGAATTCTTTCGTGACTAATTGTCATATATAGAACTAATATTAGCTACCAATAATAAGGATACTAATGTATAACAATCGTGGCAGTTACATACTTCATAGATGGAATTCATTTGTGACAATACATTGAAGAAAAAAAAATAATCCTCAACTCCAGTGTCAATATAAACTAAATAGCTTTAAGAAATCAAAATAAACTTTTTCTTCGACCAATCGGCAGAACATAATCTCATATCTTCTTCATGCTTTACTTGTAGGCGTGCTATATATTGTCATCGAATTGTTCCCCTCCTGTTAACTTGGAGTAGCTGTTGGTGTACCCCTTCATCTATGTTGTGCGCCATATAATTCAAAGCTTAGAATGAACCAGGACATCAAAGTAATGATTTCACCTTCTTATCCACGTCTAGTTTGATTTCCCAATCTTGCCCCACTTATGCAGTCCTTTCTCGATTACTTCAACCATCTTCAGAGTTTGCTTCTTACACCTATCCTCGTAACCATAAAAGAAATTAACTAGTAGTCTTATTAATCATAAAAATGGGAAAATTTTCAAATCATAGTCAAGGAAAATTTAGGAACTCCGTTGGCTTACATGGTAGTATGGCGGTCCACATCGAGCTGTTGTTGCTAGACTTGGAGGGAGTCAGATAGCGAGATATCATGGCGTAGAAACGAGCTACTGCAACTTCATTGCCATCAACATCCACCCTCAGCAGAAGCTAATTGTACATCCACCCTTTTTTTTAAGTGAATCTACCCTCCGTTGATCTTCCACTTGACCGCCGAATTACATACGTCTAGCGGCGAGAAAACTATATAAACCCCATGCAGCAGTTGGAAGCAAGCAGAGCAACGGAAGTACCAGGCAGGATGAAGAGCTCATGTTGAATCAATGGATGTTGCCTCCAGATCGCCTAGGGTGTGAATGGCGGCGGCGCTAGATTGGAGTGGCGCATAAACTTAATGAAAACCCTAATGAGGAAAAAGATGAAAGTAAAATTGGGTACGGGAGTGAAGATATAAGGGCCATATATAACCCTTGGACAATTAGTTTAAACTTTCCCCCAGAGACCCTTACTAGTTACTACTATTCAATTGTCTTATTATGGAGTTAAATACAAATTAAGAAAAGTGAACAAAAAGGACAATATTATTTATAATTAGTGATGGGGCTATGTGTAGTTCAGGGTGACCTATACCCTCTTCCTCTAAATTTGATCTTTGATTATAATTTGTGTATAAATAAAACAACGAAAATTAACAGGATCCTAGTAATTTTTATTTCTAGCCCCACTATAAATCCCAATTTTACCACTATTTAAAATTTGTTTAATATACACACGGAGTTCGACCTTTTCTTTCATGGAATTGGACAACTTAGTGAGGGTAATCTAGCTGCCTAGAGTTGATGTTCTGTTACATTTTCTTTTCGTTTGTTAATTAACTGTCCACTAATAAAAGTTTTAATAGGGAATGCCAAATGCGAGCGACTTCCTTAAAACTTTTGTTTCATTCTTTAATTTACATTACAAATACCTACAACATAAGACACACCTAAAAATATAAGCATGCAGGTATGTAAGGTGTATATACAATTAGTTTGTTTGATTATTGGGATTAGTAAAGTATATTTAATTGTCAAATAGTTACTTTTCCATCATTATTTTCTAAAGTGTTGCTTAAGATGTACAAATAGGTAACATTACATAATTTATGATATAAATGTTGCTTATGATATAACAAATGCAACACAATTCAAGTCACGACTTACTTATGTTGCATAAAGTACCTTTTAAATAACACTTTAAAGAAGTGTTGCCACTGTTAATCTTAAGCAACACATTTAATAAGTGTTGCAGGCATAGTGTTGCCAAATGCCACTTTTCCCGTAGTGATATAAGATTAAAGCAATCAAGGATAGAGCAGGAGGCCGGATGCATGATGCTTCTAGTGTTGGACTCCTAGAAATACATAATAATTTTCAGGGCCATTTTTTAAGCAATTAAGGCAATTTGATCTATAAAGAGTGGGATGGGAAAACTGAAAAGAAAAACACAAAGAAGCTGTGCTTGCACATACTGATACTAATCATAAAGGAGAAGAGCAAAAGTCAATACAACCATGGATCCATGTACATAAAACCAGCAGCATTACTAAACCAACAAAAGGCATTTCATAAGGCAATGAGAGATACATGACAATGTAAACAGAGTGATTCCAAGGCTTTGAACTTGGTCAACCTGAAAAAATACCAATGTCCTCTCTTCAATCCTATTGTTTGTTAATCATTTAACTCCTTCTTTCTTCTTACCCTCGGGTTTTCTAGTTTGGGTGGGTGCTGATAGTTACTCTGCAGATTCAACAGTGAGTAGGAAGTGGCAAGTTCAGTAGTTGAATAACACCTCTGAACAATAAAGTGACAGCTTTTCATTTCATCCCCCACTCTATAAGGCTGGTTCCATTCTGCAGTTGCCATCGAGAAGACTCTGCAACAAAAGCAGGAAATATAAATTGAGAGAGGATTAGATCTAATTTGAGTTACAGGTGCAAGCTATATGGTAAAAGTATCAAGGATAAACACAAGCAAACTCGGGGAATCCGCCAAGCGAACTAAACATAAAAGTAAATGGCTGACCAAGAGATAGCCTTCCAAACTCAATCAATACCCTATCATCGTCGAACACGAATCCAAATACTTACCAGAAAACCTTACAAATTCTAAATTGTTGGAATTTGAGTCTAAGAAAAACTATGAAAAGCTAGACCAAGAAATAATAGTAAGATCGTCATCCATGAGAATGAAAGAATAAAGGATGGAAACAATGGAATGCACAATTACCTGCTGGAATTACCTCTTTAAGATATTCTACAGTGCAAACCCATGAAGGAGGGCATGTTTGTGGTCTCAGAAGTACGCCTATACACAAAGAAATTAGCAAGGGATAAGGAAATTAGGATGTGATGAACCAACAGAAACCGTAAGGTGAACCAAGAACCTAATGAGATGGAAGAACAATTCAGAAATAAGAAAGTTACCTGGAGAGGAGATCCAGAAACTCACCCTCCAAGCAAAGATAAATAGCTTCCGTAATTAATAGTTGAGGGAAATAACCGCATGACTGGAGAATCACAAGAAACCGTAAATGAGCTAACTTCCTTTGAAACTATGGGTTTTGAGTAAAAAAGTGCAGCACAGAACTCCCTTTTGAAACTACAGAGGAAACTGAAACCCCAAGTAGGAAACATTGTAAAATGAACTGTTTGTTTCCAGCAAACAATGTAGAAGTGCATAATTAAATTCAAATGCACAAAAGAGAATATATCCAAAACATGCACTTGTTTATAATACTTTATATAAAGCTGTATTGAAACTGCAACACAGAGAAGACCACTTCAATCGTGATACCTTGAGGGTTCATAGGCATACTAATGAGCCTTGCTCTCTACTTTGGGCTCCAGCGCTTAAATAAATTATATGAATTAGAAATGGCAGTGTGAATGGAAGTTGTAGTAGCAACCTTCAAAGTGTGTTGGAAGTGGGTTGCAGGGATGAAATCTTCTCCCGAAAACAGGGTTCTTTCCTAGGATTTGAAAAAAGTCAAGAACATATATGCAGTTATAAGTTCTGAGGCGATAGGAGTTGATGGGTTAAGCACCAACCAGGTTGCATAGGTGCTTGAAAGACAGTATTTACTTATACAACAAAAGTAAATGGAGTTAAGAGCAAGCATATACCTCGTTCAAATCAAAGAAGCTAACAACACCACCGAAAAGTTCCATTCTTAAAACCACCAGAGAGATTTTATCGATGAATTCCACAATGCAATCTCCTAAATCATCACAATGATATAATTCGAAAGGATATTGAAATCTATATATACCTAATACAATCTAGATGTAGACCGTAACCATTCATCCCAAAACTAAACAATAAATTGTTTACTTGTTGTAATTGGTTCCCCTATCCTCGTCCATTCTACATTTACCCAGTTGAGCAACAGAATTAAAGAGTCTTGTATATGCCTTACTAAACCTAAAATGAACAGAAAACCATAGAAAAGAGGGACAGACCTGGCATGAGTGCCTGAAACACCTCTATTGAACAGAACCTGCATCCTTAGGAAGGGTACCCCAGCTGTTATGCGCATTCTTGTTGATGTAATGAAAAAGAATTTGGTCTTCTTCAGTGCTCCAAGCTCATTTCTTTACTCTATCTCTGTCTCGGCAATGAGTGTTCCCCAACTCCTGCGTCTCTCTTTCCCCCTCAATTCTCCTTCTTCACAAACCCACACGCACAAAAAAAAACCAGAATTATAAAAGAAAAGAGGCAATTAGCTCTGAGATATCACTACCACAATAATAAAACTGGAGATAGAAGAATGTGATTTATGCATTCTATTAATGGTCGGCAGAAGTCAGGAGAGATGCAGTAACTACACTGCCATTTGTAGGTTCTCTTTGGAACTTACAGATTTCCGGCTTGGCAATGTCGAGGCCGCCACAGAATTCCAACCTCTCCCCGCACCAAATACAACATAATCGCGCCGTCGCGTCTTGTTTCTCATTCCCACTTCACAGTTGTTGTTGCGCTAGCACCTAGGAAACTTTTCCTCTACCTTTACGCCGTACCCGGACGATTGTCCATTTTATGACCTCATCTCTTCATCTTTCTCCTATCCATAAAGAACTGCTGGTCTCGAGCTGGCGGCGGTGTCTATCCCAGCGTTGTTTTTGGCGTTGCCGGCCTCCGCTGAGTTCAAATCTCCCTCGTGTCTTCCTGCATGAAGAACTCCACCAACGCCATGGTCTCCTCTTCAACTTCTTCCTCTGCGCTAACGATTCCTTTATCTTCTTCAATAGCGGGGGAGAGAGAGATCGAGACTTAGGCTTCTGCCGAAAAGAGTGAGAGAGAAAAGAGACCTCGCTTTCGACGATGCCGGCCTCCTCTGAGTTCCAAGTTCCCTCTTGTCTCCTCCATGAAGAACCCCACCAGTTCCATGGTCTCCTCCTCAACATCTTCCTCTGCTCCAACAATTCCCGTCTTCTTCAATAGTGGGGAGAGAGATAGAGACCTGGGATTTCGCCGAAGAGGGAGAGAGAAGAAGGATCTAGGATTCGCCCAAAGAGCAATCGCACAACGGGGTTC
The DNA here is from genome assembly GCA_964030455.1 of Linum trigynum. NCBI lineage: Eukaryota > Viridiplantae > Streptophyta > Magnoliopsida > Malpighiales > Linaceae > Linum > Linum trigynum. The sequence goes on along the minus strand of OZ034820.1, from coordinate 8,656,797 downwards.
AGGGACCTCTCATTTGTGATTCCTGTGTTGTGAGTGGGTTTTGTGAGTAGGAGAGGGCCAGGCAAGAGGGATGTAAAGGGGGAGGAAGTCTCTCCTCCCAGTGTCCAATGTTGGAGATGGCGTGCATCGTGCAAGAAAGAGAAGACAAAGTACAATGAAGGAGCAGGTTGTGTATGAAAAGGAGGAGGAGCAAAAGTGAGTGGCCATTTGCAGAGTACAAAGAAATATCTGACGGACAAAAGCTAGGTCCAAAGGTTCGCGGCAGCGAGTGGGGTAATAGGGATTAGGGGGTTCTTGTGTGAGAGAAGCAGTGGGCAACGTAGCCGAATTAAGAGGAAACGATTGGCAGACAGTCGCAAGATAGCATTTGGGCGCCACTAATGAACAGTACTCAAACTGTGGCTTTTATATACCAAAATTTTGCTGTTGAGCTAAGTAATGATCTCCTTATCCAAAAGCACATTATAGCACTAAGGAATTATACGCTAGATTTTTTTCCTAATCTGGTCCTTAATGTTCAAAGTTTCTTTAGTCTCGGTTAAATTCGGACCTATTTGGCATTGAGTCGGGCAGCTCATGCGCATAAAAAGTTCTCATCATTTCAAAAATACTCCTCCATATTTTTAACCCATATATATTCCTTTTTTTTATAAATTTCACCCTACAATTTCCAATCAAAATCAACAAATCGGTCTATCTTTTGTCGAAACTGAAAAAATGATTAAAATAGCAATAGTAACTTTGTAATTACATAGTTTTTTACCAAATTAGCGCCTAATTAGGCGTGTCTAGTGAGTAATTAGGTCCTCGTTCAATAGAAGACTAAGAGTCTTTTAACAACATGACCGCAACAGCTAAATGTTTATATTTGAACGACTATGTTAGGGGGGAAAATATAGTATATGAACCACATAAGAAAACCTTCATAGTTCAAGAACCAAATATATACCATTAACTGTAAAAAAAAAAATTAAGAAAGAAAATAACACCATCAACAAGAAGAAGCAGCCTAGGTGGACTCTGCTTTCTCTAAACCTGGCGATTTACAAGCTTTAGTCCATATTGAAAATCTTCACAATCCATAATCACGGGAACAGGCCCTCCTGGTTCACGATGATCTGGGTTGGTGTCATAATAATTAGCATGAAACTGAAGACATGGCTCCTTGGAAACACCACGTCGGCAAGCTGGTTCCTTAACCCTCTGTTCCTCGTCTTCAATGTCCTGACTCTGCAAAATCCATGGAGTCAACCCTGCCAGACCATGAGCCACGTATCCAAAAGTTGACCGTGGGCTAGTGACCAGCACATCGCACATGCTCAGCAGATATATATCCACCAATGCCTTCATATTATGTGAGCTGCTACCAAGCACTTGCATCTCTTCGTGATTCGTCCGATAAACCCCAACCACCGTGGCTCCCGCTTTTTCATTCCATTCCTTGTACATTTTGTTCAGCTCCGTGTAGAATTGCCCCAACAATGAAGCTACAAGAATAGCATTCGTCGTCGTCGTCCTGTTTCGACCAGACGAAGAAGCAGTAGTCGTAGTTGTAGTCGTAGTATTAGGAAGAATTATTATTCGAGACTCTTCCTGGATGCAATTTATAACCTGACTCAGAATGAGTGAAACCGGGGTTTTATCGAGGCTGAAAACCCTGATCTGAAGACCGATTCGTCGATCTGCTTTCGCCAGATAAGCATCGTAGAATCCGGTGATGTGGCCCCAAACTTGATTGGATGGGCTGAATAGGTATCTCCCCAAGTGGTGGAAAACTGTCTCCTTGTCGTCAGGAAACATTCTGTCCAGTTCTGCCCTGAAGCAGGGCATCAGGAAAAAGTAAGGGGCGAAATACTGGTCCGATCTCAGAACTAGCCAGGGGACTTTCTTCAAGAGTTGCTGAGTCTCACTTTTGTAGAAAAGCTTGTCGTAATCGTCATTGTCGTAGGAAAGGAAAAGCTGAAGGAGGGACGCAACATATGGCATCTCCTTCTCCAGTTGCTCCTCCTCCTCGCTCCTCAACAGTTTTCCGAGGCTGTAAGTTTCCCTGAACTCAGGGGTATTGGCTCGGCCCTTGAAAGTGAAGTCTCTAGGGAGGAACCAGGTGGAGTTGTGAAACGGCTCGCAGAAGAGGTCGACCATGTCGGGGCCGAAATCCACGAGCAGGACACGGTTGGTGAGGAGAGCGTAGAGAAATGAACTAGAGATGCTGAGCATTCTGTTCCCCAGACCATTCACCGGTGTCCACACGATGTATCTGCAATCAAGTTCGACGTCTTCTTTTTCTTCAGGTTTTGTCACAAGGGAATCAGGGGAATTCTGTACCCTGATAAGTTCCCGGGAGCTTCGATTGAAGGACTCGGAGAAGGGATCGCAGCGCTTGTGATGGTGTTCGTAGTCTTTGAGCCTGGAAAGGAGGAAAGGAGATGGCTTCGACGACGAATATGAGCTCCTGATGATCTGTAACTGTTGCATGCTTACGCAGGAATATTGTTCTGAAGATAGTACTTCTTCTCCTCCTCCTCCTCCTGCTACTGGTTGTTGGATTGTGGGATTGATGCTTCTGCTGCTGCTGCTGCGTCGTTGGAGAAGCAGTGAGTATGGGCTGATTGAGTAGGCGATGATGAGCAGAAGAGAAGCGGTCATCACAGTAGCCACTATCCTTGGATTCAAGCTCTCCATTTTGCATGGTGAAAACTGAATTGACTCCATACTTTCTACTTTTGTGTTTGCTTATTACCGTGCTGAACATCGACTGTGTGAAGTCGTTGTTGTCGTCGTTCTGGTGTCATGTCCCAGGTCTCTAAATTTGAGACGTAATGATATTTCTTTCCCTTTCATGATCAACAGTCATTATATGATAAAAACTCTTGCGGATCTAAGCAGATAATACTTAGTCACACTTACTTCTTTAAATTAAGAAAATGAAGCATGAAATGAGAGTGTTTAAAAAAGTTGCTACTGGTAATAGTTAGCTGTCTTTCTTGATAGCACTCGACAACCGACTGCCATTGCCGGAGAGGACTCCTGCTGCAGTACCGCCAAAAGCGCCTGTTGATGTTGATGCAATTTTCAATGTATGATCAAGCTCAGTTCTTGGGTCAATTTTCAATGCATAAAAAAAAAGAAATCTGTATATCAAAACGGGGCAGCCATTGTCCTTCCTGTTAAGTCACAGAAAGCAAATAGGCCCAAAAAAGACCAAGAACAGGAATTATAGGCCGCAGAAAGATGGCCGGTGAGCTCGATCATAACAATCGGGACGGCATCATCGGTGAGCACACAAGGAGTTGTTACTCCCTCGGCCATTTTATCTCCCGACTTCGTAGCTTGGAAATCTCGGCCGCCGCCGCCTGCTTGCTCGTAATCGGATTGTGCTGCCTTCTGCTCTCCGTTATTTCGCTCTACTCTTCCTCAATTTCGCCTTGGTTCCTGCCGCCGCCTCCAGGTTCCTTCTCCCCGGCTACTCCTCCGAATCCGGTGAGTTACTGATATATCAAGAGATTAAAGAGGAATACAGTCAATATAACAACTGTGATTTGATTGGTAATTTGAGGTGCTTCGCGGTGTTATTAGGAGGACACAAAGATGCAGCAGCAGCGTGAAATCAGCGAGGACCCAGAACTAATTAAAGTGCTGAACCGTGCAAAGATGACGACGACGGCCGTCGGTGAAGGAAGGCTGCCGCCGTCGGAGATGGTGATCCTGACCACCATAAACAGGGCTTGGGCAGAGCCAGGGTCGCTTCTGGATCTGTTTCTGGAGAGCTTCTGGAACGGGGACGGGACTAAGGAACTGTTGCGGCATTTGGTGATCGTGTCGCTGGACCACAAGGCGCACCAATACTGCCAAGCCGTGCATCCGCACTGCTATGCGCTGACGACTCCTGGCGTCAATTTCACGGGGAACGCCGCTACAAGCAAGAGCGAAGAGTACATGCGCGTCGTCTGGCTGAGAACGGAGTTCTACACCTCCGTTTTAAACCTAGGGATTGACTTCCTTTTCACGGTATAAAAAAAAGGGGGGGAAAGGACACCTCTCACCTTCATGCTCTTATTCTAAATTTTATGCTCTCGCCTATGGTTGAACCCGGCTTCGCGATTCACAACCGTTGAATGCACTCACTCATAATTATTACAAAAATGATTTTTCTCACGCATTTTTTAAGGTCGTGGATCGAAGAACGTGTCTAATCCTCAAAATTTGAATACACTACGAGTAATACAACAATGGCTACACAAAAATTAAAGTACATATTGTGGTTTGTGTCAATAGCTCGAGACGACGAGACCAAGATACTATAAGTACAAAGTTCACAAATATGACGTGACTTACTGATCAACGGTTGTAAAATGACATTACTTAATGACCAACAGTTGTGTTTGTATTTTATCTATTATAATGGCTTAGATTTGTCCGAATAACTTAAGTGATGACCTTGCTTTTGTAGGATGCAGACATTGTGTGGTTACGAAATCCGTTCCCACACTTGCACGAACAAGTCGATTTCCAAGCGGCTTGCGATTACTACTCCGGGGACGACTCTGACCTCCGCCACATCATCAACACCGGGTTTATCTTCGTGAGATCCAATGACAGAACTCGTCGGTTCTACAAGTTTTGGTATGACTCAAGGGATAGGTTCCCAGGAGTGAAAGAGCAAGACGTGCTCAACAGTATCAAATTCGAGCCTTTCCTCAATGACATCGGGTTGCAGATTAAGCTCCTTGACACGGACCACTTTGGCGGGATCTGTCAGCCGATTAAGGATCTCAAAGTGGGTTGCACCATGCATGCAATATGCTGCATCGGCCTAGAGTCTAAAATTCAAGCACTCACGGTTATCCTTCAAGATTGGAAGCGCTTCTCGTCTGCACCTGCTGAGTCTAGATTGAACCTGTCGACCTCCTTTGCTTGGAAACCTCATCGCACTGGGTGTTGGTACGTATATGCGCGATATTTATGATAAGCGCATGCATTTTATTTATCTATATGTATGCTTGGCCCGAATTTTCAAATACTTATTTTACTAAAAAAATCATAAGCTAGATTATCATCCTTAAAACTATACTTACGGAATAAAACCCAAGATAGCACCACCCTGCAATTAATTTCCAATCTAGCAGTATATGAAATCAAATTTCCGAATATAGCTGGGTTTTTGCTGATTTGGCGGTGGTGGCAAAGAAATGTCGCTTGTCGCTTGTCTAATAGGACTAAAATCGCTAGTTAAACCAGCAACATATGTTTTTTAAGATCATTTTCCTTAGGTAAAATACACTTGTATAGCTAAAACTTTCACGTTTTTGCCAATAATAGCCAATTTTTGGAGAAATACCATTTATAGCCACTTCCGTCCAATTCTTTTTTTTTTTTGACGGAAATCTGTATGAATATATTGGCGACATTGATGAATTGGCGACATTTCATATAGATCTGTATGAATATATCGCCAGATCAGCCAAATCAGCCAATTCTTTAACGGTGTGAACTTACATGCTGACTGGACTGACGGCTTTGATGAATTGGCGACATTTCATCAACTACACTCCACGTAGATTAATGAAAAATAAATAAAAAATAAATTTAATGAACACAAAAATAATAATTAAAAGAAAGACTATTTAATAAAACCTCCACTTGCACACAAAAAAGACCCAACAAATATCTCCACCCTCCGCAGCCGTCCCTATTCGCTCTGCTCCATCATCTTCAAAAACCCAAAATCGATTGGATGGAGTTATGGAGACAATGATGTGGCCCAAGACCCTTCCCCTTCCTCCATCCAAATGAGTTCTCGTCGCACACCCGTAAATCTAAATCCGATGACCAACAAATAAAAATGGCGACTACTGCAGATTAGGTTAAAGCTTCTTTGAACGATGGTAGCAGATCTGGAGACCTTACCTTTGACTCTGTACCGCCCTTGACTCCACCGGGTCCCCGTCCACCCCCAGCTTCCTGCATCAATTTGCGAAAACGACCCCGATCTTTCCCTCGCAAAGTCCAGATCTAGCCGCGCTATTGCTCCTCGGCCTTCGCTGCTGGTCCATCGTCTCGTCACAGTGAAGGACGAATTTCAAGGTCGAGCTCCCCGATTCGGACGGATTGGAGGAAGAGCATCAGGAGATCGAGTCCATCTCTTGCTCCGAAGAAACGCTTTCCACCTCCGACGAAGGGCAGGAGGCCCAGGCGGTGGAGTGCGGAAGGGATATGAGACCGAAAATTGAATTAGGGTGATGCAGCGGCAGCTCCGGCAGAGCAAGACGTCGGTTTTACAGGAGCGAGGAAGTTGGCGTTGTGAACTATGGCATCGCAGTGGAAGCAGAGGAAAGAATCGTCGGTTTTGCAATAAACGTCCGGTGCTCCGACGCAGAGCTCGCAGATCTTGGGCTGATCCTCAATTTATTTTTGTCTCGAATCGAAGAATTCAGAAACGGGAGGGGAAGAATGAGCGGTCAATTGGATGAAGGGGAAAAAATTAATGTTATTTTTAATTAATTTATGATGTGTAATTATTTAATAAACTTAAAATATGATGTGTCACTATTTGCTTATGTGGCGCTGACGTGTTCGCCGAGTTAGCAGCCTAGTCAGCAAACCAACAAATAAGTTGACGGTGTTAATAACACCGTTAAAGTATCTAACGAAAATGGCTATATTTGTCATACAACAAGTTTAAAAGCTGGCTATAAGTGGTATTTCTCCAAATTTGGCTATTATTGGCACAAATTCGAAAGTTTTGGTTATACAAATGTATTATGCCTTTTTCTTAATAACAATCGTAAGAATATTCAAAACACTCGTTAAACATATGCTACGTGAAGACTCCAAATGTATTGCATGAATATATCAAATGAGTTGTACGAGTATGTCACACGCTATGTGTGAATATGTCAATCCACATATCAAAACTCCTAAAAAAATTTGTCTAATACATCTAAAGATTTATGTCATCATGTCATCAGATACAACAATAATGACATTAGATGCAACAATATTAAATTAAGTGTAGCTCATTACAAGTTTTCTTGAATAAGCAAATGTTTTGAACCTAAAAGATAAAAGCGAAAAGTACTTTCAGCATCTCCTCCGAAATGTGGCTCGTCACTGCCACGTCAACAAAATGTAGCTTTCCATAAAAGTAACATACATGTGTTGCTACTTGCTAGTATGTATGGCGACATTTGTCGCCACTGCCAAGTAAGAAAAACATCGCTATGTTAGAAAATAGTTGTGAAGAAAAGAGCAATTTAGAAACAATTTTGGTATCCATCCACCAATTAGATTTGGCTAATTGCATATCCATTTTATGTTCTTTTTCCAGGGGTGGTGGGTGAATATTGGAATCTGAGGAGGAACTATGAAGAAAAGAATGGATTTATGAAATAAGCTCATGAATAACAAAGTATATATAGTGCCCATGTGCAAGAATAGAGTTGTGAGGACTTGATTAATTTCCCTCCGTTTCATTTTTCTATTATTCTTCTTATTTGAAGTAGAACCAATGAAAATGTCATGCTAAGGTTTTACTCCGTTGAATTTATATTTAGTATTACTTGTTCTCACAGTACATAGGGCATGGGCTCTAGCATAATCTGTGTAAGGTCGTGCTCCCACCATTTAATTGCCTATAAATGAAAGGCTTCCCCCAACTTAAGGGGATCTTTGCCGAACTTTCCCTATAGTATGAAACACGAATTGGTAGCATAAAAAGAGTTTTTCCAATAATTCAATTTTGACACGATTGAGAGGAATCATGATGTTCTTCGTCACTGGGATTGTTTCTTTTTCATCTTCTTTGTTTGCTCTCTCATCTCACATGAGCTATGCTTTAGTTTTTTGGATGAGATCATGAATTTAGCCTAGTGTTGTTATTTGATAGTGATTGAATGCAATATAAGTTTCTATGTTAATTTTTTATTATTTTTTATCTATACTTCATTTAGCTTACAAATTTTTAAGTGGAGTTGATCTCTTGATTACTTGTATGTTTTGCGTGAATGTCGTGGAGAATGTCCTCATTGCATGATAAAGCACCATCCTCATGAGAGTGAAGGGTGTCAATCAAGGTTGTCAAACCGGGTTAAGTCATCAAGTCAGATTGCCAAGTGGTTTGAAGTTTAATGGTTAGATCGGGGTTCAATCGGGTTAAGTCAATGTTGAGGATATATTTTTTTTGGGGTGGTGGGGGGGGGGGGGGGTATTCGAGAACCCCATGAGCATCTCCATGAAACAATAAACGAGCCAAGGCGGTAACTAGATTCCCTACAGAAGGCCCAATAATCCGCCTCTGTACATAGACTTACGGCCCAAACAACAGTGAGGCAAAAAACCAATCCCTTCTTCAATTCGATCAACCTCTTCTCAAAAAGACAACCAACGAGCACCTTATTCTCTTCGTCTACTTCCTTTTTCAATCTCGATTCCATTTCTCCCCATATTCGATCTACTTTTTCCAAGGAAAGATGACAATCTACTCCGATGATGGTGTCAATGACGGCGACGAAGGTTCGAGATCAACCTTCTATCATTGCATGTCGATTTTTTTTAGGGGTTTCTCTGTTTTCAGGTTGTTTTAAGGTTATGAAACTTGGTTCTTTCATTGATTTCTGGGTTTTTGATTTTGGAAGAAAGGAAAAGGGAGAAGTCGACGGCGAGGGCTGGTGCGCCACCGGCTAGGGCTGCAAACGAGCCGAGTCGAGTTTTTGCTTAGTTTGAGCTCGGCTCATTTATAAATTTTTTAGCTCGAGCTCGGCTCGAACTCGAATTTTGATCATCCAGCTCGAGCTCGAGCTCGACTCGATTAAAAATAATCCAGCTCAAGCTCGGTTTGATAGAGATCGATAAATGCTCATTAACACAGCTTGTCAAGCTGAGTACAAGCTCGACTCAAGATAAGCTCGAATTGAAACCATTCTTTCTGAAAAATGTGTACAAATAAGAACATTAGCAATTTAAAATGATAAAAGAACACTGGAAACTAAAAATAACATCTAACTTCCATACACATCCTTATTAACAAGATAATTTTCATTTTCAGAAGAGTAATTAATCCTTCCACAAGCTTTAAACAAGCCAGCTCGCGAGCTTAACTCAACAAGCCACCGAGTCAAGCTAGCTCACGAGCTTATCAAGCCGAGCATGGCCTAGCTCAAGTTTGGCTCGTTTACTAACGAGTCGGCTCGCGAGTTGGCTTGTTAAACAACGAGTCGAGTGTCGAACGAGTTTTTTTCCGATTCGAAAACCAAGTTGCTAGCGAGCGGCTTGGCTCATTTGCAGCCCTACCACCGCGATTGAAGTTCTGGGCCATGAAGACGCGGGCACCGGGAGGACGGAGGGAAGATGTTGGGTTGGGGAGATGCCGAAGACCAAGGGGATCGCCGACGATCAGCAAGGGGAGAGGCGGGGATCTAGGTCGAGACGAGGAGCGCCGGCAAGGCGTGGGGTTGGAAGCGCTGGCGGCGAGGCTCTACTCCTCTCTTGGCTGCGCTCAACGAAATAATGGAATGAACGGATGAGAATGTGATTCTAGGGTTTAGATTGAATTTGGAAGAAGTTCCAGACCAACCAAAAACGATGCCACTTTCCTCATAGCCGGTAGCCGAATAAGTTCGGTCAGACCCCGGTTTTGCCCGGTTACTGGCCAGTTCTAATTATGGCTGGCTCAGGCCCTTTTAGTGCTCGGTTTCGCCCGTACCTGATCTGACCAGCCGCTTCGACCCTGGTTTGACAACCTTGGTGTCAATACAACAGCTTTGAAAATCTTCCCTATCTTGGTGTTATAGAAATGGTTCACGTATACTAATTCTTGCAGCATAAGTAACAAACAATATCATAAAATTAACAAAATACATGTATAAGTTCATGAAATCATGCAAACACATATATCGTCCTATTCGACAATATTCAATGTTTCTCATGAATCTTATTCCCCTCTAGTACTCAAGGTTACAGAATGATTCCTCCTAGGATAGAAAGGACGTACCTTTCTGGCATAGCAGTACCTGAAACCTCGGAAACCATCGAACGCAGCGAAACGGCGAGAAAACTAATTTGGATTTTGGCAGAGTTTTGGTATGGGAAAAACATCTATCAAAACCATAGGGGTTAGGTGCTATTGGTAGAAATTAAGGGGTGCGTACAGAGGGATGCAACTCTTCGGGTGGGTTGTTGCACCCCCAACCATTGCATCAATTCGAGCCATGGAAGTTGGAACAGTTGAGTTATTCCAACCGACACATGGGGCGATTTCGGTCAACTTGGTTTGGTTTGGTTCGATTGGTTATACAAACCAATTTAACTGATTACCCACATATTACATCAAATTGAGCAAATTAGAAGTTTCACCTTCCAACATCTTACCAACATGTTACTCCAAGAGCGTATCTTGACTCATGCCCCTTTCATTCCCATTCGCACCATTAAAAATCTCAACATCTTTGTCGATTATATCATTTTCGCCCAATACATGCACCGAAGAATCAGAGGTTAAACGTTGTTGTGAACCACGTAATGATTCCAAAGAATAGTGCCCATGTGCCCAAGGGCGGAGCCAGTTTGTAACTCTCTCATTCCTCGATCATAGCATGTGGCAAGGTTGCTTCCGTCACTTTCTTCCAATAACCATTTACCACTCTTGCGCAACTTCTTTTCATATCCCGAGATTCATCATATTAGCTTTAATGTACTGCCTTATGTGTCATATACACAACAAGTGAGTCGATTCGAGAAGACATGATGAATGGAGGCAATCAATCCACCCTCATTGTCAGTTACAAACGCATTGGGTATGCGATCTCCAAGCATGTTTTGTAGCTCCCTCAAAAGTCAAATATAAGACTTTGTGGGTTCCCCTCCATCATAGCAAACCTAATGTTGAAGTGTCGGCTGGACGTCGAACCATTGTCGGCGACATCTGAATAGATTATATGAAATGTGTGCACTGAGTGTATTTATAAGTGATGAGTTTTAATTCACATTTTTTATTTTAGGATTACAAATAATTTTTTTCAGGACTACAATTAATATCTCTCTTTCAGAAAACCAAACCGCCAGTACCAATGTGTACTTGCAAAACTTTCTTGTCTTTTTGATATCTCATCCACTAGAAGTGTGCATTGACCGCACCGCATCATAATGATATAAAATGCACCGTGCCGCATCTCAATTGGACCGCAATACTATTTGTGCGGTCAACCAAATCGCATATATTAGCGGTTTGGAGCGATTTGGACTGCATCGCATGTTTGACCGCAATTTATTATGAATTATACATTGAATAAATAAAATTACTACCGCCGAACGGAGAGTATCCTCTCATTTCCTACAAGCACACATTGCCTCTTCCCTTCGACATTTCCCGGTCCTTGCGTCATCTCCTTTTTTCTCTGGAAATTTTGTTGCCTTTCAAAGTCAAATTCATCATCTCTTGGAAATTATATTTGATTAAGTTAATGGCGGAAGGGTCAAAAGCTCGTTCAGTTCGCTAGCCAAAGTGCAACAATCTCCTCGCCGAGCTACCCAAATTTCTCCATCTATCAGTGTAGTAGATGCACTGTTGTTCTTCGAGGTATTTAATTGCATACTCTGTTTCTCGCACCTCTGTTTTAGTTTGTTCTGTTTGGTTCCCGAGAATTCAAAGTATAAAATGTTTCCAATAATTCAATTTGTTATTTATTTACCTTTGGCTGGGATTCTGGGAAGATGAAGAAGTAGGCGGCAGCAGCAGCTGGTTGTGTATTAGTTGATGGAATATGAATCCGGAAGTGACGATGGAGTAATATGTTTGTCGGTGTTTATTTGCGGTTTGCGGTTTAATCCAACTGCAAATCGTGAGCCGCTAAAAAAATAGACCGCAAGTCTCGCAGTGTGCTTTGGCTCGACAGTAAAAACAATTTTGCGACTGAAACGGTTTGACCGCACCAATGGCCACTCCTATCATCCACCCTCTAGCCAGCCAATATTGTGCTTCACTATCATATTGAATTGGGTTGGTTAAAACTTAGCACCTTAAAACTATGCACAACCTGCTACCTAGCTCCCAGTTTCTATCATTCTTCTTTCAGGAGAAGTAAACCAAAGATAGTTTGCATTCTATCATTGCGTCTCTCTCTCTCTTTCTCATTGCCCTCTAGCTGTGTATATGAGCATGCTCCAGTGAGGCTGTGGAAGACCGCTAAGGCACTTCTTAGATAACAACAAAACTAATTTGATATGGAAACTTCCAGATACGCCCGCCACGGTCCAACAGTAGTAGTAGCCGCCATGATCGCCGCTTCTCTTCTACTCATCATCATCGACCCCCGATTCACACAGCACCGAGTTCCAACTCCCTCGGCACGAGACAGGATCGTCCCTCTCCAACCCTCGCTCGTTTCTTCTTCTTCTTCTTCTTCTTCTTCGGATCAACCATCCTGCGCCAGCAGGCAACAACTACCGCAATGGAGGAGCTCCTCATCCTCAAACTCAAGCAACAAATCCCCTCCATCTCCCTACCTCCTTTCCAGGATCCGAGACTACGAGCAGCGTCACAAGCGCTGCGATCCCCACTCCGAATCCTTCCTACGAAACTCTCAGGAACTCGTCAGGGTCAACAATTCCCCTGACGCCCTGCTGACAAGAAGCGAAGACCTAGCGTCCGATTGCAGATACATCGTATGGGTGCCGGTCAACGGACTGGGGAACAGAATGCTGAGCCTGGCCTCGTCTTTCGTCTACGCTCTCCTCACCGATCGAGTCCTCCTCGTCGATTTCGACGATTCCATGTCCGGTCTCTTCTGCGAGCCGTTCCCCGATGCCGCGACCTGGCTCCTCCCAGGCGACTTCACTTTCAAGGGCCGGTCCAACAGTGAAAAATTCAAGAGAGTTTACAGCCTGGGGAATTTGTTGGAGAAGAGCGAGAAGAAGCATGATGAGGAAATTTCTGTACAAGCTACCGCGCTCCTCTACCTTTACCTCTCCGGAGACAACAATTACGACATGCTTTTCTACAGAGACGAAACTCAGAAGCTCCTGACGAATGTCCCCTGGCTGGTCTTGAGATCGGACCAGCACTTCGTCCCTTACTTCTTCGTGATGCCCGGCTTCAGGACGGAACTGGACCGACTGTTTCCCGACAAGGAGGCGGTTTTTCAGCACGTGGGGAGATACCTGTTTAGCCCGACGAATCGTGTCTGGGGTCGCGTCGCCAGATTCTACGACACTTACCTGGCGAAGGCGGAGCAGAGGATCGGGCTCCAGGTCAGGGTATTCTACCCTGACAAAACCCCTGCTTCCCTCATGCTGCCGCACATCCTGAGATGCATGCAGGTGGTGTCGGGAATCCTGCCGCGATTACAGCAAAACGAAACCAATACTACTTCCTACGCTACAAGAAGCAGGACTCTGAAAGCGGTTCTTGTGGCATCGCTCCTGGGGGAGTTCTACACGGAACTGAAGGACATGTACTGGATGAGGCCGGCGGCTGACGACGGGGAGGGAGGAGGAGGAGCGGCGGTTGGGGTTTATCAAACGAGCCACGAAGGATGGCAAGAGACTGACAACGGCGCCCACAATGTGAAGGCGCTTGTGGATATATATCTGCTGAGCATGTGCGACGTGCTTGTGACGAGCCATTTCTCGACGTTTGGGTACGTGGCGCATAGTCTGGCTGGGTTGAGGCCCTGGTATTTGCAGAATCCTGGCGACTATGAGGCGAAGCGGAATGAGCCAGCTTGCGTGCGTGCGGTTTCGCCGGAGCCGTGTTTTCATTTCCATCCTTATTATGATACCAATAGTGCAAATCATGGCGACGCGGCAGGAGGTGGCCCTGCTCCTGTAATTATGAATTGTGAAGATTACGAATGGGGATTCAAGCTTGCGAATCTCAAGTATTGAAGGGCGAATGAGGCTGGCTGGTGAACCAATTGCACATTTAATTTCAAATTGTCGCATTTTTTAATTATTAATTCGCAATCTGTCAATTTCCGCGTCCTGTTTCTTGCACTCGTTACATTATAGGGTCAACTCGTAACCCAATTGACCCGCAACCCGCCCGACCCGCTACCCGACTGACCCACAATCCGACTGACCCGCAATTCAATTGACCCGAAACCCGATTAAACTCGCAACCCAATTACCCCAACCTGATTGACCCGAACCCGACTAACCTATGACCGACCGACTAAATCTGAACTCCACCCAATCCACTTGAATAATTATTATATTATATAATACATAGTTTTTCAAAATAAAGTTTTTCATTTTAAAGTTAGATAAAATTATTGTTTCAATTCGTATAAGAAATTTAAAAACATTAAACTCACTTGATATTATGTACTTTAATAAGATTACAAAAATTGAAACATGAATGTCGGTTGAACATTCAGTTGTTTAACAAAATTAAAAAAGTAAATACGAAATATAAAATCAGCACAATGTCAATATTGATATTGAAGATAATAATTGATAACATGGACAATATTAATACAATATATATATATATATATTGTTTGAGACTTGATACCCTTTGCCAGATTCCCCTGAATCCTCTTTCGCCAGGCGCCTATCTGCACACACTAACAAGGAGGGGGCGCCTTGGCCCGTTAATCCTCCGACGCCCAAGTTAGTTTCCAGGAAGAGAGTAGAGTCTCAAAGCTAGAGTTTGTGTGAGAGAATCCAACCTGCGTAAATGCTACCAACTGCCTCTATTTATACTTACCTGAGTTCGAGGTTGATCCTCTCTGCCTCCCTACCCTCATTCAATGCTTTTGTCTCTTTCTGGCCAGACATCCTAACCACCTTGTCAGACTCCTGGCACGTGACAGGCGCCCGCAGGCGCTGGACCACATGACAGCCTGGCCTCCCTTGGCCTCTTGTGCCTTGTCTTCATGTGACATCCCCTTTACTTGGGCCTTGCCCCCCACTTGGGCTGTTTGGGAGCCCAAGTTTGCCTAGGCCTTGCCCCCCACTTGGGCTTTGCTCATTATACCCCCAACAATTGCCCCCCCCCCCAGCTAGGTGCTCATTGCTCTGCTGCTGAGCGCCTAGCTGACTCGGTGGTTGCCTTGTCCCTACTTAGGCGTCCGATTTCCTGGGCGCCTCGACCTTTCTGTAGTCCTTTTCGGGCGCCGGATTTAAGGCGCCTCAACCCCTTATGCCCCCCTCATGGGTGGGCGTTTGATATTGACCCCACGTTTTCCTTGTTTGAATTTTGGCCTTTTTTTTTTTTGCCAAAATTCCAATCAGAAAAGGAAAAGGTGGGGGGAAGCTCAAAAGCCCGCCCTTGACGATGACACGTGGCACGCTACACGCATCTACCCTCCTGCTCTTCCTTTCCTTTAAATACCCCCCTTCCCCATCATTCCTTGTCACTTTCCACATTCTCGCCTCTCTCTAAGATTGTTGCTCTGACTTCTCTCTAGATTCTCTCTAACATCTCTCTAGATTCTTCTGCTTTCGTCAACTTTTCCGTCCATACGTCCAAGCATGACTTCGCAAGGAGACAAAGTTGTCGGCCAGGGCGCCTCCCCTGTTGGTGAAGAGACTAGGCCAGGCGCCTCTAACGCTGGCGGCGAGGCAAGGCGCCCCAGTCGAAGTGGTAAGGAATTTTCTTGCTCTACTAGTTGCGTTCCTTATTTTTGTTCTAGTTCTCTAGGGTAGGGCGTCACTTACTCTGCGGTCATATTGCGCCTGGGTCGTTTATTGGTTTAGAGAGGGCGCCTGGGTCGACGTCCGCGGGTCCATCAAGCGCCTCCACCCCGGGATTCATGCCCGCCGATGGATCTTACAAGATATCCGTGTGGGAGAACTCGTTTCCGCCTGATCATCTCCCGACGGAGACGGAGTCGTTGCCTTTCGACGTTGCGGGTCCACAGCACACCTCTACCGTCACCTTGGCTCGTGTTCATGAGCTAGTGACCAGCCTCGAACTGCCCCGTGATTGGTGGTATGCGCCTCCCTCCCCTATCGCACGAGTGGGCGTCTGTGGGCCTAAGTGGATAGGGGTGTATCAAGAGTACTTCCGCTTTGGGCTGCGGTTCCCCCTTGACCACATCATGGAGGGGATTATGACGACCTGTGGCTGCCCATTGGGGCGCCTGTCTCCTTCGGTGATCATGGTGGTCATCCTCTTCAAGCTGCGATGCCGCGAGCATAACGTGGAGCCTACCTTCAATCTTTTCCGATATTTTTTCAAGATGGCGGCTCATGATAACTGCTTGTCACTTCAGAAGAGGAAAGGGCGCCCTTATCATTTTGTAGAGAAGTGCCCGAAGTTGGGGCGCAGCTGGTTCAACGGATTTTTCTTCATGAAGGCATATCGGGACTCGTTTTTTGAGAGTGGGGGCGCCTTCTTGAGAGAGTGGGCGCTGGGGAGTGTGGAGGAGTTCAACAAAGACGTGAAGTTGTCTCCAACAGAAAAGGCAGGCGCCCCGCTGATTTGCGAGACGCGCGTAAATTTGCGCAAGACCGTGAATCGTCCTCCTATTTTGGAGGCGTATTATGATGATGGTTCGTAGGCGCCCATATGTTGTGCTAACGATTTTCTTGCCTTGTCCTGTTGTCGATGAATGTTTGCTTTGGTGCTAACTGATTTAACGATGTGCAGGATCAGACTTCACCAGCATCGCGAAGCTCATGAAGAGCCGCCTTGCTGCCATGGCTGGGGGAGCGCCTCCACCACCAAGGCCCAAGGCGCCTGTTCCGGCTGCGCCGGAACCGCAGGCGCCTACTGCTGCCCCCAAGAAAAAGAAGAAGAGGGCAGTGAAGAGGGGTACCACGAAGACTGCCAGCGTGGCCTCTTCAGCACCGGAGGAGGAGGAGGCGCCGTACGTAGAGGCGCCCACTACAGAGCCTGCGGAGCAGGAGGGGAATTCCGGGGAAGAGGAGCCCGAGCCCCTAGTTAGACGGGGAAGCGGGCTGGGTCCCCCTTGGGCAATGTCAGCAAGAAGGCTGACAAGGGGAAGGAGAAGATGGGCGCTGGCGCCCGAAGTGGGGGAGGGGGCGCCTTCGAGTATCATCTTACCGAAGAGGGGCAGTGGGTAGGCCCCGACGGGCGCCCCCCCATTTTCCAGCCCACACGCGCCGATGTTGGGCGCATTGAGCTGCCATGCTCCCCGCTGGTAGCTGTTGACCGAGGCTGTGCCATGGGCATGCCAATTACGGCTGCCAAAATGTGGCAAATGCCGTCGGAGGTGAACGGGGATCACCTATTTGCTGAATTGGCGAAAGTGGGCGCCAAGGTACGTTCACCGTTGTTTGTGTTCTTGATCGTTGGGTTTTGTTAAATTTTGCACAAGTACTAACTATTTGTGTTTTGTGTGTGTAGATTCTTCTCTTTGCTGAAAGAGGCGCCTGGCGCCTAAATGAAACAAAAAGAGAGGCGCTCGAAGCCTCTTCTTCGGCCTCCCAGTTGCAGCGCGACCTTGATAACGCGACGGAGCGTCGTGAACAACTTGTGAAGGAGTGCGACGAGGCGCAAATGAATGCGGCCTTGCAAGTGTCGCAACTTCAGGGAGCTCTCGACGAGGAGCGCAATAAGTCAACCACCCTTGAAGCTGAGAAGGAGGCGCTGGCGCAGGGGACGGGCGCCCAGGCCAGCGAGATTGCCATCCTCAAAGAGGAGAAGAAGAAATGGCAGGACGCCTACAAGGAGTGCAAGAAGGAGCTGAAGGAGGCGCGGAAGGAGATCACCAATTTGCGCCACTCTCTGGACACATTCGAGGAGTCCGAGACTGGGAGGAACATGAGTGCCAGTGCTATCTTGTCTGGTCTGCAGATCTTCCACGGCAAACTGGTGAAGGATCACCCTGATCTTACTTGGGATTTTACTGAAATCGCCGAGTATGTGATTGGGGAGTTGGAGACTCCACCGGACACGGGGAATGCGCCCCAATCAGCCAATGTGGAGGAGCCTAAAGATGACTCTGTTCCTGTCTCTCCTTCCCCGAAGGCGCATAGCGCAGGTGATGCCAACTCAGGCGTTGAGTGAGTGTAGCTGGGCGTTCCGTTTTCCTCTGTAGTTTTTTTTTTTTTTTTGGATAATAAAAATGTTCTTCTTGGATGTTGCGACCATACTTGTGTTTATTTTCGTATTGAGTTAGCGTTGTGTTTGGGCGCGAATAGTGTGGGCGCTTTTAAACTTCGGAGGCCAATTTCCTTTATCACTGATTGCTATGTCCCGAGGGCGCAAATGTGGGCGCATTGATTGTTCTGATGTTGGGCCCAGAATAGAGGGCGCTTTGGTTTTGACGGGCGCAAACTTGGGCGCTTTACTTACTCACGTACCAACTGACAATCCTACGATAGGGCGCAATTTTTTGGGCGCTTTGTACTTCACAAAATTTCCGGGCGCGAAATTAGGGCGCTTTTACTGCTTACGAAAGAGGAATTGAAAACATAAGTCTCAAACGAGCGCTGCAACACGGGGCGCTTTTGGACACAACACGGCGCTACTTTTACGAGCGCTTTTGAACACAACACGGCGCCTTACACAACTGTCTCTAACACTAACAATGCTCTTGCCTACGACCATCCTTTCTCTTCTTGGCCCTTATCGAACGGAGGCGCCCTCATGGTAAACCCACAGGTTCTGCGCATTCCAAGTTCGTTTCACGCTTTTACCGCTGGTATGCTCTAGCTTGAACGTACTTGGTCCCACCACCTCTCAAACTCGGTATGGCCCTTTCCATTTTGGTGCTAACTTCCCTTCACGGGCGTCTGGGCGGAAGTCACGCTTGAGAACTAGGGCGCCCTCGGTGATTCCATGCGCCCGCATTTTCTTGTTGTAGTACCGAGCCACTTGGCGCTTCATTTTCTCCAGCCGGATGGCCGCTACTTCCCTCACCTCATCTGTCATGTGTAGCTCATCAATTCTTGCTTTGCCATTGCTGCTTGGGTCATACTGGCCAACGCAGTAGCTTGGGGTGTTGACTTCCACCGGGATGACCGCCTCACTTCCGTAAGTTAGGGCGAAGGGTGTTTCTCCCGTGGCTGTTTTGTAGGTTGTGCGATGCGCCCACAGTACACTTGGTAGTTCTTCCACCCACTTGCCCTTGGCGCCTGCTAATCGGGTGTGCAACCCGTGGAGAATACTCTTGTTGGCTGCTTTCGCTTGGCCATTTGCCTGCGGGTATGCCACTGAGGAGAACCGCAGGACGACCCCGTTGTCATCGCAAAACTCAACAAATTTCTTGCAATCGAACTACTTCCCATGGTCTGCGACAATGGACTCGGGTAGGCCGAACCGGGTGAATATGTTTTTCTTGGTGAACTTTCGCACTTGCGCTTCTGTAACAGTGGCCAAGGGCTCAGCTTCTATCCATTTGGAAAAGTAGTCGACTGCCACGATCAAGTATTTCATTTGCCCGGACGCCTTGGGAAAAGGGCCTAACAGGTCCATGCCCCATTGGGCGAAAGGCCAGGCTCCTACATTGCCTTGCATGGGCGCCGCCGGGACATGAATGTCGTTTGCATGAATTTGGCACTGGTGACAGGCGCCCACGTGTGCCCTTGCGTCCCGCCTCATCGTTGGCCAGTAATAACCTTGTCGCAGCAGCGTTTTTTCCAAACTGCGCGCCCCTGCGTGCATTCCGCACGTCCCGCTGTGCACCTCTTCGATTGCCCCTCTGCTTTCCTCCTCGTTTAGACACCTCAAATATGCTCCCGAATGGGACCTCTTATACAACGTTCCTTCAATCATGGAGCAGCGGGCCGCCTTTCGACGGAGGCGCCAGGCCTCCTTTGGGTCCTCCGGCACCGTTCCTTGGGTCAAGAATAATATGATCGGTGCCATCCACCCTGAGCCGGCGCCTTCGTCCCCCAAGGTTGCGACCACATATTGGCGGGGCACTTCCGCAGTGACAATGACCTTCTGATCCTCCGCAAACTCTACTGCGGTGGCCAATTTAGATAGGGCGTCTGCATGCGCGTTTTCCTCACGCGGGATGTGTATGAAGGAGATTTCCCCAAACCAGGCTCCCAGCTCTCTGACCCTTTGCACGTACACTTCTAGTGCTTCCTCCTTTACTTCGAATGCTCCGTTAAGTTGGTTGACGACGAGGGCCGAGTCGGACTTGACCTGGATTTTGTGGGCGCCCAGCTCTTTAGCCATGGTCAGGCCAGCGATCACCGCCTCATACTCTGCAGCGTTGTTTGTTTTCAAGGTGGCGAATCGCAGCGCTACCTCGTTCATCGCACCTCCCGGGCTTATCATCACAATTCCTGCTCCGGCGCCCGTACGGCTGGCCGCTCCATCGACTTGGACTTGCCAGCAATCATCTGTCCCCTTCTCGGTCTCAGCTATTCCTTCCGCTACAAAGTCGGCCAGGACTTGGGCCTTGATGGCTGGTCGAGGCGCATATCTGACATCGAACTCGCTTAGCTGGACTGCCCACTTGACGAGGCGCCCGGCCACATCCATTGACCCCAACGTGGATTTCAGAGGGAGGTTGGTAAGGACTGTGACGGTGTGAGCTTGGAAGTAAGGTCTAAGCTTGGTTGCAGCCATCACAACCGCCAGCGCGGCCTTCTCAATGGGCGCGTATCGCCTTTCGTGGGGAACCATAGTGCGACTAACGTAGTACACCGGTCTGTCCTCTCCAGAGTGGGCTCCTCTTGTGACGAGCACTGCACTTACCGACACCTCCGACACAGCAATGTACAGGTATAGTGGCTCTCCCGCCTTAGGAGCCGTCATCACGGTTGGGGCGCTTAATAGTTGCTTCAACTCCTCGAATGCTCCGTCACACTCGGTGGTCCATTGGAAACGGGCCGCCTTTTTAAGCGTTCGAAAGAAAGGGGCGGCCTTGTCTACGGACCGGGGGATGAAGCGCCCCAATGCTGCCAGTCTGCCCTCCAGGCCTTGCACTTCTTTGGGCGTCTTTGGGGGGGTCAGCTTAAGGATCGCATCCACTTGCTTCGGGTTGGCCTCTATACCTCTTTTGGTGATCATGAATCCCAGAAATTTTCCCGCTACGGCGCCGAATACGCACTTGAGGGGGTTTAACCGGAGCCTATGCGCCCTCATGGCCTGGAATGTCTCTCGCAAGTCTCCAATGTGGTCTTCCCGTTTCCGACTCTTGACTATGAGGTCGTCCACGTAAGCTTCCACGTTCCGGCCAATTTGCTGCTGGAAGACGTTGTTGACCATCCTTTGATATGTGGCGCCCGCGTTCTTGAGCCCAAAGGCCATGACCCGATAGCAGAAGTTTCCGAAAGGCGTCATGAAAGCCGTCTTGGGCCGATCTTCCTCTGCCATGGGGATTTGATGGTATCCTGAAAACATGTCCACGAAGCTCAGCATCTCGTGGTATGCCGTGGAGTCCACCAGCAAATCTATCCGTGGCATTGGGTAGGCGTACGTTGGGCACGCCTTGTTGAGGCTTGTGTAATCCACGCACATCCTCCAGTCGCCCGACGGCTTGGGCACAAACACCACATTCGACAGCCAGGTAACATAAGAAGTTTCTTCCACCAAATTGGCGCCCATAAGCTTGTCCACCTCAACCCTTAGGGCTGCCTCTTTTTCCGGCGATAAGTTCCTGCGCTTCTGTTGCACAGGACGTCTCCCTTCCTCAACCGCTAATCTGTGCACTGCTGTTTCGGGTTTGACGCCCGGCATTTCCATGGCACTCCACGCGAAAAGCTCTGCGAACTCTTTTAGAAGCGCGATGAGTCGCTCCGTCATCTCGGCAGGCGCCTCAGCCGAGATCCTAACGCACCTTTCTAGGCGCCCTTCCTCCAACGCTATCAAAAGGTCCTCATCGGCCGCCTCGGCTCGGGGCGCCTCGTCTTCCCCTACTTCCATTACATTGATTCTCGCCTCGACGTGCCTTCGCTTGCGCCCTGTCTCCTTCGCGTAAAGCGGGGCGCCTCGTCCTCGGGCCACGCCCACCCCTTGCGGGGCAATGAACTTCAAGGTCTGATGACAAGTGGAGGCGACCCCATTAAACAAAGCCAGGAGCGGCCTCCCAAGGATCGCATTGTATGGTGAAGGGCAGTCCACTATCCCAAAGTCTATGGCGCGCGTCACCCTTTGCTCCCCATCTCCCAACGTGACGGGCAGGCATACCCGCCCAATCACTCTGGCAGGCGCCCCCGAAAAGCCTACTAGTACCGACTCCGATGGTCTGATCATCTCTGGGGATAGTTGCATGCGAACCACCGTATCCTTGAACAGCACATCCATGGAGCTTCCTGTATCTACCAACATTCTCCTTACCCTGCATCCGGCTACTACCCCTTGTATCTCCAAGGAGTCCATGGACGGGAGCATACACGCCTCCTCCGGCGCCTTGTTGAAGCTAATGTCGATCGACTCCTGCACATCTGCCGACGCCGCCCTCAACCGACGCTTCGCTTCTATTTTCTCCCTCAGATCCATTGTCCCTTAAATGGCTTCGATCGTCAGGCGCACGCGGTCAGGCGCCTTTTCTTGGTCCAAGTCATAGGGTGGTGGCGGCAGCTCCTCCCCTGTTCTCACTACTCCAGCCACACACGCCCTATGCACTCTTTCCTCGGGCTTTCTGATGAAGTCATTGAGCATTCCCCTGTCCGCAAGACCCTGTAGCTCTGTCTTAAGTTGGTAGCAATCAGCTGTGTAGTGCCCAATCTCACGGTGGAAGTCGCAGTATCGGTCCAAGTTCCGCTCGTTGGGTTGCCCCCGCATCGGGCCTGGCCACCTGATGTGGTATCCCTTGTCCTTGACGTGCTGGAGCACATTCTTCAGGGTGTCGTTATACTCGGCGAAGGGCCCAGCCCCTCTAGGCGCCTGGCGCCCCATATCGTTCCTCCTTGGCGGTGGCTGGCTCGTGGGCGCATAGCCCGAACCGCTCGTTGGGTACTGCCTCCTTGGTACCTCGACCTCCTCTACTCGTGCCTTCCTCCGATCTGCCCTCCTGGCCGCTAATGTCTCCTCCAGCACAATTACCTTTTGCACTCTATAATCCAGGTCTTCTGTGGACACCACATCTCTCTTCGCAAGCGCCCTGCACAACTCCTCACTGGAGGTGCACTCATTCAGACACACCCCCAGCACCGACGGCTAGTGTCCTTCACTGCTAAAGCCACAGATAGCCACCTCTCGTAAAATTCCCGTAACGCCTCTCCCTCTTTCTGCTTGACCTTAAACAAGGCGCCTATGGTCAAGGAGCGCCTTTTTCTGCTGGCAAACTTCGCCAAGAACATTGCTGCGAACTGTTCGAAGCAGTCGATGCGCCCTTCACCGATCTGATGATACCAATCAAGAACCACACCCGAAAAGGTGGACGGAAACACCTTGCACAGGGTGGCATCTGTGCTATTATAGAGTTGCATTTTGGTGAAATATCCGTTGAGGTGGTCCTCGGGGTCTCCAGTTCCGTCATAAGCTGGGAGTGGGGGAATGTTGGTTCCGGCTGGCTCCGATAATATGCAACGCGCCAGAGGCTGCCTCACAGGACAGTGGCGTGAAAGGCGCCCCAATATTCCTCCATTCCATCCACTATCGTCCGGCGCCCCATGATCACGTGGGCGCCATAGGCCGGGACGCCTCGGGCACCTCGATTCAATCTCCGTCTCTTCCGCCCTTTCTCTTTTCTTCGTCGGGCTGGGTGTCATCCCTTCACCCCTTCTTAAGGCGTCCACTTCACGCCGCAGCGCCTCGATCGCCTCATCTTGATTCTCAATGATCCGGAACAATTCTTTTTTCTTGACTGAGGCGCCTTCGGATCCCCGCAACGTGCCTTCACTTCCTTCACCTTCTTCCTCCTCGGGCGTCTGCCCTCTCATTCGCTCCGACTGTTCTTCCGTAATTTCTTCCCTTTCTTCGTTCATGGGCGCCTCTTCACTCATGGCTCCTGGCTATATTCCCCTACCTGGCGCGCCAATTGTTTGAGACTTGATACCCTTTGCCAGATTCCCCTGAATCCTCTTTCGCCAGGCGCCTATCTGCACACACTAACAAGGAGGGGGCGCCTTGGCCCGTTAATCCTCCGACGCCCAAGTTAGTTTCCAGGAAGAGAGTAGAGTCTCAAAGCTAGAGTTTGTGTGAGAGAATCCAACCTGTGCTACCAACTGCCTCTATTTATACTTACCTGAGTTCGAGGTTGATCCTCTCTGCCTCCCTGCCCTCATTCAATGCTTTTGTCTCTTTCTGACCAGACATCCTAACCACCTTGTCAGACTCCTGGCACGTGACAGGCGCCCGCAGGCGCTGGACCACATGACAGCTTGGCCTCCCTTGGCCTCTTGTGCCTTGTCTTCATGTGACATCCCCTTTACTTGGGCCTTGCCCCCCACTTGGGCTGTTTGGGAGCCCAAGTTTGCCTAGGCCTTGCCCCCCACTTGGGCTTTGCTCATTATACCCCCAACATATATATATTTATTAAAATTTTGGTTAATTTAACTATTAAACAATTTATTTGGTAATTTGTTGATTTTAAAAATAAAGAGAAATTTATGTGTTTTCAACTTTTTGGAGAAGAGAAAGAAGAGGGAAATTTGGTGCTTTGTATTTTTTAGAAATAAATAAGGGAAAAATTTGGTGGTTTTGATTTGTGGGAAGAGAAAAAAAAATAGAAAATTTGGTTCTTTTGATTATAAAAAGAGAAATTATGAGGGAAATTTTGTGTTTTCAACATTTTTAAGAAGGAAGGAAGAGAGAAATTTAGATTTTTCAATTATATGGAAAAGAAAAGGAGGGAAAATTGATTGTTTCTAATTTATGGAAGGAGAAAGAAGGAAATTTTTGTATTTTCTTTCTTCTTTTTTTTTTTTTTGAAAAGAAAGAAGAAAACAAATTTAGTGTTTTCAACTTCTTGGTTTTAAAAAAATTTAGCCTTTAAAATATGAATTTTTAGGTTTTATATCAAGGGCATGACTAATTAACTATATTATGCTCTTATATGGAATGACTATTTGACTATATTAGAATTAAAAATCTATAATAATTTATCTTATCTTCAATATATTATCACTCGAATTATCTCAAATGCATGTTATTTTACATTATAAATCATATACTTAATTACTTATAGATCATATGCTTAATCAAGTTTTTGGTTCTAAACTTAGACAAAACCATGTTTAGAGTATAACAAAGATCCCTCTATGTTCTAAAAATAAAAGTCTGAATTTCACTTATAAGTAAATATAGTAGCAAAATCATAACTCATAATAATATATGTTTAGCATATATGATATATGGTATATGGTTTAGGGTATAGCAAAGAACCCTTTTTAATTTATGTTTTGAAAATCAAAATCCGAATTTCACTTTAAATGAACTATAGTAGCAAATCATAACTTGTAAGACTATGCGGTTAGGGTATAAGGTAAGTGGTTAGATATAAGGTATATAGTTTAGGGTATAACAAATCTCCCTTTTAATCTATGTTTTGAAAATCAAAGTCTAAATTTCACTTTAAATTAACTATAACAACAAAATTGTAACTCATAATGATATATGGTTAGGGTATTAGGTAATATGGTTTAGGGTATATGATATATAGTTACGGTATATCAAATATCATTTTTAAACTATGTTCTGAAAATCAAAATATGATTTTTACTTTAAATTAACTATAGTAGCAAAATTAAATCATGACTCATAAGAATATATGGTTAAGGTATAAGGTATATGGTTTAGTGTATATGTTTGGCATGGTAAAGGAAACCGGATCGTACCGGCAGGTTGAACCGGTAAAACCAGAAACCGGCGCCTGGCCGATACGGTAGCTGGTTTATAGTGAAAGAGTCATTCCGGCCGGTTTTCCCGGTTAAACCGGTTCAATTCAGAAAACCAGGCGGTTTTGGTCTAACCGGGGTCAATGACCATTCTTACTTTCTGGAGCTCTTAGGGCATCTCCAGCATTGCTTTGACTTTCCATGTGTGTAATACTATAACTGTTTCTTCTTTCCAACATTATTGACACCAGATCCATATCGAAATCCCACCGGCGATTTTTGCGACCACTCACCATCACATTCCTTTTTATCGTTTTAGCCACTAGGCAGAGTTTCTAAGGATTCCTATACTGGCAAATTGACACACTTTTTCTTGCCTTTTCTTGATTTCTAAGCAATTTATATACGTACTTTGGTCAGAGACGTGGATAATATTGAGTTCTTTTACATGGTTCACGGCTCTAATGGTGAAATGGAATGCAGGCTTACATATGATGCTCTTAAGACTAGTGTCGTACGAGATTTCCCTTGGTCTTTTGGATGGTGATATTAACGTTGTATTGATGTGTGAGATAGTTTCTAATAAGAGGAGAGGACATTGCTAATCCTATTAAGGATTTTGATAATTGAGTGAATGCCTTCTAGTTTTTGTGGCATCTTAATTGCTCCAAAACTTGTAAGGAAAACAGAAGCTCTTCCCGAAACTTGTAAGGAAAACCTTCCCGAAGCTCTTAAGTCACTGATGTAGATGGTTTAAGAATGTTGTTTGGTTGTTTTGTACTCGATCGTAAACATGTATTTGAACGATTATGTAGTTAATTCATTAATGTTGCAGTTTGTTGAATTTTATATTAAATATGTTTATTTAGTTTATTCAGGTTTGTTATCCGTTATATTCCGGTTTTATTCCGGTATTATTCCGAAACGGTATCTCGAATCTGCCGATACGGTTTTTTAACAAAAAAATATTATTTAATTATAAAAACGGTATTTTGCCGGTACACAACGATTGAACCACGGTAGTACCGCAAAATACTCTACCACTGGCGGAGCCGGTATGACTTCCGGTACGGTTTCCTTTACCATGATGTTTAGGCTATAGCAAAGATCCATTTTTAATCTATGTTTTGAAAATCAAAGTCTGAATTTCACTTTCAATGAACTATAGTAGCAAATCATAACTCGTAAGACTATATGGTTAGGGTATAAGGTATATGGTTTAGGGTATATCAAATATCCCATTTTAATCTATGTTTTGAAAATCAAAGTCCGAATTTCACTTTAAATTAAAGACTAATACCACTATAACACCCGAACTATGACAAAAATGCCACTTGTGTCCTATTCTTTTCAATATTCCATTTATGTTATGAACTATGATACTTTGTACTATTTGTATCTGACGATTTAGTTGACTCTTAGAGATAATGGTTGACCAAACGGTGGTCAAATCAAAGTTGACTTTTGTTGACGTGGCAAAAATGTGGCTGCCACGTAATTGACACCTCATATTTTTTAATTCAAATTAAATTAGAATTGAATTAAAATTTAAAATTTTGTAAATTCAATTATATTAATAAGCCAAAATTAAAAAATAATTGATTTTAATGGATATTATAAAAATTAAAAAACTAAAATAATATTTCTTTCCTTCTTCTACGCCCAAAGCATTCATCATTCATCGCAAATCCAATCCCTAGCTTCCCCCATCCAAACTCAAGAGGGTCTTGATGTGATGGTGGCGATGTCGAGCTACGATGATAAAAACCGCCTAGGCCCTCAGCTACTACTCCTCCTTTCATGAGATCCAAAACCCCTGCCTCCATCGAGCGCAAACGGGAATCCAATCGACACAGTGCTCTGATTGTGATGGATTGGAGATAGAGGAGAGTCTCACGACATCGTCGTCGACGTTTTGGGGGTTTTCTGACTTGGGGGGATTTTTTAGAGAAACAGAGACGAACCAGTAACGAAGAACAAAGGGCGATGGAGATGATTCATCGATGATGAATGGAGCTGGTCCTTTACAATTGACAAACAATACAAACCCAGAAATCAATCCTTGGTATGCGTGAATCGATGGCAAAGGAGAAGAGCCAGGGGTGTATGCGTGAATTGATGGTGAAGGGGAAGAAGCCAAGCAAGCTCTCACCACCTTGTGCACCGTCCATAGATCTGCGCCTGTGGAAATCGCCAGTAACGCCCCTCCCCTATACCGTCGTATGATAGCTTTGTGGGAGATTGGATCGCCAGGTCGGATTGGAGTGGCGACATAGTTGTAGGAGTCTAGTGGTGGCGGAGTCAGCGGCGGATCCAGAACACAGAAGAGCAATGGGCCGAGTTTCATTAGAAAATTGAATAGTAAAAAAACATAATGATTATAGTTTTTTTCCAATGTAAATTGTACACGACGGTATTTTAATTTAGTGATGCATCAATAATGGAGCCTACATCCATACCAATAGTATACACTGTTTCAAATAAAATACTTGAGCAATCGGCAAGAAATTCATCGCTCATTTTGTTGAGCAAATCAGTTCTCACATATTTCATTGTTGAAAAGGTTCTCTTCGTAGTAGCTGTTGAAACGAGCAGCATTAACACTAGACAAATCAATTGGCATTGTGTGTCAATCCCTGCATCCACCAACTGCTCTAGTAAGTTTTCAAGGGAACAAACCTCATATTTCTTTTAATCTTTTACGTTTTAAACTTTTAGAATTTTAGGTTTCATTGTTTTTTTATATGCATAATCTTTGGGGCTAAAATTTAAAGGCTAAATTTAAAGTAGTGATTTGAATATGGTCATCTGAATCATTTTTCTAGTTATACCCAATTTTATTATAAAATCACACTAAGTCGAATGCCTAAAATCGAAAAATTCATATGGACTATACTAACTACGGATCCAGAGGAGGGCTGGGCCGGGGCCCGGGGTGGCCACCCCCTTGATCCGCCACTGGGCGGAGTGGGAGGAGTGTGGTGGTGGCGGATTTGGTCGTCGGGACGGATTGGAGTGGCGGCGAAGTGGGAGGAGTTTGGTGGTGGCGAATTGGGTCATGACTCAGGACACAAGTGACATTTTTGTCATAGTTCGGATGTTGTAGTGGTATTAGCCCATAAATTAACTATAGCAGCAAAATTGTAACTCATAATAATATATGGTTAGAGTATTAGGGTATAAGCTATATGGTTAGGGTATACCAAATATCAATTTTTAATCTTTTTTCTGAAAATCAAAATATGATTTTCACTTTAAATTAACTATAGTAGCAATTTATATTTCTCCCCAACAAGTTCACTAACATTAAGATAAATAAAAACATAAATTTTGAAAATCCCAAATGTATAATTAAAGTTCACTACACTTCTTTCCCCCCACAAGTTAAGATTTCTCCCCACTTTCCCCTCTCCAATTTAGATTTCCCTCCAAAAATTTCCCCATTTCCTCCTCCCTCAAATTTAGATTTCCTCCACCACATAAGTTTACTTATATATTTTTATGATACACTATATAATATGTGGTTGGATTAGGACTATTGGATGAAAAAATAAAAAAAGTTTACATCACCGTAACTATTAGCTAGTGTGCTTTACCGATTTACGATTAATTACATGACAAGTTTGCAAGTCATACAACATGATTCAATTTTTTTTAACTTCAATAAGTAAATATAGCACTAGTTTTTTACCCGCCCGTTGGGCGGTGTACTTTGTTTGGTTATTTTATAATTCATTTTAGTATTCTAATTGTTATTATTATATATGTTTGTTAAGGTAATATAAATGGAATTGTAAATCCGATTTACCTTATTTCAGATATTGTTTCATACCTTTATACCTTTTGTTTATTTATGAACATTTTAATTTTATTAACTGAGCTCTTTGTAGACTGTTCTTTATTGATTTATAATTTTTTTTATCTAAATCGCCATTTAAGATTATAAGCATAAGATTTGTTCATTCTTTGTAGAGTGTTATTTATTGATTTAGAATTATTTTTATCGAACTCTCCTTTTAAGATTATAAACATGAGAGTTATTAATTCTTTAGCACACAATTGTGATAAAGAAGATAAAAAATTAACAGCCATAAAAGAAGAAGTTTAATTAGTAATAAAATATGCTTCAATTAATATAAAAAATAAGCGAAGAGCTTTTTTCCCCTCTCCCTTCTCATATGTCGGTATATGATAATAGAGAATATTTCGATGTAAATCCCATGAATATCGTGTATTATCACTTACACATACAATTTTGGAATAATGCGGAAACTCATTAGCATCCACGCCCATCAATCTTCCACGTACTCGTTTAATTACCTTGAAATGTTCTAGAAAAACCAACCACAAACAAAACTATCAGCTGTCACTAACTTATTAAACCAATATTTTCAGCAAATTAAACTGCATATACTTAAACACAATTTATATTTTGTAGAGAGCTACATATCTCCTGCAGAAAAGAATTGTGATTTTTTACCTAACAACAACATAGACAAATAATGAAAGGAGCAGTCTTCAATACAACTCAACTCATTTTATCATGCAGATTCCTCATTTGTGAACTGAATATTTGCATCAATCCAAATAGTAGTTTGTATGAAAACAATCATGTCAAAATCAAGCTTTAGTTAGGGATTCAATGCGGAAAATTCACCTTAATGAAACAAACAAATGTCACCGCAAACATGTAGAAATTGAAAAAACATCGAAATAGACAACCGAGAAACCACCATTATCATTTCTTTCTTCTTCGCGACCTTTATAAAACCCCAATTATGTTCCTTTCTACTTATAACCTCTTTGCTACCTACTAATTACGAAAATACAGATCAACATTGTATTGCTAGCTAGTAGCATGTCAATCATGAACATAAAATATAATAAACAACCATCATAACTCTGCTTTCCATTTCAACATTCAATAAATCAGGTTGCAATAGGCATTCAAGAAAAACGATCAATTATTCAACCAAAAGAAGTATGCCCTAAGTCCAACCAATTAACCCTTCTAATTATATTTTATATATTTAAATAAAAGTATATGGTGACCCTTCTCCGTGAAAAATAAAAAAGAAATACATTCACTCATCGAGAGTGGGAAAATTTACCATCCAGTAGTCGTAATTTGGAAGAAATTAAGAAAAGAATGGGAAGAAGAGTATAACTCGGCCAGTCAACCGCAAACAATAACATATCGCTGAGAAAGTGAGACCAGTTACCAGCTTAAGATAAAGGAGGAAAAGGGAGCAGTCGAAAACCCTCGGCTTGGTTCACCTCATCTTCACAATGATCATATGAACTTTTTTTGTTAACAGGCAAAAATATGTTACAATTGCTCAAAATTTTGTCATCTAATCTTTGCCTCATGTAACTCCCGCCTCCTATTCTCATACAAAGAAAAATAAATCATATGCATTACCATTTCCTTCTCTATAAATTATGAGAATACAAAAATTAGAAATCTCAAAAAATTAGCAACTAATAAGAGGGCTTTGTCTATTTGTATGGTGGTTCACATACTTTCTTGATTTCTTATTTTCAAAGTTGGATTTTATTTCTAGTGAGACAATCAAAATGGGGAAAGGGACAGAAACAATTAAAAGTTTGCATTGATAATTAATATGTTTTCATTTAATCGGAATAAATAAGAAGTTTTTTTAAAAATAACAATTATTGTTTTATATTCAAATATTTTGCTATAAAATTTTTACTTGTTTTATTTTATAGGTATATACATTAGAAAGAAGTGAGTGTTTGATAGCAAAAAAATATAGTCATATCGTTAATTTCTCAAAGTCGATTGATTATCAAACACTTGTTTTCTCTTAGACCATCGTTTATATTTTTTTTAATTAAAAATTATTATTCTTTATGTGTGTGATTGTTTTTTTCCCATTAAAATGTAACTTATTATTAAATTTTAGTAAAAATGAGTAGAAAATTTACTTAATCAGATTTAATCAGCTTGGGTTAAACAAATACGATATATGTCACTATCTGTTTTCATCTTTATAGTTTGTTTAATTGAAAAAATATTATTACTTACGTATGTGTTTGTTTGTTTAAATGTTTCCTAAAAATTAACTAATTTTAATTTTAGTAAAAATGAGTAGAATTATTAAAAGAAGAGAGAGATAACTTCATAAATAGATCAATAAATAGATTTTTGTTTGTAAAATAATTATCCACCTTGGCAACTTGTGCATTCACCAAGTGCTTATGTGACAAGAAGTTATTTTTGAATAGTCATAATATTTAGTATAGATAGATATATAGATATGGATATTACATATACGATGTGGAAAGAAATAGTCTAAATATTATGATTTTTTTTGTAAATAAGTTAATAAAATGTGCAAATTGCAGTTACGAGTAGGAAGTAAGTAACTAAATGCTCTGATCCAAAAACCCGCAACCCGAACCGCCCGCAACCCGCCCGACCAGCAACCCAATTGACCCATAACCCGACTAACCCGGAATCCGATTGACCCGTAGCCCAACTGACCCGCAACCCGACTAATCCGAACCCGACAAACCCACAACCCAATGAACCTGAAACCCGACTAATCCATAACCCGATTGAACACAACCCGAACCCGCCCGATTGCCACCTCTACGTTCCATATTAATTTGTTACGAGACCTGCCATTTCAGAATCGAGATTCTACTATAACATCTACTTCTACAAAAGCATAGAAAGATGCTAGTACCTGTCCAAACAATCTGAACAGGTACTAGCATCTTTTGTGGAATTTTGACGATAGACTTATTTGAAAGAAAGGAATGAAGGATTGACAATTAAGATGTTTATGTTGTATATAGTCATACTTATGAGAAAATTAAGATATTTCGCCATGTTTTCACTTAAAGTCTCACTAATCTAATGCATTTTTCGACTTAAAGTTTAGACATATATTTAATATAGCTATGATTCGCGTAATTTTTTTTCTTGTGTACAATTTTAAAAGAATATCATATTATGGATGCATTCATTTGTAACCTTCTTAGCATATTTCAACAAATGTCGTGAAAAAAACTAGACATAAGTTGAAGTAAATCAAGTTTTATTAAAATTCAAATAATATTTATGAATTTTGATACCTTTCACCACGGTTTATTCGTTTGAATTTTTAATTTGTTATAAAATATTTTTATGATGTAGAATAATTACAAATTTTGTGTTGGGTTGGGTTTTTACATAAAAATATCGTCAACCCGACGCAATCCAATTAGAAACAAACCGTAGGGTTTAGATTTTTTTGGGTGGGTTTGGGTTTAATATTTCCCAAACCGTAGTGCATGGGTCGGGTGATTAAAATGCCTAAACCCGGACCACCCGGCCCATGTACACCCCTACTGATGGTTACTTATGGGATCCGTACCCTTTGTATAGCCAAAACTTGTTTTTTTTTTTTTTACAAAGGGATCTTTATTGCACTTTGAACAATCGGTTACAGAGAGAATAAAAACCCGACTTCAACACATGATCAAGGAAACAATGGAACGCAGGATGACATCAAACCATGCTTGGGAAAATACAACCAGGGAAGCACAACACAGATTGACATTACTAAAAAAAACCAAGTTCTTGAGATAAAGACAGCATTTATAACCCCTCTTTCTTCCAACCAAACTAAGGGCAAGAAGATCAGAACAGCTTGTCCGATCACAGCGAGATCCATGGCATTGAACTCAGCAAGCCATACGCCGTCTCCTGGGGAGTGCTCAAATTCATTCATCACAGTGAATCTCAAAAGAGATTGCATGACGGTGGAAGAGGCTGTGAAACATATTGCTCCAAGCTGTGAAGGCAGAGGGGGCCAAGGTAGAGAGGATCAGTTCAAAGGGGAGCAAGCTTCCAAGGAGATCCACAGAACGCCTCAAAAGAACAGACTTCCACCGTAGCAACCGGAGATGACTCACCTCTCCACGATCCTACAACCATCCAAGCAACAACATCACCTTGGGGAAGCCAAAGGGGGGAAGATGAGAATGGCTTCACCTTGAAGATGAGACCACCAACCTGGAAAGAACAATCATCACAAAGCAAAGATCAAGCTTCCCAAGCTTCAACCTCCAGATCCTCAAATAAGCAAGCCTTGAACCTGCAAAATCCTAGATTTGGAATGCCAAAAAGGTTGGAGAGACTTAAAACTTAAAGGTGAAACGCCTAGAAACAAAGACATGAAGATCGAAAGTAAGGCAAGCAAGAAAAGCGAAGAAAAAGAGAGACTTGAGCTGCCGTCGGTCATCTGAAGGAGCCGGCATCAGCCATGGACGACTGAAAAAAGGAGACTTTTTAGAGAGAAGGGAGAACAAATCTGAAAAGGTAAAGTTAGCCGTTTGCTTCCCATAGCCAAAACTTGTTATTACTTATTAATTTTGATAGGATTAATAACATTTTATACCCCTCTACTTTGACAAATTAACAAATGTACCCCTCCACTAATTTTTTGCACAAACGTACCACTCTAATATTAAATCGTAACAAGTTTACCCTTCCATCTAATTTTCCGTTTAGTGACCGTTAAATGGGCTGGTAAATGACCCAATTAACCCTTCTTTACCCCTAATTTCAGTTTTAATTTTAATTATTTTATTATTTATGTGAAAGAAAAAATAATTAATTAATTAGGAAAAAAAAACAAAAGTACGGATCCCCTTCCCCTGCACACCCGAGAACTTTGTCTTCCTCTCTACTCCCTCGCCTCGTTGAACCAGAGAAGTCTGGCCTCGACGCCGACAGCTTGCCATCAATGCCGGCGGCTTGCCATCGACACCGGCTGCTTGCAGCCTTCGATAGAGGCGATCGTCTTATTCCCTACGCCAAGACGCAACATCGGCTCTCGATTGAGGAGGTATCCCGCGAACTGTCTCGGAAAATTGCCATCGATGCTGGCTTCAGCAGACTTCGGCGGTGGCGAGACGCCCAGCTTTCGGATCGATCTGCGTCCTTCCGTCGGGTCTTGCCTATCGCTTCTCTCTACTCCAGCCGCCGGCGTTGAGATGCTGGGAGTAGGCGCCGCCAAGGAGTCGAGGCACTGATCGCCAAGAAGACTTCAGGGGAGACGGACAGACAGTCTGGCAAATTGCTTCAATTTAGGGGTTTGTATTTTTAATTAACTAGCTTATAACCCGGCCCGTTGGCCGGAATGTTCATATTTGATTATTTGTATTTTTATGTTATATTTAAATCTATCAACCCGTTTAATTTTATTGACAATTCTTCGATCTATATGATATATAAAGAAAGAATATATAGGTCGAACTTTTGGAGAAATAAGAATATAAAATATAAAAATGATTGATCTCATTTTTATAATGATAATTAAGCCCAAATTAAAATGCTATTGGTTAGTTGATTGTCAAGAAAGATAGAGTACAAAAGCTCATTGGAATTCCCACACACCATAGATAGTTTGAAACACAATTTTAAACCTCACAATCCTACATAAATGGTTCAATGCTCTCCTTAGGAACAATATGCCACTAATCAAAAAGAAATGGAGAGTTGTTGATTCAAGTCAACTATATACTAACAACTCAATTAAGAGGGGACCAATAAAACTTGAGAGCAAACGACAAAATTAGGGTTACCTCCAAAATGCTATTGGTTAGTTGATTGTCAAGAAAGATAGAATACAAAAGCTCATTGGAATTCTCACACACCATAGATAGTTTGAAACACAATTTTAAACCTCACAATCCTACATAAAGGGTTCAATGCTCTCCTTAGGAACAATATGCCACTAATCAAAAAGAAATGGAGAGTTGTTGATTCAAGTCAACTATATACTAACAACTCAATTAAGAGGGGACCAATAAACCTTGAGAGCAAACGACAAAATTAGGGTTACCTCCAATATGCTAATAAACTCGATCGAAGTAATAAGGCACAAAATTAGACACTCCGTATCTATCAGTTCCAGTAGATTGAATAAAGAATCGACCTAGCTTCAACAACCATAAACCTAAAGGTCCAATATTCACCACTCTCTGTTGTAGAACCAAATTTTTATCTCAAGAGACATATGTTTCAATAAAAAATTCAATCTCTAATCTTCCTTCTACAACTCCATTTATTGAACTCCATTCTATTTGTCATGGATTGTTATCGGAGTTGAAATCTTCTACTTGCCTAGCTTAAATCCCCAATAATAAAATCGTAGTGCCAAGAGATACCAAAAGATTGATTTCAAAGGCGGCCTTGTATTGAAAAGTGAAAGGGGCGTAAACTATTGCACGATAGTGGGAATTTCAGAGGAAGTTAAAAGAGATAAGAACAAAGATAAAAAAGCACTAAATTTAAATTGAAAATTTCAAGGATACAACACGCAGTAACATAATTAGTTTCTTCTATGGTAGCCAATTACCAATCTACCTTTAGCAAAAAATTAAGGCGAGAGCAAAAAATTTAAAATTGAGAAAATTACATGAAACTCTAGATACTATGAAAACTGAAGTATCAAGCACCATAAAAATATATACGGTAGACTTAGTATGCTTGGTAATCATGATGAAAAATTCATCCAATTTTCAGAGTCTAACTTTGTGTATGCTTTGTCTAAAAAAGATCAACAAATTTGTTTAGTGTAATTGGTTGTGATTGTTGTCTTTGTTTTAAAAGACCCGGGTTTGAATCCTCATATTGATATTTTTATATGAGATAAATAATTAATTGTAAAGACAAAAATATCCTTCCTACTTTCACTCTCGTTGCAGGAAATTCGAAATGGAGACAAGTTCACAAAATTCTACCATATATTATTGGAGGATTGATTTTGGATTGAATAAAATAATTAAACTAAATTAGTAGTGTTTAGGGGTAAAGAAAGGATAATTAGGTCATTTTTAGCCCATTTAAAGGCCACTTAACGGAAAATTAGATGAAAAGATAAATTTGTTACGATTTAATATTAGAGGGGTATGTTTGTGCAAAAAATTAGTAAATGGGTACGTTTGTTAATTTGTCAAAATTGAGAGTACAAAATGCTATTAACCCATTTTGATATTTCCACTTTCGTTTACAGCGACAGCGAGTCCAAAAAAAATAAATTTAAATTAACTTA
This sequence comes from Linum trigynum, assembly GCA_964030455.1. Taxonomy (NCBI): domain Eukaryota; kingdom Viridiplantae; phylum Streptophyta; class Magnoliopsida; order Malpighiales; family Linaceae; genus Linum; species Linum trigynum. The sequence goes on along the minus strand of OZ034820.1, from coordinate 8,620,081 downwards.
TAATTTTTGTTATTTTCCGCCATCCTCCCAAGAAAAAAAGCAGCCTGCAAAATTACCAGTCATTCAACTCCATTACTGCATCGCCTAGTTGGTCTACTTGCACAGTGGCCCATCTCGAAACTTGAATCCAGACAAACTGCAACCTCCTTTTTTTTTTTTTACTCTTCCATTTCTCCATCTAACCCATCTCTGTCCTCGCAGTTTCAGAGCGAAGATGGGAAGAGGAGCCAACGAAATGAGAAGAGCAACAGTTAGGGTCAAGATGGGGAGGAGATTAACGGAAATCCTCAATTCATCTTCTTCCGGCAAGTTCAGACTCATACTAGTGGCCGCTTTCGCCGTCGTATCTCTTCTCCTTGCTGCCGCCCTCCTTTCCCCGGAAAGCCCATTTTTCTACCTTCCTTTGAGAATAGCCTTATCTTCCCGGCGGCCCAGAATCTACGATCCAACCTGTGACAGCCGCCGCGACCACCACAGCTACTCCGCCACTAAATACCACAGAACCCCATCCCCTCAACCGTCTCCTTACCTCCTCGCCAAGCTCCGCGACTACGAGGATCTCCACCGCCGCTGCGGCCCCTTGTCTGACCCGACCCTAAACCCTCAAGAGTTCCGCACCGACGACTGCAAATTCGTCGTGTACGCGCCTTCGCAGGGGCTGGGGAACCGAATCCTCGGGCTTTCCTCCACTTTCCTCTACGCCCTGCTCACGAATAGGGTCCTCCTCGTCGAATTCGGACCCGACATGGAAGATCTCTTCTGCGAGCCGTTTCCGAACTCCACCTGGTACCTGCCCGAAACTTTTCCTTTCAGATTTCAGTTACAAACGTACAGATTCAGAAAAGCGTACAGCTTTGGAACCTTGCTGCAGAAGAAGGAGGAAGATCAGCAGAAGAAAGGGGGGAAATTTAGCCTCCTCGATTCTTCGGCTCCGGCCCTCTTGCAGATCTTCCTCCAAGATAAGTACAACGATTACGACAAGCTGTTCTTCAGAGACGAGAATCAAGGGTTCGTCCACCGCGTTCCATGGCTGGCTCTAGTACATGATGGGTATTTCATCCCCTGCCTTTTCCAGATGCAGTCTTTTAGGTCCGAATTGGAGAAATTGTTCCCCGACCAAGAAACCGTTTTCCACCACTTGGCGAAATACCTACTGAGCCCTTCCAACGAAGCTTGGGGGCACATCACCGGATTCTACGAAGCTTACTTAGCCAAAGCAGAGGAGCGAATTGGGTACCAGATTCGAGTCTTCGAGCCTAAGAAGACCCCATTTCCGGCCGTGATGAAACAGATCATGTCCTGCACTCAGAAACACAGAATCCTGCCGCAATCCAGCGAGGTGGCCCTCCGAAACGAGACATCAAAGTCTATCTTAGTTGCATCGTTGTCGCGCAAGTACTACGAGGAGATCGATTCGATGTACGGTGAACGAAGTCACTGCGGGATTGCAGTTTACCAGGCGAGCCACGAGGGGAAGCAGCATTTTGGGGATAACTCGCACAACATGAAGGCGTGGATGGATATATATCTGTTGAGTATGAGCGATGTGTTGGTGACGAGTAGCATGTCGACATTTGGGTATGTGGCTGCAGGGATTGCAGGGGTGAGGCCATGGATTGTGATGATTCCTGATCCGTACCATCCCCGCGGGGCTGATGAACCGTCCTGTGAACGGGCAGTCAATATCGAGCCGTGTTTCCATTTCCCGCCGTGGTTTGCTTATCCTGATCAGCCGGGGACTGTTGGGCCTGTGGCTCGGTGTGAGGATGTGTCGTGGGGGCTGAAGATCGTCGGTGGATAAAACGCAACGAGGTAGAGTTTTTTGGGGTAGGTGAGAAATGGAAAATGGATAGCTTTGCCATTTTGTTGATTACAGAGGATCTAACATGTATGAAAGATTCTCTTGTACATTGCTGGTAAAATACACATTTTCTGACCAAAGAAGCTCGAAATTATTTGAAAAACAAACAATCCAATCAATAGGGAGCACGAGAATGGGCAACCCAGTTAGCTCTTGAATTCAACTTCTTACTAAAGAGAGGGACTACGATCAGTGGATTCAAAATTCAAAATAGAAATCATGTTCCCCACATAGCCTGCCAAGGGAAAGAAGACGCTGGAGATGAAAGTCCATTGGCAAGGACTTGACAGTCTGAGCGGATAATGGAAGGAAGATCCAAATGTTGTGCAAGTTTCAAAGCTTCAAGTAACGCTATAGCTTCCACTTCAAACAGGGATGTGCAAAGCAAAGTACTAGCTTTTCCATCCTAGACTTGTCCATGATCGTCAAGAACAATAACGCCATAAGCAGCCTTCTGTGAACGTTTAAGAAAGATCCATCATAGCAAATATCGATAACGAGATTGCTCGGTGGTGGAAAAGTATGATTCTGGGGTAGGTTAAGCAGGGTGCGAAGTTGAGGAGGTGTATACCGGGGATGGGGCACGAGGGCCATTATAACATCTCCTTGGATGCATTCGTACAAGTTAGAGGGGGGCAAAGGATAGTTCCTCGAAACACTTTCTCATTCCTAGTCATCCAAATGTCAAAAGGAGGAAGATAACCTGGTGAATGGAATGAGTGGGGATGGAGTCCTTCAATTGAAAAATTCAGTGGATGAAAGACAGAAGCTTGTGGGGGTGCTCCTAGTGACGGGAAGAAATGGTTCCAAGTTGGGGTTAGGGGAGCAATGTCTGTTGAAGAGCCTCATTTTTGTTACAAGGGAATTCCTAACGCATTGCCAAATAAAGAGTCTCAATTTTGGGAGGAAGATGAAGCTTCCACAACCATTTCCATCTCTCTTTTCCCCTACATCAGTGGCAAGGAAAGTCAGATCCTGAGATCTGTTACTGTCATGGAAACCCTTGTTCGTATCCCCTAATATTATTTTGGTTTGTTGAGGTGCTGAAATTGATCTATTTGTTCGTATTTGCCTATTTGATTTTACATCTTTAGTCATCTCTCTAACTGGAGCTCAAATAGGAAAATCATTGATAAATCTTCTAACATAGCTTACCATTCATTAAACGTGTTTTGTTGTTGTTATTGTTGATGTTGTGTTGAAATTGACCTTTTTGTTCGTATTTGATTTTGCATTCTTAATTATCTCTTTCTCTCGCACTACATTTAAATGGTGAAAGTGGTATCAGAACCAACGAAACCAAATGCTAAATTACTTCATTTTTTTCTTTTTCTTATTTTCCATTTCAAATGCAGAAACTTTGTAAACTCTCTAGTTTTTTAGTTCCGAATATGTAAATTGCCCTCCGCTAATTTGTAACTTAATTGGTCAAAGAGTGCATATTACTACAAATTCTTTTTTTCGATGAATGGGCGGGATTTTTATTCGTCAAATACGATCAACAACCAAGTTTACTACCTGACAACAACAAGTTAACTACTAACCAACCAAATGAGCTAACTACACTACCATCTACCACTCAACAAAGTCCTTTAGTTACTATTCTTATACCACAATACAGAACTTGAAACAGACTCTGCAATTCTGGGGTCGCCAGCTTCCTTTGCTTCCATCACCTGCTGCATCTTCCTTGTAACTTCGATAACAATCATTTGCTTGCCTCCATAAAGCCTCCTGCACCGTTCCCTCTAGATCTCACTCAACACCAGACACCAAAGCATTCTGCCTACTAAACTCTTTTTGAACCTCTGACGTGCAGCTGTTACTGCCTGCTGCATGGTTCTTGAAACTGGGAAGGACTAGGACGATGGGAACACGACAGACCAGACTCCCTGCACATACTTACACAGAAAAAAGATATGGCTTTTTGAATCAGGTTCTTGTCACAGTGAGGGCACTTCATATCAACTTCTGGATTCCAACGTCTCACCACATGAAGAGTTGTTATTCGGTCAAGCATAATCAACCATGTGATAGCTGAATTTTTAGGAATACCACTCTGCCACACTAGTTTAGACCAGCTCACAGATTCACCCTTTGGTCTGATGCTATTCCAAATCTTGCTAATCTGGAATCTAGGCAACTTCTCATCCTCCCAAAACACCCCTTGATTTGTCTTGTACATTTTCCCTGAGAATTCTGCTCTTAACTTGAGTATTTTATTCCATACCCAAGACATGCTCACTTCCCATATACTCAGAGTCCTAAGTCGATATTCCTTGATCCAAGCAATCCAAAGTGTATCTTGCTCAGCGAGAACCCTCAGATGTGACGAGCCAGACAAGCCTTATTTCAGGAATACAGATCCTTAAACCCCATGCCACCCTCAGTTTTTGGTAAAGAAACCTATTTCCAGGAGACCATAGCTTTCTTCTTCTTTTCAAAGTCACTCCAAAGGAACTGAGAGCAAAGAGATTCTATTTGCTTAATGACTTTCTTAGGCAGGAGGATGATATTCATCCAGAACTGGGTCATGCTAGCTAGGACAGACATAATCAGTTCAAGTTTCCCTGCATAAGTTAGTAGCTTAGGTTGCCACCCCATATCCTCCATGCAATTCTGTCAACCAACAACTTGCAATCTAGTGAGGAGAGTTTTCCTGCATTCAAAGGAAGACCTAAGTATCTAACAGGCAATATGCTTTCCTAGAATCCAGATTTGTTCCCTAGCGCAGCTTTTAGATTAGCATGCACCCCTGCACAAAATATTTCACTTTTACTTGGGTTACTCCTTAAACCCGACACCAGTAGAATTTTTGAAGAATCTCTGCAACCACTGAAACTCCTTCCACAGTCCCCTTTGTGAAGGTTATTTTACTACAAATTCTGTCGCACGTCATCTTAGTGATCTTTCTTGCCTTTTTGGAATTATATCATGAGTTATATTTTATTAATTATTTCATACGATACAATTACAGTGCTATCCTTCACTTTTCGCTAAGTGCAAGCGAGTGGGCATATTTGATTTAAAAAATATATATGTGATGCATATCTAATTTATAAAAAAAAACATGACATGATGCATGGACAGCGGCGGATCCAGGGGAGGGCCACACTGGGCCCGGGCCAACCCTCTTCCTCCTGGCATAAAGATTATATCCTATAATTCCAGCCCACTCATCATTTTGGGCCAATCTTTTCTGCTTTCCAAACCCAAATCCTATACCCAAGCAACCAAAAGTCCAAAATCCAATTCCCAAAAGTCCTTCCTTTCTCTTTTAATTCGACCAAAAAATTAAAGGGAGAAGGATCAATCTTCCTCCGCTAGTACGCCCTTTTCCCCAATCCCCACCCCAGCCCTTTATGTACGTCATAGGCTCATAGCAATGTTTTTTTTTAATAGGGTTATAGGTATAATATGCCCCTCTACTATGATGTTTTATCAAATATGCTCCTCTATTCTTTTTTTATATCAAACATGCCCCTGTACTTTGAAAAAATTATCAAACATGCCCTTCTGTTAAAATTCCTTTGAAAAAATCGCCAATCATGGTTGAACCGAGATTTAGACGAACCGACATCAGCAAATGGGAACGAAAATGTCAGTTTTGTCTCCCATTTTATTTCTCTGGGTCTATTCAAAGTGAAATTATTCGAATTATTTGACTATACAAAAGAACTAAAAAAAATTCTAAAAGTGAAATTATTAGGAATATTTTAGACATTTGTGCCGCCCAAACCAAAGTTCAACATTGGTTAACGTTTTTTGGATGAAAATTTAAATAAAAGGGTATGTTTGATCATTTTTACAAAGTACATGGGCATTTTTTATACAAAAAATAGTAGAAGGGCATGTTTGATAAAATGTCATAGTAGAGGGGCATATTATACCTATAACCCTTTTTAATAACTCATTCATTTCCAATTGAAGATGGACAACTGATTGATGGAACAACTCCTTGATCGAACTTGTTGGTATTTCGTAATGTTCAACTAAAAGAACATTTCTTACAACCTATGAACTCTCTTCTGACTCTTACAACATTCCTAATGCGTACACCTCACATACGCTATACGCCTGCGTTCACACTTGTGCTATTTAATTATGCATATTTGAAGATATTTCATCATGATATCTTCTCAAACACCAAATAAAAAGACGACAACGACATTATTTTCTTACTATAATTAACATTTTAATGGAAACTATAGTTATTATATTTTTTTGTTTATAATATTTAATTTTTTATGTAAATGCGGCTCAGTGTTATATTATATCCTGGATCCGCCGCTTTACATGGATGCCAACCCTGACATAAACGAGTATAATAAACCTCCTTGTATAAAAATAGTATTTTGTGGGGTTACTAAAGACAAAAGGTAAAATAATATTTTTGTGTATCCTAGTATTTTTATATATCAATAGATTTTATCAAGAATACTGCCGAACCGTCAGGCATCTGAAGAACCCTCAAAACCTAGTAACCTACAAAGGTACGAAAGAATTCCACTACTTCTACAAACCCTAAAACGGACAAGTCAAGGGGCAATTTTAATTTTATCCAAACTAAGGCATCGTAATTCCCAATGACCGAAAGCCGAAAGGCATCACCACGACTGGAACTATCCAAACGAGGCGACCAATACTTTTTGCAGTCGGGCTAAGACACTACCAGAGCACGTTCAATCCAAGCGAACACTCAAATCCTACCAAAGCCCCATTATACGTGAGAATGTAGATTATGCTCTTAAAATTCAGAATTAATTTTAATATAGAAAAGACTAATTACTATTCATTAGTGACTTTTACACTCCTTCAACTGCAAATAGAGAAAATTCAAGCATAGACGGAGGGAGGGGCCTTTGCCCTTGTCCCAGGACAGGGGTAATTTTTTGGATGGGAAAAAATAACTCACGTATGTTTGAACTGAGGATCAAACTCAACACCTACAAGTAACATAAGTATATTTTGACACTACACTACACTATTTGTTTATTTATTTATTTATTTATTTATTTATTTCATGACACTATTATTCGACAACATCTTGTTGGATATCATCATTATGTTATGGTTGATGAGACATTTGGTGGATTGAAAGAAATTGTTAAAATAACCTCGGATTATGGTGGAGACAAAAGTGCATAAGTTATATCAGTCAGGTTATTTATTTCTAAAACTAGTTTTGATTCTACCAGTTGCAACTGTAAAGGTAGAAAGAGCATTTAGATTAAGCTATATTAAAAAAGTTTCAAAGTTGAATTGACGATAAGTTTATTAAAGATTATTTAATGGAATACATTGAAAGAGGCTCACTTAAGATGGTAAACAATGAATGTATTTTGTATTTCTTTGATAATATGAAAATTCATCGTGTTATTTATGCAAACAATAATTGTATCATTCGGTTATTTATTTATTTATGAATGAATTATTTGGATATTATTAATTTTAATTTTATTTATTAAATATTTATATTATTAAAAGAGGACAGGGGTAGTTTCGGATCCTGCCTCCGCCACTGAATCCAAGTTCTTCTTTTACCCCACTCTCCATTTTATAACTTTTGTGTTTAGTTATTGTTTTCTAAATTTTCGTCCATCAATATATAAAAGTCTAACATGGGAGTTACTATTCATTAGTGGCTCTCACACTCCTTTAGGTGCAAGTGGGGAAGTTCCAAGTCCTTCTTTTACCCCACTCTCCATTCTACAACCTTTGTGTTAGTTAGTGTTCACTAGGTTTTTGTCTATGACTTTTTGCGCAAATCATCGCTTTTGTGTTTTTATTATTGTTCGCTAGATTTTCGTTTGTGCCTTTTTGCACAAATCATTGCCTTTACCTACCATTTTGCAGCCCACCACGAAATACTTTCGGCGGAATCCTAAGTTGTTCGCCACTACCATTTCCCAATGCCGCTACCGCGAGTTTTGTATCGGGGCCGATTTTAACCCTCTTTAGTGTTTTTTCTTTATTTTTTTCCTTTTTGCTGAGTAACCCAAACACATGGGTATCCTACCTTGAACATAAATCATCGCCTTTGCCCACCATTTTGCAGCCCATCTCGAAATAATGTCAGTGGAATCCTAAGTTATTCTCCACCACTGTTTCCCAAGGCCGCTACCACGAGTTTTGTATCTGGACCGAGTTTCGTCCTATTTAGTGTTTTTTTCTTGCTTTTTTCCCTTTTTGTTGAGCGTGATCACAATTGAACCCAAACACATGGGTATCCTAACTTGAATACAAATCATCGCTTTTGCGTTTAGTTATTGTTCGCTAGGTTTTCATCTATGGCTTTTTGCACAAATCATCGCTTTTGCCCACCATTTTGCAGCCAATGGAAGTTACTATTCATTAATGGCTCTCACTCTTAGGGATGGCAACAAAAATCGAACCCACGGGTACCCTACCCGACCCAACCCGGTCAATGCGGGTAAAACCCGCGTTGACGAGTTTGGATTAAACTCGTACACTATTAACTGAGTTAGGTTGGGTTTGGCTTTAGGGGTACCAGACCCATGGATACCCGCTCATACTTATTTCGTCGCCCTAATCTCCCCAAACTCTACCCTAATTCTAATTTCCTTCAATGTAACTCTCACTACACTTATTCCTTGTGATTTTATTTAGTTTAATTGTGATATGTTTGAATTTTCTAGAATGATGTTTTATGTATGGATAATTTGTATGGGGAAATTGATGTTTGAATTTTATTTTGATAGGAATTTGTTATTGTAAATTTTTTACCACAAAAACCCATGGATACCCATGAACATTCAGATACCTAGCGGGTTGGTTGGGTTTGAGTTTTCCAAACCCAGTAGGTTTTACCCCAGGTTTATTTGATGGATAAACCCATGGGTTTGGATTTGGGTTTGGTAAAAATCCAACCCAACCCGACCCATTGCCATCCTTACTCACACTCCTCCAAGTGCAAGTGGGGAAGTTCCAAGTCCTTCTTTTACCCCCTCTCCATTCTACAACCTTTGTGTTTAGTTATTGTTCACTAGGTTTTTGTCTATGGCTTTTTGCATAAATCATTGCCTTTGTGTTTTGTTATTGTTGGTAGGTTTTCGTCTGTGGATTTTTGCACAAATAGGCTCCTTTTTGTTTAGTTATTGTTCGCTAGGTTTTTGCCTATCGCTTTTTGCACAAATCATCTCCTTTGCCTAATATTTTGTAGCCCATCTCGAAATACGGTCGATGGGATCCTAAGTTGTTCTCCACTACCATTTCTCAATGACGTTACCAAGATTTTTGTATCGGGACCGAGTTTCATCCTCTTTAGTGTTTTTTTTGTTTCTTTCTTTTTTCTCCTTTTTGTTGAGTAACCCAAACACATGGGTATCCTACCTTGAACATAAATCATCACCTTTGCCCACCATTTTGCAACTCATCTCTAAATACTGTCTGCGGAATCCTAAGTTGTTCCCCACCACTGTTTCCCAAGGTCTCTACCACGAGTTTTATATCTAGACCGAGTTTCATCCTATTGAGTGTTTTTTTCTTTCTTTCTTTTTCCCTTTTTGTTGAGAATGATCATAATTGAATCCAAACACATGTGTATTCTAACTTGAACACAAATCATCGTTTTTGCTCGTCATTTTGCAGCCCATCCTGAAATACTGTCGGCGGAATCCTAAGTTTATCCCCACCATCGTTTTCCAAGGTCGCTACCACGATTGTATCGGGACCGAGTTTCATCCTCTTTAGTGTTTTTTCTTTCTCTTTTTCCTTTTTGTTGAGCCTGATCACAATCGAACCCAATGGCCCTACCAAAAATCCATACCATATCTAATCCAAGTTTCATTCGCTTTAGTTTTTTTTTTCATTCACTTTTTCCTTTTTGTTGAGCATGATCACAATTGAACCCCAAGATATGGGTATCCAACCTGATTCAATATGGTCAAAGCGATTTGAAACAGACTTTAGAAATTATAAATTTCTCTTTTTTTCTTCTTATGCTTGGGAAGACAATTGAATCTGAATCTAAGGTTTTGACGAGTGTTGTATTGTGAGCAAGCTTTATCCGCTTTTGTAGTTGACAAGTTGGACCAAGTGTTAATTTGTTAAAAAATTGTTCAAAGTGATTTGAACACATTGTTTACCACTTTTAGATCGAAAGCGAGTTTTGTACCCTTCAATGTTTTTTATTTCTCAATTTTCTTTTCGTCGAGAATGACCATTGAACTCTAACCCATTGTTGACGCATTTCGTATCGAGAGAGAATTTTATATGCTTTTATAATTGTCAGGCTGGGTAAATTGTGAATTTGTTAAAATTGGGTCGACTTGATCAAAGCAAGTTGAACGTAGTATTGAGAGTTTGGGATCATGAGTGAATTTTATCCGCTTTAGTATTTTTTTATATTTTTACTTTTGGTTGAGAATGAAAATTGAGTCCAAACACATGGGTATATAACCTAATTCGACCCGACCAAAGCGACTTGAACCCGATTTTATAGGTTTTCGGCGGGAGCGAGTTTTAATAGTTTTCGTAATTGGCGTGTTGTGTCAGGTGTGAATTTGTCCAAAACTCGGTCCAATCAGGTCAAAGTGAGCTGAACTTGGTATCTACAAGTTTTGAGTCGATAGCGAGTTTTAGCTTTAGTGTTTTTCATTTCGCTTTTTTCCTTTTGTTTGAGAAAGACAATTGAACTCAAATCCATGGGTACCCAACCTAATTTGACTCGATCAATGCGAGTTGAACCTACTCAAACCTTCAATCAGTCCAAAAATTTCATAAAGGAGAACCATGATTACCTCAAACCCGAAAAAAGGCAAAAAGAGTACGACTATGTTTGGCCCGAATTTTAGAAGTTTTATATTTCAAAAGTTGAAGCGGAAGCTCTGATTTGAAAATACAAAATCGTCCTTGCCATATATTATTCTTTTTTCTAGAAAATATATATTTCTTTCATTTATATCATTATAAAAAAATAAAGGTTTAATTCACCTGCATATCCATAACTTTCACAATTTTGACAATTATAGCCACTTTTTGAAAAATACACAGATATAGCCAATTCCGTTCAATTCTTTGACGGTCCACTTAACCCACTGACTGGACTAACGATAGTAGTTAGTGTGACTTGTTTTATTTAACGTCATTGCCAGGTTGAAAACATCCATATTTTTTTATTTAATTAATAAATTAAATAATAAGACAAACAGAGCAAAATGCCACTTTACCTTTTTTACCCACCTCATGTTCTCTCCTTCTTCCGTCGAACCCTCCACCTTCAGCCGACCACCCATCCATCTTCTTCCTCTTCTTCTTCTCCGCCATTGGAAGGGCACTCGACCACTGCAGGTGCAAAAGCCCTATTTTCGAGGCTAGTCGCCTCCTTTCTCCATCGAACAACTCCTCTTTATCTCTCCAAATGGATAGCAAGAATAAAAAATTTCAGATTCCAAAATCACTAACCGCGTATCCCAAATCCAATCAATGCTACTTGCTTGCCCCGCTCACTCTTCCGACGAGGAGTTTCAACTTCTTCCCTCGACCTCCACTGTCTCCGCGGCTCCATGGCAGCGATCCTCTCCACCCTCCAACACTCCTCCTCCCCAGAAAATATCCACTTCCACTTCATCTTCACCCTGCCTTCCCTCCACAAAACCATCCTCCGCTCCGTCCCTTACCTACGTTGCCAGCTCCACATCTTCGCTCCTTCCCCAATCCAGGGCCTAATCTTTACCTCAATCGGACATGCACTCGATTCCTCTCTCAACTACGCCCGCAATCACCTCCTGACGCTGCTCCCCAACTGCTTAACAAATGTCCTCTACCTCGACTCCGACCTCATTCTTGTCGACGACTGATAACGATGTATTTGCACATGTTTGCACCCTTAGTTCTTATCCGTTTGCGGCTCGTAGTCGTGTATTTTTGGTCCATTTTACGCTGGGTTGTGCTACTTTGTCATATTTCAGGTCCCAGACGTCGAAGGAAAGGCTAAGCACGAGATTCGAGGCGTTTGGAGGTCATTCGGTCGAGCTGGGAGCAAAACACGGGCAGGAGGCCTGAAGAACACGACCGTGTACACAAACGAGCAAGCCACTTGGGTATGAAGAACCCTAGTTCCATGTGTTAGGAATCTTGATTGTAATTACGTTTGGATTGTGATATTGCTTGATTATAATCGGTTGAAGTGTTTTGATTGAGTCAATTGAAGTCTTATCATCTTTTATTGATTTCTGCTGCAACCTGAGATAGATAGAATCTGATTAGGTTGTTAGAGCTTCTTCAATCGGTAGTAGTGAATCGATTATACGAGAGTTAGTCGATTCACTGCTTTGTACTGGAATCTAATTCCAGTAGTGGAGTTCTGTGTTCATTGCCTCAGCGTTCTATCCCGGTGAAGACTAGTCGTCTGCTGGGAGTTTGACTGAGAGGGCTTGGTCAGCTTAAGAGATTCCAAGCTACTGTCGAATATTCCGCAGTATAATTAGCAGTAAGGCAACCAAAAGTAATTACAACTGTGACCTAACTAAGGAGCTAGGGGGACTCATTCCCGAGTGACTCTTCCCTTGCTTTAGAAAACCGAATCATTTCCTGCTTTCTTACTGCTTTTAATTAAAATCACAAACACTCAACTTAGTTTGCTAGATAACATTTCCCATTCAACACCCTCATGTACCAGCGAATAACTTTGAGGTGAGCACCTTTGTCATCACCATGCTGCACGGTTTGGTGGTATTCCGTGGCAAGGAGGGGGAGTGCCCCCGATCACACCTAAGGCGGTTCCACGAGCTCATCGATGGGATCAAGATCAATGGGGTCCCAGCCGATGCTATCCAGCTGAGGTACTTTCCATTTACTCTGGAGGGGCAAGCCAAGGAGTGGCTAGACACTCGACCTCCAGACTCGATCACCACGTTCGCCAACTTGGTGGACAAGTTCCTCACTCGCTACCATCCTCCGTCCAAGACGGCGGACCTGCAGAAGCAAATTACCCACTTTGCTCAAGACGAAGATGAGACCATTCGGGATGCTTGGGAGAGATACAACATTCTCTTTCTCAAGTGTCCCAACCATGGTTTTACTGACGCCTTCAAGGTGGGCACCTTCTACCATGCCCTTTCCTGAAGGACAAGCAGCAGATTGACTCGGTCTGTGGCAGGAATATGCTCACCAAAACACCGCCACAGCTGAATCAACTTTTAGAGGAGATGACAGAGCAGGGCTGTGATTTGGGAACTGCGAGGAGATCGAGACGAGCACCAGGGGGTGTGCATGCTGTAGCCACCCAGTAATCTGATTTGGTGCAGGTGGTATCGAAACTGGTTTCAGCCATCGATCGTTCTGGGATGATTTCAGGTACAAGACAGCAGCAGGCGATGCATTTCCAGTGGTGTGAGAGCTCCCATCACACTGTGGAGGATTGTCAGGCGATGAGGGAGTCGTCTACTCCCCAGGAGCAGGTGGACTTCATCGGCAATGCAGTCGCTTCGACCCCTACAACAACACTTACAATGAGGGGTGGCGCCAGCATCCCAACTTCTCCTGGGTTGGGGAAAATTCTAGACCACCAGTCTCCCAGGGACCACATGGCTTCCAGAGGCCTCCTTACCCGCCCAGGCAAGGGAAATTTCAGCAGCCGCAGCAGCCTCTCTACCCGCCCAGAAAGGGGCCAATTCCACCTAAGTCACAGGTGCGGCCATTTCATAAGACAGGGGAAGCACCCGCAACCCCAGTACAGAGTGACCCGATGGCGGAATTGCGAGATCTGGTTGGTTCTCTGGCCACCTCCAGTGCAAACAAGTTCAATAATATCGAGCAGTTCATGGAGAAAGCTTTGGGTAAATTCTTGGAGCTAGAAGCTGGCCAGAGAAACACGCAGGCTGTGCTGCGGGACATCTAGACCTAGCTTGGGAGTGTGGCCTAGGCTGTAGCTCAGAGGAATCCTGGTACTCTACCCGGTCAGACCATCCCTCATCCACAGGACCCAAATGAGCACTTCAAGGCCATCACTACCAGGAGTGGCAAGATGACTGCTGATCCACCTGTTCGGGCACAAAAGAGAGAGACCCCTGCTTCAGCACTTCCAGCTAATGAAGAGGAAATGGAGAAGGAGGTTGAGGTTCCTGTTCCTAAACCGCAACCAGTGATGAAGGAGTATGTACCACAACTTCCCTTTCCTACTCGGTTGCACAAAGACCGACTGGAGACTGAGTTTGCCAAGTTCATGGCAATGCTGACGCATGTAAACATAAGCATGCCCTTCGTGGAGGCATTATCGAAGATCCCCAGGTATCTCAAGTTCATGAAAGATCTCCTCACCAACAAGAGGAAGCTTGGGGAGCTGTCAACGGTGATGCTCAACGAGGAGTGTTCTGCCATCCTGCAGAACAAGCCACCAGAGAAGCGAAAAGACCCAGGGAGTTTTACTATCCCTTGCATGATTGGTAGTTTGCATATAGGGAAGTCCTTGGAGGATTTAGGCGCTAGCATAAATGTCATGCCATATAAACTGTTTAAAAAGCTAGGCCTAGGTGAACCCGGTGATACTAGAATGAGCATTCAACTTGCTGATAGATCCATTGTGCATCCTAGGGGCATTGCAGAGGAATTGATACTCGTAGTAGGGTCATTCTCATATCCTGTTGATTTTGTGATTTTGGACATAAATGAGGATGTGGATGTGCCTTTAATATTGGGTAGACCTTTTCTCGCCACCGCCAAGGCGCTCATTGATGTGAATGATGGGAAATTGATTTTGCCAGCTGGGGGTGAACAAATTACCTTCTCTGTTTCTGATAATATGAAACACATTTTACCAAAAAAAAATATGAAACACTCCCAGCTCCATGATGATCTAGACTACTGTGATGTTGTTGCTGATTTTGAGACCGCACTCGCCATCACGAGTGCGGGTACTGACGATTTCCTCGAGCGTTGTCTGTTGCTAGGGGAACATGCATCACAGGATGTGCAGCTGGAGGAGCAGCTCGCGGAGCTAGACGAGGCCACGATCGAGGGGCGAGAGATACCATTCAAGCCGATCCCTATCTCGCCCCGGATCGCTACATCATTGGAGGAGCCACCAGAGCTGGAGCTTAAACCCCTCCCCTCTCACCTAGAGTATGCATTTCTCCAGGAGGGGAATAAGCTCCCAATCATTATCAGCTCGGATCTGACACCCAAGCAGAAGAGCAGGCTGGTGGCTCTGCTGCAGAAGTATGCCCGGGCCATGGCATGGAAGATCACAGATATCAGAGGCATTAGCCCATCCTTCTGATCCCACAGAATTTTGATGGAGGATGAGGTTAAGCCAGTCAGGCAGCCACAACAGAGATTGTCTCCCAACTTGGAGGCAGTGGTCCGGGCATAGATTGTGAAGCTAATGGATGCAGGGATCATCTTTGCTATATCTGATAGCAAGTGGGTCAGCCCCACTCAGGTGGTCCCGAAGAAAGGCGGGATGACTGTGGTCCTGAATGAGAAGAAAAAGCTGATCCCGATGCGGATCAAGACCGGCTGGAGAGTCTGCATCGATTACCGGCGCCTGAACGATGCCACCAGGAAAGACCATTTTCCCCTTCCCTTCATTGATCAGATGCTGGAGAGGTTGGCTGGCCATGAGTTTTATTGCTTCTTGGATGGCATGTCTGGTTATTTCCAGATTCCTATCGCACCAGAGGATCAGGCGAAGACCACATTCACTTGCCCAAAGGTACTTTTGCTTACCGGAGGATTCCATTCGGGCTGTGTAATGCACCGGCGGCCTTCCAGAGATGCATGTTGGCGATCTTCGACCGACTGGTCAGAAAGATCATGGAAGTCTTCATGGACGACTTCTCGGTTTATGGAGACTCCTTCACTCATTGTCTCCATAACCTGGAACTCGTTCTGAAGAGGTGCGAGGAGACTAATCTAGCACTCAGCTAGGAGAAGTGCCATTTTATGGTCCGTGAGGGGATTGTGCTCGAGCACAAGATTTCCAAGCAGGGGATTGAGGTGGATCGCGCGAAGATTGAGACGATCAGTTAGCTACCTCCTCCCATTTCTGTGAAGTGGATTCGCAGCTTCCTGGGTCATGCAGGCTTCTACCGACGCTTCATCAAAGATTTCTCGAAGATTTCCCTGCCTCTGACCAAGCTGCTGGAGAAGGATGCACCATTCCAGTTTACTCCTGAGTGCACAGCGGCATTCGAGACGTTGAAGGAGAAGCTTACCCATGCGATGCGAGTGACTATGCAGTCGGAGCCGTTCTGGATCAGAGACGCGGGAAGCACTTCCAGCCCATCTACTACGCGTCGAAGACCTTGAACGACGCACATGAGAATTACACCACCACTGAGAAAGAGCTCCTCGCTGTGGTGTATGCATTCGATAAGTTCCAACCATATCTGGTGCTCTCCCATGTGGTGGTCTACACAGATCACTCGGCGATTCGCTACCTGATGAGCAAGGCTGATGCAAAGCCTAGGCTCATCCGCTGGATCCTGCTTCTGCAGGAATTTGATATAGAGATCCGGGACAAGAAGGGAGCCGAGAATGTTGCTGCAGATCATCTTTTACGGTTGGAAGCCCCTCCGGTGGACAACTTTGTGGAGGAGATCGATGACTCTTTCCCGGGTAAGCGATTGCTGGCGACGACATTGGTGGATAGCGTGGACCCTTGGTATTCTGACTTTGCCAATTATCTGGTGGGCAAACAGTTACAAAAGGGGATGGCCACTCATGCAAAGCGCAAGTTCTTCTCCGACCTAAAGCATTACTTCTGGGAGGATCCTTACCTCTTCAGGATCGGAGCAGATGGCATGACCCGGCGCTGTGTCATGGAGCACGAGATGGGAGACATCCTGTCTCAATGCCACGAGGGACCTACTCGAGGTCACCATGGAGGAAATCGCACGACGCGGAATGTGCTACAGTCGGGCTTCTATTGGCCCTCGCTCTTCAAGGATGCAGACACCTTCGCACGACAGTGCGACCGCTGCCAAAAGTCAGGTAACATTTCTTCCCGAGATGAGATGCCGCAATATATTTCTGTCAATTGTGAAATTTTTGATGTTTGGGGTATCGATTTCATGGGCCCATTCCCTCCATCCTTTGGCAATCTGTACATACTGGTTGCAGTGAACTACGTCTCGAGGTGGGCAGAAGCTCAAGCCATGCCCACCAATGATGCAAGACGGGTATGCTCATTTTTGAAGCAGTTGTTCTCCTGGTTCGGGACACCTCGCCCATCATTAGCGATAGAGGAACCCATTTTCAAGGGAAATTCACTAAACTCCTCTCTCGCTATGGTGTTAAGCATTAGGTGTCGGTGGCTTACCATCCTCATTCAAATGGGCAAGCCGAGCTGACGAACCGGGAGCTTAAACGAATAATTGAAAAGACGGTAGATCAATCCCGCAAGGATTGGTCCACCAAGCTCGATGATGCTCTTTGGGCATATATGAAGGCCTATAAAAACTCGATTGACACTCCCCCCTATAGGCTTGTCTATGGGAAGACATGTCATTTGCCAGTAGAGCTAGAGCACAAGGCCTTCTGGGCCCTTAAGCTGCTAAACCTGGATTTGAGTGTTGCAGGTCCTGAACGTAAGTTGCAGTTGCTGGAGTTGGGGGAATGGCGTTACCACGCCTACAAGAACACCCTGCTCTACAAAGAGCGAACCAAGCGTCTCCACGATGCTCGGTTGAGGGGCCCGAAGGAGTTTCAGGTAAGTGATCGTGTTCTGATCTTCAATGCACGCCTGAAACTCTTCCCGGGCAAGCTACGTTCGAGGTGGTCGGGACCCTTCACGGTCACCCAAGTATTCCCGCACGGGGCGGTGGAGATTAGCAATGCTAAAACTGAGCCATTCAAGGTGAATGGCCACCTCCTAAAGTTGTACTAGGAGGTGCTGTCAAGGCTGCAGAGCTGCTGATCAAGCTCGAGGACCCTTAGTTCCTCTACTGGCGTCCAACTAAAAGACGGTAAAGAAGCGCTTGTCTACCCTTTTTCCTTTTCATTTTTGTAGGTTTTTGAGTCTTTGAGTCTGTCTGGAAAGTATTTCGTGCCTTGGGCGGTTTATTTTAATCTGTGACTAGGTATTTTTCGAGCCGGGGCACGATCGAGTTTTAGTGGTTTGAAATTGTGATTTTGAAAAAATGCAGAGGTGGGCTCGACATAAAAAACATAGGCGCCAGGGGAGAAAAACACGGATGTGTTTCCTCCTCTGCCCGCCCGTGTTTTAGCCTGTTGAAGATTGCCTCTCGGCATAAAAAACACTGGCGGAGGGGTCCAAAAATACGGCCGTGTATTGGACCCAACCCGCCCGTGTTTTCAACAGGGGGAGGCACGCTCTCGGCCTAAAAAACACGGCCGCGGAGCACGGGAAACACGACTGTGTTTCCGCCGGCCCGTGTTTTAATGGCCCCCCTATAAAAATTGATTTTTGGCCTCCCCACCCCTCATATTCATTTTTTCAAACATCCAACCCCCCCCCCCCCCTCCCCGGCAGGAAAATCGGATTTCCTCTCTTCTTCACCGATTTTTCGGCCACAACTCCCTCTCCCGACCTCCAAATCACAAACTGCGACCGCCCCTACCCTCCTGGCGCCGAGGAGCACAATCCCTAGAGGTTTGGGCTTGTTTGGAGGAGGTTGGGTCGCCGGCGGCGAGTTCTCCGGCGAGTCTTCCGACGACTTTGGAGTGTTTTTTCCCCCTTTTCTTCACCTGCCTTGTGGTATCTCCTTGCGTCTCCCGGTGTGTTTTCATGGTCTCTTATTTTATTTGTGGAGAATTGATACCTAGAGTTAGGTGAAGAATTTGGGATTGTGGCATGCTTTGAGAATAATTTGGTAGCCCGATGGCGCTCTGTGCTTGTTGTATTTTTATCCTAGGATTTCATTTCCTCGGCCTACCATTTGCATGTTAGAATTGTATGCACGCTTGTGTGGCCTATGTGTGGTGAATGGTCGATTAGTGGATATTTGGGATCGGATTTTGTGTTTGTTCCATTGGGGGACTAGTCCACTGCCCAAATCGCTCGATTTGAGGGCCCTAGTGTGTTTGTTTGTGTGATTCTCGTTGTGATTGGTATGCTTGTTTCACCGGGAGCCTAGTCCATTGTCCATATCTTTCGATGTGAGGGCTCCCGGTGTGTTTTTCGGCTAACATTGACCATGTTCGCTTGTGTGCCATTTGTACATCCTTTTGCTTTTCAGGACCATGGAGGCCCACCTCGACCAATTGAGCATCACACAACGCCACCTTCTAGGGACCATCCATACCCGCCATATCGCCGAGCACCTGCATTTCGATTTTGGGGTGTTCGAGGCGCTTCATGCCCGACCGCAGATGGAGGCCGCTGTTCGCGCCTATGGTTGGCGACGCCTTCTCTACCTCGCTGAGCCGACCGACCAGGAGCTCGTCTGGGAGTTCTAAGCCTCCTTCTCCCACTCCCAGAGGAGGTCGGCCGACCATGCTGATGCGGTACATTTCACACTCGGCGGGGTGGAGCACTCCATCAGTTACTGGGAGTTGGCCACTACATTTCGGCTCAACTCCCCTCACCCCAGCGACCGCCCCTTGATCGTGGAAGTGACCGATCCCACCAACTTTGGTGACCAGGCCTACTTTGAGCGCATCTGCTTACCGGACTATGCGGATGAGTGGTACATCGACAGCCAGACGCGGGCCACTCTCCTCCGTCCGAAGTGGCGGATCCTCAACCACCTGCTCACCCAGTCCTACACTCCCAACCGGGGCTCGGCCAACCGGGTCACCCTCCGGACCCTGTACTTCATGCACGTGATGGGTCGCTCTGAGGATACTATCGAGCTGGGCTTTATGCTCGCCTGGACATTCACCAAGGCCTGCGCCAGCCAGGATCACCACCTTGTCTGTGGCCCGGTGATCACCGCCCTGGCCCGCTACTACGGGGTCGACACCACTGGGATATACTTGGTCCGAGCACCGACCCATTCAGTGAGGCCAACCTCCGACATCAGAACATGCTTGCGCGTGAGGGGCGTTTGGCATGGATTGCGGGTCTCCCTCGGCCACCTACACCTGAACCTGCCGGGGACGATCAGCAGAGTCGAGCGCTGCTGGGGGGCGACGGGTTCCCCGCCATACTGTTCGTCGTGCCCAGGCCCCCGCGAGCCCCTCCACTGATCCCGGATCTTCCACTCCCGGGGTCTCCATTACTGACCAGTTGACGGCCATTGCTCAGCAGAACGAGCGCATTCTGGACGGCCAGGAGAGCATTAACACCCGACTAGCACTACATCATTGAGCGGGACCGCGACCGTCGTCTTATGTCCGACCAGCACTACATCATGTCTTACCTGGGGCTGGACCCGAACTCAGTCTACTACCCCTTCGTGCAGTCACCGGGGTATGAGGACGAGTACCCTCCACCCAACAACGATGGTGGCGATGCGTTCTAGTGGCGAGTGGCTGGTTCTGCACTTCATTTCTTTTCCAGACTGAGACTTCATGTTTTTGTTGTTTTTTCTGTTTTGTTCTTTTGGATTGTAGACATGGAACTCTGGTTGTTTCACCCAGTGTGTGTCTTTTGATGACTTTAGCTCTCTGCCTTGGACTGGTCCCCTTCCAGTCCCCTGCTATTGACTGGTCTGCCTTCCAGTCCCCGTTCCTGATCTCATTTCACGGTAACATCGCTCCCCTTCCTTCTGCTCCATTGAGGACACTGTCGCATTTAAGTGTGGGGGGGTTCTTTGTATTCATTGGAACATATATATATATATCTATGCTTGGAGCCTAGTCCGCTGTCCAAATCTCGAGATTTGAGGGCTCCAAGTATTGCTATTTGCTTGATCGTATTGGCACTCTGGATTTGATTGGTGAATCGAATGACTTTCGAATTAATGCATGACAACTTGATTGTAACTAGGACACCATATAATGATGAGTGAGACGTGCAGTAGAATCGTGTAGGGGTTCAGTTTTTCAACTGTTTGCTTACCAACTGTGACTTGGATTGATCACTTGCTCTTGACAGTCATTTATGCATCTAGTTCAAGGAATCAGAATGAGAGATAGAGCATATAGGTAGCCATGTGAGATTTGAGCCTGCTCGTTTCTTTCCTATGCGATAGTTCCCACTTCCATGATGTGTAGAATTCACGTTGCCATTAGCTAAGATGATAGAGGCATAAGATTAGCCCACGACCAAATTGACTGTCCAGGTGTGTCATACCCCCTAATCAGCCCTTTGAGCCGTGTACTTTTCTTCCTTTCAGTCTACAATGGAAAATCACCCTTTTGCATCTTTTAGAAGGTTCCACAGAGTGGTTTTTGCATGTTCTCTGCTGTTTCTGCTAAATTTAATGTGAGGGTTGGAGGTAATGCTTAAAACACGGGCATGTGTTTGAAAAATGTGCAGAGATGGTGGTTCTCTCAAGAAAGAAAATGAACAAAGAAAAAAATGAATGAAAGCAAAAGAGAGCCACTACCCAAAATTATGAATCATGCTCGTTAAGTAGTGTTTCTTAGCAGTCTGGCTTGGAAATATTAGCATTTATGTGACCTCCTTCGCTCTTGTGCTCTAAAGAATTTGAGTAATGCAGAATAGCAGAAAGGAAGTTACTGGTTTGTTTGACTTTGATTGTGTTGGGTTTGGAACTGTGGAACCTTGTGCTATGAATACTTCCACCACCTAAAAGGCTTTTTTTCCCCATGTCCAAGACCCTAGCCAGTCATTTGAACCTGTGTCTAAGACCTCCGGATTAGTTAGTGGTGACACCCGATATGTGAACTCTAACATTTAGAGGCTGCCGTCATGGTGAAGAGACGTTAGGAATTGAGAGTATGAGTATGCACATCTTGCATGCAAATTCTGTCCTGGCCCCACTGGTCGAGAGTGAGCGATTTATTTCCTCATATTTTCTACACTTTTTACCCCGGTGAGGACCTAGATTGCTCGGTCTTAATTCTGTTATCTTTAGCTTTGTGCATGAAGTGACTGTCTTGAATAAGTGGTTAAGTCAAGTCTATGTTGGTTGGTGAACAGAAGGGAGACTCTTCCTTTGCTCGACTTTGCTGCACTCGAATGTCATCTGTGGTGGTTGTCTAGGTTGTCTTTGAGGTTGTCCATGTGTTAATGATCAAAAGCCAGTATGATTCACGTGTTTTGTGCCGATATGATATGTCCCTAAAGCCTGCTTGATTAAAACGTTTTGAGCTTACCTTGTGTCTGACTTGGTTTGCTTGGGGACAAGCAAATGGTTAAGTGTGGGGGAATTTGATAACGATGTATTAGCACATGCTTGCACCCTTAGTTCTTATCCGTTTGCGGCTCGTAGTCGTGTATTTTTTGGTCTGTTTAACGCTGGGTTGTGCTACTTTGTCATATTTCAGGTCCCAAACGTCGAAGGAAATGCTAAGCACGAGATTCGAGGCTTTTGGAGGTCATTCGATCGAGCTGGGAGCAAAACACGGGTAGGAGGCCTGAAGAACACAGTCGTGTACACAAACGAACACGCTAGTGTTTTTATGTGTGAGAGCTGAACTGATGGAAAAGCAAAACACGGGCTTGCCTAAAGAAGAACACGGTCGTGTCCCAGACCGTGTTTTGTATGTCGAGGCTTGATTGAAGAGAGCTCCTGCGATGTCTAAAACACAGGCGGATGTGAAGCAAAACACGGTCGTGTCCATCTTTAGGCACGACCGTGCTTTGGCTGACGCGGATGTGTTTTTAACACGTGGCAAGGGCACGGACGGGAAAAAGTAAAACACGGTCGTGCCCTCGACCGTGTTTTGCCCAGAATCTGGTTTTTGAGGCAGATTCAAGCCAAAGGAGAGGGAGTCGAGTTTTTGGAGAAAAAATAGAGTTTTAGAGAGAGAATCCCGCTTTCTTACTGCTTTTAATTAAAATCACAAACACTCAACTTAGTTTGCTAGATAACATATATTCATGGAGTAGGCAGTAGATCTAGACCCCAGGTTGACAATTAGAGCTTGCCTGTTACTGCATTTCCGGATTGCGATTACACTTGGTCGCAGTTCGGTGTTGTGTTTTAGCGTGTCAACGACGTCGCCGACCTCGCTGCCACCCCTCTCCTTGAAAAACCCCCCGTCGCGTTGGAGTACTGCAACGCCAATTTCACCATTTACTTCACCCCGACCTTCTGGTCGAACTCGTCCCTGTCGCTCACTTTCACGGGGAGGAACGCCTGCTACTTCAACATGGGTGTGATGGTGATCGATCTGGTGCGGTGGAGGATCGGTGGGCACACGAGGAGGATCGTGGAGTGGATGGAGCTCTAGAAGAGGATGAGGATCTACGAGCTGGGTTCCCTGCCGCCTTTCCTGCTCGTTTTTGCAGGGGAGATTGCGTTGGTGGATCACCGGAGGAACGAGCACGGACTGGGAGGGGACAATTACTGGGGGCTGTGCCAAGATTTGCATCCGGGTCCGGTGAGCTTGTTTCATTGGAGCGGGAAGGGGAAGTCATGGGCGAGGATCGATTCGGGCCGACCGTGGTTGTTGTAGAAGAAGGACTAGATCTGGAAAAGGAAAGCCACAATTGAGCGCTGGCACAGTGGCGAGCGGGTTATGAATGGGCCCATTCAGATCCTCTCCCAATTTCTTTGGCGAAGAGGGGTCGTTCTCCCTTCGATATGAATTTGACGGCGATGGTGGTAGTAGCAGAGGAAGAAATCAAAGCTCTGGAGAGGAGATGAAGTGAACGGTGGACCCCACGGATCTAGCACTCTTCAACAAATAATGGACTTATGTTAAATCCATCAACCTTGGGATTTGGGTACCAAATCCATGACCCAAATCCTACAAGCAAACGACCCCTAAGTTCGACATCCAACAAATCCGTCTCATGATGCACCCTCCATATGATTCACAGAAATTGGAAACTCAATCGGGGGAGAATAGGGAAACGGGTCAGGTCAGTAACCTTATGGTGAGTAATCATGAGTAACCCGTCCACATCAGCATGACATCATCATCCTTTCTCTCATGGAAAGCCTTTAATTTTCCCCTCCTTAATCTTTGACGGACGATTTCTCACTCGTTTTAAGTAGATTTTTTTTTTTTGCACAGTTAGAACAGGTTAATTGTGCTCTTCAAAATGATATCCACTTTGATATATTTTTCGAACAAAAAAAAATTGAGCCCTTTTTTACCCGTCTATACCATATGGTATTGAGTGGTATTGAAATAAGAGCATACCTATGGTTTAAAAAGGGTACCATGGTGGTATGACACAAACCAAAACTGTAGGATGGTTGAATACATGATAGTAGAAGTATATTAATTGTCATTTACGACTTTTAACATTGTATACCATAAGATACCACCCTGTACCGGGTGGTATTGTATGGTATTGTGTGTATTTTTTGGTCCTGTAATTTGTTCACCCAGAAATTTGTAGATCCAATAGATCATGATGAACTCGTCCCTGTTGTGCAAACGTGTTCAAAAACGAATTAAAAACGAAGAAGAGACCATATGGTATGCAGTCAATTAAGAAAGGTAGGGAAAATAAAAATGATCATTAATTCTCCATCCTTAAATCTGAATTTTTTAAATGGTCCAGATTTTATTATTGATGGGTCTTGAGCCGGAGAATTTTTGAGAACCAAGAAGTCATTGCCGGCGAAGAAACTGTCCCTAGTATAGCTACAAATTAATAAACCAAAACAATTTGGCAACTCCAACGAGGATTCACAAAAGAGTTCGTATGGAACACTTCATGTGAACACTACAAATTCTGAGACAAATGGGGAGAAGTCCAATTTAACTTCATCAGATAATGGGGAGAAGTTCAGTGGAAGTCACCACCTCCTCCTACAAGTTCACAGCAATGGCGGTAACTGCTCTCTCTGCCATGTCCATCTTAATCATAGCCTGCATCATCATATTCCCAACCCCATTTTCCAATCTTACCCAGAAATTCTTCTTCCCCATCCAAGATAATAAGAACTCTTCCTCTGTACAAGAACCACCACTAGATCAATCCTGTATCAGCAGGTCGCAGAAGGCCGCTTACCACAAATCTCCATCCCCTGTTCCATCTCCTTACTTCCTCTCCAAGCTCAGTGACTATGAACGTCGTCACAAAAACTGCGAGCCTTTCTCTGAACCCTTCAACAAAACGTTACAAGTGCTGGTCACCGGGAAGAATGTTCCCAGCAATGAAACCGATTCCGATCCCTGCAGATACGTAGTCTACACAGTTAACTTACATGGCCTAGGAAACAGAATGCTGGGCCTTTCCTCTGCTTTCCTCTATGCTCTGCTCACGAATCGTACCGTTCTAGTCGATTTCAGACCCGACATGGCCAGCCTCTTCTGCGAGCCCTTTCAGAATTCCACCTGGTTTTTGCCTGATGATTTCCCCTTCAGGAATGAGTTCTACACCGCTCAATTCCGCCAAGCTCATAGCTTCGGCGACTTCCTGATGAGACACAACAATGTTACACAATTGGCTACACCACCATCATTTCTCCATCTCTATCTCTCCTTCAATTACAACAATCGCGACAAGCTTTTTTTCGAGGACGAGAACCAGCAATTTCTCCAGGGAGTCCCCTGGCTCACTCTGAGATCGGATGAGTATTTCATCCCTTACCTTTACCTGATGCCGCGTTTCAGGCCGGAATTGGAGAGACTGTTTCCTGACAGGGAGACGGTTTTCCACCACCTTGGGAGATATCTCTTCAGCCCTTCGAATCAAGTCTGGGGGCTCATCACCAGATTCTTCGATGCTTACCTGGCGAGAGCAGATGAGAGAATCGGTCTTCAGATCCGGGTCTTCAACACGACGTCGAGCCCGATTCCCCTCGTGATGAAGCAGATTTGGCAATGCACAGAGAAGGAAAACCTCCTGCCACAACTTCAAGAGCCAACAACTTCTCCTTCAGCCATGATCGGCTACAACAAGACAGCATCGCCAGCTACGACAAAGGCTGTCTTGATCGCTTCGCTGTACAGCGAATTCTACGAGGAGATGAAGTTCATGTACTGGACAAGCGGGGCTGTAGATGGTGGTGAAGTGGTTGGTGTCCACCAGGCAAGTCATGAAGGCAGCCAGCACTCTAAGAACAGCTCTCACAACATGAAGGCGTTGGTTGATATGTATCTGTTGAGCTTGTGTGACGTTTTAGTGACAAGTCCTTGGTCTACATTTGGGTATGTGGCTCAAGGGATCGGAGGGTTGAAGCCATGGATGTTGAACATTCCGAACTCGAAGGACAGTGTGGAGAAACCTTTGGAACCGGCTTGTAGACGGGCAGTTTCTTCAGAACCCTGTTTTCTTCGTCCTCCTAGCTATGATATGAGGGCCAAGGTTGTAGTTGATACTGGAGTAGGGCTTGACCCACCTGCGGTGCATTGTGAAGATGTGAGTTGGGGATTAAAGCTTGTTAATGACCAGAAAATTGATTAGAGTGTACTAATTTTGTCGACATGAATCTATCACAGTGTCAACAAGAGATTAGAGTGCACCAATTGTTCATTAGAAATGGTCGTTCTTTGATGTGATTGGGCGATTGTGCAAAATGTACCCAGTTTGAGAAGAAGCTCGGAATCTTACTGGGTTGTCGTCAGATTTGGATAAGACTTAATTTCTCAACTGGGTCTGTTAAGAATTTCACAGAGTAGCCACCAAAGTTGCATAATCTAACCAATCTCACTAACTGTTTGATGAATAGTCTCTTTTCTCCAGGGGTTTGATGAAAAGTCGTGCTTAAGCAGGTTGCAGAGCCGACTTCATTGTAAGTCTATGCGGATACAAATTATTGTTTCTACTGTGATGAAAGCCTTTCATTTCTTCGGAGACTGCCCTGTGTTGATTATGCTATCAGATAAATACTTCATGCCTTCCTTCTTCCTCATCCCATCAACAGGAGGCAAACAAATTGTTTTCAGATTAAGAGGCAGTTCATTGTCACCTGTTTCATTATCTTGTGCACCCTTCAAATCCAATTTGGGAACTGATCACCAGATTCTATGAAGTAAACCTTGTTAGTGCGAATGAAAAGATTGCCCTCGTGATTTGAAGCAACAAGAGTAGTTTCTACGTCAAGAGATGTCGTCATTCACAATCAAATTCATAAAACAATACAGAAACTACTTTAACATGTTGCTGAAGTTAGTTTGACCGTGAAAACAATATATGTATTCCTACTTAACAGAAGAAACTTGCAAGGTTTATTCTTCTACATCAACCAGACTCGAACCTAAACCACGAGACAAGAAGGAAGACTCTAAATCGAACTCTTTCAT
Source organism: Linum trigynum (assembly GCA_964030455.1). NCBI lineage: Eukaryota > Viridiplantae > Streptophyta > Magnoliopsida > Malpighiales > Linaceae > Linum > Linum trigynum. The sequence goes on along the minus strand of OZ034820.1, from coordinate 8,593,014 downwards.
TTCACTCAAACCTCTGATTGCTCTAGGATACACGTGTCGCTCGTTCATTGGACAATTCTCCACCAATGGAAATATAGGTTACTTAACACAAGTGCAAATAATAAATTGAGCTCTGGAAGGACAGAAGAAGGGTCATCACATACGTTCAATTTTTTTCTGCCCGTTACTTTGTTCTCAAGTCTTCTCAACTAATATTTTCACTAGTATCAATACCCGCGGCTACGCCGCAGGAGATTTAGTTGGGTTTAATATATTTTAAAGCAGTAACCATACTGAAACTACCCGAGAAATACCTCTTATAGATGAAACTAATTATTCCACACATCAAATAAATCTTGGTAAAATTTGAACAATCTTCATTAGAAAAGAAGCAATATTCAAATCGATAAGACGTGTTACTTACAATGAAAGTAAGCAAATAAATGTACAAAGAAATTATAGCAATTGAAAAATATGGGGACAAACTCTCTAAAGCACTCCTCTGCCTAAAAAACATGTGTTACTTACAATGAAAGTAAGCAAATAAATGCTCCAATCCTAATATGTCATCATGATATTAACAAAATGTTTATTGGTCAATAGAATTCAATGTTTAACAAAGAGAACTAAGACTATAGACTACGGTACTCTTCCTAGAGAATCCACAAAAAAATATAGAACTCTTTTAAGCTACGGGTCAAACAATAAAAAAGATCACAATAACTACTGAAAATTTCAACACATGGACCAACATGTAGTAGTTGGCACGTTAAACAAAAGAGATACTCGAATGAAACCAATAAAACTTAACATGGAAAATACATTAGCAAGGCAATGTTAGACTCGTCAATCGTTCCAACCGTGCTAATGTCTTTCCATGAATCTGTTTATCTTGAGTCCTTGCATCAACTGATCCTCGAACAGAACCGCAAGAAAGAAAAATAGTTCCAACCTCAGAATCGACTCATCAATCGTTCCAACCTTACTCATGCCTTCCAATTCTTCTACTTATCTTGAGTCCTTGCATCAACCAATCCTTGAACAGAACTGCGAGAAAGAAAGACAGTGCAAGTTTGTTAGATAGCAGATGGTGCTAACTTGAGCACAATTTACAGGTAAAGTCTAGCGCCCTACTTAAGAGACAAACTCTAAACCACATGCCTTAAGATTACATGCCAACACGAAAAATAGAAATCATAATGGTGATCTTACCGAGAGAACTATTGAAGGAGAAGGCACTAATATCTTGCATTCAACACCAGAACCTATAAACCAAAAAAAAAAAAAAGGATTCAGCTTCCTGAACCCTCAATATTGCACTCTTTTTTAGATGACACTCGTACAACTTGGCAAATCAATATGGTTCCTTCTAACCTGCAAACATACTCAGAGAAAATTTTGTTCTTGTTCTAATTTGTTTTTTGTTTTGTGTATCCAAGAAAGTATGGATATCAAGGTTACAGGTTACAGGTTAGAATTCAGTAAAAGAGGCAAGACGACTCCTTGTGTCTAAGAGGCAAGAACAATTGTCATTTTTAAAAAGTTTGATCAAGTTGCAATGACCAAAAGCTTAAGAATGCGATATCCAATGCACTATAACTACCTTTAAGAGAGGTGAACTGTTTGTGTTGATTATGTTCGCTCTAATGACATCATGATCCCAGATCGCCTTGTTTGGAGTATGATCGTTGATAACATTGCATGTTCTACCAACTTCTCTACACAACTTAACAATGAAAAAAAATATGCACACAATTTATAAGAATTCTCATCAGAAGAACTTGAAATCTCCCGGAAATTAGTGTATGCAGAATTCATTAAAGGCTAAGGGTCACTTCTGCATTTTAATAAAAGTATATATGTATATACACAATACCATAAAAGCAATGGCATCAATCTTAGCCTACCATATTAGCATATGAATTTTTATCAGATCACTTGTACGAAAAAGAAAACGAAAGAAACTGCAGATTCATGTAATTGTATTGTTTTTACGGGCACAAAACCATTAATTATTTGCATTTGAATCAAAATTTTCCGTCTTATGACTTGGACCATGTCCACACGATGGACCAAACCTAGACCAAGGAAGCATAATTAAGATAGGAAGAAGTGAATTAGTAGAATCTGCTCCAGCAAGCATGTTTTCTAGTACTGATTATTATTCTCAAATTCTTGGTACTTGAAGATTAGTTCCAAAGAAAAAGGGTTCTAGTCTTCTAATTTAGTGCTGGACAAAATTGACCATCGATTCTAATTACCTCTCCAAAGCTACCAGTCACAAAGCAAGAAGCACAGACACACTGTAACTAAAGGAAATGTTGTTAGAATCATATCAGCACCCACTTGTAGTACAGTACTAAAGGTTGCTGGATTCCACCCTTGAATGGTGAAGAAAACCAACCCTAAAAAACAATGCATCATGACTCATGAGAACAAATTACTACCAGGTGCCAAAACTAGTCAACTTTTGAGGTTTTAGTTTGTAAATGAAGGGTATTTGACATCATCACTCTGCACACAGGAATTTTAAGGAAGTAATGCTCATTTTCTTTAAGAAGCAATTGGAGATTTCATTGTCTGCGCTGACCATTAAGCATTTATTAACCTAGGACACCACATTAGAAAATATAAAACAAACTCATCCCGAGTATTTCATCGCACAAAGTGTAAGATCCAAAAGTCAGGTAATTCCTTCCATGCTCCCTATATTCATCCAGTAGTATTTGTCTCCATAGTCAATTTAAGTGCTATACACATCGAAACCATTTATCCAATATGATAATTATGATATGAAGAAAAGGTGGAGATGGCAAATACCTTACTGCGTGCTCTCTTTTTCAACTTTGCTATTTGACTTGGTCGATTCGGTGATTATGGGCTTCCAGAATACCAAATTCACCACCAGAACTCTCTGCAGCAACTGATGTTTATGCATTTGGAGTGCATCGCAGACAGCACATGCATCATAAGAAGATTAACGGTGCTTAACATTTTTCCAACAACAACAATTGGATGCCACTATTAGAACTGCAACTAAGAGAAGGTTAGCTAGACAAAGCCATAGCAGAAAGTCAAATCACTATGCAAAATAAGATATCACAATCGTTCATACAAAGAAGGAATATAAGGAGAAAAAAAAAGATAGCCAGGTAAGGTTTTCATTTGTTATGGAATCTACCCACTAAGAGAACAACGAAATCAAAGCATATCATTCAACCAATTTAACGAATTCCTTGGTACCCTATATCTATTGAAATCCAATTGCATATTCATCTATACATTCCAAGCTCAACTCTAAATATAAGGTAAGGGAAGGAATAGATAGAAGATTACCCGATTACATACGTAGGCAAGGGGAGTAGACTTTGGTTGAGAAGAGTCAACCTTTCAACGCAGAGCTTCTTAGAAATAGGGACGGGAGCGACATCCGCCGTTGCTTCCCTAACCCAATACGTGTAAGAAGATCCTTTTACAGTTCCTCCTTCCTCTCGTCTCCATTGTCCAATCTTTTACATCTTTTCCCTTACTGCAGGCCAAAGCGGTAATCAGTGCCGATCTCAGTTAATATAATCTACCATAACAACAGCGAACAACAATGGCTTACAATAAATTAATAATAAGAATAGTGTCCTATATTAAAGTCTAAGCCAACAAACCTTTAGTCTTCGAGAATTCTCTTCAGCTCCCAGCCAGCCAGCCCTTCATCTGCAAAATAATCCCTCAATACATCAGCCAAAGACTAAACTCAAGTCAAAATCCAAAATAAAATGGACAAACACAGCATAGAGGGTATTATAAGCATCCCTAATCACTCAGTTATAGACTCATAAATAAAGCTCAACTCTCAATATGTTTTAGCGCTGGGTTCAAAGTACAGGGGAAAATCAAAGCTACAATGAAGAAAGAATCTGTGACCTACTTACAACCAAAGAGAAGGCTTTCTCAACCCCCAACAGCGGCTTCGGCTTTCTCTAGACCAACCCTGGTCCCCTCGTCGTTATTGGGAGAAACAATTGGATATGAATATCGGGAGTGAGAAGAAGAGGTAGCGATGGAAGAGAGGGTTAGACGCACAGTTGGATACGAATATCGGGAACAGAGAAAGAAAAGGAACTGAATAGGAGGCGGAGATGAAATTGACTGAGGTGGGGCGAACAAAGGAGAAAACTCTTCTCTTAATCAATGGGCGATGGCGTATTTCTGTAGCTCTGAAGAGACCGCAGCGGTGGCGTGCGTGAGGAGATCTAAACTTCGAAAAGCACACTGGAGTGGAGAGGACGAATAAGGATGAAGTTTTGGGTTGGATTGCGGATTTTAGTGGTGAGGTCGTGAAGGGATTGAGGATACGGAAAGCATGGCTGGCTGCTGCAGGGGTGAGATTTGAGAGTTGAAAGGACGGGAGAGACAGCCAGACGGGAGCTCTTTTTGGGTCGGGGTGGGCAACGAAATTGATGCAGGGGAAGCTTTTCAATCCCAACCCACAAAACACCAAATAATGAAACAGTAGTAGAGAAGTTTGGCCAATAAAGCGTACCCACATTTCATATATAAGATAATTTCCGTCCAATGTTGTCCTTTTTCATTCCCCAGCGGCGGATCCAGGACATAAGAGAGCACTGGGCCGCATTTGAATAGAATATTAGATACCATAAACAAAAATATATAATAATATAGTTTTCATTACAATGCCAATTGTACAAGAAGGTCTTTTAATTTAACAAATTCATCAATAATATAATCTCCATCCATACTGATAATATACTCTTTTTCAAAGAAAATAGCTAAGTAATCAACGAGAAATTCATCGCTCATTTTGTTGCACAAATCAATGTTCATGTTCCATTGCCGAAAATATCCTCTCCATGGTAGTTGTTGAAAGTTGAAACGGCTAGGTCAACACTAGACAAATCAACCGATAAAATCAATTTGTATTGTGTGTTCATCCCTGTTTGACTGTTTCCTCCCGCTTCTCTAATAATTTTGCAAGAGAAGAAACTTCATCTTCCTCACATGAGTAGTGCATTCTCCAAAGAATGCATCTCATAGCCTTCAAAGTCTCAAGGCTAAACTCTTGAGCAAGTTTGTAAATATTTTCTTCATCAAACACCATAAAGAACGGTAGAATCTAGTGCCCCCACTCAATTGAGGCAATCTAAATGATAACTCAACAAGTTTGTAAATATTTTCTTAAATCAAAAGAATGGAAAGAAAACAAGCTTGACCGGCTGGCGGAGAAATCCATTTTGGGTCTGCTCGTCTCCTCGTTCTTGTTTTGTTTTGGGGGATTGAGAAATTTTTTGAATTTTGCAAAGAAGGGTGTGCTTTAGTTTAGAGTTTTTATTTTATTTTAATGAAACTTTACACTTTTAGGTTTTCATGTCTTTTTTCAAATAAAATCATTTGGGATATAAAAAATTTAGTATAAATTTAGAGTGATGGTTTGGATATGTTCATCTGAACCATTTTCCTAGTTACACAAAATCCTATTATCAAATAAAACTAGACAAGATTTTAAATAGCACCGAGCCAAATACCTAAATCGAAAAAATTGATAAGCACTAAACTAACTCTGGATTCGGAGAAGGGCTGGGCCGGGGCCTGGGTTGGCCCAGCCCTGGATCCGCCACTGTCATTCCCATTTGTATTTTCTTTCTTTTTCATTAAGTACCACATAAGCACGAGTATGCACGACGCCATTCAAACTGTGCTTGAGGCGAGCCCTTATCATGCTGGCCTAATTACCGTTCAACGCTCTAGTACACGTACAATGGTATGATTTAATTTTCATTTTTGTTAAAACTAGTTACAGATTTTCAACTTTAAATCATTCGGCCAAGGGAGAGTCCAGAACGAAGGAACCAATGAGTAGGGGTGGGCATTGGTGCGGTTCAAATCGCACCGCACCATATTGATATAAACCGCACCGCACCGCATGTTAATTGAACCGCACCGCATGTTCGTCCGCAATGCAATCGGTGCGGTCAAGCCGAATTGCATTGATTAGCGGTTTGCTGTGGTTTAGACCACATCGCATGTTTGACCGCAATTCATTAAAGATTATTCATTCATATCTCATACGAATCCATAGAGCTAGAAGGAGGAACTACAAACGATGATCGGTGCCCGTTTCTCCTCCATCGCAGCTTCATCAGAGACCTTGCCGGTGAGTTTTCCGGTGGCTCTGTGTTTTCGGTCTTCCTCCCTGCCATTTTTTTTTCCTGTTCTTGTATTATGGACTTATGGTGTGCTGCTGAGCATTCTGAACATCTTCGGATGAAGAACTACTGCTTGGATTGATTTCGCTATTTAATTAAGATGATGATAACTTAATTCATGATAATGAAATCTCAAATGGTAGTGGCGGAAATTAATCATTCCTTCATTCTCTTATTTATCCAAATTGAGCTATTAGCTTTTCCACATATGGGTTATTGCTTTGTCACCACCACAACCAAGTCGATTCCTCATCATCCCACCTATTATTTATGCTCTGTTTTCTTGGTTCCAGACGAGAACAGAGACTTGACTCTGTCTCTGGTTTCTTTGTTGTGACATTTGTCCAATTTCACACTTTACCTCACTATCTCATTCCTCCTTCGCTGGCGATTCATCGCCAGAATTCATAAACCTCTAATTTCTAAGCTCAAATCCACTTTCTCTTGTCCAATTCGAATAAGATAAATCGACATCCTCCGGAGAATGAAAATGTCGATTCTGCACATGTTGACGGAGGACCTGCTGTCTTGGTGAACTCCATAATAGAAGACGGCTCCGAGTGGCGATCATGGCAACTATTTGCAATGAGTTTCTCTATATCATACGGTTTGGCTTCATTTTTTGTCTACACGGGCGATTCCCAAACGTTGACACCATGGTCAGTGAATTCATTTGCCGTTTGCGGTTTTGGACTGCAACCGCGCGATTTCGGATTAAACCGATCGCAAACCGCAAACCGCACAAAAATCAAAACGCATATTAGACCGCAAGCATTGCGGTGCGGTTTGGCTCGACCGCGAAAGCGGTTCGGTGCGGATTGACCGCACCAATGCCCACCCCTACCAACGAGTCTCAAAAGGATTGGTGATTTTCAAAGTAATTTTCGATTTTCAAAGGTTTACGAATCAACTTATTATTTTTAGGAAAACAATATGTAAACTAAAATATTGGGTGCTGGAAAAGGAACGGTGGAAACTGATAGCTCTGAATGAACAATGGCGACACTATACGAAGAAAACTGAAACTACTTTCCCTGAACGTTTTTTCGCGTCGTTAAATGCTCTTCAAGAAAAGGAAACTGCTACCGACGTTGATGATATTACATTACATTCCCCCTCCACGATCACAGCACAAAGATTTCATTCCTTCTCTTGGAAACACCCTGCCGCCGGTGCCATGTGCTCCAATTTACACCCCAAGAACTTGGACGACCACAGATGGATAATCAACATCCGGCGATCCCTCGAGGAGCAAGAACACCTGGAAGACATTGTCGACCTAGAAGACTCCGACGATGAACTCACCGTTCGAATCTTCAACGTCCCCAAACCCCTCCTCTCCACACATCCTGACTCCTACACCCCTCAGCAAGTCGCCATTGGACCTTACCACCACCACCGCCCGGAGTTGCACGAGGCAGCTCGCCACAAGCATTCCTCGGCCAGGAGGCTACAACGACAGCTGCAGCCTCCTGTCAGGTTTCCACACATTGTGGAGCGGCTGATGAAACTCGGGGCCAGGATTCGAGACTGCTACCATAAGTACTTGGATTTCAGTGACGAGACCCTGGCATGGATGATGGCCATCGACGGCTCCCTCTTGCTAGAGCTCCTTCGTGGACCACCTGAAACCCAGGAAAGGCTCACAACTGAAGATCATGATGTCCAGCATCACGGCAGATCGGTAGGATCGATGTTGACTGTTGTGAAATCGGGCCAAAACAGTGGGATGATCAGGGACGTTATGATGCTCGAGAATCAGATTCCGATGATCGTGTTACGTAAGATCCTCGAAGTTCAACACGGGACGCAGGAGCTGGGAGATGAGAAGCTTAGGGCAATGTTGGTTGGTTTTTGCAGGGAGGTTTCACCTTTCAAGATGATGGATGACTTCCGCGGGATGGAAGTTTCATGTTCTGCTCATTTGCTAGATTACTTGTACCAAACAATTCTTCCAAATCAGGTACATTTTGGGTTATTTAGTCCAATTTGAAATTTTGAGGACTGATTGGAAAAATTGATTAGAAAAAAAAAACTCAAGGATACGGATTGATCAGTTCAGTTTAACTATTAACAGGTAGTAAAAGAAGAAACAGCTGCTGCAGATCGAATAAAGCAAGCAGAGGATTCATCAACAGAATGCAACGACAACGAAAGATCAAATCGAGTTTTCCTCACATCAGTTAAGAGATTTACCTCCAAGCTAGACAAAGATCATATCAAGAGACTTCTGCTATCGAGACCAGTAAAATTCGTTCTCAGGTTGCCATTCACAATCCTCACCAATCTCCTCCCTGGTTTTGCCATCCTTAGACACCCCGTCGAGTATTTCATCTTCTCGTCACCACCCCACGACGGCAGACCAGGGCCAAGCAACTCAAACAACAACTTCTATCGACCTCCACTGCTAGAAGAAATCACCATCCCATCAGTTACAGAGCTCGTAAGCTCCGGGGTACATATTGTCCCAACCGTGAGCAGTATCTCGAGCATTAGCTTCGACACCAAGTCATCGAAGCTGCATCTGCCGATAGTTAGCTTGGATGTTAATACAGAAGTCGTGCTGAGGAACCTGGTGGCATACGAGGCCTCGAATGCATCAGTGGGCCCACTGGTTTTCACACGATACACGGAACTGATGAATGGGATCATTGACACTGGGGAGGATGTGAAGCTGCTGAGGGAGAGGGGCGTGGTTTTGAATCACTTGAAGAGTGATGATGAGGCAGCAGATTTGTGGAATGGGATGAGCAAGTCGATTAGGCTGACCAGAGTGGCTTTTCTAGATGACGTGATTGCAGAAGTGAACTTGTATTATAATGGACGATGGAAGGTGAGGATTGGGAGATTTATGGGGCAATATGTGTTTGCTTCTTGGCAGTCGCTGACACTTTTGGCTGCAGTCTTGATCTTGGTTTTGATGGCATTCCAAGTATTCTGCTCAGTTTATAACTGGTATCGTATTCTTAGCATCAGGAGGGCTACTTCGACAATTCGAAGTTAACTTGCATGTGAAGGTACTGACCATGGCTGCTGTAGCAGCATTGTAGTAGTACTACAAACAGACACGATATCAAGAAACCAGAAAACTCAAAAGCTTGCCCTGCCTAGAATCTTCACTTTCAAGTAAAACACATCTACCCGCGCACAGCTTCTTTCCCCTGCGAAGAAGCATTAAGTGTTAGTTGATGTATTGCGCTGTAATTTCTCTGCAGCATTGCCTTTTTACTGAATGTGGCACCTGAAAGAACGACTGCTGAAGCTGCACTGGTTATATAGTGCCTTACAGAATCTGCATTAAATTCAAATTTACAGGCAATGACAAGCAGAGCACCATAGAAAATACTGCACAAGAAAACAGTGCTGAAAATCACCGGAAGCACAATATTCGTACAGAAAAAAGGGCGTAAAACCTGTTGTTATTCCTTGCCAAGCAACCATTGGTATATGGGGGAAAGGCTTCTTGAGGGATGCAATGTTACTGGCCTCCCCCCAATGCAGAAACAGAATATACCTAATTCAACGGAATAAAAAGAGTAAGCATTACAGTAAGATGTTCCTTGTATAAAGCATCCAACTTATATATAGATTATAGAATACATAAAAGGATCAATTTCTCACCACATAAAAAACACATCAGAGTTTGGAGGATTAGTTCAATCGATTGGTTCACTTGATGTTACTGTATAATGCTCACTTTCACAATACTAGCACCAGCAGTGTATGCACACAATATCTGCAAAAGCATATGTTACAGTTTCAATCCCTTATTCAAATGCGAAAAGAATAGTTGAATTGAATGGAGTCTAATCGAACTATGTTTCTTACTTCTGTTGGAGTCATTACACCAGGTATGCAAAGAATTTCAGTACCTTGAACGACATTCATAACATCCTAACAAAAGCAAACATTTTTGTCATGAAAAAAGAATTGCAAACAAACTAGGAAGGGATCTTGCCCCTAAGAATGCTGCAGGGTATGCCTCAACCAAACGTTTCAAAACACATAAAGCCATTCAATGCAAGAAGCACAGAGGTTGGAACTCGATTGAAACACCACACAGAAACAAGAAACTAAAATTAAGCCGGGAAAAGTTCATACAAAAACCTGAAACACACCTCGGGTGGACATTGAATCTTCAACTGCAAATTGATCAAAAATAGCACCATGAAGATAGTGTACTGTAAAAAGAGCTAAAAACCAAACTAGGCCAATAGGCAATAACCCATCAAAGAATCCTCCTTAATCGTAATTTGAGGAGGATTCTGATAGCCAGAATCTTTCTGCTCATAATTATCTTACAGGAAAGATAGATACGGAGACTCACAACTGAGATGCCGCCATCCAATGCAGCAGAAGCAGCTTCAAATGCAATCTAGGCACTGAAGGAAACAAACCCGAGAAACATAAATTCATAACATGATCAAAGAACCAGGCAGCAAGACAAGTATTGAATGCTGAGGAGAAACAAGAACTCAGTTTGTGAGAAAGAAATTAATTACCTGGAGGAGTGAAGGCAAGCGATGATCCCGGAATTCTGAATTGCAGTTAAGGTCGTTTCGTTTGTGCTGCCAGAAGTCACATTGGAAGAAAGAGAGCGGAGAGGAACCGCAGTATACTCTTGAGAAGGGTATGGATTGTTGCGGCGACGGCTCCGGCGAGGGACTTAAAAGAGCCGCCACCGTGACGTTGAGAAGTAGGCGCTTGCATTTATCTGTGTCTTGCATTTATGCTGTATTGCTGTCCGACCATACCGGCTTTATCTTTAGGGTACAACCCAATGCTGTCAAAGTCGAGCCGGAGTATGACCCACTAACGTAAACGGCTTGGTCATTAGTGGTCCAGCCGACATTAGACCGTTTAAAAACCGTTTGAGAACCGATACCTAATAAACAGTCATCTGTAATAGTAGACACTTCTTAATCATGCAAATTAACATTATATCAACCAGAAATTTGCATCAATTAGGTTTTAGGTAAATTAACTTACCTCGAGCAGGAGGTGAGTCGGCTGGTGGGAGATGTTGCGGACTGTGGAGGTGAGATGGCTGGAGCAGGGCAGTGGCTGGGGGAGATGTTGCGGCAGGAGCAGGGCTGCAGGGGACTGCTTGCGACGATGGCAGGGAGCAGAAGCAACGATGGCGACTAGCGATGGCGCTGCTTGCGGCGATTGCGAGTTGCTTGCGTCGGGAGCGGGGAGCAGAAGCGACGATGGCGACTGGCGATGGCGCGCTGCTTGCGACGGCGAGCAGCTTGTGGCGATGGGACGGAAGCGCTGGGGGCCTTGGGCGATGGTTGACGGCGGCAGGGTGGTGCCGCTCTCCCTCTGTCGTCTGTTCTACTTCTAGGTCGAAGATGGAGAAATAAAAGGAAAGTTAGGGTTTTGTTTGGCTGCCCAATTCCACGATTCTTTTTTTTTTTTAGGGTAAACCAAACGGCCGAACCGCGCGACCGGCTTGAGCGGCTCGAGCGGTTAACCGCTTTGGCCGCTCGCCGGCCGCTGTATAAAACCGTGGCGGTTAAATAGCTGATCCGAGCCGGTTTTACTGCCGGGTGGCGGCTTTGGCGGTCCGGCCGACCGGCTCGGTTCGGCTTTGACAGCACTGGTACAACCAATCCGCACAGAGATCCACATGAATTTTGAGCAGTTCTACTATACTATATAACATTGGTGCTTTAATGTACAACTTAAAGTTGTACCATAACATTAAATGTATAAGTTTAGGTTGTACTGTAAAGAAATTTATATCATTATGTTATGTACTACTTTACAACTTGAAGTTGTACCATCACACAAGGTAGAAGTTTAAGTTGTACCATAAAAGAATCTGTATAAAAAGTATAGGTACAATCTGAAGTTGTACCATAACGTTAAAATACAATTTCAAGTTGTATCATAAAGACAAAAACCTTTAGCACCAATGTTATATAGCATTGTAAAATTATTACTAAAGAAATAATGGACACCGATTCTCATGAGTTTGGTCATGTCCGACCCGTTCCCACCATATTTTAAAAAAAAAAAAAACCTCTATCTTATCGCATTTTAATTCATTTTCTATTGTTCAGGCTGATTTAATCTTGGGATTACTCGAAGTCTGTATAGATGAAAAAAACTCGAGTTCGGGTGGTTACGATTTGTCGTTTCTTGTCGCTGATAGAGTAACTGTGTATGTACAGTGTGCGCTATCTATTGATAAAAGAAAAAGACCCCAAAATCCCCTATTTCGCAGCTGCATTATCAAAATTCCAATGTGTATTTACTCTGTACGAAAGCCTTCTTTTCCTGTTTCTGTTTCGCTTTCTTCATTTTAGTAGGCTGCATCACTTCATACAGTTTCCCAGGTCCCATACTGCGAGCTGAAGCTCCCACCACCATTCTGTAGTGCATACTCAGTAATGACTTGTCTTGCACAAACATCCCAACTCTGCACTATGTCCTCCAACGTCACTGGATGAAGCAGACTTCTCAGGCACCGGTTCAGTCTTGATTTTGCTTTTACAGAAAGATCATCCTCGCCACTGTCCCATTTTCGCATTACAACATAAGAGCAGATAATATCAAAGGAAAGCGGAAGGGAGAAGAGGGCTACAGAGACTAACCTGATATCCACTGGCATTGTTTCCAGGAATACAGGAGAGGAATGAGGATAGTTTGCAGGGACAAGCAATTTCAAGGGCTCAATTGGTTGCTGCAACAGGTGAAGGACCATAAAACACCGAAAGAACATTGCCAAATGTGAAGACACGGACTGTTGGTGCAAATACAATATGAGCAAAAGCGTACCATTGGCGAGATGGAGACTGCATTAAACGAGCACTTCATTATGGTCCTTGCATTACCATCTAGAATAATAGCCACCTCAGTCTCGACTAGCCGCTGATTTATCCCTCTTACTTCTTCTTGAAGAGCTGGATTTATCTGTAACATAATATATGTAAGTTCATATTTCAGAATTAGAGGAGTGAAGTTTCTGCTTGGGAGTTGTCCATGTCCCAGGACAGTCGAACCTCTTTATAAGATATTCGATAAAAAAACCCCTGAATCTTCATATTTGAAAGCAGGCATGTACCTCAATCCTAGCAGTTGATATGCTGGTATCAAATGAGGAACTAGAAACTACGTCACCCCAATGATTCATCCTCATCTCCCCAGGGGCAAGGTCACTCAAGCTGACAATGGACCAAATCTCTTCCACAGCAGCACTTAATGCTTCCCGGGATATCAGCTGAACCTGCAAAATTCAAACGAGTTAGACTTCACCAGGTTCTCCTGCCTTACATAGAAAAATGAGAAGAGAAATGAAAGTAAGATTGACGTTAAAGAAAATTACATACCAAATTAACCAAGTGTCTGAAGGGTTGTTCTGTCACTTTCCTGCCCGAAACAGTAGCAGCAAAAGCATGATGAGCCACTTTGCCTGACTTGTCTAGCTCTGAATCAAAGGAAGAAGGTGGTTGTGTAGCAGACTTCACATGTTGATTATGCACAACTGCATTCTGGGGAGCTGGCTTCTGGTGTTGAACCTTTGCTGTCCCAGTACTTCTCTCATTCACAGATTTTTGTGGCTTTTCATTAGGAAAAACCGGCTGCTGCTGCCGCTTTGTTTCCTGTTTCGCTTTGACATCCAGCATTCTTTGGCGTTTCTGAGCTTTCTTCTCTGGTTTTTTTAGCAGTATTGCTTCCCCTGACTTTTGTAGGCGCCTTGGACGCCCACGCTTGGGAGGAACAGATCCTGAGTGAGAGGTTGTGTTAATACGTTGGTCTGGTGTATTCGCGCACATCTGCAGTGAGAAGCCATTATTAACAATTGACCCACAAAAACTACCAGCTGGAGGCTGTACTGATTTTCCATGTCCTGAATCTGGAAAACCCTGTGAGACCTGGAAATGTGGGTGCCGAGCATCTTCTGCTGGAAGCATATTAGAAGAAGAAGATTGCTCTGAATTCAACGACGGAGAAGCTGGCTTTCTTGGGGTTGACTGTTGAAGTACAGAGTAAACCCAATTCTTGACCATTGTCAAATTTTCCATGGATTTATCACTGTTTGGGTGATTTAAGAATTCCAAACAATATGACAGATTTTCCATGGTTTTATGATCAACAGACTTCTGCTGGAAACCCATAAGATAAAAAAGTCAATCAGAAGATTGGGGCTATACGAAGGAGTGAAATTGAAGAAACAAAATTGAGAACTCTATCGAGTAACAGTCTCATCTGTCTGAATACATTTATCGCCATTTGGCACATCCTCGTCACCTCTGCTGTTTCGGCTTGCAACTAACCCAAATCAGGACAACATTCATTTCATCATGACCATGAAAAACAGAGAAATGTAAAGAAAGTTTGACATTCTGAAACAAGTGGGTACCTTAAGAAGCGATTCAAGTTGCCAATTGAAAGCCATGGAGCTCGGGGTGCCTAGAATACAGTCACAATAATCAAGTACTCCTATTACAAATCCGTCACAGAACCAGGAAAGCAGGGGAACATGAACACATGCACTCCTTCTTCAACATTAGTCTTGATTTCAGAACTCTATCAACCAGCAGAAACTGTCTGTGGAATTCCAGTCATAAAACAACAATGTAGCCTCATAGCTTAGCTCAAATGAGCTTTCCATTTCCATGAGCATCTAAAAGGCCCAAATCGCCATAATCTAATTGTAATCAAATTGCAACCGGTTTGCCCTAATGTCACGTCCTAATTCAATGGGACTGGAAGAGCTCAACGCTAACGTTTCTGACCCAAATCGCCATAATCTACGTACCATGCGGTTGAAGTGCTGGCTGTGGCGGTGGCGGGGGCGGCGACTGTTGCTGCTGCCTCGTACGATTTTGGGTATTATGATTAGTGCTAGTGCTGTACTGCGCATAGAACTGATCGAGCAAGCCGCTGCTCACTTCATCGTGCTTTTCTTCCCGCCTCGCCATTGACGAGAATGAGGACGAAGAATATTGTTCAGCCACTGGTGAACAAAAAGCTGGGAACGGCGGCGGACGGACAAAGTTTCCAAAACTAAGCTATTCTACAGGCGGCCACGAGAAGCGAAACTTGGAATCGGACTAATGGGTGTTCATTAAGGGAGGGAGACGTGACCGGCGACCTAATTCGTTTTGTTTCGTCCGCCGTGTCGCCAGTAGAAAAGAGCGGTGGTCGGAGAACAAGAACGCGCGGGTTCTTGCAAAAATAATCTTTTCTAGTTGATTCCTTGCGAGAGAAGGCGGAGGGGAGAGATGAGACTACGCGCCGCGTCTGTGGCATGTGGGGATGGAAATGGGGAAATGGGCTCAAGTTGTGCTGTTTAGTTTCGTTTTGGTTGTCTATTGCGCACAATAAAACCCGAACCCACGGATATTATATCCGATTCAATCCGGTGTAAAATCTGTATTTACGAGGTTGGGTTCGGGTTTAAACTCGTACATTGTTTAATACTTTAATGTACCCGATTCATGAATACCCGATCCATGGACACTCGCCAGCACTATTACGTCACATTACGCTCTCCAAACTCTACCCTAATTCTAATTTACCCCGATCTAACTCTCACTACACTTATTCCGTGTGCTTTTATTTAGTGTAATTGTGATTTGTTTGAATTTTCTAGATAGGTGTTTTAGGTATGAGAATATTGATGTTTGAATTTTATTTTGATAGGAACTTGTTATTGTAAAATTTTGGCAAAATTAATCTGTGTAGCCAAAACTTTGACGGTTGTGAAAATAATAGCCACTTTTGGAGAAATATCAATAATAGCCAGAAATTTGAAAGTTTGATGACAATAATAGCCATTTCCGTTACATAGTTTGACGACATCAGTAACACCGTTAGTCAAATTAACGAAACGATGATCTGGCTGCCAACTCACCTGAAACATCATTGACAACTCACCAACACTTGCCACATATACGTGACACGTCAGATTTTATTTAAAAATATTTAATTAATTTATTAACAAAAAAATCATTTATAAAAAAAACCAAAAAATTGTCCCACCTCCCCTCACCGTCGACCACAATTTTCCATCTAAAATCAGATGCAAAACCATCTCCACTCCACCCCACCGTTTTTTTTCCGAGATTGATCCAGCGAAACATCTCTCGGTGGATTTCGGAGCCCAAAACCTCTGATTGCAGCCCCTCGCATCTCCAATTGCAGCCCTCGCATCTCATCCAAACACCTCGCAATCAAATCGGAATCCAGACTCCTCCCATGGTACGACTCTCAAATCCTCCCAACTTCCTCCTCTTCAACAGTACGACCTCCGCGATGGCTACGAGATCAAGCTCAGAGAACTCACTTCCATCGCTGTCCGGCTCCAAATCGAGAACCAAAATCCGTCGTCGCCGCTACGGCGAGGCGAGAGGAAGTAGGTTGCTGCTTCGGTTGAAATAAAACAACTGGAAACTAGGATTTCGGTGGAGGAGAATCAATTGGAGAAGGTGGAGCAAGTTCTTAAAGCAAGTTCTTGTGCGATAATTTTCAGATCTGGGCGATTTTCAAAGCTACCGCTGACAATCAACGGTGAGCAGTTGCGCCTGGGGAAGATTGAGGGAGATCGGGAGATAGATTGATGTTTTACGTATTGGAATGGTTGTAGGGGATCGTAGAGAGAAGGATTTTTGTGGCGCTGAGGATGAGAAAGAGAGGGTCGACGATGGTGGGTGAACGAGAAGTTGGTGCAGTGGCGGAGGGAGGTAAATTTGTGGGTGGGTAGGTGGGAGGAAAAGGCAGATTGTCTTTTTCCATTTTCTTCAAATTTTTTTATTTTTTTCAAATTAAATCCACGTGGAAAATACGTACCAAACAAAAATTGTCAGATAGGACGATCCGTTAGTCCAGTCAGCACGTTAACTCACACCGTCAAAGAATTGGACGAAAGTGGCTATTTTTGGTATTTCGCCGAAAGTGGCTATATTTGGCCAAACCGTCAAAGTTTTGGCTATACAAGTGTATTTTGCCTAAAATTTTTACCACAAAAACCCATGGGTACCCATGAACCCGCGGATACCCAACGGGTTGAGTTGGGTTTGAGTTTTCCAAACCAAGTGGGGTTTACCCTTTTTTTTTTTTACAGATAAACCCATGGGTTCGGGTATGGATTTGGCAATACCCGACCCATTGCCATCCTTAATTGCAGCTAGGGCTGTAAATGAGCCAAGCCGCTCGCGAGCAACTCGGCGTTCGAAACAGGAAAAAACTCATTCGACACTCGATTCGTTATTTAACAAGCCCCCTCGCGAGCTGACTCGTTAGTAAACCAGCTAAGTTTGAGCTAGACCATGCTCAGCTTGATAGGCTCGTGAACTAGCTTGACTCGGTGGCTTGTTGAGCTAAACTCACGAACTGACTTGTTTAGAGCTTGTGGAAGGATTAATTACTCTTCTGAACATGAACATTATCTTGTTAATATGGATGTGTATGAAAGTTAGCTGTTATTTTTAGTTTCTAGTGTTCTTTTTATCATTTAAGTTCTTATTTTGTACACATTTTTAGGAAGAATGATTTCAAATCGAGCTCATCTTGAGCCGAGCTTGTACTCAGCTTGACAAGCTATGTTAATGAGCATTTACCGAGCTCTACAGAGTCAAGCTCGAACTGGATTATTTTTAATCGAGTCAAGCTCGAGCTAGATGATCAAAATTCGAGTTCGAGCCAAGCTCGAGCTAAAAAATTTAGAAACGAGTCGAACTCATGCTAAGCAAAAACTCGACTCGACTCGTTTGCAGCCCTAATTGCAACTATCAAAATTAATGAAAACAGGGGCTAAAAATGTGTTTAGTTTGGGTTTTTTTTTTTTTTGTGCAACGGGGGTTGTGACTACTAGGCCCAAATCAAGAAAATAACAATTAGTAGCTTTCGGTCTGATTTAGAAAAGTGTTTTACACGCGATTTATCACGAATTTTATTAATTTAGCCCACCTTTCGAGTCCCGTGGGTGACTATTTGTTATATTTTCCCCCCCAAATCAGCCAATCCTAGCGTACCCTTCCCAAAAAAACCAAGCCTCCATTATCTTCCTAGGCGACCTACCTTTCTTCTTCCTCCTCCTCCTCATTCTTCTTCTTCCCCCGGAACAAGGTCCGGATCCCCTCAGTAACCAATATATCAGTAACCATCAGTAACCGCCCTATCAACCGTCCATTCCATCCGCTTTTCAACCGTCAGATCAAGCAAAAGTAACTACACGGGGGGGGGGGGGGGCAAAATAGTAATCTTTCCATCTGACAATTTGAAAAGGAGACGTGACATTAAACTGTGCCCGCCTTCTTTCCTTCTTTCTCTACCTTTCACGCGACAGTTGCACTTCCCTCTGCTCTCTAACTCTCCATTCTTCATCCAATCGGGCACCAAAAACTTCAGAAAACACAGAATCATTCAACGATTTTCGCAAAGGTTTTCGAAGAATCATTCAACGATTCACTGTTCTCGCTTCTTCGTTGAAAAACGAAGGGTTTCCAACTTCAACGAGGCTCAAAAATCGTTTTCGCACAAAATATCAAGGTAAAACCTCACTTCTTTCTTCGAAATCCATCCATAGAACAATAGAAACAGTATTTCAGTCACTTTTCATGTGAAAATTGTAGTAAAACTCGCTACATTACCGAATCGTTAGCATGCGTTGCTGAACTGGTGTAGAATCTGTTGTGTTTTGCTTCGTTACCACATGGTATGGCCTGGTAAGCTATGATTGCACGTTATAAAAAGGCAAGAAACCGTAACTCCTTCTGTGTTTTAGTTTGTTACCATATGGTAATGTGTGTTAAGCTATAGTTTCATGTTGTAAAATAGCAAAAAACCATAAGTTCTTCTGTGTTTTAGTTTGTTACCATATGGTAATGTGTGGTAACCTATGGTTTCATGTTGTAAAATAGCAAAAAACCATAAGTCCTTCTATGTTTTAGTTTGTTACCATATGGTAATGTGTGGTAAGCTATGGTTTCATGTTGTAAAATAGCAAAAAACCATAAGTTCTTCTGTGTTTTAATTTGTTACCATATGGTAATGTGTGGTAATCTATGGTTTCATGTTGTAAAATAGCAAAAAACCATAAGTCCTTCTGTGTTTTAGTTTGTTACCATATGGTAATGTGTGGTAAGCTATGGTTTCATGTTGTAAAATAGCAAAAAACCATAAGTCCTTCTGTGTTTTAGTTTATTACCATATGGTAATGTGTGGTAAGCTATGGTTTCATGTTGTAAAAATGGAGGAAAACATAAGTCTTGTTGTGTTTTACTTCGTTACCATATGGTAATGTGTGGTAAGCTATGGTTTCATGTTGTAAAATAGCAAAAAAACATAAGTCCTTCTGTGTTTTAGTTCGTTACCATATGGTAATGTATGGTAAGCTATGGTTTCATGTTGTAAAATAGCAAAAAACCATAAGTCCTTATGTGTTTTAGTTTGTTACCATATGGTAATGTGTGGTAAGCTATGGTTTCATGTTGTAAAAATGGAGGAAAACATAAGTCATGTTGTGTTTTACTTCGTTACCATATGGTAAGATCTTATAAGACATGGTTTCATGTAATTACCATATGGTAAAATGTGATAAATATATGATTTGATTAGGTATGGTAGGAAACCATTATGGTAAAAAGCATACTAACAGACTATTACTAATTTCAACATTCAGGTACACTATGGTAAAACCAAGACAAAGTTTTCGCACAAGGTGCAGCCCAACAAGAATATCTGCAATTGCAAGGTCAATAACAGATGAACGAAAAGCGCAACTTGAGATATTAGGCCTAGCAGGCTTAATATCAATCAGGCAGACAAAGATAAACAATCATTTTGCTCTGTTCGTAATGAACAAATACAATCCAATGAAAGAATCGTTCAAGCTACCTGACGGGACACGCATGAAGATATCACCAATTGACTTTCATAGAGTATATGGTCTGCCGATGGGGAATAGGGAAGTTGTACCTCCCATGATTTCTTGGGATGACGCAGCAGATTATGCAGTAGAAACCCTACTCGAAGTAGATGGAACATCAACTCCAAGGGTAAAGCTAAGTCAGGTAGAAAAAGATCTTCCTACAACCACAAACAGTAAGAGATGGATGCAATTGTTCTTTCTACTGGTCACCGGAGGCTTGCTGTGTCCAACTTCAGCACCTATGGCTAAACTCAACATGCTTGAGTACTTGAAGACTGAAGAACTGAAACATTTCACCAGCTACAACTGGTGCAAATACTTCTTCAAACACATGAATGAAGGATTGAAATCACCAAAACTCTATGTCAGTGCAGATCTTCACTTCCTTACAGTAAGTCTTCATTCCCTTGGCCATTTCAACCTTGTTACTCATATATTTTACATATAAATGATAATCTTTGAAAAAACTAATACAACTATCTGCATAAAAAAGGTATGCTTCATGTACAAACTGGACGAAATGGCATTCTCAACCCAGCTTCGAACACCAATAGTAAGCTACTATGATGATCTCAATGTCGAAACAAACTTTGAGAACATTAAGAGCTACTACAATGGAAAAGAGTTGACCGAGATCGAAAAGGTTGCCAACATTAATGATGATGAGGCTGATGATGCAACTGATGAGGAAGAGGAGAATGAGCCAGTCTATCAGTAAAAAAAAAACAAAGAAACAAAACTCCAGACCAGTCATCATCACTGAACTTTGATTTGAAGAATATCAGAACAGTCAACCAAGTAAGTACAAATTATCTATATTACAGTTGTCCAAATACATGCTAACCGTAATTCCTTCTGTGTTTTAGTTGGTTACCATATGGTAAGGTGTGGTAAACTATGGTTTCATATTATAAAAATGGAGGAAACCATAAGTCCTATTGTGTTTTAGTTTGTTACCATATGGTAATGTGTGGTAAGCTATGATTTCATGTTATAAAAATCGAGGAAAACATAAGTCCTGTTGTGTTTTACTTCGTTACCATATGGTAATGTGTGGTAAGCTATGGTTTCATGTTATAAAAATGGAGGAAACCATAATTCTTGTTCTGTTTTACTTTGTTACCATGTGGTAAGATATGGTTTCATGTTATAAAAATGGAGAATTGTGATAATAATTGCCAATACCATGTATTACCACCATGGTAACTAACCATACACCATACACACATTACCACCATGGTATCTTACAAAACTCCCATTATGCAGGCTGAGAATGCAATCAAACTGCTTGAAGCATCAATGAAGGCAATGATGAAAGCAATCAAAGACCAGTACAACAGCCAAATTGAGAATCTGATCAGACACAACGAGAATCTTGAGAAAGAAAGCTGTGATGAATATGTTCAGCCCACAGAAGGAGAAAAATCTCAGTGTGAAGATGATGAAGAAGAGAATGATGAAGAAATGAATGCCAGTTTGGATAAAACAATCAATGAAATATTCAAACAGGCAAAGATAGACAAGAACAAAGAGGAGAACGAGGAGCAAACACAGAAAGAAGATGATTCACAACCATCTACAGTCGATCTTGTTGCATCTACACCGAAGGAGCAAGATGATTCTGCTCCAGCAGCTGTGAATAAGGAAAGCATCCAAGAAGGAGATCCACTGGGGAAAGTTGCAACAGAACCACCAGCTGTTCAAGAAGATCTGAATCAGGGAACACCACAACAAGAGAACACCCCGAAAGCAGTTCCAGAACAGACATCTGCAAAAGAAATAGAAGAAAAAGGAGCTGCAAAAACAGCAGATCCAATGGATGTTGATAAGGAAACAACAGAAGAAGGGAATACAGGGCAAGCTGCACAAAAGACTACAGAAACTGACAGAGAGAAAACGGTGTCAGATGATGTTGTTCGAGAAGAGACTCCAAAATTGACAACCAAAGTTGCTGAGAAGCCTAAAGTGACAAGGGAAGATGACATTCCATCCTTCGATCTCAGCCCTCTCAAAGATCAAACACCAACAACACCAACAAAGTTGACTACCACCACGGCAACCAATCAACCAGGAGAGCCTCGCAAAAGAAGAATTGTGGTGAAGAATGTGAATGTATATGAAAAGAAGGCAAGAACAACACCACCACCAACACAGCCACAAAGCACCCAGTCACAGACGGAGTCATATGCTATATGGTCAAATCTGTACACAAACAGCCAAGAGAAGCTCAAGGAAGTGCGTGAATGCATAGATGCTTACCTGGAGGACCTGAATACTCCAACTGTTGATCCAGTTGCTCCACAATCACAAAGATCACAAGTTGAATGGTCAACACCAACACAAACAACACCTGATGATATGTTCAGCAACATCCTGGAGTACATAAGATGCAAGAACAAGAAATTTGTCAAGAGGTAAGTCATCATCTTAAAACTTCTACTGTTATATGATTTTACTGTAGTCATCTAATTTGTTACCATATGGTAAAATATGGTAAGATATGGTAAAATTAGATAAATCTATGGTTTAATCATAGAAAATGTAGTAATCCACAATTCCAGTTTTTTTTTTGGTTTAATACCATATGGTAAGATATGGTAAGCTATGTTAAGATTATATAAATCTATGGTTTAATGTTACAAAATGTAGTAATGCACAAGTCCTGTTTTGTTTTAGTTTAATACCATATGGTATTATGTGGTAAGCTATGGTTTGTTGTTAAAGAATGGATTAAACCATAACTCCTGTTGTGTTTTAGTTTATTACCATATGGTAAGATGTGGTAAGATATGGTTTGTTGTGGTAACCTATTGTTTAATGTGATAAATTAAAGTAAACCATCTGTCCTGTTGTGATGTGCTTTTATACAGTAATGAGATAATGTTTAGAAGGAAGGATGGAACATTCTTGCTGAAAAGGGAGTCAGTACAGTCGATTGACATTCGTTGTGAAATCACATCTGATGTCATCGACTGGTATGGAGATCTAATGAACAGGAATGAAGCAAAAAAAGGGAAATTCAAAAAGTGGTTCTTCGTTACATCTTTGGCAGTAAGTAAACCCACCCATATTCTGTCAATAGTTCTTAGACAACACATATATAAAACACATAATAACAACCACAACTTTCAGGGTGACTGCCAACTGGACATTGAAAGTGGCAATCCTCTACTAACTCCAGACGAATACTACGACAAAGTGGACTTGGACATCACCAACAAAGAATGGGCAAAAAACCTCAGCTTCACAGAATGTAACCTTGTAAGTGGTTACCATATGGTATATTGTGGTAAAATTAGTTTGCAGTGGTTACCATATGGTATATAGTGGTAAAATTAGTTTCCAATGGTTCTTAACTTACTGTTCAACACTTATATGGCAAGTGCTTACCATATGATATACTGTGGTAAAATTATTTTGCAGTGGTTCTTCCCTTACTGTGATAACAAGCACTACATCATGATTTGTGTCAACATCAAAGCAGAGATATTTGAAGTACTCGACAGTCTCCGCCACAAAGATTTTGAAAAATACTACAAACCAATGGCAAAGAGGGTTGTCCAGTACGCAATCAACTACATGAAGACACAGTTTGCAGAGAAGACAATAAAGTGGGAAAGGTTTACCTGGTTCAACCTCGAGAAGGTTACACAACCAGATGACAAGTCATGTGGGATGTACATCATCAGGTGGATGAGACACTGGGAAGGTAAGTACAATAGTGCCCCGACCAAAGACTGGAAGAGGATTGATCTCATAAATGAAGAAAGGGAGTGCCTGATGTTGGACATCATTCTGGATGAGGACAATCTTGAACGGGATAGGATCATGAAAGAATCAACAAAGTACTGCAACATGAAGAACAAGAGGAAGAATTGAAAGAAAGGAGATGAAAATTCTATTATGGTTTGTGTTAAGTAGTAGGAGGGTATGAGACAACTTATTATGGTTTGTGTTAAGTAGTAGTAAGCTTTTGAGAACAAACTCACAATGTTCAGTAGCCACTTCATTCTAGTTAGTAGGATGGTATGAAACAACTTATTATGGTGTGTGTTATGACTAAGTAAAACGTTCTGTTTTTTATTATGTTAGCAAATACTTAACATGTGTTCTTAATTCCCAAATTACCACATTTTACCACATGGTATGGCATGGTAAAATCAAACTACCACACTATACCACATGGTATGGCATGGTAAAATCAAACTACCACACTATACCATATGGTATGGCATGGTAAAATCAAATTACCACACAATACCATATGGTATGGCATGGTAAAATCAATTATCACACAGAACCCTCACATTTAGCTTCCAAATTACCACATTTTACCACATGGTAATGCACTGTAAAATCAATTACCACACAGGACAACACATGTCACTTCCAAAATGGCATATTTTACCACATGGTATGGCATGGTAAAAATAAATTACAACACTATACCATATGGTATGACAAATGTAAAATCAATTATCACACAAAACTTCCAAACTACCACACTATACCACATGGTATGTCATGGTAAAATCAATTATAAAACAGAACCTTCACATTTAACTTCCAAAATAGCACATTTTACCACCTGGTTTGACATGATAAAATCAAATTACCACATTATACCACATGGTATTACATGGTAAAATTAATTCAACAAGACAAGAAAAATATCCAACAAAACCAAAACCAATCCAAAAGAACAAAATAGCTTCAACAACTTAACCAGCTTCAACCATTCATTCAAATAATCCTCTAAGAAAACTGTTACAGCTTCAGCCTTAAACTTTCTTCAACAGCCTTCAAATTCTCCTCCTCAAGCCTGCTAGTTTTTCTCTTCTTCTTACTTACAGCCCTTGCAGCCTCCGCAACTGGAATTGGTCGTTTCGAAGGCTTGAATGAATATTTTTAGGCTTAAACCCCTTCACTTTTTGGACCGGTACATCATCTATACCAAGATAACAAAAACAAACTACAATCAATGACAAATATATATATATTCATTCTCCTCAAAAAATTGCATATATCAGAACACAAAACTCTAAACAATTAAAAACTTACTATCACCGTTAGAAGACGTGCTTGTTCCAGCAGGTTCATTAATCGATAGGGCTTCACACTTTTTGATCAAATCAGTCATGAAGGCCATGGCTGATTTATACAAATCATCATCCATTGAAACCCTGCTGATCATTGATGCAGAAACAGCTGACAGATTGAAAAGACGAGAACGGTATTTCGATGGACTATCAGTAGACGGAACTTCAAAAGAAAAGTTCCCTCCAGTTTTTGCTTCTCTTGTCCACCGCTTCAAAATCAAACTGCTAGCAATGTGCTGGAACTTCAGATTGCATGTTGTAGACCACAACATATCATATCCCTTAATTTGATGCTTACAGATCAAACCACTTGACTCCCACTTACGGCAGGAACACTTGATTTCACCGTTATCAAAATCAACCTTCAACACCCTACTATCCAACCTAGTATGGTCATCCTCCAATATGAAGACATCAAACATTCCTACATGTCCTTCTGGTTCTATCTCTGTATTTGAAAAAATATTATACGCAAGAGATTCCTTGTACTGATCCAGGAAAAACTTGAATATCTTCGACGTATACACATTAGCAACTTGCTTCACAATAGGGCTATTAGAAAACCGAGAATCAGCCAACCTAGATAAGGCATAGTACTCTTCTTGTTCTTCAGCATCCCTCTTATTATCCAGCATCCTCTCAAAGTGCACAAAGAATCTACTAACGCTAAACTCTGACTGCAAGTAATGTCGAATATTACTATTGCAGCACTCACTTAGCTGGGTACTCTTCATTCCTGCACCAAAATAATTATTCACCCAGGCTGAAGACCACTTCTTCCTGACTTTGTAAATACCATGTAACCAACTGTGTCCCAAAGGTCCCTTCCCAGGAAAACACTTCTCAATCATCTTCTTCCAATTATACTCAAAATCATCCTCATCATCAGCATTATACATCAAATAACTAAGCTCACGAAGGAAGTCAGAGTCACACAAACTTCCCAGATTAACAACTGCATTCTGAGCAATATGCCATGTACACAACCCATGAAAACAATCTGGGAAAACAGACCTTATACCAGCAGCAATTGCAGCAGCCTGGTCAGTAAACATTGATAACGGTCTCACACCTCCCATGCATTTCAAAAACTGATCGAAAAGCCATTCAAATGTTGTCGTTGTTTCATCATATAGAAGAGCAGCCGCAAAGACAGTCAGTTGGTGATGATTGTTGAAACCAACAAACAAAGCTACAAAAACATAAGAAAATGTGAGTAAAAACAATTCTACCAACACATACCATGTGGTAAAAGGTACGAATAACAATAATACCAACCCGTACCATATGGTAAAGACTTCTAAGAACAAAAAAAACAATCCATACCAGACCATACCATATAGTACAGACTTCTAACAACGCAAAAACCACCTCAAATAACCTTGTTACCAACCCATACTATATGGTAAAAGACTTTTAAGAACAAAAACACAATCCATACCAGCCCATACCATATAGTACAGACTTCTAACAACGCAAAAACCACCTCAAATAACCTTGTTACCAACACATACCATATGGTAAAATACTTTTAAGAACATAAAAGCAATCCATACCAACCCATACCATATGGTACAGACTTTTAAGAACAAAATAACCATGATACAAAATGATAATAATAATAATCATAAAAACTCACAAAGACAATAATAAACAACAAACTAGAAAACATACCTAGTGGCCGATACTCTTTGTTAGTCCGGTAAGTAGTATCAAAACTAATTGAATCACCAAAATAATGATAATCCATCCTCATCTTCCCATCTGCCCAAAAAATACTAGCAATGTTCTCTTCAACATCAACCTCCACCTCATGAAAGAACCCATGATCCAGTTGTGCTTGACGTCTAAAGTATTCAAGCAATGCAGTTGCATCACCATACTCCATTGATAACGTCCTCACCGTTCGCAGATGGTTCTTCAAATCATTCTTTGTGAACCCAACAAACTTCCGACCACCACCAGCCCTACTAATTGTATTATACGAAGAAGTCACACCAATACCAGCAGCATCATTCACCTCTGCCAACATCTTATATACAGGAGCCATTCGTCTGCTGGATCTCACATAGTGACGCAGAGACTCAGGAATCATGTCATGGTTGTGCACATTATACCAACGATAGATCTTGTAGCATTTAAACTCTTTAAACCACCTCAGTCGTATATAAGCACCATTACATCCACCCCTGAGTTCTGGAACATTACGAACACGAACATTCGTATCAACAACACCTGCATTATCAGGGTTATTCTCGCTACTTCTTCTCCAACCTTCCTTATTGCAACAATACTTTATATAATATACAGCTGAAGAACCACCATTGAGCTTCGGACACGCTGATTGATTATAAATCCTCACACCAAAACCTTCATGATTCCCATAATCCACATAGAAATTGTATGCATCATCCGGTGTATTAAACTGTAAGTCCTTCCAAGAATCACGAACAGTAGGATCTATACCATTGAAACCTATAAACATTATGAAGCAACATATTAAATATGTACAATTATAATACCACCATGGTATGATATGGTAAAATGAATTTCATGGCACAACAGAATCACATCTCATCACATTACCACACTATACCACATGGTATAGCATGGTAAAACCAAATTACTACACTATACCACATGGTATGGCATGGTAAAATCACATTACCACACTATACCACATGGTATGACATGGTAAAATCACTTACAGCAGCAACAAAAATCCCAAAAACACACACTATACCACAAACTATACATGATAACATCAAATTACCATATTTTACCACATGGTATGACATGGTAAAATCAATTATCACACATAACCCCACCTTTAACTTGAAACTACCACACTATACCACATGGTAAGGCATGGTAAAATCAAATTACCATATTTTACCACATGGTATGACATGGTAAAATCAATGATCACACATAACCCCACCTTTAACTTGAAACTACCACACTATACCACATGGTAATGCATGGTAAAATCAAATTACGACACTATACCGATGATTCCAACCATGGTACAAGTAATTACCACCATGGTATGATATGGTAAAACTTAAATACAGAGCACAATAACATCACAACACAACACTATATTATCACCTCTCATCGTATACCAGTAATTACCACCATGGTACCATATGGTATCTAACACATTCAAACTTCAATAAACAAACAAATTTGTATATCTTACCTCCTGATTCACCAGAGTTAGCTGAATGACCAAATCCAAGATCGATAGATGAAGAAGCAGTTCCAACAACGCTAGATGAAGAACCAGATCCTACAACGCTGGTTGAAGAACCAGATCTATCAAATGGAACAACATCGCCACAATTTACGTAACTCATCTCACCAGAATACTGCAAAAAAACCAAAACAGAAAGAACATAACACATGAACAAGCTCGATTAGCTAAACGGAACACACAAAAGAAACTCAGAGAAAGTAAATTCTACAAAACCTACAACGAAACCAGAGAAACTCAAACACGCTCGATTAGCTAAACATGAACAAGCTCGAATAGCAGCAATGAAAAACCTCCAACGAAACCAGAGATCGTCAAAACGCTCAACAAAACCAAAGATAAACAGAAAACTCGATTAGCTAAACAGGAAGAATCAAAAAAAATAATATCTAACCTCGCCGTCGATCAATTATGGAGAATCAGAAAGCTCGATTCGATTAGCTGCTACTCGCAGTTTCCATCACCGTCGATCAATTATGGAGAATCAGAAAAGATTCGCCGTCACCTGTTTCTCAGCTGCTGCTCGCAGCTTTCTCTCTCCAAAAACCGAATTCAACTCGCGCACACGTCGATCAATTAGGGAGAATCATAAACCTCGATTCGATTAGCTGCTGCTCGTCGATTAACTATGGAGAATCGCTGTCCCCTGTTTCTCAGCTGCTGCTCGCAGTTTCCCTCTCCAAAATCCGAATCCAACTCGCGCACAGAAAAAGATCCGCAACGGACAAAAGGCGGAAGTCGTTAATTCAAATTTCGGACAAAATTGCCCCTGACCATCACCGCATCAACCACAGCCACACGATCAGCCCGGCCCAGATCTACGGTCCTAAGGTGGTTACTCACGGGTGAGTAACATAGGGTTACTCACCCTATCCCAAGCCCCTGGAACACACGAAAGAAAGATATGAAATAGGTAAATAGAAATTGAAAAGGGATGTTTCCAATTCATCAAAATCAGAAGCTTTTGCTACATCCATATGATCCACTAAAGTAGATCGGTATTGCCCATATAATGAAATCAGATCTTGGTCCATGGAGTCCCAAGAAGGTAAGAACGTCGGATAAGCTTACCGCACCTTCTTCCTACTTCTCCTTCACTTCGCCGATAACATATGAGTAAACACTATTTTATATTAGTTCACTTTCAACTTCTTATTTGTAGGTAACTACTATCTTGTGGATTTTGCATTTCAAAATATCTCAGGATTTTTAGAACCATATCGAGGAGCTAAAACTAATTTTCAAAATATGAGACGTAGAAGTGGATCAAAAGGGCATCTTGAATTATTCAACTTCGGACATTCAAGTCTGCGCAATGTTCTTGAGCGTTACTTTTGAATATTGAAGGCAGGATTTCAATTATAAAATTCATGCGGTCGTATAGCTTGAGGAAGCAAACAAGTATTGTTATTGCTTGTTGTGTCTTGCATAATTTCATCAAGATTTATGCTGAAGAAGATGAACTATTTCACAATATGCAAATTATGAAGATGAAGAAGGTTCATGATCTGGTGTTGACGTACCACTTATCGAGTTTAATAGCTGGACTGTTGTATCGCGTGAAATGAATGAGAATCGGGATGCAATTGCAGATCATATGTGGAATGATTATCAAAATAAATGATTTTTGGCAAGGAACGAGATTTATGTACTATATTATTACTTTTGGTGAGACTATGCTTTATATTGAGAATATTTCCATCATTTTCTAGTTTCGAGATATTATTAGAACTTAGAAGTAACTAAATGTGTTTCTGTTTTTTGTTGCTAATTTTCATAATTTGTCAGAAATAAGAACTAAACAGGTTTTTGTTTTCTATTTCAGTGTTGTTGTGGTTGCAGAAGAATTGTACCAACCCTGTTGCAAGCACAACAACAACAAAACTATACTAAACGGGCTCTTAGAGTGCACATCCTTGCATAACTAAATATAAACCTAATTTTTTATTTGGATCCAAAATATTCAGATTTAAGGGTGGGGAATTAAAAGCTTTTTGTTCTATATAGTTGTATTAATCGACTCTTATCTTCTTCGTTCTAACTCGGATTTTTTTTTTTTACAGATGAAACGAGTTCGTTGTGCTTTACAAAATGATATCCATTTTCAATATTTTTTGGAAAAAAATTGCATGCCTCTCGTTACCGGTCGCAGAACGAGGAGGACGATGCATAGGATCGTGTGGATGCGTTGGCAACTGAATAGTTTCGGTGGAGCGCCGACCAATAGAGATTTTAAAGGTGGATTTGATCAGCGACGGAGAAGTTCACCAGAACTTTTTGTTGCTTTCACAAACTGACGGAGAGAGGGGTCGAGGAAGACGACGAGAATGTTTATAGGTTTCGTTTTCGATTTATGTTCATGGGGAGAAAAATAATAATCAAGGAAATGGACTAATTGGATAGGGCCAAAAGTGTGTTTTATTTAATTAAACATGCTAAAGGCTGTCCATATATAGGCCGCCACGTCATCATAAGCCCAACAATTTTTTCTGTTATTTCATGATTGGACTGTCACACGTATATGTCTGCAACCGTCGTCACGGTATCACCCTTTTTCATATAATTTTTGCATTTTTTCTGTCAAACATGACGGACGGATATTCCACGGAAACGAAGTTCTGTATTTTAGTGCCTTTCTTTTCTGCAGATCTGAATTCTGAATTTTTTTTGCAGCTTACATGAAAATCTTGTTAGATTCAGAGCTTGTTTGATCCATAAATGGTTAAAGGAATCATCTATTGATTTGTCGATTTCTCTTTCGAACTGCTACTGCGACTTGAGAGAGGAGAATTCTCATTTCTTGGCTGTGTATTAGGGTGGTTTCTCTCCGTCGGATTTTATGCTTCTAATCTGGCAGCATGAGGAAGAAGCTCGATACCCGCTTCCCGGCTGTAAGTCTCGTGTATCTTCTGAGTGGGTTTCAATTCTTCGATCTGAAATTCCGTGTCTGTTTGGTTTGCCGTGGAAAAGATTGTTGTTTTGACTTTTTGATCCATTTGTTGGTGTTGCGATGTTTGGCTTGCCCATTTCTGGGTTTTTTGTCTTCATTTCGTGGTTTAATTTGGTTTTCAGCTACTGGGTTGTTAGGGGTTGGGAGGAAATGAGGGAAAGCAACTGACTTGAAAAAATGAAGAGGGAGAAGATTGAGATGATTTGTGACTAATTTGAATTCCTGCATAGTTTGGCTACCTTGAATAGTTGATGATTAGAATTTTACCTGGTTCTGTACTATTGCTCTGCTTACAGCTTTTCTGGGAAGTGTAAATTTTGATTGATTGATTATTCTTGTCTCGGTACATGCTAGTAGGGTTTAACTGCTTTTCTATGTATCTGTCTGTTTTTCTTTTCGGAGTTTTCTTAGGTGGTCTTGTTCATTGATTGGCTTTCTGTGGTTATTAATTGCATATATTTGTTCAGAATGGGAAATAGATGGGATGATTTAGGGCTTTGTAAGTGAAACAGTTGTTTGATGTGCTATTCAATTCAAAACTAGAGAACTGAATTGTGGTCGTGAATTTAGGGCTTCTATTGACCTTTGCCACTAGCTTTTATAGCGAAATTTGTAATCTCTAACTTTTGTTTTCGCTGTATACCTACGGTAACAGAAGACTGTCTCTTATGGAAAGTTTAAGGGCATCGTGTCTGCTATGGTTTGCTTACACATAGCTTGTGTGTTGTAAAGCTCATTGATGACTTGAACTTGGTCATGTTTCCCCCATAATTGTATGGGAAAATGTTCCAGTCCCATTAGCACATATGTGCTCGCAAAACCAGTAGATTCATCTGTCAGAGTACTTATTCTGATTTATAGCTTGAGTAGCTTGGAAAATTGGTCTCAGTACGTTGAACCTGCGTCTGGCCCAATAGGTTTTGTTCCTTCAGCTTCACAAGAGCAGTTTCGTTTCCTGTTATACCAAAAGCAATTCCCATTTGATACCTCTCTCAGATTTCATGCTATTCTAGGTCATATCTTGCATCTTTTGCTGCCACTCATGCTCTCTTAACTGGTGCATTTAGAACTTCTCTAATTACAAATGACTCTCGACCATCTTTCGTTCGACCATACTTTTGCTGTCACTCTTGCCGCTTAGCTGGCAGCATTAAGTAGACTAGTAGTGGGTCATTCTGGATTTGACATCAACATATATTTACTGCGATTTTTGGGCTCTATTTTTCTGATGCTTTGTTGTGACAGCTTCAATTGTTCTTCCTTAATGCTGGCGTTGTATGCTTGTGAATTAAGACACCGCATCAGTTGAATTTCTTGAAGCTTTTGCACTTACTCAGATTTGGATTACCTCATTTGGCCTTACTTGAGTCCTCAGAGATTGATGCTCACTTTGTAAATTTAGTGTGTGTGCAAACATTATTGACTCTCAGTTGTGTTTTTTGGGTATTTTGATCTAAGGGGCAGCTATTGATTTTGACAGGCTCGCATAAAAAAAATAATGCAAGCTGATGAGGATGTTGGCAAGATAGCCCTTGCAGTACCTGTCTTAGTTTGTAAGTAATGAGACATTTGTTCTAGTGGTTTCAAAATTTTGTTCAGCACTTTTAATCCTCATATTCTATGGATGTCTGTGCAGCTAAAGCATTGGAATTGTTTTTGCAAGACCTTTGTGATCGAACTTATGAAGTCACCCTTCAGAGAGGAGCAAAGACCATGAGTTCACTCCACCTGTAAGTAACCAGCTTGCTGTTTAATCGGAGGAAGTTTGATGCTTATTTGGCCATATGAATGGATTGGTGATAGCATGTCGTAGCAATGTAATATTTGATCCTCCGGTTATTTATCACCTGACACTCTGGTTTCTTCTGGTAGCCCACTGGCAGTGTTGTTAGTTAGATGACGTAGGAAAAACTCATTTAACTAAGAGGCTACTTTGTGCCTTCTTTTTCTTTTGTCAAAGTTTGCATCTTTGTGAAGATCTTGTTCATTAGAAGGTTAACATTATGGTTTCTGCCTCTTTAATACTTCCTCTCTTGTCTTTGATGCAGAAAACATTGTGTCCAGAGCTATAATGTGTTTGATTTTCTGCGAGAAATTGTTAGCAGGGTTCCTGATTATGGCCATGGTCATGGCCACCCTGATGCACCTGCAGATCATAGAATTCTTCATAAGAGGTCAGTAGCTGATAAGTTTTTCCCTGGTTTCTATTATCTTCGTGTTTGTCAGATGGTTGACTATATGTGTTTCGACAGGAAGCCCATTATGGATGAAGGCAATGAGAGCGATGAAGAATTGAAGAGAAGCAGGATGGTAAGATTGTCAGCTTTAGTGTTCATGGTTTGAATTTTGAACACATTCAGTGCTGGTTCTCTTATCAATTTTTCCTCACGTCGTACCTGGCCAATATCTCCCTCTACTTCCATCATCCCAAAGCCTTATGGGTCTGTTTTTGTTGCTCTTAGCTTTGCTAGTTTGTGGAAGTGTTTTTGTACTTAATATGTGGATGTTTGTTTGCTTCCATTATAGCATGATGCGAGCCACACGGGTGTTAGCAGTAGAGGTAGAGGTCGTGGGCGAGGTAGAGGCCGCGGTCGAGGGGCTCGGAACATGGAGAAGGAATCTGCTCATCGTGAGGCCGACTCTGAAGCTGCTTGTACAACTCCACGTGGCAACAACCCAGTTCCTGGAATGATGATAGACGACGTAATGGATTCAAAGGAGATGTTGACAAAAGAGCCTATGGTAGCAATTACGGATGGTACAGCCGATCAACCTGAACGGAACTTCGATCTTAATGCTGAGGTCAAGGACAATGAAGATGTGAAAGCTGCTGCAGCTGCGACATTAGCAGCTTCTTCGTCAGCCTTGGGTCCTGCACCTGCCGGCCAAACTTCATCCACGGCACCAGAAACCACCACCCGTGAAGAATATCCAGGTTGGTCTCTTTCAGAGGTGGACAAGATGGCTATTGACCCCTTACAGCTGGCACAGCTGAGCACGAGGATGGACGAGGAAGAAGACTACGATGAAGAAGGATGATCTTCTAGTGATGTCCCTTCTCGTTACTTGTTATTGGTCTCGCGTAGTTCTTAGAACCCATCTGCTAACAGGAAAAGCCAATGATATCCCAGTAGGTTCTGTCGACTATCTGAGAAGAAGACAGCAGTTTGTGTAATGTAAGAAAGTCTAATGTTAGGAGCAGCTAGCCATCCATCCAGCATCCAAGATGGCCTTCCTCTGTTAGTATTATTGTGTTCATCTCCTTGGTCGGGAAACGTAACTGGTCCAGAATCTGTATTACGGAGGTTAAAGAAGCACAGAATTGGATCGAGAAGAGTATCCTGACCAATTAAATCCAGTTCTTAGATTCTATTTCGCTCCGACACTTTTACACAATGCCATAATAGAAACGCTATATAGCATATATCCCATTACACGTTCCGAAGCCATAAAGCTGTTTGAAGGTTTCTACAAGATCACACTCTTGAACATAAACACATTACACATATATAGTCTGCCCATATATTTACATAGATCAGTGAGTTAGCTCCATATGATTGAGACGGAAAGTGCCTTCAGTGGTCTTATGCACCTCAACCTTCATCTTCTCTTCAGTGGTTCCTCTCTTCACCTTGAGCACCATATGGAATTTTGCAGAATCATCTAACACCTGCAGCATTCCAAAATCAGCACCCACTCCCTAAGACTTGAAAATGCAGTTGCCGACAGAAGATAACCGAAGGTACAAATGGGAAGAGGAACGAACAAACAAACCTCAGCCTTGGCGTCGACAACTTCTTGAAGCTCGTAAGGAAACAATGAGTTGGAGCGCTGTTGAATCGCCTTCAGGGCATGATCAGCTGCATCTTGAACCGCGGGGTCATGAGAAGCCACATCCTTCAGCCCAGATCCATGGCATTCTGAAATACGCACTACCAATCAGAGCACGAGTCTGAAAATGAAATCTTTTTCTCTACCCTATGTGTATCACTTCAACACTATCTCAATGATTCCATAGTCGATGAGAGGGAAACCATCAATCAAACATTTCATGGATTTGGCAAATGGGGTTTTTGAAGCTAACCTTTCTTGACACCGAGGTCAGAAGGGGTGAGTTGAGGGGAATCGCCAGCGTGCTTGAACTCCTGCAGTTCCTGGAAGTTCATCCATGGCTTCACCCACACTTTGGCTTCGTAGAGCTTCTTCTTCCCGGCATCAATCGCCTCGATAACCAAGTGATGAAGCGTCCCAGCAACCACTTGCTCCTTCGCTTCCACAACCCTCAGGAACTCCACAACCGCATTCTGATTTCCCACCATCAAACAAAGTGGGGTGAAAAAAAAAAAGAGGAACGATTTCATTCACCAAACAAAGAAGGCGACGGATAGAAACAAATAAAAGACGGAAAGAGATGGATCAATCGGCGGCTCACCTGCTTCTTGTTGTGCTCGTCGACGGCGAACCGGGCAATCCCCTCGATTTCGGCGCTGTTGGCGGAGCCTGCGGGGGAATCGCGAACGCCTCCGAGGATAGGGGTAGCGGCGGCCATTTGATCGTGGTGGTGGTGGTGGTCGGAGACTTGGCAGAGACTGGCAATCGCAGAAGAAGAGGCAGAGATGAGTATGAGAAGCGTGAGAGTGAATAGTGGGGAAGTGCGGAGAAGATCCATGGAAACCGGTTAGTACTCCTTTTATAGATTTTTCTCTATAAAACGTTAGCGCGTGTTTTTGGATCAACGGAAGGAACGGAACGGAGGAAGTAAAACGGAGCCAAGTGCTGCCGCTGCGCGTCTATTTTGTTTTGTTCTGTTCTGTTCCTTCTTTCCCCCCGCCTCCCGGTTCCTCTACTAAGTTTACTTCGTGGCAGGCAGCAGTGTCGACACGTGTGAAAACGTGGAGATCGGATGGTGTCGCGACTCGCGAGACGTGTGCCTTTTATGGCTTTATTATCCTTTCTTCGCTTAGTGAGTAAGCTTACAGGGTCTACTGTTTTTGTAGTGGGGACCTCACCTCGCCGATGGATCGCTAGACTGTAAGACGCTACTCGTCATTGGATATGAAATGAGGTGGTCAGGTGGCCATTAGGGATGGTAATGGGTCGGGATGGGGCGGGTTTTGTCAAACCCAAATCTAAATTCATGGGTTTATCCGGCAAAAAAACTCGGGGTAAAACCCGTTAGGTTTGAAAAACTCAAACTCAACCCAACCCGCTGGGTATCTGCGGGTTTATGGGTACACGTGGGTTTTTCTAGCAAAAAATTTACAATAACAAGTTTCTTTTAAAATAAAAGTTTAACATCAATTTTCTTATACAAATTAATCATACAAAAAACACCAATCTAGAACATACAAGCAAACCGCAAATGATCAATACAAATTGTTCAAAATCAAAGATAAACATCTATAAACAATAAGATTAATTGAAAGTTTCTTCCTCGTCAACTAAGTTTCTTCATTCTTCACTTCATAATATCAACTTCATTCTAAACAATTAGAAATAACAAATTATACATTTCTCCACAAACATAAAGAATATTAGTTGTTTAAGGAAGATATATTATTTAGAATATTAAATATACCGGGAAAGTAATTATATGTGTGTGGACGGGTACCCATGGGGCGGGTTTACCTAAACCCAAACCCAACCCGACCCGGTGAATAGTGTAGCGGGTTTAAACCTGAACCCGGCCCAAAACCCGTCAACACGGGTTTTATCCGCGTTGACCGGGCTGGGTCGGGTAGGTACCCGTGGGTTCGGGTTTTGTTGCCATCCCTAGTGGCCATTGATACTCTTGGATGAAGATGGGCGGGTTTGTCTAAACTATAGTTGTTATGTCGGTAATATATTGGCGGATTGAGTTTGGTTCAACCTGTGTTAGTTATGAAGTCGACGTGACACCATCGGTAATACTGGTATGATCGACTAATAATTCTAAATAAAATGATATCCTTTTAATTAATAAAAAGAGTTAATTTTTTTTTCATTTTGTGAACTTAATTGTTAAAAGTTGATGATATTTGTTGTATTGTAAGTAAATTGTCCACAAATATGTTTTATATATGATTAAATACATTGGATATTAACTGTTTTCACTTTTTTTTAAACCTGGCATGAACCGACACAAACTGGTTAATACTACCGGTCGTACCATTCCACTTGCGAAACCGGCACAACGATATAAACCGGTTTGACAACCTTGGTCTAAACTATCCCCATCTAGGGGTGGTAATCAGTTTAATGGTTAACGGTATAACCGATTACCGGTTATATCGATAACCGATAATATCGATATACGGTGGCCAAAAGACATCACCTAGTATACCGAATTCTACCCGATTAGTAACCAACATTTAGGCGGTAAATCGCTTACTGAAAAAACACCCTTCCCGTATTTGCAAAACAATCCATTCGACCCTTCCCATGTATGCCTCACGCAATTAGGAAACCCTTTCCCTTCTCTCCTTCTCTACTCACTTCAGGGAGACGAAAGTGAATGATGGAAGGGATAAAAAAAGGAAGAGCGAAGGCGGCGGGAGTGCTGAGAGCGAAGGCGGCGGTGGTGGAAGAATAGATCTGTCTGTTTGGTGTTTAAGGGTTTGCGAGATTGAGGATTGGTCGGGATCGGCGTTGGACTGGAAGAGGAGTCGGTTGTAAAGGTTACTATATTATATTGTTAACTGGTAACCGGGAAATCGGTTAGTCGGTACCGACAACCGACCGATATCGGTAGTCGGAGGTCGTTTGACATAAATTGGTATACCGTTAACCTGCTAATCGATTACTGGTTAAACCGATAACTGACCGATTACCACCCATTACCCCATCTCTACTTTCAAATATACATACTCGTATTCATCCCTTATCTATGCGGGGAAGGTTTAGTAAACCCCGCCCCCATGCATCCAACATTATAATACATAAAATTTCACTTGTAAATTTTTAATTATAACATTGAACGCACCTACTATATCATTAAGTAGGCAAAGAGACAATCATTCTTAATACGGTTCAGAGCATCTTATCCTAAAACATCAATTAATTTATAAGACAGAGTACAATGTAATCCAAATCATTATTCTCTGACTCTGATACATTTACTAAATAATAAATAACTAACATAATCTTGTTAACACAATGTGGCCTCTGGATTGGACTCGGTTTGAAGATCTTGGCGACGGAAGATCGGTCTCAAGGATCAATCATCGACCTCCCATTCGTCTAGATGTCTTCTTGGTGCTCGGGTTCGTCGAAGTATAGAAGGAGTTTGGTCTGGCGGAGATGGGTCAGAGGTGGTATTGTGTTGTCTTCGTTTCCGCTACATTCGGGTTGGTTGGTCTAGCCACTTTTGAGTTCCATCATCCATAGCGGCTTTCGGTGGGGAAAGGTGGCCATAGGCGGTGTCACGGGACAGGGGTAACATTGGGGGTGGAACAAAAATATCACACCTATAAGTAATATAAGGATGTTTTATTACTACACCACAACTCATAATTTGTTCATGACAAAAAAACTAGTTAATTTATTGGTTTCATTCATGATATTATTATTCGACAACAGTTGTTTCTAATGAATTATCTCGAGTAATGGTGGAGACAAAAGTTCATCACTCATACCACTCAATATATTTTCTTTTCAAACTAGTCTTCATACTACCAGTTGCAATTATAAGTGTAGAAAGAACATTTTTGGTTTGAGCTAAATTAAGAACAAGTTTCCAAGTCGAATTGGCGATTAGTTTTCTAATGATTGTTTAGTGGGATACATTGAAAGAAACTTATTTAAAAGTGTAGACAATGAATATATTTTGCATTTCTTTCAGAATATGAAGACTCGTCGTGATCGTTTATACAAACAATAATTGTATTCGTCAATGTTGGGTGCATAAGATCAATTCAAGTAAGTCTCCACTATCCTGACACAATTTCAAGTCTTGCTCCCTAGGTGTAGAACACGGAGTGCAGTTCTCAACTGTGAGGATTTCATCAAATCCAAGATATACTTTCTTTGAGATACAAACAAACTAGACGCCGATCTCTGTACCTCTTAGCCGAGAAAGTATGAAACCTCTTCTAGATCCTGTAAGTTGAAGAACTATCACAGAGCCTCGATAACCTCATGAACTCCACTAGTATCACTGCCGATAATAATCATGTCATCGATATAGATTAGTAAGATCACAATTTCATCCATAGTGGACTGAACAAATATAGCTCAGTCATTTTGGCTCTGCATAGACCCTGCCTTTAGGATCTTCCCAAGAAATTTCTCAAACCATGCTCTAGGAGCTTGCTTCAGTCCTTACAATGACTTCACTAGTAGACACACTATAGCTGGACAACTTTCTTATATCCCAATGGTCATTCCAAGTAAATCGTCTCCTTACGGTCACCAAAAAGAAAAGCATTCTTCACATCCAGCTGACAAAGAGACCCACCCTTCATAACTGCAACTACCATCACGGGAGCGACGGTTTCCTCATAATCAATCTTATACTCCTGTCGAAAACCTTGCTCTAAACTTTATACCTTTCTAGTGTACCATCGGGTTGCATTTCAATCGTGTACACCCACATGCTCTCAATAACGGACATCTCAGACTCTCCAGGCACGAGATTCTATGTGTAGTTTGCATCCAATGCACTTTTCTCCTCGCGCATAGTCATCTCCCAGGTAGGATTACCAACGGCTTGTGCATAAGTATTGGGAATGGCCATGGATTTATTTTACAGAAATGCCAGCATAGTCATTCATTCTTAGTGGAGGTTGGCCAAGAGTGGCCCTTTGTGACCGAAAAAGAGGAACCTGCGGGCTGCGGGTGAACAACATGTGACTGATAGGAGTGTTCAAATGGTTATTGTGGTAATTATCAAACTAAATAAGTCTAAATCTTATTAATTATGGAATACAATGTAATAGCCAAACCGTCCAAACTAACACAACAACCAAATTAACCAA
Source organism: Linum trigynum (assembly GCA_964030455.1). Taxonomy (NCBI): domain Eukaryota; kingdom Viridiplantae; phylum Streptophyta; class Magnoliopsida; order Malpighiales; family Linaceae; genus Linum; species Linum trigynum. The sequence continues at coordinate 8,552,673 of OZ034820.1, read as the reverse complement.
ACTAAAGTTTAATCGGTTTGGTTAATTGGTTAACTAGATTAACCAATATAACATCACATTATCATTGAGAAAAATCTCCAGTTAATGCATCAATTAATAATTTATATAACCAATAAAACATAACAAACAACACATAGTTATAGTTAACTCTTAAGTCTTAACGTATATACATGTAACTAATACAATTATCTTACTATCAATATAAGTATTCACGTAACAAAAATATATGTCAATGATATGGGATTAATGAATTGTTGTGTTATGTAAATTGACTTAGTCTCTTAGCAATCATCCTAGGCTAAAAAAAACCTTCCTCACAAGTTTGCTTCCAACATAATGTATTAGTTTTATCTAAACCAAACAAGTTGAGCTTTATTTATTATGAGCCTAAGAGAGAGGAACGTTTGACTCTTGAGTGGTTATTAGATATATGGCTAATTAGTTAACTGATTAATTTGGTTTGATTGGTTAGCAGTCTCTGAAACCAAACCACCAAAACCAAACAAATTAAAAAATTTAACCACACCAAACCGTTATCCAAATTAACCAAATACTACCAGTTTAAATGGTTACCATGGTAACCACAACATTTATACACCCCTAGTGGTTGAACAACCGGAGGAGGGGAAGGTGAGTCCTGGTCAGTCGAGGACCCTGTAGAAAAACTAGTACCAGAACTAGAGGTGGCAATTTTCAATCCAATCCACCAATCCAATCCATCAACCCATTAAAAATATTCACCTATCTAGAGGTGGCAAATGGATTGGATTGGTGGATTGGTGGATTGGATTGGTGGATCCATGGATCAAATGGATTGGATTTAATGGATTGGTGGATTCATGGATTGGATCAAGTGGCTTGGTGGATTATCCATGAATCCAAATGACATCCTCAACCAAGGACCAATATGTAAAATGTAAAAAGTTTAGGTACTAAAATGTCATAATGAAAAATTTTAGGTACCAAAACGTAATTTTCCAATGAGATTTTTTGTATAAAAATTAAAATTTAGGTACCAAAATGTAAAAATAAAAATTATAGGTACTAAACCGTAATTTGCCAATGATCCATGGATCCAATCCATGAATCCACCAATCCAATTGGATTTGGATAAAATGGATTGGATTTAAATGGATTGGATTAGGTGGATATTTTTAATGGATTGATGGATTGGATTGGTGGATTGGATTGAAATTGCCACCTCTACACCTATCCAATCCATTTTATCCAAATCCAATTGGATTGGTGGATTCATGGATTGATCCATGGATCCAATAGACAAATTATGGTTTGGTACCCATACTTTTTATGTATCACATTTTGGTACCCAAAATTTAATTTTTATACGAAAATATCATTGGAAAATTACGTTTTGGTATCTAAAATTTTTCATTATGACATTTTAGTACCTAAACTTTTCACATTTTACATATTGGTCCTTGGTTGAAGATGTCATTTGGATTAATGGATAATCCACCAATCCACTTGATCCAATCCATGAATTCCCCAATCCATTGGATCTAATCCATTTGATCCATGAATCCACGAATCCAATTCACCTATCCATGGATCAATCCATTTGCCACCTTCTGTGCCGAAGAACTCAACTGAGTAGTTTAGCCGGAAGAGGACGCAAACGTGTAGGGTGTTGATGGCCGGATGAAATCCCATAATACATATATTTTTGTAAAAAAATTCTCAAAATACACACGTTATTAAAAATTTTTTCCAAAATACACATGTTTGTGCATCACCGCTGTTGTCAACCGCAGTGAATGCATTCACCGCGGCAGACCAAAGCGGTGAATGCATCATCGCGGTTGACGGTCGCGGTGAATGCCTGACGTAACACTGAAACTTCAAACAAACGTAACTTTGCGCTCGGTTATCCGATTGTAGTGAATTTTTTTTTATTCCATATAACTTTTCAAGATCTTTCAATCTACGGAAAGACTTAATATAAAAAAATGTCATTTGTTACCCCGAACGAGCAGTTTTTCGATTTCGCCAAACTTTAGAAGACCATAACTTTTAGCTCGTCAATCCGAACGTCGTAAAGTTTTTTTTTTATTGGGCATAACTTTTTAAGAACTACAACTTTTACTAGGAAAGAATTTTTTAAAAAAGAAATATTTTTTGGTATACGGGATTTTGGCAATAACTTTGCCTTTACTTTTCACAAATCCACATACTTTCCAAAATTATGGTTATAATAAAAGTTGCAGTACTTAAAAAGTTATGCGAAAACAAAAAAAGTTTAATGACATTCGGATTGTGGAGCACAAAGTTATGGTCTTCCAAAATTTGTCAAAATCGAAAAATTATTCGTTCGGGGTAGCAAACGATTTTTTTTGGGATGAAGGCTTGTTGCAGATTGAAAGATCTTGAAAAGTTATGTGGAATAAAAAAAAATTCGCTACAATCAGATAACCGAGCGCAAAGTTACGTTTGTTTGAAGTTTCAGTGTTACGTCAGGCATTCACCGCGGCCGTCAACCGCGGTGATGCATTCACCGCTTTAGTCTGCCGCGGTGAATGCAATCACTGCGGTTGACAACTGCGGTGATGCCCAAAAATGTGTATTTTGGGAAAAAAATTTATAACGTGTGTATTTTGGGAATTTTTTTTAAAAACGTGTATTTTAGGATTTTTTTGTCGTTGATGGCCTATATCCCCAAAATCATTATGCTGAGTGGGACAATAAGCGTAGTCGACACTCTTACAGAATCAAAGGAAGGTAATGGTAATGGGGCCAAAAACTCAAGGGCAGTGGAAGAACTCGCCCTTGAATGAGATGAAGAGCAGTACATCTCCATTTCTAGAAACAGCACATGATATTCAAATTCAATGCTCAATTGCTCATGGGCTTTTCTATAGGATGGTAACATAAATATCCTTTATGCTTGTCGCTATGGCTCGCAAACACACATTTCAATGCCTTCAAAGCGAGTTTGTGTCACTCCTGACTCCTGAGGGAGCAAGACTAAACAAGAACACCACCAAACACCCACAGAGATGAATAGTCGGGAGCCTGTAATATGGTGATCTTTGTCCCAGAAAGTAGAAACTACATAATTTGTCGATCAACTGAATCACAATATAATTGCTTCTACCCAGAAACCTATAGGAACACAACAATGAAAGAGAGCGTTCTCGTGAGCTCCTAGACATGTCACTGTTTACGTTCTACCACCCCATTCTGATGAGATACACCAAGACATGAAGACTACGGAAGTATTCCCTGAGTCTTATATAACACCAACAATTCATTTATAGTAAACTCGCCTCCATAATCAAATCACCTTAACTGTTTTCCCAAAGTGTGTCTCAATCATTTGAATAAAGGTTGTGCAAACTATTTATCAGAGAAAATTAACAGGATTCCGAAAGAGGCCAACAGTAAACAAAATAGAGTATACTCACGTAACGCATTCTTCGGAAGAACGGCATGGATACAATCACCACTCACTCAACCTACAACATCGACGTTCTTTCCCGGATCATCACATGGCTGATGCAAGCAGCAGAATCACGAGAGAGGAAGGCCACAACCATGGAAGTTGGACACTGCCAGATGAGGTCGACAAAGAACAAAAACCAACATCGTAACAAATTAAGCCCCTCATCCGTTGCCCATGGTGACCATCACTCGATCTCTTACCAGCATCAAGAGTGGCCTGAGTCTAGTACCGATCACAAGTTCGTGTTAGGACAATGATGGTGTTCTGGTGGTCCAATTCAGGATCTCCCCTTAATCAGCAATTTCCCCTTCTTCTAACTCTTCAGAGATCCTATTGAACCCACCTCCCATATCCATGGACAAATCACCTTCAAAATCAAGAAAGTCATCCGTATTGATCTCTGCAACTATATCTGAATACTTATCTATCAGGCTCTGGTCAAAATCGAAATCCATATCATCAAATATTCCAGGTCGCGTGTCCTTTAAGCAAGAATGTGAATCGGTTGCCAACAACGAATCCTCCTCAGCTGTATTTTCCGTGGCTTTCTGAGGGGGCTCATTATACCCTGGATTCTCAACATCGCTCTTTGCAGGAAGATCACAAACCTGAGTACCTCCTGAAGGACCATTTTCTATTTCTTCTTCGATAATTTCTTCCTCACGGAATGCAACACCTTGGGGGATCATCAGTTGATCACCATTGCTCACACGACACTTAGCTTCCTGCCTACGAGCCATTGGAATGAAGTCTTTTACGACTTCAAAATCATAACTTTGAGAAGGGAGAAGAACATAGATGACAGGGTGCTCCAACACAGTTAGATTCCCTAGCTGCTGCTTTAAAGGGGCCTTTATGTCCAACTCCCGAAAATGCGATTTCCCCTGTAAGTCAAACGAGAGTAGAAGGCATCAGAAAATCGAGGGAGGCATTGTGATTCTAAAAATGTAACCTTTCTTTCTAAACATATATATACCTTTGGATATTTACGTATGAAGCACTTGAGAGACTCCAAACCCACTTCAGAGAACTGCTTTAACTTATGCTTCCATGGTCCTGGCTTCAGATGCTTCTCAATCTCAGAGCAAACTGAAGTGTTTTCATTTACTCTGTAATGGGAAACAAGCACCGTGGGTCGCCTATGCATGATAGTTAAGCAACCATGGAAAAGAACAACAAAAGAACTTGAGAGAGTAAAAAGGATTCTGCAGACAAATACAGTACAGCTTACCCATGGTCAAACAAAACAACACCAGTTAAGTAAAACCTCCATTCTATGGTCCAGAAGATAGACTTCTTCCTGAAAAAATGTCATTCGAAGTAGTCAGAACATTAGTGCTCGTTTAGAAACAGAACAGATACATACATACACGCCTAAAGAATAAGCGCTCCCAAAGTTGTAAATTTTCAGAAAGATCAGTTCTTTGCAAACAGCTGTTACCTCTGGTCATAGCGAGTTTTGTTCTTCTCCCTCCTTGACATTCCACTGGGGAGCAGAAGGAGCGTTGTTCTGCGACTTGAGGCAGCACGCTTAAGGCTTTGAAGGTGAAAGGGCAACCGAAATTGAGAGTAAGCACGTAATTGAGCTCTCATCCTTGGACCTAAATCAACCACTCTCTTCGCTTCCTCGAGAAAGTTGTAATCTACGAGCCACGTAGTCAACACACAGGCCAAATCAAGACTTGGCAGAAAGCAATGAACTTTGCATTCGAAGCTAGCAAATTCAGTTCCTATTGGAAAAAAGGGGCGAAGTGGGAAGAAATGAGTACCAGAAACAAGGGTTTCATCGTCGAACTGGGACATGGGAACGAAAGGGGCGACGTCGCGTTTGCCGGAGCAGCCAGTCCGGTGCTTGTGTGATTTGACGCAAGGGAGGCTGCAGGTCTGTAGAGAGCAGCCGGGGCATTTGTATTTCGCCGCCGTATTTTTGCATTCTACGCATAGTACGACCTTTGTACGCTGAGCTTCTTCGCCAGGATTTTGACCCGGGTTGGGCTCCGTCGGAGGTGGGAGCTCTGGTGATGACTGTTGCTGCCGCGGCTCCTCCATTGGTAGACTTGAAAAAGAGGGAAACAAACGGAATGAGGGTTGAAGTGGGGATGAATTGAATTGCAGGGTTTTGCCTCGTGAGGAGGGCGGGGGTGACGTGTCATTTACATTCCACAATCCACCACCAGGCACCAGAAGTCCAGAACAGTACACCCAAGCAAACGGTGTCGTATGCCCTCCCCATTTCCGTGGCCCATGCAGAGGAGAGAAAGCAGTAGCCCAGCAGTTCGGGGAAAAAATCCAAAAGTACCACTGTTTAAAAAAAAAATTCCAAAAATATCACCCAATCCCAAAAAATTCCAAAAATACCACCTTTTTTCAAAAACCGCCACCCCACCCTGCGGTTTACACGAAAACCGTTTGTCGGGGGCGCGGTTTTCTATGCAAACCGCGGGTCTAGGGGGCGGTTATAAAAAAAAAATTTGGACCAAACTGCTGGGTGGGGTGGCGGTTTGACCCAAAACCGCCACCCCACCCAGCGGTTTGGTCCAATTTTTTTTTTTTTTTCCAGATCAACTCCTAACTTCGGCCAAAACTTCAAACGAACGTAACTTTGCACTCGGGTATCCGATCGATGCGATTCTTTTTTTCATTTCGCATAACTTTTCAAGATCTACAACTTTAAGTAGGATAAAATTTTCAAAACTGGAAGTATTTGTGGATATACGGGACCTTGAGAATAACTGTACCTTTACTTTTCACAAATCCATGTACATTTTGAAATTATGATTATATTAAAAGTTGTAGATCTTGAAAAGTTATGTGGAATAAAAAAAAATTCATAACATTCGGATTTTGGAGCAAAAAGTTATGACCGCCCAAAGTTTGACGAAAGGCGAGACCCGGCGGTATGCGGCTTGCAAGATCTCAAAAAGTTTGCGGCCTCCATTTTTTGAATCCGAATAACTTTTTGAGATCTTGCAAGCCGCAAACCACCGGGTCTCGCATTTGTCTCGAAAAAACGTCATTTGCCACCCCGAACGAGCCTTTTTTTAATTTCGTCAAACTTTGGGCGGCCATAACTTTGAGCTCCAAAATCCGAATGTCATGAATTTTTTTTTTATTCCACATAAATTTTCAAGATCTACAACTTTTAATGTAATCATAATTTCAAAATGTACATGGATTTGTGAAAAGTAAAGGTACAGTTATTCTCAAGGTCCCGTATATCCACAAATAGTTCCAGTTTTGAAAATTTTATCCTACTAAAAGTTGTAGATCTTGAAAAGTTATGCGAAATGAAAAAAAAGAATCGCATCGATCGGATACCCGAGTGCAAAGTTACGTTCGTTTGAAGTTTCGGCCGAAGTTAGGAGTTGATCGAAAAAAAAAAAAATTTGGACCAAACCGTTGGGTGGGGTGGCGGTTTTGGGTCAAACCGCCACCCCACCCAGCGGTTTGGTCCAATTTTTTTTTTATAACCGCCCCCTAGGCCCGCGGTTTGCATAGAAAACCGCGCCCCCGGCAAACGGTTTTCGTGTAAACCGCAGGGTGGGGTGGCGGTTTTTGAAAAAGGGTGGTATTTTTGGAATTTTTTGGGATTGGGTGGTATTTTTGGAATTTTTTTTTTAAACAGTGGTACTTTTGGATTTTTTCCGCAGTTCAGCTGGGGTTAATGGGGGCTTCGTTCTGTTACCGCCTTCAGCCCACGTTCAAACTTTGATCTCCTAACGAAGGCGAAGGGTAAAACTAATAATATAATAATTCAAGGTAAATTGCGAGATTACTAAAAATTTCACTTTTGGTCACTAAAAATATTATAGTTATTCATGATCACTAGGATTAGTTAAAAACTTAAAGAGAGTTGTTATTTTCCGTCCGGTAAATTACTATTTGTCGCCCACTATTTTGAAGCAAATGGTGTTTTTGCCTTCGAAGCACAATTGTCATTCGCCAGCAACAGTTTCTGCCGACTGTAAATCTCGCCGCCACAAATCTCCACTGGACGACCTCAAACCCAACTCCTCCACGACCAAAACCTCACCTACGATAGCTTCCTTCCATCTTTCCGGAACCCCCGCCGACTACAAATCCCTCCAACCACAAAGCCAATTAGCGTTGTCGTCCAACTTGATCAGGTACTGGTCCGACACCGAGGTTCGGTCCGGAAGCCATGGTCAGGCGGCGGCGATCAGAGGGTTAGCTAGCGTTCAAAGCCAGCGATTGGATGGTGTGTCTCGGTACGATGCCAGCGTTCGGACGGTGAGGTTTGGTCCGATTCCCGGCGACAGACAGTAGAACGGACGAAGAGATCGAGAAGGAGAGGAGGGAGAGAGGGTATTCGACCTGGACGGCTAAACATCGCCCTAGCTTTATTACTATCGCCCTAACTTTAAAACATAAAACTACCAAATTATCCTTCATTATTCAATAAAACAAACCGCCCTAAATCCTTTATCCTCTCAACACCGCCAAACCCGTCCCTCCAGACTCCAAATACCTTTCGCCGCCGCTTCTCTCCACCATCTTCTACGCTTTTTCTCCCTGATTTGCCGTTGGCACTACCCAAGTTATTCTCCCTACCGTCGCTATGCCCTACTCCTGTTAGAGTTAGTCGATAGAGTTGTAATACGACATCGATGGGAGAAGTATAATATAAAGATGGAGACTTTTGGAAGATTAATTAATTAATTAATTTTATATTAATTAATTAACGTTTGAATATTGTGAAAAGACATGTCCTTCCAGAAAGGTAACTACCTTTTTTCTGTGAAAGGATGTGTCCTTCTAGAAAGGTAACTACCTTTTTCTGTGAAAGGATGTGACTCTTCGGAAGGTAACTTCGAGTTTACACAACTATAAATAGATGACTGTCATAATTTTTTTAATGATGAGAGAATTCTTCTTCTTCCCGTTTCCTTCTCTATTTCATAAACACAGAAGTCTGCAAGATTGCTGCTTTCATACTTAGAATTGAAGGGACTCCTGGGGGTGGTTTGCTCGAGCCTACCAGCAATTTGTAGTGGGGGCAAATAACTCTCTAAGGAGAGTGATTAATCACGCCTTCAATCGATTCTTTCCTACCGGTTCTTGACAATCTTAAAGTGTTATTCGTTTGAAAAAATAGAATCTGGAGTGGAACGTACGTTGAAGGCGTGCATTCATTTGAGATGGAAGTTGCATGCATTGAAAAGAAAAGATGTCATGGTCCAAACTTGCTCCCGAAGGAAAGGAAGCATTTCGGCATCCCTAAAATCGGGTAACGACCTGTTCCTTTTTAATTCTTGGTGTTGAGAGTGGGATTTGAATTTGATTCCCACCGGTGTTAGAAAGGAATTTGATTCTTGTTGTCTCTAGGTGAGGGAAATTATTATGATGATATGTATCTATATATATGCTCAATCCGGTTCATGTATTGATTATATGGATCGGGGGTTATTGTCTGCGTTCGTTAATCTCTGCATGAAAAGGGTTTAATGAATTCGAGTTATTAAATTGTGCGAGCATCATAATTAGTCAAATTGCTTGGATGGCTCTGTGAATATACTTTTATATATAGTCATGAGTTCCATGCAGAGGAACACTCGGTTCCTATAACGTAGGAATTATGTTTCCTATTCTATCATTAGATTGATATTTTTCATATATGCATATATGTATCACTGATTCTATCATTAGATTGATGTTTCCTAATTCCTATGCCATGAGGGAAAGGAAAATGAAACTAAGATGGAATCCTTATAAGGATTTAATAAGCTTGCCAAAGAATGGTGATCATCAAAATAATCATCGCCATAATTGTTTATGGTAAATGTACACTACACCATTGGAAAATAATTTGACGTATGATTATGGTGTGAAGCAATTGATCAGAATTGTTTATGGAAATATGTAGACATATACCATTGGAAAACAGTGCTCAATTGAGATGATCTTATTGAACTTAAAGTCCGAATTACTTATGGTATATTTGTGAAATATATATCATTGGCAAGTAATTAGACGATTGACTTAGGATATTCATTTGAATTGCTTGTGGTATGTCAAGTTACCTTCGTGAAATATCATTGGTAAGTAATTAGATGATATAAATACAACTAAATTACTTGTGGCATCTCAAGTTACCTTGACCAATTCCATTGGTAAGCAATTAGATGATTTTTCTAATAATATCTGAATTATTTGTGGTATGTTAATTCAATTAGTCCATACCATTGGTAAACAATTAGATTAATGTAGTGGTTGAAAGTTCAATAAGGAATGTCATGGAAAATTAAGTGGAATTGTTCCATGATAGTTCAGCAAGTGGTAAAATTGTGGGAGAGATGTTTTTTATGCTAGTTGGATAAAAAATGCTAATGATAATAAATCTACAACGTGTAGATTTTTAGACTAGGTGGTGGAGTTGTTTCTTGGACTTCGAAGAAACAAATGTGTATTACACTCCACCATAGAAGATGAATTTCTAGCCCTTGCGGCGGCTGTAAAAGAGGCAGAATGGCTAAGAGACATGTTGTTCGGGATAGAGTTGTGGCCACAGCCGATGCCAGCTATTTCTGTCTTTTGTGATAGTGAGGCTACTTTGTCGAGAGCTTATAACAAGATTTACAATGGTAAGTCTAGAGCTACTAGCCTATGACATGATTACGTTAGATATTTGATTTCTAATAGAATCATTTCTATTGTGTATGTTAGATCATGCAATAATTTGGCAGATCGCCTTACCAAGGGATAGCCATGAGGCATGATCTATGAGACATCCCAAGGGAAGGGATTAAGACGTCTTGTGATGTTAGAAGTAATAGGAACCCAACCTTATATTTAGGTATTCACTAATTAAAAGGTTCAATGTGGTAATAACAAGTTACTCTAACCGAGGTACTAATTTATTGTACAAGTAAATTAGTCCAAAGAAGGGTGAGTTATAGAACTCTTGGGATGAGTTATAAACTCTTAATGATTTCATTTGGAATGTCACCTATGTGAGTATTAAGTGTGGTGCCACTCTAATAAAAGTAAAGGTCAACTTTTGTGTATGCTCATGAATCAGGATCAGCACATGGCCATAATAGTGCTACCCTTGTTGATGGTTGTGGTTTAGACTTTAGAGAAGAGACAAGGACGTGTGTGGCACCTCCGGTTATAGCTTTGGATCGTGACTCCTAAGCTTAAGCTCGTCACTGATTCATTATCAACTTTGAGTTGCTTACACTAGGTAAAGGTTCAAATCAAAAAGATACCTTTATGTATGCGTTACTTGTTCGAGGCATGTATTCTCAACTCTTGTTGACTAAGTGGGGGATTGTTAGAGTAAGTCAATAGAGTTGTAATACGACGTTGATGGGAGAAGTAAAGTATAAAGATGGAGTCTTTTGGCAGATTAATTAATTAACATTTGAATATTGTGAAAAGACGTGTCCTTTCAGAAAGGTAACTCCCTTTTTATGTGAAAGGATGTGTCCTTCCAAAAAGGTAACTACCTTTTTCTGTGAAAGGATGTGACTCTTCGGAAGGTAACTTCCAGTTTTCACAACTATAAATAGGTGATGCCATAAACACAGAAGTCTGCAAGATTGTTGCTTTCAGACTTAGGCCCCATTTAGTATAATTTTTATCTTGTTGTGTTTTATCAAGGTTGTGCCAACAGAAAAGCAACACAACACCAACACAACTTAAATCAACGTCGTGTTTATCTCAAAAAATTCATACAAAACATGTTTACTTCTGTTGTTCTCCTTCGATTTCAGAATAAAAAAAAACAGATTTGGGAAATCTGGTTCGTCCTCGCCGCTGCCTCCCAACAGCCCGATGTCGTCGATTTGCCGGAAAAGAAGACCGGAAAAGAGAGGGAAGTCGTTGCCGCCTCCTTCCAACAACCCGACACTGCCGCCTCCTTGACTTGCCGGAGACAGATTCTTTTTGCGCAACGCCACTTCCCAGAGAAGAAGATAAGAAAAGGAAAGAAAAGTTTCCTCCCGACCCCGCTCCTGTCCCAATAGCTCGACGCCGCCGCTTCCCTGTCCGCCTTGAGAAGCAGATGGAGAACGGGAGAAAAAGATGGAGAGCAGGAGATGGTTTTGGGGGAAGTTACAGAGACATGGATGGGTGTGGGGGAATGGGGAAAGTGACGGAGAAAGAGAAAATAATAATAATAAAAGAAATGGTTTAAGTGAAAAGAAAATCCTGTACGCAACCATGAGATAAAACAACCATGAAGCCATCTTTTATTGTTTTGCTGATTTGGGCTTGGTTGTTAAAACTTGTTGCACTAAAGTCCACAACAAAAATAAAAAAAACAACTAAATATGTTTTCTTTTCTTGGTTTCTACAAATCTTAAAACCACAACAGAAAACAAAAACACACAACAATACTAAACAGGGCCTTAGAATTGAAAGGACTTCTGGTGGTGGTTTGCTCGAGCCTACCAGACTCCCTCACTACATCTATCCCTATCGCCTACACTCCCGCCACCATTCTTTTCCGTTTCCTCCCATGGGAATCAATCATTATTAAGTTACGTTGTTTTGTCTATTTATTTATTTATTTATGGAAAGCTACTGTAAAACTCTAATGAATTGTCTTGTTAAATTAACACAGTTGAGAAAGTAAGTTTTGTTGAACAAAGATATTACTCGAGGAAGCCAGGAAGGTATAGGTCATGGCGGCGAGGCAGCGGTGGTGGCGGTTTGATGCGGATGTCAATTTTTTTCTTTTCTATTCGGTTTGTTGCAATAAATATATTTTAATAAAAAATAAAGAAGGACAAAATTGTAATCTTAGTTTTTTAAGGTAGAGCGATTAGGGCGACAATTAGCAATCCCCTATTCGACGGGGAGTGACGTTTGAGAGTGATTAATTAATATTATTGTTTATTATTATATTAAACTGATAATTGTTTAGAATTCTGCCGTAAGTGATATGGATTAGGAGGGATTCTCGGCATTAATAATACCAAATTAGTTAGAATATTGATTAAACAATTATATTTTAAGTAATTATAATTTATCAAAAATATTGTACAATATTTTTTATATTTAATTATAAATTATCATAAATACTGTACAACCTTATGGATAATTCATTTTAAATGTGCAGAATGACCATAAACTTATTAAATTTGGTTAAATGGCTACAAAAGCATCTTTTCATAGTTACTAGAGTCATCGACGTGAAAAATTATTGAAATCCACATCGCTCCACTAAAATGTGGATAAACATTTTAGAATAGACTGTTTCTCGATTGGACGTCAGGGCAAAAAGTATGAGTAGTGCCAAAACTTTCATCGAGATTTTTGGGGGCTCTAGGGGTCATAACGAGCATGTTCTTGGGCCTACCATGCGCATTTCGACGATGCGAACGATTGTTATTAGTAGAGTCATAAACGATTTTGCCTCTAAGACAATGTCGTAGTAGGATTTGATGGATCGAGATTTAAGGTAGTTATTTGGTTGGAATAAGGGTCTAGGGTTTGGGAGGAGTAGAAGGTGTAAAGGGGGAAAGAGATGTCATCTTGAGTTAGATTGATTAAATTGTGATTAAACACTCTCCTAATTGGTTAAAGTCAAATCCTAATCGTCAAAGTCAACCCTAATCTCCCTAATTGGTCAAAATCAAACCCTAATATCCAGAAATCTTAATTGGTGAAAGTCAAACCGTAATATCCTTAAACACTAATTGGTAAAAATCAAACCCTAGTTATAAATAAATTATGGATAATAATAAATATTATACAAATCAATAAATAATTATCTAAATTTAGAATTAGTTGAACCAATACCCACGTATGATCATCTTCAACCTAAAACCAACACAACGTTCTATGGTTACGACTAGAACCTTCTTCTACAAGTAATGACCGCTAGCATCGGCCAAAAACCACACTTCCCACTACTCCAAACCGCAACCAATCATGAACAACATTCAAAGCACATTTTCTATGCTGCACCTGCTATCCAATCTTTCAAGCACAAAAGTGAATGAGGTAAACAACATGTAGGTATGATTCATTATACTTGTGGGAAGGGCGGGACACAGAATCTAGAAAATATATTATAGACTTTCTCCAAAACCCCTTCTCCATTTCAAATTTCCTCACATTTCGTGTGTCCACGTCAGCACTATTTTTCCCTCTTCTCTTTCATCATTTTTTCCGGATAAACGTCCTATATGTTTTTTTGGAACCGCTAAAAAAAGTAACCACCATTATATTCTTTTAAACTCCTATCAAGCGTAACTGCCTGCCAGTATACCAAAAGCCAAAAACAACTAATAAATAATATAGATCTCTTCTCTTTACAAATATTAAAAGGTATTGGAAAACGCTGCGCTCCACATCAGCCTCGGAGGAACCCCCGCAATTCTCGGGATTAATATATATATATATTTTTTTTGCTAATTTCCTAGGCAGTTTAGACTTCCCCACTAAATAGTAGTAATTATCCTTAAGCAAAATATTAAGGATGTGTTTAAATTTAAAACTTTACACCGAATGTATTACCCACCGAAACATTTTATCCATATGTGCTTACTGCTTACAAAGCTTTTCTTTATTACATTAAAATGCCATTATTTCTAAATTTGAACTACAAATTCATTTCTAAAAATTACTAATTTATTACCGAAAGGAACATAAGCACTCGAGATTCAAAGCGTATTCATTATATTTAAATGGAAATCACTAAAAGTAGAGTTTTTTTTACCATATTAGAGAGATTTGGTGTTCATTCAACAATCATATAAACACATTAACTTCTATATTTTGGGATCAAGGTGGTGCAAATGCCCTCTGATGATTTCAATTGGCTCCACCACTAGGTACATTGCGTATGATGATAGATTTGAGTGTCTTCCAATCATAACATATTCAATTTGAGTATTTTGGCGAAGCTAATCAAAACATCGATTATTGATTTCGTTAAAAAAAATTGTTAAAAAACCTACATCAGAAGCATGAGTCGGTATTAAAGATTTGAACTATCATGAATTGATACGGTAATTAAATAAAAAAATCCAACATTTTTTGTGATAAATTTAATCAATATTAGATACAAAATCATTTAAATGTTACTTCAAATTATTAATAATAATCAATAAAACTGCCCGGCCAATGGCCGGGTGAAAAGCTAGTTAATTGACAAGCATATCCGCCTTTCAAAAATTAGCATTAATTGTGGTAAACTCTTTAGAAGTAAAAAAAGTTATTAAAATGAAATGTTACAATTAGTTGTGTTATGATTCCTATAAACATTGTATTAAATATAGGGATCACCTTGGCTATTTTCCCTAACTCCTGGTTGTTTACGTAGAAGGAGTAGGGTTACTTTGTTTTTGTATATATTGGCTGTAAGGTTCATCCGAACCCTAAGTGAAAGGAACAGAAGAAATAAAATAACTTCGAGAGCTTCTAGCTCTCCGTGGACTAATCCTGGTCAAATCGATCAGGGAAACCACGTAAATTGGTCTCGTGTTTCTCTTATGCTTTCTGTTTCTTTGGAATTTTACACGATATCAAAGCTGTGATTGGATCCAAAGGTTTTGTCATGGGTTCGGGTGATGAAGAGGACAGCAAGAAGTCGAAGATGGTGATGGGTGGTGATGGCGAAGCACAAATAACCCTCCCCTCGCACTTAAAGCTCGATCGGTCGCACAACCCCAACAATCTGTTTGTTGGTGAGCTCTTAACGGATGTTAACCATGGAGAGTGGATCCTGGACATGACCGATTCACTCATAGCAAAGAATAAGCTTTGCTTCATTGATGGGAGTCTGCCGATAGCGACTAACCCTACGGAAAGAGAGGTTGTCCGGCGCTGTAACTCGATGGTGAAAGGCTGGCTGAAAACGTCTATAACCAAAGAAGTACGTAACAGTGTGTGCTTTGCCTCTATTGCATGTGAAATTTGGCTTGACTTGCAGTCAAGGTTCGGTCAAGGGAGTGCACCTCGGCTGTATGGTTGAAAGGCACCATCAAATCCCTACAGTAAGAGAAGACCTCTGTCTCTCAATTCTATACAAAATTATGAGGATATTGGAATGAGATTGAGTCCCTCACACTGTCTCTGGAATGTACTTGCTCGGGTTGCAGCTATGACGTTCGAGAAGGGGAGCGCCTTTCGATTTTTTGATGGGTCTGGATGAAGTCTTCTCCACGGTAAAGTCGCAAATATTAGCGATGCGGCCTATCCCTTCGCTCGCTGATGCATATCGACTTGTCACCATGGACAAGCAACAACGACAAATCGCCAGCAGCCGCCACCCGCGTCGTGAGGGAATTGTCTTCCAAGTCCAGGGGGAGCGACGCTCGGAGCGCACGCCACAACAGCCTGATCGTGATTAAGAAAGAGATCGGGATGCAGAAGGCAAGCCTCGTTGCACACACTTTCGGCGCACTGGTCATCTCCGGGAGTCTTGTTATAAGCTGATCGAGTATCCGCCTCGCAATGGAGAGAACCTCCTCGCAAGGCTAATCGCGAGACACGATCCTCTCCTCAGGCATCTCAAGTAAACTTGGGAGGCAGTCCACTGCCTGGTCTCTCGACGTAGCAATTTGAGTAGTTCAAGCTCCTCTTGAGTGGAGATTTGCGACAGCTTTCCTCTTCCATTGATTCCACGTCGAACATGGCAGGTACACATTTAAAAAATTCCAATTCTTGGGTTGTTGATGCAGGATGTAATGAACACATTGTTAATCGTGCTTCCTTATTGGATTCCGAGTTTGACTCGTATCCTACGTTATAGGTCAAAATACCCAATGGCACCGGAGCCCGGGTTCATAGTATTGGGATGACTAAATTATCTAACGCCTTATTATTACGTCGTGTTCTTCATGTTCCGGATTTTTAGTGCAACCTGTTATCTGTCAGTAGGCTCACAGCTGATCTTCCAGTTGCATTAATCTTCTTGATTGACTTATGTGTTATTTAGGACTTATCCTCCAAGAGGCTGATTGGGATGGGTAAGCATATTGATGGTCTGTATTATCTGAGGCTATTTGCACACGAGCACCCTATGGCACATTCGGTTCGAATGTCTTTGGATGATACGGAGATGTGGCTCTCTTGACTTGGTCATCCCTCGGAGGCGAAGCTGCATTTGTTGGAGAATTCTATTGGTTGTTCTTTTATTCATAATAAAGAGCCTTGTCGGTCTTGTTTGAGGGCTAAACAGACACATGATCCTTTTGATTCTAGCAATATTAAGACTGCATCTTGTTTTGAGCTTATACAGGTGGATATTTAGGGAGGTTATAAAACTGCCTCCATGACTGGAGCACATTATTTTTTGACTATCGTTGATGAATTTAGTCATGTTGTCTGGGTTTTCTTGCTTCGATATAAATCAGATGCAACTCGTTACTTATTGTACTTCTGTAATATGGCTCATACGCAGTTTGGGAAACATGTGCGCCGTATTCAAGCAGACAATGGTCCCGAATTTTTGAGTACTACTTACTGAATACTACAAAAAGAACGATATCATCTTGCAGACTTCCTGCATAGACACCCCACAGCAGAAACGGTGTGGTTGAGTGCAAACACAGACATATGTTGGATACTGCTCATGCCTTGCGCTTCCACGCTAATCTATCTCTAAAGTTCTAGGGAGAGTGTGTCTTGACGATTTCCTATCTGATCAATAGAATTCCCCTTGTACCTACTGGGAATAAATCTCCTTTCCAGGTTCTCTTCGACAAAGCTCCAAAATATAATCACCTAGGTAGTTTTGGATGCTTGGTGTATGCTCGCGACACTCATCATAACCTGCATAAGTTTGATGCTCATGGCAGAGTGATAGACCGTTAGTTACACATGTTTTCACCCCTGTTCTTACACCGTTGGAGATGTGGTTTCTCGTGTTTTAGACCGATTTCACGCTAGGTTATGCTTGTTTGTGATATTTCAGGTCCTGGCAAGTGAATGAAGGTTTAGGAGCGAGTTCGGGGTCGATTGGGTGAAGATCGGGCGCGAGACAAGTTACAAAGGAGGTCACACGGGCTGCCCTGATGTTCGCACGGCCGTGTGAAGTAATGGCCTGGCCGTGCGAGTTTTGCCGAGAGCACACACGGGCAGAGTAGAGGATCGACACGGCCGTGCAAGTGGCCGAGTTGGCCGTGCCACATTCTGCGAGAGCAAACACGGGCAAGAGGGGATGTCCACACGGCCGTGCCATTCTGGCCGTGCAAAGAGCCTGGAATTCGAACTAAATGAAACGATGCGTTTTGATTCACACGGGCAACTGGGTGAGCTGCACGGCCGTGCCACCCTGGCCGTGTGAGTCGGGATTTTCTCCTTTTAAGCAGAATTTCAGCCACAACTCGGGGGGATTCGGGTTTTTGAGAAAGAGAGCGATTCCTAGAGAGAGAAAGTGATGAGCAAGAGTTCCCAAGTGCCATAGATTGATCTTCAACACCATTGGAGGCCAGCTTGAGCTTGGAGAAGTGCCGATCAACGTCCAGAAGCAGGAATCCATCCTTCCCAGTATGAATTCCGTGTCTGATTCTGCTTTTGCTTTCTTCTCTATGGAGTAGTTCTCCCATTCATCTGGGTATGGAGAACCCTAGATTTGTATGTTAGGCTTTGATTGTATGAACCCAAGTACTGATTCTGTGATTCATTATATTCGATTGAGGTTTTAATGATTGAATGACTTGAATCCTGATCAAATTCCTGTTGTTTCTGCTTTAACCTAGAATGAGAATATCTGCCTAGGTTAGTAGAGTATCCTTGATTGAAGGTAGGGAGTTGGTGACTTTAGTCGAGGAACCAACTCACTATTTTGTACCGGATTTACTCCGGTAGTGGAGGTTTTGTTCTTAGGGCCTCAATTTGTCTACTCCGGTGGAGGTTAGTCGCCCGCTAGAGATTCAGATTGAGAGGGTCTGAAGACCTTTAGTCGAGACTTCAGGCTGTTTAAGAACCTTCCGCAGTATAACTTTCATAGAAACTGAACTTGGTAATTACAATCCGGCTTAACTGCAGTCTAGGGGGAACCATATCCGGGTGACCTCTCTTAACCTGAATACAACAGTTTACTTGCTTTGTTTGTTTGGTAGTTTAGACTTGCATTCCAGTTTCATTGCTAGATAACAAGAATTCACTGAGTAGTCATCAAATCTAGGACCCGGGTTGACATATAAACCTAACCCGCTATACTACGCTTTAGGAAGTGGTTTCACTTGGCCAATTCCTAGGGTGACAGTAGAGTCGAGTCACAGAGCTGGTATTTTTCTTGGTTATCCTTCCAGTCAACGTGGCTATCGCATCTATGATCTTGAGGCTCGCATTATTTATACTTCGCGAGATGTCAAATTCCTTGAATCCGTATTCCTATCTCGAGATTTGGAGGTTGGTTCGTCCCTCACTCCTGTTACAGTGTCGGTCCCATAGTTTGGTAGTCCGGCGCCACGTGTGTTTGATGATGAGGACAAGTTCCTCATACCTCCTGCTTCGTCTTCATCCTTGCCTCAAGGAGAAAAGCAGCATGAGGAGCTGTCGTGTTCCACAACCCTGCGCCACCGGGCTCAGTCTCCCGCTACTGCCAAGCTCATTTCCCATAGCGCTCACGAGCCTCCTATGGACAGTGAGGCTCTTCCGAGTGCCTCATCTTTTTCTCCCTCGGCTCCAGCCCTAGTTTTCCGAGGTGATCGTCAATGATTCCCTTCTACTCGACTTCGAGGGTACGACGTGAAACTCCCTGGAGTAGCTCATTATGCGACAGTTACTTATCCCCTCGACGATTATGTGAAGTATCATCGTTTGTCGGTTTCTCACCATGCGTTCGTCGTGGCGGTGAGTTCTGTCTTTGAATGCTCGCACTACTTTCAGGCCGTGCAGTGTAAGCATTAGCGAGAAGCCATGCAGAGGGAGTTTGATGTTTTGGTTGAGAATGGTACCTGGACCATAGTGTTTCTTCCTCTTAGGAAGAAAGCCATTGATAGCAAATGGTTTTACAAAGTAAAATTCAATCTGGATGGGTCAGTTGAGCGTTTTAAAGCACGGTTGGTTGCTAAGGGTTAAACTCAAGTCGAGGGTGTGGATTATCATGACACCTTTGCCCCTTGTGGCAAAGCTCGTTACTGTCCGGAATCTTCTTGCTGTAGCTGTTGCACGTGGCTGGCATATTCATTAGTTGGATGTAAATAATGCTTTCTTTCATGGAGATCTCCACGAAGAAGTTTACATGAAAATACCACAGGATTTTGCTCGTCTGAGGGAGCAGTGTGTATGTCAACTGTGAAAGTCTATTTATTGTTTGAAGCAGGCTTCCAGGAATTGGTACCAAAACTTTACTCAAGCGCTTTTGGAATTTGATTTAGTCGAGAGCCGGGCGGATCATGCCCTTTTCACCAACCAGCGTGGTGACATCTTTGTAGTCGCCCTCATTTATGTCGACGATGTGATACTTGCAGGTACGGATTGAGTTTCATCACTCGGGTGAAAGAGTTTCTTCATTCTCCGTTTACTATCAAGGACCTTGGTCCACTCAAGTACTTTCTCGGGATTTAAGTGGCTCACTCTCCGCGTGGTATGGTTCTGATAGAACCTAGTTAAAGGATTCTATCGATCAGATTGTGAAATTGGGATTTAGGGATTAAGAATAGAATTAGGGATTTGAGAAGAGAAAGATAGAGAATCGCCCTAGGCCTTTAGAGGGATTGAGATCTAGAATTGAGGAGATAGAGGATTAGGGTTTTGGGAGAGATTCTTTCTGAATAATAGTTCTTGCTTCATTATAACGGAATACCCAAGTACATATATATAGGGAAAGATAGGAAAACCTAATAATAACCCTAATACGACTAAAAGACTACCAATCCTAATAATAATTATCTTACCATAATTAATAATTAAAACCCTAAGAAATAGGTTTCTATCATCCCCTCTCCCTTGAGACCAACCTTGCCCTCAAGGTTGACCTGCTTGATCCACTTCCACGTTTACCTCGTGCAATTCGTGCTTTGTCTTTTTCTTTTCTTCCAATCTGGTACGAGTACTCGCACTGTCCTTTTCGCGACGGCCCTCACAGGTAGGGGTGTACATGGGTCGGGTGGTTCGGGTTTAACCATTTTAATCACCCGACCCATGCACTACCGTTTGGAAATTATCAAACCCAAACCCACCCAAAAAAATTAAAACCCTATGGTTTGTTTCTAATTGGGTTGGGTCGGGTTGGCGATATTTTTAAGTAAAAACCCAACCCAACATAAAAATATATAATTATTATACACCATAAAAATATTTTATAACTAATTAAAATTTCAAACGAATAAACCGAGGTGAAAGCTATCAAAATTCAAAAATGTTGTTTGAATTTTAATAAAATGTGATTTACTTCAACATATGTCTAGTTTTTTTCACAATATTTGTTGAAATAGGCTAAAAAGGTTATAAACAAACGCATCCATAATATGTTATTCTATTAAAATTGTACACAAGAAAAAGGATTACGTGAATCATAACTATACTCAATTTATGTCTAAACTTTAAGTCGAAGAATGCATTAGATTAGGGAGACCATGATAGAAAAACATGGCGAAATATCTTAATTTTCTCATAAGTATTGCTATATACGACACAAATATTTTTTAGATACGAACTCATACTAATAGTTGGAACACGGGTTGGGTCGGGTTCTACGGGTTGTGTAATCCAAAATCCAAACCCAACCCAAAAGAGGCGGGTTGTACAAAAGAAAACCTTCACCCAACCCAAAACCTTCATTTTAGCGATAAATACGGGTGGGTTGGGTCGGGTTGGACGGGTGGGTCGGTTCACCCCAACTCACAGGCTGGTCAAGAGCTGTCAATCTCTCCTTCAATGGCACACCTTCTGCTTCCCTAGGCTTGTCCTCCTTCCCGAAGGACTCTTTTGCTAACCTGCTAGGCCATTCTTCAAATTCCCTAGCCTCATATGAAGGTGGCTCATGGTGGTCCATTGCCGGTCTGAATCCTCCGTGAATGTATTGCACCTCTTCTCCTTGACACACTTGCGAGCCTTCATTGCTTGACTCATTGCTGAATTCTTTCTCAGCCCAGGCAGGTATAAGTTGCGTCCCAATCTTCTGGTCCTCGTCGTCTAATGACTCCATCCCAACTCCATACAAAAGAGCCCAAGTCAGACTGCTCATATGATGCTCAAGAATTGGCCCATGGGGACCCAAACCTTGCTTAATCCTAGGCCTGCTATGTTGACTTTTCTGACCAAGAACCAGCCCATTCCTTGGTCCAAGTTTATTTTCCCTTTCTCCACCCCATGGCCCATTATTCTCGGCCCCTCCAAAGATGCATCCCCATCCGCTCGGCCCAATCGAAAGGGTTGCTGCTGTTGTGCTCCTCGGCTCAACTCAAACCACATAGGGTTGGTGAAAGCGACGCCGCCTCTCTCCTTCACCCCCTTCGATCCCCACGGCGGCGAACCATTTTGCCGACAGGACGTCCAACGTACCACCGACGCCGCTTCCTCGTCGTCTAACGCCGAGGGCGCCGCCGCTTCCACCTTCTTCCTCGTTTTCTCATCCGTCGACGAGCAGTGGTCTAGAGGATGCAAGGACCAGCCCGACCTCGGTGCCGCCCTTGGCTCCTTCTCCATCTCCGGCAACGCGTGGGAAAGCTCCCCGTCGCCTCCCTCTGTTTCCTTCTCCCGAGAATCCATCTCCGGCGAGCCTCCTACCATCTCCTTCATCCAGTTCTCCCGCGGTGAGCGGTTCGCCTGACAGCCACGAGGCAAGTTAGATGCCGACTTCGCCCTCGTGTTTGCTTGCACTCCCGTCGCTGCCACGAAGGAAAGAGCCAATGATCGTCGCGCTAGTAGCGCAATTTGCGGCTCCGGTGATGGCTCCAGGAAAATCTGCTCCGCCTCTTCCTCCCGATCCGACGTCACCAACACGATTGGAGCCGCTGCTAGTGATTGCTCCAACGGTTGGCCTCGCGGCTTCGCGTGACGCAACACCAAATTCTCATTTGTTTCGCTCCCTGTGATGGTCAACCTCTCATGACCCTTCTGCTTCTCAAACTCGGAGCCATATCCAGGTCTCTTCTTCTTTCTGTACTTCCAAGTAAGCTTGCCAATCTTCACCAGTGAGGTGCTAATTAGAGGTTCGGACCCTATATAATTGACTCGCAATATCTTGTCCACTTTCATATCCGCTTCTGGCTTTTGAATGCACGATTCTTCCGCCCTGCACACGAAGATTGTGACCTTCGAGCCTGCAACGCTGGTGGTCTGTTCCGCGATTGAGACGACGTGAGCAAGTATGGAGGTAATCGCCGGAACCGGCTTCTGTTCTCCTAGGATCTCTGCAGCCAGACCTTCATAATGGACAACAGCTGATGGAATTGCGGTGGCTCCAGATTTTACATCTTCCAATTCTAGATTTGATGCAGGCTCCTCAGCGCTCGATGCAGCAGCTGAAGCCGCTAGGGATTGCTCGCCCACCATCGCCTCGAAGGAAGACGCCGGGGTTTGTTGAGTCTCCTCCGCTGATTTCTTCTTCAGCGGCGGCGAACAGGGCACCACGCAGCGGGGAGCGAACCCTAACTCCGGCCTTGTCTCGTCCTTCATTTTCCCGGTTGGCGACGTCTCCTTCGGCGACCAACAAGGCAGCACCGCCGCCATGGGATCCACCGCCTAGCGAGAAGCCTCGCTGCCAGCCTCCAAAGCTCCCCTGAGCTCCTCGCCTTGCTCGCCTGCCGCCGCGCACAGAAGGCCAACGCCCTCCGACGGCGACAGCGTCGCCGCGCCTCCCTGCCGCGTCATGGCTGGCGTCGCGCCCGACCCCGCGGCTGGGGTTTCCTCCGCCGCCGCCGCCGTAGCGCACCCACGGTCACGTGCCTCTCGTTTGAGCTCGGCTAGCGTGTAGTCGATCTTCTGTCTTATGCGAGCCCATGCCAGATCGTTTAGCTTTGAAGAACTCATGTTGGCTCTGATACCAAATGATAGAACCTAGTTAAAGGATTCTATCGATCGGATTGTGAAGTTGGAATTTAGGGATTAAGAATAGAATTAGGGATTTGAGAAGAGAAAGATAGAGAATCGGCCTAGGCCTTTAGAGGGATTGAGATCTAGAATTGAGGAGATAGAGGATTAGGGTTTTGGGAGAGATTCTTTCTGAATAATAGTTCTTGCTTGATTATAACGAAATACCCAAGTACATATATATAGGAAAAGATAGGAAAACCTAATAATAACCCTAATACGACTAAAAGACTACCAACCCTAATAGTAATTATCTTACCATAATTAATAATTAAAACACTAAGAAATAGGTTTCTATCAGGTTCTTAATCAACGCAAGTATGTGCTCGACATCCTTGCTGAGGCTGGTTTGGAGGCGGCAAAACCATGCTCCACTCCCATTGAGCAACAACATCAGCCTGGTGACCTACCTTTTCCACCGACAGATGATCCCATGTCATATCACCACCTCATTGGTCGTCTTCTGTATCTCACTGTCACACGTCCAGATATTACGTATGCAATGTACCTTCTCAGTCAGGCCATGCAGCCGCCTACCAAAGCCCATGAGGAAGCTGCAGTTCGTGTCTTAAGATATCTCAAATCTGTTCGAGGTCGCAGGCTCTTCCTTTCTGCTACTAGTCCACTCACTTTAACGACATATTGCGACGCCGAATGGGGTGGCTACCCTCTCACTCGTCGCTCCACGACTGGGTACTTCATCATGTTAGGTTCATCTCCTATTTCTTGGCGTACCAAGAAGCAGACCATTGTAGCTCGATTCTCTGCCGAAGCAGAATATCGTGCCATGGCCAACACTGTGAGTGAAGTGCTTTGGCTCAGGTGGCTCTTTTGTGATTTTGGCGTTCCATTTTCAGCGCCTACTCCATTATTTTGTGACAATCAAGCAACTCTTCACATAGATTCTAATCCAGTTTTCCATGAACGAACCAAACATGTCGAGATGGACTTTTATTTCGTTTGGGAACAAGTTCTGTCTAGTGATGTTGCTCCTCTGAAGATTGCTACTTCTGATCAACCGGCCGACTTATTCACGAAGGGATTAAGCGTTGACTAGTTTTATTATCTCTTCGTCAAGCTCGGACTTCTTGACATTCACTCCTTCGCTTGAGGGGGAGTGTTGTGATTCCTATAGACATTGTATTAAACATAGGGATCGTCTTGGCTATTTTCCCTAACTCCTAGTTGTTAACGTAGAAGGAGTAGGGTTACTTTGTTTTTGTATATATTGGCTGTAAAGGTACAACCGAACCCTAAGTGAAAGAAACAGAAGAAATAAAATGACTTTGAGAGCTTCTAGCTCTCCGTGGACTAGTTCTGGTCACATTGATTAGGGAAACCACACAAATCGGTCTCGTATTTCTCTTATGCGTTCCGTTTCTTTGGAATTTTACAAGTTGAAACTAATACTACCACCATACTAACAAATGCCAAATATCATCAAAATTCAAAACACAAAATCTCGAGACACAAATATGATTTTCGAAAAGTTTGTGCTACAAACGCTAAAATTGGACGAAGTTGAGCCCTCTTGCGATATTAAGCATTTTGTTCAACAAATAAAAAGGGGCCGTTGTGGCGCCAAAATCGTGACTCAAAATGTGTACGTTTTATTTGGAAAAGGGTCTCTGTCATAAATAAGGAAAAAGAATAATCGGGATCTTCCCTCCCCTCAAAACTGCGAACAAAAATCCGCTGCCCAGTAATCAGCCGCCCAACTCCAGTCCCACTGTCGACAAGGAGCGCCTATAACGCTCCCCCTGGAACTCTAGGGTTTCTTGCTCCATTTCCTTTCTTTCACTCCCAATTTCCCATATTCCAGACTCTCCATTCTCCAAATCAGGCGTCACTCCTCCGACAATGGCGACGACGCCCGCTCTCGTCTCTCCCTCTCGGACCACTTGCGCCTCTCTCCTTCGCCAGTTGCAGGTTCTCTCTCTCTCTCTCTCTCTCTCTCTCTCTCTCTCTACGGCGGCTATCGTAGTCAAAATTCATGCGCTATCGTTTCCGCTTCGTCACAATGGCTATCTCTGTTCCTGCTAAAAGATGGATTCCAGTTTGCCTTTGTCTCAGTACTGTAATTAGCGTCGAAATAAGTTGTTTCGCCCCCCTCTCTGGCTCCGTTGATAATTAGGCCTACTTTTGGGTCGCCAAGGGGTCAATTCGCTCGATCTTGTGTCTGAGATGTCAGATTTGAGCTTGATTTTAACTTCTCGTTTTGGCGGACTCTGATGAAATGTGTTGTTTCGAAGGTAATATGGGATGAAATTGGGGAGGAGGACGGGGATAGGGACAGGATGCTTCAGCAACTTGAACAAGAGTGCCTTGATATCTACCGGAGAAAAGTCGACTCCAGCAGGAAGCACAAAGCTGAGTTGGCTCAGTCATTGGCTGACGGAGAAACTGAAATTGGCGTCCTTGTTTCCGCTCTTGGGGAAACTGCCTCATTTCCTCGGGTTTGTTTGCATTGCACAGTCCCTCCAATAACTTTGTACTCACTGTTGCAGCTTTGTTATTGTTCTCATTCGGGGGTTTTGATTTTTGTCCATTGAAGAGCGTAAAGGGCTCTCTGAAGCAGCAGTTATCCGCCCTCAAACCTGCTTTGCAAGACTTGAGGCAGAGGAAACAAGCACGGATGAGCGAGTTTCATAAGACTCAGTTGCAGATTGCTCAAATCTGTGCGGAAATAGCAGGAAATGATATCAACACTGTTGATCCGAAAATTGATGAACGTGATTTGACTGTGAAGAAATTGGGCGAACTCAAGTCACACCTCAACGAACTCCAAACGGAAAAGGTTCTAAAGCTAACTATTTCCTTGACTTGTCATTTTTTCCTAATCTCGCTCTATGTTCACAATTTTTGCCGTGCCTGATTTTCAGAATCTGCGTCTGCATAAGGTTAGCAGCTCTCTCGGCAAAATTCACGAGCTGTCAGTTGTAATGTCAATCGATTTCTCCAACACTGTTGCCGATATCCATCCCAGCTTATGTGATCATACTCAGTCAAAGAGCATAAGCAATGACACACTAGCTCGATTAACTAGTGTGATTCAATCATTAAGGCAAGAGAAGCTGGATAGGCTACATAAGGTGATATTCTGATGAGCTTGCTTATTATTCCTTTCTGGTTCTTGTGCCCCCTTTTATATATAAATGATCTCAGAGAGAATTGAAGTACTTACATGAAAATGATGCTAATGAAAGCACTAGGACTTGAGTGATCTGACTACCATTCATGCGTAGACCTTGGGTCTTGCTGTTCTCATTTCTGATATTGACTTATCAGCTAAATTTTCACTCGGAAGAATTTCTATATAATTGCGATGCAACCAATCAAAAGTTACAAGCTCAGGCTTCCATTTCCTCTTTGTAAAGTAGCTCGTTGTTTTTTTTATGTTATTCCTAATACCAAGTTCTTGTGCTATGAAGAAGTTTGGTATTGCTCTTATATATTTTTACTATTCCTTAATAAGATAAATGAGGTAGGTTCTTAAGTTAGCTAGTGTCTAAAAATGGTACTAGTATGGCTTGGTTTTCTTTTACGAGGTCTTGCTTCTGATAATTTCCTTCAATTTGTTTTGGCATGCATCTTTCATTACTGAAGCTTCAAGATCTTGGGAAGACACTAATGGGGCTATGGGATCTTATGGACACAAATGTAGAGGAACAAGGAAAATTTGATCATGTTACTTCACTAATTTCTTCCTCATTGGATGAGGCATCAAGACAAGGCTGCCTTGCACTTGATGTCATTGAGCAGGTACAGGAACTGTCTCTTCTTGCCTATCATTTTAGGATTTACCATAGTGTGCTTCTTTTTTGTTGAAAATTTACAACATTGCTGCTGCAATTAGACTGAGGTTGAAGTTGAGAGATTGAATGCTCTCAAAGCCGGCAAGATGAAAGAGTTGGTATTGAAAAGACAAAATGAGCTGGAAGCAATATACATAGATGTTCATATGGAGATAGATGCTGATGCAGCACGGCGGGCTCTTATCAACCTAATTGAATCTGGTAATCAGAAAGTTTTGGTTCAGTTTGCTACTGCTTGCACGTGTTTCAATTTGATACATACATATATGATAATCACTGTTATGAAAACTCTTTAGTTGATGGTCTAGAGTGAGATTTTGGCAATTAACGGTTGTGCCTTCCTGTACTGTTTTCATAAATTGTGCTTGCACAGGAAATGTTGAGCTCTCTGATCTGCTCTCCAGTATGGACAACCAGATAACAATGGCCAAAGAGCTATCACTAAGCCGGAAGGAGGTTTTGGACAAGGTAGAGAAATGGAAACATGCTTATGAGGAAGAAAAGTGGCTTGAAGACTATGAAAAGGTAATAATCTCTGAAATATATAGGTTATCCTAAATGTAGTTTTAGTCAGTAAAATACGGAATCTGCACTTTCCCCCATCGTGAATATGATTGACGGGCAATTGATTTTAGCATTTATATTTTTGTACATTTAGGTCCTTTATGAGAGCTATTGTTATCCATCTTGTCTTGTCTATAGATCATTCCCACATGCTAAAATTATAAACATCTAGGAAGCAGTTCTGTGGTTCTGCAATGATTGATTGTACTCATTGTTCCCTTGGACGGTATTCCTCTGTTGAGATTCAGTTTTTGTTAATATTATCAAATATGGTGGTAGGTTATCAAATGTGGGGGTAGGATGGTACAACTCATAACTTGAAGAATACAAAGGTCCATGGTTGGGGTAGTTTTCAGCAAGTATTGTTGCTTGGCGTGAGACATGATGTTTATGTTCTGCAAGATTAAGGGTATCATAGTTGTGGTGTCAATTCATCAATCTTAACCCATAGCCACTAGTCATCCCCATTTTGTTTACTGGATTGTTTTCATGACCTTTCCCACAGGTTGTGACCGGCGTTCCTTGTATCTTTTATTAACTGACTCATGTGTTATCGGTTGGTTGATTCTACGTTTGTGATCTCAACAACATGCCAGTAGTTGCTCATTTAACTGAATGCTGTTGCTCTTGAGTGTTAAACTATGATGTTCCTTCTTTCTTTCAAATTATGTATGTTTCTACTTGTTCCAATCATGCAGTGTATACTTGTTCCTGTAACCCTCTACATCACTACATGAAGGATTCAGGGCTGTTGGCAACTGTTGTGCCTGGTGCTGTGCAACTTTGTCTTACCAAAGTCTTGAGAGTTTATATTCTTTTGAGTCAGCAAACATTAGCAACTTCGGGTAGAAACATATGCTTGTTTCTTTATTTGTTTAATTTATTGGTTTGCAGACCATTGTACCCTGAAGTGGAAATCTTGAGTCTTTCCATTTATGCAACTTCATACTGAAGTTTGTCTGAAATTGGTATTGTGGGTGAATAAGCATCGCATTGTTCATTTTGTCAGGATGAAAATCGGTACAGTGCAGGGAGAGGTGCGCATAAAAATTTGAAGCGTGCAGAGAAGGCAAGAATTCTAGTCAGCAAAATACCATGTGAGCTAGCAACTAATTTCTGTTTATAAAATGACTAATTTATATGTTTTCACATCACCAACTGTGGTGTCTATGGCCATCTTCGGATAAATGGTTCATTGCATTGGATGGATAACTGTTGAACCATGACAAATCTTGCTTGTAGCAGCAACG
The DNA here is from genome assembly GCA_964030455.1 of Linum trigynum. Lineage (NCBI taxonomy): Eukaryota > Viridiplantae > Streptophyta > Magnoliopsida > Malpighiales > Linaceae > Linum > Linum trigynum. The sequence goes on along the minus strand of OZ034820.1, from coordinate 8,523,622 downwards.
TTTTTCATTTGTATGTTTAACTGCCTCTTCAAGAATTGATCCAGCTCTCATTACTCTGCAAATATGTCACCCAGCTATGGTTGAGAATTTGACTTCAAAAGTGAAAGCCTGGGAATTGGAGCGAGGCATTTCTTTCCAGTGTGACAAGGTAAACGCACGATTCTCTTGCTGTCTGCATCTGTGTGAACAATACATATACATAGTGTATGGACTTTCCTAATATGTATTCACAAACCCTCAGGCTCCCCTGTTACGGATGTTGGAGGAATATACTGCAATGAGGCACGAAAGAGAAGACGCGAGGCGACGCACAAAGGTATGGTCATTGGTCTCTTAAATTTGGGTTTGTGAAAGCATATCAGAATCTGAAGTCAGATGCCACAATTTCCCTATTGCACATTTTTGCAGGAGCACAGGCGTGTACAAGAGCAGATGGCAGCTGAGCAAGAGGCAATTTATGGGTCGCGGCCCAAGAAACCACTGGGCCAAAGCACCGCCAACAACACTATGGTCGGGACACCCATGGGACGCCGTGGGCCCACCTCATTGGGCCGTCACAACGCACCTTCTGCTGGAAAGGAGCGCCGAGAGAGCCGGTACCATAACGTGGCGCCTATCAACTATGTGGCCCTTCCAAAGGACGACCACTCCGTCTCTCGTGGCGCCTAACCCACCCGGCTCGAGCCAGCCAGGGTCAAACGCAAACAAAGTAGCCGGTTTGTAAAAACCTGTAAAAATGTCATTTTGCTTCAATCTCGACTTTTTCTATACAGTGATGAACTTGTCCCGCGATCTCACTAGGGGAGGACGACATGACTGTTCTGATGTGCTACTGCTAATCACATAGAAGATCTCTCTTTGTAGTTTCTTTACAGGATGGGAAAATCGTGTTTGAATTCGAATCCTAACCTTGGGGTGCGATACATGAGGATTAATGCACTGAATTCTGTTGGAATTCAAAGTTAAACATACTTAATGAGAGTAGTACAATATATATGACTTTTTGTAGTGCTTTGTTTATTCCTCGTTACCTTTATATAACAAGAATGCGATTTTTGCCCTGACCTTCACTGTCAAAGAATAGTAGGGTTAATGCAGAGTAAAAGTAACACCATATGTTTAAATGGCGAGATTAAAGCGTGCTATATGTCATACCAATGAACTCAAATTACCATTTGTCTATTCATACATTTGATGTCGGCGTAAAGCATATATATTATGGATTTTTTTTCCGGAAATACCACTATTTAAAAAAATTCCTAAAAATACCATCCAACCTGGAATAGTTTCAGAAATACCACCATTTAATGAAGATTACTTAGGGAAGGTGCGGTTTACATACGGACCACTCAGTGGGGAGGCGGTTTCCATTAGGGCGTCCGACAAAACGCGTGACAACGTGGCAGTCCGCGGAACCGTCGGATGAAGGCGCGATCCGACGGAAGAACGCTTGCCAGCTCACCGATCCGCGTCTGGGATAAGGATCCACTCCTCTGAAGCGCGTTTTGCGTTTGAAAAAGTAAGCCGTTGGCGGAGGGAGCGGTTTTCGTTTGGTGTAAAATGACCAAACCGCCCCCCAACATGTGGTATGTGTGCTATAAAACCCCCCTCTCATTCATTCTTCACAACAAAACTCATTCTTCTTCTTCTCTCTCTATCTATCCTCTCCACCAAAAAACCTAGAAAATAGTGGTCTGTTGATTGCGGCTAAGTTCGAATTGCCATAAAAAACATTTCAAAATAGGTCGGAACTTTGTTCGGCTTCCTGAAAAAATGGTTGATTGGTTTGAAGAAGAGGATATTTATTATGATGACTATCAAGCGGTACGTACTCATTTTATCAAGTTTTTGTTGTTTTAATTTTTTTTTTATTTAATCTATATTCTAATAATTTTATGTTGTTGTTATGCTATTGTAGGTTGTGGAGGACGTGAATATATGCAATCAAAGATATTATCTTGATCAAGAACCGATTGATCCATCCGTGCTATACGACCAAGCTAACCATCATTCAAGAGATGTTTGGAACGATAACAAGGTACATATAATTTATCATCATTTGTCATTTTTTATTTTATTAACGTAAGTTAATGGTTTGCAAAAGAAATTTGTTAATTGTTAATCGTATTGATTATTTTCAATTATTTAGGATAATATATTGTGCCACTTACTTAGACTCTTTATAAAGACATGCATGCCTAAGGAAATGCGGTCTTAAACAATCATCATGATCCTCCCATTTCATGAGAAAATTAGGTTTTAAGCGATCCTCAGATCCCCTTTTTCTGTAAAAAATGTTGTGTTTCTAAGGAGATGTATACCTCTCCTAAGAATCTAATGAGTGTACTTGCACTGCTTTAAATTATTAAAAACAACCAATACGATTTACAAAATAATATAATGGATTTATGTGTATGTGTACAAAATTAATTTTATTTAATTTTTGAAAATGCTATTTATTTTAGTTAATTGAATATGTTTTTTACTAAATTATGTATATATCTTGGAAAAAACTTTGATTTTGTTAATTTGTATTGTAATATATAATTAATTTATATATTTATAAATCATAAACTTATGGTGAAAGTTAAATTCTTCACTAGGATGCACACCATATAGTCCGGTATAGGGGTACAAGCAATGTGCTCCCATGGAACGACGCCATCTTGCGCTTTCTAAGAAGAGCAAAGTTGGATTCGATGAAGCAATTTGTAGGGATAAAGATCGACCGCCAACTCATAACAACATTGGTGGAGAGATGGCGAAAGGAGACACACAACTTCAACTTTCGTGAAGGCGAGTGCACCATCACACTGAAGGACATCGCCATCCTAACCGATTTGCCCATCGATGGCGATGTTGTGTGTGTGGACGATCATCCCCCACCTTCAGATGTTGAAGAGATGAGCGGTTGGCAGTATTTGCTATGGACCACCTTGGCTTTGTTGGTGCCAGAAAATGGACAAGGAGAAGATGAGGAGGATGGTAATGCACCATTGAGGAAGGCCCAAGTAACCATCACTTGGTTGACAACGGAGATCAAGATGAAGCATGACCCTGATTTTGAAGGCATTCCCCTCACTGAGGAAAGTGAGGAGGTGGACAAGGAAATTTATGCTCGTGTCTACCTCATCGACATGATCGGAGGAGTGTTCTTCCCCAAAAAATCCAACAACTTAATCAACAATGGATGGTTGAAGATCCTCTTTGGTCCTTCGGAGGCTATGGGGAACCTGAGCTGGGCATCCGCTTGCCTAGCTCATATCTATTGTTCCATTTGTAATGCAACTCTTAGAGCGGCGAAGGAGATTAATTGGGCGTTGTTCATTGTCCAATTTTGGGTTTGGGAGCATCTTCCATGGATTTCCTGTCGCAGAACCCGACAAGGAATGGGGATCCGACTATCCCTATAGACTCCAAAATTATGGTTGTAGGTAAACTTCTCCTACCCACTCACACCAATTGATTTTTTTGTTGTACTTCATGATTTGATAGTAAAATAGTTAGTTGGTTATAACATTGTATGATTGTCCTCATGAATGAGGTGGATTAGTCAAACAACATGCGACAACCTCATGGGGCACAAGCTGGAAGAGTATCGTAGGAGGCTGGATCACCTTTAGGAAGCAGAGGTAACCATTATAATACATCTACTTCATTTGCTATTTTCGATGTACATTATTATATTTATTGAATGGTTAAATTTGGTCCTCTCTTTTGTAGCTCATATTCGATCTGTACCTTGACAACATCGTTCATCATCACGTCCACAAATTCCCGTTGCATCCCGGTCAATGGTGCACGCGAGTTCCACCCATTTCTCGCCATATTATGGAGTGACACTTTCAGGATCGATGCTTACAGCAATTTGGTCGTGAGCATTGCTTACCCTTAAAGGTCCTCGCAAGTCAAAAGGTGTACCACAAGAAAGATGGTTGACAAAGTGTTTGTGATTAGCCGCACAAGTTGAGGGACTTCATCGAGCCGTGGAGCCATAAGCAAGATGAAGATATTGTCACTCCAACAGCTATGGGGCGGATGGGGTATCTGACCCATACATGGAAAAGTACCAAAGATAATCGGTCCAAAACATGATGCCGTAAGGTGCGGTGGACAGTGCTTTGGTAAGTAATTTCGTGGAATCAATTCATTTTATTTACTTTTAGCAACATATTAGTAGTTATGCATATCATTACTTTTAGTTGCCTAACTTCGTTAATTGGTGTGGTTTAGGTTGATGGATTCGAGGGTATTCATACTATAGCCCGTAGTGGGGATTCTTTGGGGCGCTGAGATATGGGGCTCATTCGTAAGATAACGAACGGTATTCTTGACGATGTTAGAGTGCGTTGGTGTGATCATCATAGATATCCGCCGATGCCCTCTGCTCCTACACCTCAGGTATCTGTTGATGTCCCCAACCCGCCACCTCCATAAGAAAGAAGACAAAACAAGAGCACAAGGGACCGACCTCACGTGCCCAAGGTCAAGCCGATTGAGGCGTGGCATGTTCCTCCTCCTTTGGAGGTGTACCACGATGGCAGACCGAGTACTAACACTATGGCGGACCGAGTACTCACTACGATCCCCGACCAAGTACCTACTACGACCCCCGCCCGAGTACTTGGCACGATCTTCATTGGAGTACTTACTACGATGCCTGCTTAAGTACTTGGCACCATCCTCATCTGAGTACTTACTATGATCCCCGCCCGAGTACTTACCACGAAGGCACATTCTTGAGTACTTTGCATGATGGTTCCTCCTCGAGTGGCCACCAAGACTTCAATCCTACCTCATCATCAATGGCCTACCACTCCCCACCGTATGAGTGTGGATGTCCCCCGTTGAAACACGGAAGAGCCACCTAGCACGGACCGACATCGCCATAGCACGAACCAACACCCTACCACGACACCTCGACCACTGCCACCACGTTCAGCCATTGTTACACCCGTCGGCCGTCGAACAAGGAAGTAGATGGCACAACAATGAGGGAATGCATGAGTTGGTCTTCTTTGAGTTTGTATTTATTGTGTTTTGAGTTCTAAATTTTGACTTATTTTAGTGGTGTGTTTATTTTGTTTTAAGCTCCACAAGTTGGACTTTAATGAGAAATTCTGGTCGATGTTGCAAAATACCATGACTTTGAGCAAACACACAAGTTCCAACTACATAATTTTAAAATCACAACAATTTGCAAATCAGCTGAAAATACATTATTAAGCAATCTATGCGCCATTATCTAGGTTCTCCACGTCAGGTCCAGGATTCTGAGGCCTAATTGGTCCAGGACAATTTCATTTATCATGCTCGGGAACTTTTCCTATGGAACAACGTCGTGGGCCTCGCGGTGGTCTTCCACTTTGATCCATCTCATTAGGAATCCTCTATACCCTCGGCCGACCCAGTTCACCCCTTTGTCCGAACGGTGAGATGATCAACTTTCCTTGATACACTGGCAAGTAAGCTTCATCCGGCAATGCACGAAAACTCCTTCCATAGCAGCTTCTGAGTGAGTCGATGTTAAAGAAAGGACTTACGAAGTGGTGGGTTTTTTTTTTGCTCCTGTACTTGATTACGACCATTGCATGAGAACAAGGCCACCCTCTCCCCTGATACTTATGGCAGGAGAACTCTCCTTGTTTTGTCCTGAAGTTTACATTGACTTCATATCGATGCCACCCCACGTCTACCATTCAAATAATACCTAGTCTAGACTGAATACTTGCCAACATCTCGATTTATAACGGTGACTCTATGCCGACTGCTCTTCTGATTGTCTTTGTCCATTATTTTTGTGGCTTTTATTAAAATGGACCTTACCCTGTGCCTCATTCGTCTTTGCCCAGTGGATTTGATTTACGAACCATTCGTTTGTTTTCCAGAATGTCATCTCAACAATGGCAGAGATTGGCAGTGCACGAACCCCCTTGTAGACATTGTTGATACTCTCACTTGAGTTCGTTGTGGCAATACCCCACATGGTATCTCTGTCCTTATGAAAAGCCCACATGGTTAGGTCATGTCTATCCAGCCACTGCACACCTTCAGGGCATAGCTCACGGATCTTCTACAGTTTCTCCTTGAATTTCTTCTATTGGTAGGCAAAAACTGAGGAATATACAGAAAATGCGTAAGTTAGTGTAAATTCATTCCGCCCCGGCAAAGTAATTCATATAGGTAATTTTCAATAATTTAAAGCAATATATGTACTCTCGTTAGACTCTTATGAGAGGTATACATCTCCTTAAAAACACAACATTTTTGACAGAAAAATGGGGGATTCGAGGATCAGTTAATGCCCGATTCTCCCGAGAAATGGGAGGATCATGATCGCTTAAGACCCCATTTCCTTAGGCGTACATTTCTCTATAAAGAGTATAAGTAAGTATTTTATTTCCTAGAAGCCTTTCCAAGTTAACAAAATTAACTCACCATTGAAATAGAACGCTTGCGGTCCATCACAGATTATCAGCAAGCTTCATTCACTTGAAATGATGGTTCCAATTGCTCTTGAAGTGTTATATGCACCACCTCTGGGATCACTTCCAGGCGGGATCCAAGCCTAAGATGGCAGCTCTGATCCTGGCATGACGATTAGAGATGATTGTCAGGTTCGTCCTCCTGGTGACGTTGAGGTGAATTTGTCTGAAGAACCATTCATAGCTTTCGGTATTCTCTCCCTCAACAATGGTGAAGGCTAAGGGAAAGACACTTCTGTTTGCATCCATTAGCAATCAAGAGAGTGCTCTTGTACTTGCCAGTAAGGAATGTTCCATCCAATTCCATCATAGGGACACAAAAGAAAACCATCAATAGATGGCTTGAATGGACAGAAAAGACGTTTGAAATGGCGTTTGTTACCGGGCTCTGGTGGCTGTATTTCTTCATCTTGGTAGCGGGGGAAGAAAACAGTGCTAGGGTTAGACGCCTGCAATGGCAAAATCAATCTGGGAAGAAAGAATATGATTCTTCCTAGTCATCAAACACGGCGGCCATGGCTTTCTGCTTTCTATGCCACTCCTTATAGTTAATAATATATCCATAACGACTAGAAATATCAATGATGATGGCTTTCACCTTCAAGTTGGGCTGTTTCTCAATTAGATGCTTGATAGCCGCGACAACCACCCTAGATTTCAACTGTCGATGGCCTCAAGATGTTATGGATGACACACATGTGTGAGTGCTCACCGCACGGGATATGACCCAATGGCCGACTCTCTTGCTAGTGGATTTTGAGGAAACCTTCACTCCCTTGGACAAAATGGTCACTGTGCGTTCTCTTCTGGCGGTTACAGCTACTCGCCATTGGCCCTTATATAAGTTGGATGTGAAGAAAGCGTTTCTTCATAGGGAAATGAACGAGAGGGTGTACATGGAGCATCCTTCGGGTTATCCTTATGGTACCCCTGATCAGGTGTGTTACTACATCGTTCTCTCTATGGGTTGAAGCGGGCTCTCCGTGCCTGGTTCGAGAAGTTTCATGCTATAATAGTATTGGATTTGGGGTTTCAACAAAGTCTGAATGATTATTCCTTATTCACTCGTTCTACTCCTCGTGGGATAGTCATTCTGTTACTTTACGTTGATGACATGATTGTTACTAGAGATGATGAGCTTGGTATTTCTCAACTCGTTGCCTACATGATTCTTTTAACCTCAAAAGCTCAGTCCTTTGTCTTATTTTCTTGAACTTGAGGTCCACCGCACACTTGGTGGTATCTTCCTTAGGTAGCAATGGTATATCGAAGATCTTTTGGAGTCTACCCGTTTTGGTGATTGTGTTCCTCTATCCACTCCCATGGAGATAAATTTGAAGTTAGGCGAGGAGTCTGGGGAGTTGTTGGAGGATGGGGGGAAGCAATATCGGAGTATTGTGGGGCGTCTTATATATTTGACTTCCACTCGCACTAATATTGCCTATGCAACTCAGATTCTCAGCCAGTTCAAGTCAACTCAGCGTATGGATCACCTGGAGGTCGTCCATCATCTCCTGCGGTACTTACAGGGTACTAAAAGAGTTGGTTTGTTTCTTCCTTCATCAGGTCGTTTTGTGTTACAAGCATTTTCTTATTCAGATTATACTGGATGTGTTGACACTCGACTCTGTACTTCTAGTTGGTGTGTTTGTCTTGGGGATTCATTAATTTCTTGGCGGTGCAAGAAGCCAGATCGGGTGTCTAAGTCCTCCACAGAGGCGGAGTACCGTGCCATGTTTGATGTTACATTAGAGCTCGAGTGGCTTATGCGGTTGCTTGGTGATCTTAGTATTACTTGTGAGAGCCCTATGCAGTGTAGACAATACTAGTGATACTAAGATTGTAGCTAATCCGATGCTTCATGATCGTACCAAGCATATTGAGATACACGTTCATTACATTTATGATATGGTTCGAGATGACACAATTTTTCTTCATCATGCTACATCCGAGGATCAGATTACAATCATTCTTACCAAGGTGCTCTTGACTAGTCGTCACTCTCTTGTTGGCAAATTGATGATGCGAGACCTACATAAATTTGGGGGAGATTGTTGAGTGATTATGGGCCATGGTTAAGAGGCCCACTTTTGTACACATGTATTGGGTGTGTAACTAGAAGTAGGGTTAAGAAGGAAAAACTATACATATGATTGTAAGAAGGGTTGTCGAGGTTAAGAAATAATAAGAAAATCCAATCGTTTTGGTTGTGGAATAGTCTCATTCATCATGCACGAGGAAACCACGTAAATCTTTGTGGAGTTAGCTTGATAATTAGTAGTAGAAAGATGTTTCCACCTATAGCTAGATTTATGAAAACGACGCAAACTCAAACCAGTAGGCACATCGATAAAATCTAGAAGCCACGAGATTACATGTGCATTATCAACTTTCCAATACTTCTTCTCCGTTTTTAGACGAAGTTTCCACTTTGATGTGTATTAGTTAGAGCTGGCCAAGAGGGTGTGCCAGCTGGCCCTTCGGCACAAGCCCTCCGAATATTAAGGGCCTCCAGCTAGATCCGTTAGTCAATTCGTTAGTATAATGTAGGTTGTATTTCTAGTGTATAAAATAATTGATTAAGAGTATGATGACGAGTTTAATTGTATAAATTAATATTAAAGTTAGTTATTGGTTAATATTCCCATCTATATTACGCTAGACATGTATATTGATTGTTAAAGTATTGTTTGTATTTCAAAAATCCTATTTGTATTAAAAAATAATACAAAAAAACTTAATGAAATAGCTATGATAATAATTGAAAACGATCTCATGGAGAATACAAAAATTAGAGAGATAATAGATTATCTAATTTTAAAAAAATATAGAATGATATTACATTTTCGAATAATGGTATTATAAACATCCTAGTTCTATTATATTTAAAAGTCAATTTGGACCATATTTCGATTTTGGAATAGGGCCTCCACGATTCATTAGACAGTTAATGTGATGGCACCCAAACGATGAATCAGCAATTTTCTGTCCCTTAGTTTTTCTATGGAGTACTCCTTCTCTACTCATTGTAGTCTGTAGAGATTGTCTTTGTCGAACTGATCACATCCATCTTTCTATTCTTCTTTTTCAAAAGAAACTTTGATGTTACCCAAACGATTAATGTGTGTATTAGTCGAGTGGAGCAATGTGATGGCACCCAAACGATGGATCAGCAATTTTCTGACCCTTGAGGAGGTAGGTGTTGACGAAGTGGAGTTGGGGAATTCTGACAGCGAATCAACTTTCCTTCAATTTTGAGAAACTTAAAGTAAAGAAGGTAAAATGGAAGTTGGGGAGATATACTGCAGATGCCATGCCATCAACCATCGTAGCTAGGGAGTGAAACACTTGTATGTGGCGAATCGAAGCTGCACGAAATAAATATATATTCTTAAACATTTGTGGCAAAGTTGAGTGGCCTTATGATGCAATGAACAGATATATTATTAAATTTTGCACTTACAAAGAAAGAATGGGGAAAAAAATACGAATTGGATGGATTGTGATATGCATGTATTATGGGTACGCCTACCCTTTTAATTAATTAATTAATTATCATTTTACTATCCTATTAACCTCACAACATATAACCATAAAAAACATCCACGATCAAAATTTAAAATTTGATAATTAGTGTCTTATTTTAAGTTAGGGTGTGTTGTGTACACCCACAATCATGGGAGCGGATTAGGTCAGTAACTCATATGGTGAGTAACCATCAGTAACTTGTCCACATCTGCATGACATCAGCATCCTCTCTCTTCTGGAAAGTCTTTTATTTTTTTCCCATTAATCTTTAACGGACGATTTCTCGCTCGTTTTAAGTCGAATTTTTTTTTTCACAGATAAATCAGATTAAATGTGCTCTTTAAAATGATATGCACTTTGATATATTTTTAGTACAAAAAATTGAATAATTTTTTACCAGTCATTACCATATGGTATGCTCGTATTTAATACCATATGGTAAGAAAGCGTACCATGATGGTATGAACATACCAATATGGTAAGAAGGTTGAATACATGATAGTAGAGTATACTAACTGTCATTTACGACTTTCATCGTTGTTTACCACAAGTTACCATCCACAGATCATGATGAACTCGTTTCTTCTGAGCAAACGTTTTCAAAAACGACTTAAAAATGAAGAAGTTACCACATGGTATGTAGTTGGTAAAAAAAGTTTCTCGAAATATATTGAAAATTGATCTCATTTTGTAGAGCACAACGAACTCGTTCCATGTGTGCAAAAAAAAATTGAAATCCGAGTTAAAACGAAGAAGATAAGAGTCTATTATGGAAGCTAGGGAAAATAAAATGTCTTTAATTGACATTTGACAACCCTTAGATTTGAATTTTTTTGGCACACTTAGATCTAAAGGTCCAGATTTAGTTACTCATAAGTTAATAACCATTGGTTACTGACCCTAACCTAAGCCTTGATTCTGAGAGTAGAAACATGAGATAATGTTCTTCATGGACCTCCAATTTTTACACAAACGAAAGATAGAGAGTGGATGTTTTATGTTGGAAGCAACCGGATAATATCAAGTTATGCACAATATGTAGTAGTGCCGCAAAGATGAAAGCAATATGATTGCTAACTCGTCCAAATTCAATAACTTCGATTTTCTCTAACAACATATATATCTCACTATAATTTGGAAATAGCTTGCTACTCTCTACAAGGTTTGTGGTTGAGCACTTCTACAACAGTTCTACTATACTATATAGTATTGGTGCTTTAATGTACAGCTTAAAGTTGTATCATAACATTAAATGTATAAGTTTAGGTTGTACCATAAAACAATTTGTATCATTATGTTATGGTACAACTTTACAACTTGAAGTTGTACCATCACATAAAGGTACAAGTTCAAGTTGTACCACAAAAGAATTTGTACAAAAAGTATTGGTACAATGTGAAGTTGTACTATAACATAAATGTACAATTTTAAGTTATACCATAAAGACAAAACCCTATAGCACAAATACTATATAGCATTGTAAAATTTCTCGTTTGTGGTTATAGATTTTGATTATTATGTTAAATGTATCTGGATATCTTTCCGCCATTCGGCCAATTGAGATAACATTCTTTAAATGACGTAAACAAATTTTTGGCCAATAATATATACAAATACTTGACTAGACTCTAAAGTGACAATAGTTTTGGATCTTTGGATTCTTTTCGAAAAATGAAAGTAGTTCAAAACTCTATCACAGATTCACAATCCTAATCAACCGATATAGAGCTACTATACATACACACTCGTCTGTAAAGACCCAACAGTCGCTAAAAACTAGTTGAATTGTCTATTATTATCAACATAATAATAACCAAATCGACAGTTTTCATAAAACGTAGCGGTTTTTTTGATAATCGTCAAAATATAGTAAGATCTTACAAGCTGAACAGAAAGAAAACAATGCTAAGTTTTCATAAAACGTGGCATGTCACACACCTGTGTGAAACATTTTTTTTATAAGTTACAGCGCACATATTTTTCACTAACTAATTTTTACGATTTTATAATTTTTTATGTAATTTCAGTGGTTATTAGTTATTACACAAATTTATCTACACTCACGTATGTAATTTATTTTTACAAGTAATCTCTTCAATCTCATCAACAAATTTGTCATGCAATCATATATACCAATCTAGCAATCTCATGAACCTCTTTTTATTTGGGATTTCCTTATTATTTAGATGGGGCTCGCCGTCGCCGATAGTTCGGAAGAGAAATCGTCCGTTAAAGATTAATGGGAAAAAATAAAAGATTTTCCAAGAGAGAGAGGATGCTGATGTCATGCAGATGTAGACAAGTTACTGATGGTTACTCACCATATGAATTACTAACCTGATCCGCTCCCAGAATCATGTGTCTAATTTCTAAAGAGTCTAAGAGGTATGCGATTTGTAGTAGCATAAACCCCTGAGTTTCTCTCTTTCGTGGGAATAATCCATGCGATTTAGAAAGAAAATTATTTCCTTAATTAGCTGCGAGATTTGACAAATATTTTTTTTTTATCAATTATCATTTATCCATTATCTTTTTATAACAGAAAATGATCATAGATAATTAATCCAAAATTTATCCAAATAATTACAGTCTCGAGCAGATCCAACCAACTCACCTACTCGCTCATTTGACTAGTTTGCAGACAGTGCACACATGTGATTTGAAGGTCAATTAGGTATTCTCTCTTTCACAAAGTGGGTAAACCTAAGGACTACACCTTGTGGTGATAGAAACTTATATGAACATACCTTTGCAAGTGTTCTCCCTCCGATGTTGTATTTTGTTTGAGACTCCATTTAGCTTTCTAGGCTACTCACTCAACAAGCTCTCACTTGAATAGTTTTGAAACTATCTCTAAGCATCGCCCATCACAATAAGAATGTGAATAAATTAAGGTATCTTTTGATTTGAATATAAGCATAGTTGTTACACTTCAAATTCAACACGAGTGACTCGTAGTCTTGAACTATATCTATGATAATGTAGTAAGCCTGATCTTTTCATACTGTTATTCTCTAACAATCCATTCATTATGGTCTTTCATGTCTACCACGGTTTAGTGAACACTCTAGAAATTTGTGCTTGCCAAATTTCATAGAAACGGGCCCCACTCCCACATTTTCATAGTTGAGTCTATCGAAAATTCTACCAAAGCAATGTAATTCACCCACATGGAGTATAGATCCAATTAAGTATTACTATTACCTCAACCTCTATAAGCTTAAGGATTTCATGCTGCACTATACATGATCTATCTCATATAACACACAACTTGTCATCACCCACTAAACTCATTTCAATTCTTAAGAACTCTAGTCTATCGGTAAAGTTACCATAACGTTTAATTCATCATTCTATGCAATAATATTGTTCTTTTGAACTTTGTCCCTAGCTAGTCCTTTTCTCAAACTATGCATGATCTTACATGATCCACCCTCATTGCTCATATTATTAGGAACTCTATTGTATTATTGTGCTTACGAGGAATCTGTGGTGCTATCAGAATGGATCAATATCAACAAAATCGGTCTTATCCATAAGGGGATCTCTGCCAACAATACTCTCAAATAACTTTCTTCTTGACTAGCCATTGGTACTACTATCATTTGGAATTACATAGTTGATTGAGTAAAAATTGTTTTCCTTTTAGAATTTTAAGACACAACTCCACTAGTGATGTTTACAACATATTCACTGATTTCTTAAGAGTCATCTGATAGAGTATTCCAATACATAACATTGTACCCTTCCAATACAGCAGGAAACCTTTCCTCAACTAAGATTTGTTGTTCTATTATGGTATCTCAGGACCCTTTCATCAACATTCCAATGCACCATATTATGACAACTAGCAAGCTTGTTAAGCAATCCCACGACATAGACAATATTGAGCCTAGTGTAATCAATTGCTTAAGTAGACTGCCAATTATGCTAGAATATTTGTATTCTCTTACACTTTCTCCAGTGTTCTTGAAAAGTTTTACACTAGCATCATATGCAAATATAAAGGCTTCTGGTCAAACTAATTGTATTGCTTGAAGATATTTTCCACGTAACCAAATTAATGTAGGAAATTCCTTTTATGTCCTAGTTTTCCATATTCCAAGCATAACATTAGCTTCACCCAGATATTTTACATCAAAGTTCTCACATAATTTTTTTCCACAATATTGACAACATTCAAGTTTTACACCAGCATCGTATGCAAATCCTTCATCTTTCTCCATGTAGATTTCTTCATCTACTTTACCATTCAGAATGTAGTTTTAACATCCATTTGATGGGCAAAAAGATTGTTCAAGGCAACAAGGTTAGTCATAAAACGTACTAATATTATTCTAGATACCAACGAATAGGTATAAAAGATATCTACATTTTCTCTCTACATAAAGCCTTTAGCTACTAGGCGAGCCTTGTACTTATCAACTGAATCATCAGGTTTTAAATTCTTTTTCAGATTCCATTTATTACCTATGAATTTACAACCAGGAGGTAAGTCTACAAGATTCCACGTGTTATTTGAATTCAAAGTTCAGACTCATATCAAACACCCTCACTTGCAGACTTGTTGTATTTTTAGGGTGTATACTGTAATAAAATCTAAACCAAAATCTTTAGAGATTTTAGCCATTTTATTTCCTCTAAGGGGTCGTTTGGAAGTTGCGATAGTTTTGTTGAGATTGTCATTATGCATATATTGTTTACAATGCATCGTTTTTTTGTTTTTTAGCAGAAACAATACATGGATTGTTTCTGTGATGTGACAGAAACTATCACTCATTTTGAGTGATTGTTATATCTCAACTTTTAGTTGTGATTGTTGACATAGTTGAGTTGAGATTGTTTTGTCTCAGCTTTTAGCTGATGCGACATACACAATCACACATACCAAACGTTGTATTCTACAGTGCATCAAATTCGATAATACATGTGTAATATTATACATGCATTCTCAACAATACATCTATTTAACAATCGCAACTTCCAAACGACTCCTAAGTTCACACTCATATCAAACACCCTCACTAGGTTTGTTATCTCTAATAGCATACAGCATATTATCCCACTATTTCTCTTTTTGAATGGAAATCTTGTCTCAAGGAAATAGAAGTAATTGGATTTCAAAATAATATAAGCATTCAAATCATAGAATCGATATGCATTGCTATTGAGAATATAGTCAAGAAAAATATATTCATATATTTTACTAGCCAACTTAATCATTTTATGACAAGGAATACTCACATAGGCTAAATAGTGCCACATTCTAAAATAGGATGAATTATGTGGTGATCTATTTTTCAAAATATCATAGGGCAACTCTTTATTATTTGATTTCGGAATACGATCAAGAATATAACAAACATTCAACAAAATATCATCCCACCAAAAAGAAGTAGCATCAGAATTAATCATAATATCCACTACTAATTTAGTAAGAGTTAACATCTTATCTAGTTCACCAATATGTAATGAATCATATGTAAAGGTTTTGATTCTATAAACACATATTTATGTGATTTTTTTCAATATCGCAGCAGGCAATGTAATCAAAATCGCGCTTTAAAACTTAAAAACTTATGATTTTATGTTTCTAGGTCGCTAAAATGCTTCTAAACAAAATCTCAGTTTTTTTAAACTTATTTAGTTAAAAACTCTGGTTAAAAACTTACGATTTTACGCTTTGAGACCACCAAAACGTTTCTACATAGAAACTCGCTTTTGACTACATTGGTAACTGGTTACAGGAATCACATTTATTGAATTCATCCGTATACAATTTAGGGATGTGTCATAATTTATTCAAATTCTTCACAATTTGTGTGTTGACATAACAGAGATGAGTATGTCAAACATTGAAACCAGGCATTCATGTGAAAGGAAGAATTCATTTTATTAAATTCAACATTCAACTTGAAAATTCCATCCCATGCAAATCCTTTTCCCAAAAAAAATTCAATTCTTAATAATGTTATAAAAATCCAAACCCATATTTGATGAATTCAAGCCTTGTTAGGAAGACAACCAGAAACAAGATTCTTTGCTATCTCTGGAGTGTGCATACGTTTACTAGTGTCTGCGTCTTTTCATAGGTAAAATTCAGTTTCATACTCCCGAAATCATCAACTATAATGGTGTTGGCTGTCTGCATCATCACGTTCTTGAGTTTAAATATTTTGATTCCCATATTCAAAAAAATTACACCATCACTAGATTATAGGTAAATCGATCCTGACAAACCGAAAACCCAAAAATGGTTAAATAAACATACTACAAAGATATATTTATTCATAAATATAAAATCAACGCGTGCTTGCTAATATGAAATAATAAAAGAAGGAAATGCCCATTGCCCAACGCTTTTTATAATTATTTATTTATTTCTGCTGGAGGAATTACCGAACCATTTGAGATGCAAGAAAAAGAGACGGTGGTAACTCGTGTCAGCAGACACAGTGGCGGATCCAGAAATTCTACGTAAGGGTGTCTTTTATAAAAAAATTAAATTAAATTAAATATTAGAATTAAATTTAAATAATTATTAAATTTGAAAATATCTAACTAATAAAAGTTTCATTAAAAG
The DNA here is from genome assembly GCA_964030455.1 of Linum trigynum. NCBI lineage: Eukaryota > Viridiplantae > Streptophyta > Magnoliopsida > Malpighiales > Linaceae > Linum > Linum trigynum. The sequence continues at coordinate 8,507,026 of OZ034820.1, read as the reverse complement.
TTCATACGTGTTTCTCAAATGATAAAAAGCATTCGGTGTTTATATTGCTCAACAAATATGTCTTGACATATCCTACTAGACAAGGATATCCCATAATTGAGTTTAATCGTTAGGTTTTGAAAATAATTTGAGATAAGAATAACATTTTACTATTATATGTGGATCTAAAACACACTAACAGCTGAGTTGTAGCGTAATTGAAAATATATTAACTAATAGTGGCAGTGTCACAAATTTAAATCACATAAACTACTACTTAAATATTATTTGTACCAATACGCAAACTACTACGGGAGATTGGATAATCATTTTCCCAAAATTTAAAGGTGTCCCACTACCACTTAAACATTTTTTTCTCATGCGCAAAATACTATCGTAGGTTGAATAATCGTGTTTCCAAATTTTAGGGTGTCCCGGGATGCATTATCCGCCACTGAGCAGACAGCAGGCAATATTAGAATCAGCAAACCCAACTCCCAAAATCAATTCTCGCACAAGATTCTTACACAAATAAAATAAAATTGCTATAAATGATAAAAAAAAAGGCAAAAGACTTTTGGAAAACAAGATTCTATTTACAATTTTTTTGTCTTATTGTTCCTCCAGGAGTCCCGGTGGCTAAAGGATTTCCAATTTGTATATCACTTTGGTATCAATCAATAAGAGAGAGAAGACAAGCCTTCTTCTCTACAGTGACCTTCTTATGTAAGATCACTTGATTGATATGGGAAGCATCATATCCAGTTTGTGGGATTCTTAAAATTACTACCCTAATTCATTCTCTCGCCTAAATTTAGTTACCGGAAAAAAGTCACCAACAATATTAGAGTTGTAGTAATGAACTTCGTGAAATTTACACGAGATTTCGTAGCTAAATAATAATGGGACTGAGAAAGGCGACATTAAGAGTGATTCAACAGTAAAGTGATTAGCTTCGACCTATATAATATCGTCACTAATAGTGATTGAACAGTAAAGTGATTGGATTTCTACCTACAAGATCCTAATCTAAATTCTAATCACCAATTTTGATATTTCATTATTTACGATACTTTAGACCCTATGAAACAAGAATTATAGAATGAGCGTCGTTTTCATTCATTAACCAGAAACTAGCCCTTGCGCATAACATCTTAATCGTACACATAACCTTCGTGAAATTTTACTCATCAACCGTCTTCAAAAAAAAAAAAAAAAAAAAACTAGTGGGAGTCAAAAGTTAGTGAGCACCTGAGGCGTCAATGAGAGAGTGACAGAATAGTAAATCTTCTTAATCTATAGAGTTTATGTTCGAATTCTAATCACTCCTTTCAGTATTTAATCATTTATTACACTTTAGCACTTATGAAACAAAAATTCCCATAGTGAGATAAGTCGTTCATTCTCTCATGATTTTAGTTCATTAACCAAAAGTTACACTTACACATAACATCATAGTAGTATATATTTAGCACAAGGGAAGAGAAGGAGAAAAAACAAAGTTGCATACCAAAGTCCAAAAGCACCATTTCTTATGTCGTTGCAAAATGGAAAACAAAGAAAAAAGAGCGCACAACAAAATGTTGGGATATATGGAAGGAACTGGAAAAAAAAAGGAAAAAAAAGGCCCACCATTACTAAATCTTAATTAAGTCTCTATTATATTGCTCCTCCTCAATTTTTTTTCTCTTTTTGAGATTTTTTTTTGTTCTGTTTTTTGTCCTTTTCCTCTTTCTTTCCTAAGCTCTGTCGTTCTCTTGGTTAAGTTTCTCCAGTGGGACTTCATCAGCCAAAGGCATACTAATTGGTGCAATCATCGTAATGTGCTTGCTGTTGTTGTTCCCTTCTGACTTCTGCACATCCTCGATTACCTTATTTGCTTCAACATCTTCAATGGCTGCCACAACTGCTGAATTCCCATTCCCATAGTTAATCGCCGATGATCCCTTCACCGGGTCAAGAATCTCATCGTCGTCCATGCTCATTTTCTCCTTCTGCTTACCCCACAGCACTGCGTAGAGTCCTACCACTATCAACGCCGATCCCACAATTCTGCATAAGATTTTAAAAAAAAACTGTTAGCAAACCATTCAAGTAACGAACTTTACAAATTATACGAAGTTGGGTAATAACTTACCCTCCAAGAAATATCTTCTCAGCCAAGATGAAAGATCCCATGATTGCCACAATGATCATCATCAAGGGGCTGAAAGCCGTAGCGAAAACAGGCCCTTTCTTCTTGATCACCAGACCTTGAACATAGTATGAAATGCTCGACGTCACAATTCCCTGATCAAGTATAAACAAATAATTTCATCAGAGTCTCAGATAGACTGAATCTCCGACGAAAAGATTAAATTCGAGATGGGAACATACAGCATAGGCAGCAGCGAGGAGGTTCATGTCGAAGCCAATCTTCCACGCGGATGGATCGTGCTCCATCACAAAGGTGACTGCAATTGCTTGGACTGTCCCCATGAAGCACACCAGTGTAGTCAGGGACAACTGGTGGTTCTTGTAGGTCTTCAATGCTTTGGTCTGCAAATTTTCAGTAGATCAAAAAAGTTCAGATTTTGATCAGTACCCAGTTCAGATCATTCCACCATCTTCCCAAGTAAGTAACATACTAGAAGTTGTACGTACTTGCAAGACAAAGAGAAAGGCCCAGGCGAGGGTGGCGAGGATAAGGAGAATGGAACCCTTGAACCAATCTTTGTCACTACTTTCATGGGATTGATCAGTGGCGCCATGATCGGATCCAACTGGCTGCAGGGCTTTGGACCAGAACATCTCCACAATTGGACCTTTGTATAACGTCATCAGCATTGCACCTGCCACCGTGACAAGTGTTCCCACCAGCTTGGCTTGTGTCCTCACTTTCTTCACTTCCAGCTTTTCCATCCTGCACCAGCAACAAAACAGAGGAGATTTTGAGAACAGAGTAACCGATATTGTTGCTGATATGATGCGACCATTTTAACGGCATGTATAATTACCGGCAGATGACGGCCATGACAAATGTCATGGCGGGGAGCATGTTGCTCATTGCACAGGAGAAAGTTGGAGATGTGTATTTGAGCCCGGCATAGTAGAAGTTCTGGTCTATCACGGGTCTGTAAAATATGAAAACAGAGGAATCTCATTAGAAACCCTATCCTCTGTTTTTTTTTGTTACCAAACAAGTTCAATTATTTTGTTGTGTGACATTTACCCAAGAAGGCCGAGGATGAAAATCTGGATGAAGATGGGGAAGGTGATCTTTGGCTGCCCTTTCCTGCAATAAACAGAAAGAGAGGAAAATGCAAAAAGAAGAGCAAGGAATTAGTCCCATCTCTTGGTTTCTCATTATGGGATATGAGAATGTATTAATGTTAGTGTATGTGTAGTACGAACCTTTCGAAGAAGAGGGCGAAAGGAGCGATGACCGCGGTGGCAATGGCGTGGCGATAGACCACAAGGACATAGTGGCTCATGCCATGGTTGAGAGAGACCTTGGTAATGATGTTCATCCCAGCATACCCAAACTGCAATGAGATCATTGCAAAGTATGGCTTGGAAGTCTCTAGGAACTTGCTGCACCTAAGCTTCTCCATCTCTCAGCTACTTTTTTTTTTCTTTCTTTTTCTAAGTTGATCTAGTAATTTCTGAGGCTTTGGTACTTGGTTGTAACAAGTTGAAGTTTTGGGGAGTGAAATGGGGAAAGAGGTAGGGAAGGAGAGCCGCAAAAAGCCTTCAGAGTTAAAGGTTCTTGTGTGTTCTCCCTAAGGACAATGTAAGAATGAGCTCTTATTTATACTAGTGGAGAGGGAAGGGGGAGGAGGGGGGAATCGGGATGCAGGAGAGGAAGGAATGAAAAGGGTGAAAAAGGAGCCATGCAATTTTGTTTGAGAAATATTTTAATTGTGGCCTTCCTTTCCCACCCACATCTTTCATTTGCATGGGTTGGTAAGAAGAAATTCTTGCTTATGTCTCTGTTAGTTTATTATTTTCATTTAGTTTTATTTACAAAATACATGATAATTATTAGGGGAGAAGAAATAAATAAGAATTAGGGTAACTCAAACTCGGTGATGAAAATAAATATACTTCACGCTCATATGACATAATAAGATCTTTTAATTTTGTAGTTCAAGTATGTAAATGACAATGATAGACACAGATCAAAAGTATTTTCCTGAACACTCTTGTATCTATAAACATGAGTTCTTGCAATTGGTTAATCTGGTTTGACAATGGAACTATAATAATTTCGATCATTTTAAATCAAATTACATGTTCTCTTTCTTAGTATATGTATCCTCTATCATTTTTTTTATGAATAATAAAAGACTGTGTTTAACAAATATTGACAAAAAATAAATTTCATCGTTAAATCTAATTAATTAAGGTGAATCCATCACCATAATCACTTGATTTGTGGTATTGTTGGAAGAATCTTGATAGTATAATATTTTTTCACTTCATCTTGTGGTGTGTGTTATTACCTAAAATTCGAATAACTTTTTGATGGACATACATTTAAGTAATTTAGTGGAAACAAAACGTGTTCTCTTCTTCTTTCCTCTTATAAGTAAGAAGTTGTTTTCACTTTTTTTCTTCTTCTTCAAAGAGATCAACAAGGCATTGATTGGTTGGTTAAACTTTAACATGAGGAATTCTGGAGTTACAGAATTATCCATACATTTTTTTTCTTTGTGGTGAATTGATCACAATGTTTGGTTGAAAGTGGGGAGGAGAAATCAAATGTTTGTGCATGATGATTTGAGGAGGAGGAGAGAGAGAGAGAGAATGGGATTGAGCGTGTGGATATCTGAGTCAGATAGAGTGATGTGAGCTCCTAATTATATTACAGTGACAGTTGAGGAGGGCAGCCAGCCACATTTATTTAATGATTCGTTTGGTTACCTTGCCTGCCCGCCCAATGGCTAGCACAGGCAGGAAGGACATTCTTATCAACCATTGTTAAGATGCTGATGGTCTTCACCTTACGTAAAGTTTCTAGGCGGTATTGTATGTGCTTGAATCTTTCATTAGCAATAATTTGAGTTGTTAATTATGAATCTTATATTTTTTTAAAGAAAGACAATTTATTCATTTGAAATTTACATATATCCGATATATCCTGTATTTAAATTTACTACTAATATTGGGGCTTGTGAAGATTCCAACCAATGAACACTAAATCAAACCCAACTCTAAGATCATGTAAGAATTGTAGAGATATTCCAATTGCTAGCCTTTATTTGTATACTTGCTTTTAGCTCGGACTGATCGGCCAAATTTTTATTGATTTTTGAAGTAAATTATATTTTAAAATGATAAAGAATGTTAGTTATGATTTTTATATCACTCTCTTCTAGCATACAACATTGACGTATAACTTGAATGTAACTTTCTTGATAAACGACATATGCACTGCCAATTATATCTTATATTACATGCAAGATATTGCAACATCAGTTGAATGTAAGGATGTCAACCAAACCCGAACCTACGGGTACCCTACCCAACCCGGTCAACATATTCTCCCCCTCTCCTTTCAGAGCAACTTCGTCGGGTAAAACCCATGCTGATGGGTTTCGAGTGGTTTCGATTTAAACTCTTTAATTTTTACCAGATTGGGTTGGGTTTGAGTTTAGGGATACCCAACCCACGGATACCTGCCCACACGCTTATTAAATCAATTTTCAAGTTCTTAAAGAGGAAGAAATTTCAATTAATCATGTTGTTCATGGATGTTTATCTTTAATGTTAAAAATTTGTATGGATAATTTGTAGTTTGCTTATATTTTCTAAATTAGTGTTTTTTATATGAATAATATGTATGGCCAGATTGATGTTAGACTTTTATTTTGATATAGAGTTGTTGTTGTGCATTTTTTACCACAGAAGCCATGGATATCCATGAACTCGCAGATACCTAGCGAGTTGAGTTGGATTTGAGTTTTCCAAACCCATTGGATTTTACCTTAAATTTTGTTGGCGGGTATACTATAGACTTGGGTTTGGAGTTGGTAGAACCCAACTCGACCCGACTCATTACTATCCCTAATTGAATGTTGCTTACTTGATTAATGATATATATGTATTCAACAACGAGTCAACCAACAAACGTGTTAGATTGATTTTTTTATTAATAAATTGAATTTTTCCTTTCTTCAAAATTTAGTTAAGTTTAGGAACTTTTTTTAAAGGTGGACTTTTGGAAAAATCCCTTTGTACAAAATTTCATTTATAAATGATCCGAAGTAGATAACACTTTTGCAAATAGACCTCACATAACACACAATTAACGCAAATAAAACTAATCATAAATAGACCACACCTTTTCCAAATCCTAATTATATGCATCAACAGTGGTTCATGTTTCGGCCAAACTTGTTAACATACAATATGCAAGCAAAACATACAAGAAAAAAAATGATAATGAGATATTAACACAATAATTAGTGATGGAATAGAATGGAGTTTGGGGATTGGATTGGCGGTCACTTTCTCTTCTGGAAGTTTTATGTTTCTTATGGAATCGCTTTCTCTTCTAGATTGCCAAGATCCAATTTTCGCAAATCTTGTTTAAATGTGAAGGAAGGGACGTGGGAAGGAACCGGCTGGCCGGCGCACTGGACCGACTACGCCGTCTCCAAGCTCGCGCTCAACGCCTACTCCAGGGTTCTGGCGCGGCGCGGCTCCGCGGGGCGGAAGGGAAGTTGACGATCAGCGTCAACTGTTTCTGCCCCGGTTTCACTCAGACCTCCATGACCGGCGGCCGGGGGACTCATTCTGCCGCCGCCGCTGCCGAGCACGCGGTCGCACTCGCGCTGCTCCCTCCCGATCGGCTCACCACCGGGGAATTCTACGTCGCGTTTGCCGCCGCTGCTCCTGCCGTGGATTCCAAGATGTAGCGTGTGGATTTGTTTTCACGAATAGTAGCCCATGGAAGTTCCACCGCCGGATGCAAGAGAGCGCCGCGAGGTCTCCGTTGGCCGACCGCTCAACTACCTCACGGTTGCGGAAAACATCAAGAGAAGAGATCATAGCTCTGTAACCACTTTTGTGCGGGTTGCCGTTGTTGGCCTTTCTGCTTTGTGCGGCTTCGCTGCCGATTCTCTTCTCCGTCTTGGTGATGGGATTCGGTTCGCGCTCTAATCACACTAACAGCTAACTCCATCGTCTTTCATGGCGTGGTGGTGCAATTGGGCGATGGGAGCATGGCTGCGGAACGTCCTTATGATCACCAACGGGCCGACACATCATCGCCAACATGAAATTCACCTGCTCGTCGGCGGCGGGCTGGGGAAGCGGACGAGCAACGGTTTTGCCGGATGACATATCCGATACGGTAAGTGGGTTGCGGTTACAGGTAAGTAATTCAACCGTTTCTTTTTGATTAACAATAATATTTTTTACTTTACATTTATTCTCTTTGTTTTTTTCTTTCCTCTTCTCGTTAGTCTAAATAATATTTATTGTCTTTTTTTAATTTCGTCCATCTTTTTTTAGTTGTAATGGTTAGGATTATCTTCTGTATCTTCTTCCCTTTGCATCTCTTATTTATTTATTATTTATTTTATTTTCCCGTAATCTTCTTCATGAATTATTATCAGTTTATTATTTGGTTTCAATTATAATTTCAAACTCTTTTAGAAAACAAAGTTTGGTGCCTCATCCGGCGGTTTTCTCCAATCTCGTCGTTTTCGCTCTCGTGCGACTGTTCGGTACCACTTCCGATAAGGCTCCTTTGCAGGGTGGAGTAGTTCATTGAGCTTGTGAAGCATCTCTGGTAGAGGTCCGTTGGTACTTGAAATTTGCTTTGCTCCTTTACGGGTCGTTTGTGTGTCCATCTTGCAGGTAATTTGCACATCAACTCTACTGTTGGCCTATTGAAACTTGATTTATAGGCGATATGAAGGTTATACTCGGCGGATAGGTGCTTCAAGAATTTTGCTGCAGGAAGACTTCATTTGCGTTTATTCGTTTATTTATGGTTCTAGGCATACTAACAGGGCTGCCCATTTAGTGGCATAAACGGCCCTTGCATCGGTAGCACAACACTAGGTTGACTACCGCTTTTAATTTTCAAAAACTTGTAATACGCTATCTATTTACTATCTATCTATGGCAAAAAAAAAAAAAAACATACAAGAAAAAAGAAAAGAAAAAAAGAGATGGTGAAATAAATCCATTGACGTACGTCATAGATCTCAACTTGATGCTAGATATAAGATCATATTGAGATCTTCCAAATAAAAATTAATCAATATTACACAAGGAGAAAAAGTTTGGGGGAACAAATGCTGAATAATATCATTGACGTCATATGTAGAATATATGTATACGCAAACTTATTCCTCCAATAACTTTCCCCATACATTCACCCAAACTGCAAAATTCTTTTCTACTTTCTCTTAAAAAATGGAATAAATCACATTAAAAAAAAAAAGAAATATGGATAGTGGTGATTTTGGCTTCTACATATCTTTCAGAAAATGATATATACAATACCTCCCACAGAGGCACACATAGGCCATAGCCAGATTGTATGGTAGAACAAACCAATGGGAATCTCTTTTTATGTGCATGGTTTGGTTTATCTTCAGGATATGTGAGGCAGTTTGCCACAATGTTTGTACATGGTTTTTTTTTTTTAATCTTCAGAGTTTATGTGCATGGTTTGGTTTATCCTCATTTTTATGTTATCTGAACTCTGAAGAGTCTATATTAGTATCCTCTTTGATTTTCTGGATCAATCTCATCCTCCATTTCTAAATGATTTTAAAATTATTTAGTATATTAATGGTTTTGGTTAATCGAACTGGCAGTCCTAATTCAAACAAGTTATCTCTCCATTAAAAAAATTAAGATGCTATATCAAGAACCAATCCATCAAATTGCTGGAAGAGGTCCAAAATAAGAAATTAAATAATTTCATTAACCTATAATGGATGTTACAACCTAACAAAGCGAGCAACCCATCAGTGCACGGAAATCAACGACACAGATATTTATGTGTGCTAGCTAATTCACACGCAAGTGAGAACACATTTCACTCATTTGAGAAGAGTAGATACGACAGAAACGAAATCAGATAGACTAATTAACTTGAGTTTATCCTGATTGTAGACTAGAATGTTAAAGAAGATATCTATAAAACAGTTATTCAATCCTAAACAGAAAAGGACCAAAACAAGGTTGCAACAAAAATAGTTAAACATAATAGGTCAACACAAATAAATAAATAAATAAAAAAAAAACAGATGCACATAAGCTCATACATGTTTAAGGCATTCTAACAATGGATCAATACCGACCAAATCGTGATTACGAGGTTAACTCCATAACAAACTCAACATTCATGATTATCAAAGGTTTTATCATAATTTGAAATTATGGTATCGGCTAACCAACTTCACGGTTCAGTTAAACCATAACCGCACCGATTATCAGGCTTGATAATTTCTATGAATATTGTTATTTGTTAACAGAATCTGCATCATATGTTAATTAGCTGGGAAGGGAGGAGGATCCTCTTCTCATTGCTAGCTAGGTCCCCCTAACTGACTAAGTTGCTTTTCTCATCAATCCCAGCCATATATTCCCCTCAAGAATCTCTTGTTTTGTTTGTTGTCCAACAACAAAAATTGATTTAACAATTTCAAAGCACACAGTACAGTAGTGAGAAAACACTTTAGTTGGTGTCCCTCCACAATCAATTATAATTACTATATACGAACCTGTTAGTTAGCCATGGAATATTAATGAATGTGATCAGAATATGATATTATGTGATATAACGCATGCATGCACTAATTAATCTGCATATATTCTCCTCTATCTAACTCTGTTTGGCAACAACTTTCTTATCGATCAGTAACTTCGAGAAGACGAGAATGTTAATGGTTTTTTACTTTTTACATAACTTTTATATAGCCTTCTTTTCTCTGTTAAATTCGGAAGAAAGGCACCAAGAGATTAGTGAGTGGCATGCATCAGCAAGGAGATAAGCTAGCAAAGCAATCGACGATTACGGAAAGCTGTCTGTAGAGAGTGTATAAGCAAAAGGCGTGAAAACGCAATGATGAAGGGATTGATGGAACAAAAACCAGCCTATGTGTAAATTAAATTAATATCCTACGTAGATTCCTTGTCGGGTCTCTTTACTTTCCTTTAGCCTACATTCTTGGAGGTGCCTTTATTCCCTGGCCTCCCATCTTTGGGGTGTAAGAAATCGATCGGTCAGTCAGTAACATATATGTGTGTCCTATGGTTATGAATGTCTCAGCTCAAATGTAGCTTTCCTAGCTTGTTTTGTTTTCTTCTACTTTCTAAGTTAAGTTTCTATGTTGCGGAGTAGTGATGCAAATGAGTCAAGCTGTTCGTGAGCAGATTGGCGTTCGATTTGGGAAAAAACTCGTTCGATATTCGGCTCATTTATTAACAGGTCGAGTTTGAGCTAAGCTTTGTATGGTTCGCAAGGGTCATAAGCAATCTCTAATCGGTGGGTTGTTGAGCTCAACTCATGAGCTAGTTTTGAGCTATGAGCTTGCTCGACAGTAAGGCTAGCGAGCTACCTCAACTACCAACTTTTGAGCGAATCAATTAATAGCTTATAATTTGCTGGTTGAGAATTCATTAGTTTTTTAGATTATATATCTCACCACACATGATGTTTAAGATCAAATGTGATAAAATGTGTCTCATTTATAATTTAAAAGAGATATTGTGTATCACAAATTTCTCATATACTAATTACTATTCAATAACATGAATAATTAAAAAGAATGAAGTAATCTATATGATACTTGAGCTCGAGCACATCTTGCTAACTAATTGATAAGCAGAACTCGAGTAGTGCTCGTGAGCTCCTCAATGAGCCAAGCTCGAGTTGAGGTCGAGGCAAACATAAGCCAAGGTCTTCGTAAACAAGCCGAGGTGGAGCTCGACTTGTTTATTAAAGAGTCGAGGTCAAGCTAGGTCGGAATTCGGCTCGACTGGGCTCATTTGCAACCTTAGTGCGGAGGAGGAGCACCAATGCACTCCCGATGTGGGAAAGTTTATGTTAGAGTTTTTCACCTAGTGAAAAATACCGCATTAGAAAAGAAGAAAAGTGCAAGTGGTTTATCATACTTCATCCCACTTTACTTCATTGATTAATTGTTTACTGGGCTCATTTTAACAATTAAAGACTGTTGCAACCAATTTGCGTATGAATGTTCTTCTTCTGAGTCTTTCTTCTAAAAAATGTCAAAGATATAAGTCTGAAAGATTGATGCTTCCAGACTTTGATCGGAGTGATTCCTGGGAATGATATGCTTGATGCTTACTAGTCATTTGTAGTGCGGGCAAATAACCCTCAAGGAGAGTGATTCAATCACACATTCAATATGTTTCTTTTCAATGTATTTATCATAGTTCCATCTTTGATGAATTGGTGATCCCACTGCCAAAATGGCATGTAGTACATCTGACTTAATTGGCGAATGGTTGGCATGATTCTGAGTACCACGAGCACATGACCGATGATTGTTTTCCTGAGAATAATCGTTTTTCATTAAGTTCATGTTGAGTTTGATTCTGAATGATGATATGCTATTGTTGGTATTGAAGGCCAAGCAAATATAGTGAAATTGACAACATTGAAGGATGATATTCATGCTTGCAAACAAGGCAATATATATTTGCATAACTCATTGTTGTACATTGATGAAGGGTCTCTCAGGGTTAGTGTGCTAAATTCACACTCATAGTTGCTTGTAACTATGTTCATGGAAGTAGATTCCATATCCAACAATGAATGCTTTCAAGACTAAGCAAGAGACTGACTACTAGATTTATTTATGAGAGGTGTCAATCTTGTATTCAATGTGGTTTAGGCACATTTGTTGATGATGAAACCACAACCAATTATAGCCATACCTAATTGCCTGTGATGGCAAGTTAAAACATGGGCAAAAACTCAAATATGATAAGGGGACCAAATAAGGCAAATAAGTTATATAGGTAACTTTTGGGGGGTAGGGTAATCAAGTGAAGCATGAGAACAAGAGATTAAAGAAACCAAATCATTATGGGGGCTTGTCTTGATATTATTGGAAGAAGACAAATCAAAATATTTCATAATGATAGAATTTGAGGGAAAAGAAGGCATACTAAGGAGCAATTGGTTGTGCAAGTAAGTTTGGTGGAGCTGCAATTGAGAAGGTGATGGATGAGGGAACTAATGCATAGTTCCAACCTCATGATGGAGGAGGAAGTCAAAATTTGTAAGTAGCCACATCATAGTAAGTCTAAAACTTAAAATTGATAAGACAAATCAACTTATAAGCCTTCTCCAACAAGGTAGAGCCAGATGACCCTCACTACCTCATTCACCTTGAATCCACCATCAAGCATTTTCAGTCTCACAACAACGTCCTCGGTTCCCAAAATACTCTAATAATTCCATTCTCTCCTTCTGTCTATATTTTCATGCAGAGGCTCTAATTTATTTTTGGATACTGGATACAAGTGCATTAGATTATTACATTGCATGATTTGTAGCCCTCTTGATAGTATTGATGATTTCTCTAGACAAGTGTGGATTTATTTGATGAAGTACAAATAAAGACTAGTGGTAGTTTGTTCTTTTTCCACATGAATGATTTCTATCATGAGCATGGAATCGAGCATCAAATGTCCTATCTAGCCCTTACATTGACTGCATTCTCCATATGGAAGAAAGGAAAGAAAGCATAAGCATGTACTAAATGTGGCAATATCTCCGAGATTCCAAAATGGAGTTTCACTAAGTTTTACTTTGGTTGCATTCTTCATATAGTTCACCTCATTAACATAATACCAACACCTACAAGACATGATTCCTTATGAAGTCCTTTACCAAACTCCATCATTTCGAGGACATCAGAAATTTATTAGTGGTTGGCATGTGCCTTTATCGTAGCTCATGGCATAACCAAGTTCCAAAATAGAGCAAAAATATGCATTTTATTGGGATTCCAGTGAGTATAAAGGGTTATAAGCTGTTAGATTTGAACAACCATGATCGCTTTATATCCAAAGTTGTAACTTTCCATGAATTTTTTTTTGAAGGGTGCTAATGAAGAAGAAGGAGAAGTCAATCCAACACTACCTGATCCACTAGTGCTATAGTTTCATATTCATTAGTTTCCTTTCACGCTCTATTAGCAACTACCTCAACTTCTTTTCCCACGCAACCTCATGCCCACAGGCCACAAGGGGCAATGATCATACTGAAAGCTCATTAGATGACAACATGGTTGCTAATATGAATTGTGTAATTATTGGCATCCAGGCTCACCATTTTATGGTCACAGTCTTCCATCTTCAAAGTCATTTCCATTAGTAGACTAGGAACTTAAAGAACTTGAATCATTTCCAGAGCATGAAGTAGAGGATGGAGATCTACCTCCCGAAAATCATCAAAAGGAATTTTTGGCATTAGAATATATTTCTGACTTATATAAAAATTGGCAGAGTACTCATTTTCCAACTATATTTCTCATCACAGCTTGATTGCTCGACACAAGAAGTATGCATTGTGGTTGATTAATGATTATCCTAGACGAACCTCAACCTTATCAAGAAGCAGTAAGGAAACATTGTTTGAAAAATGCCCTAGAATATTAGTTAGTACCCTTAGTTGAAAACAAGAGTTGAGACTTGGTTACCTTACTAGATAGAAAAAGAGCAATAGGTTAAAAATGGGTTTACAAAATCGACAACCAAACCTTATGTCGATAATCAAAACCATAAATTCAAATAATTGGCTAAGGGATTTACACAAATGTATGACATTGAATTTTTTGATAAATCTCTCTTTTGGTCAAAATCAACACAATCAAAGTTTTACTTAAAATTGCATATTTCAAAGGATGAAATGTGCATCAAATGGACAAAAGAGGAAATGTTCATGGAGGCTCATCCAGGATTGGATAGAAGTGAAAGCTTGGTTTGCAAGCTGAGAAAGTCTATGTATGGTTTGATATAATATGGCAGTCAATGGTATCCTAAGTTAAATTGTTCTGCTAAAAAAACTCAGAATCTCCATATGACTATTCAATCTTCACAAAGAGGCGGATGACATGATATATAATATGGAAAGGGTTATCATGTACTCGAAGAAGGACTTTACAGTCAATGATCTAGGCACTGAAGTACTTCCCGAGAGTTGAAATATACTTAAATGGAGGAGGCATTGTTGTGAACCACAAGAAGTATTATGGAGATTATTTGACTGATAATGATATAGTGATGTTAAATTAACCATTACTCTCATATATATGAAGACCCTATTCAGCTAAAGCATCTAAGTAAGTTTAGAAGACCCACATTGCTACAAATGTTGTTTGGAAGTTTACACTACATCACAATTACAAGAGCTTACACTGATTTTGCTGGCCAACATCTAAGTAAGTTTTAAAAGAAATCTGTCAACACTCATTAGAAAAATAAAAAATGTCATCTAGTCACGGGATACACTTTAGTGTCAAATTAGAGATGGTTATAATAAGGTATTATGACTCATATTGGCCACGTATCCTAACACCAAAAGATTCATCACTTGATTGTATACCTATTTAGAAAGATCTTTACTAATAGGAACTTGCAAGAAGCATATTACAGTAGCAAGATCATAATATGAAACATAGTACATGGCAGAAGCTCATGTAATATGTGAAGATCAATGGTTGAAGATTTTGTTATAAGAGTTAAGTGTCCCAATCCCCATGACCATGACCATTTATGTGACAAAAAATATTTTATTCACATTTCAGAGAATCCATCATTTCATTAGATGACAACGCATGTCAAAATTAACATCCATGTCACGAGAGAAAACATTAAAGCTGGTATGATCAAACTTTTCTGCTTGGACACTGTTGATCAGTTAGCAAATATCTTCGTAGAGGTGTTAACATATTTCATTTGGAAAATATGCTTAGGGATATGGGAGTGGTAGATATACACTGGCCATTTTTTCAGGGCTATTGAAGGAAAATGAAGAAGATTTAACACATTGAGGGGTAATTAAAGTGGCAATGAAGTCTGGAAATCCTATTGACTTTAGGATTCAATCTCAATAGCGCAAAGGACTAAAGTGAATGATATTTGAATGGTGAAACTGAGAGAAAAAATGAAAACAAGAAATCATGAACCACTTAAAATATGCCATACATCATCATTTCCTATAGTAATTAATAGGAATAACGACTTAATCTTTGTACGATGTTAGTGAATAATACCTATCAACGAGAGTCATGTGTTGATACGTGCTTAATTAGGAAGGTTTTTTGCTTCATTCCTTGAATGTTTCTTTATTATTTATCTTTGAAACGTCCTATCATTGGTCTATTTTACGATAAGTTGTGTTTTTTTGTCATATTTCAGGTGTTAACACTTGGAGGAAAAAGGAAGAATCTTTCCCCATGTCATGCCATGAACTTTAATGGCATGGCCTGGGAGAGTGACATAGGCTGTGACATTCCGCCACTGAATGAAACAACAAGTTTTTTTATGTCATGACCTGAAGTTAAATGTCACGGCCGTGACATGGCCTATGCCGCTTGTATAAGAAGATTTTTGGGATTCTAGAGAAAGGAAGTTGGATTTTGAGTCCCATACACCTAAAGGACATTCCAAAGAAAAGGAGAGCGATCCGGGGCCAACCTTAAAGCGAATCAGGAGGATTTCTTTCTCATTGGAGCTCGAAGAAAAAGCTTGGATGTGACAATTGAGTATCTAAAGATAGTTTCTCTATTCTCTCTCTTCTCTATAGAGTAGTCTCTCTTAACTTAGATTTTGAGGAACTTTAGCCATGTTTCATTGGATTATTGTATTAGTACTCTTTCTTTGTATACTTGAGACCATATTCAATCTATACTTGAATTCATGATTCAATTTTGTTTTAGTCGAGATTATTGATTATGCTTTGATTCTATGAGAGGGAATACCTTATTGGGTCAATATAACACCATAGAATTGAAGTAGGGGATTGATAACACGAGAGTGAGTCAATTCTTTGCTTTATAGTTCGTGAGAACTTCACCCATTAGAGGGATTCTACTGTACAACGCCTAGTTAGATTTAGTTAGAGAAGGATACTTCTCTCTAAAAACCTGACTCAAGAGAGCCTTGATTGTTTTAATCCAGATTTAAAGTATAGTCAAGGGGCTTCGTGTTATGAGTGAGAAGTAAAACAAGCTAAGTTAGAGAATCATCAGTCATTAATCTGGCTAGTGGCTAGGGGGAATCAATACCTGAGTGAGCTCCTACCCTGCAATTAGTAGTCTAGCTTCAGTATAATTTGTAGAGTATTTTTAGTTGTTTTGCTTCGATTTGTTTTCCTAAATAATAAAATAAAGCTGAGTATTAGTAAATCTAGAGATCCATAGATTCAGTATTTTATTAGGCCAAATTCACTTGTGTAGCCAAAACTTTGAGGATTTTGCCAAATATAGCCACTTTTGGGGAAATACCAATAATAGCCAGAATTTTGAAAGTTTGATGACACTAATAGCCATTTCCGTTACATAATTTAACGGCGTAAATGACACCGTTAGTCAATTTAACGGAATGCTTACTTGGATGCCAACTCACCCTCTCTTTCGTTTCCACCTCAGCATTCACTGTCAGATGGATGACACGTCATTACAAAAATAAAATAAAAAGTCATCAAAATATTCAATGTGGAAATGTTTTATCTTTTTATTATTAATAATTATATAAATAAACACAAAAAAGGAAATGCTTCATCTTCTCCGATCTCTCCTACTCCCCTTCTTCATCTTCTCCAATCCACTCCCTACCCCCAATTTTTCGAGAATAAAATCCAGTATCTCCCGTGATCTCTTCTGCCTGGTCCGATTTTCCACCTCCGTTCTCAATCTGTGAATAATGAAATCAAAGTAAAAAAAACAAATAAAACAAAAACTAAAAACAAGCATACGTGCTGGTCATCGAGATGCTTCAGCTTCCTCATCCGCCACCGCCGCAAAGATTGATTAACTATATTGTCTTCCTCTCCCCCTCGTCCATCACCAACCGCCACCGAAAAATCCCTCCGCCTAAAAATCCAACTAAAAAACTAGAAACAATCGCAATGACAGATATGGAAATAGAGAAAAGAACCCAGAACTCTCGTCTTCCTCTTCCAATGCTTCGGACATTGAAGACTAGATCTGGCTGCGCCGCATCGAGTGTGCTATTTCAGAAGGACAATCCATTCCTTCTCCCTAGCTCGATTTCTGTTTTTAGCTTCAAAGGAGGAGGATGCAACGAGATTTGGTCTGGATACAGATCTAATTAGCGACCCGACGGCGAGATTTGGTATGAATACAGATCCAACTAGTGGCCCGCCCGCCAGATCCGGTCTCAAGGCTATAGTAGGCGCCGTTGGCAGAGAGATTTTGACGGTGACAGCGAGACCCTGAACCGGCAGTGACCCAGAACCGGCAGCAACGGAGAATCGAAAGAAAATCGAGCTCCGTAAGACATTGGAGGAGAATCGAGCGCCAGAGCGAGGCTCTCTACTGTCGGCACCGCCATTGGGGTCGACGACTTCAGCTTTGCCGGCGAGAGGGTAGCCACCACCAACCGTCGTGGAAAGCCTCTCGAAGAACAGCATCTCCGCGAATCAAACCCGGAGTAAATTGGGTTGGGGGCTGTACAGTCGGAGGGAAGACTCCGCGACATAGTTGGCTCGACGGCGATGTTGTTGAGAGAGCGAGAAGCACAAATAGAGCTTTCAAAATGGTGGTGGTGTCGACGACGGAAGTTGGGTAGGTTTAAAATGGTGGTGGTGGTATGATGACGGAACCTGGGTGGGGATTAATGGGTTTAGGGATTGATTCTTATTTTGGTTAGGGAAGATTTTGAGGGTTGCAGAAGAAGAGGAAGTTTCTGGAGTTCAGGGCTAAGGGAATTATTGATGAAGGGGAGGCGATAAGGCGATGCTGAAGATATTTTTGGTTTTATTTTTTTATGATTTTTTATTTAATTTGATTAAAATATAAATATAAATATAAATTTTGCTTATTTTCCACCTAATATTATTTTCGAATAAAATATGCCATGTCAATTGCTGCTGTTAGTCCAGTCAGCACGTTAACTAACACCGTCAAACAATTGGACGGAAGTGGCTATTTTTGGTATTTCGCCAAAAGTGGCTATATTTGGCAAAACCGTCAAAGTTTTGGCTACACAAGTGTATTTGACCATTTTATTACTTGTACCACTATATTGCAGTCCTTTTCAATTGTTACACTTGACCTATATTAGGAGTGTATTTCTAGAGAGTCGTGTGTCAACTCTGGTTTGTATATTTTCAAATCTATCGTGAAAATGTTGTTATTGTTGATCATAGGATAATACTCATATATCTATCCAAAATAGGCAAGGCAACTCAGCCGCTTGGGGGATTCTGGCCGCTCTTCCACTAAAATCCTTCTCTTCTCTCATGGGTGGGCATTGAATTAATTCGTTGGGGTTTTGAATGCCTCAATGCTTGCTAAATGATTGAAAATGTTCTATAAGTAGGCACATAGTTTGGGATGTCATTGACCTAGTAAGGAAGATAATATTGGAGTTGATTCTCATACACTCCTTGCATGCATGGTTAGTTGGTTACCCTGCTAAAAAAATGTGATATCGTGTTTTCACTTTACCCGTCGTGTTACTTTCATATTTTGTGATGTTGTCGCTCATATAGCCATAATTTACCGTTTCCTGTAGATGTAAAGTTAATCAAGATCAAACCACATTAAATCCATGTCATTTTCACATTTTATCACAACCAAAACCCTATAATACCTTCTATACTAAGGCAAACGTTTCATGCATGCCAAGGCCAAGAGAAGTTTCTCGAGCATTATTAAGCCATCTTGCTGACCACAAGAAACAGTTAGATACTTCTACCCAAAAAAAGAAACAGTTAGATCTTTCTACATGATCATTGGTAGTATCTGCAATTATAGACTGCAATCGTCATCCATTTTCCCCCTACTTGTCTCGTTATCAAAACAATGACGTACGTTATTAGTATTTTCGTCTTGTAATGGGGAATAGCCATCTTCATGATGATTAGTGAGTCGAAGATTTTTCCCCACGTCCTAGCTACTGGCAAAATATAACAATGTATTATCCATTGAAAGAGATGTGAATGATGACCGCACGCTTCATTAACCTCTTCGCAAACGTATGTGTGTAGGGTTTGGGCCAACAAATGGAAATGCTCGACACGGGTGAAAAAGAGAAGAGTGGTATAAAATTCAATATAACCTTCTCTCAACAATTCGAGTTATTAAGACCAAATGATTTATGACATGATATCATAGCTGGTTTGGTCAAATAGTCGTGTGTAAAAATCTCCACGATCCCAGTATTAACAGTTGATTAAAAACAAAAGGTATGGTGGGCATGTCCAAACTTCAAGCCCGTGAATTGGCTTTCGCTTGAAAGGGCATGTTAGAGATTGATATAAAATCTAATATAAATTTTTCTCAAACAACTCGAGTTATTGAGATGATCACAACATAACTAATTAAAACACCTTCTTCTTTTCTCTTCTGTAAATAAACGCAAAAGGGGAAGGAAGAGTGACAATCTCGATTTTGTTACATGAAAAGAGAGAACATGCAATGGCCACCCTCTCTCTCTCAATAGATTTCTCTCCGTCTATCTCTCTCTCTCTCACAAATTAGGTTTCAAGTGGGCAAAGCACAGCATCCACCATCCCCACCCACCACTAAGTAGCACCAACGCCACCAGCGGCAAAATGGAGGTCTAATCACCCCCCAATCATCTCAAATCATTCGTCATCCCTTTCAATTCCTATCCACGCTCTTGAAGCTCCATTTGAATGTTTGCACAACAAACAAGTGCTAGTGAAGACTTAATTAGGGAGAATGTTATCCAAGTCAAGTATTTTGCGTACGAGTTGGGACAGGCAACATGCATTTCAAATGAAAATCACTATAAATAGAAGAAAAAAATCATACAAAATCGAGAAACAAACACCTTCTCTGTAAAATAGAAGATATGACATGATTTCTGAAAATGGAAATTATCACGTGATAACAACTACAATATGACATAACAAAAATAAATCATAAATGATTTAACTTATATTAAATATAATTAAGACACAGTATGCCTATATAATTTAGGACGGGTCAGAGTGAAAGAAGGTCCGGTTAAATTGGTCTGAATTGAACCGTTCCCGGTCCGTTTTTTTTTTATAATATGAGGACCGAAAATTGGATTGGATACAGCCTGCTTTTGACCTGGTTCGGTTCCAATCTGGTCTTGATTTTAGATTGAACTTATGGGGATTTGAGTGGGCTGAGGTCTAAAAAGATGAGAAATTAATTAGGTTTTGGATGTGTGCTCTTATATCCGGTCTTTATCCGATTTCTGGTCCTATCTCGAACGATTTTTACCTAAAAACAATTTTATTCCTATAAAGAAAAAACAATTTCCAAAAGTATTTATGGGGACAGAGGAAACAAATGCCATTTCACAACTTGTCCAATTGCCCATCTCATGCTACAAGAGAGAAGAAACGAAATAATTAGCCTCCTAGCTTGGTGATGAACAAAGAGCAAGAAAGTCCAACGACAACATGAATGCCCTCTTCTTCCTCTCATGTCCCATCTTCAATGACGCCACCTTCAACTATAGAGTGTGATTTCCATGCGTCCTAGAACAGATGTTCTTTTTTTTAATGGTGAAATAAATTTATTGAACTTAACGAGAAAGGTAAACAAAACTTGAGGCACCAAATCAAAGGTCACAAAACAGAGTTCATTGTTATCTATAAAATTTTTTTAATTTTTTTATATTTTGGGTACTTTTTTGGGACCACTCTCGGCCATGATCTACCACCCTTTAGACCTTCATTTTCACTCCAATTTTTAAAATAATCCCATAAGGAACATGATTTTACGATCTAAAAAAATTGTATTAATTCTAGATATATTTCGGAGAATTTTGAGATCAATTTATATCACCTTTTACCATATGTAAATGGTGAGTTAATAATTTCCTACCGCCGTTTATATCATTAATCTACATTGTAGTTATTTCTATCATCATGTTAAATTTGTGTATAACTGTGGTATAATCTTCTGTAGTACGTACTAAGTTATATCATTATGGTATACTTTGATAAATAATAACCTCGACTACAGTTTTATTTTTCTCTCCAAAATTTATCAAATTGGATGTTATTTTGTAGAGCATAATCAATTTGATTTTCTGTACATGAAAAATTTAACCTTCGAATTAAAACGAATGCGAAATAGTATGTTATATTTTAGCGTGGGAAATAGTTGTGCATGGATGATCTGCTCCTGGCTCAAACTTGTCAAGCGAAGCCTCTTGAGGCCTAACAGCTCAAACTAATTTCTAAGCTTATAAATGTTCTCTTGCGATCCTTGCTAACTCTTACGGCGGGCAACTCATTTTCTCTTCCAATATGGAAAACTATACCCCTCATTCTCTCAGTATTCCCCTCGAAGCATCGTGAGCTCGATCTTTTGGAAAGCTAGTATGATCAATGTCTCATTTCTAACTCGTTCTCGCTATAAATCCTGAATTCGCTGTTGTTGGGTCGAAGAATATGTAATGACATATAAGTATGTTTCGTATTGTAAATGGTAGGTGATCAATCAATGTAACTCCACTAGACAAATGGGGGGAAGCACAAAAACATGAGTATGTCTGGCCACTTTAAACTCGATGGATCTGAATGGAAGCAGGAATGTACAAATGGCCGCCCTAAATGGTATAATAATATAATTAAGCACAGGAATCGTCGACAGGGTGAAAAGTGATCGGTTTCTCACTGGAGAATTTGGCCTTAGCAACAGCAAGGAGGCAAGGGGGAGTATCAGGTGGATATATATGCGTCAAAGTGTGCTTATAAATTTGGTCATTTTGGTGTAAGATTTTAGTTGGAAGATCTGATAAGACTCGTCATCAAATGGGTAGTAGTGGTAGGCATGGAGGAGAAATGATGTGTCCCACAACCGCTATAATGTGTTGGGAATTCTGAAACAGTACTTTTGAAAGCAAGACATCAAAGCTATTACTCTTGTTTCTTTCCTTGTTTTTGTTTTACTTGGTATAAAAGAACATTTTTTTTTTACTTAATATTTTGGTTTAAATATTCCTCTTTGACTCGATTCTACAATTTTCTCGATCAATCTTATATACCAGTAACAATGTTGCAATATTTTATGGACAATCAACTCAAATCAAGAGCTTCATAAGAATGAAGAAACTGTACGCATATGCAAATAGCGAGTAATGAAAGTACAAGGGGAAAAAAACCATCTTCTAACTAAATTCTAAGCATGACCGACTTGTTCTAAAATTTATCGTTTGCTTGATTTTTTTAGTGGATCATATTATTGAGGTTTATATAAATCTTGAAGGCCGAAATTCATAGGCCTTAAAGAACTTACAAAACTCGTAGTTGGAGGTGGGATTTGTGTGAGAGTCAAAATCTTTGATGTCCATTTACTCTTATATTCTCATCTATTTCATATATTCACAGTCTACCTCTATGTTTCCTTCTTAACATTTTCTCCCCTCCCATCCTCCCTCGTCTTCTCTACTTTTTTTATTCCGAGAAACAACAACCGTTGTAATATTCGCATATCACCTCCCACCATACCCGTTTGTATAATTTCATCGCTGACGGTGAATTCTTTCAATTTTTTTATATTTTTGTTAAGCTATTTCTATCAACCCTCTTTGTCAATGGATTTTCTTGATTTTCTGTGTATCAAGAGCAATGGCCAAAGAATCGGGATCCTCTACATAACTAGATTAGTTGTTAATGTGTGCCAAACCCCCAAACTATGATCCATTCTTATATATGTAGTTGAATCGGCCCTCAAAATAACACATGAATAGGAAATTGATTTCTTTGTACACATGGATTTGGATTTGTTTTTAATGGAAAAGTGGAAGTGTAATACAAAAATAATTACATAAGGGTAACAAGGTAATTTTTGTTCCATATCCACACATCCAATCAAGTAAAATCCACAAGTCAATCTAATAAGCAAACAATAGATTCTTTCGAATCCACAATGGCAATAAATTCAATCATAAATCTTGGATTTTACAATACCCAATTTTTACAAAAACTCTCATTTTTCAAATATGTGAAGCAAACGACCCCTGAAGGTTAGGCTATATACACAACACATAACGCTACTACAATCTGCATTCAACTCCAAATTATCACCTTGAGCCAGATCACTCAATCTTTGTATCATTTGAAGGACCTCACGAGGTAGGATACCTTGTTCATCATGGATCCTCCTACACGTTTCTCGCCATAGTATACTAAGCATCAGGTTCCATGTTAACCTTCCAAGTTTAGCTCTCGCTTTCTTTCGTGCAAATTTTTGAACAACCTAGTTCGGATAACTCTTAAAGTCTGAAACCACCTATGCCTGTATTGGATCAGTCTCAATTTGTCTTGCCACACATCATATGCATACATGAAATTGAAGAAAAAAAAGTAAGGACGAGTCTCTTGACCATCCCCGCACAACACACATCCCATGTCATCAATCCTACCCCAATGCTTCAGTTTGCTCTTTATGGTGATTCTATTCTTAACTACCAGCCAGCGAATAGTGATATGCCCAGGGATCGAGTAGTGATGTAACCTTTACCGAAAGCATATTGACTCTTAATAATGAGATTGTCAAGAACACTTTATACTCTGTTAGCTAAATATGTTGAAATGCAGTCACAAAGCATATGGTAACAAGAGATAGGGTGAAAGACTTACATATGATTAGTAGGTGGTACATTTTGAATCGGAACTAAAGTGGTCGAGTTTATTTCTCTTGGTAGATGGCCCTACTAAAAAAAAAAAGACTTGAGCATTCTTAATACATCAGTGCCTACAACGTTCCAAGTAGATTTGTAGAGGCCAACATGTAGCCATCAAGATTAAGGATTTGTTTGCACTCATACGACAATGCTTCATGAATCTCCTCATTTGATCACTTTAGTTGCATTCGAATGTTGCATTAGTATTGTATGCATTACCTCCTATAAAAACCCAATAACCTCATTATTCACTTGATCTATAAGCTTTCTATAGATGTCTACTGTTACTTGACCAATATCTTTATGTCCATACCTATAATCATGACATCTTTCTACCAATTGTGTTTTTATGCATATTGGCGTTTATAGATTTTTGTAAGTATTTCGTTTGGGGATCTCCTTCAACTACCACTTGAATATGAGCTTTATCCCTGAAAAAATATTCATCGGCTTGTTGGAACATACACAATCAACAACCAACTTTGCTTCTAAATCAAAAGTAGAAGAAGGGCTAGCTAGGGCAGGGGAGTTCCACGACCCGAGACCCCATATCCTCGACAAGTGGAATTCAAGGTTAGACCATGAATTTGCAACTAACGGGTGAAAACTACCATTTTTATTTAGGATTTTTTTCCTTCTCGTGTTTTTTATTAGTTTTATTTTCCAATCCTATTTGAAGAGTTGTAAACACGAATTTTGAGATGAGGCTTTGTTGAATAAGAATTTTACACCGATGTTTTTTCTTCATGGAGTCGGTGTGCTTATGGTATATTGTTTTAGCTATTGGTGGATTCCATAGCTAGTGCAAGATCCTTGTTTGAGTTTTGTTGTTGAAGAATCCAGAAGAGGATTTTTTTGCACTCATACTGAACAATGCTTCATGAATCTCCTCATTTGATCAGCTTCAGTTGCATTCAAATGTTGCATTAGTATTGTATGCATTACCTCCTTCACTTGATTTATAAACTTTCTATAGAAGTTCACTTTTACTTGACCAATATCTTTCATGTCCATACCTATAGTCATGTCATCTTTCGTCAATAGATCAATCGTGTTTTTATGCATGATTTTGAGAAGTATTTTGTTTGGAGATCTCCTTCTACTACCACTTTAGTTATGGGAATCTTTCAATCCAAAATGGAAGTTTCTTTAACTGAAACTTTGTTGGCTGAAATTCATATACTGTTACCCTACATTACCATAAGGAAAGCGAAAATCAAGCATCTCACAAGGATAGGTGCATTTCAAACTTGTCATCCCAATGGATGGCTTGAGGTTTCTTTTCTCTTTATATATTAGCCTTTCATTTGTACAAGGATTGACTTTGTAATAAACGATAGTGGTAGAGGGCTGGGCATTGCAAGGGTTTGTTGAATTATAGGTATATGTTCTTCTTCATCAAAGACTCTAACTGAGTCTAGATTGTGATCTTAGTTTTATTTATTTTTGTTCCTGAGCATTTCTCTTATTTTATTTTCTTTCTCATTTAATAGAAAAAAATTAGCTAAAACATAGTATCTTTAGTGGGTACTGCTTTCAAGACGTGGAGTATCCTGTAGCTTGGGTGAGCCACGTAAAAATTGATGTGCCTCTTTCTTCTTTGTGTTATGTCTTTGCTATCTCTTTATTATATTTTTTTCTATTTCTATTTATAGGAAGGAAGTCAAGAACAGAGCACTGATGCTTTAAACTCTGGTTTCTAATTTAGAGAAAGAAGTCTAAATTCATACTAAATACTTCCTAAGTCTGTTTGTCCTCTTCTCGGTCAACCCATATTATCTCTTCTAAGTTTTTAGCTTTTTCGACATATTTCACTTCTAGAGTGAGGACAAGATGACTCAAGGAATCCTTATGTGCTTTCTCTCTGTCAACCTTTCATCTTGTTTATATGTTCTCCTCTCCAAAAACTCCTAAATATGCCACTAAAATCTCAAGTGGTATCAGAGTTTACCCTTTATGAAGCTTGCTTTTACCAGTGGAAAGAACAAAATGACAATTGCCTCTTTCAAATACGCTTCGCACAACAATCCACTAGTTTTTAGCTTTTTCGACATATTTCACTTCTAGAGTGAGGACAAGATGACTCAAGGAATCCTTATGTGCTTTCTCTCTGTCAACCTTTCATCTTGTTTATATGTTATCCTCTCCAAAAACTCCTAAATATGCCACTAAAATCTCAAATGGTATCAGAGTTTACCCTTTATGAAGCTTGCTTTTACCAATGGAAAGAACAAAATGACAACTGCCTCTTTCAAACACGCTTCGCACAACAATCCACTAGTTTTTACTAGTTGCCATTACACTGCATGAGAAAACTCATGCGAAACTTTGTTTGGCAGATCAAAGAAGAACTCTCAATGGTTTTTAAAGTTGAGTCACTGCAGATGAATCTCGAGGAACAACATTTTTGGTATGTTGCACAGAAAAAAGTGGTCAACACAACTGTCGGGCATGCATATCTTACAAACTGTGATGTCTCCAAACGAAGCAAACTAGGTGGAGAACTGTGGAACTGCTCAAGAGATTTAATCAAGCCTAGAATATACATATTAAGGAACTTTCAACATCAAAGAAACAAGAATTGACTTGGTTAAGCACGATTATGAGGCGTTTGATAAACTACTAGGTGAAAACATTCATTGAAATGCATTCTAAGTTTACAGTTCATATTAGCCAAGTCAAAGGTCTAGGAAGAACGCTCTAATATAAAGATTTGCTTTGCAAAAATCCTAAGATTTCTTCTTAAAGAATGCATACTTAAATGAACGACAATTGAAGAAGCCAAATATATTAAAACTCTGTCTGTGGATGAACTAATTAGATCATTATTGAGTCATGACCATGTTAATAGACAAGTAGGGCAGGGGATGAAAAGCGAAATAATAACTCTATCTTTTAAGTCTCGAGCTTATGATTATGAATCAGAAATTGAAAATAATGATGATTTCGAGAAAGAATTGCTCGCGTTAGTAAACAAATTTGATCGCATGATTAAATATAAGAATGAGCTAAAATATTGTACCATTCATTCTAACACACTAGCAAAAAATCGAGAGTTTTCCCCAAAATACTGCAATCTTTGCATAACAAAACCCCTATGAGAATTTGCATGAAAGGCAACCACAAGCCTGTTACACATACCATTCATTGTACAGTGCCTTAAGCACAACTTGTTGTCCATTAATCAGTTGTGTTAAATGGGAATAGGGTTGTCTTTGAAGCCTCTCAGTGCAAAGTTGAAATGACTGAAGATGAAAAGCCTATCTTATGGGAAATTGAATCAATATTATGTATGTTATTGATTTACAAAACTTTGATGCTTTCAATGAAATATGTCTTATTGTTGCCCCTTTTATCAGGAATTTCGTGGCATAGGAGATTATGTCACATTAGTCCTCAAAAACTGCATATTTTATCTGAATCAAATTTAGTTTGAAGGATACCTAGTTTGGGAGAAAACCCAAATTTCTTCTATAATGAAGTGTGACAGGAGAACAAACTAGAAAATCGAATAAAAACAAACTTGATATTACCACACAAGTCGTTTTCAAATCAATACACATGGATCTTTTTGTCCATTTAATGTGACAAGATTATTTGGTAAAACTATATATTCGTGATGATTGATGATTATTCTAATTTCACTTGGCTCTTCCTACTCACTCATAAGAACAAAACATTTGATAAATTTAAAAAAAAATGTTAAAATGATAATGACCGAATCCAAGTTATAAAGAGTGATAATGTGGGTGAGTTCACATGAGAAGAATTTGGAATCTTCTATACTAACACATGGATCTCCCTTACTTTTCTACCCCACGAACTCCCAAAAAAAATGGAGTTGCGGAGAGAAAGAATATAACCTTGATCAAATGTGCTAGAACAATGTTGATAGACTACAATCTAACCAAATATTGATGGGGAAGCAGTCAACACAGCATGTCATGTTATTGATCTGAAAGCATTTAAATAAAACTCCTTATGAGTTATTCAAAAACAAGATCCCAACTATCTCATATTTCAATCCGTTTGGATGTAAGTGTTACTATGTTTGAGACAAACTATGAAAATTTGATGTCGAATTTAATGAACCCATATTTTTGGGATATTCAATGCAAGGCCGGGCTTTTAGAATATATAACAAAGGAACCAAAAAAGGTTGAGGAATCAACCCATGTCACTTTCGATGAATCCAAGTTTTCGGATCAATGCCAAGGAACTTCTTTGTCTTCTTTTGACTTTGATATGTCAGGACTATTGGAAAAGCAACATGTTGAGGGAAATACAACAAGTAATTCAACTCAACACGAAAGGACTTCCAAACAGATATGAGTACTCAGAAACATGATGAGATAATAAATTTTTCAAATCATGTAGAAGTAGAAACAGATCAGTCCCCTAAGCACCACTACACCTTCAAAGACGACATCAATAGGGTCTCATCATGGGGCATCAACGAAGGACTAAGAACCAAAGGTAAGGACATCCTAGACAATATGTATTAGTTTTACAAAACGGACGTTAGAAAAATAAAGAAGCTTTAGAAGATGATGAGTGGAACTTTGCTATAATAGGAGAACTTTCTCACTTTGAACATCTACATGTTTGGAAGTAGTCCCTAGAATTTGGGAATAAAACTATAGTAGGAACAAAATGGGTGTTTAGAAATAGTCTCATTAAGATGGAATCATAATTCGTAACAAGGGCAAATTGGTTGCACAATCATTTTCCAAAAGGGAGGCATTGGTTATGATGAAAGCTTTAGCCTGTTGTGTTTTCTCTCTTATCGATCTTGGATTTTCTTCTGCCAACCTTCAATCTTCTCCTCTCTGTAAAACCCTAAATTTGCCATTGAACTCTAAACTACTGGTTATTCAGGGTTAGTGATAAGACTTTTATACTTGACCGTAACTCGATCTGATTTGATTTGATATGATCATAGTCATTTGTAAAAGCGTAATATATATACTGAAATGACCATAAAGTTTAAATTGTGAGATCATGGTGGTAATTAAAAAGGAGTATATGGATTCAACATTACTTTATTTAGATATAATTAATTAGATCAGCTTTATAAGCTTGCTCAAATCAACAACTGACTCGCTAGCTAGCAACAACTTACAATAACCTTGCACCATGATCAGTGAAATTTTTGCTAAAGCCTAGAGTTGGTACTAGTCTTTTCTTCATAAATTCTGAAAAAGGGACAACGATATTTTTAATTCTCCTTTAAATATAAGACATCATTTACAACTTTTACTTCCAAACCCTATCAATTGCTTCCATTTTGCATGGACTGATACAATTTATCAAGAAAAAAGCAATTGAGGAAAGAAAATAATTAAAGCTCGCCTCAACTTAATTAGTTATTTGCTTTACTGATGTTTTCAGCTTAATGAATAATGATCACCCCTTTGTTCCAACCAAATAATGAAAATCAATCACCCAATCCTACCAGTTGTTACCTTCTCCCATTTGAGAACTCTACCCTTTTCCTTTCAATTCAATAACCTTACAGCATTTAGCATCAACAAATCATCACTTGGTCTAAAAGCAATTTTGTGAACACCCAATCAATTATTAATATCATAGAGAACACTGCACAAAACTTTATCTCTAATTTGAGATTGAAAACTCATGACAATAATCTAATTTATGTGTCGATCGTTTCTCATCAGAATAGCATTCATCAAATACTTTTTAAGAAAATGTATCATTAGCTAAAAAAATGTGGTGAAAAATCGTTTGTTAAAGAACACAGGTTTTGCTTGTGGATTGAGCAAGATGATTTTACATCCACGGAACAAAATGAGGTTCCATATTTTATAGTCTAACCTCTTTAATTATACAAGCATGACTACACAATCTTTATATACAATAGTCTTTTCCTTTTAATACTAACCACACGTAATAAGAAGATATTGCGTAACAATACCTTACGTTTCTTCTATTTTTTTTAGGTTGTATATTAGTCATGAGTTATTGGAAAAGGGTCACTAGCGGCAACCAATTTGTTTTTCATATGAACATGACTCGACTAGCTAGCTCGTGTGATCGATCTCCTTTAAGCAAAAGCAAAAGGCAACAAACAAACACACAAACGTGCAAACAAAACCTAGCTGTGTCTCTGTTCTTAGCTTTTTTTCAATCTGCACATTTGCAAATGATTCAAGTTCATTCATCAAATCAAGGAGAGCCCATTTATCAATGATAAAAAGGGCCTTCAATTATTGAAAAATACACATTACATACATACTTACCACAAAAAGGCCCAAAGGGGATTTCAAAAAGGGTGCTCTGTAATTTCGGTCAACAAAGATCCCACCGTCCCCTCCAAACCACAGACTCAGAGATTCCCCCTTGGCCCAGCTCTCTCTCTAATCTATTGGTCATATGGCTTGCTGGCTGGCTGGTATTGGCTTGTTCATCAGAATCTCTACCTCTCTCGATCGTGGAAAAAAACAGTGCTCATCAACTTTAGAGAATTAGCTTTCTTTCGTTGGCTTCCTTTCGTGATGGAGAACTAATTACGACTCCTTGCTCATCCAATCGATAAATTGATGTCACTGCAAAGTTTGTAGAAAAAAAATGAAGGATAGATATGGTTTATGGCAAACGCATGCATGATTTAATTTAGACAGTCAATAATGAAGGAAGGATAGGTATGGTTTATGCTGCCTCTGGTTGACTAGCTAGGGTGAGTGACGATCGAGGGGGCGAACTATAATGGATTAATGATTTGGCGTTTTCATCGTTGTTTTTGTTATGAATATGTAGGATAATATACATTTGAATCGTTTGGATGAGTCATTTGTATGAGTTATTTGTTATTAAGTGATTCGATTGAATTGTTTGCTTGAGTCATCTGTATGGGTTATTTGGTACCAATTGAGTCGTTTGATGGGTCATTTCATCCTTACGAAAGTGTCAAATGACTCTATCGTGTCATTTTCAAATGGTTTCTATCCATGAGTCGTTTTTAAATAACTCCTATTCCTGAGTAATTTATAAATGACTCATTATTTAGTTCAAATTTTCAAATATGTACTTACCTCTTTTATGTAAATCCTCTTTTATCCTACTCTTTCTATTATTTGTTTTCCGTGTCATTGCTTCGTCTCCTCTCATACTTATTATTTTTTTCTTTCCCCGATATTTCACGAGCCAGGAAGTGAGTCATTTACTTAGCGGCTCATCTTTCTCGTTCACAAATACTATCATTTGTAATTAGTTTAAAATTCGAGACTTATGAAGACGTTATCTTTTATAAAGAAATTTAACATAAAATTATTATTTAAAATTAGAAAGTAGTATTATACATATCCAACATCCAAATAATATATTTTGTTGGCAGCAAAATGATTTAGGTTTTATTAGAATAAGAAACAAGATAATAGAATATATTAAATGTAAGACAAAATGGTAGTATTATATTGGCTCACTAAAAAGGACTCATTTAAAACCTTTTAAACAAGGGGCTTGCTATTTGCCGCCAACCAAATTGCTATTTGCCGCCAACAAAAACAAATCCTCCAATAATATATAGTAGAGTTTTGTGAACTTTTCTCCATTTCAAATTTCCTGCAACGAGAGTGAAAGTAGGAAGGACATTTTTGTCTTTACAATTAATTATTTATCTCATATAAAAATATCAATATGAGGATTCGAACCCAGGTCTTTTTAAACAAAGACAATAATCACAACCAATTACACTAAACAAATTTGTTGTATCTTTTTTAGTACAAAGCATACACAAAGTTAGACTCTGAAAATTGGATGAATTTTTCATCATGATTACCAAGCATACTAAGTCTGCCGTATATATTTTTATGGTGCTTGATACTTCAATTTTCATAGTATCTATAGTTTCATGTAATTTTCTCAATTTTAAATTTTTTGCTCTCGCCTTAATTTTTTGCTAAAGGTAGATTGGTAATTGGCTACCATAAAAGAAACTAATTATGTTACTGCGTGTTGTATCCTTGAAATTTTCAATTTAAATTTAGTGCTTTTTTATCTTTGTTCTTATCTCTTTTAACTTCCTCCGAAATTCCCTCAATCGTGCAATAGTTTACGCCCCTTTCACTTTTCAATACAAGGCCGCCTTTGAAATCAATCTTTTGGTATCTCTTGGCACTACGATTTTATTATTGGGGATTTAAGCTAGGCAAGTAGAAGATTTCAACTCCGATATCAATCCATGACAAATAGAATGGAGTTCAATAAATGGAGTTGTAGAAGGAGGATTAGAGATTGAATTTTTTATTGAAACATATGTCTCTTGAGATAAAAATTTGGTTCTACAACAGAGAGTGGTGACTATTGGACCTTTAGGTTTATGGTTTTTGAAGCTAGGTCGATTCTTTATTCAATCTACTGGAACTGATAGATACGGAGTGTCTAATTTTGTGCCTTATTAGTTCGATCGAGTTTATTAGCATATTGGAGGTAACCCTAATTTTGTCGTTTGCTCTCAAGTTTTATTGGTCCCCTCTTAATTGAGTTGTTAGTATATAGTTGACTTGAATCAACAACTCTCCATTTCTTTTTGATTAGTGACATATTGTTCCTAAGGAGAGCATTGAACCCTTTATGTAGGATTGTGAGGTTTAAAATTGTGTTTCAAACTATCTATGGTGTGTGGGAATTCCAATGAGCTTTTGTACGCTATCTTTCTTGACAATCAACTAACCAATAGCATTTTAATTGGGGCTTAATTATCATTATAAAAATGAGATCAATCATTTTTATATTTTATATTCTTATTTCTCCAAAATTTCGACCTATATATTCTTTCTTTATATATCATCTAGATCGAAGAATTGTCAATAAAATTAAACGGGTTGATAGATTTAAATGTAACATAAAAATACAAATAATCAAATATGAACATTCCGGCCAACGGGCCGGGTTATAAGCTAGTATATATATATGTACATCTTTGGTTAAGGAGTTTCACAATCTACAACATATCCAACTTTCAGAAAACGTATTGAATCAGAAAAAATTGACGCTCGTTGGAAAGTCGCCGTAAAATCATTCGGAAAGCCGATTCTCGATGTAAACTGCGGACACGCATCCATGAATCATCACTAAGCAGGTGCATCAATTTTTGGTAGTTTCGAACAATGTTTCCGACGATTTCCAATAAATAGACGGCGGGCCGAAATTTTCCTGTGGCCGGAACCACGTCGATCTGACGGAAACATGTGGCCGGAGCAAGGCTGAGCCACAAAATGTTTTCGGCTCAGCCTGGCTCCGGCCACCAATTTCCGTCGCGCCCTACCTGGTTCCGGCTGCAGGAAATTTTGGCCCGCAGTCTGTGTTTGGAATTTTTCGGAAAATTTTGATTTTAGGAGTTGAATTTAGCGTTTAAGAGTTGAATTTAGAGTTTAGGAGTTGAATTTAGAGTTTAGGAGTTGAATTTAGCGTGTAAGTACTGAATTTACTAATTTAGAATTGAATTTAGAGTTTAGGAGTTGAATTTAGCGGTTAAGACTTGAAATTGGCGTTTAGGTTCACAGGATTATTGATGTGTTATATTGTAATTGTAGGAAAAATGTCAGAGTGTTTATCGATCGATCATGATTACACACAGAAATTTGATAATGGGATCCATTATGCAAGTGTGGAGTTAGCTGAGTTAGCTGCAAAAGCAATCGCTCAGGAGTGTGGGTTCTTTATTATTAAAGGAGCATGGAAACCCAATACTACAGCACTACATCCTGTTACTGCCCTCTGTATGTTTTCCGACGGAAACAGTAGGATCGTTAAGTCTTATAAACCAGACCCTACGAAGGAGACACGTGGGAATATTAGTTTGAAGGGTACTGATTGCCAGTTTCAGATATGTATTAAGGAAGTATGGCAAGAGAATGGTCCAAACACATAGTAGGAGTGACAAGTCGTGTAACCGGAGCTAATAGTGGGTTTCACAACCATGAAAATGTGTTGTATCCAGAACATCACTGACACAACAAACAGTTTAGTGAGGCTGAAAAAGAGAGGTTAAGATTAATGAGGAAGGCGGGGGTGAGACCAAATCAGTGGAAGACGACACTCAATACTGAAGGGGGTGTGCATCATGATATCAAACATATGTACAACAGAAATTACAAGATTCGATGAGATGGGTGAAATGGATGTGATACCGTTTGCGCTTCACGGAGCTGAACAACGTGGGTACCATATCTGTTTACAAAAGGACGCTAATAATGTGCTCACTAATTTGTTTTTTGCGCAACCGACGTCCATTCAGATGTTGCATGCATGGTCGTACGTCATCCTCATAGACTCGACCTACAAGACGAACAGGTACAGCTGGCCATGGGTTGAGATTATTTGGGTTACTCCGGTCAAGAAGAATTTTAACATTGCATGTGCAATTATTAAGCAGGAAACATATGAGTGGCTGCTGCGATGTATTAAAGGGTTGCTCGTTGATACGGTTCCGAATGACATCGTGACAGACAAAGAAGGTGGTCTGCTTGCTTCTGTTCCTGTGGTCTTCCCTCTCCCACATACTGTCCACCTACTATGTTTATGGCACGTCAACAACTGTGTGAAGAAAAAGTTTGAGCAATTACTAGGTAGAATAGCAAAAAGAGAGGTAGCACAAGCGGTATGGAAGAAATATTTCGAAAAGCTGCATGGAGTTGGACTTAGGAGGGTTTTCTTCAAAAGAATAATGAGTTTGAGAGGGTCTGGACAGAGAATAACATAAAAATGGTCGACTACATGCGAGGTGAGTGGTTGCCTCATCAGACAATGTGGGCAAAGTGCTACACAAACCATGTGTTTCATCTTGGTAACACGAGCTCGAATAGAGTTGAGTCATCTCACTCTACATTCAAGACTTTCCTTGTGTCTGGTAGAAGAGCGATTGACACTTGTTTTGCGAAGAACCACAACTACATGGAACATCAGTTTCTAGAAGTGGTAAATGAACTGCACAAGTCACAGAACCGCAATCTGAGTAGGGAAATTGATGCTCCGTGCAAGTTTTTGAGGAGGGTCGTTAGTTGTGAGGCAATCAAACTGATGTTAGATGGGGCGGCGGAGTTGAAGGACAGTTGTGCGTGTCATTTTCAGATGACACATGGGCTCAAGTGTGCTTGCCAGGTTGTTCAAGCTAAGGAAGAAAGACGTCAATTCTATGCTCAAGAGTTGCATGTATTCTGGCGGACTTTGGATTATAAAAACCCCCCAGGTCAACAACAAGTCAGTGATGAAATTGAGCTTCAACAACAACACTTTAGGCGTCTTACTGTTGAGGTGGAAGAAAGAGGTCTTGACGCAGTGAGACAAGCAAGAGATGCCCTATTCTATTGGCTTCACCCAGCAGAGGACAATGTGAAAGAACCAGAAGTGACTAAGAATCCGAGAGGGCGGCCTCGAACAAGCACCAGTCGCATTCGTTCATATTATGAGCGGCCTCGCTCGAGGAGTATTGGGCCTGGTTTAAGTGGAGGCAGGGGGAGGAAACGTAAATAAAACAATTAAACCAATTATGGTTTAGTTAGGAAGAAAATATAGCACCAAAACGCAGTCGTTGGGAACTTGGAACACACAAGGTTGCGAACTATTGCAGCTTGCGAGCCACTAATCAGCAACATAGGTCTTGCTTGCATGGCTATTTCACATAACCTTGTATTTTTCCACCCAAGCAACATTGCATGAGATGAAACCGATGTTGCGTTGGCCGCCAGTGGTGTATGGCGAGCTGTGTAATTTGCCATCTTAGTTGTTTCTAGGTTTAGCCCTGGTGGTTTCGAAATTATTTTAGGTGGTATAAGTTGTGTCGACAACTTAGTTCATAAGAACTGGATCTTATAAACTAAGTTGTGGGGGGCATTGTTTACCCCTAAAATATTTTTGGCCTAAATTCAATGCCGTAATAATGAGTCTCGGCATTTAATATCGCATGGCCAAAACGATGTCGTTTGGAGTCGAGCAATACCGCGGAGAATTTAAGCGAGACCGCGATGAGGCTCGGCGGTACCGCGGTACTTGAAACGACATTGGTTGCAGACCATGTGTGAGTCATGCGCAGGACATGTGTTGTTGTTGGACAAATGAATGTTTTTATTTTATTTTTCCTTGTCGGAGTCAAGCAATGCTGCGAAGAGATAAAACGGTGCCACGGGCCTCAAAGCTCAACGGCATCGCGAGACTGGGAAACGGTGTCGTTTGGCTAAAAACGGCATCGCGACAAGCGGCATCGCGGATGAGTTAAAACGGTACCGCAAGGAAGCTTAGTGGTACCGCGGCATTGGAAACGACACCGCGGGTAAGCCCAGCAGTACCGCTGTATTAGCAAACGACAGTGTTTAAATATTTGAACAAAGTCGCGGAAAGAAAAACAAACGGAGCTGTTTGGAGAGGAAACGACATCGCGGAGCTTGAAAACGATATCGCGCGAGGAACCACCAATACCGCGGTGGTGGATAAAGCCGCGAGCTAAACAACATTGCGGTGGAGAGAGATGTCGCGGTCGCGAATCTAGCGGCGTTGCTAGTGCGGCAGTGCCGCGAAGTTCAATGATGCCGCAAGGCCAAAGCAACATCGTGGAGTTCAACGAAGGCCATCGACTTTGTGTGGTCAACGACGCCGAGAGATCAACAATCTAGCGGTGAGTACGCGGTGACGAGGGTGAAACAACAATGTTGTTTTAATCGATGGCGGTATCGGGATTCGAACCATGGTACAAAGTTGATGTGTGTGCACGTGAATTTTACGCAAAGCAGAAAGAGGAGATCAAGGCAGTTGAGACTAGGGCTGCAAATATAGCCAAGCCGCTCGCGAGCAACTCGGCGTTCGAATCGGAAAAAACTCGTTCGACACTCGACTCGTTATTTAACAAGCCGACTCGCGAGCCAACTCGTTAGTTAACGAGCCAAGCCTGAGCTAGACCATGCTCAGCTTGATAAGCTCGCGAGCTAGCTTGATTCGGTGGCTTGTCGAGCTAAGCTCGCAAGCTGCCTTGTTTTGAGCTTGTGGAAGGATGAATTACTCTTTTAAACATGAACATTGTCTTATAATACAGATGTGTATGAAATTTAGATGTTATTTCTAGTTTCTAGTGTTCTTTCTATCATTTAAATTCTTATGTTTATATATTTTTCCAGCAAAAATGATTTTAAATCGAGCTCATCTTGAGCCGAGCTTGTACTCAGCTTAACAAGCTATGTTAATGAGCATTTATCGAGCTCTACCGAGTCGAGCTCGAGCTAGATTATTTTTATTCAAGCCGAGCTCGAGCTCGAGCTGGATTATCAAAATTCGAGTTCGAGCCGAGCTCGAGCTGAAAAATTAATAAACGAGCCGAGCTCAAGCTAAGTAAAAACTCGACTCGACTCGGCTCGTTTGCAGCCCTAGTTGAGACACGTGGGATTTCAGGACGGAGCAGTTGAGGAAGCAGTTCTACAGAGCGTGAAGACTACGAAGTTGGTTTTAGATAAAATCAACCCTGCAAGGAGAGAGAGAGGACAAAAAAAAATCAACACAGAACAACTCTGTTCCAAACTTACCTTTTTCTCTGTAACTCCTTCGCGGAGCTCTCCTTCCAGGAAGAATCTCCATAGTTGGTAGAAGTAGTCGTAGTCGCGGAGCTCTCCATAGGAGTAGCAGTAACGTAGATTCCCCAAAACCCAAACACCCTCGTTCGAACGTAGTTTGGAGAGGTGCGAACCGTAGTAACGGTCGCGTTGGTTAGAAGTCAGAGGTGCATCGATCAAATCAACACCGCCCGGCGGTGGATATTTGACGGTCACGTTGATTTCACCATTTAGAGGTGCATCGATCAAATCAACGGCGCCGACATTCGGCGGCGGATATTTGACGGTCGTCTCGATTTCAGCAATCAGCGGTGCATTCGTTCAAACGGCACCGCAAGAGTTTCCACCGCGAAACATCAAATCAACATTGCCGGAAACGAATTCGACACCGGCAGTGGCATTTGGTTTTCCCGAGGAAACAATTTGGCACACCTAGTGGGACACGTGTGTTTGAAGTGAAATATGGCTCTGCGGCATGGAAAACACAACGTTGATCTTTCACAAGAATCTGTGAAGGTGGAGCATGTGGTCGGCATTGAAGTTAACCGAGCAGAGGAGGCAGATAGACACATCGGTTGGATGAACGAGTGGCTCCAATCCATGTCGAACACTGACGGGCGTGTTGCACTCCTGTCTCTTCGTCGATCTATAGAGGAGTATTACCGACAGGTAAATCTCTATTTTATCTCTTTAAATAAGTCTTGTGATTCTCTTGAAAGACATATGGATAAATTTTTTGAGATGATAGATGAACATGTTTCTGATATTGCCAATAAGGATTCACTTAAAATGGTGGCTAAAACAGTGGCGTTAGGGGCCAACAAATCTCATGTTGGTTCTCCTATGAACACTATTGTTTTGAAGGACAGGAAGGTTAGAGCTGTCTTGCGAAAGCCACAACAAAGAACAAAATTTAAACGTGTTTATAATAAGTTTCAGAAAATTAGGAAGAACAAGTGTGATATTTTGAAAGATGAAAAATTTTACAACATTATTTGACGGTCGTCTCGATTTCAGCAATCAGCGGTGCATTCGTTCAAACGGCACCGCAAGAGTTTCCACCGCGAAACATCAAATCAACGTTGCCGGAAACGAATTCGACACCGGCGGTGGCATTTGGTTTTCGCGAGGAAACAGATTGTATTTTAGTACTTCAATATCCGTTGACTGAATTTACCTCGTATTACATGAATAATAATTATGTTTGATAAGACAATTTCTAATTGGACAAAGGATAGTTCAAGAATTTTCATTTTCTTATATTTAAAGTTTCTTAGGCCACAATACATCTTACTGTTCGAACAAGGCGTCAAGAATTGATTGGACGACTCTTACGACGAGAAACTAATTGGTATCAACAATTTTGTGGTTGTAAGAGATTCAAGTATGAATTTTATATTCCCTTACACATCCCGATCAAACAAAGGCCCTTTCATCAACTTGAAGTTTGCACAAACCACTATTATGGTTGGTATCCCAAGTCCAAGTTTTTATTGTTATATCCAAGTAGTCAAAATTACCTTTCAAGTTTAAAAGCTTATGCGTTTACACTTCTAGGTCGTCAAAATGCTTCTACCTAGAGTCGCACTTTTCAATTACAATTATAGTCAAAATCGCACTTTAAAACTTGAAATCTTACAATTTTAAGTTTTTAGTTCACCAAAACACTTCTACAAAGAATCGCAATTTTCACGGCATTATTGTGAGGGAATGAGGCATAGTGGGCTTGATTTGGGCCCAGGTGGTGGTAGCAGGTAGGGGTGGAAGTTTGATACCGGTATTTGGGATATACTGAATACCGTACCGAATTTGTCTATATTTGGTATGACCGAATACACGTATTATTTCTTCGGATTGGGATTGGGATTGAATTTCAATTGTTATTCGGTATTAGGGATTACGGGATTGGGATCGGTATATACTGAAATACCGATCAATACCGAAATATAAGCTAGTGTATATTTTATCTTCTCGACTAGACTCACTCATTCACTACTACATGACCCTCAACCACCAAGAGTGTCATTTGATTATACACAGATCATTCCATCACTATTAATAGTCGTCTCTCAACCTCCAATTCGTCAAATTAAAGATTACCAATGACAAGAACTTGTGATGTCTCCCCTCCTCCATTCTCCTTAATAATTTCCTAATTCAAGACTCTTCGCTTAGTCTTTTCCCCCTAAATTAAACTATAAAATCTAATTAGTATATTTAATTATTAATTGCAAAGGTAATTAATTTCGTATTCGATAATACTGATTGGGGTAACGAAATATTTAGGGATTGGGATTGGAATACCGAAATTATTTAGGAATTGAAATTGGTATTGACTTTGAAGTGTAATTCGGTATTCAAGATTATGGTATTTGGTATTAAGATACCGATACCATACCGATTTCCACCCCTAATAACAGAGGCATGTAGGCCGAATGTGATCTGGCCCCTTTGGAACTTGAAACACGAATCTACCAACAGGAAGAACATAATTGGCCTAGTCCATTGACATTACTATAGTCATAAAGAAGATGGGGTCCGTTCATTAGGCCCGCTATGCATGGAAATGGTATCTGGACACATTGAAAAAGCCCATATGCGGTATATAATAGGTCAATACTACGGTGCCACTATTAAAAATGCGGTATCGATGTCGCTACATTTAATTGGTCATGTGGGGACCGATAATTCATCCAACTATAAATTAGCAGGGACAATGATACATGAGCATTATGGTCATATATATTGGACTCGTGTTGCTCATACCCTTAACTTGATCTTGAGTGACATTGGATCTATGTCTCATGTCAGAAGCTTACATATCGAGCTACTAAGGTCTCCAAATTTGTTTACAATCATGGTCCAATTTATTTCTGGTTGAAGATCTGGTGCTACTAGATTTGCTACTACATTTTAGAGTTTGCAAAGTACTTTTGAGCACATGCATGATTTGGAGGAACTGGTGATTAGAGAGTTCTTTAGAGAAAGTGACCTTTCAAGTACTAAGGATGAAAAGGATGTGAAGGTAATTGTACTCGATCAACAGTTTTGGACTAATTGTGACTTCATTGTTAACGAATTCAAGGCGCATTTATTTCAATTCAACGTGAGTTTTTCCACATAAAACAAATTGACACACCTGGTGAGATCTTGTGATTGATTTGATCGATCCAAGACAGACAACAAGAAGATGATCTCTTACCTGAATTTGTGAAGAGACGAGTGGCTATGTTTGAACTTGGACAAACAATAGAAGGTATTGCCAGAAACAATGGCTATGTTATAAACCTGATTTTCTTGCTAGTTTATTGATTAGTGGGAAAGCACACACTAATGGCGCAAGAGTTTTCAAGTTAATTAGTCGCATACTCTCATCATTTTTTAATTCTGATTGTCACCCCAAACTTCAAAAACTTGGTTTCTTCAACATTCAAGTTAGCACCTATAGCTTTCAGCAGGCATATTATATATTACAGACGAAGTCGGGTGAAAAACTAGGAGAAGTGACCCAAACGGGTATTACAGATACCCGTATAACACAAACGGGTAACCCGTGGGTACCCATTATAGAAATTTTTATTTCAAGTTACATCGCATAAAAAAATTACGGGCTTTTGGGTACCCATAACTCTTAAAAAATAGAACGGGTATGGATATACCCCAAATACCCATTTCGCGTTACCCACTCTTAAACCAGACACGTGAGAAAGGCACAAATATTATGAATATTGTTACACATGACATATTCGTACAACACATTTGACATATTCGTACATGGCATATTCATGTTGAATACGTTTAACAAGTGTTGTGAATATTCTTAATCGTCGTTGTGAATCTTCTCAGCAACTTTTCACTAAAAAAAACATTTATAACAACTGTTATTTATCTGACTGAACATATTCTGTGAATATGGAAAACATGTGTATGCCCAACAATAGTTAATAATATTCACAAAATGTGTTTAGTGAGAACATTCATAATAGTTATTAATAACGTTCACAAAATTTGTTTAGTGAGAATATTCATAACCGTTGGTAAGAATATTCACAACAGATGTTAACAGTATTTACAAAACTTGTTAAATGTATTCAATGTGAGTGAATACTCTAGAAAATATTGTATGAATATGTCAAATATGTTGTACGAATATATCACTCGTGAGTTATGAATACATCAGTTCACTTATCAAAATACCTTGAAAATGTGTATAATACATATCAGGATTGATGTCATTGGATGCAAAAAAAAAAATTTAAAGAGTAGTTGATTTACAAGTTTTCTTAAAAAAATAATGTTGTGAAAGCACGTCCTTCCCAGTGTCCACGTCATCGGTAGTGATGCCAAACGGGCAGGGCGGGTATGGGTATCCAAGAGAAGGTTGGGCGATACGGGTCGACCCATTCAGTGGCGGACCCATGTAGCTTTGGGGTATCTCGGAACACTTCTAAAATTTGAAAAAATGATTATCCAACTCCCGATAGTAATTTGCTTATGGGTATAAAAAGAATATTTAAGTAATAGCAGAGACCCTTAAAATTTGGAAAAAAAACGATTATCCAACTCCATATAGAAGTTTGCGTATGAGTAAAGAAAAAATTGTATTGATAGGCGATGTGATTTGAATATGGGACAATGCTACATAATATTAGACATTAGTATACTTTTCCATTAGACTACAATTCATAGTAGTAAAACACTCTTATATCCCAATTATTTTCAAAATCTAACGATTAAACCCAATTTCGGGCTATCCTTGTCTAGTATGATATGTCAAGAGAGACTTGTTGAGCATTGTAGACACCGAATGTATTTTTACAATTTTTTAGACTACGAAACATATTGGTGGGTTTTGTTGTAACTTGTACTAATCGGATATTTTCTGTAGTTAATAATTTTTTAATTTTTTAATTAAATATAATTTTTTGAAGAGGACACCTCTATGTAAAATTTAAGTGTCTCCCGCTGGACCCACTCTTACATGTTATTTGGAAAAAATACATACAAAATTTTATTTAATACGATAAATGAAAAGATAATAGTTTATGAAAGAAAAATAGTGATAAAATGATAGATAATTGAGTCTAATTAGTTAAAGAAAATCTAAAATAGGAGAAATATAAATAGATATGGTAAGAAATTGAGATATAATGGGTCAAGAACTAGGCAGGTGGCAAGACGAGTCAAAAGTGGATACCCATGTACCGCCCTACCCTACCACGGATCGCGTAATACGCAGTTCATCGCCGATCAAGTCGGGTAATACTCGACAGCACAAATTTAGATTATAATCCCTATCGCCAATCAATCAAACGACGTACCATATGTCGCCAACCTAAGTTGTCACATATGTCTTCCCCTGCAATGTCAGTAAAAACACCACTATAGAAGTACCGCCATTTTAGAAATGCTCTTTTAAACAATATTTCATTTTCACCTATTTCCTTCCGATAAATTTTCTTTGGGTTATAGGTATTTTATACTTCTCTACTATGTCATTTTGTCAAATATGTCCATCTACTATTTTTTACATCAAACATGTCTATGTACTTTGAAAAAGTTATCAAACATACTTTTTTAAAAATTTCATTGCAAAAAATGTCAATCATGGTTGAACCGAGATTTAGACGACCCTACATCGGCAAATGGGAGGGAAAATATCAGTTTTATCCCCTGTTTTAATGAGTCTCGTCAAAGTGAATTTATTAAAATTATTTTGCCTACAGAAAAGAACCAAAAAAATTCTAAAGTGAAATTATTAGAGATATTTTAGACATTTGTGTCGCCCAAACAAAAGTTTGATCGTGGTTAACGGTTTTTGGATGAAAATTTTAACAGAAGTGCATGTTTGATCATTCTTTCAAATTACGTGAGCATGTTTGATGTAAAAAATAATAAAGAAGCATGTC
Organism: Linum trigynum; assembly: GCA_964030455.1. NCBI lineage: Eukaryota > Viridiplantae > Streptophyta > Magnoliopsida > Malpighiales > Linaceae > Linum > Linum trigynum. Next base: position 8,463,711 of record OZ034820.1, on the reverse strand, counting down.
TGATAAAACGACAGAATTGAGAGAAATATTATACCTATAATGCTATAACCCATTTTCCTTTCCAAAATTCTCATTTTCCTCTTCAGACCTCGTCAGAAAATTCACAGCCCAGCTTCAGACCCTCATCAGAAAATTCACAGTCCAGTTTTGCGAAGTAATGATTTTTCGGTACAAACAAGTTAATATTTGCTATTCAGCAAGGACGATTTCACTTTTGCTCATTACAATAAATTAATCGGCTTCTCACCAAAAAATAAATAAATCGGCTGATCTTCTGACACCCACATTTTCTTGGAACAAAACCTTTTCATACATAATAATGAGAAGATACAGAATCAGTCACCCCCGACTCTCTTCCAACATGCTTTACCAGAGTATTAGACCTTGATCACACAGTAAACCCCAAGACCGAAAAAAGAAAAGAAAACTATAATGGGTGGAACTGAATCAATTTCATCAGTAAAATTTCAGTTTCCCCGTAGTCACAGAGGTCTTAGCATGCTCTAAATGACACAACGCCTTTTCTTTCCCGGACATCCCAGAACATGATCCTGCCGCCGCGGTGGCGCCTAGTGTAATGGCGAAGTAGAGGTAGATGGTGCATAGAAAGGCCAACAGAGTCAAAGCTGTCAGCAGGAATCGGTGTCTGTTCAGGAGCGTTGACCAGCTGCCAAGTTCTTCTTTGGGGAATCCTTTCCGAAGAGATGATATCCTATGAGGGGAAGATAGGCTGTCAAGTACCATAATGTCTAACCTCCTGCAAGGACCTGAAACATTGGGGGTGTCGATTCGGATCAGTTCCTACAGTACTGAAGGAAGTCCGTGGAGATGATAACAACAAATTTCCATTTTGTGAACAATGTACAGCAAAATAGATGTGTGGGTCAAAGTTATGCAGGAACATGAACAAATCTGCCTTAGATAATGAACAGCAGAGACCATTCTAAACCTTTGAAAGGAACAATGCCAATTGCTAATGAGGGTAGTAAGAGACAGTTACCCACCATTTGTTACACCCCATAAGAAACAACTGTAATGGGGAGAGAATGCTAACTCGACTTCATCTCGAAACACTCCATTTCAGATAAATTACAAGTCAGAACCAAGAAATGCCTCGTGAAAAGGACCAATATAACGATGAAAACATCACTGATAATCAATTATCAGGGCCACCTAGCCAATGAATCAAAGCTCAATGACTGCAGAAGTGTTGTAAATTACAGAGGTGAGATCAGCGGGGAGAAAGCCAATATAGAACTAACTGCAGGGGAGGTTCAGATGAGCTATGAATAAATGACGTTTCATACTCAAGAACAAAAACCGAGACACCCTGTCATTTGTAATGGACCAAGTCCAACGAACTACCGAACCATAATTCGGGAAGTGGTAGTTTAACAACTAATGCATCACGAGCATGAACTCGAGATAGATCGGGAGCCATTCTTGGAAAATCAAAGGAAGTTAACCATGGCAATTTGTTCATGATGCACCACAAGAATGTAGTAAGGAACTAAGGAAGGGCAAGCTAAGCAATTAAAATGAGATGAAAGCATGTCCACTGCTTCTGTATGACATAGCAGATCCAGGCAAAATAAGAACACAATCTAGAGCTCGAAAGATCATGGTCAAGAATCCTATAGATTGACAAACAAAGATCTAGGACCCCACAAAGATGTTCAAAATTCTCCAACTCGATAAATGGTCCTCCTAATACTAATCGAAATCTTCTTACTGCAATAACGCCGGCCACAACAAGTTTTCCTTTCCGCCCTCCCTTCTTAGTGCAATAGACCCGGTTACTATTTTCAAAATTGTTCAAAGAATACCTCCAACAATCAAACATTTCAGCAATGCCAAGCATGAAATTTACATTCATACATTTCGCAAATCACTCTAATTCTGTAGATTGTAAACCGAGGTTCTGAACATTTTCTTTATCCCCATTTTACAATCTCCACGTTTCAGCTAAAACTTTCCCCGGAATCCCAGATCCGTGTCTACCTCATCAAGACAAAGGATTGCTTCAACACTAAATCTAAAGATAACCCATTTCCTGATTTTTCTGTGCCAATCTCGACAACCGACTCCAAAGAATGAAAAAACAAATCCAGGATCGTTCGGTGCAGATCTGAAGGAAGAAAACAAGACGGGAGAGAGAGGATTACTTACAGTTTTCAGGCGGGAAGGATAGAGAAAAAAAGGAAGAAGGAAAGATCGGGGGAGCTCTGGGATTTCGGCCGGCACGCACGTCGGGAGGAGGAGGGTCGACCTTCTTCTCTTCTCTTCTCTTCTCTTCTCTTCTCCCTCGTTTCTCTTTTATTTTCCTCTTTAGATTTTTCGATTGCTTGAGGTTCTCTTCTCCCCCGTGGATGTCGGGAATTAAAAGATATGTTGTATTATCGAGGCCATGGCATCGCAAGTAGTACACTAAATTCAGGGATCCATCCATAAAGAACAATAAAGTCAGGAATCCATACCGTTAAATCACCTCTCATAAAGTAGATGGCAACAAAACTCGAAACCTACGTATCCAACCCGGTTAATGCGGGTAAAACTCATTTTGACGGGTTTCGGGTCAAGTTCGTATATTAACCTGGTACACTGTTCACCAAGTTGGATTTGGTTTGGATTTAGAGATACCCGACTCATGGATACCCGCCCACGCTTATTCTGTCACCCTACTCTCTCCAAACCCTACCTTAATTCTAATTTTCCTCAATCTAACTCTACCCAAACCCTGCCTTAATTTTATTTATTACCAAGGTAATGTTTCCTTTTTCCCAAAAGAAGTGGGAGGGATAAATTAAATAATTGAAGTTGAACACACCATGTTTGTTGTTTTTTGCTCTCTCACAAACAAAAAGGGAATGAACGAAAAACAAAGAATTGTGTGCTTTTATTTAGTGTAATTGTGATTTGTTTGAATTTTATAGACTAGTGTTTTGTGTATAGATAATATGTATGAGGAAATTGATGTTTGACTTTTATTTTTATAGGAACTTGTTATTGTAAATTTTTTATCACAAAAATCCACGGGTACCCATAAACCCGCAGATACTCAGCGGATTGGATTGAGTTTGAGTTTTCCAAACTCAATGGGTTTTACCCCGAGTTTTTTTAAGGATAAACCCATGAGTTTGGGTTTGGGTTTGACAAAACCCGACCCATTGTCGTCCCTGTTAGAGGTGTGCAACGGTTCGGTCCGGACCAGACCAAACTCATGAGTGTTAGTGTTGTGGTATATGATCCACGATTGAACTTCTCCCAACAACTCGAGTTATTGGGATCAACTGGTTCATGACATGGTATCAGAGCTTTCTGTGACCAAAAGGTCTTGTGTTCGATTCCCGGTGACCCCCATTTGTTAAGCACATGGTATTCTTGTCTTCAGACCTGTGCAAACTTCAAGCCCTTGTGAGTGGCTTTCGTTTGAGGGGGCGTGTTAGTGTTGTGGTATATGATTCACGATTGAACTTCTCCCAACAACTCGAGTTATTGGGATCAATTGGTTCATGACCATGAGGACCGCGGTCCATTAGTGAAAGACATCTTAGGACCAAGGATCGGACCATCATTGCGTTCAGTCCATTTGGTCTGTTTCAGTCTGGTCCAAATATCAGCTCGGTCCATCATTTCTTCAATAATTGTAAAATTCATATGGACCAAGAACCGGACCGCATTATACTCGATCTGATGCAGTCCGATCCTGAACCGGACCATTGCACATCCCTAATCCCTGTCATAAGTATCCAAAAATGCCAAATATTGAGGCTAAATTGACATTTTAGCTATCCAAAATGCATTTTGCTCTAATAAATGTGTAAAAGTTCCAAATTTTAATTTTCACCCGTAATCTAGTTTAGTGTAAATTTTATCATTTTAACTAGATTATTTTCTCATTGTTTTTTATATGTATAATAATTAATTAAAATGAACATTTTGACATAATTTTTGTGTCATTAAAATTGACGTCTAGATAGTAATAACTAAGACAAACATTAGCTCTTAAGAAGAGGTTCATTAGCAGGTCGTTTTCTTAAGAAGAGATTTGGGCGAGTATTGCAAGCGGTGATGGTGAAAAAGCGTTTGGCCCGGACGACTTTACATGGGAGTTCTATAAGAAGTGTTGGCACTTCATTAAATTTGAAATCGTTTATGCTTTTAATGATTTCTTTATCTCAGGGTTTTTGTCAAAGAGTATTACACACTCCTTTATCTGCCTTGCTCCGAAAAAGGATGTGGTGGAGGACACTAGAGACCTTCGGCCAATCAGTCTTATGGGTAGCTTCCATAAATTATTCAGCGAGGTTCTTGCAAGAAGACTCAGACTGGTTCTCCCTAATCTGGTGTCTCCCAACCAGCAAGCATATGTGAAAGGAAGGCAGATTGGAGACGCGGGTCTAAGAGCCTTTGAACTTGTTGATAGTCGTAAAAGGAGCAGAAAACCGGGGTTAATGTTCAAATTGGATATTGAGAAAGCTTTCGATAACGTAAACTGGAATTGCCTCTTTAGAATCTTGTCTCGGATGAGATTTTCTCTGCAGTGGGAGCATTGGCTCCATGGTACGATGTGCTCCCCTGTCATTTATGTTCTTGTTAATGGAGAATCGAAAGTCTTCTTTCCTGCTCAAAAAGGGTTGAGACAAGGGGATCCTCTCTCCCCTGGGCTCTTTTCTCTTGTGATGGATGTCCTGTCGTTCATGATTTCGAGACTCAGGGAGGAAAGAAAAATTATCAGGTTCTATATGAATGAGGTTGAGGGCAGCGGGGAAGTCACTCACTTGCTTTTCGCAGACGATACTTTGATATTCTGTGATGCTTCGTATAGTCAGGTCCTTAACATTTTGGGCACGTTGGTTTGTTTTCAGACTGTTACGGGGTTAGCAATCAACCTTGACAAGTCAATTATGCTCACTGTTGGGGATGTTCCTAACACTAATTACTTCGCAGCTATCTTGGGTGCAGATGGAGTGGTGAGACCTCAAAATATTTGGGTTTCCCTTTGAGAGCCAGGCAAAATGTTGTTTCGATCTGGGACCCTATTATGGATAAGTATCAGAAGCGGTTGGAGGGCTGGAAAGGTAGACACCTCTCTCTAGGTGGCCGACTGGTTCTTATGAAGGTTGTCCTTTCCAGTCAGCATGTGTATTTCTTCACCCTTTTCCGCGTTCCTGTCTTGGTGGTTAAAATAATGGAGGCTATTCCGTGCCGATTTGTGTGGAGTGGAGCTGGCAATTTGCGCAAATTCCCTCTAGTTAAGTGGGAGGTTTGTAAAGCTCTTATTTCTAAGGGTGGCCTTGGTATCCTTGATGTTTCATGCTTTAACAAAGCAATGTTGGGGAAATGGCTCTGGAAGTTTGCTGCCGAGAGGGCTTCCTGGTGGAGTTCTCTTATCAAGGCCAAGTACCCTAACCCGCAATCAGATTGGTGTACACAGAAAAGAAATAGGGGCTTTGCAGGTTCCGTGTGGGCCAACATAACCAAGGGTCACGATAAATTTTGGAAGATGGCTTGTATTAATCTCGGCAATGGTGTTTGGACGTCTTTCTGGCATGATTGTTGGATTCCTGAAGTGACCCTCGCTGATAGTCTCCCCAGAGTCGATGCCGCCTTGTCTTGCACAAATGCTCGGATCACAGATGTCATGTCCCTCTTAGGTGAGACTGTTTCTTGGAATTTTGGTTTATCTACTAACCTTAGGGGAGGGGCTGAGAGAGAGCGTGAGTCTTTATTGAATCTTCTTAACGCGATGGGTACCAGTATGGTCTCCAGTGGGCCTCCTAGGCCTGTCTGGATGCCAAACCCAGATGCTTCCTTTTCTGTTCATTCTATGTACAGGTCGCTAGTTCATAACAAGTTCGTTGGGGTGCACAACTTCCCGGCAGATTCGGTGTGGAGGAAGACTGTTCCCTCAAAAAATTATGTTTCATGTGGCTTGTCTCTCATCGTAGGCTCCTCACGATTGAGAACATGAAAAAGAAAGGCTGGTCTCTTACAAACTGATGTGAGTTGTGCTGCAGAGACGAGGAAAACGCAGACCATCTCTTTATTAGTTGTGGCTTTGCTCAAGAAGTGTGGAACGGGGCTAAGAAGGTGTGTAGCTGTCTCTCGATGGATATTGTCTCTACTATTTGTAGGTGGAACTCTGACCCGGTTGGAAACTTGGTTGGACGGATTTGTGTTGGCTTACTTCATGCGATATGTTGGCAAATTAGAAAGAAATCAACGCATTTTTCGGAAGAAAAAAGTAACTGCTTTTGTGGTTGCTCGCAAAGCTGTGAGAAGTGCGTTGGAGCAGGCGATTGTACATGGTAAAGCTGACAAGGATCAAGGGGTACAATGGTTTAGGGAGAATCTCCAGCACATGTGATGGTGCTGCCCTCTTCCTGTTGCTGGTTGTGTGTCTTGTGTGTTGCTGGTATTTGTTGGATTCATTTGCTAGGTTATGCGATGCGGTGCAGGATTGGGTCATGTTGGCCTTTTTCTTGCTTGGTGTCTTTCGGCAGTTGCGGATGGTTTTTGTTCTCAGCTTGATTTGTTTGTTGGCTGGATTGTGGTGTTTGGGTTTGCTGCAAGTGGCTTGAGAGTTGACTCTGGTGCCTTCCCTCGTTGGTCTTGTGGTGACGGGCTGGTTGGCGTGTTGGGTTGGTTTGGTCCTTTTTGTGTTCCTTTTATTTCTGGGCTTGTTTGCAGGAGTGGTCTGGTCCGCTTAGCAATCTTCATCCCCCTCTCCTACCTCTTATGTCTTCTGTTTGTGGTTTTCCTGTCTTTCCCTTCTTTTTTTTCTTTTCTTTTCGTCTTTCAGGTTCAATGCTTTTGAACCCTGTTTCCCTGTTCCTGTTTCGGTTTCGATTCCTTGTTTTGAGCGCTTGTATTGATGTTGTTCCTTTTCTGGTTTTTTAATTTATGTTAATCACCATTATCCAAAAAAATTAATTAATTCTTGAACATTTTGACAAAAAAATTGTATCATTAAAATTGACGTCTAGATAGTAATAACTAAGACAAACATTACCTCTTAAAATTAATTAATTCTATTTAGTTTTTTACTAGTTATTCTTTAGGAAACAAAGATTTTTTCTTTTAAAAGGGAGAAGAGAATTAAAAATATGAAAGAAAAAGAAGGCATGGGACAGGTGAATTGATGAAGTTGACCATCCGAGAGTGTTAAAAGTCGTCACTAGTCAAAGTTCTTTTCTACCTCATGCCATGTTTTCATATCCGCCAACGCACCTTCTGACGGTCAACCCATCTCAAGGAGTCCAAAGATTAACTAAACAGTCTGACACGACCCATCATATAAAATGATGCCTTATCTTAGGTAGAAATCCATGAGAACCATGGCATCAACGATGTTGTCTAACAAAGAGGCTGACATCTATTTCCCTCTTGGGCTTGGTTGCTTGGCCTACAACCAACCTCTCCTCCAAATTTGGATGTGTTTCAATTTATAGAACGCTGGTTGGACCTCGGTCAAAGTTGGGTCTACTGTACTACCAATTCTACTTGTTTTAGCCATAAAGTGAGCTTCCAATATTTGAATATATCTCTGTTTGAGCCCATGAGCTTGTAATCTCGGCCTTCTTTTGATTTATTGGGTCCCTTGGTGATCCATAATTGTCTTGAGTGCGTTATATTCTTGAAAAGCAAAAAAAAAAACATCAAAAGACTTAAAATATTATAAAAACACACTAAATGTCTATCACAAAAAAAGGGAGTTGCTAATTATCGCCCTAACTCTATATAATCGCCCTAAATTATGAGTTGGAAATTACCGCTTGATCCTTCTATCTTTGTTAGTATAATATTTTATACTAATAAAAAGAATCCATCCAAGAAACAAAATTTTGACGGTTGTCCAGCCGGTAGCCACTGACCGCCTGGCCCCTGATTACACCGCCGCCTTCATATTGTCATTGATAACAGAGGATTCATCACCATGGGGGAGAAGGGTAAACGTGATGATAGCAGAGGATTCATAGTTTTGGGAAGATCCAATTAAGTTGATGACGTACGTTTATCAATTATTTTCCTCCTTGTGCAATTCTTTTCCCCTACCAAGAGATGTTGAGACTCAATGCGGCCTATAGAATCGGGGATGGAATACATAGAGAAGGAAGACGTACGTCACACGTAGTGTGGGAGAAGGAACGGCGGCGACAGAGGGTTGAGGAGGTCGGCCGCTGTTTGGGGACGGCATCACTAGCGGTTAAAGGATGTGGAGAGAATCGACGGCAAACGGTAGTTTGGCGGGTGCCGGGTGCTTATCAACGAAAATAGGGTACTATAAAAGGATAATTTAGTAATTATATGTTTTAAATTAGGGCGATTGTAGTAAATCTAGGGCGACGTTTAGCCATTCAGTAAAAAAAATCCTGAATAATGTCAAGACAATAGTTAGCAAGAACTCTATCCACAATCCCTTCCCATCCCACTAACAAGTCAACCTATAAAATCAAACAGAAGCTAACTCTATCCGAGACAGCAATAGGGCTTAACATGCCACTCTACGAGCAGCCCAGTTGGCAGTCCACGCAGCCGCACTAAAATCTATACAATGAGAAAAAGACTCAAGAAAAAGCCAACAATCTCGAAGGAGGAGCCCTCCAATGGAACCTTCATCACACCAAGGTTGAGCTGGCGGATGACAACTTCTGCATCGGCTTCGAGGATGACACGGGAAAAAGAGAATGCACCCCTAGGTTCAAGGAGTACTGCGGGATACTGGTCAAAGATCCACTGATGCTGGACATCAAAGGCCAGAAGTACTTGCGCGTCCGTGCCACGAACAATAAAGCTAGACGAGCACCCAAAAACTTGGACAACATCATCCAAAATTGATCTTCCTATTGTCTTGAGGAGGACATTCCCAGAGAGGACTAGCAGACGTAGGAGCACGAGGTAGGGATGACGAGACAAGCGATAAGGAGGAGAGCACTTCATGGGACTGAAACTAGGATTGGCGGGCAAGCGAACAGACATGAAGTTGGGTATTTTTAAATACCATTTCATTTCTTATTTTTCCATATTCTTCATAAGAGACATACTACAAGCTCGAGAATATGGGTTTGGGACTGCTTAACTAGCATAACTTGATGCCACCAGCGCACCACAAACTAAGGGCTCGTTTGCTAGTTGGATTTGTAAATAAGGTTTTGAGTTTTGAAAACCTTTGGATTTATGATAGATTTGTTGCATTTTGTATTTGAAAGATAACATTGTTTGTTGAGTTCATTTTTATCATGGATTTAAAGGTTTTTGCTCCACGGCTCACAAAACTTTGCCTTCCATGACCAAATACCAAATGAAATGTAGTATTTGCAAATACGTGGGGTCCATGGATTTAGAGATAAAAAAAAGGACAAAATCTGTGGACCCCACGAATTTGTATATTTCAACAAACAATGTTATTTTGGCAAATACATAATGCTTGGGATTTGAGTACCAAATACATCACCCAAATCCCACAAGCAAACGATACCTAAAATTCACTGTCAGGGTCAAAACAAGAATATCACTTAATCCCACAAAAGACCATAATTGGATGACAAGGGGGCAATGAGAGAACAAATGTTCAATACTTTCTCGGAAACTCGAGCATGTTAGTGTTGTGGTATATGATCCATGATTAAACCTCTCCCAACAACTCGAGTTATTGGGATCAACTGGTTCTTGACATGGTATCAGAGCTTTCTATGACCGAGAGGCAGTGGCGGACCCAGAAATGTAATCAAGGGTATTCAATCATAGATCAAAATCATTAAGGGTTGTCAAATAATCTTACATTTGTATACTATAATGACTAAAAAAAATTACAGTGATTTTGGTTTCCCAAATTGGATCCAAGGTTTGTCAATTGACAACCCTTTCACCCACTTGGGTCCGTCCATGCCGAGAGGTCTTGTGTCGATTCTCGGTGACCCCCATTTGTTAAGCACATGGTATTTTTGTCTTCAGACCTATGCAAACTTCAAGCCCTTGTGAGTGGCTTTCGTTTGAGGGGGCGTGTTAGTGTTGTGGTATATGATTCACGATTGAACCTCTCCCAACAACTCGAGTTATTGGGATCAACTGGTTCTTGATAGAGCAAACATAACATCGCTTTAGACAACTAGATTGAGTTCACCTATATCAATATTAAGTAGTAAAAAGACCATAAACTATTTTTATTTTACTTCTTTCCATCTCATAAATCGAGAATTAAATGAACTATTAAAGAACGTAAAGCGCCATAAGAAGATCGCTATAGTGATTCACTAATCACTTATAACGGGCCATTAAAAACCCAAATGGGGACTTAAGGATTTCATATTGGGAGTAATACACGAAATCAACGGAGAACTGGAGCAACAATTTTGCCGTGGACGAGTTATTGATTTCCGTTGGCTAATCAAGACAAATTAGTAGACATAATTCCCACATAATTGGAATAATGTCACTATCAATAAAGAGAAATTTTACAATGCTATATAGTATTGGTACTATAGGTTTTTCTCTTTATGGTACAACTTGAAGTTGTACTTTTAACGTTATGGTACAACTTCAGATTGTACCTATACTCCTTTGTCAAATTGTTTTATGGTACAACTTAAACTTGTACTTTCATTTGATGGTACAAGTTTAAGTTATAAAGTTGTACCATAACATAAAAGCACAAATTCTTTTATGGTACAACCTGAACCTATACATTTAACGTTATGGTACAACTTTAAGTTGTACAATAAACCACCAATACTTTATAGTATAGTAGAAGTGCTCATCAATAAATGATATTGAATTCAGCAATAAACGCAAAGAGATGAGGCTGGGCGAGTGGTCTAAACGGAGACCGTTATAGGTGGCAATAAATTGCCCTTACTCTCCGGCCGATGGGAGTTTCCGGTGATATAGCCGTTTTCAGCCAACATCAGGCTGTTAGAGTTTGGCTTCGAGCCGCCTTTAGGATTCAGAGGGTTTGTGTTGGAGCTCTTCATTCCGTAAATGGACTTATCGCAAGTGGTAATACAGGACCTCTACTTCGATGCCGGTGAGAATGGTTGCGGGTCGTACGCCTCGTCGTTGCTGCCCGGCGCTGACTGCCCTGCAAATGTTGTTTTCATGGCAGCTTACTTTGCCGACAAGGACAGGAATCCCCAGCAGCTCCCCAACGTCTTCTGCATCTTCGAGAAGTACGCTTGGGGTTCTGTGGAAGTGAAAAAGGGTAGCGTAAAGAAGGGAGAAGAAAGGAACGAGACAGAGAGATACAAGCAATATCTATTGTAACCTCGTTTACACAATAAATAAAAGACAAATGAGAAAACTTGAAACCCCATTTCAAATTTTCTGCATCCAGAGTGAAAGTAGGAAGGATTCGAACCATGACTACTGTAAGAAAAACAAAGATCATAACAAATCACATTAAGTACATTTGTTGTATCTTTTTAAATTTAAAACATATAATCGCAGAGGAAAATACCCTTCCCCCATTTCAAATTCCTTGCCCCAGGAGCGTTTGTAGGAAGGGTAGAATAGGGAGTGTCAATTTTTTTCTTTTTCCTCTGTGGAACGGGCCAACTTACCGTACACATGCGGATTTAAACGGGTTTAGGAGTGTCAATTTTTTGCTTTTAAAAAAGCAAAAACAATACTCTTTTTTATTGCTAAAAAGAAAAAAAATTAACAATAAACTAATGCATTGTCACCCTTATAAAAAAAATAACAATAAACTAATGCATGGATTCTAATGGGCTAACCGCTAATCATAAAACAAAGGAGTTGAATGGGTCTGACCTACACGGGATTTGCCCATCAAGTAAATAAAATGAACATCATGTGTTTGTCATTCTAAAACAAGCTATTTTCTCTAGCATAATATATATTATGCTATTATTTTATATCTTGGTGGCTAAAATATAATGTATTTTAAAGTTATTCAATGGTTCAACCTCGAACCAACCCAATTAGTCCAATTTTATCATTTCAAATATATATTATGTAATTATTTGATATCATAATGATTAAATTATATTGTATATTATAGGGTATCGTTTGGTATTTGTTAGTAAAAAACTAAACAGAAAGATCTGTTTGGTTATTTTTAACTTTAAAACGATTCTAAACATTTTCAGTTTCCTTTCGAAATTCTATAGTTTTATTCCCGAATCAGTGATGTGCAAATGGCGAATTGCAGTCATCTCTTTTCTTTCAACATTTTTATTTTCAAATAGAAAGTTTAAAAGTAAAGAAGAATTAGAGTTTGGCATGGGTCGGTCAAACATGCTGAATTTCAAGTTTTGGCCCGTTTTGATCAAGTCTAATTTATAATCACATGGTTCCCCGATACCCGATAAAAATCTCAATCCAAACCAGTTTGGCAGGTGAGTCCGTGTTTACCACCATTTTCTAGAGATACAGGAGCGGTGGTTCCTATCCCAAATCGTGTTGTTCATTCTTGATTTCTTTAGATTTTATCATGGCTTGGCAAAAAACCAGAAAGCACAATGATGACAAGATGAAAGTTCTATAAAGCAAATTAATCGGCCAACGGACCGAGTAAAAGCTAGCAACGATTGTGAGATGCTCATTTTGCCGAAAACCGGCAGGATAGGCGATTTTTTATTCGATTTTCTGAAATTCGGTTTCTATAAAACTTACTCCACCTCATCATATTACCAGAAACAATATTGTTTCACAAGGTAATAGGTACTTGATTTTGGTTCATAAGGCTGATTTTTGATTCGTTGCATCATTCGTGTCTCTTTCCTACTAAAATTCACTATTTTTATCACGTGTTTCCCAAAAGAAACTATACAACAATAAGCTATACACCCCATTACATTATCAAATTTCATACCTCAACTTCCTCCAGCCAAATGGTCGGGGCCCACGCTAGTAAATCAAATAGTTATGAATTCCATATAAAATATAATAGAAATTACTAAAAATGTATTGATACAAGGGGAAAATGCATCAAATATTGAAGTGATAATACTATAAATGAAGTGTCATTACACACTTGAATTTTGTTTCTCCCCAAGCAAACACTACTCACAATCATACAACTAATTGAACACTAGGAACCATCACTTAATCTCGATTTTAGGTAATATATAAATCATAAGTAACTTATAAGGTCAACAATAACACGAGAGAATCTCCAATTTTATTTGATTAAAAATTGTTGCTTTACCTAAAGTTTAATTTTTAGGGTAATGTCTATTTTTTTCAAACATTTTCAGATTTTGTTTATATTATCCAAAACTATTAAAATATTATTAATTAGCCAAATCTTTCGTAATGCATCAAAATACTAGTCATTTTTATGTTATCGTTAATAAATTTGTAACTCTTTTTTTCGTTAAAATACTAAACTTTTGGTATATTGACTTTCATTTGTCTCTTCCAAGTCAATATCATGTTGTCAAGTCAATATTATGAACAAAACTGCTAAATGAAAATTGACATTTGGCTAATTCTTGGTATTTCGATAAGTTTGGCTAATAAAAAGAATCCGAAAAAGGTTTGGATAAAAAAATAGACATTAACCTAATTTTTAATATAAAATATCATTGAAAAATTAGATTATGATATCTAAATTTTATGAGGTTTTAGTATCTATAATTTTTTAAATTTACATATTAATCCAATGTTAATCCAATGTTAATGTCAGAAAATACCAATCAAGCTTGTAGAGTAATCGACATTTATCAAAATTATCAAAATATATGTCGCTAAAAAATACGTTACGCCAATATTTTTTTATGAATGACACCGCGCACTCTTATAGCTTGCATATTAACTTACATTTGTGAAAATTGTCATAATTTATACCGCTACAAAATACAAGTACTCTTGCCCTTTTTTTATAAATTAATGATGCCACACACACGTCTAGTTTGAGGATAACCGACATTTGCTAACTACTGCAACATATCTCGCTATAAAAAAATTTATTCGACATTTCAGATAAACTATGGAATAACTATTAAGTTTTCACATTTGTCAGACTTGATATAAATAACAACATAACTGTTCAGCTTTCCCTAAAGATACAACGCCCTTGTGCGTTACAACACGATAGCTTTTACTGCTTTCGTCAGTTGTACTGCTGATCTTGGGAGGGATCCCTCTTGGGCATAGTTCTAGGTAGGGCTAGAAAACGGTGTGGTTTGGTTAAGACTAGACCATTTATAAGGTCAATGGTCTAGACCGAGAGGCTGGAGTATAGACCAGAGATCAGATCACATATTATACGCTCCAGACCACGCATGTGTGGTCTGGTCCAGATAGACCACAATGAATGAAAAATGATCAATTTGTTTAGTCAACTACACAAAATTGAATCAATAACCGAGAATAAATTGTTTTTTCCCTTAAAACATAAACTCCAACATGCATATAGAATTTTAACACCCTAATCCCAGTAAACAACAAAATACAAAGTCAAAGCATCGCAACTTGCACCATAACGTCATAAACATTAATATAATGTCATGGAGACACGATCGTTTCTACTCTCTGGTGAAATATGGTTGTGAATGAAGAGCGGATGAGTTTCTCAAAGTTAGGGTTGAGACTTGGGTCTTGTTGGAGGAACTGAGAGAGTGGTCGAGTGGTTTGCTAACACATATTGGGAAGTCGACTGAGTCCACGGTTTGGTCCGATAAACCGCGGTTTAGACCAGACCAGAATAAGAGATCAAAAAATCATATGCTACAGACAATGGACCAGATGAAATTATTCTTAGCAGTCCACGATCTGGACCAAATTGTGCGATCCAATTTGGTTCATGGTTTTTCAAACGGTCTGATCTACTTTCACAACCTTATTTTTTGGAGACCATGTTAGCGGCGCTGACTTTGTCCGGTGTGACATATTACAGCCCCGGAGCAAGAAGATTGTTATTTGATACGACGAGGATTTGGATACGGTGGGCAAGAAGATGGCGAAGTACTGCAACAAGGCACCATTGTCATGTGCAAGGAAGTTCGGCCATGGAGGCATGTCGAGGAAACAGAGTACAGACAGGCTGGTGGTGATGAAAACTACTATACAGCAAACGGAGAAGGTTAACGTAGACTGAAGATCCATGGCGGTTTGGCATGTGCAGGATATGTGAAACAAAGTTCAATCGAGCATGAACACCATTCTCAAAATTGATGCGAGGGAAAGGAGTTATATTTGACAGTAGTTTACAAGTTGGTCCAAATCACTACTACAACTAACCAAATCCAAGATTGTCGTAGAAAGAAAAGGACACTGATTGATCAACCCTGTAGAATCAGGAAATAAAATCTATGAACCCCACAATCTCATTCCTACAAATTCCCATGAATTGATTGGGGCCATAGTCAATCTTCGAAATCTCCCGCGTGCTCCAGAAGGTAATTGGCCGCTAGTTCCTCGTTTCGATCACAGGCCAAAAATGCTTCAATCACAAGGGGCCTATCAAATCCCATCGCCTCCAACTGCCACACTCGAAATTCAGTCGTAATTAGCAAACAACGAACCAAACGAACACAAAAACGATACACAAAATAGATTAATCAATGTTAGGCAAATGAAGCAGACCCGTTCAATGGCAGCCTGCTCCGCGGGTGTAACGTTGATGGCATGGGGCATCTCTTGGTCAGGCTGGTCAAACATCTCCCTGTAACCATATGATACTTTTCTTAGCTCATTCATTAGGATGGCAGTCATGTCTTCAAGTGACTTAACTTTTTCATGACCTGTTAGCAGGCAACTATAGTACGTACTCTTCTGAACCATCCTGAGGTTCATTTATTAGTTGTAGAAATTCCGCATGGTGCTCTTGAATCATTCTTAAGAGATTCGGGTTCTGCTTCCCAAGCTCCTGAAGCATGGGCTGCAACAACAGAAGAGATGCAATGATGAACTTTTTGAGGCAAGTAATCCTATCATCATCATACAAGGTCATTGGTGAAGAAGACAGCACATACCTGTAAGATTTGAGGATTTGACTGAACCATCGAGCGCAATGCTTGGAACTAGTATAGAGTATTTAGGAAAACAAGAAAACAGAAAATTATCTATAATTGCCTTCTGAGGAATCCAGCACACAGATGTTTTAACGGACTAGTATAGAGTGGATAAAAAAAAAAGTAATCCACTCGGAGCATATCAAGTAAATGTTCAACAATTTCAAGAGAAGTTAAGAAAAGCTTGTTTCATCATCTCCCATCCTGGTGAACTACAATATATGAGTACCTTCAATAGCAATGTGGTGTTATTATTTATGGGTACTTCATTGCTTCCGTAAAAGGTATAAGTGCAATGTACCAGGTTACTCCCAATCTTTCCAAAAATCTCGATACATTTCTCACTAACTTCATGGCAAATAAGAAATTATCACATTATCCAACTGGAAAAAAAAAATTGTTGCATTAAAGCATACCTGTTGATTGTTTCTAAGGAAGTCCAGTGATGCAAGCCCGCCACCAGCTCCAGCACCAGGAAGTGGCTCCTGGAGGAAGTGCATTTAGTATATGATACATAGCAAACATCAGTGAACAATCAAAACCCTCGGAAGAATAAGGATCTACCTGAGGAAACATGTTTAAGGGGGCAGAATTCGGAGCTCCAGTTACAGGAGCCCCAGGGGATGCTACTGCTTCCGTAGCCTGCCCACCAGGCACACGAGCCACAGGGACAGCTACTTCAGCCGTTTCAGGGATACCCTAACAAGGAAGATGGCTAGAATCAGTGGTTAATCCAAGATTAAGTATGGCACCCCAAAATGCTAAAAAAATACTCACAGAGTACAGGTAATCTATTGCCCTTTCTGGGTTGTTATATGCTGCCCTAAGTGCACGAGTAACAGTTTCTTTGTCCCAGGTGCCTCCACCTATATCCATTATTTGCTGAACCGTTTGGTCTAGGTTGGTACCCGCAACTAAAGTTGAAGCAGCTTGACCATATGTGTCAGCTGGTGGACTGCAACAAAGATAAATGATCAATTTTAACTTGCGTGAAAATTTTAAGCAGAATAAGCCACCACTTATAATTTGAAGGAAAGAGATCGAGCAGGGAGAAGCATTTCTATGAAGTCAAAACCTTCCCTTTCCAAGAGGGCAAATCCAATTTATCCAAAATAGAGAATTTATATAAATCCTAACAAGAACAGTAAATATCATTAAATATTGAAAACTTAGCTTGTTTTATTGTCTGAAATCACACAGAAAATGTATCATACAGGCCTCCGTTTCAGAAACCTCACGCATCACAAGGTGCATTTCCCCATAGAGAAACAACCTATTGTGCAACTCAATGATAGTCACAAATTAACGGAACATGAATATAAATACTTTCATGCAAATAATGGAAGGTCAACAAATACACTGATGTTGCTCTTAAAATACCATAAGACAATAGCAAGACTTGGCCTCAACTTTTCATTCTCCCAAGAATTAAAAAAAATGAGAATGACAATTTCCATATTAAACATGAATCCCTGCTTAGTGGTTCAGCAGTTGAACAAGGGCCCCGTGAAAAAGAGAGATAAAACATGATTCACTCAAACAGAGGCCAAAAGATTTAAACCATGTCCAATAGCATCAGAGCTCAAAAGCAGAGCAATACTTTGACACTCCACAGAACCCTGCAATATTAAGACAAAATACAAGAATAACTTTGCGAAGAGGTGGCAATCGATAGAATGACCATGTGGACTACAAGCATTTAAATAGCAAAAAGGTGGAAGACTAACTTGGTAAAATCAGGCAAAGAACCAACCATCTACATCAGTGAGATGTCAAGTTCAGTTAGTCTGAATGGAAATTTTCTTTTCATTGTCGTAGACACATGATCGATCAGGCTTGGTTAAGCATCTACCTAAAAGTTGGGGCTTGTGTTTGCCTAAAGAAAGGTGTTCAATTATAAACAACACAAGATCTAGTGCATCATTCATAAACCAAGACATCCTAGCTTACAAGTTATGTCACGCACCCAAAGAAAATAAGAGTTATGTCATACACCCAAAGAAAATAAGAGGTTGAAGATATAGGTCTTACTTTTCTGTTGCTGCATCTGAGGCAGAGGCAGTACTTTTTGGGGCCCTGCGAAAACAGTATATTAGCAATGCAAAGGCATTTACAGCTGACTTCAAAATCATAAAAATTGAAACAATGAGTAACTTACACTGTTTGAGCTTCAGGTGCTGGAGTTGGATTTGAGGTTTGTGAAGATGTAGCTGGGGTTGTTGTAGATGCAGGCTTTTTCATGCATAAATGGATCAATTACTTAAAGAACAAGAAGATAGAAGAAAAACAAGGGAAGGAAGAAAAAGAACCCAGAAAAATACCTGACTGGACAATGTTGAAGCTGAGCCAGAACTTTTACTCTGTTAAAAGCAAAATGAAAACAGAAAAATAATCATGATTAAATCAAACAGAACTTATCAATCTGCAAAACCCCACAACAAAGTTTCAGCCACAATCACGATAACATTCTCAACTATGAAATATGTTTACAGAATAACTGAACTTCCGAGGCACATCTTCCAATTCGACCTCCCCTTTGAAGATGTTCATAAATCATAACACAATTCTTCGCGCTATGCTTGCATTAACAAAGGCATCTTGCACTACTTAATTTGCTTCTTTTTCACTACAATAAGTCCCTATTACTTTTCCCCCAGTCCTCTCAATTCTTATTGTCCAACTTACTAGTGAGTTTGCATTAACTAAACACAGTAAAATCAAAGCAGCAGAACCAATAAAAAAAAGGAATGGTCGCAAATTGCAAACTCTCGTTACAATCGCAAATAGAATCACAAAAACCTTAAGGATTGAACCCGATAGTCACCGGAACAGTCTCAGGGCGCAAGTTCCAACATTACCTTGCTAAGCATAACAACCAGAAACCCATCTTCCGAGACACTGTTCTCAGCCAGTGTAGTGTCATCTTTTAACACTTTACCGTTGTGGATCAACAACTGCTGCGCACAAGGGTAATTGTCTTTGCCCTGCACATCCTCAATGTTCTTCTTCACGCCCATCACCTATCCATCAGAACCAAGAGAACAAGAAATCATCAGTAAAGCAGATTGCATCCTTCCTATTAAACAAAATTCCAAATAGGAATCCCGTTACGGCTTTAACAGAAAACGAACTGTAAAATCACAGCTCGAATCCAATCTCAGTCCGCATAGCCAGGCCGCAAACCAGATATTAGAATAGGCGGCGAGATTTACAGGGAGAATGAAAGGGGACATGTAGGAGAAGGGAAAGAGAGTTAGGAGTGACTGACCGTGTCGGTGGGCTGAACCCTAATCTCGAAATGGCTGCCTTTGAGGGTTTTAACGGTGAGCTTCATGGTTGAGGATTGGATTTGGGAACTGATAGTGAATGAAGAAGAGGGAGAGGGACGACGGTGGTGGTGCTGGGAACCCTAGGAATGGAAGCTGAAAACGAGTGACTGTTTTTCCGAGGGAAAAAGGAAAAAGGAAAAAGGAAAAAGGAAAAAGGGAGAATGTAGGCTGCAACTTGCAAGGCCAATCCAGCAGCACTGCAGCAGCAAGCAGCGGGAAGGAGAGAGAGATGGGACTTTCTACGTTCGGTCGCCGACTCTCGGGTGGGCCTTAACCTGGGCTTATTGTATTTTTTACTGAGTGTTGGGCCTTGCTTCATTTCCAATTTTTCTTTGGCAAAATACCATTGTTATAAAAACCACCAAACCAATTGCGATAGCAGTTCGATTCATTGTCTGGACGATTATTGATGGACTAAACGGTTTTTCATGGTTCAACATAAAACTAGATAAACCATCACGATTTTACCGGTCCACTGATTCGCTATTTTGAATGGAGATCTAGTATGGGGAGACGGAGCCGAAGATAGAGATCAATACAATGAAGATTTAGTATGGGGAGAGGTGTTGAAGGAAGCTCCACCAACTCTGCATTCGAAGCTAGAACAAATGGCACTCAAGATAAATAGTACAAGGACCAAGGCGTTTCTAGAGAAGACCAATTAGCTGGAGTATGAAGCATCGAAATAATATCAAGAGTTCAACCGCCATTATTGATAAAATGAATTCAATCAACGTCCCATGGTGCCAACAACAACAACGAATGCAATTGAAATGGACGATGAATGGATGTTAGAGTTTGATTGTTCATCTAATGAGAGCATGATCTTTGAAGAATGATGGGAGTATCACTTTTTCTTTGTTTTTTACCTTGGATTTAGGAGTTGAAGCATTTGCACTCTCCATTATCTGCTTCTTTATTCATCTGTTTGGTTTAGACTCACCCTAAACAAGAGTGTTCGTAGTCTAAGCCCTTATATTGAACTTAGAATGACAAATGAAGTAACTCATACCAACCTTTTTCATAGCTCGCTATCTTTAGTCCATTGAGAACAATGTCCATTTTAAAGTGTGGGATCTAATTGTGTGCTATGTGTTACTTTATTATGTTTGATACATGCTATATATTTAGCCATTCAATTTTGAAATCTTTAGTTACAATCTATGTGATTTTTTTCAAAATTGCTAAAGATGTTGAGAGGCGGAGGAAGAAGAAACAGAGGATTGAGAGGGCCGACATTGAAGTAGAGTCGCCGGAGGCGGAGGAAGAAGAAACAGAGGATGTCTCTGTGGCCATAGTGAGAAATAACGAAGAACATGAAACAGAAGAATGATGGACTTTGACTCGTTAGAGCATAAGAGGCTCTGATACCATGGAGATCCAAGACTTGCTTTTTTATTATTAACTCAACTAATTTATAGTACAAGATAGCAGAGTGTGGACTGTGGAGCATAGGAATAGACAAACAAAAGAGGAAAAGTGGAGTGGAAAGTGGTGCCTAACGTTATACAAATAACAACTAACAAAAGTGGAGAAACTTAAGGATCAAGTCCACATCATCATTATCTACTTCTCTTCGGTGTAGATTACTGATAATTTTCGTCGATGCCATGAAAGGTTTCGACAACCTTCCTTTTTTGGAGGTACTAATTAATACCCTAGGGTTTTTAAAATTTGTCGCCCTAACTTGGTAATTTGATGTTTTTGCCCCAAAAAATTTCCAATCTCTAACAAAAAATTTTCCCTATGATTAACGGTCGTCGCCACCGGCCGCCATAGGAGTCTTCGTCGTCGGCGAGTGTTGTTGTCAATGCCACCCTGGCAACTCCCTTCCGAGTTCTGTTGTCACTGATAAGGATACTACTTTTGCTTAAATAATTTTGTATTTAATTACCATACTTAGTGGTTAGTTCATTCCTACATTGTAGGCTACGTGCATTCATGGGAGAGGACTTTCTGTTGTAAATTGGGTATTTAAATCCCATCACCACATCTAATGAGAATCACGAATCCTACTCCTCACATGGTATCAGAGCAAGGCTCGATCTCCTTAACCACTTAATCCTTCTTTTACTACTAAATCCTCCTTTTCTTTCTCTCTTCCATCTAAGTTTACGTCCCTTCTGTTGCCTTTCAATAAACGGCAGCAATCCCTTTACTCTTCCCTATCTCTCGATTATTTTCTTCTCTTTTCCGTCGCCATCATGTCTCTAAACTCCGGCGAATCAGTGATCAATGTTAATGACACCGCTGCTATCATCACTCTCAATCCGGCCTCGCAATTGCCCACTAGACTCAATGGCGACAATTTTGCAACCTGGCGTGCACAGCTTCTTACTCTCCTTCGTGGCCTCGACCTCCTCAAATTTCTCGACGGCACCCACCCTGCTCCCGCTGTCACCGCTCCCGCTGCTGAGCGCACTCTTTGGTACAGGCAAGACCAACTTCTTCTTCATGCCATTCATGCCTCTCTGACTCCTGCTGTTGCCCCTTATGTCTCGGCTGCTGCCACCTCTCATGAAGCCTGGACGACCTTGGGGCGCATGTTTGCTAGCCAATCTCGACAGCGCGTCATTCATCTCAAGCAAAAGCTCGGCCGCGAAACTCTTGGCTCTCGTCCAATGGCTGTCTATCTCCAGACCATGTGTACCACGGCTGCCGAGCTTGCTCTTATCAATGCTCCGGTGTCCAACGAGGATCTCATTCTTTATGTTCTTCGTGGTCTTCCGGAGGCCTATGATCACCTATCAGCTGCTATTCGTGCTCGTGATACTCCCATCCGAATTGAAGACCTTCATGATCGTCTTGTTGATTTTGAGGCTGACCTTGCCGCGGTTCGTTTGGCTCAACCACAGGCTCCTACCACTGCCTTCTCTTCCATTCGTGGCTTTCATGGGCCTTCTGGTCCTCCCTTTCGCGGCTCGGCAGGATCCCGCAACTACTCCCCAGCTCGGCGCAGCTCCAGCCCACGGACTCCCCGTGGTAATTTCCCAGCTCGTTCCTCCTCAGGTCATTTTGGTACCTCTTTTGCTCCCTCTCTTTTGGGTCGTCCCCAGCTTGTGTGCCAATTTTGTGATCGCTCGGGCCATTCTGCGAAAGATTGCTACCGCATCCGCGGTAGGCCTCAAGCTCACCATACCAGTGTTGGTCCTTCTTCCCCGGGTGGCTGGCTCGTGGATTCTGCTGCTACCAACCACATGACTCAAGATCTCGGCAATCTCTCTCTCTATACAGACTATAATGGTCCGGATGAAGTGCTTATTGGCGACGGGTCAGGTCTGCATATTACGCATATTGGCACATCCTCTTTGTCTTCCTCTATGTCTCATTTGACTCTTCGTGATGTGCTCTGTGTCCCGGCCATTAAACGTCGCTTGCTCTCTGTTGCTCAATTATGTAAGACTAATCCTGTCTCGGTGGAATTTTTCTCTGATTTTTTTGTTGTGAAGGATCTAGCCACGGGGGCGCACCTACTACGAGGCCAGAATAAAGGAGATGTCTATGAGTTACCGGCGGCTGCCTCCCCTGTTCGATTAGCTTTGTCTGCTTCTCGCACGTCCTCTGCGGTATGGCATCAGCGCTTGGGTCATCCTCATCTCAAACTTTTGTCCCGTGTTCTTCGCAATCAGTCTCTTCCTGTTACGTCTTTATCATCATCCTCTTCGTGTGTTTCTTGTTCCCTTCATAAGAGTCACAAACTACCTTTCTCTGTTTCGAGTTTGTCTAGTTCCAGACCTTTTGATTTGTTATATATGGACGTATGGGGCCCATCTCCTGTTCTCTCGCATGATCATTTTTCATACTATTTGATTATTGTGGATCACTTTACCCGATATACATGGCTTTATCCGCTTGCTCGCAAATCTGATGTTCACCATGTTTTCACTACCTACAAAGCTATGATTGAAAACTTTTTCCACACTACTATTCGACGTGTTTATAGTGATGGGGGTGGCGAATTTCAGAAGTTATGCTCCTTTTTCCAAACTTCTGGCATCACTCATTTATTAACACCGCCTCATACTCCCGAACATAATGGTCTTGCCGAACGAAAACATCGTCACATCGTTGAAACAGGTCTTGCCCTTCTCCACACTGCCTCTCTTCCTCTCCGTTTTTGGTCCCATGCATTTCTCACTGCCACCTATCTTATCAATCGACTTCCTTCTTCATCTCTCCGTGGCGCTACTCCATATTTTTCACTTTTTAATGAGTCTCCCAATTATAGCAAGCTCCGTGTTTTTGGTTGTGCATGTTATCCATGGCTACGTCCGTATTCTCCACACAAATTAGCACCTCGCTCACGTCAATGCGTGTTCCTTGGTTATTCCCTTACTCAAAGTGCCTATTATTGTTATGATAGTGTTACCCAACGTATGTTCACGTCTCGCCATGTTATGTTTGAGGAATCACTTTTTCCAAGCATTCCCTCCCCTTCTGATCCGCCATATGACCCTCCTCTTTGGCTTGCCCTTACTAGTCCTCCTGTCACCATTATTTCCTTGCCCGTACCATCCACAAATGTGCCACCTGCTGCTGAGTCATTGTCGACCACCACTCATGGACATCTTCCCATTCCACCTCAGGCTGCGTCTCCCCAGGCTACCTCCTCCCAACATGGCCAGCACCCACCGCCACCACCCGCCAAGTCCACTCACCGTCCAGTTACCCGTAGCCAGCACGGAATTTTTCGGCCCAAACAGTTGTTTCTTTCGCAGGTTGATACTATTGATATTGAGCCGACAGCTCTCAAGCATGCTCTTGCTGATCCCCGATGGTGTGCTGCCATGACGGAGGAATTTCGTGCTCTTTTATCCAACAATACGTGGACTTTGGTACCTCGTCCGATGGGCACGAATATAGTGGGTTCTCGGTGGGTTTTTCGGATCAAACGCAACCCGGATGGTTCTGTGGATCGCTTCAAGGCCCGCCTTGTGGCCAAAGGCTTTACTCAACGCCCGGGGGTTGACTTTCACGAGACCTATAGTCCAGTGTTGAAACCGGGTCACCATTCGCACCGTGTTCACCATTGCGCTATCACATCAGTGGCCTATTATGCAATTTGACGTCAACAATGCTTTTCTACAGGGCTCACTTCAGGAAACAGTTTACATGTCTCAGCCACCCGGCTTCACCGATCCTGCTCATCCTGATCATGTTTGTCGTCTATCTCGCGCTATATATGGCCTCCGCCAGGCCCCCCGTTCCTGGTACATGGCGTTATCTGCCTTTCTCTCCCAAGAAGGCTTCATCAAATCCAAGTCCGATGCATCCTTGTTCATATATCATCATGGGGCCACTACACTCTACTTTCTTGTTTACGTCGACGATCTCCTATTAACGGGCAATGATAGTACTGCCCTTTCTCAGTTCCAAGCAAGGCTTGCATCCAAGTTCTCTCTCAAAAGCCTCGGTGCTGTGCATTACTTTTTGGGAATAGAGGTGTTGCCCACTACATCTGGATATTTACTCTCCCAACGGAAGTATATACGAGATTTGCTCCATCGTTTTGGTATGACCGATGCACAATCAGCTCCTACTCCTCTATCCTCCACGGCCAAGCTTGCTCTTGTTGATGGTTCTCCTCCTGCCGACGCTACACTGTACAAACAGGCTCTTGGGTCGCTCCAATATCTGCTATGTACTCGTCCGGACATTGCCTACGCCGTCAACAAATTGTCCCAATTTATGCATGCCCCCACGGCTCGCTTAAATAATTTTGTATTTAATTACCATACTTAGTGGTTCGTTCATTCCTACATTGTAGGCTACGTGCATTCATGGGAGAGGACTTTCTGTTGTAAATTGGGTATTTAAATCCCATCACCACATCTAATGAGAATCACGAATCCTACTCCTCACAGTCACCACCGACCTAGGGATTCCTTGCGGCGGCTGGGGCCTCGTCGACGCCACCATCGCCCCATTCTCGATTTAACTTTGTGGTCGGGTATTGATTTAGGTGTCGCACTGATACCGGGGGCCGAAATAGCCGTTTTCCTTTCCAACCTCGACCTGCAAAACTGTACCCGATGACGATTTTCTTTCCCCTCTGATGATGACCTACTGTTGTTATCAGTGCGACGCTAGAATAGGAGAGACCCAGGGCCATAATCGCTGATTTTGGGTCAGAATCGCGATCGAGTACTGATGGGAGGACCAACAGCAGTCAGCTGCTTCGGCCTTCCCTCTCCTTCCTCACCGGCGACGGGC
This sequence comes from Linum trigynum, assembly GCA_964030455.1. NCBI lineage: Eukaryota > Viridiplantae > Streptophyta > Magnoliopsida > Malpighiales > Linaceae > Linum > Linum trigynum. The sequence continues at coordinate 8,438,192 of OZ034820.1, read as the reverse complement.
GGAGCAGCAACAACCAGCCGCTCAAGCCTTCTCTCTCCTTCCTCAACAACGACAGGGCAGAGCAGCAGAGATAGTTTCGCCAGCGACGGGATAGATGGAGAAGAGAACGCCCCCTGAGAGGGACTATCGCTGGCGACCAACGGGATTGGCCATTATGGGTTAGGGATTTATCGCTGGCGACCGACAGGATTTAGGGCGACGGACTGGCAGTGGATTTTGGGAATTGGGGGTGACCGTTATAGGATTAAGGGTAGAATTGTCTATTTCGTTAATTTAGCACGTAAATTTTAAAAAGTTAGGGCGTTAAATAGGAATCCATCCTTCTTTTTTTTCCCCCTTTCTCCCTTTTCAGATTTAGTTTATTATTCGCAAAATTGATTAAGCGGTGGATGGTTTCAAAAACAAGTTGGTCTCAATAACTCGAGTTATTGGGAGAGGCCATAAATGAATATTAACCACTTTCTCACATGCACCCTCAAACAAAAGCCAATTCATGGCTTAAATTTTGCATAGGTCCTCCATACTATGTGCTTATAAGATAAAATTTAATATTGAGGGTTAGTGAGGACTTGAACACCTTACCTCAATAATGAATCGTTCTGATACCATGTCATAAACCAACTGGTCCTAATAACTCGTGTTGTTGGGAGATGTTAATGCATGGATTAACAAAGAGGTTAGAACAACTATCAAACACCACACACCGACTCTGAACTCGCTCGTCGTCATGCACTTCCACGATAGCGTCTGTCTGGAAAAGGAGAAGAATCTTATAGTCGGAGTCTCTCTGCACCCGAGCCACCAATTTAGGCTACATCGACTATCTTCGAGAACTCGATCATTATCTGGAAGACGATTACGACAACTAATGGTACAAGCCAATGTGCATGCTACTTGCTTTGTGCTTCCCATTCGCTATCTCTCTGCGTTACGAGACACAGAATTGAAGAATTCTTGTCTCGTAACTTCCTTGCAAGAAAACTAACAAACTACGATAAAACGCGATAAATTGTGATAAACGAAAGACAATAAACTAGATTTGACTTCCAATCTTCTTCATACCATTAAACGAAAGACAAAGTACATATTTATAGACATAGAAGCCTCTACCTTCTCTATTTAGAACATTACTCCTATTCCTACAAGGAAACCACTAAGAATAACCAAATCCTACTTAAACAAGGGACACAATTATAAATACTAAATAATAATAAACTACTACTAATACTAAAACAATAAAGATGCACAAGTTTAGATCGAGGCCCAATAGTTACGATGGCTTGATTATCGAAACATTCTGTTTGGGAATTGTAGCCTTGATACAAGATGGGGAAGATTATTTGTAATTATTAAGTGCGAAAATGACATTTAACATCTACACGAATCTGGATCAACTCGGGTTGACACAATTTTAATGAAATCATAACAAAATTTTGAAGGACAAGTTTAGAAAGGTGAATATAGCAAGTGACAAGTTCGACATTAAAATAATAGAAAGACGAACTTGAGAAAATACAATAATAAGGAGTGATTTTTACTATTAATCCAAGTTCAATAGATGAAGATAATAAAAAAATATATCAAATCACCACCACATTATCATCTGTTAAAACCTCCACCAAAATCTTCAACGCTTCCAAATGGTTATATCGACACACAAATTGAGCACTCATTTTTTTTATGGTCTTCAGTTGCTATGAATGTCCGAGAAACAATGAGTACAAGTAAGCACAAATTAAATAGAAGACATTGTGTATGTATCTCATGGCTAAAAAAAGGTGCAAAAATTGGAACAAATTAGAGTATCAAGTCATTTTCTGATAAAAGGCTCGAACAAGTAATGTACATTAATAATTCAGGTTTTAAATGTGAAAAATAGATGTAACATTGAAACAACTTACGACTTTGGTTTAATCCAAAAAAACTTACGACTTTGACGTTAGTATTATTCTCGCTAAGTTTCGGAATTATCAAAGTTTCACTAAGCTTCTCTTTCTTGTTTACTCGTAATTGGCAACATCATATTATATCATATTTTGTCTAAATTTGTGGAGCAGCTTTTCAATCATTCTATAAAAATTTTGTTTGCCCAGTAATCATATCAAGATTGTACCGCCAATGCATAGGCATATAATCCAGGCATCGTTTGGATGTAGGAATGTCAACAAAACTCGAACTCATGGGTATCCTATTCGACTCAAAACCTGATCAACGTAGGTAAAATTTGTGTTGATAGGCTTTGGGCCTTGTTCGAGTTTAAACTCGTTACATTGTTCATCGAGTTTGGTTAGGTTTGGGTTTAGAGATATCCGACGCATGGGTACCCGCCGCACTTACTCCGTCGCCCTACTTTCCCCAAACCCTACCCTAATTCTAGTTTCCCAAAAGGAGTGATAATTTAATACTTGAAGTTGAACACACCATATTTGTTGGTTGGTGCTCTCTCACAAACAAAATGGAAATGAACGAAAAACAAAGAATTGTGTGTTGAATTTTCTAGAAGTTGAACACACCATACTTGAATTTTCTAGATTGGCGTTGAATTTGTATGTATAAATTGTGATTTGTTTGAATTTTCAACCCATGGGTACTCATGAACCCGCCGATACCCAGCGTAAATTTTTTTTACGGATAAACCCATGAGTTTGGGTTTGGCAAAACTCGACCAATTGTCATCCCTATTTGGATGATGAATTAGTACGGGTTAATTTGGTACAATTGCTTCATTTTGAAACAATTTGTCCAAATTGATCCGTTTGAGAGTATAAAATTTTGACGAAGCAATTTTGTCAGAAAAATTTCAAATTGACTTGTTTTAAGACAATTACAAATGTCTAGAATAGGGACAAACTATTTAAATTAACTCGTTTTATAAAATAAGATAATTGATTAAATTATCCCATTTTTTAGTTGATGAAGCTCCATCTCATATAGACTAACAATTTAATGATCTCATTGTAAAAAGTGTTACAAAGAAAACGATAAAAAAGAGGAGCAGCAAAACTGCAAAAGTATACAAAATAAAATAGGGAGGAAGAGAGAATGGTGAGTTGGACTTGGCGGGGGCATCTTTTTCAACAACAAACTATAAATACCCCATAACTACAAAAATTATTTCTCCACAAATCTCAAATAGGAAAAAAGAAGAGAGAGAGAGAGAAATCCATCGGCGATCCATTCGCATAGCGTAGCCGTGTGTCTGTCTGCCTGCCTGTCAGTGGCGCCTCCGTCTGCGGTCAATCTCGCGAGAAACCAGAGAGAGCCAAAGCCAACAACGAATCCCTCCATTTCTGCCCTCTTCTCCTCAATTTCGTTTTTCTGCCCTTTTTCCCCTCTTTCTTTCATGTGAATCAACCCCAAATTAGCTGAACCCACTTGCTCTGTTCCCCCAATTCCAGCGTCAATCCTCCAAAAGTTTTCGACTTGGGTGAAAAATTAATCGCTTCACGACCTATCTCTCGCCCCCATTTTGTTTGATTGATAGCCTTTGTCTGTCTGTCTGTCGAGAATGGAGAAGAAAAAGTACCCTATTGGCCGTGAGCATTATGAGTTGTACGAGGAGATCGGCCAGGGTGTGAGCGCCACCGTTCGCAGGGCTAAGTGCATCCCCTTCGGCGAGATCGTCGCCATCAAGATCCTCGATTTCGAGCGGGACAACGTCGATTTGGTGGGTCCAGTTCTTGTCCCCTTCTCTGTTTGTGTTATGATGATTTCGTGCGTGCAGCTTCCTTCAATTGATTTTGAGCTGCTTTCCTTTCCATTTTAATCTGCCCTGGGATTCGCTTTGAGTTATATGTTTCGCATTTTAGCTTGCCTCATAAAAGTGAAGGATTGGAAAAGAATCAAAGAAATGCAGGTTGCGGGACCTACATGAGTCCAATGGATGGAATTTTGTTGGAAAGAAAAGAGAAGCAACTTTCACTCCAATGTGATAGTGATGTTATACTGTTTTTTGTTGTTGTTGTTGTTGCTAATTTGTTCCTTTTCCTGTAATCTTATTGCAGGTGAATATTTCTAGGGAGGTACAAACAATGATCCTCGTGGACCATAATAATGTCCTGAAATCGCACTGCTCCTTTGTTAGCGACCACAATCTATGGGTGGTGATGCCGTACATGGCAGGAGGTTCTTGTCTCCACATATTGAAGGCAGCTTTTCCCGATGGGTTTGAGGAAGTAGTCATAGCCACCATACTCCGGGAGGTCTTGAAGGGTCTGGAGTATCTTCATCATCATGGCCACATTCATCGAGATGTTAAAGTTAGTTAGTTGCACCTTTCCTCTTTACTGCTTTTAATTCTGGTCCTTGTTGGTGTCCTTCTGACCACGTAATGGAGTTTGAAATGACTCTTTTAGGTGCATCCCGATGCACTGATCTGTAGGTCGAGTTTTTAAACAATAGCATGGCCTGGAGAGGAGAGGAGAGGAGCCATTTCTACCTTTCCTTGAGATTTTCATTTTGATCTCTAACTATTTCTGTCTAGTTTGCATTGGCGTGTTAAGCCAAGAACTTTAATATGGACGCCAGGTTGTTTGATGAAGTTGGTTATCTGATGATGACAATCCATATTCTTCTGTTAGGCTGGCAACGTTCTCATTGATGGACGAGGTGCAGTAAAGCTGGGAGATTTTGGTGTTTCTGCTTCCCTTTTCGACTCGGGTGATAGGAAACGTATGAGAAATACATTTGTTGGGACTCCGTGCTGGTATGTTTCAAGAACTTTAACTTGTTTTTTTCTGCAGAGGAGCATCTTTTCTATGGAATTTGATATTTCAAAGTTACACCGGAAGACCAAGTCATTGCCAATAGTCAAATGTTGTAGGGTCAAAATTTGTTCTTCTGAATTCCAAAATTTAATCGATGCCATATTGTCATCTTTCAGGATGGCACCTGAAGTTATGGAACAACTACATGGATATGACTTCAAGTTAGTATTATATTCATCTTTCAATTTAAAGTGTCTCCATTAATAACCTTGTACAGAGATGAAGATTTATATGACAATTTCCCACAGGGCTGATATTTGGTCTTTTGGGATAACTGGTTTAGAGCTTGCCCATGGGCATGCTCCTTTCTCCAAATATCCTCCAATGAAGGTTAATTCTTGACTGTGTGCTTCTATTGCTCTGTTGTTTGAAAGGATTAAGAGCTTGTCTGGTCTAAAATGCAACTCTTTCTTATGGTAAGGTGTTGCTCATGACTCTCCAAAATGCTCCCCCAGGTCTCGACTATGAAAGAGATAAGAAGTTTTCTAAAGTATGTTCATTGTACCAAGTTACTTAAGGAATAATTTCACCTTTACCTATGTTCCATCCATCATGCGCCTGCATTTTCCCTTTGTTTTCTTTTCAGTCCTTCAAGCAGATGATCGCCAGTTGCTTGGTGAAAGATCCCTCGAAACGGCCTTCGGCAAAGAAATTATTAAAGCATTCATTTTTCAAGCAAGCCAGGTCCAGTGACTATCTATCACGGACACTTCTTGAGGGATTGCCTGTTCTTGGTGATCGTATTATGGCATTGAAGGTTAGTGACCAGTATGTGATCATAATTATTTTGGTAATTAAATAAATTATGTTCGATCTCATTGACAAACATTTCATCCTTGGAGATATAGAGGAAGGAAGAGGATATGCTCGCACAAAAGAAAATGCCTGATGGGGAGATGGAGGAAATATCGCAGGTTAAGATTTCTTTTTCCAATTTGGAAAATGGTTGTGGTATTTTCTTCTAATGTTTTTTCTTTTGATGTCAGATGGTTTCTTAATGGAAATCTTTTGTTTGTTAATGCAACTTCTTTTTGCATGTTATTTTGAGTGCTTACAGAATGAATACAAACGAGGAATTAGTGGTTGGAATTTCAACCTTGAAGACGTGAAAGCTCAGGCTTCTTTGGTATGGTGACTTGTCTACTCAGTTAAGTCCCCAATTTTCATCTAGGTTTTCCCCAATTTCCTTATGATATAATACTTTCTACTGTCAGATCCCAGACGACGACATAGTTGCTGATAATTGTCGAAGTGGAAGCTCAAGTTCTTTGTCAGCACTTGATGGGCATGATAAACAATATGAATCGCAGGCCACGTCTGTCAGACAGATTGTAGAATCGGTACTAGTTACGGTATTATGTTTCAATTGTCTTATAATGTAGGATATATCAATTTGATGACATTGTTTCTAATTCTCCTGATTGGACAGGATGAAATTGACTTGGTACGACTTCGCCCTGTTCCTCTTCAAACAGTAAACTCATCTGTTAACATTACAAAGTATTATCACCAACCTATGTTCAATTAGTTCACCAACATTCCTTATACATCAGTCGTCCTTAGAGTTTACTCTATTGGTGTGAAGTGTTTCTGATGCAAGTTATGATTGATTTCCAGAATCAGTGGTGAGAAATCTGATGATGAGTACAGCCTTCCAAGTCCATCTGGTTCAGTTTCGCAGCTCTGTTCTCCTCGTTTTGTTGACAACAATGCTACGGAAAGGCCCACTTTTGAGATAAATACAAAAATTCCCGAGAGCATGCATATTTATTCCCAAAACAAATTGATAGGTCCCGGTAGCCTTAGCTTCAATTTCTGTGATCCTGTTGTTCCGCAAAGCAAAGGGGACAGGTTGGAAAATCTTTAACTCAAAAGTTGTTGGAAATTCGAATTCGAAGCTTTATATGCACGTAGGTTGCTAGCAGCGAGTGAAGTCTCTGCTGATACCCTCTCTTTTTTACTTTAACTTTTGTGTCCAAAAGTGATAAATTGGTCGGCCAACTCCCAAGAATTCCATCATGCAATGGCTCAACAGTGGCGTTCGATGGTGAAGTCAAATTACCAGGTAGGTTTTCAAGTTCTTTTGGTTGCTAGATTTTGCTATATTATATGCACTGACTCATCATCTCCATGTAATCTCCTCTCTAGGGAAGTGAAAATTTTGTCTTGACTACTCTTTCCACTTCACGATGCAGGCACTAGTGAAGAATCAGACGAGAAAACGAAGCCACCAGTTGTTCAACAAAAAGGACGTTTCAAAGTTACGTCAGAGAATGTAGATATAGAAAAGGTGGGTACTTAGGTTTTTGTTTTATCCTGTCACTTCAATCCGAATGGTGTGTAACTCTTCTTCATTACAGGCAGCACCATCCCCGTTGCTGCAGAAAAGCCACAGCATGCAGGTTCGTCATTTTACAGATAAAGTATCTGCATGAATAACTTCATTTCAGCTTGTATTTTCTTTATCTGGAATGCAATAACTTCTCAGCTTGTGAGATTGGTAGAGTTAAAACAAGGGTTTATGCAGTTGTCTTCCACGCTCCTCCTTCCCTTCCCATTCCTTAGCTACTCTAGTGTCACATGTCTTTCACTTTCACTTTCAATTTCTTTCTTTGATTTAAAATTTCGGATTTTTCTGGAAGAGCCTTTTTGTGATTCTAAGGTTGCTCCACTGTGACCTACAGATAAGGGGTTCAGCTGGTGAAACTAGCCTTTCTGTGAAAACAAGCGCAAGGCTGTGCATACCTACCTATCTTCCCCATAACCTTGCGAATACACCCAGGAGGCCACCACTTTGTGAATTTTAGACTATATAAGACATACAACATGTCTCATCTTTCCCATTAACTCACTAGATGGAGTGTTTAAAGGATTGACTATAACCAGTTCAAAGTCTTGAGTGAGCCAAAATCTACTTTGGTCCCTTTTCTTCTAGCGAAAGGGGATTCCAGAGGGGGATAGATTAATGATGAATAGTTCAAACTAGTTATGAGAGGAAGGATGGATGTGAGAACTTTAGGAAAAGATATGACTGCTAGAGTTTACATTCTGTTCTTGAGGAGAATTGTTCAGAGGTTTGAATTTCCTAGCTATATTTTTGCCTTAGCCCAAAGTGTTATTTATTTACGTAGGTGATCACTCCAGTTCCTGGGGTTCCTCTATCGCCAACGCCAGAAGGCACATCCTCAAGTCTGTCGGTTTACTCTGTATTTCCACTCTTACAGTCCGTTTTACAGGCGAACATCGCTCAAAGAGTACGTATCATATCATATCATATCAAGTGTTGTTTCCAGCTCTTTCCATTTGCAAACCTAGTTCTTCTTCATGACCTGTTTCCCCCCTGCAACAGGACACCATCCTTGGTATAATGAAGCAGTTGTCCAACTGTGAAACTACAGGTTCGAGCATCCTTCTTCTTTGTGTCCCATAGCCAGTTTCAAAACAGAACTTTTGAATTAAAGTCAGGTGAACTTACCTTGCTCGTTTCGATTGGTCGTTAGCCCTTCGTGGCCCTGAGGGAGGATCGGCACTACAACTTGCTTCCATGGAGAAATCTTTGGTAATGCAATGCCATATGCCTTAGTGATTGTCATTCTTATACATATATATAATTCCTGCAGTTCAAGAACTAACCTTTCTCTATTTGTTTTTGTTCTTTTGGCAATCCACTTCCAGATGGAAACAATGCATGAAAGGGAGAAAGAATTGGTTCTTGAAGTAACAGACCTAAGATGGAGGTACTGATCAACAAGTTCGAGTCTTTGCCTTACTCACTGCATTCATTAACTCTGAAAAAGAAACCATCAAACTCGCTGCAGGACTTACCATTTTTTGTGTGTTGTTGGAAATGCAGGCTGACATGTGCCCAGGAAGAACTCCAGAAGTACAAAACAGAAAATGCCCAGGTAATTATTCTTTACTGGGTTTGATATTATCTTAGAGCTCAATCCACCCCTTTGGGTTTACTTGGCGCAGTCATGGACCATCTTAAAAGCTTACTCTGACTTTTTTTCTGCAGATCTTAAGTAGCTGCAAAGTGGAAGTAGAACAAGTGCCACAACTACGGCATCTTGTCAATGGAATCAAAGAAGAAGTTAGTATTAGTCATCAGGGAACGGATAACGCTAGCTCTAACGCAGCTCTGGCCGCCGCGGCAGCAAGAAAGCCTAATATATTGAGTAGAGTTGTGAGTATGAAGTAGAAGGGATTTTGACATTTTGTTGTGCATACCCGAATTTTATTTCTTTGGGTAGATGTTATGAAGACAATAGTTGGAAGACGATTGGTATTTATCGGGTTCAAAGAGCCCAATCTTTCTTTTTTGTTTCTCCTTTTGGAAGGTGTAAATATAAATTTGACAGAAATGAGAGATGGGTTTAGTTACTTGTTTGCGCCTTATTTTTGTACTACTGCCTTTTCATTTAGGTTGTAATTATCATCACAATTTATGAAATTTTAATTATACTTAATGGCCTCTGCTGTTACACTAATTGGTGCTAACACGAATAGGCGTTGTATTCCTTCCTTCCCATTGCCAGACTGGTTTCGATCTAATAACAAAAATGATGATATGAAGCAAGCAACCAGGACATTAAATTACATCTCATACTGGGGAAATGGGTTGGAGATAAAGAAAACAGGTGACTTCTTGTCGATGAAATGAAGCGACAAAAAGAACCAGCAATCTAAGGTAAGACAAGTCAGACACTCAATGCAGCTCTTAGCCGTTTCAGTCTTTCCACGTTGAATTACAGCAAGAATGTCAGTCAATGGTGGTCTGAAGTATAGACGACAACAGAGGCTTGGAGATGGCGGTCCACCTTGAAGTGGGCATGGAAAAACATCTGCGACTGTTTGTTTGCAAATTTTCGAGTTAGCTCAAGCAGAAGAATAAACCGCAGGCAACACACAGAAGAAGAAAATGCATATAACAAAACCCAAGTATAGAGGGAACTAGATGAAATTGTCATTACCTCTCTAAAGGAATGTGAAACCAAGAAATCCCTCAATGGCTGGTCCTCTGATTCGAACAAGGTAGAGACCAATTCTTTGAGAATTCATTCATAAAACCAACTGGATCCATCATGAATCTATCTGACTCTGTCTGGGATTCCTTTCTCTTCGCTACAATGAGAATACATAGTAGTATGATTGGGACTGCCGGACTGGTAAAAAACTGTAGGATGAGAATTTGGGAATCAGGCTGAATGGGTTGGGTTTGACATCCAGGTAGCCCACTTCCATTTTTGGGCTCTTCCACTATTTGGGCTTTTGTTTCAATTGCTTGTTCCACCCTACTTAAAGGAAGAGGAACAATGGCCTCTCCCAAGTACGAAGTTCAATCCAGAGTCTGCAAGTGGCTCTATCCCCCCCATTTAACACTCTCAAATACAGCAATGGCGATCCGACATTGCCTCACTCATTTCCCTCCATCCAAAATGTTACTCCCATTCTTCTCCACAAACCCAATCTCCATCTCTCTACCTTATAAATAACCAAACATTCATCGCTTTCTCCATCACCATCAATCCATCCTTGCATTTGGAAGAAAAAAATGGCTACTTCCCTACGTCTAATTCTCTTTTCCTTCCTCTTCTTCGCGGCCGCCACATCTTGTTCGGCATTCAATGTGACTCAGGTGTTGGGCCCGTTGAAGCAGTTCAGCACCTTCTCCAACTACCTGGCTCAGGTCGGCGTCGTGGGGATGATGACCAACCTCAAAAACGTGACCATCCTCGCCGTCGACAATGCCAACATGGGCGCCATATCTGGCAAATCGCGAGAGGAAATCAAACGGGTGATGACGATGCACGTCATCCCCGAGTACTATGACTTGGACCGTCTCCGGAGCGCGCAAAACGGCACCGCATTGATCCGCACCATCTACGTGCTGACGGGGCTGGCCAGGGGCAAAGATGGAATGTTGCTGGTTACCAAGAGAGGGAAGGGCGGTCGCCTCTCCTTCGCCAGCGCGATTCTTCCCCGGTCCAAGCACACGGTCAACCTCCTCCGATCCGTCGTCGTTCCCTCGCGGAACGTGTCGATTTTCCACGTCAGCGGCGTCATTGTCACGCCTCCGCCTGTCGTCAGCGTCGCCAGCGAGGGAGCCGGCTCCGACGCCGCAGGGAGGGTCGCGGTGTCGAGCAAGTGGATGGTGCGGCGGGAGTTCCCCAAGAAGCCGGCGGTGAACGGCGGGATCAAGACGGGGGATTTGAATCAGGTGTTCATGCCGAAGAATTTGAAAGAAGACGGCGACGGCGGCGAGGAGGAGGAGGAACTCAAAACGTCGGAGAAGGCGGAATCGGACGCACCGGCCAAGGCTCCGTCCAAATCCCCGTCCAAGGGCGCCTCGCCGAAGAAATCACCGGCGAAGGCTCCGTCCCCGTCGAAATCGTCGAACTCCACCTCCGGGGGAAAGAAGGGGAAGTCACCGGCGACCTCCCCGTCGTCGTCATCGGACTCTCCTGCTCCAGCTCCGTCCAAGAAGAAGAGCGACAGCCCGTCTCCGGCGCCGTCAAAGTCGCCGGCAAAGTCTCCCAAGGGGGCAAAATCGTCGGAAGCATCGCCTTCAGACTCGTCCGGCGATTCCCCGGCGCCTTCCAAGTCGGGTAAAGGCGGCTCGTCGTCCGACTCTCCTGCCGGCGGAGCCTCTCCGTCGTCGTCCGACGACTCTCAATCAAACTCGTCCCCTCCGGCACCGGCGGCGGGTTCGGATTCTCCGTCTGCGGATAGCCCATCCGACGCTGCCGATGCGCCGGCAGCAGCACCTACCGGTGGTGCCGCTCAGATGAGCCTTAACAATGCCGGGATGGTGATGACGGTGATGGCTTTGTGGGCCCTGGCCGCGTAACAAGTACGACGTCGTGCTGACTATTTATTTATTTATTTAGGATAAAAAGAGATTTAGAGGGAAAAACTAGAAAAGAGGTTTTAAAAAATAACAAAAGCTAGGACTTCATATTTATATGTATTTGGGGGCTCGCCGGATTAACGGTGAGGGTGCACCACCTGCGGCGGTGGGTGGGCATCGAATTTTCGTCGCAAAAGATGGTTTTGTTAGTGTTTAAATAAACGATTGGTTTTTATATGTTTTTGTTTCCTAATACTGTTGTTAAGTAAACAGTTGGAGGGATGCAAAAAAAAAAAAAAAAAAATACAATAACACTTTCCTCCCTTCATTTTTGCTGCATAATTACTTGTATCTTCTCCCTAATTTTCCCCAAGTTAAACATTTGCGAGGGAATGGAATATACATACAGTTTTTGTTGTATCTTTATTTTAGTTTTGTTTTTTTTACTATTCATGAATGTTCGAGATCATGACTACACCAAGCATTCATTCTTCATAAATATTTTTCACATATGAATTCAAAGCTCTCAAGCTTATAAGTAGAGGACCTCTCTCGGTGGTTGTTTGAGATACATTTGAATCTAGGTAGTTTTTGTGGTCCTATTTTAGCAAGATGAAAGCATTAAAAAATTTTAAATTTTCATTCAAGTCTTTTTTTTACAAAAGATAACCATATATTGATAGAGAAAAAAGATGATTACATCCTGAGCCGCAACCAGACAATAAAATCAAACGAACGACACGCTATCGGGTACAAAGAGAGGGCCTTTCGAGTCACCGCATGGGCTACCCTATTATTTTCCCGACATAAGAATCGAACACTAAACCCCACATGCTCCGCCAAATATCTCAAGACCTCATGGAAAATGGCACCTGCCTGGCTATACTGTTCCTGAGCCTAGTTGAGTCTATCAATAACCACCTTTGCGTCTCCTTCGAATCTCACCACAGACAATCCCCGTTGTAAGCACCACAAGATTGCATCCCAGAGAACCAGCAGCTCCACGACCATAGGATCATCTATCCCAGGGAAGGCAACACATGTTGCTAAAATAATCTCTCCTCCCTGATCCAAGATTACCATCCCTCCCGCCGAGTGAGACCCTCGTCTCACCGCTCCATCTCACCTACATACGATAGAATCAGGGCTGGCAGGCAATACACCGGCAGTCACAATACCAGCGGAATCCACCACCCTATCCGTAAGCAGATTAAGCCATTCATGAAACTGCTGAAGATACTGCCTCATCAGGACTAGAATGGTGAACTATTTGCCTTCATAGACAACCCAGTTGCGAGACTTCCAAATCCGCCAGAGCACCGCTAATAAGGCCATAACTTGATGCGGATCCTGAATGACGACCATCAATTTTTTGAGAAAAATGGGGAAAGTATGCCGCGGAAGGCCTTGGCCAAGGTGTTCCAACTCAGAATGGTCCCACACTACTCTAGCCACCGGACACTCTACAAAGACATGTTCCATAGTTTCAACCGTAGACCAACACATCGGACACCTAGGATGGGACCTTCCTCTCAATAAGGGCTTCCGTGGTTGGTAGGAAACGATGTAAGATTTGCCATAAAATATCTTCAGCTTAGGTGGAATCGAGGAATCACAGATACGTACCCAGCTTTGACGATCCATCCAACTGATCGTAGGACTCCACCTCCCACGTTTCTTATCAACCAAGACCGCAAGATGATAAGCCGATTTAACGGTGAAAACTCCATCCCTAGTCACGTGCCAGATTTGCTTGTCCTCCACCTCCCGACGAGACAAAGGAATTGCTTCTATAGCTCGACAAGAGTCTGGGTGGAACCACTGGGAAAGTTTCTCACCCGCCCAACGTCTCTCGCTTTGACACATCAAATCTGCCACCTTGAGGTCCCCCTCTTCCGGAAGAACCCTAGGATTAAAAGATGGAGGGTCGGGACCCTGCTACCATTGAGGGCTGACACCTGCATGCCATTCCCAACCTGCCAGCGAAGGCCACGAACTAAAAGCTCACATCCGTACAAGATGCTTTGCCAACCCCAAGATGGACGAGAACTCGCAGTAGCAGTGAGGAACTTGCCAGTAGTAAAATATTTCTCCTTATACACCTGAGCAAGAAGAGACTGGGGTTCATTAAGTATCCACCAACCAATCTTAGCCAATAGCGCCTAGTTGAAATGTTCAAATCAGCGGAACCCCATTCCTCCCTCATGCTTACTTCTACACATTTTCCTCCAAGACATCCATCTAATTCGGGAATGCCCATCTTCCACTCCCCACCAAAAATGAGCCACAAGTCTGTCCAAAATTCGGCAAAGGGAAAGAGGGAGTTTAAAACAGGACATTACGTGCAATGGTAATGCCGAGGCAATTGATTTGATTAAGGTTCCTTAGCTGCTAATGACAAAGTCTTTTGGGCCCCCCCTTGAAGTCTTTCCATCAAACGTTCCTCGACAAAGCGGAATGTAGCCATTTTTTATTGAGATATGAGGGCGGGTAACCCTAGGTACTTAGCCATTTATTGAGATATGAGGGCGGGGATTGAAATGTAATTTTCATCCAAGTCTCACCATAAAATTGCTAAAAAAAATGTTATTTTTCCACTTGTGCGTGGTTTGACTAGATATGCTTTATGCATAATAGTTAACGAGTTGAAGCTAAATTATAGAAATTTTAATTTTAAGGCAGGTTGTCTATTTTGCAATTTGTGACTCATGATTTCAACCGTGGCTTGGATGGGGACTTTGGAAAATCCATATGACAAGACAGGTGTGGCAAGCGGTGAAATAGTGCATGAAGCATTGGGATAATATTGATGTTTATACCCTCCGAGATAATATTTGTCACTAAATATTTAGAAGAGCATGAAGATCCATCAAGGATACATTAATGGTTAAATCCTCTAGGTTAGCATTGATGCATATATTCTTCAAGATAATTTCCTCCACCTTGTTTGGTAAAAGATGGTGTACACCCCTAAGATAATATTGACGCTTACATCCCACTTGACAATGTACGTCATTCGCATTGAGGGAGGAATAATGAGAAGGAAAATAAGAAGTGCAAGATTAATGACTGTACAACCATGGGATAAATACCCAACATGTTTGGACAAAAAAAGAGGAAACATTATTAGGTAACTCACAAGTAAGTTGATTTTATTACTATGGTTATTCTTACGAAATACAAGAAGTAAGATGTAATTGTTGGGAAAGACATTGGAATGTTATTGATAATGGATCCAAAAGGTGGGCATATTTTGGACCTACACCCAATCGAGAGATCCAACAAACATGGAAAAAGTCATACATCCAATACTACATAATAGAAGAACAAAGCCCAATACAAATTACCTGAAAACCGCTAACAAATCCAAACCTATCTCCCAAAAGAAGAGGGTGTCGTCCAAGAGTTACCCACACCAAACATCCATAAGAAGTAGAGAGACGGACCACAATGGAAACACTAGAGAGGCTTTCTGACAGCAGCAAAGACCATCAAAGAGGAAAGAAAGCCAACTGAAACTTACATAAACAAATTCGAATGGCATAGGCAAACAACCAGACTGGTGTAAGCGTACAAGAAGATCAACTAGGACTCCTATGTTAGTTGATTTTCGCCTTCAATCTCCATTAAGTTGCTACTACAGGAAGATCACAAAAAGATTTCCAAGACTTCTTCGAAACACCTAGTGCAATGATGAGTAAGGAGCAGGAACATAGACATGAAGTAAAAGGTGGATTGAGAAAATCTCAACCTCCTTTGTCTCCAACATAGCATCTCAATGTGCACATCTAAAAGATCAACACATGAGGAAAAAGAGGGAAATACTCACCTTCGGAGAAAGAGGCAAGAGAAAGCTCCAAATATGAAGCGGTAAATAAATACACAAGAAAGTAGGGAAGAAAGTAAAGCATGAGAAAAGGAAAATAAGGGGCTACCATTGATAGATTCGAAGCACCGATTATAGCCCACCATAACTCAGGTTTGGAAACGTTTAATAAAGTGTTTGAAGGGAAGAAAAAGAAGCATCCGAACTTTATCCTAAGAGGTAATTGTTGCTCATTTCGTTTCTACTAGGCACATAAAGGTTGGAGAGGAGTGGCTAACCTTCTATTCACGAATGAGGGAAAATAAAGGATTGAGAAAGTTTTGGGGGGATTGGAGGGATGAAGAACTTTTTTCCTTACTCATGAGTTTTGCTACAATAACAAGGGAGTGATATCGGTGAGAAAATCTACTCTTATTGTGTTTCTTTTCCCTAAAAAATTAAAAATTATTTTCCCTCGTAATTTCACTATCCTTAAATATCCACTCCCTCTAAATTTACCTTCCTCTCCCAAGTTTTTCCCCCTCTTTCATGAACAGAGGGCAAATGTTTTGAACTTTGCAGTATTCAATGAATGTTGCTCTATAAATTGATTAATGTTTAAATGTGTGCATTTGAAGATTATGATGTTTGGTAATGGTGGTTGTAATTTAGAAATGAGAAAGTTATATTTTGAAGAAACAATATATTTACCCTTCCTTTATACAAACTTTATAAAATACGCTTTAAATATTATTCAAACTTTATGCAACTTTATTTCTTTTAAATAAAATTATAACACACACCTATACACAGATAGAAACGTACAAACCGCAAGTTATCGCTAGTCAATACAACCATTTATGCATTAAAAACTAGGGGTGGAAATTGGGGTGAGTGTGGTTACCGGCCCCACATTTTGCGGGTAACCACATCCAAAAATATAGAATTATGCTACCACAACCCGCCCCGCAGTGGGTAGTGGTTAACCACTATCCGCTGCGGGTTGGTTGTGGATACCCACAAAAATTTCACATTAAAAATAATAATAAGGTAATTAAATAATGATGTTGTGTTTCTTCTCACATAAAAACAAAAACATACATAAAAGAAAGTTAATAAGTGTTAAATAAATTATAAATCTCGAATACAATAGGTTAGTTTGTGTAAATTTAAAAGAGATGGATTTGGAAAGAGATTTGAAGATAACGAAGAGGCGAAGTGATATATTACCCGACTAACATCGTTGCATGTCTGGGCTCCTCCGATGACAACAACAGCAAAACACAAAAGTGGCTCGATAAGTAAAGGCGCCCGCTTTTAATGAATAAATTATTCTCTACTCTCGATTATAGTATTGTATTGTTGCCATTTGTTGGTAGCTGGTTGCATGTTGTGTTGTTCGTGAGTTCGTGGAGAAATGGAGATGAGTTTGGGTATCAGACTAACATTTATCGATTATTCTCCTCTTTTAACGAATCGATTAATTTATCTGACTATATCTATGAGCTTGGTTTTGTTATAAAATAAACATATACCACAGAGACAATGCTCATTTAATAAAAGTATCTCACATGAACATTGTGTATTGACTTAGTTTTGTTTTATAGAATAAGTGCATATTTGATTTTGATAGCTACTTTAATTCTTAGTCTTCCAAGTTTCACAAACTAATATAACTGATGTAGGTTACAAAGTATTTTGAAAAAATAAATACAACTAATGTGGTTAATGTGGATTTTGTGGTAAACCGCTGTGGGTAGTGGTTAACCACTAACCACAAAAATCAATATTTTGATACCCACACCCAACCCACTATCCACAAATTGTGGGTATGAGTATCCACAAAGTGTGCGATTTGGTGCGGTTTGCAGGTTATCCAATCGATACTTTTAAAATAATTTATAGTTAGAGTAATATTGATGATTTTTCACTTTTGTCATGTATTCTATTAAAGACGGCTAACCGACATAAATTGACCGAAATAATGGTGTAAACTGGCTTGACAACCTTGCATCAGAACACATATTCCACTGGATATGCCAAAAGACTCGCCGAGTATTGTTATTTAGGCCATCAATTAACCGAAGTTTGGGCAATGATACTATACATACCCTAATCTCTTATGGGTGAATCCCAGTCTCCAATAACATAAACCATAAGATTCATTTAATCGTAAAATGAAAATCAACGATTCTGATTCTTTGAAATTATCAAAGTATAAATAATAGATATGAACACAGGGGTGGAAATCGGTACGATATCGGTATCCCAATATCAAATACTGAATATCGAATTATACCCTAAAACCAATTCCAATCCCTAAATAATTTCGGTATCCCAATCTCAATCCATAAATGTTTCGGTATCCCAATCGATACTTATGCATCCAAACGGAATTAAAGAATAAAAAATTAATTACCTTTGTAATTAATAATTAAACATGTAAATTAGATTTTATTGTTGAATTTAGGGCAAATATACTAAACAAAGAGTCTTGAGTTTGCCTAGAGTTAGGATATGGATAACGAGAATGAATTAGGAGAGATGACATCTCAAACTCTTGTCATTAGTAATATTTAATTTGATGAATTGGAGGTTGAGAGACGACAATAGTGTTTGCTTTTTGGTGTTATGAAAATAACAAGAGATTAGGTGAGAGACGAGAGT
This sequence comes from Linum trigynum, assembly GCA_964030455.1. Taxonomy (NCBI): domain Eukaryota; kingdom Viridiplantae; phylum Streptophyta; class Magnoliopsida; order Malpighiales; family Linaceae; genus Linum; species Linum trigynum. Next base: position 8,420,104 of record OZ034820.1, on the reverse strand, counting down.
AACTAAAACTGAAAAAGTAAAAATTGAGTTGGATGTGGACTTCTAAATAGTGAAAGAGTGAGGAATGATGAAAAGTTGTGTGCTATATTTCATTAATTTTTAATTTTTGGGGTTTCTTGTTATCCGTATATTCCCATCTCAATCCCATAAACCAGTTGGTCCGAATAACCCATGAGCTTGAAATTTGCACAGGCCCACCATACATTGTGCTTTAATCAACTGTTAATATTGGAGGTCGTGGAGATTCGATTCGAACACACGACCACTTGGCCAAACCAGCTCTGATATCATGTCATAAACCAGTTGATCCCAATAACTCGAGTTGTTGAGAGCAAGTTATGCTGGATCTTATATCACTCTCTAACAATCTCGAAAACTATATTGTACTCCAAAATGAATCTCAATTTCTATCCTTAAAAATAAGTCGATATTCGATCATACTCTACGGTATACCGTATATTCTAATAGTAGCACCAAACGACAGGCCATAGCGTACGTACGCTAGCATTTCCTCAAAAGAAAAAATATATATTGTCCAAAAATATTCTCCTGGCAATTCCCAAAAATATTCTGTGAGGGCCACTTGCTAGGCCGCTTGAATATTCAATATTGTGGACACGAGACCGGAGGAAGCTGCGAGTTTCGAATTTCTCTCTGCATATCATAACGAAGAACGAATTCTTGTGGTCATCGATCGTCTTCTGGACGTTGAAATTCATATCACCCAAGCAGCGACACCAATTTCTCCTCCTAAGATCGCCCCGGATAACTGTCCTGTCCCCATCCCTCTCAGATGCTTTGATCAGAAGAACAAGGACGGCGGGGAAGAACCGGAGAAATGTCGTTCGAGGCCGGCGGAGGCAGGGAGAAGAAATTCGTGGAGTTCTGTAAGGGCGTTAATGGCCTCGATAAGGTCATCCTGCGCGAGGTCCGTGGCCATTCTGCTGAGGTAAATCTTTGCTTTCTCCGCCTCCCTTCGTTTACCCGCACCCACAATTATCCTTTTCGCGCGGATCCAGAACAATTTTTGAAGTGATCCTATGAAGCTAGTTTCAGCGATTCCATTGTCCTGTAACGATTCATGATTTGAATGATGATATTGATGGCAGTGCCCGCAATTCGTTATGTGTCGATTTCTTATCGGTGAATCATTTGGATGAATGAATATGCTTGTGTTTATTGTGAGCTCTATGCATTTGTTATCCCCGTCTCAGTTGCGGTGATTTCTTCCCATTTCTCATTATCTTCTGCATCTCTTGTCCGCTCTCTTCCTCGCTGTGGGTCTTTTGACATAATAAATGGATGATTCCTGCTGATAAGCTGCTGGTTACTGTAACATTGGGAAACCACTGATTACTCTGTTGATTGGACATTTACTTTGAGCGCATACATTGGAAGCTTGGAGAGTTGCGATCGAAGAACGTTTGGTTCTGTTTCTCCAATCCTTTCACTCAATTCTGTGAAGTTCAACAGATGAATGCCTGTGTTTTTCCCCTCCCCATCTGTACAGGTTTACTTGAATGGAGGTCAAGTTACATCTTGGAAGAATGAATATGGAGAAGAATTGCTTTTCCTCAGTAGCAAGGTACTCCTTCTGGCTTCCTTTGTACAGTTATGGAAGGTTTTACAACTCTGTTGAACTGACCATAAAAACTGTTAAACTTGATCTGTTGTATAATTTTGACAGCATAGAGGTACTCCTGTCTGTAAGTGACAATTCCTTTAAACAATAGCATTGAATCTGATGGGTCCATTTCTAGTAACACTGCAGCTCCTTGAAACCCATCTTGACTTGCAAACATTTCCAACTCTTAGGCACATAACACAAATCTGGTTCATGTGAGGCTCACTGAAGATAGTCATCTTCCATGAACATCCCTATGAATCCATAGCCCGAACCTTAACAAATGTTTTGAATTTTTTTTCCCCAAAGCATTTATTCTATGCAGTTTGTAAATGTGTGACGCTGCATACTTTTCTAAATCAGTTAATTTCCGTTGCATGCCCTCAAATACTTATTCATGCTGGTTGTCTTGGCTTAATATGGTCACTACTTAAGCCAACAATACCACAATTGTATTTCATCATTCCTGCTTCTTGCACATTATTACCTTTGTTCCTAAATCATGATTTTTTTTAAACTTTGAGCAGGCCGTTTTCAAACCTCCAACAGCAATAAGAGGAGGTATCCCAATTAGCTTTCCTCAAGTAGGTGCTTCTCTTTCCTCCTGAGGGTCTATTTCTCGAGTAACTTGTCTTCCAAATTTACCATGTTCAACACATGCAGTTTGGAATGCATGGTTCCCTTGAACAACATGGATTTGCAAGAAACACGGTGTGGACCATCGATAAAGATCCCCCTCCGTTTCCAACAGTTAGTTCCAATAAGGCCTTCATTGATTTAATGCTTAAACCATCTGAAGACGATCCAAAGAGCTGGCCTCACAGGTACATGCCGTGTTACCTCCTGTTTTTTTTAGTCTTCTGCGATTTTAAGAGAGGCCGTCACATATGTGTTTCTGCCTTGGAGGAAAACCGTTTTTCATTCTAAGTTTTAAATCAGTTTGGGCTATAAAATTTCCTTAACATGCTCCATCTACTTTCAGATTTGAATTTCGGATAAGGATCGCTCTGGGACCTGGAGGAGATCTGATGTTGACATCCCGCATCCGGAATACAAATACTGATGGGAAACCTTTTACATTTACCTTCGCCTATAACAACTATTTCTATCTCACTGATATCAGGTTTTCTCATGACCTTCTTTAATTGTTGCTGTATCTGTGTATGGGACCATGGGTCCTCATTCCGTAGGCTACATTCTATTGCATGGAAAAGTTGTACTACTTTTCCTTTATGCTTAAATCAAACACGCAAAAAAGGAAAGTTCACATCAAATGGTATGCATGTCCATGCATGGTTCTCTAATGTACTATAACTTGTTGACAGAGTGCTTTTCTTAGAGTTCCGTGTGTCTTTGAATGTCAGCCTGGCCTGATGGAGGTCCTCCTATATTTTGTTAGTTCATTGAGTATTCCAACTACAAGTGACGAATCAATAAGTGTGAGTGACATGTCCCCCACTGTAGAATGTAGGTCAGAGTTACTTTAGTAATCTGGAGCGGATCCATACTTATATATAATCGGAAGCTTAATATTCCCAAGTCATATAAGTATATGTGGCTTCCTTGCTATGTTGTCTGTCCATGGTTATGCATGGTGCTATTTAATTGCTCTTTTTGGATAGCAAAGGGTGGCTGCTGCAAACTCTCTAACTATGACTTGGATTTGTGTGCAACTGTGCATCATTAACTTAAATCGTGTGCAAGCTAGTAGTCTTTGTGATACGTGCCTGTAGATTCTATCTTTTTTCATTTCAGATAATAATCAGTTTCATTAAAATGTGAATTTTCACTTTTTTTTTTTCAATTAAAAATAATTGTTTGCTATGTCTATCCTTAATGATCAAGATCACTCGTTGCTTTCATCTAGTGAAGTGCGGATAGAAGGATTAGAGACATTGGATTATCTGGATAACCTTAAGGACAGAGACCGAGTTACTGAACAAGGGGATGCCATAACATTTGAATCAGAAGTCTGTATCATAGTTTCCTGGGAGTACTACTTGTTATGTTTATCATTTCATAGCTCTCGGTGTTAATAGTCCTGTGATGACACGAATATTTTCTGATGTTAAAGGTTGATAAAGTATATCTGAAGACTCCTACTAAGATAGCTATTTTGGATCATGAGAGAAAGAGAACATATGTATTGCGGAAAGATGGACTTCCAGATGCCGGTGAGTGACATCATTAAATTTTGATCTTCTCAAATTTTTAGCTGATTTCTCAAAATTGAGTCGTCACTGCTAACAGTTGGAGAATTTGAACTGGATAATCCATGATCATACTGTGACTGGGTTTTGCAGTTGTTTGGAATCCATGGGACAAAAGAGCAAAGGCGATCGTTGATTTAGGCGACGAGGAGTATAAGCATATGCTGATGGTAGGAGCTGCTTGTGTGGAGAAGCCAATAACATTGAAACCAGGGGAAGAATGGAAAGGCAGACAGGAGCTTTCAGCTGTTCCCTCTAGTTACTGTAGCGGACAACTTGATTCACACAAAGCTCTTCGTTTAGGCTAGGAAAATCCAGCATTCACGAACCCATTTCCTCTACATACAGGTAAAATCCTCGATCTTATTTTGCACTTTTTGCTCGAAGGAACAGAGTAATATTTTACTGCTGAGCCGCCTAAAGTTAAAAAAAATAATGTAAGGACAGATTTGGTTCAGGGGAAGGAACCCAGTTGGAGGAAACTGCCAAGTTGGTACAGAAGGTTGGGTTTTGCCAAGACTTTGTGGAGGCAAAGGTTGAAAGAGTGCAGTTTAGAGTATGTTGCGTACAGACTACAGAGATTGACTACTCGGTTGAGTAGAATTGTAAACAAACCTTACTCTGTCACTTACTTCTCCCAGTAGAAAATGATGAGCGTTGATTCTTATTTACCCCTTTTTTTTTGTTACTTCTGTGAAGGATTGAAGGAAGGAGTAATACATCCTTCACCAAATCATTCCAAATTGTCAGAGACACAAACATCCATTTATTTTTTTTAAATAGATTTCATCTTTCATCGAAGCAAAAGACCAAGTTATGGTATTTACAGAAGGATGGTAGTGAAAACAGCACTGTACCATGCGCGGTTGCATTGACGGCTGCCTGGGTAGTGACCGCAAGGGAGAGGGATTGATTACTGACTATGTGAACTCAGGCTATATCAGCCACGAGAGGCGAAGTGGAGCTGCTAGTCCTGCGATTACGACGAAGAGCGTTCGACGACGACGACCACACGAAGCTTCGCCAGAACGGTCGATGCTGCTTCAGGAGATTGCCATTGCTGCTGCTGCTGCTGATCTCAAGTTGGGAGCGCCGCAGCATTTCCCACATGACTTGGACGTCCTCGTACCCGCAAGTCTGAACGTCGTTGTGAAGCATCAGAATCCCGCCACCTGTTACAAAACGGAAAACCCACCCCACCCCCGCCGTTAGTCCGTTAACTCCGTTTTCCATCTTTTTTTTTGGTTGTCGGCTTGAACTGATTCCAGAAGTTGATATCACATAATAATTTGAATACACAAATAATAAATCATGTGTAATATCTAGTGACCGAGGTGCTTCCAAGTTCCAAGTGGTCACGATTTCTGATTAGTTAAATAATAATAACGCATTCGTAGACGACAAATGCGTTATTATTATATATGTATGATATTATTTATGGCTCCGCGTCGGTATGCTTTTGGCTTGGACGGAGACGGTCCACTGAAATTTATGATTCTATTTACCAGAAGTGGAATTAAAGATCGTTAAACGGTAAGGAGGATCTCCAACCACAACAGCCATCGATCAAGAATGCTCCTCAAGGGGAAATAAACAACATATAATTATGATTGCTTCCTCTTTTTTACTTTTATTTACCACTTGCTGATGAACTCACATGGCCAAATCAAGTTTTTTTATTATTTATTATAACTAATGATTAAAGGAAGGGGTAAACAAATAAGATCATGGGTAATCAAAATCTTACAAATTGTTTGAAATTCAGAAAGAAAGTGGCCAACTTTCGGCGTGTAGATGTATACCAAAGGGATATTTCGTACAATTTTCTTTATGCAGAATGGAAAAATTAAAATTGGAAGGAGTTTACACAGTCGAATTAGTATTTTTGGAGGAATTTATTATTATATATTTAAATTACCAGCTAAACAATTCTCTCGTCGGCAAAATAATTAATAAAAAAAATGGCTTGCCGTTGCAACTTCGAAATCGGGGCAATCGATTCTCCGATTTGCTTGATTTTCTCTAGTTTTGGCTTTATAAACGCTTTCCCGAAGAAAGGAATTTGTCGGAATTAAAACGAAAGGAAAGAAAGAAGCCGACAACAAGAAGCAAAATCGGCGGGCGATGGGTCAAAACTGCAAGAACAGGGGAGGGAAGAAGTAGAGAAATAGTATAATTACCGTGTTTGCGGGACTTGACGCGAGCAGAAACGGCGACCCAAACGCGGCGGACGGGGAAGATCACTTTGTCCCACCAATCCATCAATCTATCCTTTACTCTGAATCCTTTCCTCTTGCCAGCGCCGGCGACGAAGTAGCACCACTTCCGCCTGAATCCGCCGTCGCCGTCCTCGCTGCTGCGGGGCGATGCAGCAGCAGAGAGAGAGAGAGAGAGAGAGGGGAGAGGTGGGCTTTTAGCGTTGGGCACAAGTGTTATTATGGTGTGTGATTTTCCAACCTCCATTTTTATTCACTGATCTTTTCTATTCTTTTAATCTTTTTAATTTCATTTTTGTTTTTAATTTAATTATGACCACCAATAAATTTTTTTTTGATAAAATAATGAAATATCAAATAAGTGAAAGAGAGGGAGAGAGAAAAGGATGGAAGGAGGGAAACAACGTTGTCAGAACCGAACCGGAACATGACCTGCACGACTCTCACTTTAGTGGTCCAATCGGTATTAGACTGTTTAAAAATCGTTAGAGAACCGGTACCTAATAAACGTTATCAGTAAAAATAGTGGACATTTCTTAATCAGAGCTCGTATCTTTCCTTCGAAATTGTGAAATGGAAATAAGGATTCAGTTTGAGAGCAGGACGTTTTTTGTTTATTTTAATTTTCTGCAATTTTTTTAATTAAATTTAACGACTCAATGGCAAAAACCGGACGAGCGGCTCGAGCAATTAACCGCCTCGACCGCTCGTCAACCGCTACATAAAACCGGAACAGCTTTTAGACTGTTCCAAACCGATTTTGTGACCGGGTGACGATTTTACCGGTCGGGTCGAGCGGCTGGACTCGACTTTAATAACACTGGAGGGAAAAGGGAAGGCCATGGTCCGTTACACTGTCGTTAGCGTTATGATAAACATGAATATTACAAATAAATAATTAATTAATAACTGAAATGGGAATCACGGGGGAGCACCGACACGTCACTCCACATTTTTCGCGGGTTTTAAACCGTCCAGTCAACTTCTCACTGGGCGGGCCAGGACTCAGGAGTGGGGTGGGCCTGCTTTTCTAGCCGCCCACCGCTCTTCCTTTCCGTTTCTTTTGTCCTTTGCCTTCAAAGTTAAAACCGATTCTTTTGCAGGTGTGACTCGTGTGATTGTGACTTTGTGAGTGAGTGAGTGGCTAACCTTGTTAAACTATGGGTAGTTCTTTGAAATTTACCCTTGTAATTATATTAGACTCTTAATTAAGGTTTATGTGTCCCTTCCTCGCGTAACTCCTATCCTGGTCGGGTTTAGCAATCAAGGACCATATTAATTGAGGCTTGAACTATACCATGTCGAGTTGAGTGGTCCAATTTCTTGATCCTAAGATCTCTTACACTACTGGACTGTGATTCTCAGAGTTTTGGTTTGGTCTGGAAGACTGGAACGGACAGTTGCATACCCCTGGTTTTAGTCTAGTAGAACCTATATGTTCAAATCTCGTTGGAGTCTAACGACGTATGATCAATACGAGTGTTCAAAAAACACACTCATTTGGAGGAATCCACATCAGGGTGGTCAATATGAAAGGCTTCTGACGTTGAATTAATCTGGTCCACTTTGTACTAATGGAGAATGTTACTACTACTCTAATTTAAATGAAGTTTGGCGGACGTCAATCCCAACTACACTAGCTCACCACAAATTAAAGGAAAGGGGCAATGAAAGCAAAGGTGGTATAAATTGCGTTGAGTTGAGCCATCCAATATTCCACAGTGGCCATTATCTATCTAAGTTGCTGTCGGTTCAAAGTTCAAACTTTACTCTCACGAGTTGCTTTGACCAAAGAGCAAAGGGAGGGGGATCAGGTTCTCTTGTCTCTCAAGCAACTGTTGAGCCCTTCACCAGCTTTCATCAGTGGAAGAAGAAGAAGAAAGAAGCACATTTTATAGCCTAAAGGTGTAAGAACCCATCACCATTTGATAGATTAAAGCTTTGTGTTTCTTTGTCCCTCACCCCCTCTTGATGCTTTGCTTTCCTCTTGTGTCGTAATATATTTCCTTTAATTTCTTTTTTGATGATGAGGGTTCTTGTTGTTAGTGTTGTGGTATATGATCCACGATTGAACTTCTTCCAACAACTCGAGTTATTGGGATCAACTGGTTCATGACATGATATTAGAGCCTTCTGTGACCGAAAGGTCTCGTGTTCGATTCCCGATGACCCCCATTTGTTAAGCACATGGTATTCTTGTATTCAGACCTGTGCAAACTTCAAGCCCTTGTGAGTGGCTTTCGTTTGAGGGGGCGTGTTAGTGTTGTGGTTCTTACAACTCGAATTATTGGGATCAACTGGTGATGGGTTAGAGCGTGTGTGTGAGCTCCATTTGACATTGTTAGATCACCTGCTATGTTAATTTGTAGAGGTTTTACTATATATTCAACGCTACATTTGACTTTTTTTTTTGTGTGTGAGCTCCATTTGACATTGTTAGATCACCTGCTAATACAAATACTCATGCAAAAACTGGAGGGGGGGGGGGGGGGGGGGGGGGGGGGGGGGAATATATGTTTGTGCTTTGCCAATACAATTTTGTAACATTTGTACCTCATGTGTATATCCTTTTGAGAAAACAAGTAAGCTGGGATAGCTCAGTTGGTTAGAGCGTGTGGCTGTTAACCACAAGGTCGGAGGTTCAAACCCTCCTCTTAGCGAAAATTTTCAATCAAATATGCCACATTAACTATCCTCCATCATTTTTTTTTTATGAATGAGCATGTATTCATAAAAAAAGAGCCAAATTTACCCTAACTGGCAAGTGGCAACCAAACTGACAATGTACATCAAACTCCCCTTTACACTCTAACAAACTGAAAAAGCTAGAAACAAAATGTACCCTCCATCTTTTTTAGTGATATTAACCTAAGAATAATAGACCCCGATAATCAGATATGCCACATTAAAATTACTTTCGGTGTTTTGATATAAGATTTCCATTCTCCCAAGTTTCAGTAGTATGAGCTATCTTCCATTTTTTTTTATGAATGAGCATGTATTCATAAAAAAGGGCCAAATTTACTCTAACTGGCAACCAAACTGACAATGTACATCAAACTGCCCTTTACACTCTAACAAACGGGAAACAAAATGTACCCTCCATCTTTTTTAGTGATATTATCCTAAGAAATGTTAGGTGTAATGGTTTCATTAAAGTTTTGCACATATACAAGACACAAATATTCCATCGCCACGATGGAAAGGCACAATTAGCTAACTACATATGATGTTGGAAGGTGGTAGATGAAAGAGGGATTCATGGTTAACAATGATCAATTTCCTTTTCTGTGGATAAATATAAAGAATGGTGGACTTAATTGGGCACAAACTTTCAAAAGGTTCTTGATTAAACAATGAAATTAAGGGGAGCACAGAGAGAAAGGATGATAGGGAAACAAGCAAAATTGAAAATTGGGTATCAACATGCACTCCCTCCCGTGCTTGTAGTTGTAGGGTATTGAAGAGGGATGACAAAAATAATCATGTTTGTGAATATTCGTTCAAATTCAATCTAATTGAGTGGTTAAAATTTGAATACAATTTTTTTAATGGGTACGGTAAAACTCAAATCTGAATATTGAGAGTGATGGGTGGACATAATTTTCTCACCATCCAATTGGAATCGTCTGATTATACACATACATATGTATTTTGTTAAAAAATAATCATTTTTTTCTCTTAACATATTTGATTTTATCATACATATATAATATTTTCATCATCTTATTTTGTATATAACTAATTTTCTTCAATACGGTTAGTACGCTTTGTACTATTTGTCGGTTTCTTTTGTAATGTTTGTAAGTTTTGTTATTTTGTAATGTTTGTAAGTTTTGTTATTTTGGTCACACATGTTTGTAATGTTTTTTATTTATAAAAAAAACAACCTGGTTGACTTTTGGATGAAACTCCTCTATATAGAGATGGAGCCTCCAAAGTCAACCCAAGTGTTTTTCCATTTTGTATAGTTTGTCGGTCTAGTTTGTCATTTTTGTCCACCATGTTTATATATTAAAAAATCAACCGGGTTGACTTTGTGACGAAACCTCTCTATATAGCGATGGAGCCTCCAAAGTCAACCCAATTATTTTTTTCATTTTGTATGATTTGTATTGTTTGTCGGTCTAGTTTGTATAGTTCATATGTTTTGTATTGTTTGTAAATCTCTTGAGTAATTATCATAAATGGTCACAAAACTATTCACTTTGTACAAAACGGCCACAAACCTTTAATTTTTCACGTTTCAATAACATATGTTTGGACTAATAACAAAAAGGTAATTCTGTCAATTTCTATTCAAAATTATGTTATTTTAGTCGAGTGAACTATCCGTCAACATCCACATCATCAAAATAATTAAAAAAATAAAATAAATATCAATTAAACCCTAACCAACCCACCACCCCAATTCAACCCAACCCATTCCTCTCTATCTCCTCTCCGTCTGACCGTCTCCGCCACCATCTCCGCACAGATGAGGAACATTCAGTGCGATGTCTGCGACATCGTCTTCTCAGCGCCGACGAGGGTGCCTTCTGCTCCATTTGCGACCGCCGCGTTCACCACCCCAATAAGCTCGTCGGCAAGCACTGCCGCTTTCACCACGCCTATAAGATCGGAAGTTTTGCTTTTGCTTGGCCTAGTTTCAGTTTTCTCTTGTGATGTCTCCATGTTTTATGAAGAGATTCAAAAAGGTCGAGACAGTGTGAACAAGAACAAATGCCATCTCTGATCATTCAATTTTCTACTTTCCACAAACTAAGTAGCGAAACTAGATCCAGATTGAGAATTCCCCAAAATTGTCAACCCAAGCAACGGAGCAGGAAAAGCCATAAAATCTAACTAGCTCACCTCTTTCACCCGCTGAACCTGCTCCCACATCCCTTTAACCCACTCCCTGCGCAACCTCAAATCTTTCTCTTCAAACACAATCGGCTCTTTCGAGCTTATAAAGAACACTGCGAATTCCCCGCCGGCATGCCCTGCAGTCATAGCCCCTTCCCACCAGCTAGACCTTCTTCTTCTCAGGAGGCGGCGGCGGACGCAATTGTACCAAATGGTGGCGGAGTGGAAGCTGAGAAGGCGGTGAGGAGATGGTGGTAGAGAGGGAGAGGAGATGTAGAGGAATGGGCTGGGTTGGGTCGCATTGGCCTGGGTGGTGGGTTGGTTAAGGTTTAGTCAAATACCTTCAAATATTTTCCCCTTATCATTCATGATCAACTTACCAAACAAAATATAGCGATTGTGAGCCACAATTACACGAGTGAATATGAGGATGTATTTTTTCAAAATTGCGTTTACTCGTATGCTTCCCGGTCAACGTACCAGACCCTGCTAGTCCAGTGTTGCGTAAAGTGTAAAGAGATTTATTTTACCCGAAAAGAGTAAAGAAATTAAATTAATCAACTAACAGTATATAAGCCAAGCCAAGCCAAGCCCAAACAACCTCTTCAAATCAAACATAATGTTAATATCCTTTGTAACCCGAAAATCAAACCAACCAACATGACCTTCTTTAACTCTATTCCATTGCTCTGCCCAACCCGATCAGTCTCTGGTACACCCGCCGTGATTGGAGCTCCACATCTCTCCACACCCATAGCAGAATTCATAATTGCACCTATGCGCAATACAAAAAAAAATCAAAAATTAATCAACAAACAACAAACCATATTGAAATTGGCCATGACCAAAATGACATTCATCCTCTCACCTGCAAGTGATGTGAGGGCAGCCTTCCGTCCTCTCGACGTAGAATCTGCAGTTCGGGCACCGCCCCCACTTGTTGCTCTTCGCCATCTCCATCACCATAATGTCTTCCCTGCCTCGCTCGTCCTGCCCCAGCCGCTGGAACCCTTCGCAGTCCACGCCGGAGTGCCACGCCACGCCACACTGCGCGCAGAACAACCTGTGGCAGTACGGACACTCCGACTCCCTGATCGATTCCGCCTCTGCCTCCGCCGCCACAAGCATCGCCGAGCAGTCCCTGAAGGGGCAGTAAAACCTCTGCGACTCTCCGATCGAGTTCCGGCACAGGGCCTCCTCCCACTGCTCGATCACCGCCTTGGGGAGAGCAGCGCGGCAGGAGTCGAGCTCGATTGCGGTCCCGCATCCCGGAGCAGGGCAGGTGATGACGGTCGCCGCGCTCTGCCCGATTTTGGTCGCCACGTGGCGGGATATGCAGTCGACGCAGTAGGCGGCGTGGGTGCACGCTCCGACGGCGAGAATCTGGTCCGATTTTTTCCTGTCTGCGCAAATCTCGCAGAGCTTCAGTGCTTGTTCCTTGTTGTCATCTTGGGGAGAGTCGAGCGCTTGCGTCGGCAGCAGAGTTTGTTGGTTGGCGTGGTTTTATTGGCCTTCTTTGCCGAAATTGAGGTCGGAGAGTTGTTTCTCCACCGGCTTCTCATCCGCAGACTGTTTTTGTTCTGCGGATGATTGAGGCATTTGGACAGAAAGGACGATTTTGAGTAGAGAGTGAGAGACTGAGAGTGACAGAGGAAGAGGAAGAGCGAGCTTACACACTGAGTCCGAATGGAGACGAATTTTTTTTTTTGACAAGGGGGATTTTATTGCACTTCAGAAGATCAGTTACAAAGAGTGAGAACAAACCAACAATTTGGTTCCCAACAAGAGGAAGCCCAAAGGCATCCGGTTACAAACAAAGCTGTGTAAGACAAAATGCAGCAATAGAGAACAAAACACAGTCTGCAAAGCAACCATTCGGAAAGAGCAAAACCCTTGACCGAAAAACAGATCATCAAGAAACTCTCTTGTAAACAACCAATCAAAGTGCAACAAAACCAAAATCAGCTTGTCCGATCATATCGATTTCCATGGTAGTTGAACATCATCACTCCATGTGCCGCCTCCCGGGGAAAACTCAAAGGCATCCATCACAGTGAATCTAGAAACTAGACTGCATGGCGGTGGAAGAGGATATAACCAGAAAAAGGATACCTTGGGAGCTGCTGGGTATAACTAGACTGCATGGGTTTCGGTGCTTTCGTGGAGGTTTGTAGCTACCTTGGGAGCTGCTGCTCTTCTTCGATCCTGATCTCTCTGCCTCGGCCTCCTCTGCCTCTTCAGCTTGGAGACGAATTTGATGAACGAAAAAGGATAATAAAAAGAGAATGGAATTTGAAGGATTGTGATTTGCGGGAAGGAGGACGAGGGTCGAGGAGACCAGATTCATGATCATAATACAATTAAGTTTTGCACCAAACGAAGCAACTTAGAAGGGAAGTCGTTTCGGTGTCTCCTTCATTGGAACTACTTCGTAGTGAATCTTCCTTTATGAGTAAAATTGACATAGGGCTGCCCAACATGTGGCACAAAAGACACTCTCATCGGGAGTTCGACTATTGGTCGACTCCTGCGCTTTTCTTTCTTCCCATTTGTGACTCTTTATTATTCAGTTGACTTTGCTAAGAAAAAAAAAATGACATGAGGCGGAGGAGGTTTCAAATTGCGAAGTTAAACAAATCAACTCGATAAAAATTAGTCGTTTGAAAGTATTGTCATCAACTACCAAATTTCTGAGTTATGAGCTTTTCCACAAGAGCAGTGTAGCTTGTGAGTGTGAAAATAGTTATTCAAGCTCCGACCTCGAGTCACTGGTCAATTTATATTTTGCATGATGACCTAGTTTTGAAAAGAAAAATAGTTAAAGAATTTAGTGATTTATACAATTGAGGTTGATTCGTGATCATTCTCCTGACGTATATTGGTTCAAAGTGTTGCGGGAGAAATATAATACTCCGCAATACCATACCTAACTTGACTTGTCATTCTCAATTTTATTGTCACAAAGAACAAACTAGTGCGACAAAGTAAGACTGATAATGATTCTTATTAGTTAGGACTTGGGAGTTTCCCAAAGTTAACTTTGGACAACACTATAGTCCTTTTTTTTTTTATTATCAATGAATCTCAGCCTCACGTATTATTTTTTGAGAGCGGGTTCTATTAAATTTGAGGTTACCTGCAATCAAATTCGACGTCAACTGGGCTTCGCCTTCAGCAGCTTTGTACCTTCGGGTAGGGGTGGGCATTGGGTGGGTCGTGTAAATTTTGACCATAAAACGCACCCATCCGCACTTAAACGGATTGCTAATTTTTAACCCACCACCCACCCACATTTAGTCTCGGGTTAGGTCGGGCGGATGGTGGATGATGCAGGTGGGTTTGCGGGTTCACCCACATCACAATGTATATAATATAAAAGAGTCAACTTGATATGATAATTGGTGGAGAGAGTTAACAACCGAAACAAGAAGATGGAATGGGGGGAAAATGTCGAATTAGTTATGAAATTGAGTAAAAATTCTATTATGGAGTTTTCTACCGATGGAGATGATTATCAACTGCAGGGAACTAAGGACAATAATTCAACGGAGGAAAAAGAGGTGATCTAGGCAAAAGAATTCGAGGAAAAAATAAAGGGAAGAAGAGGAGATCGTGATTTGGAATGTTGACTTCGAGGTTCAATCTCCAGGAGCGGCTCTAGTTTCCGTCTAACGTCTCCACTCTCCCCTCTCCAACGCCAACGGCTTCATTCCTTTTGCCGTTGGGTTGAGCGGGTCACCCACAAACCCACACACATAACAAAATTCGGGTCAAATGCGGGTGGGTCGGCCCGAACCCGCGGGTGATCCGCCCACATGTCTAGCCCTACCTTCGGGAACTAACGGACCTCGCTTGAATTCGAACCTAAGATATGCAACTCCCAAATCTTCACTGTCGCGGCAGATTTACCGTTAGACTATCTTACCTTTGATAACAACGCTATAGTACATTAGTACTGCTCCATTATTATGATGTATTAACTAGTTTTTTGACCCGCGCTCCGCAGCGGTAAGAAATTACTTATATTTAAAATTTTATGCACTCATTTAATGATTTACTTGAAATCAAATAATTCAAAAAATTATTGGGTAAGATAGCTTCATAAATTTTACATAATTTTAATCATTACGAAAGGCATACGTCATACGCTTGTTTAAGTTATATATTAAAATAGATATCCCTCCATATAAGCTTTATAATGTCTCATGATTAAACTGTTATGTGTAAAAGAATAACTTATCTTACAAAACATTCATAAATGAAAATTCATGAGATGATCAACAATTTAGTTAATAACAAATGAATTTCCGTTCAAACTTATATTACAAAATAATTACGAAATACATATACAATACATATTGTTTAAGTGATTCAAATAAATGACTATCTCTTCATAATTGTTATAATGTAACTGTCATGGTGTATTGTTACACAGAGCTTTTGATGTGTTCTAATAATAAAATCAAGTTAGCAAAAAATTTACATTTGATTAAATTATTATGTAACAAACCATTCATCTTACAAAACCTTAATATAATGCAAAGAATAAAGAACTTATGGTGAATTTTGGAGCTTATATAAAATCCAAGCCACTATAAAACCAAGTTAAAAGAATATCAAATTTTATTAAATTACTGTGTAAAAAGAAGTAACCTTACAAACCTTTATGTATTTTGTGAACAGTATGGTCATATTTTTTTTATACTTGTGATTTAATAATTATAATAATATATAAATAACTTAACCAAAAAATATCAGCTTATTTTTTCTGAATGGTTAAAGGTCGTCCTAAAAATTACTAACCATCGTCCTAACTTAATATGTAATTTACCGAATTGCCCAATTTGAATTTCAAAATCAAACACAAAACAAACAACCCCTCCCCTTCCATAAATTTAAAAAATTATAAACCAAAATCCAACAAATTATCTTATGGACCGAACCATAAATCGTAGTAAAAGAATAAAAAATTATTGATATAAAACAAAAAAATCCAAAAAAATCCCGAAACCCCTCAACGAATCCAATTTTCGGTTGTACCATGGCTCAACCTAAGGCAATTTTCGGTTGGTCCATGGTACAACCAAAAATTGCCTTAGGTTGAGCCATGGTACAACCCAAAATTGGCTTCGGTTGAGGGGTTTTGGGTTTTTTTGAAAAAAAATCGGATTTTTACCTCATCGGAGTTGCTACTCATGATTCAGACGTATTTCCAACAATTATGACTCGAGAATGTCAACGATGAATTCGAGAGTGTGGGAAATTGAGTGTTTTTCATTTTTTTTAGTTAAAGTGATGTTTGTTTGCTAAAGATGACAAAAGGTTAAAAATGTAATTTTGTTATTTTTAGGACGATCAATAGTAATTTTAAGGACGACGTTTATCAATTCCCTATTTTTTCCCTGCTACATATTTTTGTTTTACCGAGAAGAGTGGAAAGAGAAATAAAGAGACAGGAGAGATGAGAGAGGATAGAGGAGAGAGGAAAGGAGAATGGGTGCAGGAACACATGGACAGAACTCAGAAGAGTGGACTGGAAAGAGAGATCAAAGGAGAGTGGATCTGGCAATTTCTATGTGGGCCCAATAATCTCATTTGGCCAGGGGTCGGTTAGCATGCTAACCCTCCTTAGACTGTCTCCAACCCAAGCATGCAAATTTGGAGAAAGGGAGGTTTTTGGCCTTTTTCATCTCCAACCCACCAATTATTTGGCTTGCAAATTTGGAGAAGTGGGCTTGGGGGTGGATAGATAGAAGCTCATATGGAAAAATGCAAGGAGAAGGTCGGGGGACCAACCATGGAACCCAAGCCCACACGCTGGGGCCCTCCACTTTAAAGCATCTTTTTTTTTGTTTTTTACTTTCTTAATTTTTGATTGGTTGGTTATGAGTTGGGAATGCAAATTTAGAAGGTTTAGGGTTGGAGCAAAAAAGTGTTTTTGGAAGGTAAAAATGCACATTTGAGAGCTTGAGAGGCTAAATATAACCTTTTGGGTTGGAGTTAGTCTTAGGGGTTGGAAAAATGACACCCCCTAGTATATTAAATACAACTATAGAATTTAATACACACATTAAATACACATTAGGAATTAAATGTACCATATTAATTAGGAATTCTCTCACTATTAAATACACATTAGGAATTAAATACACACATTAAATACACATTAGGAATTCTCTCACTATATTTGATTTTTCCTTTTTCAGCAGTCTCCGACCACCAGACTTCCTCCGACCGCCACACTTCTCCGGTGAAAATCCCATCGGCAGACTCCCTCCGACCACCTCCAAAAAATATACCACTGCACTGATACGGTGTACCACTGTACTAGTAGATATACCACTGCACTGATACGTTGTACCACTATACTGGTAGATATACCACTGCACTGGTAGCGTATCAGTGCACTGGTAGCAATGTCATATCTGAGTATAAGTGCAGTGGTACAAATACCAGTAAAGTGGTAATTAATGTGGTGTATTTAATGCCTACTTTGTATTTAATAACAGAACAATTATTATGTTTACTTTCATTAATACTTGTCAATAATTAATAAAAAATTGACCAATTAAAAGGGGTGTCAAAAAACCAACCCCTTAAGGGTTAGCATGCTAACCTGTCCCATTTGGCCAGCCCAAAGTGGCCAACATGGGCTTGACTAAATTTGTCCGCATGGACTGCAATAATCTAGTAGTTTCATGTGAATTTGGCCGCACACAATCATCAAACCCTCTTTATGAACAGTGAACATGATTATTTCGTAATGAACAGTAACTTTCGCTTTTTAGTAGTTTTTTTACTATTTGTGGCTTATTAATAATAATAATTATTATTATTGTTCGTGACAAATATATTAAAAAAAAATGAGAGGACAGCTTCGGCTATAAGGGGAAAAACTAAACCAGAAAGCCATAACTAAAGAAGAATAAAATCAATAAACTACTGGATTCCTAGCAGCCAAGAACAGTAGAGTTTCTGCTGGCTCACTAATCAATCATTTCTCCGACTACTTCAATGCCAAGTTAGTTCGTTCACTGAATCGCACTCCTTAAATTGGGGAAGTACCGGCGCCCAATTTGCAATTCAGGTGGCTTCCCTCTCATACACATCAATCGAATCCGACACAAACACGTACAATGGCCATGGAAGCAGCGATGGTCGCTGTCCTCGACCACCGCGCAAACGTCAACGCTGGTGGGAAGCCGGTCAACAACTGGTACGAGAAGAAGGGAAAGACCCACAAGAAGCTCTACAAGGAAATCTGGGCTCCTAAGGATCATCACTCCGACCGCAATGGCAGACATATCACGGCCATCCGCTCGCCACCGCCACGTGTCGGTTATCGGCAGGTGGAGGAGAAGCTGAGGATGGCAGAGGCGGAAATCAGAGTGCTAAATGCAAAGATCCAAGTGCAGCATCAGGAGAGTATGGAAGCGGTGAGCAAAGATTTGATCTTTTTTCTAAAAATCATTTTGTGATTAAGGCACGAAAGTAGAGGAATCATGTCATTATAATCTAATTGAACTCTGTCATGTGAACTAATTAGATGGATTTCCAAGAGCAATTCTTCAAAGACCAAATCAAGAGCATTCTGGAGGGAAGAGTTGATGATGATGATGATGGTGGGAAGGAAGAGAAGAAGGGAGAAGATGCTGCAGATTGCCATTTGGGTACAAGTTCAGTACTTGAACCCGAACCCGAATCTCGGCCCACTAGTCATATGAACAAAGAGATGCAGAGGATTGTGGGAGTGATTGAGAAGATGAGGAAGAACAAATGGGAACCTGCAGATAATTAAGTCGTTTGGAGGAGAAGGCGTGATTGTATATGCCTAGATTCTTAAAAGGAGAAGTTCGTGGTAACCATGAACTTGAATAATGATATGCTGGGATGTTCTAATTGCTACATTAATTAGGAGATAATTAATTTGATGATTTGGGAATGGAACAAGTCAATAGTGCTAGTGGTGTAATGATAGTGCAAAGACTCTCAACAAGTTCTGAAATCTCCAGACCAACTAGTTATTCAGCATAACACTACTCAACACCTAGGTCTCAACGATATCATGAAAGACTCTCAACAAGTTTTGAAATTTTCAAACCCACTAGTTTGAGATGGCAATCAAACCCATGTCCACGGGTATCCGACCTCCCCCGACCCAGCCAACGCGGGGAATCCCCGCATTGACCGGGTGTGGGTAAAACCCACAAAAAGTTTGATAGGTATGGGGCGGGTATGGTTTTAGCCTCCACGCCCCATACCCATATCCATACCCGTCCCATCAAAAATATTTCTTCATATAAGAAAAATATGTGAATCAATTTGTAACCTGATAATAATAGTGAGTATAACTCAAGAAAAAATATAGTAGAAATGCAATTGAATGGCCATCCAAATCAAAATGTAATTTCTTTCTCTCAATTTTCCCTTCACTCTCACTTTTTTCCCTTGTTAAGAAGATTATGTTAGTTAATTATTACTTATTAGATGTATCAGAGTAGAGAATAATGATTTGGATGACATTGTTCTCTACTCTGATATGGATTAATGGATGCTTTACGATAAGATGCTTTGAATCGTATTAAAGATTGTCTCTTTGTTGACTTCATGATATAGTAGGTGCGTTTAATGTTATAATTGAAAATCTACATGTAAAATATTTTGTATTATAATGTTGGATGTACGAGGCGGGTATTACCCATGGGTACCGAAACCCATGGGTACGGGGTTGGGTTTGCAAAACCTTCTCTTGCATAGGTATGAGTATAGATATTTAAAAGCGGGAATGGTTTAGTCAAACCCGCGCCAAACCCGACCCATTGCCATCCCTAGTTATTATAGTGTCACAATCGTAACAAATTAGGGGGTGTTGTGTGCCGCGCTTCGCTGCGGAGTTTCAAATTTTTAGAGGCTTTGTTTGCTGGCCCGTGTTTGCATCGGCCACCATTTTGACTGGAAAGGAAATATCAATTCTGCGTTTTCTTCTTCTGCTACTTAAATCTGGCTCAGTTCTTCTCTGTTTCCTTTTTTGTGCTACTTTTTCTCTATTTTCCTCCATTGTTTCATCTTCAATGGATTGCTCTATCTCGTTCAGCTTCTACTGAAGCGGATCTGCCGGATGATCATCATTTGGAGGCCTTTACTGACAGTCTTGAGACCAAATGATGCCATAATCGACCTTAATACTTCCCATTTCACATTCATTCATCACTATAAGCAGAATTAAAGGATCACATACTCGCATACTATTATCCTCTTTAATAGGAGTATTTCTACATTACATATTGGATACGTGTGTGTCCTTATAGCTGCGCTTACCTTGTAAACAGTGGCGGAGGAAAGATTCAAAACTTATTCGATTTCCATTTAGGATTTTCAGCATCGGTTAGTTACTTATTCGATTATTTTCAATCCAATTATTAATTCAACACTTATATACATCCAATACGTTCTTATCCATAATAGCTAATCCACCTAGCGGCTAGCATTAGCTAGATTCAACATCCAATAACTAAATGTGAGTTGTGCAGTCAACATTCATGTTGTGCTTCCTCCAATAGAGAGAAGTCCAAACAAAATCCGCATGCAAAATGGCTATCTGAAAGAACTATCGGGGAGCTAGAGACTTACAATACAAAGTAGCTCCACTGGTTGTCCTCCACAAAACTTCCCTCTTCTAGATCTAAGTAATCGGCGTCTCTGCTATGCTATATGACTTTCCGACTTCCAAACCCGTTCGGCCGCCTGCTGAATCAATCCTCCCCAGACCCTTAGCATGCTAATTCTTCTACCGCAACCCGGTTAATTGACAGCGGAATATTGCGACTGGTCCCCGTTTGTCGAGATGGCAGAGACGATGGTGATGGGTCCAACTATGACGTCAAGAAGCGACGCTTGTGGGGGAAAATTCTGTTTTCTTCAACATGACCCCTATTGGTCAAGATTTGAATCGGATCTGATACTTCTCTTACGATTTTGAATCAGCAAATCCGTTCCACATTTCACTGGAGATTAGGTGAGCGGGTGATCTTTTCATATGGAAATCGAGAAATAGGTTGAGGAAATTAATCCCAAACAGAAGACTTCCGGGCATGATTCATGAGTGACGGAAGAGAAAGGCTTCTCCACGGGATGAGTTAGTGTGGAGTGGTTACATAATTTTTAGTAATTACGGTGGCTAACTTAATTTATACCATTCATTATCTATATTTTAGCCTACTCCCACGATTAATTTTTATTAATTACTTTTATTAAACTTATTTTCTAAAAGAGGACACCCCTAAGTAAAATTCTTGGGTCCGCCGCTGAGTGTGGTTACTTAATTTTTAGTAATTACGGTGGCTAACTTAATTTACACCATTCATTAGCTCTATTTTAGCCTACTCCCACTATCTCCTCTCTCTCACTCTTTCTAGGAAAGGTTTTGGATCTAGGTTGATTGTTTTGGTACTAATTTATTTGTTTTGTTTTATGAAATGGTATAGTTTTGTTTTCAAAATGATATCGATTTATTTATGTAATAGTATTGTTTTGAGTTCATAGTAATAGTGGTATTGTTTGATTTTGGTATTGGTTTGACTCTTATAATGGTATAGATTGTTTATATTGGTAGTTTTAGTGTAATGATATTGTTTTTCATAATGGTATTGATTTATTTTTGCAATGGTATTGGTGTTTTCCGAAATGGTAGTGGTTGTTTAACGGATTGGTATTGATTTATTTGTATTGGTGTTTTCCGAAATGGTAGTGGTTGTCTAACGGACTGGTATTGATTTATTTGTATTGGTGTTTTCCGAAATGGTAGTGGTTTTCTAACGAATTGGTATTGGTTTATTTGTATTGGTGTTTTCCGAAATGGTAGTGGTTGTCTAACGGATTGGTATTCATTTATTTGTATTGGTGTTCCGAAATGGTAGTGGTTGTCTAATGGATTGGTATTGATTCATTTGTATTGGTGTTTTCCGAAATGGTAGTGGTTGTCTAACAGATTGGTATTGATTCTTGTTTTATTTTTTCAGTATTATTATTTCTAGGGGTGGGAATCGGTCGGTAAACGGTAAATTGTTTACCGAATTTACCGGTTTCGGTATACCGACATTGGCAAAACCGTTTACCGTTTACCGATACCGATTTGTAACCGGTTTACCGATTACCGAATTACCGGTAAACGGTTACAAACCGGTTTACCGAATTTACCGAATTCCTTCAACTCTGACGCCAGTTCCCAACTTCAGCCAAAAAATTGAACAACAACAATCAGAAACCATGGCGGCTCAGTAAAAACCAAAGCTGATCCCCATCAAATTAATGGGGTAGCGAAATTCAAATTACCAGCAAGGACATCCAAAGTGTCTCAACAGTGCAACAACAGCCATCCCCTGCACAATCAAAGTTGTATGAATATCCACTCAAAGAACAAAACAGAAGGAACCGAGAAGAGGGGAGACTATAGCTATAATACCTCGTTCTGGTCCCAGAGATCCTTGAACACGACGGGCTCACCGGAGGCTTTGAACACGGTGACTTCGCCCAACAATTCTCCGATGCTCGGGCTAAAATCGGCAGCAGAGGCACGCAGCACCGCAGGAGGTTTCCTCTGAACACTGCGACGAGTGCTGAAACCGAATCCGGTGGAGTTCGCCCTTGCGGCGGCAGTGGACGGGAAACGGGGATGAAATTTGGGGGAAAGTTGACTGGGAAGAGTGAATGGGGTAGAAGACTGTAGGTATTTCACAGATGATGGGGCGACCGCCATTATGGTAAGCCGAGAGCAGAAAGTGATCCTGGGGTGCAACCACCAGATGGAATGCTCCGGTGAGGGGATGGCTATTCGGGAAATGGCTGGTGGTTGTAGCAGGAAGTGTGGGTGAATTCTGGGCTCCAATAATTTCTGTGGCAGGAGGAGTTCCTATGTTCGTGTAAATAGAAAGGCTGCTAAACCCCTAACGACACCTAATGAGGGAGGAAGAGAGGGAAGTGAGATTCGGTAAACGGTTTACCGATTTACCGTCGGTATTTACCGATACCGGTTTCGGTAAATCGATACCCCCCAACCCACGTTCGGTCGCCGATACCGTCGGTAAACGGTTCGGTAAAACGGTAAACCGTTTACCGACAAACCGAATCCCACCCCTAATTATTTCGATTGAAATGAGACAAGAAAAAGATTGAGAAAAAAGAGATATGGAGGATATTGTGAAAGAGAGAGAAAATTGTAATTAATATATTTTTGAAACTTCCAAAAATGTAATTTGTTGAAAAAGGTAATTAATAAATTTTTTGTCATACCCAATTTTCCTTTAGTAACCACTATGATTATTATAAAATAGTAATCACTGTAATCTATCCCGGCTTGGTGATTCCTTGCAATCCTATCTACGCGAGCTCATGTGTAATTATATTGTGCAGGCCAAACATGACCTTTAATGTTAGTTTTAGTTTGCCAGATGCATGATCTCATAAAAAAACAACCACACCTAATCGGTGGCCCCTTAAGAAAATAACATTTCTCGATGCTATCTTTCTCTCACCTCCCAAGATCACATAACCACTTCCTCCAACCCTTCTCTCCCATCTCATTCGGTCCCCAATCATCAGGTCCCATCTCTGAACCCACTGAACGACGCCGACGGGAGATGGTGGCAACAACAGATTTCCCATCTCCAAATCCACTGAACGGACAACAACACACAACGCCACTCTACCTTCATAATATTTATGTAATATATTTTCATTTACGTAATTGTTATTGAATGGTGTTACATAGGTCTAATAATAATAAAATCAAATTATGAAAAAGTAATTATAATTTGATTGAAGTATTATATAAAAACTAACTTACCTTACGGAAGCTTTGTGTAATACAAATTACTTTTTATAACTTGCTTTTATTATTATACCATACAAATCCTATAATATTCCTTCCTCAATTGATGTGAGAATTACAATTATAATAACAGAAATCATAATTGTAATGAGATAAAATGACAAAACAATCAGTAGAAGTCTATCAACCAATTAAATAAAACTCCAATTGGCCATTTGAGAAAGGAAACGGAAATTCCACAAATTTCATTGGCACTCTGCTGCAGTGGAAAAATACCCATTTGAACACTGAACCTTTATCTTCTTTTCCAAGTTCTTCTTTTATAAGGGTTAATTATTTAGTTAGCTGCCTACTAAATGAATACAAATGTGGGATCTAAAAGTTCAAAACCAGTTGTATTACCATCTCATGTTCGTTTAATTGTCAAGTTTTTTTCCTTTTTCAATTTCCTTTGGGTTGATATTTTATATTGTTTTGGAATTTTGAGTTGGTGGATTCGGTTTGGATGAGTTTGACCATATAAATTCTTGTAAATTTAATATAGATTCGACGACGTGGCAAAGTGACTTGGAAATCTTAGATAGAAATTTGACAGAGGTGGATGAAAATATTAATTTATTAATTAGTGGAAACATAAATTACTGATTTATTAAAAATGAAACGTAGATGACCGATTCCATCGTTAGTTAGCCCCAAACTTAAGGTCCCATTTTTCAGCAAGTGCACCTAGCTAGCATATCTGTACTCTCTTCATTTGGTTATGCCAGAAACATGCAAGTGTATAGGGTTGCAGCCAGCTGCAGTTGAAAGCACCTCTCGATACGTATAGTTTCTTTCCATGGTGCTCAATCATTGTAGCTTTCTTCCAATTGATATGCAATAGATCAGGTGGTGAAAAAATGATTTATCATTGGATCGCAGCTACCGGCCAGAAGATGAGAAGAAGATCGATATCGCACAGCCAATATGATAGCGATCGAGATGGTTTGACGCATCGTTGTCTTCAAATTGAAGAGGGTGGTTGGGACTTGGGGTTGCCAAATTATATTTGGTGGCTTGTGAAAACTTAATCCCTCCTTGTAATCACAAAAAGACCAAGGTATACCCAAAACAACTTGCTAATAGTCAAATAAGCTTTGGGTAATTTTAATTTAGGCACATTCATACCCAATTTATTTGTTTAGATCTAAATTGAATCAAATCATTGGATACCTGAAAGTGTAATTTGATTGAAAGCAGTTATCGAGATGATCGATATTGTATTTTTTTTTGTAGACAAACATATCAATCCAAATAGATACATTTGGGTTTGACTCAAATTGGACGCGATTCGAGTCCAACCTAAACCCAAAATCATTAAAAATCCATTTGGATCCGACCAAATATTTATATGGATCTTGACAATTGAGTAAAATTAACCAAATAGTCAACGTATTATCATTCTTGTATACTTCATTGTTATTGTGATTCCTATTACAAAGAGAAACGATATGGAATACTATAAGATAGTACCTCAATTATAAAAAAATACGAGATGATATTATCTAACTGTTGAAAAAAGACTCGGATATATTACAAAATCTATTAGTTTTGTAGTCATACAAAACCTGATATAATATTGTAATTTGAAAAAGTAAGATCTAATGGTCCATATTATAAAAGGGTAGGCAGGAAAATAAGGGGAGTTGACCAGATTTCTACCCGTTGCCCGGACTTTTGAGTGAGTGGCGTGGATTCTCGGGTTTTATTAAAGCAGTTTTCAATATCGACAAGAAAACTCAACAGACCATAGATCCTTCATTTTATGTAGGATTTCAAAACAAAATTGCATAAAAATATCGGATTTTTTGTGCTCTACAAGATGATATCTATTTTGTTTTTTTTTTAAATAAAAAAATTTCAGGTCATCATACCACTATCATCTCACGATATTATCACTAAAAGTGGTATGGTTTTGATATGATAGTGGTATAATATTGATGTTGGTATGAGGTATTATGTTTGTCAAAATAATTGATGACATCAAATCATTGTCATATCATGATATTAATATTATCATTATACCATCATCCATCATTATGATATAATGATAATATTATGATATGGTACTGATACTATGTTGGTATGAAGTCTTATGTTTAAAAAAACATACAAAATGGATATCATTTTATTGATCTTAATCAATGCATTCTTTCTATACTATTTTTTTTTACGATTTTAACTTGAAATGAAGAAGATAAGTCATCGTACCACTATCATATCATGATGATGCTATAGATATGACAGTGATAATACTACAACCGATATGTGTTTTGAAGAGTTAATTTTTTATTTGCTCAAAAATTAGCAAAATAAATTGAATTGTATATATCATAATTAATCTTTTCTTTCTAGTTTCTATGCAAATTTTTTAAATTTCAAGTGAAAACAAATGCCACAGGATCTGATTAAGAAAAATAGAGAACTAAATAAAGTACCTTCTCTTCTCTGGATCCGTGTTAGACCATCTCCAACCCATTGGACTGCAAGATCAAATTTTAGAATTATATTTGGTTTTTTTAGTCCTACAAAAAAATGTAGGACAAAATTCTAAATCCTCCAAGTTGCACTTTTTCGGCAATTTTAGTTTAGAGTAGATTTCATCATTATTTTTTTCTAATTCATAGCTTATTTTATATAAATAGTAATAACTAATTAAGAATTTTTTTAATATAATTTGTTTAGTTTTGACTTAATTTTTTCATTAGAAATTACGCAGAGTAACTAGTCCATATTGTCATAGATTCTTCACATGTGTGTCAGAATGAGTTGTAACATCAACTGCTCATCCAACTTTAATCGTAAATGAGTTGTTTCGTCAATTGTTCATCCAACTTTAATCATATTGAGTTGTGCAATCAATTGTACAGCCAACCTAGACCATATTATAGCGATGAATCTTTTTTTGTTTATGTATAAATGAAGGCTCAAACTTAGTCATTGGTGTCTATTGACAGAGAAATTTGTGTCTATTTATAGAGAAATTTGTAAAAATATAGCCGTAGGAGTCAAAAAAGTCGTTGGCCTGAAGTCTATAGACTAAAATGGTAAGAATTCCACCCTAAAGGGTCGTTTGGAAGTTACGCTTGTTTTATTTGTATTGAAATGGAAATTGATAATGGGGTTTTTGTATGATCCTTAATCCATATGGTGGAGGAGGGTTAAATTGGGGTTACCAAAATCTTCAAATTGGATCTACCAAACCAAACCAATCCAATCATTTCTTCTCCGTGTATACCAAACGGCCCCATAGTCTTAAACGCCTGCATTTATGCTGTGTGCCCACCCACACTCAACCAATCCTACAACAGGGATGGTTTTCCTTTATATAAATGGGACAATCGGTGATGATTTTTCCATGCACTTTTGATAGACACACAGAAGATATAGACTCGAGCAGAGCAGCTGAGCACTAGACACATAATGCACTCTAATTCCAGGCATGCGTACTTCCATTTCATCTTCTTCTCCCCCTTAACTAATTAATTTTGAGCTTAATTGTAGTTTTCAGTTGCTTAATAGCTCCTTATCTGTTGGGTTAACCATTGATCTGATGATAAACTTATAGACTATATAGTCTCTAGCTATCGCAATGATTAACAAGAAAGCTATGAAGTTCATGCATGGAAATTGTATTTACCATGCATGCAGGCATTCTGATCATCGTCATCATGGAGGCGACAGAGAGGTTCGCGTCTGGATTTTTGCTGAGAAAGATGAAGAGCTCCTTCTCCAAAGCCACCGCCGGCCAGGGCACTGGGACGCATCCGCCGTCGCCGCCTCGATATCGGATTATGAGTCATCACTTCAAGCCGCTAGGTGAAGGAAAGAACCCCATCTCAGTACTCTCACATCAACTTAATTGTTTTCTTTTTTACATATATGAAAATGAAAGTGACCGATTCTGGAAATAAAGGATAATTTGTAATCAATGCATTTTGTTGGACTTTTCTTATGATGATGACTGATCAGGAGGTTGGTGCAATCGGAGCTGGGGATCAACCTTCCAACTGATGCCTTTGAGTTGGTGTCTAGCTCTCCCCTAAAACAGCCACAAGGAGGGTAAATTGTTCGCAACACCACTCCCAAAACATTATTTCATATTGTCCATACGGTACAGTTTCACAAACAACAAACACGAATAATAACGTACAATAGTAATAATAACACTATGCAGAGAGTCCGAAAATGTGCTGAACAATGATGTATACCTGGTGACCACCCTTGAGCCAATACCATTACAGGCTTTCACTCTTCAGGTAATCACATATTCTAATAGTAACCCCACTTGACGAACAAGGATTTGATTTAAGTGATAATACTACTACCATTGAATCTGGAGGAAAATAAACCTGACAACATACAGTAGTTACTAACGAGTACACTGTGTAAGTAACATATTAAATTGACGGTGTTTAATTAATTCTATGTGACATAGGTGAAAAAAGGGCCAGGCAGTGTCAAGTACATGACATACAATGAGTACAAAAACTTAGTTGGGCAGAACGACCCCGCCTATGTCCAACCGCCTGATATCGCCAGCGAATACGCCAAACTCTTTGCAATTCTTACCAAAAGATACCAAGAGGACCGTGACCGTTGTTCGACACTCCATAAACAACTTCAGCGCTATGCTCCGGTCTCTCTTACAGCCC
Organism: Linum trigynum; assembly: GCA_964030455.1. Taxonomy (NCBI): domain Eukaryota; kingdom Viridiplantae; phylum Streptophyta; class Magnoliopsida; order Malpighiales; family Linaceae; genus Linum; species Linum trigynum. The sequence continues at coordinate 8,391,686 of OZ034820.1, read as the reverse complement.
AGGTAATTGGTTTCTATAATCAGCCTCTTGTAAAATTAACATTGAAACCTAATTAATTTGGTGGGTTCTTGAAATGGGTTTCTGTATAGTTGTCAGGGCTTTCCGATGGGGACAAGGAGGCCTTGGGGTTCATAATCAAGGCTGCAAAAGCCATCGACGAGATATTCTTCCACCAGGTTCTGGACACCAATGCTCTTCTCAGGGACTGGCTACAGGGCCGGGCAGCTGGAGACGATGCGTCACAGCTTGACCACCTCAAATGGGATTACTATGTCATCAACAAGAGCCCCTGGTGATCAATTAAAACTTCAGCTGCATATACATTGCTTCTCTATCTTTTCTTTTCTGCTAATTCAGTAATTGGTTTATGTGTCCACAACAGGTCTAGCCTTGACGAGAACGAGGCGTTCCTGACAACTAAAGACTCGGCCATAAAGTTGGCTACTGCTGCCACAAAGCCAGTGGAAGGATGGAAAGGTCTAGAATACAGAGTTGCTCTGTCTTCTAACAAACCTCCCGGTGCCAATTTCTACCCTTTAGACATGTCCAAAAAGGTACATTACAAGGCTCTAATTACATGCTATGCGCTAGTTTATCACAGTAACAAAACATCTAAAAATGAATCTCATATCGGTGGGGATGAAAGCAGGAGTTTGAATCATGGAAGAGCAGACTCCCAGAATCGCAGCAAAAAGAGGCTCAAGGTTTCTTCACTGTTATCAGGAGGCAGAGTGAAACCAATCCTGATCTTTATATTGTTCCTTACTCTCAACAGTATGATTCTTCCCTTACCAAAGCTGCTGAGTTTCTCCACAAAGCTGGAGACTTGGCTACTACTCCAAGGTAATGAATACAAACTTGCCCACAATGTATCATCAACACATCTTATGAACACTTCTGTTCCTTCTTACTGAAACCACCATCCCGCATTATGGTAGCTTTGCTACCTTAATTAATTTATGACTTCCGGTTCGTTGTAGCTTGAAGAAGTTGTTGCATACCAAGGCTGATGCATTCCTCTCAAATGACTACTATGAATCTGATATTGCTTGGATGGATTTGGTAAATTTCATTGAATTCTGTTAAACCCTTTTACTGCTTTGATGTGACTTGGGCATTTTCATGAGAATTGGATAATAAATATGGGTGTAGGACTCTAAGATTGATGTCACCATCGGTCCGTATGAAACATATGAAGATTCACTCTTTGGCTACAAGGTAAAAACAACTTAACTACTGATGCTTTTTCTTATCATTCACCAACCATGATTGGTATTGTGAAGAGACGGATCTTCTACATTTTCAAATGTTGCTTCATGTTCTATCATAGGCTACATTTGAATCTTTCATTGGGATACGTGATGACGAGGCAACTGGTCGAATCAAAATGTTCGGAGAAAATATGCTGGTCTACTTCCTAAGCTCCTTCCCTATTGCTTAAACAACAAACTACGGACTTGTTTGCTTCTGCTCTTCACTATTGTGTTGAATAATAATGGAAGGCTTGATGGGTTTCAGAAGTTGGAGCAAAATCTTCCCATGGACGATCAGTACAAATCAACCAATGTCAACGTCTCACCCATTCGTGTCATTCAACTCATCTACAATTCTGGGGTGTGACTTTTGACTTTCTACTCACAAATATTGGCTCTGCCAACTTGATAATCAAGTGATACCAGAAATGAAAGAAAGTTTGAATATGATGTTTGTTTCACAAACAAAAAAATAGGATGTTGATGGCCCTCAGATTGCAGCCTTCAATCTACCAAATGACGAGCGTATAGTAAATGACCGAGGGACTTCAATGGTGATGATCAAGAACATTCAAGAGGCTAAGTAATACTGGTTTAATGTTTAATCTCCACTTTGCCTTCCGTCGTTGGTGCTTGTTGCTTCAAAACATTAAGGACCTTTTCTATGTTGCTTTCCTCATGACCAAACAGGTTTGAGAAAATCCTGAAACCGATAGCGGACATCTGCATCAACAATGAACAGAAGGAGCTCGTAGATTTCGATTCCTTCTTCACACACATCACCTGCCATGAATGTATTCACGGCATTGGTCCTCACACCATTACACTTCCTGATGGTTCAACTTCCACTGTCAGACAGGTTTTTTTCTTGCCATTTACCATTCACTTTGCTGTTTCAGTTTCAGGTTTCTGCAGGTTTGTTTTCCCTTATCACGTGATTATTATGTTGTATAAAGGAGCTGCAAGAGTTCCATACAGTTCTGGAAGAAGCCAAGGCTGATATTGTCGGCTTGTGGGCGCTCAGGTTCTTCATCTCCCAGGTAACTATTAATATACACCACTTGTTACTGCCTTTGAGAAACTGCAACATCCTTACTAGGCATTGGTCGATTTGGGTTGCAGGGTTTACTTCCAAAGAGCATGCTGGAGACTATGTATGTCTCATTTCTGGCAACATGCTTCCGTTCAGTTCGATACGGTTTACAGGATGCTCATGGGTAAGCAAGCATGAACCCAACACTCTCAGCCTGATTTGAACTTTTCCATACCCAAGTCTTACATTTTCTGTCCGTGGAAAAAAAAAAATAGGAAAGGGCAAGCTGTGCAGTTCAACTGGCTGTTTGAGAAGCAAGCCATTGTCCTTCATTCTGATGATGAGACTTTTTCTGTTGATTTCACAAAGGTACATTTACATCCATAGCTGAGTTACCAGTGCTTTTGTTTTTGGACAATTGATCAGAATTAAACTGTTTATTTGAATCCGTTGTGTGAATGAAAGGTTGAAGAGGCGGTTGAGAGCCTGAGCAAGGAGATTCTGACGATTCAAGCGAAAGGAAATAAACAGGGTGCAATTGCTCTTCTTCAGAAATATGGTCAGATAACTAAACCATTACAGCTTGGCTTGGACAAATTAGAGAAAATTCAGGTATAAAAAAACATCCAGTTTTCTTTCTTTTTCCACTCTGTTTTCCTCTGTGGTCCTGATCTAACTACAATTTCTTTGTGTATGTATCTTAGGTGTCTGTGGATATAGCTCTCTCATTTCCCATAGCCGACGAAACCCTAAAGAATTAGAAAAGCAATGGATACTCCATTTCCTTAGATACTCCATTTTCTGAATAAGTTGCATATGAAGCAGCACTATTTAAGTCGCGTGATGGAGTATTTCTGTGTTGATTTTCAGTATTTGAATTGGCTTCTGAATAAAGTTGGTGAGATTTCATTTGCAATAATTTGTCAATGCTCCATACATTAGAATACTTCAGGAATCAGACGGCAAAGACAAAAGAAATAAAGGCTAACTTCCCGATTCAACCCTCTCTCTATATGACTAACTAGAGGAAGCTAAACTGGAAATATCACAAGTTGATTGCTACACATTGTGTTTTGGTTAGATGACTTTGATCTCCTTAAGCCATGTAGTGTGCAAGGGACATGGATAAGATTTTCCTTCAGCAATGGCCTTCTCATAGGCACATCAGATGCATAAAAATGCAAACTTGGAAGGAATGAGTTTATAGGAAAAGAATTTTGCACCTCTTTGACCATAGTAGGGAATAGGGCTGGCTATTTGGTCCAGACTGTTTGGTTTTACCCAAAACCGGATTGTATAATCCGTATTGGGACTGGATAGCAAACAATCAAATCTCATATTCGGGCTTAGATTTGAGGTAAAAAAACCGTTTGAGACCGGATCGAAAACCCGATAAAGACTGAATAAGAGACCCCAACACCCAAAACTTAACCAACTTCTCACCCTTTGATGCCTCGGGCCACTCAAATCCCCACAAGGTCAATCTAAAATCAAAATCGGGTCAAGACCGGACTGGGTCAAGATCGGACTGGATCAAGACCGGACTGTATCTAATCCAATTTTTGGTCCTTATATTCTCGAAATGACCGGATTGGGACCGGATCAATTCGGGCCAATTTAACTTGAGCGGACCGTATAACCAGCCCTAGTAGGGAAGCGTACTATAGTTATTAGTTATTGTTGTGGAAGAAGACAAGGTGAAAAACGATGCTAGATAATAATATTTATGATTTAGTTGAAATCAAATATGTCACAAAATTGTTCGGTAAGAATAAGATAGCTCCAAGAATTTTACGTAGTGTCTTAATCATTATGAAGGACATATGTTATATATTAGTTAACTGAAACATAAGAAATAACTATCACTTCATAAGTTTTATGTAGTGTCTTAATCATTATGAAATACTTATATAATATGTTTGTTTAGTTTATAGATAAGATATAATTGCTCTCAGAGTCAAACTTGGAGTGATTTCATATGAAGCCAAAATATCATCCTTCTTCCTTTGATATCAAGCTATAGTTCATGGACTCAATTCATAAAGATCCATACTCATTACCTTCATCTCATGCATGTCCTTCTCCCTCAATTTTCTTGTAAATACACATTCCTCTTTTGCTATTGCTAATCTTGCACGCGTATTTGAATTTTCCACCAAATAGACTATAATGTTATCCCAACTTTATATAGAAGAATACAGTGTTCCTTCTTCTTCTTCTTCTTCTTCTTCTTCTTCTTCTTATACTGACCTCTAAATGGTTAATAACAAAAGGAGATGTGTTTTCTTGAATTTTGGCACTATCACTATAACACCTTGGGCAAATTCCACGTTGACAAAGCACGAGAGAGATACATGGTTCATAAGTAAGAAACCGACCTTAACTGACAAGACGCGTTTTGGGGTGAAATGGAGGAGTTATTGTGAGAAATCCGAGTTAAACGTGCTTAGTGTGGAGTACAACAAGGATGGGTGATATTATGGGAAGTCACCTTGAATTGCACCCGAAGTCGAAAACCGTGAGGGTCGAGACACAAAGCGGCCTATATTTTCGTCGGAAAAAAGTTCGGGATGTTACAATCACGCATGCCGGATGAAGATCTGCCCATCGATGGAATGGGTTCACAAATGCATAAAATTGTTTCATAAAATTTGGACAACAATGGAGTATACTCCAACAACGCATAAACTTGAATTCTTTTTCGGTGTGCGCTACACACATTTGTGTTGTTCGATCAACCTAGTCAGTTAATTCTATTGTAGAATTATGTATAACCGACATATGATGATAAAAAAATGATAAATACATTATATTAGCCAGAACTATTAACCAGTGGGGATAATAGCGACAACTATCGAAATACAAAATAATAGTCAACCGTTAACTCTCCATCAACACTTTCGTTAGATGATAGTGAGTTGGTAGATGTTATACTGACATGAAAGAGAGATTCTGATGTGGTAGTCAAGGAAAAATTCCACATCATCCGATCAATTTTGGTAACTTATTTATTAATAAATTATTAGAAAAAATAAAAGTCATATTCAATGTTTCTTTTTCACTCCCCCCCCCCCCCCCATCTTCCCTTCTTCTTTTCTCTTTCCTCTCTACCCAAAGGCAGAACAGACCCCTTCAATTCTCGACCCACTTCTCCCGATTACTCCTTCAATCCTTCTTCCCTGTTGAATACAAATACAAAACATCAAACCGCCACCCCTGTCCCCGACGATTTCGATCCAAAGCCACATGATTTATGCCGAAACCCGCCAACTGAAATTGAACGGATTCGAGTCCTTGTCGTTGTCAAAATCCATGGAAGACTTAGCTGACGGCGAGAGCGAGAACCTTTCGGAGAATCCGCGGCCTAGGAGATCCTCGTCGTATTCGCCATCGTTGTCCAGAGGTCCTTCGTCGAAATTAAGGGCGTAGTTTGTAGCGTCGTAATTGAATTTCTCGTGCCCTTGTCGCTTCCTTCCACTAAACCGCCGGACCAAATTCTTCCACCTCGGCCCCTCCAACAACCCACAAACCTTCTCCCAACTCTTCGACCACGGCGTCGCCAATGAAGAAGAATCATAAGGCCTAATTCGCCGTGAGAACGCTCCTGACTATCCCCCACCTCCGCTGCCATCTAGAGTAGGCTCCTTTTAAAGAAAATTAGGGAAATATAAACAACATCTTCGCCAGGCGAAAGCGGCATCGTGAATGTCGTTATCCCAGCCTGCGGAAAATGCCTTGTAGGAAGAGTTGCGAGGGGCGGACATGGAGGATCGGGGGAGAAGACGGAGACAGGGAGATGGAGAGAAACTGTCTTCTTTATTTTTTTAGTTTCTAAAATCTTAAAGAAAAATATAAAAAAGTATAATTGAGTTGGCGCTGATGTGTCGATCTAGTTGTAAATCTGTCCAACAAACCGTTAGTGTTAAGTGGTTGTTAGCCATATTTTGGCCCGTAACAATAATTATGGCTAGTATTTTGTATTTCGATAGTTGTGACTATTATTCCCTGCTGGTATATAGTTCTGGCTAACATATTGTATTTACCCTAAAAAAAATAAACACGCAACAACAAAGTGTAAGAAAATACACACACACCAACCACATCACTTAGGTTCTCCCACTCATTGGTGTCACGCTTGCCCTCCTCAATGACGCATTGCATGCCCCACGTTCATGGAGGATGGCAAGCAACATTGATGGGGCGTGCCCTCCTCAGTGTCGACACGTGAAATCTAAAATCCCTTTGCAACAAATACGACTTCAACTCGTCTCCAAAACTCAATCGTGGATTGATGGTGAGTGTAACACCATAACCCGGCCGGGTACTACTTTTACCAAAATACCCTTGTTAAACCATGAAATAAAATAAGAACTAAAAATACTTAGGAAAAAAAACTTTCATAAAAAACTTTAATAAATACTAAAAAGAACTAACATTACTTCAACACGAACCCCTAACACTTGGGCAAACTCAAACCTTAAGAACCTTAATCTGAATCTCCATTCTATACTCATAATCATAAATTGAAATAACTAAAAAGTCTCTAACGTTGTCACTGCTAAAAAACTTGACTAGACATCCTTTGTAATGCTCGTATCGTCCTCCTCTGGTTGGCTTCCCTCGAACTGCTTCTCACGACCTGGTTGCTCTCTAACTGCTCCTCTAGCTCTTTCTCTTCAAACTGGTGAGTGAATTGGGGTCAGTCTACGCTCTTACGTTTAAAATCTCTAGTACTTGAACACTTTACTTAAGACACTTAACTTAAACTGGTGGAAGTTGTTTGTACTTCCACTTTTAAAAATATTTAATATCTTAAAGTTGTATAGGAGCTACTGTTACTCTCCATTCTTAAAGCTCAAATCTCAACTTAAATACTTGACTGACACGGGGATTCCTCACTAGCTAGTCCGATTATCCAACTCATACGTATGAGAAGCCAGCCAGGCTTTCCTTAAACTTAAACTTAGTTAGGGGAGTTGTAACGATTCATCCCCCTAACATCTTAAACTTATTTTGGTGGCTCTTCACCATGATTCTTAATAGCATAACTCTTGCTCATCTTTAAAGTCTCAAGAGCATAACTGCTGCAAGAAGGAAGCTCTCGTTGTTTAATTAATTAAAGTTGCGGTCACTACCAAATTGGCGTGTGGATTTGGCTATGTACATGGTAATTTGTTCCTAGTGTGTACCCTTGTAAAGCCATATGTGTGCATGAACTCTCGAGGGGTAGTAAGAACGAACTAATTCAAGGTTATTAGAATAATAATCTGGAGGTTCATGATTGGTTTTGTTAGTTAAATGACTTGCTGAGTTGGTGGAAATGGTGAAAGGAATGCGAGAGTTATGCTCTTGAGAGTTAAAGGTTGACTATTATTTTGTATTTCGATAGTTGTGGCTATTATTCTTCATTGGTTAATAGTTCTGGCTAATATATTGTATTTACCCTTTTTTATTATCATATGTCGGCTGTACATAATTCTACAATCAAATTAACTGACTAGGTTGATCAAACAACCCAAATTTTTGTAGCGCACACCGAAAAAGAATTCAAGTTTATGTGTTGTTGGAGTATACTCCATTGTTTTCCAAAATTTATGAAACAATTTTATGCATTTGTGGCACCCATTCCATCTATGGACGGATCTTCATCTGGCATGACATCAGGGGAAGTGATTGTAACATCCCAAACCTTTTCCCGACGAAGATATTGTCCGCTTTGGGTCTCGACCCTCATGGTTTTCGACTTGGGGTGCAATGCAAGGTGACTTCCCATAAGGTCACCCATCCTTGTTGTAATCCACACTGAGCACGTTTAACTTCGGATTTCTCACAAGAACTCCTTCATTTCACCCCAAAACGCGTCTTGTCAGTTAAAGCCGGTTTCTTACTTATGAACCATGGATCTCTCATGTGCTTTGTCAGTGTGGGATTTGCCTAAGGTGTTACAGTGATAGTGGCAAAATTCAAGCAAACACATATCCTTTTGTTATTAACCGTTTAGAGGTCGTTATAAGAAGAAGAAGAAGAAGAAGGAGGAGGAGGAGGAGGAGGAACAGTGTATTCTTCCATATAAAGTTGGGATAAACAATATGACCTATTTGGTGGAAAATTCAAACACGCGTGCAAGATTAGCAATAGCAAAAGAGGAATGTGAATTGCAAGAAAATTGAGGGAGAAGGACATGCATGAGATGAAGGTAATGCATATGGATCTTTCTAAATTGAGTCCTCGAACTAGAGCTTGGTATCAAAGGAAGAAGGATGAGATTTTGGCTTCATATGAAACCACTCCAAGTTTGACTTCAAGAGGATCAAATTATAACTCATATGATGAATATGCACCCTGCATTTAACATTTTAAGTGTACTATTGTATTGTTTTATTTGGAGTGTATTGCTTTTACAAGTTTGATTTAATGCTTTATTTCGATTGTAATTCGTCAATTATTAATACTAGTTGGTTGTTTTATGAATATTACTTTGAAGTTGTTAAATACTAATTTTATTTTGAAAATACGTTAAGTAAACATTGGGAATGCATTAAGATACCATTAGAACAAATCAGGATAACATAAGATAACATAGGCAATACATGAAGAAACATAGGGAATGCAACTTTCTTTATTTCGACAATCACATTATACTCTCATCCATCTCTCACTCATAAATGCTCAATCGAATCGTTTATCAATGTGTGATGTCCCTCTTGATCACGAATCTTATTATGTCTTTCCATAAACTCGATAAGAGTTGGAATGTTATGCTCAGGTGGCTCCCATATGACATTTGGATTGCTCTCATATTCAATGTTCACCATGGCCCCATCTCTATACTCGTACTGTTGATCTTCCAATATCATATTGTGCATAATAATACAAGTTAGCATAATATCACCGAGTGATTGCACGTCCCAAACACGAGTCGGCCCACTAATAATGGCCCAATTTTGTTGTTGTATGTTGAAGGCTCTCTGAATATCTTTGCGGTAAGTGTCTAGGTACTTTGCAAACAAATTCTTTTTCTGATTACTTGGATTCCTAATAGCCTTCACAAATGTTTCCCACTCAAGATAAATTCCATCAACCAAGTAATAACATTGATCGTATACATTACCATTTACCTCACAAGTGACATTGGGAACGAGTTCTTGCACTGCTTGATTGAAAAGTAGGGAGACTCCAAGAGTGTTGATGTCATTGTTCGTCCTAGGTGTTCCAATGAAGGCATTCCAAATCCAAGTGTCGTACGGTGCCACAACTTCTAGGAAAATGGTTGGTTTCTTCTCGTAGCTGGTGAATTAGCCTGCCCAAGAAGTCGGACAATTCTTCGACTCCCAGTGCATGCAATCAATAGAACCAATCATACCCGGGAATCCACGTTGTTCACTATGATCAAGGAGGAGACAAAGATCTTTCATTGTTGGTGCACGCAAGTACTGAGCACCATAAATGTCGGTGATGGTGGAGCAAATCTTCCTCACACTCTCCAGTGTAGTGTTCTCACCCATTCAACAGGTCTCATCAAGAGAGTCTGTTGAGCATCCAACCCCTAGCATTCAAAAGACACTGGTAAGCTTTTGATGTGGCGAGAATGAATCACGACCTAGAGCATCTTTTCTTTGCTTGAAGTAGACATCCTATTGGAGAACATCACTCATGACACGGTTGAATAAGACAGGGGCATCCGATATCACCTTGTGAATGTCCTAACATCGCAGGTTGGATTAGGACTGAAATAATCTTGCATCAACTTCTTGTGAGCTTCTTCCTTGCTACGCATCACTAATTTTATTGATGATGAACAACGCTAAGATGATGTTGCTTCTTGTCGGTGCATGAGGTCTTTGTGAATCATGAACTTCTCCATATGTTCACGCTCAAACTGTCACTCATACTCCCACTGCCTGTCATCGGCTTTCCTTTGCCTCTTCTCATCTTACTATCAAAGAATACATAGAGCAACAAGAGTTTTTTTGTGGCTACATAAATTTATGAAGGTTGGATGGTTTTTTCAAGACTAAAGGTTGAATGGTGGGTGTGTAGAATGACTAAGTTTGAGCCTTCATTTATACAGAAACAAAAAGATTCATCTCTATAATATGGTCAAGGTTGACTAAACAGTTGATCGTACAACTCAATTTGATTACAGTTGGATGAAATAGCTCATTATGATTAAAGTTAGACAAGTAGTTGATGTCACAACTCATTCTGACACACATGTGAAGAATCTACGACAATCAGGACTAACTATTGTGATTTCGTTATTGATGATGCAATTTTTAATGAGAAAATTAGTCTAAATTAAAAAATTATATCAATATGTTTTTCTTAATTAATTATTACTACTTATATAAAAATAAGTAACAAATTATGTGAAAATGATGAAATCTACTCTAAACTAGATATGCCGAAAAAGTGTAACTTGGTGAATTTTTAATTTTGGTCTTTCCCCATTGGAAATGGTCTAATGAATTGGATTTGGTAAGAAATCCATCACCAAATCCATCATGCAAGCAACCAATAGAGTTATTCTACTAACTGCATAAGTTGTTAGTATATACTAACTAATATCCAAAATGTATGAACTAGTATCCAAGTTTGCTTATTTTACTAAAGTATCTAAATAGCATAGACTAGTATTCAAAACATCACAAAACTAGTATCCAACTCATATAATTAGTATTTAGCCAATCAATTACTAACTAATATCCACAATCAAACCAACTAGTATTCAATATGGATACTCTTATGTGTTATCTGGATACTAATTATGTGTTGTATGGATACTATTCTGTGTTGTCTAGATATTAATTTGTGAATTTGGGATAATAGTTGATTCATGGTGGATATCAGTTAGCAAACCTTGAATACTAGACTGTGCTCCCTATATACTTTAGAACTTGGATACTATTTTATGTATTTTGGATATCAGTTAGTATCTGCTAACGAATCTTCAAGTTAGCAGATTAACTTTTTCGACAACCATGGACTTGAGGGTCCATTTCCGTGGGCCTCACGGACTTGAAAATCCCACCTCTTTAGGTGGGAATTGATTATGGACTTTGAAGTCCATTATTTTTTATCAACCAACTCCTCATATTTTCTTTCTCTTCTTATATCAGGCAATAAATCTAAAGTTCACTTCATACATACAAATTTAATTAACAAAATTCATAATGAAATCCATGAAACAAACAATGGTCTCTTTCAAATCCATAATGAACCCAAAACCCTCATATATCCATGGTTTATCAAAACCCAAGTTATACCAAAACCTTCATTTTTCAATACACGAAGCAAACGACCCCTCAATACTTGAAACAAACAATCAATTTTGAACAAAGTCCATCAATAACCCAAATCCATCACCAAATCTTTCACCAAATCCATCAAGCAAACAAGCCCTAAGTTTTTGGGAAGGATTATGAAGAAATTGACAAAATGAAAGATTAGGTCTTGAGTCTGCAATCACGCTGAATTTTGGGCAAAACTACACTTTTATTTTAAGAAGGGTTATAGGGATAATATGCCCCTCGACTATGACGTTTGATCAAACATGCTCTTCTACTATTTTTTACATCAAACATGCCCCCCGTACTCTGTAAAAATGATCAAACATGCCATTTTGTTTAAATTTTCATCCAAAAACCATTAACCAAGGTCGAACTTTGGTTTGGGCGGCACAAATGTCTAAAATATCCCTAATAATTTCACTTTAGAATTTTTTTTGTTCTTTTGTATAGCCAAATAATTCAAATAATTTCACTTTAAAGAGACCCAGAGACATAAAACGGGAGACAAAACGGACATTATCGCTCCCATTTGTCGATGTCGGGTCGTCTAAATCTCAGTTCAACCATGATTGACGATTCTTTCAATGGAAATTTTACCAGAAGGTCATGTTTGATAATTTTTTCAAAATACAGGGACATGTTTGATGTAAAAAATAGTAGAGGAGCATGTTTGATAAAACGGTATAGTATACCTTTAAGTTTTAACCCTTTTAAGAATTACAAACAAGGTTTATGGGAGAACGAGGACACCCGAGTCCTTGTAAGAGAAGAAATAAACCTCGGTAGGAAATAGGAATCTGGTTTCAGAATCGAGCTGTTTCGTTCTCTTCATGCTCGAACCGCCAGCAACTTCACCTGTTCAATTGACAAAGTGTAGCTTGTAGCTCGACTTCGGTAGCTACTCTCCTTTTTGGCTCCCATCGCTGCGCTGATAATAAGATTGTCCCTCGCCGCCGTCGCTGGTGTTTGTCGTAGACTAGGGATCGTGGTGGTCCGCGTTTCAACTTCGGGATTCTCGTTAGTTTCTGCTCGATTTCCTTTCGGTTCTCTGCTTGGACAATTTCATTAGGGTTCTCGCATTGTTATAGTTCATCCATGGCGGTAATGCCTCTGAAGCGGTTACTCGGAGGGTTCGTACAGAGAACAGTCGCTTCTTCTCAACATGCAGCTGCGAATCGAGGAATGGGAGCTGGGGGAGCACTCGCCAGACGCTTCTGTTCATCTTCGGCCACCGGAAAGACTTCGAAAATTCCTCACTTGCCCAAAAAGGTTCTCTCTTTTTTTTTTTTTTCGCTTCACGTTTTCAACCCCAAGCAAACGACTTGGGTATTTTTAGTTGGTGCGAATGTAGCGTCTTTTTACATTACTCTGCCTCTGCAGGGAAGGCTATTGACCGGGGCCACTCTTGGATTGGTTATAGCTGGGGGAGCTTATGTGAGTACAGTGGATGAAGCAACATTCTGGTACCTCATTGTGAAATGCTTCAATACCTTCTCCATGTCTTCATTATTTCGCCAAGAAGCTTATCTTTGCTTATAAGCTTCGTTTACCAATTTGCAGTGGTTGGCTGTTTGATGCCACGAAGCTTGTGAATCCGTTCTTCGCCCTTCTCGATCCCGAGGCTGCTCATAGACTAGCAGTGTCTGCTGCTGCTCGAGGGTGGGTGCCAAGGGAGAAGAGGCATGATGCACCAGTTTTGGAACTGGAAGTGTGGGGAAGGAAGTTTTCGAACCCAGTAGGTCTAGCTGCTGGATTTGATAAAAATGCCGAGGCTGTTGAAGGCTTGCTTGCTTTGGGCTTTGGCTTCATCGAGGTTGGCTCTGTAACTCCTGTACCACAAGAAGGCAACCCCAAGCCTCGTATCTTTAGGTTGCGTCAAGAAGGGTAAGAATGTGACTTTTTTCTTCATGCAAGTATCCGCTAGAAGTCTCAAACTTGTAACTGAATGCCATAGTTTCTTGTTTCTGCGCGCAGTGCAATCATCAACCGTTGCGGATTTAATAGTGAAGGTATTGTAGCTGTTGCAAAGCGTTTGGGTGCTCAGCATGGGAAGAGGAAGTTGGCTGAAACTTCAAGCACTGCACCTCCAACTAATGATGATGTCAAACAGGGAGGTAAAGCTGGTCCGGGAATTCTGGGGGTTAATCTTGGAAAAAACAAAGAAAGTGAAGATGCTGCATCAGATTATGTACAGGGCGTGCATACATTATCCCAGTATGCAGATTACTTGGTAGACTGCTCGTTAAAGCTACTCCATTTATTCTTTTTGCTATTGTATTAGTCCTACTTTACACAATCCTCATAGTTCATGTGTCAAATTCATTATGTATGCCTATCTTTTTATAATTCGCACGGATCATTATTGCTTGCCACTAATTGTCTAAGCTAGCCTGATAGTTGCTTCCGTAATGGTATTAGTTCATGTTTTATATATCTTTTTTCATTCTTTTGATGCTAAGAACATTACATTTTACTCCTGTGCGATCTAATGCTTAAACTGTTGCCTTTGGGTTACAGATGCCGAAGTAAGTATATTTAGTTTCTTTATATGTTTTTGTCACTTGTAGGTTATAAATGTTTCATCACCAAATACCCCTGGGTTGCGTACTCTTCAGGGTAGGAAACAGTTGAAGGATCTTGTGAAAAAGGTATCAAACATTAATGACATGGATTTTACTTCAGTAAAATTTCTCATCACAAATCATAGCGAGCAGCAGTTTTGCTATTTTCCCCTCACATATCTCCCCCCTTCCTTCATCCCAGATTCAAGCTGCTCGTGATGAAATGCAATGGGGTGAAGAGGGTCCACCACCTTTGCTCGTTAAAATTGCACCAGACTTGTCTAAAGAAGACCTGGAAGACATTGCAGCGGTACATAATGCATCTGTTTTATTTGTCTTTTAACCCCTTACCTTAGATCTCACAGTTTCTTTTCTATGCTTGCCTGCAGGTTGCTGTTGCTCTCCGTCTAGATGGACTGGTATAACCTTCACCTTCCGCAACTTTTCCTTCTTTTCTTCAGCTAGAACCATACATCTTATGGTTTTTAGAAATGGTTGTCCTTAAAGTACAGTGTTGCTTAAGTGTGTATTTGGTTGCTTGTGTAATACCAAGATTTCACTTTACAATGGTTTCAAGTGTTAGAACTGAGAGTGATACCTGATGCAACACATTCAAATTCTTGTTAACATGTGTATCTTTCTACCTATATTTCACCGTTTTCAATTCTTTCGGCTTTAATCAGCAGGGTATCAATTGTTATGGTTGTTGGTGTTCAATATTAATACTAAGATCCGATGACAGTAAATGGTTTGGTTCTCGACTTGATCCTATATGAATTTATATATGCATTTCATGGAAGATATACCATAAATCAGTTATGCAGAACATTCTGATGTCTCTGCATAGCATTTGCTGTAGGATGCACTTCCATTTAAAGCTCAATATTTTCTTTCATTACATTTGTGATATGGAGTTACCTTCATAAGCTATTTATTGTTGGTTCTCCAGTACTTTCTTTTTGTGCAACATTATGTTGACGAATGACTAAATTGTTCTGTGAATTCTTGTTTTTGGTTTTTATCACTTACCCTTCCGTTGCACGTTTGGCCAGATAATCTCAAATACAACAATACAAAGGCCTGATGCTGTGATGAACGACCCTTTGGCCAAAGAAACTGGTGGTCTAAGCGGGAAGCCTCTTTTCGATCTCTCTAACAGTATCTTGAAGGAGATGTACATTTTGACAAGAGTATGGTGGTTCACCTTCAGAATTTTGCCTCTTTAATTTTTTTTTAGAGAACACATCTTTCAGTTTGCAATTTGCATATGATAAAACTGCCATAAAAAGTAAAAACAGAGCTACCTAAAACTGCCATCAATTAGTACCGATATACAGATGCTGATTTTTGTTAAACTAATAAGATATGGAACTCCCCATTTTTGCTTTAGGAAAGGTTATTTGGTGGATAGGATTATACCATGATCAAGTTGAGCTGCATTTTGCCTAAATGGTTATCGTTGTTAGCTTCATTAATGTCTTTGAATTTAGGAAGGCCGCTTTTTCCCGTATTGTTATAGTGATAGTCTCTGTTAAGAATTAGAATACAGACATACAGTACGCGTCTTTTGAATGATGTGTTTATGCTCCGATTTTTATCATTGTCAGGGAAAGATTCCTCTAATAGGCTGCGGAGGTATTAGCAGGTGACAATTCCTATAATTTTCATTCTCAGTTTTTCCTGTACTTCTTTGTCCCGTTTTCCTGAAGTCGTTGCCATGTTACCATTGAATTAGTGGTGAGGATGCATACAAGAAAATACGAGCTGGAGCAACTCTCGTCCAGCTATATACTGCATTTGCTTATGGAGGTCCTGCATTAATTCCTCAAATAAAGGTACATTTCTTCTGATCTACCCTGTTTCAGTTTCAGCCCCATTCCCATAACCTCGATTAGAGAACTTAACTGCTGAAGTTGCAAGTTTGAGTTATATCCTAACATGAATCGGGTAATATTGATTTGTGTTGAACAGTCTGAACTAGCAGGATGCTTGGAACGAGATGGTTTCAAATCTGTCATTGAAGCTGTTGGTGCAGATCACAGATAGTTGCCACACCTATATATTGATTAGTTAGCCTCAGAATATGCATGAATGAAAGAGATATCACAGCTTTAGTAATCATTCAACATTTCTGGTAAGGGGTCATCTGATTAGTTTCTGAAGTTTTCTGTTTTGTGGCGACCTTGCGAAATGGGGTTCATATATGGTTTGTTTATTCCTTGCTTTACCCTTTGTTTACTTCTGTTCTCCCTTGGAATTGAGAGTGTTCTCATCTGTACAATGTCTCCAAAATTTTGACCAAATGGGATTTTGCCCCAAAGTTCATAGGTTGATTCTAGCATTCGGAGTGTATCTTCTACCTGTATCTTTTTATCCAAAGCAAACACAGCCGAACTTTTTCACTGCAAATAGGGACAGAAAACTACACAATGGCCTAAGAACTTTACAGGTGAAACCCAGTTTCAACTCCTTGGCGCTACATACGAATGTACAAACATATCAACCAATCACTGGACACAACATTATAGGATCCTTCATGGTTGCAAATAACAGAACCCCCACTACAACCCTCGGACTGTATTCTTTACATGTTGGGCAGGAATCTTGGCACAGAGGCAACCCCTGGAAGGTCGAGAAGAAGCTCTCCGATTGAGTTGTTCCGGGGCGTAGTTGCAGGAGCAGCATCCTTGTACAGACGGCCACTTTTGACCTCACCTTCAGATGCTAGAGACGGTGGGTGCTGCTTCCTTAATTCCAGCTATAGTTCTTTCACACTTGTCTACCTCGGCAGAATCACTCTGGGTTCTTGGACAGAAAGTGGCATGCTGGGACTGGATCTTTCTGCAGCAGACAGCAGAACGAGTTGACCCTCGACATGAGATGGGATTCCTCGTCTGATGTAAACTGAGAATCCCTGAGCAACTGTCAATCTATTTAAAAATATGTTGTATATAATATCTAAAGTCATTTAGTATTACTGATTTTTTCACTTTTCTACATATTTTACAAAAACTGACATGAATTGATTGTACCATCGGTTGGTCCATACCACTTGTCAAACATGCATTACAGTATAAACCAATTTAACAACTTGAACCTATGGCGCACTTTTATTAAACATGTCTTTTGCAATTTGATTTATATATAAATATATCTTTGAATTTTATAAATATTATGAAACATGCCTCTATATTAAAATTACCATCCAAAAAACGGTTAACCACGGTCGAACAATACTTTGGGCAATATAAATGTCTAAAAATACCCCTAATAATTTCGCTTTGACATTTTAAGTTAATTTTATATGGCCTAATACCTCTTATAATTTCACTTTAACATAGCTTATAGAAACAAATGGAAGGAAAAAATTGATATTTGACCTCCCATTTATCAAGGTCAGGTAGTTCGAACAACAATTTCATCCGTTATTAACGGGTTTTGTATGAAAAAAATAAAAGAAGTGCATGATAATGTTTCTACACTATAGGGTATTTCTACGTAAAACCAGTAGAGCATGGTTGATAAAAAAATGCATATCATATGAGATTTTATCCCAATAACTTTTTTTTACTATTTCTCAATAATCCAAAAAATGCTATACAAAATGCATTAAGGAATCAAATACAAAAGTTGATAACTAATTGATTTGCTGATGAATGAGCTTTTTTTCACTAAATGAACCGTTCCATTAAATCTCCTACTAATATTGTATTACGAAACACTATTACACCTAATGAAAAGGATTAAAACCTTCACAAGAAGCAGGGGACGAGGATCTAGGGGATACACCCTTTAAATTTAGAAAAAGGATTATCCAACTTCTAGTAGTAGTTTGATTTTAGCTTACCGATTTGTGGAGCGGGAGCGGGAGCGAGAGCGTCTATTCTTAAAGACTTATAAATTCAGAGCGCCAATAGAGAGTTAATATTATATTATTTTAATTAGAATATTATTTAAAATAATACTATATTTTGAGACTAATACTCCCACATCAATGGAAAATGAGACAACTTCTACTTCAAAGTTCTATGAATACCGCTACATCAATGTCTTTAATTACCTAAAACTAAAAGGTGAAACCAAATAAAAATTAAGAACAAAATATCTAAATTTCCCTACTTAATATACGTAACAACAGTACAGGTACAACACAAATACAACCCACAATAGAGCTTGCATAGCCCAATATACTTGCAGTGATAAAAACTTTAAATGACCCAACTAATGGGTTAATTCCCTAAATATTGTTTTTTTTAATTTACCACGAATATTGTGTTTTTAAAAGTATTTACACCAATATTGTGTTTTTTGATATGTCTAAAGCGCCAAAGCCTTGGACTCAGGCGCCGCCGCTGGGTGATTTTTTAACAAAAAAACATAGCGGCCCCGCCCCAGACTGGGGCTTTGTCGCTTTATAGAAGGTAATAGCGACGGCGCCCCAGACTGGGGCTTTATCGCTGCCATTTTGTTCCACTCCTGCACCACCCCTCACCATATATACTGCACCTTTCCTTCGGTTCTTCATCACCAAAAAACTGAAAGAAGTTCTGAAAAAAGCTCAAGTGTTGCTGTCTGGTTGCTGGGAAGATGGCTAATAACAGGTAAGAGGCGTAATTTTTTTTTCATGTATTCATCGTAATGATTTTGTCTAGTTAGTAATGTAATTAGTGAGTTTGTTTTTTATGTAGTGATTTTAGAAGATTTGAACTAGCTGTTCGGTGGCGATCAGAGAAAGTAGAAGACAATTTGGGTGTCCATTTTGTTGGTGGTCTTAGTTTCCAGATGACTATTCCATCCAGGGTGAACTATCAGAAACTTTGTGATCATCTAATTCGGAGAATACGGATTAGAGACGAAACAGTACAAGATAGTGTTGTGATTACAGGTTTCACCTACTGTCTTCCAGAATGGCAGAATGGTATTTTATTTCATTATGCAATGCCTATTGTCGATGATGATAGCTTAAATGTGCTTTGGAATTTTATGGCACAAAATCCTTATTGTTTGGGTGCTGAGATACATGCTGAGCTCAGTGAGAATCGGGGTGGAGAGGAAGACGATGATGACGATGATGACACATGGAGCATGCCATCCGATCATGATTATGATGACGGTGATGACGGAGATGAGGAAGACGATGAGGAGGAGGAGGAGGACGACGACGACGACGGGGAGGGAGGAGAACAACCTAATTTTCCTCCATATTTTTACTTGCAGGGTAATGAAGAGGACGAGGAATTATCATATGCTGATTCATATGGCGTAATTCCAGGGTCTACTGTTGGTGGTTTTGATGGAGAATTCTACAAGGGGCAAATATTTCACTCGAAACAAGCTGCACAGGTGGCGATGAAACACTATGCACTACAACACAACTTTTAGTATAACGTGGTGGAGTCGTCACCTTCAATCTGGAAGATCAGATGTTTGATGCACAAGGAGGACAAATGTCCTTGGATGGTGCGGTTTGGATGTCGAGAAATGGGAGGCGATTGGAGCGTGAGAAAGGTCGAGTTGGTGCATACTTGTAGCAGTACGACTCAACAGACGGATCATCGCCATCTTGATGTCGACGTGATATCTGAGGCCGTCAAACACTTGGTACGTGCCCAACCAAATCTGAGTGTTCTAACTGTTCAGGCCAAGTTGAAAGATAAGTTTAATATGCAAGTTACTTACAAGAAGGCTTGGTATGGGAAACAAAGAGCATTGGAGAAGTTGCATGGAAATTGGGAAGAATCCTATGATTTTTTGCAAACATTCTTGCGGGTGGTCAAGAGAAAAATGCCAACATCGGTGATTCATTGGGTAAGAGTTCCTTCAACTCAACCAGGTCATTCAATATTTCAGCGAGTATTTTGGGCTTATGGACCGAGTATAGATGGATTCAAGAATTGTCCAGGCATTATGGTTGTTGATGGAACATTTCTTACTGGGAAGTATAAAGGAGTGCTACTCATGGCTAGCTCATTTGATGGACGGAAGAAGATTTTTCCAATTGCATTTGCCATAGTGGAGAGTGAGAATACTGATAGTTGGCCATGGTTCATAACTCACGTTCAGGGTTTGACTGATCGAAATGATGTATGCATCATCTCAGATAGACATGCATGACTCTATGAAGCCATGAATAACATCGGAAGAGGTTGGGAGTGGAGGTGGTGCATGCGACACTATGCAAGCAATTTGCAAAGGAAGACTAAAAGCAGAATTATGTATAATCAACTATTTCGAGTCGGTAAGCTTTCTTCATATAATTTTGTTACTTGTTTTGATTTAATTTTGTCATGAATTTATCTAACCCGTGTGGTGGTTTATTTTATTTTGTTAGCCGGAGAAAAACGGTTGGAGAAGTTTGATCGTCAAGTTGAGCAATTTAAGAAGGTGGCCGCCGATAGAAATATTTCATGTGATAACTGGGTGGATCAACATCAGATTCGTTGGAGTTTAGCACACGATAACTACAATGGTGGGCGTCGTTGGTCTATCCTGACATCCAACATGGCAGAAAGCGTCAATGGTATTTTCAAAGGTATTCGTGCACTTCCTATGGCTTCTCTTGTGCAACATACCTATTGGCGATTGGTGGAGAAATTCGATAAGTACAGGTTGGAGACAGGAGCAGAAATTAGGAGTGGTCCTTCACAATTCTCCACCAAGTGCGAAGAGCTGATGAAGGCGTGGTCACAAAAGGCAGTTGGACATTCTGTGACAGCTCTTGATCGAGCTCAAGGCATCTATGTAGTTCAGACTCCTCCCAACAATTTCAACATGACGGGGTCAAACACACTCACAGTGCACTTTGACGACCCCAACCGGACGGGATTTTGCACCTGTGGTAAATTTCAAGGAAATAAAATTCCTTGCTCTCATGCCATTGCAGCTTGCAACCGAATGGGTGTTAATGCGTATAGGTTTGTCAACAATGTCTACAAGCTGGAAACAGTGATGGCTTGTTATGGGACAAGTTTCGCACCTCTTGGTGAACCTAAGGGTTGGAAGAAGCATAATGACCCTACTCTCCATCCTAGTCTGGACATGATTAGAAAGTCGGGAAGGTTCATCACAGCAAGTGTGTAGCAAC
This sequence comes from Linum trigynum, assembly GCA_964030455.1. Classification (NCBI taxonomy): domain Eukaryota; kingdom Viridiplantae; phylum Streptophyta; class Magnoliopsida; order Malpighiales; family Linaceae; genus Linum; species Linum trigynum. The sequence goes on along the minus strand of OZ034820.1, from coordinate 8,370,465 downwards.
TGTAACCAAGCGGGACATAATGCATCAACCTGTGGTCGCCAAGCAAGTGGGAGTGGGAGCAACCGAAGAGGGAGTGGTGGCCAACGAAGTGCGAGAGGTGGTAGAAGAGGAGGAAGTAGAGGGAATATACGTGGCTGAGAAGTTAGTTCGAATGTAGCAAGTTGTTGTTTTTCTTTCAATTTATCTCGCAGAAGTTGTTGTTGTTTGGAGTTGTTGTTGTTTGGAGTTGTTGTTTGGAGTTGTTGTTATTTGAAGAAGTTGTTGTTTGAAGTTGTTATTTGGACTTTTATGAACTGAACTAGTTGTTGATGTTTGCTGGTTTTATATTTAAAGTCTCAATTTAGACAATAGCACTAAGAACATAAGATTAAAAATAGTCCAAAATAAGAACATAACAATAAAAAGTCTCAAGGAAGTACATAATAATAATGCATTGTCACAACGAACATAAAAATAGTCTCAATGAAGTACATAATTACATAACAATAAATAGTCCTCAACCACCACGCCGACCACCACGACGACCACCGTGCTCTGCCACTAGATGGCCGCCAGTACCACACCTCGCTGGCCTCCTGTCTCGTGGAGGCAACTGCTCATCTCTCTCCGGCCCATCATCCTGATCCTGTGTGCCGAACAGATCATCTACTTGAGACTGAACATGCTCATCCGGTGCACCCTCTCGTCGCTGCTGCTCATATGCCCAATTAGATGTCTGGAAGACCTGACCCTGAAGCTGCTGATCGACACGCTCCCACTCATCGACGTCCAAATGCAGGTCTGTACTACCTGATCCCATGTGCCCGCCTCCCATCGTAGTATGCTGGGGTGTGTGAAAGCTATCCTCCTGTGCCTGAAACTGAGGGCTAGAGGAACTGGTGCCTGCCTGAAATCCGGTAAAAGTAGGCATGACTGGCTGGAATGTGAAGGTCGATGTAGGTCTGAAGGGCTGACGATCAGAGTACCTCACTCCTCGAGGTACGTCACGCTGCTCACGTCGCTGTCTTCTCCTCCTGGACTCCTCTGTGAACTGTGGCGGTGGCACGCCCCAGGCCGATGACTGAGTCCTACGCTCTGGCCAGCTAGCTAAGATGCGCTCATCGGGGTACCGCTGTATCGGCTCTGTATCAGTATGTTGGCGACCACTAAAACCTATAGCTGTAACCCCTGCCGCCAACTGGTCAACATAATCCTCCATCTGGTCGTATGTTAGCCCTCCTGATCTCATCCCATCACGTAAACCCTGCTGAACGGACTCCATGGAGTCGTACTGCAAATTTAAATGGAAAATATCAGAAATTCTATACATCTAAAAACAATTAAAACACAAATTTTAATTACTAAAAAAACTCACCGCTGCGTTCAGTGCAGCAACTCTCCGTGTGCCTGAACGTCTAGTGACATCTCTGTACCACTCTAGATGCTCCGAGTGGTAAGCTAATTCTTCGTTAGTGTAGCTCGTCTGCGCTACGAACTCATGTCGACGGTCCCACAGCTCAATCGACTCGCTGGCTGCCTGTATGAACTGCTGTCCACGTGAAGGCCCATGCTGTCCCTGACGAAGAAATAATCTAATCTCAGCCGCAGAATGTGGAGGATGAGGCCGATCCTGTCTCATCCCAAACTATCCGAGCACGCGATCTGGATGATGCCACATCTGCGATGAGAAGCAGATCAACGGAACAACTGCTCGAAACGTGTGGGACTGGACCACAGTACCGCTGTAGTCCACACCTCTATGATAGTACGGACGCCACTGCACACAAGGATTGGTCACATAATTACTCCTAAATCTATAACAAATCAATTAAAACTATTCTATAAAACGAAATGATATATACTAACCACGAATGTCGTGCACTCGTCAAACCACAACTTGTACAAGTAGAACTGATCTCCATGCTGACGGGTGTGGGCCGGAAGCCACCGAAGGCCACGTGGCACTGCGTCCTGAGTAATCTGCTCACCCGTCACCGCATGTAGTGGTGATGTATGAGGAAACCGCTCCCACGTCCAGATCATCAGCAAGGCGGCCCATCCACCAAAGTCACCACCCAGTGAAGAAGATGCCGTCATCTGCAGCGCCGATCTACCCATCTCACGGTACAAGTATGACAACACAGCTGCTCCCCAAGCAAACCTCCCCGCTCTGTGCCAATCCTCCACCAAAAGTAGGTACTGCAGGTGGACTGAACCTCCAGACCGATCGGAGAACAAGACACCTCCCATCAGAGACAGCGCATACGCTCTTGCAAACTGCTCTATCGTCTGGGGTGATGCAGAAAGCGGCAGCTCATCGAAAGTCTCCCGCAGCCAAGAAATCCGGATGACGCCGCCACCAAGATCAGTAGGAGCCTGTCCTAACAGTCGAAGACACATACCCGACCAGTCCTCGTCGGGTATGTCTACTACGACGACATCACCGTCCATCGCTAATCCGGTGAGTGTCGCAACGTCCTCTAGGGTGATCGTCACCTCACCGAACGACATGTGAAATGTCGATGTCTCGGGTCGCCAACGCTCTACAAGCGCAGTAATCAAACCCGGATCACCGGTAAGAGGAGCTAGTGGCAGAACACTAGACAGGCCGGCATCAACGAGATACGGCAGGTACAGTGGACTGTATCGGACTAAATTTCCAGTATGACGAATGTGGAATGGTCGATCACCAGCCTATAATTAATGCACAAAACTATATTAATTCAATTCCTTCAATTCACCTAATATTTATATTTATATATCTAAACTAAACTTTTTCTAATATAATATAATCGTAACTTAATCTAATTCTATTCCTAATTTAATTTAATTACAATCGTAATTTAATTTAATTCTATTCTATCATATTATTCAGCTAATAAAACTATAGAAATAGTTTGAAAAAACTTACCTCATTTGCCCAAACAGCGTCGATTCGATGGTGACCATGCCCCCAAAGAAGTTCCGGTTCCATCGGTGCTGTATCGATCGTCGCAGGTGGTGGTCTCATCGAACAAGGATCGATAAGCCTAGGAACTGGAAAAAAAAATATTAGAACATAAAAAAAATATATTAGAACATAAAAAAAATTAGAACTGGAAAAAGCCGTTGCCGGCGAGATTCCGGCCGCCGCCGGCTAGAACATACCCCTGTATCGTTGGCCGCCGCCGCCGTCACCGCCGCCGCCACGCCGGCCTCGGCCTCTTCCTCTGCAGCCGGGGGTTGCCGCCAACTGCTGGGCTTCGCCGCTCGGTTGTTGGCGTCGGCGCTGGTAGGGTTGGAGGGGATGGAGGGAGGATGAGAGGAGGTGAGGGAAAGGGAAGGGATGAAATGGGTGGGGGTGTCTGGTGCTGGACGATGGAGGAATTAAAAAATAAAGGAAACCAGCGAGGGCGCCCCAGTCTATGGCGCTGCCGCAATTTGAAATTTTCAAAAATTTCAAATTGCGCCAGCGCCATAGACTGGGGCGCCCTCGCTGGCTTCAGCTTAAAAATCTCTATTTGCTGAGTCTCGGGCGCCGTTGCCAACTTTCCTCATAAAAACACAATATTGGTGTAAATACTTTTAAAAACACAATATTCGTGGTAAATTAAAAAAAAACTATATTTAGCGAATTAACCCCCAACTAATGAGCCCGAAATTGGCTGCAGTTAAAACTCAAAAAACTAAACGAGCAGTTGTCGACTGCCCGACTCGGTCCCTGCTTTCTTCTTCCTCATGCCAGCAACATCCTCCTCTCTCAATCCCTTCTTTTCATCGACACATTCCCCTTCTTCATACAACCTTCCAATCCCTTCAAACAAGATCTGATGGTGATTCCCACTCAGCTTGTGTGTGAATTCAACTGCGATACCTCATCGGCTGCCGATCAAAAGTCTCCCCTGCAGTTCCAGATCTCCCTGATCAACAAAGTCTCTTTCAAATACAGATCCGACATTTTTCAGTCTTTCTGTCTTCCTCCATCAATCCGACCGACAATTCTATCTCCTTTACAGATGACAGATCGACAGTCATCACCGACTACAATTACTCTTCCTCTCTTCTGCTTTGTTCCTGTGAAATAGATTCGTGAACTCCCCAGCTAAAATCGCGCTCCAGTCGACAAGAAATCGCGAATTTTGCGCGAATCCATTCTAAATCGCGTTTTTGCCACGTCAGCCATCAAAACTCAGTCCCTATTTTACGGAAGGGTGTTTTGGACAAAATATATAATTATAATAAGCGACAGCGCCTCACTTTGCCTGCCGATTAGTTAGGCCCGCTAAAGCCTTCAAGCCATTGGAAGCAAGCCCACAAAATTATTTTCCAAGAAAGCGAGGACATAAATTAAATGTTAATAATAGAACTAAGCATTTCATTGGCAAAAATAAATATTAATAGTAGTTTTTTAGAAACCGAGGTATTAATCCCTTCATAACTTCTCACCAAAAAAAATCCCTTCATAACTTTAAGAAAAGGCTGCACTTTTTAGCTATTACAACCAAAATGGAGTAGGATGGCAAGATATAAAAAATTCGATCGTTATTATGTTTTGATGATTTTTTCCCGCTCTCAGTAAGGAGGGTAATGAGTTTGGTATGATTTTGGTATTTTAAGTATCCGTAGCAAATCCACTATAATATGCATCATAACTATGTTCTATATTCACTCTTTTTCTTTTACAGTAAGCTCTATACTCACTCACTTAAACACTTTGTTCGTCTATATCCCTTAAACATTGGTCTTTACTTAAATCTCAAATCTTATCACTAGTCTCTCAATTTTACAAACAACACAGACAAAAAGTCAATTAATATTGGCATTCTAATTTTTTTAGATATATTTAGAAGTTTATATAAATTTATTTGGGTATAGTAAGCGTCGGTTTCCCCTAACCACATATAAGTTGGTTTGTATATTATATTACATCCCCACAGAATTTTGGTTAAGGGGATGATTACAATTTAATAACGTGGTTTGGGGACAATATATAGGAAAAACGGAACCACTCGAACCCGTTGTCATCCCTAAAAATGAAGAGAAAAAATTAAAAATAAGCATAATCTCTTCAAAGAATTATTCAATTTTTTTTTTGTGAACAAAGAATTATTCAAGTGATATATTAGTAAAAATTTTAAATTCAATAATAGATGAATTCTTTACTAAAATCCGAATTCAACAGGTTGGCTAATGATTAACCCTCTGTTTCCGAAGGAAGGGAGGAAAAGGAGGGGAGGTGAAGGAAAATTAGGAGGGGAGGGGAGATTTGGAGGTGAAGGAAATTAGAAGGAAAATGGTGTTTTATGGAGGAAAGTGAGAAGGAAAAGGGTTGGTAGTCATCTTTTGACTCTTGAATGTTAAATCACTTACTTGATTACCTCATACATTTAAATCGATTTGACAATCTTGCTTACATTACGCCTACTAGCATGATAACAAACCTCATTCGGCCAACTGGCGGGGCGAAACGCTAGTATATAAGTGGTAGTTTGTGTGATATGAACCTAAGACATTCTATTTTATTAGTAGGGGTAGTAATTGGTTTCCCGGTTACCGGTTTAACCGATAACCATGCTAATAATCGGGATGTATAGGTATTCGGCAGCGTCTCGAAGGATTTCGGTATACCGGCTCCTCTGTCGGTAAATATCGACAGTTTCCCGGTATACTGATACCGGCGTCGAGGGGTGGAGTGGAGTGACAGAAACCCTAAACAAATCGATCGATCCAACCACCCTTCTCCCTGTCCAACGTCGACGCCGCCTCCACCTCTCCGCGACCTCGCCTTCCCTCTCCGACCCCGGCTCCCTCTCCACCGCTCTGCCTCCATTCGACCCAATTCGCGACCTCGCCTTCCAAGGATGCGCCGCCGTCGATTCGTTGTCGAAGAGCTGAAGCAGAGGTTCGATCTTTCCAGATCTGAGCACGTGGACTGGATAAGGACATCTCAATCTTTCCAGATCTGGTGGGAGCGGCAGGAGCGAGGGGAGGGCTACAACGAGATGGCGGCGGGATGGTTGTCGCCTCACCCATCTCCTCTTTCTCCTTGCTGTCGCCGCCGCTGATTCGGGACTCAGAAAAGGCCACCAATCAGGTTGGGGAAGCTCGAGATGGCGGAGGAATTGTCGTGTCGGCCGGAGATCTAGATCTGGATCGAGAGAGGAAGGCGACATCAAGCAGTGGGCGGCGATTGGAGTAGGGTTGGGGAGATGAGAGGAAATCAAGAAAGAGAGGAGGTCTGAGAAGGGTTGGGGATTGGGGAGAGGTGAACGAGAGAGAGATGAGGTCTGGGGAGGGTTGGAGAGAGAGAGAGTCTGGTTGCGGGAATGAGAAAGAGAGGAGAGGGTGGGTCTTGCGGTTAGTCGGTATAACCAGTTTGTAACCAGTAACTGGGTATTCGGTAACCGGTTACAAATCGGTATCGGTAATCGAGTGCTCCCACGTCGTGAACGGTATACCGGTAACCGGTTAACCGGTTACCGGCCGATTACCACCCCTATTTATTAGTAAACATTTTTTTATTAGACTACAACTCATTTGTTTTTTACTTTAAACACAAATCTAATTGTAAAAATTATATTTTGTATCCCCGTTTTCAAACATCTTATCTTCTTATCTTATATTACTATATATTATGGGAGAAATTTTACAATGCTATATAGTATTGGTACTATAGGTTTTTGCCTTTATGGTACAACTTAAAATTGTACATTTATGTTATGGTACAACTTCAGATTGTACCTATACTTTTTGTACAAATTCTTTTATGGTACAACTTGAACTTGTACCTTTATGTGATGGTACAACTTCAAGTTGTAAAGTTGTACCATAACATAATGATACAAATTGTTTTATGGTACGACCTAAACTTATACATTTAATATTATGGTACAACTTTAAGTTGTACATTAAAGCACCAATACTATATAGCATAGTAGAAGTGCTCTATATTATGGTAGTTCAAAAGCCACTTCTTGCCACAAGCATTTGGAGAATTCACAAGTGGCCCAGGTGGACAATTTTTTTACAAACGAAAAAGTTAGTTAATGATCCATTTATGGAGTTATCTCTCTCTTCTTTTAATAATTTTTTCTTTTATTCAATAATTCATTTTTTTATATGTAGAATGATATATATCGTGTTTGTTCAAAAAACAATATCTTATTAAACTTTATCAAGTAAATTTTCTACACATTTTTACTAAAACTTAATAATAAGTTAGACAAACAATCAAATAATAATATTTTATCGATTACACAAAATATAGCGATGGAAGAGAGAAATAATTTTTAGATAATCAATCTTCTTTCAAAAACGAACTATGTTGTATTATATTTTTGGCTATTAATCACTCTTTTATTTCTAACATATATATCTATCAAATAAAACAAGTATTATATAATAAAAGATCTTGATAGAAACAAAAGTATTATATGACACGTGTGAATGTTAGAGAAATATTTGTTGACGATGTACAATAAACACTATGTTTCATAAACCACAGACCTAGCATTGATCAAACATGTGTTGAAAATTTTCGTTTAATAGTTGAATGTCTTCTACACCAAAAGCATTTATAGGTAGAAGAGTCTAAAACGAGCATTGATCAATTAACAATTGTAAGAAGTCATTTGGTTTCATGCATGACATTGAGTCTGTGACTCCATACCGAATTTTGGCAGTAACAAAACATTTTTCATATAATAGTGTCCAAACAAAATTGTTTTAGTTTGTAACAGTAAGCAATATGTATTTAGATCGAGTTAGCCTAGCCACAAAAATTTGTTTTCATATCGCACTAAACGAGGTGAGTTTAAAAGTCTTAATTAGGGTTAACAAACAGAGTAAACTCTTTATATATGCTTAGATATTAATAATAGACGTGTCAATAATATATCCAAGAATTCATATGTATGTGAAATGTCGCAATGTTGGTATGAGTTATAAATTTATAATAGAAAGTAAACTATAAAAAAAAAGTTCAATTGTTCAAATGATACGACATGTTTAATGCACATGTTTAATGCACGTAGATCTATGTGCATTATAATTATAGACATGCTTTATCAATTACTAAGATATATAATTAAATATTTTGTTTCATACTAACACCAAAGATAAAGAAATTTTTGTAAATGCATATTAAAAAAGTTGGAAAATTATACACTAAAGGACCATGTTAATACGAGAACCCTTGATAGTGTGTGAGAATGTCTTGGTATGAGATTCTTAGCCAACATGTAGACAACAACCATGGGCTGAGAGTTAGTCAAAACTTCAAGAATTAGTGATTGATACATATTGAGTAAATAAAATTTAATACCCAAAATTTTCAAAATATTAGCCAAACATTTTGAAATACAAAAGATAGTCAAAATTTGAAAAGTTTGAAAGATTTGACTAACAAATTGTATTTACTCTATTGTATAAGATACTATATTTGAGTGTCTTGATAGACAAAATTTGACATAAGATCTCAACAGAGATTTAATGAGCATTCACATGAAAATGAGTCAAGATTAGAGAAGTTGGTCAGCGTAAGGGGTACAGTGTGCGTCAAGTTTCACTTGGGATAAGCACAATTTATCAAGTAATTAAGTATCATTATCCAACAATCTGAACTCTTAATAATTGATTGAAAGTTTGTCCTAGATAAAGAAACTCAAATTGTTATATGTTATATATGATAATGAATTTGAGTGCTTTGGTTGACAAAATTTTATATACTATTTTAAATAGGACGTGATAAGCCTTCACTATAAGATTTATGATTGGAGAATCTAAGCATCTATGCTAAGTATTGAGAATTTTAAATATAAACATATTACATACTCACTTATAAAGTGAGAGCATAAAAATTAGAAGATTAAAAATGTTTTAAACATATATAAATGATAAAATGAAATTCTCCGGCCAACAGGCCGGGTACAAATTAGTAATGATTAAGCCCAATTAGGGATACCCTTACCCCCACCCTTCTATCATATCACTGGATTTACTTGCTTATCGAAGTTGTATTGTTTTTACTGGTTGCAACTACAAGTGTTAAAAGAGCCTTTTCGACTTTGGGTTACATCAAGAACAAGTTTCATAATCGAAGAGACACCGAGTGTATTCTAATTTCTTTTTTTACAAAATAACAAAACATGTCGGTCACTTTTTGTTGTAACATGTACTACTCATATATTTTCTAAATTAAAAATTATTTAATTTTTAATTATTTAATTTTAATTTAATATTTGAAAAAGGATACCGCTATGTAAAATTCTTGGGTCCGTCGCAATAAGGATCAATTCCAAAGGTGATTGAAAAACAACGCAAAGATCATGACGTCCATTGTTGCATTCCAACGGAACAAAGACGACGATATAAAAGCACCATAATTCATATCAATGGAATGAGTCGTCTGCAAAACTAACAAATCAGAGCCAACGAAGAAAGATTTTATTTATGAAGCGGTTAGGTCATGTTGCACGGTGGAAAATTTTGCGGTGTTGATTTGATCGATGCATGTCGGACTTCTAGAAATCAGGACGACAATAACGTTTCTCGCCTCTCCGAACAATGTTTGAACTAGGGTATTTGAGTTTGTGGGAATCTAAGTTACCACTACTTCTATGGAGTTTCCTGTTGAGAGCTTCATGACTACGCTACGACTATGATTATGGAGATCCTATATGGAAGGAGAGTTCCATGAAGAGTTACAAAGAAAAGGGTACATTTTACAAAGTTATTTTCTGTGTTGATTTGGTTGTCTCTCTCTCCTCACTCTTCTCTTCTTCTCATTTTTTCTTAGCGTAATCTCCTCCTTCTTTACTCTCTTTGCGACCTGATTTTTCTTGTTCTTCCTCTCCATTAATATCCTCGATCACAACCTCTTCCTATGTTTGTTTCTTCTCTACTTACACATCAAATCTTGATCTTGTATTAACCTTCTTCTTCGATGTGTTGTTATTTTTCTGCCTAGTAATACCTAACCACAAAAAAAGCAAATATATATCATCCTTGTAAAAAAAATTATTTCCCTACCTTGAATACTTCTTCGTTGAGTTTTGTGCTTGTTTCTTCCTCTTAGATCTAGTGGCTATCATCTAGGGACCAAACAAGACGTCTCTTCTTCATTCTTGTACGTACCCATTAAAATGATAATTAAAGTGGTCCGCGAATGTATGAAGTTGTACACCTGAGCCATTAAAGCTGGTTGTTGCTGAAAAATAACCAGTGTCCTCTGGTGAGTGGGTGAAGGGTTGCGACTTTCGATACGCTTTCCCTTGGGCATTAAAGAGCCTAAAATCCTTGTAGATAGAGAATTCGTTGAATCTTGCCCATTTAGAAGGTAAGTATCTTTATTGATACGAGGGGCAGCTACACTCTTCTATTGGTTTAGTGCGAAGGGACGCCCTACATTCACTGTTATCCAAGGCTATAACAGGGGATGCAACGTTGTTTTTGGGTCGTAGGAATATCTTTCTCCTTCCAAGAATTCAGAGAAGAGTCCCGGCACGATGGAATTCCGATTGAAGATATGAGTGCATCTGAGGATTATCTTGAAATGATTAGGTGAATCTCCTGCTCTTCGCTCAATGCATCCCTAGCTATTACTTTTTCTTCCTTTAGCTCCACCATAGAGGAGCTAAAGCTGAGTCGTAAAAGGCAATCTTGGAAGAACTTTTCAAGGGCACAAACTAGCTTTTCAAAAAGGAAGCCAGGGACTCCCTCACCAAAGGCAAGCCCTTTCACAGGAAGTCTTAGAGGTTTAGCTCCTCTATGTTGGATCTAAAGGAAGAAAAGGTAATAGTTGGGGATGCATCGAGCGAAGAGTGAGGCAGAGCATAGCTCTAGAAGCGATAAGAAACAGAGCCCGCCTGGGAAGATGGGAAAGGAAAGTCTAATGATCCAAGCGAGGTCCCCAACACATGAGAGCTCGTTCTGATATTGGGCAATGTACTAAAAATCGCGCCTTAAAACTTAAAAACTTAAGATTTTATGTTTCTAGCTCACTAAAATGCTTCTACACAAAATCTCCGTTTTTATAAACTACGTAGTTAAAACCCCGCTTTAAAACTTAAAAATTTACGATTTTACGTTTCTAGATCATCAAAACGTTTCTATGTAGAAACTCGTTTTTTACTACATTGATATTGAGGACAGGTTCCTAGAACCTACCCAATATTGTCGCCTCTCATTGGATTAACCACAAATGTATAAGCGAGAGCTTCGGAATAATCGGTACTCTATACCCCAAGATAGAGATCCTAACCCGTAGTTTGAGTATGAGGAACGAATATACTCGAACAAAGTGAGAGGTTAAAGAAGAAGGAATACTCCCATTACAGCTTTTGGTGGAGTTGGATATTCCAGTGGTGAAGAGGCAACACATGAAGAGCTCGTTGTGATATTGGGGACAGGTTCCTAGAACCTACCCAATATTGTTTAGCGAGCTCAAGAGCTTTCCTGGGCCCTGGAAGAAAAAAAAAAGAAAAGGTACCATAACCGGACCGGAAAAGACGCACTTTAGGACCGATTTCATGGCTCGGGTCGGGGAGATCATTCTCTTTGGTCTTCTACTCTGGTGTTGCTCGGGCCATTATTGCCGCTAGAGGGAATTTCTCCTCCAAAGGACCATAGTTTCCACAGTCATAACTTATTATGTCAAGCCCTTCATACTCCACTCTTCTTACCCTTTGCTTGATTATATACTTCAGTACCAGGAGCTTCTTAAGTAAATTCGATGTAGATTTGAGCTAGGGGTGGGCATCCGGTTTGGTAAACCCGAACCGGACCGAAATCGAAACAGACCGAACCAAAACCGAAATATCCTTGTTCGGTTCGGAATTCGGAAGGCAGAATCCACTATTTCGAAAATCAGGGTCTGCCCAACCGAACCCGATTTCCGAACCGACCAACCGAACTTACATTCACAACCCAAGCCCACAACCACAGAACCCACAACCCCCAAGCCCACAACCACAGAACACACAACCCCAAGCCCACAACCCAAACAACCTCAAGCCCGGTACATCTATTTCCCATTTTTCTAGTGAAACCCTAGCCTTGTTCCTCTGAGGCGGCGAAAGTTCAAGATCGGAAGCTCCAAGTCTGCGACACCGTCTCCTTCTTCATTCTTTCCCCCACCCGATCCACCTACCAAAAACTCTCACATCTTTGTTCCTTCCCCCACCCGAGTCCGCAGCGACAGAGTTAAAGATCTACCAGCTTCGACGCCATTACCCCCAAATAAAGATCTGCTCGATGCCATCGCTTCCCTTCAAAGCTTCAACCAAATACAAACATGCACCGCGAAATCGATGAGAGACGTAGAGGCGAAGGAGAAAAACAAACCAAAATTTTCATGCATACTTGGATATTAAACATTACTAACCTCTAACCTTCGTTGCAGGAATCGTCACAATCATCGATGTCAATCGCCGTCGCCGTTGTCGCTGGGTCGTTCTCTCCTTCAATCGCTGTCGCCAGCCACCTGCCCCTGAGTTCTTCCCTCCGTCAATCGCCAGAGACGAGAGGAAAAATAGTCTCTGGGCGGCGGGCGCTGCTTTGTGATCTTAGGAGAGAGAGAAGAAGAAGAAGAGAGAGAGAGTAAGAGAGAGAGAGAGAGAGGAGAAGAAGAAGAAGAAAGAGAGAATTGGTTCTTGTTCTGTAGAAATGGTGGGTGGGGAAAAAGGTAAGTGTGGAGGGAGAGAGACAGAGGCGCACTTTCTTAGAAAAACAAATCGGGCAGAGTCTACAAACCAAACTGAACTGGGATATATTTCGGTTCGGCTTAACCGAACCGAAATATATTTCGGTTCGAACTCGGTTCACTCCTTGAGCTACTTCGGGGATTCGGTAAACGCCTATTCGGCTCGGTTCAAACCGAACCGACCGAATGCCCACCCCTAATTTGAGCATAATTCTCTTTGACCTCGTTCAATGTGTTATAACCAAAGATTTCAGATATGAAACGAATGCCTTCACTGATGGCTCCGTTTTTGTGTACATCCAATAGGAAAAGCGATTAAAAACTCAAAGGGGAAAGTAGGAGAGAGAGAGGGAAGAGCTTTCTCGTAAAGTTCCTAAAGATTTTGTTTACAGTCTACTACTCGTAAAGTTCTTGGGTTTATGTGGGAGAGAGAGAGTGAAAAAAGTAGAGAGAAGAAAGCTCTCCCCTCTCTCCTAAGGGATTTCGAACGTTGTGTTCCCCCCTCTGGGGAAAATGACTGTTGGGCCTGCTCCGCCTGTGGCGGAACCGGACCATTGCCTGAAGCCGCCGGATGGGATGCCGCCGGACGGAACGCCGCCGTTCACGCCACCGCAGCCTAGCAAGAAAGCGAAAGCAAGCATGAGTGAGGGATTTTCGGGGGGGGGGGGGGGTGAGATGGTGATCTCTGTCACCACACCCCATTACCAGAACGTTGAAGATGTTGCTGTGGAGACTCAAGGGGCTGGGGAAAACCTCGACCACCCAATGGAGGCAGTGCAGGCGAATGAGATTCCCAGAATCTCCTACAAGGACTCCTTTTTGGGGAATGGTCCGCCGATTGACATACCAGATGGCGATGAGCTCATGTCAGATGAATCGGAAGATGAATCAACTGAAGACGATCCTGACTGTCCCACCATTCACATCAAGAAAAGTACCGATGCTCGCATAAGAAACAGATGGAGGTATGCAATTACCTTCTGTGTGCTTGGAAAATCTCTCCCCTTTGCTTTTGTTCACCAGCGTAGCAAGAACAGGAGGAGTCCGAATTGGAGACATTGGAAATGGATTCTTCCAGGCTTCCTTTGATTCTCAATTAGATCATGATCGAGCGTTGTATGGAGGGCCATGGACTATCGATGACCACTACATTGCGGCGGAACCATGGCGGCTGGATTTCGATCCTGATTTCGACACCATCACTAGAGCCTCTGTTTGGGTAAGGCTTCCTCGACTTCCCCTAGCCTACTTTGATGAGGAAATCCTTCAGGATATTGGGGACAGAATCGGAAGGGTAGAGAAGATAGACTACAACACGGCCAATGGTTCAAGAGGAAACTACGCAAGAATCTGTGTGGAGATCGACCTGAGGAAAAGACTTGTTTCAAAGTACAGAATCAAAAGAAGGGTCCGACGAGTGGAGTATGAGGGGCTTCACAGTGTGTGCTTTGGGTGCGGCTGTTATGGCCATTTGGAGGATTCTTGCCCCCTTGTCCATTCCCCAGAAGCAACCCCCGAGGAAAAAATGAAAGCCACACAGGAGATAGGCCAGGAGCAGAAGATTAGACCTGAAATTCTTGAGGACTTTGGGCCCTGGATGCTGGCGACGAGGGCCAAAAGAAGACCAAGGCAACAGAGCAACCAAAAGAACAACAACCAAGAAAAGAAGAGAGAAGAGCTAGGGGAGCAAGGATCTCGATTTAGTGTTCTGGATGGGGAAGTGGAAATGGATGTTGATGAAGATATTGGTGCAGCAATCAATGAAGAAGAGGGATTACATTCTAACTTGGATGCAACTATCTCAGCAAGTCATCCCGCGAAAAAATCAATTGAGAAAACCAAGAAGGGAGTCAGTGAAGCATCAAATGTGAAGGAGAGCAAGGCAAAGAAGGAATTGAAGATTAGAGAAGGGAACAAAGAGAAGATGGAGAAGGCTGGATCAAGTATCCCACCCCTCATTGGCAGGACTGTCAGCGCACCCAAGCAAGTAAGAAGCAGTGGTGATCGCCTTTCCAAAGACACCCCCAAGAGTGCCCTGAGAACTAAACAAGCAAATGAGGCCAAGCAACCGCCCCACCATAAGCTGGCCAAACCAAAGAGTGGAGTGGCCACACATCACTCTGGCTCCCCTGGCTGTGGAAATGAAAGAGGGCAAGCCTCAGGAGCTAGAGCAGGACACCAACCAAAAATGAAGGCTGAAGTTCCTTGCAATGAAAGTAAGAAGAAAGCAAAGAAGAAAGTGGGATCCCCTAATGTAGATCTTGGGTGCCCAAAAAAGATCAACTTCGACCAGATTCCGGTAGAAGCTGCTAAGTTGCAGAAAGTACATTTCCATCCGAGATCAATGCTAATGCAAAAGATCAAGGGAGGGAAGAGATGGCCATCGCCAACGATAATTGCTGATCTCGCTTCAGAAAGTCTAGGGAAACGCCTTTTAACCTGATCATATGGTTAAAGTGCTTTCCTGGAACTTCAGGGGTGCTAGAAACCCCAAATTTCAGTCTACCTTTGCCTTTTACAAGTCTTTACACTTGCCTAATGTTGTCTGTATTTTGGAGCCAAGAATTAGTGGTAAAGACGCCAAAGAAGTAATCAAAGCCATGGGTTATGATTCTAGTGAGGTGTCTGATGCCACTGGTTTCAGTGGTGGAATCTGGGTGGTGTGGAACAGCAAAAAAATCAACCTGGAACTGGTTGATAAACACAAGCAGTTTATCCATCTGAAGTGTGTTGTGAATAACAGGGTCATGTTTTTTCTCTCGGTGGTGTATGCCAGCCCTAATGAGCATGAGAGAGGAGCCTTATGGGAGGGAATCAGATTTATGGATCAGCAGGTTGACAGGACATGGCTTCTCACAGGTGATTGGAACTCTATCCTCAAATTGTCAGAGAAACAAGGTGGTGCTCCCTTTAACATGGCCAAGATCAAAGCTTTCAGAAATTGTATGGATGACTGTGGGTTTATGGACTTAGGATTCACAGGGCCTAAGTTTACGTGGTTCACAAGCAAGTCTAACCTAAAGGAAAGACTTGACAAAAGTATCTGTAATCTGGATTGGCACAAGGAATTCCCTCTCCTCCTTTGTCACACACCTCCCAAAGATCAAGTCTGACCATCGTCCAATCCTGACCTGCAGTTCTACTGATCAAGGAGATAAGAAACCGGTGAGAAGATTCCAGTTTCTTGCACCCTGGTTGACTCATGATGATTTTTTCCCCTTTCTGCAAACTGTTTGGAAGAGAAATTCAGACTTTCACTGTGCTTTGCAGGGCCTCACTGAAGACCTAAAAGATTGGAACCAAAAGGTCTCTGGTAACATTTTCAGGAGAAAAAGAGAGCTGTTAAACAACCTTAAATCACTGGAGCTGGTCAACTGCATAAATCCCACCAGGAACTCAACTGCAAAAGAGCAGGAAACAAGGGAGGAACTGGAAAATACCCTCTGGCAGGAAGAGCTACTCTGGATTCAGAAGTCTAGAGCTGACTGAGTTATGTTTGGGGATATGAACACAAGCTTCTTCCACAAATCAACTCTCAATAGAAGAAAGCACAACAGAATTCTGAGTTTGAAAGATGACACTGGATAGTGGGTGACTGATCCTGAGGCCCTTGTGCTGATGGCTAGATCTCACTATGTTAGACTCTACTCAAGAGAAGAAAGAACAGAAGAAATCTCTCTCCCAGCTGACTTCCCTCGTTTGGATGAACCTAGACTGCAATGTATCGGAATCATGCCTACAGTGGAGGAGATCAGGGCCACTGTTATGGAGATGAATGGCCTCAAAGCACCTGGCAAGGATGGTTACCAGGCACTCTTCTACCAGACATGTTGGCCTCACATTGAAAAGGAGTTCACCCTCTTTATCCAGATGTGCTTCAGAGATCACAAAAGAATTGAGTCAATGAAACCCTCCTGGCTCTGATTCCTAAAGTGGAAGGACCTTGTTCTATGAATCAATTCAGACCTATTAGTCTATGTAATGTGGGGTACAAGGTGGTGGCTAAGAGGATTGCTAACAAGCTGAAGACCCTTATGCTTGACCTTGTTCATCCTAATCAGTCAAGCTTTGTGCCCAAACGCCACATCACTGACAATATTATTATTTTGCAGGAGACTGTTCACTCTATGTCCAAGAAATCAGGAAGGAAAGGGAACATGCTGCTCAAAATTGACTTGGCCAAAGCATATGATAGGATTGACTGGCATTTTCTGGAGGACACACTGAAGGAAGCTCACTTGCCTAATGACTGCATCTCCCTCATCATGGCCTGTGTCACTTCCGCCAGGTTCCTGGTTCTTTGGAATGGGGGGGCTACTGAGAGCTTCAAACCCTCTAGAGGCCTTAGACAAGGATTCCCCCTCTCTCCCTATTTGTTTACCTTGTGCATTGAAAGACTTAGCCATTGTATCCTTAGCGAGGTTAAGAATGGAAACTGGAAACCTATGAAACTGTCTGCAGATGGCCCTCCTCCTTCCCATCTGTTTTTTGCAGATGACCTGGTGTTGTTTGCTGAAGCCAATTCTAAACATGTTGAGGTTGTAATGTCTTGTATGGAGAGGTTTTGCTTGGCATCTGGGGAGCTCATTAGTAAGGAGAAATCCATAGTGTTCTTCTCCAAGAACACGACTAGAGTTACTAGGGGTGAGGTGTGCTCTAGACTTGGGATTCAAGAAACACAAGACCTTGAGAGGTACCTTGGCATGCCTCTCATCCATGGAAGAATCACCAAAAGCACTTACAGATTCATCCTGGAGAAAATTGACAACAAGCTCACTGCTTGGAAGGCTAAGACACTCTCCCTTGCTGGGAGAGTTACTTTAGCTTTGGTTGTTTTAAATGCTATCCCTAATTATGCAATGCAAACCTCACCCCTTCCTGCTGCTGTGTGTGATGAAATTGACAGGAAAATAAGGATGTTTGTTTGGGGTGGACAGGCAGGAAAGAAGAAAACCCACCTCTTATCATGGAGTACTGTGTGCAAACCCAAAAGTCAGGGAGGTCTTGGACTTCGCTCTGCCCGCAACTTGAACATGGCATACATGATCAAGCTGGCGCGGCAAATTCTCAACAATGAAAATGAGCTTTGGGTGCAGGTTCTCCAAGGGAAGTACTTCAAACACAAGGAGGGTGCCATTACCTCTATGAAGAAGAGTAACCACTCGAGTTTGTGGAAGGCAATTGTGAAAGCAATGCCTTTGATGAAAAGTGGTTGCTGCTGGAGCATAAGGAATGGCGACACTACCAGCTTTTGGACACACCCCTGGATCGACTGTGACATTAAGCTTGAGGACTTCCTGTTGGAGGAACAGTCTGTTCAAGAGAAAGACTCTTCTGTTGCAGACTGGGTGAATGAAGAAGGTGAGTGGGACTGGGGCAAATTGAATACCCTTTTTCCTGATGATATCCTCCATCTGATTGCAGGCATGGAAGCTCCAATTGCACAGACTGGAGAGGATAAGATGATATGGGCACTAGAACGTGATGGAATATTCAGGCTCAAATCAGGCTATGCACTTGCTACAGGGTTGGAAGAGACTGATGAGGAACACAAATGGATCAAGCTCTTGAGATGGAAGGGGCCTAGTAGAATTAAGCATTTCTTGTGGTTGGTGTTGCATAATCGCCTGATGACCAACAAGGAACGTGAGATGAGAAAGATGACTGACAACAAGTACTTCTGCCTTTGCAAGGATAGGGAGGAATCCATTGAACATATTCTAAAGGAATGTCCTGCTGCAAAGCAGACATGGGCCAAATTCAAGATCAAGATGAAAACGAACTCTCCTACCATTGATTTCGAGGATTGGCTGATGGCTAACCTCTCTGACATGGAGTGTGGTATCAACTTTGGTATTGTGTGCTGGAATCTTTGGAAGCAGTGGAACGAGATTGTCATGGAAGGGAAACCTTTCAACTTTCAAGGGCTCTGTTGCAGAATACAAGCTTGGTTCAACATTGTTCAGCAAGCTCATGAATGCATCAGGAAAACATCAATTGGAAACTCCCCTGGATGTACAGTGAAGCAGGTCTCCTGGAAACCACCTAGGGAGGGCTGGACTATGATTCAAACTGATGGTTCAGTGTACACCTCTACTGGGGAAGCTGCTGCTGGGGGACTCCTGCGTGATCACCTTGGAAGCTGCAGCAAGGCTTTTGTGTGTAATTTGGGCACCTGTTCGATCACCTGTGCTGAGCTGAAAGCTGCTGCGGTTGGCCTCAAGATTGCGTGGGAAGAGGGTCACCGAAAAGTGGAGTTGAACCTTGACTCCAAAACTGCCATTTCCATTATTAACTGCTCGGAGAATGATGATCATAGACATGGATTGCTTGCTGCATCCATCAGGGTACTTTTGAACCTCGATTGGGAGGTTAAAGTTTCCTATGTATTTAGAGAAATGAATGTTGCGGCGGACTACCTTGCTAAAGTTGGTCACCGCTTTCCTTTTGGTACACATTCCTTCGATGTGTATGACGCCGGTCTTAGTCAACGGCTCTTTTACGATGTAATGGGGATTTCCCAAAGTCGTTCTATTACTAATACGAATTAGGCGCTTTAGCGCCAACCTTTCTAAAAATTTTTTTTTGTTTACCCTTGCATTCCTTTTATGATGCAACTGTGAGAAGAAAAGAATGGAGGGAATTGAAGGGAATTTCAAACTTGATGGGTAAATCTACTTTAGAGAGATTAGTGCTATTTTAGAAGGCTGGTTCAACACCTATTAGTTAACCAATGACTATGAACAGTGGCAACACGAAACATCTGAGTGTGGTGCAGAAACGACGGTCAGGATATTTGAATTCTAGGAGTTAGATTGGATGTCAAAGTTTTACCAATCGTTTTAAATTTATCATGAGCTTGTGATCACCTGCGGATCCAGGGGGTGGCCACCCGGCCCCGGCCCAGCCCTTCTCTGGATCCATAGTTAGTATAGGTCTTATGAATTTTTCGATTTTAGATATTCGGGTCATTGTTATTTTAAAATAAGATTGGGATAATTAGAAAAATAATTCAGATGAACACATTCAAAATCACTACTCTAAATTTAACTTGTAAATTCTAATCCCAAAGGTTATTCGTCTAAAAAGACAATGAAACCTAAAAATTCAAAAAGTTTAAAACGTAAAAGACTAAAACATATATGAGGTTTGTTACCTTGGAAAATTTACTAGAGCAGCTGGTGGATATAGGGATGGAAACACAATGCAAACTGATTAGTAGATTGATTTGTCTAGCGTTGATGATGCTCGCTTCAACAGCTAATACCAATAGAACCTTTTCAACAACGAAACATGTGAAAATTGATTTGCGCAACAAAATGAGCGATGTATTTCTAGTCGATTGCTCAAGTATTTTATTTGAAACACTGTATACTATTGGTATGGATGTGGACTCCATTATTAATGCATTCGCTAAATTAGAATACCGTCGTGTACAATTTACATTGTAAAAAAATTATAATCATTATATTTTTTTACTATTCTAATTTTCTAATAAAATGCGGCCCAGTGCACTTCTGTGTTCTGGATCCGCTGCTGCATATTGTAATGACGTTCGGTCGATAAAGATAGCTTATGTGCAGCTTGGCCTGTGCGATACACGCTCATATAGAAAAAGTTTGTACTGATTGGTACAACATGATTAAACTGCTTAGTGATAGTAAACTCGCAAGTTTTGCCCGTAGCGATCAATACAATACAATTTGAATATGTTATCTTACTTTAGTATTATTTTGACACATATGTTATTGTTGGGATGAATAGCTTTGAAAAGCTATAAATGAAATTCCTAATTAATTATCCAGTATTTTCCCATAATACATAAATAAGATGGATAATTAATAAAAGGAATATTATGGAGATAATTAGGAATAATTATCTTAATAGATTATATTTTAATTATGGGAGTAATTATCTCCCTAATTAAAATATGACTTATTCCCAAAGAAAGAGGGAATATTCTGGGTTTTCTGCTCCTATAAATAGGAGACGCCCCAGACCCTCTAAACACACCTCAGAAGAGCAGAAACACGAGAGAGAGTGAATTTATAGAGCTCCGGTTTTTCGCACAAAACCGATGAGCAACAAATCAGAATGGCTGTTTTATCCTGGAGGCGACCGGCTGATAGTCTGCTGTGCGCAACGAAGGCAGTGCCGCGAACGTCTTAAAGAGAGCGACCTAGTCCGCGACTCAGCCAGATCGGTAACCTTAGTTTTTCCTGTTCGGTTTCTAACAATTTTAAGACGTTCGGTTGCTGTCTATGTATACCGAACAGGATGCCGATACTGGCTAGATTAATTACTATCATCGTTCGCTCGGAAAAAAGAGGGAAAGAAAGGCCGCTACAGCCTACAAGAAAGGAAAGATATCGAGAGACAAGAGTCTAGAATCGGAGCTGCCGACCCAATTTCTTAAGGCCGCCATGTCAATGGGATTCAAATTGATCGGTATACAATTATATTGGATTTTGACAGAGGATTTTTCTGGGGGAACCAATTCCGAAGCTCGGGAACTATTTCCCAATTGTCTGGTAGCTTCTGAATCAAGTGTGTGGGATTATCTTACCGAGCATGGAGCGAAGAGTAAGATCAAAAGCGTGAAGCTTGTGGAGCCAAAATTCCCCAAGAGCTCACAGGCTTGGAGCCGAAATTCTAGGCTCAGAGTTCTTACGGAGGATGGGTTCAGACTTCGATCGAGGTGGAATCCAGCGACGCTTCTGATTGAACAAAACAAAGAAGAAGATCGAAAGCAAAATTTGGGATTTTGGTTTCTTCTCTCTATGGACAGGAATCGAGAAAGTGGACATCTTTGTTGATGCCGGTGGCGAGCAAAGCGGCAAGAAGAAACCGTGTCGGACCAGGATACGAAAGAAGGGAGTAATTTTGACCCCTTCAATTCTGTCTCGGGATAATATGTTCTCTGCAATTAATTGCATTTCTTACAATAAACTACTCATATCCGAGCTAAACGCAGGTGGCTAGCTACAAGACAAGGAGATAATCAGTCGAGGAAGGGCTCTGCTTATTTCCCTTCCAAAGGCGTTGGCTTAGATCGAGAAATGCCGACCTGGCGGAAGCATAAAGGAATAATAATTATGGTCAAAGGGAAATTTTAATATATTTTGTTATGCCTTCCTTTTTGTGGTTGCCGTGTTTGTTTATTAAACACTAATGTGCATCATTTAATTTGAGTTTCCTTGTTTGCGGTGTCCACAAAGAAACGCTGATTTGGCCAGTTGAGATATCAACTTTGATCACTAAGCAATAGTTTCTCCCCAAGAGGTAAAAACTAAAAACTTTCTTGTGAGTCATTAATGAATGATATTAGAATCTATATCCATGTGGCTCTATGCATGGAATTGAGAAAGGTTATGAATGCTAGAATGAAAATTGAATTGATGCATGTATATGTCGACATTGAGATGTATTACCTCGATGATTAGAGTATAAATAGAATACATGTTGTGGAATAGAATGATTTTGTTTAAATGCATGCATATATATATGAAGAATATATGGGAATAGAATGGGTTTATTGCCCATAATAACGATATTGTAAGAAGTACTATTATTAGTACTACACGAACCACTTAGGCTGCTCTGAAACATTAAAGTTTCAAGAATGAGAGCAACAAGCTGAACCAGATCCATACCAAATAGAATGGTACCCTTTGTGGTAACTATAAGATTGTCACCCAATCCTCTAAGAATGACGCTATGTTTCTCTCTTAAATCTGTGAGAAACTAGGTCATAAGACACGAAAGTGTAAGAACAAGTTTAACCTAGTGTTAACTTGACTAAATAAGAGGATTTGGGGGTAATAATCACTAATGGGGTGATAGGCCTTAATGGCAATTCTAAAAAAAGAATGGTTGTTGGATAGGACCGCTTCAAGATATGTGTGTGATAAACGAGCTAAGCTCAATCATACATTGACGCGTATTGAAGGAGAAAGTGTTGTTGGGCAAGACCCTCACCACTATTGTTGATGGTTCTGGAAAAGTGGAAGAGAACCCTGCCTCTAGAAAGTCATTGACTATCCTAGATGTAAGGAGTGGTTAAGTAGATAAGATAAATTCTTCCAAGTGTGTCTGTGTGAAGAATTATAATATCTTATATCGCATTCCCATATTATTATTGGATGCTTGAGAAAAACATGAATTTTCTATATCCAAGCTAAATGACCCATAAATATGTGATTAGAGAATCAGAATAAATAGATCTGATTTATGTGGGTAAACTTGATAGAAAAGACAAAAAACAATTTATTACTCTTTAGAGTGCTCTGATTGTTTGACTAGTTATTTGAAATGGTTTGAAATGCCTAATTGCATTACGATTGCACTAATTATTCGATATGTGGCATGCATGTGGTAGCGTTAGAAAATCAGTGTAACATGATAACTAGAAGAGCATATGAATGTGTTTTATGTTGTTAACAATACAAACACATAGTTCCTATGAAACGAAATACTCATGTTGTTGTGAAATCCATTAATGCCTAGAAAATTCCATTTTAAATCAAGAAATAGTGGGGTTAGTGTCCTGCCTACTATTAGAAATAATGGAACTAGTGGGGGTAATAAATCTGAGTTTAAACTCAGAAGAAGCAAATGAACCTGAAATCTCTTAAGGTTTTTGGTTATGAATTTGTTATTTACACCCTAAGAAAGAAAGATCCTACAAGTCTGCTAGAAGTTCGAACTTCCATAAAGATGCAGAATTGTGGGAGAATCCATTATTAACGAAATGGAATTATTAGTCTAATAAGACTTAAAATCTTGTAGAGTTACCTCTTGGTTGAAAAGCCTTGGGTAATATATCGATAGAATCGAACAAGATTTGGCATTTTTTAGAATTACCTCTTGGCAATGAAGTCATGGGTAATAAATGGATTCTTAAAAGAAAAGTGAAACCTACTGGTTTAGTTTATGAGTATAAGGATCGCCTAATAGCTAAGGCTTTAAGCGAAAAGGAAAAATTGTAAATTTCTTGTTATCTATTCACCATATGTAGAATAACATCCATGTATGTTCTGATTGCTAGTGTTGTGCGTCAGATGGATTGTTAAACATGTTTTTGTGAATGGTGATTTAGATAGGAAAATCTACATGGGACAACTTATAGGGTTGTCATTCCTGAACATGCTTAGGGAGTCTATTGTTAGACAAATCATTGTAAGATTTGAAATAGACTCTAAGACAAGACGATGGCATGAATAGACGGGTTCTCTCTCATGGTTTTAAGAATGACAAGTGCATTGAGTACAACTTTGAGAATGACACTTGCATTGTGAATGACACATAGATCTTTGGTACAAAGACTTGTGATGTCAATATTGAAAAACCATGATGGTTGAGAATTTTGAATGTGAAGGATCTAAATGAAACATATGTTATGCTTAGAGATCCTAATAACTAGGAAAATACAAGATGTACACCTGCATACATGTTTGATGATGCTAGTATAAATATTTGAAGAACACCTAAGACGGTGTAAGAAGGTTAGAATATACTAGCATTTACTGTCTGCGAGAGGCAGCTGATAAACATGAAACCCGATTTAGTGGGGGGTACTTGGCAGGCTTACTGATTATCCTAGTATGAAGCATTGAAATGCTATTGAAAGGGGTCATGAGACACCTTAAAAGAACAGGAAAAAACCTTGGTATTTGTTATTAAAGGTTTTGCTGTATTGGTAGGGTATAGTGATGCGGATTAGAATACCCTATAGAGGACTCCAAGACAACAAGAGGCTGTGTTTTAAACATCGATAAAGAAGCTATGTCTTGGAAGTCTAAGAAGTAAACGATCCTGGCTCAATCAACTCAGAAATCAGAAATGATAGAACTAGCAATGGCTAGTAAAGAGGAAAGTTGATTGAGAGGGTCATTACTAGAGATTCCCTTATGGGAAAGACCGATCCCTCCGGTAGTTGATTCATTGTGATAGCACCGCAGCTATTACTAAAGAAGGGAACCGGTTCTAGAACGAAAAGAGACGACAAATTTGTCGTAAGCACAGTACTGTAAGAGAACTCCTAACGATAGGAGCAATGAGGTGGATCTTGTAAGGTCCTAACAGAATCTAGCTGATCCTTTGACGAAAGGATTATCTAGAGAGAAAGTCCAAAATACCACGAAGGGTATGAGACTTATGCCTACCGAACCATGGATTACAAGTGATGGTAACCCGACCCGATAGACTGGAGATCCCAAGAAACGGGTTCAATGGGTAATAACAAGTCATGAGTAATATTGAGAAAAGTTCATGCATAGTGAAGCATGAATCCCAAAGCCTTGGAGGTTGAGTTAAACTCTTAATGAGATCTATACTCTATGTGGAGTGAAGTACTTTACTTTGGGGGTACTTCTGATAGACTCACCTATGTGAATGTGGGAGTGGGGCCGCTCCCTATGGAACTTTGGAGGCACAAAGTTGCTAGAGCGTTCACTAAACCGGGATAACGTGCATGGCCATAAACGCACGGCCTATGAGAGAATATCACTCAATGAAAAGATCCGGTGTGCTACATTGTCTGAGATAGGGTTCAAGACTACGAGTCACCCTTATGAAATCGGAAGTGTAACCACTACGCTAAGGTTCAAATCTTCGCGATACCTTAGCTTATGCCCGATCTTATGGAACTGTTGATGCTCAGAGATAGTTTCAAAACTATTCAAGTGGGGGATTGTTGGGATGAATAGCTTTGAAAAGCTATAAATGAAATTCCTAATTAATTATCCAGTATTTTCCCATAATACATAAATAAGATGGATAATTAATAAAAGGAATATTATGGAGATAATTAGGAATAATTATCTTAATAGATTATATTTTAATTATGGGAGTAATTATCTCCCTAATTAAAATATGACTTATTCCCAAAGAAAGAGGGAATATTCTGGGTTTTCTGCTCCTATAAATAGGAGACGCCCCAAACCCTCTAAGCACACCTCAGAAGAGCAGAAACACGAGAGAGAGTGAATTTATAGAGCTCCGGTTTTTCGCACAAAACCGATGAGCAACAAATCAGAATGGCTGTTTTATCCTGGAGGCGACCGGCTGATAGTCTGCTGTGCGCAACGAAGGCAGTGCCGCGAACGTCTTAAAGAGAGCGACCTAGTCCGCGACTCAGCCAGATCGGTAACCTTAGTTTTTCCTGTTCGGTTTCTAACAGTTATCGATTAAACGACAGTTGTATCAATAAGCACCATCCTGCTAATTTGTTCGGTACAACCTTTAATATTTGATTTTACTAAGTATAAGATACACATGTTTTTAACAATAATTTAAAATGATAGTAAGCCATGACACTTAACTTGTGAGTCGCTCGGGCTTCGCTCTGCAACTTTCATGCATAGTCCGTCCTAAATATAGGGGTGGAAATTTGGGTGGGTGTGGTTACCCGCCCACATTTTGCGGGTACCCCACCCACAAATTTACTATTGTACTACTCACACCCTACACCGCAGTGGTTAGTGGGTAATCACTACCCATTGTGTGTTGGTGCGGGTTGGATGTGGTTACCGGCAAAAACCCATCATTGCAAGCATGGAGTTGAGGCCGCCACTAACGTATTTGTTCTTCGTAGCTAGACTATAGTGATATATAATTGTGTTGTTCGTGGAGATACAATTTTGTATATCGATCTTACTCAACGTGGAGATTCTTTTCTTTTCGAGATTGGTATTCAACTTTTGTGTTAGTGAGCTGTGATTTCACATTTCACCGACTAGGGGTGGAATATGACAATTAAATATGATCTTGTATTTTCTTTCACATAAAAGCAAAAACATACAGATAAAAATTACTAAAAGTGTCCGGTTTTAATGAATTAATTGTTTATTCTCCTCTCTCTCGATTATAGTGTTTTAAAAACTAAAAAGTTCTCACATAAAACTGCTTAGGTGCGTATTTGAATTTGGTGACTACTTTAACTTTTAGCCTCCCACTTTTCACATACTATTATATTATAAAGTTAATTAAGCGAACAAACATAATTTGTGTGGTTATTATGGATTTTGTGAGTTAACCGCGGTGGGTAG
The DNA here is from genome assembly GCA_964030455.1 of Linum trigynum. Lineage (NCBI taxonomy): Eukaryota > Viridiplantae > Streptophyta > Magnoliopsida > Malpighiales > Linaceae > Linum > Linum trigynum. Next base: position 8,343,759 of record OZ034820.1, on the reverse strand, counting down.
TGGATAATCACTAACCACAAAAATTATTATTTTACTACTCACACCCAACTCACAACTTATGGGTATGGTTACCCACAGTTAGTGTAAATTTGTACGATTTGCGAGTTATCCACAAGCCGCAACCCAAACTTCCACCCCTACCTACATACATTGGCTTCTCTCTTGCACAAAACACATACAACAACAACAACAACAAAAGATGTAAGACATACAAGATTGTAAACAATTTGGGTTTTTTTTGGGTCGAGAAAACAGAAAGCCACAGAAGTCAGAACAATGAAATAAGGGCAGATGGGGGCCAAGGGGTCGTACCTTAATAACCTTGGTGGGTTGTGGGCTTGTGGCCCTCAGTCTATTTTTCTTTTTTCCCCTCTCCTTTTTCCTTTCCCTTCCAATTGTGACAGTTGATTCCTTTCTGATGTTTCCCCCTTCTCCTGAAAGCCTTAACCCCAAAGCAAATAAACCTCTATTCAAAGCTCACGCTAATCACTCCAAAAAGGTGCCAATTAATCATCTACTAGATGATTTAACTAAACAAAAGCACAGGGACACCATCAACTTACTTGCCTTCAGTTACATAATTGATTGATTACTCAACTTTGAGGTTAATAACCAATCGATTGATATTCTTAAGACTTTGTTTCCAAAATCTGCAATAACTAACAACAAGTATTATGTGGATTGGATTAATGGATTGTTTGGTTGGATTGGTGGATCCATATACAAATATATTAGGCGAATTAATCGATTGAATCAAATGAATTGGTGGATTGATAAATGAATCCAAATGACTTTTAACCCTTGTTAATTTTGAAAAATTTAGATACCAAAATGTCATAAATCATAATAATAAAAGTAAAAAAGAATTAGTGAGTCACGGGAAGGAAGGGATTGAGGTGGTGACACTGACAATTTCATGGGTTTACTAGTTTAGTTACCAATCCTAATCTTCACTTGCCATTTTGTTTTGTATATGCAAATGCAATTAACCCTTTCAATTACTGATTAAACGGTGGTGGTAGTGGGGGCAGCAGACTTGTACTCTGTATGTTTGTTTGTTAGTTTATTTTGCTGCAGCACGTGAATGCCTAGCGATAGCAGCTTAGCATCCATACATCCTTCCACTCCACTCAATAATTTTTAAGCTCATGCTGCAGTACACAAAAACACACAAGCAAAGTAACACTCACTCAGTAGTCACTGCTGCTTGCTCTTCGTGATCAGCTACAGCCAGTGGGGTCGTTTTCATGAAATGTTCAGCCAAGCCAAGCCAGCCATTCTTCTTTTGTTCTCTTCCCTAACTCCAACTCTCCCAAAGAATCTCCTCTCTCTCTCTCTCTCTCTCCCCTGCACCACATTTTGTTTTCTTTTCCTTCTCTTCCACTTGCTTGCTGTTGTGGGTAGAGTGGTCTCAACTATATTATATATATATATATATATATATATATGCTTTTGTATTCATACATCAATGGTGGAAAGAAGAATCATGTCTTCTCTCATTACCATAATCAAGTTGTTGCTGTTTCTTGTCTGTCTGCTGCCAAGCTTCAGCACTAGCAATGGTGGTGCTTTTGTGGGGAAGAGAGTTTCTCTCCTCGACCTGTTGGAAGAACACAAGCAGTGGAAACAGCTGCTAGAGAAGAGCACCTTCCATGACTCTGCTGCTTCTTCTTCTTCTTCAAGCTCATGCCTTCCCCAGAAATCAAGTAAGATTTCTGTTCTTTTTCCCTTACAGTAAAGAGAGAAAAAATGATTATTTCATTCATCAATGGTGGTGACTGGCCATCACTTTATATCATAACTCTCCTTTTTATCTCATGTCTTCCCTCTCTTTGAACAATATGTTTTTACCTTAAATAATAAGAAAACAAAAGGTTCTCCAATTATTATTCTGTTCCCCAACTTTGGGATCTCCCATTTCTGTTATTCTGGCCTTAGCCCTTTCTGCTAGGATCTACTAACATTGCTTTCCATCTTGGTTTATGGGGGGAAAAAGCAACTGTAATAATTTGGTCTCTCCCTTGACATCTTTTCTAACTCTAATTGTTAAGGAATACTTTCTTTGTTCAGGACAGGAAGAGGGAGCAACCATCCTGGAAATGAAGCACAGAGGTTCCTGCTCGCCCTCAGGAAAACCAGCCACGATGCAAGACTTGAGCAAGAAGCTGAAACGGACCCTAATGCTAGACAACATCAGAGTCCAGTCAATCCAGTCTCGAATCAAAAAGACTACCTCTCTTGTCAAACAAGACAAGTCGATAACAACAACAACAACAACTCAGATTCCATTGGCTTCGGGAATAAAGCTGCAAACCCTCAACTATATAGTCACAGTACAGCTGGGAGGGAAACAGCTTACAGTGATAATGGACACTGGAAGTGACTTGACATGGGTTCAATGCCAGCCATGCAGGTTCTGTTACAACCAGAAGGACCCTCTCTTCAACCCTTCCATCTCTCCTTCTTTCCGCAGAATCCCCTGCAATTCATCAGCTTGCGACTCCCTTCAGTTCGCAACTGGCAACTCGGGTGCCTGTGCCAGCAACCAGCAAACCTGCAACTATTACGTTAGCTACGGGGATGGGTCCTACACAAGAGGCGATCTAGCCACTGAACAGCTTAACTTGGGAGGTGAAACTGAACCAGTCCATAATTTCGTGTTCGGTTGTGGAAGGTACAATAAGGGCTTATTTGGAGGAGCTTCAGGTTTAATGGGGTTGGGAAGGAGTGAGCTTTCTTTGGTGTCTCAATCTAAATCCATGTACGGAGGTGTTTTCTCCTACTGCTTGCCCACAACAGCACCTGATGCTACTGGCTCATTAGCATTTGGTCCCAATACTTCAGTTTACAGCAACTTCACCCCAATTTCTTACACCAGAATGGTCAATAATCCCCAGCTCCCAACTTTCTACTTCCTCAACCTTACCGGGTTTTCGATAGGTGGGAAGGATCTCCCTCAGGCCTCTGGATTTGGAACTGGAATTCTGATTGATTCTGGAACAGTCATAACGAGGCTTCCTCCATCAACTTACAGAACTGTGAAGGCAGAGTTTCTGAGGCAATTCTCCGGGGTTCCAACTGCTCCAGGTTTTTCGATACTGGACACTTGCTTCAACCTGACGGGGTATCAGGAGATTGATGTCCCTACCATTAGCATCAACTTTGAAGGGAATGTGAAGCTGCAAGTTGACCTGACAGGGGTTTTCTATTTTGTGAAAGCGGATGCTTCTCAGGTGTGTCTGGCAATCGCGAGCCTGGCTTATGAAGATGAGATTGGGATAGTAGGGAACTATCAGCAGAGAAACCAGAGGGTTGTCTATGATACAAAAGAGTCAATGGTGGGATTTGCAGCAGAAGCTTGCAGTTTCAGCTAATGCGAGGGAGAAAATGTTTTAGAATGCTTATTGGTTACTTATGTGGGATGTCAAGTGGTCAGGTGTGGGTCTGTGAATATGCATTTATTTCTTCTTATAGAATGCAATGCCAATTAGTTTGCTTCAATTGGCAAAGAAATTCATCAAGCAAGTTGCTTTTCCACCCTCTTTCGGCCAGTCTGTTTCATGATTTCCATGTAATCCGTCAATATGTGATAGCTCAGTATAGGAGCAGTAGTAATCTGAAAACAGAATAGTAACTTCCATGTTTCTTGTTAGTCAAGTGTATTGATGAAGTTCGGTACAAGAGCAGTAGTAATCTGGAACCCAAAAGCTGTACAAGTTACAACAGGAACCAAAATATCAAGTGCCAAGATTTTTTGCAGGGTTCCCAGCTCTCTATATTCACTAATGCAGCTAAAGTCTGTACGGAACATTCTCCCTGCTAGGCAACAATAAAGTTGAATACAAATGTATGATAAAACTATGTCATTGCCCAAGTTGATTAATCTGTGTACCAAACTGGAAGATGCTGAGTAAATGGTGATTTGGGTCATACCATAGGGTTCCAGCTTCAGTGTCTGGCATCCTTGGCATTGTAAAGGGACCTGCATTGACTGTGATCTCGAAACAAATGTGTCAGTATTCTTCCCTACTTCAATTGCCCTCGATAAGGGAGGCCATCTCATTGTTCTTCTGGTCATCATCACCCTTTTTCATCTTCAACGTCTCAGCTGGAAGAACCGACAAATTGGGATCAGCCCTCGGGATCAGGAATAATAAGGCAATCGGGAGCAGCCTCACCATGCTTCGGATCAAGAGGGCAACCCAAAGATTGTCAAACTGTGTCCTGGTGACATTCAACATATGCAAGAGTAGACCTCCTAGCCATGTAGAGATGAGCAGACCAATATGATCAATAGACATGAGCAGAGCAAAGAAGGTGCCCTCTATACCAGGAGGGCATAGCTTGGAACTAAGCACAAGAAGAGGCATCCATTTGACCCGCCCAATCATCCGAGAAACAGCTTCGTCGATCACAACAAAGAAATAATCAGGGAAACCGATTCTCAAGTTAATACGAAGAACCAATATCAAGTCAAGCAGCCCAGATAGGCTGAGTAATAGCTGGGACCAAAAAACTATGTCGCGAAGGGGATGGTTCTTCAGAAAATTTTGGTAGATTAGGACCCCTGAGAGAGAGCCAATTGCACCAAATGAGAATATCGATCCAACAATTTCCTGCATGAAGTGTAAAATAAGATCAAGTTTAACCTGCTAGCAAGCCTATGCACCATATATGATGAGTTAGACGTATGTATCTGTATTTGATTGCGAAGTTGGCTATTGATCAGCTGGAAGCAGATAACCACGTAATTTATAAAATATAAAGGTACCTGTGAGAAAGATGGACCCCCCGCTGCATCAGTATACCAGTAGAACATTCCTTCATGGACATGTAAACTGACACAGAGAGACAAGAACATAAATAAGCAAGGCCTCCACACTTCTCGACATTTTAGTGTTCTCCACATTGTTTTACCGGCGTCCAAGAACTTCTCATGTACCTAAGTCATGGCTTCTGTGGTAAGCTATCAAGAATTCAAAAATATACTTTTGGAGCCAATGAGGGAGAATAAAGCAGATACAACACTAGTACCCCTCTGTAAACAGATCGCTGTAAATTGCCTTCGCGCAACAATATCCCAACCATAACGACTAGGCCTGCTGGAAAACTTAGAAACCCAAACACACCCTGTCAAGAAGAGTATGTCAGTTGAGAAACAAGAATTTTAGAGTTACACCTCTTCCATCAAGTGCAAACCATCTATTCCAAACATCTAAAGATGCAATTATAACATTTCAAAGGACATTAAGATGGTTTCTGTAGAAGCCATAAAAAAGGCGAAGAACATTAGTGCTTGTAGAAAGCCTAGCACAATCATCAATTAAGGCAACCCTAGTACTGGAATGACATGCAAATCGAAGTACAATGCTTTCTAATCTGGCTATGTACCTTGAAAGCAACTTTCAGTGGCTGTACCTCTGGATTAAGGAAACATTCAGGTTATACTTGGAGCTCTTTTACACCCCGCATTTTATCAAACTTATAGATATCACTTGCACCTTCCTGATTGTGACTGTTAATGGCATTAGGTGAGGCACTACCCAAAACTCTTCCGCACACACAAAACAAACAAGTCTCGAATAGCACAATAAGAAATAGCATGGATCTCACCGAGTAACTAAATTCCTTAGCAGTGAAGTTGCCAAATCTAGCATTCAACCTAGAGAGCAAGGACACCACATAGTAACTAGCTTACCTTAGCTCCAACCAGGTGAACAAGGAAGCCACTGAGTGAGAAGCCGACCAGGGACCCGATGGAGGCAGAGAGCCCACACAAGCTTTGCATATCACCGGCAAGAGATGGGTGAGTTACACTATTTTGTGTCACACAGGCATCAATGGTAACATCTGAAATCGCCATCCCGGTACTCCCTGACATCAGAGAAAGCATGGCATATCCAAGCGACAAGTTTGGCTGCAGTGACACCACCAGCATTGACATAGCAGTAAGACAACCTGAAATTCAGTTTCAATTTACAATCAACCAATTCATTACAGACCTTGTTTACCAACTCAAAGAAAGATGAGATCATCATAACAGCTCAATTGGTAGCTAAAGAAGAAGAAAGGTACATAATTAAATTGGGGAAACATGGGTTTGACCTGCGAAAATGAAATAGGGGCGCCTGCGGTAGCCCAGAACAGGTACAGTGTCCGTTAAGAGACCCCATAGAGGCTTGACAATCCAAGGGAGCTGAAGGAGACCAAAAAAGAGCTGAGCTTCAGAGGGCTGCAGCTTCTGATCATCCTTCATGTAGTACTGCGTACTAACTCGGACGAGCCCAACTCCGAAACCCTGACTAATCCCATAAACCACGATTACCCCCATCACGAGGCTCCAGTGGAGCTCCTCGCCAAGCATTCTGAACCAATGTATCGGCCTCATCATCAGCGATCCCTTCTTCACTGGCGAAGCAGCCATCCTCTCGATGTGGGGTTCTTCCATTTTTGGTGGGCGATCGGCGACGGATGAGGAGCGAAGCACGATGGGAATGGGAATATGAGGTCTCCCCCCAACCAAGAAGGGAATTGTAGAAAGTCGCTGACTTTTTGTCTTGCACCGAGGATTCTGAACAGCTGACTGGCTTGGACTCTGCTCATTTGCTAATGAAATCGGTTTCTTCGGCCTCAGAATCACGCGCTACGGGCAGTAGTCGGCCACCTGCTCAAGTACAGATGGCGGCTGGCTTTCGGGTTAGCAACTTAGCGTAAATTACTGGCCGTTGCGGGCTTCAACGATTTTTTTAGCTTTGTCTCCATCTGCTGCTCCTCATTTTCTATCAAAACCTGGGTTGGACCGCCAAAGTGAACTTCGGGCAGGCCACAAATCCCAAACTGGAGGAACAGCTCAACTGGCTCAGCCGGGTCTTGCTATTGCCCGCGAGACCAGTCTTTTGCAAATGTTTACACGGTTTCAGCTGCTCTAAGATGACTACGATTTCTAGTAAGATTCTTGTTATAACTTACAAGATTTGAATCAGATGAGCATCTACATCAACAAAATTTTCAAACTAGTTATATAGCGGTTCAATCCATTTGTTTGAACGATTAGAGATGGAATGATCGACGTTTAACGGTTGGATATTGAACCCGATGAACCAACTCAATCTGACTACCAATGGTTCACTATTTTACCAAAAAATCATTTTTGAAAATTTTTTAATATAAATTAAGAGCATCCAATATGAATTACTTATTATATTTTTGCTTCATATCCTTCATTTCACCTCCTCCTTTAGGTGGTCCACTACCGATTGATAGCCTAATTACTAGCTTAAATTGACGGTATCGTTTGCTTGTGGGATTTGGGTGATGGATTTGGCATCCAAATCCCAAGCATCAAGGACTTGGAACAAATTCATTGTTTGCTAAGGGACACAAATCCATGGGACCCACCGATTTGGACACTTTTATATCCAAATCCATGGACCCCATGAATTTGTAAATCCCCGATGTTTGTTTGATGGATTTGGTGATGGATTTGGATCTCTCATGGACTTTATAATTGTTATTTTATATCATCATTATAAAGCAAAAGTTGATCTTATTGTAAAAAAAAAATATTTATGTCTATGAACTAGAAGGGATGGCAAAAATACCCGTAACAGTGGATATACGCCCGAATCCGACTTAATAGGGTAGGGTCAAACTCGAACCCGAAGGACTTTGAGTGGTTACGGGTAAAATCCGAACCCGAATATTGCGGGTAATCGGTGGGCATGGTTTTCTCACTATCCAACCCCAACCCGCCCGATTATACACATGTATATATATTGTTTCTAGAAATAGTCATTATTTTCTTTTAACATATTGTATATTTAGCATATGGATATAATATTTTCATGAAATTGTGTTGTTTTAATTAATTTTCTTCATTCTAGTGAATTATTGTCGTACTTTTTCTCATATATAATGTGAGAATACGTGTGAATGTTAACATGTTGGTTGAAGTTGTAAAAAGAAACTATTACCCATGGATAACCGTGGATACCCGAAACCCGAACGGGTATGGAAATAGTTTAGATTTTCTACCCGTTTCTTATGTGGGTATGGGTATGGGTAAAAGCCGAACTACTCTGGATAGGGTAACGGATATGCACTATCCGCCCCGACCCGCCCCGTTGCCATCCCTAACTATACAGATTTCGTATATTATAATATCAACCAACAACCAGAAGACACGTGGAATGCATCCCGGTCTTGTCCACGTGTCACAATACCTCGTATAAAGAAGAAATGAACACGTTTAAAAACAGAAAGAACAGATCCCTCAATTTTTCCATCGGCGACTCTGGAAATTGGCTGCAATGGCGTACGTCGAACGAGGTCGGTCGTCCTTCTCTCTCTCTCTCTCTCTCCCCAATCTTCTTCTTTCATCAGATCATGTGTTCTCTTTAGGTTTCTTTGATTGGGTTCCTTGTGAAGTGAATCATGATCGTTAATGTTTCCTTTTGCGGTATCTCCAGATTAGGGATTTACAAATTTCATTCCCAGATTACCCGTTCGAGGACCTCAAATAGCTTCGGCTTGTAATTAAGGTCGTTTTAGCATTGGGTTTCTTGGGTTAGGATGATGAAATCAGCTTTGATGGAAGTGTTGAAACTATAGGAATATTGAATGGGCATTTCTATCCGGACCCTTTATTATTCCTCTTGGTAGGAAGATTCGGTCTCGTTATGTTTGATGAGATTTGGCACAGAATTAAGGTCGTTACTGTGGTTAGGATATATCCCATGAATTGCTCAGATCAGATATCTTGAAAAGATGTCTTATTTCCTGATGGAAGAAGCTTTTCACTCTTTTCTCAGCCGGTCAAGCTCTTTATCATCCATATTTTGATGGTAAGTCAGGAACTTGTAAAGTTACAAGGAGTTTATCTAAGTTGCCAAACTTTTACATGTACTCTTTCTTGATGAATGAATGTAGAGGACATTATGAAAGTAAGGCCAATTTTTGACGTGTTAGTTTCCATTGTCGATCGATCGTCTTCACTTTTACTTCTGTGTCACAAGTATCTCAACTCTCAATCTGTTTCTCTCTCTGGCCTCAAGGCATGCAAACAGTTGTCAATTGTCATCTTGATAGACTTTGTCTGCTGGTTTGACTTGCCAAGCCTGGTCTGCCTGATTCTAATGTGAGTTTCCTTCCAGTTTGGTAACTAAGGATGATCATTATGAATGCTTCTCAAATCACCTTGGTTTGCTTTCTTTCCTGTGATGTACTACATCACTGATAAGTAGCAATCGTAAGGCTGGCAATGCAGGCCAAGTTTTGGTTTCAGAACACTTGCACGCTGAGACAAATTGATAAAACAGATAATAGCTGTCCAATAGGATTGAAAGTTGTCTGTTTTCTTACCATCGACAATTTTTGTTCGTGCTTATTAGTTCAGAAGTAGGTTCCTTGCAGTAGTCTCAACTCTGCAGTTGTCTGTTCTGATATAGAAATGTAGGAACGGCGAGTTGTATTGAGAAGTTTCTGGTTTTTAGATTTCTAACCGCCGGTCCTTTTATTAGATTTAATTTCACTGACATGTAGAAGGAAAATAACATGAGCGAAATTCAGATGAGTTCATTTCATCCTCATTTTGTTATCATTAGTAAGACATCCAACACTTTTACTTCTTGTTTCAGGCGTTGTGAAGTCACAGAAATCCTTATGGCGACTGAAGACATTCACAGACTTCTTTTGGGCAATCATCAACTTGATTTCCGTGTTCTTTGCTACCATGTTTTCAGTAAGAACTTTCATTTCCTCATTGCCATATATGAAACCATCTCAAAGAGACTAGGAATCTCCTTTGAAGGTGGCCTTCTCGGTATAATGGCAATACTGTGGTGCTTAATCTCTTCTTTCTCCAGATGGAAAAATCAGATGCTTATCGGAAAGGGTCGGGTGGTAGCAAGAAATGGGACGGCGGAGGACCTGGAGGTCCTGGAAGTGGACCATATGGCGGTGGGCCGCGTGGGCCACCGAGAGGAGGACTAGACAACGTTCGAGGACTGAGGGATGTTCGTGGGGGTGATCACAGTAAGCTCGTTAACTCGTGTTTCCTTGCATATCCAATCTTTGGATGATTGTAAGTTCTTTAAATATGTAGTACTAAGTCTAACCAAAGTCCAAAACCTCTGGTCCTAACTTGCAGGTTCCTTGCCTGCTTGTGGCTCCTGCTGTGGCTAAATGGAGAGTGATGCTTTCCTCTTTTTGATTTCTGGCGAATGCTTCATCTTCTTCTTCTTCAGTTTGGAGAACGTAACGTTCTCTGATATGTTGGAGCGACATGTATAGAACTCAAACTATATACTCTGCCTGTCTATTTTGATGTAAAAGTTCTTATTTTCGGCATAACTGCTGATTCGATTGAAGAAATAGATAATCAGCGTCCTTTGTACTTATTTTGGTGTTTGTGTGTGGAACCGTGGGTAATTTGATTCAAATTTTTTAGGCCAAGCATTAGCACTAACACATTGAAATTGAGATGAACCATTCAACCCAATTACCTCGAATTCGGTCCATCCTGAACGAGAAGCAGAAAACCAGAAAGAGGAGAAAGCACCAATGCCAGCGAGTGGGATAGTGCAGAACAGAGGAAAAAATGAAATAGCAAAACAGAGCATGGAGGAAGGGACATTCAATTCGAGAAAATCTTGTATACTTCCGGCTTAATGGATCATCAATACATCAAGACCAAAGAAGGAGGAACAGAGTCAGAAATAATTAAGCATATTCCAGTAATTGAAGAAAATTTAGAACGAAAAGAGAACGAAAGTAACCAAGTAATAAATAAATAAAATCTACAACATTCTGTAACGAATCTAGAAAAGAAAATACAACTATAGGAAGAGAATTAGAATTAGTCTAATTAATTAATATGGAAAATCTAAAATATAATATTAGAAAATTATAAGGATATTTAACATAGAAAATTATACAACATTAGCATAATGTACGAGAATTTAATATAACATCCTCAGATTATTTATATCGATAAAGAATTCATAGGATATATTGCTTCAGCAAATTATTCAATTATTATAACATATAATGGTAATTGAAAATACTTATAATGATAATTGATTCTACATTTCCTATTAAAAATTGGTTTGGTATCAACGTCTTCAAAAGAGGATTCCCAACTTAACAGAATTCATAGGATATATTTGCTTTAGAGAATAATTCAATTATTAGAAAAAATAATGATAATTAAAAATACTTATAATGATAGTTGGTTCTAAATTTTCTATCCAAAAAATAATTTGGTATCAAGTATTCAAAAGAGGGTACCAACTAAATAATAAAAATTGATGTTTTTAATAAGTCAAAATATTTTTTTGCAATAAGAAAAGTAGAAGGACCAAATAATAGAGTTAAAATAAGTCGAAATAACTTTAACTGAATGCACCTAACATCAAATTTAAGTGGTACCGGGTGCATAAATAATAGAGTTCACTGGTACCCGACGCCCTATTCAAAGTTAAGTGGTATGTCTGCCCCAATTCTCAAACTTAAGTGGTACCCAAGGTATTTTACCCCATCAATTACACCGCCAGCCACTTTATGATTTTTGTTTGATGAACTTATTTATATTGACATGACTTAATGTACATAAACCAGGAAATAGATATCTAAAGATACTATCCTACATCATGATCTTCATAAACTAAATGCATGCTTATAAATTTGATATGGAGATAGTTGATAATTTTACAAGATTAAAGGGAAATGTAATATTTTATAGGGAAATGGCGGTGTAAAACAATATCAAATATTTTCCACTAGTGTATCGACTTCTGAAGTTGGCGTTATTGCTACCTGTTGACACTACAAAAGTTAATAGAGCATATATGCAATGAATTTTGTGAAGAATACACATCCAAATCAGATGAGTCAAAAAATTGTGATTGAATTTTTTGTAGGATACATTGAGATTAATATCATTAATAGTTGAGAAGATAAATGTATTTTAGAATATGAAACACGCCATGAAGTAATATAAAGAACCTACCTGAACTAAATTCTTAGTTACGCCACCGCTTGCAGGGTCGACAGTAAGCTTATTTGGCTTTAATGGCTCCTAAATGAAATTGCCATTCCTCAAGTTTTGTAACTCCTGTTCACTGTGTGATAATCAAGTTGATTTAAATGTAACAAATGCACTTTTATCATGAACAAACCAAACGCACATCAATCAAGATGAAAAGCTCTTGTCGCCGAACCATTCTCCTATATCTCACATCCAAACTCGACATTCATGCCACTGAATGTGGAAAAGTACTGTAACAATAATTGGCTTGCGCTTTGTGGCGGGTAACAATAAACATGTCATAAAACTCTATTTTGTGTGATCCACCTAGCTGTGTCCCCTTTCACCTTGTCTTCTTGTTTTTTCCTGATGTTGTCTTGCTTCCAATTTGCAGCTAGACCCCTGTTTGTTTCGTTATTTCTTCTAAATTTTCTTTGCCCATTTTGAGAGCTCAATTGTTATGAAACCTTTGTGTTGTTCTTTGTTGTCTGGTAATAAAATTGGGAGTCGCCGTTGTGGAAAAAAGAAGTGACTGGCACATTAGTACAAATCTGTTTTGCAATTGCATATTGAGTTTTCGTGTAAAATTTGCATTTGATCAAATATCCGTGATGTGGATGTTGCTAGTCTCCCTACAACACAACCTATTACAAGCTTATCAACAACTACCCAAATTGAATCTAGCTAGTTTGCAAGAATAAAAAGTATTTTTGTCTAGTTGGACTCTCTATATATGCAGTGGTAAAAAGAGATTGAACCGAAAAGAATTGGTATTATTCGTAATGGAAGAGGAAGACAGATGTCATCGTCATTGCCGTTGGTAAAAAAAAAAAAAAATTGCCGTCGTCATCTGACACCGGCCGGCCACCGCTAGCTGCTATTGTTCTGAACATAGAAAGAATTGCGGTTCTTAATTATCTACTGTTCTTGCCCAACTCTACGTACGTACACTCCTCTCTCTTTGCTCTTTTTGGGGGTTTTTTTGAAACCCAGAAAAATTAACATACTCGAGGAGATGGATCGTAACCAAAACTGCATGTTGCTTAGTTGGAAAAGAAACAGCAAACTCATGAACTTCTTTGCGTCTGGGATGACGACAGAGAACGACGATCATCAGAGCACCCCCAACAACAATCATCAGTTCCCAACCACGAAACAGCTTAGTATGTAAAAAAAAGCTATCCCAAATAAATTAAAAGTCTATCACATTTGTCGTCAATATATTGTCATCTCACCGTTTATGCAATCCACGTCATGTTAATTTCATTGTATCACCATTATCAATGTAATTCGCTTGGTATTGCGTAAGTGGTGTGCACTCGAGTAATTTTATAGTAAATGAAAATAAATGAAGGAATAATAAATAAACAAATAAGTTTTTGTTTTAGTGTAGCTTGCATTTTGAAATTCATCAAGATTGCATGTTTGCAAGTGTCAATTACATTGGTGCCATCTCATTTGCAATATTGAGTACTATGTAAAAATTTTCATTAACCAGATACTATTGAAGTGGATGCGGTAAAAAAAAAAATATTGGAGTTTGGCATAGAAACAGATCGAATTTTTGTTTACCGGTAATTATGGAGACGAAATTTTAATGTATATATATTGCCTTTTTTAAAAACAGTATATATATAGCCTTTTTTTTTAATGTATAACAGCTAGATTATAAGTTGCAGTTTCAAAATGTTTATAAAGTACGAAACTTATAATTAGAGATCATTTATGAATTGTGATGGAGGCACAGATCCATCTGTGTATTATTTTTATTATTATTAGTGTGAAAATTTAATTAGTAGGATATTTGGAGTTAGAATTATAGTCATTATCATTAGGATTGTTATGGTTATTATTATATTTGGGTTGCTGTAGGGATTTTAGGTTGGCGGTAAAGTGATAGCAGAGTCTCTTTTAGGTTTGATTATTAGGTTTAGCAGATTGGTAAAAGAGACTGAACCGAAAAGAATTAGTATTGTTCATAATGGAAGAGGAAGAAAGATGTCGTCATTGCCGGTGGTAAAAAAAAAAAAAATGCCATCGCCATCTGCCACCGCTGCTTGTTCTGAACAAGGAAAGCACTTCTTGGTTGGGTATGAATTTTTTGTTTTTTTAGTAGGTTGGGTATAGGATTTGAAACCCTAATTCTGCCATTTTAGGATCAATTATTATTTCACAATCTATGCTATATAAGTTTTATTATTCTTCTATGCATACAATTTTTATTTAAAACAGTACTTATTCATCCTAAAATTAAAACAACCTAGCTAATGTCACATCTTATCACAAAACTTCTTCTTAATCACAAGTTAAATTCGCATATTTGTGATCTATCATTCGACAACATATTTGTGATCTATCAGAAATTGCTAATTTGGACAATAAGTGTTTTCTGCAATGCTTTCATAATTAATGCGAATTTACGATTGATTGTAAGCGATCTGTGTCGAATTATTATTTCTTAACTACACAAACATTTGAGTATTATATTCTTAACTTTTTAGTTCATTTAGAGTTTACTTTTATTTTATGTAGTTAAGTTTTTTTTAATTCAAAGCGTTTTACAGAAAAGTAGTAAAAATTAATGCTGAATATTGTACAGAAAAAGGATAATTTGGTGTTAGAAACGAGTGTTGTAGAATTTTGTAGAACAAGTAAAGTGTATGTATGATTTTAATTAAGTCATGCATTTAGGAAAACGACAATGGGTTGGTCGGGGCTCGGAGGGTATTTTGATATTCATATCATTTTGTAGCAGGTCTGGTATAGATTTATCAGGTATTTTGTCTTGGGGTATGATGGGATCAAATCCACACATATGAGTATGTAATGTATAGAAGAAAAAATTATTTCAAACGGTTTATTTTTCTTATTAATAAGTCTAGAAATAAACTATCATAAGATACAGTCAGTTAAATTTCTAAAAAAAGTTGAGTTTTGTACTACTTTATTATAACTAAAATATGATTAAATAAAAGCAGAATCCTAATTAATTTGATAAAATTACATAGATTTAAGTAAAATACGGTGAGTCAGGTCGAGAAAAGTACACATACCGGCCCGGTCCACCTTGGGTAGGAATATTACCCTCTAAGAAAAAATCAAACAAATCGAATATAACATGTCAAAGTCAAAATTGTTATCTCCAGATGCATTTACAACTACTATGATTTGGTCATATAATATAAAAGTTTAAACTATGATAGTAATATTATGCTGACTCAATATGATAGGATCTGGTGTGCTTTTCTATTCTTATTGAAATATAGTTCTTTTTTATTCAAAGCATTTTACAGTAAAATAATAAAAATTGATGGTGAAATATTGTGGGGATAATTTGGTGTTAGAAACGTATAAAATTTAATTAAATCATACATTTAGGAATGACAATGGAAGGTAGGTCAGGTATTTAGATTAGGTTTTTTTTTTACATGGTCGGGTGAGGTCGACACATATGGGTATGTAATATAATGAAAAAAATACTTCAAACAATTTATTTTTTTCATTAGTAAGTCTAGAAATAAACTATGACATGATATATTCAGTTAAATTACTCAAAAGTTGAGTTTTGTACAACTTTATTATAACTAAAACACGATGTAATGAAAGTATAATCCTAAATAATTTGATAAAATTACATAAAATGTAAGCAAGACGAGCTGAGTAACCGTGGTCTGTGGTCGTCCGACGTGGATTGGACCACCGTAAGGGTTCCTTTCGGAGGTGGGATGGCGACCGGTGGTGGACAGTGGCGGATACATGCATGGTTAGGGGTGTCCCGGGACACCCCTAAAATTTGAAAACACGATTATTTAACCTACGATAGTAATTTGCGTATGAGAAAAAAAATGTTTAAGTGGTAGTGGGACACCTTTCAAATTTGAGAAAATGATTATCCAATCTCCCGTTGTAGTTTGCGTATTAGTATAAATAATATTTAAGTAGTAGTTTATGTGATTTAAATTTGGGACACTGGCACGATTAGTTAATATATTTTCAATTACGCTACAACTCATTTGTTATTGTGTTTTAGATCCAAATATAATAGTAAAATGTTATTCTTATCTCAAATTATTTTCAAAACCTAAAGATTAAACTGAATTACGGGATATCCTTGTCTAGTAAGATATGTCGAGAGATATTTGTTGAGCAGTATAAACACCGAATGCATTTTATCATTTAATGAAAGACGTCTGAACTTTTATTAGTTAGATATTTTCATATTTAATAATTATTTAATTTAATTCTAATATTTAATTTAATTTTTTATAGAGGACACCCCTACGTAAATTTCTGGATCCGCAGTGGTGGTGGATCCCACGGGAAGATGGTGATGAGGAGGCAGCTGCTGATTACGTCAGGTAAGTAGAGAAGCCGGTCCGCTCCGACGTGCCGTAAGCGAACACCGATAGGTCTCCTGATGTCATTTCTGCGCTGGGCTATTTACTTCTTTTATATATATATATATATATAGAAAAAAAGGTAATAAACAATATGGCAGATTCTGTTTTTTTTTTTTTTTGTTAGAACTCACAGTCACAGACACTAATTTACAGTTTACACTTCACTTCTACTTAAATTTTTGGCAAGTGAAACAATGACGGACAACATAATTCCAACGCAGAAAACACGTCAACGAACTGAATTCTTCTAACTGTAAAAAAAAAAAAAAAACTGAATTCTTCTAACAGAAAATGAAGGAAAACCAATTCTCATGAGACTAATTCATACCATTAAATAATAATAACAGTTAGATTATAAGTTGTAGTTTCAAAATGTTTATAAAGTAGGAAATTTATAATTGAAGATCATTTATGAATTGTGATGGAGGCACAGATCCATCTGGGTATTATTATTATTAGTGTGAAAATTAAATTAGTAGGATCAAAGTGATAGCAGGGTCTCTTTAGGTCTAATTATTAGGATTAGGGTGTTTTCCTAATTTAAATATGTACTTTGCAACAGTAACTACATTATTATTACTTTAATTGGTATTAAGATTTTTTTAATCTTTCAACTTCCAGTGTCCTCTCTAGCTAGACTGGCCGACGGTCACTTCTTGGTTCTTTCTTCCAAATTCTTTTTTGGCAATGCTCTTCTTATTTATGTTCGTAATCACATCTTATTATTATGATAATTTCGACAGCATGTGTTTGGTAATTGAGTGTGAGGCTTGACTAGAAGCTATAAAAAGTAAGCGGTTAATGATTTGCTTTTCTGTTTAGATGATAATTAGATAAAATCTGAAAGACAATTTTCCCAAAGGACAAAAAGAAGTGGTTGGTTGGTACAAATTGTACAACACAAAAAAATCATAGACCAGGAAACCGGATCGTACCGGCCGGTTCAACTGGTTCAACCGGAAATTGGACCAAAAGCGGTACGGTGGGCTGCTTGTGCTGATTTTACCGTGTCGGCCGGTTTGACCGGTTGAACCGGCCGGTACGATCCGGTTTCCTGGTCTATGATTCAGCTTCATTTCTACGTATTCTCGTCCAATATGTGGAAAATAATTAAAAAAGAATATTATTTTGATATTTTTCTATGTTGAAAATGGGTCACCGTGGTTGTATAATGCTCTATTTGGTTCTTTTATTGATGGATTATATTTTTTATACTATCGCATTTTATTTCTCTATCAATAGTGAAAAACGGTATTTACCGGTACAAAACGGTTGAACCACGGTCGTACCACAAAATACCATACCAGAAAGAAATCCGGTATGATGTCCGGTACGGTTTCCTTTACCATGAAAAAAATTGACACAAGCCCACGTTAATTTCTTGAACTTTAATTATTTGCTATGTGGTATTTGTACGAAAATTTCACGTTTGAATGAATTATAAGCAGTTGTATTGTTGATATGTTATTTACACTCAAACTTATTATTATACTCATCGGTGCGCTTTTCTTAAACCGTCTCTTTCCTGCTTGGTCAACGCATGTGTGCATGCGCTTTGCTAACATGCATATGTTACGGTGTTAATATGTAGGGATTTTACATATGGTTTTAATATAACAATGTGCTTATAAGAGATTCACGTAAGTTATAAAATATTAAAATGTGTTGTTAAACATGTTAGATGGGAACAACAGTTTTAAACATTTTATTACACAATGTGCATTATGGAGCTAGGTATATATTAAATGGATTCTTGGTAACTATATTGGAAAGAAAAAACATGTCGAGTCTTGATTAGTGTTATTCAAAGCTCAAGAAGAAGATGATAGTTTGATATTTTAAAAAAAAAAATGAAGATATAATTGGAACAAAGAAAAACAATAACATGTTATTTGGAAAATACCACCTGTCATTGCTTTCGTACTTATCAAATAACATATATTTGAAAGATAGTAATTACCAAATGCAACATTTTTTTTTCCCCATCCAAACAAACATGTTATTTAATATCAAATATCACACCAATACCAAAAACTATTATAACATCGGACTAGAGCTTTCCCATTCTCATACAATTCCTTTCAATATATAAAGGATCAAATGCGCTTGGAAGATAGCTACGGAAGCTAAGGTAAGCTAAGGTCAGTCTTATTCAAAAGAGAAAAAAAAAAAAGCTAAGGTCAGTCCAGCCGAAGTCGTTCCAGTCCTCAGCCGCCAAATACACTTCAGTCCTTGGCCGCCGGCAGTAGTTCCGGTATAGACTATTGCTTCGACCTATGTGAAATCCAAAGTCAGATTCTTCCTCGTCAGGGGAAAGCCCATTCACCACTTGCTCTGTCACAGCTAAAACGTAACACCTCGATTTCACTCTCCACGTACAGTCCACTCCGTCGTCTCCTTCTGCAGTTCTGCTCCAACGATTCAGCTCGATAAGCACACCGTTAAGCTCGGCAACCTCCGGCGAGTTCTCTGGTGTATTGAGGATTGCGATTCTGCCGGTTCAGCTCCTGCTAGGCTGCTACCCAGTTTCTTTCAGGTGAAGTTGCTTTCACGAAACCTTACTGCTTAGATTGTAAATGGGTGAAGAAAGGGTCGGGGGAATTACTAATGCTAGCCCATACTCTTGGGTTTTTATTAATGGGCTGGGCTTTGGCCTGCTTCTATGTTGTAATCATTAGAAGCCATTTGCCAGGAGAAAATGAATTAAAGCCCTCTTAAACTTTTGGGTTACTCGATCTCTTCCTACGTCATTATCGAACTTGTTGGGTATTGAAATCGGATCATGTTCCCGTTACTTGGCATTCGATTAAGGCTGCATTATTGTGTATGAGAGTGATTTGCAATGAATTACAACACGTACTTAGTTAAGATCAAGTGTAGGTAATTCTTATTAGTTATTGGATTATGAGTATTATTAACTAATTTCCTTATTAGGTAATTTGATCTCTCGATTTTTTTTTGTCACAGGTTCATCGAAGCACAGCTTACTCATTCCAGTCAACCTACTCAAGTTAATTAAGGTGCGTTGGTTAAGAAGGGCTAGTTAGTATTTCATCGCTCGTTATTCTATAAATGATAATTACGTTGTGCAAGAGAGGATTCCCTAATAAGAGGAACAAATCCATACAATGGAGCTGGTAAGCCTAAAATAAAATGTTGTACGCGCGAAAAAAGTTACGTAGGATAAAAGTAATTCCAGCATGTAGGTTACTTCCATCCTTAACATTCTGGTCTTTCATGTGTTAACGATTTCAATAGTCCATTGAAGAAATAAAATAAAAACTACTTCCCTGGCCCGACTCAGATCGCAAGCCCAAGCCCATTTATATATAATTTCTTTTTTTATAGAGTAGCTTATATATATATATATATATAGAGTATAGTCTTTAAGACCATCTCCAACAACCAAATGTCAAAATGCTAGAATGGCAAATTATTTGACATTTTGGCACTCAAAAAGTGGTTTTTGCTCCAACAAGCAAAGTCACAATGCTAGAATGTCAAATCTTCTCATTTTGTGATAATCTAGCTTAGTGTAGGTTTCATCACTTTAATTAGATAGTTTATAGATTATTTGTATATAGATAAAAATAATTAATTAATATGAATGTTTCGATATATATTTCTTAATTTTGACATAAAAAAAATTATTGTTAAATATGATGTTTATAGAGAAATCCGTGAAAAAGAACTGTTAGGGGCTAATAGAGCCGTTGGTAATTATTTGGGTGACTGAAATAGATTTTTTTCTTCTTCTTTTTCAATTTCCAAGGGTTATAAAAGTGGAAAAGTGTGGGGCCAGCTCCCAACCCACATTTAGCTTTCTTTGTCTTTTTCCAATGGGTTTTTGGCTGAAATTTTTGGCTTTTTAGCTTTTCCCAATTGCCATTGGAAGAAGTATTTTAGGATTTTTGGCTTTTAAGGTTAGTTGTTGGAGATGTCTAATATAAGCGGGTTGAGAAAAAAAAGCCTGCCACGTCGGTCACGAAGGCTTCTCCGTGATTTTTTGGCGTTTTGTATTTTATTTATTTCATAATTTCTTCTGCGCTGAAACGGGCTCGGTGTCGTGAGCCCGTGACAAGGTGAGCGGACAGGCAGTTAATCTCTGCTACGTAAAATTGGAATGCTTTGGTGGGATTATATACATATTAATGAATAATTACAAAAAGGGGATTTAAAATGCGCATCTCTAAATTTTTTAGCACACTTCGTCACCCCCACAGAGGGTGATCAGCTTCCTGGTCCACCTCCTCTTCTTCTGGTATGTAATTCCTAATTTTGAGCATTTATTACTACATTTTTATCGATTTAAGATATTTGGCTCCAAATTAATTAGTTAATGATAGGGGTAGCCTTCGGTTCGGTTTAACGAACCGAACATTAACCAAAATAAGTCATTCACTCGAAACCGAACTGTTAAAGGACTTAAACAGTTCTGTTCTGTTTGTTTTTCTTGGTTTTAACCGAAACCGATAAGTGTGGATCGATTTGAGACCAAATACCTAAAACTAAGTTAGCCAGATAGTAATAAGATTTTGGAAAAATATGTACTAATACTAGTTATATACAAACACTCCCTCCCGTTCATCACGAACAGTGATGGATTGTTGGTTTTAATCAACGGGGTGGCGATCCTCGTTGACACGACGTATATATACATGTATATACGCTGTGCCAACCCCACCCGACGGGTGATAATGGCCGTCGCCAGTGGCCTGTCAGTCCTCCTCTTCACAATTGTTATCGCCGTATCGCTTTTGGGATTCAACGGCCACCATCGAGAACCGGTGGTGATGCGCTGCCTGTTTACGGCCCAGATGGTCGCCTGTCTGTGGCCAATTTACAGTGGGGTACATTATACTCTTTTTCCTCTCTCCAATTTACACCATTTTTAACTTAATATATTGAAGGGAAAAAAAATCGAAAAAGAACACACACTAATGCGAAATCTAATTTTATAAATGTAGTACCTCGTCATCACCACCCAAACCGTCAACCATATCTCGCTTTTCGAGATATCGAATGGCGTTTTAGCGAAGCTCGCCTGGCTGTGCTACGGGATTTACCGGCACAACACACTTTTCATCGTGAGTTAAAATTACTTTTAGTTGTAAAGTTTATTTTTCCACCGTGCTTACGAACACATACTGGAAAAAAAAAATTGCATTTGATGCAGGTTCCACACGCTGTAATGTGTGTCCTACTTATGCTCCAAGTGATGATCTACGAATCCGTCGCAAATCACGTTGTCAACAATCCAAATCCCCAGGTAACAAGCAATTGCCCGGTTTGAATAGCTCATAATCATTATTTGTGTTTTTTTATTTATTTATAACATTCTGTTTTCTATTTTTATTTTCCAGGCTCTCCGTGATATGATTGTAAGAGTGACGCCCGTCAACGAGGATGTGTAGATTTGTTAAGGATGGAGCCCACGTGACAATTTAAGGAATTAAAATTAATAAAGTGTAATATTGTTACTTAATATTATGTATTTTATATTAAGGAAAACTAGACCATTAAACTGAATTTGTAGGGAAAGTGAGAACAGTCATGTATTATATATATAACTGTCATGTGTTATCGCGTCGTCAACCTTAAATTTGTTAATGCATATATTCAGCTTTTGTGGATCTTGTGTTGGGATGGCAAAAATATCCGTAATCGTGGATATTCGCCCGACTCCGGCCTAATTGGGTAGGGTAAAACTCGAACCCGAAAGACATTAGTGGGTACGGGTAAAACCCAAACCCGAATATTGCGGGTACTGGGTGGGCATGGGTTTCTAACTATCCAATCCGAACCCGCCCGACTACACACATGCATATGTATTTTGTCTAGAAATAATTATTATTTTTCTCTAACATATTTTATATCTAGCATATAAATATAATATTTTCATGAAATTGTGTTGTTTTAATTAATTTTCTTCATTCTAGTGCCCTATTGTCGTACTTTTTCTTTTACGTAATGTGAGAACACGTGTGAATGTTAACATATTGGTTGGAGTTATGAAGAGAAATTATTATCCATGGATAACCGTGGATACCCGAAACCCGAACGGGTATGGGCATGGTTTTAATTTTCTACCCGTTTTACATGTGGGTATGGGTAAAACCCGAACTACTTTGGGTAGGGTAACGGATATACACTATCCGTCCCCGACCCGACCCATTGCCATCCCTATTTGTGAAAAATTGAAAGGTATAGTTTGATAGAATTGCAAGAATAATAATAAATTACCAAATCAAAATGGCCAATCACCTAACATCACAACAACCAAAATAAAATCAGCCTTTTTTTTTATGGGAACCTGAATTTGTATTACTCAAAAGAGAAGTTACATTAGGCCCAAAGAGGAACGGCCCATATCCGCTTCAAGCAAGACAAGCAACGACAATGGTGGCTCATCCACCCATACCACCTGGCTAAAAAAATCAGCCTTTCTCAGACATCAATAACTAAAGAAACCCTTTCCCCAAGCATTCTCCGGCTAAAGTAAAGAGTTTTCAAACACACCGAAAGCTTTTCATTTAAACAAACGAAAAAAAAAAAAGAGGCTATCCATAGTTATTTCTCAACCAAAAAGAACAACATCATCTGAAACTAAAACCCTACTACTAATGTAGTAACTCGTGTGTTAGAAGAATTTTGCTGCAAAGTTGGCTTGCCCACTTTACAGTTCACAATAACAGAGCCTCTGACGTTCGGGAAAGTTAATCTGCTAACTTGAAGATTCGTTAGCAGATACTAATTGATATCCAAAATACATGAACTAGTATACAAGTACTCAAGTATCTAGAGAGCACAGACTAGTATTCAAGGTTTGCTAACTAATATCCTCCATAAATCAACTATTATCCCAAATTCACAAAATAATATCTAGAAACACAGGATAGTATCCATACAATACATAATTATTATTATCCAGATAACACATAAGAGTATCTATATTGAATAATAGTTGGTTGATTGTGGATATTAGTTGGTTTCTGCTATCTGGATACTAGTTTGTGATGTTTTGAATACTAGTCTGTGCTATCTAGATACTTTAGTAAAATCAACATACTTGGATACTAGTTCATACATTTTGAATATTAGTTAGTATATACTAACAACTTATACGGTTACCAGAATAACTAGGCTATGCTGCTGACGTTTTCGTCCTATACACATCACGTTCATGTTCTTTCCCCCCTTCTTTTTCACTTTGCATGTGGATCTCCAAGAAAGAAGGCAATAAGAGAGCAAGCCAGCCAACCCAAACATACAAATCACAGACAACATCAAAGCAAAATATCACAAATGATATTGAGAACCCACCCGTAGTACAACCTCATTCTCATTCACTAACACCACCATCAACAGGTGGCTGTTAATCACTTGCTCTCCTCATATTGAAGATCACAATTTCTGGAAATCATTTGTAGCATTTAAACTAACTAATCACGCAATGGAAAAGTTGCAATCACATACACATCCAAGTTGAATGATTCAACACTTCCATAACAAAGTATAGTGATAATCATTCAAATGAAACCAATCATTGCTCCCAAGTAGAAGGTGCTCCAACCACAATAACAGGAAATTTTAAACTATTATCGGTAGATTAATTAAGAGCTTAAATTTGCTCCTAGGTGCAAACTTGGAAGCTACGATATGGTTCTCATGGGTAGGCTATGGAGGAGAAACCAAATCTACATGCAATGAATTCAAAGGTTTAACAAAAGAGAGAAAAATAATGGAATATGCACAGGGGTGGGCATTCGGTAGTTTCGGTTCAAACCGAAACTTAAACGAAAACTAACTGTAACCCAAACTTAAACGAAAACCCAACACCAAGATGCATGTGAGTGTACGTAGTGAAATCATATACTACTGGAATTGAGAAACCCAACTGAACTCCAATGAAACCCATATATGACTGTAGGTTATATCCAGATCCCCTTCCAAATTTCTAAGAGGAGAGTTTGGATGTGGCAGAGGCATAGGCACAAAGGGATCGAGAAGGAAACTAAGTGAACAAAACCAAATAATCACTAATTGAACACTGCGTCACAAAGGGAGAATTGCAATGAAACCACATAGAGCTAATCACTCAATTCTGGGCCATATAAAAATGGGAGCTGAGTTCATCATAACTTAGTTAAGTCGGTTTATACTATAGCTTAGTGGAAGTCGCAAACTTGAACAGAACCGCTCACCTGGGAATTATATATATTGGCAACCGAGATCGCAATTAGAAACCTATACATTGTTACAGTGCTCCTAAAGTTGATAATTATGTGATAACTTTTTCGGAGCTCCTAATTACAGTGCTCCTTATTATAATAAATTATAATCATTTATGGAATAAATATTATTTTTTCATGTTCTTCCATATTTGATATTTGTAGGCATAACCTTTTCGTAATTCTCTTAATTTTTTATACCTTAAACCAAAAATTTATTCTTTATAATTTTTTTAGTTGTTCAATTCCCACAATTCTAAATGACATATATTTCCTTCTACTCTAAATTCATATCCGGCAATAAGAAGTGCAAAAAAAAAATTCTAAGATATGAAAAAAAAACATACAAACAACAGTAAACTAGGCCGACTTGATTAAAAAACAATACATGTTAAGTTATTACTGTTAATGTCATAATCTAAAAATATCATAAATATTATTTTGAAATAATGAATTAATAATTTTAGAATGTCTTAATTATTTCAAAATATAAAAAATTGATCAACATAAAATAAAATAAAACAATCTGACCAATGAGTCGGGTAAAAAATAATATGATTGAATAAGTGAATACAGCTACAAAATAAACTAACTTTTAATCTTTGACACATGGGGATGGCAAAAATATACGTAACCGTGGATATCTGCCCGAATCCGACCTTGTCAGGTGGGTAAAACCTGAACCCGAAGGACTTTTAGCGGGTACGGGTAAAACCCGAACCCGAATATTGAGGGTAATAGGTGGGCATGGTTTTCTCACTATCCAACCCGAACCCGCCCGATATACACATGCATATGTATTTTGTCTAGAAATAATCATTATTTTTCTCTAATATATTTTATATTTAGTATATAAATATAATTTTTTCATGAAATTGTGTTGTTTTAATGATTTTTCTTCATTCTAGTGAATTATTGTCATACTTTTTGTCTTACGTAATGTGCATGTGATATTAACATATTGGTTGAAGTTATAAAGAGAAACTATTACCCATGAATAACCGTATATACCCGAAACCCGAACGGGTATGGGCATGTTTTCGATTTTCTACCCGTTTCTTATGTGGGTATGGGTATGGCCGTATGGGTAAAACCCAAACTGCTTTGGGTAGGGTAACGGATATGCACTATTCGTCCCCGACACAAGCTTTTTTTGGATCAAATGATAAAGTTATATTTTTGGCTCGGGGATTTTCCTTTTGTTTTAGATCCCTGCAAAGTGAGAGGAAGAAAATAATAGGGATGGCAACGGGTCAGGTCGGGGACGTATAGTTCATATCCATTACCCAACTCAAAGTAGTTCGGGTTTTATCCATATTAATATGGCCATACCCACATAAGAGTTGAGTAGAAAATCAAAAAACATTTCATACTCATTCGGGTTTCGAGTATCCACGGTTATCCATGAGTAATAATTTTTCTGTATAACTCCAAGTCTCCAACCAAAATTTTAACATTCAAATGTATACCCACATTATATAAGTGAAAATTTACTACAATAATTCACTAGAATGAAAAAAAATTAATTTCAAACAACATAATCATGAATATTATATTTGTATGCTAAATATAAAATATATTGAGAAAAAATGGTCATTTCTAGACATAATACATATGGATGTGTATAACCGGGCGGGTTTGGGTTGGATAGTTAGAAAATCATGCCACCCATTACCTGCAATATTCGGGTTCGGGTTTTACCCGTACACACTAAAAATCGTTAGAATTCGAGTTTTATCCTATCCAATTAGATCATATTTGAGCGGATATCCACGATTTCGAATAATGTTTTCGTCCCTATAAAACAATGACATTTAATAAAAAAACCATTGGTGTAGGTTATAAACTTATAGTACGATTGAAACTAATTCATCAGGGATGCTAATAGTGATTAATCAATCACCGTAGCAAGTAGGATAGTTAATAATAGCTTAGTTTGGCCCTGCTGTAGTTTTTGCAGAACTAGCTTCTGGCTGGAGGTTTTAGTTAAGTACTTTTGAAAAAAAGCAGTTGAGTGTTTGGCTGTAAAACTATTAGAAGTGCTTTTTAATATGAGGTTGTGTAAAATGACTATAAAGGACTTATAATATAAAATATGAATAAAATTCTAAACAATAAAAAATAGTGAAAATGGATCTTGTTAGATTTCTTTTATATTAAATAATATGATTTTATAACTTATTTTATTTTTAAAATGATATAAATGAAGGGAAATTATATTTTCTTAAATAAAATTAAAATATGGTAAGGATAATCTTATATTTTCAAAACAGCTTTTTGCAGAAGCTCCAAATCGGAGCTTCTACTTTTATGTTATACAAAAGCGCTTTTCGACTTTTCAAAAGCCGAGCTTTTAGAGGTGTTTGGCCCTGCTTCAGCTTTTGAAGCCAAAAAGCACTTCTAAAAGCCGGGCCAAACATAGGCAATGACTCATCAACCATGATTTGATTTGCATACTGCGATTGTTAATTTTGTGGGGACTGAACTGAAAAAGGGTCGTGGTTATTAATTTTTTTATTGGGTTATACGTATAATATATCTTTCTACTATTTCATTTTATCAAACATGTCACTCTACTATTTCTTACATCAAATATGTCTTTTTACTTTGAAAAAATGATCAAACATGTCCTTCTGTTAAAATTTTCATCCAAAAACCATCAACCACGGTCGAACCTTGGTTTGGGCGACAGTAATGTCTAAAATATCCCTAATAATTTCACTTTAGAATTTTTTTTGGTTCTTTTGTATGGCCAAATACATATAATAATTTTACTTTAACAAGAACTAGAGAAATAAATCAGGGGACAAAACTGACATTTTCCCTCCCATTTGCCGATGTCGGGTCGTCTAAATCTCGGCTCAACCATGGTGATAATTTTTCAATGAAAATTTTAAGAAAAGGGCATGCTTGATCATTTTTCCAAAGTATAGTGGCATGTTTGATGTAATAAATAGTAGAGAGGCATGTTTGATAACATGACATAATAGAGAGGCATATTATACTTATCACCCAATAAAAAAAATCAATAACCACCACCCTTTTCAGATATGACCTAGAGGCTGCCCCTCTTGATGAAAAACCGATTTGTCCAACCAAAAACTGGCACGGAATATCTGCG
Organism: Linum trigynum; assembly: GCA_964030455.1. NCBI lineage: Eukaryota > Viridiplantae > Streptophyta > Magnoliopsida > Malpighiales > Linaceae > Linum > Linum trigynum. Next base: position 8,315,982 of record OZ034820.1, on the reverse strand, counting down.
AATATAATTGTGTAGATATGGATAAAGAGAAACTATGAGGATCGAACAATGATATAATATCTAAATTTCGAAATTGAATCTAACAAAAAAATCTTCAAAATTTTATTCAATTTTATTACATTCCTTTGAGTGACATAACAATACTCAAACTAATTATTACTGTTGATAGTAGCAGGAAAAACAAAATGCACAGAGTAATGTCGATAACATCGTAATAACTTTTTATACGATAGATCAACTATGGGAGGGTGGGGGACAACACCAAGCTATCCACCAATTACAACACCAATGTTTAGGCCAACGGTCTGGTTGTGCCTGACTTACAGAACTAGATATCTCTTCAGGAAAGTATCGAGCATTGTAAGCTTGACTTGCAATTATGAAACTCGAAATCAAAATGAAGTATATGGCTATGCGCAAATCTAGAGCCATGTGAATGATGATCTAATAAAATTATGTTGATCACTCCTTTCTTAATAGGCTAATATGTTATACCACACAAATAGACATTGTATTTATATACTGATCTTCCTAGAACTTCGATTGAAAAAATCAATTTATGTAACCTTTTCTATAAATGGAAGACAAAAAACAGGACATCACTGTTATTTTTTTTAAATATTTATGAACACCATTTTCTTAGGATCAAGTTACACTAAAAAGCCTTTTAGTTTTGTAGTTCAACAAAAGTAGACTTGACAATCGGGTCAGGGTTACGTTAGAGATTTCGGGTTGCGGGTCATCACAGGTCTTGTCATTTTGGATGGCTGATTTTTGGCAAATATTGAACCAACCAAAAACTTTCAGGTCGGGTTTCAGATCATTTCGGATTATGAGTCTTCTTAAAAACAATATCAAATATGTTTCATATTTAGGATAATATGTTATACTCACACAAATAGACACTATATTTATATACTAATCTTCATAGAACTTCTGTTGAAAAAATCAATGTATGATAACCTTTTCTATAAGTGGAAGACACAAAAACAGGACATCACTGTTTTTTTTAATATTTATGAACGCCATTTTTATAGGAGCAAGTTACACTAAAAACCCCCTATTAGTTTTGTAGTCCAACAAAAGTAGACTTGGCAATTGGGTTACGTTGGGGATCTCAGGTTACGGGTCTTCACGAGTCTCGTCATTTTGGATTGGCTGCTTTTCGGCAACTATTGAACCAACCCAAATACTTTCAGGCCGGGTTTCAGATCATTTCGGGTTATGAGCTTTCTCATAAACAATATCAAACATGCTTCATATTTTCTTAAAGAAAAAAAGAATTCTTATATGTATGGCAATAGTTTACTTAACACATGTCAATTAATATATTCGCAAAGCCTCCATGCTACTGAAAGGAATTACAAAGTGCACAATTCGCCAAAAAAATCAAGAGAGTAATACTAGTACAAGAAACACGTTATATTTGATTATCCTTATACTCCAAACTTGTCTTTCAAATCCTTGAGATTTTTTTAAAAAATCTCACAAATTTATGAGTGATCGTATCATTTTGAGAATGACATATGAACCGGAACACATATAACGGAACGACCCGCTAATACCCCCACGCCAACCCAAAAAATTACGGGCTAATCGAGTTTGGGTCATTTGAGTTTCGAGTTATTAAAACTTATTATTTATTTTCCATGTGGGTTCGGGTGGGGTCATCATTTGTTAGGTCTATACAAAACTCAATCCAATGGTTGTAATTTAGGAAGTGAAGATCTAATGATTGATATCATAGAGGGTCGAGAAGGAAAATAAGGAATTTATGGACAAATGACAAGATTTTCTGGGCAACTGACATAATTTTGGGTGGGTCGGCACGAATTCCCAGACAACTTTTAAGGTTTCCAATCTTCTACGGAAAGTCAACGAATCTTAGCTCATGGGTAGGCCGGGCCCATGGAGCCGAGCTGGGCAGGAAGGAGAGGTGCATAGAGACAAGGATTGCTAAATGACAAGGAAGTACGGATTGTCCATGGTCCCCCGTCGGGCCCCTTGTACTTGTCAGATGAACTGTCAGGTTTGTCGGGGCGCCCAACTTGGTTGAGGTACGAAACATTAAATGCATTGCTGACGTAAGGCTGAAATGAAGGAGCCCCGACGGGGGTTGAGTAAGTATAAATATCACCGATAGGTAGCATTTATGCAGGTTGGATTCTCTCACTAAGAACTGGGGCGAGACACTTCTCTCTCTAGAAATCAGCCTAACTTGATTGTCGGAGGATTAACGGGCTCGGGCGTCCCCCTCTTTGTTCTTTTGCGTAGGTGAGACCCCCACGAGGAGAGAAGATTAAGGGAGGAGTCTAAAGAAGCGAGGTTCCCACCCGGGCACAAACAATTGGCGCGCCAGGAAGGGGGGCACGACCGGTAACTACGAAAATGGAGGCGCCCGGAAGTGGAGAAGAGGAACAGGTTACGGGAGATCCGTCCCAATGGTCGAGGGAGCGGACGCCTGGCGCAACTGAGGGAGAAGGGAGCGAGTCAAGGCACCCTTATTCGGAAGGCGCCTCGATCACCAAGAAAGATCTGTTTAAGATCATCGAAGACCAAGACGAAGCGATTGAAATTCTCAAACGAGAAGTGCAGACGCTAAAGAAGGGAGAAGGAGTAGTCCACAGCCCGGCGTCGAGGAAAAGGGAAAGGACTGCAGAGATGGAGGGGGACTCCGATCAACCTCGACGCCCCACATCCATGTGGCATCCAAATGATCACGCGGGCTCAGACTTCGAAGGGCTAGACGGATGGACGCTCAGACGCCTTCCCTGACACTTCACTGTGAGGCAACCTTGGGCGAGAAATGTGCTGATGGAGCCGGCGGGAACTAACATACCTTCGCTCCCAACTTATGATGGGACGGAGGATCCAGAAGACCACCTAAATGGTTAATTCACGAAGATGAAATTGTACAACAACTCTGACGCGACATTGTGCAAGGTGTTCCGTCGACTTTTGCAGGAATAGTGCTCGATTGGTACCACCAGATTGAGGAGGGACACATAGAGTACTTCGAACAATTTGTGGCTATGTTTTGGCAAAGTTTGCTAGTAGGAAGTGTCGTACACTGACCATAGGCGCCCTTATCAAAATCAAGCAAAATGAGGAAGAGACTTTGAGAGAATTCTAGGAGAGGTGGATCTCGGTGGCCATGACGGTAAAAAGATGTTCAGCCGCCTATTGGGGTGTTGCCTGAAAGAATGCACAACCAACGAGGAGCTTTGCAGGGCGTTGGCAAAGAGGGACGTGGTGCCTACAGAGGATTTGGACCATAGAAGATGATTATGTTGGAAGAGATCTTGGCGGCAAGAAGGGCTGATAGGCGTCGGGTGAGAGGAGATGAAGGCGAGGCTTCACGAAGGCAGGCGCCTGCATCGGGGGCAACATATACATACGGCCACTACACACCTGCGAGAAGGATGGACGTCGGGAACCCGTCACTCTGTGGAGCCGTCTCTTTCACAGAGTTTAACGATACGCTGAAAAACGTACTCCAATATGTTAAGGATAATGGCTACCATGTGCGCTGGGCTCCACCAATGAGGGGACAGACAAATGAGTGAAACCTGGAAAGATATTGTGACTTCCACCGAGAAAGAGGGCACCACACCGCCGAGTGCTACCAATTAAAGGAGGAGTTGCAAGGCTTGGTGGATAGAGGAATGCTCAATGATTTTGTTAAGAAGTCTGATGAGAAGGCGCATTGCACTTATTTCGCAAGGGCAGAGCTGGAGACAGCGGAGCTGCCCCCACCTCCATTCGACCTTGATCAGGACAAGGCGTGGAAGCGAGTACGACTCACGATAGAGTCCTTTATCGGGACGGTCGATCTAAGGGAAAAGTTAGAGGGAAACCGCTGATTAATGGCAGCCTTAGTCGACACATAGGAGAAAATCCACATTAGTTTCAACCAGACGTCTGACGAGGCGTGTAGGCTCCCGTCTTTGGATGCACTGAAGATACAAGGCGTGATTGAGGGTGCAAGGTAAAGAGGATGCTCTTTGACACCAGGAGATATATGGACATGTTGTTCAAAGATACGATAGCACATATGCAGTTGTCGTCGGACTTGATACAACCATTGAATTCGGTGCTAATCGAGTTTTTTGGTGCGCTTGCAATTGGCCGAATGCGCATGTCGGTAACCCTAGGGTACGAAGAACTAAGAGTCACGCATGCCATAGACTTTGGAATTGTGGATTGTCCCTCCCCATACAACGCAATCCTCGGTAGACCGCTCTTGGCCCTTTTCAATGGGGTGGCATCAACATACCATCAAACCCTAAAATTCATCGCCCTGCAGGGAGTGGGACTGGCCCGAGGACGGAGCTCCCCTCATTACGCTTGAGAGTCTAGGAGTAAACGCCTAAATAAGAACCAAATAATTAACGTAGTGGACGTTGTGTCGGAGGATCCGTCCCATGCAGAGGCTGCCGATGATGAGCTTTTGGTTCCTTTAGAAGAAGGGCGCCCTGAGAGACATATGAGGGTATCAACGCAGGCTCCCTCGAAGATGATAGGGAAGTTGGTCGCCCTTTTGCAAGAGTTTGGCGAGCTCTTCGCATGGATTGAAATGGAGATGCTTGGATTCGCGCTAGAGACTGTGGTTCACCGGTTGGCTATGGATGAAGGGAAGAAGCATGTGCAATAAAAGATAATGAGCCTGTCTCAGGAGAAGGAGGCGGTGCTCCAAGCAGAGGTAGACAAACTCCTTGGGTTTGACTTGATAGAAGAAGGCACATATGTCACATGGCTGTCAAACGTGGTCTTTGTGTCGAAGCCATCGAGGGATTAGAGGATGTGTATGGATTTTACGAGGCTCAATAGAGCATGTCCAACTGATGCGTACCCGATGCACCACATAAATCAATTGGTGGATGCCACCGCTTATCATGAGATGCTCAGCTTCGTGGACATGTTTTCCGGATATCACCAAATTCCCATGGCAAAGGAAGACCGAGCAAAGAAAGACCGGATATCAGCTTCATGACGCCTTTGGAAATTATTGCTATCGGGTTGAAGAATGCGGGCGCCACCTACCAACGGATGGTCCTCTATGTTTTTCTTGACCAGATCGGACGGAATGTTGAAGCTTATGTGGATGACTTGATCGTGAAAAGTCGTAGGCGGGGAGATCACCTGGGCGATTTGAGGGAAACACTCAAAACCATGCAAAGGCATGCCGAGGCAAGTAAGTTTTTGGGCTTCATGATCACAAAACGTGGCATCGAGGCCAAACCCAAGCAAGTGGATACAATTATCAAACTTGAACCACCGAAAACACCCAAGAAAGTGCAGGGCCTGGCAGGCAGACTAGCAGCCGTGGGGCGCTTCATACCGAGATCGGCTTATAAGACGGCTCCTTTCTTCCGAATACTCAAAAAGCAAGTGCGCTTCCGCAGGAACGCCGAGTGCAATGAGGCATTTGAAGAACTTAAGCGCCTCTTGGCCACACCTACGATGATGACAACACCCAAAGCAGGAGAAGTGTTATATTTGTACATCGCGGTCTTGGAGATATCGGTTAGCGTAGTACTGATCTCGAGGGAGGCGCCTACGGGAGAAGAAAAGCATGTATACTACGTCATCCGAACCATGGTGGCCCACGAAAGGCGGTATGCGCCCATTGAGAAGTCCGCATCGGCTGTCATAACAGCAACGACCAAATTAATACCATAATTTCATGCGCACACCGTGGTTGTACTCACCAATCTCCCCCTAAAATCCACGTTGGGCTCAATGGACGTGGCGGGACGCCTCGTCAAATGGCCGGTCCAGTTGAGCGAGTTTGACATACGATATGCACCCAGGCCGACAATTAGGGCATGTTTGATGTAAAAAATAGTAGAGGGGCATGTTTGATAAAACTGTATAATAGAGGGGCATATTATACCTATAATCCTTTTTATTATTAAAAGTTGATTTATTTAATTTCCTATGTTTGTCGCTGCTATACGGAGGATATATTAATATCCTTTCTTCAATCCGCTACCCAAGCAAAAGAAAGTGAGAGAGAAGTATCTTTTCTTTTCGAATGATTAAGATTAATGGTTCAAGATATGACCTAGAGGCCGGTGAATCGTTTATCCTTCTCGACAGCTACTTGTTCTGCCCCTCTTGATGAAAAGAACGATTTGTCCCACCGAAAACTGCCACGGAATATATGCGAATATAATTGTGTAGATATGGATAAAGACAAAATACGAGGATCCAACAATGATATAATATCTAAATTTCGAAATTGAATCTAACAAAAAAATCTTCAAAATTTTATTCAATTTTATTACATTCCTTTGAGTGACATAACACTACTCAAACTAATTATTACTGTTGATAGTAGCAGAAAAACAAAATGCACAGAGTAATGTCGATAACAACGTAATAACTTTTTATACAATCGATCAACTATGGGAGGGTGGGGGACAACACCAAGCTATCCACCAATTACAACACCAATGTTTAGGCCAACGGTCTGGTTGTGCCTGACTTACGAAACTAGATATCTCTTCAGGAAAGTATCGAGCATTGTAAGCTTGACTTGAAATTATGAAACTCGAAATCAAAATGAAGCATATGGCTATGCGCAAATCTAGAGCCATGTGAATGATGATCTGATAAAATTATGTTGACCACTCCTTTCTTAGTAGGCTAATATGTTATACTCACACAAATAGACACTGTATTTATATACTGATCTTCCTAGAACTTCGGTTGAAAAACTCAATTTATGTAACATTTTCTATAAATGGAAGACACAAAAACAGGACATCATTGTTCAATTTTTTTAAATATTTATGAACACCATTTTCTTAGGAGCAAGTTACACTAAAAAGCCTTTTAGTTTTGTAGTTCAACAAAAGTAGACTTGGAAATCGGGTCAGGGTTACGTTAGATATTTCGGGTTGCAGGTCATCACAGGTCTCGTCATTTTGGATGGCTGATTTTCGGCAAATATTGAACCAACCCAAAAACTTTCAGGTCATGTTTCAGATAATTTCGGGTTATGAATCTTCTTTAAAACAATATCAAATATGTTTCATATTTTTTTAAAATAAAATTTTTTTATATGTATGACAATTGTTTACCTAACAGATGTCAATTAAATTATTAGGGATGACAATTACCCATCCATGGGTAATTATGCCCAAACCTAAGTAGACCCATTGATAATGGGTTGGGTATGGGTGAAGTGCATATGGGTTTGGGTAAGGTATGGATATTGCGTCCATAATCTAAATGGGTATGAGTTGGATTTGGATATCCATTTTCTTGAGGGTGTCTGAACTACACATACAAATTGGACCTACTTGTAAAACTTGAAAAGTTTAGGTACCAAAATGTAAGATACAAAATTTTAGGTACTAAAATGTAACATTTCATGTATATTTTGAGAACTTATATGCCAAAAAATTTAAATTTAGGTAACAATTATGTATATCTATTAAGTTAGGTACCAAACTGTAATTTGTATTTGGGCATGGGTACAAAACCAAATCTATTTGCTAAAAACCCAACCCAACCCATGTAAATGGGTATGGGTACAAACCCATCAAACTCTACCCATATCCATCTATTTGGATTTCATACCCAAGCCAATTGGGTTGGATAGTAAAATACCTATGGGTATGGGTGAATTGTATAATTGAGAGAAATTATTTTCCTTATTGATTGAGTAACATGCCCATTATCGGTTACACACAAACTATATCCTCTTTCAATATATTTGCTTTCCATTTGAAAATTTGGTTTGGCATGCATTCATGATTTTTCTTATCTTTGGATGAGTTTTCTGCATCTTTGGTTACCATAATAGTTAACCACTTTATCAAAGGTACAATTGTGGTTTCATTTTGGTGGTTTTGAGATAAGTCAATTGAATATCTCTATTTTGTTAAAGGAATTCATAAATGAGTAGTCTAATTAGATAGAATAGTTTCATTTTTTTTTTTATAAAAAGAACAGTTTCATATTGGGTAAGATCGTAATAGTTAAAAATCCATAAATGAGGCGTGATGAGAAATTTTGATTGAATAAATAAACCACGTACAAAAAAAATTCAACAATGAATTGAATATCACTTGATCTTAGCCAAAAGGCCGAGAAAGGTATGGATTGAATATCACGACTACAATGATTAATAAAAAGTTCAATTGAAAATCCTGATAAAAACCTAAATTTATAGTAATCTATATCTATCTATATCTATCTATCTATCTATCTATCTATATCTATATCTATATCTATATCTATATCTATATCTATCTATCTATCTATCTATCTATCTATCTATCTATATCTATCTATCTATCTATTATGGCAATTCAAAAATAACTTCTTGCCACATAGGCATTTGGAAAATTCACAAGTTTCCAAGGTGGACACCTTTTTTTGCAAACAAAAAATTCATTATTGATCTATTTATGGAGCTATCTCTCTCTTCTTTTAATATTTCTACTCATTTTTACTAAAAATTAATAATAAATGACCTTTTTTATGAAAATGTAAACAAACACACAAAAGTATAATATTTTTGTCAATTAAAACAAATAAAGATGGAAATAGAGTGTGACTGTATCGAATTTGATTAAATAAAAAGTATATGATTAAATCTTATCAAGTAAATTTTCTTACTCATTTTCACCAAAACTTAATAATAAGTTACATTTTGACAAAAACTTATAAAGTACACATATATAATAATATTTGTATCAATTAAACAAAATATTAAATAAAAATATTGAAAAATGATTAAAAATGTACACATATTTAATAATATTTATATCAATTAAAAAAAATATTACAATAGAAACATTGAAAACAAATGATTAAGAAAGTACACACATATATAATAATATTTTTATCAATCGACTTTGAAAATGATATATATGAATTCAGATTTTTTTGTATTAACAACTCTCTTATTTCTAATGTATTTTTTTCGTCGAATTATTTCTAATAAATATTTCTATCAATTAAAAAAAAGTCTTATATAGCAAAAGGTCTGAATATAAACTTGACTAAGCAATAATAGTTCTTTCTTTAAAAAAATTCTTATTCATCGTGATTAAGTGAAAACATATATTCATGTTCTACCTTCAGTTTCTCAAATTAAGAGTAATCAGGTGTGCAATAATTTATAATTTGTCCTAGGGTTTATATTAAAATATTCACACTAGATCATATTAATTGAACAATCTCTATTGAGGTCATAAGTCGAATGCTAAGTAATTTCTTTTCAGATTTGGAGATATTGTCGAATATTATTACATGAAAGTTTTTAAAATGACTTAACTATGATTTTTGACGAGTTTTGACTTCATACCTAGGATGAGACATAACATCACTTAAAAACAACAGGTGTGAAGGTTAAGAAAGTCTTCGTTGAGGATATACGATAAACATCACGTTTCATCAACCACTAACCTTAGCATTGATCAAATAAGGGTTGAAAAAATTTATTTAATAGTTGATGTCTTGGTAGACTAATCTAAATTCGAGGATTGAGGCAATAAATAAACATAAGTGTGTTAGTAAGGCAATTGTAATAAAACATTGGGGTCGTTTGCTTCGAGGATTTGAAAACTGAAAGTTTTAATAAAACTTGGATTTTGTAAAAGCATGGATATATGAGGGTTTTGGTTCATTATGGATTTGAAAATACCATATTTTGTTTCATAGATTTAATGATGCATTTGGTTAATTGAATTTGTATGTTGGAAGTGAAAATGACATATATTACCCTCAATGGTATGAGAAGGGAAATGAATTATGAGGGGTAGGTTGGTCATAAATAATGGACTTCAAAGTTCATGATCAATTTCCATCTAAAGAGGTGAAATTTTCAAGTCCTTGGGGCCCACAAATTTGGAACCTTAAAATACATGAGACCCACATATTTGTTGCCTCTAAATACATGACGCAAGCAATGGTTGGACAAAGTTCATGATAGCTCCAAATTCATCAAGCAAACAACCCTAGCTATATGGTTGTGAGTCTGTGACTCCATACCAAATTTTGGCAATAACAAAAACTTTTTCAATATCGAAGTATCAAAATGGAAATCTTTTGGTTTGTAAGAGTAAGCAATTTGTATTTAGATCGAGTTATCCTGGCCACAAAATTTTGTTTTCATAATTCAGTCGATGAGCCCAGTTCAAAGGTATTAATCAGGGTTAAAAGTTAAAATAAAATCGTTATACATATTCTTAGATATTAATAGATATGTCTACAATACATTCAAGAATTCAAATGTATGTAAAATGTCACCATGTTTCTACGAGTTATTACATTTTATAAAAAAAATTCCAACAAATCATATATAATCATTACTTAATATTGTTGGAATATAAAACTAATTTCACCCTTCGACGCTGGACAAAGTCTAATTGGTGTGCTTTTTTGCTTACTCTTTAAATTGTCATCATTATCAATAAAAAGTAAATTAAGTTAATAAAAATGAATGCAACATTCTGGTTTGTTCCTATTCCTTTTCCCATACAACATTGATAATAAAACACAGCATTGATAATAAAGAAACTAGATCAAGCCCCACAAAATGTAGCAGGGGTTAAACGAAGAAGCGGAAGATTGATGATGTAGATGCCAATGTGATTTCTCATTCTTCCAAAATTACACAAGTAACTGATATTGCACGATATTTGTGGGATCTAGATCGCGATATTCTCTATTATCATATACCAACGTACGAGAAGAGTGAGAAAAAGAAAGGTCTTCACTTTTTTTATTAATTGAATTATTTTTGCAAATTTTAACTTCTTCTTTTGTGTCCTTTAAAATTTTAACTTCTTTGTCACTTTGTGTGCTAAAAAATTAATAATCTCTTTAGTTTATATCTTAAATGGTGGATTCAATACATAATTATAAATCAATAAAGAAAGTACTAGAGAGAGCTCATCTAATAAAATTAAATTTTCATAAATAAATGAAATATATAAAAATGTGAAACAATATATGAAATTTGGTAAGTGAGATTAACAATTCAATGTATAATAGTTTAAACACGCACGTATATAAAACCCGTATAACATGTTTAATATCCATATTTAACGAATTAAATTGATAAAATTTAAACTTTCTAAAATAGTTACTACATATAATATATGTATTACTTACTATGAAGGAATTAGAATTTGTTCGTCGTTGGCTTTCGTTTTAAGAAGTGTACGTTAGTATGCGTCATATAATTCATAATTGAATATCTGATTTATCAGGATTAATCGCGGCTACCGATCTCCTTCTCCGTTATATAATTCATAGTTGAACATCTCCTATCCACTCGAATTATCGATACTATTTGATTCTCGACAAAAATTTTGTGCAGGCAAGTCCGTGACCGATATCCTTCTCATGGAAAGCAGTCCGGCGATGCTAGCACCGTGGCACTACCTCAGCTATCCGCCGCCCGGTCACCACCGGCTGGCGAGAAGCCGTCGCCGCCGCCATTCGAGCAAGCTCACGGCATACCGCTGTTTGACTACACGGCGGCGAATCCGGGCCACAGCAAGCTCTTCGACGAAGCGATGAACTGCGTAGGGAGGTGGACTCTGCCGGCCATGTTCCAAGCGCTGCCGGAGTTGATGGACGGGGTCGGAACCGTGGTGGACGTCGGTGGCGGGAACGGGACGACTTTGAGCTTGCTGGTGAAGCGGTTTCCTTGGATCAAAGGGATCAACTTCGATCTCCCACACGTTGTCTCTGTGGCGATTGAGTCTCCCGGCGTGGAGCATGTCGGCGGCGACATGTTTGAGGGCGTTCCGGCGGCTGACGTTGTGTTCATCATGGTAAGTGTGCTTGCTTTTGCTTTCCTTATTTGTCTCATAATGATCAAACCTATCATTAATTCCTTAGTGACCCATGATGGGTGAACCTACCAAACCCTGCCACACCGGTTTGACTCAACCCGACCTATTTGTTGTTCTTATTATTTAACAACTCGTTACCTAAATTAGAAACGACCATTTTTAACATGACTTGTGCAACTCGGCCTGTCGTACGTAACTTATCTACAGAGGTTACCACACTCGCTGTAGTATGAGATGGAACATAAGTACTATTTCTGTCATGTCATATACCTCCTGCGCGCTCCGTCTCACTCTCGGTGCCTTCTTGTATTTTTGTTTTTTGTTTCAGACTTTTTGAAAATCATATTTCAAAGACTAGTGATACTTTGAAGAAAGGCATGACTTCATCTTCCAGCTAATCATACTCAACAACTCAATCTATTGTCTCCGTATTTCATTCATGAATTGCGTGCTCGTCTTGTACTATCCGAGGTGTTAAACTAGGGATGGGATTAGGTGCTAACCCTTATAAGGGTAGGGGTTAGCACCGTGATAACTAGCAAAAAATGCTACTAAAAATAACGAAATCCCTACGGATTATTATAAAATCAATACAACATCTAAGCTAAATAACTACTAATTTAAACTAGTAGTAGTTTTTCCCTTGATTAGGATGGTGCTAACTATTGTACAATTAGCACCGTAGCCGTTCCCGTTAAACTATTATAATTCGTTATAATATTCTAATTGTTTGGTTGTTTTATAATTCGTTATAGTATTCTAATTGTTATTATTATTTATGATTGCTAAGGTAATATACATGGAATTGTAAATCCCACTTACCTTATTTCAGGTATTATTTCATACTTTTATACCTTTTGTTTATTTATGAACATTTTAATTTTATTAACTGAGCTCTTTATAGACGGTTCTTTATTGATTTAGAATTTTTTTTATCGAACTCGCCCTTTAAGACTATAAACATAAGAGATTATCCATTCTTTAGCACAGAATTGTGATAAAGAAGTTAAAAAACTTACGGCCACAAAAAAAGGTTAGAATAAGAAAATATGCTTCAATTAATAATAAAAAAATAAGTGAAGAACTTTTTATTTTCTCTCCCTTCTCATATGTCGATATATGATAATAGAGAATATTCCGATCTAAATCCCATGAATATCATGTATTATCACTTACACATACAATTTTAGAATAATGAGGAAACTCATTAGCATCCACGTCCATCAATCTTCCACGTACTTTTTTAATTACCTTGAAATGTTCTAGCAAAATCAACCACAAACGAAACTATCAGCTGTCACTAACTTATTAAAGCAATATTTTCAGCAAATTAAACTGCATATAATTAAACACAATTTATATTTTGTAGAGAGCTACATATCTCCTGCATGGATATATGAGGGTTTTGGTTCATTATATTTTGCATTACCATTTCCTTCTCTATAAATTATGAGAATACAAATATTAGAAATCTCAAAAAATTTAGCAACTAATAAGAGGGCTTTGTTTATTTTTATGGTGGTTGACATACTTTCTTGATTTCTTATTTTCAATGTTGGATTTTATTTCTAGAGAGACAATCAAATTGGGAAAAGGGATAGAAACAAATTAAAAGTTTGCATTAATAATTAATATGTTTTCATTTAATAGAAATGAATAAGAAGTTTTTAAAAAAATAACAATTATTACTCTATCAAGTTTATATTCAGACATTTTGCTATATAATTTATACTTGTTTTATTTAATAGATATATACATAAGAAAGAAGTGAGTGTTTGATAGCAAAAAATATATAGTCATATCATTCATTTCTTAAAGTCGATTGATTGTCAAACGTTTATTTTCTCTTAGACCATCGTTTATATTTTGTATTGAAAAATATTAATATTTATGTGTGTGCTTGTTTTTTTTCTTCATAAAAATGTAACTTATTATTAAGTTTTAGTAAAAATAGTAGAAAATTTACTTAATTAGATTTAACCAGCTTAGGTTAAACAAATACAATATATGTCACTCTCTGTTTCCATCTTTATAATTTGTTTAATCGAATTTTTTTATTACTTAGGTGTGTGTTCTTTGTTTAAATGTTTCCTAAAAAATTAACTTATTGTAATTTTAGTAAAAATGAGTAGAATTATTAAAATAAGAGAGAGACAACTTCATAAATAGATCAATAAATAGTTTTTTGTTTGAAAATAAATTGTCCACCTTGGCAACTTGTGCATTCACCAAGTGCTTATGTGGTAGTGTTCATCAGAAACACAACTTTTTAAACCAAGACATCTACTGTACTATCTGAGGAGTGTATGACTTGGTAAATTAAGAAGTAAATGGGCACTGAATCAACCTAACCATGCATGTGATTGAATCATTGTATAAAGATTACTATGATGTGGTTAAGTGATAGCTTTCTATGATGTGATATACGAAGTGTGCGTGTCGATGATGTTGGTTATGTGATGGTTTTCTATGGTGTTTTATAAAATAATTTACCATTAGATGGTGTGATGTTTTGCTATGTTGGGACAGGGTTATATGGTGATGCCAGTATGATGTGATACTTGGTGAATATATATTTATACAATGAGTTATCAAGAAACTGTTTGATGGTCTTTATGTTGTGAATATATGAATTCTTTGAGTTTGAGATGATGCATGTGTATGGCATGTGGTGATGAATGGATGTTTATTTGACTGAATGAGATACAACATATCGAGTATATCTTATGAGTGGGATTATCCGGCGAGTATAACTGGTTACTAAAAATAGTAATAGTAATGGGTGGTTGTATCGTACCTTGGGTAAAATCAAAGGTATGACATACCTTGAGTAGTAAGAAAATGATATCTAGACCTTGAATTGATCAAAGTCTGGCATCAAGTACTATTCCCAAACCGCGAGAGACTAAAATCTAGGTCTTGATTCTATAAATCTCATAAACTAAGATCAATTTAATTACAAACAAAAACCAACGGTCATGATTCGTCAAAAAATTACGTGCACAATGGGGTTAGGCTATATGATTTAGGTATCTAAGACCTAGGGTTCACTCATCAAGGGTTAGAGTATAGTATCATGTCCAAAAATCCGATTAATTCAAGGTTTAATAGCGTTTTCTTACTCATGGTATGTCCTAGATTATAACTAAGGTACGATATAAGCCACCAATAGTAATATATGTATAAGGATGTCATATTAAGTAAGAATTAAAATAGTTCTTTACATCTCAGTCATTATATATAGATATATATATACATATATGGTGCCTTCTACCATACCCCGGGTGAAATCCGGGGTACCGCATACCTTGAGTATGAAAAAGCTATCTAGACCTCGAATTAGCAGGATTTTTGGGCATGATACTATACCCTAGCCCTTAATGAGTGAACCCTAGGTTCTAATTATCTAAATCATAAACTATAAACCCTAAGATTGTGTATTGATATTTTTGCCTATATTTGGACGAATCATAACCGTCGATTATTGTTTCTAATTAAATTGATCTTGGGGTATAAGATTTAGAGAATTAAGACATAGATTTTTTATCTTTAAGGGTTAGAGTATAGTATCATGTTCAAAAGATCGGTCAATTCAAGTTCTGGATAGCGTTTTCTTACTCAAGGTATGCGGTACCCCGGATTTCACCCTGGGTACCGTAGAAATCTCCATATATATATCCAACAGCTTAATATTCGTTCAGAAATCTTGCTTAATTTAGGTGTTATGCATCTAAACATATCTCAAAGTTGCACATCTACACTCAAGTAGGAAAATGAAAGGGCTTATGTCAACCAATAAAAAGAGAAAAGAAAATAATTATAAGTACATCAAGAAAAAAGTAAAGACAATGTATTTTATAATTGCGCATGGAAGAAAATATAATCACGTAAAAATAAAAATAGAAATAGTTTATAAATTTTTAAACATGTTATTGTACTATAACGAAAAATATAATAACCAATCAAAATTTGCCGCCCAACGGGCGGGTATAAAGCTAGTGTAGTAAATAATAAATCTAAAAGTATTACGGCCAACTGGCCGGGTCCAAGCTAGTTTGTAATAAGGGTAGTCTTACAAGAAAATACATTTCTAACCATCGAAATTTCACCATTGTATAAAATACGGTAGTTAATAGTGATTAATCAACCACCATAGCAAGTATGATAGTTAATAATGACTGATTAACCTTGGTATTTGTATACGGTGGTTGTTATGGGGCTAATATGGTAATTCTTAATTTTGTGAGGACTGAAACTGAGAATGACCTTGGTTACAGTTTTTTTTTTTTTGCATTGATATTCGTCGCCCAAAAATACATTATTCGTCGCCCTAGTTTTTGTTAAAATGACTCTAATGTCGTTTGTTTAATTTGGTTTTCAAGTGAAGGCGGTGTATTTGTCCAATGTAAAACTTCGACAATTGCCGATTCCGTCAGACCTTGCTCTCATATGACCTTAGTTCCATCAGCGATAACTCGTTGTCGGATACCAATCGTCACGCAGAACTTGTCAAATCAGCCTTGTCAGATGACCGGAATGCTTTGATTATTGTTGATTCCGTCGAGTCGTAGGGTTCTCGATATGGATCTTAGATCCATCGGTGACAAGTTGTCGCCGGATGCGAATTCGTTACGCAAAGCTTGTTCAATCGGACTTGTCCGACGGTGAGAAAGCTTTGACTATTGCCGATTCCGGCGAGTCCCAGGTTCCGATTATTAGGAGTAACCAACCTCCGAGCTTATCTCGTCAAACACCAGTACACCCACCTTCCTCCTAGTTTGTTGTTGCTGCTATACGATTCCTATCTTAGCACCTGTATATATCAGTTCCGAGACTAATAATAATTAATAAACTCAAGTCATTCTCTTCCTTTACTCTATACCGATATGGACCTTAGATCCATCGGTGGCAACTGGTTGGCGGACGCCACTTTGTTACAAAGCTTCTCATCTTCATGTTTGCCGGGACGGTAGGGATTAGGAATTGGAGTTAGGGTATAAACGTCAAGTCAGTATGATTTAGAGCGATCATTTTAAAAATTTAGGGCGAGGAATAGCAATTTAGTTTTTATTTATTAAAAGTTTATTTATTTGAGTTTGCAGCGGGATATTTCCTTTCTTCACTCCGCCACGGCGCTACCCAATACTGTACCCGATGAATCCTAAATCATTCTTCCGAGCTACTTGTTTTGCCCCTCTTGATCAAGAAATCGATTTATCACATCGAAAACTGGCACCAATTGTACTATAGTTGGGTAGATATGGATAAAGAGAAAATACGAAAATCCAACAATGATAAAATATTCAAATTTCAAAATTGAATTGAGCAAAGAAATCTTTAAAATTCATTCAATTTTATTACATTCCTTTGAATAACATAACACCACTCAAACTAATCATTGTTGTTGATAGTAGCAGCAAAACAAAATGAGTAGAGTAATATAATAACCTTGTAATAACTTTTTATATGATCGATCAACTATGGGAGGGTGGGTGACAAGTGACAACACCAACTTATCCACCAATTACAACACCAATATGTTTATGATAACCGTCTGGTTGATCCTGACTTACGGAATTATATATCTCTTGAGGGAAATATCTAGCATTCGAAGTTTGACTTGCAATTATGAAACTCGAAATCAAAATGAAGCATATGGCTATGCGCAAATCTAGAGCCATGTGAATGATGATCTAATAAAATTATGTTGATCACTCCTTTCTTAGTAGGCTAATATATTATACTCACACAAATAGACACTGTATTTATATACTGATCTTCCTAGAACTTCGGTTGAAAAAATCAATTTATGTAACATTTTCTATAAATGGAAGACACAAAAACATGACATCATTGTTAATTTTTTTTTAATATATATGAACACCATTTTCTTAGGAGCAAGTTACACTAAAAAGCCTTTTAGTTTTGTAGTTCAACAAAAGTAGACTTGGAAATCGGGTCAGGGTTACGTTAGAGATTTCGGGTTGCGGGTCATCACAGGTCTTGTCATTTTGGATGGCTGATTTCGGCAAATATTGAACCAACCCAAAAACTTTCAGGTCAGGTTTCAGATCATTTCGGATTATGAGTCTTCTCAAAAACAATATCAAATATGTTTCATATTTAGGATAATATGTTATACTCACACAAATAGACACTATACTTATATACTAATCTTCTTAGAACTTCTGTTGAAAAAATCAATGTATGATAACCTTTTCTATAAGTGGAAGACACAAAAACAAGACATCACTGTTTTTTTTAATATTTATGAACACCATTTTTATAGGAGCAAGTTACACTAAAAAACCCCTTTTAGTTTTGTAGTCCAACAAAAGTAGACTTGACAATCGGGTCGGGTTACGTTGGGGATCTCAGGTTACGGGTCTTCACGAGTCTCGTCATTTTGGATTGTAAGCTTGACTTGCAATTATAAAACTCGCAATCAAAATGAAGCATATGGCTATGCGCAAATCTAGAGCCATGTGAATGATGATCTAATAAAATTCTGGTGATCGCTCCTTTCTGAGTAGGATAATGTGTTATGCTCACACAAATAGACATAATATTTATATACTAATCTTCCTAAAACTTCGGTTGAACAAATCAATTTACGTAACCTTTCTATAATTGGAAGATACAAAAACAGGACATCGTTATTATTTTTTTTAATCTAGTATCCAAGAGAGTAATACTCCAAACTTGCACAAATAATACTAGTTTTTTATCCGCCCGTTGGGCGGTGTATTTTGTTTGGTTGTTTTATAATTCGTTATAGTATGCTAATTGTTATTATTATTTATGTTTGCTAAGGTAATATACATGAAATTGTAAATCCCACTTACCTTATTTCAGGTATTATTTCATACTTTTATACATTTTATTTATTTATGAACATTTTAATTTTATTAACTGAGTTCTTTGTAGAAGGTTCTTTATTGATTTAGATTTTTTTTATCGAACTCGCCCTTTAAGATTATAAACATAAGAGATTATTCATTCTTTAGCACATAATTGTGACAAAGAAGTTAAAAAACTTACGGCCACAAAAGAAGAAGTTACAATAAGAAAATGTGCTTCAATTAATAATAATAAAAATAAGCGAAGAGCTTTTTATTTTCTCTCCCTTCTCATATGTCGGTATATGATAATATAGAATATTCCGATCTAAATCCCATGAATATCGTGTATTATCACTTACACATACAATTTTGGAATAATGAGGAAACTCATTAGCATCCACGTCCATCAATCTTCCATGTACTTGTTTAATTACCTTGAAATGTTCTAGCAAAACCAACCACAAACAAAACTATCAACTGTCACTAACTTATTAAAGCAATATTTTCAGCAAATTAAACTGCATATAATTAAACACAATTTATATTTTGTAGAGAGCTACATATCTCCTGCAGAAAAGAATTGTGCTTTATTACCTAATAACAACATAGACAAATAATGAAAGGAGCAGTCTTCAATACAACTCAACTCATTTTATCATTCAGATTCCTCATTTGTGAACTGAATATATGCATCAATCCAAATAGTAGTTTGTAAGAAAACAATCATGTCAAAATCAATCTTTAGTTAGAGATTCAATGCAGAAAAATTCACCTTAATGAAACAAACAAATGTCACCGCAAACATGTAGAAATTAAAAAATCATCGAAATAGACAATCGAGAAACCACCATTATCATTTTCTTTCTTCTTCGCGACCTTTATAAAACCCCAATTATGTTCCCTTCTACTTATAACCCCTTTGTTACCTACTAATTACTAACCAGATCATCATTGTATAGCTAGCTAGTAGTAGCATGTCAATCATGAACATAAAATATAATAAACAATCATCACAACTCTACTTTCCATTTCAACATTCAAGAAATCGGGTTGCAATAGGCATTCAAGAAAAACGATCAATTATTCAACCAAAGGAGGTATGCCCTAAGTCCAACCAATTAACCCTTCTAATTATATTTTATATACATGAAAGTATATGGCGACCCCTCTCAGTAAAAAACAAAGAAGAAATATATTCACTCATCGAGAGTGAGAAAATTTACCATCCAGCAGTCGTAATTTGGAAGAAATTAAGAAAAGAATGGGAAAAATAGTATAACTCGGCCAGTCAACCGCAAACAATAACATATCGCTGAGAAAGTGAGACCAGTTACCAGCTTCAGATCAAGGAGGAAGAGGGAGCAGTCGACAACCCTCGGTTTGGTTCACCTCATCTTCACAATGATCATATTAACTTTTTTCGTCAATAGGCAAAAATATGTTACAACTGCTCAAAATTTTGTCATCTTATCGTTGTCTCGTGTAATTTCTGCCTCCTATTCTCATACAAAGAAAAAAAATCGTATGCATTACCATTTCCTTCTCTATAAATTATGAGAATACAAATATTAGAAATTTCAAAAAATTTAGCAACTAATAAGAGGGCTTTGTTTATTTTTATGGTGGTTGACATACTTTATTGATTTCTTATTTTCAATGTTGGATTTTATTTCTAGAGAGACAATCCAAATGGGGAAAGGGATAGAAACAAATTAAAAGTTTGCATTAATAATTAATATGTTTTCATTTAATCGAAATGAATCAGAAGTTTTTTTAAAAATAACAATTATTGTTCTGTCAAGTTTATATTCAAACATTTTGCTATATAATTTATACTTGTTTTATTTGATAGCTATAAGTGAGTGTTTGATAGCAAAAAAACATATAGTCATATCGTTCATTTCTCAAAGTCGATTGATTGTCAAACGTTTATTTTCTCTTAGATCATCGTTTATATTTTGTATTGAAAAATATTAATATTTATGTGTGTGCTTGTTTTTTTCTTCATCAAAATGTAACATATTATTAATTTTTAGTAAAAATGAGTAGAAAATTTACTTAATAGAATTTAATCAGTTTGGGTTAAACAAATACAATATATGTCACTCTCTGTTTCCATCTTTATAGTTTGTTTAATCAAATTTTTTTTATTACTTAGGTGTGTGTTTTTTGTTTAAATGTTTCCTAAAAATTTAACTTATTTTAATTTTAGTAAAAATGAGTAGAATTATTAAAAGAAGAGAGAGACAACTTCATAAATAGATCAATAAATAGTTTTTTGTTTGAAAAACAATTGTCCACCTTGGCAACTTGTGCATTCACCAAGTGCTTATATGACAAGAAGTTATTTTTGAATAGCCATAATATTTAGTATAGATAGATAGATAGATATAGATAGATAGATAGATTTTATTATAGTTACACTACAAACTTGTCTTTCAAATTCATGTGAATTTTTAAAATACCTCACAAATTTATGAGCAATTTTATCATTTTGAGGATGGCATATGAACTGGAACAGGTATAACGGATCGACTCGCTAACTCACCCAACGCAACCCAAAACATTTTGGGCTAATCGGGTTCATGTCTTTCGAATTTTAGATTATAAAAATTTCAACTCATTTTTTTATTTATCGGGTGGGTTCGTGTCGGGTCATAATTTTCCACACGCGATAATGTGTATTCTCCTAATGCTCGAGGTACTGATCTATGAGGCCATAGGAAATAATGGCGACAACAATCCAGCTCCCCACGTAACGAGCAATTACCGGCTTGAGTAGTGCATAATTACCAATTGTATTTTTTTTTTTCAGAAATATTACCAATTGTATTTTTAGAACATTGTGTTTTCTATTTAATTTTTCAGGCTCTCTGTGATATGGCCGTAAGCTCGTAAGAGTAACACCGATAAACAAGGATGTGTAGATTTTGTTACGGATAGAGCCGACATGACAATTTCAAAAACTAGAATGGAGTATAATTTAATATTAGTACTTACTATAATCAGTGGCGGATTCACACCCCGGGCCCCGGCCCAACCCTCCTCTGGATCCATAGTTAGTATAGGACTTATGAATTTTTCGATTTTAGATATTCGGGTCGTTGTTATTTTAAAATAAGATTGGGCATAATTAGAAAAATAATTCAGATGAACATATTCAAAATCACTACTTTAAATTTAGCTTATAAATTCTAACCCTAAAGGTTATTCGTCTAAAAAAACAATGAAACCTAAAAATTCAAAAAGTTTAAAATGTAAAAGACTAAAACATATATGAGGTTTGTTACCTTGGAAAATTTACTAGAGCAGCTGGTGGATATAGGGATGGAAACACAATGCAAATTGATTAGTAGATTGATTTGTCTAGTGTTGATGCTGCTAGTTTCAACAGCTAATACGAATAGAACCTTTTCAACAACGAAACATGTGAAAATTGATTTGCGCAACAAAATGAGCTATGGATTTCTAGTCGATTGTTCAAGTATTTTATTTGAAACAGTGTATACTATCGGTATGGATGTGGACTCCATTATTAATGCATTCGCTAAATTAAAATACCGTCATGTACAATTTACTTTGTAAAAAAATTATAATCATTATATTTTTTTTTAATTTTAATTTTCTAATAAAATGCGGCGCAGTGCACTTCTGTGTTCTGGATCCGCCGCTGACTATATGTGTTTTGTATTAGACAAAAAGGTCAATTAGATCATTGAACTTTCATGTTGTCATTGCGATACACAAACATTACCAAAAAAAATTCTTGTGACGAGGTTATGAAAGATATATTTATATCTGTTAAAAATAATCAAGCAAAAAATAATTTTATTAATTTTTGGATGAGTTAACTACTATTATGAGTGGTAAATGGTGATAACGGATTATCTAATATCTCTTCTTTAAACTAGCTTATAATCCGGCCCGTTGGCCGGAATGTTCATATTTGATTATTTGTATTTTTATGTTACATTTAAGTCTATCAACCCATTTAATTTTATTGATAATTCTTCGATCTAGATGATATATAAAGAAAGAATATATAGGTCGAACTTTTGGATAAATAAGAATATAAAATATAAAAATGATTGATCTCATTTTTATAATGATAATTAAGCCCCAATTAAAATGCTATTGGTTAGTTGATTGTCAAGAAAGATAGAGTACAAAAGCTCATTGGAATTCCCACACGCCATAGATAGTTTGAAACACAATTTTAAACCTCACAATCCTACATAAAGGGTTCAATGCACTCCTTAGGAACAATATGCCACTAATTAAAAAGAAATGGAGAGTTGTTATTCAAGTCAACTATATACCAACAACTCAATTAAGAGGGGACCAATAAAACTTGAGAGCAAACGACAAAATTAGGGTTACCTCCAATATGCTAATAAACTCGATCGAAGTAATAAGACACAAAATTAGACACTCCGTATCTATCAGTTCCAATAGGTTGAATAAAGAATCGACCTAGCTGCAAAAACCATAAACCTAAAGGTCCAATAGTCACCACTCTCTGCTGTAGAACCAAATTTTTATCTCAAGAGACATATGTTTCAATAAAAAATTCAATCTCTAATCCTCCTTCTACAACTCCATTTATTGAACTCCATTCTATTTGTCATGGATTGATATCGGAGTTGAAATCTTCTACTTGCCTAGGTTAAATCCCGAATAATAAAATCGTAGTGCCAAGAGATACCAAAAGATTGATTTCAAAGGCGGCCTTGTATTGAAAAGTGAAAGGGGCGTAAACTATTGCAAGATAGAGGGAATTTCGGAGGAAGTTAAAAGAGATAAGAACAAAGATAAAAAAAACACTAAATTTAAATTGAAAATTTCAAGGATACAACACGCAGTAACATAATTAGTTTCTTCTATGGTAGCCAATTATCAATCTACCTTTAGCAAAAAAATTAAGGCGAGAACAAAAAATTTAAAATTGAGAAAATTACATGAAACTCTAGCTACTATGAAAACTGAAGTATCAAGCACCATAAAAATATATACGGTAGACTTAGTGGGCTTGGTAATCATGATGGAAAATTCATCCAATTTTCAGAGTCTAACTTTGTGTATGCTTTGTACTAAAAAAGATACAACAAATTTGTTTAGTGTATTGGTTGTGATTGTTGTCTTTGTTTTAAGAGACCCAGGTTCGAATCCTCATATTGATATTTTTATTGAGATAAATATTTAATTGTAAAGACAAAAATGTCCTTCCTACTTTCACTCTTGTTGCAGGAAATTTTAAATGGAGAAAAGTTCACAAAACTCTACCATATATTATTGGAGGAGACTTCGAAATGAAAGGGAAAGAAAAAGGTATGAAGGGAGAGAAAAAATTGTATCCAATTAAATTTTAATATGGGCTGTCACCCTGGACCAGAGAAGGGGCCAATGGAAAGCTCGGGTAGATTGGATGGATCGGACCAGCTGGATCCGCCTTTGGGAGGCTAATATTCCCCCAAAGTTGAAGGTGTTTGTTTGGCAAATTTTCCGTCGGATCCTCCCCACAGCTGAGGCTTTGATAGAGAGAAGGGTTCATGTCCATTCTCGCTGCCCGGTTTGCTGGGAGGGCATGGAGACTCTGGAGCATCTTTTTCTGGATTGGGCCGTCGCCCGAGCACTCTGGGGGGCAGCGGGGCTGGAGCATATTGGAGAGGGGTTGCCTCGCCACACATTCCCATTATTTCTTAAGAGGGTAATGGCTCTCGCTCATCAGCCTGCTCTGTTTATGGTCGTTGTGGCTGTCCTCTGGCGTATCTGGCGATCGCGCAATTGGGTGGTCTTTGAAGGTAAACAATATAGGGTGGAGGCGTTGATGCGGCAGTTCTCCCAGCAGTTTGAGGAATGGGTGCGTCTCCCGGTAGATAAGCCTGTCAGGGATCCTGCTGCTGCGGGGGTTCACCACGCAGCTCGGGTTGGACCAACGGCGGCAGTTATTTGTGGTTGGGATGGGGCTACCAGGAGGGGTCGCATTCGGCTGGAGGAGTAGTGCTTATGACCCCCAATCGGGATATTCTGATGGCCACGGGTATGCAGTTCCCTGTCATTGATGATCCTCTGGTGGTGGAGTTGCTCGTCTTGCGGGAGGCGGTCCTCTGGTGCCTGAGCCGCGGATTCTCAAATGTCAGGTTTGAAGGGGACTCCAAGGTAGTCATCGATAAACTCCTGGAAGCTGATACTAGGGATAACAGGTTAGGGGCTGTGCTAGCTGAAGTGCTATATTATTTTGCCTGTAATCCTGGGCTTAGTGTTTGGTTTATAGGTCGGGGGAACAATAGGGTAGCCCATTTGGTGGCTCGGAAGGCCCTTTCTTTGTACCCGAATATGAATCGGTCTTTTGATTTTCAGGCCTGGCTGATCTCCAGGTTGTAACTGTCTATCTGTTCTGATTAATACAAGATTATCTTTTGTCAAAAAAAAAAATTCTTACTTTATATTTTGATTTTATAATTTTTATTAAGAAACATATACCACTTTGTCTTTGTGAAAGATTTTGAGATTCTTATTAAACGATTTACCATCTACATACTTTGTTTGATGTATTATAGGTAATTGAAATAAATAATTTTAAAATAAAACTTATAAAAATACTCATAAAAAGTCAAAAATAAAATCACCAAAATATTCTCAATATATCTTATAAGTTAAATATACCATTATTATCAAGTTTATAATGTAAACCATTTTGTCATTTCAAATGTGTGCTCTACAGCAAGATGATTTTATCATAGCATTTATCAACCAACTAATGAAGTATATTGTAATAAGTGTTGAAAATGAAGTATATCTTAACTTTCGATGTAATTAAAGTTCCTTAGTTTTTTTAGTTCTTAAAAAAAGAATTTGATAATTATTTAAAATACCATGTTAAAATTTTAATTGATATGTATTTAACTTGTTAACTTTACTGAGTGGGAGAGGTATGAGTCTATTTCTATGTGCCATCAAGCTACATATAATTGGTGTCTTGTTTATGCAATTCAAGATTATCTTTTGTCCAAAAAAAAAAATTCTTACTTTATATTTTGATTTTATAATTTTTATTAAGAAACATATACCACTTTGTCTTTGTGAAAGATTTTGAGATTCTTATTAAACGATTTACCATCTACATACTTTGTTTGATGTATTTTAGGTAATTGAAATAAATAATTTTAAAATAAAACTTATAAAAATACTCATAAAAAGTCAAAAATAAAATCACCAAAATATTCTCAATATATCTTCTTATAATTTAAATATACCATTATTATCAAGTTTATAATGTAAACCATTTTGTCATTTCAAATGTGTGCTCTACAGCAAGATGATTTTATCATAGCATTTATCAACCAACTAATGAAGTATATTGGAATAAGTGTTGAAAATGAAGTATATCTTAACTTTCAGTGTAATTAAAGTTCCTTAGTTTTTTTAGTTCTTAAAAAAGAATTTGATAATTATTTAAAATACCATGTTAAAATTTTAATTGATATGTATTTAACTTGTTAACTTTACTGAGTGGGAGAGGTATGAGTCGATTTCTATGTGCCATCAAGCTACATATAATTGGTGTCTTGTTTATGCAATTGATTAACGGGGCAATCATAAGAAAAGAAAGTTTTATATGGTGGCTCATTTGCATTGATCAAGATCAATTCATTATTAATAGTTTCTATCAATTCAGGCAAAGAGCATGTAAAACTACGTTTATGTTTAGAGAATTCCTCAATAAGGAATTTTACAATGCTATATAGTATTGGTGCTATAAGGTTTTGCCTTTATGGTACAACTTGAAATTGTATCTTTAACGTTATGGTACAACTTCATATTGTACCTATACTTTTTGTACAAATTCTTTTATGGTACAACTTGAACTTGTACCTTTATGTGATGGTACAACTTCAAGTTGTAAAGTTGTACCATAACATAATAGTACAAATTCTCTTATGGTACAACATGAACTTATACATTTAACATTTTAGTACAACTTAAAATTGTACATTAAAGCACCAACACTTTATAGCATAGTATAAGTGACCTTCCTCAATTCCATCGATCTTCAGTTACAAAAGTTGTATTTTCAAGGAAAGGCATCTTGCTGGATCTATAATCTATCTATCCAAAACAATTACATATATTTTTCTTATAATGAAAGGAAAGTATATATCTTGGAACGAAATAATCACCCATTAGTTAAAACTCAGAATACTAAACTTGAATTTCATTTGTAACTAATCAATGTAATTGTTTTATTCTTTGTTTGGTCGACACACAGAGATATAGCTCATGCAATAACCCAAACAAAATAATTTCAATCCTCCTAATAATAATCATTATTATCAATTTTATTCTTTGTTTACTCTTAAGATATAACTCATGCAATAACCCAAACAAAAAAAATTCAATCTTCCTAATTACTTGACATTTGTTTAGCAGGGTAACTCCATCTCTCTTAGCTATACACGTGTAATATTCACTCCATGCAACAAATGGTATCCAACCAATTGGACTTCCTTCCTCTTTCCTACTACAACCTCTAAGATCTAGTTTCCAAAATGTGACCCATTCTTACTCTTATAATCCCACAAATCCTAGAGGAAGAAGAAGATGATCGAGATGTTTGCAAGAGCAAGTTTCACCTTCTTGAGTCTGCATGCACGAATTTAAAGCAGCTAGCTGAAGGAACAGCAGCTGAGTTTCGAAATTGGAGGTAGGTTGGGTTTTGAAATTCAAAGAATGAGTTACTTGCATGAAGCCTGAAAAGTACTGGTGCTTAGAATTTCTGTGGTTACTCCGTCGTCATTCAACTTGGTCGGAGTAGGAGAAGCATGCAAGAGTTCATCATGGACGTGGTGGATTGGGGTTTCCAATGTCAACGGGTCGGCCAAGAGAGAATTGAAGAGGTGTCCATCTCCCATGGCTTCAATTTTTGTCGCCCAACCTCGATATGCATGGTTGTTCAATTTTTGTTCATAATTCTCTCTGACTTGCCTCGCCACCATCGTGTAGGGGGAACGGGGAAATTTCTTTTGGGAATCGGTGAATTCCGATGAACTACCTTCTGGAATTTCAAGCGGTGGTAGTCTGCCTAATCGCCAGCCGTTCGAGTCGAACGGTTCGACAAAGGGGACATAGGAGGAGAAAGGAGAAATTTACAGTAGATGGGAAAAAGACAGTGTTATTAAAGCCGAGCCGCTCGGCCCGACCGGTAAAACCGCCACCCGGTCACAAAACCGGCTCGAAACAGTCTAAAAGTCGCTCCGGTTTTATGTAGCAGTTGGCGAGCGGCCGAGGCGGTTAACCGTTCGAGCCGATCGTCCGGTTTTTGTCATTCAGCCACTAAATTTAATTAAAAAAATTGTAGAAAATTGAAAATTGAAATAAACCAAAAACGTCGGGCTCTCAAATTGAATCCTTATTTCCATTTCACAATTTCGAAGGAAAGAGATGAGCTCTGATTAAGAAATGTCCACTATTTATACTGCTAATGTTTATTAGATATCGGTTCTCTAACGGTTTTTAAACGATCTAATGCCGGTTGGACCGTTAAAGTGCGAGCTGTTCGCATTATCGGGTCATGCTCCGGTTCGGTTCTGACAATATTGGAAAAAGGTGTAGGGTACTTATGGTAAAGCTCCATGTATTCTACTGGACCCCTTACACCAATTAGGCGCTATTTATATTATAATAATATAGGACGTGTTTTTATTTCTGTTCTTCTTTAATTTTCTTCTCCTTGGGTCGTGTTGTTATAATAACCCTATGCTGTCTAACCCTAAATCCCAATACAAAACCCACAATCCTCTTATTCTTCTTCTACCTGTTTTTCATTAGCATCTCGTTTTCTTCGACAGAAGGGAGTGAATAATAGCTCATGAGTTCATTGAGAAAACCTATTGTAGCACAAACAAATAACTTCTCAAACCGCGATACATGGCAGTAATTAAGGACACACACGTACACACGTGTATATATATATATATCAAACTTAGGATTACGGATAAGTTATTACACAGGCTGGAACCCTAGCTAGGCTTAATTAGTACTAATAAAGTTACCATGTGTAGTTCTATGGCAGGCAAAATTTCCTTATTCCTTATTCCAACTGCCTACTACTACTAATTAATTAGGACGTACTACGTACACACAAGCATATATGAATATGACTAATTATTATTATTAGCGAAAGGAGGCCATATGCTCATGCATTGCATGGCAGTCCTTTTGATTGACGGTCGATCGAGAAATTTACGTTACACAGTGGGATGAGTAGGGGCGGCCGGCTTGGGGGCCGGCGGCGGCGTTGGCTTCCTTCTTGGCGGCGCTCCTTCCGTCGTCACCATGGATATACAGTCATCATCAGCGTTTGCACTATCACAGCCTTGATCGGCCGTCTTGGGAATTGGTGCTTCCACTACATTTTCTCTTCCGTTTATCACCACATCGTTAATATTATTCTCGCCATCATGATTGATGGCGGAGATTATGGTCGATAGGTCAAGAGGGAAGCTTGATGATGGAGAGCTCCGCTCGTAAATGATCACTAGAGCTTTTTGGTCATCACCTGATGATCATTAGTAGTAGAGACAGCTAAGAATGTAAAGGGAGAAACATACAAACACAATCATGGAAATAATGGCTAGTGATACTAATTAGTGAATTATAATTACCTGGGTAAGTTCTGGGTTCAGCTGGGATTGCAAGAAACCCTATGATCATAAACAAAGTGAAGTAGATTGTTCCCATGATTATGATAACTGGCTATGTATATGATTGTGAGTGCTCTTTTTTTTGTGGGTTGTGCTACTTGGGATGAAGGAGGGAGACTATTTATAGAGGGCGCAACACAAGGGCTCTTTGCTGTTAGATGTCATAGGCTTGAAGTTTGCACAGGTCCACCATACCATGTGCTTGAAAGACAACGATTAATATTGGGAGTCGTGGAGATTCGAACACATGACCTTTCGGTTCGATGCTCTAATACTATGTCAAGAACCAGTTTATCCCAATAACTCGAGTCGTTGAGAGAAGGTTCTGTTGGATCTTATACCACACTCTAACAGCCTAATCCATTCTCTTTTAGGCAGTTTTTGGATTAGGACTTTGGATAACGTGAGAATTTAGTTCAAAATTATCTCGTTTAATAAATTACATAATGTGTATGTAGGATTTAGGTCAAATATCACGTTTACTTCTGGATTAGGATTTTGGAATAGAGAATCCAAAAGACGATTTTCTTATCGTATCCTCCTCATTCATCACAACTCGTCCTTAAACCTAAAGATCATTTCCTTCTTCTGGTGCAGGGAAGAGGGAAGAAGTAGGTGTGGGTGAAGAATAATTTTGGTAGAGAAAAAATTAGAGATTTCATAGTAGTGCCTAATGGCGAAAACAAATTTATATCACCATTATAAAAACCCATAATAGCAGATGATGCAGATAGAGAATTTATTTTAATCAGATAGGTTATTTATAAAACCCTACAATTGAGATTTTTTTCTCTCTTTCCAAACGTAAAATTATGCTAAAATTCAGTAGAGAGAGTGATTGTGTCAAAATCTTTTGTCCAAAATTTGCATCAAACAACCCGTTGGAAGTTAAATTGCATGGTCTATGAAACCGTACCATAACCACAAAATACCAACATTGAAGACTAAATCAATAGACAATATTTGACGGTACTAACAGTTGAATTATGATTAAACTACTTTTTTCATTTTTGCTATAAAATTCTCTACGATTGACTTTTCCAATACGGTTTTATGAAACATGTTACATTGCCATGTGTTCTTTGCACTACAAGAATTGATGTCGAGTACTACTGCAAAGTGAGTGGATTTCCTTTTCCTGCATATTCTGCATGCTTTTGTTTTTTGTTATATGCTGGATAGTTGGAATATGAGGAACCTTGTATTTCACATGACCGGTCTCCATCAACTGTCTTCCAATTGACACGCGCGGTTCTGAGCCTGTAATTTTTTAGATTCCAAAAGCTTAGCCTCTTTTTAAATGTTATCTAAAGCAAGCATGTTAACATGCTAGTGGTATGCCGGTAGTTTGAATCTGATTCAATTGATATCGGTTATGAAATTGTCATGAACACTATCGGTGTGATTGGTATATTTGAATTAATATTGTAAACAAAATGAAGTCATTTTAGTAAATTTAATTAATAAAAAATAATTTATTTTATGAATTTAAAATTTAAATATTAATGTTATTTTTCTGTATTTTAAGTATAAACGTTTTGGAATCGATGTCAAATTAAGTATTTAAACATGATTATTTGTTTTTTATTTGGTATTTCTTATTTTATTAAAATATGAATATGGATTGTAAACAAATTGTCTTCAAATATGTTTCATATATGATGAAATTCATTAGATGTTAATGGTTTTTCGCATTCCTACATATATTTTGTTAAACCGACATAAACCAAGACAACCAATTATACCATCAATCAAATCATTCCACTAGTTAAACCAGCGCAACGACATAAATTGGTTTGACAACCTTATACTAAAGGCTTGGGTACTTTGTTTATAGCCGACCAATGGAAAAAGGGACATTGCATTGATACACACCGATCCACTATCAGTTACATACTAATCACACTCATTGAAAGTACAACACAAACCATAACAACAATAGCAAAAACCATCACATTCCTTATCTTGCTTTCAAAGAACAAAAAACACATTGCTCATTTTCAACTCGATTTACAGTTTTGCATCAACTCTTGGTAATAGTAAACCTTTAGCTTTTTTCCTCCTTATGGCTTCATTTGAGCCACACTATACCCCTCTCCTCCATTTCGATAAGTTTGGCCTTAAGCTCATCTTTCTCTGCTACCTATATATAATCCACTGATTCCTTCCGAACTTGGGTTTAAACTCATCCACCCACATAAAGAATTTGCACTTTGCATTTGAATCCTACAAAATGAGAGCTCCTCGGGCATATACAAGAGATAGATCGAAAGCCCACCAACGAAACAAATACTCTGCCTTCCAGTATTGATAATTGAAGAGATTTCTTCCCATATTCTTATTAGTACTATAGACATCTGTAAAATACATGGACACTTATGGAATATAGGTCTTGTTCATGTTTCGTGTTGGCCGAAGTTGAAGAATCGTCCCTCACATGCATGAACATCTTAGTCACTGAAACTTGCCAATATTGGGATTGAAACCGACACGCTTCTCGAAGACGGAGTAAGTGAGAATGGGTCGAAGGTGGAGTATACAAAATCTGGGACGGATGAAGAGAGAAGCCTCGATCGGAGTTTTGCAACGGGGGAGAAGAATAAGTGCAGCAGGAATAAGGTGGCGTTTATGGCAGGTTGAGAGGGTCAGATTAGGGAGGGATGTTGAACCAACCGACGAATTCGATTGACGGGGTAGCTCATCGACGAGGAGAGGCTTAGCAGAGGGAGAGAATAATCGATTTACAGATTTTGTGTGCAGTGGCGGATCCAGGATTTTTTTATAGGGGTGTCCTCTTCCAAAATTAAATTAAATTAAATAATTAATTAAATAATTCATAAATCAGAAAATATCCGACTAGTACATATTTTAACAAAAGATCAGGACGTATTTTCATATTTTGAAAAAACAATATAAAATAGACTCAATATCTACATTGTTCAACAAATCTGTATATCCTACTAGACAATAATGCACGAACTGATCGCATATTCGATTTCTAACCTTGTTCTTGATGTAACTCAAAATAGAAAGACTCTTTTAACTATTGTCGTGTAACCATGAAATCAATTCAAATTAAGGATGACCCGTAATTAGTTTAATTGTTAGGTTTTGAAAATAATTGGGGACAAGGAATAATGTTTTTACTATTTTATAGTGTTTAAAATAGAACAAGAAATGAGTTGAAACCTAGAGAATATGTTTAATAATAGTAGTGTTCTAGGTTTGAATAATACAAAGTGTCACTTATATTTTTTTAATCATACACAAATTACTACCGAGATTAGGATAATCATTTTTTTTTTAAATTTAAGGGTGTCCCGGAGTACTGATTATAATTTTTTTATCCATACGGAACTATTAATTGAGGTTGGATAATCGTTATCCCAAATTTTAGGGGTGTCCCGGGACACCCCTAATGATCCATGTATCCGCCACTGTTTGTGTGACCCCGATTTTTATAACGACAGTAATTTAGGAAAATAATTCAGAATTTTTTTAAAAAATTGGAAAATAAATTATATGACATGTGCAGTAGAAATGTTGATGATTTAGCTATTAAATTGTTTCTAGTAAAAATTGGCTATAAAATTGTTTAAAATAAAAGGGTTGAGGTTTATTATCAACTTGGAAAACACCTTAGATATCACCCTTTTCAGTTTCACCCCTCCCCTTCCCATCACTGTTCAAGAAGAACCAGACCCAGCTTAAACTTCAGCAGTGCAGCAAAAACAGACAACTCAGTGGTAAGCGCATTATTTGCGCATCTGCTGATTATTATTCATCAATCATCTTCATACCAAAGAGGGATTACCCAAAATTGCATACAAAATTAGAAATTTGACGCCATCTGTATACCACCACCTCCACTGATCTTGTTTCAGTGATTCTCAGATCCCGCATGCACACATCCCAGCAAAAGTGGGAAGTAAAAGCAACCACACAACTAGCATAAAGGGTGGAAGAAGAAAAGAAAGAAGGCCTGATATATCATCCATAAAGACATTCTGTACAACCACATTCACAAAGTGGGATGTAAGTTCATGGACACGATGACCCAAGAATCAGCACAGAACCTCAAAAGTGAAAAGGGGAAGCAACGTGACCACCATTGCACAACAAAACAATGGCAAGAATCCATAGTCTCAATCATGATAGAGAGTGGATGAGATGCGAAGGTTATTGTCGTGTCCCCAGCAGAGCTACCATTTCGACCAGTCCGAGTCATCGGCAGCATCAAAGGTGGTCGTGGCATCTCTAGCGAGGTAGAGATCGGTACTCGACTGACGTTACATTTTGGCTTAGCATATTTGCTGGCAGCTCACCTGCAGGAGAGGGACGACTACGTTCCACATCCAAGTCTGAGTTTACTGATCATTGCTGTGCAGATTCGAGGTCCATAAACTGCAGTCCCCTTATCTCTTCAGGAATACTTCCTGAGAAAAATGTGGTGTGGTAGTGACTGAGCTGGGCTAAGTCTCTCAACATCTTTTTTCTATTCATTAGGAAAGATCTGCCACTGACTACACAAATGAGAATTTCCTTAATACAATCCACAGCATGGGTTTTTAACCTTTGCTCTTCAAACAGTAGAGTTTGATCCCGGACGCTGGTGTTTTTCTGCAGCTAATGGGTGCACAGGTTGTTGCCTAGTTTCTGGTGGAACCGTGATTCGTTTCAGAAAACCCACTTTGAAGGCTCAAATTCCAGATTTTGGATGCCAATCGATCTACGGCATCCCAGTACACGTTGATCACAGAGGGGAGAGACGGAGTGGTTGTTTATGGAGAGAGATGGCGTTGACATGATGATTGCAACTGGCAGGGTTGAAATGACAATGCAGTGATTGCTGGACTGGACCAAAAGGCATACACTATCAAGGCCACTGTCTTTGGCTTCTGGAGGAGCACTAACTAGAGATCATTAGTCACATCCCACAGTCATGACGTGGCTACAGTTACCCTTTGTGTTCTCCTAGGTTCAGAATTGATTGCTGATGCCCAAAGATTCCTGGGTGAACAATGACTCCCAAGGCCGATAAGGGACAACTATTGCCCTTCTACGGAGTTCCCAGCAGAAATTCAGTTTACAAAAACAAAAAGAACCTCCATGAAACTTCTGCTGAAGTTTACCACCCCAACCATACAGAGCTAGATTAGCAAAACAATGATAAACGAAGGGAAGTTGATGAGCAAAACAGCAAACAGATATTCACCATTTAACTCAGTAAGGGTAAGATGAGTCATCTGGTCGTACGTCGCAAACATCCTCCAACTTTGTCCGCAAAGATAGCAGCATAGCATTGCACAATATTCAGAGTCGATATAATCATATGCAAATGAGTTTCCGTTCGGAAGCTCCCACCCTCAACTCAATTGCTGCTCATTGTATGCAAACGATCTCTAGCAGTGTGAACTCTACATGTAGCTGCAAACAAGTAGGCAGTACAACTACAAAGAAAATCAATGACACAGTTATTAACTTCTTGCCAAAGATATGAACTTTCCACCCGGAAGACAAACCAAGAATTCTGCACTTATCTTATAGATTTAACTAGTTCAATCCTCGTGTGTATCAAGTATATATCAGCATCATGAGATACTAACCAACTGTGACCCCAATAGGCATTTGAGGATACAGGATATTACAGAGGTCTAGGGTTTCACTAATGGTGGCGGTTGCTCCGATACGGACATGTCTTTGCAATTAAAACATCATACATCTAACAAACCAGCTCAAGCTAATAATAAGACGAAGCAAATACCACGAATTTGTTTGTTTATTTCACTTGGTTGGTGGCGGGAACTTCTACCGGCGTCTTGGCGACGATTGAAAGAGCATGCAATCCGGATTGGAGCTCCTCCGCCAGCGCATCGTAAACGAGCCGGTGGCGATTCACAAGGCTGAGGCCCTCGAATTAGGGAGACACGATCTTCAAATTGAAATGAGTCTCCCCGGCGGTATTTCCCCTCATGGCAGCATGGCCTGCGTGCTGATGGGAAACGTCCTCGATCTCCAGAAGCGTCGTTTGCAAGGTCGACTGCAGCTTCGTCTGAATCCTCTGCGCCCTTGACATAATAGCCGTCGCTGCTCTAGAGCCCATCCCCACTGGAACTTGCTGACGCCTTCCCGCCGCAGAAAAACAGTAAACTTTCCTCGGCCGGAGAATCGTAGCTCTTTGACGTTACTTCGATGGATTACGGCTTGTGCAGAGATTGGAGGCCTTGGCCGCCTGATGGATGGTACCCCAGACTCGTCAGAATCTACTACCAATTTTCGGCCCACTTTATGGGCCTTGGCCCTTGAGCCGCCTCAAGATGCCCTGGGGCATTCTCTGAATTGGAGCTTCACTCCTTAAAATTAAATCCAGCCTTAAGGCTGTAGCCCAATGTCCAAAGTAGCATAGTTGATAAAAATGGTGTCGTAGGTTTCACCTAGGCTGGTCATCAGTTAGTTTCTGCTATAATCGGTAACCGAACGGTCGGTTATTGGTTAACCGAAATGCCGACTCCCTTACCGACAACCAACCGAAATAGGTTTCGGTTATCGGTTAATCGAACAGCTTTCAAGACCAAAACCATCTCCTCCAGCCTCCAGCCACCGACTGAATTTCGATTATATCGATTACCAGTTAGTGAATAACCGGACGGTTTTCTTTAACCGACCGACAACTGGTAACCAAAACTTCACTCATAGTTTCACCCAATTAGGGATTGCAAAAGTATCGGTAACTGTGGATATCCGCCCGAATCATATCTAATTGGCTAGGGTAAAAACCGAACCCGAATGACTTTTAGTGGGTATGGTTAAAACCCGAACTCGAAGATTACGGGTAATGGGTGGGCATGATTTTCTCATCATCCATCCCGAACCCGCCCGATTATACACATGCATATTTATTTTGTCTAGAAATAATCATTATTTATCTATAACATAATCTATATTTAGCATATAAATATAATATTTTCATGAAATTGTGTTGTTTTAACTAATTTCTTCATTCTAGTGAATTACTGTCGTACTTTTCCTCTTACGTAATGTGGGTATACGTGTGAATTTTAACATATTGGTTGAAGTTATAAAGAAAAATTATTACCCATGAATAACCGTGGATACCCGAAATCCAACGGGTATGAGCATGGATTTAATTTTCTACATATTTTTCATGTGGTATGGGTATGGGTAAAACCCGAACTAGTTGGTGCATCGAGCGCGAGATGATTAGTGCCTTTTTTGGCGGATTTCACCCACTTATTCATAATCCGGGTACCTGCAAAACTTTCGTCGAGCAGTTTGCCAGAACGAGTGAGAAGCTTAATTAATTAAGTTGTTTTGATCAAAAATAGAATATGTAACACTTAGCTTTGGTGTTTGTAGGCTGGACGAGTGGCCAAATTCAATTGGGCTTAGTGACTTGGGCGAAGAGACTTAACGTAATTGTGAGCCCAACGTAATGGCCTGCAGAAACTTAACTTACTAAGAATGAAGTGTTGCGTTTCACTAACTAGAATTGGCAGCTGTCTTCCTTCTTCCTTAGATCGACAGCAGACCTGCAGACAAAAGTCACACGAACACAACAAGAGCAACTAGGGCTGTCAACCGGTCGGTTTCGGTTAAACCGAAAACCGAGAAAGTTAAACCGAGACCAGACCATTCCTTACCGCCAACCGACCGGCCCTGTGCATCGGTTATCCGTAAAACCGACCGGGCGGTTTGGGTTAATCCACGGTTAACCCGGCGCAACCGAAATAGAAGGGGACGGTTCGGTCTGCTGTGGAACCCGACCGAAGACCGACCAAAAACCGAAAAAAAACCGACCGAAGACCAAAACAAAACCGACCGAAGACTGAAAACCGAGAACCAAGACCGAAATCCGACCTTTAACCGGTCAAAACCGACCGGACAGCAAGGGGAAAAAACCTAAAATCGCCTAAAATTAAAATCTCAAACCTACATTTCAATTCTTTTCGCATCGAAAATACATCTAAATTAGCAACTTAATGTCTCACATTCATTAATTCAACAACATAAACTACACAAATCACAATAAATCCTCTAGATAACAACAAATCAACAACACATCACTTATCACCAGCCTTAGAAGAACCAACATCTGCATAACCCTGTTCCTTCAATACGGGCAACAAGTCATGACCATAATCATCATATCCATCTTTCTCGTACTCTTCCTCCGGTGCATCTTCTTCACCCTCCTGCTCATTCTCCACTGGAATGTTGAGGCTTGCATCCGCATTGCCAACATTGCCAGTATTCGTTGCACTTTCCATTCTAGTTTGGAAAGTGACATTAACTGAGTAAGAAAAAAAAAACAAAGTGTTAGTACATTCATATATTGAATTAGGTGAAAAGAAGACAAAAAATTGAACAATAAGAGAGTTTGAGAACTCACTACTTTCCAAAGTCAAATTCTCTTCATCATCTTCCTTGTCGTCAATCTCCCTGGATCCGGGATACCTTATCCAATCCTCATCACAAATCAATGCCTCCACCATTAGGTCGCTCAAAGAGGACCTGAATGGACTGAGAATCCGCCCGCCACAACTGAATGTTGCCTCTGAGGCAACAGAAGAGATAGGAACAGCTAGGACATCCTTAGCCATCTCAGCAACAATCGGATATATTCCAGAGTGTCGAGACCACCATTCTAATATGTCAAACTTTGCATCATCACTCTCTTCATTGATGCCATCAGTTTGACATTTCAAATAGATGTCAAGCTCAGCAGAGCTACCTCCTGTTTCCAGCAGAAGTGCTTCCCTTTTTCTCTTTCTAAGCCTCTCCTCCAATATCTTAATCCGATCACCAGCACCATCAGCGGAACTATCATCAGCAATGTTATCATCAGTGGTAGGCTGAGATGCTAACTCTGATCCATACTTCCTCTTATAAATCTCAAACATCTGGCGCATCTCCCTTTTAATCGTAGCCTGAATTTCCCATCCTTTGGTATTTCCATAAATCATTACCAACACTTCAGACACAAGATCAAGCTTACTTCTAGGATCAAGCACACATGCTATATAGATTAAATGATTCACCCTAGGATTCTCCTCATTCATGACAGGTGTATCAAACCAATACTTTTGTACCTTTTCTTCAACCTTTTCTGCCATCCTTTTGAGCTCTTCACGTGGATCATTCTTCAATTCTTGAATGATGTCATAAATTGGAACAAGTTTCTTCAAGAAAAGATGGGTAGTCACATATTTAGTTCCTGTACAAATTATAATAGAATGCAGGAAATTAGACTTAAACGGATCAAATTTGTCAAATGTTCAAATTAATATAAACAAAGTGAGCAAAAATTTCACTTACCAGAGAATAGGAGGGTAAAGTCATTAAAGACTTTCAGATACTTCATCAACTTTCTAATCAGACTCCAATCATGTTCAGTTGGTAGACCACCTTTTGCGTCAATGTAATCCCTGAAGGAATGATCATGTATACTTGTATACAAGGTGGTAAACACTCCACCAAACCTTTCCTATGCTGTTCTGGAATTTTTTTTCTTGTTTTGGTCTAAACCCTGCTGTTCTGGACTCTGGCGGGTGGCGGAGTAGAGGGTGGCGGCGATTGGAGGGTGGTGGCGGGCTGGCGGCGACAGATTGGTAACTGGCGGCGGTGATTGGTGACTGGCGGCGCGATTGGAGGGTGGCGACTGGCGGATCGTGACTGGCGGCGGGCTGGCGGCGACTGGTGACTGGCACGGCGACTGGAGGCGCGGCCGGCGATGGCGTGCTGGCGGCGGCTGTGCTCTGGCCGACGACGACGGCGACTCTGGTCTGGTCTCCGAGGAATTCGCCAATCGCCAGTAACGAGAGAGAGGTCGGAGAAGATGAGGAGGAGGAAGGAAAACGAGATGTTGGCGGCTGTCCACGATTGAGCCGAGTAAATAGGGTTAGGGTCGTTTCTCACTTGCCAAAACGACGTCGTATAGCTCGGTCGGTTAGAGCCGGTTAGCCGGTTAAC
This sequence comes from Linum trigynum, assembly GCA_964030455.1. NCBI lineage: Eukaryota > Viridiplantae > Streptophyta > Magnoliopsida > Malpighiales > Linaceae > Linum > Linum trigynum. The sequence continues at coordinate 8,276,622 of OZ034820.1, read as the reverse complement.
CGGCTTCGTTTACTCGGCTAACCCCCCGCCCAGAACCACTTACCGCCCACCGACCGAGAGTGCTTTCCTTCGGTTTTCGGTTAGCCGCTAACCGGCGGTTACCGGTTAGACAGACAGGTTAGCCTCTAACCAGAAACCGAAATGACACCCCTAAGAGCAACCCACGAACAGAGTTGCACACCTAGAACACACAGAGAAGAAAATTAAGAGAATATTCAGCACACACGAATATTTACGTGGTTTCCAGTGTTGAGACAATAAGAATCTCAACACTGACTACTCCACGACCGAAGAATCACGTTGTGTGATCTTTGGCGTTTCACTAAATAGATATATCGTTAAAACTCTTTGAATACAAATGTACACCCGATTAGCTCCCCATCCAATCGATCAAATCCAATCCCCTTGATCAACTCCCTATCGATCAAGAACCCAATATTTTCCCACACCGTAACCCAAGCTTTCTCCCTGATAGCTTGAACTCTCTTTTTCCTATAAAACACTATCAACTACCCTTAGCTCTCTTGTTTTGATATTCCTGGAAAAAGGTTGATCTTCCCTTCCCACACTAAGACTTCTTATATCCTCACGAAATCGACCGTTGCAGTTGAGAACTTCTTGTCATGTTGAGTCGATTCTGAATCTTCTTGAAAAAGGTAAGTTTCTTCTTGCTTCTCAATCTTCTCACTCTGCCGTTCAGTTTAAATCCTTTCCATCTTTGAGCGAACCATATTGTGAATTTACTTGAGCAGCAAAGTTGTGGGATTGCGTTGAAATAGCTTGGTCTCTAAGCGAATTTTTATTCTAGCTTCGTACAATCTGCAAAATATTTAAACTCTGCTTCCCTGCAATCTCAACCAAACCATTAGACTTGATATAATCAACTCATGGCAGTGTTAGCTTGTCGAGCACAACAATAAGCTTATTATTGTAGTCTTTCGTGCACTTTGTTATTTGAACAATAGATTAAATTAGCCTCATAAAGTTACTCGGCTAAGTACCTAACACAACCATCCTAACTGCTTTGCTAATGAGAAGCTTTTTCTCCCAACGCTACTTTGGGTAGGGTAACAGATATGCACTATCCGTCCTTGATCCGACCATGTGCCATCCCTAGACCCAATAACAAACTGATCAATGAAAATTGAAAGGTAATAAAATGGTCACATTAATCATGATACATATCAATATATCACTAGGTATTGTAACCCTAAATTGGGTTCAGTTCAATTATTTTTTAGAATATGGATCTTTCCGTATTTGGGAGCGGTTATAACCTTGTATGTCATTCACTGGGTGTTCCAACGATTGTTCGAGATGGAGGTTGGTCAAAAACTTATGGATGTTGATCAGGTGGTGGTGTTCTTTGTTGAGGATGTTGAATCAGAAATGAAGTGGGCTAGACTAAGTCTGTGGGGAAGGCCATTCATGGAAAATCATCTGAGCTTGTCTTTGATTCAGAAGATAGTGAATGGGGCTTGGGAGTGTGCTCCGAAGGTGAATGATTTGGAGGCTGAGATGCGGTTGATTTAGTTCTTCTTTGGATCGGAAGGTGATATGAACTGGGTGCTCCAACGCTCTCATTGGACAATCAAGGATCATGTTCTGCACCTACAGCCTTGGGAACTGATCACATATAAGGTAGTTGATTCCTTCATTCATGTGTCATTCTGCGTGCAGATGTGGGGTATTCCCACTCACCGTCGTACGAGTGCATTCGGGAAACGGATGTCGGAGGCTAAGCTGGGTGAAGTTATTGACGTTGGTACCTTTGCGATGAAAGGTAATCCCAATCACTTTATTAAGGCGAAGACCAAGATTAATGTTTTGGAGCCATTACGTTCTCAACCCTTTGCAAGTAATTTGGTGGTTGGAGAATTCGGTTTACATTGATCTATGAATTTCTCCCGATGTATTGTTATCACTGTGGAAGGTTGGGTCATATGGGAAAGCATTACAAATTCCTAGATCCGGTTGGTCTGAAGAACTATGGACTTGAATTGTCGACTAATATTACGGGTCATAAAGTGGGTGAGAGGGTTTGGATTAATCCCATTTAAAATTCACTGTGGATGAATCCTAATCTACAATGAGACAAGAAGATAGAGGGTTCTGAGATAGATTGTGAGGATCTTAATGTTGTTGGCGCGGAGTCCCATCGTCTGATTGTTTTGGGATTAACTGCGGAACAAGGAAAGAATGGTGAGCCAGAGCGTCAGGTTCCTGGTAACTATGAGAAGTAGGCAGAGGCTGTGAAGAATACAAAGTACAAGGATGGGGCTCATGGTAGGACAGAACCTTGTTCTGACTCGGGTGTCGTCTTTTATCATAAAGCGCATGTCTTGCATCATAAAGCGCAAGACTATGCTGGCGGTGGTAGATGGTGGGCGTGTATGCAGGGGCGGAGGAAGAATGTTAGAGGGTGAGTCCCTAGCTCAGGAGTTAAAATGGTATATTAGGTATAATAGGTAAGAAAAATAACACATATATAAAAAAGAATGGTTGACATTTGAAATATTTGATGTATGATTTATATGTTGTGTATTGACATATTGATTGTTTTATAACGAGCTACGTACAAATGACAATGTTGCATATGATTCATCCAAAATTAAAGATGTATTTATTCAACATCTAAAAAAATTCCACCAAATCATAGCTAGTTTGTAAAAGTAATTTTATTTCAATCAGGTATAGGGAGAGTGTAACGGTTGGTTCCAAATGACGAAAATGAATAAATTAGTATGATAGTTAATTAAGAATGAAATCTAGAGCACTTCTAATTGAGAATGGTTGATCGAGAGATTATGTGTTGGTGACCCAATTTGTTAAGCACATGATATTCAATTTGCAAAAAAATTAAGCACGTATAAGTTGGTTTTGGTTAGCAGGGAAGTGTTAGTAAATACAAAATACTACAAGATCCATTATTAAATCAAACCCAACAACTCGAGTAATTGATGTTAAACGACACTGATAAAGAACACCATTCAAAATCAAAGTCTAACTAGACAATAAATAATTGTTTGATACATATGAAGTGATATTCTTGATAGTTTTGACATAAATTTAGTTTACCATGTTTTTGTAAATACAAAATTATATCATGAATGGTTTAAAAAGCTAACAAAACTATTTTATCGTACGTATTTTTTTTTCTAAATGGACCCACTCTCAACAAAATTCTAGCTACGCCCCTGCATGTATGGGAGGTTTTGGGGCTAGGAAGAAAGTCCAGACTTGTGGACGAGGAGCAAGACAAGTGGTTGTTGGGATTCAGAGGTTTGAATCAAAGAATGGGAAGATTGTGGGGGCAGCGACATGGGGATCCTGATCTGGAGAAAAATAAAGCCCCACTGCGTCCGAATGCTAGGATTAATATTAAGAAAGAGGCTTATGGGGTCAAGTCAGATGAGGCGGTTGTAGGGAATAGTGTTGGTAACTTGCAACAGCTACCAAACTAAGGTGTGCCAGAGAGCAAGAAAGCCTTCAAGATGACTTCACCAAAGCTGGAAGAGGCTTATGCGACGAAGAGAGTAGTGACAGTTGTTAATGGTCTTCCACCAGATCCTACGCAACTAAAGAATGGCTGAGTTGAAGTTGAAAAGGATGGAGTGGGGATGATATCCCCCTTCCACCAGAAATTGGGGAAATGGTGGACAAGGCAGGGTGGAGTGATGCGAATAGTGGTGGTGTAAAAATAGAAAAGGCAGCCGGTTATGACAGGGCCCAAAGTGATAAATGAGACTAGTTGCTTGGAATGTGGGGTGAATAGGATCTTCCCTCACATTTCGTGCTTTGTTAGACCTGTGTAGGATGAATCATCTAGAGCTCTTGTTTCTTTTGGAAACTAGATCGTCTAGGAGACTAGTTACCCGACGTTTGCGAGGGTTAGGATTTGAGTATTTTTTTTCTAGTGGAGGATGTTGATTCATCGGGGGGGGGGGGGGGGGGGGGGGGGGGGGGGGGGGGGGGGGGGGGGTGGTTTAGCTTTGGGTTGGGATCCTGGCATGAATGTAACAATGTTTGCTTCTTCTTTTTTATTGCGTGTGGTGTTTTGAATGAGAATGGAGATTTGCAGTATGCGGTTGTTGGTGTTTACTTGTCTTGTTTTAGTGTTAGTCATTTGCAGCAGGTTCGTGAGTTGGTTACTTGTTGTGTGGCTTGTTGGTTCCTTTTGTGATGGTTGGAGACTACAATGGTGTCTTATGTTGTACATAGAAAAGTCGGGGACTTCCATGGTCTCCTGATTCGGCTATGGCCCTTCGGGAATGTAAGGATTATTTGGGATTGCAGGATTTGGGGTATAGTGGGGAGTCCCTTTACTTGGACAAACCATTGTATGGGATGTGCTTGTATTTCAGGAAAGGCTTGACTGAGTTTTGGCATCCAATTCTTGGTTAGAGTTTTTCCCCCAATCCTTTGTAAGACACTGTTAAGATTTGGGGTTGGATCATCGAGCGTTAATGGTGGCGGATAAGCCATTTGTGAGAAATCGACCGCTCTTTCGATTTGACGCTAGATGGGCGGGGAATCCTGAAGTTAAAATTTTTGTCCAGTATATATGGGCTAAGGAAGTTATTGGTTCTCCGATGTTTAAATTGTGGACGAGATTGAAACATCTTCTACACTTTTTATACGATTGGAGTTGAGCTTGTACTGGGAATTCTGCAAGGAACATTTGGTCATTGCAGGATGAGATTGACGTATTGAAAGCCGAACATCCTGTGGACTGGGAGTACATTGGTAGACTTGAGGCTGAGCTATCGAGATAGTGGGCAGCAAAAGAAGTATACTGGCGGCAAAAATTGAGCGTCCGATGGATGCGAGAAGTGGATAGTAATACGTATTATTTTCATACTGTGACGAGTGTGCAGAATAGGCGAAATTATAATATCGTGGGGCTCTGGGATTTGAGGGATGAGTGGATTACATATGAAGCAGCTTCTGTGGTGGGATTTTATGAGTCTATGTTTCTGTTAGAATGTTAGATTCCTGATGCGAGGGATCAAGTGATGGCCTTGCCGATTGCTTCTAAAGTTTTGGTGCATGATAATTTGGATTTAACATCCCCAATTTCGGCATAGTAGATTAGGAGAGTGGTGTTTCAATTGGGCCAACGCATGCGCCTGGATCGGATGGGTTTACTGGTAAGTGTTTTAGAACTTAGAACTATTATGTAATGAATGAATATGTTAGGATTTTGAATGAATGTGTTTGTCTAATTGATTGGGATAACATAAACTTCATCCTCTTCAATGCTCTTGACCTTAATCCCTAAATGCCATGTCTCGTTTGAGGTTTGAAGTCTATGAGAATAATTTAATTTTATAAAATTATAGATAATATTTATTTTCAATAAAAATTTTAATGATGTTAGAGACATCGTTAGCTATCATAAGTTCATAATGACATGCTAATGTAGACCTCATATCAATTTCACATATGCACGTCATGTCATTTGTCAGCGACAATGAAGTCGTCGGAAGTGATTTTGACAGTCCGTCCACGAGGGAGAGCAAGGAAGACGACGAGGTGCTTTTGAGTCTCATTTTTCTCTTTCCTGTTTCTGTGGAAAAGCAAATGATTGTCAATGGAATTACGGGGAAAAAAGAAAACCCTAGGAGGAATAAAACTAATGGAACTTTCAACCACATAAACAAGATTTAACGGAACTGCTTTTGCCATCCAATTGGGTGGCTAGCCAGTTTGGACCGGTTTCATGATTACTAGGCTTGGATAAGATGTAATACATTCAACTAGTGCCACGTCACCATCTATGTGGACCAATCAAATACAACAACACCGATGTCACACTTTTAACAATGGCATTGTAGTTTCGTCAGGGATTCCGACCCCCAATGCTGGGCTTACCAGTTCCTGCAACAAAGCCCAGCCCATTATCATCTAAATCTCCCTTCTGCACTGGAGCCCGGAAGTAGTTCGGCCCAGCCCATTGAAATTTAAACCCGGACCGGCGGACCCGCATCCAACCTCCGCCTTGAGCCTTCCCTAACGAATTACCCCGCCTTCCAGAATTATCTGGTGCTTGCTTCCATCTTTCTCACAGTCACCGTCTTTTTTAGAACTCTCTGCACCAATCTCGATTTCTCTACCTCCTTCCACCAACCTCTCAACTCTTCCATCACTCCCTTTTATAATTCTGCTCCAATGGCCGTCCTGCTATCTCAACTCAGAACTCAATATCAACGCTATACTCAAAAGTCAAAACCCTACATTGCATTATCCTTCCAAATTCCAATTTCTCAAATCACTCCCTCCAAGCTAATCAGAGCAACCAAATTTCCTTCAATCCGACGAAGAGTCTGCAATGGCGCCCAAAACTGAAGGCAAGGCTATCGGCATTGACCTTGGCACCACCTACAGCTGTGTTGGGGTCTGGCAGAACGACAGGGTGGAGATAATCGCCAACGATCAGGGCAATCGCACCACTCCTTCGTATGTTGCCTTCACCGACACAGAGCGACTCATCGGCGATGCGGCCAAGAACCAGGTCGCCATGAACCCTCACAACACCGTCTTCGACGCTAAGCGCCTCATTGGCCGGAAATTCTCCGACCCTTCCGTACAGGCAGACATGAAGCACTGGCCGTTCAAGGTCATCGCGGGCCCCGGTGACAAGCCGATGATCATTGTCCAGCACAAAGGCGAAGAGAAGCAGTTTGCTCCGGAAGAGATTTCGTCCATGGTGCTGGTTAAAATGAGGGAAATTGCGGAGGCCTTTTTAGGTCAGACCATCAAGAACGCAGTTGTCACCGTCCCGGCCTACTTCAACGACTCGCAGAGGCAGGCGACCAAGGATGCTGGCTCAATCGCCGGTCTGAACGTTCTCCGAATCATCAACGAGCCGACCGCCGCCGCAATTGCTTATGGTTTGGACAAGAAGGGTTCGAGGAGCGGCGAGAAGAATGTTCTCATCTTCGATCTCGGCGGAGGAACTTTTGATGTCTCTCTGCTGACGATCGAGGAAGGGATCTTCGAAGTGAAGGCCACCGCCGGAGACACGCATCTGGGAGGTGAGGACTTCGACAATCGGCTGGTGAATCACTTCGTGGCGGAGTTCAAGCGGAAGAATAAGAAGGACATCAGCAGCAACGCCAGAGCTCTGAGGCGGCTGCGAACTGCCTGCGAGAGGGCGAAGAGGACTCTGTCTTCCACCTCTCAAACCACCATCGAAATTGACTCCCTCTACGAAGGTATCGACTTCTACTCCACCATTACTAGAGCTAGGTTTGAAGAATTGAACATGGATTTGTTTAGGAGGTGTATGGAGCCCGTGGAGAAGTGCCTCCGCGATGCCAAAATCGACAAGGGGCAGATAAACGATGTGGTTCTGGTTGGAGGGTCGACGAGGATTCCCAAAGTCCAGCAGCTGCTCCAGGATTTCTTCAACGGGAAGGAGCTCTGCAAGAGTATTAATCCTGATGAGGCCGTAGCTTATGGAGCAGCTGTTCAGGCGGCGATCCTGACTGGGGAAGGAGACGAGAAGGTTCAGGATTTGCTTCTCTTGGATGTTACCCCTCTCAGCTTGGGCCTCGAGACCGCCGGCGGCGTGATGACTGTTTTGATTCCAAGGAACACGACGATCCCGGCCAAAAAGGAGCAAGTTTTCTCGACCTACTCGGACAACCAGCCTGGGGTTTTGATTCAGGTGTACGAAGGGGAAAGGGCGAGAACGAAAGATAACAATCTATTGGGCACTTTCGAGCTCAAAGGGATTCCTCCCGCACCCAGGGGAGTTCCGCAGATCAATGTGTGTTTCGACATTGATGCCAACGGTATCCTGAACGTGTCGGCGGAGGACAAGACAGCCGGAGTGAAGAACAAGATCACGATCACGAACGACAAGGGGAGGTTGAGCAAGGACGAGATTGAGAGGATGGTGCAGGAGGCAGAGAAGTACAAGGCGGAGGACGAGGAAGTGAAGAAGAAAGTTGATGCTAAGAATGCTCTAGAGAACTACGCTTATAACATGAGGAACACAGTGAAGGACGAGAAGTTTGCAGGGAAGCTGGATCCGGCAGACAAGCAGAACATTGAGAAGGCCATTGACGATGCGATTCAGTGGCTGGAGGGGAACCAGTTGGCCGAGGTGGAAGAGTTGGAGGACAAGCTGAAGGAGTTGGAAGGACTCTGCAATCCGATCATTTCCAAGATGTATGGAGCCGGAGCCGGAGCCGGTGGTGATGTGCCGATGGGTGGCGGAATGGGCGGTGGTTCTGGCGGGTCTGGTGCAGCAGGTGCTGGTCCTAAGATTGAGGAGGTTGACTAAATGGATGAGATTATAATCGATGGCGATGTCCATTGTCCTGTTGTCTTCGGCTGTGTTCATTAGTGTGTTGTGTTTTTGGCCATCCTGTGGGGAAGCTTGAAGTTGAAACTAAGGAGTGGTTTATTTGGATTGTTGTGAATGTTGCGAGAAAGAGTCCTTCTGTTGGTTAAGGATATTTGTAAGAGCTATTCTGATTGTATGCAATAAAATTAGTTTTCTTTCAGTTCTATTTTGCTGCATGCACTGAACCTTCTTCGGCTGGCAAGAGTCCAACTGAAGCAGGGGTAAATCAATGGACTGCAGACACCCACCATTCCTCTCCCTTGGAAAAAGAACACTAACTTGGAACACCGCAATAATGTACTGTAGTTGATGCGAACCTGGCTTATAAAGCAAGTGTTCTCCATGGGATGAGTGAGGGTTTGGGGAGGGAATCAAGTTCCTTCACCCTCTTTCACTCTATCAGCATTTTCTATGTATTGTGTTCCATTTTGTGCCAACCAATTGGAATTTGGATCCCTGAATGCGCAAACCATTACCTTAATCTGGAATCGACTCCCTGACCTATATGAAATTAAACCAAGGGAAAAAGGTCTCTCTCTCTGCCAGGAATCTAGCAATCTCTAAACTAAAGGAACACTAATGCGACCCCAGAGCAGAGCAAGCATCAGATGAAGGGACCCTCCTTCAAGTGTTCTTTATTTGAACTCTTGAGCTGCATATATGGAACTCTGAACCCAAAAAGACCAAACCCAAGTTTCCTTTTCAACACCTAGCCAGCTACCTCAACTCGAGACACCAACTTACAACACAGATCGCCCGGCCAAGGAAGATAAAAAAGGAGAAATGAAGATCAGAGCTGTTGTCATGGCTGCTTGGTTGCTGCTAATGTTTTGTTGGGTATCAGCAGTCGATCTCAACTCGTCAAATCCATTTCCACAGTTGGCAGGAGGACAAGATCACGGTAATAGAACAATTACTCAACCCTTTTTATTCATGTTACTCCCCATATAGAAATTCATTACAACAGGACAGGATCATATTTTTGTAACAAGCATTTATCTGGCAACGTAGATCTGAATGTGACGGAGTCAGAATGGCCGCAGCGTTGTGGAGTGGTGTGTTCGTCCAGTAAAGCGTCAGGGTCAGGAGGGAAGAAGGGAGGGAAGGGAGGTGCATCCGACATTGCTCACAGGGCTCCCCCTGGAGCACACAAAAACTACTCTGCTTCTAATTTATCATCACCCTATTTCTACTCCCTCCCCATATTCTCCATTGCACTCGCTCTCTGCCTTGTATTTGATCTCTCCATATGGGGCCGGTAGCGGCCTTTGCACATCCCGTTGGTGTTGTCTGAACTCTCTCTCCGACCATCTCGTCGGATGCGGGAAGTCCATATAGAGAGAGGTGATGTCATGATATAGGATGATATGATGGTGTGTTTGTGTGCGCTTGTTCATGTGTAATAACGTTTTGAGGAGAGAAAGTGATCTAGTATAAACTCAAGGCTGACTAGTAACGAAATGATTTGTGTCTCTGTTTAATTTTGTTGTTGAGTTTATTTTTAAGTGATATAATAATATAATGTAATGATCGGTATACTTCACGAGTATAGTATACTCCAAGTGATCTGGCTGTTAGATATTCTTTTTTGAGTTTCGCCCAATTTCAATGGTCAATTAGTATTTTTTTTATTAAATTGAACTTATGGTTTGTGTTTAGAGAATCGGAGGCCGAGGTTTATTCATTAGAGGTTAGGGTATAGTATTATACCCAAAACAAAATTTAATTTATAGTATAGATAGAGATATCTCGCTAATAGTACCTGGAGTATAGTATACTCTAGAAGTACATCAGTCTGACAATAATATAAATGCTGGTTTTCATAACATTTTTTTTTTCTCGAGACACATACAACATATCATACAATGAGCACTTCTACTATGCTATATAGCATTTGTGCTTTAATGTACAACTTGAAGTTGTACCATAACATTACTAGTTTTTTACCCGCCCGTTGGGCGGTGTATTTTGTTTGGTTATTTTATAATTCGTTATAGTATTCTAATTATTATTATTATTTATGTTTGTTAAGGTAATATATATGGAATTGTAAATCCCACTTACCTTATTTCAGGTATTGTTTCATACTTTTATACCTTTTGTTTATTTATGTACATTTTAATTTTATTAACTGAGCTCTTTGTAGATTGTTCTTTATTGATTTAGAATTTTTTTTATCGAACTCGCCCTTTAAGATTATAAACATAAGAGTTATTCATTCTTTAGCACACAATTGTGATAAAGAAGTTAAAAAATTTACAGCCACAAAAGAAGAAGTTAGAATAAGAAAATATGCTTCAATTAGTAATAAAAAATAAGTGAAGTGCTTTTCATTTTCTCTCTCTTCTCATATGTCGGTATACGATAATAGAGAATATACCGATCTAAATCCCATGAATATCGTGTATTATCACTTACACATACAACTTTGGAATAATGAGGAAACTCATTAGCATCCACGTCCATCAATCTTTCACGTACTCGTTTAATTACCTTGAAATGTTCTAGAAAACCAACCACAAACAAAACTATCAGCTGTCACAAACTTATTAAAGCAATATTTTTAGAAAATTAAAATGCATATACTTAAATACAATTTATATTTTGTAGAGAGCTACATATCTCCTGTAGAAAAGAATTGTGATTTTTAGCTAATAACAACATAGAAAAATAATGAAAGGAGCAGTCTTCAATACAACTCAACTCATTTTATCATGCAGATTCCTCATTTGTGAACTGAATATATGCATCAATCCAAATAGTAGTTTGTAAGAAAACAATCATGTCAAAATCAAGCTTTAGTTAGGGATTCAATGCGGAAAAATTCACCTTAATGAAACAAACAAATGTCACAGCAAACATGTAGAAATTCAAAAAACATCGAAATAGACAACCGAGAAACCACCATTATCATTTTCTTTCTTCTTCGCTACCTTTATAAAACCCCAATTATGTTCCCTTCTACTTATAACCTCTTTGCTACCTACTAATTACTAAACAGATCATCATTGTATTGCTAGCTAGTAGCTTGTCAATCATGAACATAAAATATAATAAACAACCATCACAACTCTTCTTTCTATTTCAACATTCAAGAAATCGGGTTGCAATAGGCATTCAAGAAAAATGATCAATTATTCAATCAAATGAGGTATGTCCTAAGTCCAACCAATGAACCATTCTAATTATATTTTATATATTAAAATAAAAGTATATGACGACCCTTCTCATTGAAAAACAAAGAAGAAATACATTCACTCATCGAGAGTGGGAAAATTTACCATCCAGCAGTTATAATTTGGAAAAAATTAAGAAAAGAATGGGAATAAGAGTATAACTCGGCCAGTCAACCGCAAACAATAAAGTATCGCTGAGAAAGTGAGACCAGTTGCCAACTTCATATCAAGGAGGAAGAGGGAGCAGTCGACAACCCTCGGCTTGGTTCACCTCATCTTCACAATAATCAGATGAACTTTTTTCGTTAACAGGCAAAAATATGTTACAACTGCTCAAAATTTTGTCATCTAATCTTTGCCTCGTGTAACTCCTGCCTCCTATTCTCATACAAATAAAAAAAAATCATATGCATTACCATTTCCTTCTCTATAAATTATGAGAATATAAATATTAGAAATCTCAAAAAAATTAACAACTAATAAAAGGGTTTTGTTTATTTTTATGGTGGTTGACATACTTTCTTGATTTCTTATTTTCAAAGTTGGATTTTATTTCTAGTGGGACAATCAAAATGGGAAAAGGGACAGAAACAAATTAAAAGTTTGCATTAATAATTAATATGTTTTTTATTTACTCAGAATAAATAAGAAGTTATTTAAAAAATAAAAATTATTGCTCTGTCAAGTTTATATTCAAACATTTTGGTATAAAATTTATACTTGTTTTATTTGATAGGTATATACATTAGAAAGAAGTGAGTGTTTGATAGCAAAAAAACATATAGTCATATCGATCATTTCTCAAAGTCGATTGATTATCAAACACTTGTTTTCTCTTAGACCATCGTTTATATTTTGTTTAATTGAAAATATTATTATTTATGTGTGTGTGTTTTTTTTGCTTCATCAAAATGTAACTTATTATTAAATATTAGTAAAAATGAGTAGAAAATTTACTTAATCAGATTTAATCAGCTTGGGTTATACAAATACGATATATCACTCTCTGTTTCCATCTTTATAGTTTGTTTAATTGAAAAAAAAATGATTACTTATGTACGTGTTTGTTTGTTTAAATGTTTCCAAAAAAATTAACTTATTTTAATTTTAATAAAAATAAGTATAATTATTAAAAGAAGAGAGAGATAGCTTCATAAATAGATCAATAAATAGTTTTTTGTTTGTAAAAAAAATTGTCCACCTTGGCAACTTGTGCATTCACCAAGTGCTTATGTGGCAAGAATTTATTTTTGAATAGCCATAATATTTAGTATAGATAGATAGATAGATAGATATAGATAGATATAGATAGATAGATAGATAAATAGATAGATAGAAGATAGATAGATAGATATAGATAGATAGATATGTATAAGTTTACGTTGTACCATAAAGGAATTTGTATCATTATGTTAAGGTACAACTTTACAACTTGAAGTTGTACCATCACATAATGTACAAGTTTAAGTTGTATCATAAAAGAATCTGTAAAAAAGTATAGGTACAATATGAAGTTGTACCATAACGTTAAAGGTACAATTTCAAGTTGTACCATAAAGAAAAAAACTTACAGTACCAATGCTATATAGCATTATAAAATTCCTCTCATACAATAGAAAGTAACAATTGGGTGTATTTGTTTGTATTTTATTCTTAAATTTGAATTTTTTTTTACCGAAGATGTGGACTTTTGCTACAGTTTGGAGAAAAATAGGTTTGGTAAGAGAAAAAATATGGAGAGATCATATAGTTTTTCACACGTAAATGCAACAATGTGTCTTCTACCCCTTCTTATCGTAATCTTTTATTAAATTGAACTTCTGGTTTGAGTTTAGAAAATCGGGGGCTGAGGTTTATTCATTATAGGTTAGAATATAATATTACATCAAAAACTCGATATAATTTATACTATAGATAGAGATATCTCGCTAATAGTACCTGGAGTATAGTATATTCCAGAGAGAGGATCCAGTGACTAGGGGGGGTGCTTAGTCACTTGACTAAACCCCTCCCAGCCATTAGATCTGGCTACAGCAATATGATGGTTAAAAGTGGGAAGGGCTATTTAATTAATGACAGTGATAGTTTGGGTATTATGAAAAATTACGAAGTATACAAACCGGACTTACAATCAGTACAAACCATACAAACATACGAACAGTACAAACTAGAGCGACAAAACATACAAACAGATTTACAAACATTACAAACATATGAACTGTACAAAAAATACAAACTAGACTGACAAACAATACAAACCATACAAAAAGAAAAAACAACTAGGTTGACTTTGGAGGCTCCATCCCTATATAGAGGGGCTCCTTCCCAAAGTCAACCCGGGCGTTTTTAAGACATACAAACATGGTGGACAAAAATGACAAACTAGACCAAAAATTCATACAAACTGGAAAAACACCCGGTTGACTTTGGAGGCTTCATCCCTATATAGAGGGGCTCCTTCCCAAAGTCAACCTGGGTGTTTTTTAGACATACAAACATTACGAAGATGGTGGACAAAAATGACAAACTAGACCGACAATCCATACGAACTGGAAAAAACACCTGGGTTGACTTTGGAGGCTTCATCCCTATATAGAGGAGTTCCATCCAAAAGTCAACCAGGTTGTTTTTTAGACATAAAAAACATTACAAACATGGTTGACAAAAATTATACACATGGTGCACAAAAATAACAAAGTTTACAAACATTACAAAATAACAAAGCGTACAAACATTACTAAATAAATCGACAAACAGTACAAAGCATACTAACCGTACAAAATGTCACTAAAAATGACAAACAATACAAACCGGAATCTATACAAACATTACAAAATAAGTTAGTAAACATCACAAATCCAACACTATCGCCGGGAAATATCGCCGCAAAATTCTCTCTCTCAAGTTGCATGCCAAACTTCAATTCCCACCACAATTCACCAGCCGCCTCTCTCTCTCTCTGTCTCTCTCTCTCTGCACATGCTTTTTCCATTCCCAAGTTGCATGGCAAACTTCATTTCCTTCCCACTACAATTCATCAGCAACCGGCGGAAGGCAGTAGCCGGGCCGGCAATCCAAGCCGAACGAGTTTTTTCGATTTCGTCAAACTTTGGGCGGTCATAATTTTGTGCTCCAAAATCCGAACGTCATGAATTTTTTTTTTCATTTCGCATAACTTTTCAAGATCTACAACTTTTACAAGGATGAAAATTTCAAAACAGGAATTAGTTTTGGATATACGGGACCTTGGGAATAACTTTACCTTTACTTTTCACAAACCCATGTACATTTCGAAATTATGGTTATGTTAAATGTTGTAGTAATTGAAAAGTTATGCGGAATAAAAAAATGATGACATTCGGATTTTGAAGCACAAAGTTATGGCCGTCCAAAGTTTGATGAAATCGAAAAAAGGCTTGTTCGGGGTAGCAAATGACGTTTTTTCGAGACGAAGGCGGGACCAAACTGCCTACGGCTGTTTGCGGCTTGCAAGATCTCGAAAAGTTATTCAGATTAAAAAAAAATCGCTACGATCGGATACCCGAGTGCAAAGTTACGTTCGTTTGAAGTTTTGGCCGAAGTTAGGAGTTGATCGAAAAAATAAAATGGACCAAACTGCTGGGTGGGGTGGCGGTTTGGCCCAGCGGTTTTTATAACCGCCCCTTAGCCCAGCGGGTTGCATCGAAAATCGCGCCCCCACCCAGCGGTTTTCGTGTAAATCGCAGGGTGGGGTGGCGGTTTTTGAAAAAAGATGGTATTTTTGAAATTTTTTGGGTTGGGTGATATTTTTGAATTTAAGACAGTGATACTTTTGTATGTTTTCCATAAAAAGTGAGGTTGGTAGATTAGGCCATAACCACAATTGTGGCAACCTGTGAACATGATTTTATTATAAATTTATAGGAAATTCCTACAATACCTTGAAGTTATGGTAACTTGATGTTTTTGACATGCTATAACAGGTTTCACAAGTCGCATTACGTAAAATACAATAGGCATTACGTAATGGTTACGTAATGTGTGTTTATCTTACGTAATAGTTGAAAAATGTCATTACGGAAATCTTACGTAATAGATACTCATTTTACTTAATGAATATTAATCTTTCGTTACGTAGTTTGTTGAATCATTACGGAAGGCTTACGTAGCACTTCTAATTTAACTGTTACGTAAGAAATAACTATCGTTACGTAACCTTTACGTAACTGATGCATACTTTACGTAACAGTTGTAAAGTGGCATTACGGAAGCCTTACGTAATGGATGGTACTTTTACGTAATGATATTAATCAAGTTATGTAATGTGGTAAGTTATTACGAAAGTCTTACATAACACTTCTAATTTAACTGTTACGTAAGAAATAACCTTCGTTACGTAACTTTTACGTAATGAGCGTGTATTTTATGTAACAGTTTTAAAATGTCATTACGGAAGCCTTATGTAATAGACGATGCTTTTACGTAATGAATATTAATCTAGCGTTACGTAAAATGATAAGTCGTTACGGAAACCTTCCGTAACGCTTCTATTTTAACTATTATGTAAGACTAACAAGCATTACGTAATTGTTACGTAATAAACATTAGTTTTACGTAATGCGACCTATAAAACCTGCTATAGCAGGTAAAAAACGTCAAGTTATGGTAACTTCAATGCATGGTAAGAGGTCCCTAAATTTATAATACAAAAATGCCAATTTTGGTACTGCGTTCACCTACTCTCAACTCTGCACTTTTCTTTCTTTCTCGGGCAACGAAGTGAACTTGGAAAGCAAGAAATGAGAAGATCTTCCGGGGAACTCCTCTTTGGCCACCATCCACCATCAGCAAAGCTGCTGCGGACCACCTCCAATGGTTCACATGCCCTCGACCCCATCGCAACGGGTCTCTTCCAACTCAGCCCATTCCACCCCCTGATCATTCTACACCACCGCCAGGTACTCCTGTTTTTGAAGTACACTGTGACGGCTCGTTTTTCGATGAGCCCCAGAAGGCGGCATATGGCGTCATTGTCTCGAACAGCCATGGTCAAGTATGCGACGGGAAGGCTGAGCTCGTGCATTGTTTTTCCCCTATTGAAGCAGAAGCCATGGCATTGCTTGAAGCTTCTCGAATGGCTGCCTCTCTCTCAGCTCCTTGCCTTGTGAAAACTGACTGCCTGCAGCTGGTTCAGGCGATGGAGCGACCTCCCAGAACGTGGCCATGGCGAGCGGCGGCCAGAATTGGAATGATCAAGCTTGTCCTGGATTCCAACCCGCAGATCAGTGTTAGACACTTTTGTCGTAAGCTGAACTCGAAAGCGGATTGGGTTGCCAAATCCTGTGCTAAAAATTAGTTACCCCCGCAATGGCTGCAGATCATTGATTTGGTTGCGCCCTTGTTGTAATGACTTTCTGGTTTGCTTCATTTATTGGAATTTCATTGTCCTTTGTCAAAAAAAAAAAAAAAAAAACGAAGTGAACTGGATAAATGTCTCCCATGGGCCATGACCCATCCCCTTCATTACCATGGATATTGGTACCGTATCGATATTCAAATATCAAATAACAAAATCTTGAATACTAAATAATATCCTAATCTAAATCTCAATCCCAAGTCCTACTTATGTTTTCGGAATCGGTATATACTAAATACCAAATTATTTCCCTTTAAAATCACAAAATATAGAAACACATATACTTCTCATATGCTAGTAGCTCCGCTCCACAAACCATTATCAAAATATATAAAAACAAACAATGGTGTAAAACAAATGGGAGAAAATCTCAAGTATAATAATAACAAACTAGAAAAATGTTATGTCTAAGAAGCAAGTTAACAAACTAAATAAAACAAACTGAAACATGAGACGACTAAGCAATAACAAAATGAACTTGATATGAGTTGTCAAATACCGAGGGATGAACTATGTATAATTAAGTGATCATTTTGGTGGTTGTGGGGTTGGTACAAGTGAGTTAGGGAGCCTGGTCGTCTACAAATTATAAAGTAAACACTAGTTTATATTTCAGTACTGATTGATATTTCGTTACATATCGATCTCAATCCTACAATCCCAAAACACCGTATAACACTTGATACGTATATACAAAATATGACAGATTCGGTATTATCCGAAATAAGTCAAATAACGATACTAGCGGTCTTACTTATAAAATTTTCGCTTCTCTTTGATTGGCACTTTGGCAGGCACTGCGGCTACGGGCCACCCACCAAATCCACTCACATCACATGGGATGGTATCCATAGACCAAATGGTTATTGTCTAAAGAAAACAACATTTGCAATTAGCATCACATCATAACTGAATTAATTAAATACGAATACCACAGCTTAAGCCAAGCTTGAGGTATTTGTATGATTTACGGTAGAGTTTAGTGAGAACAAATTTTGCGAGCGAAGATCAGATGATGGTTCATAAACAAAACAGTGCCATTGTCAGCTCGCATCGGCATCACCGTGCTCCCTTTGTTCAATGATCAGTGGAAGTCAATTCAACAAGAAGGCCCATACGCCATCGCCCTACCATCTCAGCCTCCATTTCAAAGGATTGACTGACTCTATCCCTATCTCAGTCGTCTCTGGGTAAACCTTCATTTCAGACGTCTCTTTTCCTTTTCATGACTTGTTCGCACTCCCAAACCGTTCCTGGCTCGGGTCAATTGGCGAGAGGCGTTTCGCTACATTCGTACTACTACTGCTGCTGCCACTGGAACTATCTTTCTTCTTATCAACCACAATTTCATTCAGGGCCACTTCTAGTTTATCCAGCCTCTCTTTCACCTCTGATATAGCAGCATTTGACTTGGCTTCTACTTCAAGGGCTTTCTGCTCCTCCTCTTCTGCTCTCGTCTCTTCTTCTTTCTTCTTCTTCTGCTGGAATTCCTGAACGACGGAATGGAACCAGAAGCAAAATCTCAGCAAATAGAGACAAAAATGCATAACCTGTTACACATGGTTCGAAGCCATGGCCTTTTAGGCTTTTACCAAAAAAGGAGCATTCAGGTTACTTGACAGTTACCGTTTCCACTCGCTCCATTTCACGACGAGCATACATGGCTACCAAGTACACAGCTGTTTCACAGAGAATAACAATGTCACTTGAGGCCCGAAGAGAAGGCACGGACAGGCAGAATTGTAACAGAAACTCTATGGATAGATAGATAGATAGATTTACCCAATGATGGCAAGCAGACAAAGAACAGTTGTACCAGGTGAAAATCAAGCCTGAAATGGAATGGATGGAAGTAAGCAGATATCTTCCCGAAGCTCAGATGGAGGTCATGAGGCTAACCAGAAAGTATCATACTGATAAATAAAACATTGCACCAACAGATTGTGCACGATGACACAACACAATTGGCCCTCTTGTTGATTCCCCGAATAGAACGGATTAGTTTCAGAAGAAATTCTGGTTGAGTGAGGCACTCGATTTGCGTCGTCTATTTTCCAAACACTGGAACTTTTGTCATACCAACACCTCAAGAATGATTCGTTTCATGACATAAGAAAGAGCTTAAGAGCGCATGCATTGTGCTCAGCGTAACTCTATATTGATAAAACCAAACTAGTCTAGCTAATGGTGATGAAACTAGGTACTTTTTCCCCCATATCAGTTAATACTACCAGCTAAAACTGCAGCATAGCAATGATGCAGACATAAAACAAAATATCTATGAGGTATGAGAGAAACGGAGGTGTCTCAGAACTTGATAAGATTTCGAAGCATTTATCTATTAGACAAACTTAAATTTAGAGCAATTAAGTAGGCCAGGTCAGCTCTAGAAGGGTTCATCCAACCCTTCTGCTACAAAAAGAAACTACCTGGATCTCCATTCTCCACTACTATCAATAGCCGTGGGCTAAATTGTCCTGAAGTTTCCATATCCATAGCTACCAAAACAATATCTAGAGCAGCAATGTGCTATGTTCTGGACGGAAAACAGTGCAGCTTCCTCCAAGCAAACGGGGCAATTAACCAGCAACCAAATAAGCGCAGCAGATTCAGCACATCAAGGCACATAACCTATTCGACAAAATGTCTCAAAGGAAACGAAACAGAACAAGCAAAGTTGCAAGACTCGGACTCCCATAGAAACCATAAGACGGGAATACGAAATTACCCGAACTTCTTTTGCTTGGGGGTCTCTGCGAAAAGGATCTTGGCGGCGGTCATGAAGTCGAGCTTGCCCAGCTGGCTATATGTTTCATTGTATCTGGTAATACTCGATGGTTGCTTGTGATTATCACCGCCATTGTTGCCGCCGCTGTCGTAGCTCTTCTTGTTGTTGTGATTGGGCTTAGCGGTGGTGATGCACAGCCGACGGTGCTTCAATCGTGCTAGGGCGTGCCTGGCGCGAAGCATCCTACTTTAAAGTTCGTCCTATCGACGACTCAGGGCTCCATAACTCTGCAATCAGTTACTTGCCTACTAGAGGATCACCATACCTAATCGAATTTCGGAGTCTGATCCGGGAGCGAATTGAACAAAGGATTGACTTCTGCGTTACAGTTTGAGTCCAGCCGTATAGGCTGACTGGCTGAGTGCTGTCGCCGTCGCCGTCGCCGTCGCCGCCGTATCGAGAAAGTGGGGCGACAAATGGTGAAATGGAAGGGGAAGGTTGAAAAGATCAAAAGGAGAATAAATCTGAAATGGGCTAAGGCCTTATGGTCTCAAGTAACCCAGTTAATGTGGGCCATCAACAGTTTGTGGGCATTAATGGGCTGGACTTTTCTTCCTGCTTCCTGGCGGTTAATTGGCTTAATAAGTAAGCGGTTTGTCGACGTTAAAGGTACGCGGGACGGTGACATTGACAAATCTATAAATAGCTTTAACACTTAGCAGGCTGGCTCCGGTCTAAAAACAAGCGCTCTCTTCCGTTCTCCTCTCTGAATTTCGAACACGTTTAGCTCCGGCGATTCTAATCTTCCCACAGGTGCTCTCGGCTGCCTATAATGGCGACCTTCGGTGCCGCTTCCGCAGCTAATACGAACCCTAACAAGTCCTTTGAGGTAAATGTCTCCCTCGCTGTCGGTTCTTTGAATTTGGCATTTGTATCCTTGGGTGATCATTAATATTATAGTTCCGAGTTCTTCGAAGCTTTTACGATAGACGAATTGGCTGCTGGCCGGTTTCTGTAGGCTAAATAGTCCTTTTCTTGTTCTTTGGCTTTTAATGAAGTGCATTTGAACTGCCCGAGTCTTTGAATTCACTGTTCGTATTGAAGATTTTCAAGTTTGGGGTTCTGTGATTCTTGGCATTTGGGTTTAGGGTTTGAGAAAGGTGTGTTCGTGATTATTAGGATTGTTTGGTGGCATTCTTACATTGAATGCTGACTGAGGGTTGTTTCGATGTCGTTGCAGGTGATTCAACCCCCGACTGACTCGGTTTCCAGTCTCAGCTTCAGTCCTAAGGCAAACTACTTGGTGGCTACTTCGTGGGATAACCAGGTTTCTTGAACTCGAATTCATCTCTTTTACGAATTTCGTTGTAATCTCTTTGTATGGGTTGCTTTCTGTTTTTGAGCATGAGCTGTTGAGCTGCCCTTGTTTTTACCTGTAAAGTTCCGACCTCATGAAAGGAACAATCTCCTCAAAATTTATTGAAATTCATCTTTCAACGCTGAAACACATGCTGCCTTTTTGTTGTTGTTTCAAATTATTTACACAAACAACATCATTCTCAAATTCGGAATAATGTTGCAGGTACGGTGCTGGGAAATATCAAGAAATGCAAGCACCGCATCCAGTGCGCCCAAGGCATCGATGTCACATGACCAGCCGGTAATATATGGATCAAACAAGACTGTCTACTACTTCACTTTGTAATTGCAGCTCTAATTCTTCCTTGCTTCATTGTTGGTGCCTTTTATAGGTCTTATGTTCTGCATGGAAGGATGATGGAACAACTGTTTTCACCGGCGGCTGTGACAAGCAAGTGAAGATGTGGCCTTTATTGTCAGGAGGTCAAGCAACCACTGTCGCTATGCATGACGGACCAGTTAAAGAGATAGCTTGGATTCCAGAAATGAACCTCTTGGCCTCAGCAAGTTGGGATAAGACCTTGAGGTAAGAATCTCTCTCATCTCGTTCTTTGTGGCGTTTCAAGAAGTCGAGTAACAGCTACCGCCTTTATCAACTATATTCATATCTGTTGAAAAGTTCTAAGCATCATATTAAAATTTCATTTGGTAAAGAGTTCGAAATAAACTGAAAGCATTTCGATGCTGATGCATATCATCCCTTGCTTTAACTCTGTTGAGCCTCCTGTTGTAGGAGGAATTGAGTTTTGTTAGCATCTAGCGATAATAAATGATTCTGAATGTTTAAACGGCTGCACAATGTTGTTTTATACCTTTTGTAGCTTGGATGCGAACTCTTTAGTCTATGCATGTCACTTTGTCAAATTTTTATCGTATTATATTTCAATATAAACAGATACTGGGACACAAGGCAGCAAACTCCAGTGCATACTCAACAACTGCCAGAGCGCTGTTATGCTATGACAGTGCGGTATCCCCTCATGGTTGTGGGTACTGCAGACAGGAACATCGTAGTCTTCAATCTTCAAAATCCTCAGGTACTTGTCTACATTTTTGGCTTACTTCTTCTCTGGATGGTTGTGGATGGGTTTAAGCCTATCTATTCAAAGGTAACCCATCTAGGGGATCTTGAATAGTGGTTTCATGGGAGGACTCGTGTGACGAGACATGCTGGAATTTAAGGATTCTTATTCTTCTCTCTCATAGAGCGGCACTCCATTTGTTTCGTATCTAATTTATATATTTGATGTGGACAGGCGGAATTCAAGAGAATTCAATCACCGCTGAAATATCAGACGAGATGTGTAGCAGCCTTTCCGGACCAGCAAGGGTTTTTGGTATGCATGTGACTTTGTCATAATCCTTCCTTTTATGATTACAAGATGTCCTTCAAACTTGCATATTTGGCCTACTTTCAAGTACTGTGGAGGTGTTTAAGTCCCGTTCACCTTATCCATACCTGTTCCAGAGCAAATCGAATTTTATTCTTATCTGTTGGCATGCTTTCTAAGTTTGACATAAGTTGTTTTGGATGGGGGTTAAAATTACTGCTTGAGAAGTTATGATGCTATACTCTTGGCTGTTAGCAGTTCCTCGTCATTGTTGTTGGCGGAGACATGTTGTACTTTACTTTTATAAGCGATAGTCCCAAGGTTATAACCAGTTTGAAAAGTATATTGTACTTTTAAAGGCGCATAAAATGCATGCATGCCACTAAAACAATTTCAGAATGATAAAAATCTAACTTCAGAAGGCTGAAGATGAGTAGAGTACCACTACCTAGAGCACTAGTCAATTGGTCTTGGCAGCCACTTCCTTCATAGGAAGAATGATTCTCGGGAACTGTTCCAGAGATTAGTTTACAAGAAGTTTGACCTCATTGTTAACCATACTTGATCAAATATTGCAACAAAATAGTGTTCAATGTGAGAGATTAACATGGGGAAGCTCCATTGTTGGGCTTTTATTTTTTATTTTTGGTGTATATGGCATATAAAATGATCTAGGGTTGTTGGAATTGGTCTTATTTACTGCATTTGTTCAACCTCAATTTTGTTCTCACACAGGTTGGTTCAATAGAAGGCAGAGTTGGGGTACATCATCTGGATGATGCTCAGAATGGTAAAAACTTCACTTTTAAGTGCCACAGAGAAGGAAATGATATCTACTCAGTGAACTCCTTGAACTTTCATCCTGTAAGTAATTTAGATTCTCGGTTGCTTCCCAATCATGACTTTCAAACTGTAGTTGGCCACTTATTTGTTGGTTCGATATCTCTTTGTACCAGCTGCATGCAAGTCTGTGGTCTGAATGTTAATTGTGCTTGCTTCACAATATGTATGTCTACCTCTCGCGTTCAGGTCCACCATACGTTTGCGACTGCTGGATCTGATGGTGCTTTCAATTTTTGGGACAAGGACAGCAAACAGAGGCTAAAGGTTTGTGCCAGTTTTTCATGTCTTCCAGGATTAAACATAAAGTGGTGTCCTAGTTCATCTTGTTGGTTGGTTCTAGTAGATGATCCAATCCAGTTTATTATTCACATGGCCAATAATTGAATGCTATGACTCATTTTGTAGTTTTCATTGTGAGATTTAGTTGAAATAATCAAAATTTCTGTATATCGTCTAATCTTATAGGCCATGGCAAGGTGCAGCCAGCCAATACCTTGCAGTGCATTTAACAATGATGGCTCCATATATGCATATGCGGTATGTATCTCACATCTTTGACCATTAAGTATATGATAGCATCACTGTCGGGAGGTCTGGTGGGTTTGATGGAAGATCCATTTCTGTTGTCTCCAGGTTTGTTACGACTGGAGCAAAGGTGCTGAGAACCACAACCCAGCAACGGCAAAAACGAACATCTTTCTACATCTACCACAGGTGCGCTTGTGCAGTTCACTCACTCTCTCACTCACAGTGTCTGTTCAATCTACCATCTGTGTTGCTTTAAAAGACTCGGTTTAGTGATGCAAATAAATGTGGTTATTCTGAATCTGCAGGAGTCTGAGGTTAAAGGGAAACCCCGTGCTGGATCGACCAACAGAAGGTGAACGACCCTGTCAAAGAAGGCTGAAACGTGCCCCCCTTTTGCATCTCAATCTTTCTTCTCTTTGTTCAAGACTTGGTTCTTTCGGTTGGTGCTTTGTTTTTCCAGCAGTTGTCCATAGCAGTGTTCGTTTGTTAGCGATGTAAGTGATACACATAGATAGAGATAGCCTTATGTTGAACGATTAGTTCCTTTGCCAAACAACTTCTAATGAGTTGAGAAGATATTGAGCAGCGATTAACTTCTGCGGTTCATTGTCCTTGCTAACTTTGTGTCCTTTGAGATACTACCCAAACTAGGGGTGGTCTGGCAAGCACCAGATATGGAAATGCAAATGCATCTATCTATCTTCAGTTGCGAATTTGCGATTAGGAGTATTGAGTGGTTCGTTTACTAATCAGGTAGTGGTTGAACGCTAAGTCGCTAACTGTGCCGCTTACATTGAGCGGTTAATAACCAACCTTTCAACCGGTTGGTTAGGTGTTTGGCTAGTGGTTAGTGATCAGAAGCCTGGAATTGTTACCGGTGAAGGTTGGAATGGATGCATTTTCTCCTTTATCGTTCCTTTTTATCGGTTAATAATTTTTATGATATTTTTCACTATGAAATATTGTGACCAGAATGTATACACAATAATTTGTGTTTTTTCCGTTTCCTCTTCTCCTGATTGGATATTGTGTTCATATTGATTATTGAATTACAACTTTTTTGTTCTGAAATTTATGAAACTAAGATGCATATTGATAAAGAATGTAAGGTGTCATCTTCCCTCTTAAGGTTTAAGCACTACATATCATTGTTTACCTACTGTTAAATAAAAGTCTTTCTAACTTGAGTACGAGCTACAATGACTTTTATTATTGTCGATGTTTCCCAAAATATTAGGTAGGTTGCCGTTATCACCGTTGATATTGTCGATTGTCGAAGATGATATTTGCGTTATGGGTGAAAACAATGCAACTTGTGGAACAGGGGATTATGATGGTAACATGGGAGGGACCATTGAGGGTGAGAGCAATATTTACTACGCGACTTGCATAATAGTATAGTCTACGATGATCTTCATCTAGCGGCCACGACCTCCATTGTTTATTACTATTAGTATAGGCTCGCTCGCTATCGCTTTGCGTGTAAGCGACAATATGATGTTTTGTAGAGTAATAGTTTAAATAATTTTGATCCGAAGGTAGAGGGATTTTATTTCATTCTTAATCTTTCTTTCCATGGGTTTGTCCTCTACAACACAATGTGGCCGGCTAAGTGATAAACTTTCAGAAGAGAGAAGAGTCGTCGAGCAAATGATTTATAATTTGAAACTTCTCTCATGATGATATTGCCCAGTTTTTAGTCTTTTTTACTTTGTTTTTATTAAGTTTATCATGATTCTCTTTTTCATGGATTTTCGGGGCTGATCGCAAGTTTGATGAGGTTCATCTCGTGTTGACCGGGCCGAATTAGATTGAATACCATAGGTTTGTGTTCAACTAGCATTCTCAATAAAGGGAAAACAAAATAAAAAAAACACTAAAGCAGATGAAACTCGCTCTCGAGCCAAAATTCGGCACAAAAAGTTCAACACGCTTTGACCGGGTTGAATCAATTTTTTTTAACAAAATCCACACTTAACCCAACATGTCAATTAAAAAAGCGAATAAAAATCACTCTCGGGAAAAACTTGTAAATATTGGGTTCAAGTCGTTTTGATAAGATGAATTAGATTGGATACCTTGGGTTTGAGTTCGATTGTCATTCTCAATCAAAGGGAAAAGATAAATAAAAATACTAAAGCAGATAAAACTCACTCTCAACAAAAAAACTCTCGACGTTTAGTTCAAGTCGCTTTGACTTGGTCTAACCAAGTTTTTAAAGAATTCACACTCGACCAAACATGTCAATTATAAAAGTGGATAAAACTCACTCTCATACAAAACTCGTCAGCACCAGGTCTGGGTTCAATTATCATTCTCAACAAAAACGAAAAATATTAAGGGGGCAAGCCACGTTCTCGATCCAAAACTCATGAACACCGTGTTCAACTCGCTTTGACCGGATCGATTTGAGTTTTTAACAAATGCACACTCTACCCGACCTGTTAACTATAATAGCGGATAAAACTCGCCCCCGATACAAAAATCGTCAATACCATGGGTTGGAGTTCAATTGTCATTCTCAACAAAAAGGAAAAAGAGAAATTTAAAAATACTACAGTTGGGTTAAAGTCGCCTTGACTAGCCGAAATAGATTGGACACTTATTGGTTTGGGTTACCAAAGAAATTGAAACCCGGACCCGATACAAAACTCATCAACATTGAATAAATATGGTATATATTTTAGATAGCGTCTTTGAGAAACGCTGGAGGGACACAACTTGGATTCCACTGACAATGTTTCAAAACTGAGTTGTAAATAGGTGGGCGAATGCGAGGATTGTACAGTCGATATATGGTATGGATCTTCGGTAGTGGCTGTGGCAAACGGTGGAAGATGACAACTTAGTTTTTTGCCGACAATGTTTCGAGATGGCTGCGAATTGGTGGGTGAAAGTGATCATTTGGTGGGCGAAAGACGATGGACAATCGATGTAGACTGATCGGACAATAGTTAAACATAGAGGATGTAAAATGAGAGAGTTGGGAATAGAAGACACTTGGGAGAGATTTGAGTAAATGGATATTAGATTTGGAAAATCTAATGGAAAAAAGTTCAAACAAATGGTATGAAATGAGAGAGTAGGGTAATAGGAGGTTTTCCAAAATTTAGAGATTCAAGAGAAGTATATGTGAGTGAAGAAAATCAAAAAAATAAAGGTTGCCCACTTGCACTTGAAGGAGTTTGAGAGACACTAATGAATAGTAACTCAAACCAAGGCTTTTATTATATTAATTAATTAATTAATTATTTATTTATTTTTCTATCGTGGCTAGTTGGGGACCATTTGTTACTAAGTGATAATTGGAATTTGTCTGTAGGGAGAAAAGTTGATCTTGGTCTTAGCATGTAAGGTTAAGTGATAGTATTATAATGAATAGTGAGAGCAATAGTTACTGGAATAGTTGGCTTGGTTAGTGCCAACGATGTTCGTTTATTCTATGTCACATCTGCTGCCTGGCATTTTCACCAAGTCTTTCATTGTTAGTCGACATATCTATCTCTCAGGCAAATTGATTGATGCTCCCTACCGGTCATCAATTTAGGGGAGAATGATATTGGGTTAGATGTTTCTTCGTTAACGTCGTTTGTATGGGGCTTTGGTTATGTAATCTCGGGTTAGCCCGTTTGTATGGTTGCATGGGCTTGTATAACTTGTTACGTAAATCATCTAAGTATCTAGGATAAGTGACTAGCTTATTTGATAATGATTAAGTGTAAAGGGAGATAATTAAGTACGAGGAATTTGCTGGGTTTGGGGAGACTATCTTACAACTAGCTCACAACGATAGTTCTAGGGTTGGAAGAGAGTTGGTCACTCCTATATATATGTGAAACATCTGCTGAGTTTGGATCATCGAATAAGAGAGACACCGCTGTTGGCCGTGGACTTGTCTTGACAATCTAAACGTCGTTGGCACCACGTAGATACTGTTTGTTCTTGTTTCCGTGTGTGTCGGTATAACTGTTTGCTCTTGTTGTTATCACCATGCCCTTATATTATATTATTATATTTTGTATATTTATATAGGAAATCAAATATATATTTCCCATATATTCCAGAAATTTCGATAGTAACAATAGTCAAGTCACTAATAAAAAATATTTGCTAATAAATCTATATCGTACATAATCGTTACAATACATACATCAAGACAATATTTTTCAACATAGAAGTCACGTAACCCTCACACCACCAATATAGCCACATATGTTTATTTCCCCTACTACAAACACAGTACATAGAGTTTTATTTATTAATTACTCCTCACAACTCACAGACGTACGCCATATTACGAGATGTTGCTATCCGGGATCTAAGAGCTGCTGCTAACATTCACCATAGCCGTCCCTTTGTCGCAACCAAAAGCCATCCTATACCAAACATTTCCATAACATATACCGTATCATAATCATGTTTCCGTAACAAGAGAGCGCGTTTGGATATGTGTATTTCAATTCAAAAATCGATTTAAAAAGTTAGCAGTAGTAAGGGATCAGCACTTACTGGTTCGAACCTCCTCTGCACCCAATAGCCCAAACCCTATCCAGCCCGTAATTCATCGTCTCAATAGCCCTGCACATAACAAAATTAGGTTCCTCCAAACCATAAGTTCTTTCTCAAAATTTGTCATCCGCGTTACAAAGCACATGCCGTGGCAAAAGAGTAGTCAAAATCTACTTACTTGAAAGTGGTAGCATCCCAGATGATAACAGTCCCATCTTCGGAGACCGAAACGAAGATCGGCAGCTCTGGATGTACAGCCACCGCAGAGACATTGTTGGTATGGCCTTCCAGAGTACGGACACAGCAGTTGGTGTCACAGTCCCAAACCTTCACCGTGAAATCGTCCGAACCGCTCAAAAGGTACAGCTTCTTCTCGTCAGGATCTCCAGCTGATGATGCCAAGTAAGTCACACAGTTGACTCCTTTTGCATGTCCGTCCAGTGATCCAACGGAAGCAGGGGAGCCAATGTTCCATATCTGCAATAGTCGCAAAATAGTCAACACACACGGCCTCCTCCTGTTTCCACCAGAGTAGTACGAGTAGTATTATGTTATGCGGCTGCTATACCTTGACTGCGTTGTCGAGCGATGCAGTTGCGAAGGATTGGTGATCCAGTGGGTTGAAAGCAGTCTGCATAACGTAATGGGAGTGGCCTCGGAAGACTCGAGCGCACTCCCAGTCTTTGTCCCAATCCCAGATCTTGACAACCTTGTCGTCGCCGGCCGACAGCAGGATCGGAAGCGTTGGGTGGGGGCAGAGACTCCTGATGAAATCCTCGTGTGCTTGAACCTCCTTCACCAGCTCCCTGCTGTCTTGATCGTACACTCGGATCTTGCCGTCGTCGGTTCCGGTCACGATCCATTGCTTTCGTGGGACGAACTTTGCTGTTCTCACCGGCGAATCCGTGGCCTTGAATGACCCCACCACTTCCTGGATAGCGAAATTAAACCACACGGGATGATTAAGGATCGGTTAGTTTCATAATTATATTTATTAATTTATACAACATGAATTAGGCTGGCTATTTGGTCAGGGTTATTTGGTTTTACCTGAAACTGGACCGTATAACCCGGACTGGGACCGGATAGTAAACAATTCAATCCAATATTTGGGCTTAGATTTGAGTTAAAAAAATCGTTCGGCACCGAATCGAAAACTGGATATAGACCGGATAAGAGAGCTCAACACCCAAAACTTAAGGGAAAGTTGCATAAACGGTCACAAACCTTTGCACATAGTACAAAACTTAACCAACTCCTCCACCCTTTCAGGCCTTAGGCCACTCAAATTCCCACAAGCTCAATATAAAATCAAGACCGAATTGGGACCGGACCGGATCAAAACTGGACTGTATCCAATCCAATCTTTGGTCCTTATTTTTTAAAAAAGACCGGACTAGACCGTATAGCCACCCGTAGACAGGATGATCAAATGAATGGAAAGAAAGAGGTGTCTGTACGTACTTGAGTCTGAAAGTTGAGAATGCGGACCTCTCCTGAATGCATACTCAGCAGAACCCTGGAAAAGGAGTTGTGTGGGTAAAGAAATAAGAATCAAGTTGGTTAGTTAAGAGAAATTAATTAGTGGGATTAATTAGGTGGATAATTTGATTTACCATGGCTGAGTTGGATGGAATTCTACCGACTTCACCCTCTCCGAGGCTTGGGAAAATGTTTTCTGCACCATACACAAACAATTCAGATTAGTATAATTAGCATTTTCTCTAGCAAGAGTACGATTTTGAAGGGGGAAAAAAAGGAGAGAGAGAGACATGGATTCTTTGCTACCTCAATTTGGAACGTCTGAGATTGAAACCAAAAGGAAAAAAAAAAAAAAAAGGGAGAGAGAATCATGTTAGTAAATTGAGTAGAAAGTGAAAACAGAATAAACTGGCGCTCAAGACATGAACGAGAATCTCACCATTGTTTTTCTTTCCTGCTTTCACAAAGATAGACAAAGTTGATGGCTGAAAATAATGGCAATTTCGATGCATATTTATATACAGAGCAGATGAATCCTTCGTGGCTAAGGAAAGAAAGCTGATTTTGATCACAGGATGGGTCAACAACATAATTGATTGTTCAATTTCTTTCCATGGAGACTTTTCTGCCGGCTCCATGGATCGCATCATCAAATGCATGCTGGCCGTTGATTGCTACACGTGGAGTGAATCGACGGCTACTACTTGAGTCTTGCTAAAGCGTGTGGATTGTCAGACTGTGCCATGAATGGATGGAAGTCGCTCTCTTAGAGAAGTCGAATGGCTGCCTTGTTCTCCGAAGGAGACTATATCCTTATCGGAAGAACCTTGTTAAGAAAGAGCATTCCAAAAAGGTTGTACATTTTACTTTGTTTTCTAAGGGTTAATCAATTCTAACAAAAATAGGGTTTGATTTCTCTGATTGTTATATTGTGGTGAATATATACATGTATTATATTATATATGTATGGATGAATTTTATGTGTTGTGGACTACAACTTTGGTATATGTAATTGTGTTTTCAATAATTAAAAAGAAAGGTTATTTTTAATGAAAATATCATTTGGACTTCTTCTTTTGAAACGGTACTTTTTAGAGGATAAAATTGAAAAAAGGGGATAATATCGGACTGGGAGGTTGGAAAAAAGATCACTACTTCGATTAAGGATGACAATGGACCAGGTCGGGGCTGTATAGTTCATATCCATTACCCTACCCAAAATAATTCTGATTTTACCCATATCCATACAAGAATCTGGTAGAATATCAAAATCATTTCATACCCTATCAGGTTTTGGGTATCCACGGTTAACCATATATATTAATTTATCTTTATAGTTTCAACCAATGTGTTAACAATTCACATATATTGACATTAAATAAGAAAAATTTTAAACAATAAATTACTAAAATGAAAAAAAAAATATAATTTCATGAAAATATTATATATGATTGCTAAATATAAAATATATTGAGAATATAATTATTTGTAAACAAAATAAATATTAATGTGTATGTGTATAATCAGACAAGTTCAAGTTGGATAGTGAGAAAATCACGCGCACCTATCACTCACAATATTTGGGTTCGGCTTTTACCCAGACTCATTAAATCTCAAGTCCTCCTTCGTTGCTTGGAGCGGGCACCTTTGCCCGAACCACTGCCCTCCTCATCCTACCTAAAGCTTCATCAATCCCTCTAAGAAACAACACAAGGAGAGGAAAAATGATGAGCCTTCTATTGCCTGCCTATAGGATATTGAAGGCCTCATGTAGAGATAGGTTTGATCCCAAATCCCTCATATATCACTCATATTAAATTTACTAATCCAAACGACCCCTAAGTGATTATGTAGAAACTAGTTAGCGATATACACAATTTAGTGTGATATTATTTGAAACAATCTTAATCAAATAAGATTGATCTCAATGAGATCAATGGAGCCTCAAGATCTTCTACTGGAGATAAGGATGTAGAACAAGTTTAAAATTCTAAGGACGCAATATTTTTTACAGGGTTTGAATTTGATGCAATGCTTTACTTCCCCCTGAGGCCAATGTAGTAGGCTGATCTTATTGCAAGTTAACTTGGTTTAGTGAGTCTTTTCAACAATCACGCGCCACACAACTAAGATCACTAATACTTTATGTTTTATGTGTAAAGCTATCATCACGTTACTGACGCATGGTTACTGTTAGTCTTATTATTTTAATTCTCACCCACATCCTTAAGTAGTCAAACAAGTGTATGGCAAATGGAAATCGCCAAAGCTTCATGTTTCAATGTCATAAAATAGAACTAAAGATTGAGAGTAAGAATCGAGTTGTCACAAAACTGAAAACAAAACAAAAATAGGAAGTGGAAAAACAAAATTAAGTAAAAAAGAAAGGAGAGTGAATGACGGAGAGTGAATGAAAGGGAGAGGGTACAACACAAGGAGGTGCAAGTAGTTCGGGAGTTTGAAAGAACCATTCCCCCATAAATTCTAAAATTAGATACTCAAAAATAATTCTAGGGGAGGTGGTTATAAAAAAGAGCAACTAACAATGCAAACAAATCACCAAATTTCTCTCACTTGTCTTCCTTCCCATTGCCTTCTCTAATGTTGTCTATTTAAGCAAAGGGAGCTTCCCTGACCCATAAGACGCCAATAGTGCGACAACAAAGAATAAAACACTCATCCCAACTCAATAAAACACCACATTTGTGTACGTAAAAAGAAAAAAAGAAAAAAGGCACAAAACAAAAGTCAAAAAGAGAATAAAGAGAGTGGCTGCTGCTGGGTACAAAAAAAAAAAAGAGACAACGATGGCTATTAGCTTGGAGGAAATCAAGAAGGAGAATGTTGACCTTGTGAGTCATTTGATAATAAATGTGTAACATGTCCTCAGTTTCTGTGTGCATGAGTGATTTCTAACATTAATACTAATGTGCGTACATATAGGAGCGCATTCCGGTCGACGAAGTGTTTCAACAACTACAATGCTCAAGGAGCGGCTTGACATCTGATGAAGGACAGAAGCGACTTCAAATCTTCGGGCCCAACAAGCTCGAAGAGAAGAAGGAAAGCAAGTTCCTCAAGTTCCTTGGCTTCATGTGGAACCCTCTTTCATGGGTCATGGAGATTGCAGCCATCATGGCCATTGCTTTGGCTAACGGAGGAGTACGTTGCATATTTATCCTAATTCATTAATTTTTTTCATGATCCGAATGGGTGAGAGCAAATGTGATGGAGCCATTTGAGTGACTTCTCAAATATTTTTGCAGGGCCAACCACCAGATTGGCAAGATTTTGTTGGTATCGTGACACTCCTCATCATAAACTCCACTATAAGTTTCATCGAAGAAAATAGTGCCGGCAATGCCGCAGCTGCTCTCATGGCAGGTCTAGCTCCCAAGACCAAAGTATTAAGAGATGGGAAATGGGCGGAGCAAGATGCCGCCATCTTGGTGCCGGGTGATGTCATCAGCATTAAATTGGGTGACATTGTCCCCGCTGATGCTCGTCTCCTCGAAGGAGACCCTTTAAAGATTGACCAGTCTGCCCTTACCGGAGAGTCCTTGCCTGTCACCAAAAACCCAGGCGATGAAGTTTTCTCTGGCTCCACCTGTAAGCAGGGTGAGATTGAAGCCGTTGTCATCGCCACTGGAGTCCACACCTTCTTTGGAAAGGCTGCTCACCTGGTTGACAGCACTAACCAAGAAGGACATTTCCAAAAGGTTAATTTAAACCATCATAAATTAATATCCACCACCTATTTCTTGAAATTCTTGAACGAACTGATAATTTTGTTTTTGTTTTCTGCAGGTATTGACGGCCATTGGGAACTTCTGCATATGCTCGATCGCATTAGGTATGATGGTTGAGATCATTGTAATGTACCCAATTCAACATAGAAGGTATAGAGACGGAATCGACAACCTCCTAGTGCTTCTCATTGGAGGAATCCCGATCGCCATGCCCACTGTGTTATCAGTGACGATGGCTATCGGATCCCATCGTCTCTCGCAGCAAGGCGCCATCACCAAGAGAATGACAGCTATTGAGGAAATGGCTGGGATGGACGTCCTATGCAGTGACAAAACTGGGACTCTCACTCTTAACAAGCTCACGGTCGACAAAACTCTAGTCGAGGTCTTTGTGAAGGATTGTGACAAGGAACAACTATTGCTTCTTGGAGCGAGAGCATCCAGGGTTGAGAATCAAGATGCAATTGATGCTTGTATCGTTGGGATGCTTGGTGACCCCAAAGAGGCCAGAGCTGGAATCCAAGAGATCCATTTCTTACCTTTCAACCCAGTTGACAAAAGAACTGCAATTACCTACATTGATGGACAGGGAAACTGGCACAGAGTTAGCAAAGGTGCTCCAGAGCAAATCATTGAACTTTGCAAACTTTCTGAAAGTGCTAAGAAGAAGGCTCTTGCCATCATTGACAAGTTCGCTGATCGTGGCCTTCGCTCATTGGCTGTTGGCAGACAAGTAAATATCATTGCCAGTAAAAACTCATTTCATTTTTTATATCCATACTATGACTAAGTGATTTTTTCATTGTTATTTTTGTTTCTAGACTGTGTCAGAGAAGACCAAGGAAAGCGCCGGAGATCCATGGCAATTCGTTGGTCTATTGCCCCTCTTTGATCCACCAAGGCATGATAGTGCCGAGACCATTAGGCGAGCTCTCCACCTTGGTGTTAACGTGAAAATGATCACTGGTGACCAGCTGGCCATCGGAAAAGAGACAGGGCGTAGGCTTGGTATGGGAACCAACATGTACCCATCCTCTGCTCTTCTTGGAGAACACAAGGACGAGTCTATCGCTACCATTCCGGTGGACGAGCTTATCGAGAAGGCTGATGGGTTCGCTGGGGTGTTCCCGGAACACAAGTATGAGATAGTGAAGAGGCTTCAAGACATGAAGCACATATGTGGTATGACAGGAGATGGTGTGAATGACGCTCCAGCACTGAAGAGAGCAGACATTGGGATTTCTGTGGCTGATGCAACTGATGCAGCCAGGGGTGCCTCAGACATTGTCTTGACCGAGCCAGGGCTAAGTGTGATTGTAAGTGCAGTGCTCACCAGCAGAGCCATCTTCCAAAGAATGAAGAACTACACAATTTATGCAGTCTCCATCACAATCCGTATCGTGCTTGGATTCATGTTGATTGCGCTCATATGGAAATTTGACTTTTCACCCTTCATGGTTCTCATCATCGCCATCCTCAATGATGGGACAATCATGACCATCTCCAAGGACAGAGTGAAGCCGTCCCCATTGCCTGATTCTTGGAAGCTTAAGGAGATCTTTGCCACAGGAGTTGTTTTGGGGACATACTTGGCCATCATGACCGTTCTCTTCTTCTTTGGCGCTTATGGATCTGATTTCTTCAGCGTAAGACATAAAAATGAAAAACAAAAAACCATATAGTTGATGTTATACTGATCCTAATAAATGAATTTGTATTCAACTCAATTTGCAGGAGAAGTTTGGAGTGAGGTCAATCCGACATAGCCCAGATGAGTTGACAGCAGCTGTGTATCTCCAAGTGAGCATTGTGAGCCAAGCTCTCATCTTTGTCACTCGCTCCAGAAGTTGGTCCTTTGTCGAGCGACCTGGCGTTATGCTTATGATCGCTTTCCTGATTGCACAATTGGTGAGTTGATTGATCACCCACTTCATTACACTTCGCTTCACTTTGATTTTTATAGATATCCACGGAGATCTAGATACTTGTGATTAATTATGTACAATGTTTGGTTGGTGTAATAATAGGTGGCAACTTTGATAGCCGTTTATGCTAGTTGGGGATTTGCAAGGATCAAAGGGATCGGATGGGGATGGGCTGGAGTCATTTGGCTTTATAGCCTTGTCTTCTACTTCCCTCTTGATATTCTCAAGTTTATTATCCGATATGCATTGAGCGGCAAGGCTTGGGACAACCTCGTCCAAAACAAGGTACACAACTTAAACTTTGTCGGTTCCTATTATGAAGCTAAATGTGTTTGGAAGAAAAAGTTGATAATTAATGGTTTCTGGTGTATTGTACACCTGTAGACTGCTTTCACAAACAAGAACGACTTTG
Source organism: Linum trigynum (assembly GCA_964030455.1). Taxonomy (NCBI): domain Eukaryota; kingdom Viridiplantae; phylum Streptophyta; class Magnoliopsida; order Malpighiales; family Linaceae; genus Linum; species Linum trigynum. The sequence continues at coordinate 8,240,769 of OZ034820.1, read as the reverse complement.
GAAAAGGAGAGAGAGAGGCACAATGGGCAGCAGCCCAACGCACCTTGCATGGGCTCCAGGCAGCAGATACAACGGAGTTGTTTGCTGACAAAAACAATTACAGGGAGCTCTCTGAAATTGCTGAGCAAGCCAAGAGGCGTGCTGAGGTGGCAAGGCTGAGGGAGCTTCATACCCTCAAGGGACATGTTGAGTCAGTTGTGAAGCTCAAAGGTTTGGACATTGAGACTATCCAACAACACTACACCGTCTGATCTACGGCGGGTGCTTACTAATTGCACTGTTTGATTGGGAGAAAAGATTGCCATTGAGTGGGAGCTAAATGCCCTAAGAAGTTTTGAGTGCATCACCTCGTTAATCAAACAGAGTATTAAGTAGGATTTTCTTTTAGAATAAATGAAAAAAGCTGGATACACTTTTTACTATTCTTTATGATGTAATAGTTTTAAGGAATAATCCATTTATGAGATTGGACATAATATGTATGTAACAATCTTGGGTTTTGAAACTGTATTATTTCATTAAGATAGTAGTAAGATTTCAATTTTTTCCCTTATATTCATACTCTCGCTGATTCAAATTCCTTCTCTCAATTTTATGATAATTAGTTAAGATATAAGTGAAACATTTAACCATTAGAAACTTAGACTCTAAAAATAATAAATCTCATCAACGTGTCCTATTGTAGTTTTCCTTATATATGTTAGAGAATAATTAACATTGGTTTAACTGAATCTCATTAAATACAATAAAAAAGAGAGAAAACCCTTACCCAGCAGAAGAAAAACCCTTCCTCATTCATTAGTACTGATTGGAAAGGAGAAGTGATCAACCCTTGATCCATAAATTGAACTTCTGAGGAAAATGCAGACTATCTAGGATGTTAGAGATGCAATTCCGATTGACATTATCAAATGCTTTCTCCATGTCCAGCTTACAAAACAAGACCAGTTTGCCACTTTTCCTTCTACTGTCGACCAATTCATTAGCAATAAGAGATGCATCATGGAGTTATATTATTTTGATGTACTTTTGGTAGTGTTTCGTGTATTTTCGGGGCAAATTATCTTAGTGAACTGCCTTTGACGAGTGGGAGATATTAGGGCCCAACTGTTAGAACATAGAAATTGATATTGGATCGAAGCCCATAAATTGGCATGGGATTCAGTGGACCATGCCAGAAAATGGAGGCTAGGACACCATTTATGGAAGGTTTCAGAGTCATGAGAAAATGCCATACTTGTACGCCAAACCAAGGATAGATAGAAAGGGCTCGACTGACGTATTTCAAGCATACTTTCTCTCCTAGAAAACCTAATAGAAGAGCCTATAAATAGACCCCCTTGGGTAGTAATCGAGGAACAATCTTTATAGGGAGGTTACTCTGCCGACATAACAACTCTCCAGCCTTGAAAAACAGGTCAAACATAGAGGGCAAATCAACATGGAAATTGATGCCCTAGGCTCCCATTTTCCCTCTGGCCGTCGAATTTCATAATTTTCTGATAATCTTGTTTTGACTAATTTTCTTCCAGAAACGTGTCCCCATTAGCGGCTAGTTCATTAGTTGTATAGGTTGACGAGCCCTAGAGGTTCATAGACCTTGCAACCTTTGATTCTTGATTATGAGTTTTCAAATACTTATTCTTATGTTTGATGTCTATGTTTGATTTATTATCAATGGATTGCGTGCCTAATCAAAGTTATGATCTTATTCTATGTAGATTTCAAAATATGAATTTGTGTTGGATGTGATTGGACACAACCCGTCTTTCACAATTGATCATCAATCTATTGAACTATATGGCACCTCAAGGTACGAATCCATAGGGTCCTTGTAGCCTACTAGATCCTGTAAACGTCATAACACAATTTACGTGATTTCCTTTTTTGTTATGAACAAGACTAGTCCACGGGAAATGGTTCTTCTTTTCTTATTCTTCGGCACAGCACACCAACTACACATATATATACAACCTCAACTACACAACTATTAACCCTAGCCGGGTACGTTAAACTCCGTAATAACATTGGGCCTGTTATCACTCGTGCATGGACATGGCCCAATTCCCAAGCAGTTCATGCACGTTACTATCTCTCAACACCATTATAAGCCCATTAAATGAACTAAGAGGTGGACTGTTTAACTTGGGGTAAGTGGGAGTCAGATACCCCTTATCTCCTTTCATGTTTTGAACGCCATGAGAGACCACTAGACCTTTCTTCTCAGTCTCCACTCTCTTTCACCATCAGCATCTTATCTCATATCATCATCCTTGGGAGAGCACTGTTATAGAAAAGGGGGTTTTTCAAGCCTGTGGGGTTAGATAAACGAGTATTAGTTACTCTAGGTAAGCTTGTCTTCTTCGTTAATGATGAGTTTAATTAATTTGTTTCTTCGGTGGACAAATTGGTTTTGTGGGTTGGTAGTACTTGGTTTTGACCCGTAGGTGGTAGTTATAATAGTGATTTCCTCTGAAAACAACCCTACAAGAGAAAAAATAATAGAGATTAATTTTATTCCAATCTGGGCATGCACAGTGGGTATGTATGTTAGTATTATTATTTATTACTCTCGTTTGGGAGAGGGGCCAATGGATTAATTGGGTACTTAAATTCTAACAATGGCTTAAAATGTTTATAGTAGGTGTGGGATAATTATGCGTGGATATACATATGTATGAATTAGATTTTGGTCATGGGATCGCTTATGCATAATTTGTGTTGAACCGTCAGCTTATATCGAGTGCCGAGCCCAAACCACTATTTCAAATGTTCTGAAATTTTGTAGATATATGAATCTAGTTCAAGAAGGAGAAAGAATGACTCAATTTGGTCAAGAGTTGAGGGAGACAGAACCAATCAGTAGTTCCCAACCATGAGGAGAATGGAATCCTATACATAAATCGGTTAATAAAAAAATAGAAAAAGCTTTTAGCGTGTCGCTTAAGTTATATAGGAATTCTTGATTGAACCCACATTTGCCCAATGAATTCAATCTGCTCATGGTAAAACTTCATATGGGTTCGATGTACTTTTATCTTCAACGAATAGTGCAGCCTTTAATGCAGGGCGAAGCATATGGTTGCCCGATTGGTTAAATGCTATTAATGATGATCAAAATAGTCAACGGGTATGGTTACGGCCTAGTCATGGCCCGTAACTAAGGGTGTGACTATTCTCGGCACAAAATGTGAAATTAGGTTATTGGCATGTCACGACCTTTACCTGGTCGTGACCTGTACAGGATTATACCATTTCACCTTGTAACATCCCGATTTGCATGTATTTGAGTTGGTTATCAGTGATATTGATTCTCATTCCGTACTTGTTCTAAGTGAATAAATACGATTGTATTGACTTTATAAAGGTAAGGAGCAAGCCGGGAAATCCTCAAAAGGCAAAGGGCTTGCGGATTAGCAACCAAACAGTGAGTAAACTCTAACCTATTAACTGTATGGATACAAATATGATATTCGGGTCATGAAGTGGCCCGAATATGGAATATGAAATGTGAAATTAATATTTGGCTATGAGCATATGTGTGTGTATGAAATTATATGTGACGAACGATGGGTCAATGGGATATGTGCATAATGATTATGTGGTGATATGTGTGAAACGTGATAAATGATAATTATGATTGGAAAATGTAATGTGCATGTGATATGAAATGGCCTAAAAGGCGATATTATAGTACTGGAAAGCCTATGAGGCGATGAAGGGATAATGTGTAGGTTGAATGGCTATATTATGATAGTGGGATAGCTGAATTGGCGATACCGTGATACTGGAAAGCTTGTAAGGCGGAAATGTGATGATACTGGGATGGCCTAATTGGCTATTGTGTTATATTGGAAAGCTTGTAAGGAGAAAAGATGCTATTGGAAAGCCTATAAGGCGATGATGTGCTTATATGAAATGGTGAATGTGATTGTGTGAATGTTATGAATATGTGAATAGATACGTGTTAAATGATTTGATGATACTACTTGCTACTGTTCTGTGACTAACTGAAGAATTGTCTAATCACCAAAATCAAACTTAATGCTCCCCTATCGTACACTCTATGAGATCGGATACTGGCACACTGCGGCTTTGTGTCTAACTCTCTTGGAGAGATACCATACTTGGTGTGTCGGCGATGCTATACGCATCTACTAGCGATGCTTCATGCACCTACTGTACTGTTGATGCTTCATGCATCTACTATACTAGTGATGCCTTGTGCATCTAATGGATCTACCCGGGGAGTGTTTGTGTTTATTCCCTTCCTTTGAAAGAAATAGAAAGGAAAACCCATTAGCAAAGTTTGTTTTCATGTTATTCTGCGTTTGTTCTGAATACAATGCACATTAATCTATTGATGTTCATTTTTATGTATGTTTTAAGAAAAATCTTTACTGTCATTAAGTGTATATATTAGGTATTATTTAACATGGTTTATAAGTTTTTTGGAATTTTCTAGCTCCATCAGTAATGTAAGTCGAGCACTTTCTTCAATTATTCAAGGGCAACTTCTAGAAAAAACAATAAGCTTAAATGGTCAAAATTACGAATGAAAATAAATTACTCACAGATCAGATATATACTTTAAAGTTGAGTATACTATACTCATACAAAAGTATCAAACTCTCCCGCCAACGAACTGGCCATGTGCTAGTTGTAAGTATAATTTGGTAATGTATATTCATGAAAAGAAGAAAATACACGTTCCTAGGATTGCTTGGAGCTTTCATCTCATTATTACTACTAACCCATATAGTTTATCTCATCTCCTCCGGCCAACGAATTGGGTTATAATATAGTAGGGGAATAAATCAAAAGATATTCCTCTCTCCCATAAGTGTATCTTTGTCTCTCTCCCTTTGTAACGTCTAGTCTACGATAGGGTCAATAACCTTTGGTGATGTATTTATATATAATCAGATCTCGCTCCTTGATTTGAAGTGGTGACAAATATGAGGGCTGGAACTATTTTTTTATAATTCCCTTCTTTTTAATTGACTATTATCTTTTGTTATTTAACTTGGATTTCAAAAATCCGACACAGACGGAACATGTTCATTGTGATCTATAAAATTATATCTATTTTCAATAAATTTCTCAATTTTTCATACCACCCATACACTTGTTACCACCCTGGAACCACTCCGTACCACCTTCATTTCACTCAAACTTTGAAATTTTTTGCCAAGAAGAAACATGTTATGGTGATCTATATAATATACACAAATTTATGTGGAAAAAAATTTCAAGACCAAATACCACCCTGGTTTAGGGTGGTAACTGGTGGTAGACGGTGATAAAAGTAGTAAATGACAGTTAATATATTCATATTAACATGTATATGACCATTCTACACTATGGTATATTCATACCACCATGTTATAATCATATCTACTACCAAGCATTACCACCGTGGTATGTACTTGTAACAATGTCTTAATTTTTCCCCAAAGTATAACAAAGTGGATTACGAATGTTAATTATCGCCATGGGTATCTTTGCCCAAACCCAATTTACCCATCTACTATGGGTACGGTATGGACATATGGGTTTCGGGTAGTGCTTGGGTAGGTGGAGTTGGTTTTGGATTTTTTTTCAATGTGAAATGGGTATGGATACCTATCACTTTGGATATGCTTGTAAATGTTTATTATGTAATTTTTTTAGGTATGAAAATATAATTTCCCATACATAATACTGAACCTGTTTGTATTCTTTTATAAGGATGATATAGGTTTACATTTTGAGGTTTATATACTACTTAAGGGATTCAAGCCTGAATCCTCTAAGTTCAAGGGTAGTAGTATACCACTAGACCAACATCATCTCGTACTACCCCACCAAAACTCAACTAGTATCGCTTCTAAAACACGGTTTTTTCCAAGGATAGGACACTTCACACTTGGCTTTTCCCCACATTTTATTTGTGCCACCGTCTTTTGATTTGGACTTGTCGTGGTAGGATTTCGAATGTATGAAGCTATATTTCGACCCCCTTTTTTAACTTTAAGCTTATAAGAGTCCTTCTTGTGAGGAGAAGTTTGAGAACTCGAAAAGGATGGTAGGAAGCACCAATCCGTACGTTTTAAGGATAAATCCAAGTCTCATGACAAACACATCCTTCATAGCCTTTTTAAGTCACGTATCAACGAAGAGACTAGCAATTCAAAGTATGATGAACTTCGAAATTGCTTCAGGGGTGTGATAAAGCTACATTACGCATTATCACCTTCATAAGATAAATCATAATGTTGTTCACATCAATATTGTCCTTGGTTATTGTAGGTTGACTGATTTTTGGCCGGATATAAGCCGCCCTGGTCAAAAGTAATTGGCCAGGTCCAAATCACCTCTGGTTTGGCTCAACTGTTCTAAGCAGGAGGCAGTGAGGGGTCCCAGAAGCAGGATACGTCGGAAAAAAGGCACCCTGACATGCGAAAACGAAGGGATTTAGGCGCCTGGGAAGCTGATTTTTTATTCCCTAGGAATACACAGGGACTGACTCGACACGAAAGAAAAGCAACAGAATCATAAGAAGATAATAGACAATGGCACACAACCAAAGCAAATTTGAAGTTCGTCATACTTTGAATCACTAGTCTCCGCGGTAATATGTGATCTAAGGAAGGCTAGTGTAGGGGCTATTAAGGATGTCCTTGTCATGAAACTTGGATCCATCTTTAAAGAAAAAATGCAAATTGGTGCTTCCTACCATTCCTTTCAAGTTCTCGAACTCCTCCTCAAAGGAAGGAGTGTTCTACGCTTAAAGCAAAAATGGGGTTGATATGTAGCTTCGTATCATCGATATCCTACCACGTATAGTCTACATCAATAGACGATGCCACCACAAATAAAGTGTAGGGAAACAGCCAAGTGTGAGGTGTCCTATCCTTGGAAAAAAAATTGGGTTTTGGAAGCTATACTAGTTGAGTCTTGGTGGGGCAGGCCTACGAGATGATGTTTGCTCCTCTCTAGTATAAGTAGAATTGTCACCCATATGATAGGATTGTCAACTTGAGGATGTGTTTTCAAGGACACGGATAAAGATTCTGACACCTCTTGACTTCATTGACCCTTCTCGGTACGATAAAGGAAAAGAAGCTAAAACTGTTATTGCTTGATCAGGCTTGCCAGCGTGGTGTCGTGGACCCTCCGGCCTACGAATTTTGTAGGAAGGAGACGCGGCGGAGAAGATTCTGTCGAAGAGCTAGGGTTTTCAGATGATATTTTTACTTTTTTAAACCTAAATAAATGATGTGGCATCCAAGTTTGAGCCACCTTAGCATTTGATGTTGAGTCATAGACGAGATAAATTTTTACTGTCATTGTTAACGATCAACATAAAATTCGGTCCAAATCTATCCATTAATTTGAAAAGTTGGCTATAATTGTCTTATTGGAAAATTCTCGCCAAACTGTCATTTGTGTCAAATTTCGGGTCAAAATAGGGTATTAACCCTATTTTAAAAATATACAATAAAATTTTTAAATGAGTAATTGTCATATCATGATGTTATGATAGTGATAGTATTACAACTAACACGTGTTTTGAAGATTGAACTTTTATTTTCTCAAATATAGCAAAATGGATATAATTATGTAAATTATAATTAATGCAATTTTTATGCATACTTTTTCAATTTCAAGTTTAAACAAATGATATAAGATTCCACTAAGAATAATAGGGGGATTACATAAAGAATGCTTTGACTTGTTCACAGTGTTTTCTCTCTCTTCTGAAAGTTTGAACTTGATGGGCCTCACTCCCGTACCATATTATACTAGCAACCCTCGAAAAAGTTCAGGATGCCACTTACATCATCAATCGATGTTGGCGATTTTATCCGATCTTAGTAAAAATCCTATTGCAAGAAGGAGAAGGTGGTTGTCAGTAGGGGTGGAAGTTTGGTTTGCGGATTGCGGGTAATCCGCAAACCGCAACAAATTGCATACATCGTGGGTAACCATACCCACAATTTGTGATAGTGGGTTGGGTGTGAGAAGCAAAATATTAATTTTTGTGGTTAGTGGTTAACCACAATCCACAACGGTTAACCCACAAAATCCACAATAACCACACTAAGTATATTTATTTATTAATAATACTTATAATATTAAAGTATGTGAAAAGTAGAATGCTACAAATTAAAGTAGGCTCCAAAATCAAATATAAACTTATTTTATAAAACAAAACCAAGTCAATACACTGTGTTCGTATGAGATAATTTTATTAAATAAACATTGCCCGCGTGGTATATGTTTATTTTATAACAAAACACAGCCAATAAATGTAGTTTATAGTTTATTTTAACGCTTTATTAACTTTCTTTTATTTAGGTTTTTGTTTTTGTGTAAGAAGACGCTAATTCCGCAACTCGGTAGAGAATTCCATTTATCCTTAAAAAATTCATATAAAAAAGCAAAGGAGTCATGCTGAATTCCATTTATCCCTAAAAAATTCGAATAAAAAACCAAAGGAGTCATGCCGCTGATAAAGGTTCTATGTATTTTTAGATTAGATCCCCTCCAACCCATACTCCTTAGCAATCTGCATTTCCTAAAGAAAGTGACGTGACTTGTAAGCTAGTGAAGTGAACCGAGGAAAGGGAGTTTGACTACTTAGGAGGTTCCGAAATCGGATCCTCGTTCGTTCCATGTCTTGGGCTTCTTTACTTAGTTTTAACTCAATGTGTGTTTTTTTCTGTCACTCGACCAATATGGTTATCATATACAAGTCCAAAGGGTGAAGGAACGGAATTTTTGTGGATATCCACATCCAACCGCACCAACCTGCAGTGGGTAGCATAATTCTTTATTTTTGGGTGTGGTTACCCACGAAATGTGGGGCGGGTAACCACATCCACCCCAATTTCCACCCCTAGTTGTCAGTGGAAAAAAAAAAAACAACAACAACGTCAAAATAGAGGGTCATGAATTATCAGTTTGTTCCTCTTTGTTTTTTAGTGGAAAGCACCGAGGAGTAGATGGAAGCGGCAAAGAAAATGGGTTGGGCCTCCGGGACACTTCAATACTCGCGTGGACCAAGTCTTGGGTCGAGCAAGATGGTAGCAGCTCGAATGGGAGATTTGATTGGTGGGCTGTTGTACGGGGTCAGTTCGAAGCATGTTGAACTACCACTGCTGATGAGTTCTATTACGACACATTCGAACTCGGCAATGGCCAACGATCGGGACCCTTTTTGTATCATTATTCCGGTGAAGAAGCTGTTGCCTCGGCCACACAGACCATGTTTGGGAAACCAAATTTGCTTGCACTCCTACGAGACAAGGCTGAATGAATGCGTGAAGGAGTTCATTTCATTTCATGCATGGGAAGAAAGAAGAAGTGTGAGCTAGTGAAGTTGGGTACCCGAGCGCAATTACAAGTTTCGCAAGCACCGCCATCGCGGACTTATTATCATCAATAACACGTCGGCAACCTCCTACCATACCGATCCAGGCTGAAACTGGGTTGAATTAGTTCGTTGATTAGCTCGAACCTTGGGGGACAAGGTTCTTTGAAGGGGGAGGATTGTTATGTGTATTCTTCTTCCTTATTAATTATTGCCATTGTCATTGTTAGGTTGGGATTGGGTTAGTACTAATAAGGAATCTTCTTAATTTTGTATTATTTATAATTACTATACTTAGTTGCGTTAGTGCTAGAGTTAGTGGTTAGGTGGTTCCCTTTTGTAGCTATGTTTCTGTTCAAGAGTTGGTATTTAAACCACTCTCTTAATCAATACAAATCACATCTTCAATCACTTACATGGTATCAGAGCATATGCTCCGATCTCCTTAACCTACACGTTTTCCTCTGCGTTCCTCTTCCTTCACTTTCAATCCTTTTCTTTCTTAACCTAGCCCCTCTTGTATACTCCTCTCCCTTCACCAATATGCACCATGTCAACAAGTACTGGGGAATCTGTTCTCAACCTGGATGAACCAAACACCATAATCACATTGAATCCTGCATATCAACTCCCCACCAAGCTCACCGGTGACAACTTCCAAACTTGGCGGGCGCAACTCATGACGCTTCTCTGCGGTCTGGACCTTCTCAAATTCTTAGACGGCTCTCATCCACAGCCCGCTCCCACTGCTCCTGCAGCTGAATGCACCCGCGGGTACAGGTAGGATCAACTTCTCCTCCATGCTATTCTTGCATCCATGTCGCCGGCTGTCTCTCCCTATGTCTCTGCCACCCGCTCTTCTCATGAAGCCTGGTTGACTCTCGAAAGGATGTTTTCCAGCCAGTCTCGACAATGGTTCATCAATCTCAAGACCAAGCTTACTCGTGAGACTCAAGGCAATCGCCCGGTTTATGTTTACCTTCAAGCGATGCGCACCATTGCTGTCGAATTGGCTCTTGCCAATGCTCCTGTTGCACCCGAAGACATGATCCTTCATGTCCTTCGTGGCCTTCGCGAGGAATACGGCCAGCTCTCTGCTGTGGTTCCGGTTCGTGCCCGTGACACTACCATAGCCCTCGAAGATCTTCACGATCGCCTGGTCGATTTTGAAGCTAATCTCGCTGCTGTCCGCGAGCCTCACTCCTTGGCCTTTCCCACAACGGCCTTTTCCTCTACTCGTGGTCAGCCCCCAGCGATGTATCGCCACTCTGGCAGCCCTCATCGCAACCAAGGCAGCCCTCGTCGTCATCCCGGTACTGCTTATTATGGCTATGACAATCCCTCTCGGCGTGGCTCCAGCCCTCGTGCTCTTCCTCGTGGGCAGACTCCTTCCCGGCAGCCCTCTTATTATCCAAGTACAGGCTCCGCCCCATCCCTTCTCGGCCATCCTCAGGTTCTATGTCAGTACTGCGACAAGCCCGGGCACTCAGCTAAGGACTGCTATCATATATGTGGTCCTCCGCAAGCACATTACACCACTACCGACTCCTCCTCTGCTGGTTGGCTTGTCGACTCAGCCGCTTTCAATCACATGACCCCTGATATTGGCAATCTCTCTTTGTATACCACCTACGACGGCCCTGATGAAGTTCTTTTCTGATTGCTTTGTTGTGAAGGATCTAGCCACGGGGGCGCATCTACTAAGAGGCCGGAATAAGGGGGATGTCTCATGTCTATGAGCTGCCAGCCCCAACCCAACATGTTCGACTTTCCCTGACTGCCATCAAGAAGCAATCGTCTGGTTTCCGGGATTGGGTCCGTCCTGATCACATTTGCTGCCTCTCTCGGCCGATATATGGCCTCCGTCAACCCCCACGCTCGTGGTATGTGGAGTTATCCAGTTTTCTTGAGCAGGAGGGCTTTGTCAAGTCCAAGTCCGACGCATCACTCTTCATTTATCACAAGGGCTCTGTCATGTTATATTTCCTTGTCTAAGTTGATGATCTATTATTGACAGGAAATCATGCACCGACTCTCTCCTGCTTCCAGGAGCACCTCGTTGCCCGTTTCTCCCTAAAGAGTCCGACATCGGCTACTTTCTTGGTATCGAGGTTCTACCATCCCCCAGTGGCTATCTTCTCTCTCCATGGAAATTATGTGGTTCCAAAACCTTCTTCAAGAGCTTAATCAACCACTGTCCGCCCCTCCGACTCTCTACTGTAACAACCTTGGTGCTGTTAATTTCTCCGCCAACCCGATTCATCACTCTCGCATGATGCATCTTGCTCTTGATTACCTCTTTGTTCGCGAGCTTGTTCAATCCAAGTCACTCCTAGTTCGCCACATTCCCACGGTTCATCAGCTCGCCAATTCACCACCAAGCCTCTACCCATCACGCGATTTCTTCTTCTACGATCCAAGATTGGTGTCGTTCCCTCCACCATCTTGTGGGGGCGTGATAAGGAATCTTCCAAATTTTGTATTTTTTGTAATTACTATACTTAGTTGCGTTAGTGCTAGAGTTAGTGGCTAGGTGGTTCCCCTTTTGTATCTATGTTTCTATTCAAGAGTTGGTATTTAAACCACTCTCTCCTAATCAATACAAATCACCTCTTCAATCACTTACATGTACGTGGGTTAATTGTACGGTAGAATTAGGAGTCTTTGGAGTGTTGGCCAAGTAGGAATAGTCGAATTGCTTTAGGAGTTGGGTTAGGGTTTAAGCCCTATATACTTATGTTCTACGTTCTATTCAATCTATGAACAAGAATATTTCAATTTATCTTTTAGTATTTTAAGAATAGTTATAACGTAGTTTAGGATAGATCTCGCCATCAAGAACATCCTCTACTCGAGAGCATCATGAAACATATTGAAAGTTCGCGTAGGTTTCAACTAGGAAATCTGCTTCGCATTATGAATCATGCCTGTCACTGCACTTCGGTTTACTTTATTTGCTTTGAATATGAGCTGTTAAGGCATTACCAAAGAGATAATCAAAATGATGTAAAAAAAACATCTAAATAATATTCTGCCCAAAACCTCTTGATTCTTCCTACACAGCTCAAGCCTCAAGGCATGACAGATATCATCATCCTAGGCTCCTAGCAAAGGCTTTTACAAAACATGCACTATTCAAAATGAGTAACAGGGCCCATAGATACAGAGATTGACTGAGAGTGTTTGCACCCGCTACTGGTTCTCTTCAAGGTTAGTATGTGAACCAGTGCTACCACCATTTTTGCAGCCAGTTCACCCATGCCTACTTCATCTTGACAAGTTAGAAAGAAACCCACTTGAGATTGTCACTGGCTCGTGGGGTTGTACTCTCCATCCGTTTTCGGTTTCTTGTGGTTATTCTTCCTCCTTTTACTCTTGGACTTTCCTTTCGAGGGGAAGTAACCAAGCTGCTTTAAATACCAGATAGCTCCTGAAGTCGCATGCTCCGTTGCCGCTTTCTTTTTGGGCATGGGATTACTAAAACACTCCAAGAACGTAGTGGATGCTGCTTCTTCAACCGGGATCTCGACTATAACCTTACAGGTAAACCTACGAGGAAAGTAAGCAGGTCATTAGTCATGTCACAATCTTGATTGCATCTCATTTTAGCATACTGTAGTCTACTTACCGTATCATTTGGGAAGGATCTTGCTCCAAGGAGTATTCATATTCAGGGAGCTTCCACTTGTTTGCGGAACAAACTTTATGCAGCACACCTTTAGATGATATCACTTTTGCCTCACCTAGGAGGAGAATATATACATGAATCACAAAGACTAATCTTAAGGTCGTAACCATTAAAGTTCGCTACATGTATTGTGGCAGGTATATGACATGTCAAGAGTTACATGCAGACAAACAACACGAGATCGATCTCACCGAATATCAGAGCGGAGTTGATACAGATGAATCCGACTCTATTTTTAAAAACATCAAGTCAATACTTTGTCTTTGTAGAAGCTAAGTGCTGCAGGAGGATACCATTACAGGCGCTCAGAATCTGTGAAGAACTTTCTTTCTCGGATATTCCAGGGCCCAGAACTTCCAATTCTGAGGTAGCGAAAAGACAGGAGGATTACATAACCCATCTTGTGGCGTGGAAGAGCAGATAGAGCAAGAGAAAAGTTTTCCTTTTTACCATAAACATCGTCTTATCAGGCTACCATTACTGAAGCCAAATACAACCTTAACAAGCATTTCCATGAACATTCATGGAAACGCAGTCAACCAATCTTGTTAGGATAACAAATATGACAGACCACATTTAATAAGGCATCATCTTTAGGTTGATTTCAATGAACCCTGGACAGGTTGTAAGCCAACCGGCAACTTTAGTGATGAGAGACGCACATATCAGAGCTATGGAGCTGAAACATTTTCTTATCAGCCTGAGAAATAATCATCCTAACTCGAATCGGCCAATTCAACTGAATCTAAAGCCTTCTCTTGAAACGTGATAGTCATATTTCACTATCCCAAACCTTAATCATCTATCTGTTAACCATGAACCCTAATAACCAGCAGAAGCCGCCAACCGTTGACGCAGCGAATTTTTAAACATAGAAGGGAAATGAAAGCAACCCCACATGAAGAATCAATCTAAAAATACTATTTCCATTCAAATTAACCTGGGGGATCGTGTGCCGGTGCAGTAGCTTCAGCGCCACCAGCACTCTCGGCCATAACTGCGTCCTGGGTCTTGACTGAGTTGCTGCTTATGTACTCATGCGTATCCTGCTTTGCGTGGGCGAGCAGACCCGTTTCGGTATTCGCTTCATCGTCCAACTTGTTCAATTCAGTGAGATTCAGATTCATCGTCATTTGGGGAAAATGTTCCATTCATCGGCTGATAAACAACACGCATAAGGAACAGTGAAATCGGCCGAACTATGTTGAGAACAAAGAAGGGAGAGTGGTAGGGGGCATAACATGACGGAGAAAGGGGAGAAATACAGAGTGACGGGCTTACGGTTTACCTGAGCCACAGTTCAACCATGAATCTACATCTACACAATAAATAAAAGCCAAATGAAAAAACATGAAGCACCATATGAAATTTCCTGCATCCAGAGTGAAACTAGGAAGAACATTTTGGTCTTCACAATTACTTTTTTATTATTCATTAAAAAGACACTTACTAGGATCCATGGCCATTTAAAAAAAAACAACGATCATAAACAATCACACTAAGTACAATGGTTGTATTTTTTTAAATTAAAAACATATAATCGCAGAGAGAAGAAAAAAACCCTTCCCCCATTTCAAATTCTCTGCTCCATGATCGTTTGTAGGAAGAGTAGAATAGGGAGTGTCAATTTTTTCTTTTTCCTCTATGGAACGGGCCAACTTACCGTACACATGCGGATTTAAACGGGTCCAGGAGTGTCAATTTTTTTCTTTAAGTCCTTTTATTTCTCCGTGGTGGTAAAATATATCTGAAAAGGAAAAACCAATACTCCTTTTTATTGCTAAAAAGAAAAAAAATTTAACAATAAACTAATGCATGGATTCTAATGGGATAACCGTTAATCATAAAATAAAAGAGTTGAATGGGCCTGACCTATACGGGATTTGCCCGTCAAATTAAACAAATGAACATCATGGGTTTGTCATTCTAAAACAAGCTATTTTCTCTAGCATAATATATATTATGCTATTATTTTATATCTTAGTGACTAAAATATAATGTATTTTAAAGTTATTTAATGGTTCAACCTCGACCAATCCAATTAGTCCAATTTTTATCATTTCAAATATATATTATGTAATTATTTGATATCATAATGATTAAATTATAGTGTATATTATAGGGAATCATTTGGTATTTGTTAGTAAAAAAACTAAACAGAAAGATCTATTTGGTTATTTTTAACATTAAAATGATCCTAAACATTTTCAGTTTCCTTTCGAAATTCTATAGTTTATTCCCGAATCAGTGATGTGCAAATGACGAATTGCAGTCATCTCTTTTCTTTCATTATTTTTTATTTTCAAATAGAAAGTTTAAAAGTAAAGAATAATTAGAGTTTGGCATGAGTCGGTCAAACAAGTTGAATTTCAAGTTTTGGCCCGTTTTGATCAAGTCTAATTTATAATCACATGGTTCCCTCATACCCGATAAAAATCTCAATCCAAACCAGTTTGGCAGGTGAGTTCTTGTTTACCACCATTTTATAAGGATACAGGAACGGTGGTTCCTATCCCAAATCGTGTTGTTCATTCTTGATTTCTTTAGATTTTATTATGGTTTGGCAAAAAACCAGAAAGCACAATGATGACAAGATGAAAGTTTTATAAAGCAAATTAATCGGCCAACGGGCCGAGTAAAAGCTAGCAACGATTGTGAGATGCTCATTTCCCGAAAACCGGCGGGATAGGCTATTTTTTATTTGAATTTCTGGAATTCGGTTTCTATAAAACTTACTCCACCTCATCATATTACCAGAAACAATATTGTTTCACAACGTAACAAGTACTTGATTTTGATTATAAGATTGATTTTTGATTCGTTGCATCATTCATGTCTCTTTCCTACTAAAATTCACTATTTTTATCACGTGTTTCCAAAAAAAAAAACTATACAACAATAAACTATAAACCGCATTACATTATCAAATTTCATACCTCACCTTTCTCCGGCCAAATGACCAGGCCCACGCTAGTCTAATCTGTAAAATGGATTGTTTGATCACATACTCACAGTACGGCAAAGCTTGGAACCGAGCACTGGCAATTGATATTGTTTATCAGATGGTTCAACGGTCGGATTTAGGCGACACAGATGCGGAAGAAGCCCGAAAGCCGCAGCAGCCAGCAGGTGAGGTAATGCTGACCTCCATTTAATTGCTCTTTTACCCATGCTTTGATCAAATTTCTAGTAGTTTATACTTTTAATTGAAAGGCTAATGGGCTTTTTACAAAAAAAAAATATGATTGTTTTTAAAGAAAATTCTTCAAAATATTGCTATTTAGAAATTAGAAAGCAACTAGGATAATATCACTACAAAATCTTAACTATTCAAAAAATTCTAATTTCAGTACTAAACTATTTAATATGATAATCCTAACACAAACAATTTTTCTATTAGTGTTCACCATTGTTGACCGTTAGTATTTAATAGAAAATCCTGTCAGCATCGATTGGGATGGGTATATGTGAGATTTTTTATATTATAATTGAAAGTAAATATTTTATTTTAATTGATTTTTTATTTAAAAATATAATATCGTCGAGCTCTCTAAAATACTCCTCCACGTTCCTTGAACCTTGTCGAATCCCATGCAGAGACTCGTAGAGCTCACGCTGGTAGTAAGCAGGTATGAATCGGTCTCGTATGATTCCGCGCAGCTCGTCCCACGTTGTTACCGGATTTTGATTATTTCTTCATCGACAAAGCTGTAGCTGCTCCCACCACTGTGCAGCGTAGTCTGAAAATTCATAAGTAGCCATTACTACTTTCTGGGCCTCACTGAATTGGCCACACTGAAAGAAAATGATGATTTTTCTTTCACAGAAGAGGTACGATGAAGGGTTCATCGCTCCTGAAATGACGGCACGACAAGTTTGATTCCCGGCGGCACTGCCGCCTCCACTTCCTGATGTCGTTCACGCCGATCGCGATTAGGGCTGTTAATAAGCCGAGTCGAGCCGAGCTTTGCCATAGTTCGGGCTCGGCTCGTTAATATATTTCCAGGCTCGAGCTCGGCTCGTGTTCGTCACGAGCTTTAATATGCAAGCTCGAGCTCGGCTCGTTTATGAAAATGAAAGCTCGAGCTCGGCTCGTCAAATAAGCTTAACGAGCTCAAAATCGAGTTCAGCTCATAAAATGTTCATGATAGCTCAAGATTGACCTAGAACTACGCACAAAATTACATTTAAATCTGTAGCAAAGTAAAACACAATATTTATCCCAATTTCAATACATAAAATCCATGAATTCTAATTATTTTTATGCCAAACCATTAAATGAGCTTGTTCGCGAGCTTTCGAGCTGAACATGGTATGGCTCGAGTTCGGCTCGTTTAGTTAACGAGCTTGTTCGCGAGCCGGCTCGATTAAAACGAATCGAGTATCAAACGAGTTTTTCTCGAATCACACACCGAGCCGTTCATGAGCGGCTTGGTTCATTAACAGCCCTAATCGCGATGCTCATAGAAAGATTGTTGGCCTTAGAATTGTTTTCCTTTTTGGCTTATTTCAGAGCAAATATTGCTTCGTGCAAATCTGGGATCCCAAAAGAATCTCCTTGTGGGAACTGTTTACAAAGCTCCCTTCATGTGTCGGCTGCATTGATGATGCATAGCAAGCTATAAAAAATTATTGAGGTTACTAATTGGTGTATCCAATCGAGTAGCAACTTGTTGTTGCGATCCCAGACAACAAAGTGTACAGAATAAACGAAAGGCTTGGGGATTCTTCCTTGTAGAAAAACTAGCTTGTTCTTGCCATCAATAACCAATGTCATAGAACACTCTCATGCAACATAGTTCCCTTTATTTTGAACTTGCGAGACTAAGCACTAGCACCAATTCTCTTAGGGATGGATGAAGAACGGGCTGGATGGATCAGAAAGTCCAGAAAAGTGACTTGGTTTATTGTGACGGCCATTAGAGTCATTTGATGAAGGTCGACGAGCATGAGGACTATCTTCGGAACCCACTATGGCATTGTTGTATATAGCTCATCTAGTCTGAGGAATATCAAATTTCGGCATAGTAGAGCAGGATTAGAGTAGAGTAGAGGATGAAGCACAAGA
Organism: Linum trigynum; assembly: GCA_964030455.1. Classification (NCBI taxonomy): domain Eukaryota; kingdom Viridiplantae; phylum Streptophyta; class Magnoliopsida; order Malpighiales; family Linaceae; genus Linum; species Linum trigynum. The sequence continues at coordinate 8,222,655 of OZ034820.1, read as the reverse complement.
AAAAATGGAGAAATTGAGCTAGATTTGCTTTGATCAGCCCGGTTCAAGCCCTGTACCGGTCTAACCCACGGCACAAGGACTCAAAATTTTTGGGACCTGATTTGGCCCATACACTAGTACATATATATTTAAGAAAAATAAATCTGCACATATACCAGTACATATATATTTGGAGGGGCCGGCTAATTGGAATGGGTTGGAAAGTTGAAACCCTCTTTTTCTTGACCCTTTTTTGTTTATTTTTTACCTTTTATTTTGGGCTAGTGTGTGGCATTCTAATCAATTTTTGGTTTTTTTCCCAGGGATTTTACTTGGATTAGTGAATTTAATATATTTTATTTTTAATAAAATTTGTGGAGAAATTTTTTTAGATTTTAGGGCCACATTTTAATTTTCGAACAGGGTCTCCGAATATAATGTTGAAACATACAAACAGTTGAATTCACAAAGAGAATTAGGATTGGGAAAGAAAAGAAGAGCACTTCTACTATGCTATATAGTATTGGTGTTTTAATGTACAACTTAAAGTTGTACAATAACATTAAATGTATAAGTTTAAGTTGTACCATAAAGCAATTTGTACCATTATGTTATGGTACAACTTTACAACTTGAAGTTGTACCATCACATAAAGGTACAAGTTCAAGTTGTAGCATAAAAAAAATTTGTACAAAAAGTATAGGTACAATCTGAAGTTGTACCATAACGTAAATGTACAGTTTTAAGTTGTATCAAAAAGGCCAAACCCTATAGCACCAATACTATATAACATTGTAAAATTTCTCGGCACTTGTCATGTGTCTTTAACTAAATGATTATGTAAATTACAAACGCATACTCCTAATTTGCTAACTTATCATCACCGTCTTTAGTCTTCTGTAACCTTTACGCTTTAGTCCAATTGATGATCATAATCAATATATACTTGATTGATGACCGAGAAATCTGGCTTGAATATTTAACAGTGATTACTTAATTAAAATGGATAGCAACATATATAATACCAAGCTAAGTAGCTGGAAACTTGCTTGCTAGCGGGCGTCATGATCATGAAGTGTGGAGCCAAATAAATGCATGGTCCTAAAAGCAGGAGAGATGAAGCAAATGGCTAAATTACACGTTTGGTCACTCAAATTACATTTATGTTTCACGTTTGCCACTCAAATTACTTTTCTTTCTTATTCGCCACTAACTTTATAAATCGTTTCACCGTTAGTCACCTGCCGTTACACTCCGTTAGGTTTGTCCTATGTGGCAGTCAACAGTAAAGTTTGACCGTTAACCAGATGACATGGAAATTAGAAAAAAAAATAAAAAATAAAACAATTTTCCACATCATCATTCCCATTTACTTTATCTATATTAATAATTCAATAAAAGTTAATTAAACTACAAAAATTATGTGTTCATCCTCCGGAACGTTGCAGAATTTCGAACACCCCTAGAGAATCTAAAGCTCTTGAACCTCAGCTTCAACTACTTCAATGGCGAGATCCCTCCCTCGTTCCAGCGATTCCCGCTCCATTCCTACTGCGGCAACGCCTTGCTCTGCGGCCAGATGCTCAAGCGCTGCTCGACGGCGGATTCCGCACCGCCTCTTCCACATCCCCCTTCGTATCAGCTCCCAACCTCCAATTCCACTAGGAAGAGGAAGCTGAGCAGGAATTTCATCATCACGGTATCAATTGCAGGGACGGCGATTCTTTTGATGGCGGTTCTGTTAGCGGTGGCGTCGGAGGAAAAATGGGAAACGGAAAGGCGAAGGAGGAAACAGCAACGCCAAAACGAAGTCGTTTGGGAGCAGAGTGCAAGGTGCGGAGAAGAACAAGCTCTTCTTGTTCGAAGGTAGTGGCCGAGTGAGAATGGGTACAGTTTTGATTTGGAATATATGCTGAGGGCGTCAGCGGAAGTTTTGGGGAAAGGGAGCTTGGGGGCGACGAACAAGGCGGCGCTGGAGGACGGAAGCTGCGTGGCGGTGATTGGTGAAGCGGCTGAGAAGGCTCCCGTCCGAATGTGGTTCCTCTGAAAGCTTACTGTTATTCCAAAGATGAGAAGCTCTTGGTTTATAATTACTTTCCCGTCGGTAGCTTCTCCTCCCTCTTACAATGTAAGTAGATAATAGATCACTCAGATCTTACTTTCAATTGATAACATTGGGTATTTGCTTTAGCCTCAACCGAATGGAATTAGGGTTGCCAACATATTCTAGAACGTTAATGGAGAAGGAATGAGAAGGCCGCTAGTGTGGGAACCAAGAATGAAGATCGTCATCGGAGCAGCGAGAGGAATCACGCTCATTCATTCCCAATTCGACGGAGCAGCGAGAGTAATCACCCACAATCAGCCCGTCTCTTGTGGCCGCACAATGATTTTTCTTCCTCGCCGGAAAAAGCTAGTGCTCTGTTTCAGCTATTAAATCTTCCCGGCCGCTGTTAATTAATTTTTATAATTTATTTAAATTTTATTAAATGATTAATATGATAATTATATAGACAAAGTAAGTGGGATGATGAGGTGGAAAATTAAATTTTTTTATTTTTTATTTTTTTAAATTTACACGTCATCTAGTTAACGGTCAAATTTTAAAGTTGACTGCCACGTAGGAAAAATTTAACGGAGTGTAACGGCCGGTGACTAACGGTGAAACGATTCGTAAAGTTAGTGGCGAATAAGAAAGAAAAGTAATTCGAATGACAAATGTGAAATATTTGTGTAATTTGAGTGACCAAACGTGTAATTTAGCCTGAAGCAAATAAATTAATTGGCAGTCTGGGATACCAGAGATTTGCCTGAAATGCAAAAGTAGTAATATTTGGTTATTCTCTCTTATGAATTTAAGTATGCAAGACCTCAAAATTGATAGAATGAAATAGGCTGCTGCGATAGGTTTTCAATTCTGGGAGAAGCAGCAGTAGTAGTGGCTGCAGGCGACGTCTTGGTGGGAGCCCAGAGGTCGGCCCCATTGGTGCGATCAATAGCGGCCGTGGCAGCCACGGGTACAAGACGCAGCCCTCTGCTCCGGAGATCATTCATCGACGGCGGTGTTGGGGTGAGGAGATAGGGAGCGCTGAGTACGTTGAGCTGGTCATGAAGGAAAGAAATGTAGTCCATTGCTTCCTGCAGAACAGAGGCAGTATCGGTCTTCCCGTAGGGGGAAACAAGCTGCTGCAGAGCCACGACCTTGTCACCCAGCTGCTTGTCTTTCCTGTCCCTGCCGCTGCTGCAGGGCTTCATTCGCTTGGCTGCCTCGCCGCCGTCGCGGTGGAGGAAGGAGCGTGGGCTCTGGCGTTTGTCTTCCAGCATCTTGGCGATCGAGGAATTGGCAGATTGCACTCTGTGGGTTTTGGGCAAGGGAAGTAGTGAGCACTCAGCCTTCCTAGCCTGATGATTGATGGGATATGACAAATTAGTTAAAAAGAGTAGAAATTAGATAAGACGAGAAATGTCTACTACTTCCTAGCTAGCTAGATCGATCAGCAAAGAAAAAACAGGGGAGGGGGTTTGAGGTTACACAGCAATACGTACCGGCGGATTTAGATTACAGGTAGTGAGAACCGACGATAAGTCGATAACTTGTATAGTTGATTGACGCCTACCTACCAACGGCCATAAATCACGCTAGCAAAATGCGGATCCAAAGACTTGTGTTCTCGATCGTATGGAAAGATTAAGGTAGAAAAGGACGTAAGTTGAGGACCCACGTAGATATGAAAGTCTATTCTTCTAGTATCGAATTCAACGCGCTCCAAGTAGGGTTTGGAAACGGTCCAAACCGAACCGGATTGACCCGGTGTTTTACAATCGTATTGGAGAACTTCACAACCGAAGACGGGACTGGATTGTTACCCATTTAACCATGACTGGACTGGATTGATACGGTTTTAATCGAAAAACTGGATATCTTTCTTCCATCCCAAAACATAGCGGTTTGAATGACAAAAAAATCACCTTATTCGTCTCCTACCAACCACACAATCCCTAATCGATTCAGCAGCCTAGTTATTCTACTAACTTGAAAATTCGTTAGTATATACTAACTAATATTCAAAATGTATGAATTAATATCCAAGTATGCTGAGTATCTAGATAGCACAGACTAGTATTCAAAACATCATAAACTAGTATCCAGATAGTAGATACCAACTAATATCCACAATCAACCAACTAGTATTTAATATGGATACTCTTATGTGTTGTCTAGATACTCTTATGTGTTATCTAGATACTAATTATGTGCGGTATGAATACTATTATGTGTTGTCTAGATATTAGTTTGTGAATTTGATATAATAGTTGATTCATGGTGGATATTAGTTAGCAAATTTTGAATACTAGTCTGTGCTCTCTAGATACTTTAGTACTTGGATACTATTTCATGTATTTTGGATATCAGTTAGTATATGCTAACGAATCTTCAAGTTAGCAGATTAACTTTCCCCCCTACCTTCCCCCAACTTCCATCTACCTTCGTGATTCTTCTTCTCCTTATCCCTCTTCTGGATCAAACCAAATACACACAAGCATCGCCTTCTTCTCCCTCGAGCACTCCTCTGGCTCGATCTGCCTATGAGCTCGATAGAAGTTAGAGGGCGAGAAGAGTTGGAGCTGGAGAAGCGATTGGAGTCGCGCGAGCCGGGAAGGGGAGATCGAGCGAGAAAGGCAGCGTGCAAACTCTGGAGAGGCGATGCATGTCGTCGCCCGTCGCGTGTTGAGCGATCAGATATCCTCGGTCGCCGTCTTCGTCACCATCGCCATCGCTGGAATTTGGAGAGCTTCGTCGCCGTCACCACTCACCATCGCCGCCGCTCGGATTTTCTTCTTCTGATACTCTTGTATGGTGGGTCGGTGATTGGAAACGAGAGAAGCTTGAGGGTTAGAGGGAGTGAGAAGTGAGAATAGAGGAGGCAGCGATTAGGGTTTAGGCCTTTAGGGTGGTGGTGGCTGGGGGCGGAGGCGGGCTTGGGCTGGGCTTGGGACTGGGGGGGCTGGGGTGGGTTGGGGTTAGTTTGTTTATTGTTATCCGGTTTTTCCGGTTTTAACCGGATCGGGCCGGGCTTGTGGGCATTACAACCGCAAACTGGATTGAATTGGTTGAGATCTGGTTTTTGATTGCAACCAACACGGTTTAAACTGGCCGGTTTCTGGTTTAACCGAAAAACTGGGACTGGATTTCCAGCCCTAGCTCCACATATTGTTTTAAGAACCGAACCGGATCAACGGTCGAGCTAGTAAAACCGACAAACCAGTTACGATAGCGATCTGGTTCATTGTTTGGGCGATTATTGATGGACTAAACGACGCGTTTGTGAGGCGTTACCTTTCAATTTCAATATCGAGAAAGTAAGAAAGTATGTTGAGTTTTCTAAAGGGTAAATACAATTTAATATCCAAACCTTTCATTTTAAACAATATAATAGCCAAACCTTTTCAAAAACAATCTAATATCCAAATCGTCAACTTTCCATTCGTTTGACCGTTAGTTGACACTTCAAAAAAGTTCGAAGTACGACGCTTCATCAATATCCATCGATATCTTCTCTGAAAAACCACCAACATATCGTGGTTCCAAACCCGAGAAATCCATGACTCCACCATGATGTTATAGAATATATAAATATTCAGTCATCTGCAATGCCAAAACAAGAAAACAAAGTTGTATTGTGAAAATTTCCCCTAAACAAAGCTTTTTTGAAGTGTCAACCAACGATCAAACGGACGGAAAGTTGACGATTTGAATATTAGATTGTTTTCGAAAAGGTTTGACTATTATATTGTTTAAAATGAAAGGTTTGGATATTAAATTGTATTTGCCCTTTTTTAAACTAAAAAACATCTTTGTAACCCGTTTGTGAGACGTTGAATTCTCTCACTGTCGTCCTTTGTTTTTTCTACCAGTATTGTCGTCCTTTGTTATGATCATATCGTTCACATAAATGAACAATGTTATCATACCTCGACTTGAGTGAAGTGACAATGAGTGATCGTTCAAACCTTTAAATATTATACAAAATAGTCACTACAAGTTTAATTTGTAACGACACGGTTACAGAACTTTGAATTTGTATGAAATGGTCACACTGTTTAATTTGTGGCCACTTTGTTTTATGTATAAACGTATATTACAATATCGTTACAGATTTGTGACTATTTTGTACTAAGTACAAAGATTTGTGACATTTATGCTAATTATCCTCAATCTCCCAGTTTGAAGGAATACCTATATTGCATGATTTTTTTTTCTAATTATAACCAAACAAAAAATTAAAAGCTAAAAGACTTATTTATTCAACACAAATTCTTCATTGTGTAGCTTAATTATTTGTTGACCATCGAAAAGAAAAGAAACGTTGTTGTAAATCAATCATTCGCTTCAAACCTGAAGGGAAAAAGAGATGAACAAGGAGACAAAATAAAAAAGACCCAAGAGAGAAAATTTTGCAAGAAGGGGAAAAGCCAGAAAATCAAACATTTTCCCTGTGTACAAAGGTAGATTCAATTGGCGTATCACAATCATATTCCCTTTGCAGGTTGAGGATCACATTTTGGATTGATCACATGTTGGATTCAGCATACGTTGAATGAACATTACCTATGTGTAACCCCAATCAAAAAAATGTTTGATTGTGGTTACAGATCACGCTTCAAAGTTGGCGGGCATAACGAAAAATTCGTAAGGTACGATGCGATAACTCCTTCCTTCATTACTCATGTCTTCAATGCAGCATTGATCTTGGGGAATGAAAATGCCTTATATCTTTAGCTTTTTCTAACATTTTAGGTTGGACGATTTGGACTCAACAAACTCACCAATGAATTCCAGTGCAATAACAAGGAAAAGGGTTCGTTTCAACCTGAAAGGAGCCCTCTTTGGTGGAAGGAGACCTAAGTATTCATCTAAGTCGCTAAGATTTGGCGTAAAGAGAGGGTCGGAGAACCTGCTAACGATAGGACGATCCCTGAAGAGCAATGTCACGCGTGCCGTGTTCCCCGAAGACCTTAAGGTCTCGGAGAAAATGATTTTTGATCCACAGGACACCTCGTTGCTGTTATGGAACAGGTTGTTTGTGATTTCTTGCATCATCTCGGTGTCGATCGATCCACTCTATTTTTACCTCCCTGTGTTTAACTACACGATGAGTTGCCTTGGGATGGACACGCAGCTAGCGAAAACCATTCTTACTGCGAGGACGGTGCTCGACATCTTCCATTTGCTTCGCATGGCTCTCCAGTTTCGAACTGCGTTTGTTGCGCCGTCGTCCAGGGTTTTTGGGAGAGGTGAACTTGTTATAGATCCTGCACAGATAGCTGCCAGATACCTGCAACGCTACTTCATTGTCGATTTCCTCTCCATTTTGCCCCTCCCCCAGGTACCTGTTGGATGTCTTCGATGCATACATATGATATGAGCCCGTTTTTAATACGCATAAGGATGTGTTTGTTCGTTAGCATAGTAGCATTACCAATATGATCACCTCTCCCAAACACACAAATTACCACACCAAACCGTCCTGAATGATTTCTGTATCGTATCTGTGTATGCAGATTGCAGTATGGCAGTATCTGCACACGAAGAAGAAGGGATCAGAAGTGTTGGCCACGAAACAGGCGCTGCTGTACATAGTGTTTCTTCAATACTTACCAAGGTTTGCCCGCTTCTTCCCTCTCATATCAGACCTGAAAAAGACAGCCGGTGTGTTCGCCGAGAGTGCCTGGGCTGGTGCAGCCTACTACCTTCTATGGTACCTTCTTGCTAGCCATGTAAGCATTTACCATATCCCTCACCTGTTGAGAATGTTCTGTTTCCTTACATTTCAGAAAGAATAACAATTTGGCTGGGGATGGCAGATAGCAGGGGCATTCTGGTACCTGCTTGCAGTGGAGAGAAAGGACACGTGTTGGAGGAAAGCATGCATTGAAAGCGGGAAGTGCAATATAGACTACCTCTACTGTGGGAACAAGGTGCTGCCAGGTTTCCATAAATGGAGAAGAATCAGTGACAAGATGCTAGGGAAATTATGCGGTGTCGTTAACGATAACTCTGAGTTCAACTATGGCATCTACACCCAGGCCATGTCTTCTGACATTGTTGGTTCCAGGGTCTTCGTCTCCAAGTTCTTCTACTGCTTATGGTGGGGTCTCCAGAACTTAAGGTATCAACATTCCATCTCCTGAAAATGGGAAAAAGAAATCGTTATAAAACAGTTGAGGTGGTTGAGATGTTGAATTCATCTGATTAAGATCTCCGAGTTCGAATCAAGTGATCTTCCATGGATACTTCCATTGTTTCCCCTCTGCTTTTCAATAAAATGGATTAATGGCTGGTGTCTATTTCTTTTTTGCTTCATGCAGCACGCTCGGACAGGGTCTGCAAACCAGCACCTATCCTTTGGAGGTTATCTTTTCAATTTCATTAGCCATTTCCGGGCTCATTCTCTTTGCTCTTCTCATTGGAAACATGCAGGTGACAAAAAAATGCTCTATTCCATATCTTGCTTACACTTCAGATTTATCGAAAGTTGCAATAATATTGGAATGTAATGAGTTCTTTATCCAATTTGGTTTGGCAGACTTACCTCCAGTCTTTAACTGTTCGCCTAGAGGAGATGAGGATCAAAAGGCGAGATTCAGAGCAATGGATGCATCACCGGCTGCTACCACAGGACCTGAGAGAAAGGGTGCGAAGGTACGATCAGTATAAATGGCTCGAAACTCGGGGCGTTGATGAAGAAACACTAGTCCAGAGTCTGCCAAAAGATCTTAGACGAGACATAAAGCGCCATCTTTGTTTGAACTTAGTCAGAAGGGTAAAGTAAACTAATTTGTCAGTGTTTTTTTCCAGTCATTGAGTGTGGTTGTTTTGGCTGAAAAATAAGTCATCATCCAACCAAACATGCCTTATTCGCAGGTCCCTCTATTTGCCAATATGGACGAGAGGTTGCTTGACGCCATATGTGAGAGGCTAAAGCCAAGCTTGTACACAGAGCACACTTACATTGTAAGGGAAGGAGACCCAGTCGACGAGATGCTCTTCATCATTCGGGGCAGGCTGGAGAGTGTGACGACAGACGGTGGAAGGAGCGGATTTTTCAATCGAGGGTTGCTGAAAGAAGGCGACTTTTGTGGAGAGGAGCTCCTGACTTGGGCATTAGACCCCAAATCAGCAGGCAACTTGCCTTCATCGACGCGAACAGTAAAAGCACTGACGGAGGTCGAGGCATTCGCACTGGAAGCTGAAGAGCTTAAATTTGTTGCCAGTCAGTTCAGGCGACTTCACAGCAGGCAAGTGCAGCACACATTCCGTTTCTACTCGCAGCAGTGGAGGACGTGGGCAGCTTGCTTTATTCAAGCTGCTTGGAGAAGATACTCGAGGAGGAAAGCTGCAGAGACTAGAAGGCTGGAGGAGGAAGAGGAAGAGAGGGAAATGTATATGAACTATTATGATGATGATTATGAAGATGATGATGATGATGATGACGATGATGATGAGGAGTATGGTGATGAGGTTGCGCTGGTAGGGGCAATGGAACACTCCTCCAGCTTCGGAGCAACAATCCTGGCATCTCGATTTGCAGCGAATGCACTCCGTGGCAGAAAGCTTCGAAGTACATCGTTGATGAATCTGCGAAAGCCCCCTGAACCTGATTTCAGTTCAGATCATTAACTACAGGGATGCCTAATTAGTTTGGTCGGTTAACCAAAAACCAGATAGCCGAACAGTTACGGGAATGGTTAACCACTTAAATAATCAGTTAAGTGGTTTGACTTTCAGTTAAGAAGAACAAACTAAACCAGGTATCCACCCCTGAATTTTGAGTCAAATACAGATGTCCGTTTTTCTTTGCCCTTGTTTTCCTTATGTAAATGGAAATTGTACCAGTTGTGCACTACTACTTGTTTAGAGCAAGTTTGTACGCTGTAATTTTGATTGCCTTCTTTTTTGTAACTAAATACAGTAGTCATGAGAATAAGTCAGATCCACTAACCTGTCTAGGAAGAAATTAATGCTGAACGTCTCTGGAGCATCTTTCTTCAGATCTTTACATTCCAGAATCTCACTCTATCTCTAAAAACAAGTAGAAAGTTTAATTAATAACACACGATAGTAAACCAAGCAGTAGAATCTCTCAGCCCTTCCCTAAGTGAATAGCTGAAAGGAAATTGGTGATTTTATGATCACGCTTCCAACCGTTGCAGAGACTCTTCAGCTAATCGAGGATTAGACTTAAACGGAATCAGAATAGGAAAGACTTACCTTTTTTCCCAACTCTGATATTAGAAGCCTCTTAAGGAAAGCTAAACAAACAGTACTGACCATTACTAGAGTTAAGTTCGGTATGATTGTGCACGAAATGAGAACACAAGAGATAATTGTGTAGCATTTTCTGGAAGTCCAAGCATCCTGTACATTCTCAGGGGAAGATAAGCCCCCTGCTTTTCAGCTTTCATCATAGACAGTTGAGGTGGAGTTGCGGCTCAATGAATGGAAAACAAGTGTTTTAACTCTACACTGAAAATGAATCTCCAACTACCCTTTCGCTTAACCTTGCTTACAGAAAGGGACGTTTTTTGTTTCTTCACAGTCACTGTCGTAGTTGTCCAGTGAATCTCTTATGCTGGCTAGCTGCTAATCAAGTTCGCCATTCTGAAGAGGCTTCCAAATCAACATCTTCTTCCCACCAAGTTGCAGCCTGCAAATAACAGTCATTAAGGTAAACCAAAATCAAAATGAAAGAAAACAGACAGTTGGTTTGCTTCATAACTTTTGGAAGGGCCATGGAGCAAGCATGTGAGGCCTATATCTGAAATATATGAATGTGTAGATGCTCCTCATAAACAAAAAAAAAATGCAACTTTCTGCTTCTGAGTCTAAGAATGGACGAGCTAGAAGGAGGGAGAAAGTCTCAGATCAAACTACTAACAGTGAACGTTTCTACCGTGCAATGTGTCATTCCAGTACCATTACAAATGTTCCCAGAGAAACAACTCATTTCCCATCCAGAGGCAACACTAAAGTAAAATAAAGTGTCTTGCAACCAAGCTTGATCCTTTAGTTACCTTATAGCCTCTGCGAAGAAATTGCAATTGGCTTCCCTGCTCCTCTTGAAGCCCTAGAACCCTCAACAGTTCTTCTTTTGTCTGGATTGAATAGTCCAAAAACACATTATACATAGTGCAATGCTCCAACTGAAGCTTTTACAGTTAAAGAGAATGTATACCTCCCCAAGTGTGAAGCGTGTACTACTCTCTGCTACACAAGCATAAGAACCATCTCCCTGTTTAAGCATAACCTGCCATGGCCCTAAAGACACCATCAGTTAGATGAAAGCAACGGAATGAGAGGATGAAAAGGTAACATTTCTGTGACTTAGGCAGGTAAACCACAATATGCAAGGGCCATAGTGCAAGTTCAATAACAATTGAGTGGCTGCAGGATTTCTGGGAAACCCAAGGAACTCCTTAATTGTGTCATTCTCTCCAGCTAATACAAGAAGAAAACCAAGTCACTTTGAAATAAGCTGGAATAAGCATCAACAAATAACATGACCAGACAATCCACTGATTCAAATAAAGCTAAATAATCCATCCTCATTTGTCATTGAATATCTTTTGGTAGAATGTAAACTACCAAGCATAGAAAAATCTCAATTACTCATTGTGAAAACAGACAGCCTTCATTCAGGTACAAACAATCAAAAGGGTATTGCAGAGCCAGAATATGAAAATAACAAAGATGCAGGGTAAGACGGGTTATTAAAACTAAATAAACTACTTTCCGTACCAGGGTATTGGCGGAAGAGAGCGCCACTGTAGTTGACAATGTACGGTGCTACTGCTACTGTCTTAGATGAGTAACAACATCAGGTTATTCACAGTTCAAATCATAAAACAATAAGTTAATGAAGAAATCATTACCTTTGAGTAATCTCTAGTTCGAATATAGAAGACTGGGACAAATTGAGATAGAAAACGATAATGCAAATCTTTTGTTGGAAACCCCAGGAGACCCAAGTCAGCACTGTAAAGAGTGAAGCTTTTAGTCACTTAACAAAGTAGATAGAACCACTAGCGGAATAACATAGGATAACACATAACTAGGAAAGGTAAAAGCTATATACCGTAATGTATCAAGTTCGAGATTAAACAAAACTGTTGGTGTCGCAGCAGCAAATTTCTCCTGCATGTTCCAATCAGCCATTACCATTTGCAACTTGTGAACGTGTAGGGAAGCTAATATGTATTAAGGATACGATGGGGACTGCACTATATATCATAATAGATGATTCAGTTCTTAAAGACCATAAGCCATGATTTGGAACTGCCACAAGAGAAGAAAGGAGATGCAAAAGGTACCCCCAAGAAAGGGGGTTTGGAACAAGGTACGAAAAGAAGCTACAGGAAATGACTTACCACATACTTCTCTATGGAAGATAATTCACGTGTGCTACAGTTAAGAAACAGAAAAATCGAAGGTGCCTCATTTGACTCCCAGCGACCTGAAATAGGCAAGAATGAGGGAAAGGGCATGCACCAACTCAAAGCGTAAATCAAATCGTTTGTAGAGGAAACAGCTCCAACTAAATAATTCAAGCAGGAAACAATTAGCAACATATGAACTAATCTATTTAGTGCTTTACATTTCAGAACTAACCTTCATTATCATCTTCAAAATCAAAATCTAAGGTGCTTCTGATAGACTTAAAAAAAGTGTTGACGGGACCACTCGGGAGATCATCAAGTGAACCAACAGTTATACCTTCAATCTGCAAGCAGATTCAACATGTAAATGGTACAAAATAATTATTGCAAATAAACAGTTTGATAATTTCTGAATAACTTCCAAGGAATGGCCACTGAGAGAGTAAAAAGGTACAGCCGGAAGTTTCACCAGGGGATGAGGTAGTTTTAAACTCCCAACATGGAAATAAATAAGACAAGGCAGTAACTCAATTTCAGAACTGTTAAACTTGTTCTAGAGATTCCCAACAAACAATGTTTGATTCCCTACCAACAGTGACACAAACAATTATGTGCTGCATAATTTGTACAGTCCAACAGGCGGAAGACTTTCTCCCTGATTGCAGCCGACATCAAGAACCAACGTTGACTAATATCCAACGGTATGGAGATTCAAGAAAATAACTTCACAATAATGTCACAGAATGCATTACTGTACCGAGTCGATAGCCGTTCGGAAAAGCTGAGATGCCCTGCGTTTTTCTGGCTTGTCAGGGAACACCTGACATTCAGAATCAGAAGTAAAAGGCTGTTTTCTAACTGAGAAAATATGAACTAACATTGGGTATGAAGGTTTTATTCTTACAACGCAAACTCTCATTTCCACCTTCTCTTTGAGCTTCTTGATGACAGTCAATGCAAGTTGGATATTGGCATCGATGAAATCATCTGAGGATCCCTTCACATGTTCAGGTACTCAACATCAAAAAAATTGTTTTCTTTCTCTTCCCCCTGGTTCTCACTTAGGATTATTGGGGTATCAATGTTGCACATGGTACAAACAGCAAACAGTTACAGTGCATGGAAATCACACAAATGGTTAAGCATCATGAAGAATTAAGGATAGTTGAAGGGACTCTTTAAATGCATAAAAAGGTACCTTGTATGAAGAAATGTTGCTAGGCAAGGGCCTGAAATGCAGGCAAAATGGACAAAATACCATAACAATGAGTTTTCAAGCAGAGAACCCTATTATTAGCTATTAAAAGAGACGAGATGAACACGAAATCGGACTTACGGGAACTCAATTTCCAATCTCTTCTTGCCGTCCTGAATTGCGAATGCCAGAGAATTGGCGGCATCCGTGAGTAGAACCTCGTAGGACTTTGGTTTGTAGACGGCAACGCCGCGCTTGGGATCGTAACCGCTACTCTGAGCAGCAGCAGAAGCTTGAGCTTCGCTATACCGCCGTCGGTCCAGCCAGCTGACCCGTCCCCCTCCGCTTCGCTTTCGCACCAGCGCGGCTGGGATCGAAGGAGCGCGACTCGGGAGTTTGAATTGGAAGATAGAGAGGTTGGATCGAGACGACGAGATTGAGTGGAGCGAGGACGCCATGTTTAGAAGCGCCATTGCCGCTTCAGTGAGCTAGTCTGGTTTCGTATCGAGTCAGTGGCGCGGTGGTGATCCTATGTGGATTAGATATCGTTGGCATTCTCAAGTTGGTTGTGATTTGTGAATTTTACGATATTGGTCAGTCAATTTAACATTCATTTTATATTTTACTAGATAAATTGTCAGCCATCTTGAACACCGCAGTTAGCAGTGAACATATAATTAATTTGCATTAGAGACTAGGGTTGGTTGGTTTGGTTTTGGTGATAGTTAAATCTATGTAATGTTGTTGATACATGCATAATAATATACATGTATATAAGAAAATTGGTGTATTGTAGTTTACATTGTTTGGTTTCTGTGATAGTTATTGTAGTGTTTAAATAAATTATATTACTTTATGGGTGAAATGTCATTTGTACCCTTTGTTTTTAGTATAAAAAACAACACATAGAAAAAGGTAGGGACATAGTTGGTAGAAGAAAAAAACACAACAATCTCAATCAAACAATCTCAACCAAAACTTGAGATTTTAGGGGTCGTTTGGAAGTTGTGTATGTTAAATCGTTCTATTGTTATGAATCACTATGATATAAATGCATGCATTGATACAATAGATACATTTTGAAATTACATTGTTTGGTTGTTGAGATTATAATTTATGAATTGATTGTTATAAAGTTACTTTATAATGAAATGTCATATCTGTCCTCCACTTTTAATATAAAACAAAAAAAAACTATGGACATAATTAGAAAAAGTGAAGGTGCTCAATTATTAAACCAACAATCACAACTTTTAGTTGAGATTGTACAATTCCTCATTTTTGTTGATTGTTAGTGGGACTCACACAAAACAATACATGCATTGTTTTGCAACTTGACACTTCTAAACGTTGTATTGTGGACAATGCATGTATTTAACAAATACAACACTAAGGGGTTGTTTGGAAGTTGTGATTGTTAAATGGATAATTTATCTCCCCTCTCCACATTTGGCTCCAACAATCGCGACGGCTGCATGGGGAGTCCCTTCTTCTTCCATTCATTGTCGAGTTGTGCTTAAATCCGTCTGCCGCTAAGGTCACGCTTGACTCCTTCCGTCGCCGAGTCGCCCTATCTCACCGAGAAGCTTCCACTCCTCGTCGTTTGGAACTTTACATGTGGTTGCCGCGCCCTTCTGAAATCAAGCATCCCTTCTTCTTCGACAACAAAAGCAACCCAGGACAAAGAATGGTTATGGAGATTAACAATGGCAGAGGAAGGTCACAGGCGCCACTGCCCGACCGCAAACAGTAGGGGCAGATCCGGAAATTGTAAGGAGGAGCGGCGACCGTGAAAAGATCGAAGACGCGTGGAGAAGAATCTTGTTGTGGCGGAAGGAGGAGCGTCGATCGTTGGAGAGTAGGGCTGTAGACTTGTTGTTGTGGGGATAAAGAGCTTTTTGAGATGTATGGGTTGGTGTGTGTAATGTGATTCAGGAGAGGTCTGGTTTGGTGGGTTTAATGTGCTTCGAGAGTAGGTTGTGGGGGATTGGGCTGTGAGACTGGAGAGTAATGGGCTTAACAGGGTGGGTAGCAGAATTTTGTGTTTTTGGTTCAGAATTCGCGTATGGTCATGACAATCCTGGTTTCCGAAACATTCATATTTGCCTTCCGAATTTCGAACCGTATAACAATAATTTGGTTTCAGTTTGATTCAATCAGTTTCAGGTCGTTTTTATGTTCGGGAAGACCGAACCGCATGCCCACCTATACCAAGATCCCCGTCGGTGGAAATTTAACTGTCATCGTCAAGCACCAAACAGGTACGAAGTGCATGCTACAGACTCTCACCTCCTTGGCGCCAATTGTTCTTTAGAAAAAAAAAAAAAAACTATCAAATGAAGTATATAAAATTGGATTGGGTACGAATATTATTTATTTATTCACTCATTTAAAACAAGTATTGTATCTCTCCCCCAACAGTATGGTAACGTCGTTGAGCCTCACTACGAAGGAATGGCCGGTGGCTTTGTCAATAGTGATGGCAATTTGAACTCATACCGCAGGTATTATCCGACCTGGCCCACGATGTGATGGTATCCCGACCCGCCCTGTCTCGCCTCGTCCTATTCTTGGCCCTTTCTATCTCAATTTCTTACAGTATCTATACATATTTCTCCTATTTTGACTTTTTTCAATTAGTTAGAGTCGATCTTTCAACTTGTTAGACTCAATTACCCATTCTATATCACTATTTTTCATTCATATAGTGTTTTCCACTTCATTTTATCTTAATAAGTAAAATTTGCATGTATTTTTTTCAAATAACATGTAAGAGCAGGTCAACCCATCCCGCCCCCATTGTCATCACTATCTGTGGGATGGGCGATTAGGCCATGGCCATCTCATCAGGTGGGCTGTAATGTTAAAGTGATCAATTAAGGGAGGAGAAAGGGTGTAGTGCACCATACTAACACTTTCATTTAAAGTAGGCAAAATACACCTTTATAGCCATAACTTTCACACTTTTTGACAAATATAGCCATTTCTATTCGAAAACCACAAATAGCCAATTCCGTCCATTTTGGTAACGGTGTTAGTAGATGTTATGATTGTACTAACGGCTTGCGCTGAGTTGGCCATTGAGTTAACCCACCTTCCGACGTGGAAATGAAAAAAAAACAAAAAAAAAGTTTTAACGAAAAAGAATAAATTAACACAAAATCCCCAATATAACCACATGAAATCCCTAAAATCTATTTTCTCCATTGTTGTTCTCCGAAACTTCCCTAAAATCTATCCCTAGAAATCAACACTTCAATCGACACCCTCTATGATGGTTGGATCCCTCGAGGCCAAGAAGCACCTCAAGCCGCCACCGTAACCCATCGCCACCTGTTCGGCCCAAATCAGGTCGAGGCGATCGGGCTCTGCCTCAGAGACCTCGACCCGCCGAATTGCCGATCCTGCATCAAACTCTCCGAATCATAAGGAAGCAATCACGTCCTCCCTTCCATTACCACCTCCACCGCCCATCTTCCTCCTATCATACCTCTTCCCAAAATCAAACTCCACCCTAACTTCTCAATGCTCTCCTCTCTCCCTTTCTTGCGTAGCCTTCCCCCATTTATTCAAGATTTTGTCACTAACCCTACCCTGAATCGGAGAGATCTAGAAATCTGTAAAAAAATTTGTAGATTTTGGCCGCCGCCGGAGGTGGTGGTGGTGGGGTAGTCGCTGCCGGTCGCCGCCCATCTCTCCTACTTCCATTCCCTTCACGATGTCGGCGCGCGATATGGGGAAATGAAGTTGTTTGGGTCTTCAGGTTTTCGATTGGGGGGAATGAAGCAGCAAGGCAGCGATAGGAGCTTGTTGCGGCTATCCTTTCGTCGCTGTCGTCGCCGCTTCTTTAGATCCGCCGGCTGGAAGGCTCTGTTCGTTGCAAAACCAGAAGGCGGGTTGAGTAGACGCGACGACTGTGGATGACTGGGCGCGATGCAGCAGCGAGGCGACGGGTTGCTGGTCATCGAGGTGATGGCGGTGGAGGATCTATGCAGAACGACGTCGATTCAGATCTGCCAGCTCCGGCTCCTCTAGTCGTAAGATGGAAAAGGAAAGTGACGATATTGAAGCGGTGGGATTTGCGATCTGGAAATTTGTAAGAGATTAATGATTTTGTAATAGGGGAAAAGACGAGTGTATGATTTTGCTCTATGTCTTGTTGCGATTTGAAATTTTGGGAAGGAAGATGCGAATGGGAAATCTAAGAAGTTAGGGGATGGTTTGGTTGCATTTAGGGAAGAAAATGGTTTTTGCGGAAAAGGGAAGAAAATGATTTTTAAATTAGTTATTTAATTTATTAAATAATTTATTTTTAAATTAAAATATGACATGGCACTTACGTGGCAAGTGTGGTTGAGTTGTCGATGATGTGTGCGATGATTTGGCATCCTAGTCAGCCTAACGTTAACCTAACTGACGGAGTTTCTAACACCGTTAAAGTTTCTAACTGAAATGGCTAGATTTGTCACACGACCATCCATTTTTTTGTTTATTTGTGGTTTTCGAATAGAAATGGCTATATTTGTCAAAAGTGTGAAAGTTATGGCTATACAGATGTATTTTGCCTTTAAAGTACTATAGTAATTATGATTCCTTCTCCCCTTCCTCTTCCCTTCCCCCTCCTTCCTAGTCCCCCCTTCTTCTACATTGGTTGTAAGACCACCCACTATTAGGGGTAGGCATTCGGTCGGTTCGGTTCAAACCGAACAGATGACTTCCGGGTCGCCGAATTAGGGCATGAGACAAACCGAATTCGAACTGAAATATATATTGGTTCGATTCGGTTTTATTACCCTATCCGAAGTTTCGTAAACCCTCTCCCCCACTTACCCTCTCTCTTCCACTTACCCTATCTCCCCACCCCATTCACCATTTCCAGAACAAATTCTTTCTTCTTCTCTCTCTTTCTTCTTCTCCCTCTCCCCTACAACACAAAAGCGACGACAATTTCTCCTCCCGTTGCTGGACTCGGCGACGATTTATCCTCCCATTGCTGGACTCGGCGGCGGCAATTTCACCTCCCGTTGTAGGACTCGGAGGCAACAATGATCGATGGAGAGAACAATCAGGTGTAGGCAGCGATTGAGATTGACGGAGAGAACAACCCAACGACGGCGACGACTGAATGTTAGAGGTTAGCATGGGTTTAGATCTAAGCATGCATGGTGATTTTGGCTTGATTTTCTCCATCTAGCTTCAGTAGCTTTGTCTCTATTTTGATCCAGGAGGAAAAGAAAGCTTCGTCTCGCGTCGACGGTAGTCCCTCCGTCGCTCAGGCCGCCGTTGGATTTGATGGGAGCGAGAGGTGGTGAAGCGAAGTCGGCAGTGAGATGGGATTGAAGGGGATGTAGGTCGGAGGTTGTGGTGTTGGAGGTTGACGGAGCGAGATGAGAGATGGGAAGGGTGTTTTGATTAAAGGTTGGTTGGCTCTTGGCTGGCAGCGGCGGTTCAGGGAAAGGAAAGAGTCGAGATGCAGGGGAGAGGGTTGTATATGGGCTTAGTGAGATAGGGTTTCATTTGGGATAGGGTTGTGACTTGTGTCTTGTAAGGGTTTGGGCTCAGTCTGTGGGGAGAGTTGGGCTGTAAAGGGGAGGGTTTGGGCTCAATTGGGTTGTGGGGAGAGTTGGATTGTGAGTGTTTGGCTCTGAATAATAATATTTTGGTTTGTCGGTTCCATGTTCGGAATGTTGGTTCGGCCAACACTACCCTAGCTCCCGAATTAGGCATTTTCTGCTTCCGATTTCCGAACCAAACAATATAAATTCGGTATCGGTTCGATTAGGGGCGGTTTGGGTTTACCGAACTGGATGCCCACCCCTACCTACTATATATAGTTGGTAGAGAAAAATGGGTGAGTTGGGGGGGAAATGTGGGTTTTTAGGGTTTGGGGGTAGGAAACTCCACAATGGGTTGAGAGGGAAAAGTGGGAGGGGTGTTTTTTTGTTGAAATCAATTTAGTGTTGATTTTGTCACTTTAGTTAAATAATTTGATCATTATTTTTATATTGATAGTAATAATTAATTAAGACGAATATTTTGATATAATATTATTTTAATTTGGACATAATTTTTCCGTCAATTATTAATTATGACGTCATCAATGACGAAATCAGAATAATGTTTAAGAAGACCATGACTCATCACATGTTTCACGAAATGAGTTTTGTCATCAACTATTAACCCAACTTTGGTCAGAATGAGTGGTTCCATCAACTGTTCCTCCAGCTTTAATTAGAAAGAGTGGTGTCATCAACTGTTTCTCCAGCTATATTCAGAATGAGTGGTGCCATCAACTTTTTCTCCAGCTTTAATCACATTGAGTGTTGCCATCAACTGCTCATCCAACTTTAATAATATTGTTGTTGAAGGAAACTTTTCGTGTTTCAATAAATGAAGGTTAAATTTTGCATTCTATTCATCCACACCATTCAACCTTGTTCATTTTCGCAACTTCATACTTCTCTCTTCGCATCAAAATCTCTTTCCGCATCACGAGTTCCCCTAACAGAGAAGCCGAGGAGAGTCAGCAGGAAGTTGATGAAAGGAAATGGGATTATGAGTGCTAGCTTGACCGTGAATGTCCTGATGGTGACAGCAGGAGTCTTCATGTTCCAACAACAAGCATCCTCATCTCGTCATTGTTCACAAACCCGCAAATCGGTGTTTCGTAACTGGGTAGAAGCACACCAACGCTTGATGCAACAATATTAAACCTCAAATCCGACCTACGATGCTAGTTTCTTCCGAAGGAGATTTCGGATGCTCCTATCCTTGTTCAACCGAGTCAAGATAGACATCATTCAACACGACTCTTATTTCCAACAAGGTCAAGATGTCGCGGCTCGCCCCTCTTTCTCCCTTGAACAAAAGATTACTACTTTCCTCTGGATGCTTGCAAATGGATACTCAGCCAACTCTATAGATGAGACCTTTGATATGGGCGAGACAACCGTACTTCACTGCATGCGAAAATTTTATAATGCCATCATCTGCATCTATGGTCCTGAGTACTTACAAGCGCCACATGTGAAGGATCTTCGTCACCTTCTTGATTACAGCGAAAGGCTTGGCTTCCCGAGTATGATTGGTTCAATTGACTGCATGCACTGCCAGTGAAAAAATTGTTCAATAGCGTGGCAAAGCCAATATACTAGATACAAGGGTAAACAAACCATTGTCCTAGAAGTTGTAGCATCATACGACACATGGATTTGGCATGCCTTCTTCGGACTATTGAGCACATTTGGGAAAGCAGTTACTTGAACTACAGGACTATCATGTTCGTCGTTTGACATGGTCGATGAAGATCCATCCATTGGAGGAATGGGTGCAACGTGGGCATAAATTGTTGTATGGATCTGGGAGAATCTTGGAGTAGAGTCCAACATTCTTGAAACTTCCAGTCTTGCTTGGTGTCCGCATAATAAATAGCATTTGCATGTTTCATCTAGACAATTAATAAAGAAAATAGGGTAATGTCTATTTTTTATCCAAACATTTTTCATATTCTTTTATATTATCCAAACCTATCAAAATACTAAGAATTAGCCAAATATTAACTTTCAGTTAGCAATTTTGTTAGTAATATTGACATGACAACATGATACTGACTTGGAAGAGATACGTGTAGGTTAATATTGCAAAATTTTAGTATTTTCGCTAAAAAAATAATTACAAAATTATTAACGATAACGTAAAAAATGGCTAATATTTTGATTCATTACGAAAAGTTTGGCTAATTAATAGCATTTTAATAGGTTTGGATAAAAAATAGACATTACCCAAAAAAATAATATAAAATGTTATGGGACCTCCTACAATAACTTGGATATAATTTCAAGTAAGTTAACTTCTTTAAATCTAAACCATCAAAATCAATTAAATCATCTTTAAGCCGTTAATTAAAAAAAAATAAAGTAGTGGGCAAACAGGCGCTCCCGGTCATTACTTTCTGGTTACCTCATTTTCATTATTTTCCTTTTTTCACCTTGGCAGCTCCTGATTGCTTTTATCCATGGCATGTTTTCAAATTATTTTTTTATTTTATGTTTTCATGATTTTTGTGTTCAATTTTACGTAAAACTTCCGTAATTACTTTACACTTTACGTTACGTAAAGTTAATATTTATTACGTAAGAGAATCATCAATTACGTATGACTTCCGTAATGACATTTTACAACTGTTACGTAAAACACACATCCATTACATAGGCCTTCCGTAATGATCGTTATTTCATACGTAACAGGAGAATCAAATGCGTTACGTAAGGCTTCCTAATGCCTTAACACTTCACATAAAACAAAAAATGAAAAAAAATCACGTCGCCAACGCCCCACTCGGCCTCCTCCTTCCTCTCCTCCCTTTGTTGGTTTATGACCCAGAAAGGCAGAAACCCTCCCTCCTCTTTTTTCACTTTTCCCCCCTTCATTGTGAGCTCCCACCATTTTTTCCTTCTTTCCCACTTTTCTCCACCTCAATGTCAGTGTGGGTGTTCTAATAGGATTTCATATACAAATTACAGTTTTGGTACACAAGCTTAATGCATCTTAATATTTAGTGTCTAAAATTAATTTTTTACAAATAAGTCCTAGCAATATTGATGAAAATGTATATTTTAGTACCTAAATTTTTTTCCCATTACATTTTGATACCTAAGTAGCTTGTGGTTTGGATTTTGAGGTGAGGATTTTGTGGTCTGGATGGTTTGTGGTGTGGATTTTGTGATTTGTGGTGTGGATTTTAACATAACTGCTCTATTCTTCAAAGATTAGACACTAAATTATTAGTTTATCACAGAATCCAGTGGCTTGAACCTAAACGAACACATCAACAACAATGCACTGCGAAAAGAAAACACCGGGTCCCAAGTCCCTGCACAACTGTTTTTTGTTTTTTTTAACACAGTCAAGTAGTACATGTGAGTAATATAGTCCGCTATTCCCCCCCTCCCCCATTATTTGCATTATCAATTATTGTTTATTATTTATGTTTACTTGACGCCTTTCTTGTTCCTACGTGGGGACTAGTTAGCGTGACAACCCCTAAGGGGGTTGTCAATCTCGCTTCCCCCAAAGTGTCGTCTGTCCTTCTAATCTTCAATCCAACGGTTCAAGATGGGCAGGGGCAAATAAGAGAGCTCCCACACTGGATTGTGCTCCCCCCCTTCGCTTTTTTTGAAAAAGCAAAGAAATCGGTGGTGGTGGGGGGGGGGGGGGGGGGATAAATTAGTCACCCTCCCCGCCGAACCTTTCGTCTCCCCACTTGTTCGTTCCGCCCCCAGAATCTCTTTTCCTCCGTCTTCTCCCAACCCCACAAACCGATAGTATTTGGCGGCAGATCTTGGTAGTTACGCGTCCGACGAATACTTTGTTGGTCGGGGCAAAGGTAAGGTAATTCATGTACGATAAAAAAAAATTGCATGGACATTTGCGGTCGGTCTCCATTGATGCTTGGTTTCCCTGACCAATTCGTCGGCGCTGTCTCTCCTTCCCACTTCGTCTTTTGTTTTGAAATTCTGGTTTGTTAACCTAGTTTTGATCTCCTTCTTTTTAATGGCGTAGGCAAACCTCCTTCCACCATTTTGCGTCCGTGAAGACAATCGGCGGTGAGCTTTCTTTCCCCTTCTGGTTTTTGTTTTCCGGATTCAACGTTGGAGTAAGCCACATGCATGCCTGTCTTTGTTGTTTGGTGTTTTTGTTTGTTGTTGGTATGATCCACTGGTAGTATTAAGAATACTACCAATGCAGAGGTAGTCGTGGTACTGGTACCAGTTTGATTCGCTTTGGTCTGATTTTCTGGTACTTTTTTTTGTACCAGTACCACTAATTGTCCTAATATGTAGAAGTAGTACTGGTATTTCTGTTTTTTGTTGGTATGATCTACCGGTACTATTAAGATTAGTACCTATGCTAGAGGTAGTTGTGGTACTGGTACAAGTTAGATTCGTTTGTGGTATGATTTTATGGTACTCTTTTTTGGTACCAGTACCACTTATTTGGTATCACTAATTGTCCCAATATGTAGAAGTGGTACTAGGGTCTTCTTTTGGTACTTTTCTATTGGTACTGGTGTTTTTTATTGGTACCACTAATTGTCCCAATATGCAAAAGTGGTACTGGTATTTTCTTTTGGTACTGGTCTTTTCTATTGGTACCACTAATTGTCCCAATATGTAGAAGTAGTACTGGTGTTTTGTTTTGGTATGATTTTCTGGTACTTTTTTATTGGAACCAGTAGTAGTATTGTACCAGTAGCATTGTACATTGCTAGTAGTACTTCTAGTGATACTATTCTACTTGTGTTGTTGCGGCAATGGCCAGAACAAAGATCCCAGCTATAGCATCCCCTGTAACACAACAACTTTGATGCAGGAATGTCCAAAACAAAGATACCAGCTATAGCATCTGTGAAAAACAAACAACCTGCTGGTTATGTTTCTCGGCAGGTAGCAGTCCGCTTGGGGACTCTAGTGATTCTGGTGTTGGGCCTAGTAAGAAACGGCCATGCGATGAGGTAGCCAAGAGTTTCAGGAAGGAGAAGAAGCAACGGACTACGTGAGGAAAGCCTTCACTGTTAACCTGAACAGGAGCTATACCAACGACAATCTGCATGTCCTGTTGGTGTGGTTCCTTGACAGGAAGGTAGCCAGCTTGCAACTAACGGTAGCCAGCTTGCAACTAACGGTAGCCAGCTTGTCGCTTGAATCAGGTCTGCTCAAATGGTCTAGAAAGCCATTGAAGACCCGAGTAATTTGAAACTTGAGGAAATGACTGGCAAAGCTACTTATATGCACAGGCACTTCTACGTGGATATACCCAGGTGTCACAACAGTAGTAGGAAGATTGGTTCATGTACGTTTGTAAATATGAACAAATTTGTTGTGGTGTTTGTTTGCTTTAATTTAGTCTTGGACAAAGTATTGTTCCTTACATTGGCACAATGGTTTTTTTTTTGTTGGATTGTGAGAACTAAGTACCTTGTTACTAGTTATTTTAACTACAAATTTGGACACATGAACCAACACGTTGTTATTACTAGAATTAAGTACCTTACATTGCCACAAATGAACTAGCATGTTTTGCTCATGGAAGAGGCTTTTCGTCAAGAGGTGTTGGAGTAGTTAAGAAGAAAAGGTCATAGTTCCCCGAACCATTCATTTTTTACTTTGGAGGTGAGTCTGAGTGGTACCAGTACAGGTGCAATGCTATGGAGTGGTACCAATACGAATGATACTGGTACCAAATCAGTGGTACTGGTGCCATTTTCCGGTACTGGTGCCCATCTAGTTGTCCTGGTACCAATATAGTGGTACTAGTGCCATTCTAGCGTTACTGGTACTAAATCAGTTGTACTGGCGCCATCCTAGCTGTACTGATGCCATTTTCACACAACAATATTTGTACCAATAGTAAAATGGCACAAATGCAAAAGAAGTCGTAACGGCACAAGTAACCCTACCGCCATTACTGTCGTCCACACCGTCGTCGACATCAACACAATTGCCGGAATGCGATACAAACTCGTCGTTGTTCTCCACGTCGAGTCCACATTGGACGTTTCTCTCTGTTATCATACCGTTCAGCAATGCAGTTAAAAGCGCGATTCTACCTAGAAGCGGAAAATGGGTAAAATCGTAAAACGTAGAATCAAAGCGTAAAATCGTAAGTTTTTTACACACCCTCTAAAATAGCTAAAATAGATTAAGTACAATATATAGTATTTAAAATGTGAGTGTGTGGATTTTAGATAAGTGGATAACTACATAAAATTCATAATTAAAATATAATATCTAACACATAAACTAATTTGCGTTGACTCAAAAGTAGAGAAAACTCATAGCATCTTAATAATAAGCTCATAAACATAGATCGTAACACGTAAACAAGCTTGAGAATCCAAATTCTCATAAGTTGGTTTGAGTTTACATAATTACATAGGATTAATTACCCATAAACTTTCATCGTAACCAAGGAAAGAGCCACAAGTGAAGATTAAGTGAGAAGACTGATAGAAGGTCAGCGGCTGTTGAGAATATCATTAGGTGTCTTTTCAACCTAATGTGAAGCCCCTATTTCGGCACTAGTTGTAGAAAGAGTGATGAATCATGTTTTCCTTTTTTATTTTTTGCTGATATGTCTCCAAAATTACATCATTTTGGGCCAATTAGCACATTTTAATGAGATGATCAAAATCGTATAAAAATGCTTCAGAAACGTGATTTAACCCATTTTAAGCGATTTTACCGATTTTACCAATGTTTTTACCAGTTTTTGTGACTAAGCGACTTTAGGTAGAAACTGAAACGTTTTGGTGGCCTGGATACGTGAAAACGTAAGTTTTTACGTTTTAATGTGCGATTTTGACTGCAATGCCGTTCAGGATGATCTTCGTTCAACACCTCCTCCACGTCCAGAACGTCGTTAACGTCCATCATGCACACATCAGTGCCATTCACCGCCGGATTCGTATGCTCAACATCGCAATCTTATATATCCTCATCATTGATTGGGACATTCAAGTCGAACCCAAATATACACGTAGATTTGACTCCCCCCGTTCACTGCCGTCGCGTTGCTAATGTAGTCGTCCATGGCGGTGGCGGCCGTCGCGTGGCTAGTATCTTCCGTAGCTAGATGAGGGGTCTGGTTTGCTGAGGGAGAAGCCTAAAATGGAAGGGAAAGAGTCCCGTCTGTTCCACTCCCCAAATCTCGTCCCCCATTCACGTTCCCGGATTCTCTCCGTGCAATTAATTTTCAATTTAAATTATTAGAATATTGTGCTTACTAAAAAGCCCTTCTTGTGATCCTGGCCGCTAGATGAAGAAGGGGAACAGACGGCATTGAGAGGGGAAGCGACATTGACAACCCCCTTAGGGGTTGTCACGGTAGCCGACCCCTTCCTACGTGTCACTTTATAATTGGTTGCCACTTTCCCTTCCTCTCCCTCTCCCTCTTCCCCTCCCTTTTCTTATGGGTGGGCATACTACCCGTAAATACCCGTCCAATAGGAACATCTTTGTTTCTTAGGCTTGCTCTTTCACTTTATATTTTTTTATGTCTGCTCTGTCATCCATTATGCAATGCAGCTGCATGGTTCACTAACTTGGGAGGTTCGGAAGATGAAGAGTCGACAGTAGGGAGGGACCAACTCATTACGCATTGCAGCTGCATAGTTCACTACTCGTATATTCCCTTCATTCATGTCCTCAATACCACCCTTGTCTTGTCTTCTTTCATCTCCACAATCACCAACCTCATCATCGTGAGGACGACCAACACAGTGGTGACACTTCCTAGTACACTAGGATTGGCTTATTAATTAAATTGATCATCTTATATGTAAGCTTGCAATGCTACAGATGTGATGAAATCAGAAGAGGAGAATGATTCCCTCGACACGTTTATCAGGTAAGCAATGGGGAAGGTCGAAGGAGCCTCTACTTTTCTTCCCAAATTCTAACAACAGCCTCGTACAGGGGGATCCAACTGCTTCGAGCTCTATACACACAGGTAAGCTTCCAAACCCTTTTGGACTAATGGGTATAACAGGTATCCATAACAGATATCCATATAACAGGTTTGTCAGAGCAGAAGCGTGCAATCGATAATCCAGAGCAACACAAACGAACACGAATTTAACGTGGTTCACTAACACAATGTGTGCTAGGTAATCCACGAGCAAAGGAGAACATATTTCACTAATTTGAGGAGAGTACAGGTTACAAACCCAAATTCCAAACTGACAAACCAAATAAATTAACCGACTGACCTTACTACAAACTAGGGTGATGAAGAGTATTTATAGAACTCTTCTCCTAATCCCAAACAGAAAACCAAATACCTTTTCCCAAACATACAAGGAAAAGGTCAAACAAAGCCCAAACCCAAACAAAATAGGCCCAAAACACAAAACAAACCCAAATCAAATTCAAGTCATATTCTAACAATCTCCATCTTGACTTGAATTCTCTCTCAAATACCAAATGTACCAGACACAACCAAAGTTGCCAGATGTACCAGATGTGATCGAAATCACCAAACTCAAACGCGATGCAAATCGCCAAACTCAGATGCAATCAAGATTGACAGACATACCAAACTCCTCCAAATCAGTTGTACCAGAATCTCCCCTACCTCCAATTGCCCCTAAAGGAGGTCAACAACTCAAACCATTCGGCAAGTCCAATCCATATTGAGACATGCCATTCAGAACCAACTTGTTGCACTTATCACCAACAGAACATGTCAAAACAGAACCTTGTAGACTATACAAGGCACCCCTCTTGACACCTTCCAAAATCACCTTAGAACCCTTGTAGACAGATAACACCCCACCTTCACCTTTGAAGCTGAAACCCTTGCTGACTAGTAGACTCAAAGATATCAGCTTCTTAGTCATCTCTGGAATATGTCTAACATTGTTCAAGGTTCTAACAGAACCATCATGTGTCCTCATTAGGGGTGGTAATCGGTCGGTATCCGGTATACCGGATACCGAATAGCCGGTATTCGGTATACCGGCAATTGAAATTCTGCCACCGAATACCGATACCGAAAATTATCCGGTATACCGGATACCGGATAGTCGATTACCAGTATTTTAATCGGTATACCGAATACCAGATAGCCACAAAGTAATCACCCATAATCCCTAGTAATCACCCATAATCCCTCTCCACTTTTAGTTGGCCATAAAACCCCACAACCCCAAAGCGACAGCCACAAAGTATAAGCAGGAAAAGAAAAGGTGAGGGTGCCATCTTCCTCCCCATCGCCAAGAAGCAGCAGCCGGCGACCTTCCACCCCTCACGGCCTCATCCTCTCGCGGTCGAGAGCGAGCAGCAGCAGCCGACAGGACGGAGCAACAGCTCGGCACCATAACCATCATCGACCGCCATTTCCATCTCCCAGCGACCCAAACCAAAAATAGCAGCAGCGGAAGCCTCAACAAAGTCAGCGGCAGCAGCTCCCTCAATTAAACAAACAACACCAAATTCCTAGATCAAATCCCAAAATAAACACTTTTATATATGTTATTCGGTATTCTGGTATACCGGATTGCCGTCGGTATATTACCGGGTATTATTCGGTATACCGTTATGCCAAATAACACCATCGAATACCGATACCGTCGGTATTCGGTATACCGGATACCGTCGATATCCGGTACGGTATCCGGTAATACCGAATACCGGTTTACCGATTACCACCCCTAGTCCTCATCCTGATGGAGTCTCTTCCAACAATCTTACAGATAGCACCATTGGCCATAGAAACATGTCCTCCATATATCTGCTCATATGTTCAAAAACACTCTCTGCTTGGACACATATGATAATCAGCTGCAGTATCTAAATACCACACACCCTGATGATGTACCTGTTCATTCACTGCTAAGGCTAAACCATCTTCAGAATCAGAGTTGGTTTATTCCGCCACAGCAATGGATGATTCCTTCTTCTCCTTACAATCAAATTTCCAATGTCCTTTCTCCTTACAGTAATGACAGATATCATCTTTCAAACAAGCAGAATTTGAATTTGTATTTGCCTTCCTATTACCAGATTGTTGTCTCCTACTACTCGTAGCAGCCAACCCAGATGCCTGATTTTCTGAACCTGAACCAGATGCCTTATGTCGAACCTCTCTAGTATGTAGAGCACATCTGACATCTTCCAAAGACAAACTTTCTTTCCCAGCAATAAAAGAATCCACAAAATTCTCATGCGACTGTGGCAAAGATACTAACAGAATTAAGGTAGCATCCTCATCATCTACTTTAACATCAATATTCCGCAGATCTAACAAGATAGTATTGAGTTGATCTAGATGATTCCTGAGAGACGTACCTTCCTCCATACGCAAACTGAACAAACGTTGCTTCATATGCAACTTGTTAGTTAAAGACTTTATCATGTATAGACTTTCAAGCTTCAACCACAAGTCCGCATCAGTCTTCTCAGCAGCAACCTCAGTGATGATGTCATCAGCCAAATAAAGCAAGATTGTAGAGTGAGCTTTCTCCTCCAAAGTAATCCACTCTTCTTCATCTATGCTTTTCTTCTTCGATTTTTCAGACAACGGAGCCCACAAATCCTGTTGTTTCAACAGTGCTTGCATCTTGATTTGCCACAAACTGAAACTGTTTCTTCCGGTAAACTTTTCAATCTTCATACTGATAGCAGCCATTCTTACTATCAAACAAACTCCAACCAAACTCCACAAAGCAAAACTTCAGTCCAGCGCCAAATTCCCAAAATCGCAACCAGAGGCTCTGATACCACTTGTCAGAGAAAAAGCGTGCAATCGATAATCCAGAGCAACACAAACGAACACGAATTTAACATGGTTCACTAACACAATGTGTGCTAGCTAATCCACGGGCAGAGGAGAACAAATTTCACTAATTTGAGGAGAGTACATGTTACAAACCCAAATTCCAAACTGACAAACCAAACAAATTAACCCGACTGACCTTACTACAAACTAGGGTGATGAAGAGTATTTATAGAACTCTTCTCCTAATCCCAAACAGAAAACCAAATACCTTCTCCCAAACATACAAGGAAAAGGTCAAACAAAGCCCAAGCCCAAACACAAACCCAAACAAAATAGGCCCAAAACACAAAACAAACCCAAATCAAATTCAAGTCATATTCTAACACCCTTCATTCATGTCCTCAATACCACCCTTGTCTTGTCTTCTTTCATCTCCACAATCACCAACCTCATCATCGTGAGGACGACCAACACAGTGGCGACACTTCCTAGTACACTAGGATTGGCTTATTAATTAAATTGATCATCTTATATGTATGCTGGCAATGCTACAGATGTGATGAAATCAGAAGAGGAGAATGATTCCCTCGACACGTTTATCAGGCAAGCAATGGGGAAGGCCGAAGGAGCCTCTACTTTTCTTCCCAAATTCTAACAACAGCCTCGTACAGGGGGATCCAACTGCTTCAAGCTCTATACACACAGGTAAGCTGCCAAACCCTTTTGGACTAATGGGTATAACAGGTATCCATAAATATCCAAATGGGTACTAACTAGGAATGGCAATGGGCAGGTCCGAGGGGGGTATCTCGATTCTTATACCCGACCCGTGGCAGGTCGGGTAATTTATCATGGGGCGTGGGTCAGGGCAGGTCGACCCAATGGGTATATAATTTATGTGAAAAACATTAGAAATATTCGTTATTTTCATTAAAAGATCAAGAAAGAAACCATAACATGATGAAATGTAGTTAAATTATTGGAGAAATTGAGGTTTTCACTTATTTACAAGTTTATTATAGCTAAAATATGATATAATAAAAGGAAAATCCTAAATAATTTGACTAAGATTACCTGTAATTTAGGCAAGAACGGGTTAAGAATGAGGCTGGTCAGGGTAGATCAGGTCGATGGGAGGTACACATGCCCGCCCCGTCACGCATACGGGGCGGGTCCGACCTGCCCCAAAGCAGGTCAAACAGATCGGATAAAACGGGTCAGGTCGAAATTGTCATCCCTAACGGGTAACCCGCGGGTGTACATAGGCGTTGGGCTGTGCTTGGACTGGCACGACACATGCACGTTTCGAGCTCATTTTTTTTGTGTCATGCTTTGTACTGCCCATCAGTTCTCATGCCGTGTTAGCCCATTTGTTAATTTTGCTAGGTCCGGCCTAGGCAGGGTTCGAATCGTGTCGTGCTTGTGTTGTGCTTATATTCGTGTTTAATGAAAAGGAAGAAAATAAAAGTGGGAATGAAAAATAAGGAACAAATTGGGCGGAGAATGAAAGTTTTAACCGAGAATGTTTAATAAATGTAACAAATCAGGGGGGAAAAGAAAATTGGAAGTATAGCGGGTGTGATTTGACTTTGTTTAATACTTCGTCTATTTTTACTTATAGTACGTATATATCCTTATGATCACTTCTAACAACAGTAAATAATTTTTATTGTACTTGTATTTTTTAAAATGTGAACCTATAATCTTTTTATATTTATTTCCTATCAAATAAATATTTTTTTCATGTCATGTTCTTTCTTATACTCAATAGGGTCTCGAAAATGTTAGGTTCGGCACGACCCACTTACATATCATGTCGTGCCCATGAAGTTTAGGACCAGCACGACCCATAAATTATTTTTCCTCGGGTCGGGCTGGCCCATATATTTCGTGCTCCTGCCGTGTCGTGCTAGCCGTGCTAGCCCGTGGGAAGTCCAGCCAGATGCTCACGTACACCCACGAGTACCTAAAGTAGCGATTCTAGATCCCAAGTTCTATTAAAAAAAATCGAATATTTGAGTCACCGTAACCCTCAATAAAGAGAAGGAATATGGACATACCAAATAACCTTTTTTTTGTCAAAAGATATCATATATTAATCCAATAAAAAAGATAGTTACATCTTGGATAGCAGTCAGGCCCTGAAATCAAAGAAACGATTTACAGTCGGGTACAAAGAGAGGGCTTTTCTAGCTACCGAATGAGATACCATATTGTTCTCCCGACCTACAAACCGCACACTAAACCCGGGGTGGGCACGAAAATACTGACAAATCTCTTCCAGGACTGCCCCCAAGTGACTGTCGCTCGTGTCGGCTTGATTAATCTTGTCAATAATGACTTTCGCATCACCCTCGAACCTAACTTCGGACAAGCCACACTCTAAACACCTGATGATAGCCTCCCGAAGCACAAACAACTCCACTACCAGTGGCTCATCAATTTGCGCAAAGTCCACACCTTTAGCACGAAGGAGCATCCACCCCGGATCAAAAAGAACCATCCCACCAGCCGAGTGTGACCCCCTCCTAGAGGCCCCATCCCACATGCAAACCAGTCGAGAATCAACCACTTGGGTCCCGGGATGAACCACCGGGCAGGATATCCTCGACGGCTGGTCAACCGGCAGACCCACCCATTCCTCGTACTGCTGGTGAAATTGGCGCATTAAAGCCGAAATCCCAAACTGTTTGCCTTCAAAGACAACTCAGTTCCGCGATCGCCAGATCCGCCAAAGGATGGCCACCACAACCATAAACAGCGACGGGTTATGGACAAGGGCAAGCATCCGCTTAAGAAACAACGGAAACGTGTGCTGAGGCAAACCCTCTCCTAAATAGTCCAATCCCGAGTAGTCCCAGAGAGCCCGCGCGACCGAACAGTAAAGAAACATGTGCTCAATAGTCTCGGGACCATCCCAGCAAACCGGACACCGGGACAACACAGGAACCTTCCCATACCAAATAACCGTTACCATTGCCCATCCTAGCTTTTCTTCCTCCTTTCTTTCTTTCCGTCGATAATACCTTGCTTTCCGCCTTTCCCTACAGGAAGACAGTAAGTCAACACTTCCCCTGTAGTTTTCTCTCACTTACTCACCTCCCAAACACCCGAAGACCCTAACTTTCCCCATCCCCGAATCCCGCCAGCACCAGTTGCTGACAATGCGCGGCCCAATTCCTGTTCTCAGTGAGAGATTTCGGCTGTGGGAAGCGCGGAATCAAAGCTGAAACCCGGAGAGGAGAGAGGCATTTCTTCTATCGGGGCAGAATCGAATAATGTCGGGCCCGCCGAGATTTTGGTCGTTGAACACCCCCGAGCCGGAGAACAAGGCCCCGAAAAACCCGGCGAAGAAGCCCGGGAAGCAAGAGTCGGAGGCCAATAAGGAGAGGAAATGGAGGAAAGTGGCGGCGGTTCTGCGGCAGAAATCGATGAACGCGTCTTGCTCGTCTGAAGCTTCTTCGGATTCGGCGAGTAGCAGCAGTCGGGCATCGTCATCCTCGTCGGCGTCGGTGTGGTCCGACTCCGGCCGAATGCGGCGGAGCGGCGGCGTGATGAAGAGGAGGCAATGTGGAGTCAAAATTGACAAGGAGGAAGAGAAAAATGGTGGCGGTGGTGGAATTGCAGCATTGGAGGAGACTGACTATGGTGGGTTAGTGGGTAAAGTCGATTGCTTTGATCAGAGTAAGAAGAGGTGCCCTTGGGTTACTCCTACGTTGGTGAGCCCCTGTCAATTTTAGTATTCTTATAAACATTTCCGTTGTCTGGGACGATATCAAGAGAGAGCCGAGTTCTTGTTGACCTGGTGATTGATGGATGAAAGCACTTGAATGTAGCTTTTAGACTTTAAGGGTTTGCAAGAACTAGATCAGCATTGACCTTCAATAATTCTTGTGGGATTTGTGAAGCTTGTATGTGGAAATTGACTTGAGTTGGTAGGAATTGAAAAGCACTCAGACTTCCTATCTCTGGTTCCAGTTACTTGTTTGTGATTGGTGGAACCCGGGAAGAACTTGATATTCATGGACCTACATGAATGATCCCAACTTATTGTAAAAAAAAAAAAAGAATAATCCCAACAGCGTGGAAGGCTTCCTCTTAACCTGCATTGTTATCAGCATTGCTTTATTTGGAAATGCCGAATGTCATCTGTCATGTTGGTCAGTAATCTTGCTATGTGTGAGCTACTGCTCCATAGTGCTATGACTTATTGATATGATTCACAAACTTCCGTGAATTGTTTCTTCATATGGGAAAGCTAGTGGTTCTCTTGGCTTCTTACTTTGTTTCCTTGTCACAATTTGACGTCCTGGTCAGTACTTTGGGTTTTGCTAACTTGCTTTTTCATGCCGTGAAGAACAATGCTACACAGCTTCATGACGAAGAATGGGGAGTGCCAGTCCATGATAACAGGTACTCTCTAACTAGATGGGGATTTTGAGCTTAAACCGCTTTTTCTTTTAATGCATTCAATCTCTGATTATGCCTTTCTTAATTGCAGGAAACTTTTTGAACTACTATGTTTGTCTGGTGCCTTGGCAGAACTATCATGGCCTGCCATTCTTAGTAAGCGGCAGACAATTAGGTACTATGCTTCCTCTCCGGGAAATATAGTTGAGTTCTGTCCTGGCTAGACACCAAAGTTAACAAGTTATTCTTGTGTATGTCTTGTGTGGGTGCAGGGAAGTGTTTCTAGGTTTTGACCCAGTTTCTGTGTCGAAACTGAATGAGAGGAAGCTCATCATGGCAGGAAGCCCTGCCAGCTCCCTACTACCAGAACAGAAGCTGCGATCAATCCTTGAAAATGCAGGCCAAATTTGCAAGTATAGAACTCTCAATTGCGGCTGTTAATATGTAGCACAGGTTGTCGAAGAGTTGGGTTCATTCGACAAGTACATCTGGAATTTTGTGAACCAGAAGCCCTTAGTGAACCAATTCCGGTACACCCGCCAGGTTCCAGTGAAGACTTCAAAAGCAGAGGCGATGAGCAAATATCTTGTGAGAAGGGGATTCCGTAGTGTGGGGCCGTGGTTGTATACTCTTTCATGCAGGTATCGGGTCTAACGAATGACCATCTTGTCAGTTGCTTCCGATACCATGAATGTATATGGCGGGAGCTGAAGCAAAGGCAACAACAGCAAAAGAATATGAAGGCCAAGGCGGGAAAGGAAGAAGTTGATTAGCCATTCATTGGGTTTGCGGATAGCGAGAGTGTGGTGAACTGAGAGAGATATGGTTATGGTGGTGGTGGTGCCCTGACGGGGAGTGTATGTATTCCTTCTGTAAAAGTGGTTTATTCACCAGCTGCATAATAGAATCTGGGTGAATGCTTTGCATCTGTTAGTGTAGAATGCTGGTGCTGGAAGCTTGGGGGAGTCTCGATCGGTTAGTGTAGAAAGAATGGGAAGGGGAGACTGGAAACTATAATTCTATGTGTTTGGATTCAGTGCACCTGAAGAAGTTTCTTTCACAAAGATGATTCCTGTTATAAAGCCTAAGCTTCATGCATAACTAACTGTAAAAGATTCCTCTCACACAGTGTCACAATTGACAAGCCATTTTCCTTGTTTGCCTTGCAACTCCGTTCTTTGTTTTTTTTTTCATTTCTCAACTTTTCTAGATTGGAATAAATGCACAAGAGAAGGAGAATAATGTCTATGGTCATCAACTCGTGGAGGTGTGAGAGTATAGGCGTTCTCGACTGACTAGAATCTTCCTCCCAGGAAGAAACCAACTTTTTTGGTTCATTCACCCAATTCATTATGCTCAGGCTTTGCCAATGGCTAACTTACATTGTTGGATCGCATATGATTGGTATTCTTAATTGTTTTTGGTGATTTGTTGATATTCTTAATAACAAGTCAAAACATCCTCGGGTCGAGATTGCAGGTTGCGCGAGATCCGACAATATCAATTATCAGCTCATACTGACGTCTGCTTTTGCCATCATGGTAGCTTGACTGTGCAGAACAACATCTAAAGAAAGTGAATTTGGCTGGATTCATTAGATTGGGATTCTTTACGTGATATCCTTGCATTGAGATCCTCATATCGAGTACAATGATGTTATACTTACAATTATATTTGAATTTGACTACAGCAGTTACATGTAGATTTTTACATGGCGTTCTTGCATATTATTTTCGGGAGCCAATGATACATGCAACACAATCATATGTACAAAATTATCACTCCAATCAAGGAGTAACGATTCATCGATGTAGATACTTACAAAAAGTTCACAATTAGTTGTTTGGAATTGATGATTTGGGTGTGTTATTTGGAGCCAAATAACATATTTGAATAGAGAAAAAAATAATGCAGCATCTGACACCTGTTATTCTTCTAATATCACAAACCTGTTATTTGACAAATACCATGGGGAGGGCTGGTATTCTTCAAATAACAAGTTATTCTCTGTTTTGTTCCATTTCTGTCCTCATTCCTTTTTTTTATAAATTCCAAACTAGCCTCTCCTTATTGGTCCACATTTTTGTCTCTTCTTCCCCAATGATCACCATAGCCATTATTTGTTCCCCCTATTACCTTAATTATGTTTAACACTAACAAAAACTCAACATGTTTTGATACACTATATTCCATTAAAAGACATAAAATCCATACATATTAGTACTACATGCATTTTTGAAATGTACTTCATAATTATTTTATATCTTTTAACATAATATTATGTTAAAGCGCCATATAGAACTTCGTACATATTAATACTATAGCATATGTATGTTCACCAAGCATCACACGCACTAACAAGAGATGGGGTTAAGAAGGACAAATCGATATATTATATATTTTAGTGCAAATAACACATTAACAATACCACTACATAAAATTTACCCAAATGTGATATTTCATACAAATATCACATAACAAATAACACATATTATGGTATATGGTATTTGTGCGGTAACTGGTTTCAAATAACAAGTTGTAATGTAATAGTAATTCAATGAAGCTAATAATTAGCAGAAAATGGGACGGATGATGAGGAATATTGTGAAGTATCAACATGATGTGTTAGAGACTAATTAGCAGAGCAGCAAAAAGTCACGGTCTTCAACCAAACGTCAAATTATTATTATTGGTTTATAATACAAGCAAAGGACAATTCGGCGGCCGTGGCGGGCGGCTGCAGGTGGCGGTGTTGGACAGCGGAAACAAAGTCGGCCCAATTCAAAAGTCGGTCTTCCTTTCTCTTTCTTTCACGATCAGTGAATATATATATGGCTGGGCCTGGGCGGGAAATCACGAAGAAGGGAAAAAAAGATGCAAGTTTCCCTCGTGTTCTCGGACCGATTTCCAAAAGAGAAAAGTAAGTAAGAAACAAAGAAATCGGGATCCATGATTGCGACTTTGCTTAAAGAGAACGAAAACAGACAAAGAGAGATTGAGAAGAAGCAAAGTGCGATTAGTCCTCAGACGCAAGACCGACCGGAAAAAGTGAAGAGGTAGGGCTGTTGCTCGGAACTGTCAAAAGACTTCTTGAAGTAAAGCCCACAGACAGACAGCCCGCAACAAGGACAGGCAGCAAGAAATTGCTTTGATCATTAAGTCAAGATTGACGGTTCTTGTTATTTTATTTGACTAAATCACCTAGCTAGGGTACATCAAATGATTCCCTTTCTCCAATGCTTTTTCTCAATTACTATAACAAGGACAAAGTCGGAAAAAAAAAATTAGACAAGCTGCTTCGGTTAGGAATAACCTCGTTTCATACTCGATTTGTAACTAGCGAGTGAAGTTTGAGCTAGCTCGACTTGTATGGCTCGTGAGTCAGCTTGATTCAGTGGCTTGTTGATCTCAACTCGTGAGCTAACTGATTTTGAAGTATGAACTGGCTTGACCGTATGACTAGCGAGCCACCTCAACAAGCAACGTATGAACGAAATGATAAATAACTTATCGTTGGCTTGTAGTTCATGCGTTTGTTATTAGATTGTATATATTACCACATATGATGTTAAAGAATTTGAGCACTTGATCAAATATGTCTCATTTATAATCTAAAATTAAAATATGTATTGTATATTGCTCATATACTAATGGAAATTCCTATAATACGTTGAAGTTATTGTAACTTGATCTTTTCGACCTGTTATAGTAGGTTTCACAAGTTGTATTACGTAAAATAAAATATGTATTACGTAATATTTACGTAATGTGTGTTTATCTTACGTAATAGTTAAAAATGTTATTACGAAAATCTTACGTAATAGACGCCCTTTTTACGTAATGAATATTAATCTTCCGTTACGTAACATATTAAATCATTACAGAAAGCTTACGCAACGCTTCTAATTTAACTATTACGTAAGAAATAACTATCGTTTCGTAAGCTTTACGTAATAATTGTATAATTTATGGAACAGTTGTAAAGTGTCATTACGGAAGCCTTACTTATTTGATTGTCCTTATACGTAATGAATGATAATGAAAGTTACGTAATGTGATCAGTTATTACGGAAGTCTTACGTAACACTTCAAATTTAACTATTATGTAAGAAATAACCTTCATTTCGTAATCTTTACGTAATGAGTGTGTATTTTATATAACAGTTGTAAAATGTCATTAAGAAAGCCTTATGTAATAGGCGATCCTTTTACGTAATGAATATTAACCTAGTGTTACAGAAAATGTTAAGTCGTTGCGGAAACCTTCCGTAACACTTCTAGTTTAACTGTTATGTAAGACTAAGAAGCATTACGTAATTGTTACGTAATAAACACTACATTTACGTAATACGACCTGTAAAACCTGTTATAGCAGGTCAAAAATCTCAAGTTATAATAACTTCAAGGCATGGTAGTAGGTCCCCTATACTAATTACTATTAAATAACATGATATGAACAATTAAATATTATGAACTAAATGATATGATACATGAGTTTGAGTTGATCTTGCAAGCTAATAGATGAGCCGAACTTGAGTTCAGTTTGTGAGCTCCTTAATGAGCTGAGCTCTAGTCAAATTGGAGACAAACTATGGAGGCATACAAGCCAAGCTCAATCCAGGTCAAAACTCGACTCGACTCGACCCATTTGCAGCTCTACCTACTAGTAAGTAGTAGTAAGCAAGCAAGCTAGATTACTCTAACATCTTTGGTGAATCTCACATCGACAAAGCACGAGAGAGATCCACGGTTCATAACTAAGAAACCAACCTTAATTAACAAGACTTGCGGTGAAATGAAAGAGTTATTGTAAGAACTCTGATGGTAAACATGCTCACTATGGATCACTGCAAGGATGAGTGACCTTATGAGAAGTAACATTGATATGCACCCCAAGGCAAAATTCGTGAGGGTCTAGGCCCCAAGCGGACAATATCTTGTCAGGAAAAGTTTTAGAATGTTACAAGTGGTATAAGCAGTGGCGGAGGGAGGTATTAAGGAGAGTGGGTCCTACTTGGCAAAAAATGGAAAAATAAAATCCTTTAGAATATGGGGTTTAGTATGAACTTTCAAATTCAGCCCATACTCTCGTCGATGCTAGCTCACCTAAGGACCCCAAGGCCCAATCAACTCAAAGTTTATTAGATACACAGAATTTAGTGTTATTAAAATTTTAAAGCCCTAGTGAACCTAAAGTCTAGCTACGACACTAGGTATAAGAGTCTGGCTGAATGATGGTGGGGCAAACCTTCTTCATTGAGTCTCAGCCTCGCAGGAGGAGAGGGGTGTATGTAGCATCTTAGATGAATTCCACATCAACAAAGCATGAAAGAGATCTATGGTTCATAAGTAAGAAACCGATCTCACACGTTTTGAAGTGAAATGGAGGAGTTAGTGTAAGAATTCCAAAGTTAAACGCGCTCACTATGAAGCACTACAAGGATGGATGATTTTATTGGAAGTCATCTTGATATTCATCCAAGGCAAAATCCGTGAGGCTCTCGATTCAAAACGAACAATATCTTCGCGGAAAAATGTTCAGATGTTACAAATTTTCATTGGATAAAACACCCTTTTAGGAGAACATTTTTAAGTGATTTAGTTAATTCTCACTCTCTAGCTAGCTTTTCCGACCTCGTTAAAGAAAATAGACCCGTACTTAGACTAGCCGGACTACCATAGATATAGGTGTCAAAACATAGCCCGACCCGATTAACCCGCCCGACCAACCCGACCGCAATCCGAATTGACTAAAAGTCAACAACCCGTAACCCGCCCGACCCGCAACCCGATTGACCCGCAACCCAACTAACCCGCAACCCGACTAACCCGCAACCTGATTAACCCGAACCTGACTGACCCGCTACCCGATTAACCCGAACCCGATTGACCCGAACCCGACTAACCCGTAACCCGACCCCCTCAACCCGAATATCATCTAATCCACTTGAATAATTATAAAAATATACAATACATAGTTTTTCAAAATAAAGTTTTTCATTCTAAACTTAAGTAAAATTATTTTTTCATTTCGTATAAGAAATTTTAAAAATATGAAACTCACTTGATATTACGTATTTTAAGAAAATTAAAAAAATTGAAACATGAAGGTCACTTGAGATCATGACAATATTAATATAATATATAAATTAAATTTTGGTTAATCTAACTATTCAATAAAATTATCAATTAAATATAAATAAAGTAAAGTAATGTATTTGGTAATTTGATGTTTTTAAAAGAAGAGGGAAATTTTGGTGTATTCAAGTTTTTGGGAAGAGAAAGAAGAGGGAAATTTGGTTCTTTGAATTTTTTAGAAAAGAAACAAGTGGGAATTTTGGTGGTTTTGATATGTGGGAAAAGAAAGAAGTGGGAAAGTTTGATTCTTTTGATAATGAAAGAGAAATAAGGAGGGAAACTTTTGACTTTTCAAATTTTTGTAGAATGAAAGAAGAGGGTAATTTGTTTCTTTCAATTTTATGGAAGAGAAAGAGGAGAAAAAATTGAGTTTTTTCTAATGTATGGAAGGAGAAAGAAGGAGGGAAATTTTAGTATTTTTGTGAAAAGAAAGAAGGAAACAAATTTGGTGTTTTCAATTTTTTGATTTTTCATAATTTTAGCTTTTGAAATATGAATCTTTAACTTTTATATGGAGGGCATGACTAGTTAAAATTATTCTTATATGCTTTGAAGGCTAATATGTATGTAATTTTTTATGGGCTAATAAATAAATTAACCATTAGTTACAACAATTTATACTAAATTTGATAAGTAATCTTTGACGGTTCGTTGTTTAGGATATAAAGTATATGGTTAGGGTATAAGGTATAAGGTACATATGGTTTAGGGTATAAGATATTGATGGTTTTGACGGTTCTAAGTTTTTTATTAACATATGTTCACTTGAAGTCATTTGAAGTCTTTAACGGCAGGAGATCCCTTTTTAATTTATGTTTATGGTACGTGGTTAGGGTAC
Organism: Linum trigynum; assembly: GCA_964030455.1. Lineage (NCBI taxonomy): Eukaryota > Viridiplantae > Streptophyta > Magnoliopsida > Malpighiales > Linaceae > Linum > Linum trigynum. The sequence goes on along the minus strand of OZ034820.1, from coordinate 8,181,379 downwards.
AAGGTATGTGGAGTAAAGTATAGGATATATGGTTAGGGTATAACAATTAGCAAATGTCACTTTTTATCTATGTTTTGAAAATCAAAGTATGAATTTCACTTTTAAATTAACTATACTAGCAAAATCACAACTCAAGGACATATGGTTAGGGTATAGGTTATGTGGTTAGTGTATAATGTATTGATGGTTTAGGGTATACAATCAACAACATATACTAACTTAATATTGTTGATTGAGGGTAAAGCTAAGTGTATAGGATATATGCTATTGAGTAAGTTATGATTGAAGTCACAATAATTTTACTAAATTTGATAGCTCATCTTTAATGGTTCAATTTTTAGGATAATTCGAACAATTTTACAAATAACTCGTTTGGCAACAGTTTACTAAAGTTATTTGGGCAATGAGTTATTTTGAAATAACTCCTTTTATCACTATGCTTTTGCCAAATACCACACGCCAAATACCATATTTGCATGGTTATACTAAACGAGATACTTTAATCCAATTACTACTATATTAATACTAAAATATCAAATAAACAATTAACGGTGTCTTTTGGTTGCAAATATTGATATCACCATTACTATTAGCTATAATACTTTACCAATTATGATTATTTACATAACAAGTTTGCAAGTCATACAAATTGATTTAACATTTTGACTAGTTTTTTTCAAAAAAATAAAGTATATATACGAGGTAGAAATAAATTGGTTAAAAAGTTGAGAAAATATTTTAAATTAGTGTAATAAAATGTGTAAGTTGGTAATGAGTAATGAGTTAAGTTACTTGATGCGCTAGCCTGAACAACCCGAAACCCGACCCTCCCGCAACCCGATTTGCCCGCAACCCGATTGAATCCGAATCCGATGAACCCGCAACCCGACTAACCCGCAACCCGTTTGAACCCGAACCCGATGAACCCGCAACCCGACTAACCCGCAACCCGTTTGAACCCGAACCCGATTGAACCCAGCCCGAACCCGCCCGGTTGACACCTATAGCCATAGATGAAGGAAAGAGGGATATGCCACTGCTGCCTATCATTACGGTAAGGTAAGTCTGCAATATTTACTCTCCCGTTTGGAACTTCACTCTACTTTAAAGAGATTTTGTGCTAAGGCATAGTTGGTGGTAGAAGTGTGGTGGAGTAACAAAAAGGATAAACAACGGAGTGGTGGAACCAAATTTTTTTGTTTAGGTGCCCTCTTAGGAAATTAAAACAAGATAACAATTTAAAATTTATAAAATATACAATATTTTAATTAGAATTTATCAGACTAGTACAATACTTATTTTCGCATTCTGGAAAATAAAATTGTACAGAACACTGAGACACTATGATGCTCAACAATATTTTTCAGATAATCATATTAGACAATCATTTCCGATCTAATTGTCTATAAGATTTCCAAACTTATTATTTATTTAGCCTAAATTTGAAAAATATCTTTCAACACTTGTAGTTGCAACTTGCAACTGGTAAAATCATACAATCTTGAGAGGCAAATAGCCCAATGAATATGATATTTTGCCTTTTTTTTCTTCAGTGCCATAAACTAAGTTAATTCATCAATTCTTTCTAATCGAAGGAGTAACTTATCATTCTTGAAACAATGATAATAAATCTCAGAGTATCGTAGAACAATGCAACCAAAATAGTGCTTTAAAGCTTCAAAGTTTATGTTTATATATCACCAAAACACTTCTAAGTAGAATTACGCTTCACATAGAATGTAGTCAAAATATGCGCTATAAAACTTAGAAGCTAGTTTTACGCTTCTAAGTCACCAAAACACTTCTACGTAGAATTGCGCTTTTGACTGCATTGTCGTAGAAGAAATGAGTTCACAAAAGTGACCAAACTCATTAGGATAAAATCGAGTAATACTAACTACTAAGATTTTTTTTTTCTCAAAAACAAAAAAAAAGCTCGTTCTGCAGTTGCGTATCATTAATTGAGTAAAACAATCCAACCTGATAATGATACAAGCTTCATCAATATCATAACGGTGGTGAATAGAGAATTTAATTTTCAGGGTTGGGATGAAAATTTGGAGAATTGGGTTTAATTGGACTTTCTTTTAGATTATAATTGCATTTATGTTTTATAACAACAAATTGTTTGCGGTGTAAATGTATACCATTTTTCCTAGTAATTGCAGCAAATGTATACTGTTTGTGCCAACTAGCTCAGGACACGAACAATGATATTTGTTGTGTGGGTCGACTCGTCATTCTTTAGTCTGATCTCGTCGGGAGGGAGAGAACCTGTGAAAGAGCCGGGGTTGCCCCCCGGATTAAGCTCCGACGATCAAGTCAGTGTCTGTTTGTGGAGAGAGTTGAGAGAATAGATAGAGAGATAAAGTGTAGAGAGATGGTAGAAAGTGGAAAGTGAGGAGAGAGAGGAAGTCCCCTTAATTGGTAGGTCTCATACCTTTATATACTCGTAGCGGGTTTAGAGCGTCATACGTTGTCGATTGGACGCGGTATTACTTAGTCTCTGCGGGGAGTCTCTTAGCAACACCCCCAACAATTGCCCCCCAAGCTGGTGGTGAGTTTTAACTCATCACTAGCTTATATTTTATTTTTTAAATCTTCGTCGGTAATTTTGGGTGGGGCCCTATGTACCCCAGTTGCCCCCAGCTGGTGGCGCGTTTGACTGACGCGGTGTCAGCTTCTTGCGTCTTGCCCCCCATCAGCGCCATTAACGCTCATGGAAGTAAAATATTTCAAATTTAATAATGATAGAGTACTTAGCTTTATATTGGTACCGTGGCGGCAAGAGTAGTTGAAAACCAGACGTTGCGCCATCAAATCACTAAGCGCGTATGAAACCCACTGGTGATGTTGCTTGTCTAGCGGAGGAAGGACGCGAGTTCAATTCCTGTCAGCGGCAATAATATTTTGGTGCGGTTGCTTTGTGGGTCGGGGCTTGAAGAGTTGTTGAAATAATAGTGTTGCGCCTAAGGATCACAAGGCGCGAATGCAGCCTACTGGTGATGTTGCTTGTTTGGCGGAGGAAGGATGCGAGTTCAATTCCCGGCGGCGTCAATAATATTTTTGACGCGGAGAGTGGCGCGGGCTTGTTAGGCGGATCTAAGCGGGCGGGGGCCTGGGCCGCGCGCCGCGCGAGTGGTGGCTAGCCAGGTGACAATGGGCCGCGAGATGGAGTTGGGCGGGGGCCTGGGGCTGCGCGGGTGTGGGCTGGCATAGTGAGTAGTGGCGCGGGCTTGTTAGGCGGAGCTAAGCGGGCGGGGGCCTGGGCCGCGCGCCGCGCGAGTGTGGGCTGGCCAGGTGAAATGGGTCGCGAGATGGAGTTGTGCGGGGGCCTGGGGCTGCGCGAGTGTGGGCTGGCATAGTGAGTAGCGGCTGGGCTCTTCAAAAAATAATATATATATTTTTTTTAATTTTTTTAATTTTTTTTTACGCAAATAATTCATGATTATTGCTTCTTTGTTCTTTATGAACTGAATGGGCGCGAATAGTGCTGGACTATTGCTATTTTTTGTTCTTTCGAACTGAATGTGCGCGAATAGTGCTGGACTATTGCTATTTTTTGTTCTTTCGAACTGAGTCGGCGCGAATAGTGCTGGACTATTGCTATTTTTTGTTCTTTCGAACTGAGTGGGCGCGAATAGTGCATCACTATTGCTATTTTTTGTTCTTTCGAACTGAGTGGGCGCGAATAGTGCTGGACTATTGCTAATTTTTTGTTCTTGCGAACTGAGTGGGCGTGAATGTTAAAATTCAAACGCCACACCATTGAAACACAAGTCTCGGTTGTAGCCTGTTGGTAAGGATGCTTGCACGCGAGTCATTGAACCCTGGTTCGAATCCCCAATCACGCGCATGATTTTTGTGATGTTTTGCGCTCTACGGCCTCACTCAGTTGCGCGGGCCGGAAGTATGTAGGTGGGGCGGACAAGCGCTCGTCAGTTGTTGGACTTGCCGCGTGTTGTTGGGCCGCGAGTTGAGCGTCTTGCAGTGCGGGCCGCGATTAGTTGAAAATCAGGTATTGCGCCATTTAGACACAAATATTGCATGTAGCCATCTGGTTATGTCGCTTTGCTCGTGAGTGACTGAACCCTGGTTCGAATCCCACATGAGCGGACGTTGGTGAACGGCTCGCGTCGCGCGAACCCATGTAGAAGGACTCTTTGGCGGATTTGGGCGAGCTGAAGAGGACTGACGGGTGGAGCGGGCCTTGAAGGCAATTGTTTGTTATCGTGGACGCGGAGAGATTTGAGCGCGCCGGGAAGTTGATGATGATCAGAGCGCTTGGCGGACCGAGCGCTTTGTTGAGCGGAAGTGCTTCCGCTCAAGATCTCTATTTGTGGACCTCGATTTCTGTGCATCTCGATTTTTGTGCCCTGTGCTTTTCTGACAAGGAGTGGAGGTAGCATATTCTTGGGAGAAACGTCGACGAAGACAGCGACAAGACTTCTTCATCTTTGCTCTTTGGAGGCCCAGGGTCGGTCACAAATCTGGCCTGCTCTCTCTGTTTTTTTTTTTTTTTTGTAGGAGAAGCCTCCATGGTTATCGTCACTATTTCCTTGCTTGTTTTTGGTGAAGTTGGTGCTATTAAGGAGAGGTTTCTGGCGGAATGAGTTGGAGGAAGAGCAAATATTGACTTCTTACATTGTTGTCGCCGGCGGTGGATGGTGGGTGGGGAAGCCTTTTTCTTTCTCACAGAGGTAGTCATGAGATCATCGTCGCCGTCACCCCTCGTCCTTCGGAGATCAGACGAAGAAAATTGTTGAATCGGCCCCACGGTGGGCGCCAATTGTTTGTGCCAACTAGCTCAGGACACGAACAATGATATTTGTTGTGTGGGTCGACTCGTCATTCTTTAGTCTGATCTCGCCGGGAGGGAGAGAACCTGTGAAAGAGACGGGGTTGCCCCCCGGATTAAGCTCCGACGATCAAGTCAGTGTCTGTTTGTGGAGAGAGTGGAGAGAATAGATAGAGAGATAAAGTGTAGAGAGATGGTAGAAAGTGGAAAGTGAGGAGAGAGAGGAAGTCCCCTTAATTGGTAGGTTTCATACCTTTATATACTCGTAGCGGGTTTAGAGCGTCATACGTTGTCGATTGGACGCGGTATTACTTAGTCTCTGCGGGGAGTCTCTTAGCAACACCCCCAACATATACCATTTCCCCTAGTAATTGCAGCGTTACGTGTTTGAATCGCAAAAGATTACCATCTATTTTCTTTTCGCGTAAACTCAAACTTCCGTGGGTGTCTCTAACATTCTTAAAAGACCATGGATTCACCGCCACCCTATACTGAAGCAACTACCATAAGCCATATGGTCAATAATATTTGACCAAATGAGGTCCATAGCAGCTTGTCGTCTGGCATTGGAAACAAGTGCGCGTCCTTCCAAACCAACTCTATTTTAAGACAACGAGCAGCAGCCCAACTTAATAGTCAAAACTGATACAGACTTCACAGTAGCTGGCAGCAGTCAATTTTGGACAGCTAGTTTTAGGTGAACCAAAATAGTATAAAGAAGAGACGAAGAAGAAGACTCTTGTGCTTCCCTTCCCAACTTGCTCCGTCTACGTTCATTTCCACATTCTCTAGTAGCCACACGCTTCTATTAAGCTCAATCCAAACACTTCATCAAGCAAGTGGCATATTTCTTCAGGGGACCAAATTGAAACTTCAACATGAACTAGGCTGTCATCCGAACTTGGGAACTGGATTTTGATACGGTTCAAAACTGTGTAATGGAGAAAGCAACGAAGCTACAGAGCAAAATGCCCCAAATGCTGCAATTGACAATACTTTACAAACCTAAGTACTATAGAATCTAACATCCTCATTTGTCCAAAAAAAAATTTTATCACTCTGTTTCTGTGCTGTAAAACTACATATGTAGTATCATCTTATCTACACATTGCTCACCATGGAGTTGCAAGAAGAAAGAGCCTAAAACACAATATAACTAATACTCTTTCCAAAACTTCCACCATCTATCTACCACCTTTCACTATGGTTCCGCTGAAGCATTCTTCCAGAGATGGCTGCAGCAAGAGCTGCTGTAAAGTTTGGGTCTTTGGTAAGTGAAGTAGCCATCTGTTCCACCAACAGCTGTTGAATCTCTGGACCATCAATTCCTCCTGCTAGTGGTTTAGGAGAAGGAGCAACAACGTTCCTTGCACTAGTACTGGCCACATTGGGCTTCGATTTAGTCAAGTCCAGAGTCATGGTGGCTGGTCCAGCAGCAAGCGAGGGCGAGCGTGCAATGGCCAGGCCGCGGCCGCTGGAGCTTGCTGTTGCTGCTGCTGCCTCGGGTGTTGAAGGGTGTGGATGGTTGTGCTCTCCTTCATAAGTGGCGACGACTATTGATTGATCCTCAACACTCCTTTGAACCTGAAAACCAGTCAAAATATCCCAAACACGAATCAACAAGGGAGTCCAATTAACTATGAGAACCGAATATCATATACGAATTGGAATGAGGAATCAGGTACCGAAGTACTAAAGCTCTTACCTTCTTCTTAACGGGGCAGCTGGGAGCAAAAGAGCATTTGAAGTAAGCTCGTGGGCAAGGATTATCCCTTGTGACCTTTTGGCCGTATTTCCTCCATTGATAGCCATCCTTGACAATCTGCAATTTTGATAATAGAAAACACCTTTCAGCAATCCACTAAACTTACTAAAGCCAGGAGGAATTAGGGTTTGGGCTAGTAACGTGATGAACTTACCAGGCCGGTATCCGATGGTTCAGTTCGGACATAAACCCTAGAAATCTTGGCCTTGATGACTTCCTCACGAGGCCGCTTGAAGGATTCCTCGTCAGTGGAGCTGCTCTCCGAGGCGCCATTGTTGTTGTTGGTAGCTAAGGGAAGGTTGTAATTGTCGTTGTTGCTGCTATCGGATTTCCTTTTTCTGGAGGAAGCAGGGGAAAGGGAAGAAGGGCTCTGTTCCTTCTCGACCTCTTCCTCCACCGCCGCCGCCTCGTCGGTGGGATGAGAGTTTCTGGCCATGTGATCCATCAATTGGTTCCTCAAAGCGGTGTAGTTCTCGCACATCACCGTCAACATTTCCGTCAATTTCTTGTTCTCCGCGCTCACCCTGTTCAGTTCCTCCACCAGAGCCCCCGCCGTCGACTGTAATTTTTTGGGGAAAAAATTTTCAAATTAGATTCTTTTTTTTTTTTTAACAAGAACGAAATTGAAGTTTTTGGAAGGAAGGAAAAGAACCCACCTCTTCTTCTTTGACGGAAGAAACGTTGATTCCTAGTCCCATGAAATTAGCCGGAGCTGAAGGTACGCCGAAGCTCCACTCCTTTTTAACTGAAAGGGCGGAGGCGGGTCGGTCGTCGTTGCGCCGGAGAGGGTTGAGATTGAGATCTAGAGATACATCGACCAGCGATGAAGAGTAGTCCATGGGCCGGAGAAGCTTGGTTGAAATTTTCTTCGTTGCAGGAACTGGCTAGAAGTTCGACCGGCTGGGAAGTGGATGATGAACTCTTCTTCCGCTTGTGTGTCTTTGCGTAGTTTGTTTCTCTTCTTCTTGGATATGAAGCAAATGCGATAAGGAAGCGTGTGGGTATATATAGGGAGGGGAAAGGGGGGAGTGGGGAAGGTTCAGATCTACATACAGAGAAATCGAGCTATCAACTCGTTTATCACGTCGCGAAGCTTGGTGGAAAGACCGGACCGGCGCAGAATCATAAAGTCGAGAGTTCAATTCAAATACTTAAATAAAAAAGGAAAATGGAAGAATGAATATTATAGTAGAGGCATAATTTGGTCACATGTCTCGATATAAAAAAAAAAAAGAGAGAGGAGATATGCTGTTGTTTGGAGACTAGACTAGAGTTGACTAGAGAGGGGGAGTGGTAGTGGTAAAACGTCATATGTGGTCGTCATCCGTTTTCCTCACCACGTTCTTCTGGCGACTTTTCTAGCGTGACCGGTTGACTACTATTTTCCCTTTAAAACAAAACACAAATTTTGAAAAAATTTCTTAAATACACATAAAATTAGAAAAAAATTCTAAACTACCATACTTATAAAAAAAATAACCAAAATATCTAAATTTGGAGTGGTTCGAGTTTGAGAAACTCGAACTACTAACTGGTTCGAGTGTAAGAGACTCGATCTAGACGTAGATCGATGATGTAAGTCTCGAACCATGTAGGGCCGAAGTAGTTCGAGTTTGGTGAACTCGAAAGAACTACTCCTTTGAAATTTCCAACAACCTTAACTTTGTGCTCTGTTATCCGATCGTAGCAATTTTTTTTCATTTCGCATAACTTTTCAATGACTACAAGTTTTATCATAGAAATATTTTCAGAATATATGTGAAAATGTAAAAATTAAAGCTAAATTTATTCCGAAAATCCCTTACATTCAAAAATATTTTTATTTTGAAAAATATTCCAAGTAAATGTTGTAGTACTCAAAAAGTAATGCAAAATAAAAAAATAATTTGCGACGTTCGAATTACGGAGCACAAAGTTATGATCCTCCAAAGTTTGGCAAAATCGAAAAATTGCTCGTTTAAGGGTAACAAATGATGTTTTCTTGGGGCGAAGGGTATATATAATTTGTTGATGTAAGGCGTTACCATGATTGATGCAGGGCAGCTAGCATACAAGATTGAGGTGGCAATCCAAGTGGAGAAAGAGCTGGCACGAGACTAGTCTGCATGTGTGCATTACATTTACCTTTTCCTTGTTTATTTTGTATTTATTTCTTTTATTTGTCCGCAAGGGATTTGGTTAGGATTATAGATCTATTTAAGCTTGTGTTTACGATAGGAAGACTACATTATTATTCTTGAATGCAAACCCCCAAGGGAGTGCTTATTTCCAGTGGATTTCTGGTTGTTTTCGGCAAGCTTGCGGCTGGCAAGTTTGTTATTTTCGTTTGGGTTCGACGCTAGCGAACCTGAGGGCTTCTGACTGCGTCAAGTGGTATCAGAGCAGGCTTTCTCCTGTCTCTTTTCAACGCTTACACATCCATGGGAGATCGGCCGGTCACACGTGAGGTCATCGAGGCTATCACCGTGGCTTTTACCACGGCGATCATGACCTTGACCACGCAAGTAACGAATTTGGCGGCACAAGTGAACAACAATCAAAACAGGAGGGACAGAGGGAGGAGAGTCGACAGGGAAGAGCGTCCTCGGAGGGCGCGTGCGGTTCATGCTGATTCCGATTCTGGTTCGGAGGAAGAGGTCCAAGACAAGGACCAGGACCATGATGATAACCGACAAAATCGTAATGATTATCGAGTCAAAGCGGACATCCCATTGTTTTATGGGACCATGGGCGTCGAGGACTTTCTTGAATGGCAAATTGACGTTGACAGATTCTTTGACGTGATGGAGGTGCCCGAGAATAAGCAGGTTAAGATGGTAGCAATTCGTTTGAAGAGTACTGCGGCAGTATGGTGGGACAAGCTGGTCGTCCAGCGACAACGTCAGAGGAAAGCACCAATCCAGACATGGCGAAGAATGAAATAACTAATGATGGAGTGGTTCTTACCAGAGGATTACGAACAAATTCTATACAAGATGTACATTGATTGCGTTCAAGGTCGGAAGAGTGTTACTGAGTACACAACAGAGTTTCTACGTTTTGCGGAACGCAACAAACTGGGAGAAACAGAAGCACAAAAGGTCGCCCGCTACATCAATTGTTTGAGAGGATCAATCCAAGAGAAGATTGGATTGCAAACTGTTTGGACGGTGACCGAAGCGTCTACCCTCGCACTGAAGGCCGAATTGATGGAAAAATCGCCCCAAAATTTTCCTCCTTTCCGCAGAGCCCCTCCTCCTGGCAGTCCAGAGTTACAATTTGACAAGGACAAGAGTATGAATTCCAAAGACACTATTGCCAACTCAAAGAGCAATATTGGAACAGGTACTTCAAATACGAACACAAATAAATGAGCGACTATGCGGGCCACCAACCCCCTATGCAAAGCCAGGAGGGGATAAGTATTACCGTTGTGGGGGTCAAGGCCACAGATCGAACGTGTGTCCTTCTCGCCGAACGACCGCAGTAATGGAGGAGATGGCCGCTTTCATGAAAGAGCATGAGGATACTGAGGATGTTGATGAGTATGCAGGAGTGGAATTCGCTGAAGAATAATCGAAGGAAGCCATGAATATTATCTTACGCAGGGTTTTATTGGCATCATCAGATGAAGGGCAGCGTAAAAATCTTTTCAGGACTCATTGCTCTATTAATAACAAGGTTTGCAACCTTATAGTCGATAACAGGAGCACGGAGAATTTAGTGTCTCAAAAGCTAGTCGCATACCTGGAATTACCAACGGAACCCCATCCGAAACCATATGCTCTTGGCTGGGTGAGCAAAGGTCCACAGGTTAAGGTAACTCATACTTGCAAAGTCCCCATTTCAATAGGAAAGTACTACCGGGAAGAAGTGGTATGTGATGTGATGAACATGGATGTCTGCCATGTACTTCTGGGGCGTCCTTGGCAATTCAACAATGATATCACCTATAGGGGCAAAGATAATGTGATGATGTTCACATGGAGAACACACAGGATAGCTATGGCGCCAATTGCGGGGTTCGACAAACAACCCGGTAAGGCAAAGTCGAGTTTCCTCTCGATATCACGGGATGAGCTCGAGTTACAGGAGGACATCCGTGAAGCTGATTGGGTTTGCCCAATTTTCGTTAAAGGGCTGTTGAGCGCGACATCGATCGGGGTTTCTACTATCCCACAGGTCGTGCAGGAGATCCTGAAGAATTTTGGAGAACTCATATCCGATGATCTGCCCGACGAGTTACCACCAATGCGCGACATCCAGCATCAAATCGATCTAATCCCGGGATCCAGCTTACCGAACTTACCGCATTACCGCATGAGTCCGAAGGAGAATGAAATATTACGGGAACAAATAGAGGAACTCTTGAAAAAAGGGTTCGTTCGGGAAAGCATGAGCCCATGCGCTGTGCCGGTACTCTTGGTACCAAAGAAAGGGAACCAATGGCGGATGTGTGTAGACAGTCGCGCCATTAACAAGATAACTATCAAGTACAGGTTCCCCATTCCTCGACTGGAGGATATGCTCGATGAGTTGTCCACTTGTCCGGATCGCAAGTGTTTTCAAAAATTGATCTTCGCAGTGGCTATCACCATATTCGGATCAGTCCTGGAGATGAGTGGAAGACTGCTTTCAAGAGCAAGGATGGCCTCTATGAGTGGTTAGTCATGCCTTTCGGCTTGTCTAACGCACCGAGCACTTTCATGCGCCTAATGAATCAGGTTCTCCGTCCTTTTATTGGGACGTTTGTGGTCGTCTACTTTGATGATATTTTGATCTACAGCAAGACCAAGGAAGCTCATTTGGATCATCTACGGCAAGTCCTCCAAGTATTGCAAGATAACAAGTTATACATCAACCTAAAGAAGTGCACCTTTTACACCGACAAGTTATTATTCTTGGGCTTTGTTGTGGGTGCATCCGGAGTACAAGTGGATGAGGAATATGTGAGTGCTATTAAGAATTGGCCCACGCCTACTACAGTATCGGACGTTCGAAGCTTCCACGGACTCGCCACTTTCTATAGGAGTTTCATCCACGACTTTAGCACTATCACCGCTCCTATCATGAAGTGTTTGAAGAAAGGAAAGTTTAGCTGGGGACTTGAACAGGAGCGTAGCTTTGCAACGATCAAGGAAAAGTTGTGCACTGCCCCCGTGCTCGCCCTACCCGACTTTGACAAGGTGTTTCAGGTCGAATGCGACGCTAGCGGGATCGGTGTGGGTGCTGTCTTATCACAAGAAAGCGACTTGTTGCATTCTTTAGCGAAAAGCTAAGCGAAGCTCACCAAAAGTGGAGCACCTACGACCAGGAGTTCTATGCTGTCTTCCGAGCCTTACGATAGTGGGGGCATTATTTGATACAACGAGAGTTTATTTTGTTTACTGACCATCTTGCGTTGAAATTTCTTAACAGCTAGAAGGTCATCAACAAGATGCATGCTCGTTGGGTCAGTTATTTGCAGAAATTCCCTTTTATTATTCAGCACAAATCGGGCGTCCAGAACAAAGTTGCTGATGCTTTGAGTCGACGAGCTTCTTTGCTAGTCGTTTTGGAGCAGGAGATTATTGGTTTCGACTTGCTGAAAGAGCAGTATGCATCCGACCTAGACTTTGCCGACTTATGGCTTGCGTGTACTACCCAGCACCCTACTGCCGATTATCATGTTCGAGATGGTTATTTGTTCAAAGGAGATCGGCTGTGCATTCCTAGCTCGTCATTACGCGAACAACTCATTCGGGATTTGCATGGTGGCGGCCTCAGCGGTCACTTAGGCCGTGACAAGACAATTTCCAGACTGGAAGAGCGATTTTTCTGGCCTCATTTGCGTCGCGATGTTGGTACGATTGTCAAACGCTGTTATGTGTGCCAAGTTTCTAAAGGACAGTCTCAAAACACTGGCCTCTATCTCCCGCTCCCCGTCCCTGATGATTTTTGGCTCGACCTTTCGATTACTTCGTGTTGGGGTTTCCCCGTACTCAGCGAGGCGTGGACTCTGTCTTGGTGGTGGTTGACCATTTCTCCAAGATGTCCCATTTTATCGCCTGTAAGAAGACCGCTGATGCTTCGAACATCGCCAAGTTTTTTTTTCAAGGAAATTGTGCGTCTACATGGTGTGCCCAAGTCCATCACTTCTGATCGGGACACCAAATTCCTCAGCCATTTTTGGATCACATTATGGCGCCTTTATGGAACCTCTCTCAATCACAACTCCACCGCCCACCCGCATACTGATGGTCAAACCGAAGTCACCAATCGCACTTTGGGTAACATGATTCGGAGTATTTGTGGTGACAAGCCGCGACAGTGGGATCTCGCGTTGCCTCAAATTGAGTTCGCTTATAACAGCGTGGTGCATACGGCAACAGGCAAATCGCCTTTCTCCCTTGTCTATACCACTCCCCCTCGGCATGTTGTCGATCTCGTGGACCTACCTAAAGCTCCTGTTGTGAATGCTGCTGCGGAGACCATGGCTCGGGATGCCCTAGCCATGAAGGAAGCTGTCAAGGCGAAGCTCATTGCGACCGGTGCGAAGAACAAAGTTGTCGCTGATGCTCATCGTCGAGTTAAGATTTTTGACGTAGGGGACAAGGTGATGGTGTTCTTACGGAAGGAACGTTTTCCTGTTGGTACCTACTCCAAGCTCCAGCCCCGAAAGTATGGGCCTTTCCAGGTGTTGAAGAAAATTAATGATAATGCCTACGTCATTGATCTACCGGCGGACATGAATATATCTCGCACGTTCAACTTTGCTGACATCTATGCTTTCCAAGCTGACGATGCAATTTATCCAGTTGTGAACTCCGGGTTGAGTTCTTTCGAGGTGGGGGAGACTGATGCAAGGCAGCTAGCATACAAGATTGAGGCGGCAATCCAAGTGGAGAAAGAGCTGGCACGAGACTAGTCTGCATGTGTGCATGACATTTACCTTTTCTTTGTCCGCAAGGGATTTGGTTAGGATTATAGGTCTATTTAAGCTTGTGTTTACGATGGGAAGACTACATTATTATTCTTGAATACAAACCCCCAAGGGAGTGCTTATTTCCAGTGGATTTCTGGTTGTTTTCGGCAAGCTTGCGGCTAGCAAGTTTGTTATTTTCGTTTGGGTTCGACGCTAGCGAACCTAAGAGCTTCTGACTGCGTCAATGATGATGGATGTGTTCAATAATTTCGAAGCTATTTTAGAAAAGGCATTCATATTGACGTGTCCAAAATGACCAACAAGTTAGCGTGAAGTAAATAGAATCTTGAACTATTTCAAGTTCGATTTGAAATGTAATAAATGTTATTATCACTAAATTAATTTCTTAATTAATGTAAAAATCGCGATACTTATATTAACAAATTATATTATCACGACAGAAGACCCTTAAGCGGTAACCATATCATATAACACATACTTAAATGATACAAGATGAAAACAAAAACTAGTTAGTTAGTCATAGTACTTAAAAACAAGAAAAACTTGTTAGCAAATGTTCATGGACTTGTGAGGAATACAAGTCTTAAGGTTGACCTTTCTTCCATCGCCGAATGTAGTCTTTTTATACTTCCTTCTACACGGTTGACATTTGTCTATATCTCCCTACCCTAGCTAAGTAGCTAGCTAGCGAAGCTTTGCATGGCTTTTTCTGTGTGGCCCCAGATGGTCTAGTTTCATTACGCTCTTTTCATTGAGAAACGGGCTACACAGAGGTCAACACAATTCGTGTACAGTTGCCAATTGATGGATGCAATCTTTATGGGACTTTGAAACGGTTTGCAAAATATATAACTACTGTTGTTGACTTTCCTTCCCAATTGTACAAAGTAAACGTACATATTTAGAAACTAATTTTGTGGGGATGAGAAGGCAAACTGTTGAATTTGGAGGGGGCAGTGACGCAGCAAGTGATGTTATATTTGTGAGATAATAATGTAGGAGGAGACACTTTGGACTTGACTTGGGAGAAATTTTCTACCTTGTCAAACTTTGGTTATCTCATCCACTAGCCTTAATAAGTGTGTGCTGCTAATGAGGACGAAATTAGTTATTGACTTATTGTTATTATTCTAAGCCCATTTGTGAACCCAACTCTTTTTTTATTGATAAATTAACCCAACCCAAATTAGTTTGGTGTTAGAAAAACAATTTCAAAGGGATAACACAACACCTGTTATGAAACTAATGGAAAATATAAACAAATACAAGATAAGATTAGAGAGGGAAATGCACAAGAGAAGGGAGGGAAAGAGTTCTTCTTATTCATTCTTCACTTTAGATACAAATGGTGTGCTCTATTTATAGGCACACTGTTCTAACCACTACATCCTTATATCAATGAGAGATAATGAAACATAAAGGAGCTATCAAATGTAGGAATATGGGTTACATGTAACTCCAAAGTGAGCATCTAATGTGGTAATGGCAATGGTCATCGATATATCAATATTTACATAATACTCTCCATTGGATGACCACTAGATTGCATTACGCTATCTCATACTGCCTCATTAAAAACCTTACCAGGAAAATCCAATGGGAAAAAACCATGGTTAAAGGAAAAAGAGTGCAGTGCGTATATGCTCTCTCTCATGACCACATCACTTCAAATCTTTGAGTCATTAAACTCAAATTTCACGAACAACTTTTAGAAATATTGTTGTTAGGAGTGAGTTAGTGAACAATCTTCTAGATTGTCAATTTAATGCATGATCTTCAGATTTTCTTCATACATGATCGTCAGGATCATTTTCTTTGGAAGTAGTTCACAAGCACAAGTCCTTTAGATATGGTGGATCACAAAGTGTAACGAAGTACATTCAGGACTTGCCTATCATAGTTTGTTTAGTTTCTCTATGAAACAATTATATCACCATATGTATGAGATGGCTCACATCCAATCAACCAATATGAGGATCAAATGGTATATAGGATTTGGATATATAGTTCATCAAATATATCTTTGATAATACCATAATAGAACAATCACATATATTGTTCTTGAAGGTAACAAAGTATTTTCAATGTTCCATTGAGAGAAACATTGTATTTTGCTAATATTATCAACAGTAAAATGATATTTGGTATGGTTCTCTAATGCATCAATATATGGTATTTCAGGACCTAGTACATCAACATATATTACTTTATGACTTAATGTTTCACTTCTTTCTTGATGCCTAAATGGATCTTTGGTCACTTCTAGTGATCTTAGGATCCGAATTTTAGTTTATGAACATAATTTGTTCATGCAAAATTACTTTTCCACTTTTTCAACATTACCTTCATTGCCCATAAAAGGATCTTAAATCCTTCAATTTAACTTATGTCTCTAAGCAATCAACTGCTTTAGGAAGCTCTTCAGGAGCTCCAATAATATTCATATCATCAACATAATATGAGGTCGTCACAAAGTATCGATGCAAGCAATTCTTTCATATCACGAAAGATAATAACAAAACTCACATCATAAAAGCAATATGAATTCAGCAAAGCACACTCATAAAACACAACTCATACTTTAAAGTAAAACACAACACATTCAAAGAATTTAAAATCCTTGAAGCACATACAAACAAAACAACAATATATGCACAATGCAAATGCTTTAATGCACTCTATCCGGATTTAACCTTTTAAGGTCCATTCACCCTAATGTTGTAGGTGTTCACTTAGATGAGTATTTCACATTCGTCTATATCCCATATAGGGGATATTCTTAGTTTATTGATATATGTTCTTGAGAACTTTACTTGTTTACTTCAGGTAAATTAATCCTTCTGGGAGTTTCAAATATATATAACATCTTCAGGGAATTCAAACAAATAGGCTATCAAAATAATTTTCAAACATAGATTTAAACATTAATTTGAAAAAGTAGTTGCATCCACCACAGGGGAGCATAACTCCTCTCAAACAATGATAGGTCTCTTCGAGAAACCCATTGCAAAATATTGTGCTATATCTCTCACAATTTCATACTTTCCAGTTTCCAATAGCACAAAAATTTGTTTGTATCCCGCTATTTTTATCCTTTTCAAGTATAAGGACTTCTGGTCCTTAAACATTATGCTCCTTGCGCAAGTTTCACGATTTCTTTCTATATTGGCCAATAACATCATCATTTGCCTGAAGCAATAGAGTCTTACTCTTGATCCTCACTTGTAAATATCATATTCAGTACTGAAGTATAACAATTTTCGTCGACAATGACTTCATTACGGTTCCAGTATTGTAGTCCAATATGTTTTGAGATCTCTTCGCTTTCACAACTTTCAGACACATGTGTTATCTGGAACTGAAATCTTACTTTATTCTTGGTTACTCTTCTTGATGCATGTGATAATCCATATGATGCATCAACCCATAAAATTCACAAATGATCCACATGATTGATGTATTGTTCTGCATACACGTCCATAAAATCTCAAAAGATTTACCAACTCTTTTACAAGCGATTATTAATTGTTCTATTCTCCTTGAGAACAAGCATGCTATAATAACTCTTTTAGTTGAAGAGTTCTTTGAATTCTCATATGATGTTCCCCATGAATTCTCAAAGAATTTTTTTCAAATTATAATCCGGGATGGTCTAACCGGACCAACCAAATTACCAAGTTATCAAATCTTATAAACTTCCGATTTATATTTTACATGTACAGATAGTACTAATATATCACATAAAACATTAGCTCTTCTAGAGCTTTTACATACTTTGGTACTAAATTTTGCCCATGACTTAATTAGTGTGAAGTCACAATATTTATTTTCACTCATATATAAGTTAGTTACTTCAAGTAATCAAAACATAAACTCTTTTGGAGCTTTTACTTACTTTTGTAGTATATGATATAATACGAATATATGTGTTTCATTATACATTTTAATGTACAATGGGTACATTATGTTATCTTGACTTTGATAATGCAATTGTTGTGTAATCCTTATTCATAATTCTCTTTTTTCTCCTATTTTCTCACTTCTGGTGAAAAGATCCAAACAATACATTTAACATATATATAATTATGTTTATAGCTCCATTCACTTCGGGGAATAGAGTGTTTGGAAATGAAAATTTCTCAAGTGCAATATCATTTTTCTCTTTAATGGAGAATATACCAACTTTATTACAAAAAAATATTTTCCATAATATTGATATTGCAGGAGCGGATATAAATTTGCTTTTACCTTTGGTTCTTGATAGAATAAGGTCTTTTGGGTACAACGGGTACGAGACAAACACATTTTTCCATTTCAATGGTAACATACATAACCAATATTCTTGTTACCATGTCCACTTCGTTCTTTGCCCATGGATTCTTCAATTTCCACTTCTGGGGAATATATGGCTCTTGGAACTTGCATTTTCTACATATCAAAGTAGAATTGATAGGAATAGGATAACACGAAGAACTGAGTAATTAACTCATCACTTATATTACTTTTCTTGTTATTGCTACTACAGGAGCAATTTCCGTTTTTTGATAATGTCCAAGTACAAACTCTATGCTATGAGATAGTCATACATAAAATAAGTTCATAAATAAATATAAACATACTAACAAGAAACGAAATGAAAATTTGCATACCTTGACCGTGTTATGATCTTATTCAAATATATTTGATTATGTAGAGAGGCAATGACCAACCATGAATTTGACAGAGTTTCGTGCTGATAACGTGTTATGAAACTAATGAAAAATATAAACAACTACAAGAGAAGATTAGAGAGGGGAAAAGTTCTTCTTATTCATTCTTCACTTTAGATACAAATGGTGTGCTCTATTTATAGGCACACTTTTCTAACAACTACATCCTTATATCAATGAGAGATAATGAAACATAAAGGAGCTATCAAATGTAGGAATATGGGTTACATGTAACTCCCAAGTGAGCATATAACTTGGTAATGGCAATGGTCATCCATATATCAATATTTACATAGTAACACCATAATTAAAGAGATATGATTATAGTGACTTGAGTTAAACTCCAAATAAATTTATTTGAAGTTTGGTATAGGTTTTTTATAGTTTAGAAGGTTGGCCAGGACGATTATACAAAGGTTGCTTAGGTTGATCACATAAACAATCAAGTCAACTACATGGTCTATCAGGTCGACAACATATATAGTTCATCAAGCTGACCGTATTGGCAATTGGACTCACCACAAGGCTAGTTAGGTCGACCATATTGTCAATTAGGTCAACCACAATTTAGATTAGTTTGACCACTTATTCTGCAAAATAATAATGTTTAGTTCCGTAGAGGTTTATATGGTCTTGTAATTGATAACTCGGGTGCATGTATTGGAGACTATACACACTGTGAACATAATAATGATGATGTCGAAGAAGCATGAATAAAAACTCAAGCCCCTGATATATCAAAACTTAGTAATGTAAAAAAAAGTAATCCATTCATACTAAACATAAAATCTGACCCTAACGAGATACATCAACCCACAAGATTATATTGGAGCGACACTAGTACTAATTCATGAATAAAAACTCAAGCCCCTGATATATCAAAACTTAGTAATGTAAAAAAAAGTAATCCATTCATACTAAACATAAAATCTGACCCTAACGAGATACATCAACCCACAAGATTATATTAGAGCGACACTAGTACTAATTAAGAGGTACACAACCATCAAAGTCAAAGAAATGCAAAATACATCGATCTAGGTAAATGTCAATCAAATGGATGGGTGATATTGTCATATCATAACATATTATAGACATGTTGAGACATAAACTATTTGTTAACATATTTCTTTCAAAGGAAATTTAGGTTAAGTTTCAGGGTTAAGAGGGTTGTTTGTATGAATCATTCGACATCAAATGACTTGTTCGCCAATAGAGCAAAATGAGTCATTTGGTACCATTAGTCACTTGCAAATGACTTGATTTTAGTGGCCACATTTGGAAAACTAACCTTACCTAGTTTTCAAAATTCCATCATACTCCTGAACTTTACTTTTTATTTTTTTCTTGAACTTACAAAATACTATTATGTAATAATTAAATATCTATGTAATATAATTTATACTTAAATATTCTTATAATACAGTCTAGTACCATTTTTAACCTTTTATTAGGATCTAATAATTAAATACTTATATGTTACATGCACTATTTTCCACTTTTTCCTTGGCTTCTCATATAGTTAGTATCTAATAATCAAATACCACGTACTATTACCAAACTATTGATGTACTAAGGAATTATCTGAATTCAGTGATCCCAATTATGCGTTTAGGGTTGGTTTTAGTCTATTTGAATAGAGATTTCTAGCATCATAGTGGTGTCTTTTGTTGGTTGTTTTGTAGGAGAATCATAATTCATTCCAATTGTGTTATGATTATAAACCAAGAAAATATAAATGTTTTTGTAAATCTAGCAGGTAATGATTCGATCTTGCTAGCATATAGTTATTTTTAGGGTTAATAGCATATTTTGAATTAAATTATGTATTTTCTCAAACATACATTTCTACTATATTTTAAAATAAACTTGCCTTTTTATTATGTCCACATTCCCAAACATACCCTTATGTAAAATTTTCCTTCCAAAATTTGTTAATTATGGTCAAACCAAGATTTGACCAACTTCAAATGAATATATTTTCCATTTCATATGTGGAAAATAATTTAAAACAAAAAATGCCTTCGACGGACCATACCACATAGGGATGGCAACTGGTTGGGTCGGGGGAGGATAGTGCATATCCATTACCGTACCCAAAATAGTCGGGGTTTTACCCATACTCATACCCACGTACGAATCGGGTAAAAATCAAAACCATGCACATACCCGCTTAGGTTTCGGGTATCCATGGTTATCTATAGATAATAATTTCTCATGATAACTCCAACCAACATGTTAACATTCACACGTATGCTCGCGTTACATAAGTGAAAAAGTACGACAATAATTCACTAGAATGGAGAAAATACATTTCAAACAACATAATTTCATAAAAATATTATATTTGTATGCTAAATATAAATATATTGAGAGAAATAATGATAATTTATTGACAAAATATATACGTTTGTGCATAATAGGGTGAGTTCAGGTTGGATATAGTGAGAAAACCATGCCCACCCATTACCCGCAACATTAAGTTCGGGCTTTACATGTACCCATTAAAAATCCTATGGGTTCGATTTGAGAAAAATAAATAGTGGAGGGGCAATATATGCTAATAACCCTTGTTTTTATGATAGTGTCTTGGATGCATTTACGGTTAACTTGTTTTCTCCCCGAGATGCTAAATGATGGTGTCTAATGCATTCTTTTTTTGGGACATTCTGTGGCAACTTACAACTGGTCATTCGACATACTCTGTCAAATGAAGCGTCTTACTCGATACCCAGGGTCATTTTGGTGGTAAATGATATTTTGTTTTCATACATTGAGTCTGTATCGTGTCATTTTCCCCTTCGGGCTTTTCTAAAGCTATCCATGTAGTGACAAAACATGTGCTTTCAAACACGTTCTTTCACAGATTTGTGGTACATGAGGCTTAAGTGGGGAAACGAAGAACGTCGTCGTGTTGACTAATGAGAGAAGCGGAAGACGTTGACCTTTGCTTCTTGCTTCGATCAACAATCACCCCCTGCGACGAATTTTCGGAGACAACTTTTTGAACTTTATCATCCCCACCGATTCGGGCATAATATTTCCGGGGCCATTTTTGGCAGATTCCGAATGGGTACCATCATCGATTTCGGGTGATTTTTTGGAAAGGCCATTTTCTTTAGATTTTGAAGGCGACGGATTATAGAATCGTCCTTAGGGTACTCTCCACCAATGATGAAGTCTACCAATTACCAATTTGGGCAAAAGTTTGATCGAACTTTTTCTGAAGGCATTTTCGTAATTTTTCAGCGATTTTTTTGAGAGGTCGTTTTCCAAGGATTTTGAATGTTGTATATCACGGATTCAGCCTGAGACTATTCTTTAGGGATGAATAAGTCTATTAAACACCGTTTCGGGCGGAATATTTCTGGGGCGATTTTTAGCAAATTCCAAAGGGGAATCACCGATTTCAGGAGATTTTATGGAAAGGCTATTTTCCTTGAATTTCGAAAGCGACGGATCACAGATTCGTCCTTAGGGTACTCTCCACCATTGTTGAAGTCTACTGATCGCCGATTTGGACAAAAAATTGGTTGAACTTTTTCGGTGGGCATTTTTGTAATTTTTGTTGATTTTTTTCGAAAGGTCGTTTTCCATGGATTTTTAAGGCTGAAGATCACGGATTTAGTCTGAGGCTATTATTATTTATTAGGGATGAATAAGTCCATTAAACACTGAATCGGGCGGAATATTTCTGGGGTCATTTTTGGCAGATTCGAAAGGGGTACCATCACTGATTTCGGGCGATTTTTTGGAAAGACCATTTTCCTTGGATTTTAAAGGCGATGGATCACAGATACGTACTTAGGATACTCTCCACCAATGATGAAGTTTACTAATCGCCGATTGGGGCAGAAATTTGGTCGAAATTTTTCGGTGGGCATTTTCGTAATTTTTCGGCGATTTTTTCGAAAGGTCGTTTTCCATGGATTTTGAAGGCTGCAGATCACGGGTTCAGCTTGAGGCTATTCTTTAGGGATGAATAAGTCTATTAAACACCGATTTGGACGGAATATTTCCGGGGTCATTTTTCGCATATTCCAAAGGGGTATCATCACCGATTTCAGGCGATTTTTTAAAAAAAGGCCATTTTCCTTGGATTTTGAAGACAACAGATCCCTTATTCGTCCTTAGGGTACTCTCCACCAATGACGAAATCTAATAATCGCCGATTTGGGAAGAAATTTGGCCGAATTTTTTTGGTGGCCATTTTCGTAATTTTTCGGCAATTTTTTTGAAAGGTTGTTTTCCATGGATTTTGAATGCTGCAGATCACTAATTCAGCCTGAGGTTATTCTTTAGGGATGAATAACTCTATTAAACACCGATTTCGGGCAATTTTTTGGAAATGTCATTTTCCTTGGATTTTGAAGGCAACGGATCCCAGATTCGCCCTTAGGGTACTCCCCACAAATGTTGAAGTCTACTAATCACCGATTTGTGCAAAAATTTGGTCGAACCTTTTCAGAGGGCATTTTCGTAATTTTTCGGTGATATTTTCGAAAGTACGTTTTCCATTGATTTTGAAGGCTTCAGATCATGGATTCAGCCCGAGGCTATTCTTTAGGGATGAATAAGTCAATTAAACACCGATTCTGGCAGAATATTTCCGGGACCATTTTTTGCAGATTCTAATGATACCCATCACTGATTTCAGATAATTTTTTTAAAAGGCCATTTTCCTTGGATTTTGAAGGCGACGGATCACAGATTCGTCCTTAGGGTACTCTCTACCAATGATTAAGTCTACTAATCGCCGATTTGGGCAGAAATTTGGTCGAACTTTTTCGCTGATTTTTTCGAAAGGACGTTTTACTTGGATTTTGATGGCTGCAGATCACAGATTCAGCCCGAGGCTATTCTTTAGGGATGAATTGTTCTATTAAACACAGATTCGGGTAGAATATTTCCTTTGCCATTTTTGTCAGATTCCAAAATGATACCATCACCTATTTCGGGTGATTTTTTTGGAAAGGCCATTTTCCTTTGATTTTGTAGGCGACGGATCACAGATTCGTCCTTAGGGTACTCTCCACCAATGATGAAGTCTACTAATCGCCGATTTGTGCAACTTTTTTGTCGAACTTTTTTGGAGGGCATTTAATTAATTTTTTGAAGATTTTTTCTAAAGGCTGTTTTCCATGGATTTTGAACGCTGCAGATCACGTATTCAGCCTGAGGCTAATCTTTAGAGATGAATAAGTCTATTAAACACCGATTTGGGCAGAATATTCCGAGGCCATTTTTGGCAGATTCCAAAGGGGTCCATCATCGATTCAGGCGAATTTTAGGAAAGGCCATTTTCCTTTTATTTTGAAGGCGACGGATCATAAATTCGTCCTTAGGGTACTCTCCACCAATAATGAAGTCTACTAATGGCCGATATGGGCAAATTTTTGGTCGAAATTTTGTGGACGGCATTTTCTTAATTTTCTGCGATTTTTTCGAAAGGCCGTTTTTCGTGGATTTTGAACGCTGTAGATCACGTATTGAGCCTGAGGCTATTCTTTACGGATGAATAAGTCTATTAAACATTGATTCGGGCGGAATATTTCGAGGCCATTTTTGGCAGATTCCAAAGGGGTACCATCATGGATTTCGGGCGATTTTATGAAAAGACTATTTTACTTGGATTTTGAAGGCGACAGATCACAGATTCGTCCAATGCATACTCTCCACCAAAGAGGAAGTCTACTAATCGCTGATTTGGGCAAAAATTTGGTCGAACTTTTTCAGAGGGCATTTTCGTAATTTTTCGGTGAGTTTTTCGAAAGCCAGTTTTCAATGGATTTTGAAGGCTGCAGATCATGGATTCAGCATGAGGCTATTCTCTAGAGTTGAATAGGTCTATTAAACACCGATTCGGACAGAATATTTCCAACGCCATTTCTAGCAGATTCCAATGGGGTACCATCACCGATTTCGGGCGATTTTTTGGAAATACCATTTTCCTTAGATTTTGAAGGCGAAGGACCACAGATTCGTCCTTAGGGTACTCTCCACCAATGATGAAGTCTACTAATCGCTGATTTTGATAGAAATTTGCTCGAACCTTTTAGGAAGGCATTTTTGTAATTTTTCATCGATTCTTTCGAAAGACTGTTTTCTATGGTTTTTGAAGGATGCAGATCACGGATTCAGCCTAAGGCAATTTTTTAGGGATGAATAAGTCTATTAAACTCCAATTCGGTGGAATAATTTCGGGGCAATTTTTGGCAGATTCCAAAGGGGTACCATCACCGATTTCATGCGATTTTTTTGAAAGGCAATTTTCATTGGATTTTGAAGGCGAAGGACACTTATTTGTCCTTATGGTACTCTCCACCAATGATGAATTCTACTAATCGCTGATTGGGGCAAAAGTTTGGTCGTAATTTTTCGGCAATTTTTTCGAAAGGCCGTTTTCCATGGATTTTGAATGCTGCATATCACAAATTCAGCCTGAGGCGATTCATTAGCAATAAATAAGTCTATTAAACAATGATTCCAGCGGAATATTTCTGTGGCCATTTTTGGCAAATTTTAATGGAGTATCATCACCGATTTCGGGCTATTTTTTGAAAGGTCATTTTCATTGGATTATGAAGGCGACGAATCACATATTCGTCCTTAGGGTACTCTCCACCAATAATGAAGTATACTAATCGCCGATTTGTGCGAATTTTTTTTCGAACTTTTTTGGAGGGCATTTTCATAATGTTTTGGTAGATTTTTTCGAAAGGCTGTTTTTCATGGATTTTGAACGCTGCAGATCACGTATTCAGCCTGAGGCTATTCTTTAGGGATGAATAAGTCTATTAAATACCGATTCAGGCGAAATAGTTCTGAAGCCGTTTTTGGCAGATTTCAAAGGGGCATCACCGATTTCGGGCGATTTTTTGGGAAGGCCAATTTCCCAGGATTTTGAAGGCGACGGATCACAGATTCGTCCTTAGGGTACTCTCCACCAATGATGTAGTCTACTAATCGCAGATTTGTGCAACTTTTTGGTCGAACTTTTTTGGAGGGCATTTACGTAATTTTTCGGAGATTTTTTCTAAAGGCCGTTTTCCATGGATTTTGAACGTTGCAGATCACGTATTCAGTCTGAGTTTAATCTTTAGAGATGGATAAGTCTATTAAACACCGATTTGGGCGAAATATTCCAGGGCCATTTTTGGCCGATTCCAAAGGGGTACCATCACCGATTCAGGCGAATTTCAGAAAATGCCATTTTCCTTTGATTTTGAAGGCGACGGATCATAAATTCGTCCTTAGGTTACTCTCCACCAATAATGAAGTCTATTAATGGCCGATATGGGCAAATATTTGGTTGAAATTTTGTGGACGGCATTTTCGTAAATTTTCGTCGATTTTTTCGAAAGTACGTTTTTCATGAATTTTGAATGCTGCAGATCACGTATTGAGCCTGAGGCTATTCTTTATGGATGAATAAGTCTATTAAACACTGATTCGGGCGGAATATTTCGAGGCCATTTTTGGCAGATTCCAAAAGGGTACCATCATCGATTTCGGGCGATTTTATGAAAAGACTTTTATACTTGGATTTTGAAGGTGACGGATCACAGATTCGTCCTTAGGGTACTCTCCACAAATCATGAAGTCTAGTAATCGCTGATTTGGGCAAAAGTTTGGTCGAACTTTTTCGGCGATTATTTTGAAAGGCCGTTTTACATGTATTTTGAAGGCTACAGATCACGGATCCAGCCTGAGGCTATTCTTTAGGGATGAATAAGTCTATTAAAAAAAGATTCGGGAGGAATATTTCCTTTGCTATTTTCGTCAGACTCCAAAGGCGTACCATTAACGATTTTAGGCAATTTTTTGGAAAGGCCATGTTCCTTTGATTTTGAAGGCGACGGATCACAGATTCGTCCTTAGGGTACTCTCCACCATTGATGAAGTCTACTAATCGCAAATATGGCCAAATTTTAGGTCGAAATTTTTTGGAGGTCATTTTCGTAATTTTTCGGCGATTTTTTCGAAAGGCCGTTTACCATGGATTTTGCATGCTGCAGATCACGTATTCGGTCTGATGCTATTCTTTAGAGATGAATAAGTCTATTGAACACCAATTCGTGGAGAATATTTTCGGGGCCATTTTTGGCAGATTCCAAAGGTGTACCATCACCGATTTTGGCCGAAATTTGGTTGAACTTTTTCATGGGGCTTTTTCTTAATTTTTCGGCGATTTTTCGAAAGGACGTTTTACTTAGATTTTGAAGGCTGCAGATCACGGATTCAGCCTGAGGCTATTCTCAAGAGATGAATATGGTCTATTAAAAACTGATTCGGGAGGAATATTTCTCCGGCAATTTTTGGCAGATTGCAAAGGGGTACCATCACCGATTTCAGGAGATTTTTTGGAAAGGCCTATTTGCTTGTATTTTGAAGGCGACGGATCACAGATTCTACCTTAGAGTGTTCTCCACAAATGATGAAGTCTACCAATTGCCAATATTGGGCAAAAATTTGGTATAACGTTTTGGGTGCATTTTCGAAAATTTTCAGCAAATTTTTTCGAAAGGCCGTTTTCCATGGATTTTGAACGCTGCAGATCATGTATTGAGCCTGAGGCTATTGTTTACGGATGAATAAGTCTATTACACACCGATTCGAGCGGAATATTTCTAGGCCATTTTTGGCAGATTCCATAGAGGTACCATCACCAGGGCGATTTTTGGGAAAGGCCATTTTCCTTGGATTTTGAAGGCGACAGATCACATACTCGTCCTTAGGCTAATCTCCACCACTGATGAAGTCTACCAATCGCCGATTTGGGCGAAAATTTGGTCGAACCTTTTCGGGGGTAATTTTCATAATTTTTCGGTATTTTTCCGAAAGGTCGTTTTTCTTAGATTCTGAAAGCTGCAAATCACAGATTCAGTCTAAGGCTATTCTCTAGGGATGATAAGATTATTAAACACCGATTCGGGCAGATTTTTTCCGGGACCATTTTTGGCAGATTTTAAAGGGGTATCATCACCGATTTCGGGGCATTTTTTGGAAAGGCCATTTTCCTTGGATTTTAAAGTCGACGGATCACAGATTCATCCTTAGGGTACTCTCCACCAATGATGAAGTCTAGCAATCGCGGATTTTGGCAATAATTTAGTCGAACTATTTCGGGGGGCATTTTCGTAATTTTTTGGTGATTTTTCGAAAGGCCGTTTTCTTTAGAATTTAATGCTGCAGATCACAGATTCAGCCTGAGGCTATTCGCTATGGATTAATAAGTCTGTTAAGTACAGATTCGGGCAGAATATTTACTTGGCCATTTTTGGCGGATTCCAAAGGGATACCATCACCGATTTAGGGCTATTTTTTGGAAAGGCCATTTTCCTTATATTTTGAAGGCGACAGATCACAGATTTGTCCTTAGGGTACTTTCCACCAATGATGAAGTCTACCAATCGCCGTTTTTGGCAATAATTTGGTCGAACTTTTGCGGGGGTATTTTCGTAATTTTTCGGCGATTAATTCGAAAGGCTGTTTTCCTTAGATTTTGAAGGCTGGAGATCACGGATTCAACTTGAGGCTATTCTCTAGGGATTAATAAGTCTATTAAGTACCGATTCGGGCAGAATACTACCGGGGCCATTTTTGGCAGATTCCAAAGGGGTACCGTCACCGATTTCGGGTTATTTTTTGGAAAGGCTATTTTCCTTATATTTTGAAGGCGACGGATCTCAGATTCGTCATTAGGGTACTCTCCACCAAAGATGAAGTCTACCAATCGCCGATTTGGGCGGAAATTTGGTCGAGCTTTATCATGGGGCATTTTCGTAAATTTTCGGCGATTTTTTTGAAAACCCACTTGTCTTGGATTTTGAAGGCGACAGATCACAGATTCCTCCTTAGGGTACTCTCCACCAATTATGAAGTCTACCAATCGCAAATTTTAGCCATAATTAGGTCGAACTTTTTCGGTGGTATTTTCGTAATTTTACGGCAATTTTTTCGAAAGATCGTTTTCCTTAGATTTTGAGGGCTGCAGATCACGGATTCAGTATGAGACTAATCTCTAGTAATGAATAAGTTTATTAAACACCGATTCGGGCGGAATATCTCCGGGGTGATTTTTGGCAATCTCCAAAGGGGTACGTACCATCACCGATTTCTTGCAATTTTTCGGAAAGACCATTTTCCTTGGATTTTAAGGCAATGGATGTCTGATTCGTCCTTAGGGTACTCTCCACCAATGATGAAGCCTACCAATCGCAGATTTGGGCCGAAATTCATTCAAACTTTTTCGAGGGGCATTTCCGTAATTTTCGGTGATTTTTTCGAAAGGTCGTTTTCCTTAGATTTTGAAGGCTGCAGATCACAGATTCAGTCCGAGGCTAATCTCTAGGGATGAATAAGTCTATTAAACACCGATTCGGGTTGAGTATTTCCGGGGCCTTTTTTGACAGATTTTAAAGGGGTGCCATCACCGATTTTGGGGCATTTTTTGGAAAGGCCATTTTCCTTGGATTTTGTAGGCGACGGATCATAGATTCGTCCTTAGGGTACTCTCCACCAATGATGAAGTGTACCAATCGCCGATTTTGGCAATAATTTGGTCGAACTTTTTCAGGGGCATTTTCGTAAATTTTCGTCGATTTTATCGAAAGGCCGTTTTCCTTAGATTTTGAAGGCTACAGATCAAGGATTCAGCCTATGTCTATTCTCTAGGGATTAATAAGTCTATTAAGTACCGACTCGGGCAGAATATTTCTGGGGCCATTTTTGGCAGATTCCAAAGGGGTACCATCACTGATTTCGTGCGATATTTTGGAAAGGCCATATTCCTTTAATTTTGTTGGCGATGGATCACAGATTCGTCCTTAGGGTACTCTCCACCAATGATGAAGTCTACCAATCGCCGATTTTGGCAATAATTTGGTCTAACTTTTTCTGGGGGCATTTTCGTAATTTTTCGACAATTTTATCGAAAGGCCGTTTTCCTTAGATTTTTAAGGCTGCAGATCACGGATTCAGCCTGAGGATATTCTCTAGAGATTAATAAGTCTATTAAGTACCTACTCCGGCAAAATATTTCCAGGGCCATTTTCGGAAGATTCCAAAGGGGTACCATCACCAATTTTGGGTTATTTTTTCGAAAGACCATTTTCCTTATATTTTGAAGGCGACGGATCACAGATTCGTCCTTACGTTACTCTCCACCAACGATGAAGTCTACCAATCGCCGATTTGGGCGAAAATTTGGTCAAACTTTTTCATGGGCCATTTTCTTAATTTTTTCGGAAATATTTTGGAAATGCCACTTTCCTTGGATTTTGAAGGCGACGGATTAAAAATTCATCCTTAGAGTACTCTCCACCAATGATAAAGTCTACCAATCGCCGATGTGGGCGGAAATTTGGTCGAAGTTTTTCGAGGGGCATTTTCATAATTTTTTGGTGATTTTTTTGAAAGGTCGTTTTTCTTATATTTTGAAGGCTGCAGATCACGGATTCAGCCCGAGGCTATTCTCCAGGGATGAATAAGTCCATTTAACGCGATTCGGGTAGAGAATTGTCGGGGCCATTTTTGGTAGATTCCAAAGGAGTACCATCACCGATTTCAGGGCATTTTTTGGAAAGGCCATTTTCCTTGGATTTTGTAGGCGACGGATCACACATTCGTCCTTCGGGGACTCTCCACCAATGATGAAGTCTACCAATCGCCGATTTTGGCAATAATTTTGTCGAACATTTTTAGAGGGCATTTTCGTAAATTTTCGGCGATTTTTTCGAAAGACTGTTTTCCTTAGATTTTTAAGGCTGCTGATCACGGATTCAGCCTATGGCTATTCTCTAGGGATTAATAAGTCTATTAAGTAGCGACTCGGGCAGAATATTTCCGGGGCCATTTTTGGCAGATTCCAAAGGGGTACCATCACCGATTTTTGTCGATTTTTTGGAAAGGCCATTTTCCTTGGATTTTGAAGGCGACAGATCACAGATTCGTCCTTAGGGTACTCTCCACCAATGATGAAGTCTACCAATCGCCGTTTTTGGCAATAATATGGTCGAACTTTTTCGGGGGGGGGGGGGGGGGGGGGGGGGGGGGGGGGGCATTTTCTGAATTTTTCACCAATTTTTTTGAAAGGCTGTTTTCCTTAGATTTTTATGGCTGGAGATCACGGATTCAGTCTAAGGCTATTCTCTAGGGATTAATAAGTCTATTAAGTACCGATTCAGACAAAATATTTCCGGGGCCAATTTTGACGGATTCCAAAGGGACCATCACCGATTTCGGGCGATTTTTTGGAAAGGCCATTTTCCTTTGATTTCGTTCTTAGGGTACTCTCCACCTAGGGGTGGAATTCAGTACGGTATCGGTATCCCAATACCAAATATCGAAATCCCGAGTACCGAATTACACCCTAAAGTCAATCCCAATCCCAATCCCTAAATATACCGGTATCCCAATCAGTATTATCGAATACGAAATTAATTACCTTTATAATTAATAATTAAATATATAAATTAGATTTTATTGTTTAATTTAGGGAAAAAAAAGAAAAAGCAAAGAGTCTTGAATTAGGATATTATTAAGGAGAATGGAGGAGAGGAGACATCTCAAGTTCTTGTCATTGGTAATCTTTAATTTGACGAATTGGAGGTTGACAGACTACTATTAATAGTGATGGAATGATCTATGTATAATTTAATGACACTTTTGGGGGTTGAGGGTCATGTAGTAGTGAATGAGAGAATCTAGTTGAGAGGATAAAATACACACTAGCTTATATTTCGGTATTGATCGGTATTTCGGTATATACCGATCCCAATCGCGTAATCCCTAATACCGAATAACAAATGAAATTCAATCCCAATCCCAAAAAATAATTCGTGTATTCGGTAATACCAAATATAGACAAATTCAGTACGGTATTCGGTACCTATCCCAAATACCGGTACCAAACTTCCAGCCCTATCTCCACCAATGATGAAGTCTACCAATCGCCGATTTGGGCGAAAATTTGGTCGAACTTTTTCATGGGGTATTTTCGTAATTTTTCAGCGATTTTTTCAAAAGGACGCTTTCCTTAGTTTTTGAAGGATGCAGATCACGGATTCAGCCTGAGGCGATTCTCTAGGGATGAATAAGTCTATTAAACACCGATTCGGGCAGAATATTTCTGGGGCCTTTTTTGGCAGATTCCAAAGGGGTACCATCACCGATTTCAGGCGCTTTTTTGGAAAGGCCATTTTCCTTGGATTTTAAAGGCGACAGATCACAGATTCGTCCTTAGGGTACTCTCCATCAATGATGAATTCTACCAATCGCCAATTTGGGCAGAAATTTGGTCGAACTTTTTTGGGGTGGGGGGGGGGGTGGGGGTGTGTATTTCCATAATCTTTCGGCATTTCCATCATTGGGCAAAAATTTGGTCGCTAACAAAAACTGTAGAAAACGCATCGCTAACAAATCTCCTATTCATCGCTAACAATCGGCTCCTCTCCACCCATGTCCACCACTACGAAATCCATCGGGTAGATGAATGATCCATCTCTCAATAGTAGGTCTTCGATGATCCCATAGGATAGGTTATCGTTCTATCCGACACTTGTGCACATTTTTTGCACCTAAAACATAAATGATCATCTAATACACCCTAGGATACCGATTTTTCATCCTAGGAATGAATCAAGGGCATATTTGATGATATATTTACACTGAAGAACATAAAATAACTTGAAACTAACCTAAATATGAGTTCCAAATAACACTAATTTGAGTGTTATCAACTGCCTTTAAAGGGCTCGACATGGAGTTGGGGAGGAAGTTATGTCGCTCCCTCTCTCTCTCCCACATCTAAAGAGACTTAGTTAACCATAGTTTTTATGCCAGTTTCTCGCCATAAAGTATTAGCATTGGGGCAAGAGGATTCAAACCATATTCTACTTCTATTGCGATGCGGAGTGAGAGAAAGAGTTCACTGACTATGGAGGTCTGTAAACAAGTGGCTACTAATGGATACCTTTACTATACGTTTCTAGGCTTGTGGAACGTGTTGGTATCTTGACACGGGTATCTATTCTTGTTCGGCCAAAGGACGAGAAGTGCTTAAAGTTTGATCAAAGGTTGTTTTCATGTGTTTTTGGAATCTCGTCTTTGACTCATATTTTCTCTATAAATATCCCATGAGTTGCTAGTTTGGTTGTTGTGTACGTTTGCGAACCCTACAGGTTCTTTAGACTATGTAACTATTGATTCTTGGTTATATGAATATGTTGAGTACTTTGATTGTTTGGTCTCTTTGTATGATTTCTTATCAACTTGATTGTGTGCCAATATAAAGCTATCATCCCATGGGATAGATTTTGAAGTTGACTTTGTGATAGATGTGACTGGACACAGTCGTCCGTCCCAATTGATCAACAATCAGCTAGATTGCATGACTCATCGAGAGATAGTGTTCCAATGAAGGCTATTAGATATGATAAACTTCATACACATGGTAGGAATAAATCTACAAGAATCAAACAACCCATATGATGCAAGTACTAATTGAAGCGAGTCTAAGGAAACTCAAGAGGGAGCTTACCTACACAGCACCTTTTGATATGTGCTTCATTATACATGTTTTCCCCTCGTCTCTTGATCGTTTTGTTGGTCATTTGGTCTGAAAACGCCCTATCCTTTCCCCATTTTATGCTAGGTTGTGTTTGTTTGCCATATTTTAGATCCTAACATGTGGAGGAAGCATAAGGGCGAGTTTCACAATGATCGAAAGATAAAACGAGACTAAGGAGAGCCACGGGTAATGTCACGGCCCAAAAAGCAACGCCACGGTCCAAGCCTTACCGTGAGATGCAGTAGAGAGGGCAGGAGCATAGTTGAATGCCACGACCGTGACTTTCACTAATGTCAAGGTTGTGAAACCCCAAGAGCCACTAAATGAAACGATGTGTATAGGAAAGACAAGGCCCTGATTATTAATGTCATGGCAGTGACATTAGACGTGACTTTGTATATGTCAAGGGTTTAAATGCGTTGCATAATTCAGACTATTTTGGAGCATTTCTTTGTCATTGGAGTCCGAGAATCAAGCTTAGAGTGGAGATTACTGATCGAAGAAGAATCCCATCACCACCATGAAGTTTTTCTCCTTCTTATATGCATTTCTCTCTCTCTCTCTCTCTCTCTCTCTCTCTCTCTCTATATATATATATATATATATATATATGCATGTATGAAGTAACTCCCCTTCTCTTGGGTTTGAAGAACTTGAGATGCATATCATCGACGAGACTGGAACTTAAGAAATATCTTCAGCTAAAGACGTAAAAGGAGAAAGTTCTGTTGACAATCACTTTTTTTAGTTTTCACTTCAATCCTAAAAAACTATATATAAACAATACTAAATTATGGGTCAGACTGGTGTACTCCTGGAGTATACTCTACTCCTGGTACTCCTAGTTAGATATCTATATTTTGACAGTGAATTAATTCGAGTTTTGGGATGTGATATTATACCCTCACCTCTAATGGATAAACTTAGCCCTCGTTTCTCTAAACCCGAACCCGAAGTTCAATTTAATAGAAAATAATAATTGACTGTTCAGATTGATCGAAGCTCATTGAAATAATTAATATATTACTGGAGTATACCAACCTTTAACACAAAATTAAAATATTTTATTCTTCACAAGCTCGTTACATTCTTTATTATGTACACCCGTTTGAAGCCCGAAAATACCACTTATGATAATAAGAAATTAAATACATATTAAAAAATATGAAAAATCCTGATATATCATGCATTTCTACCACAAATTGAAAGATTTGGTACTATTCGAATACTACGTTGAAGATCTACACTCATAAACTTCATCTTTTGTCATCATCGTAGTATAAATACTTAGGCGAAGTATCAATTGTAATCGCAGCTCTCGTAATTTCCATGCTTAATGATATACCAGTTGTTTTAAGTTTTAACTAACCCCCGAAAAAGGAAGGATTAACTGAATGTAAATAATCGGTAACCAAACGAGGTAGCATTTCCATTCCGATCTAACTTAGCCAGCAAAGGAGGAAGAGAAGAAGTCCATTTGGTCCGCGATGAGAGCCAATCCAACCTCGATTCCATTGCTCCCATCCCTACACTCCGCCATCGAAATGCTTGCGGCTGACGTCACCTCCACGTGTTTGGGCTTCCCCCACCCGAAATCAGCTTCGTACAGCCCGAACCTGGGGGACCCAGCGACCCCGATGAACACACCTCGGCTCGCCTCCATCTTCCCGTCAAAGGTTGACGGGATCTCCGTCAGCCGACGACCTCCCTCTTCCTCCAACTCATCGATCATCCCGCTGATCCTCTCCACAGCAAAACCCATCCCTCCTCCTTCTTCTTCTTCTTCTTCCAGCAGCGGTTTCACTTCCATCAGCGCCGACTTGCCGATGAGGCAGTTCCCTAGGTAGTTTGCTGGCAGGGAGGGCCTCAGCCGGCCTCTGGCGTCCGCCATGAAGCCGACGTGAACCACTCCTTCCGCCGACAGCCGTTTGGCTTTCACGATGCAAACAATCGAGTGGGCGAAGGTCAGCACGAAACTCGACAGACGTGTCATCTTACGGCTGGATGACGTCGTCGTTTTCGTCATCATGGCCCTTTGCCTTAGGGTCTGGAGTCGTTCTCGGGAGAGCAGGAATGTCGCCCGGACCAACTCGGGCGCGAATGTGAACCGTGGAAGCTTCAAGCTTCTCCGGTCGGGGTTACCCGGTTGGGCCCGGCAGTCGAGGTAGGCCCGGCCCATGTCGTCTGGGTCGTGGACGACGAAGGACCGGTCCAGAAACGGGGTGAGTTCTTGGGGCAGCGCGGCCGTGGGGAACTTGGATGAGTGGGCCCAGGCCTTGAAGAAGAGGCTGGCGGATTTACCGTCGAGGACGGCGTGGTGACACGTCATCCCGACGCAAAACCCTTGGCCCGGGAACAACGTGATCTGGAGCGCGACGACGGCGGCCGAAGAGTCGGTAGATGGCAAGACGGGGACGAACGGGCGGGACAAGTCGGCGCTGCGTATTTGGGAAACGTCGGAGGCGAGGTGGTGGAAGTCGGCGGCGGATTGGGATACGGTGAGGGGAACTCCTCCGACGGCGCTGGATGAGGGAGCGTAGAGGAGGAAGGGCTTGGGGGAATCGACAGGCCATGTGAGAGTGGCGGCGAGCGGGAGGAAGTGGGAAAGGGTGGCGGAGAGGGAGAGCTTGAGGCTTGGGAGGAGGACGTAGGTGAAGAAGTCGAGGGTGGAATTTCGGGGAGGAAGCGGGTAGAAGAAGAGGCGTTCCACGGGCGGGGTACGGAACCAGTAGAGGTCGAAGACGGTGAGAGGGAAGGTTAAAATGTCGTCGGAGGGAGGAAGCGCCGGGGGGATGTGGCAGAGCTCTAGTTGAACTTGAGTGACTGGGTTGAGGGAGTCAGCCGACGCCATGATCTGTGTGTCGGTGACGGACTGACGGTGAGAATGAGAGCGGGAGAAAGGAGAGAGGTACGTAGAGTGATATGAATGGCTATTTGGGTGATTCAAAACTTCAGGTTGCAATTAAGTAGTGTACCATGCAAATGCAAAATATGTTGGCCCGCCTCATGTGGCTCAACAATAGCCAACGAGCCAAGCGGTGGAAATAAAAAAAAAAAAAAACTTAAATGCAATTGGGGAGATGGATAGCAGATAGATCCAACCAATTGCAATCAATTGGTTCCCCATTTCCTCTGCTATAAAAGGGAACATGGTTCTCCCTTTTTCAAAATCATCCTTCACCATTTCATATTTCTCCAATTCATTTGCTCTGCTTCTGTTCGTATTTCTTTTGTGGGTTTTGGTAGTGAAACGTTTTCACTACCACGGGTAGATAGGAGAATTCTTGTGAGTGAAATAGTGAGGTTGTTCCGGGAAACACCGAGTGTTCTATTTCCTTGTATCTTGAAATTCTCTGTAACCTACTGTTGCAATAGTGAAGAAATACTCTGGAGCTGTTGTTCCCGTGGACTGGCCCTAAATCAGGGTATACCACGTAAATCCTCTGTGACATTTATTATTGTCTATGCTTGTTGTCATTTTGAGAATAGTCGTAGTATATTGCGTTATTAAATTACCGAAGTAAATTGATCTAAGTAAGTTGGTTACCGTAATTCTGGAGGCTCTGCCACCAGGTCCAACTTACCTGTGAACTTTTTACAAGCGTGTGATTTTTAATCCAATATATTTACCTGCTATTCTCACCCGCTGCGCCCAACAAGTGGTATCAGAGCCACGTCCAATGGAGGCAAAAACAAGCAAGATGATAAGTCTGAATGGCTCCAACTATCACATATGGAGAAACAAGATGAAGGATCTCCTACTCGTGACGGAGTTGCATTTGCCGGTGTTTAGCCCAACTAAACCTGATGGCAAAACTGAAGAGGAATGGGAGTTCAAGCATGAGCAAGTATGTGGCTACATTCGACAGTTTGTCGACGATAATGTATACAACCACATTAGCGGAGAAACTCATGCCAGAACCTGTGGAACAAGCTGGAGGCACTTTATGCATCAAAGACCGGCAACAACAAATTATTTTATCTGACCAAGTTGGTCCAGATGAAATACAAGGAAGGCAAATCCTTGGCGGATCACTTGAACGAAATTCAAGGGATCGTGGATCAGTTGTCCGGTATGGGCATAAAGATGGAAGATGAGGTGGTCGCTCTCCTCGTTCTGGCTTCCCTTCCAGAATCTTGGGAGACGCTAAAAATTTCACTTACCAACTCTGCAAAAGATGGAGTTATAAACATGGAGATTGTCAAAAGCGGAGTCCTGAACGAAGAGATGCGAAAAAGATCACAAGGTGCATCCTCATCATCTTCCCAGTCAGACCTTCTGATAGTGGATTCCAGAAGCAGAGGAAGAAGTGAAGCTAGAGGCTCAAAGCAAAGAGGCAAGAGTCGAGGGAAGTCCAACAAGTTTGCCAACATCCAATGTCATCACTGCAAGGAAAAGGGCCACATCAGAAGATTTTGCCCAAAGTTCAGAAATGAGAGAAAGAAGGGCAAACGAGATGAGAACAGTGATGATGATGGTGCAAACTCTGTAGATGAGTTCAATATTGTCTACGAGGAAGATGTTGTCAACCTGACAACCCAGGAGACAAGCTGGGTGGTTGATAGTGGTGCTACCATCCACGTGACGTCCAAGAGAGAATTTTTCTCATCTTACACACCAGGTGACTTTGGTGTGGTAAGAATGGGAAATGGTAATCTTTCCAAAGTTATCGGAAAAGGAGAAGTCTGCTTGGAGATGATGAATGGTACGAAGCTACTGCTGAAGGATGTCAGGCATGTTCCAGAAATGCGCCTGAATCTCATCTCTGTAGACAAGTTGGATGAGGAAGGTTACTGCAACACCTTTCACAATGGCCAGTGGAAACTCACCAGAGGCTCCTTGGTGTTGGCCAAGGGCAAGAAGCTGTCAAAGCTGTATGTGACGGAAGCCAAGATCTCCCCAGAGATTGTCAACTCAGCGGAGAATGGTGACACAATTGAATTGTGGCACAAACGGCTCGGTCACATGAGTGAGAAGTCCATGGCAAAGTTGGCCCAGAAGAAGGTCATAGTTGGGTTGGATCAAGTTCATCTAAAGAAGTGTGTCGATTGCCTTGCGGGAAAGCAAAATCGAGTTGCTTTCAAAAGTTCCATCCCTTCAAGAGCAAAGAACGTGTTGGATCTAGTTCACTCAGATCTCTGTGAACCCGATGTCAACGTCAAATCACTTGGAGGTGCCAGATATTTTGTGACATTCATTGATGACCATTCACGGAAGACTTGGGTGTATACCTTGAAGACCAAGGATCAGGCCCTAGACGTTTTCAAACAATTCTTGGCCCTGGTGGAGAGGGAAACTGGCAAGAAGCTGAAGTGCATCCGGACTGACAATGGTGGAGAGTACAGAGGTCCGTTTGCTACCTTCTACAAGGAACATGGAATTCGGCAGCAATTCACACCACCAAAGACGCCGCAATTGAATGGGCTAGCTGAGAGGATGAACAGGACCCTGCTAGAGAGAGTCAGGTGCTTGTTATCACACTCGAAGCTACCACAATCTTTCTGGGGGGAGGCACTGCTTGCAGCAGTTTATGTGTGGAACAGGTCACCTAGTGTGCCACTGAAGTATGACGCCCCAGAGAAGGTGTGGACAGGAAAAGAAGTTTCCTACAAACATTTGCGGGTGTTTGGTTGCAAGGCCTTTGTCCATATTCCAAAGGATGAAAGGTCAAAGTTGGATTCAAAGACGCGACCGTGCGTATTCATTGGCTATGGTCAAAATGAGTTTGGCTATAGATTCTTTGATCCAATCCAGAAGAAGCTTATCAGAAGCCGTGATGCTGTGTTCATCGAGAATGAGACCATCGAAGATGTTGTTGCTAGGAAAGAAGTTCCTAGTACTGATGCTAGCCAGCCAAACCTTGAGCTAGTGCCTCCAACACCAGCGCCTACAGAAGTTGGAGAAGAAGTACAACATGATCAGCCTGAGATAGTTGAACCAAATGCCCATGTGGAGGTTCAACCAGAAGATGCTGATGACGATGGTCAACCACCAGCCATAGAAGGTTCTCCTGTTCGAACAACAAGATCTAGTAGAATTTCACGACCGTCTACCAGATATCCCGAGACTGAATATGTCTCACTTACTGACGGCGGAGAACCAGAAAGCTTCACAGAAGCTATGAATGATGAAGACAAGCAAAGGTGGATAGAAGCCATGCAAGACGAGATGGATTCCTTGTATGATAACAACACATTTGAGTTGGTGAAGTTGCCAAAAGGCAAGAGAGCTTTGAAGAACAAGTGGGTGTTTAAGATCAAGCATGATGAACACAACCGTCAGCCACGCTTCAAAGCCAGACTAGTCGTGAAAGGCTTCAGTCAAAGGAAAGGCATTGACTTTGACGAGATATTTTCACCTGTGGTGAAGATGACATCCATTCGTACTGTGTTGGGACTAGCAGCAAGTCTTAACCTGGAGGTTGAACAAATGGATGTGAAAACTGCTTTCCTTCATGGTGATTTGGAGGAAGAGATTTACATGGAGCAGCCAGAAGGCTTCAAGAAAGAGAAAAATGAGGACTATGTGTGCAGGCTCCGTAAGAGCTTGTATGGCTTGAAGCAGGCACCAAGATAATGGTATAAGAAGTTTGAGTCTGTTATGGGGGAGCAAGGCTACATGAAGACTACTTCAGACCACTGCGTGTTCGTGAAGAAATTTCCTGATGGAGATTTCATCATACTTTTGCTCTATGTGGATGATATGCTAATTGCTGGGCAGAACGTCTCAAAGATCAATGATTTGAAGAAGGAGTTGAGCAAGTCTTTTGCCATGAAAGACTTGGGACCAGCAAAGCAAATTCTTGGCGTGAGGATCGTTCGAGATCGAGGTGCCAAGAAGATATGGTTGTCACAAGAGAAGTACATTGATAAAGTGCTTCAACGTTTCAACATGGATAATGCTAAGGCGGTTAGCTGTCCTCTTGCTAACCACTTTACATTGACATCCAAACAGAGCCCGTCTACTGAGAAGGAAAAGGCGGAGATGGATAAAATTCCATATGCTTCAGCAGTGGGAAGTTTGATGTACGCCATGGTGTGTACAAGGCCAGATATTGCTCATGCAGTTGGAGTTGTCAGTCGGTTTCTTTCCAAACCAGGAAAGGAACATTGGGAAGCTGTGAAGTGGATCCTCAGATACCTTCGAGGTAGCTCCAAAATGAGTCTATGTTTTGGAGATGGTGAACCTGTCCTTGTTGGCTATACAGATGCTGACATGGCAGGTGATGTTGATTCGAGGAGGTCCACTTCTGGGTACCTGATTACCTTATCAGGGGGAGCAATATCGTGGCAGTCAAGGCTACAAAAGTGTGTAGCTCTTTCCACAACAGAAGCTGAGTATATAGCAGTAACGGAAGCATGCAAGGAGATGATATGGATGAAGAAGTTCCTGAATGAACTTGGGTTCCTACAGGAACAACCGCAGCTGTTCTGTGACAGTCAGAGTGCTATTCATCTTGCTAAGAATGCTTCATTTCATGCTCGATCAAAACATATCGATGTTCGATATCACTGGATTCGTGATGTACTTGAAATGAAGCAACTACAACTGGAGAAGATCCATACTGACGAAAATGGATCTGACATGTGTACCAAGACTCTTCCAAGAGAAAAGTTTGAGTTCTGTCGATCAGCTGCAGGAATAATGAAGTCGCCCATGTAGTCGGGCGGGGGAGAATTGTTGGCCCGCCTCATGTGGCTCAACAATAGCCAACGAGCCAAGCGGTGGAAATAAAAAAAAAAAAAAAACTTAAATGCAGTTGGGGAGATGGATAGCAGATAGATCCAACCAATTGCAATCAATTGGTTCCCCATTTCCTCTGCTATAAAAGGGAACATGGTTCTCCCTTTTTCAAAATCATCCTTCACCATTTCATACTTCTCCAATTCATTTGCTCTGCTTCTGTTCGTATTTCTTTTGTGGGTTTTGGTAGTGAAACGTTTTCACTACCACGGGTAGATAGGAGAATTCTTGTGAGTGAAATAGTGAGGTTGTTCCGGGAAACACCGAGTGTTCTATTTCCTTGTATCTTGAAATTCTCTGTAACCTACTGTTGCAATAGTGAAGAAATACTCTGGAGCTGTTGTTCCCGTGGACTGGCCCTAAATCAGGGTATACCACGTAAATCCTCTGTGACATTTATTATTGTCTATGCTTGTTGTCATTTTGAGAATAGTCGTAGTATATTGCGTTATTAAATTACCGAAGTAAATTGATCTAAGTAAGTTGGTTACCGTAATTCTGGAGGCTCTGCCACCAGGTCCAACTTACCTGTGAACTTTTTACAAGCGTGTGATTTTTTAATCCAATATATTTACCTGCTATTCTCACCCACTGCGCCCAACAAAATAGTTGTCAGTTGTCACGTCTCAACTACCTTAGGACAGACTCGAATAAATTTTGTTACCCTTCATCACTTTATAGCTTTGTAATACCTTTATGAGATCAAGCATACGTGGCAATTTGAAGTATTATATCATTTAACCTATTTTGTTTAGTATAATTAAGATGTTTGGTTGTAATTATTCTTTTTACGTGGTGGTGTTGGATTAGAAATTGTGTTATTTCTTTTTTAGTATTTAATTAATATTTTTTGAAAGGCTAGCGGGAAAAGTAGAGGATGGACCGATGGAGGTTTACATGCCTTGGTTGACAAGAAAAAAGATTTTGTTTGCATAGCTTTGTTAAGTTGTTTGTTTAGAGTTTGGTAGCTATTATGGGTTGTTCTCGCGACAAGGAAAAGTATCGTATCAAGCAAAATCTATCTAAAGTACGAAGACCATCCTATACAGAACAACCGGTATCAGACTTAGTTCTCCGGCACTTAATTCGAGATGGTGATTCTGGAGCAAAGCAATCACTACGAATAACATGCGATGGCTGACCAGTTGATCGAAAAATTGATAAACCTGATGCTCAGGTTGAGGAATTCTTCACTGTCATAGCTGCTGCCGATACAGACTTCCGAGAAGAGTTCAGCCGAAGCCCGACGACATTTCGGAGGCGATGCTCCGTACGTTATCAGGCGACCTGATATATAGGGATGGCAATAGGTCGGGTCGGGGACGGATAGTGTATATCCATTACCCTATCCAAATTAGTTCGGGTTTTACCCATACCCATATCCGTATAAGAAAAGGGTAGAAAATTCAAACCTGCCCATACCCGTGCGGGTTTCGGGTATCCACGGTTATCCATGCACTACAAAATTGATAGGTTTAGGGGACGGAAAATTTCGTCTCCAAAACATGGGTTTTTCGTCTCCAAATCTTTTGGAGACGAAAATTTTCGTCTCCACGAGTGGTGCCTATAGGTTCCGTCCTCTATTCATTGGGGCTTGCTATTTGCCGCCAACCAAATTGCTATTTGCCGCCAACCAAAAAAAAAAAAAAAAAAAAAGTATATATATACATAGTAGGGTAAGGAGTTTCATAATCTACAACATATCCAACTTTCAGAGAACATATTGAATCAGAAAAATTCAACGCTCGCCGGAAAAGTCGCCGGAAAATCATCGGGAAAGCCTATCCTCGACATATACTGCGTACACGCATCAATGAATCATCACTAAGCAGGTGCGTAATTTTTTTGTAGTTTCGAACAATTTTTCCGACGATTTGAAACGAACAGACGGTGGGCCGAAAATTTCCGGCGGCCGGAACCTGGCCGGGCCAAAAATTTCCGGTGGCCGGAACCTGGCCGAGCCGAAAAATTCCGGCGGCCGGAACCAGGCTGAGCCGCAAGATATTTTCGGCCCGGCCAGGTTCCAGCCACCGGAAATTTTCGGCCCGGCCAGGTTCCGGCCGCCGGAAATTTTCGGCCCGGCCAGGTTCCGGCCACCGGAAATTTTCGGCTCACAGTCTGTTTTTGCAATTTTTCGGAAAAATTCGATTTTAGGAGTTGAATTTAGAGTTTAGGAGTTGAATTTAGAGTTTAGGAGTTGAATTTAGCGTGTAAGGATTGAATTTAGAGTTTAGGAGTTGAATTTAGCGGTTAAGAATTGAAATTAGCGTTTAGGTTCACAGGAATATTGATATATTATATTGTAATTGTAGGAAAAATGTCAGAGTTGTTACCGGCCGATCATGATTACACACATGAATTTCAGAATGGGATCCATTATGCAAGTGTGGAGTTAGCTGAGTTAGCTGCAAGAACAATCGCTCAGCAGTGTGGGTTCTTTATTGTTAGAGGATCATGGAAACCGAATACTGCTGGACAGAATCCTGTTACTGCCCTCTGTATGTATTGCGACAGAAGTAGTAGGATCGTTAAGTCTTATAAACCAGACCCTACGAAGGAGACGCGTGAGAATATTAGTTCGAAAGGTACTGGTTGCCAGTTTCAGATATGTATAAAGGAAGTATGGCAAAAGGATGGTCCAAACACATGGGTCATGGTGGGAGTGACAAGTCGTGAAACCGGAGCTAATAGAGGGTTTCACAACCATGAAAAGGTGTTGTATCCAGAACATCACCGACACAACAAACAGTTTAGTGAGGCTGAAAAAGAGAGGTTAAGATTAATGAGGAAGGCGGGGGTGAGACCAAATCAGCAGAAGACGACACTCAATACTGAAGGGGGTGTGCATCATGATATCAAACAGATGTACAACATAAATTCCAAGACAAGATTGGATGAGATGGGTGAAATGGATGCGATACAGTTTGCGCTTCACGGAGCTGAACATCGTGGGTACCATATCTGTTTGCAAAAGGACTCTAATAATGTGCTCACTAATCTGTTTTTTGCGCACCCGACGTCCATTCAGATGTTGCATGCATGGCCGTACGTCATCCTCATTGACTCGACCTACAAGACCAACAGGTACGGCTGGCCATGGGTTGAGATTATTGGGGTTACTCCAGTGAAGAAGAATTTCAACATTGCATGTGCAATTATTAAGCAGGAAACAAAGGAAACATATGAGTGGCTGCTGCGATGTATTAAAGGGTTGCTCGGTGATACGGTTCCGAATGTCATTGTGACAGACAAAGAAGGTGGTTTGCTTGCTTCTATTCCTGTGGTCTTCCCTCTCCCACATACTGTCCACCTACTATGTTTATGGCACGTCAACAACTGTGTGAAGCAAAAGTTTGAAGTGTTACTTGGTGGAATTGCAAAAAGAGAGGTAGCACATGCGGTATGGAAGAAATATTTCGACAAAGCTGCATGGAGTTGGACTCAGGAGGGTTTTCTTCAAAAGATTAATGAGTTTGAGAGGGTCTGGACAGTGAAGAACAAAAAAATGGTCGACTACGTGCGAGGTGAGTGGTTGCCTCATCAGACAATGTGGGCAATGTGCTACACGAACCATGTGTTTCATCTTGGTAACACGAGCTCGAATAGAGTTGAGTCATCTCACTCTTCATTCAAGACTTTCCTTGTGTCTGGTAGAGGAGCGATCGACACTTGTTTTGCGAAGAACCACAACTACATGGAACATCAGTTTCTGGAAGTGGTGAATGAACTGCACAAGTCACTGAACCGCAATCTGAGTAGGGCAATTGAGGCTCCGTGCACGTTTTTGAGGAGGGTCGTTAGTTCTGAGGCAATCAAACTGATGTTAGATGGGGCGGCGGAGTTGAAGGACAGTTGTGCGTGTCATTTTCAGATGACACATGGGCTCAAGTGTGCTTGCCAGATTGTTCAAGCTAAGGAAGAAGGACGTCAATTCTATGCTCAAGAGTTGCATGTATTTTGGCGGACTTTGGATTATAAAAACCCCCCACGTCAACAACAAGTCAGTGATGAAATTGAGCTTCAACGAGAACACTTTAGGCGTCTTACTGTTGAGGTGGAAGAAAGAGGTCCTGAAGCAGTGAGACAAGCAAGAGATGCCCTATTCTATGGGCTTCATCCAGCAGAGGACAA
Organism: Linum trigynum; assembly: GCA_964030455.1. Classification (NCBI taxonomy): domain Eukaryota; kingdom Viridiplantae; phylum Streptophyta; class Magnoliopsida; order Malpighiales; family Linaceae; genus Linum; species Linum trigynum. The sequence continues at coordinate 8,136,756 of OZ034820.1, read as the reverse complement.
TGTGAGGGAACCGGAAGTGAATGAGAATCCGAGAGGACGCCCTAGAACAAGCACCAGTCGCATTCGTTCATATTATGAGCGGTCTCGTTCGAGGAGTACTGGGCCTGGTTCGAGTGGAGGTAGGGGGCGATCGAGTGGAGGCAGATCCCGATCGAGTGGAGGCAGATCCCGATCGAGTGGAGGCAGATCTCGATCGAGTGGAGGCAGATCCCGATCGAGTGGAGGTGAATCCGACGAGCATGATACAGGTGAGTAATTGGTTTAATATCTAGTAGTAATTGGTTTATGTTCGTAAATTTTTTCCATGTAATTTTGACCGTTTGGTATATTTTTGTAGATTACTCATCCCAGAGCCCCCCAGGGCAATATTCTTACCCTTACATCGATGAGCTTTTTCCAGAGTTTGTTCGACCTTTGCTGGTAGGCGATTTCAACCCTAGTCCAGATGGCCATTGTGGTTTTAGGGCACTTTCTCATTGTATTTATGGGGATGATAGTCACTATCTGCTCATGAGATCGACGATTGTCCAAGAAATCCAACAACATTTTTGGAAGTACGAGAACTTGTATAATGGTGGTCCACTAGCTCACATTGACCGCATCAATTGGCTCGAGGCGGGTCACGCACCACCGGGGCGATGGATGGATTCTGAGGACTTGTTCGTGTTTGCCACCATCTACAACATCGCAGTCATGGTCTTCACATACCAGGTGTTTGATGTCAATAATGGAAACCGTCCACTACCCAACCGCTACGATGATGCCTATACTGTATTGCCTATTGATGCGGACCTAGGTACTTTGCCACCAACCATGTTCTTATCACTGCACTATGTGAACAACCACTACATTCGATTGTACTTCAACCAGAATCAGTTTCCTATACCCCCTTTGCATCCACATTGGAATGGGATCGCAAATCCTAATGTGGCGGAGTGGGGAGCTATTCTCGAGGTTGGACAGAATTTGTTTGCGAGCCTTGGTGGTCGGCAGCGAGCACGGCAGAGAGACCCCCGAAGAGCTAGGGGAAGGGGTAGGGGTAGGAGCAATGCATAGTGTTGCAATACTCTATTTATATGTTGTTGTTTTTCTAGTTGTATTTTTAATGACCCTAGTGTCATTATGAACTTATGGATTTCATTATGTTCTAGTTGTATCTTTAATGACCCTAAACATGCAGTCTAAACACAAACATCCGATCCAAACATACATAAGTAGTCAAACATCCGATCTAACACACAAACATGGAAACATGCAGTCTAAACATAAACATCCGATCCAAACATACATAAGTAGTCAAACATGGAAACATCAAAACAACTAAAAATCCCCTGGAGGAGGGGGGAGTCCCTGAGAAGCCCAGTACTCAGTCCACACATCCTGCACTCCGTGCAGTGCCCTGTAGGCTCGTCGATAATGCTCAAGAAACTCCTCCTCGGTCCCTGCTGCTGCTCGAACCGCAGGTGCAAACGTGTATAAAAGGTCGCGACCACGCTGCATAAAAAAGAAACAAAAACAATTTTTAGTTTCATGCTAAGTATATTTATAATAGAGTAACGATATAATGGTCAAATCTTACCGCTGCGGAGTCAATAAGTCGATCTGCTTCTTCATCATCCCGTAGGACTCTACAATGAGAGTGCGCCACGAACCAGTCAAGATAGTCTCTCGTAGTCTCATATGGATACGTCGTCCACGGCCGAGAGTACATGTCTATATGAACCATGTGGGATAGCAGAGCATCCCATGCAGCATCAAAACTCTCAGGAATCCGAAGGACATATCCACCAGGTGCCTCTGGTCGGTCTGCTCGCTGAGGACGCGAAGGGGCAGGCGGTACCATCTGAACATATCCAAACTGTCGGAGGCAACGGGCTGGATCGTAGAACTCGCCTATGTCAGCGAACCGGATGACTCCAGTGTACAAAGAGCGACGCACTGCCTGATGAGGCCTCTGATGGAAAGGTGTCCAAAACACATCAGAAGGGGTCAAGCTGTCAAGAGCTCGACGGTAGAACGCCAACCTCACACTGGGATCCGCCACAGAACCAGGTGCCGGCTGCCCAATCCATCGTGAAGCCCAAGCATCATCAGGTCCAACGGCGGCAGGCTCGAAGTGAGATGGCCTGAAACCCGGAAAGTACTCGTAGATCCAACACTGCAGAAGTGTGAGACAACCAGCCATCCCCCTGGCACCAGCACGAGACGCCTGACCAAGGTATCTGTACAACCAAGCAACTGTACCTGACGCCCAACTATACTGATCTAACTCCTCCAACTCGTCCAAAAATAGGTTCACCACCGACCGAAACCTGTCTCTACTCTTGTCCACAAACAAAGTGGACCCCAACAACAACAACAAGTACGACTGCGCCTCTGTCACATGTGTCCCGTGGCTCTGCAAGTATCTGGACGCCATCTCTGCAAGAAAACCACCCTTCTCGTACCACTTACCCCTATTATTATATCCAAGGACCTCCGTACGACCACTCAACTGCTCCGAGTTCATCCCAAGAAGCGCACACAAACCCGCCTCCGGATGGTCAAGCTGCGCAGAACTCCTACTCATCAGTCGTCCCTCAACAGGAATCTGCAGTAAGTACTGAACATCGTGGAGGAGGATCGTCATCTCTCCAAAAGGCAAGTGGAAGGTGTTCGTGTCTGGCTGCCACCTCTCCACAAAAGCTGAGATCAAAGCATCGTCAATCGCTATCCTGCGGAACATAGAGTACATCAGGTGCTGGAGACCTGACTGCTGAACCAGATTCTCCGCCTCAACATGACTAAACACGTAGCTACTCAAATAAGCAACCGCCGATGTACGGCTGTAGCAACTGATGACCCCTCGATCTCCAGCCCCCGTCCAAAGCGCATAGGCAACGTGTCCACGAAAGCTCCTAATGAGGCTAGGATCCGTAGGTCCACCAGGACACTCACCAACAAGCTCCCACTGTGGAGGACCACTCGAACGTCCTCCCCTACTCCGTCCAGTCCCCGAGCTCTCTGTCTCCTGACGAGCAGGTGGTACGAAGCGCCCAGCTCGGTCCCTATACAAAGCAGGACGTGATGTTGCCGTACGAGACGACACTCGTCCATGTCCACGCGTAGGTGGAGGGACCTCGATATCCTCATCACTATCGTCCTCATCAAACTCAGCCGAGACCACTCTGGATGCAGCACCCTGGTTCCTCCCATGGGAACCAGACGCCCGTGATGCCGAACGAGCAACTACAGTAGGAGCCTCTAACTCATCCTCCCCTAAATTTGCCTGTGACTGATGTCCAATATCTCGAGAGCGCTTATTCTCCTTATTCTTCCTTCGTGCTGATACATCAACAACCCTACCATTGAATCTATTCAACTCATCCCCACCCGCATGACCCGCATCATCCATATCTAATTATCTACAAATTTACAAAATATCATACTTAGATGCGCACTAATTAATTAATTTTCTATTAACTAATGTAATATTAACATCAATTGTTAATTAATCACAAATTAATTAAATTTCTATTAACTAATGTACTGAATATTAACATTAATTGTTAAATCAATTCTTAATTAATTAAAATTCCATTAACTAATCTAAGTAATTAAACATTCAAACGCCTATTACAAAAAAAAAATATTTATAAACCAACTGAAATAAATATTAACACTAATTGCTAATTTCTACTAACCAATTATGTATTTATTTATTTATTAATTAATTATCGTATTAAATTAAATTAAATACAAAACTGGCCGGGCCGAAAGAAATTAAATTAAATTTCTATTAACTAATGTACTGAATATTAACATTAATTGTTAAATCAATTCTTAATTAATTAAAATTCCATTAACTAATCTAAGTAATTAAACATTCAAACGCCTATTACAAAAAAAAACATTTATAAACCAACTGAAATAAATATTAACACTAATTGCTAATTTCTACTAACCAATTAAGTATTTATTTATTTATTAATTAATTATCGTATTACATTAAATTAAATACAAAAACTGGCCGGGCCGAAAGAATTTTGCGGCCGGTGCGCCGCCGGGCCGAAAAAAATTTGCGGCCGGAGCGTCGGCCGGCCGAAAAAAGTTTGCGGCCGTGGCGTCGCCGGGCCGAAAGAATTTTTCGGCCGGTGCGACGGCCGGCCGAAAATTTCTTTCGGCCCGGCGACGCCACGGCCGCAAATTTTTTTCGGCCGGCCGACGAGCTCGCCGCCGGAAATTTTTTGGGCGGCGAGGTCGGCGACCGGCCGAAAAAAATTTGCGGCCGCGGCGTCGCCGGGCCGAAAGAATTTTTCGGCCGGCCGTCGCACCGGCCGAAAATTTTTTTCGGCCGGCCGACGCTCCGGCCGCAAATTTTTTTCGGCCCGCCCTGTTTTTCGCCGGAAAACTGGAAAACTTTCCGGAAAACTGGAAAACTGGCCGTAAAAAATAAACTTACTTGTTTTCCGACGATTGAGGGCGACGGGAGGTTAGCCGACGATGGAAGAACGGTGCCGGCGACGGAGGCACTGGGCTCGTCAACAGAAGTTTTTGTTGGAATGAGTCAAATGTTCATGGGTATCCGAATTTATAGAATGTAAGGAAGGGAAGGGAGGGAAAATTCAAAATTTGAATTCAAATTTTTTTTTTTTTTTTTGTTGGCGGCAAATAGCAATTTGCTTGCCGGCAAATAGCCGTTCACTATTCATTTGGGAACAAAAAATGAAAGTCGTCCCCAATATCAGGGACACGTAGTCGTCTCCAAAAAATAAAAAAATTAAATTAATTTTCCGCCATTTTTCTACGAATTTAGAACAACATGTCTTCTCCTATGCAATATTTCAGGAGACAAAAATTCGTCCCCTGTGAATTATATTTCGATACAATAAGTAGTCCCCTATTAAGCATTTTTTGAGACAACAAGTCGTCTCCTAAGAAGTGTTTTCGAGACATTAAGCCTTGCTAACAACTATCTTTGAAGACTTTTAATCGTCCCTAATGCAATGTTTTCGAGACGACAAGTTGTTTCCAAAGAACCATCTTCGGAGACAACATATCATCCCTTATACAGTGCTATTAGATATACCAATTCGTCTCTTATGAAATGTTTTTCAAGACCATAAGTCGTGCCCTAAAATCACCTTTTTGGGACAAAGAATAGTCCTTTGAGTACCACTTCTTGAGACAACAAATCATCTCTTAATACGATTTCTGGAGACAGAGAGTCGTCTTTAAGAACTATTTTTCGAGACAAAAAGGTGTCCTTTAAGTAGATTTTCGGAGACAACAAGTCATCTTGTAATAATCGTTTGTGGAGACAATGGGTATCCCATATACACTACAATTAGAGACAATGAGTCGTCCTCTAAGTGCTTGTTTTAGAGACATCAAATCATTTTCTATATCATATATCATCCACATTTGCATCAAATTAAATAAAGAATATAGAAGCCAAATATTAATGAAATCAATAGCATTCAAATGTATAAATAGCTAAAACAATCATACTTAATGTATCATAATTATTCAAACTCATATAAAAATAACTACGTTGAAATTCATAGGGCCAACAATATTGATGAATAAAAATTTGTTTCTCTTGAATCATCATAGCTCAAATTTGATCCATAAAGATGCTTCTTGTCCCACTCCCATCTTCCTACAAAAAAATGAAATCATATATTCAAAATTTTAATTAGAGATATAGCCAACAACATAATAGTCTACTAAGAGACGAGAAATAAAGATTGACACAAACCTTGCACAAGCCAAAAATCACTTCTTCTTCTTTGGAGCGGAAGACTTTTTTGTTGGTGAAATCCTCTTTCGATTCAGATTCATCACCTACATTATTTATTTTTAAAATATAAATATTCTCATCATAAGATCTAAAAAAATTCTTTGAATTAAAAAAAAAACTAGCATACCTTCAAATAACGTTGCTCCCTTTCAAACTCTTCTTCAACCCTCTCTTCCCAACTTAGAGTGTCTTCAGACTAATTTTAAAATTTGTTAGCAAAACTAGTACTAACATATAACCAAACCTAGAAGTATAAAGTTAACTTATGCACTAATCGCAAGTGAAGAATATCAATTAACATTTAAGTTTTTCCTACGTCTAATTAAAGGTTGTGGGTTAGCAACTTACTTGAGTATCTTCTGATGATGATGGCATATGTTGTTGACTTTCTACCATTTCCATTAGTTTCTCAAATCTCTGGTTCAACAATAGATTATGCCTTCCTTGATCTTCTAATCTTGTTGTCAGCTCTTGATTTCGTTGAGCATGTTCTTCTAATCTTGTTGTCACCGCGGCCAATTGTGCCTCGAGCTCGACCACTTTTCCAGCTTGTGTATTGATTGATGCTTGTCTCTTTGACTTGCAGCCAGTTCCTGTACCAGGAATACGACCAGAGCGAGTCTTGAAAGCCTCTTTCAACACATTAACATTTGGATTGACTGGTACAACTTCTTCTTCAACTCTTCTTATTTGTTGCTATAAATTGAGGAAAACAAATATTAGCAAGCCTTCATAAATTGTAATGATTCCCTTAATTTACTCATCAATGTAACAAATAAAAACTTACATAAGCTAGGAATGATTCATTATTGACCCATTGAGGCTCGTTATTGTCATTCATAGTTGCATGTTGAGCCATCCAAGCCTCAGAAGCTAATGGTTCTTCACCAGTTTCCTCATCAATCTATCAAGTCAAGTGTAATAAATCAAGTCTAGGATAGCAAAATCAATTATTTAAAAACTGCAAATAAATATATAAAAATTAAGTACTACCATATCATAGTTCACTTGTGCAAACGTAACTGGTCCGGTACATGCAACAAGTGTTTGATTTGCTCGATTCTTTGAATTCCTGTCACTCAATTCCTATATACACATAAGCTTACAAATATAAACATCCACAAAATATAAAGTTTAATGCAAGAACAATCCTATTGTACCAACTAGGAAAAGTACCAGTTGTCATTGCCTTTAAAAAATCAACTTTTTGTTTAAGTTTTGCTCCAGATTAACAAAAAGCAAATGGACAAACAAGTTCCAGTAACATAATCTAGTTTCAAAACGAATACAGAGAAATCATAAAAAATAAAATAAAGGTAACGCATTTAGATCAATAATATATATATATATATATATATATATATATATAGTATGTAATGCAAGGGTTAGACTGGCATACGTCAGACGTATACTATACGTCAGGTACTACTAGTGAGATATCTCTATCTAGACCATGAATTAAATCGAGTTTGGGGTATGATACTATACCCTAACCTCTAATGGATAAACCCCAGTCACCGAGTTTCTAAACTCTAACCCGAAGTTTGATTTAATGAAAAACAAAAAATGACCGTTGAGATCGGCCGGAGCTCATCTAACAACATCTAACGGCTAAATCACCTGACGTATACAATACGCCTGACGTACACCAGTCATCACCGTAATGCAATATAATTAGAAATTAAAATATAAACAATTCCAACATCCAATAAAGGAAAAAGTTGCTCGACACAACATTCTCAATCTTACCACAAATTCCTTTGATGCAAAGACTTGTAGCATTTTCTCCCAATTTTTAGTTGTTAAACCTTCAGTGATATTTTGCATTCGTTCTTCATCCGTATCAAACTTCTTGTACTCTATACGAAGTCTTGATTTCCACTTTCTATAGCTCTCTTTCATCACATGGAAGCAATGTGTCCTGAACTTGAATTGCTTCACTTCAAATGTTTCCGAAGAAGGAGTATTATGCAATTCCTCTAGTTTTTTCAGCTTTGGAGGGCTGTCGGGACTCACGTCAAAGTAATCCTAGAAAATAAATGGAGATCATTACAAAGATTAGTACACGGGTATGAAATCTAAATGGTAATTATGATAGTCGAGTCATTTAATTTTGAAGGCACTTACGATGACCATGTTCCACAGTTGAGTATTATATTGAGGTACTATAGTAGACTTCCATCCATACAGAGGTGCCTCAGTTACAGAGCGGACACAATACCCTAGCCACATGCTCAAACGCCTTCCATTGGGACCCACTGGTTCATAATTTTCTTCGCCCGGAGGAAAATATACCAACAATTTTTCATTGATTGACTTACTTTTCTTCGCCATGTTAAGGCCTTTATATTTTCCTCTGTTACTACGTACACGGCCCTTAGAAGTTCCAGTTCCTTCAAGATAGGTACATTCATAACAAAAATTATTATTGAAAGATAATTATGTATTATTTAGTAATATATGTAAAACTTTTATAACTTAGTACCTTGAGATGAATTAGTCTCATTAGCTCTTGATGCGTTGACGTTTTTTTGAGGTTGGGTTTGGGAAGAGGACCTGCTACCGCCTTCCACATCCAAAGAGTTGAGTTCATCACCGTTAGATGCGCGTTTATTTGATTGTCCGATTCTGGAATCATCTTCGGTTGCTGATACATGTGATATGTTATCAATTTCTGTGTCTGCATACAGAATTGCACGACTTGGTCTGAGTTTGGCCCTTTTTCTCATTGCACCAGCCATCCCTATAAAAAATGAATAAAGTCCCATGCTTAGAATTATATACTACGAACAGAACACAAGTAGATGTATATGGGATTAAGTAGCACCACATACATGATTTAGCAGTTAAACATTTTACAAGCCTCGTTGGTTGCTTAATTAACAGGGAAGTTGAATGCCCTTATATTCTTATAATTCCAGAAATTTCTTTAAACCATGATGTGGGCCTTGTTAATGGATTGGAATTTACCAAACCAATTTGAATCACAATGCACTAAACCCAAAGCATGATGTAACTTGTTACTAGAGTGAAATAATCAAACCAAATTTAAATCCCTTTAATTCCACAGACATATTTAAACGATCACCACCTGGTTCTTCCAAAACGCTAGCTCCACCAGCTCACGAAAACGCTAGCTCCACCAGCTCACAACACAAACAGGGGAAAGCCAATTGAAATAGGGGAACGCCAATTAAAAACAGGGGATAACACTAAAACATGACATCTTCCATCACAAGAGAGCATACCAACTACCAAGAAAACAAAATACGTACAGATAGAGGGAGAAACAATCATACCAGGTGAAGGAGGCTTCGCGGCGGAGTCACTATCTGTGAGTAGAAGATCCAGATTTTATCACGCACAATAATCCATCATCCGGCGCAATCATTGGCGGGGTAGATGTGCGGAAGAAGAAAAAATGGAGAACAGCCCATGAATTAGAGATGCAGAGAACAAGCAAAGAAACTGAAAACTATGGAGTGGTGAACGAGCAAAGACTTACCTGATTCAGAGAAGAAGGGACGAAGGAGATTCACAGAATAAGTGAAAGGCAGCAGCCGCTGTGAGTCTCAAAACCTAATATAAGGGATTTGTGGCGGAAAATATTAACATTCTCGCCAAATAATTTGGTTTTGCCCGCCCTTGAATCTGTTTTCGCAGGATTGGCGCCAAGCCACCCGATATTATTTTTTTTATACGGCTTGTTGTAGGGGGAATTTTGTGGATTTTAAATTTTTAATGATAAAAATAGCAACACCCAATTGAAAAAAACGCTTCATCCATATCGTACCACCAATTTTACAAATAATACCAATAATTATTGAAAAAATAATAAAATAAAGTACAATTAACAATAGTAAAAAAATAAACAAATGAAATTAATCATCGATATCCTCCTCCTCGTCATCGTTGATGCTGAAATTGTTATCTTCCTCGTCACATAGTGGTTCATAATTCTCTTCCTCTTCCTCATTATCAACATTTCTTTCCTTTTCAAGTTCTCGTGTCATGTCGAGCGGAAGTTGTTCCGGCGGAACATCAGTTCTTTGTAATACAACTTCATCATCGCAATCTAATTGTCTAGTTGCACGTCCTTCTTCAGTTCTTTCTTCCTCTTGAAATGCCTCATTGTTGTCATAGTCATCAACTTCTGCTTCTGTATCAACAACATCATCGATCACCACTGGCATGTTGTACAGGTCGCGAGGTTGTACCTTCATCACCACTAACCAATTAGGGTCTCGAGGATCTTCAATGTAGAAAACTTGTTCTGCTTGGCTTGCTAAGATAAATGGTTCCTCTGTTTTTAGACGACGATTGGCTCGAACACTAGTGATCGAGTACTCATCTATATTGTACCCACTTTTATGAGTTACATCAAACCATTCACACTTGAATACGTATACCTTCTTTCTCCCGATGTACTGCAACTCCCACACCTGCTCAAGAATTCCAAAGTACTCTTTTTCGGGAGATGCATCATCGCCTCTACACAACACCCCACTATTTTGACTTTTTCGAGACTCTTGTCTACTTAAATTGTGAAATCTATATCCGTTAACAATATAACCTGTATATGGTGTATAATGACTAATAGGTCCATCGGCTAAATGGAGTAAATCTTCAGGAACATGCCCTTCTAATTGTCGTGCCTACAAGTTCAATGAATCAAATAGAAGTTAGATTTTAGTTTTGACATTATTGGAAGAAAATTTGATATGATACTTACACGTCGTTGGAACCATTTGGGGAAGTCAGAATTATAACTTTTGATCAGATCAGAGTCTCGCATGGGAGGTAAACCACTTTTGAATTCCCTGTAAAATTAGAAAAAGGTTAATCAACACTTAAGGACATTCCTACCATGTAACCAACTTTCAATTTCAAAGCACTTACTGGATGTAAGGAAATACTTCTTTGCAATTGTTTAGGACATATATGTGAGCCTTCCGTCTCCAATCACCATCAAAAATTGTGGGGGCACCTTTCCCAAATGGCCGACCAACTTCATCGAATATATCGATTTCCCCATTTCTAAATTGAGTTCCATTGTCATCGTTATTTCTCGGGGGCTTATTAAACTTGGTATCAACACCATCAAGATACCTTGAACAAAAAGTCAAACACTCATCAATTCTATATGCCTCTGCTATGGAAGCCTCTGGATGAGCTTTATTGCGAACATAAGACTTGAGGGTTCGCAAAAATCTCTCCACTGGGTACATCCATCTTGTTTGCACTGGTCCGGCAATCATAGCCTCCATAGGCAAGTGAAAACACAAATGAACCATGATGTCAAAGAAGGAAGGAGGGAATATCATCTCTAGTTTGCATAAGGTCATAACGATTTGATGTTGTAGGCGATCAAGATCATCAACACTCAGACTTTTGCAGCACAAGTCTCGAAAGAATGCACTTAATTCAATCAATGGTTCACATACTTCCTTTGGTAGATGCCGCCTAATTGCTAAAGGAAGAAGTTGTTGCATGAACACGTGACAATCGTGGCTCTTCATGCCAGAGATCTTTCTCTCCTTCATGTTGACACATCGAGAAATTTTAGATAAAAATCCATCTGGAGTCTTCATAGTTGTCAACATTTTGCACAATGATTCCTTCTCTGCCTTTGATAGCGTGTAAAGTGCAACTGGAACTTGAGTTCTACTCCCAACGACCTTCGGATGTAGTTCTTCTCGAATCCCCATTTCTACCAAGTCCAACCTACTTTTGTATGAATCTTTTGTCTTCCCCTTGATATCCATAATGGTACCGAGCACATTATCACATACATTTTTCTCAATATGCATGACATCAAGATTGTGACGGATAAGAAGGGTCTTCCAATAGGGTAGCTCAAAAAATATGCTCTTTTTCCTCAAGTTTTCATAGCTGTTAGTAGCATCATAGTTTATCTTCGTATCCTTTCTGAAAGGTAATTGCCTGAAACTCTGACATTTCAATAACACCTCATCACCTGACAATGGATTTGGTGCCTTTCTTTTTTCCCTTTCTCCATTGAATCCTGTAGCATTCTTTCTCCATTTGTGATTAGGTAGCAACCACCGCCTATGACCCATGTAGCACATCTTACTCGAATTGCCCAAGTGTTGGGCACAAGTGTCCTTATGACACGATGGACAAGCCTTATAACCTTTAATAGTCCATCCTGAAAAATCAGCATATGCCGGGAAGTCGCTAATAGTCCATAAAACAGAAGCACGTAACTGAAAGTTCCTTTTCGAATGGGCATCATATGTGTTCACTCCATCCACCCATAATTCCTTCAATTCCTTGATCAAGGGTTGCAAAAATATGTCAATGCCCATACCAGGGCTGCTAGGGCCGGGTATAATCATTGACATGATAAAATATGGTTGTTTCATACACAACCAGGGGGGCAAGTTGTATGGGACAAGCACCACTGGCCAAATACTATGTTGGGAGCTCATGTTGCCAAATGGTTGGAACCCATCTGTTGCTACACCAAGTCTAACATTTCGAGGGTCACTTGCAAAAGATGGATGTTTCTCATCAAATGACTTCCAAGCAGGAGTATCAGCAGGATGTCTCATTATTCCATCATCTGTTCGCCCTTCTTTATGCCATCTCATTTGGGAAGCCGTTTTACTTGATGTAAATAACCTCTGCAGTCTTGGTATCAAGGGAAAATATCGTAATACCTTGTGTTGTTTCCCCTTCCCATGCCTATCGAAAGAAGCATATCGAGGCAATTCGCATACTGGACAAGATGTTGCATCTTTATGAGGACCCCAATATAACGTGCAATTGTTCTCACAAACGTCATACTTCTCATAACCAAGACCCAAATCAGCAATGTACTTTTTTGCACTACTGAAAGATTCAGGCAACATATCCTTGCCATTCGGAATTAGTTCCCTCATAATGCTAAGTAAGTCGTCGAATGACTTATTAGTCCACTTGTGTTGACTTTTGAGATGGAGCAATTTCACAATCGTGGCTAGTTTAGTGTGCTTGCAATTTGAGTGCATTTTCTCATTAGCCTCTTTGAGCAAGCGATAGAAGGTAGCAGTGTCTTTATTAGGCTCTTCTTCTCCGACGCCAAAATCTTCTTCATCGCTTCCCATGCCATACACATCATGTATCAGTTCATCCATATCGTCAAGTGTATCACCAGAAATAGGATCTTCATTAACTTCTCCACTCGTGGGTGCCCTCGTATTATTACTTGCAACTTCCCCATGAGAATACCAGGTTGTGTAATGGCTTAAGATTCCATTTTTTAGCAGATGAAACTTCACTTCTGAACGATTCTTATATGCGACGTGTCCACACTTTGTGCAAGGACAACGAATGACTTGTTGATTGACAGAATGAGAAAATGCGAACTCAATAAATTTATTGACGCCTTCGATGAATTCAGGCGCTCTCCTATTTGTTATACTCATCCAATCTTTGTTCGGAATCATAATCTGCAAATCATAACAAGAATTATCAATGCATGGAATTCATGTGAAAAAAAATTCTAAAACATAGAAACGTATATATCTAACAAATGGTGGTATCAAAACACAATAAATAATTTCAAACCTAAAATAAGTAAAATGATAAAAAAAAAAAATAAGAAGTACCTTGAAAATTACGAAGATTGGCCGTCCAATGAGTGGTAAAAATTTCTACCTTGGCTAACTACCGCCGAACGATAACAATTAGTGTACAACTTTGTACCTTATCTCTACAATTGTGCTTTTGTCTTCTATTCTTGTTGTTTCAAAGCAATGTAGCGGGACACTTTTATAGGCAATTGGGAAGTCTACAATTCTTAATTCCTAAATAAAAAGGGAAGACAAAACCTACACAAATAAGGAAGAGCCTATAAATCCGGTGCCGTGCCTAATAATCCTTTCCAACGAAGTCTTCTCTTCAGCGAAGGAAAAGGAAGTCAAGTAAATATTAGAAGTATAATTAATTAAATATTGTGATTCTTTTTTCCCCTGTCATATCATAAAAGGGATACGCGGCTGCCCCTTTATATGTACAGTTATAAATCCGGTGCCGTGCATAAAATTTCTATTCGAGACGAGTTAAGATTATCCTAGACTCTTAAAAGCTCTATTGCTGAATTTGTGGAGACAATTTCAATTGTTCGTGCCTAAAATCACTTAAAAACGTATTGCAAGAACGATATAAAATTATTGTCCCTAATATTTGTCCTCTATACTCATTAAATTTGTAGTGATGGGTAATAGTTTCTCTTTACAACTCCAACCAATATATTAATATTCACACTTATTCTCAAGTTATGCCAAAACGAAAAGAACGACAATAACTCACTTGAAGAAAATTAATTAAAGCAACACAATTTCTTAAAAATATTATATTTTATATTTAGCATATAAAATAAATTAGAGAAAATATTGATTATTTATAGACAAAATACATATGCATGTGTATAATCGGGTGGGTTCGGGTTGGATAGTGAGAAAACCATGCCCATTCCATAACCCGTAATATTCGGGTTCGGGTTATACCCGTACCCACTAAAAGTAATTCGGATTCGGGTTTTACCCTACCCGATTAGGTCGGATTCGGGCGGCTATCCATGGTTCACGCGTCCATGGAGTTAGCCTTCGCTCTGAAATCGCCGGCGCACCTTTGCCTGCCAAAACCATAATTCCAGTGACAACTTCGATCACCGTTAATGTCACACCTCTTCCCCTTTTGGGAGTTGTTGACTAGTTCGCAGGCTGTGTACTTGAATTAGGCGAGTTTACATACATAAGTTAAGCCCTTAACATAGTAAAGAAAATCCTAGCCACCCATTAGTAGTCCTCCGAAAAAGGTTAAGACACTAAATCTGTCAAATGGTAATTTGTAATTATCATTATTGAGCCCACTACAATCAACTCAAGAAGACAAGTTCATTATTCTAGCTGGTGGAACTAGCTATCAACGTTATCTATTACTTCTCTACACTAAAGAGATTAAAACAAAATAATAATGCATTGGTGAATTAAAGAAGAAACAAGCACAACATATGAAATTGAATGGATGAGTTATCATGGAGGGCCACGTAGGCAACTTGTCCAAAATAATGCATGGGGCCAAGTTAATTGAAGTCTTCCATTTCAATTGTAATATATATGTACGTATGGGATGAAGGAAGTGTCAAAGAAGCATAAAAAAAAAAAAGGTAACCAAGTCCTTGGTCGTGTATGTGTTTGTAGTAGCAAGAGTCAAAAACTTAAGGCCTTGTTTGGTTGAGTGTGTTTTTCTAAATTGAGTGATTAAACACCAAATGTTTCCTTTGTCTTGATCCAAAATTACTATTACTTCTGCAAATACCCAATAAAATCTCCGTAAGCTGAATTAATTGCATCTCACCATGTTATGTTGGTATAATTTGTTTTTTAAAATTTTGGGACATTCGACACACCTCCGATAAGTGTAACCGACACAACTTCTTGTACTAATTTCTCCTAACACGTTACTAATTCCCCTGGACTACAAAAAAGACGGGCATTATTTTTTACAAGCTTTTCGTCATTAAAAGTAAAATTGTGCCAGAAATGGGTTTTTACCTACGATATATGGTCGTCAGACGTCGTCATAAAAAGTCCCGTTGGTAATAATAATAACACTAACGGCGCGTCAGTGCTAGGTTATTACTGACGCGATTGTATCGCCAATACAAGAAAAAAACATAGTCAGTAATGTAGACTTTCACGACGAAGAATGATGACGAAACCTTTTACTGACGAATTGAAGCTTCTCTAATGATGCTCTGATGTCGTCAGAAATACATTATTTTGACAAACAGTATTATTAACAATCCATGGTTGGGGAATCGTATTATTTTGACGAACCACATTACTTTTATGACATTATTCATAAATAGAGCATCTCTAACGCCTCGTTTCCAGTGCTAAAAAAAAAATGCCTTGTCAGAATTACTATGAAACCTGATATTTCAAATCAATTTGCAAAAGTAACTAAATAAATTATAGTTATAAGTACGTCACTATATAAAACTACAAATACAATGCTATTACATAATAATGTAAATAACTATTACATTTCATGTACAAATAAAACACAATAGTAAAAGAAAATAAGGGCCTTATCTAAATCTAAATAACTATTACTAACAATCTATATGTCGTCGGCGTTCTTCCTCCGCCGCTTCCTCCGCCGCCGACAAGGTGGAGGATGTCGTTGCTCTCCTACGTCCTCCATGACTAGGATTCCAAAAGTAAAAACAAACACAAATGAAGAAGAAAAATAAAGGTAAGAATCGACCAAAATAAGAAGGTTAGCTTTCGCCGGTGGAGGTTAGTCGCCCGCCGGGTTTTCGAACTAAGAGGGTCTGGAACACTTTAGTCGAGACTCCAGACTGTTTGAGAACTTTCCGCAGTGTAGATGTCAGTTGAATTGAATTGGGTGAATTACAACTTGACATAACTGCAATCTAGGGGGAATCATACCTAAGTGAGTTCCCAACCTGTAATTAGATTAACTTTAACTGTAGTTTGTTAGAGTAGTTTTAATTCTTCCATCTTTATATGGTTTGCTAGATAATGAACTGAAGCTGAGTAATAGTAATTCTAGAGACCCGTGGATTCGATATTTATTACTTGAGCCACTATACCGCAATCCCTTTCATTGGTTAAACTTGGCCGTTGCTAGGAGTTGTGTCATAGAGAGTAATTAATATACTTGTATTGTTTAGAATACATTATATTTTTAATTTTTTAGCAGACACAATACATGGATTGTTTCTGTAATGTAACCAAAACAGAAACTATTACTAAAAAATGTGATTGTTATATCTTAACTTTTAGCTGAGATTGTTGAGATAGTTGAGTTCATATTGTTTTATCTTAATTTTTAACTGATTTGACATACACAATCACACATACCAAACATTGTATTTTACAATGCATCGAATTCGACAATACATGTATTCACAACACTACATCTAAGAAATAATTGAAACTTCCAAATGAGTGCTTAGTGGCGAGGTTGATGCTAGCAAGGCTTTACTTTCCATTTTTTTTTAATTGGAAATGTTTATTTATTATTATTTATTTAATAATAACAAGTTTCTACGTCTTCTGCCACTTGTATGCTGACCATGTTTTCTATTAACCTCTAACGAAAAACTTAACCGAAGAGACGGTTTATTATACAAATGATATATGAAAATTACGTAATATAAGTGACAATATCACTAAATGTTGATATTTTTAGCGGTATTAGCTCTTTTTTTTTTTCGAAAAGATACTTGCATTAACAAGACAAAAGAGTTACATCATACCAATTTCCGAGCACAATCACGCCCGAAAATCAAATCCAACACTTCCCGTAGGAAACAAATCGAGGGCTTTTTTACCGGTATTAGCTCTTATTTCAATAAAGATGAACATTTTTTTTTCGACGAAGACAAAATGGAAATAGAAATTGAGTGCACTGACAGCCGCGCGTAAGGACGAACGAGAATTAAAGGAAATCCCAATACGAGTATATACCAGCCATTTGTCGCCCACAATTCCCCCTTCTTGTTACAAATGAAAGAAGTCCAAAAATGGATCTCAAAAGTTGCGCTTGTTGTGTGGGTGGTGGCCGTGACCGCCGTGACCTGAACTACTTCCCCCTACGCCCATTTTCATCTCCCTACCGATTCCCCTCATCAACATCTTCCTCCCATTCCCTTCTGCAAAGCAAAACACCCCCCACACGTTAACAGAGCACTAAGAACACCGGTTCTTTCTTACTTTGGTCACAGTTTTAAGCACCGAATTCATGAAAAGGGTCGATATGTACTTACTGGGGAGTGAAGCAGTGATGGTTGGAGCCACTGACGACGGTGCCGGTGGGGAGCAGAGGAAGACGATGCAGAGCAAAACGGCGGTGAAGAATAGAAGCAGAGACCCCTTTTTCCAACTGGCCTCCATTCTAATTTTTGCCTAGCTATAACTCATTGGTTGTCCCCTATTTATATTGCAATGGATCGGAGGTACCATCTCAAAGTCTTCTTTTTTTGGCCAGGCTGTCATCACTGCAAAGTCTTGTCCAACGGAGATACCGCTACAACTTGGTTCTTATATATATGAGTCAAACAAGAGAGGGACCTCGATCTCCCAATTACATTAGTTATTATCTTTATCTGCTAATTCACTTGGAGTTTTTTTTTGTTTAATTAAATTGGAGAGATCCGATCCTCATAAACAATTGACTACGATATACTAATGAAGGCTTGTGCTTGAATATTATATCATACATGAGTAAGAGACGGCCCAAAAGGAAAAGGCCCAAGGAAAGCTAAAGCACAATATGGGCCGGCCCAACGGCCAGTGGATTAGTCGCAGGGCGTTAACGCCTGGGAATAGCGGATGTACAGGAGCGTACAACTGACGGAGCAGGCACCAATAACGACCATGCCGTCACTGACACCACATTAAATGCCGCCGTGAGCGTACCTCGTAAAGGGATACTAGGTATATGTCTGACAAGACATCAAGTGCTTACACCAACTGCCACAGACTATAAATAAGAGTCAACCACCTCATTTAATGGTAATTGATTTCACTCTCTCTCTCTACCTATTTTCCTCTCTCTAGATATTAACTTAATCATCGGAGAGTGTCCGCGGGCAACGCCCCGGACCTTTTCTGCAGGGAACGAAGATCATCCATCTCAAGGAACAAGCGGTCTTCTCCTTGGTCTTCACAAAATCCGCCTGGCACTTTCTAGGCGTAAACAGTACCATCTCAAAGTCTTTTTTTTTTTTTTTGCCAGGCTGTCATCACTGCAAAGTCTTGTTCAACGGAGATACTGCTACAACTTGGTTCTTAATTCTTACTAGTTTTTTAGCCCGCGCTTCGCGGCGGATAACCCTATATTATTAATACATTGGAAGTTTCAATATTTTACATAATTGTTATTCTTAGTATAATGAAACCAAGGAATCACACCCCACAGAGTTGGTAACATTAATATTATGGATAATCAAAGTACTTAAAAGCAAAATAGCAGTATGTTGGCATTTAGTTGTCCAAAATGTAGTGTTGAGGATTTAAGAGAAAATATATATATAAGGTTATAGTTCATAAGGAAACAACAAAATTAATGTAGCAAAACATGCACCGGAAAGTTGAAACTCAAGAGGCAAAAACTGACCCTCAAGTCGCCATAGCCTTCAATTCAAAATCAAGGAATCATGAGTTATACATCTGACTCAAATAAGAATGAACTAAAAATGTCATGAGAATAAAGTAAACAACATGATTTATATGGATATGGTGACTCCATTCAACCATGTCGTACTACTTCTTTCGATACTTTCCACCGGTCTGCATTTGGATTGAGATAATAAGATCATTACTATAAAAACTATCAAACTCATACATCCATTACTATAAGGAAATTTCAATAATTCAATCATAGAATTTTGAATTTTCCATCCTGGAACTAATAAGTCCCCAATTACAAAGACAATCGAGAGCATAGTTCTCCCACTCATGTTCTCCTGTTAAAGTTTGCCTATAGAAGAAGGGACATATGTTGAATCACTAATATGTAGTCAAAGAACAATATCTCTTTATAATCAAGATAATGCCCATAACTATTCTGATCTATTATAACAGTGGCAACTATCATGATTATACAGTTTAATTGAGTTTCTGCATAATTTTTGAACTACAAAAATGTACTACTTTACCCGAAAACAATACTTGAAACACCCCTAACAACCTCATAACCATTCTTCTCCTCATATGCATTTGTCAATCTCATCAAAAGCAACTGGTTTTTGGTAATCTCAATAGATTAACAACTTCCCTAGCTCTACCAACCTCAACTCTGTTTCAATATTATATGGTCATACAAAACCTACAGCAATATCCAGATTTGCATTACAACACTAAATCTAACTATTTTCAAGAGGAATAAATAATAGGGAAAGTAAGATACCAAGCTGATCACACATACAGATAGATGGCGCCAATACAGATGCACTAATCTCATTATCAGCATAACATGAACTAAGAAAAATGAGGCATGCAGGATACATCAGTACCAAAATGAAAATTTTGGGTCTACCACTGCCCTAAAAGTCAATAATCATAAGCTAAAGCACAATTTGAACGGTCATAAGTAAGAATGATGACCTGTAACTAATGGGGAAGGGAGAGCCAAAAGGGCCCTTCTTCCTATTCCTAGCCTGTAACTGTTCAACCTTTTGCTCAGGTAGCACTTTCCCCAAAATGGAACTCTGCAAAACTACATTCATATAGAGTAAAATTACCTAATACTTTCTGATAAATGATCAAACTTAGAGTATTATCAAGATTTCACATACAACAATGCTATAAGAGAAATTTCACCCTTAGAACTTGGGAAGCCTAGCCTAGTTGAAAAATTCATATTCTGCAGGCTGCAGCTGGTAGATCGTGTTGACCCATATTCGAGATGAGAAATTGTTGATTACCTCAAGAGTAGGTTCTTCTCCACAAATACTGTCCATGACACTCAGCAGTGACTTCTCGCATACATGAAAGTTGTTGTATGTGAAGTTGTGAGCTCATATTGCAGAGGATAACAATAAACTGCAAGAAGGAGCAATGCCAACATAGAGATTTCACTTAGCAGCATCACTCTCAACTGTTTCATAAGTTTCAGTAAGGACTCCTTTATCTTCTCTGAAAAGACCATAACTAACTGTTGCAGCAGTTTAATAAAACTCATCTTCAGGAACACTGATGTAGAAGCATTAAGAGGATTAATCCTGCAAATATTGACAAAACCACTGGACTCTCAAGCATTCTATATGGTTCTGTTTTTGGATTGAAGGACCGATTACAAAGTACAATGGGAAAGCAAAGTGGAAAACAATAGCAATCAATCCTGCTGATTCGATCCCAAATGACCCTATAAAACCTCATGAACCCCTACTGCCTTGTGTCGCAACTCCAAGAACTAAGGGGAAAAGAAATAAAGTTTTATAAGCAAGAAACATGTACATTTTCCCAATTTCAACACCTTCTTCCGCAATCATTCTACCCTTTTAATAACAAAGAGAAAAGCAGATTGGTCACTAAAGAAACCTTTTCGAAAGCATCCATATCATTCTGGAACATACTTGAACATAGTTTATTTTGAGATAGTGCTTACCAGAAATTTTGGACGTAAATGGGTGCCCTTGCAGCTCATGGGCAACCCAATATAATTTCTTTCATTCTGCGTACATACCCTTCCTCTCACATTTTTCATTCTCTGCAAAAACCCTTCTTATCCCTTTCTGTGCAATCAAATTAAAGAAGAGCATCGCTCTGCTTAGTTGGCGCGTTCCTCTTCCTGATGACGATTCCTCTCCCGGCCTAGTGAATTAAAGGAATCTTGAAGTGTCGGACTTTAGCGCGTAGCTTCATAGATCGTATCTACCCCTCTTCGAAATCGAAGCCATGGAATCGAAGAGGAATCGTTCAACTTCAAATATGTCGGGAAGGAGGGCTCGGAGCTTCAATCGATTTTAAATATACCGAGAAGGATGGCTCGTCTCCCACCGGCATGCCGTTCAGCGGGTCCAGGGAGGTGAGCGAGAGGGGAAATCGAGCGTCCTTCGTTGGCGACCGCTCAGTGGGTTCGGAGATGTGGTATCTGTCGTCAGTTCAGCCAGTTCGTGGAGGTGAGTGCGGGGGGAAATCGGGAGTCATTGATCGACGTCCGTTCAGTGGTGATCGTCGCAGGGACTGATTTAGAGGACATGGAGCTTGGGATTGATGATTGAGACTGGAATGTGAAAATGATTTGGGAGGCTGAGAAGTGAGGAGGCTGGATCTCCGTCAGCGTGTTGTTCAGCCGGTTGAGGGGAGCAGGGAGAGAGGAGAGAAGTCGTTCGACTTTGGGAGACGAACCCATCAATTTATTTTTTAATGGGGCGACCGATAAGGTGTAGATGTTTTTTTAGTGAGCTCATGCATCTTACAAACAAAACTCACATCGACGGCTATTCTTGGCCAGCCCAAGATAAATAAACATGAGCTCACGTGAATACTACCGCAGAGAATCATCCAGTCCTTTTCGTGAACAGTTCTGTACGATTTTTTCGTAATGAACAGTGAATTTCGATTTTTGGTAAGTTTTGACTTCTTGTGGCTTAATAATTCAAATAATATATATGAGTCAAACAAGAGAGGGACCTCGATCTCCCAATTACGGGATTTTTCCAGAAATAGCACCTTTTAAAAAAAATTACAAAAATAGCACCCATGTAAAAAAAATTCCACAAATAGCACCCTTCTTAATAGAACGCACCTTGTAGATGCGTTTTACATATAAATCGCACCCTACAAGTGCGTTTTATAAGTAGATCGCACCCTACAAGTGCGTTCCAAAAATCTGGAATCAAATCGCACCTCAGCCAAGCGATTTTTGGTCTGACCTAGTAAAATCGCATGGCCAAAATGCGATTTAGGTCTGACCTACTAAAATCGCATGGCCCAGGTGCGATTTAGAGCCAGCCCTAGTTAAATCGCATGCCTGGGGTGCGATCTGTTTCTGGCAGACAAAATCGCACCATGAGGATGCGATTATAACATGCAAACCGCACCTTAAAGATGCGGTTTTGGTCAATTAATTTCCGACATGCATGCAGAAGTTACAGACGTGGGTCTGCATGGGTCTGCATGGCAGACGAAAATCGCATCTCTAAGGTGCGGTTTTCATCAAGATTTTGCCTATAAAAGGCCTCCCGGACTACCATTTCTCTTCACACCTCTCCTTCTCACTTCCCTGTTCAATTTTCTGTTGTAGCTCTATATTTCTTTAGTAGTTTTGCGATTAACGTTAACTCGCAAGTTGATGTAGCTCTATATTTCTTTAGTAGTTTTGCGATTAACGTTAACTCGTAAGTTGATTTAGTATTACATATTTCTTTAGTAGTTTTGTGATTAACGTTAACTCGTAAGTTGATTTAGTATTACATATTTCTTTAGTAGTTTTGTGATTAACGTTAATTCGTAAGTTGATTTAGTATTACTTTGTATTGTTAATTTTTATTTTTGATTTTTATGATATTAACTTAACTACGGTTTTATCGCAGATGGCATTCCAAAAGTTCACGCTTGGCTTACGGTGGAATGGTTACACGGAAGAGACCGGAAAGGGTGCCACCTACGTAGGTGGCAATTTTCAGAAGATAAAGGTCGCTACCAGACCGCTGCTCGAAGACCTCCATCAAATGTGCACTAACGTTACTTGCATGGATGGCACGAGAAAAGTTGATCGTATGGTGTACCGATATCCAAACAGAGAAAGTGGGTCATTGTGGCATGAGGAATATCTCATAACCACTCAGGATGAGGTAGACGCCATGCTCGAATTCATGAGGTCCAACAATCTTTCCAAAGCTGAGATGTTCGTTTACACCGAGCCGGTCGTAGGCGTTGGAGGTCATTCTGGACACGGTCAAACATCTGGTACCCATGGTGGAGGTGAATTATATGGCGATCATCCCTACCAAAGTTACCATGATCCTCATTCATATTTTCAGTACCAAGAGCAAGGTGAAGGTCATCATCAATCATATGAAGAAGAAGTTCAACCGGTACTTTTACTCCCAAAACACTATAGATGAAATGAACCCAACCGGGCATACCGTCGACATCGTCGGGGGCATGATCACTAACGCACACGGGTTTGCCGTCGATGGGGAGATGGGTTAGGATGGCGACATCCTTTAGTGTGATGGTGGCCTCTCCTTCTCTCAAGTTGAAGCAATGGGTCTCCTTTCTCCATCTCTCAACTAGGGCGGTGATGAGTTGGCGATCAACTTTGATGCCGTTAAAATGCCTAATCGAGTCCAATCGTGCCCTTTTGAGAAAGGGCAAGATGGCTGGGTGGAATGGGAGCACATTGGTCGTACCCCTGTAGCGGATTATTGTTTGTGCCTCCTAGAGAAAATTTACACGTTAATTATTATATATTAGTAAGGGTTTAATCCTTATAACTAAATTACTTAAATTAAATTATTTAACTTCAAGCAAAATTTTATTATCATACTTTAGACATTTCATATAATTAACATAATAGCATTATAAATGAATAATAATTTAAAGAGATACGATACATACATATTAAATTATCGTAAAGAGATACATACTAATTATCGTAAAATAAACATACTAAATTAACTAAATTAAATGACATTGTTAATGAATCAATATTTTAAAGAGAAACATACATATTCAATTGTTTGAAATTAATAAAATTCCATTTGTAGACATAAATTTTAAATCGTAAGGACTGTTTGGTAAATTATTTAATCGTTTTGGTTGTTTTAAATAATTTAATCGAATACAAAGCAACACTCGTTAGACTCTTAGAAGAGGTATACATCTTCTTAGAAACGCAGTCTTGTTGACAGAAAAAGGGGGGATCCGAGGATCTCTTAATACCCGATTTTCCCAGGAAATGGGAGGATATGATAATCGCTTAAAACCCCATTTCCTTAGACGTGCATCTCTTTATAAAGAGTCGAAGTAAGTGGCGCAATGTATCAGATTAAATTATTGAAAACAACCAACACGATTAAAAATTCAACATAAATTTATTTTATATTTCACTAAATACATAAACAAAATAAAAGAAGGACAAATGGTAAAGAATTGTATGTACCGGGTGAGCGTTCCAAACATCCCTTGACCGATGGTTGGGTTGGTTGTACAAGTCAATTGGATCCAACGGTCCTTGCTCGAGATAATACCGTTGGTTGTAAATATCGACGTCCTCCGCAGCCTACGAGAAAATAACAACGAGGTTAGTAAATAGATTAATTAAAAAGCAAGATAAGAACAACAAAAATTAAACCCGAATAATGAGTACGTACCGCTTGGAATTCATCAACAAAAACTCTTTCTCCTTGCCACCAATCGGCCATTTTTTCGGCGCAATTCGGACAGAGCTTCGGCTCGGCTCGGCGGGTTTTGAGGAAAAAACCTAAGAAATGTTTTCTAATGGCAGATCGGACTTTGCCGCAACCAATAGACCACTATTTCCTAGGCTTTTGGGAGGGGGAGGGTTTAGAGAGATAAAACTTAGAGAGAGAAGGAAGAATGGGTTGAAGGTGTGAAGAAATGAGATGGGGAGGGGGGCTATTTATAGTTTTCAGATCGCAGGCTCCAGGGGCGAGTTGGGAATTTTGCCCCGCGCGGATCGCATTCTCCCAATGCGTTTTCCGCTTCCCCAGGCGCAGATCGCACCCTCCCAGTGCGGTTTGACTGACACCGGCGCGGATCGCATTGCTGGCGTGCGATCTGGGATCCAAGGCGCGGATCGCTCCGCTGGCGTGCGCTCAGCCATTGGATCGGCTATCAATCCGACGATCTGGTGGATCGCAACGCGTCCTCCCCGAATCGCCTTGACCTGGTGCGTTTTATATTTTAGATCGCACCCCTCTGATGCGTTTTACCTATAGATCGCATCGGTAAGGTGCGGTTTACATTTAAAACGCATCTTAGGGGTGCGTTCCAAAAAACAAGGTGCTATTAGTGGAATTTCTTTCACATAGGTGCTATTTTTGTAATTTTTTTTTTAAAGGTGCTATTATTGGAAAAATCCCCCCAATTACGTTAGTTATTATCTTTATCTGCTAATTCACTTGGAGTTTCTTTTTGTTTAATTGAATTGGAGAGATCCGATCCTCATAAACAATTGACTACGATATACTAATGAAGGCTTGTGCTTGAATATTATATCATACATGAGTACATGCCATTGCCAAGACTCTGCCAGCATACTGGTGATTGTTTGATTTGTTATATTGAAGATTACGAAAATTAGAGTGAGAAATTAAAGGATGATCTCCTCTTCCCCTCTTTCCTCATTTTATTCATCTCACGCATAACAGGACAAAGCTAACAGGTGTGTTTTGTTATAGAGATTCAGAGTTGCTGTAAAAAAGAAAGACGTTGAGCTATAGCAGGCAAAGTGATTGACTACCACGCTTGGAGAGAAGATCTGAGAATGGTTGTGGTGGCAGTGCTTTTGTCAGTATATCAGCCCGTTGATGACCCGTGCGAACCTGAAGGAGCTTTGGTCACTTGTGCTTGTACCTTCTCCTAGACTATGTTCATCTATATACTTTAGATTTCTTCTTCGATTTCCATGAACATAATGAGTTCACAAGAAACCATGGTTGTCAAACCGGTTTCCTGCCGGTTGGTTCAACCGGATACAACCGGTACCGGTCACCAAACCGGATAGAAAGTGGCCGATATTTAGCATTGGTCAATTCCGGTCAATGCTGGTCAGATCCAATCAAAGTCGGAAATTCCGACCGGTCAACTCTGAAATCGAAATTCTTTGTTACACACATTATATAAAAAGTTATAAACACTTTTTATAGAGTTTGAACCAAGTATCTCATGTTCATTTTAGTTTCAATTATATCAGTAGACTACAAATAACTTTGTTGTATATATTAATCTTATATATTATATATATCTAATACTATATATTACACAAATCATTATATAAATTAATAAAATTCATTTTATATACTTTTATTTTTACACATTTAATTATTTAGTATCAGTTACCAATTCTAAGCCATAACTTATTTTGTGTGAAGTAATTCTTCTAATTGTTTTTCTTTTATTTTTCTCATGTATTTTATTAAAACCGGCATAACCGAAATGAATATTGATTGTACTACAGTTGAACCATTTCACTTGCTAAACGGCGCACCGACATAAACCGATAAGCTTGCAAGAAACACAATATCTAGTAAATAAACGTCATGTATCTAGACATGTGGCCGTGCCTGAACCACCATATGCCTTTCAATAAAATTCTGCTAATGAAGGGAAGAACAAACCGTTTTCTGATGAGTAAGTATAGGAGAATGCATGAATTGACTTCCTTGTTCTATTGCAAAACCAATTTTTTAAATTCTGTTGGATCGACCAATGCTTCAGGAACTTCATATCTTGGGATTTTTCCAGAAATAGCACGTTTATTTTTTTTTTTTTACAAAACTAGCACCCATCCAAAAAAATTGACATAAATAGCACCATTTTAATGGAACGCACCCCTAAGGTGCGTTTTATATGTACGACCAACGGTATTATCTCGAGCATTTGACCGTTGGATCCAACCGACTTGTACGACCAACCCAACCATCGGTCAAAGGATGTTTGGTATGATCACCCGGTACATACAATTCTTCACCATTTGTCTTTCTTTTATTTTGCTAATGTATTTAGTGGAATATAAAATAAATTTATGTTGAATTTTTAATCGTGTTGGTTGTTTTCAATCATTTAATCGAATACATAGTGCCACTTACTTCGACTCTTTATAAAGAGATGCACGTTTAAGGAAATGGGGTTTTAAGCGATTATCATATCCTCCCATTCCCTGGAAAAATCGGGTATTAAGAGATCCTCGGATCCCCCTTTTTCTGTCAAAAAGACTGCGTTTCTAAGAAGATGTATACCTCTTCTAAGAGTCTAACGAGTGTTGCTCTGTATTCGATTAAATTATTTAAAACAACCAATACGATTAAATTATTTACCAAACAACCAATACAATTTATTTTTATGTGTACAAAATGAATTTTATTAATTTCAAATATTTGAATATGTATGTTTCTCTTTAAATTATTATTCATTTACAATGTTATTTATGTTAATTAATTTAGTATGTTTGTTTACGATAATATGTAGGTATCATTTTAAATTATTATTAATTTAGAATGTTATTATGTTAATTAATTTAGGATGTTTGTTTTATTATAATATGTATGTATCTCTTTAAATTATTATTGATTGAGAATGTTATTATGTTAATTATATGAAATGTATTTTTATGATAATAAAATTCTGCTTGAAGTTAAATAATTTAATTTAATTAATTTAGTTATAAGAAAAACCCTTACTAATATATAATAATTAACGTGTAAATTTTCGCTAGGAGGCACAAACAATACTCCGCTACAGGGGTACGACCAATGTGCTCCCATTCCACCCAGCTATCTTGCCCTTTCTCAAAAGGGCACGGTTGGACCCGATTAGGCATTTTAACGGCATCAAAGTCGATCGCCAACTCATCACCGCATTAGTTTCAATTTTAGAGAAGGAGATGCCACCATCACGCTCAAGGATGTCGCCATCCTAACCCATCTGCCCATCGACGGCAAACCGGTGTGCGTGAGTGATCATCCATCCGAGGATTGTGACGGTATGCCCGGTTGGGTTCATTTCATCCATAGTGTTTTGGGAGTGAAAGTACCAGTCAAGGGGAGCGTTGATGCGACCGATCGCTTGCTACCAATGAGGAAACACCAAGTCTCAATTACTTGGTTGACGAAGTATTTTAGAGACCATTACGAGAGTCACCCCCTAACCGAGGAAAGTCCGGAGGATGAGAAGGAAAGATATGCTCGTGTCTATCTCATAGACATGATCGGAGGAGTGTTCTTCTCCAAAAAATCAAGCAATCTCCTTAGCTGTGGATGGCTTAGGATCATCCTCGGTAGTTGGGAGGAGATGGGGGAGTATAGCTGGGCATCCACTTGCCTAGCTAATATCTACCACAATTTGTGCAATGCGTCTCTAAAAGCTGTAAGGGAGGTCGGCGGCGCAAGGTTCATCGTCCAATTTTGGGCATGGGAGAATACGCCATGGATTGCACCGGTCCAACGTCTCGACAGGGATTGGCCAATCGATCATCCCCTAAGAGGTGAAGCTTATGGTACAAGGTAAACTTCTCATACCCCATCATGTTTTTTATAACACATTTTCCCTTGTGTTTTAGCTTATTGTAGTTTCATTATTGTCTTATTAATAAGGTGGCGGACACACAACATGCGACAACCTTGCAACTTATCCTGGAATTTTTTTCTCCTGGTATGCAACAGCTGAGGTAATCACAATTAAGTAATACATTAGTAATAATTCCGCAATTTATTAAAATTCGAACAACAATCAGGTACTCTCGTTAATCTCTTAGGAGAGGTTTACATCTCCTTAGAAATGCAGCCTTTTTGACAGAAAAAGGGGGATCCGAGGATCTCTTAATACCCGATTTTCCCAGGAAATGGGAGGATTATGATAATCGCTTAAAATCTCATTTCCTTAGACGTGCATCTCTTTATAAAGAGTCTAACAAGTGTACCATTTATTTGATATAAGATATTGTTCTTCTCCAAAATTAAACAACCAATAGAGAGCTTACCAATCCACCACAAATTATCAGCAAGCTTCTTCCGCTTGAAATGATGGTTCCAGCTGCTCTTGAAGTGTCGTATGCACCACCTTTGGGACCACTTCCAGGCTGGATCCAAACCTAAGATGGCAGCTCTAATCCCGGCGTGCCGATAAGAGATTATTGTCAGGTTTGTCCTCCTAGTGACGTGGAGCTGAATTTGCCGGAAAAACCATCCATAGCTATCAGTATTCTCTCCCTCAACAATGGCGAAGGCTAAAGGAAAGACTTGTTTGTTTGCATCCGCCCCACTGGCAATCAGTAGAGTGCCCTTGTACTTGCCGGTAAGGAATGTACCATCCACTTGGATCACAGGGACACAGAAGCCAAAACCATCAATAGATGGCTTGAATTCCCAAAAAAGTCGTATGAAATGGCGTTTGTTACCTGGCTCTATCGGTTGTACCTCTTCATCTTAGTATCGAGGGGAGAAAACAGTGCAGGGTTAGACGCCTCCAGTGCCAAAATCAACCTGGGAAAGAATGCATATGATTCTTCCCAATCACCATATACCGCAGGCAGAGCTTTCTGCTTTCCATGCCACGCCTTCTTATAGTTAATCATATAACCATAACGACTTGCAATGTCAGCGATTATGACTTTCACCTTCAGGTCAGGATCTTGCTCAATTAGATGCTTGATAGCCACAGCAACCACCCTGGATTTCAACTGTCGATGGCCTTGGGATGTTATGGATGACACACATGTGTGTGTGTTCACCGCACGGGATATGACCCAATGGCCGTGTCTCTTGTTGTTGATGGCCCGGATCCTAACATTGCATCCCTCGTTATGATTACGGCATCTGACTATGAGCCTTTTCGTGTTGGAATGAGTTGTGTGCCATTCAAAATGCCAAGTCATTGCTTCAGTATCAATGGCATGCCGCACCTCCTTCTTTGAGCTAAATTGTTGGCCTTTCATAAACCCAGTGGGTGGACCCCATATTGGAACCTCCGGCGGTTCCATGTCGCTGTCGACCATCCAATTACCATATGGATTGTGATTGTAGTAGGGGACGGGTACACCGTCATGAGCCACCTCTTCATCATTATCTGAGTCTGACTCTGGTCCTGAATCATCAGCACCTTCAAGAGGGTCGGAGCTGTCTGCACTGACATTGTTCTCTCCTTCTTCATCGAAGGGGTCACTAACTGGTGCTGGCAGGGCATCTTCCATCTGATACAGCTCATGAAAGGCACCTTCATCAGCTCCATAATGGTAGTTGTGAAAACTACCACTGCCTGAGTGGAAGTTGTACTGGGGTTGGTTGGCATGGTTCGGTTGAACTTCTTCTTCAAATGACGGGTAAGATTGATGATGACCTTCACCTTGCTCTTGGTACTGAAAATAGGAATGAGGATCATGGTAACTTTGGTAGGGATGATCTTCATACTCATCACCTCTACCATGGATACCAGATGTTTGACCGTCTCCAGAATGACCTCCAACACCTACGACCGGCTCGGTGTAAACGAACATCTCGGCTTTGGAAAGTTTGTCGGAACTCAAGAATTCGAGCATGGCATCTACCTCATCCTTAGTGGTTATGAGATGTTCCTCGTGCCACAACGACCCGCCTTCTCTGTTTGGATATCAGTACACCATACGATCAACTCTTCTCGTGCCATCCATGCAAGTAACGTTAGTACACATTTGATAGCGGTCTTCAAGCATCGGTCTGGTAGCGACCTTTATTTTCTAGAAAATTGCCACCAACGTAGGTGAGCCCCTTTCCGCTCTCTTCTGTGTAACCATTCCACCGTAACCCAAGCGTGAACTTTTGGAATGCCATCTGCAAAAAAAATAGTAGTTCAACTAATATCATAAAAATCACAATTCACAATTCACAATAAAAAGTAATACAAAAAAACTTACGAGTTAACGTTAACCGCAAAAACACTAGAGAAATATGGAGCTACAATAGAAAATTGAAAAGGGAGAAGGAGAGGTGTGAAGTGAAGAGAAGAAGATTTCCCAGTTGCCTTTTATAGGCAAAATCATCAATGAAAACTAGGGTTGGGAAAATAGACCAGACCGTTAGAAAAACTGTGGTCCAAACTGTACCGCACAGTTTGGTCTAGACCGTAGACCGTGAAGTATGGTCTGGTCTGGTCCATGGTCTGTATTATTTTATGATTTGATCTCTTGGTCTGGTCTGGTCTAGAGCGCGGTTTACCGGACCAAACCGTGGACCCAACTGACTTGTCTATACGTGTTAACAGCCCATTCGACCACTCTCCAAACTCCCACAACGACACCCAAGTCTCAACCTTAATTTTGTGAATCTCTTCCCTCCTTCATTCACAACCACATGTAACCAGAGAGTAGAGATAATAGTGTCTCCATATGACATTATGTTAATGTTTATGACGTTATGGTGCAAGCAGGGATGTTTCTACTTTGTATCTTTGTTATGTACTAAGATTTAGAGTATCAAAATTATTCATGCATGTTAGGATTAATGTTTTAAGGCAAATAACAATTATTTTTCTTGGTTATTAGTTCAATTTTTTGTGTGGTTGACTAGAAAATTATTCATTTTTCGTTGAGTGTGGTTTATCTGGACCAGACCAGACCAAACCAGACCGCACAGGCGTGGTCTGGACCGGACCGTATAGTCTGTGGTCTGGTCTGTGGTCTATACTTTAGCCTCTCGGCCTGGACCATAGACCGTATATATGGTCTGGTCTGGACCAGACCGCACCATTTCCCAGCCCTAATGAAAATCGCACCTTAGAGGTGCGTTTTTCATCTGCCAAGCAGCCCCACGTCTGTGAATCTGCATGGCTGCTTGTCTCGTGGTGGAAAATAATTGACACAAAAACCACACTTGGGGGGTGCGGTTTGTGTGGCAAAACCGCACCTTGGGGTTGCGGTTTTGTTTTGGAGAAACAAACCGCATCTCCAAGGTGCGGTTTTGCTAGGCTGGGCCATAACCGCACCTCGGCCAAGCGGTTTTTGTAGGTCAGACCTGAAACCGCTTGGCCAAGATGCGGTTTTGGACCAGTATTATGGACCGCACCTTAGAGGTGCGGTTTATATATAAAACGCATCAGGAGGGTGCGATTTATATATAAAACGCACCTCTAAGGTGCGGTCCATAAAAAAGGTGCTATTTTTGTAAATATTTTCGGCTGAGTGCTATTTCATAATTTTTTTTAAATTGTGTTATTTCTGAAAAAATCCCTCATTTCTTAGTCTTGTTTTGTAGTTTATAGATGTTGTAAGGAAGCATCCTCAATGATTTCAAGGACATATTTTCTTTGGGAGATGTTTCTGGCCTTTTTCCTTTTGACAACTTTAATTCCAAGAAAGAACTTGAGAACTCTGTGATCTTTAATACTTAAAGTAGTGTGAAGAAAATCTTTGATTATGTTTATCTTTGACAACTTTACTAATTTTTTAGGAGCATTTACTTGAATTCATATGAAAATCATAATTATTCGATCAATGGAATATTATTTTATGTAGATTGTGTTTTTGTGTCTTTTTATGCCTTTTTGGTAATGTATATATGCTTTTAAAGGTAAAAATAACCTAGGATACTTTGGATCAAAGCTCGGATGATTGTGGAGGAGCAATGGATCATATTTGAGAAGATTAACGGGATTTCACCTATTAGAAAAAGCCTAAAGGAGGGGTAGCCTTCAGGAAGTATTAACTAGAGCTCAAGACTCAAAAACCGAAAAAAATGAAAAGGAAAAAGGGTAGAAATGCAAACCGTGGTGGGGTTGCCTCCCCACAAGCGCTTCTTTACCGTCTTTTAGTTGGACGCCCATGGCAGAACTAAGGGTCCGCAAATTCCACTGCCAACTCCGCACGTTCGACCTCGCCTCCCAAGTAGAGCTTGAGACGATGGCCATTCACTTTAAATGGTTCAGTCTGTGGGTTGGCAATCTCAATCGTGCCATAAGGGAACACTTGTGTGACCGTGTACAGTCCAGACCACCGGGAACGGAGTTTTCCGGGAAAGAGCTTCAGGCGAGAGTTATAAAGGAGAACTCGATCACTAACCTGGAACTCTTTCGGACCCCGCAACCGTGCGTCGTGCAGGCGCTTAGTGCGCTCCTTGTATAGCTTGGTGTTCTCATAGGCGTGATAACGCCACTCCTCCAGCTCCAGCATCTGCATTTTGCGCTCAACACCTACAACACTAACATCCAAGTTTGGCAGCTTAAGGGCCCAAAAGGCCTTGTGCTCTAGCTCCACGGGCAAATGGCAGGCCTTTCCATAGACAAACCGGTACGGTGAAGTACCAATGGGCGTCTTGTAGGCAGTGCGGTATGCCCATAGAGCATCATCGAGCTTGGTGGACCAATCCTTGCAGGATTGATCCACCGTCTTCTCCATGATACGCTTGAGCTCCCGGTTCGTCAGCTCGACCTGGCCACTTGTTTGAGGGTGGTAGGCCACGGACACCTTATGAGTTACACCATAGCGAGACAATAACTTATCGAACTGGCCCTGGAAATGGGTGCCTCGATCGCTTATGATGGCTCTAGGTGTCCCGAACCGGGAGAATAGCTGCTTCAGAAAACCACAAACACGTCTAGCATCATTAGTGGGCAAAGCTTGCGCCTCAGCCCACCTAGAGACGTAGTCAACAGCAACAAGGATATAGGTATTACCAAAAGATGGAGGGAAGGGGCCATGAAGTCGATACCCAAGACATCAAAAATCTCACAGGTTATAAACACATTCTGGGTCTTCTCATCACGGGTAGAGATGTTACCTGACCTCTGACATCGGTCGCACCTGCGTGCAAAGGTGTCTGCGTCCTTGAAGAGCGTAGCCCAGTAGAAGCCCGACTGTAGCACCTTCCTCGCTGTGCGGTTTCCTCCGTGGTGACCGCAGTAGGTCCTTCATGACAGTGAGATAGAATGCCCTCCATCTCACTCTCCATAACACAGTGACGGATTATCCCGTTGGCTCCGATACTGAAGAGATGAGGGTCATCCCAAGAGTAGTGCTTCAGGTCGGAGGAAAATTTTCTCTTGGCGTGGGTTGTCATCCCCTTGGGCAGCTGCTGGCCCACCAGATAGTTCGCAAAATCGGAGTACCAAGGGGTGACACTCTCCACCAAGTACATCATCATCAGTCTCTCATCCGGGAAGGAGTCTTTGATCTCCTCCTCGAGGTTGTCCGTAGGAGGTGCGTCCAACCGGGAGAGGTGATCGACTGCAATATTCTCCGCTCCTTTCTTGTCCCGAATCTCGATGTCTAACTCCTTCAATAGTAAGATCCATCGTATGAGCCTAGGCTTAGCGTCGGCCTTACTCATCAGGTATCGAATCGCGGAGTGATCTGTATACATGGTCACATGGGACAAGACCAGATAAGGACGAAATTTATCGAAGGCAAACACCACCCCGAGCAGCTCCTTCTCCGTGGTGGTGTAGTTCTCCTGGGCATCATTCAGGGTCTTTGAGGCGTAGTAGATAGGTTGGAAGTGCTGATCTCGCCTCTGCCCCAATACAGCTCCAACAGCAAAGTCACTGGCATCGCACATCAGCTCAAATGGCAGGGACCAGTCAGGAACAACCATGATAGGAGCTTGAGTGAGCTTCTCCTTCAAGGTCGTGAAGGTCGCTGTGCATGCATCAGTGAACTGGAAGGGGGCATCCTTCTCAAGAAGCTTAGTCAGGGGCAGGGCGATCTTCGAAAAATCCTTGATGAACCGCCTGTAGAACCCTGCATGGCCTAAAAAACTCCCGATCCCCTTAACATATGTAGGAGGAGGCAGCTTGCTGATAGTCTCGATCTTTGCTCTGTCCACCTCAATCCCCATCTTGGAGATCTTATTCCCCAGAACTATGCCTTCACGAACCATGAAGTGGCACTTCTCCCAACTCAGTGCCAGGTTTGTTTCTTCACACCGTTTAAGGACGAGTTCCAGGTTATGGAGACAGTGAGAGAATGAGTCTCCGTTAACCGAGAAGTCGTCTATAAACACCTCCATAATCTCGCCGACCAGACGGTCAAAGATGGCGAGCATGCATCGATGAAAAGTGGCGGGGGCGTTACATAGCCCGAACGGGATCCTCCGGTAGGCAAATGTGTCGAAGGGACAGGTGAAAGTGGTCTTTGCCTGGTCCTCCGGTGAAATGGGTATCTGAAAGTACCCGGACATCCCATCCAGGTAATAGTAGAACTCGTGCCCCACCAGTCTCTCCATCATCTGGTCAATGAACGACAGCGGGAAGTGGTCCTTTCGAGTGGCGTCGTTGAGACGCCGGTAATCAGTGCAGACACGGTACCCAGTCACCGTGCGCATCGGGATGAGCTCATTCTTCTCGTTAGGCACCACAGTCATCCCACCCTTTTTGGGTACCACTTGGGTGGGACTGACCCACTCGCTGTCGGAAATGGCGAAGATGATCCCCGCGTCCAGCAGCTTCACGATCTCTGCCCGAACCACAGCCTCCTGGTTTGGTGTCAGTCTTCTCTGTGGCTGTCTCACTAGCCGCATCTCATTCTCCATCAGTATCCGGTGGGAGCAGAAGGAGGGGCTGATCCCCCGGATATCTGTGATCTTCCACGCTAGAGCACACTCGTGCCGCTTCAACAAGGCCACCAGTCTGTCCTTCTGCTCGGGTGTGAGGGACGAGCTGATGATGACTGGAAGCTTATTCCCCTCCCGGAGAAATGCATACTCCAAGTGAGGAGGGAGGGGCTTAAGCTCCAGCTCTGGTGGTTCCTCCAAGGAGGTAGTGATGCGGTGTGAGGATGAGATCGGTTTGAACAGCCGGTCGCCCTCCAGGGATGTGCCACTCTCCAGCGCGGCCAACTGTTCAGCCATCTGCGGCTCCTGAGATGCCTGCTCACCTAGCAAAATACAGCGCTCAAGAACATCGTCAGTACCCGCACTCGTTATAGCGAGTGCGGTCTCAAAATCAGCTAGCACATCATAGTAATCTATGTCATCATGCAAATGGGAGTGTTTCCCATTCTCAGACACAGAAAAAGTAGCCTGTTCATCACCAGCACGCATGATCAATTTACCACTATGCACATCAATAAGCGCCTTGGCGGTGGCGAGAAACGGTCTACCCAAAATCAAAGGTACATCCACATCCTCATTTATATCCAAAATAACAAAGTCAATAGGATATGTGAAGCACCTACATTAACAAGCAGATCCTCAATGATACCCCTACGGTGCACGATGGAACGATCAACTAACTGAATGCTCATCCTAGTAGCTCTAGGTTCACCTAGGTCTAGCTTTTTAAACAATTTCTAGGGCAGGACATTTATGCTAGCGCCTAGATCCGCCAAGGAATTTCCTACATGCATGCTGCCAATAACAAGAGGGATAGTGAAACTCCCTGGGTCTTTGCGCTTCTCGGGCAGCTTGTTCTGCAGGATAGCAGAACACTACTCGCTCAGCATCACTGTCGAAAGATCCCCAAGTTTCTTCTTGTTGGTGAGGAGGTCTTTCATGAACTTGGCGTACTTGGGCATCTTTGACAGTGCCTCCACGAATGACATGCTGATGTTGACCTGCTTCAACATTGCCATGAACTTGGCAAACTCAGTCTCCAGCCTGTCTTTATGTAGGCGAGTGGGGAAAGGAAGTTGGAGTACATGCTCCTTAACCACTGGCTATGGCTTGAGGCAGGTGCTTCTTTGTCTCCCCCCACTTCTGCATTATCAGCCAGAAGTGTTGAAGCAGGTAGTGGCTCATCTTGACTGGGTCGGGCAGGAGCAGCAGATGTGGTCTTGCCACTCCTGGTAGTGATGGCATCTAGCTGCTGGTGCTGGTGAGGCTCACGAGGATTCAGAATATTGGTGGCAGGCAGAGTCCCCAGTGCCCTGGTAGTGTTTTGGCGAGCCATGCTACCCATCTGATTCTACAAATCTTGCAAAATGGCACCTTGGTTCCTCTGACCTGCCTCCAGTGAGGCTATGCTCTGGTCCAGCCTGGTGACAATTGCCTGGGTGGTAGTCATGAATGCCGCTAGAATGTTTTTCAGCTCCGTCATCTGATTATCTGGAGCCGGAGCTGCTGCTGGCTCGGCATACTGACGCTGGGGCTGCTGGAATGGTTGCCCCTGCCTAGGCTGGTAGGGCTGCTGCTGTGGGGGTGGCCCCTGTCGAGCCTGGAAAGGCTGCCTCTGCTGAAAACCACTAGTTGGTGCTGGGAAACCAGGTGGTTTAGTGGTGTTGCTACTCCAAGAGAAATTGGGATGCTGGCGCCACCCCTCATTATATGTATTGCTGTACGGGTCGAGGCGCCGAGCATTGGCGATGAAGTCCAACTGCTCTTGGGGAGTAGAAGACTCCCTCATAGTCTGGCAGTCTTTCACCAGATGATTTGAGCTCTCACACCACTGACATTGAGCTACTGGAGGTGTAGCCAAACCTCTGCCCGGAATAAGACTGTTGGGCTGCTTCAATGTCTACACTAACTCGGCTACCTGCTGCTCGAGCCCGGACCTGGCCTCCATGGCGTGCACATCACGGTCCCGGGAATTTCTGCCTCTGCTGCTCTGCCCCCAGGAATGATCTCTGGCAGCCAAGGTACTGATCATCTGGTTCAGTTCGGGTGGAGTCTTAGTAAGAATATCCCCTCCTGGGCATAGAGACTCAATCACCCTCTAGCTGTCCGGAGAGAGGGCGCTGTAGAAGTTTTCCACTATGAATGCATCACTGAAGCCATGATGGGGACACTGCCAGAAATATCCCATGTACCGCTCCCATGCATCACGAAGTGACTCGTCTGGCTCTTGGCGGAAGTGAGTGATCTCCCGCTGGATCTCTGTGGTCTTCGATGCTGGATAGTACCCGTGCACGAACTTGTCGGCCAGATCGTTTCAAGAAGTGATGGACAATGGGGGCTGGGTCTCCAACCACCTCTTAGCATTCCCCGCCAGAGAATGGGGAAAGAGGTGAAGGCAGATTGCGTCATCAGGGACACCGTTTAGTTTGAACCCGTTCATCAGCTGCAGAAAATGGGAAAGATGCACCCTTGCCTCCTCATCCTTCAAGCCATGGAACTGGATAGAGGATGTAATGAGTTGAATCCACCATGGCTTGATCTCGAAGTTGTTCGCTGGAAGGCGGGTAGAGGATGACCGGGAGGATGTCAGCAATCCGTGGAGTGTAGTAGTACTCCAAGGTGGGACCCGGCGGCGGTGGATGATGATGAACCCCATCTGCCTGGGGTATGGGGTTGTTCCCCAAGACCTGATTCGCCGGGGGAACCTGGTGAGGATTCCCCTGGTGTGGATTGTAATCTCCTTCCATCTCGTACTCGTCCTCGAACTCGCTGCTCAAATGGCCGTCTATGCGCTCCTCCGTAGCCAGTCTAGCTCGCTGTTGTCTCCTGAGTTGGCGACAGGTGCGTTCAAGCTCCGGATTCAACGGCAGTAAACCTCCCGACTGGCTACGGGTCATGCACTATCTGCACACAGTCAAGCAAGCAAACCCGTGAAGGCACAAGTGGGACAAAGCAAACAATGCGAAAAGAAAAGCAAAATTATCAGAATTCACGTTTCTTCAACAACCTAGCCGTCCCCAGCAACGGCGCCAAAAACTTGACTCACTCCTACTGTCACTCTAGAAAATGGCCAAGTGTAACCATTCCTAAAGCGTAGTATAGCGGGTTTGGGTTTTAATGTCAACCCGGGTCCTAGATGTGATGACTACTCAGTGAATTCTTATTATCTAGCGGTGAAACTTTAGTGCAAGTTCAAACAAGCAAACAAGTAAAGCAAGCAATTAAACGGTTGTTTTCAAGTCGAGAGAGGTCACCCGAATTTGGTTCCCCCTAGACTGCAGTTAAGCCGGATTTCAATTTACCAAGTTCAGTTTCTATGATAGTTATACTGCGAGAGGTTCTTAA
Organism: Linum trigynum; assembly: GCA_964030455.1. Taxonomy (NCBI): domain Eukaryota; kingdom Viridiplantae; phylum Streptophyta; class Magnoliopsida; order Malpighiales; family Linaceae; genus Linum; species Linum trigynum. Next base: position 8,097,877 of record OZ034820.1, on the reverse strand, counting down.
ACAGTCTGAAGTCTCGACTAAAGATCTCCAGACCCTCTCAATCTGAGTCTTTAGCGGGCGACTAACCTCCACCGAAGTAAACAGATTGAGGCCCTAATGAACAAAACCTCCACTACCGAAGTAACTTCGGTACAGAATAGTGAACTGGCTCCTCGACTAAAGTCGCCCATTCACTACCTTCAATTAAGGGTGCTCTATTAACCTAGGCAGACATTCTCTTTCTAGGCTAAAGCAGAAATAACAGGAATTTGATTAGGATTCAAGTCATTCAATCATTCAAGCCTCAATTGAATATAATCAAATCATAAAATCTGTACTTGGGTTCATACAATCAGATCTAACATACAAATCTAGGGTTCTCCATACCCAGATGAATGGGAAAACTACTCCATAGAGAGAGATGGAAAATCTAGCTCAGATGCGGAAACCATACTGTGAAGGATGATAATCTGCTTCTGGCGCTCAATCGGATCTTCTCCAAGCTCAAGCCGGGCTCCCGTGGTGATGGAGATCGATCAAAGACACTTGAAGACTCAGTTTCGTCACTTTCTCTCCTAGGTATTGCTCTCTCTCTCTCTAAAAATCGGAACCCATTCTCTTTTGGCTCAAATCTGCCTAAAAGGGCATCACTGGGCAAAACACGGTCGAGGGCACGGCCGTGCTTTGCTGCTGCCCGCCCATGCCCTTGCTGCTGCCCGCCCGTGCCCTTGCCACGTGTTAAAAACACGGCCGCTCCTTGGGGAAAACACGGTCGTGCCTGATGTTGGACACGACCGTGTTTCGAGTCAATCCCGCCCGTGTTTTGGCCAGCGCAGGACAATCTTGGATCAAGTCTCGGCAGTAAAACACGGTCCAGGAACACGACCGTGCTTTGATTTAGGCGCACCCGTGTTTTGGCTCCAGCTCGACCGAATGACTTCCGAATGCCCCGAAACTCGAGCTTAGCCTTTCCTTCGACGTATGGGACATGAAATATGACAAAGTAGCACAACCCGGCGTAAAATAGGCCAAAAATACACGACTATGCCCCACAAACGAATAAGAACTAGGGGTGCAAACATGTGCAATTACATCGTTATCAATATTGTTGTTTGGTAGTGACGTAATTATATTGGTATTGATTTGCATGTATTGGTATTGGTTAATAAGTAGCAGTATTTTTATGGATTTGTATTGATTTTGTTGCATTGGTATTGTTTATGTCGCAATGCTATTGATTATCATGTAATGGTATTAATTTGCATGTATTGGTATTGATTAAATATGCAATAGTATTAGTTTTTTTTTTGAAATGATATAGATTTATATGGTAGATTGTTTATATTGGTAATTTTCTTGTAATGGTATTGATTTATTTCTGCAATGGTATTGATGTTTTTCAAACTGGTAGTGGTTGTCTAATGAATTGGTAGTGATTTCATTTTTTTATTTTGCAAAAAGATTGAGAAAAATAAGGAAATGAGATCTGACTGGAAAAGAGAAAGAATTGTAATTAATAGATTTTTGTAACTATCTAAAAAATAATTTATTAAGAAAATTAATTAATATCATTTATTTTTCCATACCCAATTTACCTTTAGTAACTATGGTCACTGTAACATGTCCGAAGAGTGAAATAATAATGGAGTTAAAAATGATGAGACACCCTTAAATTGGCAGTAGAGGGTTTATAACTACACAGGATCAAAAGAGATGAGGATTAAGGGGTCGTTTGGAAGTTGTGATTGTTAGAGTTATGTTTGTTGAATACATGTATTGTGCACAATACAATGTTTGGAAGTGTCAAAGTGTTAAACAATGCATGCATTGTTTTAGGTATGTCCCACCATCAATCACAAAAAATTATGCATTATACAATCTCAACTAAAAATTGAGATTGTTGTGATTGTTGGTTTTAGATTTGTGTCAACTTTTTCTTTTCATTTATATCCCCAATATTTTTTGTCTTATTCTAAAAGTTGAGGGTAAATGTGACATTTTCCCATAAAAGTAATTTTATGTAAATCAATGCATAAAGGAAAATCTCAACAACCAAACAATGTATTGTTAAAATCTAAACCCTAAACCCTAAAATGTATTGTTAAAATGCATCTATTGTATCAATACATGCATATATATTATAGTGATTCATTACATGCAACGATTTAACATTCGCAACTTCCAAACCACCCCTAAGTATGCATTACAACACTTGGATATATCAAATCAACATGTAAATTGATGAGATATGAATAGAATACAAAAGAAGAGAGAAGGCTTCGTTTAATCAGCTAGCTCTGCAGCATTACAGCCTCTTTCCTGGTTGGTAGTCGGCTTTACATTCTCTAACTAGAAGACGATTGAACGAGCAATTGAGGGTCCACTTGGTTGCGGATGAAGAAGAGATGGATATTTACCACTCTCCCACGCTGTGTGCTGTGGAGGTGTGTGTTGTTTGTGGTTATCAAGAAGACTGGATTTTAACGGGTTCCTGATCTTGAAGCTTGGGGGCAGGAAGGGCAAGGTGGCCCTTCTCCTGGAGGGACGTGACCGTTTCATAGAGGCACTGCTTCACCGGAGTGAACTCCAGGCCAAGGTCTTTCAGTTTCTGGCACGAGAACTTGTACGGTTTTGCTCTTGGGTTCTTCTCATCCGAACACCTGCATGCATGCGCCATGGTTATTCTGGATAAATGCGGGGAGAACTCTAGAGTCTAGAGAATTCATTAACATGGCACTGGCCGGCAGAGACAACTGAAGGAACAAATCCCATCTTATGGACCCAATTCCTCTCGGTATCCAAAACCGGACAAAAGTTGTGGTAGGTATTTTGTCTATTCTCGCCTTTGTTCTTTTGTTGTGTTCGTTGCCTTGTCCCCATTTCCATTTTAAAAATATATAAAGAGATAATTCAAATAAAGTTTGAAACTTATCTGATAAGAGATCTTCAACCCAAAACCCTTTTAGCGACTTAACTAATTAATTGATTCATTATTGTGCTTGCTTGCCCACCTACCTAGCTACTAATCCAGCCTATTATTACTTAGCCAGTCATCAAGCATGAACAGCATATGGATGTATATGTTCTTTGGACAATTCGATTTATTGTCGATCATTTCTTAACAACCATCATCACCATTTTGATGATATATGTATACACATAATAAGAACCATCAGACTAATACTATAAGGAGTAACTAGATATATAGACTCCCTGGATGTACTTTCTTCCTTATTTAACAACTGAATTTCTATTTAACGCCCTAAATTTTTAAATTTACCGCCCTAGATTATACTACACTGACTATTTTTCGGGCGGCAGGCTGTATTTCCAGGAAAGGGGCGAAGACAGGGGTAGGGCGGAGGAATTGAGGGCAAAATCGTCTGCTAGTGTAAATTTAGGGCGATAAATTTAAAAATTTAGGGCGTCAATTATTAACTCTCCAATTGGGTTCCCCTGTTTCTATTTAGAGTAATTGAACAGGAACAAGCAAGCTAAACTAAAAGTCCAGATTTTGCAAAATCATTAGCATTTTTAGGTCAATAGGGTTTCTAAATAAAGCCATTGGGATTAGTGGTAATGCGCGAGAATAAACATTCATCACGCCCTAATTTTTAAATCAAGCCGGCCAACAATCAAAGCAATCATGGATTAGGATTAATTAAACATGGTTGGTAAGAAAATGATGTTAGAAATCTAACCATAAAAACAAAAAAAGGAATCGAGGTTAGGTTAGACAATAGACACCTAACTACTCCCAAAAAATAATATTTTCTGGTCGACTCACCCACAAAACAAGATCCCCAACTTTAATTTCCCACCATTTCCCCTCTAATCCCCAAAGACATCATCTAATTAGCAAGAAACACCATATGAGATTAATTAATCCCTAAAAAGGTAAAAAAAAAAAAATTACCACCTAATTAAATTATGACAAAATCTGGTTGAGACTCGTAAACAACAATACAGATCAGTAAATGCTTACTTGGTGGGGACAGGGTAGTCGGGGAACAACTTGGCGAGGATTTCAACAACCTCGCCGCGGTGGAGCACGCTCTCGGCGCAGAGGTACCGGCCGGAGGCGGCGGGGTTCTCGAACACCAGAATGTGTGCCAGCGCGACGTCTTTGACGTGGACATAAGCCTGCACCGAATTGGCGTACGTCTTTGCGGATCCGGTCAGGTACTTTAAGATATGGATTATGCTGGCATTAATGGTTGATTGCAACAACGGGCCCAGCACCAGAACCGGGTTCACCGCCACCACGTCCACCCCTTTCTCCTCCGCCATCTCCCACGCCGCCTGCTCCGCCACCGTCTTCCCGTAGCAGTACCAGTTCTGCCCGTTCGTCATCCCACAATCAGCAGTGCCATATCTTTCTTTTGACTTTCGTTAGGAAAACATTAGAGGGGATCGAGGAGATGAATTGGTCATCACCTTGGTGTTCTTGCAGAACTCCAGGTCGCTCCAGCAAGATTCGTCCACCACCGTCTCCGGGCTCCGGTTAGGGTCCATGTAGACGGCGCCGATGGAGGACGTAAATACAACCCGCCGCACTTTGGCTTCCGCTGCCGCGTTTATGACATACTTGGTCCCGTCCACCGCCGGCTCCACCATTTGTTCCTTTTATGTTTTTTTCAGTACAGTAGTATAATTAATTAATTAATTAATCCCATTTTTGAAAATACTAATCAACCATTACTTCATAGATTAAGAAGAAAAGGGGTAGGTGGCCCCCTGCCCGGCTGCCCCCACCACTAATTCGTATTTTTTTTTATCTGCAATCACATCTTCCAAGAAATCTGTTTACACTTTACTTGAACAATCTGGAATTTCTTTTTGTTTAATTGAAAACTGACGCAATTAGTATTTTGTAATCACCGTCATTAGTAAGAGCTTAGTACAAATCGTATAAGCTTCCCATAACCCCCAAAACAGTAGTTTCCATCCCGATCTCAATTTCAATTTTCAATTCAAAGCAACTTTTCTCAGCAACCAAACAAGAAATGAGTGGAGAGAGAGAGAGAGAGAAAGAGAGATAGGGGAGCGTACTGGATCATCGGTGACAGGGGAAGCAGTGTGGAAAACGCCTTGGCAACCGCTAATGGCTTCGCGGAGGCTCTGGTAATCAAGAAGATCGGCTTTGCACAGGGTCAGCCGCTCGTCAGCTCCTTCCAGTGCTCTCAAGTGAGCGTTCTTCGGATCATCTTGAAGTGAAGCGATCATCCAAAATCAGAAAAAAAAAAACGGAAACGAATCCAAGTAAAATCAATGGGCAATCGATCTCCGATTTCTTTAAGCAGGAGAAACGGAAAGTAAATAAGACCTGGATTCCTGACAGTTCCTTTGACGGAGTAGCCTCTGTCGAGGAGAAGTTTAACGATCCAGGAGGCGATGAAGCCGCCGGCGCCGGTGACGCAGACGGTCTGGCCGTTACCGGGGAGGGATGAGCTGTCAGCCGGCATGGTGGTGCGCGTGACTTCGCTTTATCTTTTTGGCCCCGTCTTCTTCTGCTTTTGCGGGATGGGAGGGAAAACGTGGGAGATGGGATAATGAAAGAGCGAAAAGTATTGGGGGAAATTTTGGTATTTGTAGTTGGGACGTGGAGGAGGATGAGCGGGTTGGAGTTGGTCGCCCGAATTTATAAGGGGCAGAAATTTGGCGGGGAGCGCGTGGTTTTCCGCCTCACCTACCGCCGGTAAATAGTTTTGTGGGCCGGATAACCAACAGGCCCACGGTAAGAATGTATATGTTTACACAGTGAGAGTCCACGCTCGCTTAGGGATGGCAACAAAACCCGAACCCACGGGTTTTGGGTCGGGTTTGGGTTTAAACCCGTTCACTATTTACCGGGTTGGGTTGGGTTTGGGTTTAGGTAAACCCGACCCATGGGTACCCGCCCACACCCATATAATTAATTTTCTCGGCATATTTAATATTCTAAACAACTAATCTTATTTATGTTTGTGGAGACATGCCTAATTTTTTCTTTCTAGTTATGTAGTATGAAGTTGATGTTATCGAGTGGAGAGTGAAAAACTTAATTGAAAGGAAGAAACTTTCAATTAATCATGTTATTTATGCATAATTTGTGATTTGCTTGAATTTTCTAGAATGGTCTTTTATATATGGATAATTTGTATTGGGAGATTAATATTTGCCTTTAATTTTGATAGGAATATGTTATTGTGAATTTTTTAGACAAAAACCCGTGGGTACCTATGAACCCGCGGATACCCAGCGGGTTGGGTTGGGTTTGAGTTTTTCAAACCCAGAGGGTTTTACCCCGGGTTTTTTTCACGGATAAACCCATGGGTTTGGGTTTGGGTTTGGCAAAACCCGACCCAACCCGACCCATTGCCATCCCTACGCTCGCTGTCTGGAGTCGATTTTCTAGTTTCTACCTCCTCCATTCCTTTCTATTTCTTTCTCTAATCATTTTGCTTTTTTTTATTTATAAAATTCTAATCATTTTGCCTGCCTTATACGGTTATACCGGGTATTTATGAAATTTATCATAATTAGGCAACTTAATTATTTTTCAGCTAGTGGCATCATACAGCTATTTATTAATTTCATAATTCATTATCGTTTCGTAAACCAAACAAAAAAACCTAACTCCGAGATTCTCGGAGCAGCGCGACGATTTCCCTTGCTCGGATTTTTGCGCCGCCTTTCGTGAACAATGACCGGAGCTGTGCCGGGGGGCTCTCCCCCGGACGCCGGCCACCAAGAACCAAACGGGGGTGTTCGGAGGGCTCCGCCGACCACCTCATCTCCAAACGCGAAGGGAGACCGGGAGACGCAGCAACCAAAAAAGAAAGCTAAGCCAATGAGGGATAACCCGTTGTTTAGTGACGAAGAGTTGATGGAGGAAGCTGATTCCCCTACATCGGGAATAAATCCTTACCCACAGAGAGAGCAGAAGAAGACAGCATGGACGGGGAGTGGTGCTCGCAAGCTGTTCAACAATCTGCATGTGGAAGATGATTGGTATGTCGCGGAATCAGATTCCGAAGACGTCGCTGCAGCTATGAGAGAAGACGAACTGGATGATGAAATCCTTGAAGATGACGACCCGCTCTGTCCTACGATTGCATACACGACAATGGAGAAGCAAAGATGGAGACGCAAGTGGCGCTCTGCCCTGATTGTTACTGTACTGGGACGTACGTTCCCGTATCCTGTGATATCACGTAGATTGGAAACGCTATGGGCAAAATGCGGAGGCCTGCAGATCTCGAGCCTCTCCTTTGGCTTCTACGCCGTTCGGTTTACCAGTCAATTCGATTATGAACAAGCGGCCATAGGTGGGCCCTGGTGTTAGTGTTGTGGTATATGATCCACGATTGAACCTCTCCCAACAACTCGAGTTATTGGGAGCAACTGGTTCTTAACATGGTATCAGAGCCTTCTGTGACCGAGAGGTCTTGTGTTCGATTCCCGGTGACCCCCATTTGTTAAGCACATGGTATTCTTTTCTTCAGATCTGTGCAAACTTCAAGCCCTTGTGAGTGGCTTTCATTTGAAGGGGCGTGTTAGTGTTGTGGTATATGATCCACGATTGAACCTCTCCCAACAACTCGAGTTATTGGGAGCAACTGGTTCTTGACACCTGGATGATTGGCGATTATTACATAATGGTCAGACCGTGGCGCCGTAACTTCAACCCCAAGCTGGCTGAGATCGCTTCAACCATGGTGTGGGCGAGACTACCGGGGCTACCTAGTGAATTCATTAATAAGGAAGCAGTGGAATGTATTGCCCTGACAATTGGTCGTCCAGTTCGTGTTGACCGGGCAACACAGGTGGGGGATTGTGGTCGGTTTGCAAGGGTCTGTGTGGAAGTGGACCTCACTAAGCCGCTACTCTCGCAATATAAGATAGAAGGAATTACATACTATATAGAGTATGAGGGATTGCACCGCATTTGCCCCGAGTGTGGAAGATATGGTCATCTGAAAGTAACATGCCCTAAGCTCTTCAAGAGTGGGGAACCCAATGTCGAGCCTGACAAAAGGAAAGAGGATGAAGAACCCCCTCGGCCTCGCTATGGAGAGTGGATGATTGTGAAGCCAAGAGGAAAGAGTACGGGAGGCAAACAAGTTGACAAGAGGAATGACGAGAAACAACAACGAAGCTCTCCGCCCAATGGAACAAGTGAGAAAGCTTCTGGATCGAGATTCGCCGCACTAAACGAGGAGGAAACTATAATAATGGAAACTGATATGGTTGAGACTAGGGAAGCGCGGCAGGAGCAGGTTGGGATGGAATCTCCAGCTGGAGGTAAGGTACCACAGACCCAACCAATCACCCCGTCGATAGTGGGGGAGGCCAATTCCCAGGAGACTCGGCCGAGTGCTGGGGAAAAGCAAACGAAATGAGGTGTGGAGACAAGATTACCTGCGGAGGAACCCACAGGGGACATCACCCCCTGCTGATCACCCAAGAAAGCTGGCAACAAAATCTCAAATGAACCCAGCGAGGTCTTCAAGTGGAGGGAAAGCAAAGGGTCTTAAGAGTGTAAATGGTAATGCTTAGCCGGGTAATGGTACAAGCGCGCAGCATGCGGGTCAGAAGAAAGGTTCGGGGCCCAAACAAAATTTATCTGAGGGTGCGGGGAATCTATCCCCTTTCGGGAATAGATGAGGATTCTGTGCTATAACTCGCGGACTGGGGAATAAGCGAGCAGTAAATTCCTTGCGCGCACTTGTGCGACGCACTCCCCCACATGTGGTTTTCCTCATGGAGACAAAACAGACAGTGGATGAAAATGCAGCATTACGGGAGTTGTGTGGTTTCAAGAAGGGAGAGTGTTGGCCGGCGGCAATTACCGCTAGGAACAGAGCAGGCAGAGTAAGTATTTGGTGGGTAGAGGACCCGACGATAACACGAATGGACTTTTCTTTAACTACATTGATGTCACAGTAGAGGAGGAAGGGGCTGATAAATGGCGGTTTACTGGGATTTATGGCTGGCCTAAAGGAAGTGATAAGTGGATGACTTGGGACCTTCTAAGGCGACTTGGCCAGCAATGGGATGGCCCATGGGTGAGTGAGGGCGATTTTAATCAGATCCTTAGCACGGATGAGAAGAATGGAGGCAGGTGCGTGCATGAGCCAGAGATGAGTATGTTTGGCGAGTGTTTAACTGACACTGGCCTCCAAGATTTAGGCTTCCATGGTTACCCATATACATGGGAGAACCTTCGTCATGTAGATGGCTACATCGAGGAAAGACTATATCGGTTTGTGGCGAACGACAAGTGGAGGGAGCTCTTCCCAAACAATCATGTTCAGCACTGGGATAGGGCGAACTCAGATCACCGTCCAATTTTCTGTGATACTCGAGGATCGGAGGATATAGAGGTAAAATGGGGTCGTGCATTTCGATTCGAGCCACTTTGGTCGAAATATGATGATTGTTTGAAGATGATTGAGGAAGTGTGGTGCAACTCAGGAGGCCAGAACGTCCTAGCCAAGCTTACTCACTGCCGCATGCAACTGACGGAGTGGAGTGAAAGGGTCTTTCCATCGTTTTCCAAACAAAAATCCCACATTACCCGCGCGATTCGGGCCCTCGAGAGGAGGCATAAAACCGAGGAAGTACTTGCACAGTGCCGCCAGCTGGAAAATGAGTTGGCCGAGGTGTTGGATAATGAGGAACAGTATTGGAAGCAGCTGTCAAGGGCTGATTGGTTGAGAGGTGGGGATAAGAATACCAATTATTTTCATCGGAAAGCTACTGCTAGGCGAAAAAGGAACACCATCAGGAAAGTGAAAGATGATGCAGGGCGACGGTTTGTGGGTCAAGATGAAGTTTCGCAGTGCATGGTGAATTATTACGCGGGTTTGTTCACTGTTGGAGTGGAACCGCACGATTGGCATGTTCTTGACTCCATCCCTAGGCAGGTGACTGATGAAGATAATGCTCGCCTTCTCCAGCCGCTCACTAGGGAGGAAATCTTTGGAGCTCTTAGGCAAATGGGGAAGCGAAAAGCTCCAGGACCGGATGGGTTCACAGTTCTTTTCTTTCGCAGGTACTGGCATGTGATTGGCGAGGAAGTTATGCTGGCAATCCTAAAGATATTGGAGACAGGGGTGATGCCTGAGGGTCTTAACCATACCCTCATTGCCCTAATCCCAAAAACGAAGAAACCAGAGTCCCCAAAAGAATACCGCTCCATCAGTCTATGCAACGTGCTGTATAAGATCATTTCGAAAGTCCTGGCTAATCGACTTAACATTTTGTTGGATAAGATCATATATCCCCGGAGCAGAGCGCCTTTGTCCCAGGGAGGTTTATAACAGATAATGTCATGGCGGCCTTCGAATGCTTCCATACCATGAAGAAGAGCAAGAGACGTAAACATAGTTTTTTTGTGGCAAAGATCGATATGGCGAAAGCCTATGACAGGGTGGAATGGAAGTTTTTGGAGGGGGTGATGCAGCGGATGGGGTTTGCAGGTGACTGTATCAAACTCATCATGATGGGAGTGACTTCAGTATCATACTCAGTGCTAGTGAACGGACATCAATCCTAGACTTTTGTCCCGAGCAGAGGAATTCGACAGGGCAACCCTCTGTCACCTTATCTCTTCCTGCTTTGTGCGGAGGGATTGTCGGCTTATGTGACAAAGGCAATGATTGATGGCCGGTTACATGGCCTACAGGTCACGAGGGATTCCCCGGTGATTACCCACCTTTTTTCCGCTGACGATAGTATCGTTTTTGCTAGGGCCACACAACAGGAGAGTCTAGAGCTGAAGAATATACTTCAAGCGTACGAGAAGGAATCTGGCCAGCTGGTGAATTATCAGAAGTCAGAAGTCTCCTTTGCTGCCAATGTTAAGCCCCATAATAAGCCAATTGTGGGTGGAACCTTGGAATGCAATTTGTTGAAAAGCAGAACAAGTACCTTGGTTTGGTTACAGAGATCGGGAGGTCGAAAAAGGAGCTATTTGTGGAGTTGAAGGAACGAGTAAGGAAGAAGATGAAGGGGTGGAAGGAGAGAACGATGTCAATGGCTGCTCGTGAAACGCTAATCAAATCTGTGGCCCAGGCGCATCTGGGCTATGCTATGTCGGTGTTTAAAATCCCGGATGGCATCCTGGATGAGGTTCACAGTCTAATTACCAACTTCTGGTCGGGGCAGAAAGGTAGTGAACGGAGAGCACATTGGCTCCGCCGGGAAGAGCTAATCACCCTTAAGGAGGAAGGGGGGATGGGGTTCCGAGACATGAAAGGGTTTAACACAGCCATGCTGGCAAAACAATTGTGGTCTTTGAGCCAGAGGCCGGGGGCGCTCATTTCCAAACTGCTAAGAGCAAAATATCACAAAAAATGTACGATTTTGGAAGCTCGAGTAGGGGGCCAACCAAGCTAGGTTTGGCGAAGCCTGATGGGTGTTCAAGACTTCTTGTGTCGAGGTCTCAGATGGAGAATTGGGAACGGAGCTCAGGTTAGAATTTGGAGGGATAGCTGGCTGCCCGATGGGGAGTATCCTTTCATTAACTCAGAGCCTAAAGTCTTGCCTGTGGACTCCCTTGTGCGTGAGCTCATTGACCAGGAAACAGACCAGTGGAATTCCGAGCTAGTTGCGAGCTGCTTCCCCGAAGAAATTGCGGCATCTGTGCTAGCAATCCCGCTTCGTGGCTGTGTCGAGCAGGACCGGCTCATCTGGCAGCACAATTACCACGGGAACTATACTGTTCGCAATGGATACTGCAAATGGCTGGATGAATTCAAGTGTCGGGAGGGGATAATCACGCGGGGCAGTCCGGAGTTTTGGAAGAAGATGTGGAAGCTTAAGGTCCCGCCGAAAGTAAGGAATTTCCTGTGGAAGTTTACCCGAGAGATCCTCCCAACGGGGGTGAAAGTCAATGCCAAAAATGATGAAAGAAGTGATTCCTGCCCCTTCTACAATGAATCTGAGACCCAAAAGCACTATTTCCGTGAATGTGCTTGGAGCGGCAGGATTTGGAGGACTTCGCCTTTTGCGGAGCTATTTGAGATCCAGAACGTTGGGAACTGCTTTGAATGGGTGGTCAAGGTGGTTGAGGAGGAGCAGCAAGAGAAGATTGAAGGATGGGTAATGCTTCTATGGGCACTTTGGAAGGAGAGGAATGCTCAGCTGTTCAATGGAGCGAAATGGCCGGAAAATGAAATTGTCCTAAAGGCTCAGAACTTGCTGGAGGAATACCAAATGCAGCAGCAGAGGAATGAAAACGCACCCCCAGCTGAGGCGCAGACGACTTGGAGAAGACTGCCGGAGGGATGGACTAAGGTTAACACTGATGCGGGGATGATAGCAGGAGGAGGAGTCGGTTTGTGGGCGGTAATTCGTGACCACAATGGCCGCCTCATTGCGGTAGCAGCAAAAAATATAAGAGGCAGTCACACAGTTGAGATGGCAGAGGCTCTTGCAGCAGAATTTGGAGTTCAGCTTGCAAACCAGCTGGCCATTCCTCGTATCGCTCTTGAAGTCGACTCCCTGTGCCTTGTCCGCGAGTTGTAGGAGGAGAATACGGCCATCTCTGAGATGGGTGTTGTTTGTCAGAACATCAGGCAACTGTTAAGGAATCCATTGATCACGAATGGAACAATTAGCCACATTCATAATTGTCTTCTTTTAGTTCCTCTAAACAGTAAGCCGTTTATTTTTTTCCCCTTAATATACTCGTCTACAAATATATTATAGAAGAGTTAGGGCAGTTTTTCAGTATTTCGAATTTTGTGCAACGAGAGCGAAAGTAGAAAGGGGAATCGTGTCTTCACAATCATTATTTATTTTTCATTCATAAGAATAAAAACACATTAATCTCGGGATTCGAACTATGGTCTTTCCAAACGAAGACAACAACCATTATCAATTACACTAATTTGAGTTTAATAGTAAATTTAATTTATGTCCTCTTACAAATGGAGAATAATTTTAAAATTGCAACCCAAATATCATTGATTCGAATATTGCATATTGAATTGCAGTATTAAATGTGTAGATGTGATGTATAATTCTTAAATTGGTATTAATTTTTAGAACTATTAAAGCAACGATATTGTTATTCAAACTGTAAGCGACCAGCTTTTTGAAAGTTTTAGTTTGGTTAATCGTTGAATCCTAAATTTCTTTATAATATGGCATGCTTGAAAAAATGGGTGAGTTTAAAATAACACAATTTATGAATACCAATTTTTAAAGATGATTTTAATAGGGTAATTGACTAGATGTATCATTCATTGTAACTTAGTTTAATATGACATAACGCAGTACAAGACAAATCATGAAAGTCTGGTTGAAGTTTTCATGGACGTGTTGATGGGGTCGGGTGCATTAGCAAGGTAGCTACCACAAGATATGTTTAATGTTTTTGTTGAGTGAATAAGATTGTTCTTTACCTAAATTTAGAGTATCTTTGTTGAGAAATAACTTTTTCATTGCATAGAGTATGAATGGAGAATATTATTTTCTTCCTAATTTTGTTATTGTATTGTGCATAATACTTTTAAGTTTAGATATTGCTATATATGTATTGTTTCTCAAGCAAAAGAAATAAATACTGACTAAAGGTTATCATCATGATTTTCCTATTTATGCTACGTTTTTTCATACATACTCTTTTTTTGTTATATCAATTTTCTTTTCAACCATATGCAACTAAGTGACTACATCATTAAATAGACAAGTTATTAATGGTTATTCACAAGTGTTATAACCAAGGTTGTGACACCTCTACCGGGTGACTAGTTTGACTAGGTTTGACCAAAATCGTGCTGCAAAATGGGCTCTACAAAATCAAGGGTCTGATCATTAGAGAGGGAGAATTAGAGAGAGGCAGAGGGAGGGAGAAAGAGTCAAGGGGATGGTGGGTGGATCTTGAGATAGGTATGTTTATTTATGGAATTTGACTATTTGAGTTTTTAATAGATACAACTACAAGTTATTACATTCTATTTCAGTCACTAAATTTCTATCTTATATGTAAATATATTTAGAAAATGTGTAAACTCAAACAGTTTGGACCTCAATCAAACCATTAAACTTCAAACCACTTGCTTGACCGGCTCAACGAGTTAAACCGGTTTGACAACTTTGGTTATAACCATTAAGATTACAATGTTCACTATTGATAAAAAGTTATAATAATTTCAAAAATGGAAAATAATTTCGATGTCACCAACGCCGCCACCTTACTCAGATGTGTATGAGTCTGATATTATGGAGCTGCCAGTATATGCTCTAATTGCCAATGCCAACAATTCTCCACACTTTGAGGAAGCAGTAAAAAAGGATAACTGGAGGCATGAAACGAGGTTGACTAGAGATATGTATGATGTGAAACCACAAGATGTTGTGGTTTCAGGGGAGGAAGAGAAATCAAGCCGGTTCATGGTTGCAGCAAAAAAAGATAAGGATGTTTTGCACAACAAATCAAAGTGTATGGGGTTTTACAGCAGCGGGTCATAAGAATTCAAACAGTTTGTGGTAGCTGAGCTGAGTTGTGTGCATAAGCATGTGACAATAGTTCAACCATCAAGCTGCTCAAAACTTTTGGCTTTGTATGGAATAAAATTCATGATAAGTTGGGGGTTGTATGAACTGCAGAGTTTGAGTGAAGAAGATGTGAAAGTTGAACCACCGGGATTTGTGTTTGGAGGGGTGGAAGACAAAACTTACAAACTGAAGAAAGGAGGATACGTGTTGACACCTAAAATTAATTTGGCCGGAATTAAATGCCGCATTAATTAGTCTCGGCATTTAATTGATACCGTGGGTAAAAGACGGCGTCGTTTGAGATTATGCGGTATCGTGGAGAGTAAAAACGATACCGCGGAACAAAAAACGGTACCGCAAGGAAGCTCAACGGCACCGATCACCAAAAAACAAAAGAGGGGCCGTGCGTTTAGTCGTAGTTGGGGAAGGAGTTTTTGTTTGCTCTAATTAATTATTATTATTTTTTATTCCTTGTTGGATAGAGAGAAGCGGCACCGCGAAGATCTAAAACGGCACCGCGAAGATCTAAAACGGTGCCGCGGAATTAAAACAGTACCGCGAGAAAGCCCAACGGTACCGCTGTATTAGCAAACGACAGTGTTTAAATATTTAAACAATGTCGCGAAAAGAAAATCAAACGGAGCTGTTTGGAGAGGAAACGACACCGCGAAGCTTGAAAACGATATCGCGCGAGGAATCAGCAATACCGCGGTGGTGGATGAATCGCGAGCTAAACAACATTGCGGTGGAGAGAGATGTCGCGAATCTAGCGGCGTTGCTAGTGCGACAATGCCGCGAAGTTCAATTATGCCGCAAGGCCAAAGCAACATCGCGGAGCTCAACGAAGGCCATCGACTTTGTGTGGTCAACGACACCGAGAGATCAACAATCTAGCGGCGAGTACGCGGTGACGAGGGTGAAACAACAATGTTTTAATCGATGGTGGTATCGTGATTCGAACCATGGTACAAAGTTGATGTGTGTGCACGTGACTTTTACGCAAAGTGGAAAGAGGAGATCAAGGCAGTTGAGACACGTGGGATTTCAGGACGGAGCAGTTGAGGAAGCAGTTCCACAGAGCGTGAAGACTACGAAGTTGGTTTTAGATAAAATCAACCCTGCAAGGAGAGAGAAGGAGGAACCAAAAATTAACACAGAACAACTCTGTCAAAACTTTACCTTTTCTCTTTAACTCCTTCACGGAGCTCTACTTCCAGGAAGGATCTCCATAGTTGTAGTCTTAGTCGTAGTCGCGGAGCTCTCCACGGGAATCTCCATAGGAGTAGCGGTAGTGTAGATTCCTCAAAAAACTCAAACACCCTCGTTCGAACGTAGTTTGGAGAGGTGAGAACCGTAGTAACGGTCATTCTTGGTTAGAAGTCAGAGGTGCATCGATCAAATCAACACTGCCCGGCGGTGGATATTTGACGGTCACGTTGATTTCACCATTTAGAGGTGCATCGATCAAATCAACGACGCCGACATTCGGCGGCGGATATTTGACGGTCGTCTCGATTTCAGCAATCAGCGGTGCATTCGATCAGACGGCACCGCAAGAGTTTCCACCGCGAAACATCAAATCAACATCGCCGGAAAGCAAGTTCGGCACCGGCGGTGGCATTTGGTTTTTCCGAGGAAACAATACGGTTTGAAGCAAGCTCACAAAGTATGTTACATCAAAACTGAAAGGGATTTGGTGTCATATGCAAGGAGATTTGAGAAATTGATTGAGGAGCTCAAAGCCCCGGAGCATGTTGTGGTTGAGATGACTAAACTTGGCAAGACGATATACCTTCTTGGATCAGAAGTGCTTAAGGATGATCAATGTTTGATTATGGGTCCTAGCATCAATGTGTTTGACAGGTATCACAAATAGTGAATGTACACGTGATGTGGGAGAAGCAGCGTTATGGGCATCTTTTTTTTTTGACAAAAGATAATCATATATAGATTGAACAAAGATCATTACAACCTGGAATTTAACCAAGCAGCGAAATCAAAATTGCGACATGAAGCCGGGTACAAAGTAAGGGCCCTTCTAGCCACCAAATGGGCTACCCTATTACTACTCCGGCCGACAAATCGCACACTAAGCCCTGAATGAAGCGTAAAAAACCCCACGATATCTTCCAGAATGGCGCCAATCCGATTATCCCAAGTGCTCGCTTGATTGATCTTATCAATTACCACCTTGGCATCACCTTCAAAGCAAACCACCGAGAAGCCATGGGATAAACACCAGATAATCGCCTCCCTAAGCACCAGCGATTCAATGACTATGAGATCATCCACTCCAACAAACTGAACCCCCTGAACCATAAGCACCTGTCCACCCGGATCCCTGATAACCATTCCACCAGCTGAATGCGAGCCTCGCCTTGTAGCCCCATCCCACTGACACACCACCCCAGAGGGATGACCCCCTACAACGGGCTCAGTCAGAGGGGTGGAAAGCCTAGGCACACCTGTTGGCGGTAGATTAACCCATTCCTGGTATTGCTGATGAAACTGCCGCAGGAGGGTCGGGATTCAAATTGTTTACCCTCAAAGACAACCCAATTTCTGGATCGCCAAATCCTCCACAGGACCGCCACCACAGCGATGAACAGATGTTGTTGATGGATCAAACCCATCAACTTTTTCAGGAAGAGTGGGAACGTGTGCTTAGGCAGACCCTGACCAAGATCGGCAAGCCCAGTGTGATCCCACAATGCCTTCGAGACCGGACACTCAAAAAACAAATGTTCCATTGTTTCTGAGTCAGCCCAGCAAACCGGACATCTAGGAAGCACCTGAATCTTTCTTTCAATAAGTGCTTCTGTCGTTGGCAGGATACGTTGGAAAATTTGCCACAAGAAAACTTTCAGCTTAGGTTGGATATTGGCATCCCATAACTGAATCCAGCTAGGTCGGTCCATCCAGCTTGCCGAAGCTCGCTAGTGCCCCTTTTGCTTATCCAGAGCAATAGCGAGGTGGTAGGCCGATTTGACAGTGAACACCCCATCCCTGGTATCATGCCAAACAAGCTTATCTGGAATATCTTGCCGGGGGAGAGGGATGGCTTTGATTGCCCTACAAGTGGATGGATCAAACCAACGAGATAATTTGGCATCACACCACCGACCGCCGCCGAGAGCCAGAACTTCCTCAACCTTGGAATCCCCGTCCCCAGAGAGCACGATTGGGTTGGGAATCGGGGGTTGTGGGTGTAAAGCAGGGATCCAGCTAGAGCTTAACATGGGAGCCATTTGCCCATTCCCAATCTGCCACCGAAGACCCTTAACCAACAACTGACGACCATAAAGGATACTTTGCCACCCCCAAGATGGGCGAGAGCGCGCAGTCGCGGTTAGGAACGTCCCCGAGGGGAAATATTTCCCTTTATACACTTTGGCCAGCAGTGACTGGGGATCAGTCAAGATATTCCACCCAATCTTAGCGAGAAGGGCCTGATTAAAATGCTCAAAGCGTCGGAAACCCATTCCGCCATCATGTTTACTGCGGCACATATTACGCCAGGAAATCCACCGAACTCGAGGGTTTCCTTCAGTCTCCCCCCACCAGAATCGAGCCACATGACGATCAAGGAGGTGACAAAGCAATAGGGGAAGCTTGAAGCACGACATCACATGTAAAGGTAGGGCCAAGGCTATGGATTTGATCAATGTCTCCTTAGCTGCCCAAGAGAGCGTCCTTTGCTTCCAACCTTGTAAGCGTTCAAGTAATTTGGCCTCCAGAAAACGGAACGTAGCCATCTTGGAATGAGCAATTAGTGAAGGAAGCCCAAGATATTTGTCGTGCACCCCCACAGCCCCTACGCCCAAGACCTGGGCCAGAAATTCCTGCTGAAGCATACTGCCGACTTGGCCACTTAACTCCTCATTTAGCACCTCAATGAGATTCTCACACTCCTGAAGAGAGCCACGGAGGAAAAGATAGGAATCATCCACAAAGAAAAGATGTGAGATCCTGGGTCTCGGGGAGCAACCTTCACTCCTGCTAACTTACCCTCATCAATCGCTCTTCGCAGAAGCGCCGCAAAACCCTCCGTACAGATAACAAACAGGAGGGGGGATAGCGGATCTCCTTGACGAAGTCCCCTAGAGGGGGAGAAGTAACCGGAGGGCGTGCCATTCATGAGGACTGAGAAAGAGGTTGAAGTAAGACATTCATGGACCCACCTTCGCCAGGTAGCATTAAAGCCTAACTTTTCCAAAACCGCCATAAGAAAAGACCATTCGACTCATCTAATGGTGACTTTGTTTACCACTGTGGAAGAGTTTGCAGTTGCTATGTTATGTGTTATTGGATGGTTTTGGGCATCATAGATTTCTAAACGAGAAGCGGCAGAAGGTGTTTTAGAGGGTAGGCATAAGAATTTAGAATCATGGATTACATGGAAAGAAAAACCCATCTGCTTTAAAGAACGAAGAAGGAAGCTTGGAGTTCATGAAGTAAGGGAATTGATGGAACCTCCTAAGCTGTGCTGCTGATTTAAGTTGCTGATGATTGAAGAATTGAACTATCGGCTGGACTTTAGTTTTGGGAGGCTAACTACGGAGGCTAACTAATTCAAGTTTATGGAAGGAGCTCATGAAGGTTAAAGTCTGCTGCTGCAACTTGCCGAAGATGCTGCTACCATTTACTGAAGACAACTCCTTAAGGTCTTGTAAAGTTGGCGATTTTCTAAGTGGAATGAACCGAAGAAGTCAGCTAGGGGTCTGTGATGAAGGTTCAGAACCTGCTGCAAATTGATGTTTCCGAACAGAGCTGTTGAAGATGGTGATGTCGAAGTATGAACTGAAATCTTGCAAAGTTGATGTAAATTTGTTTCCCGAGAAAACCAAATGCCACCGCCGGTGCCGAATTTGGTTTCTGACGATGTTGATTTGATGTTTCGCGGTGGAAACTCTTGCGGTGCCGTTTGATCGAATGCATCGCTGATTGCTGAAATTGAGACGACCGTCAAATATCCGCCGCCGAATGTCGGCGCCGTTGATTTGATCGATGCACCTCTAAATGGTGAAATCAACGTGACCGTCAAATATCCACCACCGGGCGGTGTTGATTTGATCGATGCACCTCTGACCTCTAACCAAGAACGACCGTTACTACGGTTCGCACCTCTCCAAACTACGTTCGAACGAGGGTGTTTGAGTTTTTTGAGGAATCTACACTACCGCTACTCCTATGGAGATTCCTGTGGAGAGCTCCGCGACTACGACTAAGACTACAACTATGGAGATCCTTCCTGGAAGGAGAGCTCCGCGAAGGAGTTATAGAGAAAAGGTAAAGTTTTGACAGAGTTGTTCTGTGTTGATTTTTGTTCCCTTCTCTCTCCTTGCTCCACTGCTTTTATTCGAAAAACCTCTTCGTAGTCTTCACGTTCGGTGAAACCGCTTCTCAACTGCTCCGTTGTGAACTCCCACGTGTCTCAACCGCTTCGTTCCTTAAACTGCTTCGCGTGAACTTTACGTGAGTTATTTTCATGATCCCGCGATGTCGTTTCCTTTCCCAAACAGCTCCGTTTGTTTTTTCCTCGTGACACTGTTTTAATATTAAACAACTCCGCTTCCAGTCTCGCGGTGTCGTTGGCTCACTCGAGCTTGTTCTCCATGCAACGACCTTGTCGTCTACTACTACGACATTGTTTGTGTTGCAATATCTCGCGACATTGTTTTTACTAAACACTGTCGTTGCCATTGGGCCTACTCGCGGTACCCTTTTTTAAATCTGCGGTGTCGTTTTACCCATCCGCGATGCCGCTTGTCGCGGTGCCATTTTTAGCCAAACGACACTGTTTCCCAAGCTCGCGATGTCGTTGAGCTTTGAGGTTCGCGGCACCGTTTTCTCTTCGTCGCATTGCTTGACTCCAAACGGTGTTGTTACTCTCCTCCTCCGACAAGAAAAAAAAAATAAAAAACATTCCTTGTCCAACAGCAACACATGTCCTGCGCATGCCTCACATATGGTCTGCAACCAATGTCGTTTCAAGTACCGCGGCATCGTTAGGCCTACTCGCGTACCGTTTTAAATCCGTGGTACCGTTTTAATTCTCCGCGATGCCGCTTATCTCCATACGGTATCGCTTTTTCCCTTCCGACAAGGAATAAAAATAATAATTAATTAAAAAACTCCTTTTCCAACAACAATACTACGCGTGCGGCCCCCATCTTGTTTTCTGGTAAACAGTGTTGTTTCCAGTGCCGCGGTACCGCTGAGCTTTCTTGCGGTACCGTCGTTTTAACTCTCCGCGACGCCGCTAGACTCCAAACGACACCGTTTATTACCCGCGGTATCGAATTAAATGCCGAGACTCATCCATGCGGCATTTAATTTAGTCTAGATTATTATAGGTGTAAACAAAATTGATGTTTCAGAAGCAAACTTCAGTTGAGGGGAGGCGTTGTTGGGATAAGTTTTGAGTCTGTTGTTCTTCGGTGTCGTTTTTATTGATGTGTTAGATCCTGTTGTGGTGTTTTTGGGTGAGAGATTCGTTTGTCGTGGGATATAGATTGTGGTCAACTAGTTTTAATAGTTCAGGAAAAGTAGGTAACTGTAGTTGGTTGGCTTCCTGGGTTTTAGGAAGTGGGTTAATGGGTAGAATTGAAAGTCGAATTAGCAGCTTAGAAAAGTTGGCTAGTTGTATAGATTTGCTTTTCTTTCATTCAATAAGATTTGGTCAGTTTGCATTCTTTTGAGTTTCACACGTTTGTCTGAATCATAGAGGCAGTAGTGGTTTTGGTGGTGGAGAATCGTCTGGATCTAAGTTTTTGACATATGCATGCAGATGTTTCAAGAAGATGAATTCCGGTGGAGAGGGAAATACTTATGGTGATTACTAGGGATCGGAATAGTTTCATTTCCCCCATTTTGTAGCAGAGTAGAGAGAGACTTCTCAAGGCTAGATGAAAGCCCTAGTTTGGCGATTGAAGCGGTTCTGAATGAAGAAGAGGATCGTGATGGGAAAATTCGTGTTTGGGTCATAATTGTTTATATAATTTTCAACTCAACATGTATTGAATTTTTTTAGTTTAAACTTGTAAATAATAGAAATTAGGAAAAATTATTTGATTTGAATTTTACAATAATTTTTACGATGACATGACAATGACCTGACACGTTAACCATTAGTTAGCAGTGTTGACTGTCCAACTTGACTGTCAATCCATAGATAAGTTAAATTAGTTTAGATGGTGTATAGTTTAGGCCATGATGAATATTTTAGAAATCATAGACCAAACTAGTTTATTTGTGTAAAGTTCGGACCAATATTGTATTAATCCTTAATTTTATCACAAGTATGGAAATAAGAATATTACCTTTGCTTTTAGCTTTTACCAACATCAAAGACGAAAATGCAAGGTAGAAAAGTTAATGTTACCCAACTCTTTTGATAGGTAATTCTTTTCCAACTTCGAACGCCAAGAATTAATTACTTGCAATTGTATGTGGAAACAAGTAAGGCACTTGCAATTGAAAGATGAAAGTTCGTGATAGAATTCTCTGAGAAAATTAAGAAACAAACTTTTTGAAAGAATATTACCTTTGCTTTTAGCTTTTACCAACATATGTCTAAGTTCACTTGTGAAATGGTAGTCGAATGGAACCTGCAGTTAGACCCGAATTTAACAACTCAAGTTGTTGGTTAAACGAAAGCATACTCATCCGAGTTTAAAGTTTGTACATATCAGAATACCTTATGTTTAACAAGTGAGGTTCATCAAAATTCTAATAGAAGACCTCTCGGTTATCAAGAACCAGTTGATATCCATAGTTCGAATTATTGGTGGGTATTCAATATTTATCTTATACCACTTACTAACCGTGATAAATTTTATTCAACGCCACACAAAGAACAAATACCACATACTTAAAATAAGTAAATCAGCAGAAAGAATCCATGCCAACATATTACATTTAGACGTGATCATCGGTACTGAGAGCTTTCAGCGCAGCCTTGAGAGCAGCATTCTCCTTCTCCTTCTCTTCCAGACACTTCCTCAGCAATGACTCAGTCTTGTCCTTCTCTTCCACGATCTTCTTCCAGCTACTTTCGTACAAAACGGAATATCTGCTCCCATCGTCGTCCTCATCCCCGCCGTGAGCAATTGGAGGGGCGACCAAAACGGCACCGCTGCTCATGTCCCAAATGCTCCATATCGTGCTAATCACGGGCTTCACCCCGTACTTTGACCAGCCGAAATGGTCGTTGATCCTCACCCGCTTGATCGGCTCGCACCCGACGTACATGAGGCAGAGTCCCTGACGGTTGACCACGGGGAAAAACCTCCGACCGTTGGGGTCAACCCAGGTCAGATCTTTGACCAGCTCTTCCAGTCGGCTGCCTTGTATCGTCACTCCGTGGACCTCCAGCTTCTTGAACCGAGCGCCAGCAGAAGGGCCGACGGCGATGGAGTCACGCCACCTCGAGCTGCTGACGTGGATGAGGTCGAACGCGTTCAGGTCGTCCATGTATTCGACGACGTGAATGTCGGGAGATCCGTCCACGGTTCGGACGAACTGGTTGTCGTTCTGCAGCTTGAACGCGGACATCTTTTTTTTCTTTCGGGGATTTTTTTTCACCGGGAGAGACGGATTGTTTTGAAGAAAGTTTGCTTACGTTGGGCTTTGGCACGGTACGCACGTATATATAGTACTGGAGTTCTTCTTTACTGTGGATGATGAAGGAATTTTCTACCATGTCCACGTTTTGTATATGTCCGAAACTTAAGAAAACAGAAGAGAATTGAATTCTTTGAACTTTGCTTCACCATTTAAGTTATTGAAATGCGAGACTGGTATTCTCTAGTGTCCTACTAGACCTTAAACCCCTACTGCCATTTTTAGAACTCGCATATAATTATATTTTGTTTCTAGGGGACTAGCAAAAGCCCGCTCGCTAGTATTACAAAAATAAATTTTTTAAAAATAATAATTTTAATGCTGACCCAAAAGTGAAAATCATTGTATTTCATTGCTAATCATTCTTTTTATAGGTTTTTTATTTACAATAGCATATGGTCGATGAACTTGTATATGGTATAGGGGTCGTCAAATAGATTATTTATTTTTAAACTTCTTTCATGACAGTAATGTTTCAATTTGTATGGCTTTCTTTTTTCGGGTTTGAGGTAATCATTGTGCTCCTTTATGAAATTTTTGGACTGATTGCAGGTTTGGGGAGGTTCAACTCGCATTGATCGGGTCAAATTAGGTTAGATACCCATGGATTTGGGTTCAATTGTCTTTCTCAAACAAAAGAAAAAAGCGAAATGAAAAACACTAAAGCTAAAACTCGCTACCGACTCAAAATTCGTCAGACCAAGGTTCAACTTGCTTTGACCTGGTTAGACCGAGTTTTGGACAAATTCACACCTGACACAACACGCTAATTACAAAAACAAATAAAACTCGCTCCCAGCGAAAACCAGTAAAATCGGGTTCAAGTCGATTTGGTCTGGTCGAATTGGGTTGTATACCCATGCGTTTGCATTCCTCTGATCAGTTTATTCAGTTTATGGTGGGAGGTGCCAAGCCTTTCTTTGGAACAGTAGTGTATGCAGCAAATGATGATACTCTTAGACGGGTTCTGTATAATGATCTAAGAAGGATCAGAATCACTGTTGCTCCATGGATAGTGATGGGAGACTTTAATGATATTAGGAACCCTTCTGAAGCTTCAAATTCCCCTAGAGTTGATGCATCTATGACCTGCTTTGATCAATGGATTACTGACCTAGAGTTGGAGGAGCATCATGCCACTGGTCCTTGGTTTACCTGGCTAAACAAACAGGCAGCAAATCCTATTGCTGAGCGTCTGGATAGAGTTTTGGTTAACTTCCTATGGTTGGATTCAATTAAGGACAGTAAGGTTCACTTACAAGTTCCAGGAGTATCAGATTACTGTCCCATGTATGTTGACACTGAGGCTGAATTGAAGTCGATTCCAAAGCCATTTAAATTCTTTAAATTCTGGATTCAGCATCCAAAGTTTGACGAGTTACTGGAAGAGGATTGGAGGAGTAATGTTACTCGACATCCATTGATTAGAGTGAGTCTGAAACTGAAGAATTTAAAGAATATGTTAAGGAAGCTGAATAGAGAAGAATTCTTGGATCTGTCTGAAAGAGTAAAGGAGAAGGAAAGAGAGGTTAATGACATTCAGCAGCAGGCTCTTAGTGCTCCAACCACAGATTTGTTTGAAGAAGAAAGAAAACTGGGATTGGAATTGAAGATACTGATGGATGCTGAGGAAACTTTTTACAAACAGAAGTCCCGTGAGAATTGGCTTAAAACAGGAGATATGAACTCAGCTTTTTTTCATCGTGCAGTGAGAGTGAAACAGAAGAGGAGTACTACCAGGGTTCTTAAAAATGAAGCAGGGGAAAAAGTCACTGAGGTTGAAGAAATGGCTAAGATTGCAGTAAGGTTTTATGAGAAATTGTTAGGAGTTGAGGATCCGGAGGTTGTGACTTATTCTTATGAGTACTATGAAGCATTGTTGCGAAGGAAACTTTCTGAGGAACAGACTGATGGACTATGTGACCCTTTCACAGATGAGCAGATAAAGGAAGTGATCTTTGCAATGGATGGTGGTAAGATTCCAGGTCCGGATGGTTTCTCAGCAGCTTTATTCCAATATGACGGGCCTCTAATTGGTCCAGAGGTATGTTCAGCTATCAAATTCTGTTTTGAGCAGGATAAAGTTCCTAGGTCTATTAATTCAACTATCTTAGCTCTGATTCCTAAAGTTGCAAACCCAGATGAGATGAAAAACTTTAGGCCAATTTCATGTTGCAATATACTATATAAATGCATCTCCAAGCTTATTGCAAATAGGCTCAGTCCCCTTCTCCCTTCCTTGATTAGCAAAAACCAAACAACATTGGTCAAGGGAAGGCTAATTGGAGAGAATATACTGTTAGCTCATGAGTTAGTTAGCAAGTACTCTCACCAGAACATATCTCCTAGATGCGCTATTAAGATAGATTTGATGAAGGCATTTGATTCGGTTGACTGGAGATTTATTTTTCAAGTTCTGAAGTGTATGAATGTCCCTGAGAGGTTTGTGAATTGGATCCAGATGTGGGTGGGAACTCCTATGCTCAGTGTTTGTTTTAATGGGGGGTTTAGTGGGATATTTTCAATCTAAGAAAGGGTTCCGGCAGGGAGATCCATTATCTCCTTACCTCTTTGCCATAGAAATGGAGGTATTCTCATGCCTTATTGATAAGTCTGCTGTTGAGAGGAGCTTTCCATATCATCCTATGTGTAAAGGGGTGGCCCTTACTCATCTCTGTTTTGCTGACGATTTGCTAGTCTTCTCGGATGCTTCTAACTCTGGTATTCAGACATTACAGAATGTGTAGTCCCAGTTTAAGCTGATTACTGGTCTTAAATCAAACCCAAGCAAATGTGAGATATATTTTGGGGGGATTGATAGAGATGCAAGTAAGATTAGAGCTGATAGATTTGGGTATCAAATGGGGACTTTCCCTGTTCATTATTTGGGGGTGCCCCTTATCTCAGGGAAGCTGAGTCTAGCAACCTGTAAACCTTTGATTGATAAACTGGTGGCTAGAGTTAGAAGTTTGCAGGATAAATCTCTTACTTATGCAGGGCGTATATAACTGGTTGGCTCGGTCCTTTATAGCTTGCCACAATTTTGGATGTCTATCTTTCTCATCCCAAAAGCTATTATAAAAGAGGTGGAAAAAATCTGCAGTAATTTTGTCTGGAGGGTTGAAACAGGGATAAAAGTCCAAGCAAATGTGGCCTGGAAATACCTCACTTCCCAAAAAGGAAGGGGGTTTTGGTTTCAGAGACCTAACTAGCTGGAATCAGGCATGCATGACGAGGCATATATGGTTGATATTGCTAAAGGAGGGTTCGATTTGGGTAGCTTGGATTAACAGATACAAACTTAATGAAGGAGTTTCTGGACATACACTTGTTCCTCTGGTTCATGGAACTGGAAAAAGCTGCTAAAGCTTAGATATAAAATTGGCTCTTTCATTTCCTTCCGAGAGGATGAAATCCTAATGGACAACTCTCCTATGCCTCATTTTTCTATTAAGCGAGTGTGGAATTTGTTAAGGCCTACTGGAAGTGTTGTTAGTTGGTGGAAGCTGATTTGGAAAGGTAAGGGTATTCCCAGGAATCGGATTCTTACCTGGCTAGTTATGAGAAACAGTATCACCGCAAAGGTGAAAATGCAGAACTGCGGGTATGCAGGAGATTTGCAGTGCTGTTTATGTAATTCAGGGACTGAGGATAGAGATCATATTTTTGTTCATTGTCTGATCTCCTGGCAGCTCCATGTTTCTCTCTTTGGCAGGGTGCTTCATATTCCAAATGTGCAGAGTTGGGATGATGAAGTTAGCTGGGGACCATCGAGGTTTAAGGCTCAAACTGACATGGCTGAAGTGGGAATAACAATTTGGCAAAGCTGGGTTAGTAATATTTGGAGAGAAAGATGTCATCGTTTGTATGCTGGCAAGGCACTCTCCGCTGTTGCGCTGCTGAAATTGATCAAGAATGAAGTGGAAACTTTTATGGGAAGTAATAGAGTTAGACAATTTTGGGGTTGACTATTGGTGATCTGTCTTAGAGGCTCTTGATGTTTTGTTTGTTTTCTGTTTTGGTTAATATTACCTAGCTAACAGGGTAGTTGTTAGCACCTGCTTTTTAATGAAATGAAACCCACCGATTCATAAAAAAAAAAAGATAAAAAAAACTAAAGCGGATAAAACTCGCTTAGGACCTCAAACTCTCAACACTGCGTTCAACTCGCTTTGACCGGGTCGACCCTGTTTTAACAAATTCACAATTTACCCAACCTGTCAATTACAAAAGCGGATAAAACTCGCTCTCGATACGAAACACGTCGACGATGGGTCAGAGTTCAATTGCCATTCTCAACGAAAAGGAAAATGAGAAATAAAAAAATTTAAAGCGTACAATACTCGCATTCGATCTAAACTTGGTCAACAACGTGTTCAACTCGCATTTAACAAATTAACACTTGGTCCAACCTGTCAACTACTAATGCGGATAAAGATCGTTCACAATACAACACTCGTCAAAACCTTAGATTCGAGTTCAATTGTCTTCCCAACCAAAAGAAGAAGAAAAAAGAAATTTATGAATGCTAAAGTCTGTTTCAAGTCGCTTTGACTGGATCGAATTAGGTTGGATACCCATGCTCAATAAAAAGGAAAAAAATTAAGAAAAAACACTAAAGAGGATGAAACTCGGTCCTGATACAAAAATCGTGGTAGTGGCCTTAGAAAACGTTGGTGGGGAACAACTTAGGATTCTGTCGACAGTATTTCGAGATAGGATGAAAAATATTGGGCAACGGCAATGATTTGTGCAAAAAGCCATAGATGGTTCTTAGGCATTGGGCTAACAAAATCTGGGGTCGGGACGGTCAGGTTTGTGTTTCACTTATGTGTGAGAATTTTGATACTGATACAATTTCCTTCGCAAGGGACTTGTGATTGGATATTGGAAAACGACCCTTGGTTTCACTTTGATAATTTGCTATATCTTCGTCCCTGGGTTCTGTGCATTAGTCTAGTGGATTTAGACAGAAAGGTGTTGCCAATATGGCTGAAATTGTCGAATGTGCCTCTTGAGTAAGTGAATTTTCAGGGACTGAGTAGAGTTGAAAGTTGGGTTGGCATTCCCCTGGGTGTTGACCATACCACGAGGCTGGGTAGGAGGATGGGATTTTTAAGGTTCTTGTTGAGCTAAAGGCAGAAGGTCCTTTCCCAGAAGTTGTGACTGTTTGGCCTGATGATGCACCCCCCAATTCAAGTTCTTGTTGAATATTGCCATCTTCCGCCAGTTTGCCCAATCTGCAAATTATTTGGAACAGACTGTTGTGGTCTAATTATGGGGCAGAAAGTGTAGGTTGCTAAGTCTGGGCACCATGAAGAGCAAGATGCTAAGGGTAAGAAGAAAGTGGATGTGACCTTACCCCCAGTCTCCCCAACTCCTCCGATTGCCATTACTGCTCCCATTCAGGATAAGGGTTCTCTGGATTTGTCTGCTTCCTCTTCTCCGGATTCTTTTTCAAGAATCACCATAGGGGGTGTAAACCTAGATGTCTCCTTTTCTTAGGTATCCTCTCCAAGACCCCTGTCACTAGTGTCTTTTCCATAGTTGCCATCCGAAGCTGAGTTTCAGAGAGTGGTTCATGGAGCAAATGCTCGAATCTGGTCACCAGCCCCTAGTCCAACGAGTGTTTTACATGTTTCTCCATCCTCATTTAGTTTTTCTTACTGATCAAGATGGAGATGAAGTCGTTCGGTTGCAAGATGCTCCTAAGAGAGGGCAAAAGAAGGCGGGGCTTAAGCCCCACTCCTTGCCAGGATTTGTTTATTTTGGAATGTTCGAGGATTTAATAAATTCTCGAAGAGACGGGACTTTACACAAGTCCTGAGGCGAGTGAATGTTAGTGTAGTGGCAGTTTTAGAGACTCGAGTGCATCAAGCAAAGTCGGAGGAGATTTCTGAAGGTTTTTTAGTGGGTTGGGAAAGGTTTTTAAACTACTGTGAGTCTGATTTTGATCGTATTTGGTGTTCTGGCAACCAGAGTTTAAAGTCAGCATTCTGAAGCCAAGTAGAAACTTTCTTCATACTTTGATACAAGATCATGGAGGTGATTCCTATTTTTTAACAATCGTATATGGAGCAAACGATGAGTTGGAACAAAGGGAAACATATATTGAGCTAAGTAGACTTAAAGTTGATGATTACCCTTGGATAGTAGGAGAAGACTTCAACGCAATTCTACATCCAAGTGAAGCTTCTAATCAGACTCTTCTTACATCAAGTATGTCTGATTTTGAGGGGTGGCGAAACAACATGGAACTGGAGAATTTTAATACTCTTGGACCTTTCTTTACATGGGCGAACAACCAGCAGCTTAATCTGATTGCTAAGCATCTGGATAGAGCATTGGTGAATGTTACCTGGATGACAGTTTTTCCTAACTATATTATGAAAGCTATCCCTTGTACGTTTTCAAAACATTGTGGTATTCTGGTCCAAGATAAACCTCCTGAGTTTTCTTTACCTAAACCTGTCAAGTATTTTGATTTTTGGAGTGAAATCCTGAGTTCCTGAATATTGTTGAGGAGGCCTGGTCCATTCATTGTGTTGGTAGTCCATGATATATAAACAGACTAAGCTAAAAGAGGTAAAAAAGGCTCCAAAAATGTTGAACAAAGAGCATTATGCTAATATCAGTTCCCAAGTAAAAGAACTAGAGTTGTAGTTGTTAAGAGTAACGATTGATTGCTTCACTGCCCCTACAGTTGAGAACATACAGGCGAAAAAAATGTTGTTGTCTCTATTGGAAGATGCAAAGCAGGCAGAGGAAGGGTTATATTGCCAGAAATCTAGAGAAGAAGGTCTTAATAGAGGTGACAGAAGCACACGATACTTCCATCAATAAGTGAAAATCAGAACGGCAAAGAGAGCTATTAGAAGAATTAAAACTTAGACAGGGGAAGATATTACTGAATTTGATAGAGTGGTTGATTCTATCAAAATCTCTTTGGTGTGGAAAATTCTGATGTTCACCCCGATTCTCAGTACTTGAAAGAGGTTATTCATAGGAAATTGTCTCGTGAAGATAAAGAGTTGCTCTGTAAGGTTGTGACAGTTGATGAAATCCAGGAAATAGTGTTTCAAATGAACATCCATAAAGCTCCAGGTCTAGATGGGTTTTCCTCGGGTTTCTTTAGGAGAACTTGGCATATTATTGGGGAGGATATTACAAAAGGAGTTCTTTGACTTCTTTGTGCTTAGTGGAGTCAATGCCACTGCAGTAGCTCTACTACCTAAGGTACTGAATGCTGAGACTTTTAAAGAATTTCGTCCTATTTCTTGTGTTAATGTGCTTTATAAAATCGTAGCAAAAATATTGGCTAAGAGGTTGAATGAGGTACTGCCCAATGTAATTAGTTTGAATCAAACAACATTCACTAAAGGTAGCCAAATTGTAGATAATATTATGCTTGCTGAAGAATTGGTCAGTGGGTATCATAGAATGCAGTTATCTTCTAGGTGTGCTATAAAAACTGATATTATGAAAGCCTTCTATTCGGTCAATTGGGATTATCTATTCATGATTATGAAGTTGATGGACTTCCCTACTCGTTACTTGGATTGGATTCACACATGTGTCTCTACAGCGAGATTCAGTATTTGTGTTAATGAGGGTATGAAAGGGATCTTTAAAGCAAAGAAGAGAGTGAGACAAGGTGACCCTTTCTCACCTTACCTCTTTGCAATTGCAATGGAGGGTCTCACTGGAATGTTAAACAGAGCATCTGAGCATGGACATATTTCCTACCACTCTCTTTGCAGCAAGATCTCCTTGAATCACCTTTGTTTCGTAGATGATTTGTTGATTTCCACAGTAGGATCAGCAAAAGCGATAATGGCAGTAAAGCAGACCCTGGATCAGTTCTATCGGCATTCTAGATTGAAGTGTAATCCTATGAAATGT
This sequence comes from Linum trigynum, assembly GCA_964030455.1. Lineage (NCBI taxonomy): Eukaryota > Viridiplantae > Streptophyta > Magnoliopsida > Malpighiales > Linaceae > Linum > Linum trigynum. The sequence goes on along the minus strand of OZ034820.1, from coordinate 8,066,878 downwards.
TCATTTTTCTTTGGTGGTGAGTCAGCACCTATAAGTAGAATGCTCTTACTTTATCTGGATTTGTAGAAGGTTCTCTTCCTGTGCGTTACCTGTGACTACCTCTTATGTCAGGGAAGTTGACTGATAGGGAGTGTGAAGCATTGACAACACCAATAACCAATTGAATTAGATCATGCGTGCTAAGAAACTATCTTATGCTGGCAGATTGCAGTTGATCAGCTCAGTAATATTCGGTCTTGTTCAATATTGGCTTCAAGTTTTTTTTAGCCAAAGAAGATTCTGAAACTTGTTCAGAAACTCTGTATGGAATTTCTCTGGTATGGTAATGATACTGGAAGGGCCAAAATTTCTTGGGATCGTCTTGCTTGTCCTAAAAAAGAAGGAGGGCTTGGCATTCGAGATCTCAGCTCCTGGAATTCTGCTTGTTCTCTATGTTTATTATGGCTTTTAATGATGCATCCAGGAGCTCTTTGGATGGCCTGGATGCTCAAATATCGTTGTAAAACAGGGGATGTCTGACTATGAAGGAGAATGCCAATAGCTCCTAGGCTTGGCGTCGAATTTTGAAGAAAAGAACACAGGTACAATCTCTACTCAGCAGACAAGGGGATTGTGCTTTGTGAAATGGGCAACCAATGCATAAATATTCGATCAAGCTTGTCTGGAATACCCTGCGTCCTCATTACAGCACGGTGGCGTGGTATAGGTTGGTTTGGGGGCAGAGTAGTGTCCCTAGGTTTAGTTTTATTGCCTAGCTTGTTATACTTGATGCCATTACTACTAAGAACAAGCTATTGCGATGGGGGAAGGTCAATGATGACTATTGTGTTCTCTGTCACAATGGTAGTGAAACACGAGATCACTTGTTTTTCAGCTGTGATTTTGTCAAGCAAGTAGTTGCTGGTATCCTGCAAGTCGAGGTGGTGTGTAGATTTTCCTGGGAGGAATCACTAATGTCTGTTTGCCAAGCTATCAGGAACACCCAAGGAAGTTCTATTGGGGTAAAGTGGTGTCTGTTGATCACTTATATTTGGTAGGAAAGGTGCAGGTGATGTCACTCTAAATTGGAACGTGATGTTGCAACTCTGCAGGCATTAACGAAGCAGGATTTGACAAGTTGAGAAGATTGTATTGCTGGTGATAGAGATATAGTAAAATGTAGTGGGAGATATTATTTCTTGTTTTCATTGTATTTTTCTGCCGGGGAATACAACGAATGGGTTGCCATTGTGGCCCCCAACAGAAAAATTTGCAGTTCTTTTTTGCTTAATAGTAAAAGGGTAACGGATTCGGCGGAAAAAGTTTTAAAGAAAAATAAAATTGAGTACCAAAATGTAATTTATCCAAATTTCTAGTAAGTAATCAAAATTTTCAATATTAAAATAAAAACTCATAAAATCTAATATAAAAACAAATAACAAATAAATATGGAAACAATAAATTTGAGTTAAAGTATTTTAATTGCTAGTATATTTCAAATATATTTATTTTAAATACTTATATTTCAAATACCTTAGATTTAAACTTGAATGGGTTTTTCCGCCATATATAGTTGGAGACACAAGGAGTGACACGGCAAAAACTACTACAAATACTATTGAACCACTGTTGATTCTTCCACTACAGATTTAGAATACATAAAAAAAAATCTATGCATGGATTAAGGGAGGGCGCAACTGGTACCGAAGAATCTTATGTGATGCCGATGAGAGCATTGAATCAACCATGAACTTCTATGATTGCGTTCATTGATCAACATCTTGTAGATCAATGATTAAATTTTTAGTATTTATCGCTTTCATATTTGATCCATTTTGCTCTTTTATCAATGCACTAATAGGAAAAACATCTTGTATGTTAATGATAAATTGTATTTTTTTTTTAATTTTATGTCTTTATGGTATATTTTTGTGTGTTTCATCAAGGTAAAAACACAACCTAAGACTAAGCCTAATGAATAGGAAGTCTTCTAGAAGTCTCAACTAGACTCCAAGAAGAATCTAATGGAGAGGGCATTAGATTCTGTCTAACCGATGCGGATCCAATTGCCCCAAGAGGTTGCTTGGACCTCAAGCAAGCCAGATCATGAAGAAATAAAGTTGGGTCAACGTTAAAACTATTATTCATTAAAATATTTATTTTTCTAATACGCTTAACGATAGCTTTTTCAGGTAAAATAAAAATCACATTCCCCTTCACCGGACCCGGAGTGAAGGTAAAACAAAAGAAGTGGAAGAATCATATTCTCTGGTCGAGAATATATGAAATAATAAATACACAAAGAGAATCAATCCACGTGGATAGGCCAACTTGTGGTGCTGGTGCCTGGTAGTGGGTAGTCACATGAAGGCCAGACCAGGCCAAATCTGGTGCGCCGCCCCATTCAGCCGAATCAATCGAAAAAAGAATCTCGGATCCCTCTGTTTGTCACTACTAAGAAGGCTAGGTGCTTGTTGCGTGTGTTTCGTAACAAGAGCCTTGCATATTACACAGAGCGAGACAAGTCAGAATTCGTGAGCGCTAGCTAGCTAAATCTAATCACAGTCTCAAAAGTATGCGAGGGGAGTTAACACAGGAGACGGCGGTGGAAGCTCCGGCGAGCGCGGTGTGGGAGGCGTACCGCGGGCTTGAGCTGGCAAGGCTGGTCACTGAGCTGATGTCGGACACCATCGGCCACGCCCAAGTCCTTGAAGGCGACGGCGGCGTTGGCACCCTCGTCAACCTCACTTTCCCACCGGGTATTAATTACCTTTGTTAGACGCTAATTAATTATGCCTTGGTACGACGTCGTTTTTCGGGTAATCAATTTGCTGCCCTTTTAACAGGGACTCCTGGGGCGGGATACGTGAAGGAGGTATTCACGGTGGCGGACGACGAGAAGCGGGTCAAGGAGACCGAGACAGTCGAGGGCGGCCTACTGGCTCTGGGCTTCGACTCGCTCCGAGTCCGCCTCGAAATCGTGGAGACCGGTGCCGAGTCCAGCGCCATCAAGTCCACGCTCCTCTACGAGGTGGACGACGCCAAACCTGAGCTTCTCGCCTATCTCTCCACCGACCTGTTGGAACGCATGGCCAAAGGGATAGCCAACCATGTCGTCCAGAATTACAACAACAAGAAGAAGAAATCGCCATCCCTCTCTCCATCTGAATGATTCCGATTTGTGGTGTTTAGCCCGTAATTCTGCTCCGAGCCCACCTTCCTCTGATAGAGACTCCACTTCACCCTGTAATCTCTCACTACTGTTTTTTCTTAGGAAACTTAACACGTTCTATTCGTTTGTGTTTAAGTTTTGGTATTGAATTTTGAAGATATATACTATGATATTTAAACTTAGGATTTAGTGATAGATGATCCTTTTGAAAATTTTCTTCATGAACGACTTTCACGGTCTATTGTCCATGGCTCTTATTAACGGATTTTCTTATGAAAACATAATTGCATATGAGTAATGGTAACACAATGAAGTTAGTAATTTTACGGTAATTAAATATTGAAGGATTTTGACATATAGAAGTGACTGTGTTTAACTTAAATAGGGTTTTCTCACATTCAAATTTTTATAAGGATTTTACGCACAAGACAACCACAAGAAGCTCTTTACCATGACGACGACTACAAAAACCAGACAAGATCTTTCATGGCAGCCTCCCCCTATAGACTGGATGGCAGTCAACTCGGACGGATCTGTTTTGCAGCATAATTCGGCAGCGGCAGCAGGTGGGCTGCTTCGTAACCACCTTGGCAGATGGGTAGGAGCATTTGCTGCAAACTTAGGCAGCTGCTCCATTACCAAGGCGAAGATGATCGAGGCACTTACAGGGCTACAAATGGCTTGGGATCAGGGTCACAAGAAAGTTCTCCTCCGCCTAGACTCTACTGCGGCCATGGCCATTTTAGCAGCTAAAGACAACGACAACGGGCGCTACCACAACCTTACTCGGCGCTTTCAGGATCTTCTACAACGTAATTGGGAGGTGCAGATTTCTCATTCCTACCGCGAGTGCAACAAAGTGGCTGACTATTTGGCCAATAAGGCCCATGTTTTCAGTTTGGGCACTCATTTGTTTGATATTTCGGATCCGGGTCTTAATTTCTGGATCATGTATGACAACATGGGTACTACCCAAGATCGTTTAATATAAGTTTCAGGCAGGGGCGCCCTTTTAGCGTCCCATTTTCTACCCAAAAAAAGTCAACGAAGGATTAGTTTGAAGTTTGAACACGAAATTAAGCTAGATCATTGGTTAAGTGTGGCAGGGAGAGATTTGTTAACCTGGATGTAATGGGTTTTAGCCTACTTGGTGTGAAATTTTTGGTGATTTTCGTTTCTTAGAAGGGGGAATGGGAATGGGAATGGGTAATTTTAAATGGAATTGAGGGGAAATTTGGTCTTATTGGAGTTAGGGTATATAAATAAATTTTTGGGCTAGGAGATTCTTAACCCTCGCCTCTCAGTCACTCACTCCTTTTACCGTATTTCTCTCTCTCATTTTTCTCTAAAACACGAACATAAAGAAAAGAAAAAACCTTTTTCTTCTGGTCTCTTCCCATCTCTCTAATTCTCTCACCTCTTGCCCTGTCTTTTTCTCGACCACAATGAAGACCACGACACCTAGTTTTTTTCGGACATTCATGATGAGCTTTGCGATCAGTTATGCAATTTGCATGTAATATTAGAGGTTGATTGTTAGTTTTTATTAGGAGGAAATAGGGTGTTGATATGTTCTTTTTCTCTTTTTTTTTTGTTTTGTTTTGCTTTCTTTTTTTTTTCATTCTAAAAGAGGAGGGAAGGACCCAACTATGATAATGAATGATAGAAATAAGGGCTGGATTAGTAGTTACCGACCTTTTCTTTGTTGTTTGGTGAAGGGTATCGCTGCTTTCATCCAATTCTCTGATGTTGCGTTTTCTCCTTTGTTTTGTTTTCCTACTTTTAGTCTATTAGGATTGTTGGAGTATTGATTGTGGTGTGCTTGAGATGAAAAGAACCGGGAAAGAGTCTCCTTGAATGAAGCATGTCTTTTGTTTGGGAAGGGAAGATAGTATGAGGAATTTCTTACTGTTTTTTTCACTCCCATTTCTGTATTTTTTGTTTTTGTATTTTGCTGATAGGCACTACAAAAAAGCGTGTTATTGGTGACAAAAATTAGCGATGATGGGTCAATTTTGTCGCTAAAAATGACTTTTAGGCACGATATTCCACTTTTGTCAATTATATTTCGTCAACAAGATATGTATTTGCGACAAAGCATAGACATCATCGATAAAGACAATAATCTTTGTCACTAACTACACTTTTTGGAGGGGAAAATTGGCGCCATGGTTATATGCTACGAATAAAATCTGGTCGTCAGTAATGTTCCGTCAAAACATTGCTTTTGTGACAAAACCTACATGTCGTCGGAAAAGACAGACATTAGTGACAACCTTTAGCGAGGGCAGATCAAATTCGTCGCAAAGAATACTTTTAGGGATGACGTTACACTCTCGTCAATAATGTTCCGTCAAAATTTTATGTGTTTGCGACGAAGGTTGTATCTTGTCGGTAAAAAATATGAATTTTTGTTACTAAGTCTAATTTTTGGAGGGAAAAATTGGCGCCATGGTTATTTGTGATGAATATCATTAGTTCATTCGTAATGTTTCGTTGCAAAAAAAAAATATTTGTGACAAAGGCTATTCCTCATCGGTAAAATTTGAATCCTCGTCACTACGTTCATTCTTTGGAGTGCGACAGCCTGTCACCCGTCGGTGAAATTTGTTCATCATAATTTATTTAGTGCATTAGTCCCTTTTTGTGATTGGTGCCAAATCCCATTATTGTACCCATATCAAGTACATTCTGATCAACCAATGGGTAACATCAATGGGAGAAAGGGATTAACAACGATTGAGAAATCAAGTCGGCCATAATCATTAAGATGAAGTTTTAGCTTCAGTTGGCAGCCAACTGTTGAGAATCGAAAGGCCAAGAAAAGGCTATCCCTCTGGAATTATATTTGCAGAATACTTCATAATAAGATTCCATACAAATACAAGAGCTACCCACCACTGTAGAGCCATTTCATTAAATACCTTGGGTGCCTTTGGAAAGTTCCATGAAAACCCAAGTGTTGCATAACGAAGCATAATGGAATGAAAAATACAAATAAAAAACCCACATACATATCCTAGAATAGATCTCATCAGAAATAAAGGATCCCAACTTAGCCGTCGTCGATTGTGGAGGTTTTACTCCAACATTGTGAAAACTAATCATAAAATATTATAGAAAAATAAAAGTAGACATTTCAGTCTACAAATCTTCAGGCCCCTCTCTACTCCAGTTCATCTCATCTTCATCATTGTCAATCCCTTGAGGTACAGTTAATGAAATAATCTCTTGTTGATATGCTTCATTGCCATCATCATCATCATCTCCACCATCATCTTCTGGCATCTGAAACAAATTTCTAGGCTTTGTTTCAATAATTGTTGCCCATTTAGGATCTTTGATACAAGGCACATAATAAACTTGTATACACTGACTGGCTAAGACAAATGGTTCTTGAGTATATATTCAACAGGTGTGTTCTATCGATGGTAGTAATACCATGATGATCCTTCTTGTAGCCAATGTTTTCCCGGGTTATGTCATACCAATCACATTGAAAAAGCACCACTCGAAGGCCTTCTGTGTATCAAAGTTCAATGACTTTAATAAGAGTACCATAATAAGGAATGTTGCCTTCATTCTCCCCTCTCACCATCACACCACTATTTTGAGTACGCCGATTTTGCTCACGATTTTTTGTGTGAAATCGAAATCCATTAATGTAATAACCTGAGTGGTAACTGACTCTTTTATCTGGTTCACAAGCTAGAGATGATGGAGAAAGACTCACACTTTTAGGATTCTCCCGATACATCATCATAATCTACAATTAATAAGATAAAATTAATATGTATTTATATGACTTGAATCTACCATAAGCAATAAGTGCACTTACCTTCTTGCTGAACCATAGTGCAAATTGTTGTTTGTGCATTTGTTCAATCCGACGAACACCCCGGGAAGCTAACATGTCTTTATGCTCTCTATACATAAATAATAAACAATGTGCATGATCAGTAAATAAGAAATTTCAATGAAAAGATTAATCTTCTAAAATATGACAAAATATGATTACTAAATCACCTGGAATATTCCTGTAACTCATCACAATTTTCCAAGACATAAAAAATAGTAGCATTCATAAGGTTGCCTCCTAATTCCTCCATATTTGGATTTCCTCCTAGACAATGGGCCATAAGTGAAACAATCGATAGTTGGTGAGACTTGGAAGAAGCTGTCTTAACATGATCATCATTCCTCTCGGGCCGATTAAATACAACGTCAACTCCAGTCAAATAACGTGAGCAAAATGTGAGACATTCATTGATCAAATAAGTCTCAACAATAGAACCTTCTGGATGTGCCTTATTACCGACATAGCCCTTTAACTTCTTCAAAAACCTGCAACAATCGGAGAATAAACGCATTAACATAACAAATTGAAAAATTGAAAGAAGCGGTGTCTGAAAAGTTTGAAAAAAATGGAAAAGAAGATGATAGTAGCGGATTATTTTTGACATTAGAGTGGCTTGCTGTGGCCTGTGGCGGAATCAATGACCCACAATAAGCATTCTACTGCGCATATTTAGGGTAAAACACAATAACAAATAAAATAATATTTAACAAAAGAAAGCACAAAGATGCAAACTGATGCTCATCTTTAGTGTAAAATGAAATAGAAAGGTTAGTGGGGCATCAAATGCCAATTAAATTGCGGGATCGCCCTCTAATAAGGTGGTTGGCTACTCTGCTTTTTTCTTCTTCTTATCCAATCCATCCCAAAGCCAAAAAATCATAGCCCCTCCAAATGAATTTGTAGGACGATGGAAGCCCATCTTTAATACTTCACAACATGGTTATCAAGCTAGTGAAATGCCGGGCGGTTGAATTTGGTACAACAGATGTCAGTGGACCTGGCAAATAAGGACTTGATCCGTTGACCCGATCTGAACCCACCTGGAAAATAGAATATAGGTTGAGGCTTTTATAACCCAAAACTCAAACGACTCGAACCCGATTAACCCATAATTTTTGGGTAGGATTGGTTGGATTGTGGGTCGACCCGCAACACCCATTCCATTGCATATGCTACTCTCAAAATGATAAAATCACTCATAAATTGGTGAGATGTTTAAAAAATTCATAAAGATTTGAAATACAAGATTGGAGTGCAAAGATAATCAGGAAAAATATCCCAAAATACAATTATCTTTTAAAATAATTCCCAAAATACACATGTTTTATGAAAAATTTCCAAAATACACATGGCTGGGCATCACTGTGGTCGTCAAATGCAATGAATGCATTCACCGCGGCAGACAAAAGCGGTGAATGCATCACCGCGGTTGACTGCCGCGGTGAATGCCTAACCTAACACTAAAACTTCAAACGAACGTAAGTTTGTGCTCAGCTATCCGATTGTAGCGAATTCTTTTTTGATTCCACATAACTTTTCAAGATCTTTCAACTTGCAACAAGCCTTCATTCCAAAAAAATGTTGTTCGCTACCCCGAACGAGCAATTTTTCGATTTCGACAAACTTTGGAAGACCATAACTTTGTGTTTCACAATCCGAATGTCATGAAACTTTTTATTTTATTTTGCATAACTTTTGAAGGATTACAACTTTTATCATAACCATAATTTTGGAATGTATGTGGATTTGTGAAAAGTAAAGGCAAAGTTATTCCCAAAATTGAGTATACCTCGGAAGTAAGAGAGAAATATGAATCGGAAACTAGATTTCTAAAACTGAACCGCTGAAACAATTTTTCTCTCGTCTAGCGAGAGTCTCGGAGCTAGGGTTCCAGTGTTCCTGTTAGGTTTTCAACCTCTAGGGTTGACGGCGGTAGTATCCATTAAAGGTTTCAGAAAGCAATTCCCCTAAGCTGGTCTAATTAGTTATTGTTGATTTGGTATTTGCCTCCTGCAATATCAAATCCTGAGAGAGAGTTTCCCTTTAGTCTCTATCTTGGACTATTGGGGTCTCGCTTTGGTTTAGAAACCCTAATCTGCCTCAAGCGATTGTGGGTAAGGGAGCGATCTTTTCTTGTTTCTATATCTCTGGTAGGGGTCCGGTAGAGTGTTTTCACTATGGAGCAAGGCACTCCCCACTGTAATAAGGACGGACAAAGCGCTACCCCAACGGATGACCTGACGGAGACACAAACTAGAGAAGCTATAGAGCGGAGTATCCAATCGCAAATCGAGATGATCAAACTGGCGGATGATGATGCTCTGGTGGTAGAAGACGAAGACATAGATACAGCTATGGTCCAAGCTATGAGCCTGTTAGGGCTTGTTGGCAGAGTCGTGTCCTCTAAGAAACCCAATCTGAAATCAATGAAAATAGCGCTGTCAAAAGCCTGGAATCTGCAACAAAATTTTCAGATCTCAGAAGTAGGGGACTATCTCATTGGTTTCCAATTTATGAACAAAGGTGATCGTGACCGAGTGCTACTAGGAGGGCCATGGCATTTTGACAATAGCTTAATCATCTTCAAACAAGCAGATGCGTTTCAACAGCCAAGGCCAGAGGACTTCTATACTATGGAAATATGGATTCAAATCTACAATCTACCAGCGGCTCTAAGAACAAAAGAGATGATCCAAAAAATCGGAGCAAGGTTTGGTACAATGATATGGACTGATAGCAGAAGAGAGAATGCTTGGAATGACATCTTGAGAATCAGGGTGGGGATAGACATCAGAATCCCCCTGAAGCATGAGCTGAAACTTAATCTCAAAGGCAAAATACACACATATGAAGTGAAATATGAAAGGCTCCCTATGTTTTGTTTCTCCTGTGGTTTGGTAGGGCACCCTAAATTAAACTGCCCTAACCCATCGTCAGATGGAAAGGATCGTGTTGGTCCAGAGCTGAGGGTAAATGCTGCTAAAATCAAGCCGTGGCAAAGCAAGTTAGAAAGAGAAGAATCAGGGGAGCTGTGGCAGGCCCTCAGAGCAAAATTCGATAGGGAAGCAATCACAGACAGAATGATGGTTCAAGAAACTGAGCAGAGAAGGAATATGAAAGATGACAGCATAGATGCTATTCAAAGACGCCTACTACTCAGGAAGGCGGAAGAGGAAATAGAAAAAGAACAACAGAAGAGACAGTCGAATTATGATCAGGAGAAAAATGGGAGGACAGGGGTGGTAGAGGAACCCGGGCAAACAATACAGGAAAAAAAACAGACAGAGCTTACCTCTAGTGAAAGGAGCAGTATATCTACAGAAGGAAGGGCCACTCCAACTGAGATCCATGTAGTGAAAACTCTTTCAGGGGCTGAGAACCTCACCTTTAGTCCTGGTTACATTCCGACACAAGAAACACAGGGGAAGAAGGTGAGCCAATGGAAAAGACAGAATAAGGGAGACATGACATTAAAACAACAACTACCAGTGATGCAGTTAACTCCTCAAAAACGAGGACCTACAGGAGATGACACCATCACTGAAGACTCCCCTAGCAAGAAACAGAAACTTGAGTTCTATAACAACCTATTGGATGGCGAAGTGGCGGACCCTGCAAAGCAGCAGGGCCGCCCAGCTCAATGAATGTCTTGAGCTATAATTGCCGGGGGTTGGGGAATCCCCTAGCAATTAGGAAAGTGGGGCAGTTGCTCCAGCGTCAAAACCCCAAAATAGCCTTCCTCATGGAAACAAAGAAGAAAGAAAAAGAATGGGAGGCAGCAATGAAAGATCTGGGCTGGGAGATGGGAAGGGGAGTGGGATCGACAGGAAGGGCAGGAGGATTATTAATGGTATGGCAATCAGATGTTAAAGTGGTGGTCAAGACAAAATCCACAAATCATATAGATGTGCTAGTAGATGATGGAGGTACACAATGGAGGCTGACAGGGATATATGGGTGGCCAGAGCAAGAAAACAAATTCAAAACCTGTGAATTACTTCGGGAACTCAGAGACATGACAGACCTACCTTGGTTAGTATGTGGTGACTTCAATTTGATACAGAGCTATGAGGAGAAAAATGGTCTTAATCTAGCAAATGTTCATGAGATGGATATGTTCAACGATGCCCTAGAAGACTGTGATTTGGAGGATCTTGGCTATTATGGAAAAACTTTCACGTGGGATAATAACCACTCTGATGACACCTACTTAGAAGAAAGGTTGGACAGAATGGTAGCAACAAGCTCTTGGCAAACTATTTACCCAAACGCCAGAGTGTACAATCTAAAAAGGTGTGGTTCAGACCATTCTCCAATTCTACTGCAAACGCAGCTGGTTCATAACAACATTAAATGGGGCTGGAATTTTCGTTTTGAGCCATTTTGGCAAAAACACGAGGGCTGCAAACAAGTTATCTCTGAGGGATGGTCGGAAGAGCAGGGGGCTTCTGCCATAGATAAGATGGCCAATTGCGAACATAAACTTCTACAGTGGAGTAAGGAAACTTTTGGCGACCTTCGAACCAGAAAGAACAAGGCAGAAAGGGCGTTAGAACTACTGGACAAAAGAAAAAAGAATGCAGCAGTAATCCTCCAGCGAAAGGCTATTGAGAAGGAGATTAATGAGATCTTGATGCAGGAGGAGTTGATATGGAAACAACGCTCCAGAGCAGATTGGCTTCAAGGAGGGGATAAAAACACAGGCTTTTTTCACAGGAAAGCGTCTGACAGAAGGAACAGAAACACTATAAAGAAGCTTTTGGATGAAATAGGAGTAATAAGGGAGGGTCACAGTGCTGTGACTAATATTTTAACTAACCACTTTAAATCTGTTTTCACTGCAAGTGAACGAGTTTCTGTAAGTCAAATTTTGGAAGCAGTCCCATGCAAGGTCACTACAGAAATGAATGAGGAACTTTTAAAACCTTTCACAAATGAGGAAATCTGGACAGCCCTAAAGAAAATGGGACCTCACAAGGCTCCAGGGGTGGATGGAATGTCAGCTCTCTTTTTCCAGAAGAACTGGGATATTGTGGGACCAGATGTTACAAATGAACTTCAGAATTACCTAAGCACAGGCATGTTCCCTCAGACCCTCAACCATACTCTGCTAGTTCTAATACCCAAGAAAAAAGGGCCAGAATGTCCAGGGGATTATAGACCTATTAGCCTATGCAGGGTTCTTTACAAGATCCTATCAAAGGTTCTGGCTAATCGACTGAAACAAGTTCTTACCAAAGTGATTAATGAGTTTCAGAGTGCTTTTGTCCCTGGGAGACTAATTACAGATAACGTCATGGTAGCGTTTGAGTGCTTTCACTCAATGAAAGGCAGAACAAAAGGAAAGAAAGGATTCATGTCAGCCAAATTGGATATCTCCAAAGCCTATGACAGGGTGGTGTGGGACTTTCTTGAGTCTATTATGCTTAAACTGGGGTTCAATACTAGATGGGTGGCAATGATCATGGCCTGTGTCAAAACGGTTTCCTACTCAATCATGGTTAATGGTCACCAAACAGAGACCTTTTTTCCTACTCGAGGCTTGAGACAAGGAGATCCAATATCTCCCTACTTATTCCTATTCATTGTGGAGGGGTTATCTGCTCTTATATTGAAGGCTGAAAGAGACAGGAGGATAGCAGGAATACAAGTCAAAAGAGGAGCCCCTACCATTTCCCATCTGCTCTTTGCAGATGACAGTGTTCTGTTTACAAGTGCAACAACTCAAGAATGTATACATTTAAGAGATATCCTAACCTTGTATGAACAAGAATCTGGACAGAAGGTAAACCTTGAGAAATCGGAAATCTCTTTCAGCCCCAATGTGGAGAGGTTAAGAGACAGGATCTGGCAGCCATTCTTGGAATGAAAGTGGTACCTCTTCATACTAAATATCTAGGCCTACCCACCACAGTTGGAAGAAGAAAGAAGGAGGTGTTCAGCTACCTTGTGGATAGGGTCAGAAGAAAGGTGAAGTTGTGGAAAGGGAAGTTGCTTTCTTTTGGAGGAAAGGAGGTGTTGATAAAAGCAGTAGCCCAAGCACAAATGACTTATGCAATGCAGGTTTTCCTAATCCCTATCACTGTCACTCAAGAAATTCAGAGTCTGGTTTCAAACTTTTGGTGGGGACAACAAGACTCAGAACGCAGGACGCATTGGGTTAGTTGGCAGGAGATGTGCAGATCCAAAAAGCAAGGGGGCTTGGGGTTCAGGAACTTACATGATTTTAACTTGGCCCTTCTGGGAAAACAACTGTGGAGAATGATTCAAAACCCAACCTCCTTAGTCTCAAGAGTTATGAAAGCTAAGTACTTTCCAACCCGGGACATCTTGGAAGCAGAGGGAGGGTATAATCCGAGCTTTATATGGAGAAGTATCCTAGCAGCTAAAGATCTCATGAAGGAAGGATTGCGGTGGAGAGTTGGGAATGGAAACAAAATTGATATCTGGCTGGACAAATGGGTTCCTACCTCCCTAAATTATAGAGTTCAATCGCCAATCTCCCTATTCGCATCATACACATCAGTGAATGAGCTTATGAACACAGAAACGAGAACCTGGAACCATGCTTTACTACAAACCTATTTTCTCCCTCAAGATAGACAGAATATACTGAGAATACCAATACCAAGACAACCAGCAGAAGATAAGAGAATCTGGGGGAAGGAGAAGTCAGGTCAGTATACAGTGAAATCGGCTTACAAGGCACTGAGAGCGAGTAAAGAGGCAGAAATGGGAGAAATCTATACCCCAATCAACTGGGAACGAATATGGAAGCTCCAGATACCTCCTAAAGTCAAAGTCTTTGCGTGGAGATGGATTCGCAACATCTTACCAACAGGAGCAAACATCCTAAAGAGAACAACTAAGGGATGCGATGAATGCCCATTTTGTGGACAGGAAGAGACACAGAATCATCTGTTTCAAGAATGTGGATGGGTTAGAAGAGTTTGGTACCCTAGTTCCCTAAATCAGTGTTTCGAGAAGGGAAAAGACCTTACCTGCGAAGAATGGATGGTGGCTCTCCAGGAAACAGAATCCGACGAGAAGATAGCCCAATTTCTGGCGGCACTATGGTTCATATGGGGCGAAAGAAATAGTCAATGCTGGAACACGAAGAAATTGGAAGAATTCGAAATAATGGGGAAAGCGGAACGTTGGTTGAATGAATACCTGGAATATCAACAACAAGGAATGGAGGTGGCGCCCAGGCAGGTGGCTCGTTGGAAACCGCCTGAAAATGCTGATTTCAAGATCAATGTCGACGCGGCGACGTTCACCGGAGCGGGCACTGGTTTGGGGGTTGTGGTTCGCGATAGAAATGGGGGATTTTGCTGTGCAGTGATAAAAAGAACGAGGATTCAATGGCCAGCGGAATTGGCTGAGCTGCAGGCTATAAAGCTTGGACTAGAGATCGCGAGGGAGAAGGATTTTGTGACTGGAGAAATCGAATCGGATTGTCTCAGGGCGGTACAGCAAATCGGAAGGGAGGAAATGTCGATGACGGAGGAAGGGGTGGAGAGTGCTGAAGTGAGGGAGCTGATCGACACTTTTGCTGGACAGATGCAGATCAGGTTTGCAGGCCGAGAAAGTAACAAAGCGGCCCACATATTGGCCCATGTACAATGTGGGTGGGACGAAACTGAGATTTGGGTCTCTAGGCCACCAATTTTCCTGGTGGACCAACTTATCTTTGATTCCTGTAATATTTCACATTAATGAAATAATACAGGTTGATCTATCAAAAAAAAAAAATTGAGTATACCCAAAAGTATTTCGTTTTTAAAAAAAATTGTTTCCTAGTAAAAAAATATAGTTCTTAAAAAGTTATGCACGATCAAAAAAACTTTATGACGTTCAGATTGAGTAGCAAAAAGTTATGGCCTTCCAAAGTTTGGCAAAGTAAAAAAAATTGCCCGTTCGGGGTAGCAAACGACATTTTTCTGAGATGAAAGCTTATTGCATATTGAAAGATCTTGAAAAGTTACGCGGAATAAAATTTTTTGCTACAATCGGATAACCGAGCGCAAAGTTACGTTCGTTTGAAGTTTCAGTTTTAGATCAGGCATTCACGGCGGCCGGCAACCGCGGTGATGCATTCACAGCTTTCGTCTGCCACGGTGAATGCATTCACTTCGGTTGACGGCCGCAGTGATGTCCAAACATGTGTATTTTGGAATTTTTTTTAAAAAAAATTTGTATTTTGGGATGTTTTCAGATAATCAAACATCATTTGTTTATTGTAGTAGTATTACTTTGGTGATTGTTTTTAATTTTGGCAATTTGTGCGTTCGTATTTCTTTTCATTAGCATGACCCGAACCCGATGGATTAGGTCAATATTTGACCTGAAATAAGCCAACCCAACCTGACCTGCCCCATGACAATTCGTAACCCAAGATTTCCAACCCGAAATTACCAACCCGCCCTGAATGCCAGGTTTAGATGTCTGTCTGAAACCAACCTAAACACCACCGTTATAACGAGAATGATCTATTTACGATCTCTAAGCAAAATGACGCTATTTTAGTGAATTTAATTTATAAAAAATTATCTATTATTTATTTCATGAATTTTAAATAATTAAATATTGATGTTATTTGTTCGATTCAAGTATAAACATTTAGGTATTGATGTTAAATGTTGTATTTAAATATGAATATTTGTTATTTTATTTGGAATGTCGTATTTTTCTAAATATTGATATGGATTGTATGTATATTGTCTTCAATAATGTTTTATGTATAGTTAAATTCATTTGATGTTAATCATTTTTAAAACTTGTGTGAACCGACACAAAATAATTGTACCACCGATCGAATCATTCCACTTATTGAACCGAGTCAACAATATAAATTGGTTTCACTTGCTTTACAACCATATTCCATGAAAAGCATTCATTACTTTATAAAAAAAAATTACATGCCAAATATCAAATATGCCATCAAACCCCCATTCCCCTCCCATATCGTCACATCTTTCTCCAGATCAGTCTCCCTCCGGACTCCAGCAGTTCCACTGATACTGCTAGCAATTAAACCCTATTTAGCGCGATTGACAAAGAAACAAAAGAACAAAGCTGCAAGGAGTTGGGAGAGAGAGAGCGGGAGCAATTAACGCCGTTCCTTTCGCCGAATATCCGTTGCAGCCTGCAGCCGAGTGACGGTGAACAGCTGCCCAATCGGCAGCCGGAAGACGGTCACGAGTCCAGGTCGTGCCTCTTAGACTCAACACCAGCTGTAGCAAGCAGCAGCGGGAGCGTCCCGCAAGATTAGGTGAGCTCCTCTTAGTTCCTCTCTTCACCCCCGTGCGATTTTCAGTCTTCTTCTTAGGCGTGTATGATCTTTCGAAGCATTTCAGAGATGAATCCTTTCTAAAGATTAGTCTGACTATGACCTCTTTCTTGCGGGCTAGTCATGCTCATGTTAGTAGTACGGCGCGCCGTAGTTTTAGAAGGATGCTCTTCAGACTGGTATTGTTGCAGCGTAAATGGAAAGCGATGGGTACGAATTAATGTCTGGCTAATGCTTTTCCCCCACTTGTCATAGCAGGAAAGGAGCAATGCATGGAGATTTGACATTCCAAGATATGTACAACAACATGGAGCTGGTTGAGGACGAAGATGATGATAGTGATTGGGAGCCGGTTGCGGAACCAGTAGAGATGATTAGTTGGTTCTGCACCAACTGCACGATGGTGAATCTTGGTGATATCGTCCACTGTGATGTATGTTGACTTTCATGTTCCTTTCACTGTATTGGTCTATAAGATATATCTCTTGAAGATGCCTGTTCCGTGTGTGCGACATTCTAATTCTGGTCTATGTCTGATAATTTTCAGTTATGCGGAGAACATAAAACTTCTGGTATCCTGAAGCATGGGTTTCTGGCATCTTCAAAGTTCCCCCAGGAAGACAGTCATATTGATGGGAAAATAGAAGCGAATGGCAACGGTAGTTGAATCTTATCGTTAAAGCTGTAATTTCTGTCATGTATTACAAGCTTGCAACATGTGTGGTGTGCATGTTGGGAAGTTCTTGTGTGTTTAATGAAAATAGAGAATTGTGTACTTCTAATTACCGAACAAAAAAGTAAAATAAATAATAAAGGTATGTCTAATGTGTGGAAACTGTGACTTCTCACGGTTTGGTGGTATTCAAGTTAGTGGGGGCTTGATGGATATTGAAGAGCAGTGCTTTGAGATTGTGTTCCTTTTCCTGGCATTTTTGGCCAACGTTTATCATTTCCCAGTTTTTTTCGAGAAAGGATAGAATTTGGTATGTTGCTTTATAGAGACTTAAAATTCGTTAATCGCCTTTAGAGTGACCTTGAATCCTTTGGGTGCTTTTCATGTAATATTGGGTGTGATTTTGTTAGTGGTATTGGGTGTCAATTTGTTAGTGGCCAATGATAAGAATGGGTAGTGAACTTAATCCTTCTTTCTAAATATGGGTTTTGGGTAGGGAGGTTGTAGAGTTGATTTCTTGTGGTTGAATTCATTGGTTCCACATAAATGCCATCTGTTTATTCTGGGAAGTGGTTTTGCTAAATTTATTGATTCCGAGGGTATGTAACATTGCATTTGGCTGCCGTGTACTTGTAGAAGTTAGGCAACCATTGGGAGTGTATCAGTAGTGTTTTAGCAATGAGTTGGTGTAATGGTTTGTTAAATTCTACCTTTTGTTCCCCTGTGACTCATGACTATCATATTCTCCTTGTTGCTGTCTAGTAATTGGATTCCAACAGTCAGCCTTAAGCAGTCCCACAGCAGTTGGTTTTGATGAGAGAATGCTGTTGCATTCAGAGGTATGTCGCTGTTGGTATTATAAGGAGACACTGTTGCTCTCTTATTTTGCATCTCTTTCTCTTGCTACTAGCACCTTGTTTTCTTAAGTTTGATCTGATGAAACATGTGATTTTTGAATTGGAAGTTTGATGCAAAACTTTGAATCTGAAAAATGGGAAAGTAAGAGTTTTGCTTATTTTTTATTTTATTTTATGATCTTGTTTGTAATGTAATTTCCTGAATTTCTGTTTAAAGTAGATCGAGATGAAGTCACATCCACATCCTGAAAGACCAGATCGCCTTCGAGCCATTGCTGCTAGCCTTGCAACGGCCGGTACTGAGCTTTCCTGAATAATTTCTACTAGCCTTTTGGTTTTGTTTGTGTTACCACTTTCTTGAATAATTTCTCTTCATGGATTGTATATGCAACTGTGTTGGTAATTTGGAGTCTGATACTCCAGCATCTCTTATTTGCCAGTTCTTGAATTTACTGTGATCCTTTTGTTTATGCAGGTATATTTCCTGGAAGATGCCAGGCTATTGCTGCCAGAGAGATTACTCGGGAAGAACTTGAGAGGGTTAGTCTAAAAAAATTACTTCTCATTTGTGTTGTGTGGTGAACCCTGGTAATATTTTTGGATTGGACCAGAGGCTAATTACAGAACATTAAGAGTTAGCCTTGAGGTTTATGTTCCCTGGCAAATACAGTAGGAATGTAATTGAACCAGACCAAGTATTTGTTGTCCATGGTTATTGGTAATTACTTGTCACAGTGGGTATATGAAATATGTTTTCAAATTGTTGATTAGTTGTTTAATCAAGGGCCATGGATTAAAAGTGTTAACCAAATATCTCTGGTGCTGTATTGGACCATAAACATAGTCCTCGCCTTGCAAATCGAAACATTCCCCCTGTGGAACTGGATTGTGCTATAACCATCCCAATCATGTTACACTGACCAATTGTCTATGAATCAATTCCTTCTCCTTGTTAATAGCTGTTCTGTTATTGGTCAACAATTTACAGGTTGCATGTTTGTCTCATTTCAATTCTAGGTGCACTCTATGGAGCACATTCAAACTGTAGATTTTACTGCCAATATCTTCTCCAGGTAATACCCTTGCCACTGAACTTGAAGTGGAATCTTGTGTGCTTATCCAAATTGAAATTTAAGAGTTTTTCCCCATTTAATCTGAATGTCAGCTACTAAAGCAAGTGTTTGCTTCCTCTTCTGTTTCATTGCTGTTATTTATCATGAGAGACCAATATGCACTGGTTAATTTTCTCTTTTCCTTCAAAAGGAGGAAAGATTAAATTTGACTTTTTCCAAGATCAAACGATAGTTTTTCATTAGTTTCTGTAACTTATGTGATATTGACTAAGCAGTTGTCATTCTTATTCTATGTCCAATATGGTGGTGGTTCTTGTAAGAGAATATGTGGCTTCATTACTTCTCAGCTGTTGTAGATGATGTATCATTCTTATTCTCCCTACTACGATGGTTGTACTAGTAAGACAACATGTGTTGACATTACTCGTCAACTGTTTTACATCCATAACCTTGGATAAGATGAGATAATTTTATGGGTTCCCAGCGGAAGTGTGTCGAATGTAGATTAGCTTGTTCAACGCATTTGTCATTACATAATGAAGGCTTTGGAATTGACATGGGGATCAGAATAAAGCTGCAAACAGAGTTTGCCTATAACCCTATGTTCATGTGAAACTGGGGGTTGATCTTTAAGGAGTTTCGACTTTGTATTCCTGGATTGTTTCTTCCTCGCTCTAGTATTTTGTTTGTTGTTTCAGAGGAATTATGCTGCTTCTTGTGTTACAGTTGATTGTATACTTGTGCTCAGGTTGGGTTTTGTTAAGGCTTAAGGTGTTTTCACTCTCATTGTCCTTGAACAACTATATTGTACGTTAGTCTCTTTACTATCCTTAGATTTGGGTAGCCACTTCCGCGGTGCTTTGGCATCACAGTAACCCTGTTGTCTGTATATGGTAAGCTTGGTTTGGGCTCCAGTGATATAGTTTCTTGGCATCTTGGCTATCATATGTTTGCTATAATTGATGTCAGTGGATTATATGTTGATTTATGATTAGCTTTCGCACATTTGCAGTTATTTCACACCTGACACTTACGCCAATGAGCATTCGGCTCGTGCTGCTAGACTTGCAGCAGGTTTGTGTGCTGATCTTGCTTCAGCAATATTTTCTGGACGTGCAAAAAATGGTTTTGCTCTGGTATGAATATTAAAGTATCATGGCAGTTGTTGGATCTTGCTAGGATAATATGAGAAACAAAATGAATCTTAATGCTCCTGTTAACTCTGTGATTATAATCAGGTTAGGCCTCCGGGTCATCATGCGGGTGTGAAGCAGGCAATGGGATTCTGCCTTCACAATAATGCAGCAGTTGCAGCACTGGCTGCACAGGTTGCTGGTGCCAAGAGGGTTCTAATAGTTGACTGGGTAAAGTGATTATCAACTAGTATGTATGTAGGTCATCTTCTATCTGTTTAACTGATTTACCTATCTAATGCTATTTTAGGATGTCCACCATGGAAATGGAACACAAGAAATTTTCGATGACAACAAATCGGTAAGCTCAGTAGTGATGGGTTATTCACCTCTTGTAATGATATGTCGCATCTGGGGAATCAAACCCAAAGACTTGGATACCTGTGTATTATGGTCTTCATTGTTTCCAGTTACCTTGTTTTTTGTCTGGAATTTTGCCAGAGTTCGTTGATTTCTTTGTGCTGGTTTTTAACTTCATGACTTGGATGTACCCATAGGTACTATATGTATCCTTGCAGACTTGGATACCTGTGTATTATGGTCTTCATTGTTTCCAGTTACCTTGTTTTTTGTCTGGCATTTTGCCAGAGTTCGTTGATTTCTTTGTGCTGGTTTTTAACTTCATGACTTGGATGTACCCATAGGTACTGTATGTATCCTTGCATAGACATGAGGATGGCAAATTTTACCCTGGTACAGGAGCTGCTAGTGAGGTACTTGACTAATCAGGCAGCATGATAAGTATAGATGGAACATCAGCTTATGTAGTTATCTTTCATCTTCATTTTATTGCAACATGCTCAGTACCTTATGCTTGATGTTTTGGTTTAATGTGTAGGTTGGTTCAAAGGGCGCAGAAGGATATTGTGTGAACATTCCATGGAGTTGTGGTGGAGTAGGCGATAACGATTATATTTTTGCATTTCAGCATGTCGTGCTACCTATAGGTTAATATCCATTCACCCGACTTTCTGCAATTAGGAAAATTTGTAGTACTAAGCTGAATCGGAGTTTGTGAAGTGCTAAGTTATTTCCTGATGTTTGGTTAGGGTAGATTTTTGTTAAAGAGCTTTGAGGATAAATGTCAGTAGATCCTTTGTTAAAAAAAGGGATAAATATTAGTAGACCATTCGATAAAATAGAATTCCAGCATATATGGTCCATCTACCATGCATAGGCTTCTGGATGGTTGACGTTGTACAAATCACATTGGCTTTGGTAGGACCTTTCAAGGTAGTAACAAGTCAATGCAGGATGCTGCTAACATACTATGGAACAGTTTGAATGGGGTTTGTGGAAATGAAACTTCTCTTGCAGTACACGTTGCCAAATATACTTTAAATGCAGCAGTGCTTTTACTATGATGATTCCTACCTTCCGCTTCTTCATTTTACAGAATCGGATTATGCTGACTGTCAGATATGTTTCTGGTTATGTTGATGTCTCTTGAATGCTATCTTTTGTATCTGAATATAATAAATGGTGGATTGCACTTTTGCAGCCACCGAGTTTGCTCCTGACTTCACCATCATATCAGCAGGGTTTGATGCAGCAAGGGGTGATCCACTCGGACACTGTGATGTAAGATTTCCATTTATTGGATGAATTTATTTGTCTCAGGACCTTGTTTTCTAGTAAAGACTTTGATGTTCAAATATTTGATATATCTATAAGTTCTTGAAGCAGTCAATCCATATATCCTACTCTTGCAGGTTTTCTGAAATTCCTCATGATTAAAATCCCTCTTTTTTTTTAGCTTCCCCAAAGTAAAATACAGGAAGGTTGCCCATCAAAAAAATAAAAAAATAAAAATTCCGGGAAGGTGAGGGATTGTGGCAAAATCTTGCACCACAATCCCTCATCCAAACGACCCTTAGGTGTTACTCCAATGTCAATGTTATCGTTGTGACATATGCAGTTCTGACCCTCAAAATTATGAGGCATGGTATCCCGTTCTGACCGGCATAATTATGATCCACTAGCTCTAATTACATCGATGAACCAAAAATGGACATGGCTTCATTGGCAGTTAAGTTAGAAAAGTATGTCAATTAAGAAATTTCCTGTTGTAGGGTTCCTGAAGTTCTCTAGTTGGAGTGATTGAGGTTGGTTCTTATCCTGCTTAACCGAGATTACAGGTGCTTTATGACATTTATGTACAATCCATTCCATGACCTTGATCAAGCATGACTTGACTATCATGTACTTGTTTAACAAGAAATATATTTGGACTGTACGACGATTGTATCAACTTAGGACAGTATGCCATATCCTTCTTTTGAATCTAATTTTTCTGCTGTTTTGTAGGTAACTCCTGTGGGCTATGCACAAATGACAGATATGTTGTCTAATATCTCCGGTGGCAAGTTACTTGTTATTCTTGAGGGCGGGTTCGTTACTCTGACATCTTCTGTTTTCTTCCAAGTTATTTTTCATGAAAACTCACTGCACTATATCTACTGCAGCTACAATCTTAGGTCGATTTCATCTTCTGCTACTGCAGTCATCAAGGTGAATCATTGTCTATAGTAATGGGCTTATAATAGATGGTCATTTGATACTCACCGTGCCATAATTTTCACAATTATGATAATGTGCATAACCACTTATGAACAAGTTGGGTTCTCACAATATCTTATGGATGTGAAGCTCATTTCGTTGTTAGAGTAGCATCATGACATAACTTTTTGGCAAAATGAAGGTATTGTTGGGTGAAAATCCTTCAGCCGAAGTGGCAGACATTGCACCTTCCAGAGCTGGCCTGCAAACCGTGATGGAAGTTCTGAAGATTCAAAATGACTTCTGGCCTGGTGTTGGTGCAAGCTTAACACAACTGCAGTCTCTATGGGAAGGATTCAGCTATGATGATAAAGGTGAGATTTTCTCCTCATATTTGCTTGCATTCCTACACGTCCTCAATCAGCAAATTCACAAGAACGTGCTGATAGCATGGATAATCCATTTCTATTAAATTCAGCAGCAGAGAAGGGGCACAAAATGAGGCGCAGAGCAGAAGCTCCGGTATGGTGGAAATGGGGAAGAAAGCGGCTATTGTACCACCATTTCATCACCAGGCATCTTCGAGCAAAACGAAAGAGGGAGCAGAAGTGAAGTAAAAGGAGGCCTGCTCGTTTTGTGATGCTGAAGACATGTAGTGTAGGGTGATTTTGTGAATCCCTGATCAGTAACCAAACTAACCTAGGGTTGTAGTTACTCTCCGTGATTCTGTGCTAGAGAAACAGGATGCTGGGCTTCCTGGGAGAGAAGCTGTGCAGTTCTTTAGTTTTGGCCAGACAGCGTACCAGCACGTGCCGGGTGCCAGTTCTTAGTTTATGCCCGATCTTATTTTGTTGTTGCAGGAAACTCTCCTTGCTCTTAAATAGAGTAGGAAACAGGCCCTTTTGACTATTTGGGGGTAACGTGCAAACTTTACTATTGTCTCTGAATCTGAAGGGTATCCCTTGCCCACACTTAAAAATAAAATCACGGTGTTGCCAAAGCTGTACCCAGTCGAGCTGATCCACACCCGAAATCAACTTCGTAAAAGACGCTACTCAAACTGGTGAACACAAATTACGCCTATTCCACATTACCTTTCATCTCCTCCCTCACGGAGCTCTCACTAAAGACAGACTGTCGACTTAAAAGACAGACTGTCAACCACCTTGTTCGAGTTAGGGGTGAGCAGTAGATAGTTTTATGCGGATTTGGGTGAATTTGGAACCACTCACTATGCGTGAAAGAGAAAATGACCCATACCCACCGAAGCATTACATGTGGCTGGATTGGATTGGGTGGATTAGTTGCGTTAACAACATATATTTTATATGATCTCATGATTTCAGTAGTTATAAACTTAAAATGAAAGAAATTTACAAACTAAATAACCCTTAATCCACAAATCAGGTGAATCCTCTATTTTACCATATTGGTATTGGTAATTGTCCAAAAATTTCAAAATATTCAATAGATAAACATGGTCTAAGCCTAATAATAACCAAGGTTCAAGAAAACGCTAGGCCTTAGGCAAACGTTTTGGTCTTGCTTAGCGCCTCATTCGCCTAGGCTTTGTGAGCGTAAATAGTTTTTTAAACCTATAATCGCAAATTACAATTCCAAATTAATGGAAGGAATGAAGGACGAATCGGTGGTAGTTTGAGATGATGTCATTTTGGGGAAGACAACTGTCTTTTTTTGCCATTTTGTTTACTAGTTATGCTTAAACGTAGCTCTAATTTCCCAAGCGCACCTCACAACACAATCCTTAAATCGAAATTGAGAGGAATTTTTGTGATTTTAAAGGTTTCATTTTCGGTAAAGCTATATGTTAGAGTTTCGAAGGTTTTAGGTTAAAAGGTTGGGTGGGTCGTGGGCAACCACAGTCCACCCGCACCCATCCAATCTTTTGTGGGTCACCTATTTTACAACTCACACCCACCCATAAGAACCACTCACATTATCATGAGTGAATCGATTGTGGATGGATTTGTGCCGCAATCACCCAATACTCACCCCTAGTTCGAGTTGCTTTATGTTGGGTGGGGTGGGTGAAAATAAAGTAAATATATTGCACTAATAGTAAATATTTTTGAGAAAAGTCAAAAGTTATAGTAAACCTCCACACTTAAAATCATTTTGGCTGGAAAATTATAATTCATAATACAATATTAATGCGCATGGGGTTTCATTCTTCATTTCAACACATTGGTACGTTTAAAAGTTCGGCATCCATTTTAAGATATTATATGTACAGTATTACAAATGAATACAAATATATTAAATTATTAAGTCACTAGTATAATCATTTAAGATACGTGTATTAAACGTGATATGTATTTAATACGAGAATGATCACATAAAAGGGAGAATCGTCAAATAAAAGGGGGGAAGTGAGACAGCTTTCAATAATATGAGAATTGGAGTTTAAACTAATTTAATACATATGCAGGTATTAAAATTTTGCTAACTATTAATTATATAAACCACCGATATACCACCACTACGATAATTAGCCAACTTTCCTAGACTAATTTACTTCAATAATATTAGTAATATAATATACTAAGAATATTCTCAAAATCACCAATATGTGCAATAAATAAATGACACCAATGATTTACGTGTATACCCTTGATATAGATTCAGTCCATAAGAACAACTCCAGAATATTACTTCACTATAACGGTAGGTTACAGAGGGTTTCGAGCTACAAGAAAATAGAGCACAAAAGTGTTTACAAAACAAACTCACTATTTTCAAATAGAAAAAATCTCCTATCTACCTATAATTGAGAAAACGCTTCTGATCAATCCATAACAAAATGAAGGAAGGTTTTTCAGAGGCAAAGTTTGCTGTCGTTTATAATTGGTTTAATACACTTGTATATCCAAAAATTTTACGGTTGTGCCAATAATATCCAAATTTCTCGAAATACCACTTATATCCATGTTTTAAAGTTATTCTTTGCCAAATCTATCCATTTCCCAATATATTTTTTTTAAATACACTTGTATATCCAAAAACACCGTTAAAGAATGTGAAGGAATTGGATATAAGTGGTATTTCGGAAAATTTGGATATTATTGGCATAATTGTAAAAGTTTTGGATATACAAATGTATTTAACCTTTATAATTACATGCATTGCAGAGAGCCCTCAATTTATGGAATAACATGGTAACCATTTTTTACAACTGGGGAAACCTTTGCTTTTTTCGAATTAGGATTCTCGAGATTTTTGCAGCTTACACAGATGAATTTTGCCTTCTCTTCTTCTTCAACTGTTTTTTTTAGTTTGTTTGATATTGATAGGCTAATGGTGCTTGTGAAATGACTGGGATTTGAAAAATCTCCTCATTGTCCCTGTTACCTTGAATCACAAATGACGATTTGTTCTTGACTTGGGAGCTCCACTTGAATGGAACTGATGTGTATTGCCCTTGTCTGCTTTGTGTGAAACTTCACTTAAATTAGTTTCTATTGGAATTATTTCTGTTGGTAAGTTGGAGCAGAATTCTGTTCCTACCTTTGAGAGCTTTGCCAATAGAGATCATCATACTTGCGTATATCGACTGAGATTTGGGAAAGTCTTTTAGCATCATTGATTCGCTTTACTTGGAGTTTAGGGTTAGACGTTAAAAGATCATATTCTATTACTATTAAGGTCTTGGTATGCATTTCTTAAATCTACTTCTTTCGTTGCCTATCTAAAGTTACGGAGGTTTTAATTCATTTTCCACACTTCAGTCTCCTTCGTATATATTCTATTACTAATAAGCCTTTCAAATCTACTTCTTTTCCTGAACTTTTTCTTAAGAGAGAGTTTGTGGTTTGGATAATGAAGGAGACTGTTAAAGAATATGTAGATAAAGTTACGAAGATAGTTAGTGAATATAGACTGTTTTGTGACTACTTTAATGAGACTAAGGTGGTACGGTAGAGAAGATTCTGGTGAGTCTTCCAGAAAAATTTTAAGCTAATATCTTAATTCTTGAATACACAATAGATCTAGCTAGTTTAACTATCACAAATATTTTGACTCACTTCAAGCTACTAAGTTAATAAGCACAATCGAAAATCAAGGTAATTCAAAGGAAGCTTTGGTTAAAAAGCAACATAAAGGAAAAGTAAAGCATTTAGAACCAAGAAGGTTTATATAAAGAAGAAGAAAGGAAACGAGGAACAAACCTCTTAAAAGCTTTGAGAGAAGCTGCTGAAATTGCTGATTACTGAAATTTTACTTCATCAGCTCACTGTGAGATTCTCCATTGCAAAATGGGGTGCGTGAAAGGAAAAATAGAACTGTAATGAAAATGATAAGATGCTTGTTGTTTGAGAAGAGAATTCTAAAGAAGTGTCGGACCGAGACAATTAATACATCAATCTACCTACTCAATATACTGACAAATAGGCAAGCGAATGACAAAACTCCATTTGAGGGATGACATGGTTACAAAAAATGTAGTTTGCATCATCTCAAGAACTTGTATCATTGTTTTCATGTTACATCTCCAAAGAGAGACACTGCTAGATTAGAAAGAAAGTAATTCGAACAAAATGGGTTTCCAGAACAAAATTGAAGCCATATGATATTATAAACAAACTGAAAGCTAGGATAAATATGAAATGTTATGCTTTGCGTTTGCGATGGGAGATGGGAAATGATTATGGAGAAGCATTTATTCCTATAGTAAGGCCGGACACAATCAAGTAGCTGTTGCCCAAAAGAAATGGAAGTTACATCAAATGGATGTCAAATACGTCATCTTGAATGGTTATCTTGATCAAGAGATACATGTTGAATAACTTGAGGGTTTTGAGATTTCTAGTGAAAATTATTCAGATTATATGCTCAAGAATGCTGCTTGTGGCTTGAAGCAAACTCTAAAAGCTAGGTATTCCAGAATTGATGAGTATCTCTTATAACTAGGGTTTTTTTAAAGTCTCAGTGACCCAACAGGCCAACACTGTATGTGAGATACAATAATGAAGGAATCATGATGGTTTCTTTGTATGTTGATGATTTGCTAGTCACAAAAAGTGATGTGAAGCAGATAGAAAAGTTCAACGTCAACATGCTTAAAGAGTTTGAAATGACCAACCTTGCCCACATGTCTTATCTAGTGGGTATTCAAATTGAAAAACTAGAAGGATATTTTCATAAACCAAAAGAAATATGTCAAGGAAATATTAAATTTTTTGGAATGGAGAGTGCCAAGTCTGCTCCAACACCTGATGTATGCACAAGTGACATGCAATTGAAGTAATAAAATTTCTAAATGTATCAAGGTTCGTATTCTACAAGATATTCTAATAACTTATACCACTCACAACCAATCATCTAGTGCCAAACAAATACATTACATAAATTGATGGGTTGGGGTTCCCAATGTTTCGTGATTTTCGAGATACAACATTAAGTGATGCATAAACTAAATGACTACTAGGTAAGTAAATGATACACAATTGATAAGAAAGTTCATCCTAGATGATGATACACCTCAATGTCAATAATGGTATGCATCGATGCATCTTCTTTCAACCCTATCCCTCACACTAAGGCATTCCTAATCGAGCTTTCGCCACATGCAAAAGGAATTACAATTAGCTAATGTGTGCGCTTTTGCTTCATGCCATTAACTAAACAACAAAACAAGGAAGTAAAGATAGCACATTTACTATTTAGGGCATCTAAGAAAACTATAATGGTCTATAACATTGATGATATAAGGTATCAAGCATTGAACATATACATGCATTAATGGTAGATCATTCCACTCCATACACGCATAATACAATGACACATCACACGAGAGTAGTTTCCTGAAAGTCTCAATTTTTAATTCTAGAATAAGAATTTTCTTCTGGCTAGAGAATCAAGCAGCTGAGGAAATGAAGGAGAAAACCGGATTATAACTCTCCTATTGATATTATCCATCGATATCTTGAGAGTCCTTAAATTCATACACCGCCACTACATATCAAGTTCTATATATATCTATATATCTCGTTATTTGCTACATTCACACATATCACCGGCTATTATCTTCTTAATTAATTAATTATCCATAACTGGTGTGAATTAGTTGGGCTGGCAGAAACGGTAGTTCTCGAACCTGATGGAGCAAACCCCATTCTGCTCGTGCGCCTGCCCTCCTAGCCGATCGTGGCAGTCCGACAGCAAGTACTTTTTCGCATCGGCGAGGCACGCGGCGCAGTCACCGTCACCGCCGCCACAGCTAGCCTCGCCGTGCTGGGTGTAGCCATCGTCAGCTGCGTCAGTGCAGTGAGGCTGCAGGGTCGAGTAGGCAGGCCCAGGCGTCTCTTCCACCAATTTGTCTAGCAACC
This sequence comes from Linum trigynum, assembly GCA_964030455.1. Lineage (NCBI taxonomy): Eukaryota > Viridiplantae > Streptophyta > Magnoliopsida > Malpighiales > Linaceae > Linum > Linum trigynum. The sequence continues at coordinate 8,037,934 of OZ034820.1, read as the reverse complement.
GTTCCGTCGCTTTCTCCAGAGGGCTGCCGTCCGGTATATGGACTTTGTGGCACCAGCAGTCCACGAATTCGTAACCAGAAGCTGTTGAGACGAACACGTTCGACGCACTGGAAAGAAGTGTTAAGAACTCGTCACTTCAACAAGAAGAAGCATTGTCGCCATGGTCACGGCTGCCCTTCTGATCGTCATTTTCCTTTACCAAGCTTCAAAAATCAGCTCTCTCTCTCTCTCTCTCTCTATATATATATATATATATATATATATATATATATATTGTATATCAATAACTGAGATGGTCTTAACGTTCCACATTCCCCCGTTATTTTATATGTACTCTGCTCCACAGCCCGACAGGAGGAGTTCTTACAAGGGAAAACAATGACTATAGCTAGATTGGAACAACTTGGATACCATAGCGCTTAGCAGTTAGCACATAGCACAAAGATGGAAACTTTAATTAATTAATTGGTTAGGATTGCGTACGGAATACAAATATGCCATCCTCCGTCTTTTCTTTTAATTTGTTTATTTCCATGTTTGATGAGTGAGTTAATATGATTTACTAGCTTGGGCGGTTGGGCCCCTGTTTTTTTGGCACAGATGCTTTATTTCTTTATCTTCCAACTTCATATGACTTTTTCCACTTTGTTTTTATATATGTGGTTTTGGTTCACATAAATTTAATAGAGATTTTATTGTTTTGATATTTTTTTTTACAAAAATAATCATATATAATCTAACAGTACAAGAAAATTGCGCTATAGAGACAGAAGTTATTGGCTTCTAAAATATATTTATTTGTTTCCGTATATCTATATATGACAATGGATAAGTTATTTGCATCGGACGCCTTTGTCTCTAATTTTTTTTAGAGACTGATGCAGTAGCAAATACTATCTATCTGTGTCTATTTCAAGTATAGGAATACAATCTTTTTGTTGGTAACCCCACCTTGAAACACTTACTTTTCTATCTTCTAATTTGATTTTAGAAAACAATATTTTAGTTTACAATATTAGCCTTTGAGGAAATTTTATTTGCTTCTAAGAGATCCTAAAGGAGACACAAATATTTGCCTCGATGAACCAAATGATTTTGCTAACATATTTTTTTTCGTTGAATTTATATTTTACTTTTCATAATATAATATAATTTATATAATTGATTGCCGTGACATAATTATTTGCTTTTCTAGACGGAACAAACCACTGAATTTTTATAAAATAAGAATATATTAAATTTAATGATATTTTAATACATTATTCTTAAAATGGTAAAATACAGACATATTTTCTACTAATAGATGAATACATTAATTTAAAATCGTGAAAAAAACAAACAAAATCTATCCTCGTCGAAGGCCACCAATGTTGCCGTTGTTGTCGTCATCTCTGCTTTTCCTTCATTCTACACAACGGAAGCTCCCTTGGTTGTTTCTCCAAGAGACCATCCTCGCAAGCTGAGTTTTACATCTCAATTGCTCCTTCAGCTCTTGTTTCATCCTTCTCATCTAAGCTTCCATGTCTTCCCGCAAGATTGACACAGTTTTTCTAATTAAGTACGCTGCACGTGATATGTTGCAATCCGGCATTGGCGATTCTGCTATAAAAAAAAAGAGGTAACAATTACCTGATCGAGCTGTATTGCAACCAAAAAGAATGGCTAAGACACATTCTATGAAATGGCAGTGAATGCTCGACCTTCCACTTATGCTTTGTTAATCTTTACTAGGGGTACCTTTGAGGTTGTGGAGGTTGCTAACAGAATCTTAATTAGACACATTCTATGAAGTTTATGTCTTAAAGTGCAATCCTGAAAAAAGTGGAGTGTTTTGTGCTGGTGTTGATTAGAGTACACAACAGCTTAATTATATCTCTTCAAAATGGATTTCTGATCGGAAAACTTCCATTCACTTTGTTAAGAAGGTATGGAAATCTGTTAAACCAAAGTATGATACAATTCCATGGTATAACTTGATCTAGCAGTCATATATCACACCAAGAGACAAAGTTATTGTTTGGTTGATAGTCGTAAACATAAATACTTTTGACAAGATCAAAGTATGGAAACCTGCTATATCAAATGTTTGTGCTTTCTGCTCAAAAGCTAAAGAATTCAGGAACCATCTGTTCTTCAGTTGCCCTTTCTCCATGACTGTCTGCTTTCCAATCTTCCTCCCTTATAGGTGGTAACTGGTTAGTGAGCTATGGCGAGAGAGATGCAAAAGAGTCTACGCGGGTGACAGTCTATCTCAAGTATAGTTTTTGAACAAGATTCAGACCCTGCCTGCTAAAGTTGTTGAGGGATGGTTGCACTCTAATTGCATCCATCATCTCGGATACAGAAATAAATAGTATTGTATAGTCGGTGTGTGCTAGCAGGTTGTTGTAGGTTTGAATGTCTTTGGTTTATGGTAGAATATAATTAGACAGGTTGCTCTTTCGATATCATATTTGACTCTGTTTGTAATGATGACTGTGATTTTGAGGGTTCCAGTTATACAAACCATCATTTCTTGATGAATAAAACACACTTATTCATAAATAGATAAAAAAAAAAATTAATATCAACCAAAACCTTTGATGAATGGGAAATGGAAGGGGATGCATTGCTTTCTAACCTAGTTCCCTCGCTCCACCTCTCTCTTTAACTTCGACTAATTCTCGTACTGACATCCCCCGGCTGAAATTCGAACAACACTAGCTCTAATTGCCCGGATATGGTCTCTATTTCGATTGGAAATTCCACGTTATTTATAATGTTTTATTAAAAAACTTCAAACTTAAATAAGAATTAAAAAAAACTAACCTCAAAATATGACCCTTAGCTTATCTCAAATTTTTTTGTTTTACTTGCGGACATAACACAAGAAAAAAAAAATCAATTTGATCCAAACCCAGCAATTGTTAATGATGAGTATAAATAGTCAATCAAAATTTTGTGATAGATTTGTCTTTTCTTTCAAATTTGGAAAAAAACTATCATTTTTTAAAGTTCAAGTCAAAATTATCTTTTATGCTAAAGGTTACGCTAAAGTAGGGTAAATAAATGACGTGGAAACCAAGTCGCAACCATCTCAATATTGTTGCTTAGTCATAAACGGATAAATGTTCATTTCATATCAAATTTGTCCGTTTCTTCAAAACTCAGACAAAACTGGTTTCTTTGAAAGTTCTTGACAAAAGTGCATTTTACTTCAAAATTCAGGTCAAAATATCTCTAAAATTAATAAGTAAAAAACTAAAAATAAAATAGAGTTTGGGCACCAAGATACCCATTAATGTGGGGGGAAATTAGCTAAAGTAAACTTTAATGGCTCAAATTGGGGACGAAATCGTAGTAGATGGTTACGTTGAACTTAATTTAAAGTTGAGTGACCAATTAGCAATTTACCTTAAACATATATAAAGTCGCAAAATCGATGTTCGGAAGTATTGCAGATCCCCAATTCTCTGCCTTCGGGAAATCAAATTAGGGTTTCTTTCCATTCCATCCGAAGGCGAAAATACTAATCGATCCAGGGTGGGTTCTTCCTTTCTCTGCTGAAATCCTGTTTGCTGTCAACGATGGAGCAGAAGACTATCCAGTCCAGCTCTGATGAGTCACTTCCCAGTTCTAAATCCTCCCCGGATGAAACTGTCGGCGTGCCAAAGAGGCAGAAGGTGGAAGAAGAAGACGACGACAAGGAATCCAGTGATGTGTCCGTTGCTGAATTGATGGAGGCGGGCAAAGAGTTGACTCCGAAGGCAGAGACGCCGTTTGATCCGGACGAAGATGAAGGCTACCAACATGTCTTTCGAATTATCTTCTTGTTAGCAGCTTTGCTCATGGTCACCATGTACGTCGGGTGTGTTAGGGTTTCGATTTGGACGAAGACCCTCCTATGGAGTACATTTTTGCCGGCTTCCGCTTGGTGAGGGTCCCCTTAAACAATCCATACCACGCCGGTCACGCCAGGATTGTTCGCAGCTGCATCGACTTTGCAATTCAGAAACAGAGCGAACATGTTTGTTTGTGATATATATATAGATTCTCATCTCCTTCCCCTATCTATCTGATTCCCCTTTCAATTTTGGGCTCTAGCATGTATGTATAACACCTCTTTGTGCTCGCATGCAGCTCACCTACGTTGATACCCTGAGTGCGAATGTTATCGTGGAAGTTGGTCATATCTATTTCATTACATTCCGAGCCAGGGACTCTTCCTCGCAAGTCAAAACTTACCAAGCCGAGGTTTCATCTGGCCTTTGGGATGAGATGGATGTCAAAATCTTCCGGGAGAAGAAACCCAAGCAGCCAGGCCAGAGTGATGGAGCTAGCTGAGCTGAGGTAACATAAATTACAAGGCCTGTTTGCTTTCAATGATCTGCATTGTTGCAATTGATCTCGATGGCAACTTGAAAGATATTCCGCTTTATTAACAGGTTTGTTTTTCTCTTCCTATGAAGGTGAAGGCTTTATTACACCCCCAAGAGAGAAAAAGGAGAGGAACAAAGTAGTAAAAGTGGATTGACATAAAGATAATTTCTTTTGATGTAGTCCAATGTTATAAATTTTTATTTATTTATTTATAAAGAATCATTATGGTTTCATGTTAAATCCATTTACATTTTTTAAAAGCTTGTGAAACACATATGACACGTGTATTGTATGAACCAAGTACGCAAAGGCACCATTAGACATACTGGTGAAAATCACTAATCATCATTGAACTCATCTTATTAGTTTACACTTACCATTTGAGCTCCATTTTAGTTCAGCGAAACCACTAAATGTAATAGGGTTAATAGCATTTTATACCTTTCTACTCAGTGGCGGATCCAGAATTGTCGGAGAGGTGTGTCGTCGATAAAATAAAATAATTATTAAAAACTTAATTAAAAAATTAATAGAAATTAAATAAATATTACTAGAAATGTCTGTAAATACATTCATTGCTTATGTGTTAGTTCATCCTCTTATGTAATAGTTCCATAATTTTGGGTGGGTAGTATCCATATTTGTCACCATATTCTTTTATTAATGGTGAGTTGGGGCGATATTACCCATGGGTATTCGAAAACCGCAGGTATGGGGATGAGTTTGTAAGACCTTCCACTGCATGGGTATGAGACGAGTATGAGTTTGAATATTTGGAAATGGGGATGAGGTTGGTTTAGGCAAACCTGTCATATTGCCATTCCTAGGTTGTGGTGTGGATTACTCTAAAACAAGCATACTTATTTGAATTTACTTATTATTGTGTATTACTAATTAAGATAAATAACTTTATATCAAAAAAATCATTCTCGTATAATGAAGATGTGTCGCTCACAATTATTTAAGGTGTGTCGGAAGTCTCGAATTAAAAAAAAATGTACCAAAAATATAAAGGTACTTCACAAAATTTCCGGGCGAGGGTGTGTCGGACGACACACCCTGCCCTTTACTAGGTCCGCCATTGTTTCTACTATTGCAGTTTAACAAATATACACTCGTATTATTTTGCACAAACATACCCCTCTAATATTGTCCCTCTAATATTACAATGTAACAAATATACCCTTCTATCACTATTTCCATCAGTTGACCATCAGTTGACCGTTAAAGGACACATTGCCCTTCTATCTTAATTTTATTAATTTCCAGCAGAAAAATGGAATTAGTTAAATAAATTTTAATTATTTTTTTAATTATTTTTCCTTTTCACATTGATTTTTACGAACTTGTCTTCGCGACCACCACTACATTTCCGCAATTTGACCGGTGGTGGCCACAGCTCGGCTCTAATCAAATTGAGATCTTTCCAAATATTGTTGTTAGGTTTTGGGGCTAGAACCACCATCGAAGAATCAAGCGGCGATGTGGGTTTAGACTCATCGAAAGATTCAAAATTTGAGGAGGTTCTTCGAAATTCCAAGAAGGAAGCGGATTTGTAGGAATAGCCGGCAGAGAGAGTTTCGATGGATTGGGAAGAGGAGGTGGATGATGTCGGTCAGTTTTGATAGCAGATCTGAATCGACAAGTTCGAGAGAGTAGTTGAAGCATCATCTTCCTTTTATCAGTCGAGATTCGGCGGTTCTAGCCTTCTAGGGGTTTGGATTAAGAAGCGGCGGCGGAGGAGGTTAGGTTTAGTTTCTGTATTTGCTGCCGGCGCGTGGAGGTTGCCTCAGGGGAGGCGGCGGATGTAGAGTATGAGCGGGATGCAACTTCTTTGGTGGTGGTTCGGAGTTGCTGGGATGGGTAGCCAAGATTATGAGAGCAGCTAGTAGTCTAAATCAGTTCACGGCGGCGGGGAAACTTGAGAGGGGAAGCAACATCGATCGAGTTATTTCTCTACAAGATTAACAAATAAGTCTCCCTTCTATTGGGTGTGTTCTCTTTTCCATGTATGTACTTTGCGGTGAGAAAAATTGGAGGTATTGGATGCCGAAGAAAATAATTTGATTCTTTTATTTAACTACTAGCTTATAACCGGCCCGTTGGTCGGAATGTTTATATTTTAATATTTATATTTATGTTCATATTTTCATATTTGTATTTTTTATGTTATGTTTAAGTCTATTAATTTGTTTAAGTTTATTGAAAATTATTCAATCGAGATTTTATATAAAAAAATGAATATATAGGTCTAATATTCAGGGAAATACCCTTCTCATTTAAGAATATAAAAATATATCATTCATCCCATTTTCATAATGATAATTGAGCTCCCATTAAAATGATATTGCTCAATATATTGTCCAGAAATATTATAATATAAAAGCTCATTGGATTCTCACACGATCCATAGGTAGTTTGAAAAAATGAAACCTCACAATCACACATAATTGGTTCAAAGTTCTCATCTATGAATAACATGCCACTAATAAAAAAGAAATGGATTTATATAAAAAAAAAAAAGAAATGAAGTGTTGTTGATTCAAGTAAAGCATGTGCTAACAACTCAACTAAAAGGAGGCCATCAAAACTTGAGAGCAAATGACAAAATTAGAGTTACATCCAATATACTATTAGACTCGATCAAAGTAATGAGGCACAAAATTAGACACTCCTTATCTACAGGTTCCATTAGTTTGAATAGTGATTCAACCTTAACTTTAGTAAATCAATCAATGATTCCTCGTTTTAACATAAACATAGGTTGTGGTAGTTGCAACAACCATAACACCTAAAGATCAAATAGTTTCCACTCTCCGTTGTACAACCAACTTTTTATCCCCTCCATCTTCAATCTCTCGGCGTACATGTTTTAAACCAAAATTCAATTTCTAATCCTCCTTCTGCAACTCCATTTATGCTACTTTGATGGACCTTCTCTCCATGAACCTGAATTTCTCTTTCAATTGAGTTTCTTATCAACTTGATCTCCAACTCCTCAATCCTCTTTCTTGTATTTGGCCAACTCATCTTCCTCGGGGCAGTTTTAATAAGCTCGTAAAACCAACACTCATCTTTAATTCCATCAATATGCTCTTCTCCTCCTTCTCTACCTTTATCTGATCCATTTCACTTCCATGCCCTTCAATACCCTCTCCATTTTCATTAATATCCTGATCATCTACCACTTCTCTCTCTTCAACTTCTCCAATTTTGCTTCTATGTCTTTCAATACCTTCCTTGGTTCAATCACTACCCTGACCAACTGCCTCTTCACTGCTTCACTTGCTGCAAACTACTTCCATGACTTTTTATACACCTTCCTCAAAATCACAATCAACTAACCAATATCAATCCATGGCCTTGGATAAGTTTTAAACTCTTTGTGAACATCTCAATACCACAAAGTCTAAATCTAAATATTCTTTCAATTAATCATGAAATTGAGTTTATCAAAATCTAATCCACTCCTTCTAAGTTGGAATTCCCATCCCCCAAGCTCATTTTTGGTTCATTTGATCCCACATAACCATGATATTATACCTCGAACAAAGCATTTTACGAAAAGAAACCGAACCATGAACTTTACCTGCTACCGAATCCAAACACAATTTCTTCCTCTCACCACTTCCCTTCACAAACCCAATATCAACTTTTACTCCAAGTTCGAACCCCCGACTCCCAGTGTGTTGCATGAAAGCTTAATTTTAGCAGTCATTATGCTTGCAATTAGATTAATGGACACCAGGAAGCGCAGACATTCCACCAGACGATGAGTTGTCTTCACTTTGAGTTTTGTCATAAAACTGTTGGCCCGATATGTTTATCAGTTTGGAGGCCATATGATGAGCAATACCGAATCAGTTGCAGCGAAGTTACCGGCCGGTCACAGTAATGACAATGTGAAACATGTGTTAACAAAGGCGAATATGGGTTACTTTTATGGATTGACATTAGAATGATGGGATTGGACAATGAGATCGTCCTTAGTTAGGGAGATTTCCTAATTCAAATAATAAATAGGGAACAAATTAGGAAAAAATTACCAAGTTACAACAGGAAGAAAGAAGTAAAATAGCTTATATTCACATTAGCACGATATAAATCATTCTAAAATCTACTATGAAAACAGGGATAAGTGCACCTATAGAACTAGAAATAAGAGATGATCGACTCATCAATAGAGAAGAGAGTATTATTGCAAAAGGAAAGGGAAACCTAGGAGTAGGAATAATCAAATTCGATATTAATTTACAACAAGGAATTAGTTTAACAGATGGGAATCTCGACTCTTCCATTATTATAAAGTATGAATTGAAAAGAAGAACAAATGTGTATCGGAAATTCAGAAACATTGAAGTCGTATCTAAAACTGAATTAATCACCGATATAATAACTAGTCTAAACAAAATAAAACAGAAACTAGAAAATAGATAAAACCAAGTACAACAAAATGATTTTAGAACTCATACTCATACTCATAGAAGAAAATGAGATAACGAAAGATTTTTTGTAAAAATTGAAGGGATGTTTTTGGACCATCTTTGTTTGGACCCTTTCATGAAAAGAAAAGAAAACGAAGAAAATGAAATGATGAAATGATTGTTTTTGGTATCAGAGCCTCCAAAGCGAGCCCATCAAATGAAAGAGACTAATCCATTTAAATTAAACAGAGCCTCCAAATCGAGTCCATCAAATGAAAGAGACTAATCCATTTAAATTAAAAAATATTAAAACAATTAGCCAAACAGCAAATTACGAAAAGTGTCCAATGAGCTTCACGAGCTCGGCTCGTTAGCAGCACTAACTCTGTGGGAGCCAATTAGCTAAAGTAAACTTTGAGGGCTCAAATTGGGAAGAAAACGTTAGTTGATGGCCAAATTAAGCTTAATTTGAACTGTAGAGACCTTTTGGAACTTTACCCTACCTATATAATATCGCAAACTCGATGATGGAAAGGAATATATTACAATTTTCAGATCCCCAATTATCTGCCTTTAGCCCTCAATCTAGGGTTTCTCTCGATTCGAAAGTAACAAAATCCAATCCACTGTTCTTCTTCTTTTCTTTTCTCTCCATCCTAGTTGAAATCCTCTTTGCTGTCAAAGATGAACTCAACTCTTATCCAGTCGAGTTTTGATTCTGACGGCGACCAGATGGTAAGCACTGAGGCTATTCCTCGTTTGAGCACCTCTGCGTATGAAACACCTGATTTCGGATCTGGAGCAAAGAGGCAGAAGGTCATAGAAGACGACAAGAAAGCCAAGGGTGGCGACGGCGATGTGCTGGTGGAAACCGAAGATGATGATGCTGACGAGATTGAGGATGGCGATGATGAAGATGATTTCATGGAGGTCAAACAGTATACTCCGAAGGCGACGATGCGGGAGAAGTGTTCGGAAGATGATGAACGCTTCCAACGCTACCTTAATAAAGTTATTGATAGCGAGGTTAGTTAGGGTTCTTGTTCATCATAGATCTATTTAATTTCCACCCAATATTATGTGAAGTTTTTTTCTTTTTGTTGCTTTGATCGTCTTCATGTATGCTGTGTTACTCTATTGACAGGGTTTTGATTTGGACGAAGACCCTCTAAATGTGTACCCTGTCACTGGTGTCAGAGTATGCAGGGTACACTTTGATAAACCTGAGCACGCCCGTCATAAGGAATTTGTTACCAAGTGCATCGGCACTGCAATTCAGCAACATTACGACGAACCTGTCTGTCATGGCTCATTGCTCTCCTTTTCATGAGCTTCCATTCTAATTTTCTGCATGCTATAACAACGCTCTATTCTTCTATTTTGCAGCTGACATACGTCGATACCTTGACTGCAAATTACGCAGTACAAGTTGGTTACGTCTATTTCATTACATTTCGGGCCAGGAAGAATTCATCGTCGGAGGTCAAAACCTACCAAGCTGAGGTTTCACATGACCTTTGGGGTGAGATGGTGGTAAATAAATTCCATGAGAAAGCCCAGTGATCGATCGAGGTAGCATATATCTATTTATCTTTGTGGTTCCTCACTGTTGTGGGTGCCAGACCAGACCGCCTGTGCGGCCAAGTTGAATGTCAAGCTAGCTGTTTAGGATGCGGCCTCCATTTTAAGCGGTTTGCAGTCGCTTTATTCTCACTTGGATATGTATTCCTGAAGCAGACTCTTGCACCAATTGATAGTTGATTGTTTAGATTTTCCGTTTACTGCCATTTGAGGAATTGTACATAATAAATTTTATATCTTTTCTGCATTTGCATTCAGAACTGGATCAATATGCATTCACTATTTATCATCATGTTGTTCTTAGCTAGCACGACCAATATATGCTTTTCTGACGTCGAAGCCACTGACCAACCCATATTCAGTGTAGAAATCACAGCCTTCGTCTGTATTACTGAACTTCCAATTTTTAATATCTTTTGGCTGTAGAACTATGAGCTCGACATCATTATCTTCCTCGATGGTGTGATTGGCTCCGAATCGACTGGCTCCAACTTCATTGTCACGATGATTGAGCTTGGGGGAACGAACTCTGTTGACACCTAACCCTATTGGCCCTACTAAGCCCACTCCTTTATTTAGAAGATAAAAAAAATAAAGAGGGTTCTCTTAATTTCATAAAAAGATATTTAGAAAGACCAATGAAGAGATTACTAAAGAGACATGGAATGACTACTTTCTACTTTTTGCATCTCGTTTTCATATCTTTGATACTTCACAATAAGTAAGGCCTCCTTAGCCTGAGCAAAGATGGGGATAAGGAGTAAGGATTAAAGCCCTTTAGCTGGTGGCGAACATGTTTATATGTCAGTCTTATCAATTTGAAGGTTGATCTGCTCCTTCCCGATGATTAATCGATAATGTGTGGTATAAATAACCTCTCTCGGAATTATATCCAAATCTTTTTCAAGTAATTCTAACAGGCTTGTTCCATTCCTTGATTAATACTTAAATGGGCAATGTTGTTTGACAGCCACACTTTCGAGCCCATGAAAAACCCTATCAAAATCATGGTTAAAATCTCCAATTAACGAGTTGTAAAAAAAAAAAAAAAAATAACTCCACGTAACACTTATCCACGTTAATCGAACTTTACCATGTTTGTGATCCCCTTCTCTACTTTAGTGCTTTCTTACCAAATTCAGAATTTGGAGAAAATATTTATAATGAAATAGTATGATTTGAAAAGCCAAGGACTCCATCGATGTACTGCGCATAAGGGGAACTAATGAATATTAATGAGCGAACTTTTAATAAGGCAAAATACACTTGCATAGCCATAACTTTCCACTTTGTGATAAATATAGCCAAATTTCGAAAAATACACAGATATAGCCATATTTTGAAAACTAGTTTGACAAATATAGCAATTTCCGTTAAAAAATCTAACGCCATTAATAATTTCATCCGTTTTATAAATATTACGCTGACGTGGATGCCACTTGGACGACACTTCATCTCCAACTAGACACGTCATATCCACATAAACACCACATCATATTTTAATTAAAAAATTCATATAAATTTATAAGTAACTTTTATTAATAATCAAACACAAAAATCCAATTACAGCCGATGCCGATGAGGGTTTGTCTCCTCCGGCCACTGCTATACAAGCCACGACAATCTCTTCGACTTTCCCCAAATCAACTTCTTCCTTTCAGTACCTCTACTGCAAAATTGAAGTTTCCCGTCTATCTCTAGCCCAACTAATGCCGCCGGCTCTTTCTATCTTCCCCAAATCTGAAAGATAAAAAAATTCTAGGGATTGGAATTGAACTCTGGCCATCATCCTCCGCACTCTCTGTTCATCGTCTGGATCCGCACTTCGGATTTTTTTGTCTCACCGGTCGATTACTGGAGCTTCGATGGGTTGTCTGAATCGAGAAGAGAAGCCGGAGTCGAGGTCTTGAGTCGGAGTCGAGAATCCGACGATTTTTCCCCCGGCAATAGCGTCGGGTTTATTCGCAGCCCGAACAGTAACATGGGATTCTTCTGATTGGGCTTTCATCTTCACGAGCGGGGAGGGGATGGGGGAGCTAGTTCCCGACGACATCATTGCATCATTGGAGGCAATGAAATCTTGATCTGGTGGTGGAAAGGGGTCTCCAAGAGGGACGACGACAACGATTGATTTCGTAGGATAGATTGGTTTTGAGGCGTGGGCTACCAATGGAGCAGCGGCGTGCTCGCGTGGGAGGAGGGATATATGGATCCATGATGCTTTGGTTTTGACCTGAAGGATGCAGTTGCGGTGGGGAAGGGAGGGGATGGATGAGGGAAGGTATAGCGGCGGTGGGGAGATGAGATCGAGAGAGGCGGCGGAGGGTACTGGATCAGCAAGGTGGGGATAGGGTTTGGGGATGGGGATTGGGGACCGAAAGGATAATTTGAGAGTTCTGGTAAATAAAGTATTTTTTTTTAGAATTAATGAAAACGTTAGCGTATTCCACGTAGATGAAAAATGGCCATGTCATAAATCACCGTTGTCCAGTCAGCAATTTTAACAGAATCGTTAATTGTATAGACAAAATGGCTATATCTGTGTATTTTTCAAAATTTGGCTATATTTGTCACAAAGTGAAAAATTATGGCTATGGAAGTGTATTTTGCCTTTTAATAATAACAATGATTTGTTATTTTTTAAATTTTGTTCAGTTCCCATGTTTATCCCAAATTAATGTACATTTTACTAAAGCCTAACTATTTTTCCGCAGGTAAATATGCTCCCACCCTTTCTAATAACCTAGTATATATAGTAGTTCATTTAGCGGAAAAGCAGTGGTTCAATATCCTTCCTTGCATCCATTTTGTGTATAAACGAGACTCTTAGAGCAACAACATGAAAAATAAGAGAACGACTCGTTTTTCGTCTAAGCTTCTGGTGGATTAAGTAGAGCTTTAACCATTTAAAGTCATTTCCCATTTCATTCGAGTTAATTCTTAATCATCATAGGATCATTATGCTTGCAGGAGGCCGAGAAATTTGTAACTCCACCAAAGAAACAAAGGCTTACCATGGTGTAAGCCCTCTATCCATTCTTGCTTCAGTCGTCATTTTTACTCCGGAAGATGAGTTAGACCTCGAGGTAACCCAAAGAAGCAAAATGGGAAAAGTGTTGCTGGAATTTCTGTTAACAAGGTAATACAAGTAAATTATTTACCGTATCATTATTAAGTTTGTACTTTATTGTTTTTTCCGTCGGCCATAATGAGTTCATCGAGACTTGATTTATTTATAAGCTACTTTCTAGTAAGGTTTGTACTCTTTTGCTTGACTTGGTTTATCCCATAGGGTTTTTAGTATGGTTTTAACGAGGCATTTTAGTGTGCTTTATAGTATTGGTACTATAAAACATTTACAGCCATTAGATCATGTCCAAACTATATTAACCATTAGATTTCATTTAAATTATTAATTTATTATTTTATTTGTGTGTTGATGACCGGTACAATCGGTTTTGTGAAACCAATTACACTCTTCTTCTCAGTTCTCACCGCCGAAACCCCTCTTTCTTCGATCCTCTTCCTTCCTTCGATCCTCTCCACGCAGCTAGCGAGCAGTGAAGACGGCGATCCTCTCCACGCAGTGGGTGACGACGAGTGAAGACGGCGAGCAGTGGGTGACGACGAATAGAAGGCGGCAGTGAAGGCGGCGATTCGGATTCCGGATTCCGACGACGACAGTGAAGGCGGCGAGCAAGGGACGACGAGAGCGAGCATCTCTTCGTCGATTGCAAACGAAGACCGCCGGCGTCAAACCCACGCCCACCTCGGCCGCTTCTCTTTTCCCAGCTCGCCTTTCTTCCACATTCTCAAGGCCAATTGCTCAGCTGGGTGCTATTCAATCGCTTCTCCCGCTTCACTCCCCGCCGTGTCGGCATCGATTCCACCAGCTCGCGGTCGCTGTCTCAGGGTATGCTCTGCAGTGCGAACCCAGGTTATCTGTAAGCAACTTTTTACTCTTGAATTCTATTCCATGTATCGTTTACTTCGTTCTAGTTTTTGACAGCAGTTCAATTGAATCTCTGTGCTTCCAATTTTCCCCCTCCTACTAACTTAGTGCTGGATAGGAAATGCCACGAACCAGAACAATTGACTAGTGAATTCCCATCGATAGCTAACGAAGACTCTGCACAAAACCCCTCTTCCCATCGATAGCTAACGAAGACTCTGCACAAAACCCCTCCTCCACCGCAACTTTTTTCGGTTAGTACTATCTTCTTTGTGTTTAGCTTGATAATTAGCTGCAATGGCGGTTCCTGTTGTTCCTTCACTTGTTTTGAAGGAGAATTTGCAGCATTTACCTTCTCTTCACCTTGTTTTTGCTGTTGAGGTTGTGCTTGATTTGTCTCCGTTTCAGCAACATCCTTAGCAGGCTCTTGTTGTTGTTGTTGTTCCTCAATCTTCTTCTGTTGAGGAGGAGCATTGGGTTCTTCTGTTGTTAGGGTAGAAGAATTCGAGTCTGAAGAATTCACAGCAGTTGTGGTTGTTGTTGTTGTGGTTGCGGTTGTGGTTGTTGATGATGCTTCCTTTGGTGAGGAAGCTTTGGATGGATGTTGTTGTTGTAGTTCTTCCATCTTCTTCGTGGGAGGATTGATATGATATGATATGGTAGATAGAAAGGCCGTGTTCACTGAGAAAGTTGGGAATTTTTCTCTGTTTAGCCAATTGATGAATGTAGTTAAGTTTGAAGACCATGATTTGTTTGATTGATTTAAGTCTCTTTGCTATGGTTAGTGGCTCCAAGCATGCGATTAACCAACAGAAATGGGTTCAAGTAGAAAAGAGGAAGTAAATAGGGTGTTTCCAATTTGAGGGTTCCATCTCACGGTTTTTGTCCCGGGCGTGATATAACCCGTGAAACCTCCTGGAACTTACATTTTTTGAAAAAACATTCTAACGGCACATCTCCCGGCCGTGAGTTTTAAGTTGTGAGGCGTGTTTTTTGGGTTTCAGCTGTGACCATCTCACGGGTTGATCTCACGCCCGTGAGATTAACAGATGAGCCGTGAGAAGTCCAGCATTTCAATTACACAAACACGGCTCATCTCACGGCCGTGATACTGTCGAACCCAACCCGTGAAACCCCCTGGAATTCCCCCTTTTTTTAAAAAAATCTAACGGTTCATCTCCCGGCCGTGAGATTTTCAGATGTGAGGCGTGTTTTTGAGTTTCAGTTGTGCCCATATCACGGGTTAATCTCACGCCCGTGATATTTAAAGATGAGCCGTGAGAAGTCCATTTTTACATACAAGGTGTTTTTAGTTTCACGGCTTAGTTTAACGGCCGTGATTTTTGTAGCCAAAGCCGTGAGATTGTCTGGGATATAAAAACTACTCTTTGCTTCTCACGGGTCATGTCACGGCCGTGAGAATTTGCATTTTGGGTGAAATTTAATGGAAGCTGGGTGTTTTGGGTGAAATTTATATATGCCAATGGCGGATTTCATGGTTAATTAGTGTACTCAGGTGTTGATGTAGGGGGTTTTCAGTTCTTCTGGTAGTTAGAACTTGATATCGAGGCAAGTGTGCTTGTGAGCTCTGGTATAGTCTTGCATTTGTTCAATATTGATAAAAGCCATATATTGAAAACCAGGATTGAACTCATTACCTGGAGAATGTGTTTACCGAATGATTAAATGATCCTTTTCTTGAATGAAACTTTGTCATAACCACGTTTTCTCGAATGTGTTTAAGTGTGAAAACTGAAAGTTGCTTCTTTAGATCAGTGGTGGACGACTCTGGCTTTGTGTATTTTGTTAGTACTCTTCCGCATGCTTATAATTCGTGTTTCAAGGCATGCTTATAATTTTTTTGTTGTTTTAATTTTGCAGTTTGCTAAAATTGTTCTATAATGAAGACAAAGAGTCATGAAATTTTTAGCACCCGCTGTTCTCCTAGGAAAGTATTCTCAGTAGTCTCAAATTTAGAGGCTTGTCAATCAGAGGCCATTAAGAGATGTGGCTTTGGTCGTATGCTTGAAGTCAAAGGAAGAATGCTCCAACGTGAGTTGTTGGAGATCCTTTTGAAGAGCTTTAATGTGGAAGAAAGCTCAATTCAGGCTTATGGGTTGAAAGTCCATATTTCGGCCAAAGATTTCGAGCGAATTATGGGCGTGCCTGAGGGAGGTACTGATATCATCTTGAATGGTGAAGAAGTGGGACGAAGATCCGAGGAATTGAATCCATTTAGAGTGTATTCGACAGTTGATTGTGCCCGACAGGCGATTTCGACAAGCTTAATGCGGAAGGCTTTGTCGGAGATGAAAGATAGCGGTGATCTATTTCTTCAAACGTTTATTTTGTACGTAATGGGGGTGCTATTAGTACCAACTAGAAGAGATGACTTTTCGTTATCTTCGGTATACGCTGTCCTCGATGTTGCCGATATTCCGAAGAAGAATTGGGCATCGTTTTGCTTCAATGAATTGGTCAAATGCATCTGCGACCATAATGCTGAGGGGAGAAAGTATATACCGGGTTGCTTGCTGTTCTTGGAGGTAAATAATTGCTAATCCCTACTTTCTACATATTTGTAATGATTAATCATCATGTTGATTATAGTATTTTTTTTTTTTTGTAGTTAATATTCTTGGAGCATGCAAATGGTATTTTCGAAACTATTGATAGGAGTTTGGATTTGTTGAGCTGGGGGAGCAGAGACGTGGAGTTATTGTTAACAGAAGTGGTAAGACTGATAGTATATTTGATTCTTTTGACGAGTTGGAGCATGCTAATGGTACATTTGGTTCCCTTTTTAATTAATTTGTAGGTTTCCAGCAGTTCGGGTAAAAGATCAGCTGAGGATGTAGGTTTGAAATCACCTGCAAGAAAACGGGAAAAAAGAGATGGGAAACGGCAAAAACCCGACGGTGATGAGCTGCTTCTCTGTGAGCGTATTGACGCTCGGTTTGCTACCATGGAGGGTAGAATTGACAACTTTAGGCAAGAATTTAGAGTTGCAATGGGTGATGCTGCTTCCAGAGAGAATGAGCTAATGAGTCGGGTTGTGAATATGGAGAACGAATTTCGGGCTTTTAGAGACGAAATTGGTAGTCAAGTGAAGTCCATTATAGAGGCAGTGAAAGCAACTATAGGTGATCCGTTGTCAAGGGAGCAGCCTACTGAGTTGAAAAAGAACGATCAGAAGGATGAGGCTGATAATGTGAAAGCTTCTGCAGCTGTTTTGTTGTCAACGGAGCAGCTTATCAGAGGGGAAAAGGGCAATCAGAAGGCTGAGGTTGAAAAACCAAGTGAACCCATTTCTCCTACCTCCGAATCTGTCAAGACTCAAGGGTTAGGTGTTAAGAATTGGGGAGAAGCTGAGGGGGAAATTGGAGATGACTGCGGTTCTGAATCTCCTTCTGTCAAAGTTGTGAAAAAGTCTCCTTGCAAGCAGGCGAAAGCGTCTAAAGTTGAGAAATTCATATTGTTGAGTGATGAAAGTGTTGCTGCTAATGATGGTTGTGCCAAGACTGTGAAGGTATTACACTTTATTAAGTTTTCTAATTATTTGTACTTATGGTGTGGTTACTAATGAACTTGTTTTGTTTTTATGTTTTTGAACAATAAAGGGGCGAAAGGGAGGTGGACTACGTAGTGTATCTAAATTGAAGCCTAGTTTGTATGTGGTCTCTCCATTCGAACGTGCAAATCCCAGAGCTAAGAAAGGACAACCTTTGTACCGTGCTCCTCCCTTTGTTGTTCAGACACCATTGACTCTGGAGGCAGTAAAGATGATTCAATTTGCTTTTAGTAGTTCGCTTCCCGAAAGGTACCTCCCGAAATCATTACAAGTAAGATTGGATCATATCTGTAGGAAATTTTTGGTATTTGCCTTATTCTAATGTTGTGGTGTTTGAACTTGGTCTTGTATAACAGGGACGTATTGGTTCGTCTTGATGGCGGGGCTCTTGAGTTGTTACGTGAAGATTTGGTCGAGTTTTTGCCCAGGACCAAAATTTCAACAAGGGTGAGTTCCTTTATGTGTGTAATTTAGTAGATTAAACTTGTATTGCTGACTTTGGTATATGTGATGATGATGCATTAGATTATAGAAATGGCATGTCTGTGCAAGACACTAGAAGAACGAAGTTGCGGTCGCAGTGGTGGAGTGTCTTGGTTCTTTCCACCTTCAGTTTCGGTACAGTTGTCTGCTTTGTCTATTCTTGTCATGAAATTAATCTATTTGTTTGTTACATGTAGCTTGTGTGGGTAACTGTGTTTTATTTTTCTAGGATCGTGCGTATCATTGCAAAAACGAGGAGCATTTTATGGAAAACATGCGGTCATATAAGATACTTGAGCGATACCGTATAAGTGAGCTAATTTACTGCAGTAAGGTATGTTGTAATGTTGTTTTCTAAAAGGAAATGGCTTCACACTCCTATGTTAAATTGATAATTATTGTTTGTTTGTGCATTATTTCAGATTCATGTCCCAATTTTCAACCTCACGGTGTCCCACTTCTATCTGGCGGTCTTTAACATGGAAGCCAAAGAAATTGAAATCTGGGACTCAATACCAGGAATTCATAACCTAGAATATGATGCAAGGATGCATAAACTGGTTTGCTTCTTGTTCTTCAAGTTTTAAAACTTGACTTATTGCTTAGTTGTTAGTCGTTTTTCATTTTGTCGTTAAATATCGATGAGGGGGATGTTTTCATTTGCAGAAATTGGGTCTAGACTGGTTGCTTAAGGATGATATCTGCGGGACGTTTTCATTTGTGGACTTTGTGGTTAGATATCGCCGGGATGTTGCTTGCCAACCAAATGGGTACCCTTTGTTGTTGTTCAATCGTGCACTGTTCTAATTAAGTTCGATAATTATTTGTTCGCATCATGACCATGGTAATTATTTGTTATATTACAGGTTTGATTGTGGACTATTTGTCTCCAATTACTTGCTGGATCCAGATCGATATTCCAAGAAGCTTGACCAGTTCGACAGTGACTATGAACGGGCACAACTTACAATGTACTTGCTCACGACTCATTTGAATGAGGTGAAAGCTACAATTACGACACAATCAGAAGAATATTTTGACAGTCATGTGAGACCTGCCCAAATTGAGACTGAGAAGGTGAATTTCAAGACGAACTTACTCAATCGAGGAAGAAAGCCGTTGCACGCGCATGGGGAGAAAAAGGGTAGAAAGTCTAAGAAGCATTGAGAGTTGTGATGTTAATGTAGAGTTTAGTTAATGTGGATGTTTTTTTTGAAGTTTAGGAAAATGTAGATGTTGAATGAATTTTACTGAATGTAGATGCTGATTGAAGTTTAGGAAACTGTTGAAATTACAATGAAGTTATGAATGAAGCATTATTCAGTGATGTTATGTTTTCTCTATATTATGTTTAATGTGTCCACAAGGAAGAAGTTATGAATGATCATATAACGAAAAATGGTTGAAAATGGACCTTATTCACCCTGCCAGCAGGCTTTTTCACGGCCTCAATAATTCATTTTCACGGCCGTGAGAAGGTAATTTCTCAGTGTCTCTGATGCAGGATGAATCTTTCACGCCCGTGAGACTGGGACGTGAGATGGGATTTCTGTGATGGCAATCTCACGCCCGTGAGACTGGGCCGTGAGAATCAACAAATCATTCCCTAATGTCCAGAGAACCTCACGGTCTTGAGAGAACAATCTCACACCCGTGAGATTGTGGGCTGCTGTGAGTTAGTGAAAAAAACGTCATTTGGAAGGTTCGAACCCGAGCACTTGGCATAATAATTCAGCTCACTAACCAGTCAGACTACTTAACATATTTTGTAAAGTTGATTGTCCGTTTCCATTTTAGTACATATGGTTGAATGAGCGTTTGATTATCGGTTTTTGGTTCAACCCATGTAATTGTAAACCGATGTGAGATTGAGTTTAGGTATATGGTTGAATGAGCGTTTGATTATCGGTTTTGGGTTCAACCCATGTAATTGTGGCCCGATGTGAGATTGATGTTAGGTATATGGTTGAATGAGCGTTTGGTTATCAATTTTGGGTTGAACCCATGTAATTGTGAACCGATGTGAGATTGATGTTAGGTATATGGTTGAATGAGCGTTTGATTATCGGTTTTGGGTACAACCCCTGTAATTGTGAACTGATGTGAGATTGATGTTAGGTATATGGTTGAATGAGTGTTTGGTTATCGGTTTTGGGTTGAACCCATGTAATTGTGGCCCGATGTGAGATTGATGTTAGGTATATGGTTGAATGAGTGTTTGATTATCGGTTTTGGGTTCAACCCATGTAATTGTAAACCGATGTGAGATTGATGTTTGGTATATGGTTGAATGAGCGTTTGGTTATCGGTTTTGGGTTGAACCCATGTAATTGTGGCCCAATGTGAGATTGATGTTAGGTATATGGTTGAATGAGTGTTTGATTATCGGTTTTGGGTTCAACCCCTGTAATTGTGAACCGATGTGAGATTGAGGTTATGTATATGGTTGAATGAGCGTTTGGTTATCAGTTTTGGGTTGAACCCATGTAATTGTGAACCGATGTGAGATTGAGGTTATGTATATGGTTGAATGAGTGTGTTTGATTATCGGTTTTGGGTTCAACCCCTGTAATTGTAAACCGATGTGAGATTGAGGTTATGTATATGGTTGAATGAGTGTTTGATTATCGGTTTTGGGTTCAACCCCTGTAATTGTAAACCGATGTGAGATTGAGGTTAGGTATATGGTTGATTGAGCGTTTGGTTATCGGTTTTGGGTTGAACCCATGTAATTGTGGCCCGATGTGAGATTGGTTGATGATATATGGTTTAGTGAGTGTTTGATTACGGTTATTGGGTTGAACCCCATGTAATTGTAAACCGATGTGAGATTGAGGTTAGGTAAACCGATGTTTTTTTAAAAAATGTAAGTTCCAGGAGGTTTCACGGGTTATATCACGCCCGGGACAAAAAGCCGTTAGAATGTTTTTAAAAAATTGTAACGGACAGGGAGTTTCACGGTTTATATCCCGCCCGGGAGAAAAACCGTGAGATGGAATTCAGCAAATTGGAAACACCCTGTTTTAAATTCCTCTTTTCTACTTGAACCCGACCCCCAACCCTCTGTTTTACTTCGACCCCGAACCCTCTTCTCCCCAACCCTCTTCTCCCCCGACCCCCAACCCTGTACTCCCTCTGTTCTCACTCGCTCGCCATCGCACTTCGACCCCCCAAGCCTCGCCCTCACTCGCTCGCCATCGCCCTCGATCGGTCGCACTCGCTCGCTCGCCCTCGAAGATTCTTCCGCCGCCGACCACTTCCCCACGACTCCTCTGGTAACTGCTCCAAGGTTCAGCGGCGACGGCGACCATTTCCCCACGAGTCTCTGCCCTCTGTTCCACTTCGTGAGTTCTTCTTAACCACAGCGGCCATCTTCTCTGGTTTCTTGCATTTTTTAGGGTTTAGTTGCCCAAGGTTGGTCTGAATTAGGGTTTTGAATTCCTAATTGTGATTAGAATGCTCCTGGTTGGTCTGAATTAGGGTTTTGAATTCCTAATTGTGATTAGAATGCTCCTGAGTGGTCAGTTCCTTATCATCCCTTCCCCACTCATTCTGCTCTTTTCAACTCTTTATGATTTGCTTAAGCCATGCGATTGGATCTGAGATTTTTCGCTGGTACGCTGGTAGTCTGTTGATTATGTTTAGGTAATGAGGAGCTGAAGCTGGTATAAGCTGTAGCCTGTACTGTCTTTGGTACCGCTAGGGTTGTAATTGGTAATGCGAGGCTGTTGCTGCTTTCTATTATCTCAAGCAATTGGTTTGTGTAGAGCATTGACATGGTTCTGACTGATCATGATGGTTTAGACGTGATTGAAATGCTCCAGGGATCATCTACCTTGACGTCACATTGAGTATTCCACCTCATCGATCTCTAAGGAAGAAAGCAAGGAGAACAAACTTTCCTAGCTCGATACAATCCTTGGACAAGGAATGCAACAAAGAGATGGAGATCGAAATACAGAGAGTGATTGAAATACAGAGAGATCGAAATACATAGAGAGAGGTTTTGAGTGGGAGGGATGCAAAACCCCTGACCAAGGTTGCATCTAGCTAGGAAAGTTTGATCTGTCCGGTATCACCCCAGCTCCAAGGGGAGTTACAAACGTGGAGATCGAAGAGGATGGAATACTCAAAGAGACGTCAAGGGAGAAGTCTGTAAGTCTATATCTTCCAGTATCTTTTCATAAGCTTGTAGTTTCCACAAACAGTATATTATGTTATTGTTCTGTTTATAGGGTTTTGAATTCCTAATTGTGATTAGAATGCTCCTGGGATTAGAATGCTCCTGGTTGGTCTGAATTAGGGTTTTGAATTCCTAATTGTGATTAGAATGCTCCTGGTTTGTTGCATTTTTTTAGGGTGTAGACGTCTCTTTGTGAATTGCATATGCTTATGCATAATTCTTTTCCCTCTCATTCACTAAAGACTTAATGTGCTTAGTTGGTTTTTGTAGGAATGGGGAAAGCTAAACAAAAAACCACGCAACCATCAGCCTCACCTGCTAAAGTGAAGGCTACTTATCGTCGTCGCCGCCAAACCCAAGAACGAGACACTCCCCCCAAACGACAACGCAAAAACAACCAAGGACGAGCACGTCAACCATCTCCACCACCACAAACGGAGGCTCAACTTGGAGGAGGGGGACTTCACAGCTTCCTCCAATTACCCGACAAACATAGGAGGGCTTTAGAGCGCTTCCTTCCCCTCCCATTTGGGCAGCAAAGATGCATTGATTGGGATCTCCTAGAGCGCCTCGGAGCAGCGGACCCCGTTCGCACATGCCTCCGTCTCCCGGCATGGTGTGAGGTTCTCTCCATCAATGAGGTCATCTACCGAGAGCTTACCATTGAGTTCCTCAGCACTCTCTCCATCAAGTTTATGTGCGAATTTCACCTCGACAAGCCCGAAGACAACATAACTTTTCGCCTTGGAGGACAGGCGAGACAGATGAGCATCACTGAGTTCACAGAGGCACTCCAGATATACCCACCAGGATTTCTCACTACAGGTCATGGTTTGATTTCAGAGAAAGTATATTCACCAAGAGCACAATTGGTCGATGCTATATGGAAAAGGGTAAAACAAAACCATGTGGACAAGTCTGACACTGCCCACTATAAAGGGAATGATCTTCTTCCCCCATGGCGTATCATCCACAACATTATCGCTCATTCTGTGGCAGCTAGGGAGGGGAGCCCGGGGAGTGTGACCAAGCGGGATTTGAACTTTTTCCTCTCTATGGTAAAAGATCCCCCAATTCATCTTGGTTTAGTCATACTGAAAACCCTACAGAAGATGACCTCCAACAAACAAATCAAGACCATCCATGGAGGTGCCTACATCACAAGGCTAGCTCGGCATTTTGGCATTGATCCGGTGGGTTCTCATTGCACCATTGCCCAGTCCACTCAACCAATCTCCCAAAAAAACCTTGCGGATCTATATTTGTTGTCAAAGGTAAATGTTCCAACCAACACTTTCCTTTTCACAGTGAATGCTAAAACAGAACTAGTCGGGATTCAAACAATCTAGGATTGATTTTGTGCAAGTTTTGGATTGCCTACTAATCTAGTTCCTTTTGAACATTGAGCAAATGTAACTAATGCTTCTGATATTGATCATGTCTGTGTTTGGTGGTTAAGGAGAATGGTGTGGTAGGCATTGTTGGCCTCCCTCATCCTGCTCCACCTCTTGCAACAGATGAGGCAAACGCATCGGAGCATGTTGTTCAGCAAATGGTCGAGGAGTCTCCGCAACAACCTGCACAACATCACCAAACTACGACTCAAGCCGGACCATCCACCGACAGATACATTTCCCATTTTGAGGCATTGGGTCGGCAGAATGCCCAAATTCTCGAGCAAAATGCACTCATTCTCTCCCGCCTCGATCGAGAAAAGGAAGCTCGACGCTACATCATCAAATGCAACCATCACATCATGAGGTCCTTGAGGATTGACTACAAAAAATTCTCAACACCTTGGGAACTATCTCCTAGGCCAACCGAGGAAAGCAATGAAGAGGGAAGTGAAGAGGACGACGAGGGGAAGGACGATGAACAAAACAAGGAAATAAATCAAGAGGACAAAGGGACCGATGAGGAAGAGGGCAGTGAAGAGGACGACGAGGGCAACGGCGATGAACAAAACAAGGCAATAAATCAAGAGGACAAAGGGACCAATGAGGAAAAGGAAAGTGAAGAGGAGGACGACGAGGGCAACAACGATGAACAAAATAAGGAAACAAATCAAGAGGACAAAGGGACCAATGAGGAAGAGGGCAGTGAAGAGGAGGAAGAGGGCAGTGAAGAGGAAGACGAGGGCAATGGCGATGATCAAAACAAGGAAAGAAATCAAGAGGACAAAGGGACCAATGAGGAAAATGGCAGTGAAGAGAAGGACGACGAGGGCAATGGCAATGAACAAAACAAGGAAAGAAATCAAGAGGACAAAGAGACCAATGAGGAAGAGGGCAGTGAAGAGGACGACGAGGACAATGGCAATGAACAAAACAAGGAAAGAAATCAAGAGGACAAAGGGACCATTGAGGAAGAGGGCAGTGACTCTAGCGAGGACAATGAAGATGAGCAAATCCAGCAAAACGAAGACGAGGACGAGAGCACTGAAGATGAGCAAATCCAGCAAAACGAAGACGAGGACGAGAGCACTGACGAGGAAGATGGGCAGTGAAGATGACCCAACAAAAGTCCTTAGTACTTAGCTATGTGTGTTTGCGTTTGTGCTTGTATGTTTTCCAATTAGAATATGATGATGCACTAGTGTGGGCTACATGCAGCTAAACTTAAGCATTAATTAGACAGATTTAATCGTGTTATGGATGCTTGTTTTATTAGACAAATGTAATGCTTTGACTGCGTTTTACTTTTTGTTAACAGGGTATCTCATCTGATATGATGTACAGTTACTAGAGAACATTGTGAATGGATCTATGTAATGCTCGTGTCAAGGTTTAGAGAACATTATGAATCATCTTTTTCATAAGTTTGAAGTTCTGGAAAAAAGTCCATTCTGTTTGAAACACCATTATAATAAGTACACGGGATAGTTCAACAGGTGAAAGTCTCCTACTGGAAATCTGACACCTTATATTGGTAATCTCACGACCGTAAAATACTCAAGTGAGATGTAAAAAGCAGTGCTTCATTCCTCAGGCAAATATCACGGCCGTGAGATGTCCCGTGAGATGCAAAGAGCAGTTCTCACTATCCCAGGAAATTTCACGGCTACTACTTGACATTGTCACGCCCGTCAAAATCTCACATTCTAGAGTTGTACCTTTACACTAAACTTAAAGTTGTACCTACACTTTCCTAAAAATCTTCTCTGGTACAATTCACAATTGTACCTATACACTATGGTACAACATTCTACACTTTCTAACAAATCCCTTTATGGTACAACTAAAAATTGTACCTATACTAATGGTACAACCTTAAGTTGTACCTACACTTTCTAATAAATCCCTTTATGGTACAACCCAAACTTGTACCTATACGAATGGTACAACTTTAATTTGTACCTACACTTTCTAAAAATCCTTCTATGGTACAACCCAAACTTGTACCTATACTATGGTACAACTTTAAGTTGTACCTACACTTTCTAATAAATCCCTTTATGGTACAACCCAAAATTGTACCTATACTAATGGTACAACCTTAAGTTGTACCTACACTTTCTCCAAATCCAGCTATGGTACAACCCAAACTTGTACCTATACCATGGTACAACTTTAAGTTGTACCTACACTTTCTAACAAATCCCTTTATGGTACAACTAAAAATTGTACCTATACTAATGGTACAACCTTAAGTTGTACCTACACTTTCTCAAAATTCTTTTATGGTACAACTAAAAATTGTACCTATACTAATGGTACAACCTTAAGTTGTACCTACACTTTCTCAAAATTCTTTTATGGTACAACCCAAACTTGTACCTATACCATGGTACAACTTTAAGTTGTACCTACACTTTCTAACAAATCCCTTTATGGTACAACTCAAAATTGTACCTATACTAATGGTACAACTTTAAATTGTACCTACACTTTCTAATAAATCTCTTTATGGTACAACTCAAATTTGTACCTATACTAATGGTACAACCTTAAGTTGTACCTACACTTTCTCAAAATCCTTCTATGGTACAACCTAAACTTGTACCTATACTATGGTACAACTTTAAGCTGTACCTACACTTCCTAAAAATCCTTCTATGGTACAACCCAAACTTGTACCTATACCATGGTACAACCTTAAGTTGTACCTACACTTTTTCAAAATTCTTTTATGGTACAACCCGAACTTGTACCTATACCATGGTACAACTTTAAGTTGTACCTACACTTTCTAACAAATCCCTTTATGGTACAACTAAAAATTGTACCTATACTAATGGTACAACTTTAAGTTGTACCTACACTTTGTGAAACAAATTCTTCAATGGTACAGCTGAAACTTGTACCTATACTATATGGTACAACTCTAATTTGTACCTACACTTGTATACATTGATTCATTATTACAAGATTGCCATTAATGATGTGGGACCAGTCATTTAGTGGGTTACCTCCTCAACAGGTCACCTTTTTTTTTTGTTTTTTATAGCATGGGTGCTATAGAGCACACTAGAAGGGCTCTGGTTTTAACAAGACGTTATGAATGAAAGTACATCGGGGTACTATGAAATCTTTATACTTATAATGGATGTCCATTAGACCACCTACTCAACCACCATCTCCTAGCTCTCACAAACGCAATTGAAGGAGGAGAATGCATCTGCAAAGCACCAGCTAGTGCCTTTATAAAAGGCAAAATTGTAGAAGCAAATGACACACACATAAGAAGCTCTCTTTCTCTTGTTTGTACCATTCTATTTCTTGTATCTAGTTGTAATTAGTGTTTTTCATTTGGTTTTGGTTTTTTGGTTTTAACCGAAACCAAACCAATTGGAAAGCTAATAGTTTCAGTTTTTCGGTTTTAAACCAATAAGCAACGTAATGGTTTTGGTTTAGTTAAAATCAAAAAACCAATAGAAACCATTAAGAAACCAATAAGAATAAATTTTTTTTTATCAACAAATATTTTTGTTTTGTTTTTTTTACACGCATGCCAACCAATAATTTGTAATGGCCATTTACCATTATTATGACGTTTATTCAATAAAAAGGAGTAAAATTGGAATAAATATGAGTGTATGAGTACATGTTGATTTTTTGGTTTTTGAGATTTGGTTTTTGGTTTTTCATACTTAATGGTTTGGTTAACCAAACCAAACCATATTGACAGCCCTAGTTGTAATATGTGTTCGAAAGTATGAAATAAAAGCAATGTTATTCCTTCTCTTCTCCTTAATGTTTCAATTGTGTTGCATCATTCCCATTTCCGGAACAATTATTTATAACAACACACATATAATCTTATATTTACAATGTTGGACACAAATATAGATGATGAACTATAGTTCCGTCTATAGTACCAAGGGCTAAAACTTTATAATATTATTAGTGATTTGGCTATTTTTTGCGTTTTATAAAGTTTTTGTTAATATTTACAAATCATTTAAAATTTTACTAATAAATTGTAGTTATTCTAGAATTAATTAATATATTAATAATGAAAATATGATAAGAGTCTAGGCACCACCAAGTCCAACACTCCGAATAGTGTGGCAGCTAATAAGCTAAAGTAAACTTTAATGGCTCAAATTGGGAACGAAACTTTAGTTGATGGCCAAATTAAGCTTAGTTTGAACTGTAGTGACCTTTTTGGAACTTTACCTTAACTATATAATATCACAAACTCGATGCTGGGAAGGAAAAAATATTACAATTTGCAGATCCCCAATTCTCTGCCTTCAGCCCTCAATCTAGGGTTTCTCTCGATTCGAAAGTAACAAAATCCAATCCACTGTTCTTCTTCTTTTCTCTCCATCCTAGTTGAAATCCTCTTTGCTGTCAAAGATGAACTCAACTCTTATCCAGTCGAGTTTTGATTCTGACTGCGACCAGATGGTCAGCACTGAATCGATTCCTCGTTTGAGCACCTCCGCGTATGAAACACCTGATTACGGATCTGGAGCCAAGAGGCAGAAGGTCAAAGAAGACGACAAGAAAGTCAAGGGTGGCGACGGCGACGTGCTGGTGGAAACCGAAGATGATGATTCTGACGAGATTGAGGATGGCGATGATGAAGATGATTTCATGGAGGTCAAACAGTATTCCCCGAAGGTGACGATCTGGGAGAGCTGTTCGGAAGATGACGAAGGCTTCCAACGCTACCTTAGTAAAGTTATTGACAGCGAGGTTTAATTAGGGTTCTTGTTCATCATCGATCTATTTAATTTCCACCCAATATTATGTGAAGTTCGTTCTCTTTTTGTTGCTTTGCTCGTCTTCATGTGTTACGTTGCTGTGTTATTCCATTTTCAGGGTTTTGATTTGGACGAAGACCCTCTAGATGAGTACCCTTTCACTGGTTTCACGGTGTGTAGGGTCAACTTTGACCATCCCGAGCACGCCCATCACAAGGAATTTGTTCCCAAGTGCATCCAGACTGCTATTCAGCAACAGCACGAACCTGTCTGTCATTAGCTCATTGTTCTGCTTTTGATCATGAGTTTCCATTCTAATTTTCCGCATGCAATCACAACGCTCTACTCTTCTATTTTGCAGCTGACGTACGTTAAGACCTTGACTGCAAATTATGCGGTAGAAGTTGGTTACATCTATTTCATTACATTTCTGGCCAAGAAGAATTCATCATCGGAGGTTAAAACTTACCAAACCGAGGTTTCACATGACCTTTGGGGTGGGATGGTGGTAAATAAATTCCGGGAGAAAGCCCAGTGATCGAGGTAGCATATCTAGACTTATTTTCTTTAATTCCTGCATATATCTATTTATCTTTGTGATTCCTGACTATTGTGGGTGCCAGACCGCCTGTCTGGTCAAGTTGAACGAACATTAATGCCAAGCTAGCTGTTTAGCATGCAGTCTGCAGTGCCTTTATTTCCCACTTGGATATGTATTCATGAAGCAGACTCTTGCATCCATCGATAGTGATTGTTTAGGCTTTCTGTTTACTGCAATTCAAGGAATTGAACATTAGTTTGATATATTTTCTGCACTTGCATTCAGAACTGGATCAATATGCATTCAATGGTTCTCATATGATTGCTGTCATTTTCCTGTGATCGTACCCGTCAAATGGGTTGCTATTCATATTGTGATTTGTAAGTTTGAGTTACATCCCATATACCTTCCGATTGGTTATGTGGCATTACTTTCGAATCTTGCATCATAGTATGGGATTTTGTTGGTTGTGAGTTTCCACAAGTGTTCACTATTGAGATGAAATCATAAGATACAATATCTACCTTGGGCAGAATCATAACTTATTTCTTCTCTTCAGTATCCGAGTCATTGATTTATGAACATTTCTGCATTTCATATTAGTATTTGTAAGAATTATCGATCATGAGTGTAGGTAGTGGCGGACCCAGGAATTTGATCTAGGGGTGTCCCGTACAAAAATATATATAAAAAAAATCATAAATAAGATAATATCCAACTATAAGTTATTACAATATACCTCGGTGTGTTTTCATGTTCTAAAAATATTGTAAAACACACTCGGTGTCTATAGTGATCAACATATATCTTTCTATATATCCTACCAAACAATCATTCACAAACTAGTCACCAGTTCGATTTTGAAGCTTGTTTTTTTATGGAACACAAAGCTGAAAAAGCTCTTTCAACACTTGCAGTGGCAACCGATATTATCAATACCAGTTTGAGTAGCAAATATACCCATCAATATCATAGATACATTGTGGTCTTCACCATCAACTGAACTAATTCATCAATTCTTTTTAATCCACGTTATAGCTCGTCATTCTTAACACAATGATAATAATTCTGAAAGTCCCGTAGAAGAAAAGAGTAAGAAAAGTGAACAAATTCACTAGGATAAAATTGAGTACAACTTACCATATTCTTCTTGTCAAAAGCAGCAAACTAGTACTCAGCTCATCAAAGCGGTTGTTTAACTCTTGCAGTTGCATATCAAGAATAGAGTAAAATAATTCAACTTGATAATGATGCAAGTTTGTGATATGTGGAGCATTGCGTCTTGACTGTCCCGGAAGAACATACTCATCATCCATACTAAGAACATGAATATTCTTTACTGCAAAAAAAGCAGATAACATCCTCAAGTAGAGACTCCCATCCTCGATCTCTCATCTCTTGTAATATAGTCTTTCCCACACGAACAAGTTTCATAGCATTTACAATTTCCTTATCTTTCCTTTGCAATGCTAGGGACAACTCATTCGTAATTGCTAACACTTCAATCATCAACGTGAAAATAAAGACAAACTTGAAATCTTGAATTGTAATCGACATCTGCCATGCCTCGCTAGCTGTTGGATCATTTTCAATTTCTCTCCGACGCATCAATAATAGTAGGAAACAAGTCCTCAAATTTGAGAAGTGCTCCATAGTAAGAACCCCACCTAGTATCACTTGGCATTTTGAGACACTATTCTTTATTCAAGTTCAATGGACAATTTTCAACACTTGGAAGTTCTCTGCATCGGCAACAAGTTGAATGGACAGCAAGTTGAACCGAAATTTGAACAATGAAATTATGAAACAGACTTGAGCACTGAGTAGGGGAAGCCGTGAAGGACTTAACTTACCTCTTTACCGGAGACTTGACCCTTGAGCAGGGGAAGTCAGCACATCTTGTTCTTCAATCGTCGAAGGACAGCGGGACTTGGGATTGGAGAGAATAGAAGACGGCGGGCAAGAGAAAAATACCACAACTTGTTCGGCCAACGAAGGATGGCGAGACTAGGAGAGAAGAGTATGCAGCTTGATTGCGAGAAGAGCAGACGGTGGCATGGGCGCACGACGACACCGAGTCGCCAGCAGTAGCTCGTTGTCTCGATAGAGGGGGCGCCCCTTTCATATATATAGCATAAACCAACAAATCAATTAATTTTAGGGTTCGTGAGGAATTTTAGATAACTGGACTTAAACGTCTGGCAATAAAAATATTTACGTTTGAATTCATACAAGGACTGTGATATAGTCTAATGGTAAGCAACTACAGGTATTACAACAATGTCCTCGTTGCAAATTCTAGAAGAAGAAAAAACAAGAGTGTTGGGCTCGCAAAGTAGATTCACTCGGCAACATCAAAGAAGTTTCTTTCGATCCCCAATTCTCTGCCTTGAGCCTTCAATCTATGGTTTGTTTCGATTAGAAAATAACAAAATCCAATCCAGTGTTCTTCTTCTCGATCACCTTTCTCTCCTTTTCCTAGTTGTGATCCTCTTTCCCGTGAAAGATGAACCAAACGCCTATCCAGTCGAGTTTTGATTCCGACGGCGAGCAGATGGTCAGCTCTGAGGCGATTCCTCTCTCGAGCACTTCCGCAGATCAGATGAACACCTGGTTTCGGTTCTGACGCAAAGAGGCAGAAGGTCGAAGAAGACGAGAAAGTCAAGGGTGGAAGCCGAAGATGATCTCACTGACGAGATTGAGGATGGCGATGATCGATGAAGATGATTTCATGAAGGCTACCAACGCTACGTCAAGAAAATCATTGATAGCTTGGTTAGTTATTTAGGTTTCTTCGATTCTTCATCATCGATCTATTTAATTACTTTCCTTTCGACCCAATATTATGTGAAGCTCTCCCTCTTTTTTTTCTCCTTTGCTCATCGATCTTCATGTTTTGCTGTCCTTGTTAGGGTTTTGATTTGGACGAAGACCCTCTAAATGAGTACCTTTTCCCTGGTTTCGGAGTGTGTAAGGTAAGGTCTACTTTGATGATCCTGTCTGTGATTGCTCTCCTTTTTCGTTCCTGAGCTTCCGTTGTAATTTCTCGCATGCTATCATAACACGCTCTAGTAGTAGTACTCTCTCTATGTTGCAGCTGACGTACGTTGATACATTGAGTGCGAATTATGCAGTAAATATTGTCTTCGTCTATTTCATTACATTTCAAGCCACGCAGAATTCAACATCAGAGCGAGCTCAAAACCTACCAAGCCGATCGAGGTTTCGCATGACATTTGGGGTGAGATGGAGGTAGCTACATTCCAGGAGAAAGCCCAGTGATCGAAGGTAGCATATTCAAGACCTAGATATTTGCTTTCCTACTTAATCTATGTATCTTTGTGCATCTTGCGTCTTTGCGTTAGTTTGACATTTGTTATGCATTTGCATTCAGAACTACTGTTTCAATGTGCACTCACACTGTTTCTCATGATTGCTGTCATTTTTCCTGTGATCGTGCACACTTAAATGTGCTGTGATTCATATTGTAAGTTTCAAGTTTGAAGAGTATTGATCGAACACGGCAAATGTGGAAGCATTTTAGTAGTGCCTTCCAAATTTATCTCTTTCTCTTCCTCTCTTACTAAGAAGATCAAGGGGAGAAGAATAAATTATTCACTTCTTCATTTAACGATTCTTCTTTCATGTTCTCTAGTATTAATTGCCACAAATAATTTTGTCGGAGACGTAAGGCACCCCAGAGAATTTCGATGTTCTTCTCCAGTTGATTTAGTCGCTCTCTTCGTACCCTGAATTAATCTTCTTCCCATTCACGGCTTTGAATCCACTGGAATATCGTTTTGCAGCCGTATTAATCTAATGAAAATTAATTTCCTCTCACATATCTATGGAGAAAAATAGTAGGTAAATCGTCTTCTTCTGATCCATACCCTCATTACTCAGGCAGTTCAAGCTGTTACAGAACTCTCAAACAATGTTTTTGTGGCTTTTCTTATCGTTTTCACAAGTATGTCTTATGTGTTGCATTTTGTTAATTTTGTATCATGCAACACATTTACTATGTTTCACGCGCGGCGAAGCACAAGCACAAGCAAATGCGTTTGTGACAACTTTTCTTTATATTCCCGATCATTAGATTTGCCTTTATTCGATCTCCTTCAATTCCCGATCATTAGCAGAGCTCGAGACCACCGCGCGTTGCAGCTGCATTGTTGATGTTATCGTGCTGGGTCTCCTACCCACAATTGCCTTTTACAATTTTGTCATCCCTACCTGGAGTTACTTTACCAATTACCAGTCCTACAAACCCATCCATATGTCTAAAGGTGGGAAAAAAAGGAGAAGCAGCCATCATTTATAAGGTAAATGAAGTATGTAAAATCTACCTTAAATTTCCGAAACATTTATAAAATTAGGACTTTGTTAAAGTGACTTACAAATTTGTACCTACTTAACTCACGTTCAATGTATCTATTCAAAAGCTTGAAGCTACTACATTCATTTTTACTCAAAAATCTTGTACTCAGCACAATGAATTTCTAAAGTTTTTCCAAATAAATTTTAGAAATACATAAAATAAAAAATCAAATTGTAAATACCTTTTGCGTAAGTTCACATGTTTCCTTTGTTCATTGTTACACTTACACAATTACAATTTAAGGTTGATTTTATACAAATCTAGTAATTACACTAATGATTGTGCGACATATACCAAAATCGAGAGTGTACCATATACCCACTCATGAGTCATAACTATAGACAAACCTGAAATCATCACTCTTCAACTTGCAAACGATTAATTAAAATACATGTAAACATTGTAACATATCGAGGGAATACAACAAATCAACAATTGCTAGTGTTTGGGTTCCTTGCGTGCCTATTATACTACTTTAGTTCAAACCTCACACTGCCACCGATTGAAGAGAATACAACGTATCTAACTGTAGCTGAATTTGGCAAAGTGGTACCTTAACATGAAGCGCCCGCAAATTCATATCCTTCCATCGGATATTCGCCAACCACCACCTTCTTAGAATCTTTACAACAATCAGTCTTACCCTTCGTCTACAATAATTTCTCTAGATCTAGGTATTTGCCTTTAACTTTCTCTGAAGCAGGAGGAGTCGTACCCGTCTACCGAGAACCGAATGACCAGCCCTACAATACACTAGAGTTGTATAGAACAATGTATGACAGTAGAATGGGAGGCTCATAATGGCCATCCAAAAAAGGAAGAATCGAACAATTTTCTCTTAAAGAAGATTCGCTCTCGAATTTTTATAGAATCTCGATCTCTGGTTAGTACTTGACTTCTTGATTTTCAAACGAAATTGTCGTGGTAGTGAGCATCGTATTATTTATCGAAAGTATTACACCAAAGAACAATAGTGGTGACCATTAGCATAACTAAAAATCCCCAACAGCTGCCGCTAAGAGAGCTATTTTTATTCCATGATCATCATTGATAACACCCTCCACAACATACTGAATACATGCACAAATCACATCAACAATATTAAATTATAACCATTACACATGCTCATATATCATTAGAAAGGGAGATGAGAAAACAACAACAGTGACCGAGAATCAACATAGCAGCAATAACTAATTATGTCCCTTGGCGGAGATCCATTTGAGGTTTGCTTCTGGAAGGAGTCAACATATTAGAGCTTGAGTATTAGAGATATTATTATGATATAGTACGAGTACTATTTGTATGATTTTTCATAGCTGCCTAATCTGTATTAGTTTGGGTTTCCATGTTAGAGTTCTACAAGGAATGTGGTTTCCTTTTTAGTATTAGAGTTCTATCATGGAAGTCATTGTACTCTATATAAATTTTAGGTGGTTTTAGTTATAATAGTACAACGGGTTCCATCGAATTCTAATTTATCAATAAAATACGTATCCAACCATTACGGTTGTGACTAGAGGTGGCAAATGGACTGGAGTGATGGATTGATGGTGAAATGGATTGGATCATATGCATTAGCATATTAATGGATTAATTCAAGTGGATTGGTGGACTGATCCATGAATCTAGGTGACATTCCAACCTTTAGATCGATATGTAACATTTTAGGTACCGAACCATAATTTTCCAAAGCAAGAAATTCCTATACATGCGCAAATGCTTTATCTAACTTGAGAGTAGTGCATAAGGATTGTGCACCTTGATTAACAAAACGGTTAATAAATACACATGTTGATATGACTTGAATCGGATTATCAGCCGCTACGACTGGTAATCGGGGGTCTCGACTGAACAACCATTTCCTTTGCCATATTGGATTAGGTTTAGACCCACATGGAGAAGTACTATAAATACTTCTCATACTCCTCTGTAATCTGTAATCTCCTTGATATAGTGAAACTAGATCTCTCTCGCCCGTGGATGTAGCTAACACACATCGTGTTAGTGAACCACGTAAATCGTGTGTCGTGTTTTCGATTCTTGCTTTCGTATTCTTGCTTTGTCGATTCCGGCGATTTCCCGATCCGTAGCAGCGCGTTTATAACAAGTGGTATCACAGCCGCGGCTGGAAATCATGCTAGGGTTTTCGATTCAGAAGAATGACGTCGGTGAACATGAAGATCGAAAAGTTCACGGGGAAGAACAGCTTTGCTATATGGCAGATCAAGATGCAGGCTTTATTAAAACAGCAAGGGCTGTGGGGGCCGCTGTCTGCGAAACAGAAGAAGGCAGCGGTCGATGACGATGAGTGGAATACCCTGGAGGAGAAGGCCCACTCGACCATCATGCTATCATTGTCTGATGACGTCATCATTGAAGTCGCTGCTGAGAAGACTGCCGCGGGCTTGTGGTTCAAGTTGGAGAGTCTGTATATGACGAAGTCCTTAACCAACAAGCTGCATCTCAAGCAACGGTTGTTCAGCTTGAGGATGCAAGAAGGTACGCCTTTGAGGGAACATCTCGAACAGCTTAACTCTATTCTGCTGGATCTGCGTAATATAGATGTTCAAGTTGATGACGAGGATGCTGCCCTAATCCTGCTGGTTTCTTTGCCGAGTTCATATGAGAATTTTGTTGATTCTTTTATTGCTGGTAAAGAAAGCGTGTCGTTGGAGGATGTCAGGTCTGCTCTTCATACGAGAGAGATCAGACATAAGGCATCTGGATCTGGTACAGGTGGTGAGGCATCGGGTTTGGCTGTTACAGGTGGAAAGGGAAAGAAGAAATCTGGTAAAGGGAATTCGAACAAGAATTCCAAGGGTCCCGGTCCACAGCCAGGTGATGCTTGTCACAACTGTAAGGAAGTGGGGCA
Source organism: Linum trigynum (assembly GCA_964030455.1). Lineage (NCBI taxonomy): Eukaryota > Viridiplantae > Streptophyta > Magnoliopsida > Malpighiales > Linaceae > Linum > Linum trigynum. Next base: position 8,001,436 of record OZ034820.1, on the reverse strand, counting down.
TTGGAAGTACAACTGTCCCAAGAGAAGAGGGCAACAGAAGAAACAAGGTTCAGTTGCCGTGGCAGAAGTGGACAACAGTTCTGAAGACGATCTCGCCTTGGCTGTAGATGAGAAGACACATCGTGGGGATGTGTGGTTTCTGGATACTGCAGCCTCATACCATATGTCTCCGAACAAGAATTACTTCACAATCTATGAGCAGATAGATGGTGGTAACGTGGTCATGGCTAATGGAGCTGTCTGCAAGGTTGTTGGAATCTGGTCCATAAAGGTTCGGACACATGATGGTTCATTCTGTACCGTGAATGATGTCAGACATGTTCCACGAATGACAAAGAACCTGATCTCCTTGAGTCTACTCGACAGCAAGGGTTTCAGTGTCAAAGGAAAAGGTGGAGTTGTGTATGTCTGCAAAGGTTCAAGGAAGGTGCTGAAGGGCGTGAAGCATGGGACCTTGTATGCATTACAAGGGTATGTGTTGTCTGGTTCTGCTGCAGTTGCATCATCTCAGGTTCATCAGGAAGATATGACCACTCTCTGGCACATGAGATTGGGGCATATGAGTGAACTAGGGATGCAAGTTCTGTCGAAGAGGGATCTTCTTTGCGGGCACAAGATGCAGAATTTGGAATTCTGCGAGCATTGTGTGTTTGGGAAGCTACATCGCAGCAAGTTTCCCAAGAAGGGTATCCACCGGACGAAGGGGATACTAGATTACCTCCACTCTGACTGTTGGGGTCCTTCACGAGTTGAATCCATTGGAGGCAGCAGGTATTTTCTGTCTATTATTGATGCTTATTCGAGATTTACTTGGATTTTCATGATGAAGCAGAAAAGTGAGGCTTTCACGAAGTTCAAGCAGTGGAAGACATTGGTGGAGAATCAGACCGGGAAGAAGATCAAGAAGATGCGAACGGACAATGGTCTGGAGTTCTGTAATTTTGAGTTCAACGAATTCTGCAAGGATGAAGGGATTGCCCATCATCGGACTGTGAGAGATACACCCCAGCAGAATGGCGTTACAGAAAGGATGAACCAGACATTGTTGGAGAGAGCACGATGCATGCTCTCTAATGCTGGACTAGAGAGAAGATTCTGGGCAGAAGCAGTGAACATGGCGTGCTTCCTGATCAACCGTGGACCTCACACAGATATTGAGTTGAAGACTCCTTATGAGGTGTGGTATGGTAAGCCTGCTGATTACTCTTCACTGAAAGTTTTTGGGTGTCCTGTTTATTATCATGTGGATGAGGGTAAACTGAACCCAAGGGCAAAGAAGGGTGTATTTGTGGGTTACGGAGATGGAGTTAAGGGATTTCGAGTCTGGTCACCTTCTGAGCATCGAGTTATACTTAGTAGAAATGTGATATTTGATGAGAAGTCTATGTTTAACCCCATGTTGAAGGTTACTGTTGTTGAAGGTAGCAGGAATGTTGATAAGCAGGTGGAGCTGCAAACTCTCAATGAGAATGAGTTTGAGCACCAAGGTGGAGAAGATCAACATGATGAGGATGTCTCTGCAGAGCCAGAAACTTTAGAGTCCAGTGCACGAGCTCAACAGTCTATTGCTTCCGGTAGACAGAAGAGAGCGACTGCAGGAGTACCTCCACAGAGGTATGGCTTCGAGGACATGGTGGCGTATTCATTTCAGGTTGCTGAAGAAGTGGATGCAGGAGAGCCACAGTCCTATAGAGAAGCAGTTTCGGGTGGTGAAGCTGATCAGTGGCTTGCCGCAATGGGAGATGAGATGGAATCCCATGACAGGAATCAGACTTGGGAGCTAGTCAAACGACCACAGGGAAGGAAGATTGTTACAAACAAGTGGATCTACAAGAAGAAGGAAGGAATCACTTCTAAAGAGGGCATGAAATTTAAAGCTCGGGTGGTTGCACGAGGCTTCTCGCAGAGGGAAGGAGTTGACTACAATGAGATTTTCTCACTAGTGGTCAGACATACTTCGATCAGAGTGCTACTAGCAATAGTGGCACATTATGACTTGGAGCTCAAGCAGCTAGACGTGAAGACAGCTTTCCTACATGGAGAGTTGGAGGAAGAAATTTACATGACTCAGCCAGAAGGATTCGAGGTTCCTGGAAAAGAAGACTATGTTTGTAAGCTGAAGAAGTCCTTGTATGGACTTAAGCAGTCTCCGAGGCAGTGGTACAAGAGATTTGACAGTTACATGCTTGAGCTGGGCTATAGCAGAAGTCCATATGATTGTTGTGTGTATCACAACAAGGTGGAGGATGGTTCGATGATCTATCTTGTTCTGTGTGTGGATGATATGCTCATAGCTGCGAGGTCGAAGTCTGATATCCAGAAGTTAAAGGGGCTTCTCAGTGCTGAGTTTGAGATGAAGGATTTGGGAGCTGCTCAGAAGATCTTGGGTATGGAGATTTACAGGGACAGGTCGAAGAAGAAGCTTTTCTTGTCACAGAAGAGCTACATCCAGAAGATACTGTCGAGGTTTGGCATGTCTTCAAAGCCCTTAAATACTCCTAGTGCTTCAAATGTTCATCTATCCTCAGCTTATGCACCACAGTCGGAGGCTGAGAAGGAGTACATGTCGAGAGTCCCATATGCTAGTGCAGTAGGTAGCTTGATGTACGCTATGGTATGCACTAGACCTGATCTTGCACATGCTGTTACTGTTGTCAGCAGGTTTATGATACAACCTGGGAAGGAGCATTGGCAGGCTGTGAAGAGGATTTTTCGGTACCTTAAGGGTACACCTGATGTGGGGATTAGCTTCGGAAGTGATACAGAGTGCTTGGTGTCTGGGTATTCTGACTCGGACTATGCTGGAGATTTTGACACGAGGAGATCGATGACCGGTTATGTATTCACTCTTGGGAGTTCTGTAGTGAGCTGGAAGGCAACTTTGCAGTCGGCGGTGACATTGTCTACTACTGAGGCAGAGTATATGGCGTTGACAGAAGCTGCTAAGGAGGGAATATGGTTGAAGGGACTGGTTGGTGATCTTGGTCTACATCATGATCAGGCAGTGGTGTATTGCGACAGTTTGAGTGCAATATGCTTGGCCAAGGATCAAGTCCACCATGAGAGGACTAAGCACATCGATGTGAGGTATCATTTCTTGAGGACAGAGAAGAGGATTAAGGTGAAGAAGGTTGGCACCGCGGATAATCCTGCTGATATGTTCACGAAGCCGGTTCCACATGGCAAGTTCCAACACTGCTTGGACTTGCTGAATGTCTTGAGTGGGTGACTGCGCCCTGCGGGGCATTGATGGCGGGAGAGAGAGTAGGAGCAGAGTACATCAGAGATACAGAGGAAGAGGATTCAAGTCAAGGTTGAGATTTGTTGATATGACTTGAATCGGATTATCAGCCGCTACGACTGGTAATCGGGGGTCTCGCTACGACTGGGCAACGCCCCGGTGGGGGTGCGGGGGGGGGGGGGGGGGGGGGGGGGGGGGGGGCAACGCCCCTGGCCCACTGTGTATGGGCTCAATGTTATTTGGGTTCGGGTTCTGGGCCTGGTCTGTAACCATTTCCTTTGCCAGATTGGATTAGGTTTAGACCCACATGGAGAAGTACTATAAATACTTCTCATACTCCTCTGTCATCTGTAATCTCCTTGATATAGTGAAACTGGCTCTCTCTCGCCCGTGGACGTAGCTAACACACATCGTGTTAGTGAACCACGTAAATCGTGTGTCGTATTTTCGATTCTTTCTTTCGTATTCTTGCTTTGTCGATTCCGGCGATTTCCCGATCCGTAGCAGCACGTTTATAACAACACAACATCTTTTATGGACCACATATGAGATTAGCACAATAAACTAGATTGTTTTGAGTGAAATTAAGTTACTTTATCTACTATTTTTGATCGTGTTATCGTAAAAGTCTAGTGATCTGTACGATTATGAGTATGGTTGGTTTTGAGCAAGCAAAATTCTAAGTGTGCAATTATTTAACGATCAATATGAAATTATTTAGTGTCCCCATCTTCACCATCCGTCTCAGATACAAGACATGCCGCCTCTAAAGCGCTCCTCTTCTTCGCGGATTGATCGCCGCCCTCTGCTACACATCATTTTGGTTGCTGAGTTCACTTTCTTCCCCGCCCTTCTTTGTTCAGTTCATTGTTCCTTTTTATGTTCTCCTTAGTTGCGATACTTCCTCAACCCCTATCTTTGACAATCTGTGGTTGATTCCCCTCTTCGTTTTCTGGATGAGAATTTATTTCTGCAGATTTGTAGGAATTGTTGTGGTGGAATAGGAAGGGGAGAAGAAAGAATAATCACCTCCGATTTTTTAGTTTTTATTTTAGTTGAGTTGGTGCCGATGTGTCAGATTACATGTAACTATGAGAATTAGTTGTGTAGCATATGTTATCTTAGTATACGAGTAAAATCGAAGGTTCAAAGAATCGACATCTATCGATTGATGAGTATACTTTATATATGTTCCTAAGAGTTGCCTCCATACGCGCCCCTTCATTTTTTTAAAATAGCACCTAACCCCTTTGGTTTAAATATACGTTTTTTCCCCTAACTTAAACTTTGCCAAAATCCAAAGTGATTTTATCTCCATTCTTTTCAAAAGATAAATCGAGTCAAGTGTGATTCCCACTGATTTGTTGCAGTAGTTGGTTTCTGATATTTGAGGTACCTCTACGCCTAAAATATACATCCTTTCTATTTTATGAGGAATCATTTAGTAACCTTGTCTATTATCAGGAAATAAAATTGTAAAAAAAAAATAGAGGGAAATAAAATTCTATAAGAAGAGATAGTATATTTTATATGATTTCATAATTTTATTATATATTATTTGTTTTGCAATAATATTCATTAGACCTTTCAAATTTTTGTCATCCCTACCTCCCGGAGTTACTTTACGAGTCTAACAAATTATATGTTGACAAACCCATCCATATGTCTAAGGTGGAAAAAAAAAAAGGAAGAAGCAGCCATCATTTTAGTGGGGTGATGGCGTCGTCAGCATTCAGCAAAGACCAATGATGAATCACATCCACAAATATTAAACAAGTGGAGCGGAGCAATAATGGATTGATTCAAGTATATAGTGCATTGCACATAACCATTCACCTGATCTAGACTCTAAAAGTAGTTGAATTGGAGAAGTGGATTACAATTTGAACTTTTCACCTACAGACTAAATATATCCATTATATTCCATAAACCTGGGATTTGATTTATGCATTTAAAGTAAAATGACGTATGTAAAATCCACCTAAAATCTCTGAAATATTAATAAAATTAGGACTTTGTTAGAGTAACTTGCAAATGTGTACCTACTTCACTTACGTTCACTACACGGTATCGATTGAAAAGCTTGTAACTACTACATTCATTTTTACTCAGAAAGTTTGTACTAGCACGATGAATTTCTAACGTTTTCCAAATAAATTTCAGAAATACATAAAATAAAAATAAATTGTAAATACATTTTGTATAAGTTCACATGTTTTCTTGTTCATTGTTATTACACTTACACAACTACAGATTAAGATTGATTTGTATAACGTTGAGTGATTGCAGTACTAATTGTGTGACGTACACCAAAATCGAGATTGTATCATATACCCACTCATGAGTCATAACTATGGACAAACCTGAAATTGTATCCAACGTGACTTTGTCGATTATGAATTATGATGAAGTAATAAAAAGATAATTTTTCGACAAAAATATTTCTTTAATCTATATTTCATTGTTAAATATTATAGACAGTAGCGGAGCTATGTGTGGTTATCCTAAAATCATCGCTCTTCAACTTTCAAACGATTAATTAAAACACATGTAAACATTGGAACATATCAAGGAAATACAACAATTGCTAATGTTTGGGTTCCTTGCCTGCCTAATTATTAATTTTGCTTTAGTTCAAAAACCTCACACTGCCACCGATTGGAGAGAATACAACGTATCTAAATGTAGCTGAATTTGGCAAAGTGGTACCTTAACATAGGGGTGTACATTTGGGTTCGGGTTTTCGGTTTTAACCGAACCCGAACCGATAAGATTTGTTGTCGGGTGTTCGGTTTCAGTTTTGTTTTGAGTTCGGATTTTTTTGGTTTCGGGTTTTATTTTTCGGTTTCGGTTTCAAGTTTAGCTAAAGACAAAAATGCTTCATATCCCATATGGTGTTTTTGTTTTGGGGTTTCTATTTTGCCTTAACCGAACTCGAAATCGTTAAGTGATTTTTTCTGTTTCAGGTAACCAAAACCTAAATCTCTTATCGAGTTCGGGTTCGATTTTCAAAGGATGACGGGTTTTGTTTTTTTGTGGGTTTCGGGTCGGTTAGCCAAACCCGAACCGACCCGACCCGACAGCCCTACCGCTTAAAATGGAACACCCGCAAATCCATTTCTCCACCCAACAATTTTAACAACTTTTGTTGTTGTCGTTGTTGGTGTATTTAAAGCTAAAGCGCACCACTTGAATGTCGCCTGAGGCAGCCGACTCACATGCTTACCTGTACTGTACCCGCCATCACATTCACATCCCAGTTCCCACCCTCCCTCCCAACTTATTTTCATCACACGCTCATATCTTCTGTTCTCTCTTTGATTCTCTTCTCTCCGTCACAATTTCTAGGGAGGGTTTTTTTGTCGTCCTTTGTTACTGGGCTTTTCAGACTGACGGTCTTCTCTCGCTCTGTATCATAATCAATGGAGACTGATGATATTTACAGAGCCGGCAGCTTCATACAGCGAGTAGCCTCTTCTATATGGACCGACGACAACAACAACAATTCAAAGGAAGCTTTCTCGAGGGAAGAAGATGACGAGGAAGCTCTCAAGTGGGCAGCACTTGAGAAGCTCCCTACCTACAGTCGGCTCAAAAAGGGCCTCCTCACCACCGCAGACGGCGGCGCCGACGAGATCGATGTTGATCGGCTTGGATTCAAGCAGCGGAAGGAGTTGGTGGACCGGCTGGTGAAAGTTCCACAAGAGGATAACGAGAACTTCCTTTTGAAGCTCAGAGATCGCATGGACAGGTAATATATTCAGACAAGCAGATGCTCTGCCTCTGCTCTGCTCTCTGTTTTTTATTCTTGGCCAAGAAAACAGAGTCCAGTTGGCTAAGTTTATCTGGATGATTATTTGAGTGGTTGACGATGCTCAACACATGAATACATGGGCCATGAATGAGTACAACATTTATAACTTTAAAATCCGTTTAATAATTGGGTGATTTTATTCTACTTTTTCAAATTTGATTACCTTTTGTTTCATTTTTTTTTTTTGAATAGAACTACCTTTTGTTTCATGTTGTAGAGTGGGAATCAAACTTCCCACTACTGAAGTGCGATTTGAGCGTTTGAACATTGAAGGAGAAGCTCATGTAGGCAGCAGGGCTTTGACCACCTTCTTCAACTTCTTTCTCAGTATATCAGAGGTGACAATTTCCCCATGTTAAAGAATTTTTTTACTAATTCTAGTATGTGAAATCATCATGGCTTACCTTCCAAAATCAAGTATTGCTATTGGTTTTTGGTTCAGTGGTTAATCATTTTAGAACCATTGGTTAAGCATAAATAAAATTATTAATATGCTGTAAAGTAAAAGAACTATATTATAATTGAAATTCTCTCTAACCATAAACAATTTCAAATCCATTACATCTATTGCTAAAAGTTCTAACAAATCTTTCAAACTACCTTGCAAAAACAAAAACAAAAAATCATACAAAAAGTTTCTTCAAATTCAAGTTAGTAAATAGTAATTAAGATAGCAATCGGTGATGGACCACATAAAACCGACAAAAAGGCTAGGAAACAAAGAAGATGAAACAAAATTAAAACTAATCGGACTGATGGACTTTAACTTCACGTAATATAATAATATTTTCTTCCTTAAACTATGGTTAAAATAGTAGAACAATCAAATCGAGGTAGTCTATCCGATTCTTATAGAAAAAGGGGTCTTCTCTAAATCCTTGCTATTTTGAAGAGCTTGTTGAGTTGTCTCCATATCTTGCCCAATGGGAAAAAGAAAATTTCTATCCTCAAAGATGTCAGTGGAATCATCAGACCATCACAGTAAGTAAGCTAAAAGAACTCATCTACCAGTTGTTCTCAATTGTAAAAGTAGTAAGAAAATCCCTCCCAACCATTAATCCTGATTGTGTTGCTCCCACAGGATTACACTTCTTTTGGGTCCTCCAGGTTCAGGAAAAACCACTTTGTTAAAGGCATTGGCTGGAAAGCTTGATCATTCTCTCAAGGTCGGGTGTTAACATGTTACTTTCTCTCATTTACTTCATTTATATGCCCCCTCCATTTCGTTTCAATAGCACGAGATAGTACGAGAAAAAGTAACATGCGGGGCCTTATGATGCAGATAACGGGGAAGGTCACCTACAATGGTCACGGGATGAGCGAATTTGTTCCCCAAAGGACAGCTGCATATATATGTCAAAACGATATCCATATTGGAGAGATGACAGTAAGGGAAACATTGGCCTTCTCTGCAAGATGCCAAGGGGTTGGGCACCGTTATGGTTAGAGTTTTCTCTTTCTTTGTCTCCTATGTAAATGTTTTGTTTGAAATTTTGGGTTATTATATAATTAGCTCTCATGTCCACCATGCGTTTATCTTGAGCAGATAAGCTAATTGAATTGTCAAGAAGAGAAAAGGAATCAAACATCAAACCTGATCCAGATATTGATGTGTTCATGAAGGTAATGGGGAATGCGCATGCACTTGGATGAGATTAATTGTCTTTACTATTGGTTAAATTATTAAACATAACGGATAGCCTTTGCATTGCTTGATTATGTACTTATTGTTAAGGCAATAGCAACCGAGGGTCAAGAGACGAATGTGATAACTGATTACATTATGAAAGTAAGTAATATTCATCACATCAAGAAGACAAAAAATGTAGTTCAGAATCCATGTTATGAATTTTTTGTGTTCTAATGCCATCTCTTGAAAAACTTTCTGCAGATTTTAGGACTGGAAAGTTGTGCAGATATAATGGTAGGGAATGACATGATCAGAGGTATCTCCGGAGGACAAAGAAAGCGAGTCACAACTGGTACAAACCCCTGATTAATTAGTTGCTCCCAAAAAAAAAGTTACAAAAGCAATTAAACTATATGTTTAATGAGATTGAGTAATGAACTTGAAGGTGAAATGTTGGTGGGACCTGCAAAAGCATTGTTCATGGATGAGATATCCACGGGCTTGGACAGTTCAACAACTTACCAAATTGTCAACTCGTTAAAGCAATACATTCACATTCTTGATGGAACAGCCATTATTTCACTTCTCCAGCCACCACCAGAAACTTATGATCTATTTGACAATGTTATTCTACTATCGGATGGCCATGTTGTATATCATGGGCCTAGGGAATCCGTGCTCGAGTTCTTTGAGCATATGGGATTCAAGTGTCCTCCAAGGAAAGGTTCTGCTGACTTCCTCCAAGAAGTAAGCTAGCTGATTAAGAACATAAACTTTGATCTTAAAGGAAGGAAGGGTCACACTATATTATTTGTTCATGAAAATGAATGCAATTAAATCACAGGTGACATCAAGGAAAGATCAACAACAATATTGGATGAATAAAGAAACCCCATACAGGTTTGTGACGACAATAGAATTTGCAGAGGCATTTCAATCATTCCATGTGGGAAGGAGTCTAGGACAAGAGCTTTTGACTCCATTTGACAAGAAAAACAGTCACCCTGCGGCTTTAACAACTAAGAGATATGGTGTTGGGAAAATGGAGCTCTTCAAATCTTGTTTTTCAAGGGAGCTGTTGCTTATGAAGAGGAACTCATTTGTTTACATCTTTAAGCTCTCACAAGTAAGTGGATAATAGATACACTATTGCTCTTCTTGTAGAAAATATTTGATTCTAATTTTTTTTCCCCCTCCTCTCAAGCTTATAACCATGGCAATTGTGGCCATGACACTTTTTCTTCGCACTGAGATGCATCGAGATTCAATAACTGATGGTGGAATTTATCTTGGGGCTTTATTCTACACGGTGAATGCTTTCCTGTTCAATAGCATGGCTGAGATTTCCATGACCATTGCAAAGCTTCATGTGTTTTACAAGCAAAGGGACTTCTTATTTTATCCTGGATGGGCATTTTCTCTTCCCCCATGGTTCCTTAAATTTCCCATCACATTAATCGAAGCTGGCGCATGGGTGTTCCTTACATATTATGTCATCGGATATGATCCTAATGCAGGAAGGTCAGAACTGCATTTTGCAAAATCGTTTGAATAAATGTAATGGGTTTTACTAAATTCTTTTCACAACTAAGAAATCTGATAAAAGCTCTCTGCAGGTTATTCAAGCAATATCTTTTGCTATGTCTTGTTAGTCAAATGGCTTCAGCATTGTTCCGGTTTATTGCTGCATCAGGAAGGACAATGATTGTTGCTAATACATTTGGATCATTTGCATTGCTTTCACTCTTTGCATCTGGTGGCTTTGTCTTGTCAAGAGGTGCCTTCTTCTGTGCTCATCTTTGCTGGGAATTTCACTATTTTCAGCAAAACATATGGTGATTCTGCTAATTGTTTCCTTTTGCATAATTATGGTAGAGAACATAAAGAAATGGTGGATTTGGGGTTATTGGATCTCACCAATGATGTATGGACAAAATGCAATAGTTGCTAATGAGTTCCTTGGAAGGAGCTGGAGCAAGGTAATGTTACCTCTTGGAGTCTCTCCAATTTTTTGCTATTTTGAGAAATCAAGCTAATGAACATATGATTTTGGTTGTTACAGGTTCTCCCTAACTCGACAGAATCATTAGGAGTTCAAGTTTTAAAGTCTCGTGGGTTTTTCCCACATTCATATTGGTATTGGATAGGAGCAGGAGCTCTAGTTGGATTTGTACTAATATTCAACATGTTCTTCACTCTAGCTCTCACTTTCCTTAGCCGTGAGTAACTTCATCAATTCTAAGGTCTTAATTTATTGCATTGGAACCGACACTTTCTAATTCATTTCATGATCTTGATAGCCTTCAAGAAATCTCAAACTATAGTGTTAGAGGATTTTCAAAATGATGGAGCAGATAAACCTGGAGGAATTGTTGAGTTGTCCAACATTGAAGGTGGAAAAGCAAGAGTTGGGACTTCACCTACAAGAAAAGGAATGGTTCTTCCATTTGAGCCATACTGCCTCACGTTTGATGATATCAAGTATTCTGTGAACATGCCACAGGTAAGACAAGTTCTAAGACTTTGAGAAAATATGTTTCTTTCAGATTTTACCATTGTGTAACCAACTTGACACTAAGAATGAAACTTATTTTCTTTGTATTATGAAGGAAATGAAAATGCAAGGTGTTGTTGATGAAAAATTGGAGCTTCTAAAGGGTGTGAGTGGTGCTTTTAGACCAGGTGTTTTAACAGCGCTAATGGGTGTCAGTGGTGCTGGTAAGACCACTCTAATGGATGTCTTGGCTGGTAGGAAAACTGGAGGATACATAGAAGGGAACATTACAGTATCTGGTTATCCTAAGAAGCAAGGAACTTTTGCTAGAATTTCTGGCTATTGTGAACAAAATGATATACATTCTCCACATGTTACAGTTTATGAGTCATTACTCTACTCAGCTTGGTTAAGATTGCCTGCAGAAGTGAAGGGTGAAACTAGAAAGGTAAGTAACTACAATCAGTAAAATTCTAGTGAAATATACTCACATAGATCCTTTTGAAATGTCATAAGAGGCACGATTAAACTATCTTTTCTAACATCCATTTTTGCGTGCAGATGTTTGTTGAGGAGGTGATGGACCTTGTTGAACTGAAGCCTCTTAGGCAAGCATTGGTTGGATTACATGGAGTGAATGGTCTTTCTACCGAGCAACGCAAGAGACTAACTATAGCAGTTGAATTAGTGGCAAATCCTTCTATTATCTTCATGGATGAGCCAACTTCGGGATTAGATGCAAGAGCTGCTGCTATAGTTATGAGAACCGTCAGAAACACTGTGGACACTGGGAGGACAGTCGTGTGCACCATCCATCAGCCCAGCATCGACATATTTGAAGCTTTTGATGAGGTAAGAAAGAATATTTAGTTAGTTACAACTATCTTCATTTATAGTTTCTAAGCAAGTCGGTCTGAAATTACTAGCTTGTCTGACAATGCAGCTCTTTCTGCTAAAGAGAGGAGGTCAAGAGTTGTATGTTGGGTCACTAGGTCATCATTCCAACCATCTAATTAATTACTTTCAGGTAAAATAAAGGATTTGCATGGCATAATAATAAAAAAAAGCTTCAATATTATTCGTATAATCATTGTCTTACATGCCTAGTTTTTCACTATGTCCAGGCTATAGAAGGAGTTCCAGGAATCATCGATGGCACAAACCCTGCAAACTGGATGTTGGAAGTCACAAGCTCAGCACAAGAAATGACACTTGGAATAGACTTCGCTGCCATATACAAGAACTCAGGCCTCTATAGGTAATCTTTAACATGATAAATCTTTTTCTTCTTGAAACATTGAGAATCAAACTTTTTGCCTTAAACACTCAGCATGTTGTTTCTCTTTTTCTTTTGTTTTCCAAGGAGAAACAAAGCACTTATTGCAGAACTAAGCACACCAGCCCCGGATACAAAGGACTTGTACTTTCCCTCAAAATACTCATTACCATTCTTCACTCAGTGTATTGCTTGTTTCTGGAAGCAGTACTTATCCTATTGGCGAAACCCGCAATATACTGCTGTGAGGTTTTTGTTCACCGTCGCCATAGCATTGATGTTCGGGACAATGTTCTGGGACCTTGGCTCCAAAAGGTAAGTTTTATAATACAAATATTATTCATTGTTTCAATAGGCTAAAAGATGAGTTTTCCTATCCAAAGATTTCATATTTTGCGTTGGTTTCTACTTTCTTGGTGGTAGATCAAAGAGACAAGATCTCTTCAATGCAATGGGTTCGATGTATGCGGCCGTTATCTTTCTTGGGGTCCAGAATGCATCCTCTGTACAACCAGTGGTGGCCATTGAAAGAAGTGTGTTTTACAGAGAGAGATCCGCGGGAATGTATTCACCCTTACCTTACGCCTATGCACAGGTTAAGTGTACCATGAAGTTCTCATTCATCGCTGCTTAAGTACTTCATCCATAGAATAATCCTGGATTCTTTTCTTCAATTGGATTCAGGTTGTGATAGAGATACCTTATGTGTTCTCTCAAGCTCTTGTTTATGGCCTCCTAGTATACTCAATGATTGGCTTCGAATGGACTACAACCAAGTTTTGTTGGTATATATTCTTTATCTACTTCACATTGCTCTATTTCACATACTATGGCATGATGGCTGTAGCTGTGACGCCAAACCACCACATTGCATCCATCATTTCCTCAGCATTTTACTCTCTTTGGAATCTCTTCTCAGGATTTGTCGTGCCACGTCCAGTTAAGTTTGCTTCCCTTTCCCATCAATGTTCAAATATTTTTTTATATAGATTTCACTTGTTAAACCATACCCCTCCCCCCTTTTTATACAATCCAACAGCGCATTCCAATGTGGTGGAGGTGGTATGCCTGGGCATCTCCAGTAGCATGGACATTATACGGGTTGGTGGGATCCCAGTTTGGAGATGTTGAAACCACACTACTTGATACCGACGAGAGAGTCACAGATTTCTTGAGGAGTTACTTTGGGTTCAGAAACGATTTCTTGGGAGTGGTTGCAGTTGTGGTTGTCGGATTTGCAACTCTCTTTGCTTTCATCTTTGCCTTCTCCATCAAGTACTTCCATTTCCAGAGGCGATAAAGAATGAATGTATGGAAGCTATCCCGCATGGATTGTTCTATGGTGTTATAATGTGTCCCTTCCTTTGTTTTTTAATTAGCAGGTTTTTCTAATATTTAATATTGGCATTTCTAGAACTGTGGCGTTGTCTTGTGTAGTAAAGTGAAATTTTGTAATTGATAGATTGTGAGGAAGTACATAACTTCTATAACAGAATGGCAATAGATTGTCAAAATATATTATTTGGATAGCAAGTGGACTGTAGTATGCAGAGGCGGACCCAAGTTCATGGATGGGTAGTCAATTGAAAACCCTTAAATTAAGATTTTGGAAAAAATATTTGTTTATAATTTTACTTCTGTCATGGACGTATTTGAATTTGAGACTATTTGACAACCCTTGAAATTTTGATCTATCGTTGAATACCCTTAATTAAATTTCTGAGTCCGCCACCGGTAGTATGTGACGAATTTGTATCAATATATTAAAAATAAAAATCGTAAGTTTTATTTTGCAACAAAAATTATGGATGGAAAAGGGGGAAAATAATATTGAATATTACAACGAATACTTCCTTTGGCTATTCTAGAAAAGACTTCGCGTAAAGCATAGGGAAAAGTCCATGTCTAATAATTCAGTTTCATTCTTGCTCTTATTATGTAGACTTAAAACTTGAAAAGTTGAAGTGAGAGGAAGTAGTGAGAGAGTGAGCGAGTGATCCTGGTGCGCGAGGTTTCCAATCAGAATTGCTTGTGGCCGGCTCCGGCATCTGTGCCAGAGCAGCTCCCTTTTTCCTCTTGTTCTTTTCTCATGAGTGTAGAGAGTATTGCGGTGTCTTCTCAAGCTTCGGAGGTGCCGAAGGGTGATGTTAGGGGGATTCCGACGAAACCCTGGGTGTCGCTGTTCGGTATCTCAGAAGCCAACCGTCTCACATATATTCCCCCAGAGGTCCTCAATGGTGGTCTGCGAATGCCAAAAGCAATTCGGGAAGCAGGAGTGGCACGATGGAAGAATAGTCTTGTTGGGCAATTTCTCCAAGATCCGTCTCCTCTTTACGTCTTGCGTTGCTGTGTAAACAAGCTTTGGGGAAGGGATGGATTGGTTAGCGTTTCATTACTTTATGACAAGATGTTACTGATTCAGTTGCCTAATCAGCAGGTTTGTGAGTGGATCATGGAGAATGGTCCTTGGTTCTGGTTTAACAACTTGCTTTATCTTAGACCTTGGGTTCCAGGTATCAATTTTGAGGATTTAGGTAGGAAAGCTCTACCAATTTGGGTTCATCTGTCGAATGTTCCACTTGAGTACAATGATTTCCAGGGGCTGAGCAGAATTGCTAGTTGGGTGGGTGTTCCTTTAGGAGTTGATCATACTACTCGAATGGGGGATCGACATGGATTTGCTAAAGTTTTGGTGGAACTTACTATAGAGAGTGAATGTCTTGATCACGTTTTACTCTGGCCTGATGATGATTCTTCCATTCATATAGGGTCACTTATTGTAACTTGCCTCCAGTATGTTCTGTATGCAAACTATTTGGGATTTCTGGTTCGTGTGCAGCTCATCAAGGGAAACAGTGGGTGCCTAAGGCACATAAGGTTCAGGATGTTTCTTCTTCTCCAGTTCAAGCAGCAGCTATGGAAGCAATGGTAATTCAGAATGCTATAGTGACTAAACCAGTTGAAAGTGACAAAGGTAAAGAAGTGTTGGTGTGTGCGGATGATCCTCAATTGCAGGCCATTTTTACTGGTCCCTCATTGCTAGATGGAGGGGGGTTAGCTCCTCAGAACTTGGAGAAATCATTCTTGGCGGTGGCTGGATCTCCTTCACCTAAGTTAGCATCAGAGGATGAACTTCAAAGAGTGGTTAATGGAGCTAGGCCTCGGGTCTGGCTATCTCAAGACAGTGCTAAGGGCTCTATCCAAGCATCTTCTTCATTTAGTGTGTTAAGTAAGCTGGTGATACAGAGGCTAGCAGGGCTCTGGAAGCTCCAAATAAAAAAGATACCAGGAAGGATCAGTGGAAGGGAGGAGAGGGGAAACCCTCAACTTCTAGATGATAATACTATTTTGGAATGTGAGGGGGTTTAATAAAACCTCCAAGCAAAGGGACTTGATGCAAGTCCTTCGTAGAAATAAGGTAGATGTAGTAGATGTTCTTGAAACTCGTATAAAGGCAGAGAAAGCTAAAGAGGCTGTTGAAAAGGTGTTTGCTGGTTGGGAGAGATATATAGAGTGTGTTGATTCCAATTTAGGACGAGTTTGGTTGTTTTGGGATCCCGAGATAAAGATTCAGGTGCTAAAGTCGGGTAGGAATTTTCTTCATTGCTTGGTGGAGGATGTTAATAAAGATAGTTTTTCCTGATTGTTGTTTATGCTTCTAATGATGAAGCAGAACGCCAAGCTAGTTATAAAGAGATAGCTAGTTAAAGTTTGCTGGTCATCCATGGATTGTAGGTGGGGATTTTAACACGGTTCGTGTGCCAGAGGAAACATCAAATCAGAGGAGTTCAACTGCTAGTATGGATGATTTCAATGCCTGGATTGGAGAGATGGAATTGCTGGACTACAGGACTACTGGCCCTCAGTTTACTGGACCAACATGCAGGTTAATCGGCCTATTGCAAGGAAACTAGACAGAGCATTGGTTAATCTGGATTGGATTCAAAAGTTTAAGGACTGTTCTATGGAAGTGCTTCATGCAAATTTCTCTGATCACTGTGGGGTGCAAGTAAGTACAATGGCTCCGATTAAATCTATGCCTAAGCCTTTTAAATATTTTGAGTTTTGGGCTGAGCATCCACTGTTCCTCGAAATTGTTGAGTGTGCTTGGAAGGTAGAGGTCTCAGTGAACCCATTGCATATTATTCAGGGGAAGTTGCGTGAAGTTAAAAAAGGCTCTAAAGAAGTTTAATAAAGAGGTGTATGGGAATCTTCAAGATCAAGTAAAAGAGGCAGATGCTGCTTTGCACTGTGCTAATACTAGAGCTTTTTCGAACCCTACATCAGAGCATTTTGAAGCTGTAGCCCGGGCTAAAGATCGATATGAGCAAATATCAAAGGCCTATGAGAGTTTTTGCTGGCAGAAATCTAGACTGTCATGGTTAGCAGTTGGGGACAGGAGTTCAAACTTCTTTCACCAAGCAGTGAAGATACGCAATTCAAAATGAGCAATCAGGAAGTTGGTGAAGGAGCAGGAGAGGAGGTTTTGTCAGACTGAACAGATTGGTTTCTATAAGAAACTTTTGGGAGAGGCTAACTTGGAAATCAACACTGGTGAGGAGGAGGGGAAACGGCTTGTCCATAAACAAATCCCCCAGGCTGAGTGTGAGGCTTTGATTTAGGCAGTCACAGTTGAACTCTCAAAAGACTCCAGGCCACGATGGATTTTCAGTAGGCTTTTTCAAGATGACTTGGGCGATTATTGGTGAGGATGTGACCAAGGGGATTATCTTTTTCTTCAATTGAGTTAATCTCCCAAGTGGAGTTAACTCTACTGCTAGTTCCTTACTCTTGAAAGTTCCAAATGCTTATACTTTAAAGAAATTTAGACCTATTTCTTGTATAAACCTCTTATACAAAATAATAGCTAAGGTTCTGGCTAACAGAATTAAGGGGATAATGCCTTTGATTATCAGTAACTCTCAGTCTGCTTTCAGGGAGGAGTATCATGAATAATATCCTTCTGGCTCGGGAATTGGTGAGTGATTATAACAGAAAGCGTCTTTCATCTCGATGTGCCATTAAAATAGATATAATGAAGGCGTTTGATTCTGTCAACTGGAGGTATCTTTTCTTCATGATGAGTGTTATGGGTTTCCTTGAAACATTTTTTATGTGGATTAGAAGTTGTTTGCAAACTGCCCATTATAGTATCAACGTCAATGGCAGCCTTTGTGGTTTCTTTTGTGCTAGGAAAGGTGTCCGTCAGGGTGACCCTTTGTCACCGTATCTATTTACCATAGCTATGGAAGGATTGTCTACTATGGTGAAGGAAGCTAGTCAGTCAGGGGTCTTACCTTTCCATCCTCAATGCAAGAAAGTTGCTTTAAACCACTTGTGCTTTGCGAACGATCTTCTCATATTTACCAAGGGGTCTGCTCAGGCAATACTGCAGGTCAAAGCAATTTTGCATCAATTCTATCAGATCTCGGGACTTAAAATCAATCCGGCCAAGTGTGATATCTACTTTGGAGGTGAGTCTGTTCTTTACAAGAGAAATGCTCTGGCTCTTACTGGATTCCAGGTAGGGAATTTGCCAGTTTGGTATTTGGGTTTACCTTTACTGGCTGGCAAATTATCATCAACTGAAATTGATATACTGGTTGAAAAATTTACCAAAAGGATCAGGTCGTGGCATGCAAAGAAGCTCACCTATGCAGGGAGGTCGCAATTGCTGAATTATGTGCTCTTGGGAGTGGTTCAATATTGGATGCATCTTTTTATTCTGCCTAAGTAAGCTCTTAAAAGAATTCAAAAGGTATGTTCTCAATTCTTATGGCATGGTATTGATGAAGGAAAAGCAAAAGTGGTCTGGGAGTATGTAGCTCTTCCTAAACAGGAGGGGGGACTAGGGTGAAGGATTTGGTTGCTTAGAATCAGGCGTGCACCATCAGAATGCTCTGGTTATTCTTAATGAACTCAGCGACATTATGGGTTGCGTGGATGTATGAGTATAAGTGTCGACAATGCAATCTTTGGTCCTTGAGAGTGGAGTATAGTAGCTCATGGGCTTGGAGAAGGCTTCTCAAACTGAGGGCTGTGATTTTCCCATGGATGCAAAAGCACAATGGCACTGTTTATTGGGATTCCAAGGAGATGGATGTTTACTCGGCTCATCGAGTTTGGGAAACTTTGAGGAGTAGGGCTCCTAAAGTCTCGTGGTACAAGCCTGTCTGGGGCAGGAACTGTCCACCTCGATACGACTTGATTGTTTGGCTTATAATGAAGAAGGCCATCGTTACAAGGGACAAACTGTTGAAATGGGGTAAAATCAGGGATGCATCATGCCCACTCTGTGGTACGGCTGTGGAGAATAGAGACAATCTTTTTGTTCAGTGCTCGTTTTCGCGTCATCTAGCTGCTACAATGAAGTGCAACCTGCTGCTGCACAACGACTGAGATGCCATGGTGCTTTCAATGATCACTGCTAGTAATCCTCGAGCAGGAGAGTGGTACGCTCCTATTTGGTGTATGCTGATGACGTTTATTTGGAAGGAAAGGTGTGGAGTGACTATGTCACACCCTTGAGTAGGTTGCTGAGTTAATCAGAATGGACTTGTTTATTTCATGTGGAAACAGAGGGGTTCGAGATGCATTGGCTGGATTGGGATACTTATAGACATCTTTTAATTTTTGTTCTTATAGTATACATACTCTCAGATAGGAGTGGGGGATAGTCAGTGATTCTCGAGATTGTAATCTCGACTCGTTGTATCGGTTTTTTATTGGAATAAAAGCAATTGATTCAACAAAAAAAAAACTTGAAAAGTTCATCTCTGTACACCACTAAACGAATGAGCTATGGTTAAGCCACGATTTTAGTACAAAATACCCTATCATTGACTTTTTTGTTATGACTTTCGGTACGGTTTCACAATCTTTGGCTATTAGTGGTAGTTGGTCGAAATTTAGTATTTCATCTCCTTGAAAGCCTTTAATTTTCCTCTCCTTAATCTTTGACGGACGAGTTCTCACTCATTTTAATTCAAAATTTTTTTTTTTTTTTGCACAGTTAGATTAGATTAATTGTTCTCTTCAAAATGATATCTACTTTCGTATATTTTTCAAACAAAAAAAATTGAGTCATATTTTACCAGTCTATACCATATGGTATTGACTGGTACTGATAGTAGAAGTATATTAACTGTCATTTACGACTTTTAACATTGTGTACCACAAGATACCACCCCGTAATGATAAATAATCTGATCTAACTGTGCTAAAAAAAAATTGACTTAAAAAGAGTGAGAAATCGTCAGTCAAAGATTAAAAAGGGAAAAATTAATGATTTTCCAGAAGAGAGATGGATGCTGAAGTGGACGGATTACTGATAATTGCTCACCATAAGATTACTAACCTGATCCATTCCCGTGTGCAATGGTGAAAAAAAGTAGGTTACTTGGCTTAGTGGAGCGGCAAGTGTTTTCTACATCTTAGTGATTCAATCCCCATTAATGTATTGGTTTTACTTTTTTCTAGAAATTTTACAATTCAACGGGAAATAAAAAAAAAATTACCATTTCTTCCTTAATCTTTTATCCAGTTTTTAACATATTTTTATTTTCAATTATTTTTTTATAGTCTCACTAAGAAGTTAATTTAGTTCCTTAACTTTATATTTGGTTTCATGAGTTTGAAATTAAGTTAACTAACTTATAATTGGTGTGTTCTAGCGATATCCTTTTTCTACGATAATTTTAACAATATTTTTAATTTTGATGGAAAATCAATCTAGTTATTTAAAAATCTTAATTTAATTTCTTGTTTTTTCTTTTTTGTGTGAGATATTTTTTTTATCAGTAATAATAAATAAAATAATGTCAGTTCATTTTTATTTGATATACATATTAATTAATCTTCGACTAAGCTTTACTTCCTCTGGAATATGGAATGGAAAAGAATAGATTTTAAAATTCCTATATTTTTATGAATAGCATTATTTTTTTTATTTTGAATTCAAAGAAATTAGAATTCTCAATTCCCGCCGACGTTTAGGGGATAAAATATTTTCAGGAACAAGTAAATCATAATATTTTTTTTTCTATATTTCCAATTCTACTTTGATCCCGTTCAATAGATTCGGGAAATTTCTCTTATTAACAAAAACATTTTCTTTGTATCTTTGATTCATTTTTTGTTTGTTCTTATGAACTAATAAAATATTTATCATGTGATACATAATCTATTTTCAATTCTTTTTTACCGGCAGACGCTCGGGTTCGATAATCAAAATTCTCTTTTTCATCAATTCTGTGATATTCATTTTTTGTGAATAAATCCATACCAAATTTTATAATTTTCCGAATCTATCTCGTTGATTTTTTTTTTTTTTTTTTGTCTGTGCGTAGCCCTGAGATTACATGTTTTATTTTGTAATAATTATTTTGTGTGCCCAATAATGGCCCTCCTTGCTTATTGTGTGTAATGAAGCTGATCAGCAGAAGTATTTGCACAGACACAAGTCATGCCAGCAAAAGCCATCGGTGCCATTAGGCCCATACGCCAGATTACAATCGTCATTGCATTTGCTCGGCTGGCACTCTTCTTCCAAAAGCGTGACGCACGTCTTTCGAATCGGTATTGGATCCACCCCTTCGGCAACTGCAATAATATATCCATGCAACGCAACACACAATACAACAAACACAAATTTTTGGGTTACGCGCTGCAGAGGAAGAGAAAACTAATGTTAGTTTTAGTGATAAAAATTACCATGAATGGCAACGACGGAGATCAAGAGGAGAATGATTGACAAAACCCAAGTAGTCTTCATGGTTCTCGTAAGTGGTTTCTGAGCGAAATTGTGCATCCAGTGTTAGTTTGTTGATCTTGTTCACTGCCAGGTGATGCGAATGAATATTTATAGCCGCAATTTTGCTGCTCAATGAGGTTTCTGTATTGGGATTTTGCTACCTTATAAACAATAATATTTATGGCCAAGTAATTAAGTTTGATGCCAGCCCATGATAGTTATCTCAT
The DNA here is from genome assembly GCA_964030455.1 of Linum trigynum. Taxonomy (NCBI): domain Eukaryota; kingdom Viridiplantae; phylum Streptophyta; class Magnoliopsida; order Malpighiales; family Linaceae; genus Linum; species Linum trigynum. Next base: position 7,980,002 of record OZ034820.1, on the reverse strand, counting down.
TGGCTTGAGTGTGGTGACTTTTTATTTATTTTTATACGGGTAATATAGATTTATTTTTTCATGATTTAAGTTATTACTTAACACAGTCGAACATGAAATCTTCAGGTTGAAAACTAGCGGTATTATCACTAGAAAAGGCCTTGTTATACCTTATTCTTATAAGAGAGAACTAATAAGTGGATTCGTTTGAGCAAAACCTATGGATTTACTTTCAATAGAATAACCTATATAATAGAAGGGTTAATACCTTATTTTGGCCCGACTATGATCATATAATCAACTTTAGCATGTGGTTTCAGAAATTAACATCCTGGCCTCAACTATGCAGCATATAGACTCAATTGGCCCGACACATGCTTGGACAGTCAATTTTGACGGTCAACACCGTTGACCGTTAGTCAACACGCCATGTCATTGCCTTGTCATCCTAAAATCATTAAAAAAATTCAAATTCAAATGATTTTCCTAATTTCTATTATTTATCATTTCCAAATTAATCAAAAAAATATTTAAAATATAAAATAAATTATTTTTGGATATTTGAAAATGATAAATTTGATAATATAACCAAAAATTATTGAATTAAATTAAAAATTTTAGAAAATATGATATAAATTATATATTTTATTTTTTGGATAATTTAAAAAATATAAAATAATTTGATAAGTTTTGTTTAATTTATAAAAATTATCATTTTCAAATTACCCAAAAAATAAAAAATTAAATTTATTTATATTTTTTATAATTAATTGTTGGTTAATTTGTTGATAAATAATAAAAATTGGAAAAAATAATTAGAATTAGAATTTTTTTAATGAATTTTAGAATGACGAGGCAATGACATGGCGTGTTGACTAACTGTCAATGGTGTTGACTATCCAAATTGATGGTCAAACTCTGTGTCGGGCCAATTGAGTCTATATGTTACATAGTTGAAGCCGGGATGTTAATTTCTGAAACCACGGGCCAAATTTGATTATATAGTCATAATTCAAGCCAAAATAAGGTATTAACCCATAATAGAAAGACAAATCCAACAAACGAGTAGTTTCAATAATTAGATTTCTCGTATTTATGCTTGCCAAGTGTTTCGAGTGGGTGTATTCTCAATTCTGCCCAAGTTTTTTGGAGTGGGAATTTTTTTGTCGCAATTTAAGATAATTGCCCATATAGATATGTTTTTTAATCAATGATACCTTGCATCACCAAGAAAATATAGGTGGAATGTTTACAACTCCAATCCAAACAGAGTTAATAATAAAAATTAAAACTAAGTACATTCATGAAGACAAAGCTAGAGCCTTCTTAGCCACCTAATGAGCTGCTCTATTGTTCTATCTACCAACGAAATGCACCGAAAAATTAGGATGAGCTTTGCCCACAAATTTGAGCTCTTGGTAAATGACTCTACTCCTTGCATCAGTCACACTCCCCGCTTCATCTTATCAACGACCTCTTTAGCGTCACCAACCAAGCGCTCACCATAGAGTCCCTTGCTAATGCACCAATGAAAAGCTTCTCTTAGCGCCACTAGCTCCACCACTGTTGGGTCGTGAGCACCGTCTATGCGAAATCTCCCTACCCGCACGAGAAACCCACCCCTCGCTCGTATCCTCCCTAGCATACCTAACACTATGTTTGGCAACAAGGGGGGTGCAAGTTCGAGGGGGGTACAAGTTGAGGGGTAAATTGTTGGGGGGTGCAACTTGGTGGAGGGTGTAAGTGGAGGGGTAAATTGTTGTTTGGATGAAAAAGTAGGGGGGTGCAAATAGAGTAAAAAGTAAGTAATTATATTATTATAAAATAGATTTATCAATTTATAAAATATTATCACAAAATAATAACATGAAAATTCAATATATAATAATAAAAATAATAAATAAAAATAATTTTAATAAAAATAATTATTATATAATAATGCTCAAATATAATTATTTATAACAACAATAATAATCATTGGTCGAGCAACCTCGAAACTCGAAATCCAACTCGTAACTAGTCATCCTAAGGGGGTTCTCGTGCCTAACTTTAAATTGAATATGGTCAAACTTAGTCAAACACGTTCGAATATGTAAGTTTTAACTACTTATTAAAGTAAATCGAGTTAACTAAACTGTTCCTCTCTATCTTTTCAACAAATGCTTCTTATCTCTAATTTTCAATGCAAATTCGGGTCAACTAAGAGATATCGATTTGACGAGGCGAACATTGACAAACTTGCTCTCTTAGTCAAACGGTCAACCCCAAACAACTTCTACACTAATATAGATATAAGAAAAAATTAATAATATTAATTATTATGTAATTATAATCTAATTAAAAATTCATAATTTCCCTCCTCCTCCTTCCCCCTCCCTTCCTTCCTTTCCTTGCACCCCAATTTGGGGGGTAAGCCGAAACAGTGAATTTACGCTCACGTTTTGCACCCCCCTACTGTTACAAAATAACCAAACGGGGGTAAACACCTTGGAACTTGTGTTTACCCCTCCAAACTTGCACCCCCTTCCATTTGCACCCCTTCCCAAACATAGTGTAAGAGAAATCCCGAATCCCTCTTGAATATGTCCCTCGAGCGGACGTCGTAAAACCTGCTACCCACTTGCTTGAAATCAAACACCACCCATTTATGGGCCTTCCAAACACGCCATAACAGGGGAACGGATCAGGTCAGTAACCTTATGGTCAGTAACCATGAGTAACCCGTCCTTATCAGCGTGACATCAATATCTCTCTCTCCTGAAAAGTCCTTTATCTTTTCCCCTTTAATCTTTAACGGGTAAATTGCAAGGTTGGTCACTGAGATTGCTAAAAACGTTCATGTATGGTCACTGAAAATATTTAATTTCATTCGTGGTCACTAGGTTAAGTAAAACATTTCAAGTTCAGTCACTCTCCGTTCAACTCCGTTAATTTTAGCTGACGTGGCAGTCAACTCTTAAAATTAACCGTTAAATGTTTGTCATGACAGTTAAAAATATAATAAAATATTTTAAAATATTCCACCTAATTATCAATATCATTAAAGAATAAAAAATAAAAACCTAATTCTTCTATTAGTCATTTTCTCTTTCTTATGGGAATCTAATTTTCAGATCTGGAAATTATTTCCTTCTCTCTTTATTCTGCTGATATCCTTCTCCACTTCTCCTTCCGAGGCGAACCGAGCAACAATGAGCAGTGGGACGACGGTGGCTTGGTGATGGAACGGCGACGTTGATCAATGATGGCTTGGCTGATGCCACGACCACGACCGCCACCATTTTCATTCAATGATTCTGCCACCGCTCACAATCATCTCATTAATTGATGAAGCAAAGAAGCGAAGGGAGGCTGGTAGAAGGAGGTAGGGTAGGTAGAGACGATAGGAAATAGAGGCAAGGTCGGCACTGTAGGCGGAATCATCCATTCTCTATCACCGCCACTAGCTGCAAAAATCCCCTCTATACCAGAAAAAAAAACCCCTAATTTCTTAGAGAGATTCCTCTCTTACGATTCCGGTGTTGTTCTTTCTTCCTTACCCCAACACACAATCTCTCTATTCTTCAACTGTAGCCTAGACTTGGAGCTTTTGTTCTCCCCCATGTCGGAATTATGTTTCAAGCGAGAACGGGATAGGAGAAAAACGGTGGAAGCGGCGGTTCTACGATGCTTTGCTGAGGTCTGGAGGGTGAAGACCGAAGGGTTTGTTATTATTATTTTTTATCGGACAAGGGTTTGCTAGTTTCAAACTTTGGATCCCAATTAACAGTGACCACAAGGTCACCGGAGGAGAGCGACAGCAGAAGGATAATTTATCGGGACGGATTCTGTCCCAGCCGTCAGAATCGTAGCTTGGTGGAGAGCTGATTTTTCCCGGCGTCATCTGAATCTAGCGTTAGCTGGTTCTGTTTTTGGTTTCTTTCAGCTGAAGAAATTACACCAAGTTCCTCGGGGTGAGATTCCAGTATTCTATTTGAAAATTGAAGATCGCCGCCCGCACCGCGTCCACCATGAAGACGTCCTCGTCGCAATTGAAGACCGCCGCCACCGGAAATGCCTATCAATTTCAGTGGCCAAAGAGATGGACGAAGGAGACGATTTGGGTATTTAGTGGAGCCTATGAAATTATTCCCCCTAATTCTAGTGAAAATGAGCTGGAAATTCATAGAATAATTTTTAATTTTTTTTATTATTTTTAAACTACCACATCACACATTTGACGGTCAATTTTGAGAGTTGACTGCCACATCAACTCAAATTAACGGAGTTGGACGGAGAGTGACCAAACTTGGAATGTTTTACTAAACCTAGTGACAACGAATAGAATTAAATATTTTTAGTGACCAAACATGAACGTTTTTAGTATTCTCAGTGACCAACCTTGCAATTACTCAATCTTTAACGGACGATTTCTCTCTCGTTTTAAGTCGAAATTTAATTTTTCTTTTTTTTTGCATAGATAAATATGATTAAATGTGCTCTTTAAAATGATATCCACTTTGATATATTTTTAGTACAAAAAAAATTGAATAATTTTTTATCAGTCATTACCATATGGTATGCTCATATTTAATACCATATGGTAAGAAATTGTACCATGATGGTATGAACATACCAATATGGTAAGAAGGTTGAATACATGATAGTAGGAGTATACTAACTATCATTTACGGCTTTCATCATTGTTTACCACAAGTTACCACCCACATACCATAGTGATAAAGTATGATAATTTTTTGTCCAATATTTTTTTCACCAAGAAATTTGTAGATCCAATAGATCATGATGAACTCGTCCTTCTGAGCAAACCACTTAAAAACGAAGAAGTTACCATATATATGGTATGTAGTTGGCAAAAAAAAGTTTCTCGAAATATATTGAAAATTGATATCATTTTGTAGAGCACAACGAACACGTTTCATGTGTGCAAAAAAAATTAAATCCGAGTTAGAACAAAGAAGATAAGAGCCGATTATGAAAAGTAGTAAAAATAAAATGTCTTTAATTGACAACCCTTATATATGAATTTTCTGAATCCAATTAAATCTAAAGTTCCAAATTTAATTACTCATAGGTCAGTAACCACTTATCATAAGCCAAGACATAATCAAAAGAGTACGCAAAAAGTAGAACTTACCGAAAGAAAATCACGAAATTGAACACCTCGAGTCCCACCATCAAATGACAGACACCCGATGCATTCCAAAGAAAATCACGAAATTAACCATTTGGATACAATTTCCTCGGGAACGGAATTTCATTTTCATTGACAATTTGGATTTTTGTGGGATTTCATTTTCAAACATCATGTTTGAACAAACTCTAAAATTTTGGAAATTAATTATAATTTACTGATATAAATATATGACAATTAAAAAGATGAGTAAGAAATTGATCTAAAACACGATTCAAATAGATAATTCAGCCGGATTACATGAGTGGAACGTGTTCAAAATATGAAAAAAAAAATCAAAAGAGAAAATGTTGGCATATGAAATTCAATAGAGAAAAAAATTAATTAAGAATAAAAATAGAGATAAACAAGTAGCATGTACATACCAATATGATCGAACTAACATCCTCATCCTGCATTAAACGATCCACACAAAGTAGGGATGGCAATGGGTCGGGTTGGGGTGGGTTTTGTCAAACCCAAATCCAAACTCATGGGTTTATCCGCCAAAAAAACCCGGGGTAAAACCCGTTGGGTTTGAAAAACTCAAACCCAACCCAACCCGCTGGGTATCCGCGGGTTCATGGGTACCCGTGGGTTTTTGTGATAAAAAATTTACAATAACAAGTTTCATTCAAAATAAAAGTTTAACATCAATTTTCTCATAGAAATTAATCATACAAAAAACACCAATCTAGAGTAGACAAGCAAACCGCAAATAATCAATACAAATTGTTCAAAATTAAAGATAAACATCTATAAACAATAAGATTAATTGAAAGTTTCTTCCTCGTCAACTAAGTTTCTTCACTCTCCACTTCATAATATCAACTTCATTCTAAACAATTAGAAAGAACAAATTATACATGTCTCCACAAACATAAAGAATATTAGTTGTTTAAGGAAGATATATTATTTAGAATATTAAATATACCGGGAAAGTAATTATACGTGTGTGAGCGGGTACCCATGGGGCGGGTTTACCTAAACCCAAACCCAACCCGACCCGGTGAATAGTGTAGCGGGTTTAAACCCGAACCCGGCCCAAAACCCGTCAACACGGGTTTTACCCGCGTTGACCGGGTTGGGTCGGATGGGTACCCGTGGGTTCGGATTTTGTTGCCATCCCTAACACAAAGAGGAATAAGAAGAGCAAAGCAAAAAGAGAGAAATTGCACCCCAATCTCGAGATCAACATTGGTCTTAAGGGGGTGGAATGTTGGAAACATTGAGAATTTTTGGGTGTTATTAGGGATTTGGTTAATTAGGGATTGTGGCCCTATTTGTTGTGTTAATTAAGTTTGAGATTGTGGGTGTTCTTTTGGGGATTTTAGGCATTACTGAACTATTCAGGTTAGGAATTATTCTTTGAGTAGCAAAGATATTAGTTTGGGTTTATATTTTCTAAACCGAGATTATTTTCATTAAGCAGTGATTTCATAAAACCCTAAAAACCTAATCTCTCCACTCTCCTCTCTCTCACTCTTCCCACGTCCGACCCCTTCCCCTCTCAAGAGCTACCGCTCTTCCCTCTACTGTCCTAACTCTTTTCCCCAACCCTCTGCTTCTTCTATTCTTCTACTTCATCAATTCTTGTCCCAAACCAATCTCCCAATTCTGATTATTGATATAATTCTGAAGCCCTAGGTATCCACAGTTCTAACAAAGTCTTGAAGCATTTTGATAAGTCTGGGCCAACCCCCCTGTAGCACGAGGGAATCAAGCCTTAGAAAACCCTTCCACTTTGAATTTGCTCCGAGATCTGCAGAAAACCCTTCCACTTTATGATAACGTAGTAAAAAATACAGACTCACAAACCCAAAATCCTAACTCTGTCCCTACTCAACCAGAGACACGATACAAATGTCATATTAAAGTCCAAACAATGTCAAACTTGTGCTGATTTCCCAGAACCCACACCAACAACTCGCAAGCTCTCTCAAGTCTCATCAACGCACTCTCGTTTTTCTCCCCATTTGAAGGCCAAAAATGCGGCTTTCCAGTTCTCCCTCAACTCCCAATTACCGAGCACACTAATTTCAAACTGGGCTTTGATGCCTCAGTCATCCGAATACGTTGTACCCTGTCCCTGTGCTTCAGTGGAGAACTACTATAGGCAGCTACCGTGATCTCTTTGACGAGAGCGCCTTTCAAATTAAAGGATCATGAAAATTGCTTCTTTCTTGAATCATCATCGTAAGAGCGGTTTCGAGATGTTTGGCGGAGATGTGCTTGTGAGACGAGAAACAGCGAGAAAGTTAATTAGGCGTTGTACCCTATTATTTTCCCATTTAATTGAGTTGGATTTAAGGAAATATCTACCTTTATCATTTTTTTTTTATTATTAATGATTATCCATTCTTTGGGTGAAATAAATCCATGCCAAATTTTACAATTTTCCGAATCTATCTCGTTGAATTATTTCTTATTCATTTTTGGATATAAGATTATTTATTGAGCAAACCATCCATGGGCGTGGGTAGCCCTGAAATTACATGCAGTTATTCTGTAATAAACATTGATTGCGTCTAATTAAGCTCAGCAGAAGTATGCGCACAGACACGAGTCATGGAAGCAAAAGCCATCGGAGACACGAGGCCCATACACCCGATTACAATCGTTCTTGCATTTACCCGGTTGGCAGTATACTTCCAAACGCGTGATGCACGTCTCTCGCATCGGTATTGGATCCGCTCCTTCAGCAACTGCAATAATATATCCATGCAGTGCAACACACAATACAAACACAAATGTTTGTGGGTTAAGCACTGCAGAGGAATTGAAAACTAACGTTAAACTCTAGTGATAATAATTTAGTTAATTACCATGAATGGCGACGACGGAAAGCAAGAGGAAAATGATCGACAAAACCGAGGTAGTCTTCATGGTTCTCGTAAGTGGGGTTTTTTTTTGTGAAATTGTATGTCAAAGTGTTTGTTTGTTTGTTGATCCTGTCCACTACCAGGTGATGCGGACGAATATTTATAGCCGCAATTTTGCTGCTGAATGAGGTTTCTGTGTTGGGATTTTGCTACCTTATTTATTATTATTATTTTTTTTATAAATGAGGGATTTAGCTACCTTATAAATCAGTAATATTTAAGGCCAAGTAATTAAGTTTGATGCCAGCCCATAATAGTTATCTCATTGCCATGCAAGCCTGAGTATGGAGATTTTTTATTTTTTCCCCGGTGAATTAGAGTATTATTTAAGGAGGTCGAATCTGAGGGTTAAATGCATCACCTACCACTTAAGTACAACATATGTTGCATACTAACCACTTAACTTATTTTTGTTGCAACTTAATCACATAAATTGAATTATTGTTGCAACTAAACTATATAAATCAAATTATAATTGCAAAATTAAAATTTCCGTCTAAAATTTAACAGAGTTTACCAAACAGAAATTATTGTATAATCATTTTGAAAAAAATAAAACCTATATAACTATTTTGCACAAATGCCAAACTTATATGACCATTTTTACATAAGTTTCCCTTCCCCCATCTCTCCTACAGTCCTACCTCTCCTCCCTGCATCGCCTCACCCTCCTCTGTTTTTTTTATTTATTGAAACACCCTCCTCTGCAGCTCTGCTAACAGAGCCAATCAAGTCACTTTTTGTTTCCCATTTTCAGACTCAATCAAATCTTTTCCAGCTTTGTTCCTCACCGCCCAACAACTCACATTTTCCCCAAATTACACAACCCACACAAGGCATTCTCATCAATCGACATCAAAACCTCACTCACAAACCAACTTGTTATCCTCGCCCCCAAAAACATAAAGATAGAGACGACTAGATTGATTATGGTTCCTGCCTTGCTATCTCTCATGTTCTCTTTGATAAACCTTTCTTCTTATGATTCCATCATTGAGCTCTCTCCTTCTACACCAACGCACGAGAAGCTCTACAGATTCCTCCCTTATGTCTTCGTTTTACATCTTACTCTCCATCTCTCTCTATTCCAATTTGAGAGTTATTTACAAAGATCCTCGCAGCTCAAATCTAAGCTCTATCTGTTCTTGCTAGAAAGGAGTCATATTTTGGTCTCAGCAGCTCAAATTATAAGCTTGTGATTGAATTGACATTTTGACCAAGTTCTTTTGATGTTTTGCCCATAAATAGATCGAAAAGTGTGTTGAAGTTTTTGCTTAGGGATGGCTCTATAGCTTGCTTCTTCTTCAATATCTGCTTCACATACTGAGGAGAGGAAGAAGATATTCAAGAGAGAGGGAAACGTAGGTATTTTAGAAGAAGGTAGTGGTGAGCAGATGAAGATGGAGAAGCGGAGGGGAGAGGTGAAGGCAAGTATAAAAATTGGTCACATAATTTTGGCATTTGTGCAAAATGATCATATAGGAATTGTTTTAATCAAAATGGTGGTACAATAATTCATGTTTGGTACCTTCTGTTAAGTTTTTGGACGGAAATTGTGATGGTGATACCAGAATTTGATTATTATGGTTTAGATGCAACCGTAATTCGACTTATATAGTTTAATTGCAACAAAATTAAGTTAGGTGGTTAGTCTGCAACAAACCCTATACTTAAGTGGCAAGTGATGCATTTAACCCTCGAATCTGAAACCTCCAAGTTGAAAACTAGCAATATACTACTAGATTAAGTCCTTGTTTGTGGATGTGGCTCACTTTTTGTCATATGAGAGGACTAATAAGTGGGTTCGTTTGTGCAAAATAAAATTTAAGGATTCACTTTCAATAGAATAACTTATAGAAGACAAATCCGACAGACGAGTTGTTTCAATAATTATATTTCTCATATTTACGCTTGCCAAGTGTTTGGGGTGGGTGTATTCTCAATTCTGCCCTTTTTTTTTTTTTGAGTGGGCATATTTTTTGTCGCAATTTAAGATAATTGCCGATTTAGATTTTGTTTTAATCAAATATAGCTTGCATTACCAAGAAAATATAGGCTGAGTGTTTACAACTTCAAACGGAGCTGATCGCAAAAATTAAAGCTAAGTACATCTCATTAAGACAAAGCTAGAGCCTTCTTGGCCACTTGGTGAGCTGCTCTATTGTTCTATCTACCAACGAAATACACCGAAAAATCAGGATGAACTTGGCACACAGATTTGAGCTCTTGGTAAATAACTCTACCCCATGGATCAGTCACAGTCCCCTCGTTCACCTTATCAACGACCCCTTTAGCGTCACCAACCAAGCGCACACTATAAAGTCCCTTGCTAAGGCATCAGTGAAAAGCTTCTCTTAGTGCCACTAGCTAGCTCCATCACTCATGAATCTATCCCTCAAGGCTCAAGCTGACGTCGTAAAACTTGTTACCCACTTGCTTAAAATCAAACACCACCCAGTTACGGACTTTCCAAACACGCCATAACAGGGTCACCTCCCGAAGGAGGTCATCAAAAGAGGATGCACAAAGTAGAACTTACCCAAGGAAAATCACGAAATTAAAAAACGACCACCCGATGCATTCCAAAGAAAATCATGAAATTACACATTTGGATACAATTTCGTTGGGAATGGAATTTCATTTCCACCGACAATCAGAATGTTTGTGCGATTTCATTTTCAAACTTCATATTTTTGGATAAATCCTAAAATTTTGGAAATTAATTATAATTTACTGATATAAATATATGACAACTAAAAAGATCCATAAAAAAATTGATCTGAAGCACGATTTAAATAGATAATTTAGCCGGATTACATGAGTGGAACGTGTTCAGAATATGCAAAAAAAAAATCAACATAGAAAATGCTGGCATATGAAATATAGTAGAGACAAAAAAATTTGGATTAATTAAGAATAATAATAGAGATAAACAAGTAGCACATCCATAACATTGGTATGATACCAATATGATCGAACTAATATGCGCTCGACTGACATGTAATTCAATTGGTTTATTAATGAAAAGATGATAATTATTTCTTACATAACAATTAAATATGGTATCTTAGGGAAATGAATAGGGTATAAAACCCAACTCTACAAACCCACTCCAAAACCTAGTTTTTTTTTTTTTGTCCTGATAGGGATTCAGATGAGAGATAATGTAGGGTTAATGCCACATCTCGTCACTAGGATTGTTAAATCGTGTCATGTTTAGTCACTAGAAAAAATTAATATCAAATTTGGTCACCAGAATTATGATAACAGATCATGTTTAGTCACTCTCCGTTAGTTTCCGTCCAACTCCGTTAATGGAATATGTTATGTGCTTACGTGGCTAACGAAAGCTGGAATCTGTTATGTGCTTACGTGGCTAACGGAAGCACCTAGTCAGCGTTGTTGTTGGCCGAAAATGGTCAAACCCGACCCACCAATTAACTAAACATGTCACATCATACATCCAACCCAACCCATTAACCCAACCTGACCCACAGAACCACTGCAAAACCCAGCACAGCCTTATCACTGGAACAAAAAACCCATCCTAAATCCCTAATCCCACTTTCAAAAACTCTAGACCTAACTGTCCCTATATACAAAAAAATTGGAAGGCGGCGGCGGCGGAGGAGGATCAGCAAATTGTCGGGAATTCTCAACAACAAGCTTATCAGAATCTCTTCTAGGCGGGTGCTTGAGCCGATTGCGGTACAAGAAGAATGCGAGTGCGGAGAGCATTCCGAGAGTGGCAATCGCCACTTTCTTGACGGGCTTAGCAGGTTGGGCCTGCGTGGTCGTGGGGATTGGAACGGTGGAATTGGCGGAGGAGCTCGCCGGCAGTGTTTGGGTTTGATCCTGGGAAGGTGGAGCTGGGAAGAAGGGCTCGTCCGGGTCCGGGGAAGTGGAGGAGTCGACAGGTGGGTTTTGGGAGGGAGGTGAATTGTCGCTGACGGAGGATGGCGGTGGTGCTGAAGTGGTCGGGAACAATGTGGTCGTCAGTCGACAGTGGTTGAAGTGGTGGGACGGCGGGTAGGTGTGTTAGTGGTGGTGATGGGCTCGGGTTTTGTTCTGGGTGTATGATGTGGTAGGTTTAGTGACGTGACTAGTCGAGTTTGACCATTTCCGGCACAAAATGGCGCTGACTAGGTGCTTCTGTAGCCACGTCATCACATAAAGGACTCCATTAACGGAGCTAGACGGAGACTAACGGAGAGTGACTAAACATGACCTATTTTAGTAATTCGAGTAACCAAATTTTATATTAATTTTTTCTAATGACTAAACATGACACGATTTAGTAATCCCGGTGACCAAATATGACATTAACCCGAGATAATGTACTTTTCCTAAACCCCTATTTTTCTTAATCGGATCATACAGATTTGATTTTAACTCAAAATTTAAAAGTTTTTCCATAGAAAGAATGCATTAATTATGATCTACACTTTTATAAAAAAAATATATATATGATCTACACATTTATATGAAAAAGTTTTTCTTTGCTATATTTTAAGCAAAGAAAAAATGAACTCTTCAAAACACGTATCGATTATAGTATTATCACTTTCATATCAAATATATTATTGTGATATGACAGTGATATGATGACCCACTTTCTTCATTTCAACTAAAAAAATAAAAAATTTAACGAAAGAACTCATTCATTAAGATATACATAGTTTCAACCAAATAAAATAAGATCTACATAGTGATATCTATTTTGATATGTTTTGTCAAACATAAGACCTCACACCAATATCATATCACTATCTTATCAAGGAAACAAATCTCGTGTAGTAAGCTATCCTTTTTAGGCGTGTATAGGAGGATTAGCTACCATTCTATGCATGGCTAAAGAATATGTTCGGTTGTTAGATCACCAATGTTATAGACTAGAGTTATGGTTCGTAGAATCCCATAATTAACTATACGTAATCATACCTTCCTTGTTCTTCGTTGATTAGGTGGTGACATGAAGCAAAAGCACGCAATAGTTAGTCAAATCTCTATCATAAGAGGCGTGTTCATGGTAGAGAGTGACCTTAGAGCAAGGGATAGGGCATCATAGTAGAAAATGCATAGATGCATCTTATTAAGGAAATCGTATGTAATGTAAATTTTGCCCAAACCCATAGGTATTTTACTATCCAACCCATTTGGGTTGAGTATGAGATCCAAATAGATGGTAATTTTTTAGTCTTTGATGGGTTTATATCCATACCTATTTATTTATATTGATTTGGGTTTTTAATCCATAGCTTTAGGTTTGTATTCGTATTCATTTGAAAATTATATTTTGGTACCTAAACTTAATCGACATGAAAATTTCGTACCTAAATTTGATTTTTTTTTTTGCATATATGTCCTCAAAATATCGACGAAAAACTACATTTTTGTACCTCAAATTTTTCTGTATTATTATTTGTTTCCTAAACTTTTTAAGTTTTCCAAATAAGTCTAATTTTAAGTTTTCCAAATAAGTCTAATTTCCAAAATAGTTAAAAACAATTTCAAGTAAATGGGTATCTACGCCCAACTTATGCCTATTTAGTGTATGGAAGCAATATCCGTACCCTACACAAACTCAACCCAAATGCATAGTACTTCACCCAGTGGTGGATTCAAAAAATTTATATAGGGGTGTCCTCTTCTAAAAATTATATTATATTAAAAATTAAATACTTCATATTGGGGTATCCTCTTCGAAAAATTAAATTAAATAATTTATAAATCATAAAATATACAACTAGTATAAATTTTAACTAAAGGACAAGTCGTGTTTTAAATTCTGAAAAAAAAGAATATAAAATAGACTCGGTGTCTACACTGTGTGATACCTCGACTTCGATTTAAGGTCCAACAACAAATACTGACTAAGCTGGACCATTAAGTGGAATCAAAAATTTTATTCCATCACCCGAGCGAGGGAATTAAAGAGGGCAAGTAGCCAGTTAGAGCTACTCGATGCTAACGAGTTTGGTGAGGATACCGTTATAGTCAAGAGGAAACCTAGGAGGTTAGGTAAACTATACGGGACAAGAAACAGACATCATCGAAGTTCATATCGTGAAGGAAGCACAACGATGGTGTGGACATAGGAAGGAGTTTCGAGCAAATTTCGGGGACGAAATTTTTTTATAAGGGTGGAGAAAATGTTACACCCCGACTTTGAATTTTAGGTTTAACCAGAAATTGTTGCATGTTGATTCGATACGGGACCTCAAATCAGACCAAAATCTAAACGAGTCACAACTGAGTCTAGTGATTAACTCTAATGATTTACGACCACAACAACAAATAGGTTAATTGAGGATAGTATAGAGGCCCATTAAATCGAATAAATGGAGCCATTAAGCTCTTAATTGGTAGCCTTTACAACAGCGGACTCCGTTACTTCAAGGGTTGTCCGTTGGGATAATTAGGGGAGCTAGGGATTAGTGGTACATATATACGAGATTGGGGTCTAAGACGGCACAGGAAAGAAATTCAACTTGGCGGTGAGGGTTTCCAAGAGAGACTAAGCTACGCACTTTGAGGGAGATCGTCGACGGCGTGGTGATTGCTCGAGACATACCGCCGGATAGTGAGATCAAGCAAAGGTGTAATGGTGGATCGGTCAATGAAAAAGACAGGCCGCCACAATCAGGATAACGTTTCCATGGAGTTAGCGGGGAGGTGACTAGTTCAGCTTCAACAGACAGGTTCGCATGTACTTCTACTTTTGGTGGTGGTCGATAATTGGACATAGGGATTTATGATGCGAGGCTGAGGTTATCGAAGAGAGAGCACGACCAAGTTGAAGAAGGTTTTGGAGATCACAGCTACATTGATCATACTGGAGCGAATGGATTGCAAGGTAGGAGATCTAATTCCTTTATCTCGGTTTCTTGAACACGTGCAGTGCGAGGAGTGTTATGCGACAATCCAAGTACCACATCGATAATATAAGGGAAGGGACCATTGTATATTAGAGTCCACCTAGCCCAATTAGTACGAGGCCTTTTGGGGAGGACACCCAAAAGTAAATTCGTGCGGGCTTGGCCCAAAGTGGACAATATCGTACTAATTGAGTGCCACGATTTCGACAAGTGGTATCAGAGCCTGGTTTGGCAGATCCGGGGCGGTGGACGTAAGTTCGGTGGACCCTCGTTCGGTGACCTCAGGGTTTGAGATCTGCATCTGGTTTGGTGGATCCAGGAGAGATCCACGTTTGGGCTTGGCGGATCAAAGAGAGTTCCGCATTTGGGAAGCAGATCAAAGAGAGTTCTGCATCTGGTAAAGTCCTTGTATCGAGAAGCCCATCGATACAAGGCTTCTGGCGGATCAAGATAATCGTTGAGGTGAGGACACGATAATACTTGGATTGTTATGGGACAATCCAAGTACCACATCGATAATACAAGGAAAGGGACCCTTGTATATTAGAGTCCACCTAGCCCAATTAGTACGAGGCCTTTTGGGGAGGACACCCAAAAGTAAATCCGTGCGGGCTTGGCCCAAAGCGAACAATATCGTACTAATTGAGTGCCCCGATTTCGACAAGTGGTATCAGAGCCTGGTTTGGCAGATCCGGGGCGGTGGACGTCAGTTCGGTGGACCCTCGTTCGGTGACCTCGGGGTTTGAGATCTTCATCTGGTTTGGTGGATCCAGGAGAGATCCACGTTTGGGCTTGGCGGATCAAAGAGAGTTCCGCATTTGGGAAGCAGATCAAAGAGAGTTCTGCGTCTGGTAAAGTCCTTGTATCGAGAAGCCCATCGATACAAGGCATCTGGCGGATCAAGATAATCGTTGAGATGAGGACACGAAGTTCGTGTTCCTTGTCTTGAGGGGAGGATTGTTATGGGACAATCCAAGTACCACATTGTTATGGGACACCCAAAAGTAAATCCATGCGGGCTTGGCCCAAAGCGGACAATATCGTACTAATTGAGCGCCCCGATTTAGACAAGTGGTATCAGAGCCTGGTTTGGCAGATCCGGGGCGGTGGACGTCAGTTCGGTGGACCCTCGTTCGGTGACCTCGGGGTTTGAGATCTTCATCTGGTTTGGTGGATCCAGAAGAGATCCACGTTTGGGCTTGGCGGATCAAAGAGAGTTCCGCATTTGGGAAGCAGATCAAAGAGAGTTCTGCGTCTGGTAAAGTCCTTGTATCGAGAAGCCCATCGATACAAGGCATCTGGCGGATCAAGATAATCGTTGAGGTGAGGACACGAAGTTCGTGGTCCTTGTCTTGAGGGGAGGATTGTTATGGGACAATCCAAGTACCACATCGATAATACAAGGGAAGGGACCCTTGTATATTAGAGTCCACCTAGCACAATTAGTACGAGGCCTTTTGGGGAGGACACCCAAAAGTAAATCCGTGCGGGCTTGGCCCAAAGCGGACAATATCGTACTAATTGAGGGTCAAGCCCGCACGGATTTACTTTTGGGTGTCCTCCCCAAAAGGCCTCGTACTAATTGTGCTAGGTGGACTCTAATATACAAGGGTCCCTTCCCTCAATTAGTACGATATTGTCCGCTTTGGGCCAAGCCCGCACGGATTTACTTTTGGGTGTCCTCCCCAAAAGGCCTCGTACTAATTGTGCTAGGTGGACTCTAATATACAAGGGTCCCTTCCCTTGTATTATCGATGTGGTACTTGGATTGTCCCAACAAGGAGGGAAAGAAACATACTTGTTAATTATTTGTGTGGATTGTGAAGAATAGCATAAGTAAAGTGGTGGGGTATGTTGTCGTGGAAAGTGTAGCTAGGTGGTTTAATTAGCAGGGGGATTGATACATGGACATGTACTAAAATGAAAGTGAAGTGTTAAGCATGGACGAATGGGGATTTGTGAAAATTACTGGGGAGAAGGATTGTACAAATTGCTTAGCAACTAACTCATTTAAATTGACTTAGATGCATGGTAGTATGAGAGAGCGATTGTTGCACCTTAGCCAATGAGTTCGAATGTCGGGTGGTCTATGAAGTTCGTTGGTAAATCAAGCCCATCGGGTTGAACATTAAAGTGAGTGTAAAGGGGGTAAATTCTATATTACGTATTCTTTCAAGTATTAGAGTTTTCAGTGTTTTTGTGAAGTGTTGCTATGGTTGTTTATGCTCATGATTGATGATATGTGCTTGTTTGAGTTGTGGTTTATAATGAATGTGTGATGTTTGCTTTAAAGCTTTATGTTTATGAGTGATTGTTAAAGTAAAGAACAAGTCCTTTTGTTTTAAGAAGTACTTCACCTTCAAGAAGGTGAAGTCGTTATAAGTGTTTTTAGTCGCTAGCGCCAGTCCGTTGACATTTGAGATTTTGAGACAGAGCAGCAGTTATGCTCTTGAGATATTTAAGTTGAGCAGCAGTTATGCTCTTGAGAATCGTGGAAGAAGAGCCTTCCACGATAAGTTTAAGTTTAAGGAAAGCCTTGATGACTTCTCATACGTATGAGTTGGCAACCGGACTAGCTAGTGAGGGATCCCCGTGTCAGTCAAGAATTTTAGTGGAGATTTGAGCTTTAAGAGTACAGTTTCAAGAGTTAAGATTTTTAATAGTGGAAGTACAAAACAACTTCTACTAAGTTAAGTAAAGTGATCAAGTATTAATAAGATGTTAAACGTAAGAGCGTAGACTGACCCCATCTCACTCACTAGTTTGAAGAGCTAGAGGAGCTGGAGAGAAGCTGGAGGAGCAGTTAGTGAGCAGCGAGTTCAAGGGCAGCCAGTTAGAGGAGAGCAGTATAATCTTCACAGAGGATGCTTAGTCAAGGTTTTTAGTAGCAACAACATTAGAGATTATTAGTTATTTACATTTATGATTATGAGTATAGACTGGAGATCATTTTGAGATTTTAAGTATTGAGTTTGCCCATGTGTTAGGGCTTTGCTTTGAACTACAAGTGCATGTTTTCTGTATTTTATTTAGTAAAATTTTTCCAGCTGCAATTTAAGATTTGAGTATTTTATTTATTAATGCATTTTACTTTTTTGCTTTCCATACGTCGAATGCCCGTGGTAGGTCCGAGTAGTTACTATTTTACGACCTGTGGATTTCGACACTAGGTCATCACTAGGGGTGTCCTCTTCCAAAAATTAAATTAAATTAAAAATTAATTAAATAATTCATAAATCAGAAAATATCCGAGTAGTACATATTTTAACAAAAGATCAGGACATATTTTCATATTTGGAAAAAAAATATAAAATAGACTCAATATCTACATTGTTCAACAAATCTTTATATCCTACTAGACAATAATGCACGAACTGATCGCATATTCGATTTCTAACCTTGTTCTTGATGTAACTCAAAGTAGAAAGACTCTTTTAACTATTGTCCTCCCCAAAAGGCCTCGTACTAATTGTGCTAGGTGGACTCTAATATACAAGGGTCCCTTCCCTTGTATTATCGATGTGGTACTTGGATTGTCCCAACAAGGAGGGAAAGAAACATACTTGTTAATTATTTGTGTGGATTGTGAAGAATAGCATAAGTAAAGTGGTGGGGTATGTTGTCGTGGAAAGTGTAGCTAGGTGGTTTAATTAGCAGGGGGATTGATACATGGACATGTACTAAAATGAAAGTGAAGTGTTAAGCATGGACGAATGGGGATTTGTGAAAATTACTGGGGAGAAGGATTGTACAAATTGCTTAGCAACTAACTCATTTAAATTGACTTAGATGCATGGTAGTATGAGAGAGCGATTGTTGCACCTTAGCCAATGAGTTCGAATGTCGGGTGGTCTATGAAGTTCGTTGGTAAATCAAGCCCATCGGGTTGAACATTAAAGTGAGTGTAAAGGGGGTAAATTCTATATTACGTATTCTTTCAAGTATTAGAGTTTTCAGTGTTTTTGTGAAGTGTTGCTATGGTTGTTTATGCTCATGATTGATGATATGTGCTTGTTTGAGTTGTGGTTTATAATGAATGTGTGATGTTTGCTTTAAAGCTTTATGTTTATGAGTGATTGTTAAAGTAAAGAACAAGTCCTTTTGTTTTAAGAAGTACTTCACCTTCAAGAAGGTGAAGTCGTTATAAGTGTTTTTAGTCGCTAGCGCCAGTCCGTTGACATTTGAGATTTTGAGACAGAGCAGCAGTTATGCTCTTGAGATATTTAAGTTGAGCAGCAGTTATGCTCTTGAGAATCGTGGAAGAAGAGCCTTCCACGATAAGTTTAAGTTTAAGGAAAGCCTTGATGACTTCTCATACGTATGAGTTGGCAACCGGACTAGCTAGTGAGGGATCCCCGTGTCAGTCAAGAATTTTAGTGGAGATTTGAGCTTTAAGAGTACAGTTTCAAGAGTTAAGATTTTTAATAGTGGAAGTACAAAACAACTTCTACTAAGTTAAGTAAAGTGATCAAGTATTAATAAGATGTTAAACGTAAGAGCGTAGACTGACCCCATCTCACTCACTAGTTTGAAGAGCTAGAGGAGCTGGAGAGAAGCTGGAGGAGCAGTTAGTGAGCAGCGAGTTCAAGGGCAGCCAGTTAGAGGAGAGCAGTATAATCTTCACAGAGGATGCTTAGTCAAGGTTTTTAGTAGCAACAACATTAGAGATTATTAGTTATTTACATTTATGATTATGAGTATAGACTGGAGATCATTTTGAGATTTTAAGTATTGAGTTTGCCCATGTGTTAGGGCTTTGCTTTGAACTACAAGTGCATGTTTTCTGTATTTTATTTAGTAAAATTTTTCCAGCTGCAATTTAAGATTTGAGTATTTTATTTATTAATGCATTTTACTTTTTTGCTTTCCATACGTCGAATGCCCGTGGTAGGTCCGAGTAGTTACTATTTTACGACCTGTGGATTTCGACACTAGGTCATCACTAGGGGTGTCCTCTTCCAAAAATTAAATTAAATTAAAAATTAATTAAATAATTCATAAATCAGAAAATATCCGAGTAGTACATATTTTAACAAAAGATCAGGACATATTTTCATATTTGGAAAAAAAATATAAAATAGACTCAATATCTACATTGTTCAACAAATCTTTATATCCTACTAGACAATAATGCACGAACTGATCGCATATTCGATTTCTAACCTTGTTCTTGATGTAACTCAAAGTAGAAAGACTCTTTTAACTATTGTCGTGTATCCATGAAATCAATTCAAATTAAGGATAACCCGTAATTAGTTTAATTGTTAGGTTTTGAAAATAATTGGGGATAAGGAATAATGTTTTTACTATTTTATAGTGTTTAAAATAGAACAAGAAACGAGTTGAAACCTAGAGAATATGTTTAATAATAGTAGTGTTCTAGGTTTGAATAATACAAAGTACCACTTATATTTTTTTAATCATACACAAATTACTACCGAGATTAGGATAATCGTTTTTTTAAAATTTAAGGGTGTCCCGGATTACAGATTATAATTTTTTTATCCATACGAAACTATTATTTGAGGTTGGATAATCGTTATCCCAAATTTTAGGGGTGTCCCGGGACACCCCTAATGATCCATGTATCCGCCACTGTAGGTCATCCTAGTATTTTTTATCACTTGCATGAACTACACCGTCAATTGCCATCTTGTATGCAATCAAGTAGAACGAGGATTCATAAAAGTGCAGTATGTAGCTATTTTCTAGAATCTCCTATTCAACCTATCCATTCATTTCACTAGCTTTTTGTCCGACCCGTTGGTCGGAATGTCATTTGAACACAATGTATTTATGATGTGTATTTAAATTTTTTAAATTAATTGAAATGTTGAATTTCGTATGACATCAAGGTGACATCGAAATTATTTTTCCATTTCTGAAATTCTTATAACTTTTCATTAGTGTTGAACATTGTAATCTTAATGATTATAACCAAAGTTGTCAAACTAGTTTAAGTCGTTAAGCCGGTCAAGCAAGTGGTTTGAAGTTTAATAGTTTGATTGAGATCCAATCTGTTTGAGCCGTTTTACATCCTTTCTAAATATATTTACATATAAGATAGAAATTTAGTGACTGAAATAGAATGTACTAACTTATATCTATTAAAAACTCAAATAGTCAAATTCCATTAAAAAAAGACATGCATATCTCAATATCCATCCACCATCCCTTGCCTCCCCCCCTCCCCCTTGCCTCTCTCTTCTTCTCCCTCTCTAACGATCAGATCCTTGATTTTGTAGAGCCAGTTTTGAAGCACGACTTTGGTTGGACCTAGTTCAACCAGTCGCCCAATAGAGGAGTCACAACCTTGATTATAACACTTGTGAATAACCATTCATAACTTCTCTATTTAATGACGTAGTCACTTAGTTGCCTATGGTTGAAAAGAAAATTGACATAGCGAAAAAAGAGTTTTTCTGAAAAAGCGTAGCATAAATAAGAAACTCATAATGATAACCTTTAGTCAATATTTATTTCTTTTGCTTAAGAAACAATACATATATAGCAATATCTAAACCTTAAAGTATTCTGCACAATACAATAACAAAATTAGTAAGAAAATAATATTTTCCATCCATACTCTATGGAATAAAAAAAATTATTTATCAACCAAGATACTCTAAATTTAGTTGAATGACAATCTTATTCTCAACAACAACAAAAATTAAACATATCTTGTGTTACCTACCTTGCTAATGCACATGACCCCATCAACGCGTCCATGAAAACTCCAACCTCACTTTCATGATTTTTCTTGTATTGCGTTATTTCACATTAAACTAAGTAAATATGAATGATACATCTAGTCAATTACCCTATTGAAATCTTCTATAAAAATTGGTATTCATAAATTGTGTTCTTTTAAACTCACCCATTTTTCCAATCATGCCATATTATCAAGAAATTTAGGATTTAACGATTAACCAAACTAAAACTTTCAAAAAACTTGTCACTTACAGTTTGCATAACAATATCGTTGCTTTAATAGTTCTAAAAATTAATACAAATTTAAGAATTCTACATCACATCTAAACATTCAATACTGCAATTCAATATGCAATATTCTAATCAATGATATTTGGGTTGTAATTTTAAAATTATTCTCCTTTTATAGGAGGACATAAGTTAACTTTACTATTAAACTCAAATTAAAATAATCAAAATATGAAAATTAAAATATCAAATAACAAAGAAAGTACTTTCGGGAGAGTTAGTGGCTAGCTAACAATAGTGAAAAAGTCATATAATTTTTACTTTTTAGATTTTAGTTTTTCAGATTTTGTATTTAAAAATATACAAAATATTTCTTTAGTGTAACTGGTAATGGTTGTTGTCCTCGTTTGGAAAGATCTTGGTTTGAATCCCGAGATTGATGTTTTTTTGTCTTATGAATGAAAAATAAATAATTATTGTGAAGACACAATTACCCTTCCTACTTTTGTTCTGATTGCAAAATATTTGAAATGCCAAAAAACTGCCTTGTAGAACATGATGAGCTTGCGAGCAAAACAATTGGTTTCCTTGGTAGATAGGTTTGCTTCAACCCGGTTAGGTAAGATTAGAAATTAAACCTTATTTAGTTAGTTGATTAGAGTATAAATTTGAGTCCTTTCTCTGATCCGTTCATCTTCAACCTCTTTGTACCAAGACAACCTCTACTTCCAGTTAGTTAGGAACTCAACACCTTTGCCAAACAAACAGTGCTGGTCTCGGCATCATCCACAGAAAAGGGAAAATACTGCGAGAAACAGGCATACCATACAAATATCATATTATGTACACATTGCATGGCTTCTTCCAACCTCAACTCACAGTCGTCAATATTTACAAACGTGGCCACAACCTTCTGTTCTTATCTGTCAAAGGTGGGCCTGAGGACAGAGGCCCAAGAGCGAACGAAAACACAATAAAAATATTCACATTTCTTGTTTGCACATCCAGCTCCTCCTCTGAATCTGATGGTCAAATGTAAGGATTGATGTGGGAAGAGTAGTCCCTGATCCCGGCTCCTTCCCACCCCATCCATTCCTCCCACATGTCCCACTCTGGATCCGCCATCGCCTCATCTCCTTCTCCTTCTTCATCTGCCGCCTCATACGACCCATACCCTACCACCGCCGCCGCTTCCTCCCTCAAATTCCTTATCGCAATCTGCATTCCAAACCACAATCATAAGAACCCTATTCTTTTCCTTTCCAAAATCGTACATGTAATGGCGAGTTGCACATGCACGAGACACACCATTGGGGCTCACTGAATGACATAAGAGATGATGGAATATAGTCCAAACTAATAAATGGACAAACTATTGGCTTTAGTTGCTTCTTCCTTTTACAAGCAAGTGTGTTTGGTGATTGATGCCAACATCATAACCGCACCCCCAAAGTTCTATGACATGTGCCCTTACACCGTCAAGTAATCTATATTTACACGTCGATAAATAATGTTGAGACATACATCCATCGAGGAAGAACATCCATCGAGGAAGATCTCGGCTAGCACAATCCAACGAACGATGTTAGCACATGCTGACGAACTGCCTGCCAGAGACTCAGGGTGGTAGCTAAAAATCGGAATACTTGCACGAATTATTTTAACTCTAATGATTGAGATGCCTACCCACTACCCAATTAAGACATCTAACGATTCCTGAAACTGGCCCCGCAAATTCATCAGAGTGTTCAGTCCCCTGTTTTGAACTACCCGTACGCATACGCATACGCATCCTCAAGGTTTTCTATATATGCTTCTTCCACTAATTCCTACTCTTGAGGCCTAATCAGATTTTAAGCAGTTAATTAAATGCAAGAGAAAGGCGTGCAGGAATTGGGGCTTACATCGTACGCTTCATTGATTTGGCTGAACTGAACACCACAATTGCTCCCTCTGCACACATCTGGATGATACTGTTGTAGAAAAAAAAACAACAACCATCATAGGATCGGAGATTAGAAGACTGAATCTGCGACCAGATCTCACGAATGAACCAACAGAGAGTGAAAAGAAGGGGGGAAAAAGAAAAGGTTAGATACCTGGAGAGCGAGCTGGCGGAAGGCCTTTTTGACCTCGGATTCGGAGGCTCCAGGCTGGATCCTCAACGTCTTGTAAGGATCCATCACCGAATAGGAAGATGAGGCCATACAGAACATCCGCGACGAGTTTCGATTCCTTCCGGCGACGGTACTATTCCTCGCCTTTCTCCGGCTCCGGAACCAGGAGGTCGATGAAGATCCGCCGCACCCGCCCCCTCCGATCATCCCAACAGCGGCAGCTGCGCTAGCCATACTTTCTCCTTGATTAGACACAAGAGCGAATCGGAACCAGTGGGCAGAAATGAAGAGAAAGGATTGGAAACTGGATATTGTTCTTTGGATTGAATAAAGGGATGGAAATATTTTTCTTCCTAATTTCTTGTGGATAATGCGAGGAGAAGAAAAAGGGGATGTTAAGATCTGAAGGCGCTTTGGAGAACTGTATATTTATAACCATTGAATTTTGAGGGCGGAAAACGGGAAAGAAAGAAAAGGGGGAAATAATTAAAAAAAAAATAGTCCTTATCCAAAAGTCACCGTCCCAAGTGGGGATGACGTGTTAACACCGTTATGGATGGGGATAAGAACGTGAAGGTGGTCTTCCTCTTCTGCAGTTCTGCTGCTTCTGGGTCCTCCGTGTCAGAAAGGTTTATGATTAAAATTTCAAAACTGAAACCGACTTTTTCGCTTTGTTTTGTTTTGCGGGGCAGGCAGGTTTCTTAGGAGCGGTTACGGTGCTAATTGTAAGATAGTTAGCACCATCCTAACCAAGGGAAAAACTATTACTAGTTTGAATTAATAGTGATTTAGCTTAGATGTTGTATTGATTTTATAATAATCCGTCTACTAGTTTGAATTAGTAGTGATTTAGCTTAGATGTTGTATTGATTTTATAATAATTCGTAGTGATTTCGTTATTTTTAGTAGCATTTTTTGCTAGTTATTACGGTGCTAACCCCATCTCAGGTTTCTTCAATTCATGCTTTAATAGACAAAAAAAACAATTTGTTTTTACTGTTTTGCTATTATTTACTCTTTCTGGGTAGGGGTCTAGAGGAGAATATTGCTCATTGTCAAGGTTGTTAACATGGTTTGGTCCGAAAAATTAAGTGGGCTAAGAGTTAATGTTTTGATCGGTTTTGTCTGGTTTAACAAATGAGTTGGCGATTAACTATAGGAATGTGTTAGGGTGGAAACTGAATTTTTAGTAGCCACCGTGGCTACATCAGTATCCACCATTTATTTTTTTCTCTTTACTCTTTTTTTAATCTTACGGTTAAGATTGCCTCAGGATAATTTTGGAAGAAAAAAAAGGATCTTACTTGATTATTCTATATATTCTACCCTAACCCTACTTCTACAGCCAAACCCGCCGTAGCCGCAAGCTCTCACCCTCCACGACGATGGCTTAGGGTTTGCTTGTCCGACAACTCCTTTCGCGCCTCTTTCTCTGGTCACGGGCGAGTCACCAGTCGGATGGGTGGCGATCCGAGCACCATCGCGCTCATGGAAGACCTTCTCCTCTCGCCTTTCGGCTTGCTAACACTAGCAGCAGCGGAGCTTTCTTCCTCCATATTGTTGTTGCTACTACTAATCTCCTTCCCGACTCCATTTCCGATCTGATTTTCCACAACACCAACTTGCTGCTGCAGATTGTGACGGCGAGACTCTCCCGCTCCTCCACTACCTCCACCGCCGGTCGGCCTCTTGCCGCTCAGCTCTTTCCCAAAAACGCAACCCATGCTTCATTCAAATCACATTCCAAACCTGAAAACGACCCATGCCTAGGGTTGTCGTGCAGACCTCCAGCAATCTTTAAGGATTGGTATGTTTTTTTTAAATGGTAGTCATTTTTTTCCGTAGTGATTTTTTTTTAAATGGTAGTCATTTTTCCCCGTAGTGGTAGTGTTATTGTCGTATTGGAATTGTTATTGTCGTATTGGTATTGTTTTTGTCGCATTGGTATTATTTTTGTCGCATTGGTATTGATTTTGTCGCATTGGTATTGATTTTGTTACATTGATATTGATTTTGTGGCATTGGTAGTGATTAAATCTGCAATGGTATTGATGTTTTGTGAAATGGTAGTGTTTTTATTTCTTGAATGGTATTGATGTTTTGTACAATGGTAGTATTTTTTTTAATGGATTGGTATTGATTTATTGTTTTGTTGTTGCAGCGGTATTAGTTTGGATGAACGAAATCAAGGAAAGATTGAGAAAAAGAAGGAAGAGAGATCTGGCTGAAAAATTGTGGAAGTGAGAGAAAGAGAGAGAGAAAAATTGTATTTAATATATTTATGTAATTTCCTAAAATGTAATTTATTAAAAAAGATCATTAATAAATTTTTTGTTATACCCAATTTACCCTTAGTAACCACGGTGATTACTATAAAATAGTAATCACCGTAACTTGTCCCTTAACCGTAAACCAATAATAACATGTGGAATTTTTCTTTTTATTATTTGAAAATTTTGTAGGTTTCCTTTCTAATACTAAAATATATCATACAAATAATTCAAAATAATTTACCATAAAATAATAATTATTAGAAATAACATCATTACAATACAACATCTACTGTGAATTAATAATCCAAATTCGTATTTAAAAATATATAATTACAAATAATCAAAAGTATTCATCCAATTAGCAAGTACCAACTAGCAAGACATCAAATACAAGCAACACAAGACTATCATTATCAACAAACATCAATTAAACAAAGAATATCAGAATATGAGGTTCGCTTTGTCGATTGCAATTTGTAAAGGAGAGTTAGAGATGGAAGACTTTCGTGTTCTGACTTTTAAACATATTTGAAATTTTGGGATGACGGTTGTTTGCATCAGGTGTAAATTGGATGTGTGAATTGCTACTTGGGTTGGTTTTGAATATTGAGACTTTTCCATTTAGCAAAAGTTCAAAACTATGTAGTTACACTAGTAAGTGGTTATCGATTAGTCAATTAGTCATTAACCACTAAATAAAATACACTAATCAAAATCGAACAACTAAAATTTTATTGATTATCAATTAACCACTAACTATTATTGTCGATTCGATTGTCGGTTAAAACAGATAACCGACTAACCATTTACCACCCAAATAAAAGGAAGGCAGGAAACTTAGCATATAAACACCGCTTAAATTCCTCATAATGTACTAATGTTTCTTGTTTGAGCCAAGACACTCTTGATCTCCTCTCCCGAGACGGGTCGATCCAACTCGCAATACAGGCGCCAAGATCCTGCAAAGACAAGCGCCTAAAGGGCTCTGGGTGGCCCGTTAGCCCTCCGACGCTTAAGTTAGTGTCGAGTCTAGGGAGATAAGTGCTTTTTCAGGTTTTAGTGAGAGAAGCCAACCTGCGTAAATGCCACCTACCGAGTACTATCTATACTTGTCGATGTCGCGACCAAGCTCCTGGAATTCAGCTCCACGTTAGCAGGTCATTAAATGCTTGGTGCGACCCACCTGCCAGGCGCCCACACGTGACAGCTCCTGGATCGCTCTGCCTGGGTGGCTAGCAGGGACCACGCCACCAGGTGGCAGCCTCTCAACCTCCTGGTTCCGTACCTATCGGTCCCCTACTCACTTTTGTCGTCAAGCGCCCATCCTTCCTTATACGGGCCTTACTCTTAGCTTGGGCTTAAACCCCCAAGCTCACGCACGGGATTGGGCCCAAACAACTTCATGTCCCCCAGTGGTCCACCTATGTCTACCCAACACTTTCCAATAGGCTTGGGCCCAACCAACCCATGTTCCCTAGTGGTCCATCTACTTTACCCAACATTTCTTCTTCGTTTTAAATGTGTGAACCTTTTTCTTTCTAAATTTTAATGACAATCATTGTTCTATGTGAATCTTCGAATGATAGTTTTTTTATAGAAATTTTACAATGCTATATAGTATTGGTGCTATAGGGTTTTGTCTTTATGGTACAACTTAAAATTGTACATTTACGTTATGGTACAACTTCAAATTGTACCTATACTTTTTGTACAAATTTGTTTATGGTACAACTTCAAATTGTACATTTATGTGATGGTACAACTTCAAGTTGTAAAGTTGTACCATAACATAATGGTACAAATTGCTTTATGGTACAACCTAAACTTATACAATTAATGTTAGGGTAAATACAATTTAATATCCAAACCTTTCATTTTAAACAATATAATAGCCAAACCTTTTCGAAAACAATCTAATATCCAAATCGTCAACTTTCCGTTCGTTTGACCGTTAGTTGTCACTTACAAAAAGTTCGAAGTACGACGCTTCATCAATATCCATCGATATCTTCTCTAAAAAACCACCAACATATCGTGGTTCCAAACCCAAGAAGACCATGAATCCACAATGATGGTATAGAATATCTAAATATTCAGTCATCTGCAATGCCAAAACAAGAAAACAAAGTTGTATTGTGACAATTTCCCCTAAACAAAGCATTTTGAAGTGTCAACCAACAGTCAAACGGACGGAAAGTTGACAATTTGGATATTAGATTGTTTTCGTAAAGGTTTGGCTATTATATTGTTTAAAATTAAAAGTTTGGATATTAAATTGTATTTACCCTTAATGTTATGGTACAACTTTAAGTTGTACCTTAAAGCATCAATACTATATAGCATAGTATAAACAGTGGCGGACCCAGGATTGTTGGAGAGGGGTGTCGCCGATAAAATTTAAAAATTAAATTAAAAATTGAATTAAAAATTATTAGAAATTAATTTATAAAGTTCACAGTGTCATGTTTATAACAAATCAAAATGACTGTGGATTTTTTTAATAGCAATTGATATGATTATGAGTTATTTTAAACAAATTAAAAATGAATTTTGTTAATTAGAATTTAAGATTGATTCATTTAAATAATAAAAATTTTCCACTCTAATGTAAGTGTGTTGGCTATAATTATCGAAGGATTGTCGGAAGTCGAGAACTTAAAATTTTTGTACCGAATATATATAGGTCCTTCACAAAATTCTTGGACGATGGTGTGTCAGGACGAAACACTGAGTATAAGTGCTCAGGATGTAGTTTATAATTATTTGCTTTTGAATGAGTTAACTTTGTTGTCAATACGGGTATATCCAAGTTACAGCGTTTTGTTGATTGACTTTCATGAAAGGAATTGGCAGCTCAATAATTAGACCACTCATTATTTTAATTCTGCTTTCGTTTTGGATCCCATACTTTATTAGTTTATTTGGTAGCAAAGAATTTCTACCCTTCACATACAATAGAATATTTAGAAGCTCACTTTGATTCCCATCTTGGATGCCCATTAATTATTATGATTATGTACGTGTCCACATGAGCAATTTCCATTGTTTTTATGATATCCAACTTAAAAAATATAATTTTTTTAGGATCCAATGGAATTATAGTTTATAAATTATTATACAACATTAGACAAGTTGTATGTAACTGTAGCCGGTAGGTAGGGTACAAGGCCTCCTGATTGCTGAGTCACATTACATAACTACTCTAGGATGGGTCCATTATCATATTTTGAAAATTGTCGTCAGTGGTGTTGGTTTGGTAGTGATTAAGGGCTCCTTAATAATTGCTGAGTTAAATTTATTATTATTATTATTATTATTAATTTTACTAGCTTGACCCGGCTCATTGGCTTCGCAGAGGGTCCAGAAATTAAGGATACTATTCTTAATTTCTTATCTTGAATAAGGTCTTAACTTCATATTATTATTGATACGAAAAGAATGAGTCTGTGTTTTCTTGTTGATCAAGTTTGTCCTAAATGGCTCTGGCTCGTATTTAGGATTCACACTGCATCAGGAATTGAAGAAGATGAGCTTAGAACACTTTCCTCCGTTCTCCGTAAACTTATTTGGAAAGTAAATCGACAGTTAGAAATATTTTGTTCAGTCTGCAGTTGTTAGGCACCATTAAAATAACTCAAAATGCTATGCTTGTCCCACTAGACCGTATTACTGATGGAATAAGCAACAAGCTAAGGTCGAGTATCTGATATGGTTATCTAAGTTGCCTGAACTGCCGGTGATTTCTTCCATATAACTTGCTACCACAGCCCAGCAGTGACCGCTAACTGTTCCAGCATATTCTTCGAGCAATAACAATGAACGACTGATATTATAGAGGAAGTTTTGGAGAAGAGAATTGATTTGTATAGGCTAGCTGTTCAAAAGAGGAAATGTTACCCAAATTTACAGTCGAAATTTGCTTTGACCTTTACATATATGATCACTTCCGTTGACGGGAAATATTACATTTTACAAAGTTGTACTGGCAGCTGGAGTCTCTTTTCCTCGTTTTTTCAGTGAACTGCAACCGCAGTACCAACTCCAGGGGGGGAAAACCACGACCCTTCCAAATCCAACAATAAGCAAGACCGCTGTGACGCATGGATCTCCATTCTCCATAGAAACAACTCTGCCAATCTCGAGTCTTCGATTACTTGGTCAACCAATAAACGAAAATAAGGAAAGTGCATACTGATGCAACCAGAGAAAGTATGATGGTGTCCATGGACTTCTTTCTCTTTATTGATGCAAGAATGTTATTTACCTGCACCCAATCATCAATAATAAACACCCATAAACATACAATACTGACTTGTTACGAGCAAGAACAGGACTGCTGTATGGGGTTAACCTAGACAATGAAGAACTGCATACCGTTGGGAGTCGGCTGCTAACGTTAGTGAGCTTTGAATTGATTCCTCCAAAAGTTGAACGTTGGAAAACAAGGGTACCAAGTGTTGCCTGAGCTTGAGAAATTACTGTATCCACCTGGAGTACAACAGAAAACAGCAATTTCAATAAAACGAGTGATAGCAGCAAGATCAGAACTTTAACTAGGCACACTTCACTATGCAAAACAAAATGAAGGAAAGGAAAACCGGGACAAACGACAGTAACTGACTGACCCAGACCCTTGTGAGTAGAACCATGCTTTTGCAAACACATTTTTTTCTTCTTCTGATACACGATAGAGAAACAGCTGAAAGTAAAACAAATAAATGCTCATCTACAGCCAATATATATCCAAAGATTCTAGACAGCCTCATTATGTCCACTGGTTGTTTAATGCAGATGATCTGACAGGACAAAGGTCGGGCGGCACAATTTTCAGCAGCAAACTTATCATAAACCCTTATATAGAGGAAACAATATGACCAGTGTCAATGTCAGAATGGAACTAAACCAAACAAAACAGATACTATAACAATAAAGCCCCGAAAATAGTGAAGAAAAGTTAGCTTTGATGGCAAGAGGGAACATGATATAGATTTGGAATAAGAAGACTTGTTTACAAAGGAGTAACATAGATAATTTCTTTCTCATAGAACATGTTTGCCTATGAAACCCTATAATATGATTCAAGTGGGCTACTGACAAGTGACAACAACGACAGCATTAACCTTCAGAACAGGGAATTATGCCTCATGAAACAGCAGGAAAGGACCATGGATCATATAATAAGAACTAGTCCGAGTGTATTAGAGGAATAACACATCCCTTGAAAATTACGTAGCAATAAAATGCACTCCGAACAATTAAAACCATAAGAACAACATTCTATTCCACCTTCTCAGTTCCCTCTCTTACCAAAAGCACACTAATTCTTTAAAAAATAAGCCTAACCATTAAGAGTTGCAAAGTTATTGTGACAACCATTGTACCCCACAAGTCATCTATCGAAAATCTAAATAGTGGACCAGAAACACACATTGGTACAAAAAGCCCCATTAGAGCAAGCATAGCTACTCCTCTACTAGAAGAACTGACAACCGTTTTTAGAAATGTTATACCTGTCCAGTACTACGGTTGATGGTTGCATGTTCTCTAAGGAGAGCCTGGTCTGATGAGTCTGCACCTTCTTCTAAGTCTAGCCTTGTTCGATCGAACTCTCTGAAATCGTCAAGAAGTGAGGCGTGTTCTTGCTTAGCTCTGAGGCTCGAACGAAGACGGTGGAACTCCTGCACTTTAAATATTCACGTTAAGTCATTAATCTGAATAAGATATGTTTATTTGTTAGTAAAAAGCACGAGCATCCCCACATAATATAGCTCACAAATCAAATGATTTTCTGAATGATAAGCAAAAGGCTCACAACTGATATCCTGTGTATACGAAGCCTAAATCATATATTGGTAGAAAGATAAAATGCCACACAACCTGTCTGAGATCTTGAAGAATCTCTTGATGCCTTGTCAAGGTATGTGATACCATTTCGGACCCACCAGATGACACCCAAGCTTGCATCTGCAAACTTACTTGTTGAAGCTGATCTAATAGTCGTTCTATACCGGATTCAAGATCATTCTCGTCAGAATCAACTTTTGCAGAACCTTTTGAGGATACTAGCTTACGATAGGAATTCATCTGTTCATCTAACTGAGCTTCAAGTTTTCTAGCCTGAATTGAGCACAGAAAAGTAGTTCGTAACTCGTAAGACATACATAATGCTAAATGAGATAGTAGAAACAGGCTGAAAAAAGCTAAAATCTATGAATTTGGAAACATCCTACTTTATTTGTAAAGTGAGGTACTTTGTCTGGAATGGTTTTTGCATAGACAATGAACTTTGAGATAACGAGAGCCCAAGTGCACACATATTAAGAGAATATCAACTTGGTAAAATCGCAAATGCAGATGAAGAGCTATTCTAACATGAATGGTATTCAGGGCAAACTATCCTGATAATTGAAAGTTAAACCAGTTTCTCAGAAGAGGGAAACTGAATAATGGTTTCCCATAAAATCCTTAAATTCTGCATAATCTAGAAGGGAAAAACAAAAGGCAAGACACCAACTCCTATGGTGTCCACGAATGTGTTCTTGGGTGACAAGTATTATGCAAATAACAAAGCCAGAACTCATTTTGAATGAAGGTCATAATGTCAATCATAGTCACCCCACAAATAATCCACACAAAAGATTTCATATACATCAGCTGAACTGAAACAACAGCAACAAATAGGTTGCACGGGAAGAAGGCAACATTGGAAGCAGAACAGATACCCTCAGCATGTAATCCTCATTCCACTACAGCAGTATATAGATATGTTGATATGGGGAGGGAACATTATTGATTTAGTCTATTCTAGGTATCCACCTTCAGATAGGATGTTGATAACCGACTGCTCTAACACTGCAGATATCCTCACAATGCCTCAACTATCAAACGCGCTCTGGATACTCAAAACTTCTGCAGGCAACTGATGGTTCATCTAGAAGTTGCATGTATCGTGTGCAGGTCATGCCATTCTGTCCTAATAAGTCGCAAAACAGAACCCGTACCATGCAATTCATACCACACTAGGTGCACAAGACAATTCTCCATTATTTGCTCAATCTGTAGCGCTACAGAAGAACACCTAACACAACCTAGAGATTAATACCCCAAAATTCAGGGAGCTAGATAAACTCAACCTCATTCATTGCGGCGAACTCGAGAACTGGATATCAACAGGCACTTGATATTAATCAATGTGCAGAGCGCCAGGAGACTCAATCGTAAAATCCAGAAGGTAGAAATGTCAGTCTAGTCTAGTAAAGAAGAATCACGATTCTGTCCCCATTATTTGAAGAGCCGGTATTATCATTTCCCAACACAATAGCAGAGCATCTTAGATACCAATAAGAGGAAGAGCAGCTCTATCGCGATTTTACGCACAAACGTAAGGAAATCACGCACGGCACTAAAGGAAAAGAAAAGAGATGGGGGCGGAAACCTGTTTGCGTAAAGCGTCCCATGAGCTCGGCGCATCCATGGCTGACAGATCCGAGTTTTTGACCGAAATTTATCGAAACCGAAGAGGACTTTGGATATGAAACGTCAAATATGATTGGGGTTAGGGTTTGGTAAGGAGAGAACGACAGTTGATCGCTGCCTGCCCTGTTTCTGCTTCTTCTCTCTCGGGCTCTCTCTCACTGTTTGCTCGACTTCGCCACCGGCAGGTTGGGAAACTTGGGGATTGGCGGATGACTTAACCGACGGCCGGTAACGCAATTGCTTCGCTAACAATTAATTTGGGAGATAATTATGTCACAGCATGCGTCGTCCTCATCATTTGCTGACTTCCTTTTTGGTGGGTCAAAGTACCAATTTGATCACCAAACTCCGTTATGTATGCAAAAGGCATTAAAGTCACATTTCAATTAGAGTTGAGGTCTAAACTAATGATGGAGGAGATGGTATCCTTGAGATTTCAAATTGATAATTCGGTGTAGGACTCATAATCGGCTCGATTATAACGGAAATCGTTTAGTCGGTTCTTGGTTAAACGTTAAGCATTTTGTGCTTATCGTTAACCGCACCGTTTAAATTAGTTGGTTAACTGTAATCGTATAGTCGGTTTTTGATTATTTTGTAGGTTAACTGAATAATCGTTAACCAAGTGATTCGGCAAGGTTATATCAAAATAACCGATCGATAACCTAACAAACACAAGACCTACTTCTTTCAATTGTGAAATTTTCTATAATTTTTCATACATACGCATGTGTTCTTTTCTTAAGTTGTTATCATTGAATAAAAAATAATTTAATATAGATATATATATCAACACATAATCAAGTCAATCCAACACGAGTACACAATAATACCATTCTACCGTCAAACTTTATTAAAGAAGCATATAACGATACTCATCAACAATTACTCAACTCGTAAACCCCATCAAATTACATGGAAGCTTAATGTTACTAATTGTTGTCGAGCAACTGTGGCGCAAGTATGACTTTCTATTGTGTTCGTTCTAAAATTCTTCCTTTAAATTATTCTCATTTGAGTCTAAGTCACTATTACAACTAGAATAGGCAATGGGTCTTGTAATCTTCAAACACCCCATTATTTTTTGGCATATGTTTGCAGCTCATGGAGGTCTATTATTTTTAGCTCTAACTATGAGGATGGTCGTAATTGGTGAGTCGGTTAACCGTCACCATCGGCTATTAACCATTTAACCATCGGTTAGTTATTAGCTAAATTTGGTTACCGAGAACCGACCGTTTATCATTTTATCGATTATCGGTTACACACTGACACAGTCAATGAAATAACCGTTTACCAGCCCTAATTTGATGGGTGGACAACCAGTATCCACTCAAGTTAACACATTCAAGATGCACATAAGATTTAGTCCAAAAAAAAAATGCACATAAGATAACTTCATGAAAAAACTAGTATCCATTCAAGTTAACACATAATGATTGTTATAGAGCATTAGAGCTCAAATTATTTGTCAGTTGCTCGTTTTTTCTTTTCGAGAGATCAGTTGTATTACTGAAGGAAGTAATCAAAGTGGTACAAGTCCAATCAAAAGACAAAAACATATTACATTAGGGGGGAAATGCGCACCACGATCAGCCCAACAAAAAAGTAAACAAATAAAGAAGCAAAATTACATAGAGGGCCATAAAAACATTGGTAAATCCTCAACACTAGGGCTGTAAATGAGGGGATGAGTTAGCTTGGTTACTTAATTTTTAGTAATCACGGTGGCTATCTTAATCTACACCATTCATTATTTCTTTTTCACCCTAATTTTAAATTAATGATGAAGATTATATTAAGATAATTTTGGAATTGAAAAATATACCACACCTGATTACTCTATAAATTATATCCAAACCCTAACCTATTGCAACCCGCCGCCGTAACCTCCCGCGACCCTCATCCCTCCCGAGAACTTCCTCCACCGCCGGCCGGCCTCCCCTCCACCGCCCTCCTCCCTTCCCCTCCTCTCTTGTAAAGCGGCCGACCTCCCCTCCCATCCCACCCCACCCCCCTCCCCCTGCCGACCCCTCCGCAGCCCTCCCCCCGCCGACCCATCCCTCTCCCCCGACCCCATCACAATCGCAAATGGTAACTCTGCATAAACGACCCATCTCTCTCTCTCTCTCTCTCTCTCTCTCTCTCTCTCCTCTGCTCTCTCTCTCTCTCTACCATCACAACATACATACCAAATAGACATATTGGTAGTTTTCGTTTATGGATTCAATGTGCAGTGGTATAGATTGTTTATATTGGTAGTTTTCGTGCAATGGTATATATTTATTTCTGCAATGGTATTGATTGTTTATGGTATAGATTATTTATATTGGTAGTTTTTGTGTAATAGTATAGATTTATTTGTACAATGGTATTGATTGTTTATGGTATAGATAGTTTATATTGGTAGTTTTCGTGTAATGGTATAAATTTATTTCTGCAATGGTAGTTTTCGTGTAATGGTATAAATTTATTTCTGCAATGGTAGTTTTCGTGTAATGGTATAGATTTATTTCTGCAATGGTATTGATATTTTTCAAAGTGGTAGTGTTTATCTAATGGATTGGTACTGATTTCGTTTTTTTTTTTTTTTTGCCGAAAGATTGAGAAAAATATGGAAAGGAGATCTGGCTGGAGATTACGGAAGTGAGAGAAAGAGAGAATTTTAATTAATAGATTTTTGTAACTACCTTAAATGTAATTTATTAAAAAATTTATTAATATAATTTATTTTTCCATACCCAATTTACCCTTAGTAACCACGGTGATTACTACTTTGTAGTAATCACCGTAACCTGTCCCGTAAATGAGCGAGCTGCTTGCGAGCGGCTCGGTGCTCGAATTGGCAAAAAGCTTGTTCGAGACTTGACTTGTTTATTAACTAGCTGAACATGAGCTAAGCATTGTCCAGCTCGTGAAGCTCGCAAATTAGCTCGACTCGGTGGCTTGCTGAGCTAAACTCGTGAACTGACTCGTTTAGAGCTCATGATGAGATGTCTCACATTGTGACTAGAGAGGCAACTTGATTACCGACTTTAGGCAAACGATCTATACCTTATGAGTAATTCATGTGATTCTTAAATTATATATCTCATCCTATATGAAGTTTAACACGCTGAGTATGTGAGCAAATATATATTATTTTTTATTTTAAAATGAGATTTTATATCACAGATTGCTTCGATACTGTTAAATAATATTATTTGGACTAGTTCAAATTTATTAACTACATAATATGATATCAACAAAGTATAATTATGTCAACAAAGTATAATATGAGATTAGTTCATATTGAGCATTTGACTATTATTAGTTTTTTCATCGTGACATCAATCACATGTATCATACATGACATTCAAAATGAAGTATCAAATATAACTCAAGATTTTACTAAACAACTCGAGCTACTCGGCTCATTAGTAAATGGCTCGAGCTCAACTCATTTATTAACGAGCCAAGTTCAAACTAGAGTAAAGCTCGGCTAGACTCGGCTCAATTACAGCCCTAGTCATTACCTAACACAACTAGCCGCCTAGCTCTAGAAACCAACGAAACCATAAGAGACTCGTCCGCACATCATTCAACTTGAAAAGCAACTTCGCGACAAACCCACCCAAAGCCATTCCACGAAGCACCAACTGTAAAAGACGATTTCCGGAAGCAATAAACGACAACACACTCGATTTATGTGGTTTCCCTACTCGATGTGAGTAGGACTATTCCACGTAGAGCTTAGGGCTCTTAGTCCGTTCTTATTTATTGATGATCTGACGATAATAGCTTAGGTTTACAACGAGCTTCTCTAAGCTATTTATATGAAACAAACTAGGAGGACTCCTAGTTGTACAGGAGGAAGAGACGAAGGCAACTATTCCAAAACAAAGGAATTATCCAACTTGAGAAGGGAATTATCCCAACTTGAGACTTCTGCCGAGTAAGGATGAGATGACTTCTTACTCAAGGCAACTTAAGGACACCTGTCATTCATGACACGTAATACTCCCCCTCAAGCGAAGGCGTGGATGTCAAGCATGCCAAGCTTGGAAAGAAGGTGACGATACTGGGCGTAACCGAGGCCTTTTGTGAAGAGATCAGTGGGCTGCTCAGCAGTGGCGATCTTGCAGGGAGCAATATAAGAAGACTGAACGCGTTCTCGAACGAAATGGCAATCCATTTCAACGTGTTTCGTACGCTCATGAAACACTGGGTTGGCAGAATGTGCAGAGCGGCTTGACTGTCACAGTAGAGAGGTGTGGCCGCAGGTTGTGGGCAGCCAAGATCCGAAAGGAGCCAGCGCAACCAGATGAGTTCACTAACGGTAGTGGCCATGGCTCGATACTCGGCCTCTGCGGAAGAGCGTGCAACAACAGTTTGTTTCTTCGTTAGCCAGGATACAGGTGCATGTCCGAGACGTATAAAATAATCTGTGGTAGACCGACGAGTGGTAGGGCATCCACCCCAATCTGCATCACAATATGCAGTTAAGAGGAGAGAAGACTGTACCGGAAGAAACAGACCATCACCAGGAGACTGCTTGAGATAACGGAGAACACGAATGGCTAGATCAACATGAGCCTGGGTTGGACTATGAACCCCTTGACTGAGGAGATTGACTGCATACTGGATATCAGGACGAGTGACTGTGAGATAGAGAAGGCGACCGACAAGCCGTCGATAACCAGAGGGATCCTGTGCAGGAGAGGATGGCAGGCAAACGAGCTGGTGATTTTGTTCAATAGGAGTAGAAATGGGACGAACAGCTTCGATGCCACAATCAGACAGGATGTCGAGGACGTATTTTCGCTGATTTAGAACCATGCCACGTTTAGACCGAGCAACTTCAATGCCAAGAAAGTATTTCAAGGGGCCAAGGTCCTTGATAGTGAACTGTTGGTGAAGGAAATCCTTAACACGTTGGATTAAGGTAGGATCATCACCGGTGAGTATGACATCATCTACATAGATCAAAGCTGCCACAATGCTAGTAGGTGTCTTGCGGATGAAGAGAGAGTGATCAGCATGGCTTTGAACAAAGCCCAGAGAGAGCAAGGCAGCCGAGAACTTATGATATCAGTTCCGTGAGGCTTGTTTGAGGCCATAGAGGGACTTGTGAAGGCGACATACACGAGTATCACCAGCCTGGGCGAAGCCCTGAGGAATATCCATGTAGACTTCTTCAGAAAGATCACCATGTAGAAATGCATTGTTGACGTCTAACTGATGAGTAAGCCAACCCTTGCTGACTGCAACAGACAAGAGACAGCGAACGGTGACAAGCTTAGCAACTGGAACAAAGGTGTCGTGATAGTCAATTCCTTCAACCTGAGTAAATCCTTTTGCGACTAACCGAGCCTTGAACCTTTCAATGGTGCCATCGGGAAGGTATTTAACTTTATAGACCCACTTACATGCAATTGCACGTTTCCCGGGTGGCAGAGTCGTGAGGGTCCAAGTGTCGTTGGCCACGAGAGCCTCGACTTCAGCACGCATGGCAGCGCGCCATTCCTTGATGCGGACAACCTGATGAAAATGTCGAGGCTCAAACACGTGAGAGACAGCCGCCACAAAGGCCTTGTGAGCAGGGGACAAGCGATCATAACTAACATGCTCCTCCAAAGGGTATCGAACACGTGAGGAATTTGCCTTCCCAGTAGCCTGTACTTAATAGCCCT
Source organism: Linum trigynum (assembly GCA_964030455.1). Taxonomy (NCBI): domain Eukaryota; kingdom Viridiplantae; phylum Streptophyta; class Magnoliopsida; order Malpighiales; family Linaceae; genus Linum; species Linum trigynum. The sequence goes on along the minus strand of OZ034820.1, from coordinate 7,940,613 downwards.
CAAGACGAACGGAGGGACGCTAAATGCGATCACTGCGGCGAGGAAGGACGGCAGCGGGTGGAGCTACCATCGGCGATGTGGTCGCATCGGAAGGCAATGGTGAAGCCGTGACCGACGGTGAAGCAGGCGAGCTAGGTGGAGCTGGCGTAGCATCTCCCGAGAGATGATCCGAGGACGAAGTGGGAGATGCCAGAGGAAGGACCTGCTCGGCTGGTTGGAGGGAATCAGCCTGGGGTGCTGGATTCGACGTGGGCAGGACCGTGGGTGATCATTAATAGTTCCATCTTGAATAAGTGTGGGAGCTGGACAACTTAGGTGCACAATGTCTTTCTGAAAAGGGAACACGTGCTCCAAACAAAACATCTCTTGATGTATATATTTGATGGGTCTCCAAGTCATAAACTCTGTAACCACGTTGTAAGGAAGGATAACCCACAAAGATGCATGCCCGACCACGTGGGGCGAACTTAGAGAGATGAGGGTGAGTATCCTTTGCATACAGAAGGCACCCGAAACTGCGGAGGTGCTCGAACTGCGGGGCCTGCCAAAGAGAACTTCGTATGGAGTACGATTTTGAATGGAGGTTAATGGCAAACGATTGATCAAGTAAGCCGCAGTGAGGACACAATCGCCCCAGAAACGAGTGGGTAACCCAGAGTGAAAACGGAGTGCTCGAGCAATATCCAATAGGTGGTGGTGCTTCCTTTCTACGACCCCGTTTTGTTGAGGGGTGTCCGTACAGGATGTCTGTAGTATGATTCCTTCCTGCTCATAGTAATCCTGTAAAACAGGCACCCCAAACTCCCTGCCATTATCAGTTTGCACACGTTTTACACGTCCAGCATATTGACTCGACTCTACTGTCACTCCAGGAATTGGCCAAGTGTAACCACTTCCTAAAGCGTAGTATAGCGGGTTTAGGTTTAATTATCAACCCGGGTCCTAGATTTGCTGACTACTCAGTGAGTTCTTGTTATCTAGCAATAAAACTGGAGTGCAAGTCTAAACTACCAAACAAACAAAGCAAGTAAACTGGTTGTATTCAGGTTAAGAGAGGTCACCCGGATATGGTTCCCCCTAGACTGCAGTTAAGCCGGATTGTAATTACCAAGTTCAGTTTCTATGACAGTTATACTGCGGAAGGTTCTTAAACAGCCTGAAGTCTCGACTAAAGGTCTTCAGACCCTCTCAATCTGACTCTCTAGCGGGCGACTAACCTCCACCGGAGTCGACAGATTGAGGCCCTAAGAACAAAACCTCCACTACCGGAGTAAATCCGGTACAGAATAGTGAGTTGGTTCCTCGACTAAAGTCACCAACTCCCTACCTTCAATCAAGGATACTCTATTAACCTAGGCAGATATTCTCATTCTAGGTTAAAGCAGAAACAACAGGAATTTGATCAGGATTCAAGTCATTCAATCATTAAAACCTCAATCGAATATAATCAATCACAGAATCAGTACTTGGGTTCATACAATCAAAGCCTAACATACAAATCTAGGGTTCTCCATACCCAGATGAATGGGAGAACTACTCCATAGAGAAGAAAGCAAAAGCAGAATCAGACACGGAATTCATACTGCAAAGGATGGATTCCTGCTTCTGGACGTTGGTTGGCACTCCTCCAAGCTCAAGCTGGCCTCCAATGGTGTTGAAGATCAATCTAGGGCACTTGGGAACTCTTGCTCGTCACTTTCTCTCTCTAGGAACTGATCTCTCTCTCAAAAACTCGAATCCCCCTTCTTTGGTTCGGAATTTGGCTTAAAACCAGGAAATCCCGACTCGCACGGCCAGGGTGCACGGCCGTGCATATCACCATTCTGGCCGTGCAACTCAAAACGCAGCGTGTCATTTAGTCGAACTTCAGCCCTCTCGCACGGCCAGGGTGCACGGCCGTGCGAGCTTCAGGGGTTGCCCGTGCGTGTCCTCGGCATAAGGCGCACGGCCATATTTCTCACGTGCACGGCCGTGCAGCCTCCCTGGTCTGCCCGTGCAGCTTGCTCAGCCTCTGTTTAATGCTTCGTTTCTCCCTCGTCCGGACTCCGAATCAATCGCCGTTTGATCCCAGACGCTCATAGTCTCGTCCTCTTTCGTTTCATAACAAGCTTGCATGATTCTTTGTCCATAAAGTGAGGTAGAAATCCATTCTTCTTCAGGTCATGCCCGAGTTTCTTCTCTCGAATCGTCAATTGATCTCTGATTGACTTGAAACTTGCGCCTATGCTTCACTTTATGTGCTAGGACCTGAAATGGGACAAAGGAATACAACCTAGCCTAAAATAGGCCAAAGACGCAATAATTCAAGCTCAAACAATCAAGAAACAAAGGGGAAAACATGTGCAAATACCGAGTCATCACATATTGAGTGCGAACTTGATTAAAGAACATGAGTAGATAACGAGCAACTTCCGACTTATATTTCAGCAAATAAACCCAAACGTTACGACTGTAATCATCCACAATGGTGAGGAAATAATGTGCCCCACTGAATGAAGCCTGTTTATACCCTCCCCAAATATTGACATGGATGAGTTCGAAACAAGATTGAGTTTTGATAGAACTAGACATAAAGGGAAGCCGAGTTTGCTTGGCTTGAAGACAAGAAGGACATGGATCCTTATTCGAAACCAAAGTGCTGGAAATATGAGGTTGTAACGCCATGAGCTTGGCCTGAGAGGGGTGACCAAGTCGCATATGCCAGAACGAAGTATCCTGGACTGCCTTTCGCGCGTTGAAAGCCACTGGATGCTCACCATCAACCACACGAAGATAATACAGCCCGTCGACATGTCTACCCGTCCCAATCGTCCTCTTTGAGTGTAAGTCCTGGATAACACAGAAATTACTCATGAAAACCACTACGACTGAATGATCTGTTGTGAGACGACTGGCTGACAAGAGGTTGCACTGAAAATCTGGAACATAAAATACGCGACGTAGAACTATTCCATTGGCTAATTTGGATGTGCCAATGCCACGAACCGGGACCCCTTTGCCATTAGGGATCGTGACCTGTAGAGATGGATGAGGCTCCAACTCACCATCGAACAATAATTTATCTTTAGCTATATGTTCAGTACAACCGGAATCAATAATCCATGTATCTTGAAAAGAAAGATTCTTACCAGCAAGGTTACTTGTAGGTGTCGAAGAGGACGAGAGGAAGGCTCGAAGTTGCTCCACTTGGGATGGCGTGAGTCCAGGAATGGGTGTCGACAAAGCTTTCTCAACTGCTGCAACTTGGGGATCTGGCCGAGGATTCTTGCTTGGCTTTCTTCGACGTGGGCGCTCTCCCTTCTCGACCTTATCTCCGCTGCGAGTTGGCCACCCGATTAGCTCGTAACAAGTGGCCTTGAAGTGTCCCGGTTTCTCGCAGTGTGTGCAAAAAGGGCGCCCCTCCGGGGTGCGCTCACCATTAAGCTGCTGCTGCTCCCCCTTTCCCTGAAACGCAGCCGCTTCGGTATGGGGACGAAGCTCACTAGAAAGACTCCTCTGCTGCTCATCATTAGCAATAGCATGGTATGCTTCGCCCAGGGATGGGATGGGTTTCATGGAGAGAAGGTGAGTACGAACTGTGGAGAATCCATCGTCAAGCCCGACTAGGAAATCGAGCAGCCGCATGGCTTCATGAGAGCTACGCGTTCGCTCCTCGACATGGCACTCACACTTGCCGCATGTACACGCTGCGGGAGGGTCTAAGGTCAACCAGTCATCCCAGAGGCGCTTGAGCTTGGCGTAGAAACTAGAAACCGAGGAGCGATCTTGACGGAGACCTATTATTTCTCGGCGAATTTTGTAGCGACGTGGAAGGCTGCCAGTGCTGAACCGTTCCTTGAGTTCGTCCCAGATTTGTTTGGACGTGAAGCCAGTGCTCAAGCTGCTTGGGAGCTCCCTCGTCATGGCGCTGCGCAACCAGCCCACTACCATTGCATTGCAACGGGTCCAGGCATCCAGCAGCTCACCAGATTTTGGGCGAGGGATGGTGCCCAGTACAAAGCCGAGCTTATTCTTCGCAACCAGCTCGTTGGAAATCTCGGCTGACCATTCACCGTAGTTCATATCAGTGAGCAAATCACCGACGAAGACTTGACTAAGTGAATCTGAGGGGTGAAGATAAAGAGGAGATGTCGGACCAATGACATCTTCGAGAAGAGGCATCTCATCCTCCGATTTGACGTCGTCGTCCTTCGCCATGGGGGCGGTTGAGCGCTACCTTGGCACGACGAGAGAAGAGTGAGATCCCTAGTTGATCGAGGTACGCTCTGATACCATGTAAAAGACGATTTGCGGAAGCAATAAACGACAACACACTCGATTTACGTGGTTTCCCTACTCGATGTGAGTAGGACTATTCCACGAAGAGCTTAGGGCTCTTAGTCCGTTCTTATTTATTGATGATATGATGATAATTGCTTAGGTTTACAACGAGCTTCTCTAAGCTATTTATATGAAACAAACTAGGTAGACTCCTAGTTGTACAGGAGGAAGAGACGAAGGCAACTATTCCAAAACAAAGGAATTATCCAACTTGAGAAGGGAATTATCCCAACTTGAGACTTCTACCGAGTAAGGATGAGATGACTTCTTACTCAAGGCAACTTCTTACTCAAGGCAACTTGAGACTTCTACCGAGTAAGGATGAGATGACTTTCTATGCGGGCCTTTTATCCGTGAGTTGCTCGTTGCTAGAGGCGACAAATGAACCAAGTATCTTACGAATGTTTAAGTGTTCAAAAAAAAAACTTCATTCAGACATGTTATTTTACTAACAGACCAAGTTTGACGTAGGCAATGATCGGCTCGGCTGGCTCTGACTTAGCTCGATAAATGCACACATAATCAAATGTGTCAAACAAACATGTAATTTCGAATTTTTTTCAGTAAGTAGGGACTGGAGGACTTCTAAAAGTTTAAATTCTAAATTGAACTAATTGGATCAAATGTCATTTGCTTGTCCTAATATCATTTTACTTTGCCATTATTTCAATTGTACCTTTGCCTAATTATATGACTTATACTTATCAATGCTAGCATGACTTAGGATAGGTGGTTCCACCTAATTTCTACCATGATGAGTTTGAATATCTTCATCATTATGTGCTTAAATATTATATGAAATTAGATGAATATGTCATGCATAGACTCTCCTAATAAAGCATACATTAGAAATTATATAGTTAGGCTATAGAAGAAATCACGTTCGAAAGTGTGGGGTCAATCCCCTATTTATCGATTTGATTTGGTTATTTTTCTATAATGAAGAACCCTTTTCATGATTCTTAGGACGTCACAAACAAGGAGAAGAAGGAGGATGGTGCCTCATCTTCTCGATGGTCCAGGAGATTGTGTCCACCACGAGCGAAACTGAAGGCAGTTGTTCCCCTTAGGAGACCAGCTCGGCTTAACAGGAGGGAGCCTATTATAGAAGAGAATGAGGAGTATGATTCAAGGAACTCCACTTCTTAGTATCGATTTTCTCGGATTTCCTCCATCAGTATCAGTGGATGGCTATGATTGGATAGCAAGAGATCGAGGAGTCGTAGTGGACAGATGCACCAGGGACCAGAGGTGCAAGAAATAGACAATGAGCTATAAATTCTCAAGCCATCACAGGTGCTCTACATCCTCTACTCGATTGTCCACTAGATACATAGAGGAGGAGGAGAGTGGAGCAATGGAGAAATGTTCATACGGAGTCCCAAGGAGAGATAGATTAGGATGACTTCCGCCAGTACTAAGGAGACCATTGATGTTCTTATTAGAGGGGTCCTCGCCATACTCTTGGTATCACCAACACCAACCTCCAGTCAGACATGTATCACCTATCAGTTGGTAGGGAGGCTCTTCAATAACAATTATGATAGCTTTGCATAGAAACTAGGGATTCCACAATACCACACGAGAGGTGCTCTCTCTAATGTTAGACTTGGAGGTTATTTGGACTCAGCATAACATCAAGGGATCTTTGTGACTTTTTGAAAGAGGATTAATTACGAGAACTCAAAGGCAGAGTTTTTTTTCTGGTTATGCTACAGCTACCTCCATTTGCCAACCATTTATGAGGTTTGTGGATTAATTTGGTCGACCAAGTTTTCATATGAGGCAAAGAAGAGATGCAGGCAAGGTCTCTTCTAGTGACATGGTACTCTATCATGAACTTGTGTATGATTGGCGGATACATCCAGTTTGGTTAGTAGTGGACTATCTCAAGCGGTCCACCTCCATATCTTCTCATCGATTACTTCCAGGAGGAGGCTACATTCGAACTATTGCCCAGTACATTGATGATCCCACAAAGATGAGTTTGGAGTAGACCTTGTTAGGGATGATTGTCCTAGCCATGCTAAACCAAAAATGCTAAATATTTTAACCAAACTAAACCAATTATCCGAATTAAGCAATCATATTATCCAAATACTAAGAATTAAAATGAGAACAACCGAACAACCCTACATTTATTTTATCATCCCAATATGTGGGGGCAAAACTGTGGCCCTTCCTGTGTTTTTTAGGTCAATTGCCTAATTGATTATTAGTGTCTAAAACAAAACAAATCCACCTAAATTAAACAAGCTAAAAAAATAACTAAAATAATCAATTAGTCGAATTAACCAACCATATTATTTGAATACTACTAGTTAAAAGGGTTAATATATTTGTATGGCCTGAACTTTGATCATAATAAACATTCTGACCAATCTTTTCGATCTATAACATCCTGACCCAAACTATACATCAAAGTAATATTGACCAAATCCGATGTTTGATCATTATCTTGAACGGTCAAATATATTGACTAACCGTCAACATGCAACTTCAGACGTCTGGTTGAAGACTCACAGTAGCTTCTTGTTGGGTCCAAAGTAGTTGTCTTTTTAGGCTCTTCATCATGGAGAAGATCTCCTAAACTATCAGATCTTGCTCCACGTGACTATACACATTGCATCCTCATTTTTCATTTTACAAACGGGGAACAACCCTTGCAGCAATCTTGTTTGCCTATCTATACATTATTGCAAGTTCAAATCAAGAAGAAGTACATGAGATACTCTCGTATGCAATCTGCTCTATGTATTTTCAGATCCTGGTTTATTTTTGTTTGGATATACTTGTTGCTGATCGATGAATTACCTTGCACCTTCTTGATCGATGTTGATGGCTTCTCAAGACTATCTCCGTCGTCATCCTCAGGAAGCTAACATGAGATATTGAAAGATCATCAAAACTCAAACCGGCGACCATGAATGTCAAAGTGAATCGACAAGGTTTAGAGGAAATCATCATTATCAAGTTTAGTTTAATGTCAATGTGTGTTTAGACTTTAGTTTGAGTTATTGTTTTATCTTTGTAGTCTCCAATTGCTAGCTTTCACATGTTATCTTGTTGTGCAAAACTTTTGCCTATTTAAAGCCAAATATGAATGAGAAACACCCAAGACTTCTAGGATTTCATTTTCCACAACTCAACTTTGTTGTTAGAAGCGTACCCAGCTACATAAGTTCTGGGCTCCACATAATTTCCCGAGTACTGGGGCAGTGAGGTAGATCCATATTGCTTTATAGTTGTTCATGGCTACTGCAGGCCCCAAAGTTCTCCGGGTTCATCGAAGCACCTGTTGTGTTCCAGTATCCAAAAGAAAGAGAACATCTCCTAGCTAGTCGCAATTAGTGTGCCTTGGGATGATTTGTTACTTTCAGGTTTCATCATACTTGCAAGTGTTGATTTGTTGTTTGAGTTAAACTGATTGTTTTAGATTTTATTTTTGCTTGTGGAGTAGAATAGGAAGGAAAATGTTAATCAGAAATGAGAAGTGTTGATGTGACTTGAATCGGACTATCAGCCGCTACGACTGGTAATCGGGGGTCTCGCTGACCGGTCAACGAGTGGGGTCCAGGGGCAATGCCCTGGTGGGGGTGCGGGGGCAACGCCCCGGCCCACGGTGTATGGGCTCAATGTTATTTGGGTTCGGGTTATGGGCCTGGTCTGTAACCATTTCCTTTGCCAGATTGGATTAGGTTTAGACCCACATGGAGAAGTACTATAAATACTGCTCATACTCCTCTGTAATCTCCTCGATATAGTGAAAATAGCTCTCTCTTGCCCGTGGACGTAGCTAACACACATCGTGTTAGTGAACCACGTAAATCGTGTGTCGTGTTTTTCGATTCTCGCTTTCGTATTCTTGCTTGGTCGATTCCTGCGATTCCCGATCCGTAGCAGCGCGTTTATAACAAGTGGTATTATGCGAACAAACAATGGTATGGAGTTTTGTAATTCTGAGTTCAACGAATTCTGCAAGGATGAAGGGATTGCCCGTCATCGGACTGTGAGAGATACACCCCAGCAGAATGGCGTTGCAGAAAGGATGAACCAGATGTTGTTGGAGAGAGCACGGTGCATGCTCTCTAATGCTGGACTAGAGAGAAGATTCTGGGCAGAAGCAGTGAACATGGCGTGCTTCCTGATCAACCGTGGACCTCACACAGGTATTGAGTTGAAGACTCCTTATGAGGTGTGGTATGGTAAGCCTGCTGATTACTCCTCACTGAAAGTTTTTGGGTATCCTGTTTATTATCATGTGGATGAGGGTAAACTGAACCCAAGGGCAAAGAAGGGTGTATTTGTGGGTTACGGAGATGGAGTTAAGGGATTTCGAGTCTGGTCACCTTCTGAGCATCGAGTTATACTCAGTAGAAATGTGATATTTGATGAGAAGTCTATGTTTAACCCCATGTTGAAGGTTACTGTTGTTGAAGGTAGCAGGAATGTTGATAAGCAGGTGGAGCTGCAAACTCTCAAAGAGAGTGAGTTTGAGCACCAAGGTGGAGAAGTCAACATGATGAGGATATCTCTGCAGAGCCAGAAACTTCAGAGTGCAGTGCACGAGCTCAACAGTCTATTGCTTCCGGTAGACCGAAGAGAGCGACTGTAGGAGTACCTCCACAGAGGTATGGCTTCGAGGACATGGTGGCGTATTCATTTCAGGTTGCTGAAGAAGTGGATGCAGGAGAGCCACAGTCCTATAGAGAAGCCGTTTTGGGTGGCGAAGCTGATCAGTGGCTTGCCGCAATGGGAGATGAGATGGAATCCCATGACAGGAATCAGACTTGGGAGCTAGTCGAACGACCACAGGGAAGGAAGATTGTTACAAACAAGTGGATCTACAAGAAGAAGGAAGGAATCACTTCTAAAGAGGGCATGAAATTTAAAGCTCGGGTGGTTGCACAAGGCTTCTCGCAGAGGGAAGGAGTTGACTACAATGAGATTTTCTCACCAGTGGTCAGACATACTTCGATCAGAGTGCTACTAGCAATAGTGGCACATTATGACTTGGAGCTCGAGCAGCTAGACGTGAAGACAGCTTTCCTACACGGAGAGTTGGAGGAATAAATTTACATGACTCAGCCAGAAGGATTCGAGGTTCCAGGAAAAGAAGACTATGTTTGTAAGCTGAAGAAGTCCTTGTATGGACCTAAGCAGTCTCCGAGGCAATGGTACAAGAGATTTGACAGTTACATGCTTGAGCTGGGCTATAGCAGAAGTCCATATGATTGTTGTGTGTATCACAACAAGGTGGAGGATGGTTCGATGATCTATCTTGTTCTGTATGTGGATGATATGCTCATAGCTGCGAGGTCAAAGTCTGATATCCAGAAGTTAAAGGGGCTTCTCATTGCTGAGTTTGAGATGAAGGATTTGGGAGCTGCCCAGAAGATCTTGGGTATGGAGATTTACAGGGACAAGTCGAAGAAGAAGCTTTTCTTGCCACAGAAGAGCTACATCCAGAAGATATTGTCGAGGTTTGGCATGTCTTCAGCAAAGCCCTTAAATACTCCCAGTGCTTCAAATGTTCATCTATCCTCAGCTTATGCACCGCAGTCAGAGGCTGAGAAGGAGTACATGTCGAGAGTCTCATATGCTAGTGCAGTAGGTAGCTTGATGTACGCTATGGTATGCACTAGACCTGATCTTGCACATGTTGTAAGTGTTGTCAGCAGGTTTATGATACAACCTGGGAAGGAGCATTGGTAGGCTGTGAAGAGGATCTTCCGGTACCTTAAGGGTACACCTGATGTGGGGATTAGCTTCGGAAGTGATGAGTGCTTGGTGTCTGGGTATTCTGACTCGGACTATGCTGGAGATGTTGACACGAGGAGGTCGATGTCCGGTTATGTATTCACTCTTGGGAGTTCTGTAGTGAGCTGGAAGGCAACTTTGCAGTCGGCGGTGACATTGTCTACTATTGAGGCAGAGTATATGGCGTTGACAGAAGCTGCTAAGGAGGGAATATGGTTGAAGGGACTGGTTGGTGATCTGGGTCTACATCATGATCAGGCAGTGGTGTATTGCGACAGTTTGAGTGCAATATGCTTGGCCAAGGATCAAGTCCACCATGAGAGGACTAAGCACATCGACGTGAGGTATTATTTCTTGAGGACAGAGAAGAGGATTAAGGTGAAGAAGGTTGGCACCGCGGATAATCCTGCTGATATGTTTACGAAGCCGGTTCCACATGGCAAGTTTCAACACTGCTTGGACTTGCTGAATGTCTTGAGTGGGTGACTCCGCCCTGCGGGGCATTGATGGCGAGAGAGAGAGAGAGAAGGAGCAGAGTACATCAGAGATTTCAGAGGAAGAGGATTCAAGTCAAGGTGGAGATTTGTTGATTTGACTTGAATCAGACTATCAGCCGCTATGACTGGTAATCGGGGGTCTCGCTGTTATTTGGGTTCGGGTTATGGGCCTGGTGTGTAACCATTTCCTTTGCCATATTGGATTAGGTTTAGACCCACATGGAGAAGTACTATAAATACTGCTCATACTCCTCTGTAATCTCCTCGATATAGTGAAAATAGCTCTCTCTCGCCCGTGGACGTAGCTAACACACATCGTGTTAGTGAACCACGTAAATCGTGTGTCGTGTTTTTCGATTCTCGCTTTTGTATTCTTGCTTGGTCGATTCCTGCGATTTCCCGATCCGTAGCAGCGCGTTTATAACAAGAAGAGACACACACTCACCCAACAATAATGAGTGGATGTAAGATTGGCCCTAGAGACCCATTGATCCATCCGATCCAGTGATGGCAGTTTCCGACATGACTAGAGCAATTCGGTCTAAGTGGAGCGGGCATTATCTGACTCGCAGTAGTGTGGGGTGGGTTATGGGTATTGCTTTCGACTTGTCCCGTCCCTTTCTCGACCCGTACGATTATGATTTGCAAAAATATCTACGTGAATTCCTCTTGTGACCTTTCTAAAATGATATTTTCATCAAAATGAAATTTTAAGATTCACCTTTTAACTATTTTTACTCAATTATTTCTTCTATACATTTTTTTAAGGATTGTCGTCTCTATGTATCCTTGCAAAAAAATTAAATATCGACATATTTTTTTCAATATAACATATAAGAATTGGATGATGACCCACCCCGTTCCATACTCGCACGGGTATAACCCGACCTAACACACGCTTATTGCGGAGCAGGTAAGGGTATTGAGATATGCGCCTCGTCCCATTGTCATCAATAATCCGACCCGCTCCAACTCTAAGGGTCGGGCTGGGTCAGTTTGTCTATGAGGTTAGTTTAGGGTCAGGTCATCTTTTGACCTTGTAAAAGTTAGTAGAGTTCGGTCAATTTAGAGCCGGGGCACTTTTTGACCCTATGACCCATACGAGCAACTATTGATAAGAAATTCCTCATACCCACACATTGAACATGTTTGTAAAGTTTTAAAAATTTAGGTACTATAATGCAAGGTACTAACAACATAATTGTATCACTAAAATTTCTGGACCTATATGTAAAAAAAAAAAAAAAAAATCTTGTACAAAAATATAATTTTCAAAAATAAATTCCTTATTCCCATCTTCCAGACAGGCAGCAGCCTGTGCGAGATTGGCATGGTCGTTTGTTGGATGCTTATGCTATGAAGTTGGGAAGTTGTTACCAGAGCCGAACTGAGATAAAAAAAATGATGATGACGTAAATAAACAAATCATCATCATCATCATCATAACACTATAATAATAACAACAATATTCCCCTCAGGTTATTCATACAGCCATTGCCCGATAACTTCCCAAAGGCCACAGTCTCTTCCCTTTCGCCAGAGTCTTCCTTTCCAACCACCCAAACAAAACAGAGTCAAATATTCCGCCGCCGGCCAAAAAATGCTGGACGAGAAAGTAGTATTGGACGCGGCGAAGCAAGGGGCGAAGAGCTTGGGGAAGGCGGTCGCCCCCATAGCCACCCAACATGTCAAAATGTTGTTCGGAGTCAACAAGGAGCTGGATCGCCTGCGATCCACCGTCGACGCGATCGAGGCCGTGTTGAAAGACGCGGCGGCGGCGGGGGGAGGAGGAGGGCTCATCAGCTACCAAGACGGTGAGTGGGTCGACAACCTGGCGCGTATGAGGGATGAGGCAGCGGATCTGCTGAAGAGCTACTCGGCGAGGAAGCGGCGGCACGACGCCATCTTGAACCGGCGGTTCAACTGCGTCAGCTTGGCCAACTACGCGGTGTCGGTTCCTGGGTACTGGGTGGAGAACTACTTCGCGGCTCTGAAGGTGAGCAAGATCAGGGAGAGGCTGGATGCTATGGCTAAAGACCGGAAAACCGTGCATTCTAATTTCCGATGAGCTTCATCACAGCTGGATGACTCCAGATGCGCGCGGTCTTTTTTTAATGCTAGCTTTTTCTTTCTGTCTTGCAACTTCAGTAGTTGGCCCTCTATGATTTGATTGGGTTGACCAAATGAAGGAGCCGGGAAATGGGGCGTGGTTATGTACTTAATTGTGTTATAGAACATGTTTCTTGTAACTCTCGATTGTTCTTGGTTACGTTGTGTAATAATTAATGATTTTGGTAACCTCTGTCCCTTCAGGTGGTCTAACCTTTGTGATCAATATGAACCAAATGTGGGATGATAGGCCTTGAAATGTGATGGTTTATAATAGGTTGCTGGGAGTAAGGGGGAAAATTAGTCGAGCTAAGTCAGACTTTTTCATAATTCCGACTCAGTTTGTTAATAAACAAGTTGCACTCGATGTTGGTAATAAATAAGTTGAGCTCGTGCGTCAGGTTATTTAATGAAACTTTGCCTTGTGTTTGACTATTACTACTTATTATTAGTGAGCGCACGGGCTTTACGTCGAATTTGGCTTATCAATTAGTTCACGAGCTCAGCTCGAACTCAACTAATTGTCATTTCAAATAATTAAACCCCCAAACTGAACTCTAAAATAATTTATAAATTAAATATTTTAGTATTTTTATGTCTTCTATAATACATGTGATTAATGTCATGAATATTCTAAAAAGAATCGGAACCAAACTTTCATCATTAATTGGTCTCATGTTTATATACTCTATTGATATTATATTATTTAATTAATTTTAAGTAGTTCATATTATGTTATTTACTAGTAATTAGTATCTAACATATCTATGACAACTGCTATTTTAAACTGTATATGTGACATATATATATAATTTAATAACCTATGAATTATCAACAAGCAAGTTTATAAATTATAAATTGATTCGCTAATAACTTCATAATCGAGTTGTGGCTAGCCATACCGTCTATTCAGCTCACAAATTAAATTTCAAAATTTACAGAGTTTAACTAACTCGTGAGTTGAACAAATTTTAGTTCAAACTTGACTTGATAGTAAAAGAGCTCAAAGTGAAACGAGTTTTACTCGAGTCAACATTCAATCACTCATGGTTAGTTTGGCTATTAGTTTCGAGGGGGGAAAGTTGTATTTTAGAATGGTATTCTTTCTGAGTTATTTTTCTAATTTGAATAAATATAAAAAAAAGACTAAGTCATTAAAGAGCTGATTGGTCAGAACTCAGAAATGAGCTGGCCTAACAACTTGTCCTATGGACGACAGTGCAAAGTACTATTCTGAGCTCTGAACACAAATAAATAACCAAGTAGGCGTATAATGTAAACACAAATAAACAAGTAGCCGTGAGGTGTGAATATAAATTAAATTTATGTGGAATGGGTGAATGATTAACAATTAAATAATCACGATCACGCATTAAATATTGTAACCAATTTCTTAACAATATAGAGGAGACGAAGACTCTGCTTTTTGTGTATTACAATTTACAATTAACTAGTTGGGAAGAAGAAAAAGACTTGGGGAAGGTCCTCCGGGCCATTCTCCTGGCGACTCCCGCTTTCCATCCCTTTGTCCACTTTCTTTACTCACTAGCTCCCTGGCCGGCCGGCGGATCAGAAAACTCCGACCCAAAAAAATGTTGGACGAGAAAGCAATCTTCGATGCAGCAAAGGATGGCGCCCAGAAATTGGGGAAGGCCGTGATGCCCATTCTCCAGGACAGCGCGAAGCTCCTGTTCGGGCTGAAGAAGGAGCTGGAAAATCTCAACTACACAATCCGGTCAATCGAGGCGGTGGTGAAGGACGCCGAGCAGAAGCAGAAGCCGCTGAGCAACCAGGACCGGGACTGGGTGGAGAAGCTCTCGGATGTGATGAAGGAAGGCTTCGACCTGCTCGGCTCTTACTGGGAGAGGTCCCAGAAGCAGGCCGCCATCATCAACGGGGATTACTTCAATTGCGTCAATTTGGCCAACTACGCCGTGTCTTATCCGTACCATCTGTGGGCTGATTTTAGGACGGCCGGCAAGATCAAGGATATTAGGGAGCGGCTCGATGCCTGTGCCAAGGATCGGAGGATGTTTCAGCTTCGAGTTTGAAGTAGATGCCGGCCGCCGGGGGTGCCGGAGGTCTCCAATTTCAGATCTGGCCTTGTTTGGGGTTGACCATGGATGGGGGTTTTACTACCTACGGATGGTTGCTTTGCCACCGTTGATTTTGCTAAAGAGTGCGACTTTTCTTTCTTCTCTTATTGTGAAAAGCTATTTCTGTACTAGCTGGGTTTTACTGTTGTGGGTTTATTTTTTGTACTTCATGGGCTTGATATGCTGTGGTGGGCTTCTGTTTTTGTCTACGTGGTGGGCTTTGTGCGGTTGTTGTAACATAATATAAATGTACAATTTTAATTTATACCATAAATGGATTTTACAAACAATTCGAAGTTGTACTATAAAGACAAAAAATACAGCACCAATGCTTTAAAGTATTTAAAATTCCTCTAATCTAACTCCATGGTCCCTACAATATATAACAAATTAAAAGGGTAAGAAAGCTAAAAAGAAAAGGTTGAGAGCTAAATAGGGCCGGCCAATAGGGCGTGCCAAAAGGCTCTACAACACAGGGCCGCCAAATATTTGTGGCGTATGATTGAGTGATTATGTATATATATTATGCTTTCAAATATGTTAATTTATAATAATAATGCAAATAATTAGTCACGTACATACAAATGAAGCACGTGTTTTGAAACAATTACTCCGGAATACACACAAAATATGATGAGAAGAATAACTTCTTTATTAAGTACACTCGTAGTACAAGCTACAAGTAATTATATGATTACACAGAGAGGAGTGTAAGCTATATGGCTTTTTGGTGTGTCTTCTCTTCTTCTTTAGCCTTGCTTTTATAGGCAATGAGCAAGCCATTTTCATCAATGTAGTTAGGAGGAGGTTTGGGAGACGATGATGTGTAGGGTGGACATCCATTCAATGTATACATCATAATGCACCCCCTTATATGTTCATAATTTGTAGTACGCTTTTTGTATACAGCCTCAAAAAAACTTACTAGAAAAAATCCAATGGGAAAAAACCATAGTTAAGGAAAAAAGAGTACAATGCGTATCTACTCCCCCTCATTGTGACATCATTGAAGATTTTTGAGTCACCGAACTCCATCTTGTGGACTAGCTTCTCAAATGTTAAAGTAGTAAGTGACTTTGTGAATACATTGACCATTATGTGGATAAGACAGATATCCAGCATCTGCGTATCCTACTAAGTCATATTTGGGTAATTTTGAATAGAACAAACACATATCCATCGTTCCTCGAAGATACTATAGTAAATGTTTTATGCCATTCCAATGTCTTCGAGTAGGGGAAGAAGTAATCTTGCTAGTAAGTTAACAACAAATGATATGTCTTGTCTTGTATGATTAGCAATATACTTTAATGCCCCAATCACACTAAAATATGGTAATTCTGGAACAAGTATCTTCTCATTTGTTTTTCGAGGCTTAAATTGACCTTTTTCCACATCTAGTAATCTCACGACCATAGGTGTGCTTAATGGATGTGATTCATTCACATAGAATATTTTAGCACCCTTTTTAGATACCCTTCTTGATGAATCAAATTTCAATCTCTCAAGTGTTCGATTTGTAATCCAAGACAAAATTTTGTTTTTCCCAAGTCCTTTATTTCAAACTCTTTCTTTAAACAATCTACTGCTTTTGAAAGCTCTTCAGGAGTCCCAATAATATTTATGTCATCAACATAAAATGAAATGAATACAAATTCCTTGTCGGATTTCTTTAGAAAAACACATTCCTCGGTTAGAAGATCACTAACGAAAACCAAATTGGGAATTTTCGACGTTGAAAGATAGCGAGGAGACGTGGGCAAGATGGCTCCATGGTGCGAGGCAACAACCCCTTCCCCTGCGATCTCGCTTGCAGCATTAAGACTCATGAAGGCGAGAAGAAACCTAAACAAGAATCCTGAAAGGAAAAAAGAGGATAAACACCAACGAAACCCTAGAATGAGATTCGCGCTGATACAAAGTTAAAATCGAGACACTTTTATTCCTTGATACTTGATTGATACACAATGGCCGAAGCTCTCTAATCATAAAATAATGACAAATTACATATTAGTACTTAATTTAGAGAACTCTTCTGCTTCAGCAAGCTGAATAAGGAGGCTGGGATAAGGAAAATATGTGGCTCTAAGTAGGGTTGGCTATTTGGTCCGGGTTTTTTGGTTTTACCCAAAACCGGACCGTGTAACTCGGACCGGGACCGGATAATAAACAATCCAATTCAATTTTTGGGCTTAGATTTGATGTAAAAAACCTTTCGGGACCGAATCGAAAACTGGATAAAGACCGGATAAGAGAGCTCAACACCCAAAACTTAAGGGTAATTTGCATAAACGGTCACAAACCTTTGCGCTTAGTACAAAACTTAACAAACTCCTCACCCTTTCAGGCCTTAGGCCACTCAAATCCCACAAGTTCAATATAAAATCAAGATCGAATTGGGACCGGACTAGGTCAGGACCGGATTGTATCCAATCTAATCTTTGGTCCTTATATTTTCCAAAAGACCGAACTGGACCGGATCAATTTAGATCAAATTAACCGGACCGGACTGTATAGCCACCCCTATCTCTAACTCTCCCACCAGTGACATAAGGAGAAGCACCCGCGCTAGAATGTTCCTCAGATAGCTGGGCTTCCCGACATTGAGATCCATGAATGCGAGAAGAAGGAACCAAGTGATTTTGAAGAGAGAGGGGAAAAGGGGAGAAAATCGGAACCCTAAAATTGATACTAGGAGGACAAGAAAGCGAAGGTGTGGCTAACTCCGACGAGGGTATGTCTATCAGAGAGAGGGGTTCAATTTGACAAATAGACAAGATGGGCAGAAGCGGATATCATGATTTTCAGGGGGAAGTGTTTTGATTTAAGCGAGAAGTTTTGTGGCGAGAGACAGAGAGCAAGATAATATAGTTTAGGGTTTGAAGGAAAACAAATTCAATCTCTGCCGAAACAGATTCAATCTCTAGTTAAAAAATTTAGAGGCAAACGAATTCAATCTCCGGATCAATAGAGCTAGAGTACGGTTTTGGCGGTTGGGGTGGTGGTGGCTGGGTTTTAGCTTTCTAATTTGTAGTGGAGGATAATTATATATATATATTTTGAGTAACGATAATTTAAAGTGAAATTTTTTATATTTTATTTGTTTGTAGTTGACAAGTCAATAATTTAACGGTCAAACGTGAGAGTTGATTGTCACACCGGACAGAAATAACAAAGTTGGACAGAAATAACAAAGTTAGTGATCGTTAATGTAATAAAAAATTTGAGTGACAAAAATGAAACAAATTAGTAATCTCAATAACCAAACTTGCAATCCACCCCTTTAATATTAGTAAACCCATAGGAACTCTAACCCAACCGACTAGCCCCACTTTTCTTCATTATATTGCATGTGGATTGGTACATTAAAACCAGAAAATTTTCTATGTCATAGTGGTTAATCAAATTAAATAATAAAACAAAATTGATTAATGTTTGATTTGGTTAATTTGGTTGTTGTAATTATTTGATCGATGTGATTAAAATATTTTATTTTATCATTAATGAAATTTAAATTTAAAAGGTTTGTAAAAATGTGTAGGTTTTTTAGGTTTTATTATATAACATGTACTACTTATTTTGTAACATTTGTTTATTTCAGATAATAGTAATTTGTCATTTATGTAAAGTGTTAAGTCATTAATTAGTGAAGGTTTATCAGCCACTTAAATAACGACCTTATACGTATCATAATGCAATGGTCACACAAAGAATCAATACCCTAGCACGAGCTTCAATAGTTTAGAGTGGCCAATATTGTTTGATTTTATCATGACTGGATGTGTAATAGTTGCAAAAAAGCTATGGTATTGGGTTCAAATGTCGATCATCTATCTTGAGATTTCTAGAAATAGAAGAACACATGTGTATGGATTGGTTTGTTATAGTATAGTGTACGTGGACAGAAAGATTATTAATTATATTTTTTAACAAATTATATTTTAGGAAGTACAAAAATATATTAATTACAATTTTCTCTTTCTTTCTCTCATTTTCACAATCTCCAGCCAGATCTCTTTTTTTTTTCCCTCAATCTTTTACTTGTTTTCGTTCAGTCAAGCTAATACCGCCGAACAATAAAACAATACCAATTCATTAAAAAAACACTACCAATGCACAAAACACCTATATCATTTGAGAAATAAAAACACTATCATTTCAGAAAAACACTATCATGTGTGGTCTTTTTTTTCCTTTCAAAATTACCCTAAAGCAATCTTAAGCTTGAAATTAAAAAAAGAGAAAAAAGAGAAAAATAAATGGTGGATATTAATGGAGCCACGGTGACTACTTAAAATCCAATTATCACCCTAACACAAGTCTAGTGTACGCTCCTTGCTTGATACACTTATATATATCAAGAAAAGGATCAAAATCAGGTATTTTCCACCTTGGTGCAACATTGTGTAATTTATTTGATAAAAATTGAGTTAGTCAATCAAAAATAAATTTCTTATCTACAAAGCTATAAATAATATAAAATGTTAATATCGATTTTAAGAAAATTCCACTCCAACTTAAGAAAAGATTCCTTTTGTCAAAAAAAAAAAAAAAAAAAAGAAGGGAAATCCTCCTGGCTAAAGGGGTTCAGTTTCAATCAATTGATGATCCCATGGTCGTGGAACTGCTCGTGCTCAGGGAAGCTGTTGTTTGGTGTCTGGAGATGGGCTTATTCAACGTCATTTTTGAGGGAGATGCCAAGGTCATTATTGACAAAATCAATTTGGCGGACACAAGAGACAACAAGATGGGGGCTGTTCTTACGGAGTTTCAATCCCATGGTCGTGGAACTGCTCGTGCTCAGGGAAGCTGTTGTTTGGTGTCTGGAGATGGGCTTCTTCAACGTCATTTTTGAGGGAGATGCCAAGGTCATTATTGACAAAATCAATTTGGCGGACACAAGAGACAGCAGGATGGGGGCTGTTCTTGCGGAGTTAGTGCAGTATTTTAGAGCCCATACGGGGTTTAGTATTCGATTTGTAGGTCGGGAGAACAATAGGGTAGCCCATGTAGTGGCTAGAAAGGCCATCTCTTTGTACCCGGCTATGAGTCGATCTTTTGATTTTCTGACCTGGCTGAATTCCAGGGTGTAACTATCTTTTTGTTAAATCAATATATGATTATTGTCACACCTGATACCTAGAGTTTTCATGAATTTCCAATTTTACCCTCATTTAGTTATTATGATTAATTACTTAACTCTAGCTAACCCTAAAGCTAAGCAATTATTGCTGCTCGACCCTTCCAAGCCCTTAACCCCTTCAGCTTATACACATATATAAATATATCATTAGGAACCTAATACGCAAAAACAAACACAAGAGCGCCGCCGGCCGCAATTCCTTTCCCCTCTCCCTTGCCACGCCCAAACATTTTCAGCTGCTCCCGGTTGTCGTATCTTTCTCCCTCGATCAAAATCAAGCTAAGAAGCAAGCCCCGGCCAGCGGAAGCAGTAGTTTCTCCGCCGATAGCACCCCGCCTCTCCGTCCTTCATTGCCTGTAGCTTCTCCGCCGATCAGTCCCCTATCCCAGCTCGTCCAAACCGTAGTTCAGTAGGTAAGTATAATCGAGCTACGAGTTTCTATTTCATATCGGTCATAACTAATATGTGGCGTGTAACTTTAGGACCAGCATGCTTTGTATTGTTCTGGGGCAGGGTTATTGATGAATATGAGCGAACTTGGGTTCATTGTGTTGATCTTAAAATGGATGGGATTAGCTACGTATGGTAATGCATATATATATATATATGGTTATGTCTTCGGTGCACTCACTTTTTTGGGTGCATTCAATGCACCCGCCTCATAATCGTCATTCTGAGCAAGCGATTCATGTGAAAACAATGTCAATCATCCCTTGTGGTATGATGAACAAGAATCAAATGAATTTGTACAAAAATCATTCCAAGATTCACTTTAATTTGAATGATTGAGGGTTTAGGAATTTAGGGTTATGGTTAGGGTTTACAATTTGGGATTTTGGGTTGAGATTCAAAATTGAAGGTTAATAGGTTAGGGTTATTGGTTGATTAGTTGTGCTTCTGTGTTATATCATCATATGAGACTAATGCTACCCATTAAATTTCAAAATTTAATGTATTATGACCACTTTTAGAGGTGGGTGCACTGAATGCACCCAAAAAAGTGAGTGCGCCGAAGTAGCCACCATATATATATATGGTGGCTACTTCGGCGCACTCACTTTTTTGGGTGCACTCAGTGCACCCGCCTCATAATTGTCATTCTGACCATGCGATTCATGTCAAAACGGTATCAATTGTTGCTTATGATATTATGAACAAGAAGCACATGAATTTGAAAAAAATTCATTCAAAATTTACTTTAATTTTAAGTATTTAGGATTTAGGGATTTAGGGTTAGGGTTTAGGTTTACAATTTGGGATTTTGGGTTGGGATTCAAAATTGAAGGTTAATGGGTTAGGGTAATGGATTGATTTGTTATGATTCTATGTCATATCATCATATTATATTGAGAGTACTAATTAAAGTTCAAAATTTGATGTATTATGGACGCTTTTAGAGTTGGGTGCACTGAGTGCACCCAAAAAAGTGAGTGCACCGAAGTATATATATATATATATTTATATAGACGCAATGCATGTAATCGTGTTAAGTGCTGGGGGTTATTTATTTGGAGCAATTCTCAAAGGTGGATTAATTGTTGAGATTAATGGGAAGGTCCAGATCGTAGGGTAGTAGAATTCTGGGTAGAATGATTTAACATAATTAACTGGGAGTGGGCAGTAGCTTGATGATAATGTTTAACCTTGGAAATTTAAAACATTTCCTTGGACTAGGAAGGTGACGTAGCATGGTGATGGTATGGATGAGACAGGTAGTTTGGACGACCGTGGGTTGAAGTGCAGACCGATAATCTACTTACGTTAATTGCAAGTTGATCAACTTGAATCGACAAGGTGCGTGGTTAAAGTGGGCTAGATTTAATTTTCAAGTTATGTGTATGCTTCTCTATGCTTTCGATTATGAATGTTTTACTGGTTTTCCAAGTTTAAGTTTCAAGCTATCATGGTTGCATGTTAACAAGCAAGATCATGTTTTAAAACTCAACTAACTGGCTGCGCACACGACCACCTTTCTTCCCATAGTGAGGAAGTTTATCAGGTTTATCAGGTTATCAATCTTATCAGGTTCCCTTCCCATTGTGAGGAAGTTTATCAAGTTTATCACGTTTAGGTGGTCGAACAGTGGCGCTAGTTAGGTTGAGTTAGGAGCCCCTTTTCAAGCAAGCTAAATGAGATTTCTTGATCACGCGTATTCCAGTTCTTTGTTTTTGTTCCTCCTAAGTCGTTGAGTAGTTATCACGTTATTTTAAGATAAATTGCACCTAGGACTGACCCCACACCCGCACTCAGGAGCTACTAGGGAGAAGGAACACACAAACCAACCGCGGGAACACCATTGCTGCGCAGGATGTCATCAGAAGGGTTAGTGGCCGAGAAGCTTCACCAAGGGCACCTTTTACTTAATGAATTCCTTTTAGTAGACTTGAGACAGATGCTCGTTTGTGTTGAATTGACAGGGATAGTTCTTTTTTGAGATTTGGATTTTTGTTATGGATGATTTTCCGTTGTTTCTCCTTTCTCAAGACAAATTATTTATTTTGATTTTCAAGGACATTTTGGTAAATTTAATGACCGGCCGGTTTAGGGTGTTACAATTATCTTTTGTCAAAAAAAAAAAAAAAACTTAAGAAAAGATTCACTTGTCTCGCCAAAAAAAAAAAGCACTTGCAAGGTTAATTCACCGATACATATCTTGAAAACCCATGCGAGCTAATTATTATTATTAAGCCACAAGCAGACAAAACATACCAAAAATCGGGAGGTACTGTTCATCCTGGAAAAATCGCGGGGGGTACTGTTCACGGAGTGGTTCAGTGATTGTGTGCGGTCCTATCACGTAAGCTCATGTGTATCTGTCTTGGGTAGGCCAAGTGCGGCCGTTGATGCTAGATTTTGGCCAAACATGACCGTTGATGCTAGATGGGCTCGCAAACAAACGACAGCACGTGTTCGGTGACCCCTGGAAAAAGAACACATTTCTCGATACTACCTTTCTCTCACCTCCCAAAATCACTGGCCTCCCAGACGTTCTGGCCTTCTCTGATCTCTCCCATCCCTTCCCATCTCATTCACAACCTCCCATCTTCGTAACCTCCGACCACACGCCGGCAGGAGATGGTGCGACAACAGATTTCTCATCTCCGAAATCGCTGAACGAACGCCGACAAACGACCAGATTTCCCCTCTCTCACCTACACAATTGCACAAGCGAGGGTTTCAATTTTCTCTTTCCCCCACCCCTAAACCCGTTGAACGACAGCGTCGGAGATACAATCTCCATATTCATCCTCACCTTCCCCCGACGTTCTGGCTCCCCAGTTCGCTCAACCTTATCAGTTCAAAGCGGATAGAGTCACCTTATCCTCCCCCAAGCCAAATCAACGCGGATTGAGTAAGTGGGTTCCAACCATGGAGGGTCTCCTCCATTCCGACCCCTACATCCAGACGGCTCTGGTTGCAAGTGACGAAGGGATATGGGTTGCCAATTCCTGCCGCCAAGTGGGTTTGAACGGTAGCTTGCCTAGCTCCGTGAAATTGGATTGGCCTCTGATAATTGTCGAAAACATATTGATATTATGTGCTTAATGTGATTATTTCATGATATGTTTGAGACATATAATGCTTGTTTTAAGGCCAACTGACTCTGGAACGGTTGTAAGACCATTACCTCCGTGTGTTAGAATTTCGATATATTTTAGGTGGAAAATAGGAATTGTGGAAGTACAAGCATACAAGTGGAACACAAATCGAGTCTATGACCGAACCAATTTGGACCGGATTCCTAACCTAACCCCATTAATTAAAGGACTCATTGGACCGGTTAGAGGATTTATTTGGACCGGGAAAGAAAGAGCTGGGGACGGCGTCCAAGTGGGAGATGGAATGGGCCAGAGTGATTGAATTTTATGGCCCAAGTTCCTTGTCCGTTTCTGGGTGGACTCTACTACACGTGAGAATGAGAAGGGGTTCATTTTAATTCAAGAAGGAGAAGGAATTAATTGGACACGTAGCAGGGGGAATGGGTACATGATAATTCTTTTGGGCGGAGGCAAAATTTGGGCCAGGAGAAAGGAAGGAATAATTGAAATTGCTTTGGGGCCGGGGACAGAGAATTGGAGAGGGATTGATTTGGACCGGACGGAATTTCATTGGGGAAGCTTGGCGGCTATTATTTGCCAGGGAGGGAATTATTTGGACAAGAAGGAATTCTCTTTGGGGGCAAATTCTTTAGGGGAAAAAAAGCAGGAGAGTCTAGGGAATTATTCTGGGGCGGCGGAATTGAAGGGGAAAAAGAAGCAGAGCGCAGCGAGCAGAAGGACTGGGGGAGATTGGCGAAATAGCAAGCAAGCTGCGGCCATAGAGTGCAGAGCCCGGAACGAGCAAAACAGCGGGAAGAAAATATCAGTATTCTTTTTTCTTTTGCTTTGATTCGTAACAGGATGATTATGAACATGATTGTGTGTTTTATTTTTATCATGAACTAAACCTCAATTTATGGGGGAAACACCATAAGATGTAGCTATTTCTAGAATTGATGGATTGATTCGTATTTTTTTTCTTCCAATCTCTATTGCATGAAATTACTTAATGCTTTGTGTTGACTGGCCACCAATACAATGAATCGTAGTTAATTAGGTTATTAGCGACAGTGAAACCCTAATAACTGAACCTATTTCATGTGACATAGTAACTTATCGAAGTGACAGTGGATTAAATAAGGTGCTATGCGGTCTTAAATAGGATATCGATCTTCAGGCTAAATAATTAAGTCATTGAGCTACGACAGTAGGATTTGATTTAATTGTTTAGTACGTAGTAATTCCTGACAGAGATAGCTAGCACATTCGTGATATCCTGGCTGTAGAGAGTTGGATTAAATTGATTGGAATATGTGAATTAATTTTGATATGATAGGTAGTGAATCCCGGTGTTCCTCCCAGAGCTTTCTCCATTGATTTCTCCTAATAACTTTAATTTGCTTGTTTTGTTTAATTATTTTGCTATTAGTTAATTATCTCATCAACCAAACCATTTTTTCACCAATAGTTTGCTTAGTAGAATTGATAAATTATAAGGTTGTACCAGTCCCTGAGCGACGATACCCGGATTTCCGGTTTTACTACAAGATAGGAATTGGCATTACGCTTTTGCCCTATCAGCCTCCCTGTCTCCAATGATTCCAATTGATTCCCCAGATAATGACGTCTCCAACTCAGAGCCACCTACTCCATCCCAATAGTCGTGGATAAGTAACCTTCTGCAGTTTTCTCTGCAAAAGCCATGAACGAAGATTCACAGTACCATGCTGCACATTATCTTCGAGGCTATCTGGATTTTGGTGCATAGGCCACAACCTGGTCAATAGAACCTGGCAGGGTCTTTGCCTCTCCCATTATGCAATTTCCAATCAGACAAACTGAATCTTTCAGCCTCTGCGGCTGCGGGACGAGAGCTTTGCAAACGCTCGAGGAAGCTTCCAACCCTTCCATCAAATGCTCTGTTTGTACTAGGGGTGGGCATTGGTGCGGTCCGCACCGCACCGTATTGATATAAACCGCACCGCACCGTATTGATATAAACTGCACCGCATGTTAGACCGCAATGTTATCGGTGCGGTCAAACCAAATCGCATATGTTAGCGGTTTGGAGCGGTTTGGACCGCAACCGCAACTTGGACCGCAAATGGCTCCCACAACTACGTATTCTTTGCCTCTGCTTTGCCTCTGCAATTATGGCCATCACCTTTGGAAGAATGCTTATACATATAATTATATTACTTCATTCATTAGTACAGTACGCAATTTGGAAGAACCTCCATTTCTCTACCACATCTACCAACCCGAGTGTCTTTCAATTGCCTTGTTAAATGTCAACATAAAACCAGCATTTGACAGAAACTCAAATATAAGCAAGTACAAAGTGACAATCAAATAAAATAGGACACTCATGTAGCTCTCTGGCCAGGCCGTGACTCCCACCACTTCCACAGAAAACAGAGCATACAGAGTTGTAGGCAGTAGCCTGCACACAACAAGAGAATCATGAAAACATGCTTTTGATTCAAACATAGGATGTGGCCATAATAATTATATATATGCTTCAAAAGCAGGCTGGGGCATGGAACTTTGCAGAATCCAGAATTACAAAGAAAAGGAAAATGAAAAGAAAAACCAATCTGCTCCTCTGCAAAACGATACAGGTGAGAGCAAGAAACTAAAGAAAGGCTGGAAAACCCTCTAACCTAAAACTACAAACTAATAGCGGACCTCAAAACATGTCTCAAGCATAGATAAAACCCCAAGAACCCCAATTATTAACTCACAAGGGCAAACACAGCTGAATTCATCTGTAGAACTATGCTGTAGTATTACTACAGACACCAGAGGAAGCTTATTAGCTTTTTTCAGCATCCAGATGGTATAAAACAACAGTAGCAGGGGCAGTTCATGCTTCACTGAACTTTAACTAACTAGCTATGCTTTCTTAGCAAAACAGCCCACGAAAACCGAATTTCACAGCTTTTTTATTGTAAGAAAGCTTACCTTCATCAATATCGTCAATCTCCTCTGAAGAAGATGAAAGAAATTAGTTACAAACCGAGTGACCACCATCTCACCCTCTAGCAGCAGCTTTAGCACTCTTGAACAAGTAAGCTTAAGTTAAAGTAAACACACAAATAACCCCCTGCACCAGCATAAATTGAAAATTAAACCAGGCCAAGTTTAGGACACAACAACACAATAAACCTCAAATACCAACAACCCTCGATGCAGCACCAAAAGCAGTATTGAAGGGGGGAAAACATAATGTACAAATTGAACATTAGTTCCCCCACCAGCAACTATGTTAGTAATCACTCCATCACTGGGAATCCTCTGGCTTTCAAGACTTTGACTGGCTGCTCTTGACTTGGGAAAGAGAGGAATCAAGAAATTGAAAACCCAGCTGTTAGTTTCATCAAGTTCTGGTGCATTCTTATTGAAAACCCAGCTCCCAACCAAACACAGACATCAATTTTAGCTGATTCTTATTTTAGGTGCTTGTCTCATCTCATCACACATAAGTAAACACACATCAAATCCAGCTTAAACATGGATATTTTTCCAAGATTCGAGAAATTGAAGCACAACCTAATGTTCCCATGACAGAAATAAGCAGACCCAGATCATGAATTGTAGCAAATTGAACCTAGATTTGAGAAAAGCTAGATAATCTTAGAATCACTTACAGAAATAAGCAGACCCAGATCATGAATTGTAGCAAATTGAACCTAGATTTGAGAAAAGCTAGATAATCTTAGAATCACTTACTATAACAGAGAATGAAACGCACCGAGCATCGTCCCGTCCTTGTGAGCCTAAATGGAGATGAGATTAGATGGGAAGTGGAAATCTTCGAAAGCAATTCTACAGCTTCCTCCGCCGCCAACGACGGCCGTAGTAGATCCTGAGGAATGCGCCGACTGGGGAGTGCTTTTGATAGTTCACCAAAGCACCGTAGCTCAGAGGATAGGATAGGTCGAGGTGCGCTCCATCTAGAAATCTCGAGAGCTCTCGCCCTAGGTGGTGCGCGACGTTGAGAGGGACAAGAAGCTTGGGAGTCGAGACGGAGGCGAGAATTGATAGCGAGAGGAACCGTCAGCGATGGCGTCGCCGGTGAGGCTTGCTAGTAAGTCGGCCACCGCCGAGAAGAGATCGGGTCATGGCGTGCGATGTGGTGAGAACTGAAAATCCTCGCTGAAGTGTTGGTGGGCGACCTTGTAGGGATTTAGCGGTTTGCGGTTTTGAACCGCAACCGCGCGGTTTCGGTCGGCTCGTACCGCAACACCGCGAACCGCTTAATTATTAAACCGCAAATAAAATCGCAATCTTATCGGTGCGGTTTGGGCTGACCGCACAAGCGATTTGGAGCGGACGGAGCGGTTTGGACCGCACCAATGCCCACCCCTAGTTTGTACCCCTCTCTCTCTCTCCCTCTTCGTTCTTTCTTCTTCAATTTCAGTGTCATCCAGCAAATGTTCAAGTATATACACAAATAGCTATGATCAAATCAAATTAACAGATAGACATCATCCATCGACTCCTTTTGTTTGTTGGTATGGAATTTAGATTGAGTTGCATTTTATGGTTTATTCAAATGCCTTCCACTCTTCAGCCTCATTACTACCACTAATCCACACTGATGGTTGGTTCTCTAGAAATGGTGGTTTCAATTGGTTGTTGCACTTTATTTCTTGCTCTCATATGGGTTCATGTAAATAATTCCCCAATGCCAAAGAACGTCACCTTAGTTACTTCTACTCAGTTTATGCTTAAAATCCAATTGGGAATATCCAAAAGTACCATGCTAAAGAACTTCCCCCTTCTTGAATTAAGTTGCAGACCTGAATCCACACAAATGTTGTGTTTATATTTATTCTCAAGTTGCAGAACTAAATAGGTTAAGTTGCAATACTAGATTTGAGGACAATTCCGTACTCGATCAATAGTTGATTTAGGCTTTACTCTCAAGTGTTTATGTTCACTCTTAAGTTGTAGAACCAATGCTTGCATGCCTATTACTTTTACTGTGACCATAGCTTGCATGATTAGTGTGTGTTGGTGCAATGCAGACTCCTTCACTAGCCTGAATTAAGCTAATCAGATTAGAATGGATTCTTCCACATACAACGAGGAGTTCAATTGCTACCAATCTGACATCCATAGATGGATTGGTCACAAGGTAAACCAATATATCCATCATAACCTGTCATGAGTGAACTTAATAGATGGATTGTTTGCCTTTTGCTAGCATTAACAATTGTCATTGAAGTTTACCATACCCGAGGAAAAGGGGTAAAGCACCATTCTATAATTTATTTTGACGGTATTTTAAATTACATATTCTATAATACTTCAAATGTTACTAATTAGGAAGAAAAGACTTCATACCATTACAATGATGTACAATCTATATGAAAGGAAGCTAAGGAATAGTTTATAGGCATTTAATTTACTGGCTCATTTGTCTTCGGTAAGTGCAGGTCTGTTATTGCTTTCTTTTTGATTGTTGGGACTGAATTTACATATTATTTGCATTAGAAAAAGTTGATTATGAAGTAGTCTAGAGTGATTAAGACAACGGGGAGCAATCTCTCATATGACTCCATTGATAGATCAACGAATATAGTCTGAATTAGTTGTGTTGAGTGAATCATGGTGTTACATAGTGATTATAATCTAACTGAGTGGGAGAAAACCTAATGATTTCCCATAGTTTGGTGGCTCTTCTATAAATGGTCCTTTGCCACTAAAGCTGCTACTTCCACTAGGATTATTGCAGCTAAATAGTTTTATAACTTCGATCTTTTGTTCGTCTGATGTGATAGATGACTAAGATAAAGTTAACAGAATAGTTCTTAAGCCACTCCTAATGCTCTAAGAATTGGTTAGGAGTATGTTCTATATATATGTATGTATACAAATTTGGTGTTTCCAATGTGATGGCAGCAGTCTTATGCTACGCTGTGATTTTTTAAGCCATGATTTGATGATCAAGCAATAACCATAGGAAATGTGATCACACAAAGCAATTGCAGAGATGTTCATTCTTTCATGCTCATTGGTTATTTTAAGTCACGTCTATATGATTTCATTTAGTTGATAACCCCATTTCTTCCTCAGATAAGGATTCTTCTACCCATGTAGCCAGTGCTCCCAAATACGCATTTGTATAGAGAAGTTGCTTCGACTGCTAAGTGCAGCTGGGATTTTGGGTTTGGTTGTGGAAACAGATTTGACATTCCATCTCCGATACAGTGCTTCTTAAAGAAATAATGGCTTGCAACATGAAAATGAGCTTTAATTTATCATCCTAAAATCATATTGGGATACCTGCCGCAGAGCTCGGGCTGTCTTGGAGAGAACTAATCAAAGAGTTGGAACGGTTGCAGGCTAAGAATAAGGGTCCTTCGGTCTCTCCCTTCCCAATGTTTACAGTAGCAAATTGATAGTGTTAATGTTTGTGGAAGCTGTAGCAAATTCATGGGAACAAGCCAAAATTGCTCACAAGGTAAATGAAATCTATCCATCGACCATCATGATCTGGCTTTGGTTTTTTTTTTTTTTTTTTTTTTTGCATCTCGGGAGGCTTTATAGCCACAGAAGAAGAAAAAAAAAAAAAAACAGGGGGAGGGGAGAAGTTACAGAACAGGGTAGGTTCCATCAGAATCTACAACATCCCTGGGGAAGGATTGCCCTCTGCCGTCGTATGATCTAGCTTTGGTGAATGTATCTTTCATTAATGATAATGCAACACTATTGACGCCCAAAGCACAAGAGCTAGAATGGGAGTGCATTTACTGGTGTAGTTAATTTGGTTTTTCGAGTTCGATTCAATTAGGTATTAAAAGGCAGAGAAAAGAGATTATGGGTGGCATTGAGAGAGACTTATGAGTTAGGAATACAAATGATGTATAAACTCTACTTATATGCATAAATCTCCGGAATCTCTCTTCCTTTATATATCATCATTCATCAGTACCATGTGTTAAACATTTGAAAGTCAATATAATTGTTACTAGAATCAATACCCGCGGCTACGCCGCAGGGACTAAAGTTGCAGTAGGATTAGAGGTGGCAATTGGATCGGATTCGTGGATTGGATTGGTGGATTCATAGATCAAATGGATTGGTGGATTCATGGATTTGATCAAATGGATTGGTGGATTGATCCATGAATCCAAATGGTATCCAAAGCTTGGACAAAAATGTAAAATTTAAAAAGTATTGGTTCTAAAATGTCATAATGAAAAATTTTAGGTACCAAAATGTAATATTCCAATGATATTTTTCGTATAAAAATATAAATTTTAGGTACCAAAATGTCAAATATAAAAAATATAGGTGCCAAATCGTAATTTGTCATTTGGATTCATGGATTGATTCATGAATCCACCAATCCAATTGGATTTGGATCAAATGGATTGGATTTAAGTAGATTGGATTAGATGGATAATTTGGTGGATGGATTGGATTGGATTCATGAATTTGGATTCTAATTGCCACCTCTAAGTAGGATGATCTTATGGTGGTCAATTTAGGTAAAACCAAGCTGGGGTTCATTGTGCTACTGGCAATGGTGTGAGTTTAAAAGTTTTGAAAGTGTTAGCAAGAGACTGATGTATCATGATTCATGAGTTTCATAGTTAATCAAATATGGTGCTTCTGTCAACATACCTGTTACCCAAGGTAAATAAAGCAGGTAAGAGGGGAAAAAGAGGAAGTACATAGTTCGTATGCAAGCAAATCTCACAGTGAAACAACGCACTTCTAAGCAGCATAAGTTTCACTTTCTGAAGAGAAAGTGAAAAAACATATACATTGTCAAGATACATTGATCCAGAATTGTTCTGCATGTCTTTGGAAAGACAAATAGGTGTACCATGCCGTGTGTACATGAAGCAAAATATGTTATGGTTTATGGTTTACAGTTTAACATAGAAAGATCTCGACATCATAAATGGGGGGCAAACAGGGTTTAATGCGTATGATACCGACCTCAAACACCGACCTGACAATTTTTTTGTGTTTTTGTCCAGGTCCAATCTCCATAGTAAACATCTTGCCTATGATAGAGCTGAGGCATGCATTGGTACAGGTGTTAGTGACAACAAACTACTCTCCTGCCGATTTATTTAATAGTGAGATTGCTGCATCATTACATTGTTGAAGAGATGAGGCATCATGGCACAAATTTGTGGGGAGCAAAGGTAGATTACATACCATAGGACAAATTTGTGGTAGCAATTTTGTACAATAGAAAAGAGTGAGTAAGAGCTCACCACCGCCGATAGTACCGTTGATCTTTCGCCAACTTAATCCTAATCATCGAGACAATTTGATCCTAATCGTCAAGACATCTCTGTAGTAATAACTCGCATCACTCTGAAAAACGTGATCAACAGGCTCTGCAAAATGTCAAACTTTGATGCCAAAAACCACTACACACAGATGAATTTCAGCCAGATGAATTATAGTAGTAGCTCCTTAAAATGTTCAATTTGTGATTCACTTTATTTAAACCTCACAAAACATTGTTTTCTAATGGTGATGTAATACTATTAATAATTCAAAATTTAGTTTAGGGAACATACAACACATGCATTGAAATTAACTACAAAGGTATCATTTAGTGATCAGGCAGGAAGCTTCACTATGATCTGCAGCTCCCAGGTCCAAGGATCCTTTATCTCACATTCCACATATCTGCCCGCCTCAAACCTGCACCCAATTTCTCTTAATCTTCTCCATAGATATAAATCCAGAGTGATTATCCAACTCTTCCTTAAAGTAGCAAGTTTTCAGCAGGACGACAACCACCTTCAACCCTCTTCCATATATAATTGTTCATTCATATGTACACTGTCTTGATTTTCCTCCTGAGATGTAGACCGAGTATCGATGTTTCTCTTCTTCTCAGCAATATAGTAGCCAGTTTTGGTTTGTGTGTAGAATTGGCTTCTCTAGGTTAAAGCCCATTGGTGGAGAAAAAGGCATGCATAATAGTTGGCCAGGCCTCCCCTATTGTTCCTTCAACTTTCTCTGTGCTTCTCAACCAATCAACAATTTTCCTTCCAACTTAGCATCAGATCACTTGGGGGTGGAGACTCTTTGTCTTCAAAGATTTCTTGTTTTCTTTCCTTCCAAACCACACAATAGATTGCATGAAACAGGACCTTTGAATACACTCTTTGGGGGTGGCAATTTGTTGGTGGGGCCAACCTCTGATTGTTGTCTGCAAGTCACTTGAAATGGGAGTGTTTCAAATTGAATATATTTGGTTAACCTTGTCCAGACTTCCTTCAAGAAGCTGCAAGCAAGAAAAAACAATCAATATTTGATATGTCTCCATAAGAAAGATTAGTGTTTTCTAAAAAAAAAATGTTAGCTAATGCAAACAGATCTTAACTTAATTCTTCAGCCTGAGTGGCTTGGCTGCTCGTTCCTTACTGAGCCAGCAACGAAAGACAGACAGGCTAGCCACAACCACAGCTAGAACATGTTTGAGATGAGTGAAGTGAGAAGCGAGAGGGGCTGCATCATATTGCTGGATCAGGCCTGGGAATTCCATAAACCTAGAAGCACAAAATGATAGTCAATGGCAGTACAGATACAATTAATTGATATGTAGTTGTTCCCCTACAAAATATACAATAACAGAGTTGCTTAGTACATTCTATAATTAGTATCGGCAAGCATAATCCTAGGCTAGTATAATTTTAATGAAAATCCTACTAATTAGGACATTCAAACATATCCAGTAAACAAAGAGTAAAGCCGCTTGTATCCATCCACAATCTCAAAGGCAGAGGATATCACTTACCATTGCTTATCTGTGATTCCAACAAAAGTCATGACAGTGTTGCCTATCCTCCTACCTCGCAACTTTTGCACCGTAATCAGTGACTGCATAATCACTTGAAAACAACATATTCAGATTCAGCCACCCCAAACCAACAACCAAAAAAACTCTTTTATAACACCAAATTAGCTCTGGAATAAGCATAACAGCCCATCAAACAACAACCATCAGGTTTAGAAATGATAAAGAACAACAACTCTTTCACAGTTGCACCAATCATGCAAATCATAAACAACAATTGGTGCTATCGAACACAAAGCCTAGCGTTTTGGACACTGATTGTGTACAAAAACATCTACGAAGACGATTTGGTTCATCGACTACGGGAATCAGCGTTAGTGTAAGGGAAAGGACGGAAGACCAACCTGCTTAAGTCCCAACTCTCGAAGCGAATGCCTGTAGTTCATCGAATTGGCGGAACTCAAAGCTATCCATACAAAAATTTTACTCGCCCACGTAAAGTTGAGTACGCGGTTCCTATAGCAGGACACACAACTCTTCTCCCATTCATGCTGGGAAAAGAGTCTAATGAAGGAAACCTTTCCAACAGCAAGAACTTCGTTAAGTTGGCCCGCCAGTTTCCTGGGCGCCACTCCCTGCACCAGCACATCCCTAGAAAATGAAGGACAGAACGAAATTAGAAAAAGGACAGGGATAACCAGGTGATCCAGCTTGTTCAGCAACTGCAGGGCTGGCTAGAGATGAAATGGGCTGGGTACTTTGAACCAACTTTATCACTTTCTCTCGCAGGGAGCGTCTGAAACGAAACAAAATCCTCCAACTTCTTTTCACTTGACTGCAGCAGGGCTCTTCCAGTCCACGGTCGAGGCATCAGGGCTGGGCCAAACACAAAGAATGGCGGCTCCCGTAGCTTCAGCGACTTCGTCTTTCGCGCCTCCGTGTAGCCGTACTTGAAATCGAACAAAGTTCTATCGATGACGTAAGAGAGCCCATCTTTGTATCACCGACCAGGTATCGATGAACTTGAGGGCGGATAAGGCATCCCAAAACCTGAAATTTCTCCTGGCATTCGGTACGGCGGGGCCGGTGACATTCGGGTCGTAAGTGTTGACTGTGTTGTGCAGCGGAATTGAAGCGTCGGGCATGGTAGATGTTGTCCTTTATTTCTTGCAGCGAGCGACGCGACACCTCGAATTCTTGAGCATTATTCCACCGAGAGATGCGGAGCTTTGCAGTCCGTGGGAAGGCGGTGATGGGCAGCCGCCGTCTTCGTTAGAAAGGAAGATATTAGAGAAAATCATAAACGGAAAAAGCGAAAAACTCACAAAAGAAGAAGTACCTAGAGGAGAAGAGGAATCTGGATATGGGTTTGTACCAGAAGATGAAATACAGGCAGGGTGAGAGTTCTTCTTCTTTGCGAGTTCTTCTTTTTCTTTTCTTCTCATTCGAGAGACAGAGAGAGCTGGGAGGTTTTCTGTTCTCTTCCTCTTCCTCCTTTCTGCCTCTTCTTCTTGCCGATCTAGAAAAAGCATGGGAGGTGAAGTGTTTGGGTAGGTTTACAGAGATCATTGTATTGAGAAGCAAACCGGAGTGGAGAGATGATTGGAGATGATTGAATGGGTGGCGTGCGAATGCGAATTTTGGGCTGAGTTTGTGAGAGGATGGGTGATATAGAAAAGCATGACGGTAGCAGAGGTGATGGCCGAGCACTGACCGGATAATGCTTGTAAAGAAAAAGGTTGGCAACTGTAGCGCGGACTGTGGAGTATGGGCGGTGACCTGAGTTTGCGGACTGATGGTAAGGCTGAGAGGGATAGGAGTACGGCTCGAAGCGGGAGAAGAAAGTGGCGTGCGAGGAGCTTCTCCACTTCTTGGGCGCTAGATGCCAAGAAATGAAACAGTATTTAGAGTCTGTGGGGGAAAAAACGTACCCCTTCATGTTTTAAAGAATTGGTTATTTATTTGTTGTAAAATTTGTCATGAAAATACACACGTCCGCAAAGCGAAGGTCAAATTGTCATTCCGCCACAAATGCGGACTAAATAGCTAGTTATTATTATAGTAATAAGAAGGGATATTAAATATCCTGAACTGCCCGCAAGATAACAAGATGATCCAAATCTGCAGCTAGTCTAGCTAGGGGAATTGCTGAATTATATATTCTGCCACTGAAAACAGAGAAGGAAATGTTACGTTGTTGCTTAGATGATGCGTTATTAACCGACCAAGGCTTTCATGGCAGCCTTGAGAGAATTAATCTGCCTGTCTTTAGCAGCCAACTCATCCTTGAGCTTCTGCAGTTCCGCCGCCGCCGACGAACCCCCACCATCACCAGCAGTAGCAGCCGACTTCAAGTCGGAAATCTCCTTGTCCTTGGCCTTGACAAGCTTGTTAACCGCATTCAGCTCATTATCTCTCTCTCTTCCAGATCCTTGTTCTGCTGCTGAATCAGTTCATCCTTCTCCTTCAGCAGCTCCTCAAGCGAAATGCTCTCGTCATCTTCCTTCTCCCTTTCCTCCTTCAGCTTCTGGTTCTCCTTCTCCTTCTTCTCAATCAGCTTAGTGAGCTCCTCCATCACGAAAGCCTTCATAGAGAGCGTTTGCTCTTCCAATCAAATATGTTTGAAGGATTCGAGAGAGCGTTCATGGTTCAGTCAAACAAGAAGAAAAGAATGAGAGAGAGAGAGGGTTCATGGTGGCAATGAGTAGGGGAATTGTAGGGGTTGTTAAGTTGAAATTATTGTATCTCAGTATCATTTTAAAATATTTTAGAAATGCTCTAGAATGTATGGCACTCGCGCCTGTAATTCGCCTGGGCAGCTTGTTATGAGGATCCAGAATGAATGCAGATTACTAGCAACAGGAGACCCAACAGTTGGAGTGAAGATGAGAGATATATTACTTTAGTTTGATTTTAATTTTCCAAGCTATTTTGTTTTCTTAGTTGTAAACACTTGAGAGGAGGTTATGCTGTTGAATACTCCAGAGCTTAATGCATTTTTTTTTACTCATAAAAAAATTCAAATTAGTTTAAAATGAAATAATTTAAATTGCCTTAGTCATATTGTTACATCCCCATTCCGTGTTGGTAAACGAAACGATTTGATCTAATTACTTCATTTTAACGAAATTGAGTCAAATTATCTCATCACACAAATTTAATTTTATTGTTAGACTTCACAAAATACAATCAACGTGAAAGTACTTTTTCTATAACAAATTCGAGCGTCGTCTATAATTTATTTCTTTCAGTGAACAAAACTTTTTTTCATAGTCACATAAAGTATTATTATTTTGAAAAAGGAAGAAAAATATATTTTTAATTTGCTTGAAGAAAACTTTGGAGATAAAGTACAAATAAATTAAAATTCAATCTTGGGGAGTTAAGCACATTGAGAGGCCAGACCGATAATAATAGGGATAACAATGGTGCGAGTGGTACCTGAATACTAATTTTTGGGAGACGTTGGTGGGCTATCTTCTTCACTCCTTTATAGAGTAGTCTCTTAAGGTACTAGGGGTTCTATACCCCAAACCCTAGTTTTAGGGCTATTATATAATAAATGAATATGTTAGGGTTTTGAATGAATGTGTTTGTCTAGTTGATTTTAATGCTTAATCTACTTTAATTGTGCTAGGTGAGTCGCTATAACCTTCTCTTCTAGCCTACTTGAGCTTCTACAATGGGTATGGAGTTTTATATTTAAACGGGTATGCACAATATGGCATATTAGGGTTAGATGAATGAATAGGATCTTGTGGTGGACAAGGCGACTGTACCCCTACCACAAGAATGCCTTCCTAGATGGAACCCGGGATGAAACCTCAGTGTGAACGGTGGGTAGTAACCATTGAAATGAGCTAAATTCTTACCCCAGAAACATGAGCCTATACCGAGGTGACAATGAGGTAGGTAGGGCGTACACAGAGGCGTGTAGATAATCACGAAGTCCCACGGAAAAGAGCTCACTCACCGCATTCGCTTAACCCAACATGTTTAGACAGTTGCATGATAGACCTAGGTTAGGGCGAGGTTAGTTTCCCGACGTACCTGTTTTTATCCTTGTTTATTCTCTCTACTAGTTATTTCACTTTAATCCTCCAACACAACCCCTTAAACCGATCGACTAGATAACAACAACGTGGGAAGTAGCCTAGGGTGTCAGGACCCGAGTGAATACGACCTTGATTGCCCCTATATGACAACGCCACTATAGGTTAAACCTGGACTAGAATGAGGTAGTTATTGATACGTGTAAACTAATGACAATGACCTGCATAGAATTAATCAATTAAGCTTTTTGGCGCCGTTGCCGAGGAACCTCGGTAACTAGTAGAAAACTATCAAGCTGTTAGTTTGGCATTTATTTTCTTTGTTTGTATTTATATTATTTTAGTAGTTATATCGTTTTTTGTTTTGTTATGCAACTTAGGAAAAAATCCCAGAATACACTAGCTATTAAAAAAAAAAAATCTCAAAATACGTTAGTTATAAAAATAATTCACAAAGTACACATGTTTGTTTATCACCGCAATTGACCAAAACAGTGAATAAAATCACCGCAATAGACGAAGACAGTGAATTACCATTTTTATTAAAAACAGTGAATTAATCATCACAATGAACCTTAATTTAATAGTCATTTTTACTTTTATGGTCCATTGGATGGGAGATGGAGACGGATAACCATTCTTCAAATTCCAACTGATGAAATATATCCAAACTCACAGCCACCCTCATACTTTGCAGATATCCACACAGTTCTGATCATAGAACTCCACACAAGTTTATTAATTCTTGCCACATCAGCTTGTACTTTAAATGTATTACTGACCCAAATAAGTTCTTCTTCCCATTGATCCCCTGGCTTTCTGGCAGTGAAGCCACGAAACACACTAGCAAAAATCTCCTTGTAAACCTTGGAAGCACCAAACATATGTGATCTAGTCTTTAAATCATCGCCACAAAGCACAAAAGACACATAACCCCTGCAATCTCCCATTGAAGTAATTTTTCCCCAGTGGTAAAATTTTCAATACTATGTGATGTAAAATTTTCAATTAGGTCTTTTTTAAAATGAAAATAGTATTTCTTCCCTTAATTACGACTTGATTATATTTATAATCCTTGATTAGTTATTTATTTATTTATTTATTTATTTATTTATTTGTAACGTTTGTCAGTTGTTTCTAATGTTTGTAAATTGTTGGGGGTGTAAATACGACATAACCCAACCTGAACCGTAAATATGGTCCGTTTAGCACATATGAGCCCAAACTCACAAAAACACCACAAGGCCCAACTGAAACCCAACAAACGGTCACAAGGTTTTACCTATAAATATGCTTCTAGGTCTTCCAAGTAAGGGATCCCTTTTTCTCCTCTCCTCATTTTTTACATATCACTTCTCTCTCTACACTATCTCTCTACCTTAATTCTCCCTATTTTCATATCTTAATACTAATGTTGATCGTCGGAGTGTAGAGATTCGGGGCCACCCCCGCCCTTTCACAGATCCGGTGCTTTTCTTGTTTCATGGCTGAAACATAAATATTGTCATCTCAATTGGTAGCTTTTATCATTTGTAACTTTGTAAACATTTTGATTGTGGTTTGCCGCTTTTGAAAATGTGTCTTTTGCAAGCATTAAGTTCTAATTAATTGGTAACTATGCATACATTATGTACCCAATTTGCAATATTTTCGAGGATAATTTTAAACTTCATCATATTTACAGGTATTATTTATAACTATATCATATTATTTAGGACAACAAAAATTTTTCTTCGAGACTCTCCAATAAATAGTATACTTAAAAAAACTCTCCTATTAAAGAGAGAGGACCGAGTAGTAACAACCACAAACCAAAAAAAAATGTCTTTTAATTTTCTTTTCTAAGAGAGTGTAGGAGAGAAGATGTACGCTTTGTTTGGCAACAAGGGGGTGCAAATTGCAGGAGGGTGCAAGTTGAGGGGTAAATTGCGGGGGGTGCAAATTGCTGGTGGTGTAAGTGGAGGGGTAAATTGTTGTTTGGATGAAAAAGTAGAGGGGTGCAAATAGAGTGAAAAGTAAGTAATTATATTATTTTAAATAGATTTTAAAATTTTAAAATAGATTTTAAGATTATAAAATAGATTTTAAAATTATAAAATATTATCATAAAATAATAAAATAAATATTACTATATAATAATAAATATTCTTTACAAAAAATAGTTTTTATATAATAATGCTCAAATAATAATTAATTATAACAATTGTAATAATCATTGATCAGCGATCTCAAAACTCGAAGCTCAACTCGTAACTGGTCATCCTATATAGGGTTTTCGTGTCTAGTTTAATCTTAAATTGTCAAACTTAGTCAAACACGTTCAAATTTGTAAGTTTTAACTATTTAGTCAAATAAACTGAGTTAACCAAACAATTTCTCTCTATATTTTCTACAAACACCTCGTATCTCTAATTTTCAATGCAAATTCGATTCAACCAAGAGATCTAGATTTGACTTGACGAACATTGATAAATTTGTTTCCAGAGTCAAATGGTCAACCCCGAATAATGTTTACATTAATGATATTTATAAAAAGAAGAAATTGATAATATTAATATTATATAATTATATATAACACAATTAGAAAAAAAAATTCCATAATTCCCCCCTCGCCCTCTCTTCCTTTATTCCCTTGCACCCCAATTCGGGGGGTAAGCCGAAACAGTAAATTTGCACTCCCGTTTTGCACCCCCTACTGTTCCAAATTAACCAAACATGTGCAAATGTGTTGGAAACTGTGTTTGCACTCCCATTTACCCCTCTTCCCAAACAGAGTGTAAGCAGGGGCAACAGTGGCGGATTTTACTATTGTCTGAGATAGGAGGTAAGATGTGACTAATCGCCATTGTCGAAAGATAAAAAGGAGAGGGAATGGAAAGCAATAGAAGAGGTGAATTTGCAATTTTGTAGGAAAAAAAAAGGGGAATGTAAAGAGAAATTAAAAAGAATACAAAAATTTCACTTGTGTTGGATTTAGATACCAAATGCAACACCCAAATCAATCACCAAATGACTTACACGTTTTTTTGTTAATATTCAATTGGTTTTCTTTCATGATATCACAAATATTTTCCTCAAAAATTCAAATTTCACAACAAATGATCGAGAAACAGAATGGTTTTATTTAATCAAAATTCAAAAAAACTACTTAGAAGATTCAATGGCACCTCTTAACAACCACGAATATTTTTATTGATAAATGATGTGTTCTTAATTATTGCGTTTTTAGATGATTGTTGATCACAATGTTCAAATTCAATATCAGGTGAAATATATCTTTCCATATTACCAGTACACTAATCACTTAGATTTTTTAATGACTACATTAGTGCACAATTGTCTTAGTTTTGGTTGAAACTAAAAAATATAAATTAATAATGGTAAATTTTATAAAAAATAAATGTCAAGTCATTTACCTCAAAATAAGAAGTATAAATATTTCAATTAAAATATGAAAAATACAATAGTAAGTTAGAAAGACTTCATCAACAAAAAACGTATGAACTAATTATCATTGACGACACAAAAAATTAAATAGCCAAAAAAATACTACCAA
This sequence comes from Linum trigynum, assembly GCA_964030455.1. Taxonomy (NCBI): domain Eukaryota; kingdom Viridiplantae; phylum Streptophyta; class Magnoliopsida; order Malpighiales; family Linaceae; genus Linum; species Linum trigynum. The sequence goes on along the minus strand of OZ034820.1, from coordinate 7,899,757 downwards.
AATAAGTATAATTTTTTTTAAATCATTAATCATTTATAAATATGAATGAATTGATTACATTAAGCATAAAATGAAATTCATTCAACCAACGAGTCGGGTAAGAAACTAGTATGTGAAATGTACAAATGTAAGTGTAGTATTTGACTAGATGAAAGTATTAGTTAAACAAAATATGTGGTACTGGTCCGCGTTACACATAAGAATCCAAAATGGAGACTTTACCTAGAACAACATGAAAAACGAAATTACAATATAACAATTTTTTTTAAGGATAAGGGTGATATAAATTCACTTTTGTGGTTTAGGGATTGCTTAAGGAATTTGTACTTGAAACATCCAGGTTCAAATCTAGTGGTACAATCACTAGACCAAACCCTTATTCGTTACAAATATACCAATTTTACTTACGTGGATACATAACTTACATCAAAAGATAAAGTACACATTCTTGAAATACCGGTTCATTGGTTTCAAAAGCTGACCTCATAAGCCACTCGATCAAAACTAAAATGGATATTCTTCCTCATCATCAGAAGTTCATCATATATTTGCTCCAAGTTGATTAGCTAACATACTGCGCACATATTAAGGGAGATGGCCGCCGCCGCCGTGTGGGCCGGATCTTGAATTACTTCTCTTTATCCGGAGTTTGATCACCGCAGCTATTCGACCATGCTCCTCACTCTTGATTCCAACTGCAACAAAGACAGATACAGAATCCCCGTTAATTGGTCGGTCAACGAATTTAACGGTTATCAAATATATTTACTGCAACTAAGGTTTGTAGTCAAAATGCTTAATTAAAATGTCCAACTCAAGCAAAAATTTAACCAAACTGACTTTAGAGTTGAGAGACATTCTTTGATTTCTTTCTAACTCACCAGGCATGGCTGCGGGAACTCGAGCTGCTTTCACCAAGACCATCTTGTTGTTAGCCAGCGAGGAGAAGACGAGCAGAAGCAAAGGAATGATGTAAACAGCACAAGAAGGAGCTCTGGTTCGATTAGCCATTGCTATTTGCCAGTGATAGTAATGAATAACAAAGGATACCTACAAAGGCACATTTATAATGCAATAATGTGGAGTGGGTAGTTCATAAACCATTGACCAAGAAACTGAAAACTGGCCGGCTGGGTGAATATATAATTAACAAGTAACAACACCTCCGGAAAACATCCAGCGTTTCCTTTTTTTTTTTTTTTATAATGGTGACATCAATTAATTGATACTTAACAAGAAAGAAGAAACAAAAAGGACCAGGTGGCAAACACCAACCAGGTCTCAACAACAGAGTTCCAACCTCAGCCAGCTGCGAAAGCCACAAAAGAAGAAAGGGAATGGCAAAGCAGCAACAACCCGAAAAAGCAACAATAACCAAAATAGAACAAAGTAAATAAGAGACTGGCTGAGATTCCATCAAAAGCCCGGGAAAGCAGCAATAAACACCATCAGAAGTCCATTCTTAAGCAACCACTCCCATGAACCTTCACCTCAGATGAATAAGTATCGAAGGTCAGAACTTTCTACTCATGACACAGGCCACGGAACCAAACTCTTCCCAGCTCCCGAACGTAATCATCGAGCAGGCCGAACAACATTCAGGGGGATCAGCATAGACTTCCAACAGCTGCACAAGGTATCAGAATGACAAGAGGCGATGCAGGAGATGAAACAACAGCAACTGCCTGCCACAACTTACTGCTGCAAAAGTTGGGACTTCATGATATTGAACCAAGATTCAGCAACAATCGATCAACTCTCTTTTTTGCCTAACATTTCCAAGCAATAGCTAATTGGTGGTTTGGATGTACGTGTTATTTGTCAAATTTGTCATTTGAGATTAATTACCATACAAATACTAAATGTCACAATACTTATTATTTGTGTTAGAGTAGTCAAAGAGTAAAGGAAATACCACATTGATGGGAAAAGGAAAGTGCAAGTTGTTTTTAAGTTTGCTTTCCACTTTAGTTATTGGATAAAATGGTTAGTGGGCTTTTGGAAAAAGTGTAGGCTATTTAATTGGACATATTAAATCGCACTACGCACTTAGCACGTTTGCGCGACGCGTTCGGATTTGAATTTTTGGCTAATTAATTACCGGAATTATTTTAATTAATTAATCCGGATAATTATATGATTTTGAATTTTGTGAAACGACGTAACCCTTCGAAAGGGAACTGCCGTTTTCACTATAAAAGTCTGCAGCCGAATTTCTGTTCCAACGATCACCTTCTTCTCCTTGTTTTTCCTTCTCCAAAAACACAAACACAGAAGTCACGAAAGGTGCTGCTTTCTGACTTTGATTGGAGGGACTCCTGGGGGTGGTTTGCCTAAATCCTACCAGCAACAAAGTAGTGGGGGCAAATAAACACTCTAAGGAGAGTGATCAAATCACACCTTCAATAGTTCTCTTCCATACTGTTTCCTTGACAATCTTAGAGTGTTTATTTGCGTGTGACAATGGATTCTGGAGTGGAGAGCACTTTGAAGGCGTATGCCTCTGATTCCAACAAACTCAATCGGTTTGATGGAACCAATTTCACCCGCTGGCAAGAGAAGATGAAGTTTCTGTTGGCTGCTTTGAAGATCGTGTACATACTGGATCCTGATTTGGTGCCGCTAGAAGAACCACAAGACACTGACTCTGATGAATTGAAGGCTGAGCGCAAGAAGAGGAGTGATGACAGCCTGATGTGCCGAGGATACATCCTCAATTCACTCTCTGATCGTCTCTACGATCTGTATTCCCAGTTGGCGACCCCTACAAAAATTTGGACATCTTTGGAGAACCAGTACAAATCAGAAAAACAAGGTGCAGATAAATTTGTCACATTCCAGTTCTTTGAATTTAGCATCACTGATAAGCGTTCAATTCTGAATCAAGTTCATGAATTCCTAATCTTGGCCTCTAAGTTCACTGCGTTGAAGATAACACTTCCTGATGCGTTTTTGGTGGGGGCAATTATTGCGAAGTTGCCTCCATCATGGAACAATTATAGGAAGAAATTACTTCATACGTCAGAGGAGTTCACTTTGGAGCAGATTCAGAAGCACCTTAGGATCGAGGAGGAAACTCGTATCCGTGACAAGGATCTGAATTCGGTGGCACCATCAAGTTCCAAAGTGAATGTTGTGGAGAGCAAGAAAGGAAAGAAGAGAAAGGCCATGAATAATTCCAACAACCAGACCAACAACCAGAAGAATAAAAAGAAAAAACCGTCCCCTATGTCCACTAAGAATTGTTTCAATTGTGGGCAATTGGGACATATTGTTCGCTTTTGTCCTAATCCAAAGAAGAACCAGAACCAGAACAAAAGGGCTGCAAGTGCAAATGTGATTGAGAAAGTTAAGCCTAGTGAGATTGTTGCAATGATTTCTGACTTACATGTGAGTATGATTCAGGAATTGCACATGGCTGGAGTCATGACCAGTGTTGATTGGTGGTATGATTCGGGGGCAACTGCTCACATTTGCAACAAGAGAGCCATGTTCAAGGACTACACAGAGTCAACGGAGGGACATGAGGTTCTGTTGGGTGATCATCGTACGATCAAGGTTCTTGGATCTGAAACCGTGGAGCTTTTCTTCACCTCGGGAAAGAAAGTTGTTCTCGCCAATGTCCTTCACGTTCCTGATGTTAGAAAGAACTTGGTTTCTGGTTTCATGCTTTGTAAGAAGGGGATAAAGGTTGTGATAGAATCTGATAGGTTGATTCTGACCAAGGCTGGTATGTTTGTTGGGAAGGGCTATGTTAGTGATGGTATGTTTAAGCTAAGTATTGACAATGGTAATATTAATAATAAAGTTGATGGTTCTGCTTATATTGATGTGCATGCAAATTATAGTATAGAAAGTACTTCCTTTGATTTATGGCATAATCGATTGGGGCATGTTAATTTTAAGACTCAGAAATACATGTCTAGAAATGGTTTAGTAGTTTGTGGCGATGACAGTGGAGATAAATGTGAAATCTGTGTGCAAGCTAAGATGAAGAGAAAGCCATTTCCTAAGTTGGTTGACAGAAAATCAGAATTGTTAGAATTAGTACATTATGATATTTGTGAATTTCATGGTGAGTTAACTAGAGGAGGATGTAGGTACTTCATTACTTTCATTGATGATAGTACTCGATTTACCTATGTCTATTTAATGCGAACCAAGGATGAAGCCTTTGATAAGTTTAAGTTGTATAAATCTGTTGTTGAAACTCAAAAGGGTAGGAAAATACAAATCCTTCGAAGTGACAGAGGTGGAGAGTATTTTCCAAATAACTTTAACGAGTTTTGTGAGCAACATGGTATAATACATCAAAGGACTGCTCCTTACACCCCACAACAGAATGGAGTAGCAGAAAGAAAAAATGGAGTTCTTTCTGACATGATTAATGCTATGTTGATGAATGCTAGTGCTCCAAATAATTTGTGGGGTGAGCCTTTGCTAACAGCCTGCCATGTACACAATAGGATTCCGTCTAAGAAGCTAAGGGAATCTCCCTATGAGTTGTGGAAGGGAAGGAAACCGAACTTGAGTTATCTTAGAGTTTGGGGCTGTCTTGCTTTCTACAGAGTCCCAGATCCTAAGAGAACTAAGTTAGGACCACGAGCTTTGAAAGGTGTTTTTCTTGGATATGCAGAAAACTCAAAAGCCTATAGGGTTATGGATTTAGAATCTAATGCGGTTGTGGAATCCAGAAATGTTGAGTTCTTTGAGAACAAGTTTCGACGTGACTCTGCAAATGTAGAACCATGTCGAGTTACTTCTGTAGATTCCTCAAATGAGTCTATCTCTGCTACCGATTTTGACATTGGTTCTAGTAGCAAAAGGCCTTCAGATGAACCTGCTGCTAATGAACCACGAAGAAGTCAAAGGGCTCGAAAGGAAAAGAGTTTTGGTCCTGAATTTATTGATCCTCAAGATATAGTCTTTCTTGTTGAGGTAGATAGGTTAAATAAGGTTACAAGAAAGATACCCATTTTGTTCCATGTGCAAGACGATCCCAAAACCTATCAAGAAGCAATGGCTTCTAGAGATTCTGCCTTTTGGAATGAGGCTGTTAATGATGAGATGGATTCGTTATTAATAAATAAGACTTGGGTTCTTGTGGACCTGCCTCCTGGATCTAAGGCTATTGGATGCAAATGGGTATTTCGCATTAAGTATAACACAGATGGATCAATACATACCTTCAAAGCTAGACTGGTTGCAAAAGGGTTTAGGAAAAAGGAAGGAGTAGATTGCTTCAACACCTATGCACCAATTGCAAGAATCACTTCCATAAGAGTGCTTTTAGCCTTGGCTTCTATTTACAATTTGCACGTACACCAAATGGATGTAAAGACGACATTCTTAAATGGTGAGTTAGATGAAGAAGTGTATATGGAGCAACCAGAAGGGTTCGTGTTGCCTGGAAATGAAGGAAAGGTGTGTTGATAATAGGAACTAACATGAAAGGCATAAATGAGACCAAAGAGTATCTAACTTCCTGCTTCCAAATGAAAGATCTTGGAGAAGTAGATACTATATTGGGCATCAAAGTAAAGAAACATAGTGGGGGTTTTGCTTTGAGTCAGTCACATTATGTCAGAAGATGCTCAAGAAATTCGAGCATTTGAATATAAAGGAGGCTAACACCCCTTATGATGCATCTTTTAAGCTTTGTGCGAATGAGGGAAGGGCAGTGGCACAAGTTGAGTATTCTAGTGCTATTGGAAGTTTGATGTATGCAATGGGATGTACTAGGCCCGATATTGCATTTGCTGTGGGCAAACTTTCTAGATTCACTAGTAATCCTAGTGCCCATCATTGGAGAGCTATAGGAAGAGTCTTTGGTTATTTGAAAAGAACCAAAGATTTGTGACTCTTCTATAGCAACTTCCCCGCTGTACTAGAAGCATTTTCTGATGCTAGTTGGATCACGAGCGCTAGTGATAATAAATCCACAACAGGACTAGGTGGTGGAGCTGTTTCTTGGGCTTCGAAGAAACAAACATGTATTACACACTCCACTATGGAAGCCGAATTCCTAGCCCTTGCGGCGGCTGGAAAAGAAGAAGAATGACTAAGAAACATGTTGTTAGATATAGAGTTGTGGCCACAACCGATGCCAGCCATTTCTGTCTTCTGTGATAGTGAGGCTACATTGTCTAGAGCTTATAACAAGATTTACAATGGTAATTCTAGACACATTAGCCTAAGACATGACTACGTTAGGTATTTGATTACTAACGGAATCATTTCTATTGTGTATGTAAGGTCGTGCAATGATTTGGCAGATCCTCTTACAAAGGGGTTGCCAAGAGGCATGATTAGGGATGGCAATGGGTCGGGTCGAGGATGGATAGTGCATATCCGTTACCCTACCCAATGAAGTTCGGGTTTTACCCATACCCATACCCACATAAGAAACGGGTAAAAAATTCAAACCATGCCCATACCCGTTCGGGTTTCGGGTATCCGTGGTTATCCATGGGTAATAGTTTCTCTTTATAACTTCAACCAATATGTTTATATTCACGAGTATTCTCACGTTACGTAAGAAGAAAAGTACAACAATAATTCACTAGAATTAAGAAAACTAATTAAAATAAAACAATTTCATAAAAAATATTATATTTATATGCTAAATATAAAATATGTTAGAGAAAAATATTGATTATTTCTAGACAAAATACATATGCATATGTATAATCGGGCGGGTTCGGGTTGGATAGTGAAAAAACCATGCCCACCCATTACCCACAATATTCGGGTTCGGGTTTTACCCATACCCACTAAAAGTTCTTCGGGTGCGGGTTTTACCCTACCCGATTAGGTCGGATTCGGGTGGATATCCACGATTACGGATATTTTTGCCATCCCTAGGCATGATCTATGAGACATCCCAAAGGATGGGATTGAGACCTTTTGTATAGTTAGAAGTAATGGAAACCCAACCTTTTCTTTAGATATTCCCTAATTAAAAGGTTCAATGTGGTAATAACAAGTTACTCTAACTGGGTACTAGTTTATTGTACAAGTAAATTAGTTGTAAGAAGGGTGAGTTATAGAACTCTTAATGACGTTCATTTGGAATGTCACCTATGTGAGCATTTGGAGTGGTGCCGCTCTAACGAAAGTAAAGGTCAACTTTTGTATATGCTCATGAAACAGGATAAGCACATGGCCATAATAGTGCTACCCTTGTTGGTGGTTGTGTTTTAGAGAAGAGACGAGTACGTGTGTGGTGTCTCCGGTTCTAGCTTTGGACCTTGACTCCTAGGCTCAAGCCCGTCATTGATTCGCTTTGAACTTTGAGATGCTTACACTAAGTAAAGGTTCAAATCGAAAAGATACCTTTATTTATGCGTTACTTGTTCGAGGCAGGTATTCTCGACTCTTATTGACTAAGTGGGGGATTGTTAGAGTAGTCAAAGAGTAAAGGAAATACCACATTGGTGGGAGAAGGAAAGTGCAAGTTGTTTTTAAGTTTGCTTTCCACTTTAGTTATTGGATAAAGTGGTTAGTGGGCTTTTGGAAAAAGTGTGGGCTATTTAATTGGACATATTAAATCGCACTACGCACTTAGCACGTTTGCGCGACGCGTTCGGATTTGAATTTTTGGCTAATTAATTACCGGAATTATTTTAATTAATTAATCCGGATAATTATATGATTTTGAATTTTGTGAAACGACGTAACCCTTCGAAAGGGAACTGCCGTTTTCACTATAAAAGTCTGCAGCCGAATTTCTGTTCCAACGATCATCTTCTTCTCCTTGTTTTTCCTTCTCCAAAAACACAAACACAGAAGTCACGAAATGTGCTGCTTTCTGACTTTGATTGGAGGGACTCCTGGGGGTGGTTTGCCTAAATCCTACCAGCAACGAAGTAGTGGGGGCAAATAAACACTCTAAGGAGAGTGATCAAATCACGCCTTCAATAGTTCTCTTCCATACGGTTTCCCTGACAATTTGTTATATCGTATTTGTATCAAACATTACCTTTGGAAGGGTTACAAGAAGTGTAATTGTTGGATGTGGTACATGTATCAAAATTGGTTATTGTACAAATTTGTAATTCTTAATCTCATCTCTTGCTCGCTTGGTCAGCGTGTGTGCATGCTTGGTCAACATGCATATGTAAGGAGTTTTATATGTCCATTTTTACATAAGTGTGTTTTATAATTCGTTTTAAAAGAATCGAAAACTTGATGGAAGTGGTCAACCACTTAATAAAATTGATGAACCATTTTCTCCAAGTCACGATGACTTGTAAGTCACACTAACAAATTCATACTGTTATTATCGGATTATTCATTTGTTGGAATACAACCTACATCGTTAAGATATCTCAACTGTGCGATGCTTTCATTAATTTTCAATTGGCATCACATAACATGATCTCGATGAGCAAGGAAAACTTTCTAAGATTTAGACAACTATGTGACTTTTTTTTATTAATTTGCTTACTCTTTGATAAAGTTTCTTATCGAAAAAAATACCCTTGAAACTCTATTAATCCATGAAACTCCAAGGACACAACCGGGTTGGATCCAGTCCTTAAACCTCATTTCTTAAGGAGTATCTTAAATCCATTCTAGCCAATAGGAGAAGGAGAGAGGTAAACACTAACAATAATTGATTAACTACCCAAAAGGGTACAGAAGGAATAAAAGAAACATGTACATTAAATTCGCCACCTAATTAATACAAAAATCAAAAATAGAAATTCAACTTCCCTCTTTAATTCTGCAGCTAATTAATACAAAAATTAAAAGTAAAAAATAGAAATCAGAAATTAATATTTAATATTTAAAAATATAATTCTAGATAAATAATATCTACTCTCTCTGTAGCGACTTGCAATAGCATTATTAATGTTTTCACTAGCATTATTAATATATTCACTAGTATTATTAAATTTTATGAAATAAATAATTAATAATATAAATTTTATTATTAAAAATTTAAATATGCTTATCAATGTTTTACGATTACTTTGTTAACAATTTGGATCAATTGTGATCGATTTATATTTTCGTCGCCAACGTTTATGATGAAATTATTAATGGTGAACAACATCATTATTAATGTTTAAAACATTATTGTCATCGATTTACAACATATTTATTAACAATTCAAATTTACACGCTCATAACTAGCAAATCACGACCTCTTACAATGACTTCTAATGACATTATTAAATTTTTGCAATCAATTGATATCGTTTTACATTCTTTGTTTTGTCGTTACTGGTGTTTTTTGTTGATATTATTGATAGGTATTAGGGATATTGTCTCAAATTGGTTGGTAATGATAATAATAATAATACTGTAAGGTTAAAATGTTGATAACGGATGGAAAAGAGTTGATAATGGCAGTGAATGTTAATAATGATCTTAATATCGTAATGTTAAAACGTTAACGAGGTTAGTAATAGTAGACGTCTCGAAAATGTTGATAATGGCGGTATCAACAATAATATTTGTCAAAGAAACGTCAAAATGATGTAGTTACCGGTTAATAATTGCAATATTGTAATTGATAATAGTCACGTGGTCGGTTTCTATGATGTAATAATATGGATTGATAATGATGATTTACCCGTTAATAATTCTTGTAATAAAATTAATGATAGGGCACTGGTCGGTTAGTTATGTATTATTATATGGGTTGACAACGGGCTGAACTTGAAAATAATGTTAATAGCGCAACGTGAAAATGTTAACAAAGGAGGGTAAAAATTTGAAATATACATTGTGATAGCAATTTAGTTTCCTGTTAATAATTGCAATAATATAATTAATAATAATTGTATGGTCGGTTAAAAATGTATATTATTATGGGTTGATAACGTGATTAAATATTATTAAAACTGATAATGAACTTAGCAACATCAAATCCTGCACGAATTGACTCCTTTGTCTCCAATCTCCCCTCCCGAAGAACATGATTAACAAATTGATAATGATCTTGAGAAAAATGATAATATAGTTGATAATATTAAGAATGGGTGTAGATGCGCTAATAATTGAGAGCAAAAAGTTGAGAACGACCACTTATTGATTAACAATGTTGACAAAAACAGTTTGTAAACACCCACCAAATGATTAATAATAGATAGGAAAAAGGTTGAGAACGAACACAAATTGATAAACAATGGACACCAAAAAAATTAAAAATAAATACTACTGTGCATCGACGCGACGAAAAACCTCACAAATATGAAATAAAAATTGGAGACGGAAAAATTGACGTGCACAGATTGATTGACACAAATAATTGACTTGCATGACAGATTGATTAATAATAGAGAACAAAAAGTTGAGAACGAGCACATATTGATTAACAATGGATACACAACACAATTTATAAACGCCCACGGAATGATTAATAATAGATGCCAAAAGGTTGAGAACGAGCTCAGATTGATTAATAATTGACACAAAAAAGACTGCGAACGCCCACGAAATGATTGATAATAGACACCAAATAAATTAAAAACGACCTACTATTGTGCAGCGACTACTCCTCCCATGCAACGCCAAAACCCCACAAATACAAAAAAATAAATTTGACGACGAAAAAACACCTTAAAAATGCCGCCGACGAGGTAGACTGGGAGTTGAAACGAGATCACGGACAAGGTTCGACGACGACGACGTCGATGAAATCGGTGATGGTGGACTGGCACGACGACGACGGTGTAGAACAGAAGCTGGAGTAGAACCACTTGCCGGAAATCTCAGCGGGAGGGAAGCTAGACTGACGGCAACAATTACTGCTGTGCTTTGCGTCGGTGGAATTGAATCGTCGGCCGGAGAAGGGACGACGAGACGGAGACCTCAGGCGACAACCGGACGGAGAAGGGACGACAGACGGAGAACTAGGGACGACAGCCGGAGAACTCGGGACGACGGCCGGAGAACTCGGGACGGAGAAGGGACTCGAGACGACGGACGGAGAACTAGGGACGACGGCCGGAAGAACTTGTGACTTATCGTTTCGCCTACCTGCTTGCGGGATGAATAATGAGCAGACGAAAATAAAGAGAGACGTGGGCGGGTTAGGGTTTTTGAAGAAAAGAGACAACCTGTTTTAATTTAATTGTAGTCTCCTTAATACCCCTAACAACTATTTAACTAATAACTCCCTACTATCTACCTAAAATTGAGTTAGTCAATCACAAGACTTTCAGTTTCTTCTTAAAAAAGAGGTTTTAAGGACCTGAACTTAGGCAGGACACAACTAGCTGTTTTATATGTTGATTAGCTGAGAGTTAAGAGTTTGGAGAAGTCCAATAATCCATGTTTCCATGTATGGGGTAAATAAATTATGGATAGGATAGGAAATGGTACTACTTGTGATTTTTATTAAGGAACCCACTTGGTCATCTTGTTAGATCCGTTAGTTTGGGATTCCATTTTATATTTTATAAATCCAACAAGCTAAGTAAATACTAGAAAACACCAAAACCAACAAGTTGAGTAGCCAACTATATTGAAGAATGGTGTGTACTTCTTTGGTTCCTTTGAAAGGAAAGTAACGCGCACCTCTTTAATGGCATGAAGCTTCCGGAAGACGAGATTGTAGGTCGGGCTTATAATTTCCCGGAGGACTATCGAGCTCATCAAAAAGTACAGGTGGAAGTGGAAAATAACAGTGCCGCTCAATGGGGTGGATGGAAGAAGCCGCAAACGGGAGAGGTGAAAATCAATTCGGATGCGGAAACTCTTCGGGAGGGAGGTACCGGGATTGGAGTAGTAATTAGAGGAGTTGATGGGAAGTTCATTCTAGCCGCAACAAGGAACATGCAAGGTGAGATGCGGCCAGACACAGCCGAGGCGTATGCGGCGGAATTGGGAGCTCGACTAGCCCAGCAATGCGATGAGACACGGTTCATTTTGGAGACAGATTGGTTGTCTTTGGTCCAATAGTTGAACAATGTTGAATGCCTCCAAAATGAGAACGGGGTTATTTGCAGGAGTATTAGAAGATAACTTGCCCATGTCAATGAAGGGAGATGGCAGTTTGTGTCGAGGGAAGGAAATGCAGCCGCCCATATTATGGCACACACGAAGACAAGATGGAATGAGACGATAGTTTGGGTCGATCAACCATCGATTTATCTTGTTGATCAGTTAGTATTGGATAATGTAACCACTGGTAGAGCTGTCAAAATGTAACCCGACCCGAGTAACCCGCCCGATCAATCCGACCCGCAACCCGCCAGCAACCCGATTTGACTAAAAGTCAATGACCCGTAACCCGCTCGACCCGCAACCCGATCGACCTGCAACCCGACCAACCCACAACCCGATCGACCCGCAACCCGACCAACCCGCAACCCGATTAACCCGCAACCCAACTAACCCGAACCCATAACCCGACCAACCCGCAACCCGACTATAATAGAAGGAATCCGATGAAGATAAACCAAAAGTTGACATTTGAAATTCTAGTTCACTAAAGCCTGATAATTACATCATCAATTATGAACATAGTATAATAATATATATCATCAACCTATTAACGCATGTAATATCATCAAATATTTATTTAGATACATCATCAACCTAATAGTGCACATAACATTATAAAATATTAATTTAGCATAATAAGATAATTATAAGATTTAAGTTGCTTATTTTAGTACACATAACTACTTGCTTATTTTAGTTGGTGTATAGGGTATATAATGAGTGTAATGGGTTAGGATATAAGGTATTAATATTTTAGGCACGATTAGTCAAAAAATCAAAATAATAACTTATAACTAATAAGGATCGAGCTTTTTATTACACGTGTTCATGAATCAAACCATTATACTCTGTTTTTTAACAAAGGAAAAGCAAGGAAGGGAAAAGATAGAAGGAAAGTTGTGTTTCCAATGCACTTTCCTCTGTTCGGGAAGGAGGGAAAGAAAGGAAGGGGAGGGAAAAGGGAATGAATGGGTACTGTATCACCCTGCCCTCCAAATTGGAGGGAAAGAGAGAAGGAAGAAGTTTCTATTGTTTTTATTTGCTTTTCATTGTCCAATGAGACTGTTTAATGTGGAATAGGTTTCTTTATTATTTTTTTGTTTTCCTTCCCAACGAGGTATGATTTAAATGAGTATGTTATTTTTAATTTTTGTTTTTGCTAAGAAAAGATAAATGCGCTATTGTGAATATATGCAAGAGGTTATATTTTTAATCTGTATTTATATGGTTGGCCGGCATTGTGAAAGCCAAAAAAAGTGGGAAGTGTTTATTTTTATCACTTATTTTTATCTATATCGGTCATATTTTAATTGGGCAATATTTTTTTACTAATAGTTTAAAAAAGTTAAATAAGAGTGTGTTACGCTTCTAATGGAAACCGTACCGGAGGTCATACTTATACCGAGAAAGTTGTGTCATGGTTTTAAAACAAAATACCCTACCACTAATTTTCCCGGTACAATTTCTGGTGCGGTTTAGAAAGAAAGTACAAATTTAATTCATAATTCATAAGGAGGATATGAACATACAATCAAACTATTTTGCTATTACATAACCAATAAAATTACATATTTTTGACACTTCCCAATACATACTTTCCTCCATAAAACAACATTTTCCTCCCAATTTCCTTCACCTCCACATCTCCCCTCCCCTCCTAATTTTCCTTTACCTCCCCTCCTTTTCCTCCCTTCCTTCGGAAACATAGTGTTAGGGGTTTAGGGTATATAGACTATAGAGTCGATGTATAGGATATATGGTTAGTCTAATGGGTTAGGGTATAAGGTATTAATGGTTTAACAATTATTAGTCAAAATCATAACTAATAAGATCAACTTTTCTTATTAACACATGTTCATCAATCAGAATTCAGATCATTAGGGGTTTAGGGTATAAGTTATAGAGTCGGCTTATAGGGTATATGGTTAGGGTGTAAAGTCTTAATGATTTGACCACTGTTAGTAAAAAATCAACTAATAAGATCAACTTTTCTTATTAACATATGTTCATGAATCAAACCAGTAGGGGTTTAGGGTATAGGTTATAGAGTCGACTTGTAGGGTATATGGTTAGAGTATATGGTATTAATGGTTTGGCCACGATTAGTCGAAATCCTAACTAATAAGATCAAGTTTTCTTGTTAATATATGTTGATGAATCCACTACAAGAAAACCAGCCTATAGAAGCAAATAATTAGAGGCAATTGTGGTAGTGGTCTCTATAGCTAAGCTTTAGGGGCAAATATATTATTTGTCTCAATAGGTGAATTTTTTTTGTCTCTACAGGCGAATCTAATAGTCTTTAGAGATAATTACAAATGTTGCTTATAGTTATGCCATATAGAGACAAATTTAATAGTCTTTAGATGCAAATATAAATGCTCCTCTTATATATATATATATTATAGACGCAAATCTAATAGTATCTAGAGACAAATACAAATGTCACTTATAGTTATATCATATGGAGACAATTTTAATAGTCTTTAGAGACAAATATAAATGTTACTTATACCCATATCATATATTTACTATTTAGAGACAAATACATATGCTCCTAATATAATAATTTGAATTGGTTGTATTGTGTAGGTTCAAGTAATGAGGAAATGATCATTGACGCATGCGGCCCAAAGTTTCCCATTTCCACTTTTTTTCCTCTTAATTATTTAGTTATTATAAAAAATTGGCTCCAAATGTGTGGTGAGTGATTTGGGTGGAGACAATGACATTCAGTTTCTGGAGGACAAAAGTCCATAGGGTACTGGAGCTTGCTTCCGCCTTCATAGTCTCCTAAAAATAAAATAAAATGCTAAAATTAAAGATAAAAAGGAAAATGTAGGACTTAGGATGGCGGGGCATAATCACAAAAGCAAATTTTAGAATTTGAAAGAAGTAAAATTTTAGGACTATGGAGGCAAAAAATTGGGGAGCAAAATTTTCAAATTATGGAGGATGGAATAAAATCGGTAGATGCAAATTATTTGGGAGATTTCCACTATAACATGAATTGCATTGGAATTCTTTTACAGTGCGGCAATTGTGTTGATATTTATTTTATTGACACCAATCTTATAATTTCATGCGCATATTAATGTTATAATTCCATACCTATATTTTCGATTCCCCGAACAATTTTTCTAAATTTTAAAATTTAGTTTATTACAAAAATCATATAAACAATTAACTAGCTAAACCAACAATTTCTCTATACATTTATATGAACAATTTCACTTGTTTTTAAAAAATTAAAAAACTACTTTTAAACTTTTCTCTCCAAATTTTCGGTTCCCCCAATACTACTGCCCAAAAGTTTGATTCCCCCCACCCGCCGAGACCCGCCAATGATTCCCCCCTGTAATGTTTCCCCAAAATTTTGTAATTTTGTAACCCCACCTTTGAGTCTTTGACTTTGAGTAGTGATTCCTTTTTTTTACAAGTATTGTGCTAGCTTCATATAGTTACGATTTACGACTTACTAGTAATCACTAAAAACTAACGCGATGTTCTGGTCCGTAAAACCCGCAACCTGAACCGCACGACCCGCAACACGATTGACCCGCACCCGATTGGCCCACAACCCGATTGGCCCGCAACCCGATGAACCCGCAACCCGATGAACCCGCAACCCGATCGACCCGCAACCTGACCAACCCGCAACCCGAATGAACCCAGCCCGAACCCGCCCGATTGACACCTCTAACCACTGGTGCTGATTAATAAAGCGTAGCAGAGTTTATTATAAAAAAACTATATTAGATAATATGAACAAAATGGTATCAATCATAGCTTGTGATAATATGAACAGAAAACACATGAATTTGCAAAAAAAAAAAAAAAATAAAATTCAATATTACTTTCATTTGAAGGATTTACGATTTAGGGATTTAGGGTAGGGTTTAGGTTTACAATTTATGGGTTTGGGTTGGGATTGAAAATTAAAGTTTAAGGGGTTAGGGTAGTAGATTGATTAGTTGTGATTATATCTTATATCATCATATTAGACTATTACTACCAATTAAAGTAAAAAAATTAATTTATTAAAGCCACTTTTAATGCACCCAAAAAAGTGAGTGCACCGAAGTAGCAACCATATATATATATGGCAAAGGCTAGCGTACGTTAGTCGTACATTGTACGTCCGTCGAGTTTTACTATTTAGAGCACGAATTAACCAGAGTTTTGGGCATGATACTATACCCTAACCTCTAATGGGTGAATCCCAGTCTCTAATTCTCTAACCCAAGCCACAAGATTCATTAATCTAAAAAATAATAACCGACGGTTTCGATTCAACGAAATATGTTGAAGTGCAAAAACCAAGTGTGAACGCAGGCGTACAGCGTACGCTGTATGCATGTGTTCACGCTTGTTATTTGCACTTCAATATATTTCGCTCAATTAGAACCGTCCATAATTATTATTTTTAAATTAAATGAACGCTCGGGTTATATATATTATATGGTGATTTTTATCACAACTTGGGTAAAATCTAGGGTACATCATACCCTGAGTAAGAAAATAATATTTGGACCTTGAATTAACTGGATTTTTTGGCATGATACTATACCCTAACTCTTGATGAGTGAACCCTAGCTCTTAGTTATCTAAATTATAAAGCCTAATCCCTAAGATTATGAATGTAATTTGTTGTATATATTCTTACCACAGTCATCTCGCCTTTCTTCATAACTATCTGAGTGGGACTAACCCTACGGCTATCAGATATAACAAAAATGATCCTCGGCATCCGTCAGCTTCACAATCTCGGCCCAAAACTATGCCTCCAAGTTAGGAATTAACCTCCGTTGTGGCTGCCTGACTGGCTTAATCTCATCCTCCATCATAATTCTTTAGGAGCATAAGGATGGGCTCATGCCTCTGATATCAGTGATCTTGCACACCATGGCCCATGCATACTTCTTCAACAGAGCCACCAGACTACTCTTTTGCTCGGGGGGTCAGTTCCGAGCTAATGATGATCGAGAGCTTATTCCTCCTACCAAAGAAATGCATATTCCAGACGAGAGGGGAAGGGCTTAAGCTCTAGTTCCGGTGGCTCCTCTAGTGATGTAGTGATATGGTGCGAGACACGGATAGGCTTGAAAGGCTTCCTTGCCCCTCGATCACGACACCATCGAACTCCGTGGCTGCTCCGCGAGTTGCAGCTCCTATGATGCCTGCTCCCCATAGCAAAAGACAACGCTCGAGAAAATCATTAGTACCTGCACTCATGATGGTGCGTGCGGTCTCAAAATCAGCAACCACATCACAATAATATACATCATCATTGAACTGGGGGTGCTTCATATTATCAGAAACAGAAAATGTGATTTATACATCCATAGCTCTCAAAATCAGCTTTGGATCATTCACATCAATAAGCGCCTTGTCGGTTGCTAGAAAAGGTTGACCCAGAATTAAAGGCACATCCCCATCCTCATTAATGTCAAGAATCAGGAAATCAACAGGATACGAATGGACCTACCGTGACTATCAAGTCCTCTACAATGCCCCTATGATGCGCAATAGATCGATCAGCTAACTGTATGGTCATCCTAGTATTACCATGTTCACCTAGGCCTAGCTTCTTAAACAGTTTATATGTCATGACACTTATGCTAGAGCCTAAATCCGCCAAGGACTTTCCTACATGCAAGCTATCTATAATGCAAGGGATAGTAAAACTCTCAGGGTTTTCGTGCTTCTCTGGTAGCTTCTTCTGCAAGATGGAAGAACACTCCTCGTTGAGCATCACTGTCAACAGCTCCCCAAGTTTACTCTTGTTGGTGATGAGATTATTCATGAACTTCACGTACTTTGGCATCTTCGACAATGCCTCAACGAAAGGCATACTGATGTCCACCTGCTTCAGCATTGTCATGAATTTGGCAAACTCAATCTCTAGTCGGTCTTTGTGCAACCGAGTAGGGAAGGGGAGTTGAGAGACATACTCCTTCACCACTGGTTGTGGCTTAGGAGCAGACACCTCTCTCTCCTTAATCCATTTCTTCTTCATCTTTTGGAAGTGTTGAAGCAGGTCTCTTTTCTCCCTGTCTGACCTGGATAGGGATCTCCGCAGTTACCTTGTCGCTTCTGGCAGTAACAATATTGCAGTGGGCATCTAAGTCTAAGTATGTTAAAAAGAGTTCTCTCCTTTGATTTTCTCTCTCAAACTAGCATCCAAAAAGTGTCGCCTATACGTTCTATATCCCTTTTAAGTTTCTTTCATACAGATCCCCCCCCCCCCTTCCCTAAACAATGCACCTTCAGCTCCAATTTCCAAGTGAAAGCTAATGGCAGCTAAAGTCTCTCTCCATTCATTAAATTTTCTGCGTCTTTTTTATCTATTGGTGAGCAACAAAATCCAAGTGCTCACTTCAAGAAAACTTATCCCATCTCATTACTTTATAAGAGCTACTATAAGTTGAGGGAAGATTCCAACCCAGATTCAGGTCGGGTTGGGTCTTCCTTGGTGTGCCCTCATGCTTTGCCACTGCATGTATGCATTTTGACACTCTACTTTATTTGTTCACAATCTTATTTTCAGTATACTTAAATTGCTATAAAGTCTTAGTAGTGACACTGGGATCATTTCATGGTCAATATGAACTAATTCAACACAATTTAAATAAAAATAAATCATCTATGCACAAAACATACAGAAGTATATGAAACTTATCAGAAGCAATGGAGGAGCAAGATTTTTTGTTTGGGTTCAACTTTAGGGTTTCGATAGGAGGGAGAAAGTCAGTAAATTTTAACTTTTAAATTATTTGTTCCCATCAAGGTTGTCAACTTGCGGGTCGACCCGGACCCGATCGAGCTAGTGGGTCAAGAGTTAATGGGTCATTCGTTTTAGTTCGGTTTAGCCCAAAAATGTGAAAAAGTCATTATATTGTACTTATTTTGAATACAACATAAAAAAAACCATAATTAAACTCCAACACACTTAAATAACATCAACTTAAATTCAACAGTAAAAAATCAATGACACTTTGGAAAGAGCAGTCCGCTGACCCGCTCGGACGGGCCAATCGCCCGGATTTTCCCGGGTTTTACCGGATTTGACCATTTCCAGGCTAACTCTCAAATGGGCTATTTTAACCCATTTTCAAGGCCGGATCCGGGCCAACTCGGGTCAATCCGCGGATCGACCCACAAGTTGACATCCTTGGTTACCATACTCTACTCATTTCTGGTAGGTCAACCCACAGTTGGATCGTGAACATAGATATTGAATGAAAAGTCTAATAAAATGGCATATGTTTGGAATTGTGATTACGATAAAGGGGCAAATATGATAAGAAAACTAGTGTAGAGCGGCAATTTAATCTATTAACAATACTTTTTGGATCAGCAGGAATGAGGAATTTCACAACAAAGATCACAAAGGAAACAAGGAGCCTTTACAACAAACAAATAAAGCTGATACATTCAAAAACACAAACCGAAAGAGTTGGACGTATACAGGTGTGGGTTCATCACGATCGAATTTCTCCATTGAAAACCAAAAGGTCCGAGCAACGAAATTAAGACTGGAGCTACATACATATGCATGGTTCAAGGGCGAGCGTGAGATCCAAGACTTTCTCACTTCGCCAAAATGAATGATCAGTAGCAACATCTGCGGCGACCATACACATCATGGCCGTGCCCGCTGGTTCTTGATCTGCTTCCCACTACCGTATAACCAAACTTGCGCACCGCCGCCACTATCCTCCAGCTACTGGCCGCCGACTCATCACTTGTACTCTTCCCCACTGCATGCACCAAATTAAACCCACAAACTACTTCTTAATCCATTATTAATAATAAAAAGCCATTACAAAAAACAAATATGTACAGAACAGAAAGAGCTGATTCATTGAAGCGAGGATAAAAGATACATGATATGGGTAATGAAATAGTACTGACCCAAGGTGGCAGCAGGAACTCTGGCAGCTTCCACCAGCGCCATCTTGCCTGCAGGCAACGACAAGAGGACGACCAGAAGCAAAGGAATAATGGTGTAAATAGGGAGACAGGTTCTCCTGCTCTGATTTCCCATCGCGCCTCGCTAGCAGCTAGCTATTTTCTGGCTTAATCGCAGCTGTGGTGTGTTATGAGAACAAGGGTACGAATTAGGCGCCCATTTATAGTGATCAGGGGAGCACAGAGCTGTTTCCCTTGCAGAAATGACTGGTTGGATTTCCATTTAAAAAACAAGTCTTGACGAACCATAGAGGAAGTTTATTAACTCTATTATCTATTGCCATTCAGAATAAGCATCGAGGAACCATCAAGGAATGTGATAATCTCCTATTATCTATTCAACTTTTATTTTTTCTATTCAATTTGGTAGTAGCAGCCAGACAAGACTAATTCCAGTTAATTAATTTACGGCACATCTAACGCACTATGTCCATAGAACTAAACGACAAAGAAATGCGTGGGATCAGGGCATTGGTGCGGTCGAACCGCTTTGAATCCCACCAGATCGCTTTTTCGGTCGGGCCGAACTGCACCATAAAACTTGCGGTTTAATATGCTATCCGAATTTTTAGCTGTTTGTGGTCGGATTAATCCAAAACCGCGCGAGCTAATTATTATTATTTATTGTGGTAATAAGAAGGGATATTAAATATCCTGAACTGCCCGCAAGATTACAAGATGATCCAAATATGCAGCAAGTCTAGCTAGGGGAATTGCTGAATTATATATTCTGCCACTGAAAACAGAGAAGGAAATGTTACGTTGTTGAGATGATGCATTATTAACCGACCAAGGCTTTCATGGAAGCCTTGAGCTTTTGCAGCTCCGCCGCGCGTCGACGACGAACCACCACCACCAGTCGACTTCAAGTCACAAATCTCCTTGTCCTTGGCCTTGACAACCTTGTTAACCGCATTCAGCTCATTATCCCTCTCTTCCAGATCCTTGTTCTGCTGCTGAATCAGTTCATCCTTCTCCTTCAGCAGCTCCTCAAGCGAAATGCTCTCGTCGTCTTGCTTCTTCCTTTCCTCCTTCAGCTTCTGGTTCTCCTTCTCTTTCTCCTTCTCCTCAATCAGCTTAGTGAGCTCCTCCACCTATAAAAAAGAGGTGACAAACATATTTCAAGTACCACACAACGATTTCTCCGAAAACTCGAATAGTTAATTTATTACATGGTATCAGATTTGATATGATTGGGATGTTACATGTTCAAGTTTTTCACGGTCTTTAATATTAACAGTTCATTTAGAACATATTATCTTGTGAGTATGTAACAGAGAGGATCGATGATCCATCTTGTAGCCTTGCTGTCAAGAAGAATGGAGGCTCTGCTGTTGATGAAGAACGAAGAACAAAGAAGAATGCAGAGCCTCAAATGATGACGTTTACGAAGAAGAAGAATGGAAGTGAAGTGCACCGTTTTGGCTAACAGCCTTATTTCCGTTTTTACTGTATAGTTTACACGTGTACAACAGCTATAGGTCCATTTCATTTGTTAGTTTTAGTTACCGTTAAGTGTAATTAGTTGCTTGTATATAAGCTGATTCAGAATCAATGGAAAGCTCTAACGAACATTTTCCCCCAAACTCTGATTCTTCTCATGGTTTCAGAGCATGGTTGCCCTCAATACTAGGGTTTCAGTCCCCCTTCTATTTTTTTACGTTTCTTTCCTAGATCGTCAACTTAGATCGTCACCACTACCCCACTTCCCCTCTTTTCACTCTTCTTACCCTAACCAAAGACGATGGACACTGGGTCTGGAGATGACATAGCCAAATCTGGATCTGAATCTGGTACTGAGAACGCCGGCAAATCCACTCTGGCGAACTTCCCCCAGTATGAAGACCCATAATTTTTTCTTGTGTATTTGTAATTTACATAATTTCTATATAATTTTTTGTGTAATCATAAGTAATGTGTGGTCTAATAATAAAATCAAGTTATTGAAAGGATCACATCTCTTTCAAACTATTATGTAAAAGTTAAATGACTTTGCATTTGATTAGACTGTTGGGTAAAAAAAATTACATTACGGAACTTTGTGTAGCCAAATTGATGAGATGGTCAACAATTTATAAATAAGAAAGAAATGTTCATTCAAACTTATATTAACTTGATTTTTATGTTGGCAAAAAAAATGCATATAACATTGCAGAACCTTTATGCAATATAAATTAATAAGATGATCAATGGTTTAGTCAATAACAAATGAATTTTTGTTCAAACTTATATTACGAAAGACTCACATAATGTATTTTTTAATAGTTATATCAGAAATAATTATTCATCCATAAGCTTTATGTATTGTATTAATCAATAAAGAAGAATTAAAAAATAAGTTTGTTTAATTGATACAATAAGAAATAATTATCCCTCTATAAGTTTTACTTAATGTAACTATTTGTAATTGGTAGAATCACACCTTATTAAACTGCTTTATAAAAGTTAATTGACCTTATGAAATCTTTGTTCAATGTAAATTGGTGAGATGATGTATATTTTAGTTTATAATAAAGGAGTTTTAGTTTATAACATAGAAATTAAGCTACAAAACATAACAGGTTATTCAACTATTATGTAAAGAGTAACTACCATTGTAGTCCTTTGTGTAAAACAAATCAATGAGATGGTAAACAATTAAGTTAATTATAAAGAATTTTGATTTGTTCAAACTTATACTATGATGGATATACGTAATTAGTTTGTTTATACATAAGAAATATCTATTCTTCTGTAAATGAAGGGTTGTAAAATTGTAATGGAGGTTAAACAAAAAAAAGTCTTATAAGAAAGAAATATCTATCCTTCTATAAATTGTAGATTTTAAAATCGTACAGAAAGTTATATGGGAAAGGTCAGTAATAGGGTATTTTGTGTTAAAATTATAGTTTACCTATGGTTCAACCATTTTATACTGTTGAAACTATCTGCTGGTCTGATCTCTCATAGGCAGTTATTTTGTCCGAATTGCTTGACTAAATGATAGGATGAATTTGTTGATTATGATAATAATGTCTGGTTATAAAAAAATGCTCCAAGAAGAAGGAAAAGAGAATCGGAATAATGGGTGGTAAAACAAATGGTCTAAGAAGAAGGAAAGGAGGGCCAGAAGTTTTGGTGAGTTTGGCCGCACCTAAGCAAAACACTAATGAACAGTAAGTTGGGGAGAAATTTTTGTGAGAAACAATAAATACTAAATAAATAGTACTTGCGCTATTAGTTAATTAGTTTGTTTATACCTAAGAAATATCTATCCTTCTGTAAATGAAGGATTGTAAAATCATAATGAAGGTTATACCGGAAAAGCGTCATAAGAAATATATACCCTTCTATAAATTATAGATTTTAAAATCGTACTGGAAGTTATACAGAAAAGGTCCGTAACATGGTATTTTGTGTTGAGACCATAATTTAACTTTGGTTCAACTATTTTATACGGTAAACTATCTGCTGGTCTGGTCTCTCATAGGCAATTTTTTTGTCCGAATTGCTTGACTAAATGATAGGGTGAATTTGATGATTCTGATAACAATGGATGATTAGGGGAAAAAAATGCTCCAAGAAGAAGGAAAAGAGAATCGGAATAATGCGTGGTAAAAAATGATCTAAGAATAAAGAAAGGAGGGCCAAAAGTTTTGGTGGGTTCGATCGCACCTAAGCAAAAGACTAATGAACTGTAAGTTGGGGAGATATTTTCGTGAGGAACAGTAAATAGTAGGGGTGGCTATACGGTCCGGTCCGGTTAAATTGGCCCAAATTGATCCGGTCCAGTCCGGTCTTTTTGAAAATATAAGTATCGAAGATTGGATTGGAAATGGTCCGGTCTTGATCCGGTCCGGTTTTGATCCGGTCCGGTCCCAATTCGGTCTTGATTTTACATTGAGATTGTGGGATTTGAGTGGCCTAAGGCCTTAAAGGGTGAGGAGTTGGTTAAGTTTTGACTAAGTGCAAAGGTTTGTGACCGTTTATGAAAATTACCCTTAAGTTTTGGGTGTTGAGCTCTCTTATCCGGTCATTATCCGGTTTTTTACCTCAAATCTAAGCCCAAAGATTGGATTGGATTGTTTACTATCCGGTCCCGGTCCGGTCTCGGTCCGGGTTATACGGTCCGGTTTCCGGTTTTTAATCCGGTCCCGGTCCAAATAGCCACCCCTAGTAAATAGTACTTGCGTCATTAATTAATTAATTAGTAATAATTATTATCATCAATCCTTTATTTTGTACCTAGACTATGTGAGTTGCAGTTTAAAAAATAAATTAATTACATAATGGGGAAAACATATAATGTAGAACAGACTTCTTCAGCAAGAACGAATAATTTCATTAGTAAAATCACAGAAGAAACCAGGAGATCGCAAAATAAACAGAGAGGTACAATATTGCATACATTTAAACAAACTAAAAGTCAAACCACAATCGAAAACGTACAGGTGGGTAGTTCAAGAATGACTTTATCCATTGAAGGCAAAACACGTTGAAGGCGGGCGGGCGATACATATTATGAGTTCTTGAAACGATTGGAAATGAAGTTCTCCAAAAATTAATGTATCAAAAAGCTAGCTAGCAACATCTTGGCTGCCAAGGGAGACGATTTGTGCTGCCTCTTGGTACTTTTGCCCTAAGCGAAAAACCAGACTTGCTCACCACCGCCATTAATATCCTCCTTACCAGCCCATCACTGGTTGTAGTAGTAGTACTACTCTTCCCCACTGCCATGCACCAAATCAAACCACCAACTACTCTTATAATTATAATCAATTACACATCTGATAAATTAAAACGCCGGATAACATATGTGTGAAATAGTACTGACCCATAATGGTGTCAGCTGATGGAACTCTGGCAGCTTCAACCATCGCCATCTTGTCTTCAGCCAACGACAAGAGGACGAGCAGAAGCAAAGGAATGGCGTAAACAGCAAGACAAGTGCTTCTGCTCTGATTTCCCATTTTTTCTGATGATAAATCAGTTGCTTTTCTGGGGAAGAATTATATTAGGCGCCTGTTTATAGTAGTGGGAGAGAGGACAGTTTCCATTTGAGGAAAATAATTATATACAAAGCTGGATCGCCATTCATAAACTAGTATTGATGAAACATCGAGGAAGGTGATAATCTCTATTAATGATCACTCAAATTGGATTCAAGTTGATAATTTTTTCTGAAGCAATTTGGTAGGAGAGCAGGAAGACAAAGTCTAATTTCCAGTGAATCAATTGAGTTAATTAGAGCACATGTACTGCACTCTGTCCAACAAATTAAACGACAAAAGCAATGCATGGGATAAAGCAAATGTCAACGTGTGCATGTGCATCTCTCTCTCGGCTAAACCTAAACGCATCTCAATCACATCATTGCACAAGTTAGGTTGCAAAGGGTTCGCAGTATCATAACTCACCTATCCAACCTCTGTTTCCCCTTCTTTTTTAACATGTGACAGTAGTATGATCGTATTGGCAGTCTTAGCATAATAGTAACATGTAACATAAAGTAGTAAGATAGTTAGGTTTATAAAATATTATCGTAGATGTATTATGCTGGTATGAAAGTAATCTGTATTAGTTATCAAATAATCATAGTGACAATATCATGATTTGACAATAACACAATAGGATTTATCTGTCTTATTACAGTGTTGCGATGATATTATGAAGTCTTATTATAATGGAATGATATTGGTATGACACTGGAAAGATAGAATGAATTCTTATCTTTGAGAAAAAAAAAATGATATCACCATACCACTATCATGATATGACAGTGATATGATGGTGTTATATGTCTTACCAGATCATGATATGACAACGGTAAGATGACAACAAACTCGTGTTTTTTAATGGATAATTATATGAAAAACTTAAAAAATGAATATCATCATGTATATAATGATTATTAATTTCTTTCTATATAATATGCTTTATTTTTGAGTTAAAATGAATGAAATAATCAACATACCGCTAACATATATAATATTGACATGAAAATGAGAATACTACAACCAACACGTGTTTTGAAGAGTATTTTTTCTCAAAACATAAAAAAATGAATATAGTTGTATATATCTTAATTAATGTGTTATTTCTATGAAAAAATAAAAATCATGAGTTAAAAACAAAAGATATATAACTCCATCGATTAAGAAAAAATGATAGATTAGAAAAATAAATCCTTGACTGGTAAAAAAAACTTTCCTCCTTATGAATTTTGTGTAAGAAAATAAACAAAAAAAAAAATATATACAGAGGGATGTGAGATTACCCTTCCGTCCCTCCCTGACTCTTCATGAACTTTGGACTGTTAATTGTGAACAAAATGAAAGGTGAGATATGAAGTTTTGTAGTGATGTTGTAGTATATGATTCTGTATCCTATCCACCACATATTATATTAATATAAATAATTACAGTCTCCACAAAAATTAATACAAATAATTATTGTTTGCTTCAAAACATATTCATTGTAGACAAATATTTAAGTCTTTATAAAGTACTTTAAAGCAATTACAATTGTCTAAAAAAATTTAAATTACAGATCAACGTATCTCCCTCTATCACGTATTTGCAGCATTCTATGACATAAAGTAAGCTAAAGCGGATACAACATGATCATACACACTGGTAGGCACCACCAGGGGTAAAATACCTCAGGTACCACTTAAGTTTGAGAATTGGGGCAGACATACCACTTAAGTTTGAATAGAGAGTCGGGTACCATTAAAGTCGTCAAAATGTGTATCCGTCTAGTTTTCCATCCAAACCAAAACTTTAGTTACCTTTTGGTACTCAAGATATTTTACCCCGACCCAAGAATTACCAGTAACATATTTAAAGACATCAGTTATAAGCAGGGTTCAAGAAGGCGCGCCTAGGCACACGCCTAGACTCAATTAGGCGCTAGGCGGTGGAGGATCGCCTTGACTTGGCCATAGGCGTTGTAAAAGGCGCTGGTAGCGCTTAGTAGGTAGGAATAGCGCTTAGTTTGCGCCTAGTGGAGAGAAGGCGTGCCTGGGCGAGCTTAGGCGGTTAAACCCAATACTCTTCGTTTTGTCCTAGAAAATCAGAAACTTGCCACTTGCCCTAGAAAATCAGAAACACGTGAAGTAACATCTGGTGCCGCCTGCCGCCCTAGCTCTCGCCCATCTGCTACCGCCTGCCGCCCTAGCTCTCACCCCATTTGCTGCTCTCTGCCACCGTAGGAGAAAGTCATCGATCACTCTTCTCGCCTTCACACCGCTCCGCTGCTATAGTGGGAAATAAAGTCGAAACTCGTCAATTGCTGCTCCTTCCTTCTCCTTGGTACGTAGCACAAGCTTCTTGCCTCGATAAGCACCTATTAGCAGATGATTTGATACGATCCTGGAATCGATCGAATTCCATCCAGGATTAATCGTCAAAGAGGCCAAGTCGAATTGCAAAGAAAAAGCTGAAAATTGTCCAAGTCATTTTCCGTGTTCAAGCAGCCAACTTTGGAGGGACGTTTCTCTTAATTGGCTCAATGGAAATTCAAGTTTAATGACTTGTGTTGAACATGGAGTGATTATCTACACATTGGTATGCTTGGTTGCTCAAGAAAAAATCATTAAGGTTGTTTTCCAAAGCCTCAAAGTTGCTACCTCAAAACTGGAAAACTGACAGAAAATGGTTAAGTCTGGAAACTGTTTTGTGAAGCCTACTTTGGAGCTCAGTTCAAGGAGCATGGATCTGATTCGAGACCAAAGGCTTCTACAACATAAAACTAGGTATGTTTATATACCAAGGTAAGGAATTGGATGAAAGATTGAAGTTCCGGAAAGCCTTGAACGAAAGGCGCGAAGTTAGTACGAAAGCTGCTTTTGGACTGTTTGCTGGCAGCTTACTTGCACTTGAAGAAAGAGAGTTTTAAATCCGAATTTTGAGTCCTTTTTAGAGTAGATTTTTACCTTAATTGTTTCCTACTTCTATTAGGTTTGTATTAGGTTTATTTGCCTTTAAATACCTTTCTACTTTCGTTGTAAAACGAAGACTTTGTTGAATAGAAATCGAAACCGTTTGGTTTGTGCAAGTTGCGACTTGTTTTGGGTTTGGTGGATTCCAAACTTGCTGAGCTTGTGTATCGATTGAATAGTCACTTCAATCGTGGTCGAGCAACTACCCTTTTATACCAATCGAGCTATCCCCAGGTGTGGATTTGTCCTTTTGGTTCCGTTTTATCCAAGTTTGTATTAAGAACGCTTCGTTCTTGATTCCAGCTCAATCGATTCTTCGATTGAGTCGTTAGCTGCGTGACTTTGATAAACATACACTCCCCCAGGGGCGTATCATGATTGGTCACTATTTGCTTGTTATTTGTTATGTTAAGTGTTTACTGTTAAGAACTAGGCATTGCTAATTTTATATGCACTTGGATTATATGAATTATTCCAGAAAACAGGAAATATTTGAGAATTTTTCCATTTATGCTCTGAACCCCTAGGCGCGCCTAGGCTACGCCTAATCGAGCAAGGCGCAAGTCAGGAGCCGAGCGCTTGCCTTACGCCTAGCGCCTTTTAGAACCTTGGTTATAAGGTTATAGTAAATATGTATTTTTTAATTAAGAATTTTTTAATAGTTCAAATTATAACAAAATTGATATTATTGTGTACATTATAATTAATGCATGAGCACTTTCTATCCAGATTTTTAAGAAATATTGCTTAAATGAAAGAAATATATAATCATACTATTGTTATATCATGATGATATGAAAAATAATAAAATTATTACAAATTATTGTTCGGAAAGGATAATTTTTTTCACAAAATACAGGAAAATGAAAATCATTGTGTGCATCATAATTGACCAATTTTCTATGCAATAAATTTGTTTTGAGTTAAAATAAATGAGACATTACTCAATTAAAAAAGATAGGAAATTAGTAAAAGAGCAATTTAATTTGAATGATCAAAAACTCTTTTCTCCCCTCTGAAACTCCGCTGCTATCTTCCCACGCACAAAAATACCCATATAAACCGGCGCTAATGCAAAGATATATGCTCTGATGAACAATGAACTCATTCTTACGACAAGGAGGAGGAATCAATTAAGTTGGGAAAGGAAAATAATTACTGGTGGGATTGAGATGATACACGATGGATGCTTTCTTAGGACTTGGGATGGAGTCTAAATCGGTGCCGAGAAATCCCGTCCCGCCGTCCAGCCTCTATTTTCCGTTGCACAATATAAAGATTTCTTAATTATTATTTATTTATAGACATATACGTGGCATATTTAATTGGGACGGTGCACAGCCTAGCTGGTAAGCTGGGTGCACTAAGTTTTTCTCATGTCAACGTGCCTCACTCTCTTCTTTGACATGAATTATTGGGCTAAACACATCTAGTGTACGGGGTTGGAGGAGTTACTAACATGTCGGCTTGTATCAAATAGAGTTTTGCGTTTGAACAAATTCTTGTACCGAGAAGTCCATCGATACAAGGTGTTTGGCGGATCAAGAGAGCTTCACATCTTTCTGGTAGATCAAAAGTTATCTACATCTTGTTTGGTGGATAAAGATAACCGTTGAGGGAAGACACGAAATTTGTGGTCCTTGTCTTGAGTGGATGAATGTTATGGAACAATCCAAGTATATATCACAATGATAATACAAGGGAAGTGACGTTTGTATATAAGTTTCCACCAATCTCATAAATACAAGGCCTTTTGGGGAGGATGACCAAAAGTAATTTCCCGTAGGGCTTGGCCCAAAGCAGACAATATCGTACTAATGGAGCTGATTGATTTCGACAAGTGGTATCAGAGCGTGGTTCCGGTTCGGGGCGATGGACGTCAGTTTGGTGGGACCCTAATTTGTTGACTTCATGATTTGTGATCCACGTCTATCTAGTACATGAAAGGTGATATGCCTATATATGGTTTGGCGGATCAAGATAATCGCTGAGGAGAGGACACAAAGTTCGTAGTCCTTATCTTGATGAGAGGATTGTTATGGGATAGTCCAAGTACCACATTGGCAATACAAAGGAAGAGACTCTTGTATATAAGTGTCCACCAATCTCATTAGTACGAGGCCTTTTGGGAAGGATACCTAAGAGAATGCGATTGCATTATAAGGTCGCAATTGAACAGATCGAGCAAACTCAAGTAAAACAGCGGGAACTTGAGCCAAAACGGATAATATCGTACTAATGGAGCTGGCCGATTTCGACACATTATTTGATTGGACGAGAAACTCAGTTAAGCAAAACATGTGGTATTAGTATGCATTACACATAAGAATCCCAAATTGGAGACTTTACCTAGAACAACTTGCCACATGAAAAGAAATTACAATATACCATTTTTACTTATGTGGATCCATAACTTACATGGAAAGATAAATTATGCATTTTGAAATACGGTTGATTGGTTTCAAAAGCTTACACTCTTTCCTCATATTATTGGTTCAAATAATGAAAGTACATTTATTTGCTAGGTAGAATAGAAAGATATTGAATGCGACGTTTTGTTATGGAACCGCGCATCATCAGAAGTTGGCCACATTTGTTCCAAGCTCAGTTACTAACATACTGCGCATATTATTTGGCGAGGACCGCCACCGCCGTGTGCGTCGGATCTTGAATTACTTCGTTTAATCCAACCTTTGCTCACGGCAGCTATCCGACCATGCTCCTCACTCTTGATTCCAACTGAAACAAAGCCACACAGAATCCCCATTAATCAGTCAGTCAACGAAGTTAACGGTTATCATATTTACTACAACTAAGGTTGTATTCAAAATGCTTAAAAATGCCCAAGTCGAGCAAAAATGTAACTCACCAGACATGGCTGCGGGAAGTCGAGCTGCTTCCACCAGGACCATCTTATTGTTAGCCAGCGAGGAGAAGACGAGCAGGAGCAAAGAAATAATGATGTAAACAACACAAGAAGGAGCTCTGGTTCGATTAGCCATTGCCATTTCCCAGTGAGAGTAATGAATACCAAAGGAACGTTTATAATGTTGAGTGGATAGTTCACCAACCGTTGACCAAGACTCCGAAAACAGAACAGGCCAGCTGGGTCAACCAGGCATATAATAGTACTATCGCTCTGGATCCAGCTTTTCCCCGCAAGTAAGTAATTTCCTGGAGATGAACATAGGTTTTCAAAGGAATTATTTCAATTGATTATTTTGACATTTTTCCTATCACCACCACTGACCTCTTAGTTAACAGAGTCAAAATTAAAGAACACAAATGACATTTCAAAATTTGAAGATACAATTGTCACAGTGTACAAACTATGGGCTCTTAATTGACATTAGATTATATTGTTTAAATTACTGAAAATACATAAAATAAGGGAATAGATGATAAATACTTTAAAAAAATCTGAAAGAAATCTGCCATGGTGAAGTGATGTTTGTTTTCGAAGAACATTTACTAAATCCTGGTAAAAAAAGTACATATTTTGACATTCGAAATTATTCTACAAAATAAATTCAATTTAACCTAATCAAATCCAATGCAATTCAATTAGATATTCAACATTACACGCCAAAGAGCGTGGGCCAATTATCTAGTGGGTTATGTTATGGGTGGTTTGGATGCCTATTTGTCAAACCTGTTATACGACGCATTATCAAACAAATACCACATATCATAATATATGTCATTGGCATATGTAGGGCAGTAATATGTACAAATTTTTATATGCATTTTATTGTAATAGTGTGTTTAAAGTAATAAAATCAGTTACAAAATATTAAAAATGTAAAATTTAATATATAAATATGTACAGAGTTTTATAAATCATTTTAATAAAATATTGTGTCGTTACATATTGATTCTTGAACTCTTTGTTAGTGTTACGCCTAATTAAGGTAAGAGGAGCAGCCAAATAATGGTTATTGGAATAATTGGGGAAGAAGATAAACACAAAAAGTTGAACTAAAAAGGGATTATAGTTTGAAATTTATAAAACAGAACAAGGTCATAATTGGAACAAAAATACAATAACTTGTTATTTATATATATAATACTATCCCTCTCCCTCAGTATTCGTCAAATGAGAAGTTTATGGTATTTGAAAAATAACAGAAACCAAATGTTATATCTCTGTTTTCCAACCAAGCATTTTATTTTGGACCAAACGACTTAATCTTAATTCTAGTAAATAGAGTTCCATGACTAAGTTAAACTAGTATTAAAATTTTTATTATTACAAAAAGGTTTAAATTTCGAAATCAAATTGGTTTTATTTGAGCGATGTTAGAATATATATGGAAAGGGCATATAGTGCAAATAAATTTCGAACGTTTTTATGTACATTGAGTTTTCTTTAGATGATGAACTATTGAAAAAACTCAAAATAATGAGGCAGACACCATAATCTAACAATGAATTTTTAGGACTTTGCTACGGTGACATGCACTTTTCGGTCGATCTAATCTGTTGTTTCAGTGTAAAAACAGTTTCATGGTGCCTACTTTGGAGATTCATATCTTACAATTGGCTAGATGGAAATTGGAGATTAAAGGCTTGTTTTGAAGTTGAAGTGTCCCTCTACACATTAAAGTACTTGGGAGCTCAATAGAAAGTCCAGAAGACCATTTTTGAACCTGACCAAAAGGCTATGCCAAAGCTGGGAAACTGCCTAAAAATTGCTAAGTCTGGCAACGTGTTTGTCAAGCCTACTTTCGAGCTCAATTTGAGGAGCATGTATGCGAGTCAAGTCCAGGGGCCTCTAGTTCTACCACGTTAAATTACGTATTTTATTATACAAAGGCAAGACATTGGATGAAAGATTGAATATCTTTAAGGCTTCAAACAAAAGGCTCGAAGTTGCTACGAAGGCTGTTTTTCTGGCGGCTTGCTTGTGCTCGAAGTCTGCCAGAAAAACAGCCTTCGTAGCAACTTCGACCCTTTTGTTTGAAGCCTTACAGATATCCAATCTTTCATCCAATGCCTTGAATTTGTATAAAAACATAGCTAATTTAACGTGGTAGAGGCTCCTGGACTCGACTCGCATTCATGCTTCTTGAATTGAGCTCCAAAATAGGCTTCACAAACACGTTTCCAGACTTAGCCATTTCCAGGCAGTTTCCCAGTTTTGGCATAGCCTTTTGATGAGGTTCAAAAATGGTCTTCTAGACTTCCTATCGAGCTCTCTTCCACTTCAATATGTAGAGGGACACTCCAGCTTCAAAACAAGTCATTAGTCTTCAATTTCCATCTAGCCAATTGTATGATATGAATATCCAAAGTAGGCACCATGAACTGTTTTTACACAAACAATAGATTAGGTCGACCTGATCCTATGAGGTCGACCTAATCCTAAATGAGGTCGACCAGACCCAATATGAGGTCTACCTAATTCTAAATGAGGTCGACCTAATCCTAACTGAGGTCGACCGGAAAGTGCAAGTCACCGTGACATGCATATCACCCTAGTCACACCCTAATTTTTATCCACAATTTAGTTGACCTGTCGGATTATCCATTGTTGGAATACAGCCAACATCGTTTAGATATCTCAATTGTACAATGCTTTTACTAATTTGCAATTGGCATAACATTTGATCTTCATGAGCAAGACAAACTTTCTAACGATTTAATTTATAAAAAAATGTGATTTTTTTTCAAATTTGCTCTCTTTGATATTGTTTCTTATCAAACAAAACACACCGTTGAACAGCGGCGGATCCAGAACACAGAAGAGCACTGGGACGAGTTTCATTAGAAAATTGAATAGTAAAAAAACATAATGATTATAGTTATTTTCCAATGTAAATTGTACACGACGGTATTTTAATTTAGTGATGCATCAATAATGGAGCCTACATCCATACCAATAGTATACAGAGTTTCAAATAAAATAATTGAGCAATCGGCAAGAAATTCATCGCTCATTTTGCTGAGCAAATCAGTTCTCACATATTTCATTGTTGAAAAGGTTCTCTTCGTAGTAGCTGTTGAAACGAGCAGCATTAACACTAGACAAATCAATCGACTAATCAATTGGCATTGTGTGTCAATTCGTGCATCCACCAACTGCTCTAGTAAGTTTTCAAGGGAACAAACCTCATCTTTCTTTTAGTCTTTTACGTTTTAAACTTTTAAAATTTTAGGTTTCATTGTTTTTTTTATATGCATAATCTTTGGGGCTAAGATTTAAAAGCTAAATTTAGAGTAGTGATTTGAATATGGTCATCTGAATCATTTTTTTAATTATACCCAATTTTATTATAAAATCACACTAAGCCGAATGTCTAAAATCGAAAAATTCACAAGAACTATACTAACTACGAATCCAGAGGAGGGCTGGGCCGGGGCCCGGGGTGGCCACCCCTGGATCCGCCACTGCCGTTGAAACTCTATTAATCCAGGCCAAGTCCACTAATCCATGTTTTATATGTTGATTGGCTGAGAGTTAAGAGTTTGGACAAGTCCACTAATACATGTTTCCAATTTCCATGTATGGGGTTAATAAACTATGAATACGATAGGAAGCTGTACTACTTCTGTTTTTTATTAAGAAACCCACTTGGTTATTGTCTTGCTAGATTAGTTAGTGGAGATTACTTTTCTATATATATTTTATAAACCCAACATGCTAAGTAATAAGACTAGAAAAGACCAAAATCAACAAGTTGAGGGGACAATTATATTACTATAGGTACATATATATCTTCTCTAAATCTTATATTCGGTGGAGTTTTGCATGATTTTTACCATTTGAAATTTCTTTGCTTCTCCTTAATTGTAGGTAGGGTATAAAAATAATTATATCTTGACTTGAAAATTAAAAAACAGTTTTCTTTTCTTAGAGTCCGTTTAGTATTGTTGCTTGTTTTTGTTTTCTGTTGTGTTTTATAAAATCACAGAAACCAAGGAGAAAAATCATGTTTAGTTAGGTTTTTAATTTTTGTTGTGAAACAGAGTTACACAACCAGGCCCAAATCAGAGAAACAATAAATTATTGCTTTGGATCTGATTCGTACACATGTTTAACACGGGATTTCTACTGGTTGTGTCATTGATTTCATTAAACTAACCCCCAGTTCAAGCCCCCTCACATACGAAAATTATGTTTATTTTTTTCAACCCCTCCACAAGGCCCCAACCCTACTCGCCATTCAACCGTTCCATTATCTTTTCAGCCACAAAAACTCGCCCACCGCTGCTCATCCTCTTCCTCTCCGAGAGGAACGACGATCCCTCTGGCATCCCGGTCTTGCCGCCGCACCCGCCGC
Source organism: Linum trigynum (assembly GCA_964030455.1). Lineage (NCBI taxonomy): Eukaryota > Viridiplantae > Streptophyta > Magnoliopsida > Malpighiales > Linaceae > Linum > Linum trigynum. The sequence continues at coordinate 7,864,618 of OZ034820.1, read as the reverse complement.
CAGCGCTCATCCTTCAAGATCTTCGCCGCATTAGACCCCGTCGTCCGCTCATTCCCCCGCCACACCATCTCGCCGCTCGCCTCTCTGTAGGTTTCGTGAAACCGTGAAGTTTGGGACTTCTCACTTCCTACGAACAGTTTTTTTTTCGAGAATTCGCTTTTGATCATCGAATGAAGCATGGGATTTAGTTTGGTTCTTTCCTTTAATTTCTGGAACTCGAACGGGTTATGCAGAATTTGGTCCATTCCCTTCACTTCTGCTCTTGGTGGCATTTTCAAGCTCCAAAGAATTGTCATCAAAGAATGCCACCTGCTCTTGCCAACCGAGCCCAATTTTTCTGGGATTGTGATCATATTTAGTTACTAATAACAATCGCTCAATTGATGTCAAGTATGCTGATTTTTGGTTTTTAGTTTTTACTGAGAAGTAACTAAACGCGTTTCTGTTTTTTGTTGTGAGTTTTTATAATTTCTCATATTTGCCAACTAAATGGGTTTGAGTTGTCTGTTTTTTTCTTGTTGTGGTTGTGCATGTGTTTGCACAACATCAATATAACCACAACAACAACAAAATAATACTAAACAGGGCCTACTTTTGGCAGTGGACGAAAATAATTGGGAGAGAGAAGAGATTAGGGAGAATAAAATAATATAAAAGATGTTTAAATTTTTTAATTATATATAAATATGTTCCTTTATTATAATTGTAAGTTTCGCTACTCGTTAAAAAAAAAAAAATGGCAACAAACGCTCTCTTCTCTCTCATCGCGGCGTTAGCGAGAATAGTAGGGTTTCTCGCCGCTCCGATGGTGGCTATCGTCTCCCCTAGGGTTTCTAGAGTGTATCCCAGGGAGATTCCAGCGGATATTTGCCGCCTGGTAAAGGAATTAGCAATTGTCCCCTCGTTGTTGGAGGGTTGGAATAGAATTCTGAATCGGGTGATACTCGATCTGGAGAAATCAAAAGCTATCCCGTTGTGGATGTCGGCGAATTTCCCTCGGGCTCTTCCGTGGGTGCCTGCAGATAATTATCAAAAGAGTTTCAAATCAAGTAAAGTCTTGGTGAAGAGTAATCGCCAAGAGGTGTCATGGAATACGGCTCTATTGAGGCCGGTAGAGATGTGGTATTATTTAATCACAGAAGCCCAGGGCGACATTCAGCCTGGGAATTGTATTGCGGTTGCTGAGCAAGAACGAGTCCAGTGTGGGATCTCGAAGAACAATAGGAGTAACTGTCTACAAGAGATAGGTATGCCTATAATGGTTTGGAGTTTATTTTCCTTTTTGTATCGATTGTGGTTTTACCCATTTATTGGGATTTTGAGAGTGTGGTTCTTGAATTGGAGTGAGCAGATCATGGAGAACCAGGGCAATGCCAAGATGGTGACTCAGGACTCTCAGAAGGTGCAGCAGATGGAGGAATCCTTGACAGTGGGGAGTCAGACAGGGCTAGAGAGCCATGGTGATCAGAGTGTGCCGAAGATGCAGAATACAATGGCGGTGGTGATTGAAAATGAAGAGACTCTGAGGAAGCAGCCCAACAGGGGAGCTATGGTGCTGGGATTGAAAGACGATACTATGAGACAGGGTATGGGTATGGTTGCTGGGAATCAGGTAGTGGAATTTACTATGGAAGATGTTGCTTCAGGGATGCAGGGCGTTAAGTTAAGCCTGTTGGGCAGATTGTTTATAGAGAATCCCCCCAGTCTGGCTGTTATTCATAAGATTGTGACGGGGGCTTGGAACTGTAAGGTTCAAGTGATGGAGGCGGAAATGGGTTTACTGCAATTCTTCTTTTACAATGAAGCAGATCGGGATTGGGTGTTGCAGCGCTCTCCTTGGCCAGTGAGGGATAGGGTGCTCCATCTTCAGCAATGGGCGCCAATTACCAGGGAATTGGTGAATTCGTTCGAGATGATTCCTTTCTGGGTGCAGATGTGGAATATCCCCTCTCATTGCCGGACTGTTGCGTTTGGCAGAAGAGTTGCAGGAGCAAAGATTGGTGAAGTTCTAGATGCTGGAGTTTTTGCTATTAAAGGTGAACCGAGTCATTTCCTCAAGGCAAAGGTTAAGGTGAATGTGTTTGAGCCTCTCCGATCTCAGGTATATGCTAGTAATGACCAAATTGGCGAGTTTTGGGTTACACTGGTGTATGAGTTCTTACCATTGTTCTGCTATCATTGTGGTCGGCTGGGGCATAAGGCTCCGCATTGCTCATTCCCGGATCCTGAAGGGGAAGAGCATTATGGCCCGGAATTGTCAACTGACATTATAGGGCATCGCTTGGATGAACAAACAAAGATCCCGGTTCATCTGTTACCGGCAATGCACAAGACAGTTTGGCTGAATCCTGCAGTGAAGGTGGGCGGAGTTGGTAATATACCGGGCAACGCCACAAGTTTGGATGCGGAAGGGGGGGAACAGATGCAGGGAGGGCGAGTTCCCAAAGGTATCGTTGAGGCTCAAGTGGCGCGGTTGGAGCAATCTGGATATCAGAAACATGCAAGGGGGCATCTAGGGGGGTCCAGGATTGAGGATTCTGTTCAGGGTCTAAAGAAGCAGATGGGGCGCGGACTGCCTCAGTGGGATGGATATGCACATGGGTTTGGACATGGGAGTCGAGGTCGTGGAGCTGGTAGATTATTTCGGGCACGAGGGAAGCCATATCATGGAAGAGGACAGACAGGGCCTATGCTGAATAGGGCTGCTGGACAGTATCAACCAACTGGGGGGGTGACTGCAGGTCGCGATGGAGCTGCTAGAGGTGCTCAAGAGCAGCCAATGGGGCTGCAAAAACATAATAAACATGATGATGTTGTGTTTATGCAGGAGCATGGAACAGGAGGCACTAATGAGGAGCAAGTAAAGGATACAAATGGGACTGTGTTCAAACAGGTCTTCAAGCTGTCACTTGCTGAAGTGGACATTCCAGGGGAGAAGAAGCGAGTAGCTAAGGAGGTGGAGGGGCTTGCTGAAGATCCTACTCCGCCTAAGAAGAATTGCATAGATGGCAAAGATACAGTCAATGAGAAGAAGAATTCGGTGGAGGTAGCCAGCCGGGAGTGGCCCCCAAAAACAAAATGAAGATTTTGGGATGGAATGTGAGGGGCATCGGACCTTCCCTCACGTTTCAATCGTTGTTAGGTCTGTGTCGGTCTAATAAGCCAGACATTGTTTTTTTGTCGGAAACAAGGTCGTCTAGGCGTGTAGTAACCCGTCGTATGCGGGGGTTAGGATTTTCGTCTTTCTTTTTAGTTGATGCGGTTGATGCTTCTGGAGGGTTGGCTGTGGGCTGGTCGAGTGAGGTTTCTGTTTCTATTTTGGACAATTCTTCGTACTCTGTGTCTTGTGGTGTGAAAAAGTGCATGAATGGAAATGGGAGTGATGAGTTGGATTATGTTGTGGTGGGAGTCTACCTCTCTTGTCATCCTTTAACTCGTGCACAGCAGGTTCATGATTTGATTATATATTTGCAGGGAATTTCTGTCCCGTATGTAATTATAGGAGACATGAATTGTGTGATGAATGCAGGAGAAAAACAAGGGGGCTTGCCATGGGATCCCTTGAAGTCTATGGCGGTGAGGGATATGATGGATACTCTGGGGTTGATGGATTTAGGATATGTAGGTCCTCCTTTCACGTGGACTAATAGAAGGATGGAACCGGCTACTGTTTCTGAAAGACTTGATAGGGCCTTAGGGTCATTATCTTGGATTGGACGGTTTCCACAAGCATTTGTTAAGCATTGTACTGACATGGGGTCAGACCATAGAGCTATTCTGTTAGCTGATAAGCCGTTTGCCAGGGCATCCAGGCCTTTGTTTCGATTTGACGCAAGGTGGGTGGAGAACCCAGAAGTGCGTTTATTTGTTAAATATGTCTGGGAAGAAACATTGGTAGGATCTCCGATGTACAAGTTATGGATGAGGTTGAAAAAGCTTAGGCATCTCTTGTATGATTGGAGTAGAGCAGGTACTACCAATTCCCAAAGGAATATCCGTATACTAGAGACTGAGATTGAGGCTGTACGGGCCGAGCAACATGTGGATTGGCAGCGAATAGGTGAGCTGGAAACGGAACTCAACAGGCAGTGGGCTGCAGAAGAGGTATACTGGAGGCAAAAGTCTCGTGTGCATTGGCTTAAAGAAGGAGACCAAAATTCCTCATACTTCCATACTGTTACCCGAACAAGACGTAGGAAGAATGATATTCCAGGTCTGATTAATGCGGCGGGGGAATGGGTGACAGATGAAGGGGGGAAGGCTGCGATAGCTGGGGGTTTTTATGAATCCCTTTTCCGCTCAAAGTGCGAGATCAATGACATGGATTTGAGGCTCCAACCATTGCCCATGGATTCGGTGGTCACGACGGAGATGAATGATCAGTTAATGGCACCGATTTTGCCAGAAGAGATTAAGAGAGTGGTTTTTTCAATTGGGGCAACTCAGGCTCCTGGGTCGGATGGATTCACAGGAAAGTTCTATAGAGCGTTTTGGGACATCATTGGAGAATCAGTCACTGAGGCTGTCCAGTATTTCTTCTGTAAGGGGAGGATGCTGAAAAGTTTCAATCATACTTGGTTGACGTTGGTGCCTAAAGTGGAGGCTGTAGAATCAATGAAACAGATTCGCCCGATTAGTTTATGTCAAGTGTTTTATAAGATTATATCTAAAATTTTGGCAGAAAGAATGGCGATCCATTTGCCAAAACTGATCTCACCAGAGCAAAATGGATTTGTCAGAGATAGGCAAATAGTTGACAATATACTAATTGGACATGAGATTATGCATTACCTGAAAATCAAGAAGCAGGGGAAGAAGGGCTATATGGCTTTGAAGGTTGATATGGAAAAGGCCTATGATAGAGTCGAATGGCCCTTCTTGTTTGCTGTAATGAGAAAATTGGGTTTTAATGCACAGTGGATCCATTGGATTAGAGAGTGCATTTCGTCAGCTACGTTCTCTGTGCTGATGAATGGGAATCCTAGTGGGTATTTTCGCTCTTCCCGAGGGTTGAGGCAGGGGGATCCCTTATCGCCATTGTTATTTGCTATTTGTACGGAAGGGTTTGCAGCATTATTGAAACAAGCAGTGATGAATAAGAGATTGACAGGAGTTAAGGTGAATCCTCGAAGTCCAAGTGTGTCACACTTGTTCTTTGCTGATGATTCATATTTGTTTCTCAAGGCTTCAGTCCCGGAATGTCAAAACTTGCTAAATATTCTGCAGGAATATCAGGATTTGAGTGGGCAAAAGGTGAATCTACAGAAGTCTGCAGTTTGCTTTAGTCGAAATTTAGATCAGTTGGATAGACAACAGATGGCGGATATCTTGGGGGTGGGAGCTGTTGGGGTGCAGGACAAATATTTGGGACTCCCCTCATTAATCCATAGGTCTAAGACTGAGACGTTCCGATATTTGGAGGAGAAACTTCTAGCTAAGTTAATGGGATGGAAACAAAGGCACTTATCATGGGCTGCGAAGGAGACATTGTTAAAAGCTGTAGCTGCAGCGCTACCCATCCATGTGATGTCTTGTTTTTTGTTGCCGGTAACCCTTTGTCGGAAATTGGATAAGCATATGGCTAGATTTTGGTGGGGTTATACTACTGAAGGGAATAAGACGCATTGGGTGTCCTGGAGGAACTTATGTAGGAGTAAATTTGATGGAGGTTTGGGATTTCGGAAATTTGAGGATTTCAATCAGGCTTTGTTGGCTAAAGTGGCCTGGCGGATTCTGCATGAACCAGATTGTTTATTGGCTCGGGTTTTAAAAGGAAAGTATTTTGCTAGAGGAAATATTTTGGATGCTAGAGCGGGCTCGCGGCCCTCTTGGGGTTGGCGAAGTATTCTGTGGGGTCGAGAGCTGTTGTGTAAGGAGTTATATCACCAGGTAGGGTCGGGTGAGTCTATCCGGGTACTGGGAGACACTTGGGTTCCGGGGATGGCTGGCAAGGAGTTGCCTATTTTGGATTCTGCGCCTGTGGATGAGATGTCCAGGGTGTGTGATCTAATTATTCCGGGAGAGGGGACTTGGTGTGAGGAATGTCTGGACCAGTGCTTTCCGGCAGAAGTTAAGCAGCAGATAATGAGTATTCCGCTGCCGAGACTTCCAGTGCAGGATAAGCTGATTTGGGCTAAAGAGGGTGATGGGTGTTATTCTGTTAAGTCTGGGTATCATACTGCGATGCAGATTCAGCGGAGCTTACAGGGATGGAAGGAGGAAGTGTCCTTTTGGGATATGAGTTTTTGGAAGAAGATGTGGAGCTTCCCAATTCCGCCTAAGTTGAAGTTTTTTCTGTGGGAATTGATGCGGCGTATTTTGCCTACTAGGGAAGCATTGAGCGAGAGGGGTATTTTGCCTACTATGGAAGAATTGCGCGAGAGAGGGGAGGTAGAGCTCCTGCAATGCCCGGTTTGTTGGGGTCTTCTGGAAACTATGGAGCATCTTTTTCTGACCTGCAGAGTGGCGGAGGAGCTTTGGATGCGGAGTGGGTTGGTGGTGGAACGGCAAGGCTTGGATAGCATGAATATAGCGTTGGTCCTTAGAAGGATGATGGAGCGGATTACTGAGCCGACAAGGATCATGCAGATAGTGGCGCTATTATGGAGAATATGGAAATCTAGGAACTGGGTGGTTTTTGATCATTTCCAGTATTCTGCAGAAGTTTTGCTTCGTCAGTATCATATGCAGGTTAGGGAATGGGTGGACTTGTTGGGTTCTGGGGGGGTGGTGCAGTCTCAGTTAGTGCGCGGGAGGGTAGAGACGAATGTTGCTATGCCGTATGTTTGTTATGTGGATGGTGCGGTAAAGGTGGGGTCCCATGCTGCGGGTGGGATGGTGGTACAGGATCAAGCAGGGACTGTGTTGTTTGCACAGGGTTTTATGTATGCAGGTTTGACAGATCCATTTGTGAGTGAACTAATGGCTTTCCGGGACGCGATTCATTGGTGCTCTGTGAAGGGTTTAACTGAAGTCTCGTTCTTGGGTGATGCGCAAGTTGTTATTTCCAAAATCAAGGATCGGGTAACTTGGGACGGGCGGGGTGGTGCGATTTTAGACGAAATATCCCAACTCCGGGAGCTATTCACAGGTTTTTCAGTTGGGTTTCGAGGCAGGGAGAACAATCGAGCGGCTCATTTGGTAGCCAAAAAGGCTCTTTCTTTGTTTCCTGCAGGTGTTTGTGGTTTTGATTTTCGGATTTGGTTATTATGTGGGTTGTAAACATTGGTATCTATTTCTCTTGGTAATGCAAGTGAGCTTTTGGCAAAAAAAAAACAATATGTTCCTTTATTTTATATTCTTTGGAATATCATTTAATTTCATGATCAATCTGTAACCTTTTACTAATATTTTTTTATTATGTACTCTAAATAAACTGGTAGTCTGGTATTGTATTAGATTATTTTGAGTTCTTTTTGTAACATTTCTTCAAACTACTTCTCATAGATAATTTTTTTTTATGGTTATAGCAATACAGCTACAAATTGACGAGTACTAATTCACCAAAAAATATAGTTACAAATTACTGTTTAATAGAAGAAAATAAAATTTTGTTTGATGTTAGTATTTAATTAATAGGATCTTGTTGTAGAAACTCCTGAATGTTACCGCGTACAGAGTCCGGTTATGCATGGATCATATAGCTTGGTTTACAAACTATATATCACTCATAAAATCATAAAAGAAACAAGTGTGATGTTGATAATCACTTTTATGTTCTTAATATCTTAGTTTTTTATTTCATTTTTATTTTAGCTATATTCTTAGTTAGGGTATGCCTACTATGACATGCATGTCACTGTGACATGGACTTTTCGGTCGACCTAATCCTGAAGGCGGTCGACCGAATTGACTAATTTGGGCAGCACGAGAAAGCATCGCGGTCGACCTCAAAGACCTCCTAGTCGACCGTTCTTAGCTTAAGTTGTTATTTTTGGTTGACCAGAATAAACCTCGGTCGGCCATTTCGTTGGCGTCAGAAACAACATGGTCGACCGTAAAGGTATATAGGTCGACCACTTGATGGCAATCATTAACAACATGGTCGACCAGATAAAGAAAGAGGTCGACCAGATAGACGATAAATGTTCTATCAATTTATCCAATCATTTGACGTAAAATGAAGATCAAGTGTTGGTGTCGAGGTCGACCTAATCTTGTACGAGGTCGACCGAATACAAGAAAGTCAACCTATGCCCCGTGTCTTTTTTGCTTATGTATGTCAATTTGTGTGGTTCTTTTGCTTGTATAAATTATGCTTTAAACCATCATAACTAGTCATAAATAATGATAACAAGGACTCATCAATTATGCTATGAATTGAGGTCGGCCGTCTTTAGGATTAGGTCGGCCGCAATGCTTTCTCGTGCTGCTCAAATTAGTCAATTCGGTCGACCGCCTTTAAGATTAGGTCGACCGAAAAGTCCATGTCACGGTGACATGCATGTCACCGTAGCAAAATCCTCTTAGTTAAGACCACCTTCTTTTTGGAGTGGTTCCTATTCTCGGTTAAGATATAGTGTTTATAATTTTCATTCATTTTCAATAATTTTAAATGAGTTCATAAAATGATTAATTAAGAGTTTTATCTATTTAATTATTTATAGAATCAAGATATGGCCTATGGGGTACAATTCATCCTTTTGATTTTAGCATTGAGGGTAAATCATTTGATAATCGATTTTTTTGTATGAGTAAAACAATAGCAAGTTGATTTTTTATTTAATAATTAATGGATATTCTAAAAGTTAGAAAAATGCATGAACGTAAAAGTAAAAAAATGAGAAGACATGGTGTTTTTCCATTCACATTTTTGTTTTTATGAATTAGTTTATACTAAGATAATGTCACATTACGCAATGTGGAATAACTTTTGAAAAAAAAATGAAAGAAAAGAGCACAAATTTGAGTTTCGTACTTATATTCTTTGATATATAACCTATATTCATGTATGCATACAAAATATACTCATAATTTTTGGATCATAATTTTTGGATTCAAGGAGATCAATGTTACAGAGTGGTAAAGAATATCATGATATTAATCATATACAAAAGAATTTTTATGATGATATGAATATCGTGACAAACCTGCTCATACTGTGACCGAATTTTGAATAATTTTATGAATAAAATTTTTAATTGAAAATTATTAAAAATTATAGTTGTAATAATTTTTTAATTATAAATTCAAATATTCCAAGCCACTATAAGATTTTCAATCGCCAGTTGTGCACCAATTTCATAAAACCATCTGCTCGGAATCCTCAAATTTATCGCCTGAGCCCCATTGCGCGGCCCCTGTTTCCTTTATGCAGCAGTTCCATCCTCCCAACTCCAGACCCATTGACGTCTTCCTCTCCCTTTCATCGTCTCATCTATCCAATTCATCGAACCCATTTGGAAATTTCACCCATAACAATTTCGGTTCTCAATCTACCGCGAGGAAGGGTGTTGATGTGACTTGAATCAGACTATCAGCCGCTACGACTGGTAATCGGGGGTCTCGCTGAAGAAGAAGCTTTTCTTGTCACAGAAGAGCTACATCCATAAGATACTTTCGAGGTTTGGCATGTCTTCAGCAAAGCCCTTAAATACTCCTAGTGCTTCAAATGTTCATCTATCCTGAGCTTATGCACCGCAGTCAGAGGCTGAGAAGGAGTACATGTCGAGAGTCCCATATGCTAGTGCAGTAGGTAGCTTGATGTACGCTATGGTATGCACTAGACCCGATCTTGCACATGCTGTTAGTGTTGTCAGCAGATTTATACAACCTGGGAAGAAGCATTGGCAGGCTGTGAAGAGGATCTTCCGGTACCTCTGCCACACCACAACTAGTCCCACGCAACTTCAAAATCATCTCAAAATTGAGGGAGATGGCGGTGGGTCAGTAAGCGGATCTAGAAACAGTTGGTCTCAATGTTCCACATCTACGGCCTGGCTGTTGATCCCGTAGTCTCGTTGGAAACTCAAGATGGAAGAGATGTTGTTGATGATGGATCGGATACGGGGGCATACATTTTTTCTTTATTTTTTGTATGAATTCGTTTGTTTCATTCCATAAAAAAGGAGAGTACTAAGGCAACAACCCTTCCCAATAAGAGATATACATCACTAACTTGTAAATTGAAGACCTATCTATAACTGCTATACTAGTAAGTCTATCAATCTAGTATCCAAGAGTAAAGAATCAGCAGAACACATCTCATCGAGCTGACTAGAAGGACTCTAAACGTGTATTACCAACCACCATTTTCACCTCATCCCTTATATGAGCTATAATGGTTTCAGTGGGTTTGATGTCATCCCCATATTTTGAAGAGCATCTATCTCTCTCCCGGTGGTAATTGCATTCCTTATTGTGAGCCAAAGAAGGAATTGATTCCTAGGGATAGCAGGTTGCTTCCAGACCAAAGGAAACCATGAAAATTGACTCCCTTTAGGTATGCAATTATTCCATATAATCTTCAAATTGAATTTCCCCATAGGGACTTCATCCCAATGCACTAAACCATCAATAACATCCATCACGAAATATTATCCCACATTTTCAAGAGCTTCTGCCATAACCATGATCCTGATTTACTTTCAATAGATAAGAAATTCTGGCTCTTCAACCTAAATTCGCAGATTGAGGCCAAAGAGACCCCTTTGAAGTAACATAGCCTATGCATGGCTTACTATACAAGCATAGTTCCAGCTAACCTATCTTTAAGGCTTAGCTGGCCTTCTAATTTAGGGAATGTAATGTAATATTATGCAATGATTGTTTTTTTCCTGCTTGCTTCACTTACCCCCTCAAAAAAAGAATCACTGCAAAATCTCTCAATTTCCCTAATAATAGCTTTGGGCAAAATAAAGATAGACATCCAAAACTTTGTTAAGTTGTAAAGTACAAACATGATAAAGTTGTACTTTACCATCATAACTCATGTACTTGGATCTCTATCTTTGGATCGTAGCAGTGGTCCTGTCAACCAACAACTTACAAGCCTTAATAGATAACATACTAGGGATCAATGACAAACCCAAATCATGATACGTAGAGCCTCTAATTAGTACCCAACTCTATTTGCCATATCCTCCTATTACTCCTTAGCCACACCTCCACACCACAACACACACTTGGAGGGGTTAGAGACCAAACTAGAAACAATCCTAAATTTATGCAAGATTCTTTTTATCCAATGGATTCCATAGTTAGATTCATTAGAGAATAGGAGAAGGTCGTCAACAAGCATGAGATGGTTGCGTTCCAATATCTTACACAATGGATGGAAAGACAAGTTATCATTTTTTATAGCTTCCTTTAGGAGTCAGGAAAGGAATTTCATGGAGACAACAAAGAGATATGGAGATGGTGGATCTCCTTGTCTCAAACTCTTATTAGCGGATAAATAACCAGTTACTCCACCATTAAAACCATTAAAATCAATCTTTAAGATACTAAAAGGGGAGATGTTTGCTCTAGTATACTTTTGAACTAACTCATGAACTAACAAAATATTTTCTCCAATCACCCTTCTTTTCACAAAAGTCGTTTGATTCTAACTTATAACCAGGACAGAAGTTCACAAAGCTTAACTGCCTGTATCTTGGAGATACATTTGTAAAGTACATTCCACCAAGCAATGGGTCTTAAGAACTTCATCTCATAAGGGCACTGGACCTTGGGGACTAGGATGAGAAGTGTAGAATTTTCGTCACGAGTAGACCTGGCAATCCGGTCGGGTCCGGTAATTTTGGGTTGGGACCTTCGGTTACCGGTCTGGCCGTGTTTGCTAGGCTAATTTCGGGTCAAATATTGACCCAACCCATTCGGTTTCGGGTCGGGTTATGAGCGCTCTCAGAAACAATATCAAACATGCTTCATATTTTTTTAAAGAACACAAATTTTCACATATGCATAACAATAGTTTACCTAACACATGTCCATTAACATATTCTCAAATCTTCCCATGCTAATAAAATGAAATACAAATTGCACAAATCGTCCAAAAACAATCACAAGAGTAATGCTACTACAAGAAAAACATGATATTTGATTATCCTAAAACTCCAAAATTGTCATTCAAATCCATGTGAATTTTTTTAAATATCTCATCAATTTATGAGTGATTTTATCATTTTGATAGTGATATATAAAATGGAGCGGGTCTAACAGGTCGACCAGCTAACCCACCCAACCCGATCCAAAAAATTACGGGTTATTGGGTTATTAAAACTTCTACTTTTTTGGTGGGTTCGGATCGGGTCAACGGATCGGGTTATAATTTGCCAGGTTTACTCACGAGGAAGTGAAGCTTGTCGGAAGCAAGTATGGATAGCAAATGTCACTTTAGATAGGGGTAGAGCTACAGCTACTCCGGGGGGCAGGCACTCCAAGAATATATGACTTTACGTGTAGACTCGACAGTATTTTGACAATTAAATATAAACTAAAGACAAGTTAATTTTTTTTTGTTGTGAATGACAAACACATAAATATTTAGTTCAGTGGATGGTGAGCTTATATAGTGCACAATAGGTCAAGTTTTCATTTATGAGTGTCGGCGTTTCTTTTAAAAATTTTCCCCCAAATATTGATATATGTAGATGCTCATTTTCAATTCTAAAAATAGGATGGTTATGCAATATTGAAATACATTATTAATCGATTTCTTCCATTTCTAATCTATATTGAACCTACTAAGGTAAATATTTTAAGTTTATATATAACTTTGAGTGAAGATAAGACATGTTACACGACATTCATCTTTCAATTTTGAAAATAAGATGACTACTCAACAAAGAAATTCATTATTAATTTATTTATAACTTTACAATTTATATTTAACCTATCATGATACAAAATTTTAGTTTAAATCTTATTTTGGGTGATTTTAAACATCTTGAAAAGCAAAGTCATCATAATATTGAAAATAATTTCCATTTTATTTCCTTTAAGTTCTAACAAAATAAGAAACTTCATCCCCTCCCCCTAAGCGCCAAATCCTGGCTCCGCACTGCTTTAGGACCAACAATTTTCCAATTAGCTCTAAGGGACCATGCAATGAACCCATCTAGTCTAAGGCTTTTATCACTTTTCATACCAAATATAGGCTTTTGCACCCTTCAGCTGAGACTGGTTTGCACAAATCACTTAACTACTATGGAACCAACTTCTTTTGTAGAATAGATTGAAAGTACTTTACTAGATAATGAATCACCCTTGAATCTCTTTCCCCAACAGATTTTTGTAGAATTGAACTACTACTCAACACATAGAATCTGTATAAGTTACTCGCTTCCCTATTTATTCAACACCACCCGAATCATATTTCTCTTCCGCCTTACTTGCAGTGCTCTATCGAAGTAGGCACTATTTGAATCCCCTCCTTTAATCGAGTCTCCCTCGACTTCTGAACTAGAGGAAAACCAACCACTTCACCATTCCAAGCAGTTTCCATCAGATCCATAAATTAAGGATGAAACCTCCAAATTTTAAAGCACTTAAATGGCTTTGGGAGAGATTTAACAAAGATATCATTCTCCGTCAACTCTAGACAATGATAAAAAAAACAGAGGGATCAGGCAAATCCACCACACTAGACTTATATTTTTCAAGCCATTTCATATTTGTGAAAGCTCTATCTAATCTACATGCAATAAGGTTTCTCTTGCTTGTTTATCCATGCAAAGCAAGGAAGCTTTATGCTCTACCACTTCCAAATCAAACTACCACTTCTTGAAATCCACTATATTACTATTGTATTCAGGAGCATTAGAAGCTTCACTAGGATAAGAAACTACATTAAAGTCACCTAGGATCATCCATTGTTTACCACTCTCCTAATTCGAAGCATTGACATAGGTAAAAAAACATGAATAAACTTATGCATGTACCAACAATAGCATGAATAAACTTATGAAACTTGTGCATGACCCTAAATTTGATGTCAGCCCTCCACTTAAGCTAGATTTTACCCAGAACTGAATCGTTGTTATCAACCTTCTTCTCTCACCAGGAAATCTTACATCAATCAACTTTTCTGCCTCTGCTTCTCTCTCTTTTGACTCTATAATACCTACTACATCTATACTATTTTTATTCACTAGTTTTTGTACTGCTTTATTTTTATCAGAGGCATTAAACCCCCTAGTATTCAAGGACATGATCGTCATTTTTGCTTTCCAACATGCTCCCTTCTTTCCCGTTAGGAACAATATACGGAGTTGATGGCTTGGATTTTACATTTTCTTGCCCTACTCCAACTTGATGTTTTGCTCGTATAGTTGCTGGAGTTGTTTGACCCTGCAGTCTCCCAGACAAAGCTGGTGATCTACTAGAATTAGGCTTTTGCACAGGGGGTTCAGAGCTCCCAGACTGAGTTGGTGACCCTTTCACCACCTCTACAAAAGTCACCACAACCCTATCATGTGATGAGGGAGTAATGTCATCGCTTGAGCACAAGAATTCTTAGAGCTAGAGGAGCTTGCTTCCCGAACCAGTAATCCATTCAAAAGCTCAAACCGAAAATCCTCTCATCAATCCTCCCCCCTTGAAATCAACCTTGTCCCCAAGGCTGAACCTCGCCGTCTTCTTCCTCGAACAAGCACATCACCTTAGCATTACTGCACTTGTGACCAATGGTGAATCGCTCGTCGCAATTGACGTAGAGACCTTGAGCTCTTCGCAGCTGCTCCTCCTCCCTGCTCAATCTCTTCCCTCCTGGTGGCCCCCGCGGTGGTCCTCCTCCTCCTTGGAATCCCGAGCTTGCAGTTCTCGGATTATAGCTACCTCCACCAGCGGTAGGGCCACCTCCCCCAGTGCCCGTTGGCCCTCCTCCTCCGGAAAACGAGCGACTAGCCGGCTTACTGCGCTAGATTTGATCGTTTTTCATCCTGGCCAAGCTAATGGCGTCGCGCAAGGACTAGGGACGAAACATTCGGATCTCATCAGCGATCTCCGATTTCAAACCTCCTAAATATGTGCCTACTAATGACTGTTGCGTCCAGCCGACGCAACGATTAGCCAATTTCTCGAACTCCTTCTGGTAATCGCGCAGGGTACCAGTCTGAAAAATCCGTGACAGGGCTTCGTCACAGTTCTCTCCTTCAGTAAGACCGAACCTCGCCCACAGCTCCTGCGAGAACAAGCCCCACAAAATCGGCTCTCCCGTATCCTTGTAGGTGCGATTCAGCCATTGCCACCACTGGTTCGCCTCTCCCTCCAGATGAAATACACCTAGTGGTACCTTTTGATCCTCTGGGACCTCCTGATACTCAAGAATTGCTCGACGCGAGGAAACCATGATCCAGGATCATGCCCTGCAAACTTGGGGAATTCAAGTCGCGCGAGCTTCGCCAGAAACCCGCCCCCGCCATTGCTGCGACCACTCTCGTCACAGGCTGGCTTGCCGCCGAAGCTTCCCCGCCCCGTGTGACCCCGCTTCCGCCGTCCGTCCTCGGCCGGTTCCAGCTCCTCTCCCCAGTTTTCATCCCAATCGTGCTTTTCTCTCCCTCCTTCTCTTCCGCGCCGCTCTTTTCCTCGTCCCCTTCCTCCGAGCTCTCTTCTCCAGCAGACGAGACAGTCACGGTCTTCTTCCCCTCCCGTTGTGGTGTCATTGCCTCCACCTGACCACCAGAGACTTCAACGTTTCCAAGATCTCGGCTACCTGCCCGCGTACCTCCTCATGGCCCGCCGCAGTGTTCTGCGCTAGGGCTTGCAAGTCCTCCACCGCAGCCTCCAGTGCTGAGCATCGTTCCGCTGCTGTGCCCGTACCCATTGCGATCAGGCCCCGAACGGATTCAGAACCAGGCTCTGATACCAATTGCCGAGCAAAACCCTCTGTTCTAGGGTTTTGCTCGAAACTCACGATCGATAGAACGACGTTGGTGTCAATAAACCTTAACTTTATTGATTGATACGGAACTAATGCCAAAAGTACATAATTATAGGCTTAGAAAAGCCTAATCCTAACTGAAATCCTTCTCCTACCCTACTATCCCAACCCCAAAATCAAAGGAAACCTACAACAAAAAGGGGGGGAAAAAACACCCGAGCCCAAAACTCAAAAGCCCAAACCGAAAATCCTCTCATCACTTTTCTATCATTAGAGCCTTACCATTAACTGGATCATCAATATTCTTCCCAGTATCCTCAACCACCACATCTACCAATTGCTTACCCTTATCTGTCTCCACTTTGCTACCTTTTGGAACCTACTTCTTGTTACTTAAAAGCTAGCTTCTCACAATCATGGCCAAAAACCTCACAACCCGCACAAACCAATGGTTTATTTAGATACTCTACTTCTTTCTCAAACGATCAATCTTCGTCTGGATATATACGAATAGCTGAAAGAAAGCCAAAATCAGTAGCTAGATTCACATGCACCTTAGCATATCCTAATTGTCCTCCAAACCTTGTAGTATGGTTCATCCACTTTAGATCCCCCAGGGTGCTGGAGACCCACTCCAAACCTTCAAACGTATTGTGCTCCAAAGGGAACCCCAATGCGAACGCACTTCCGAAGAAAAATCTAATTCACTTGAAAGTGGCAAGGACCTGAAGTGAAAACCCACCTACTAGTTGCCGCTGAAGGTAACTATAAAGCAAGGAGACTACTACAAGAGGTATGGAACACTAGGGTTACTGGTTATCCTTTTTTCAGAGTGTGTCATAAGCTGAGATTACTGAAGCAAAAGCTTAAAGAGCTCAACAAGGAGTTCTATTCATACATATCATTACGTGCTACAAAAGCAGAGGATGACTTGAAGATAATTCAGCAAAAGGTGTTTAGTGATCCTTCCCCACAGCTACTTGATGAGGAAGCAAAAGCAGTAGAAGAGTGTGTAATGTTCCAAAAAGCAGAAGAAGGGTTCTACAAGCAGAAAGCTAGGGTACATGCTGTAACAGAAGGGGATCAAAACACTGCATATTTCCATCAGGCTTTAAGGGTAAGGCAGCATAGGAATCACATTTCCATGCTTAAGAAAGAGGATGGAAGCATTGTTACTGAAGTGGATGACATTGGAAGAGTAGCAGTAGAGTTTTATAAAAAACTGCTAGGGGAAAAGAATCAGGAAGTGCAGTGCATGTCAGTAGAAGAAATGGGGAAGATACTGGTTAATAAAGTGAGAACTGGAGATACAGATCATCTATGCAGAAGTGTATCAAGGGAGGAAATTAAATCTGCTCTGTTTGAAATGGGGACTAATAAATCACCTGGGCCAGATGGATACACAGTTGAATTCTATAAAGCAGCATGGTCAGTAGTGGGAGATGACATTACTAGTGCTATTAGTTCCTTTTTTCTTACTGGTTTTCTACCTAGGGAAATTAACTCGACAGTATTGGCTCTTCTTCCAAAAGTGGTTGGGGCAGATCAGATGAAGCAATTTCGACCTATATCTTGTTGTAATGTGCTTTACAAGTGCATTGCCAAGATACTAGCAAACAGGCTTTCCACAGTTCTTCCACAGTTAATTAGCAAAAGTCAGTCAGCATTTGTGAAAGGGAGAAGCATCAGTGACAATATTTTGATGGCATCTGAACTGGTAGCAGGGTATAATAAGAAGCATATCTCCCCTAGGTGTACAATGAAGATTGACCTAATGAAGGCCTTTGACTCCATAGATTGGGAGTTTCTGTTTACAGTGATGACAGCAATGGGGCTCCCCTCACAATTTGTCTCATGGATCAAGGTATGTGTTTCTTCCCCTATGCTCAGTGTTGGAATAAATGGGGGAGTGTGTGGATACTTTCCTTCAAAGAAAGGGTTACGTCAAGGGGATCCTTTGTCCCCATTTCTATTCTCAATAGCAATGGAAGTGTTGTCCTGCATATTGAATAAGGGAGCAGAATCTGGAGAATTTCCTTATCACCCTAGATGTAAAAGACTGGGCATCACTCATTTGGTATTTGCAGACGACTTATTACTGTTTTCAAATGGTACTACAAAGGCGGTGGAAAGTGTAAAAGGATTGCTGGAAAGATTCTACAGACTTTCAGGGCTGAGGTTCAATCCAGAAAAAAGTCAACTTTTCTGTGCAGGGATTGAAGAGATGGAACATGAAAGACTAGCTCAGTTGGTTGGTTTTCAGAAAGCAGTGCTGCCTGTTCGATACCTAGGTGTGCCTCTAATAGCAGGGAAATTAACTACAAGTGATTGTCGAGCATTAGTAGAGAAAATCACTAAAAGAATAGCTGGCTGGAAGCCTAGACTACTCAGCTATGCGGGTAAGTTACAACTGATCAATTCTGTGCTGAGTAGCCTTTCATTTTACTGGATGAATGTATTCATATTACCCCTGTCTATCATAAAAAAAATAGAAAAGATATGTAGTAACTTCCTATGGGGGATAACTGAAGAATCCATGAGGAAGAAAGCTGTAATGGCTTGGGAGCTACTGGCAATTCCTAAAAAGGAAGGGGGGTTAGGCATTAGATGCCTTAAAACATGGAATGTGGCTTGTACAACTAGACATATCTGGGCTCTGCTTGCAAAAGAAGGGTCCTGGTGGGTTGCTTGGAACTACTTGTATAGAATTAAAAACCTTACCTTCTGGGAATTGGGGAAATGCAGTACTGCATCCTGGGTTTGGAAGAGACTATTAAAGGTAAGAGAAAAGGTAGAAGGATTCTTCCGTTGTTGGGGAACACAGGTGTATTGGAATGACAAAAGGATGCTGCATTACTCAGTGAAGCAAGTTTGGGAAGATTTGCAGTCGGATAGGCCTAAAGTGGCTTGGTATCAGTTGGTTTGGGAGAAGTACTCGATCCCTAAACATAGTTTTCTATGTTGGGTTATAACAAGAAATAGGATTACCACTCTTATGCAATTGCAGAGCTGGGGGAAGATAGCTAGTGCTAACTGCTTGTTTTGCTTAACACAATCAGAGGACAGGGATCACTTATTTTTCCACTGCCAATATATTTCACAGGTGCTGAAAGGATGTCTGCAAATGCTGAACTTGAGTTGCCCTCAGGTAACTGGATATGATAATTACTTGGACTGGGCAGTAAGGAAATTTAAAGGGAAGAAGGTAATGGCCATGGTAGGGCGATTGGTTTGGAACTTAATGGTGAGTTTGATTTGGAGGGAACGTTGTGGAAGATTGTATGGAAGTGTAGCTGTGCAATCTGGGGAGTTGGTAAGGGAAGTGCGTAGAACAGTCGAGCTGGCAAGACATGGCAATGCAGCTCTGGATGCTGATTGCAGGGTGATTTTTAGTCAGTAACAGATATGGTTAGGATAGTTTCTGGTTTAGTAGTTAGCTGTGTAAATGTAGTAGTATAGAAGCAGTAATCCTAGTGTTGATTGTAATGGTCCAGATGTGTTTCTTCCTCTGTTTAAGAGGAGGCACATAGAGCTTCAATAAAATTTTTTGATATTGCCCATCAAAAAAAAAATAAAGCAAGGAGACGAGGACCAAATCTGGAAACCCTAATCAGCCCATCCCTTTACCAAAGATTGTTCGCCCACTACTGTACAAACGGAACTTTGGAGTAGATATGACGAATTGGCCAATCTTTCCATCGTTCCTCGCCTTTCCTCTTGACCTCTCGAGGTAGTCTAAATCCATCCTGATATTGCTCCGGAGGTCTATAACTCACCCGATTAGTCGTGGCAACATCAAACAGTTTGGCCCAAGAAACGACCTCGCCTATCGAAGCAGATTCTGTTGGCAAAGCCGCCATTACGATGGTAAGAAAAATCACTCAAGAGAAGAGAGAAGAGAGAAAATGAGAGAATCAAGAAATTTTTCTTCATTTTATTCATCCTTCGATAAATTTTTTAAATTAAAAATAGAAAATGATGGTATGTTGACCAACGTCGGAAGCAACCTGAACATTGTCATGTACTCATGTTATTGTTGGGATGCTTGCATAATTGAACATTGACAAGTTTTACTTTGTTGATTTCAAGTACTTATGACAAATAAGTATGAATAAAGTTTCCAGATTGAGATTTTTTTTCATTTTTTTCATAATTTTAGCGAGTATAACTGACCCGCGGGCACCCAATAACCCACTGGTGATGGGGATGGTTTTCCAACCATACCCGTTTGTCAGTTTGGGGCAAGGACGGGGAAACCCGAGGCCCATTGTAGGCGGGCTATGGATCCAGGATATCCAACCCTGATCCTCCCTGTTGCCAAGTTTACAAGTAATACACTAGACATGTATTTGGATATCATCCCCATTAATTTGGTACAAATCCAAATACCATCTGTAATTAATATCCAAAATATATTTACTATTTGAAAATCCAATCTCAAATTCTATTTAAATCATTCTATCTAAACCAAGGTTCAAGAAAGCATTGGGCGTAAGGCGAGCATTGGGGTTCTGCCTAGTGCCTCGCGTGCTTAGGCGTTGCTTAGCCGTGCCTAAGCATTAGATGTAAACGTAGCAAAATATCTCACACTTGCCTAAAATAACAAGTTTATGATCATATATCATTGCATCTACCTCTCATCTCTAAACCTTCATCAACAACACATGGTAAAGTATAAAATATAGTATGAAGAAATGAGAAAGGAAGAAGAAGCTGGAAAATAGCGAAATAGATTGAGAATGAAGAAGCGCATAAAAGAAAGAAATAGCTACATTAAAGATGGTCGTTCTAACTCTAGTTTAGTGACCAAGGACAATCGGGAGGAGAAGGAAAATAAAGGACAGTCTTGATTTCTCTATAACCTACTGGCATATCAAACTATAGGGAAAAAAAAATTGTGAAATCAAACTGTAGGGAAAAAAAATTGTGAAATTTTTATGAGGCGCAAGTCAATACTGATTAGGTGCCGCCGAGGCCACAACTTGATAGTGGCGCTTTGTCCGCTTCTTTTGATCAAGGCGAGGTATTTTCCTTCTAACTTGCGCCTAAGCGAGGTTAGGCGAGTGTTTAAATACTATTTTTAGAACCTTGATCGAAACACATTGTAATAGAATTTTATAAAACAAAGCTCCTCCAATTGTTAAAAAAAAAAAAACAAAGAAACCTTCATCCGCATGATGACCAGACGAGATTGGGCTTGCCACTACTGGACTAATACGTTTTTTGGGCTTGCCCAACTTACTTTACTTCACTTCTCCTGCCTTCCAGGCTGGCCTTCTATTGTCCCAGGCCTACTATACACATAAGCCTTTGGATCGGGAGTTCACTGACATGGCCTACAGAGTACAGACACCATGCCAGATTGGGTTTAACACTTCTCGTTCCAAAGTATTGAGCCCAAATCAAAATATCCTCACAATGCCTTGAAGAGTTGGAGCTTTGGACTTGAAGAATTGGAGTGCCATTACCATAGACTAGGCACTGGTGCTATTGCGTATGTATGTCTTGTAGGAGTTCACGTTATTGCTTTTGTTTTTGGGCGCTTTTTCAACTATATTAACAACTCGTTTGTCATTGATAGCTTGTCATCAAGGAGGAATGCTAGTACAACCAAAGTCAATTTTACATCATCTGATGCGACTTTCCCCCAATGAAAAATACTAGCACAATTGGATGTGCTGCGAGATACAATTAGGAAGGTGTCTTTGGATTATCTTTGTTCCCGACCATTGGCCGGGTTATTTTTATAATTATTAATAATTCAAAAAAAATAATTAAATTATTTTTGGATTACTTGATAATTTGGATTGATGAAATTTATTTTTAAATATAAAATTTATGTTTAAATGACTCTAAATTTATCTAAATATTGATTCAATACCGAATTAATCGATAAAGTGAAAAGATAGAAAAATAGAAATAAATTATTAGTCATGTTTAATGACAACATAGTCTCAATCCTGTTATGATAATTAATATAATCGATGAAGTTTATCTTATTAGTTTTGCAATCAATATCATCAAATTTTATTTATTAGAAAATTTAAAGTATAATAAACACAATTTTTATAGGTTGTGTGTTTAAATTTTCTTCATTTGTTAAGAATCCATGTCAGCCAAGTTAGCAAACCTAATCTCGAGTGTTCTTTTCCAAGAACATCACCGCGGCAAAGAGTGCGACGATCTATGCTGCATTGGAGATCCCTGAAAGAAAAATGTCGGTCGCTACTTAGGCGTTCCAGTTATTCATGACAGGATATCCAAAGCTACATATATTGATTTGATCTAGAAAATCGATACACGTCTTACAGGTTTGAAGGAGACCATGTCTTTGGCGGCGTCAATCACGTTGGTTCAGTCGGTCCTCTCCTCACTAGTTTAATTAGTCGATTTATTAGTGAACAAGGAAAAATATTATCGAGACGGGTAACTAGGTTGACTTTAAAACAACAATGATTAAATACTATTGTTGTAAAACAAGCTCCTTAGGCCCCTTCCAGGTGTGAACGATTCTGTAGTTTCCCCATTCCATAGAGGAATTGCTTCTAGTTATATGAGCAAGCACACACACAGGATTACCCTTCAAGTGATATTGATTTTTTTTTTTTTTGGATAAGGGTGATATATGTTTTATTTTGTTGTCATTAAGGTACTACTTAAGGGATAAGAACCTAGGACCTCCAGGTTCTAGGCTAGTGGTATTACCACTAGGCGAAGCCCTTGTTCGTCCATGTCAGCCGTGATTTTCCACATCAGTTTTAACATTTTAATTTTGTAAACTCACTATTGATTATAACTAAATGAACGTATAAATAACATTACTTTGATTCGAAATGATGAAGGCAACATTACTATGATTAAAAATGGTGAAAGCTAATTTGAGAAAAGTTTATTATATATTGTATTGTTTTTGGACGACTTGATGATTTGGGTTGATGTAATTTACTTGTATTCATAAAATTTTATGTTTATATCATAAGATATTATGAGATGGCGAAGATAATCCCCGCGTCCATCAGCTTGATAATTTCGGCCCCGACCACTGCCTCTAGATTGGGAGACAACCTTGCTTGTGGATGGCTGATTGGCTTGCCCTCATTCTCCACAAGGATTCTGTGGGAACAGAAAGAAGGATTGATACCCTGATATCCTTGATCTTCCAGGCCATAGCATGGGCATGCTGCTTCAGTAGGGCCACCATGCTACTTTTCTGCTCAGGGGTCCGTTTCAAGCTGATGATGACTCGGAGCTTGTTCCCCTCCCAAATAAATGCATAATCCAGATGAGCGGGGAGGGGATTAAGCTCTAGCTCTGGTGGCTCCTCAAAAGATGTGGTGATCCAGAGTGAGGCGAAGATTCCTCTTGTTGGAGAGGAGGTCCTTCATGAATTTTGCATACTTAGGCATCTTCGACAACGCCTTTATGAAAGGCATGCTTATGTTCACCTGCTTCAACATTACCATGAACTTGGCAAACTCATTCTCCAGTCGATCTTTATGCATTCGAATAGGGAAGTGGAGTTGAGAGACATATCCCTTTACCACTAGTTGTGGCTTAGGAGCAAATACCTCTTTCTCTTTCTCCATTTCTTCTTCATTTACAGGAAGTGCTGAAGCATGCCTCTTTTTTTTTTTTTTTTTTTGCCTGGACATGAGTCCAAGTAGTCATCTTCCTGCTCCTGGTGGTAATGGCCTTGCAGTGGGCCTGCAAATCTATAGGATTTGGCGTGGTGTTGCACTTAAGGCACCCGGGACTCTGTGTGCAACAGATTGAGCCACACTCCCGATCTGGGTTTGGATGTCCTGCAAAATAGCATGTTGGTTCCTCTGCCCAGCTTCAAGGGTCCTTTTCCCAACTTCAAGTTTCATGAACTTTCCTGTTGCTAGTTCCATGAACTGGTCCATCTTGTTGAACTTATGGGCGCTGGAGTTGGCAAGGGCGCTCACTATATCTCTCAACTCAGCCATCAGATGAACCTTTGTTGGAATCAATGGGGCTACACCTGGATGCTGGAACTACCGCCGGTGTAGCAAGATCGTCTTAATACGAAAACTCTTCAAAAACGTACGTGGGAAGGAATGCAAATACTTCCTAATCAAGCAACATAAGCTTTGCCCCAAATTTTCGTAAAAGAAGACCCGAGGAAGAAAAAAGTGAACATCACATGAGAGACGAATTATTTTGTCCTTATGAAGTACATTTTGTGTATCATTGCAAGGTTCAAAGTTTCCAAGTGTAAGGGTTGACCTTGTAAGTTTCTTTTTATTCACTATCTAAGATCGGAAGTCACGTGACATCGTAGAGGCCTAGTGAGGAGAAGGATGTTGAGATTAGGTTTACTTGAGGACAAAAAAAAAAATTCATGTGTGGGGTTATTTGATGACACATAGAAATTTCTATTCTAGACCCACGTACTATGACACAAAGTGCATAAATTTCCTATCATTATCGTCATAATATCTTGAATTTGTGCTATGATTGCTTCAAGTGTGTTTTAGAAACCCTAGGATTGCTTTTATAAGATCGATACGTTTTTGGTAGCGTTCTGTGCACTTTCATGATAAAGCAGACTAGAGGACCACTTGGCAGCTCATGTAAGGAAAATGGAAGAAAAGACGAGAGGTCAAGAAAAGCTTGTTACTCTATCGGCAGAGCAACCCTCCTGGTTTAGAGTGACATCACCTATGAGTGAGAATCGGCGCCAGAAACGAAAGCCTTAGCCTAGTTTTCTCTATTTTCGGTGCCGATACCTGTGGGAATCTGGGGTCTTTGTTTCATTATCGTCCATTAGTTTGGGTAAATGCTTCGGCACAAGGTGGGATCTAACAAAATAAGAAATCAGCAGCTCGTATGCCACCGATCATCGAGGGAAGCATGGTTAGGAGACCTAGGGGGCCTGCATATGCAACTCCTTCCTTCTATAATCTCTCACTAGTCTAGTATCTTAGATTTAATTTTCTGCACCGCATACTCTTTAACTCTTACGTTCTGCAAAACCGGAGGTACCTCAACCTCATAAATTGCTCTCTTCTTCAATAGAATTGTATCTTGCTTTCGAAGTAAAGGGTTTTGCAAGTGAAACTAGGGAAATAAGATCCTAGCCTTAGGTCCAGGTAAATTGGCTTTGTTCTACAACGAATCAAGAACCCAGAGGGTGAGATGAAAATTTGATTTGGATCTCTATGCGAGGATTCAAAAAGCATAATAATTCATCACTATGATCAAGACCCAAGGTATCGAGGCGAGTTGAAGGAGGCTCTGCCAATTCCTTATATGATTAATCTAGCTCAAGTGGCACTCAAGATAGCCAGTACAGGGCCAAATGCGATGTTAGGAGCCGGAATACGAGACATCAGAGGAGTATTAAGATTTCATCCATCACTATCTACCTCATGGGTTTGTCAACGAACCTATAATTGCAATTGGATGCATCGGGAGATGATAAAGAAGTGGAGCTTTATCAAGAAAACAACAATTTAAGGGAGCCTAGCTGAGCCTAGCTCAATGACATAAAAGAGAGAGTGCTCCTTGAGAGGAAGCGGATGTCTGTCGTCAAACTTAATAACGTTAAACAAAACTGCTGCCAAGGAGACATCCCGAATTTATTTTTCCTAGTTATTTTTGAAATTTGACCGATATTTACCGAACTTGATCGAGACCAGTTTTATGTCAAGCTGGTAGGATATATATATATGACTCTGTCAGAAAACCAATTTTGTTTTACATTCTAGGTCCCGCTAGCTAGTACTCCAAACAAAGGAGCCTAATCTTCATTCTTAACAGAAGAGAACTGATTAATAGACACGTGGACAGCAGGCGTAGAAGCAGAAAGCCTGGCCTCATGTTCAAACTTGACATAGAAAAGGCCTTTGACAATGTGAATTGGGAGTGCTTGTTCAGAATTCTCAATATTATGGGGTTTCCGGAGAAATGGATCAGATGGGTGAAAGGCAGTATGTGTTCGTCGTTCATTTCCATACTTGTTAATGGGGAGGCAAAAGGTTTTTTCAAAGCTTCGAAGGGATTACGTCAAGGAGATCCCCTCTCTCCCGGATTGTTTGTTCTCGTTATGGACGTGCTATCTTGGATGCTTAAGTCGGTTAGAGATGCAGGTAAATTTGAAGGTTTTTGTATGGATGAAGCTAAGAAGTCCGGTGAGGTGACTCATTTGTTATTTGCTGACAATACGCTCATATTTTGCGACGCTCAGTATGAACAGGTGTTGTATGTTCTGGCTACTATTGTTTGCTTCCAATCGGTGACGGGACTCAGAATTAATCTCGACAAGTCTGTGATGTATACAGTTGGGGACGTGGCAGAACCTAGTTTCTTCGCTTCCATTTTCGGTTGTAAGTGGAGCAATGAACCCCCTAGATATCTTGGTTTACCTCTCGGTGGTAGACCAAACGAAGCTGCGATGTGGGACCAGGTGATTGATAAATGCCAGAATAAACTTAATGGGTGGAGAAGCAGGCATCTCTCTTATGGGGCGAAATTGGTTCTCTGCAAGGCAGTTCTGGGGAGTATGCCTACTTATCTATTTTCGCTGTTCAAAGCACCGACTTCAGTTATTAACGATCTGGAAAAAATTCAGAAGCGATTTCTGTGGAATGGGGCTAGGAATTCTAAAAGGATGGCTCTTGTGGATTGGAAAACGTGTAAAGCCGAGATTAATGCAGGTGGGTTGGGGTTTCACGATCTCAGGAGCTTCAATGAGGCTATGCTTGCTAATTGGTTGTGGAGATTCGCGGTTGAAAGAAGTAGCTGGTGGAGGATTTTGATCGAGATTAAATACCCAAACCCCCGTTCGATTTGGCAGACTGATCGGGCTCGTATGGGTTTCTCCCATTCTGTGTGGGCAAATATATCGAAGGCCTATGACTTTTTCTGGAAGTTTGCATCCATGGATCCGGGAAACGGCACCTCTATCTCCTTCTGGTACGATGTATGGGTTCCAGGGATGGTGTTGGCTTCAGCCTTTCCTCGTGTCGCCGCTGCTGCTGTTGACCCCAATGCTAGCCTCTCCGACGTGGCCTCGTTCGATGATGGGACGGTGAGATGGTCTATTACCCTTAAATATTCGTTGAGAGGGGGGGCTGAGAGGGAGAGAGTTCAATTGTTAAATTTTCTGCAAAATTGTGAGGGTTTTAAGCTTAATTCTAGTCCGTGTAGGATTATTTGGAATCCTGATTACAATTGCAAGTTTTCTGTGAGATCTTGTTACAAGCAGGTGTCTAAAGATTTTTTGGTCAGCGTCCAAGACTTCCCCGCCAAGCAGATTTGGAGGCCTGTGATTCCCTTGAAAGTGTGTTTCTTTATGTGGCTGGCTTGTCACAACAGGATCCTAACTATGGACAACTTAATGAAGCGGGGGTGGTCGTTGGCGAGTAGATGTATCCTCTGCTGTCGAGAGAATGAATCGGCGATGCACGTTTTGATGGAGTGTGACTTCACTAAAGATGTTTGGAGTTTCCTCAATAGGAATAGAGCGGAGCTGGGATTCAGAGGGAGCGATTCAAGCTCGGTGATCAAAAGTGTTACATTGTCCGAGCCTGTGAACGTCGATGGATGGTTTGCGAGCTGCATCCTACACGCTGTATGGTGGGGTGTTTGGATTGAGAGGAACCAACGGATATTTGAAGAGAAGGCGTCATGTGCTTCTGTGGTGGCTAAGAAAGCAGCAAGGCATTCTATGGAATGGCTGGTGGCGCACGGAAAAGTGGAGAAATCGCAGGGAGAGGGCTGGTTGAAAGATGCTATGCTTGCCATTTAATTGCCGAGGATTTGATTTTGTTCTGGTCCATCTTTCTCTGTTTGGTGGCAGGTTGCTTGGGGGTGATCAGCCGGGTGGTTCGGGTGTGTGCTGTTAGTTTTTATCTCAGTTCTGGGCGGTGATTTAGTTGAGTTCAGTGTTTATTTGTTTGTTTGGCCTCTGTTGGGGTACTTTTATATTCTGGTCAGCTTTGGTATTTCGGTTCAACAGCAGTGGTCGGGTCCACTGAGTTGGTTTTTTTTTTCTTGCTTTGGGGGGATTTATTCTCGTTTCCCCTGTTGTTTTCTCCTTTTGTTGTTTGGGCATTGGGTTCAGCGCTTGTGAACCAGGACCTCTTATGTTTCAGTTTCCTTTTTCCTTTCAATATATTTTCACCATTATAAAAATAAAAAAAAAATAAAAAAATCTTCATTCTTATTTGCGTGGAAGGGTGCTTAACCGAGTCCCACGTGGAAAGTGTTGGCCTAACCATCCATATGCCTTTTACGCAGCAGCATGCATTTGGGAATCCGTCTCTCTCCCTGACAGCTTCAAGGATGCCCGCCTCTGCCTTGAACATCACGTTAATCCCCTCAAACCACGCTTACAACGTAAACCAAACCTGTTCCTTGGCTACATTAAAACAAGACGGAAAAATAACATATATTATCCATCCATACCCTCTGCCATAGTCTCTCGCATCTTTCCCCATTAACAAGGCCGGCCGGCTAGCTAGCTGGTCGCTCTCATCAATATACGGGGGGAAAAGATAAAAAACGTCTCCGTACAAATATTTTCCGTCTGAAAAAAGATACAACTTATATACTAAATAAGGTACTGGGGGAATCATGGGGAGGAAGGAAATGTCGCCGGCCAGCAGGACTCATGAAGTAGAAGTTATAAGCAGCCCAAACAGTGTCAGCAGCTCACTCTATTACTCACCGTACAACGATCTTTTGCCCGCCGACGAAGATCATCGCGGTGGTGGTTCTGCTAACATGGCCGGCGCCAGGTTGGGTAGTCTGAAGGACGTTATGAAATCGCCTCCGTGGATGAGAGGTTATAGAGACCTCAAACTAGAAGAAGACGACTGCGGCGGCGCCGGTTCCCTTGCCGGGAAATCGCGAGGGTCCGATGAGAGCTTATTCTTCGGCGATGTTCAGCACGATCATCCCAAGTTTCTGCTCCAACTCAAGCGCCGTATTGACAGGTATATATATATACATATATTTTAGTATGCATTCTTCATCATTGAATTTTGACATTTGTACAAAATGGTAGCAAAATGATTTGTTTCGCTTATTTCCATCCAAATTCGCTTATTTCCATCCAAATTTTTTGTATAATGTGTCACGTGGACCCTTTCAAGTCATGCAACAAATTAACAAAAAGAGTATTAGTGTTATAGGTTTTTGTTTTTATAGTACAACTTGAAATAGTACCTTTAACGTTATGGTACAACTTCATATTGTACCCATACTTTTTGTACAAATTTTTTTATGGTACAACTTGAACTTGTACCTTTATGTCATGGTACAACCTCAAGTTGTAAAGTTGTACCATAACATAATGATACAAATTCCTTTATGGTATAATCTAAACTTATTCAATTAATATTATAGTACAACTTCAAGTTATACATTAAAGTACCAGTACTATATAGCATAGTAGTAGTGATCCACCGTACCCTACCTACTACCATAGTATCCAATTCCTTATGAGATGAGGATTTTGTCCTTGGGTCAGGAGTAAGTTCACTTATAGGTCTTGTGGGTTGGTTCAGGTGTTTAGGTGGAGAGCAGTTTGGTGTTTATTTATATATAAAAAAAAATTATAACTTCAAAACTAATGGAATTTCGAACGAATATGTGTGAAATCGATCGACCGTTTTGTTACAAGTTTCAGAACTGTGTATATTATTACAAAGAAATAACTGTGCGACCATTTTAAAAATATCAAAATTATATCACCATTTTGAATACTATAATTGGTTTACAAATTTATATTTTAATGAATATCATAATTCTTGGGTTTATATATATATACGTGAAGGGTTGGAATTGAGCTTCCAACTGTGGAGGTGCGGTTTGAAGGGCTAAGAGTGGAGGCAGAAGCACGGAAAGCAAGCAGAGCTTTGCCTTCACTCTACAACTTCACGGCTAATATGGTTGAGGTACTCTACATATATCTTTACATAATCTCAAATTAACTAAATGGTCATAAATGATTCACAAATTTGGCTTTACTTATTTCAGTTTTCTCTTTCAATTTGAAGGATTTGTTAAGCTGTATTCACATCCAGGAAAGTAGAAAGAAACAGGTGTGCATCCTCAAGGACTTGACTGGAATCCTAAAGCCCTCCAGGTGAGATAATATATAATAAGCTCACAGGACAACAACAAAAAAATACTAAAATAAAAATGGTCTCTTATGAACTAATAAGAATATATGAAAAGTTTAGCCTATTATATTGAATTGTATGTCCTACATTTTATAGTCATTGGTACTCGTATAGCTTATTTCAATTATTAATACGTTAATTTTACGACTAGAATTGTGATATCGATGTACAATCTAAAGACATTCCGCATAAGAATATTAACCGAATTGTAACGTATAACAGAATGACATTGCTGCTTGGGCCGCCTAGCTCAGGGAAGACAACGTTTTTAACTGCCTTGGCAGGGCAATTGGATCCAAGTTTAAAGGTTGGTGACAAACATATATTAGGCTCTGTCATTTTTATTATTATTATTATGGTTCATTTTTTTGCTGTTGTTGTTAAAAAAAGTTGGGAGTTGGGCGTAGGTATCTGGTGAGGTGACCTTCAATGGACATAGAATGGACGAATTCGTAGCTCAAAGAACAGCAGCTTATGTTGGGCAGCACGATCAGCACATCGGAGAAATGACTGTCAGGGAAACTCTTGCTTTCTCTGCTAGATGCCAGGGCTCCCAATTTCTCTCAGGTGAGAATAATTCAACATTTATCCAAATATATTAAATATGCAAGTCATTCAACAAGCTAAGTTATTCAGCTCACTCGAACATTAATTGAAGCTAAAAGCCCACTTTTGAAACTTGTTTTCTATGATTTTTCTTTCATGCGTTGCAGAGGTGGCAAAAGAGGTGTTGAAGAGGGAGTCGGAACGGAACATTAAGGTTGATGTTGATCACAATGTTGATATCTTCCTGAAGGTGAGGGGAGGTTCAACATAAGGTCAAAAAATTTGTAAATATAAATCCTGTATTACTTTTTTACCGTCTCATTCGATGTACGTATATCTAGTTCCTCCAGCTACGTACTAACAACGTTACATCTTTTATATGATTCCTAATTCAATTTTTATATTTTGTTCTTTCCACAAGTGGATGTGTAAAATGTGCAACTCAAATCTTTATGCATTAAATAAATAAGTTTTTTTTTTTTTTTGTGTGTGTGTCAGGCAATGGCAAGTGAAGGTGGACAGAAGTTAGACATCCTTACAGAGTACGTTACAAAGGTACATGATCATGCCACAACCTTTTTGCTTGGTGCTCTTTGGATATGACATGTACGAGCTCTGATTTAATCGTTGATGGACGATAGTAGATTCTTGGACTAGACCAATGTGCAGATACCATCGTCGGGAATGAAATGCGACGGGGCATCTCCGGCGGCCAAAAGAAACGTCTCACCATCGGTACGACATTTACTTTTTCAACTATATATTAGTAATGCAGTCAAAATAAGATTTTGATCGTAAAATCGAGGATTTTAGGATTTTATTTAGGAATGTCAATCCTGATTTTACTATAAAATCGGTGGACCTTAAAATCGTTTAAAATCGGGAATAAAATCGTACCAAAATCAGGATTTTGTTCGTATGAGAAAAAAGTAGGTGGTTTGAGCCAATTTTAACCGAAGCATAACTGTTTCGGCGGAAAGGGCAATGACTGGAATTTTCTCAGATAAATTTTCTATTATAACAAATTTAAAAATAACCAAATTAGTGCTCGTTCAATCCCTTCGCCCCATTAACTTATTGGTAAAAAATTTATCTTAATATTGGAAGTACGTAAGAATTAAGATCATTATTAACTAATTAATTTATTAATGAATATATTTATACCAAGCGACTAGCATTACTTATTTTATTGGAGTTCAAATATTTTAGTTTTAAATCATACTTAGACGATGTCAGAATATTACTTTGAGTTAAACTATCTATACACCACATGAAAACAAGATATAAACCCATTTAGCTTTATCTCTTCCTCATGAATTATTTTGAGTTATGAATTAACTAACAATTAAAATAGTGATTTTAGAACATTAATCTTGAGAATTATCTTTTGTAAAAAAATTTAGAGAATTATCATTTTAAATGTTACATGTCTTTGTGTTATTAGTAATTTACCTTATTAATATTATTATAGGTGTTGTTCTATATGGTACTTAAAATCCTACGATTTTACAATTGCGATTTTACTCCAGTTTTTTATTTTAGGTAAAATCCGATTTTGACTGCTGTGTATATTAATTCGGCTTTGAAAGACCCCAAAAATGTCTTAAAGTTCTACAAAAAATTGTCTTAAAGCAAACACCATCTCCCAAAAAAAAAAGAACTCTAACGTAAACGAGTCAAGATCCAAGATAAAAAGTTTGAGTAATCGAGCTATACTTTGTGACCTAGAGATAAAGCAAAACCCTTTCAATATACGGAGTGATAGCTGATAAACATAGCACACAATGAGTCATTAGATGAGCTACCATATTGCGAACATGAAAAAAAAATTGACATAAAAAGTAGCTGATGAATCCAATAAATCACGAAGTTGTAAACAGCACAAAAGGAGAATTTACTTATCATGTCCCTAAAGAAGCCACTCAGTCTTAGTCTCTTAGAGCATGTTCTTGTACTCCACTACTCTATCTCTAAGTGCAATAATTTTCATAAAAATGGATCAAAGATGTCCTTAATTATATTGCCTTCAAATCAACTTTTAGAAACCAAAATTGATTTTTGTGTTAAGCCATTGGGACCCTATTGTTATTGTAGGAGAGATGCTAGTTGGGCCGGCAAGGGTGTTGTTGATGGATGAAATATCAAATGGGCTAGACACATCCACCACTTTCCAGATCGTCAACTCCATAAAACACACCACCCACATTCTCAATGGAACTTCGGTTGTCTCCCTCCTCCAGCCGGCACCGGAGACGTACGAACTCTTCGACGACATCATTCTCTTCTCCGATGGCCACATTGTCTACCAGGGTCCCCGTGAAGATATTCTCCAATTCTTTCGCCACATGGGTTTCACTTGCCCTGAGAGAAAAGCAATCGCTGATTTCTTGCAAGAAGTAATTAAGCTCCCCAGTTTAATATACTGTTTTTTTTTTAGTTTATAGTTTTTGTGAAATGTAACAAATTGAATTTTTTTTTTAAATTTTAGGTTATTTCTAGAAATGACCAGCAACAGTATTGGGCTCACGAGGACCAACCTTACCGTTTCATCACGGTTAAGGAATTCTCCGATGCATTTCTATCATCATTTCATGTTGGGAAGAGGATGAAAGAGGAGATGTCCATCCCATTTGAAAAGGATATGAGCAATCCATTTGCATTGGCCACCAATAAATATGGGACTACCAAGATGGAGCTTCTTAAGGCTTGTATGGCAAGGGAGTTCTTGCTTATGAAGAGAAATTCAATTGTCCACATCTTCAAGCTCCTACAAGTGAGTATCAACTATTAAGAGATATAAATTATCAAAAAATAATCAACATATATGTGTACTTGTTTGTTGACTTGACATGAAGTGAAATTCTCATTTGATGTTGCAATTAATTAAACCAGCTTGCACTCATGGGAATTGTGCTAATGACACTCTTTTTTCGATCTGGGATGACCCGCAACTCGGTCCTTGATGGAATGGTTTACATGGGAGCCTTGTTCTTCATTGTGATCATGATCATCTTCAATGGTATGGCAGAGCAATCCTTGAACATAGCTAAACTACCTATCTTCTACAAGCAAAGAAACTATTTGTTCTATCCTCCTTGGGCGTTTTCTCTGCCTCCGTGCATCCTGCAAATCCCCACTGCAATCTTAGAAGCTGCAGTTTGGGTCTTCATCACTTATTTCATGATTGGATTTGATCCTGAGCTTTCAAGGTACCTAAAGAGCTTATAATCCTCATTACTAAACATAAAAATTTCGTCTAGCGCGCATTCATAGAATTGATTTGGTTATTTTTCTCACAGGTTCTTCAAGCAATTTTTTCTACTCATACTCGTGAGCAAGATGTCTAATGCACTATTCCGAATGATGTCAGGACTAGGGAGGACAGCAGTCCTAACAAATTTACTTGCAGGATTTACTCTTCTCACACTTCTAGCTTTGAGTGGCTTTGTCATGTCCAGAGGTTCTGTTGGAACACTTATTCGTTATAGTTTATTTCGCAATTACTAGAACTCGTAAATATAATGTCTTATTTCAATATTCAAAAATTAATCTGTGTTTGGAATTTTTTGTCTATTGATTTTGCAGAGAATATTAACAAATTTTGGATATGGGGTTACTGGGCATCTCCGTTCATGTATGCACAAAATGCAGTAGTGGTGAATGAGTTCCTTGGAAAGAGCTGGAGCCATGTAATCATACTAAAAAAAAATAGTTTGTTCTCATTTTGGCATTAAAATCTATAATTTCAAACCCAACTGAAAACTCTTTTCATGCCTTTTATGTCATCAAACCAAACAGGTTCCTCCTGGGTCGATAGTTCCATTGGGAGTTCAAGTTTTAAAGTCCCGCGGTTTCTTCACAAATGAGTATTGGTACTGGATAGGAATCGGGGGATTGCTTGGATACATAGTGTTGTTCAACCTCGGATATACTCTGTCTCTCATGTTTCTAAACCGTAAGCCCATTGTGTCTCAATGTTGTGCCATCTTATTCTAACTCTCTCAATTTCTTGATTTTTGCACAATTCATGTGTGACATGACATGGGTGCGTGCAGCCTTGGATAAGCCTCAAGCTATTTCTCCTGACGAGGAGATTCACATTGATAAACCATGTCGCACAAATCTCATAATGATGACTTCGGGTTAGTATATTGGAGAACTTGTGCATATAAACTAGTTTAGCTAGAAGTAATAATTATTTGATGATACAACTGTGAATTGACTAGATCAAGAGAATAAAGGGAGTAATCCAAACATATTTGAATTTGAAGCCTCATCTACAAGAATGAACTCCACTTCACAAGACAAACCGAAAGACAAAGTGAAAAAGAAGAGCATAAAGGGAATGGTTCTTCCATTTCAGCCTCATTTCATCACCTTTGATGACATTACATACTCAGTTGACATGCCAAAGGTATCATAATACTCGCAGACATCTAAATGCTAAATTTTAGTTCTAGTATTATGGTGTGTATTGATATATTAGTGTTTCAAATTATGTAGGAAATGAAAGTTCATGGTGCCCCAGAGAAGAAATTGATTCTTCTAAATAGT
Source organism: Linum trigynum (assembly GCA_964030455.1). Taxonomy (NCBI): domain Eukaryota; kingdom Viridiplantae; phylum Streptophyta; class Magnoliopsida; order Malpighiales; family Linaceae; genus Linum; species Linum trigynum. The sequence goes on along the minus strand of OZ034820.1, from coordinate 7,829,542 downwards.
TTGAGTGGCAGTTTTAGACCTGGTGTGCTGACGGCTCTAATGGGTGTAACGGGGGCAGGGAAAACTACCCTTTTGGATGTGTTGGCTGGTAGAAAAACTGCTGGCTACATTCATGGGACTATCACCATTTCGGGATACCCAAAAAAGCAACATACTTTTGCAAGAATTGCAGGATATTGTGAGCAAAACGACATTCATTCTCCTTTAGTTACAGTCTATGAGTCTCTGGTTTATTCAGCTTGGCTACGACTACCCAATGAGGTCGACATGGAGACTAGAACGGTATGGAGATATACAAAGACTCTTACTTACTTGTGGTTCATGATAGATCTCATGTGGAAATATTATACTTATTGACTTCCTTTTTGACACTATAGATGTTTGTCGAAGAAGTGATGGGGCTTGTAGAGCTAAATAACCTAAGAAACTCAATTGTTGGGTTACCTGGTGTTAATGGCTTGTCAATTGAGCAGCGCAAACGGCTCACAATTGCAGTTGAACTGGTAGCGAATCCATCAATTATATTCATGGATGAGCCAACCTCAGGATTAGATGCTAGAGCTGCAGCAATTGTCATGAGAACAGTAAGGAATACAGTTGACACTGGAAGGACTGTGGTGTGTACCATCCACCAACCAAGTGTTGACATATTTGAGTCATTTGACGAGGTAATATATATGGTTTTCTAATGTTTATTTGAGTCAGTTTGAGGGAAATTTTGCCAAGCTTTATGTCATTTTAATTTACCCTTGATAATGATACATTTGTGAATTGCAGTTGTTCCTATTGAAAAGAGGAGGACGAGAGATATATGTTGGACCATTAGGCTATAATTCATGTCATCTAATCCAATATTTTGAGGTAACAAATCTTTGTGAAAGTAAAAAAATATGGATATCTCTCTCAGTTTCTATATTCCTCTGCTTAGAGACTTTTTCAAATTCGAAAAAAAATATTATAGATAGTTTGTATTCTTGCATCCTTCCATATTATGACGAAGAAAACTCTTGACTTGAACAAAACTGAGAATAAAAGAATGTCTACTAGCATAATTAGTTCCTCTCCTTCTTTTTTTGTATCACCTTGTTTTACAGTGAACTCATATAACTTTTGTTTTCTTAGAGAATTCGAGGAGTCCGAAAAATAAAACCAGGGTGCAACCCAGCTACTTGGATGTTGGAAATCACAACAGCTACAAAGGAGACAGAGTTGGAAATTGATTTTGCTTCTATCTACAGGAACTCCAATTTGTACAAGTAAGGCAAATGAAAACCATCCGAAAATATTCAATATATTGTTCTTGAACCAATATGTTGAAACTTGCATTTCTACTTTTTTGTTTCGATTTCTCAGGGAAAACAAAGGAACCATTCGGCAACTAAGCAAACCAGCTCCTGGTTCAATAGACCTCAACTTTCCGACAAAGTTCTCCACCTCGCTTTTCACTCAAGCTATAGCATGTTTATGGAAGCAGCACAAATCGTACTGGAGGAACCTGACTTACACCGGTGCAAGACTTTTCTTCACAACTACTATAGCCTTGATGTTTGGGACTATGTTCTTGAACCTCGGGAAGAACACGTATGTACTGATAAAAGACTAGTAGAAGGTTATGCCTTTTGAAGATATTTCTAACTCTCTGATGATGTCCTTCTCACAGGACAAAAGAACAAGATCTTTTCAACGCATTTGGTTCAATGTTTGGCTCAGTGTTCTTCATTGGCGTCCAGAATGCATTGTCAGTGCAACCCGTCATAGATGTTGAAAGAAGTGTTTACTACAGAGAAAAGGCTGTAGGGATGTATGCGTCATTCCCATTTGCAGCATCACAGGTACTAAATTGCCCATGTAATGTGGAACAATGTGAAATTTCCATTATTAAACTAGCTCTGCAATTCACTAACTAGTAATGCCCTTCTTGACAGGTTTTGATTGAGATCCCATATGTGTTTGTGCAAGCAGTTATGTACAGTGCCATAGTGTATCCATTGATTGGATACGATCTTAACCCACATAAATACCTTTGGTTTTTCTGCGTAATGTTTTTCACTTTGCTATACTTCACCTTCTACGGGATCATGAATTTGGCCCTGACCCCAAATCAACATATTGCCTACGTAACATCGGGTGCATTTTTTGGGGTATGGAATTTGTTCTCTGGATTCGTCATCCCCAAGACTGTAAGCATCTTGATTCAAGTACTAATAATAATTTTCTTCATCATTTTCATATATGGAGCATTGGTTAACATGTTATTGATGTGAACAGAGGATTCCAACATGGTGGAGATGGTATTATTGGGCAAACCCAGTAGCATGGACCTTGAATGGGCTGTTGACATCCCAGTATGGAGATGAAGAGACTAGGCTTGAGATGAGTGGTCTCACCATAAAAGAGTTTCTGAAATTATACTATGATTTTGAAAGCGATCGTCTACGAGTGGTGGTCACTGTGATTATTGGGTTTGGCGTGTTGTTTGCTTTTGTATTCGCTGTTTCCATCAAACTCTTAAATTTTCAGAAAAGATAGTTCTCGCCATACATCCTTTTTGGTTTCATCTATTGTGTCTTTCTTTGTATAGTAGCTTAACTAATTAAACATCATATAGTTTCTTGCTCATATAACAACATATTTTCGTAGTTTAACTAGCTTGGAGTGTACTAAAGGATTGTTTTTCCTATCTTATATATGTATTTAGTGACGATTTATCTATAACTTTAAAAGATCATAGGATGCATGATGTGTGAGGTATTTGGATATGCGAATTTGTATACAAACAATTTAAATATAAAGTACCGTCTACTTAGATAATATGTAAAGTTACATTAGAAATATGTTCAAGTACATTGGTGCATTTCAAATGCATATTAGTGTGTTTTACTAGTGAACTAAAATTCTTATCAACAAACACATATTTGAAATTCACCATACCTTCTAATAAGGACTGACTTATGCAATTTTAGAAGCTGAGTTACTGTAATTTTTATATATGTACTAATTTGTAACTTTGCAATATAAATTCTTGGGACTAGTTTGTTTAATAATCTTTAAAATTTAATGTTATAAAGAGGCATGAAATTGGATAGAAAATCCCGAATCCTTAGATTGAAACTTTACACAATGCAAACTGAATAGGTTTGCAACCCACTTTTTAAGTTGGATTTCGATTAGTACCATATCCAATAGGGCAAAGGACGTGTTGGTACTCATGAACATAAGAACAAAACTACAACATTGTCCATATATATCAAATACAGTTTTTTTAGATTGATTGTCTTCATGTCTTTTATGTCAATATATCAAATACAGTTTTTTGCCCGAAACCCTACAGTAGTTGTCGATTTAATTTGACACCGCCTTTCTTTTCCTTGATTGTCGAAATCTCAAAACTCTCCACCTCCCGCCTCTTTTTCGCCAAGCCTTCAAGTTCATAGAAGGAAAATTTTCCGATTTAGGGTTTTGTTTCAATAGACTCCACCTTCAATTGATTTGAGGGTTTGTGGTTCTGCTTTTGATTCTGGAATCTAGATTAGTTTGACTGATTGCTTACTCATTACCGCCACCCTATGCTTACCAACTCTCTCTTCTGTGTCCTCGTCCTGTGCTTACCCAAATGGATTGTATTAACATACTTTAGTTGTTTTTTACTAAATTAATTATTAATAAAAACGTAGTATATCTATCTTATTTTCCAATCCACTTTTTCATTTCTACTCTTTCTTTCACTTTCTTCTATAAAACAACATTTTCTTCTACCATTTTCCTCCCTCAAAATTCATCTCACCCTTTCATTTTCCTTTCTCTCATCGAAACAAAGAATTAATTTCTTCCGTCATCACATTCTACAACGTAGACTACACATGTACTGCATAACATGAAACTAGGTACGTATTATGTTAATATATATATATATATAAACATTCACAAATATAAATATGTTTATATATATATATATAAAAAAATATTAAATATATTGTCCAGATAGTAAAAAGAAGGGTTAATATATTTGTATGGCCTGAACATTGACCAAAATAAACATTCTGGCCAATATTTTCGATCTATAACATCCTGGCCCAAACTATACATCAAAATAACGAAATTGGCCAAACCCGATGTTTGACCGTTAACTTGGACGGTCAAACGATTTGACTAATGGTCAACGCGCCACGTCACTGCCAACACAGCAATTTTCAATCAAAAAATTTATAATTTTCACCGATTATCATTTTAATTTTTAATTTTTGAACAAAAAAAGAAGAAGAAGAATGGGACCAGGTGCTTACCCTACCGCCCACAATTCTGCTCTCCTGCCTCACTTCGTCTCCTTCTTCTCTGCTGTCAAGCCTTCCATCCCTTTTGCCATTGATGTCGGCATCAGGAGCTAGATGCCATTTGAATAATCCTTTGTTATAAACGCGCTGCTACGGATCGGGAAATTGTCGGAATCGATAAAGCAAGAATACGAAAGCGAGAATCGAAAAACACAGACACACGATTTGCGTGGTTCACTAACACGATGCGTGTTAGCTACGTCCACGGGCGAGAGAGAGCCAGTTTCACTATATCGAGGAGATTACAGATTACAGAGGAGTATGAGAAGTATTTATAGTACTTCTCCATGTGGGTCTAAACCTAATCCAATATGGCAAAGGAAACGGTTACAGACCAGGCCCAGAACCCGAACCCAAATAACATTGAGCCCATACATCGTGGGCCGGTCAGCGAGACCCCCGATTACCAGTCGTAGCGGCTGATAGTCCGATTCAAGTCACATCAACAAATCTCCACCTTGACTTGAATCCTCTTCCTCTGAAATCTCTGATGTACTCTGCTCCTTCTATCTCTCTCCCGCCATCAATGCCCTGCAGGGCGGAGTCACCCACTCAAGACATTCAGCAAGTCCAAGCAGTGTTGGAACTTGCCATGTGGAACCGGCTTCGTGAACATATGAGCAGGATTATCCTCGGTGCCAACCTTCTTCACCTTAATCCTCTTCTCTGTCCTCCAGAAATGATACCTCACGTCGATGTGCTTAGTCCTCTCATGGTGGACTTGATCCTTGGCCAAGCATATTGCACTCAAACTGTCGCAATACACCACTGCCTGATCATGATGTAGACCCAGATCACCAACCAGTCCCTTCAACCATATTCCTTCCTTAGCAGCTTCTGTCAACGCCATATACTCTGCCTCAGTAGTAGACAATGTCACCGCCGACTGCAAAGTTGCCTTCCAGCTCACTACAGAACTCCCAAGAGTGAATATATAACATCAAGCCATGGATGTATAGAGTTGGCCATGGAGCCAAAACCAGAAGAACCCATGATAATAACGACGACAGGCGTCGTAATGAGGAAACAGAGTAATAGGGCTCTGTATTTGGATATACCATCTTTTTGTAATTAGAAAATAACAAACGAAGATGTGCCCATATGCCTTTAGCATAAATAGTTTATCGGCATACGATCTGAGATTATTGTTTATTCTAAAACAGATAATAAAATAAGAACGGCTTCAAGAGATGGGAAGATAATGCTTAGCTTTACTTGTTCCAAGGAAAGAGCAGAGAGCATCCTTGGAGGTGCAGCCACTCAGAAGCTGGGAGTCGATAGAGGAGAGAGGAAGAATCACTTCCACCACTAATTGGCAGTAAGGCAACCAATTAGCTGTGAAAGATTAGTTGGCTTTGAGGGAGAGAGAAGCGAGACATCCTGCATCGTTTTGGCCGTCTATTTATGACGCCCAATGAACTGAATAAGACAAATTAATTAGTTTGGAGGACTGAATCGTAAGGCACAAAATGTTCAAGGATGAGAGAATCTCCGCTCAGCCGAAAATGGTAATTTGCACTTGCGATCCCCGGAAAGTTATATTTGTTAACTAGTAGATTCTCGTATCTGTTTGAAATTGGTTGCGTCTCTTGGTAGCTGTCCAAACAGCCATATAAAGCCCGATCCCCAACCATTTAAGCAGTCAACAGTAAAATTTACAGCTTCATTCATCCGCGGAGTCCACCTTCCATTCGCCGTCGCCGTCACTCTCTTTCCCTCCGCCGGCGAATTTTGTTTCTTCTCCTTCCTTTTCTATATATCAACAGGTAATTCTTCTTCAGGACTTCAAGTTTCTCCCAACTCTCCCTCTCCCTCTCCCTCTCCCCCCTCTCATCTCTGTATTCACTACTGAAATTCCGCTCTGTAGAAATGGCGGTCACGATGAAGCTGATGTCCCTGCTAGTCGCGGCGCTCGGCGCGCTTTCCTTCTTGTTCGGCGTCATTGCCGAGAACAAGAAGGTATGTATCTTCTTCCAACCGGTCCATCTCTCTTTCTTTTTATGGCTTATTTGGTTCTGGTTGAGGAGGTCTGTTGCTCTCCATGGATTTGGTCCATTGATTTGAGATTAAAAAAAAAAATTGCAATTACGCAGCCGGCTGCCGGGATTCCGATCACAGGGAAGGGTGTGGTGATCTGCAAGTACCCGGCGGATGCGACGGTGGTTTTGGGATTCCTGTCGGTCGCGTTTCTGATTGCGTCGACGGTGGCTGGATATTTCTCCCTGTTTTACCCTTACAAGGGGAAGTCCGTCCCTCAATCTGCCATGTTCCGCAGCACCAGTTTTCTCATCTTCTTCAACATTGCCCTGTAAGCTCCCCCTTTTCACTCTGATTCATTGAACCCTTCCCCATTGCTCTTCTATACTTTGAGCTGTTAACTTATAGAATGAATTCCATAGCTATGTGATTCTGCTGTAACTTAGATCAGTGATTGTGAGATTAAAAAAAAAAAAATTTGCCTATGTTAATGTTCTTGCTTACGATGGTTTCCCACTAGAACCTGGCCATGTGCAGAAGGATAACGATATGGCGGTCAAGTTGTGGGCTTTGCTTGTCTTCTACTTTCCTCATTACTTAACTATGCTTTAAATTATCATACACACACTCAACTTGCTGCATTAGAAGTCTTTTATTTGGACAGTTGACTTGTCTACGTTCGTCTACTTTGGTGGATCTGTGCAGATTTTTTTCTTCTTGTTCCCACTTGGGACGACCTCTTTTATTAATTTCTATGGAGTCTAGAAGTTCCCTCCTTCCAGGGATTCGCATGATATTGCGCTTCTCGCTTCTGTTTCCCTGAGACCAGAGCTGCAACTCATATGTTCTTAGTTAAGTTTGCTAGTTCACCAATTGGATTGGTGAGTTAAAAAGAGGTGTGTGTGAATGTATTTGGCAGGTTCACTGGTGGTTTAGCTGCAGCATTGCTGTTGTGGCCAACAATCACGGAACAACTCCACCTGTCGCGCAACGTTCATCACAACATGGAGACTGCGTGCCCAACTGCTAAGACGGGTCTCCTGGGAGGTGGCGCATTTGTCTCTCTTGATTCGGCCCTCTTCTGGTTGGTTGCACTCATGTTGGCTGCCAATGTTCGAGAAGACTACTTCGATGAAATGGAAAGCAAGTTAGCCGTAGACGATAGTGCAGCTGCTGATTATGTCGAACCATCAGTGCTCAAGGGCTCTGCCTAGCGGCAGCCTTGGGGTATCTGCTAGGGTTGAACTACTTTTAAGTTCGGATATACATTCCATAAGGCCTTCCAAATTATCAATTCATCGTCTTTGCGGGAGCAAGCGTAGAACAATCTGGAGCTTGCTTAATGTAAATATGGCTTGTGATTGCTGGAAGAAGACTCTCATTTACTCTATTAATTGGTATGGTTGTTTGTGTATATTGTTATATAGATCATTTCTGGATGGAACTATGAGCTACGTAACTCAACCCAGCGCTTATGGTTGCCAAATGGTGTCCGTTCGATGTTACCCAACCATTCGGTTTTCAATGGTTGACTCGGGACTCAGAAGGCAAATTCCAGGTTGTATCTACTCTAGTTTGCAATGAAGAGTTTTGCCCATTGGTTCAACTTACTAAATCTTCCTGTAAAAATATAGCAAACTGAAAAGCCTTTAGGAATATCCCGTAAAAGATTAGTATCTTGATGTATATCACAACTCCAAATTAAGAATCCTGACCTAAGGGCAAGTCCATGATGTAGAATCTTGACCTAAGGCAAGTCCATGTAGCAATAGATACTGCAGTCTGCATATGAATATAACAGAGATGATATTATTGAAGCAAAACCATTTTACAACATCATATTTCACATGGATTAATGAACTAATACACTCAATACTCTTTGTTTATATGACATTAGCAGCCAATTAGAAACCACCTAAAACTTACAACAACAACAAAAATGGCAAAGTAGATGTAATGGGTCTGAGCTATCACTCTTTCCTTGGCTATGAAAGTCTATCTATCTTCTCTGGAAGTTGAAAGACTTGATGGAGATGGCAAAGATGAAGGCGAAGACAGCTACCAATCCAACCATGACTCCAGCAATGACTCCCAAGAAATCATGCTTGAAACCGAAGTAGCTCCTCAAGAAATCCTCCACAGCTTCCCCTGTTTCCTCCATTGGGCTCCTCACATCTCCATACTGCGACACAATCAAACCGTATAGTGTCCACGAGATCGGGTTCAACCAGTAGTTCCACCTCCACCACACTGGGATAGTCTGCACATAATGAAAGATATTCATTAATTAGTTTTTCTTATAGTTCATTCCCTTAATGATAATAGTAATGAAGAGATAGAAATCAAAACAATGAATGTAAGATGGATGACTTACAGGTCTAGGGACAATGAATCCGGCGAAGAGATTCCAGATGGAGTAGAAGAAAGACGAGATGATGGAGGCAATATGGTGATTTGGCGTGATGGCGACGGTCATCATCCCGTAGTAAGTGAAGTAGAGGAGTGTGAAGTACATGAAGAAGATGTACCACATGAACTTCTTCGCGTCCCATTCGAATCCAATCATGGCATATGTGATCACTCCATACACCAAAGCCTGGGCCAGAATGTAAGGGATCTCTATAATCACTTGGGCGTAGGCATAAGGCAAGGCAGAGTACATCCCTGCTGCTCTCTCCCTGTAGAACACAGTTCTTTCAATGGCTACCACAGGCTGCACCGAGGATGCATTTTGGACACCAAGGAACAACACTGCTGCAAACATTGCTCCCATTGCGTTGAACAGGTCTTGGTTCCTCGATGTTTTGCCACCAAGATCCCAGAACATGGTTCCGAACATGAGGGCAATGAAGGTTGTGAACAAGAACCTGACAGCTGTGTATGGCGGGTTACGCCAGTAGGACCAGTGCTGCTTCCACAGGCAAGCCATGCATTGTGTCAAGAAGGGTTGTGAGTATTGTGTTGGGAAGTAGAGTTCTTTGGCTCCTGGGGCTGCCTTGCTTAAGTCCTTGATCAGGGCCTTATTTCTCTTGTAGAGGTCCGAGTTTCGGTATACATCTGTGAAATCTACTCCTAGGGCTATCTCTTGTGCTGTGGTGGTCACCTCCAACATCCATGTTGCAGGGTTGTACCCATCTTTGATCTTGCTCACTCCTTCGATCTCCTCGAAGTATTTCACCAAATGGGTAGAGTGGCGGCCAAGAGGACCGACGTATATCTCTTGTCCTCCTCTCTTCAACAGGAATAACTGCAAATAAACATTTAAGAAACAAACTATGTCAAATACTGTTTCTAGTTTCCTAGATTCTGATAATTTATGCTTACTGATAAACAATAATTTACCTCATCAAAAGCTTCAAAGATATCAATGCTGGGCTGATGGATGGTGCACACCACAGTTCTACCAGTGTCCACGGTGTTTCTCACTGTTCTCATGACAATGGCAGCAGCTCTAGCATCCAATCCTGACGTTGGCTCATCCATGAAGATGATGGATGGATTTGCCACCAATTCCACTGCAATTGTTAACCTCTTGCGTTGCTCGGTAGTCAATCCACTCACACCCGGGAGTCCAACAAGAGAGTTACGCAAGGGGTTTAGCTCTACGAGATCCATCACTTCTTCGACAAACATCTGTCATATATACAAATGCAAGTTAGAAATTCAGATTGATGTATTGCCTATATACAAACCAATCAAAAGTAGACACGAACTTTGTTAAGGTAGCTGTAGTTTAGGATGGGAAACTTACCATTCTAGTCTTTTCATCAACTTCTTGGGGTAAACGCAACCAAGCTGAGTAGACTAGAGACTCATACACTGTCACTTGTGGAGAATGAATGTCGTTCTGCTCACAGTAACCTGAAATCCTAGCAAAGGTTTCTTGCTTCTTAGGGAATCCAGAAATGGTGATGTTTCCTTCAATGTAGCCACCGGTTTTCCTTCCAGCAAGCACATCCATAAGAGTAGTTTTACCAGCACCACTCACTCCCATAAGAGCTGTCAGAACACCAGGCCTGAAAGCACCACTAATACCCTTTAGAAGAACCAGTTTGTCTTCAGCAACACCTTGGCCTTTCATTTCCTGGAGAGCAAAGGAAAAGGAAAATGATCGGTTAGTCGTTGTCCCAAAATGACAAGAACGAAGCCTACATGCTTTTTTCTTGCTAGCTGCTTCTCTTTGTACTAACTAACCTCTGGCATGTCAACCGAATATACTATGTCGTCAAAGGTGATGGAATGAGGCTCAAATGGAAGGACCATCCCTTTCTTTTTGCTTCCACCAGCTTCATCATTTGCAGCTGCGGTTATGGATGAACCGCCAGTTGACATCTCTATTGCTCCTCCTGATGTGGTGGCCTCATCTTCAGGTATGACAGCTTGTGGCTTCTCAAACTCTGTCCATTTTAACACATCAAAACATAATTCATGAGCAAATAAGGTTTCTTGCACTAGAAGCATGAACTTGAATAATGAATACTTCTTGAGTGGGGTTACTTACGATCCAAGAAAGTAAGAGCGAAAGCAAAAACAATGTTGAATAGGAATAGGAATCCTAGAGTTGCTCCCACTCCTAACCAATACCAATGTGGCTCTGTGAAGAACCCACGAGACCTCAACACTTGAATTCCAAGTGATTCTGTTGAGCTTGAGTTTGCTGGAACCTAGAATTTGGAAAGGAAAAAAGAGATGAAATTAGTCCAGTAAAGAGTGGAAAAAAGAGGTCTGGAAGGACATCATTAGCTATGTAATTTAAGGTGGGAATAAGGGAATTACATGACTCCAACTGTGTCCGAGAAATTCATTGACTACTATTGCATTCTGCCCATACATCATAGGTGATGCCCAATAAGCCCAAACCCACCATTTCTTTACATCCTCTGTGAAACCAAAACGAAAGGTTAACACCTACGGAATTCCAAAGGACATTTTAAAATGTCAAGTAAGAAATCCAATGTTAACTGATAACAAACCTCGTGACAGAATGAATCCACTCAGTGCAAAGAGAAGAAGCAAAACAAATGAGCCAAAGGTGTTGGCAACGATCATGTTCCTTCCAGTTGCAGCAATGAATCGAAAGAGAGCAGAAGCCATCTGATTAATTGCTACCAGCAGGATATACAACCTAATCAACCTGCATTATCATATCAATGTTATAGTGCACGGTTTGTTTAGGAAGAAATTGAGTAATATGGACTAAAACATTGGAAGTAAAATCTTAGCATCCTTTAAATTACCTTCCAAAGTTAGGATCGAATCCAATGACATAGTAAGTCATGAAGACCCAGACAGCAACTTCGAGGAAGGTGACAGGAATCTTCAGGATCCATGGCGGAATGGAGTATATCCATGGTGGGTAGAAAAACAGATTCCTTTGCTTGTAAAAGACCGGAAGCTTTGCGATGGTCATGGAAAGCTCAGCCATTCCGTTGAACATGATCATAATCAGTGTGAAAAAGAGAGCACCCACAAAGATCCCTCCATCCTGGATCGTGTTGCGATGCATCTCAGTCCTGAAGAAGACGGTCATAGCAAGCAGTGCCATGATGAATAGTTGGGTAAGCTTGAAGACATAGACAAATGAGTTCCTCTTCATGAGCAAGAATTCTCTTGCGAAGTTGGCCTTGAGAAGCTCCTTGTTCCCAATTCCATACTTTTTGGTAGCCAAAGCTGCAGGGTGGCTCTTGGTTCTGTCATAAGGAACAGACAAATCATCTTCAATCTTTCTTCCCACGTGGAACGACTGGAAAGCCTCAGCAAACTCCTTCGTTGTAACAAAACGGTATGGTTGATCCCTTCTAGCCCAATACTGCTTCTGATCCTTTTTCGATGTAACCTGAAAAAGAGTCATACTATTAATAACTTGCGACGAAAGGTGGAACTCTGCCAATGCATGTTTTTCTTTCTCTGATACTCACTTCTTGCAAGAAATCAGCAACTCCTTTCCTGTCAGGACACTTGAAACCCATATGCTCGAAGAACTCGATCACATTCTCACGAGGGCCTTGGTACACAATCTGCCCATCTGACACCAGGATGATATCGTCAAAGAGATCGTATGTCTCGGGAGCAGGCTGGAGGAGGGAAATGACTGCAGTGCCATTGAGGATGTGATTTTGCTGCTTCAATGAGTTCACAATCTGAAACGTTGTGGAACTGTCCAAACCGGTAGAGATCTCGTCCATGAACAATGCCCTTGCTGGTCCAACCAGCATTTCACCTGTAGTAACACGCTTTCTTTGTCCTCCAGAGATACCTCTGATCATTTCATCGCCAACTAGTGTGTCTGCACAAACTTCCAGCCCTAAGATCTACACAAAGAAATGGGTGATGAGAAACTGTCTCCAGGTAGATTCATTTTTATAAACCGTTAAAGAGCACTCGTAGTTCACAAACTTAATGTTACCTTCAAAACGTAGTCTGTAACAACATTGCTTTCTAGACCTTCTGTTGCAGCAGCCTAATGGTACCAGACCATGACAAAAGAAAGGACAATTATCAATTATACAGTGGATTTCAAAATAATAAATATATACTAGTGGCGGCTAAATACAAACTGGAATGAATCATCATCATCATCATTTCAACGGATTGAAAGCAACATAAACAAAGCTCAATTGTGGCATTGTATAATAACTATAATGAAGCCGCCTTGACCCACCTTCATGTAGACATCAATATCAGGATCAGGTTTAATATTTGCTGCCTTCTCTCTTCTCGACAACTCAGCCAACATATCTGCAGATTTTCCCCCCCACAGTGATATTGACTTAGCAAGCAGCCATGTTTGAACATCAAAATGAATCCATAATCAAAAGAAGAGAAAGAAAGAACTAACCATGAAGAGATCCAACCCCTTGGACTCTGGCAGCAAAAGCCAAAGTTTCCCTAACAGTCAGCTCACCCATGTGAAGATCATGCTGGCTAATGTAAGCTGAGGTTTTCTGGGGGATGAACTCGTGCATATCGTGACCATTGTAAGTCACTCTCCCTGAGACTTTCAGATTAGGATCCAGCCTTCCAGCCAAAGCTAGCAACAGTGATGTTTTCCCAGAACTTGGAGGACCCAGAAGCAGAGTCATTCTGCCGGGCTTGATGACTCCATTAACATCATTGAGGATGGTCAGATGTCTCTTTTTGTTGGGAAGGAGGTGCAACCCATTCAAGATACCCTGTGAAAGATCGAAGGAAAGGTATTTCATCAGTTTCACGAAACATTAAGCCGAAAAAGCTACAAACTTCCATTGGCATCAGTGATGATCATTTACCGTGAAGATTCCTATAGTGAAGTTGGTGAAGGTGGGCAGAGATTTGCTCCCAACTGTAGCTTCGGCTTCCACATTGAGATGCTCGTATCGGACTTCAATCGTCGGTAGCTCTACTCCAACCCTTCACAAACACCACAAGTCCCAAATTCAGAACAGGAAAATACAGAGGAAATAAGTAAAGAAAAACAGAGGAGCTCCCTTATTCTCTGTCTAGTTACTCTCCTGGTTTCGCAGACAGATTTTATTCTCTATTTTCTTGTTCTACACAATCCTTACTTGATTATTATCAAAGGGTTGTAATAATATGCGAAATTATTTCAGATCACCATTGATAATAGCTGATGTTCATACTCTAAAAAGTAGCTCAGAGAAACCAAAAGACAGAGCACAACGAAGCAAAAGTACAAACCTGTCAATTCTGTTCTTGAGCTTCAACAAGAAACTCTCGTTGTCCTGGTCAGCAACTTTAACAAGGCGGTCGAGGAGAACTTTCCTTTCTTCGACACCAAGATTTTGGATGTCGATCTCGCTGAGCTCAGTCTTGGAAGCGCTGGCCAATATGCCCTTTCTGAGACGATCATAAGTGGGGAGCTTCTCTAGAGCAGCCCACTTCAGGGCTTCTTCATCGTCTTCTTCTCTCGAAGAAGCAGAAAACACATCCGACGGATTGTTTCTCCACACGGAGGCCGATCCGCCTCGCCGGAGACTGTTCCTGGCTTTAAACAGATCGCCACCCTCCATTTCTGGGGCGATGGAGCAATAACAGAAGAAAGAAGATCAAACCCCAAGAACAGCTACAGTGGGAGAAGAGTTGGTTGTTGAAAAGAAAAAATGAGAGAGGGAGAAAGCCCCCAGAAGAATGGGGAGCAGAGGAAATGGAATGGATGAAGGCTTGGGGAAGATGGGTTTGCCTGTTTTTCAGAATGGGAGGGAAATGGAGATGGTTATATACAGGGCAGCTGGGCGGCGGAACGGTCGTGCGTCGTTTCTGATTACTGTTGTGGTGGCTCATTGAATTGTCAAGCTTCTTTTCCCTTGAAAAGTCACCTGCTATTAGTCAATATCTTTTTGTTTATTTTATGGGTTCTTTCCTCCGAAGTATAATTGGCGCAAATTCTGGAAGGCATGTTTTTCTTTTTGCCATGGATCTGGAAGGTCATTGAAGTCTAGTAAATTGGCCAAGTCAATTTGATCGCCCCAATTTCGATTTTTGATTTGTAGTCCAAGTCGTTTAATTTCAAAGGGAGAAGAAAGCAAATGCAAGAGTCTTACGTTAGGGTAATACCCATTTGTTAGGATTCCGGTTTGATAAATTTTTATGGGCTAATTCCACTAGTAAGACCAAATTATTCAATATGACATATATGAAACGAACTATAAGGTTTTAGGTCATTTGTAGCACAACAATATATTGACCGTCAAGTTTAACAGTTGATTTAACGATGGTCAGATGTGTGTTTGATTATAATGACGTGGCGCCTACATGTCTGCCACATAAGTTGTCACGTCATCAACACATCATATTTTTATTTGGAATTAAGTTAAAATTCAAATTCAAATAAAAACGGTAAAAATGAAAATAAAATCAAAAGAAAACTGGGATCGGGCTCTTTCCCCAAACCTGATCGAGAACCCCCCCCCCCCCCCCCCCCCCCCCCCCCGCCATCATCAATCGATCTCAATCGGCTGTCGGAGGCTCTTGGCTGCCGGAGGGTCTAACAAAACCCACGCCACTCCTCTACTTCCCTTCCATGTCTCCCAGCCGCTGAAACCTACAACCATCTAAGCCCCACCGTCCTCCCAGAAACCCACCGCCATCCGAGCCTCTTCCTTCTTTATCCCTAGATAAATAAAAATCAGCGAAGGTCGGCATTGCATGGAGTCGCTCCCTGCTCCTAACAGAGCTGAAGGATTGAGCTGAAGCTTGAAGAAGGAAGGCTACAGAAGAACAGAGTAGAAGACAGGCAGAAACGTTTCATTTCTGCCTTCCGCTCCACCTAACTAAGCAAAGGTTGAAACGGCGACGTAGAGACTAGCACTTACCATTAGGTGGAGACCGAGAGGCCAACCAGACAAACACATGTGGCATTTTCTATTTGTATTAGTTTAAATTACAGTTTAATGGACAAATCATGTTTTATTGTTTGATCACCTTTACTTTCTGAACACTAGTATAAATAGAAAAACGCGAAGCCTAGCAAATTGCGGCTTTCCAATCAATCATTTCTCGCATTCTTCTTCGTCCTCACAACGAGCTGCAACCCTAATAGCTTGGTTTCTCATATGGTATTAGAGAGGTGATCCGCTTTTTTGCGTCAAAACAACCCGATGAACAAAGCAGTTAAAATCGGGATTTTACCTAAAATCGAAAACTGGGGTAAAATCGGAATCGTAAAATCGTAGGATTTTAAGTACCATATAGAACATAACACATAAGAATATTAGTGAGGTAAATCATTAATAACACAAAGACACATAACATTTAAAATGATAATTCTCAAGATTAATGTTCCAAAATTACTATTTAATTGTTATTTAATGTGTAACTCAAAATAATTCATGATGAAGGGATAGAGCTCATGGGATTTCCCTCTTGTTTTCTAGTTGTGTCTATATAGTTTAACTTAAAGTAATATTCCGACATCGTCTACTAAGTATGATTTAAAACTAAAAATAATTAAACTCCAATAAAATAAGTAATGCTAGTGGCTTGGTATAAATATATTTATTAATAAATAAGTTAGTTAATAATAATGTTAATTCTTACATACTTCCAATACTAGGACAATTGTTTTACCAATAAGTTAAATGGGACGAAGGGAAATGGATTAAGAGAGCCCTAATTTGATTATTTTTGTTATTTTTAAATGTTTTTCTAATAGAAAAACATGTGAGAAGATTCATGTCATTGCCCTTTGCGCTGAAATAGTTATGCTTCTTTTAAATTGGCTCAAACCACCTATTTTGTTCTCATACGATCAAAATCCTGATTTTGGTACGATTTTAACGATTTTAATCCCGATTTTAAACGATTTTAAGGTCCACCGATTTTAAACGATTTTAAGGGCCACCGATTTTATTGTAAATTCAGGCTAGGAATCCCTAAGTAAAATCCTAAAATCCTACGATTTTACGATCAAAATCCCGATTTTGACTACATTGCCGATGAATATTTCACCCAGCAGCTTAGTCGATAGTGATGGAGAGATCCCCTTTGGCAGCTTCAACTGCAATGCTCAAAATCAACAAACCCAGCGAGCCCAGCAAACCTAGCCAACTCAGAATGATGAACAAGCTTGGATCTATATTGGTAATCCTAACAACCAAGTGTGTTATGCGTTTGGGAGTCCCTACTATATCAAGCCTAGTGAAAATCTAGGACAATCTAAAGTCTCTGAATTGCTGGATGAACACAATTATCACATGTGACAAAGAGCAATTCGAATGGTTCTCAAAACCAAACATAAGATTGGGTTTATTGATGGTAGCTTGCCTATGTCGGAACGAACTCATCATGAGTTCATTTTGTGGGATGCCTCCAACACCATGGTGCTGTGTTGGATTCTGAATTCAATTGGTAAAGATATACGTCGTAGTGTATTGCAGCATGAAGTCGCACAGACCCTTTGGGATGAACATAAGAAGAAATTTGGCAGCTGCAATGCACTGAGACTTGCTAATTTGAAGGAAGCAATTGATCGTTTTAAGCATGGAAGTCAAACTGCAACCCAGTACTATGTGCACTTGAAAGGGTTATGGGAGGAATACCTCCAGTTCAACCCCATTATTGATTGTGACTATATGATTGCTGGAGTCAGACCTTGTGTAGCTGTTGAAGCATTTAAGGAGAGGCAGGAAACTGAATACCTTATCAAGTTCCTTCGAGAACTAAGGCATGAATTTGATGTGGTGCAAACTCAGCTGTTAATGATGAAGCCATTGCCTGCTGTGGAAGTTGTTGTTGATGACATCCTACAACATGAACATAAGCTTAAATCAGATAAGGGCCACTTTAATAAAAATGTTCCCTCAGTAACACTTGCAGCTCAGGGTGATAAGCAGAAGGGCTTTAGTTCATTTGAGCTTGGTAAAGGTGGAAAGGATGGCACAGAAATGGAGAGCAAGTTCTGCAGATACTGTAAGAAGAATGGACACTTGAAAGAATAGTGTTACAGACTAAAAAACAAGAAGGCCAAGATGGCAGGAGTGAACAACTTTGCTGGTTTAGTTTCTCAGTCAAACCGAGAGAGCAAAGACAATGGTTCTACAGGTAGCAATCTGAGTCTGGATACAAAGAGCAGTCAATAGGGGTGTTCAAACGGTGTGGTTACCATGGTAACCGTTTTAACCAGTACTATTTGGATAATTTGGTTTGGTTAATTTGGATAATTGGTTTGGTTTGGTTATAGTTTTTAGCTTGTTTGGTTTAGGTGGTTTGGTTTGGTTTTAGACACTCCTAACCAGTCAAACCAAATTAACCAGATAAATAATTAGCCATATATCTAATATATACACATACTTAATACTTTGAATAACAACTCAAGAGTTAAACGTTCATCCCTTTTAGACTCATAAAATATAAAGCTTGATATTGTTCCTATAATGTATATTTGTATATGTAGAGTTTAGACCACATTACATATAAATGCCTAATTTATGAGTTGGATGAGTCTGAAAAGGACCTTGCTTTCAAGTTTTACATAAAAAAGAATGCTGCCTATTCTGTCACTCAACATTTGCCACAGTTTTCCAACTTCTCTAGTAAGTTTGTTCTATCCTCACATAACCACTATGGTTGATGGGCCTAACACAAATCTGGATATTAGATACTGGAGCCTCAGATCACAACTGTTGCACACTTTCCCTATTGACTGATGCTAAGCCTACAGTCAACCAATTTGTGTATTTGCCAAATGGTTATAAGGTTCCAATTAGTCATATTGGTACAGTTAGACTACAACCTGGTTTATTCCTTCAAAACGTGCTCATGATCCCTAGCTTTACCTTCAACCTTATTTTTATCAGCAAAATTACCCATGACCTTCCACTCCCCTTACATTTTGAATCTGACTCTTGTCATATTCAGGACCTAGTGACCAAGAAGCATATTGGTTTCGCCAGACATAATAGAGGCCTCTACCAACTTTTCCCCAACATTCCAGCCTTACCACACCATCACACAACAGTCACTTACAACTTCCAACCTCACCAAATTGAGCTATGGCATTAGAGGCTAGGTCACCCTAGTAAAGAAAGAGAGAATCAACTAGTTGGATGTAATAGGTCCATTGTTAGACACTGCAACCTGTCATTTAGCTAAACAAAGAAAGCTCTCCTTTCCTGTTAGCACTAGTAGAGCGCAATCTATTTTTGATTTGATACATGTGGACATTTGGGGACCTCCGGCTGTTAAATCCTATGATGGTTATTCTAGAGATGTTTGGACTTAGTTAATGAAGTCTAAATCTGAAACTCGTCAGATTTTGGAAGCTTTTTGTGTGATGGTTAGCAGGCAGTTTGGCAGATTGGTTAAAGTTATCCGTAGTGACCAGGGGAATGAATTTCACATGGCATAATTTTATTCCACTAATGGAATTGAGCACCAAACATCTTGTGTAGAGACTCCTTAGCAAAATGCTTGAGTCGAAAGAAAGCATCAACATATATTGAATGTTGCCAGGGCTCTTAGATTCCAGATTGGTTTGCCATTAATGTTCTAGAGTGAGTGTATTTTACATGTCGTCCATCTCATAAACAAGATTCCATCCTCTCTTCTATAGGATTTAACTCCATTTGAGCTGTTTTACCAAAAACCACCCACTATCTCTCATCTCAAAGTGTTTGGTTGTCTTTCCTATGCTTCTACCTTGCTTAGGGATAGAACAAATTTCACCCCAGGGCTAGGCAATGTGTCTTCCTGGAATCAAGGGTTATAAACTCTTTGATCTCCATACACATGATGTGTTTGTTTCACGTCATGTTACCTTCCATGAGCATATCTTCCCTTTCAAACCCACTTCCTCTACTCCACCTCCATCTCCTGATCCTATTATTCCTACACTAACTCCACCCTCTTTCTCATCCTCCACTCCTGCTCCTTCTCTTCCCATTTCATCTCCTCTCCCTGGTGATCATTTTCTTCCACTGACTCCTTCACCACTCTCTCAAAATACATCCGAGACCCACTCTTCTCCCTCTTCTTCTAATACCAATCATTCTTCCAGTTCTACCCCTACTTCATCTATTCATTTCCCTCCTGTCGAAGAGTTCCCTAATCTTCCTTTTGAGGGGGAGGATGAACTATGTGCTCAAGAACCACTAGAAGAAGGGGAGGATCCTGGTACAAAGAAATTTGTCAGAAATAGAACTAAGCCATTGTTGCACAAGAACTATGTGTTTTCAGGTGCCACCAACAGCCATTCAATACAACACATTGTTTCATTTGAGCAGTTACCTGGATCACAAAAGTCCTATGTACTAAGGGGTTGTTTGGAAGTTGTGATTCTTCAAATTGATGTATTGAGTCAATTAGTGTATTATCATTTGATGTATTGAATCAATTGATGTATTAGACAAATACCTTGTTTGGAGTTTTAGATTGTGTTTTGTTGTAAAGCCACAAAAGTAACTTTTGAGTGATTGTGAAGAATCTCAACAAAAAGTAGAGATTGATAATCCCTCAATTATGAGTGATTGTGATGGAGCCTCCAAAAAGTTAATGCATGTATTCTGGTTCAATATAAGCCAAAAAAACGACTTAATCTCACAAATACATGAATTGCTTCAATACACCATTTGAAATCACAACTTCCAAACGAGCCCTAAGTGTCATGAATGTAGAAGAACCTAAGTCCTGTGCAGAAGCATGTAAGGAGCTAGTCTGGAGATTGTCTATGAATTCAGAGATGGATGTAGTGATTGCTAATCAGACTTGGGATGAAGTAATTCTACCTGAAGGGAAAAAGGCAACTGGAAACAAATGGGTATATAAGATTAAACACAAAGCTAATGGATCCATTGAAAGACACAAGTCTAAGCTGGTTGGGAAGGGATTTACACAGATTTATGGTAATGATTTTCTAGATACCTTTTCCCCAGTTTCAAAGATTAACTCAGTCAAGGCCTTGTTTTCAGTAGCAGCCTCACAGGATTGGCACATTCATCAGATGGATGTTGCCAATGCCTTCCTTCATGGTGATTTGAATAAGGAGGTTTACATGAAACCTCCACCTAGTGTTGTATTTTCAGATCCAAGGATTGTTTTTAAACTCTAGAAATCTCTTTATGGCTTGAAACAAGCCAGTATGCAATGGTTTGCCAAGTTGACAGATTCTTTTTTGAAAAATAGCTTCTCTCATGCAGCTTGTGACTATTCTATGTTCATTAGAAGGTTTCAGGGAAGAGTCCTAGTTGTTTTGGTCTTTGTTGATGACATTCTAATTGATGGGAGTTCTCTGAGTGACATTGAGCGGACTAAGAGACTCATAGGGAGGGAATTCAAGGTGAAGGATATGGGAGTTTTGAAGTTTTTCCTAGGATTGGAAGTTTACAGAGATCATAGAGGAATATTTGTGAATCAAAGGAAGTATTGTATGGATCTATTGGAGGATACATGGTACATGGATGCCAAAGGTTGCTTGTCTCCTGCAGATTGCAATGTTCAGTTGACAGCAAAGCAAAGAGAATCTCTTCCAAATCCAGAAGTTTATAAGAGGTTGGTGGGAAGATTGCATTACATAACAATAACTAGGCCTGACATTACACATTCAGTACAACAGCTATGTAAGTTCCAAAAGGACCCCTATACTGAACACCTACAAGTTGTTTATAGGGTGCTAAGGTACTTGAAGCATGCACCAGGTCAAGGACTATTATTCAAGGCAGGAACCAAGATAGAGTTAACTGGTTTTTCATATTCATATTGGTCTAGCTGCCCAGATACTAGAAGGTTACTGACAGGGTATTGCACTCTGCTTGGAGGTTGTCTGTTAACCTAGAAATCTAAGAAGGAAACATAATCTCAAGATCATCTTCTGAAGCCAAATACAGAGCCTTGGAACAGTTGGTTTGTGAACTGGAATGGTTAAGAAGTCTGTTAGCATAAATGGGTATCAAAGTTCCATTGCTAATTGATGTTTTCTGTGACAATCGATCAGCAATTCATATAGTAGAAAAACCAGTCTTCTGATAAAATTGCAGCATGTGAGAATAGATGATCAGTTAGTAGACCTTTTTACAAAAGGGTTGACTCGATACAGGTTGAAATATCTGCTTGATAAGTTGGGAGTCATTGACATGTACTCGCCAACTTACGGGGGAGTAACAGAGATGAAGGATTGAGGTAAAGCTTGAAGAAGGAAGGCTGCAGAAGTGATGCAGAACCAGCAACTAAAGAACAGAGTAGAAGGCATGCAGAAACGTCTCATTTCTGCCTTTCCCTCCACCTAACTTAAGCAAAGTTTGAAACATCGATGTAGAGACCAGCACTTACCGTTAGGTGGAGACCGAGAGGCTAACCAGACGAAGACATGTGGCATTTTCTATTTGTATTAGTTTAAATTACAGTTTAATGGAAAAATCATGTTTTACTGTTTGATCACCTTTACTTTCTTAACACTAGTATAAATAGAAGAACGAGAAGCCTAGCAACTTGCGGGTTTCCAATCAAACATTTCTCACATTCCTCTTCTTCCTCACAACCAACTGCAACCCTAGCAGCTTGGTTTCTCATAGCTCGACCCACCCTAACCGGATCTGCTCTCGTCGGCTATGCAGAGCGGAGGTCTGGTTGGTAGTTGAAGTCACCCCTGTCACCATTCAAACACTTTGTCTCCACTCAAGTAAATGTCAACTCCCCTCTTTAGTGAAATTGAAAGAGAGTCTGGGAGCAACAAGAGAGTAAGAAGAAGCCAGCAAATGTTAAGCTGCGGAGCGAGTACGAGAAGGGGGAGAGTAATGACAGGAGGAGTATTGAAGCTCCAACGGTGGCGGTGGGAGAGGGTTCGCCGCCAACACGGGAGGCAGGGTTTTCTTTATTATTCATTTTCGATGAAAATAAATAGAAATTAAAATTTAAAATTACCTGTCATATGTCACATTACTGACAAGATTTTTTGTTAAATATTAACGGTCAATGCCGGTCAACATTAACAAAAAAAATAGTTGGATCCATATTTGTCATATTGAATAGTTTAGTACACAAATGATACTTTGTGGATAATTTGTGCTTCCTAGTGGAGTTAGACCATTTTTATTCAAGAAAGTGGCCACAATTAAGACTGATTTTTAAAAGGAGGAGCACGGTTATCATTTTTTAAAATTTAGGGGCAACACGAGTGTGTTGCTCCCTATTTATTCCACGTCCCTTCCTTAGCTGATAGTGGCCACAAATATCATGAAGCAAACCAGAAGAACAACAAACTACATCCCAAATAACATATGCCTATAACTATAAGAAAGCTTATTAAGTAGATCAGAACCTCACCACAACTCAATTTCTTAAGAATATCATAAACTCAAAACTAACCATAAGTTTCTGAAGTTCAAAAACCTCATAAAATTGACCACAAGTTCCCAATACCCTGATATAAGCCGAGGTTCTAACTCATGGGCTTAAGCAATCAGAAACGCAACAAAGATCGATTAGCAGCTCAACGATCACAAAACAGAAATTAACCCAAACCTAATCCACACGTCGGGAAGAGGGCCACGTATATAAATGAATATTCATATAGGGTGACTTGCTAGCGGAAAAAGTCAGATTCCTTCTTGCTTATTCGATTCCACGAACAAAAAAGAAGTTGATAAGGGTGTTTTGACACTCAATTCTAGGGTTGTTGTTCTGAATAAAATTATTAATTAACCTTTAAAAGAGTGAGTTCAGCCTTGTATATAGGCTACATAAGTTTTAGAGAAAAATAACAAGGAAAACTCATCTTTAGGCCATAAGTATCCTATGTTAGGCGATTGGGTTTGGGTCTCTGTTTGGCCTTGTTTGGCCCATTTTGTTATCGTGTATAGGCTTCCCATTACGAGCCCATGCAAACCCGTGTATACGTATGAGAGCTAGGGTTTTCTAGGGTTAGGATAGTATATATATGTAACCGAGTGTGGAAATTAAGCTGAATAAGATATATGTATTCCCCGTGGACTAGTCGGTATTGCTCTCTGTAATACTGGAAACCACGTAAATCTGTTTGTGTTTTTGTTTCTGCTTACAGTTACTCTAACACGGTACCCTAGCCTACTTCCCACCTAGTTACTAATTAGTTAATCAGTTTTTGAGGTTTGAGTGGAGGATTTGAGGAGATAACTAGACTAGAGATCGATCAAAGCTAAAAGCTGGTACTTTGGGGAACTAATCCTCCCCCTAGCTTAGGGTTACTATGCATGTAGGATACTTAGGGCTATCGAATGTGGTAAGAGATCTCTTTTCCGTTGGCTTTCGTGGTTATCCACACACCTCTGAGTATGCCTCCCCTAAACCCATATATAGCCACCTCGATCCAGGCTATTGTATATGGGCATTAAGCTTATGGCTCATTTCAATTGACATTATTCACCGTCCACACCCAAGTTTCATCTCGGGTTCTATCTAGGAAGGCTAACCTAAGGCATGGGTTTGGTCGCCTCAACCACCCTAGGTCCCTATTCATACATTTATCGCATTTTTATTCATGGTGCATACCCGTCTAACCCTAGAACTCCATACCCATCGTGGAAGCATAAAATAGGCTAATAGAGAAGATTGGAGCATCCTACCACAAACACAATCCATGATAGAATAGCAATTAAATCAACTAGATAAACACATTCATTCGTTCAAACCCTAAAATATCCATACATACATAATAAACCCTAAAACTAGAGTTTGGGGTTTAGAACCCCTAGTACCTTAAAAGGCTACTCCATAAAGGAGGGAAGAAGAAACATAGAAGAAATTGAAAAGACTTGGGATGAGAAAGATGCTCCCTCTCTTCTAGCTCCCTCTCCTAGTCTCCTTCTTCTCCTTCCTTTGGCTTCTCCCTCTCTCTCTCTCTCTCTCTAAAACCAGAAATTTCTCTCAAAATCAGCTCATCCAAAAGGGGGAGAGGGGTCTTCTATTTATAGGCCTTCAGGGGACGGAGAAGTTCGCGGCCAGAGGAGATGAGAACAGGGGCGGGATCTTCTAAGAAGAGGTCGCGATATCAAAACGCCTTCGTCATGGCATTCTAAAATAACATATGAGTAATATCATATCACATTATGTGAAAATAACATGTCGTACTTGAAACCAACATGTAGTAAAATTTCACGCAGACTTATATATCGTTATTCAAATGCTCAATTTAGAATTCCAAAGACTGGGTTAGGTGAAAAAGAAAACTGGAAAATAAGCGCATTTTGAAAACCAAAGGAAAAAATGACACAGTTTGACCTCCAATCTGGTACCTTGTAGCGGTCGACCCAGTGGGTGGGTGTGGCTTATTTTTCTCATAGGGTCAGGGTCAAAGTGGGTCGACAACCTTGAATTTTTTTGTTAACATTCTAGTAGATTGTTTGTTTTAATATCTTTTAAATAATAAAAAAGGGTTATAGGTATAATATGCCCCTCTACTATGAAGTTTTATCAAACATGCCCCTGCACTATTTTTTTACATCAAACATACCCCTGCACTTTGATAAAATTATCAAACATGCCCTTAAGCTAAAATTTCCATTCAAAAAATCGTCAATCATGGTTGAACCGAGATTTAGACGACCCGACATCGGCAAATGGGAGGGAAAATATCAGTTTGCCCCGTTTTATTTCTCTGGGTCTCTTCAAAGTGAAATTATTTGGCTATACAAAAGAACCAAAAAAATTCTAAAGTGGAATTATTAGGAATATTTTAGACATTTGTTCGCCCAAACCAAAGTTCGGCGTTGGTTAACGGTTTATGGATGAAAATTTTAACCAAAGTGTATGTTTGATAATTTTTACAAAGTACAGAGACATTTTTATGTAAAAAATAGTAAAAGAGCATGTTTGATAAAACATCATAGTAGAGGGGCATATTATACCTATAACACTAAAAAAAAACATACGAGTTATATGACATGTCAACAGTCAATGCATTGACTACTAAAAATTAAAGTTTGCGTTAGAGTTGTCATATTAAATACTTTATTATAGAAGTGACGTTTTTAAACAGTTCAAGTATTCTAGTGGTACTAGCAAAAAAAAATACCTGGGTCACCAAATAAAGGTGAAATACTTAAAAGTTAATCATTTAATTTATCAATCAAACATGTCCCTATTTTTTCAGTAAGTAGAAGTTATCATTAAGCACACTCTATGTTACCATATAATTAATTTCTTTCTGTCGCAAAGTGCGGGCCATGAAACTAGTAAAATTGAAAGATAAAGCAAAAAATATATATACACCCAAGAGAGTATAGGTGTCAAAACATAGCCCGACCCGATCAACCCGACCCGCAACCCGACCGCAACCCGAATTGACTAAAAGTCAACAACCCGTAACCCGCCCGACCCGCAACTCGATTGACCCGCAACCCAACTAACCCGCAACCCGACTAACCCGCAACCCGATTAACCCGAACCCGATTGACCCGCAACCCGACTAACCCGCAACCCGATTAACCCGAACCCGACTAACCCGTAACCCGACCGACTCAACCCGAATTTCATCTAATCAACTTGAATAATTATAAAAATATACAATACATAGTTTTTCAAAATAAAGTTTTCATTCTAAACTTAAGTAAAATTATTTTTTCATTTCGTATAAGAAATTTTAAAAATATGAAACTCACTTGATATTACGTATTTTAAGAAAATTACAAAAATTGAAACATGAAGGTCACTTGAGATCATGACAATATTAATATAATATATAAATTAAAATTTTGGTTAATTTAAATATTCAATAAAATTATCAATTAAATATAAATAAAGTAATGTATTTGGTAATTTGATGTTTTTAAAAGAAGAGAGAAATTTTGGTGTATTCAAGTTTTTGGGAAGAAAAAGAAGAGGGAATTTTGGTTTTTTGAATTTTTTAGAAAAGAAACAAGTGGGAACTTTGGTGGTTTTGATATGTGAGAAGAGAAAGAAGTGGGAAAGTTTGATTCTTTTGATTATGAAAAAGAAATAAGGAGGGAAACTTTTGACTTTTCAACTTTTTGTAGAAGGAAAGAAGAGGGTAATTTGGTTCTTTCAATTTTATGGAAGAGAAAGAGGAGGGAAAATTGAGTTTTTCTAATGTATGGAAAGAGAAAGAATGAGATAAATTTTAGTATTTTTGTGAAAAGAAAGAAGGAAACAAATTTGGTGTTTTCAATGTTTTGATTTTTCATAATTTTAGCTTTTGAAATATGAATCTTTTAACTTTTATATGGAGGCCATGACTAGTTAAAATTATTCTTATATGCTTTAAAGGCTAATATGTATATATGTATGTAATTTTTTATGGGCTAATAAATAAATTAACCATTAGTTACAACAATTTTTATTAAACTTGATAAGTAATCTTTGACGGTTCTTTGTTTAGGATATAAGTATATGGTTAGGGTATAAGGTATAAGGTACATATGGTTTAGGGTGTATATGGTACGTGGTTAGGGTACAAGGTATGTGGTGTAAAATATAGGATATATGGTTAGGGTATAACAATTAGCAAATATCACTTTTTATCTATGTTTTGAAAATCAAAGAATGAATTTCACTTTCAAATTAACTATACTAGCAAAATCACAACCCGACTAACACGCAACCCGTTTGAACCCGAACCCGATGAACCCGAACCCGATGAACCCGCAACCCGACTAACCCGCAACCCGTTTGAACCCGAACCCGATTGAACCCAGCCCGAACACACCCGAACCCGCCCGATTGACACCTATACAAGAGAGACGTGAATGAGGCGCCCCTCTGCCTGTCTCCCTCTCTTCAGGTTAGGGGCTCCGGGTAGTGTCCCGGGACACCAGTGCTTTTAGGGTGGAAAAAAATTAACCGGCAGAATGCAAGGATTGAACTCATAACTTCTACTTGGACTAAGAATATTCTACCACTACATTATATGCTAATTCTTGTTTTAAAGCTAAAATAAAACTAATTTAAATATAAACAAAATTCCCTTAATTACAATCTAAAAAAACGACACCAATGGTTATTTAGTTGGATATATTGAGAAGGACTTACTTAAAATTGTAGACAACGATGAATGAGCCACATAATTATATTAGTTAGCTATTTCTTTATCATTTATGAATGAATAGTTTGGATATTATTAGTTTTAATTATATTTATTATTAAATATTTATATTCGGGAAAGAGGACACGTGTATTTTTAAATCCTTGTTCTGCCACTCCTTAAGGTAGTAATCATCAGCATGACATCAGCATCCCTCTCTCTCTCATGGAAAGCTTTTTATATTTTCTCCTTTAATCTTTAACGGACGATTTCTCTCTCGTTTTAAGTTGAAATTTAAATTTTTTTGCACAAATAAATCAGATTAATTGTGCTCTTTAAATGATATCCATTTTGATATATTTTTAGAATAAAAAAATTGAGGTATTTTTTACCAGTTAATATCATATTATATTAAATTAAATAGGAGCATACCATATGGTAAGAAAGCGTACCATGATGGTATAAACTTACAAGACTGTAGAAAGGTTGAATACATGATAGTAGTAGTGTACTAACTATCATTTACGACTTTCATCATTGTTTACCACAAGTTACCACCCCCATACCAGAGTGGTAAAGTATGGTAATTTTTGGTCATGTATTTTTTTCACCCATAAATTTGTAGATCCAATAGATCATGATGAACTCGTTCTTTCTAAGCAAATATTTTCAAAAACGACTTGAAAACGAAGAAGTTACCATATGGCATGGAGCTGGTAACGGGAGGTATGAAAAAAAATTCAAAAAATATTGAAAATTGATCTCATTTTGTAGAGCACAACGAACTCGTTCGATCTGTGAAAACAAAATTGAAATCCGAGTTAGAACGAAGAAGATAAGAGCCGATTAAGAAAACTATGAAAAATAAAATGCATTTAATTCACAACCTTTAAATTTGTTTCTGAGTCCACTTAAATATAAAGGTACATGTTTGATTACTTATAGGTCCGTAACCAATGGTTATAGATGAGTATTAAATGCAAAATATAAATGGAGAAAAGAGAGAAATTGGAAAGATTAATGCAAAATAGGATTCTTATTGTACGCTATTTCTTAGATCATAAAAGCCATTCCAAAACGCAATAGAAACTTACTTATACAAATTTATTGGGAGCCTGCAGCTCCTCCATGAAAATGCCATCTACTGAAGTCGGAACGACCAAGGCAACAGAACAGCGGAAGAAAAATGGTTTTAGTTATGGCTTAGTTTTCGTCCTGTATTGCTTAGCTCTCTCTATGGTTGCCTTTTTAAGTGAGATCGCAAAAGTGAGGAGAAAAACTAGGGTTCGACAGGAAGAAGATGAGGCGAAATAGAAATGAAGATTTCTGGAAGAGAAGAGAGATTCACGATCTGTCTCTAGGAAATACAGATCGGATTAAAGATTGGGCTTGGGTGATATATCGGCGGCCCACTAAGTAACAAAATTCGGACCCGCTGATTTCTTTAGCCCAAGTTTTAAGCCCTCCCACTTCACTCTGGAACTCGTCTTCTTCCTTGAGAAGCAGAGTTTCTGAAGCAGGGGAAAAGTGCAAACCAGAGGAAGAATCAAAAACGAAGAAAGAAGGGAGCATTAGGGAATCGAAAGAACACAGCCAAGTTTAACGAGGTTCCCAATCTACTGGTCACTCCTCGTCCTAGACTCAGTACTTCACTGAAGTCTAGGAGACTCTTTTTTATTTGATTTTTCCTATCAAGCAACATGAACCAACAAAGACTCAAAAGAAAAACAACAAGAGTATTTAACCCGGATCCCAATCCCAGACCCGTTACACCGTTAATAAAGCAGAACCTCTTCCTCTGTTGATTAACCCAGATTGTAAGTAGCCCTCTACCACCCTTACAAAAAGTATAGAGCCTTGAAGAGGAGCTCGAGTATATATAGCCATTCGCCCATAATTGACCGTTGCGCTTGAATTCGAATGCAGGATACAAATGGAAGCTTTGAGTTGTCTCTGGCTGTCGACTTACCTTCTTAGATGCAATTCTGATTTGGTAACTTGGTTCTACATTAAGAACTTAGAAGCCGCCACAATCGACTGAAAGCTTGGACAGTTGTAGAATTCATGAATCCCAAACTGCTATTGACCTTCTATCTAGTAACCTTGGCTCAAATTATTATAATATAAATAGCGCCTAATTGCTTAAGGGGTTTAGTCGGATACGGACGCGTCCAAGCTAGGTTTATGTGCACATCTTTCCACAATTACACACTGTTATTCCACTCCGTCGTTTCCTTCATTCCTTCATGCAAGAT
Organism: Linum trigynum; assembly: GCA_964030455.1. NCBI lineage: Eukaryota > Viridiplantae > Streptophyta > Magnoliopsida > Malpighiales > Linaceae > Linum > Linum trigynum. The sequence goes on along the minus strand of OZ034820.1, from coordinate 7,799,537 downwards.
CGATTGCCCCTTTTTCCCCACCCCTTCCTTCTCCGCGTAGTTTCCCGTCCATCCTCCCCTGTTTTTCCACCGATTGCTTTTCTGATTATTTCGACGTTTCCATATCATCAAGTTGGGCAGAGAATCACAGACAAGAAAAAGTAAGTGATTGGAAATCCTACCGAAAGAGGTGAATCGAGAACAGAGTAGCAATCAGAGAAGAGAAGGCAGTCAGATGGAAGAAACCGACGGCCGCCATGGGCTTCCATTCCATGCCAGTTACCAAAAAAGTTTCCTTCACTAATCGTTATCGTTCCTTCTAAGCCGCATGAACCCGCAGACTATATAGCGGATTGACATGAGACAATTAAGGTCGATGCCGACATCGGATTCCGGTGCATTTTTTACTCCCAACTTTCACCACTTTGCCGATTTATTAAACCTGCCTCTATCCATCTATTTGATAGTTGGAGAAACATTATTATTTAGATGTTTCCCCCAAGCTCTAATTAGTACTGTGGATCGACTTCCTTTCCCATTTGCATGAGTTCCACGTAGCATCGAGGGTATGCCGCCTATCCTCCACTGACATGATGTACAATAATTAGTTTTCTCACATTGATTTCAGATTTCATTGTTTCGCTTAAGGAAATGGTTTGGTGGCGTCTAAAAGCCACATCATCTAATGCATTCATTTTTGTTGAATCGCGCCGGTGCTTATTATCAAATAAGAGTGTTGGTTATTCATGTAAATGGAAATTCATACATTTATTTATGATATTTGTATTAACCATATTTTATGGAATTAAATTTAAATTATAAAATTTTCTATAAAAATTAGTTGTATTATCATAATCTACACAATAACATCCATTTTGATATATTTCAAAGTTTAAAAATTAATTTTATAATAATGTGAATAAAAAAAATTTGATTTTATAATAATGTGAATAAATAAAAATATGTGTGTATAGACACTAGATTTTATGAATAAATATGATTGATTGTGTGAATAACCAACTAATATGACGTGATTAAGCACTAATTTACGCAAATAAACGCAAAAATATGTAAATTAGGTGTCGTGGCTTTTAAGTGACACCAAACCTTCTCCTTGGTTTAATTGCAGGTGTTCGGGTCAGATTCTGTGCTTAAGCCTATAAGTTTAAGCATATGCTTAAAGCTCTCCTATTGGTCAATAGGAATTTAGTTAGTTAAAGGAAGGTAAGTGGTTAATAAGTTATTAAGGGTAAATACGGTATTATGGAAATATAATTAATATTAATAGTTAATAAAAAAATGAGTTAAAATCCTAATCCATTTTCACCGTAACTCTAATCCAAAAGAGAACAACGTCGATTCCTCGCCGGCAACCGCTCAACCCCTCTCTCTCCTTGCGAAATATTTTAGGAGACGCCGCCGCTGAGAAAGAACTCTACGACAGCAGCGCCATCCCGCTATACGAGCCTCCACCATCCCTCTGAGATCGACGGGAGCTTCATCGCAACAGCCGCCGTCCCAATCCTACTCAGTCGCAATCCCGAACCCAAGCCAACCACTAGTTTTTTTCATCTTTTCCGCCAATTTGACGTCGTCTCGCTTAATTTTGCCCCTGTCAGGCTGCCACCGCACTCTCCATCGCCATGGAAAGTCGTCTCACTCACGCTTTCAAAACGTGAATAATGATGGTGCATAACATTGATAATTCTTTCATAAGCGTAGATAACGGTAACAAAATCGATAATATACTTTCTCAATACGTTAATAAACTTGACTTGAAGATGTGAAAAAGCTAATAATAATTCTTGCTATTATTGATAGTAGTTGAGGCCTGAAATTAAGATGTATGTTTAAAAAAGTTGATAATGGATGATATATTGTTAATGAATGGGAGAAAACATGCTATATGAAAACATTAATAAGTATTCGACATTTTGAAAGTTTATATTGTGACGTAAATTGTTAAAATATATTTTATTATTATTAACGATTTCATCATATTTATCAATACTTTAATATAATATGAGTTTGCATTGAAACGTTGTAATGACACTATTTATTATTCATATTTAAACTGTTGGCATTGAAAGTACAAGCAAAATTATTGATAATGTTTGCATCTAAATGGGTACTACCTGTGGTACATGTTATGAATAACTATCTTCTCGAAATGTAGATAACGATATACAAATTATTTATAGCTTGTGTTTCACTTAAAATGCAACAAAAAATCATTGATACTGATCAAATCTAATGGTCGTCAACCATATTGCGTCTCCATCTCCGACGCACATGAAAGTAAAATCATTGATAATGACTAGAACTAATTGTTAATAATGTTACACCAATTTATTGATAACTCCCTTCGGAAACCTTGATAACGATGATGTCATGAATAACTATCATGTATTTTGTTGATACAACAACCAATAACTTTGATAATGATCGCAATTAAAGGTCATTATACTTTCTAGATATTACTAATACATTATATGTCAAATATTTATAATGACATTAAAAATCGTTAAAACTTATATGTTTTTTTTTTGTTAACACAATCCACTTAAAATTTTAATGGTGTCATTAAAAACAACTTGTATTGCAAAATTGTTGATAACGATAGCATACCTCGGTAATAATAGCCATCGGTTTTATTACTAATTCGAAGAACAAAATTAGATGATGATGTATAAAGCCATAAAAATTAAAAACTACCCTAAAATTTATTGATAGTTCAATGAAAGAGCGTTACTAATATTGTCAGATCTGGATTTTGAATCTCTAATTATGCAACGAATAAAGCATGCAATAAAATTAACAACTATCAAACGATTTATTAATAATTCAACGAAAGCAAGTACCAATCATGCTATGCCAATCCGAAATTTGAAACCCTAACTCGCAAATGCATGAATAATACAAAAGCAATCGATGGACAACACAAAGACAACCGGTGACGCACTACGAGTTCTCTGCCAAACTGGACAACGACAACACAAAGAAAACCGGGACTGATCGTAGACGCTAGATGGACGGACGACGGCCAAAAGCAACGTATATGCTCAGACAATAGAAATCGACAATACTAAGGACGACGAGTTCATCGCCAAACTGAACGACGACGAAGCAAAGAAATCGGGGGTTGGTTGCCGGCGGTAGCTAGTGGACGTCGACGGTAGTTGTACCAACATCCAGAGCAGTGTCCCGGCAGCAACCACAGCCGCGAGACGATCATGTACTCGTCGACAGTGAAGAGTAGGCTATAGATGTGGCTGGAAACGAACGGGCCGGCCAGCAGCCGTCGGAAGCTTGAAGGAGGGAGGGAGAATATAATACGTCGGAAAGAAGAGAGAGTTTGAGGGAGGGAGAAACGAACAGGCAGAAAATAAACCTAAAACCTCCTATTTAGGTTAAGTTTTTAAATAATTAAAATCTCCTAATTGCCCTTAACTTACAAATAACTACTATTAACCATAAACTAATTATTAATTACCTAAATTCCTATCAGCCAATAGGAGAAGTTTAAGCATCTCCTTAAACTTTTGGGCTTAAGCACAGCAACTCAGGCCGTTTAATTGTGCACAAAGTAAAACTTCTCCTTCACCAAAATGAGAGTAGTTAATAAGTTACATAAAAAGACTGCATGGGTAATAGGATCTTTGCTGCTCCCTCAAGGCTTAACTTCAATCTTTTTTGTTAGGCTTTTAGTAATCAGGCTTGGTTCGTTTGGCACTAACGTAAACAATATATAGGTTTTATTTGCACATGATACTGGAAGAATTACTTCAATTGTTAATCGGTCTATTTAAGTAAAGAAATTATTGACATTAAGAGAGATTAGGCTTAGAATTTGATGTGATATGAGATGCTTATGCATGTTGGCTCTACTACGTACATTTATGTTATGATACATTATGAAGTTGTACCATAAAGTAAAAATAAAAATTCTTTTATGGTACAACTTCAAAGTCTACCTTTAACATTATGATACAAATTCTCCAATGATTACAATCATTAGCATAGCCAGAAAATTATTTAATTGGGGTCGAAGAAGTACATAGAATCAGAGAACTCTTTGAACACAACTCAATATATAGTGTAATGGTGGAGTTGTTGTCTCAATATATAGTGTACCTATAATCTTTTGTATAAATCTTTTTACTATACAAATTAGAGTTGTACCTTTATGTTATGATATCATTGGAAGTTGTACCATATCATCAAGACACAATTTCCCTTATGGTACAACTTCAATTTGTACTTTTAACGTAATGATACAACTATGATAGATTTTCAAGTTGAACTTTAAAGCAACAATGCTTTAGTACAACTTCAGTTTGTTCGTTGTTTAAGTTTAAAGGTCATTACATATAAAAGCTTATCATTAGCTTCGGTTCAAGTTTAACGACCAACAATGTTTGATTTCATTATTATTGATTTTGTAATGTGTGTCCAAAAGTTTGAAAAAATTATTCTTTCAAAAACTATATTCGTATTCTAAAAGTTAATGATTCTTCAAACTTTTATTTCCTCTAATAACATTCACCTTCATTTAAAACAAAACTGTTCTTTATTTCTAATTAGCATATACATTTTAGATAAACCGCTGCGGAGCACGGGCCAATTATCTAGTTAATAAATCAATTGTGGTTTGTAGGATTTAGTTTCGGATTTCACTAACCCATAGCGATTTGTGATTTTGAACTGCAACCACGCGGATTTTGTTTCACCCGATGGCGAACCACAAAGCCCTCCGAAAACAGACCGCTTAGATTTGGGGTGGTGTTGTTATACTAACAACAGAATTCATTAAGGGTATAAGGGTAAATTAACTATAAAAATAATAAACAAAAATTGAACTGTTATCACACCGACCCGTCGTACCATCAACTACATCCCCCAAGACACTCCCGCCATCCCCTGCCGCCGCTGCCTTCAGGCCGATGCTGAACGTTAGCTCCGGCCAGACGACGTCGAACGAAGACAACCGACCTGCCGCAACCTCCTTCAGCTGGCTGCCTCCATCGAAGTCATCATACAAGACCGAGGCCTCGACGACGTCGTAGTGTTTGGACATGACGGAGCCGAAGGTGAGGAGCCAGTCGGCCTCGACGAGGAGCGAGCTGACGTTGCTGGAGGAGACGGCGGCGAACGTGAGCTTGACACCTGCGATCCCCGCCACGTAGATCGGTGTCAGGTTCACCGTCACTGCATCCGATATCGGCATCTCTTCCGCCAACAAATAAACCGACCTGGGAATTCAAAATTCGGCGGGGTTTTCCTCCCCGCAATTCGCCGAGATTGGATCGATCGCCGGGAGAAAAAAGGAAGGGTTTTAGCGCGGCGGATTTTGTGGAGGAAATGTTGGCAGTGTGTAACAGTCGGACTTAGTTGTAAGCAGCAGAAGTTTAGGGACTGTCCTGGATATTTGTTCAACGGGTATATAAACCCGCCCTGTAACGGCCTAACGGCTAACTTGGAATAACACAACAACTTTTCCCTCTCTCACTTCTCTCTCTATCTCTCTCTCTCTGTTACTTTACTCTTTCTTCTTCTCGCCAAGACTTTTTCGATCCTAGACATCACAAATTGGTATCAGAGCCAGTCTTGGCCATGGCGACGACGGTTCGGCAGCTAGACGATCGCCTGAATTCGTTTTCTTCGCGTACTCTGGAGGTTGAAAATGCCGTCACCGCTCAGATCGCTACTTTGGAGGATCAGAATCGCGCTCAATCCAATCAACTCACTGAGTTGATAGCTCGTTCCGAGGGGCATTCGCAGCAATTTGTGACGATCACGACGCGTCTGGATGGAATGGAAGATCGAGCTGCCACTCGTTTCGCGCAATTTGATCAGCTTCAGCAAAATGTTCAAGAGATTCTTCGCCGGTTGGAGGCGGTTCAGCAATGACCAGAGATCTTCGTCGCCGGTGAGGGAATTCCACAAGGAGGCCGTCAGGAGGATCGAGGTTTACTGCCGTTGCCTAACCCTCGGTTCCGTCTTCCAGATCCGCATTTCCAGTTGAATCGAGGACCTCCTCCGCAGGTCCGTAAAGTAGAGCAGGAACAGAACAATGTTCCACCGCGAGGTAATGGCCAGATTCAGTTGCCGCGATTGGAATTTCCTATGTTTGGGGGTGATAACCCTAGGGATTGGACTCGCAAATGCGAGAAGTTGTTTGACATCTATCAGATTCCTAATGAGCAGAAGGTACGATTGGCGTCGATTTACTTTGAGCGACGTCCAGACGTATGGTTTGAAGGATGGAAGTTTGATAGGCAGAACTGGAATTGGGAGGAATTTGTGGTAGATCTGTGTCACAGGTTTGGTGATCGTGAATATGGGGGTATCGTGGGAGAATTTAATAAACTGAGGTAGAGGGGATCACTGGTTGAGTATCAAGAGCGATTCGAAGAGCTGAAATCCCAGATGATTAGGTATAATCCTGCCTTGGGTGAGCAATACTTCATATCCAGCTTCGTGAATGGGTTGGAAGAGGAACTTCGTCCAGTGATTAAGATGTGGCAACCTCAGACCTTGGCCCATGCTTTTCAGCTGGCTCAGCTGGAGGAAGCTTCGAACGAAGCAAGAAGGAAGAAATGGAGGTTTGGTTCTAGTAGTAACACACGCCCATCATTTCCATCATTTGGTGCAGGACCGTCTCAGCAGTCTCAAGGAGTTAAGAGGGAAGGAGCTGGGGGTCGATCTGGTACCAACAACAGTGGCAGTAAGAGTTCTCAGCAGGTGTCCAATGGAAGAAATAATTTTGCCAAGGGTGCCTGTTACAAATGCGGAGATAAGTATTATTTTGGACATGTGCGCGATGCAAGAAAACAATTGAATGCATTGCAGGCTGAGGATGAAGAGGTATTAGCTCCTGAAGATTGGAGTGTGCTGGACGAGGATGACATGGGAGATTTGGTGAATGATCAGCAGCAGTCTGAAGTAGTGGAAGTATCAATGCAAGCTTTAAGTAGTGGGGGTCTTTCCAATTCTTTGATTGTCCGTGGACAAGTTAAGAAGGAAAAGGTCTTTATACTGATTGACACAGGTAGCACACATACCTTTCTGAGTGAGAGGAAGGCTGTGGAACTGAAATGTAAAGTGGAACAAGCTGCTACTCCTTTGCGAGTGAAGCTGGCAGATGGAACAATATTGTTGAGTAGTATGGTATGCAAGGATTTCTGTTGGGAAATGCAGGATCAACAGTTTGTGTTTGATATGAGAATATTGAATTTGGGAACCAATGATGTGGTGTTGGGGTTGGATTGGTTGAAGACAATCAGTCCAGTCAAATTTGATTTCATTAACCTGCAACTATTTTTCGACTGGAAAGGGGAGGAAGTGGTGTTACAAGGGATGCAGGACATTGCTCAATGCAAAGCAATGTCGGGTAAGAGTTTGCAGAAGCTGCTAAAGAAGACCAAGGATACTTTGGTAGGTCACTTGTTCAGCATTTCTGTGGAGATGGCTAATCCAGGAAAGGTACCTGAATTCCTGGTACCAGTAGACAGTGAATTCAAGGATGTATTTGGTAAACCTACAGGACTGCCACCTGCAAGACCTTGTGACCACTCTATTCCATTACAAGCTAATGCACAGCCAGTGAATTTAAGGCCTTATCGTTACTCCATACCACAGAAGAATGAGATGGACGTTGGTGAAGGAGATTATGGAAGCTCAATACATTCAAACCAGTCACAGTCCCTTTGCATCACCAGTGCTTTTGGTTTTAAAGAAGGATGGTTCGTTGAGATTCTGTGTTGATTACAGACAATTAAATGCACTCACCATTAAGGACAAGTTTCCTATACCTGTGATTGACGATTTGTTGGATGAGCTAAGAGGATCTAAGTATTTCACTAAGCTTGATCTACTATCAGGTTACCATCATATAAGGATGCATCCACCTGATCAGCACAAGACTGCCTTCAGGACACATCAGGGTCACTACGAATTCAGAGTGATGCCCTTTGGCTTGACAAATGCACCAGCTACATTTCAGGCTCTAATGAATCAAATCTTTGCACCTTACCTGAGACAGTTTATTCTAGTCTTCTTTGATGACATCCTGGTGTATAGTCCAGATCAAGAGAGTCACAAGCAGCACTTGACCACTACCTTAAGCATTTTGCGAGCCAACACTCTATTTGCAAAGCCTTCCAAGTGCTCTTTCGGTCAAACACAGGTGGACTACCTAGGCCATATTATCAATCAGGATGGTGTCTCTACTAATCCAGGCAAGATAGAGGTGATGGTTTCTTGGCCAATTCCTAAGAATATCAAGGAGCTTCGTGGGTTTTTGGGATTAACTGGATATTATCGGAAGTTTGTGAGGAATTATAGCCTGCTGGCCAAGCCCTTGACTGATTTGCTGAAAAAGACTGTTTTAAGTGGTCTCCTGCAGCTGAAGGTGCTTTTCAGGTACTGAAGAAGGCAATGGTTCAAGCTCCAGTATTAGCCCTGCCTGATTTCACTCAGCCCTTTGTTTTGGAAACCGACGCCAGTGAAGTGGGAGTTGGAGTAGTGCTATCTCAAGCAGGTAAGCCATTGGCCTATCATAGTCAGGCTTTGGGGCCAAGAAAGCAAGGTCTATCGACCTATGAGAAAGAATACCTAGCTGTTATCCTTGCTGTTACTAAATGGAGACATTATCTAGAGGGTAGGAGGTTCATCATTATCACTGACCATGAAAGTCTTAAACACTTGCTTGGCCAGAAAATTCACACTCAGATACAGAAGAAAGGGCTGGTTAAGTTGCTAGGACTGGATTTTGAGATCCAGTATAGACAAGGCAAGTTCAATAGGGTTGCAGATGCTCTGTCCAGACACCCTCAGTTTTGCAACACCAGCAAATGTCAAGCCATTACAGCAGTTCTTCCTTCATGGTTAGCTGAGATAGAAACCACTTATGAGGGGGATCCAGTGGTTCATGAATTGTTGAGGTCTGCAGCAGTACCAATGATTGGACCTAGGATTTACTCGATTCACATGGGACTGTTATACCATAAAGCAGCCTTAATGGTGGGATCAACTGGTAATATGAGGCAGCAGTTGATGCAATTATTTCATGAATCCCCAATTGGTGGTCGTTCTGGATTGCAGGCCAATTATCAAAGGCTCAAACGGTATTTTTGGTGGCCTGGCATCAAGGGAGATCTAAAGAGGTTCGTCCAAGAATGTGATATATGTCAGAGATGCAAAGTGGAAAATGTGCCTTATCCAGGGTTATTGCAGCCTCTTCCAGTACCAGACCAGGCTTGGAAGCACATCTCTATGGACTTCATAGAGGGGCTGCCAAAATCTCAGGGAAAAGAAGCAGTGTTTGTGGTGGTGGACAGGTTCTCCAAGTACAGCCATTTCTTTTGCTTGTCCAAGCCATATTCAGCAAGTTCAGTTGCTCAGGTGTTCTTTGATGGGGTCTTCAAACTCCATGGTCTTCCTCAGACGATTGTATCTGACAGAGATTCCTTGTTCACGAGTACATTCTGGTCTACTCTCTTTCAGTTGCAAGGAGTCAAGTTGCACTTCTCGACTGCTTACCATCCACAAACAGATGGTCAAACAGAGAGGGTTAATAGGTGCTTGGAGGAGTACTTGAGGGGTATGGTGCATCACAGCCCTCAGAAATGGGCAAGTTGGATTACTTTGGCTGAGTGGTGGTATAATACCAATTATCACAGCAGCTTACAGGGTACCCCATTTGAAGCCTTGTATGGCTACTCTCCTGCTCAGTTGTCCATTTTTAACCCCCTGTCGACTTCAGTGGCCGCAGTGGCAGAAAGACTCCAACAGCAGCAACGATTGATTGGTATACTTCGAGCCAATCTAGCTAAAGCTCAGAATAGGCAGAAGCAGATGGCCGATGCTCACAGGACAGAGAGGTCGTTTGTAGAAGGGGAGCTGGTCTACCTGAAGCTTCGTCCATACCGACAGTCAACGGTGGAAACAAGGGCAAATCAGAAGCTTTCTCCTAAATTCTACGGGCCATTTGAGATTGAGAAGAAGGTGGGGAGTGTCGCCTACAGATTGAAGTTGCCTCCGGGTTCAGCCATACATCCCGTGTTCCATGTCTCTCTTCTAAAAAGGGCAAGGGGAAAAACAGTGACCATACAGCCTACGCTACCAGAGATCGATGCAAATGGAGGGTTGAAGGTGGAGCCTGCAGTCATTCTTGCACGAAGGGTTGTGTCTCGACAGAACAGGGCAGCGACACAGATTTTGGTCCAATGGACGCACCAATCAGAAGAGGATGCCACCTGGGAATTTTTGGACGAGTTCAAGCTGAGGTTTCCGTGGTTCTCAACTTGAGACAAGTTGTTTCTGAAGAAGGGAGGAGTTGTAACAGTCAGACTTAGTTGTAAGCAGCAGAAGTTTAGGGACTGTCTTGGATATTTGTTCAACGGGTATATAAACCCGCCCTGTAACGGCCTAACGGCTAACTTGGAATAACACAACAACTTTTCCCTCTCTCACTTCTCTCTCTATCTCTCTCTCTCTGTTACTTTACTCTTTCTTCTTCTCGCCAAGACTTTTCCGATCCTAGACATCACACAGTGAGGGTTTCTTCTTGGACTTAGATGCAGGGCGGGGATGGTGGAAGGTCCAATCTTTGAGAAAGGTTGTCTGTAGGGTAGCGGCCAACCGATGGGCTTGAGCTTTGTCCAAGAAAATGAAATGGTCGAGACTAAATCCCATATGAAAATTTGAAGAATTGTATCTCGGGTCAATGAAATTGAAAAGCCAATTACTGCAATTTTACTCATTTTAATTTTCATTGCGATACACCAATTTAGTTCACTTGTAATTGCCATTTGTGAGTACAAGTCAATTTTATAATTTTCCTAATGCAGAGCACAAGTCACTAAAACCAACAAAAAACAGAATAAACAAAATCACAAATATTTCTAACACAAAAAACCCCCTAGTGCAAACCACAAACGCAATAAAACAACCCACAAAAAACATACCGGAAACCTTCTAATGCAAACCACAAATTCGCTAAAACATATCAGAAACCCCACAAAGCAAACCATAAATATTTTGCAAAGCACACCAGAAACTTCCTAATGCAAACCACAAACTCGGTAAAGCAAACCAAAAACGTCCTAATGCAGACCACAAATATATTAAAACAAACCAGAAACCTCGCAAAGCAAACCACAAAAGTTTCGAAAACACACCATAAACTTCTTAATGCAAACCAGAAACCTCCTAATACATACCACAAATCTCCTAAAACAAACCACAAACCTCACAAAAGCAAACCACAACATTTGCGAAAGCACACCAGAAACCTCCTAATGCAAACCAGAAACGCAGTAAATCAAACCACAAAAAAGCAAACCAGAAACGTCATAATGCAGACCACAAATATATTGAAACAAACCAGTAACCCCTCAATGCAAACCACAAATTTTTGAAAGCAAACCAGAAACTTCTCAATGCAAACCACAAACACGATAAAGCAAACCACAAAAGGCATACAAAAATATGAGAAACCAAACCATAAATCTCACAATGCAGACCATAACATCCGGTGATCGTTGGCCGTTGACCGATCAACGAAAATCGTTAACCTAACTTTGACGACCGTCAATGACCGGATTCCAGCGCCGATGACTAGATTCCGACGCCGGTAAGCATATTCCGACGCCGTTGAGCATATTTCGACGACAAAATAGCATATTCCGGCGACAAAAAACATATTCCGGTGACCGGCGACCAGTGGCAGAATTTCGTCGACCAAAATTTTGGACAGAAATAAAACAATTATTTTTATTTTTTTAATTATTATTTAAACATATTTTTCATAATGACAATTATACCCCTGTTTTGATTTTACACTAGGTCAACTCAACTAATAAAAAGTCATCACAACCCTACCTTCCTATTGGTTGGAGGTTAATGTTGTTACAATAACAACAAATATGGTGTTGTCACTATATCCGCTCCCTTAGATTTGGGATGTGGTTCAGTTGACCGGAATAGCGGTTCGATCGATGCGGTTGAACTTGGAATATTATCTTGATAACTAATATCTGGCAACTTGTAATCTTATTCACTAGTTTACGACAGCTTACATATAACATACTGTAGCCAATGAGCTTGAAAGGGATCTATTTATCTATATCTAACTAATAACATATATGTCTATCTTCTCTGGAAGTTGAAAGACTTGATGGAGAAGGCAAAGATGAAAGCAAATGTGGCAACTAATCCAACCATGACTGCAGCAATTACTCCTAAGAAGTCATGTTTGAACCCAAAATACCTCCGCAAGAAATCTTCTACAGCTTCCCCAGTTCCTTCCATCGGCGTCCTCACGTCTCCATATTGCGACGCAATCAAACCATACAACGTCCACGCGATTGGGTTGAGCCAGTAGTTCCACCTCCACCACACTGGAATGCTCTGTACATCACCCAAAATTCACAAGATTGTCAATCATTCATAGATGTCTACTTTGACTAACTAGCTAATTAATAACGAAGGACCATGAGCATGGAAAATATTAGGACTGACCGGTCTGGGGATGATGAATCCGGCGAATAGATTCCATATGGAGTAAAAGAAAGAAGAGATGATGGCGGCAATGTGGTGGTCTGGCGTAATGGCAACACTCATCATCCCATAGTAGGTGAAGTAGAGGAGGGTGAGGTACATGATGAAGAGATACCACATGAACTTCTTGGCATCCCAGTCGAACCCAATCATGGCGTATGTGATCACTCCATAAACCGAAGCCTGCATTAGGACATAGGGAATCTCTACGATCATCTGCGCGTAAGCGTATGGCAAAGCTGAGTACATCCCTGCTGCTTGCTCCCTGTAGAACACAGTCCTTTCAACAGATACCACTGGCTGTACCGAGGATGCATTTTGGACACCAAGGAACAACACTGCGGAGAACATTGCTCCCATGGCATTGAAAAGGTCCTGGTTCCTGGATGTTTTGCCTCCGAGATCCCAGAACATGGTTCCGAACATGATGGCTATGAAGGCTGTAAACAAGAATCTGACCGCGGTGTATGGAGGGTTGCGCCAGTAGGACCAATGCTGCTTCCACAGGCAAGCCATGCACTGCGTCAAAAATGGTTGTGAGTACTGCGTTGGGAAGTAGATTTCTTTGGCACCTGGGGCTGGTTCGCTCAAGTCTTTGATCAGTGCCTTGTTCCTTTTGTAGAGGTCTGAGTTCCTGTAAATATCAGTGAAATCAACACCTAAAGCTATCTCTTGTGTTGTGGTTGTCACCTCCAACATCCAAGTTGCTGGGTTGTAACCATCTCTGATCTTGCTCACTCCTTCAATTTCCTCAAAGTATTTCACCAAATGGGCAGAGTTGCGTCCCAATGGACCCACGTATATCTCTTGTCCTCCTCTCTTTAACAGGAACAACTGTTAACAATCACAAAAGTAAAGTTCCAAATGTGTAACCAACATTCATGGAGTTTTCTTTGCTTCTAATAGTTATGCAAATTGAGTAACTATTATTACCTCATCAAAAGCTTCGAAGATATCAATGCTGGGCTGATGGATGGTGCATACAACAGTTCTACCAGTATCGACTGTGTTTCTGACGGTTCTCATGACAATGGCAGCAGCTCTAGCATCCAGCCCCGAGGTTGGCTCATCCATGAAGATGATGGATGGATTCGCCACCAACTCGACCGCGATGGTAAGCCTCTTGCGTTGCTCAGTAGTCAACCCGGTCACACCAGGGAGTCCCACCAAAGAGTTACGCAAGGGGTTTAGCTCCACAAGGTTCATCACTTCTTCAACAAACATCTGTTGCACAAATATAAACGGAAGTCTAGATTAATTCATTGTCTATATACAAATAGACTAAAAGTTACAATGGGGAGCTTCGTTGAGGATGGAAACTTACCATTCTGGTTTTTTTATCAACTTCTTGGGGCAAACGTAGCCAAGCTGAGTATACTACAGACTCATAGACTGTAACTTGTGGAGAGTGGATGTCATTCTGCTCACAATATCCTGAAATCCTAGCAAAAGTTTCTTGCTTCTTAGGGAACCCAGAAATGGAGATGTTTCCTTCAATGTAGCCACCGGTTTTCCTTCCAGCAAGCACGTCCATGAGAGTGGTTTTACCAGCACCACTAACTCCCATCAATGCTGTCAAAACACCTGGTCTAAAAGCACCACTAACACCCTTCAGAAGCACCAGCTTATCTTCAGTAACACCTTGGGCTTTCATTTCCTACAGACCAAATAAAAAGACAAAAGATTAAGTCACTCTTGGAGCCAAATGACAAGAACCAAGCATGCTATATTACTTCTCTTTCGACGAACCTGTGGCATATCAACAGCATATATGACATCATCGAAGGTGATGGAATGAGGCTCAAATGGAAGAACCATTCCTTTCTTCTTGCTTCCATTGGCCTCATCATCTGATCCCGCCTCTATACGAGTTCCGTTTTGTGACATCTCAATAGCTTCGGCTGAAGCAGAAGCCTCACTGGAGTCTGGTATGACTGCCTTGGGCTTCTCGAATTCTGTACATATTTAACACATCAAAACATTATTATTCCCGAGGATAAAGATTTCTTATAGTAGAAGCATGAACCTGAGCAAGGAAGGAACTTTGCTGAGTTACTTACGACTCAAGACAGTAAGAGCAATAGTAGAAGCGATGTTGAATAGGAACACGAATCCTAGAGTTGCTCCTACTCCTAGCCAATACCAATGTGGGTTTGTGAAGAACGCCCGAGACTTCAATACTTGAATTCCAAGTGATTCTGTCAAGTTTGAGTTTGCTGGAATCTGGATTTAGGAGAAAAAAAATTAGAGATGAAATTAGGCCAAAACAGAAGAGGTAAAAAAATGGACAGAATTTGCCATGTAATTGCAAGTGTGAATAAGGATGTTTACATGGCTCCAACTGTGTCCAAGGAATTCATTAACTGCTATTGCATTCTGCGCGTACATCATGGGTGATGCCCAATACGCCCAAATCCACCATTTCTTTACATCCTCTGTAAGATTAAGTACAATAGATCAGCTTTAGGACTTTAGTAATTCCAAGGGACATTTAAATGGAAAGTACAAGAAAAAACAATGTTCACCAACCTCGTGATAAGATGAATCCACTCAGTGCAAAGAGAAGAAGTAGAACAAATGAGCCAAAGGTGTTTGCAACGATCATGTTCCTTCCAGTTGCAGCAATGAATCGGAAAAGAGCAGATGCCATTTGACTGACAGTCACCAAGACCACATAAAGCCTAATCAACCTGCATTTTCAATTTCATAACACATGGCTGTTTAGAAACAGTTAAGTAATACTGAACCTAGAAAACCAAAATTACTATTACTATTACTATTATTGAGAGCCTCTAGTTACCTTCCAAAGTTGGGATCAAATCCAATGACATAGTAAGTCAGGAAGACCCAAACAGCAACTTCAAGGAAGGTGATAGGAATCTTCAGGATCCATGGCGGAATGGAGTATGCCCACGGAGGGTAGAAAAATAGATTCCTTTGCTTGTAGAACACGGGAAGCTTTGCTATGGTCATTGAAAGCTCAGCCATTCCGTTGAACATGATCATAATCAGACTGAAGAAGAGAGCACCCACGTAAATGCCTCCATCCTGGATTGTGTCCCTATGCATCTCGGTCCGGAAGAAGACTGTCATAGCCATCAATGCCATGATGAAGAGCTGAGTAAGTTTGAAGACATAGACGAAAGAGTTTCTCTTCATGAGCAATAACTCTCTTGCAAAGTTAGCCTTGAACAGCTCCTTGTTTCCTATTCCATATTTTTTGGTTGCCAAAGCAGCAGGGTGGCTCTTGGTTCTGTCATAAGGAACTGACAGCTCGTCTCCAATCTTCCTTCCTATATGGAAGGACTGAAATGCCTCGGAAAACTCCTTTGTTGTTATAAAACGATAAGGCTGATCCCTTCTAGTCCAATATTGCTTCTGGTCCTTCTTGGATGTGACCTGAAAAAATGAAAAGAATTCATAAGTTATCCATTTTGGATACTGTTTTGTCAATGCCTGTATACTTTTTTTCAATTATACACTCACTTCTTGCAAAAAATCAGCAACTCCTTTCCTGTCAGGACACATGAAACCCATGTGCTCGAAGAACTCGAGCACATTTTCACGAGGGCCTTGATAAGCAACCTGTCCATCTGACACCAGGATGATATCATCGAAGAGGTCGTATGTCTCGGGTGCAGGCTGGAGGAGAGAAATGACTGCAGTGCCATTGAGGATGTGATTTTGCTGCTTCAATGAGTTCACGATCTGGAATGTTGTGGAACTGTCCAAACCGGTTGAGATCTCGTCCATGAACAATGCCCTTGCCGGCCCAACTAGCATTTCACCAGTAGTGACACGCTTTCTTTGTCCTCCAGAGATGCCCCTGATCATTTCATCACCCACAAGTGTGTCTGCACAAACTTCCAGCCCTAAGATCTGTATAGAGAAATGGATTAGTAACGGTCTCTAGGTGGATTCATTGTTATGAAACTATCAAAAGAGAACTAGAAAGCTTGATGTTACCTTCAAAACATAGTCTGTGACGACATTGCTTTCTAGACCTTCCGTTGCAGCAGCCTAATGGTAACGAAAGAAAGGACAATCATCAATTGACCATTAAATAACTAAACAGATCATGATTAGCTGCAATAATGAAATCATTATTGACCCACCTTCATGAAGATATCAATATCAGGATCAGGTTTAATATTTGCTGCCTTTTCTCTTCTGGATAACTCAGCCAACATGTCTGCAGATTTCCCCACAATATGTTGTAAATTTAGCAAGCAGACCTCAATCGAACATCAACGAATCCAAAGATCAAACTGGGAGAATGAAAAAACTAACCATGAAGAGATCCAACCCCTTGGACTCTGGCAGCAAAAGCCAAAGTTTCCCTAACAGTCAGCTGACCCATGTGAAGGTCATGCTGGCTAATGTAAGCTGAAGTTTTCTGGGGGATGAACTCATGCATGTCGTGACCATTGTAAGTCACTCTCCCTGAGACTTTCAGATCAGGATCCAGCCTTCCAGACAAAGCCAGCAACAGTGTTGTCTTCCCAGAACTTGGAGGACCCAGTAGCAGAGTCATTCTGCCGGGCTTGATCACCCCACTAACATCGTTGAGGATCGTCAGATGTTTCTTTCTCTTGGGTAGGAGGTGGAACATGCTCAATATACTCTAATAAAGATTGGGAAAGAAATATTGATAGTCAGATCCATAGAACATTAAACTGAAAGAAGCAGAGCAAAGGAACAAACTTTTATTTGGATGGATAATAATACGATGTGGGGTTCTATATAGTTTACCGTAAAGATTCCTATAGTGAAGTTGGTGAAGGTGGGCAGAGATTTGCTCCCAACTGTAGCTTCTGCTTCAACATTGAGATGCTCGTACCGAACTTCAATCGTCGGCAGCTCTACTCCAACCCTTCACAAACACAATCCCCAAAATCAGAATCGGGAAAGACTAGCGGAAATACGAAAAGAAAAACAGAAACAAGTAAAAGTAGTAACATTCTAGTCTCCACTCAAAACTTACTCTCTAATATGTGCGTACAAGAAACAGAACCTTTCATCGATCCGCATGTAAGAACAGAGTTTCTCAAATGCAAGTAGTAAGATTTTCCCACACTTTCGGACTAACATCCAAGAACAATTATTAGGACAAGCTGTAACTCTGAGGTGGTGGAGAGTTCTGAAGATGAATTAGGACCCTTATTGTTTCATTTTCTCCCTGATGGTTATCCTGTAAAATTTTACAAGGTTGCATGGAGTGTGGTTGGAAATGATGTCACAGCAGCTATTCAATCATTTTTTGACACTGGATAATCCCAAGAGAGCTTAACTCTACAGTATTGTTGACTTTGATACCTAAGGTAAAATCCTATAATCATATGAAACAGTTTAGACTCGTATCATGTTGCAATGTATTGTATAAATGCATTGCAAAAATCCTAGATAATAGGCTTTCTTATGTGTTGCCTGAGTTGATTAGCAATTGTCAGTCAGTCTACATTTGTTGAAGGCAGAAACATCAGTGACAACATACTTACGGCTTCTGAGCTTGTTACTGGGTATCATAAGAAACAGATTTATCCTAGATGTACACTAAAAAAATATATCTTATGAAAGTATTTGCCAATAATAAAAAGCATCTAAGAACAGAGTTCCTCTGTTTCTTGGCTAATTACTTCATTTTCTTGTTTCTCTGTTTCTTGCCAATAAAAAAAAACATCAAAGAAAAACAGAGCAAGTAAAAAGTAGTAACCTGTCAATTCTATTCTTGAGCTTCGTCAAGAACTTCTCATTGTCCTGGTCAGCAACTTTAACAATTCGATCGAGGAGAATTTTCCTTTCCTCGACGCCGAGGTATTGGACGTCGATCTCGCTGAGTTCGGTCTTGGAAGCGCTGGCCAATATGCCTTTCCTGAGTCGATCATAAGTCGGGAGCTTCTCGAGTGAAGCCCACTTCAGGGCTTCTTCATCGTCTTCTTCTCTCGAAGAAGCCGAGAAAACATCCGACGAATTGTTTCTCCATACAGAGACCGACCCGCCTCGCCGCAGGCTGCTCCTGGCTTTAAACAGGTCGCTACCCTCCATTTCTGTCTGGGGCGATGGAGCAAACGCCAAACCAAAATCAAAACCTCGAGAACAGCTGCTGCAGTAGGAGAAGCTGAGTTTGTTGATGGAAAAAAGAAAAAATAAAATGGGAGCGAGAGAGCCCAAGAAGAATGGGGAGCAGAGGAAAATGGGATGGATGAAGAGTTTTGCTGAGGTGAGATGGCCGTCTCTGTTTTCCAGGATGGGAAGGAAATCGAGATGGCTTTATAGGGCGGGAGCGGCGGGGAGATGATGTGAGTCGTTTCTGATGACATATTGGCGGGCAATTAATAACTTGGCATATGTTTGAATGATTTTCTCGGTTCCTTCTCCTGAAGCTTCAATCGGATCAAATACTATTGTCAGTATTATGGTTTGGATTTATGCCCAAACTAGAAACCTTACTAAGAAAAATTCATACTGTACATAACTTACAAAAATAATTTAGAATTACCAGCATTTTGCACTTGATCTGGAAACTTAAAACGATCGTAATTTGTGTTTGATTATCATATTGACGCAAAAAAAAAATTATATTTTACATAAATTTTCGAGATGTTCAAAGCCGCAAACGTTTGAGGCTATAAAAAATGTTGAAAAAGATATGCGGAAATAAAAATGGTTTCGATTGAATAACCGAGCACCAAGTTACGATCGTCTGAAGTTTCGATGTATATTAGTCGAAAATAACTTTTGTCGCCAGCGATCTACCACCAAAATCGAAGCACACTGCAGCCATTGGGCCCAAACTTATGCGTTTTGAGCATGGTTGTCATGCCGGTTGAACCTAGTTCAACCTGTGCCGGTCATGAAACCGGCATGATACCATCGGTATGACTGGTATGATCGACTTACGCATTCTAAGCAAAATAATATCATTTTATTGAATTTAATTGATAAAAAAAAGGAATCTATTATTCATTTTATGAATTTAATAGTTAAAAGTTGATGATATTTGTTGGATTATAATTAAATTGTCCACAAATATGTTTTATATATGATTAAATACATTAGATATTAATTGTTTTCACATTTTTTAAAATCAGTATGAACCGGCGCAAACCGGTTATACCACGGTCATACCATTTCACTTACCAAACAGGCATAACGGTATAAACCGGTTTGACAACATTGATTTTGAGACATTTTGATGCAAGATATGTATAATGAAATTTTTTTAGTAAGTTTAGTATTGTAGGCAACAATCCATTATGGTTTTAATGGCGATATGATTGACTGCTCTCTCTGCTTTTGGAAGCTAAGTCTGCGTTCTTCAGATGTATTGGCTCACTTGCTTAGAGAGGAGATACGTTTATACGGTTGGGGAACGTAGTTTATTAGGAATCTTTTATTTTTTTCCTTGGCGTGGGCAATTTTGCCTTTGTATTTTTTTAGCTATTTTGCTTATTGGCATAGAGTGTATTTAATGATAACTTCTAATTACTGAAAAAATAGGGGCGAGCGAGTTTCATTGATAAATTAAACGACTAAGAATTTCACCTCTATTCGGTGACACGGGTATTTTTTTTTTTTTTTGGCTAGTACCACTAGAATACTTGAATTGTTCAAAAAGCGTCACTTCGATAATAAAGTATTTAAAAGCGTCAGACCATTAACCCTCAGCTCACTTACTCGACCAGACCAACGGGGTAAACCGGATTGGCAACCTTGCAAAAACCACAACAAAGGAATCCCTCATCGTCGCGACTTCGCCATATTGCACTTCTCATCTAGCTTCAATCGCATGCTACTAGGATTGGTAATTGGTCGTTATCGGTATAACTGGTTACTGACTTATCAGTTATCGGTACTACCGAGATGCCCAAATGTTCAGTCGACAACCGGTACCGAGTAACTATCCGTCAGTTGGCTTATGACTTATCGGTAACTGTTACCGTTCCGCTTACCCAAACAACCGGGTAAGGCTTCCTCTTCTCTCCTTCTTCGTTTCTTCCCCAACCGACCACACTCTCTGCAGAAGGCGACTGCGGAAACATCTGAGGCAGAGCTACATATCTGGTTCGCGGCTGCTCTCTATCCCCCTCGCGCATGCAATGCTGGTCATCGGTTGTGGGTCCGGTCGTCTGCGGAGGTGTTGCGGCCTACGAAGATGGTGAATCTCCAAATCCGGGGACTTCTTCATGTTCGAGGCCACTGAGACTCAATATTTGGCTACGATGGCCAAATCTTCCACGGAGGCTCAACTGTGAGGAAGACTTCAGAGAGGGCAGAGAAATTGAGTGGCATCGATCGCAGCTAGCAATGGCGCTGACCAAGACGATTGTGGCGGGGCGCCTTGGTTTGTGGCAGGGTTTAGGGAACAAGACGAAGAGAAGAGAAGGAAGGGAGAGAAAGAGGGATGGTTAGTTGGGGTCTTAGGGGAGAAGAGACATAAGGATTTGTTGGGGTCTTAGGGGAGAAGAGAAGAAAGTTTGCATGCAGTTGGGGAAGAAGAATAGAGAGAAAGAGAGAGTGATCTTTGTGGAAGAAGAAAGGAACATAAAATGAAGGGTTGCAGGCGGCAGGGAAAGTAATGGGTGTGGGTATCGGTTATTCGCTGTTACCGGGTAACCGACGGTTATATACTGAGGACCCAAATTCTACCACCATATACTGATACCTTCATTATCGGTATAACCGATCACTGGCAAACCGAATATCTCCCCTACCTTATATGCCTCCATTGAATCTGTCTTCTCCAAACCTCTGCAACTAGAGGTGGCAATTTATGTTACAATCAACTACTCCAATCCATTCACTTAAATATCCACCTAATTCGTTTCATTTAAATCCAATCCATTTTATCCAAATTCAAGTGGATTGATGAATTCATGGATCATTGGAAAATTACATTTTAGTACCTATAATTTTTATATTTTACAATTGGGTGCCAAAAATTTATTTTTTATAAGAAAAATGTCATTGGAAAACTATGTTTCAGGTACCTAAGATTTTTCTTTATGACATTTTAGTGTCTGAACTTTTCAATATTTACATATTGGTCTAACACTTGGATGCCAATTGGATCCATGAATCAATCCACCAATCCATATGATTTGATCCATCAATCCACCAATCCATATAATTTAATCCATGAATGCACCAATCCATTTGATCCAATTTATTTAATCTATGAATCTACCAATCCATTTTCCACCTCTATCTACAACCATTGACGCCAGAGCCGAGATTCTACGCTAACCCCAAATCACGACAACTCAATCCATTGCATTCACCACCTCGCTTCTTGGCCTAGCTGCTTCGCAAGTGTAGAATATGATTAGACAAAACATTTAGTGATGTTTTGCCCAAATTCTGGTGATACATTCCGCTACCGTTGCACTTTCAACCACTGTGCATTTTCTTTTAACCACTGTTATTTTAAAGTAGTTATTTCAATTAACCACCGTATCTAACCGTGGTTAATGCTCACAATTCAGCATTGTTATTTTTAAAGTAGTTATTTCTATTAACCATCGTATCTACCCGAGGGTAATGGTCACTATTCAGCACTGAAATTTTTACCGTAGAAACTACTATTCACCACCGTATGAAAAACCCGTAGTTGGTCATAATTATTGATCATAGTTTTGACTTTTAGCCACTCCAATGTTATCCACCGTTCTACGACGGTGGTTAAAAGTATTGACCACCGTTTTGTGCTTATTAGCCACAGTCTCTACCCTAGTTAAAGATACATTTTCGTGTAGTGTTCGTCTTCTTCCTTCTCTTCCCACGACAATCCCTTTAGAAAGATGATGAGTCGCTCTCGGGGATAGATATGCGACAGCTAGCTCTAGATGTGCCCAAGAGGAAGCGGGGATACATAATACATTGGTATATGACCCAGCACAAATACCAGTTATTTTAAATGGCACAAATATACATTGGTATGACCCAACACACATGTATAAAAATGACAATGAGGCAGTTCTCGGACGAGTATCTCGATATTCATACCCGTCTCGTGGCAGGTCAGGTAATTTATCATAGGGTGGGCAGGGGTTGGTCAACCCAATGGGTATGTAATTTATTTGAAAAAAATATTAGAAATATTCGTTATTTTCATTAAAATACCAAAAAAACAAACCATAGTATGATAAAATGTAGTTATATTATTGTAAAAATTGAGATTTTCACTTACTTACAATTATATTATAGCTGAAACATGAAGTGATAAAAGGCAAATCGTAAATAATTTGAGTAAGATTACATGTAATTTAGGGAAAAACGAGTCGGGAATGGGGCTGGTCAGGACAGGCTGGTTCGAATAGAGATACCAATGGTCTCCCTGGTCAGACCCGCCCAAAAAGGCCAAATAGGTTGGATAAAACGGGTCAGGTCGAAATTGTCATCCCTACACATGTACATTGGTATGGCATGTGGGGTTTTTTAATAACAATTGGTAGGATTATGAGTTATTTTAAACAAAATAAAAAAGAATTATTGTTAATTAAAATTTAAGATTGATTCGTTTAAATAATAAAATTCTTCTCGTCTAATAAATGTGTGTCGGCTATAATTATTGAAGGGTTATCGGAATTCCCAAAGTAAAAAATTTTGTACTGAAAATATGTAGGTCTTTCACAAAATTCTCGGGTAAGTGTGTCGGACCTTGTCTTAGGTCCGCCCCTGATCATGAAGCGATTATAAAAAAAAATATGAAAGAAACAGATCAACGAAGTGCGTCAAAAGATTGATAGGAAAAATTAGAGGCAGGAACGAGAAAAACCGAGGGGTTCACACTTCCTAAAAACTCGGAGAACATACTCTGATACTAAAAAAATAGGGAAAATACCTACTCTGATACCAATACCATGTTGGGATCAGATCGAAGATCGCTGCAAGAAGAGGAAATATGAGACGGTAGTAATGTAAAAAGTTTGATTGTCCATATTAACCAAATAAGTTTCAAAGTAAACAATTTACTATCCTAAATATTCTACAATGAAAAAGCTTACCTTACAGAAATTTTGTGTAATGCAACTTGATGAGATGATGCACGTTGTAATTATAAAAAAAACTTATGATGTATGGTTTGTTTAAATGATACATAAAGAATAACTATTCCTATATAAGATTACGTAATTGTTATAGAATTGTGTTATGTTAATCTCTCGCAGTTGTAGTCTAGTAGTAGAATAAAGTTATGGAAAGTATCACATTTGATTTAACTATAATAACATTGTAGTTAATTATAAGGTTTAAGTAATGTATTTGTAATATTACCTTACGGTGAAATTGGATGTGGAAAGTATCACATTTGATTAAACACAATAGAAAAGCTTACCTTACAGATATTTTGAGTAATGCAAATTGATGAGATGGTGAACATTATAGTTAATTATAAGATTTATGTAATGTATTTGTAATACTACCTTATGGTGAAATTGTGTGTGGAAAGTATGACATTTGATTAAGCTACAATGGAAAAGCTTACCTTACAGAAATTTTCCATAATGCAAATTGATGAGATGACATTGTAGTTAAAGAAGACCTACGGCGTATGTTATGCTTAGTTAATATATAAGGAATAACAATTTACCTGTAAGATTTACGTAATTGTTATAGAATAGTGTTACGTAAATCTTTCGTAGCGCGAAATCTGATAGTCGAATCAAGTTATGAAAAGTATCACGCTTGATTAAATTATAATAAAAAATTTATCTTACAGAACTTTTGCATATTATAAATTGATGAGATGGTGAATTTTACGTATTATTACTAGCTTATGGTGATATTCGGTGTGGAAATTGTACTTTTATGAACAGTAAAGTTAAATGCGAAATTGTCGCGAGGAACAGTAATATACTTGCCATTTAATAATTAACAAGAAAATCCAGCACCTTGTTTTTTTTTTCGTTGAATAATCCAGCACCTTGTTGCGGGCATGTATTAAAGAAAAATTTCGCTAGCTCATTATCATTATCATCTACTGGTTCCTTTAGATTAGATATATAAAATTACTTAAATAACATGAAAACATATAGAAAGTTATACCAAGAAAACTAGTGATAGGATATTTTTAATAAAATTTTGATTCGATAGTCCATACCGCTAAAATTACCTACCATTTAGAATATGATATCCAGTATTTCGATCGGTACGTTAGGGTTTCTAATACATTGTTCAAAACAAAAAAACGCTTGGGAAATTAAAACCGTTTTGCATAGATGAGTGGATCTTAAGTAGTGGATAACATGCAATGATAAATTTTAATAGCAAAGATTTCATGGAATGGGTTAGGGTGATTATTTGTTTTTTGGTAATCACGGTGGCAACCTCTTTATATACTATTTGATTAATTATTTTCCCTTCTTTTTTAATCTTACGGTCAAGATTCTTTTAGGGTAATTTTGGAAATTAAAAAGTGACCACACTTGATTATTCTATATAATCTACCTAAACCCTAGTTCTATCCTCCCTCCAGCCAAACCCGTCGCAGCCGCCTCCACCTACCACTCCCGTCACACCGCCGCCAGCAGCCCCGACCACCCTCGGCCACCGCTGGCAGCAGCCCCCGACCACCCTTGGTACCCTCCCTCCCTCTCTCTCTCTCTCTCTCTCTCTCTCTGCTCTCTCTCTCGCTGCTCTCTCTCTCTCTCTCTCTCAACGTCTTGTCCAGCCAATTAAGGAGTATACGAAACAACAATGGAAATCAAGACTATATTTTCCTTTCTCTTGGCTCTTGTAATTTGTGTTTCAATATCCTTCAGTCTTTGGATGCAGCTCTATACGAGAACAATCAACATATGATCACCATCACTGGCGCCACTCGAAAGCTGCTTATTGCGTCAGGTAAGTTCCCTTCAAGATTATCTCTCTGCTCTCTCCCGCTGCTCTCTTTCTTATGTGCAGTGGTATAGATTTAAAAATCTAGATCTAGTAATTTTTGTTTATTGATTCAATGTGCAGTGGTAAAGATTGTTTATATTGGTAGTTTTTGTGTAATGGTATAGATTTATTTCTGCAATGGTATTGATTGTTTGTGGTATAGATTGTTTATATTGGTAGTTTCGTGTAATGATATAGATTTATTTCTACAATGGTATTGATTGTTTATGGTATAGATTGTTTATATTGGTAGTTTTCGTGTAATGGTATAGATTTATTTCTGCAATTGTATTGATGTTTTTCAAAGTGGTAGTGTTTGTCTAATAGATTGGTACTGATTTCGTTTTTTTTTTTTTTTTTTTTTTTTGCAGAAAGATTGAGAAAAATATGGAAAGGAAATCTGGATGGAGATTACGGAAGTGAGAGAAAAAGAGAATTTTAATTAATAGATTTTTGTAACTACCTAAAATGTAATTTATTAAAAAATTAATTAATATAATTTATTTTTCCATACCCAATCTATCCTTAGTAACCACAGTGATTACTACAAAAATGTAGTAATCACCGTAACCTGTCCCAGATTTCATTAAACCACTCTCTTCGTTTTGCTCTTCCTTACTCTCCCTCTCTTGATTATGGGAACCGAAAAAGTCTTTTATTGCCTTTAAGGCTATCAACCCGTGAGTCGACCTGGATCAGTGAGAAAATAGGTGTCACACGCCCGTTCATCAGCCCACAGCAAGGTTCTCAGGTTGGAGGTCACACTACGTTGTTTTTCTTTTTGGTTTGTGAAATGCGCATCTTTTCCATATTTTTCCTTTCGCTAACCCTATATTTGAAATTCTAAATTGAGCATATGAATATTGATATTATATAAGTGTGTTCGAATTTTCACTATATGTTAAATTTAAGTACGAACTTTCATTTTAGTATATGATTATATGTTATTATTTATATGTTAGATGAGATTGATATAATTTATAAATATATAAACAATACAATAATTTTTACCCAATTTATTGCGGTCAAAGTGTCAACATTGCATGAGATACGTTTCTCTTCTTATAGCCACTTGTTGATAAGGAAATGGTCTGTTATAAGGAAAAATAACAGTAAGGCATGGTAGTAGAATTCTTAGGTAACAACAATTATGTTTTAGTTTTATATATAGTAACTAATAATCATTTATTAATAAATGTATCATTAATACTATGAGGCTGTCCTCTTGTGAAAGCACGGGCATCTTGAATCCCAAGAGGCCAATAAATGATATGAATGATATCACTGTTGAACATAGAATAGAATTTCACAGGAAACGAAAGAATTAAAGACGGACGAAACTCGAAAGGAAACAAAGAAGTCAGGTCAAGTTCCATTTTGGATGCTCTGCTCCTTCTGTCCCTTCAAAGTTGAAACTTGAAACATCATGCCTATATAGTTAGAAGACTTTTTGGAAGTGAATATAGTTAGAAGACTAGATATTTATACTTATTATTTCTCATTCTCACCCAAAAAATTGTTGTATATATGGTGAGATTGGTATACTCATGAAATATACGATATTACAAATATTTTTAGTGAATAATCTCTATTTAGACAATGAATTAAATAAATTTTGGATTGATATTATACTCAAATTTCTAATATATAAGTTGTAGGTTTCGATTCTGTAAATCAAACAGGGTTCAAGAAGGCTTGCCTAGGCGCACGCCTAGGCTCAATTAGGCGCTAGGTGGTGGAGGACCGCCTTGACTTGGCCATAGGCGTTGTAAAAGGCCCTGGTAGCGCTTAGTAGGTAGGAATAGCGCTTAGTTTGCGCCTAGTGGAGAGAAGGCGTTCCTGGGCGAGCTTAGGCGGTTAAACCCAATACTCTTCGTTTTGTCCTAGAAAATCATAAAATTGCCTCTTGCCCTAGAAAATCAGAAACACGGGAAGGGGATGACCATGCTATGTATGTATTCGTAGATGAGGATGAGGAATCATATTGTGCACCCTCGAGTACTGTTACAGATGCAATGGCGGGTGAACAGAGTGAGCTTCGTAGGAGTGCACGAGTGAGAGAGCTCCATGATGAAGAATTAGAGTCTGAAGAGGGGGAGGATGGTGAGGAGATTGCTTTTGAGGATGATGAAGATGAAGTGGTGGCTGGACGGACCTACTTGGATGATGAAGAATGAACATTTTTCTATGAACTTATTGACTATGGTTTAGTATTTCGACATTTTATGAACTTGTGATTCTAGGAAGTGGTCACTATTTGCTTGTTATTTGTTATGTTAAGTGTTTACTGTTAAGAACTAGGCATTGCTAATTTTGTATGCACTTGGATTATATGAATTATTTCAGAAAATAGGAAATATTTGAGAACTTTTTCCATTTATGCTCTAAACACCTAGGCGCGCCTAGGCTACGCCTAATCAGGCAAGGCGCAAGTCAGGAGCCGAGCGTCTGCCTTACGCCTAGCGCCTTTTAGAACCTTGAAATCAAACCCAAAATTTAATCTAACAAAAAATAATAATTAATTGTTCAAATTGATCGAATCTCATTAAAATACACGATCAAATCACCTAAAATATATTGGTTTTTGCTATATGTTGAAGATTCTTCCACCGTACATCGACTGGTTGGAATCTCAATTTTTGGACGGCTTCCAACCCAGAAAGCAGCTAGTTTAATGGCCATGGCAACAAAATGTTAATTTTGGTACGTGAAAAGTAATGGTAGAATCACGGTAACTCTTCGTGGCTATAAAATTACTATTCTTGATGAATTGTTCATAGAATAAAAACAAAACAGTAGCCTTGCGTACGTAGGTTTCTCAGCAAAATGTAGGGTTCTAATACCTTGTCAAAGGCAAATGTTGCTGAATCACTGGTAGACTGTCCATTAATTGTTGGCATGGACCCTGGAGGGCTTTTCCATGCAATTTATAGGCCGGAGTCGGACATGGACAAAATAAGGGCGGCATGGTATATTTTATTCTTGGGTGCTACTTAGGCTCAAGTTAGGGAATTGCATAACTAAATTTGGAACTTTAGTTTAGACTTAGGGTGGGCTGAGAATAGGGGTTACAATCGCTAAACCGGTAACCGTACCAATAATCGGTGGTATCGATTGTTGGAGGTGAGTGGAGGCATTTCGGTATACCAGCTCCAATTTCGGTAAATATTGATGGGTAATCGGTTAAACCGATATCATCGGTGAAAGCAAACGCCGTATTTCCTTAGTTTTTTTAATATCGAGTCTTATCTTTTTCGGTTTAACTTGGATATTTTTTTGTATAGATGGAACGAGTTCGTCTTGATCTTCAAATGAGTCTATTTTCAATATATTTCTACAAATAAAAAATTCATACCACTCGTTACCACCTCCATACCATATGGTATCTCCTTCATTTTTAGGTCGATTTTGAAAATTTGTGCACAGAAAAAACGTATTCATCATGATCTATTGAATGGACGAATTTCTGATACCACCCTGGTATATGGGTGGTATCTTGTGCTACAAAATGTTGAAAGTTGTAAATGACAGTTAGTATATTCCTTATATTTTGACTATCATGTGTTCAACCATTCTACAATCTGGTATGTTCATACCACCATGATACACTTTCAAACCATGTGGTATGCTCTTATGTAATACCAAAAAATACCACCATGGTATAGACTGGTACTAAATGTCTCAATTTTTTTATTCTGAGATATAGAAAAGTGGATATCATTTTAAAAAACAAAATTAATCTGATTTATCTGTGTGAAAAACTTAAATTTCGACTTAAAACGTAAGAGATATAGCCCTTTAAATTAGAGGAAAATGGTTAAAAGCCTTGCATAAATGATGATGTGGCAGGTTAAAATATAATTATTGACCATAAGGTTATGAAGAAGATCCGCTCCCTAGTACGTAGCAGCAAATCAGACTTTAAATGGGAGAGAGATACAATTAATAGTTACTGCCACCAAACCTAGTGTTGTTTGTCGGGCCACGAATTGTGTAACTTGAGATAATAAATAGATAGTTAAGATTATGAGTAACATTATCGATTTATTACATAATAGTTTTACACATTGTCAATTATACTATCTCACAATAGAAATGTATTTTCAAATGGTGTAGAGAGTAAGTTAAACAGTAAAATCCACACCTGATCTAACATGTTTCCAAAAAGGGGGTAAAACTCGCTCCTCGCCAATACCGGATTCAGCCTGCTTTGACCGGGCCGATTATTTTGTTTTAGCGGAGGGTTGGATGGAAAGCAAACTGAATTATTTAAGAACATCCACACTGACCCAACTCGTCAATTGCAATGCAGGTAAAACTCGTTCCCTAACCAAAACTCGTCAACACTAGATTTAACCCACTTTGATCGGGTTAATTGTTTTGTTCTTTAGGTGTGAGTCAAATGGAAAGCGGTTCGATTTTTTAACAAAATCCACACCTAGCCGAACCCCTTAATTACAAATTGAGGTAAAACTCGCTCCCGGCCTAAAACTCGTTCTCTAACCCAAATCCGTCAACATCGGACACAACCTACTTTGGCTATGTTAATTTTTTTGTTGTTTAGGTGTAGGTAGAATGGAAAGCGCACCGAGTTTTGAAGAAATCCACACCCTACCCAACCCGTCAATTACAGAAGTGGGTAAAACTTACTTCCGACTCAAATTCTCGTCAACACCACTAAATTTTTTCTTAAGCGACCTGAGTTTTCATGTGGATAAGCCATATTATTGAACTAGACAGAGCAACAAACAATGGAACCAAAAACATATAAAGCACCTAAACTATAAGACAATTAAGCTTCTCCTAATCAACCAAGTGTTTTAACAAAATCCTCAACCTTCTTTGACCAGGTCGATAGTTTTGCTATTTAGGTGCTAGTTGGATGATAATGGACGAGTTCTTAACAAAATGTAAACCCGATCAAAACCGACTTACGTCAATTAGAAAAGCGGGTAAAACTCGCTCTCGACCTAAAACTCGTTAACACCACTCTTCACTCGCTCCCAAACCAATACTGGTAAATACCATATTCAACCTGCTTTGACCGTTTATATTGTTTTGTTTTTTTAGGTGCGGGTTGAATGGAAAGCAGACTGAGTGTTTAAAAAAATCCACACTCTACCCAACCCGTCAATTATAAAAGAGGCTAAAACTCGATCCCGGCCAAAGCTCATTAACACCAATAAGTTTTGATTAAGTGGGCCGATTTTTTCACAAAATCTCACCACAATCTAACCCGTTAATTACGAAAGTGGGTAAAACTCGTTTCAAACCCAAAACTCTTCAACACCGGATTTCCACCCTCTTAGAACAGGTCGATTGTTATGTTTTTTAGGTTCAGCTCGGATAGAAATCGGACCGAGTTATTTTAACAAAATCCACACTGGCCCAAAACGTCAATTACCAAAGCAGGTAAAATTTGCTTCTAACCCAAAACTCGTCAGCACCACTAAAATTTGGATTAAGCGAGCCGAGTTTTAAACAAAATCCACACCGGACCTAACCCACTAATTACAAAACTTGGTAAAACTTGTTCCCGAACCAAACTTTGTCAACATCGGATTTAACTTGCTTTGACTGGGTTGGTTGTTTTTTTCTTTAGGTGCGGGTAGAATGGAAAGCGGACTGAGTTTTTCAGAAACTCCACATCCTACCCAACCCGTCAATTACAAAAGTGAGTAAACATCACTCCCGACCCAAATATTCGTCAACACCACTAAAATTTTGATTAAGCAGGCCAAGTTTTAACAAAATCCACAATCTGATTCAACCCGCTTTGACCGGGTAGATTGTTTTGTTTTTTAGGTACGGGTCGGATGGAAAGCAAACTGAGTTTTTAGCAAAATCAACATTCGACCAATTACTCGTCAATAACAAAAGTGGATAAAACTCGCTCCCAAACAAAAACTTGTAACACCAAGTTTTAACGCTCTTTGAACGGGTTGATTGATTTATTTTTTAGGCAAGTATCTAAAAGGCGCTAGGCGTAAGGCAGGCGCTCGGCTCCTGACTTGCGCCTTGCTTGATTAGGCGTAACCTAGGCGCGCCTAGGCGTTCAGAGCATAAATGGAAAAAGTTCTCAAATATTTCCTGTTTTCTGGAATAATTCATATAATCCAAGTGCATATAAAATTAGCAATGCCTAGTTCTTAATAGTAAACACTTAACATAACAAATAACAAGCAAATAGTGACCACTTCCTAGAATCACAAGTTCATAAAATGTCGAAATACTAAACCATAGTCAATAAGTTCATAGGAAAATGTTCATTCTTCATCATCCAAGTAGGTTCGTGCAGCCACCACTTCATCTTCATCATCCTCAAAAGCAATCTCCTCGCCATCCTCCTCCTCTTCCTCCTCTTTAGACTCTAATTCTTCATCATGGAGCTCTCTCACTCTTGCACTCCTACGAAGCTCACTCTGTTCACCCGCCATTGCATCTGTAACAGTACTCGAGGGTGCACAATATGATTCCTCATCCTCATCTACGAATACATACATAGCATGGTCATCCCCTTCCCGTGTTTCTGATTTTCTAGGGCAAGAGGCAATTTTATGATTTTCTAGGACAAAACGAAGAGTATTGGGTTTAACCGCCTAAGCTCTCCCAGGAACGCCTTCTCTCCACTAGGCGCAAACTAAGCGCTATTCCTACCTACTAAGCGCTACCAGCGCCTTTTACAACGCCTATGGCCAAGTCAAGGCGATCCTCCACCGCCTAGCGCCTAATTGAGCCTAGGCGTGCGCCTAGGCACGCCTTCTTGAACCCTGTTTTTAGGTGTGGGTACCCGACCGATCCCAACTCAGTCAACGGGAGGAATTCTCAAATTGACTGGGTATGGGGCGGGTATGGTTTTAGCTTCCACCGCCCCATACCCATACCCTCTCCAGCAATTACATTTCTTCAAATATAAAAGTACATGGATCAAATTAAAACCTATCAATGATAGTGAAGGTAACTCAAGACTATATATAGCAAAAATGCCATTCTGTGGCCACCCAAATCTAAATCTAATTCCTTTCCTTCAATTCTCCCTTCATTCATTCACTTTTTCCTCTTGTTAACAAGATAATTATGTTAGTTAATTATTAGTTAGTACATGTATTAGAGTTAGAAACTAATAATTCGGGAAATATTGTAATCTATCTTATTGATATAGATGTTTTAGGATCTTATGATTTGAATTGTATTAAGAATGATTGTATATTAGTTGACTTCATGATATAGTAGTCTATTTAGCGTTATAATTGAAAATTTACATGTAAACTCTTATGTTTAATGATGTTGAATGTACGGGGCGGGTATTACCATGGGTACCCGAAACCCACGGGTAAGGGATGGGTTGGCTAAACCTTCCTCCGCATGGGTATATGGCAGGTACGAGTTTAGATATTTGAAAGCGGGGATGGGGAAGGTTTTGACAAACCCTCCCCATTGTCATCCCTACACCTGACCAACTTGCCAATTACAAAAGCAGGTAAAACTCACTCCCGACCAAAAACTAGTCAACTCCACTAAATTTTATATCAAGCAGTCCAATTTTTTAACATAATTCATTAACTCGATTTAAGCTGCTTTGTCGGGTGAATTCTTTTAGGTGCGAGTCGGACGAAATAATATAAGACCATCCAACTACTTCTAGGATGGAATAATATAAGACCACCCAACTACTTTTGGAATAAATAAAAATTTGTAAAATAGTTGATAAGAGACTTTGTTTTTGGATGAAAGTTGGTAAGGGATTGAATAACCTACATTATTAGTACTTTGATGATAGTCTAAAATGACTAAAATCGATCAGTAAGAGCCCTATAAGAGAAATTGGTCGGAGGATCCATTAAGAAAAGTTAGAATTGTATATTTTTAATTGGAACTAGATTTTTACTCTCGCTTTGTTGAGGCCATGATCCGGGGAAAAAATTCAAAACTACTACTATAAAAAAAATTACAAAAATACCACACATACTCACCAATTTCCAAAAATACCACCCTTCCACACAAAACGCGCCTCGAAGGCGCGGTTCACAGTCAAACCGCGCGTTCCATAGGCGGTTTGACCCTTCCTGTCTGCATACAGCGTTGCCACGTGGCGTCTCATGCGACCGCGCGATGGGGAAGCGATCTGCGTCGCTCAGTCAAACCGTTCCCTTGAGGCGCGGTTTGACTATTGGGGAACATAAACCGCGCGCTGGCGGTTTGGGCATCCGATCAACTAGATAGGTGAATCTGGCAATGTTAGCGAAGGCTGACTGGCGCATCATTAAGGAGAAGGAGGCGCTGTGGGTTCAACTGATGGAAGCTAAATATGGGAGAGGTCAAAACAACATGGAGCTTCTGAAACCTGTTCAGGGAAGTTCCTTTACCTGGTCGAGCTTTATTAAGGTCGCGGACCTGGGAAAATAGGGATGCGCCTGGAATATTAACAAAGGTAATCGGACTAAGTTTTGGTTGGATGTGTGGCTTGTGCAGGTAGGCGACATTCCGGATGAGGATCGACACGTATTGGTGGAGGATTATGTTGATGAAGAGGGAAATTGGAAGACTGAGAAGTTCCTCAACCTTCTTCCCCTGGAGATTCAAGAAATTTTTCCAGAAATAGCACCTTTAAAAAAAATTACAAAAATAGCACCCATTCCGTAGAAATTACAAAAATAGCACCTTTTTTTAAAAACCGCACCCCCTGGTGCGGTTTGTCATTAAACCGCACCTTGGGGATGTGTTTTAGTTTTGTGGGCCAAAACTGCATCTTGGCCATGCGGTTTGCGGTCTGGCCTAACCAAACCGCATATCTCTTCACTGACCAAGCCCTCTCAGTCTAACTACCCGGCAGACGACTAGTCTTCACCGGGATAGAAAGCTGAAGCAATAAGCACAGAACTCCACTACTGGAATTGGATTCCAACACAAAGCAGGACTGACTAACTCTCGTATAGCCAATCCACTACTAACGAATGATGAGGCTCTAACAACCTAATCAGATTCTATCTATCTCAGGTTGCAGCAGAAATCAAGAAAAGCTGATCAGACTTCAATCAATTCAATGAAACATGCATCATTCGATTAAAACCAAACAGTATAATCATCCCAAGTCATTACAATCAAATCCCTAACACATGGAAGTAGGGTTCTTCATACCCAAGTGAGAGAAGGGTTCTACTCCATAGAGAGAGAGAGAGAGGAAAACAGAATACAAAGCAGTCATACTCATAACAATGGGAAGAATCTGCTTTGGGATGATGATTTCCACTCCTATGACGATCTCCAAGCTCGATTTGACGAAACCCAGCTCCAAGATCGCTTCTACGATGTGTTCTTCGCACTTTCTCTCTCTAGGGCTCTGTTTTTGCTCTGAAAAGTCGATTCTCTCACTTGTGGCTCGAAATTGGGTAAAAACCAGAATTCCCGACTCACACGGGCAGGCCACACGGCCGTGTGGAATACCAAGATGCCCGTGTGAGTGTCAAAACGCAGCGTCGCGATTAATTAGATTTCAGGCTTCCCACACGGCTAGGGACACACGGCCGTGTGGAGCCTCCAGTCTGCCCGTGTGAAGCCTAGCACAATCCCACACGGCCACATTGCTTCCTTGCACGGCCGTGTGGGTTTTATGCGTGCCCGTGTGGCTTCCTCAGCTACTCGCTCCACGTCCGATCTTCGTCCAATCGACCCCGAACTCGCTCCCAAACCTTCATTCACGTACTAGGACCTGAAATATCACAAACAAGCACAACCTAGCGTGAAATCGGCCTAAAACACGAGAATCAACATCTCAAACGGCTCAAGAATAGGGATAAAAACATGTGTAATTAACGGTCTATCAACCATATGTAGTGGTTAATCATTGAGAGAGAATATCTTAGACATAATAGTATTGTCATTTATTTTGGCATAATAGTGTGTAACTAACTAACTATTTGCATCAACATGCAGAACCACCTTGGAGACGATAAGTAAATGTCACATAGCAAAGAATTCATGACAATTTATTTAACCATCAACCCCCTAAGCATGTGTTGTTGTGATTATACTTTATAGTTGATTATCTTTAGAGAAGAACAATTTATTAGGGCAATTCATCATGACTAAACCATAAATGTTGTTTACCAAAAAAACATGAATTTTGCATTCCACAGATGTTGTTCCATGGGTCAAAACTTACTACATTTAGAAGCGCATTCAATTCTTGGAACTAAATGTTGTAACTCGTTCATAATTAAGAAAGTAATTATGGGGCCAGGTATATTTACAAAGATGAAAGATGTGAGTTGTGGATGTCAACTTTGATACAACCCAATTTATCGGGTCTATTTGACCTATTTTAAAGTGGGCAATACCTACCCCTTACGTGGGGCGGGCAGGTGGCACGTATGAACCTTACTCATCATGATATCCTCCATTTTCGATCTGTTTTTGTCTAAATTATATATAATTTTACTTATATTATTTAGAATTTTATTTTTATTGATTTATAATTTAGTAATAATAAAGTTGTAAATAAGTGAGAATTTCAATTGCTTAAATAACTTAACTATATTTTATCATGTTATACTTTGTTTCTTGATTTTTAATAAAAATTAATATTCTAATATTTTATTTAAATTATATACA
Organism: Linum trigynum; assembly: GCA_964030455.1. Classification (NCBI taxonomy): domain Eukaryota; kingdom Viridiplantae; phylum Streptophyta; class Magnoliopsida; order Malpighiales; family Linaceae; genus Linum; species Linum trigynum. The sequence goes on along the minus strand of OZ034820.1, from coordinate 7,763,504 downwards.
CAAATGGATGGATACAAACGGGTATGGATATCCCAACTCTTATTCCTATTACAGCTAAAGTTAAGTAGTGGAGCTTGAATAAAATACAATGATGTCATAGTTTAATAAGCTTTTTATTGGAATCTCAAACTAAATTGTCACTAACTCACTATTCACATATTAACCCAACAATCAGTAGCGAAACAACCAAACAAATAGAAAGACAAAATAGCCCTTCCTTAGTGTGCGGAGCGGAGCGGCCAGTAAAAATTGAATTGTGAGAGTTCTCAATGGGAACCTCCATATACTGTTTGTAGGAGAGGAGATGCAGGAAGGATAGGATGTAGGATAGGATATGATATGATAGGATGTAGGATTAAAACTTAAAAGAAAATCCCAAAATATAAATTCCTCATCACCAGCATCATAGAGAACCATTAATTGGGATTTTCATATCCATAATTGTAACTAGATTTGAAACCCGGCCAGTTGGCCGGATCAATGGCGGACCCAAAAATTCAATCAAGGGTGTACCAGCATCATAGAGAACCATTAATTGGGATTTTCATATCCATAATTGTAACTAGATTTGAAACCCGGCCAGTTGGCCGGATCAATGGCGGACCCAAAAATTCAATCAAGGGTGTTCAACAATAGAACATAATCTTTAAGGATTGTCAAATAGTCTCGATTCAAATACTATCATCACTAAAGGAAAGTTTTACAAAAGCTTTTTGCCCAAAGTTTGGATATAAGCTTTGTCAATTGACAAGGCATTCATCCACTTGGGTCCGCCTCTGGGCCGGATGCATTATTTCAAAAATATTAGCAATCATTGTTACTGTGTAAGCAAGATATCCGAACTATTCAATTACTGGAATTTTTTTTTAAAGGAACATACATCATAGTATTTTCTAATATGCTAACCGGCTCATCAACAAAAGTACCTTGCACGTTGCTTGTATGCATTATTTCAAATATATAAGCAACGTTTGTAATTGTACGAAGTAAGGTATATTTTTATTGATATCTAAAGTCAAACGATTTGAACTATTCAATTAATGAAAAAAAAAAGGAACATACATCATAGAATTTTCTGATATGTTAACTGGTTCATCAATGAAAGTTCTTAGTGAAAATAAAAAATAGAACTCATGAAAGGGAACTAACTCTTAAAAAACTCCAGTAAACTACACTTCAAATTACTTCTTGTTGTAAAAGTTACTGTAATTTTCTTATGAACTTCTTTGCTATTGCTTCATCATATGTATCATTATCTCTGTCAATAATTGTAGTTTCATATTCATCACTGCGAGTCTGCGACCTCTCTATCCATCATCAATAGTCTACCCCTTATTCTCAACAACGCCACAACGTCACTATTACTATTTTCAAATTCACTACCTCCACCTAGGGCTGGCAGTTTGGACCGGGACCGGATTGAAAACCGGAAACCGGACCGTAAAACCCGGACCGTTTTAAGACCGCGACCGGATTTAAAACAATCCAATCCCGTCTTTGGTCTTAGAATTAACAAAAAACCCGGACCAATCCAGTCCGGGTCAAAACCGTGTAAAAACCAGAAGACCGGATAATTACAAAACAGATTAAGAGGCCCAGAATAAGCCCAGCCCAGGGACAGGCCAACCCATGGCCTCTCGGCCCACTCACCCCGGCCCAGGCGAGCTTCTAGGGTTGCTGGGTAAGTCCTCACCTCAATTTCATTTCTGTTCTGCTGCCGCCTGCCGCTGACCTCTCCCTCGAGAGTAAAGTGAACTTCTGCAGTTCTGCCTTCCATCGCAATTCGCGGCATCCCATCAGAGTCTCGGACCATCGCGACGGCGACGGCGATCGACCTCCTCTCTTTGCTGGTCGCCTCCCTCCTCTCTGCGACGTGACGTCGCGACCCAGCTGCAACCTGCAAGCCTCCACTCCGTCCCGTCGCGACCCAGGAAGCCTCTGCCCTCAACTCCGTCCCGTCGCGACCACCGCCGATCAGTTCCACGACGCCGCGCGACCAGCCAGCCTGCATCTCGTCGGCCGTCGCCCTCCATTCCAAAAGACGACCCTGCATCTCGTCGCCGTCCGTTCGTCTACAAGCACAGCCGGCAACAGCTGCAAAAGTCAGAAATATGGAAGGGAGCAGCAGCTGGGTAAGTTATTGTTGATTTAACAATCTCATGGGCTAGGTGATGATCAATATACTGTTTTCTGGCCAAAAGCCAATGGTATTACTAGTTGCAGCAATGTTCTGCTTGTTATCTCACTACCGAGAATAAAATGTTCAAACTTCCATCCAACATCGATGTATGATTTCAGAGTGATTTCTCTTCCAGTAGACTAACTAAGAAGTTCCATGCAAGACCAGTTCCTTAACAATGCAAAGTTAACATTTAGAAAAAGGAAAAAAGTTCCTTAGTAATAGATAAGCTGTTGTTCAAGCAAACAAGTCGAGAGAGTCATCAAAGCTATCCGCCAAAGCCTAACACATCAGTACCGCCTATTGGCATAATGATATCTTAACATTGCAGAACATCATAGAATTGTTACATTTTGCTTGAGAGAAGCACAAAGTAGAGAGCTTTTTTATCCTATTGTCATTGGAGTGAACAAATCATCATCCTCGTCATTCAGCTGCATGACAGAAGGTGATCTTAAAAACTTGGCCTCGCTTGGATTGATTGTTGATTTAACAATCTCATGGGCTGAATTTTTTGCAACATGGTCAAAATGGGTCAAAACAGGTCAAAACCGGATTGGGACCGGACTGGGTCAAAACCGGACCGGGTCAAAACCGGACTGTACCCAATCCAAGTTTTGGTCCCCATATTTCCAAAAAGACCGGACTGGACCGGATCAATTCGGGCCAATTTAACCGGACCGGACTGTTTTGCCACCCCTACCTCCACCATAAAAAAAAAACTATTTCTTCTTCACATTCATTTTATTGAAATTTTAGTTAAGTGTAAAACTAAAATGTTTGCAAATATGAAACCTTTATCAATTAAAGATTCTTAATTGATGTGGCTACTAACCAATATTTTAATGTCCCACACGTTTAGTTTTCAAAGTAAAGGTTATAAATATTTTATTTGGTTAAGGAATAAAAATCCTACTACTATTGTACGTATTGTTAATGTATAAACATATTTATTTGGTTTAGAAGTCTAAATATGCTTTATTTTAATAGTTTATATACCAAAAATACCCTTCTTACAAACTCTCATACGGCTCGAAATTTTGAATAGAATAAGTTCTGGTGGAGAATCTCTATATAATAGTATAGTAGGATAGGAGGTAGGATAGGATAAGAACTTCAGAAACCCATGGGGTGAAACCATGGGCCCAATTAAACAGGCCCAACGGCTAACAGGATTAATATAAGGGATGCTTTTGTTAGTGAATTGTAATCGGAATTGAGGTATATATTAGTTAATGATCACTTCTCTCTTACTTATAGAGAGTTTCCCTTTTATTTGCCCTGATTAGAATTCTTAACCCATCCAATGCACAGATAGTACTCACTCCTCACGATTTTTTATTTTTATGAATCGACTCACGAATAATATTGCTCAACCCAACATACTATACTAAATATTATTAAGGTTAAATACACTTGTATATCCAAATCTTTCACGGTTGTGCCAATAATATCCAAATTTCCCGAAATACCATTTATATCCAATTCCTTCACATTCTTTAAAGGTGTTTTTGGATATACAAGTGTATTTAACCAAAAATATATTGGGAAATGGATATATTTGGCAAAGAACAACTTTAAAACATGGATATAATTGATATTTCGAGAAATTTGGATATTATTGACACAATCGTAAAAGTTTTGGATATACAAGTGTATTAAACCTATTATTAAAGATACAAGGAATCACTGTTGCATTAGAGATTGTCTAAAGTGAGCAACTGTCATTAGATTAGGTGACCAATGATGCCTTCATCAACACGTGGCTTCAGGCACACTTCTTTGTTATATTGTTTAGTTTAATTACTCATAATTAACCCATCCATAACAGCCATCCATATTGGAGTTTAGTAATTCCTATAAGTTAAAGATGGAAGATGCATCATCAAAAAAGAAGAAATCAATGATATTATTCTATCTCTGGTTTGGATTAAGCGCTCATTCCTCAGCCAGTGTTAATCGATCTGGACATTAGGGTTTATTTCATGGGGTTTCCGTAAGTCGTGGTTACTTCACTAAATCTCAAGGATTATAAATCCTTATAAAAAGTTGTATCGAAAAAGATAACGATAAACTATTATATGCTGAAATTATGGTCAACAATTCCAATATCGCCTATTGATTTAACCTTTAGTAGGAGGCTTTTTTGGATGAACCGTTGGTATTGTACGGTTTTTCAATGCTTGCTAAATCTTGTTTTCAAGAGAACATAACGTTGCGTTTCATTGCCTTACTGATTTCAAAAAGCACACAATTAAGAGGGTTATGTATGTAACCAGTGACGTAGCCAGGATTTCGTCTTAGATGGTCCACTTAAGAAGAAATATACACATAATAAAATAGTTTGGTTAACTTTGCTGATCATGATATAATCTTATATTAGAAAATTTTGATAAACAAAAATATATTAGTAGTCAAAACTATCAAGAATATTACTTTGTATAACAAATAATTATTAATGATTTACTTAGTATTTCCTTTCGTCATTACCTAAATTTTTTTTACTTAGTCTTTCCCTTTTAAACGGTGTTCTTTGTCAAGAACCGTTTAGTATCAATAACTCGAGTTGTTGAGAGAAGGATAATAATGAATCTTACACCAAACAATGATTCATGCTTTAGATGTTCTTTGTCAATAACCATTTTATATCAATAACTCGAATCATTGGGAGAGATTCAATAATATATCTTATACCATTTATTAGCATGCTCCCTCATAAAAAGTTAGCTTATTAGCACGCTCCCTCATAAAAAGTTTGCACAAATATGAATACCATGTGCTTAAGCAATGAGGTCCCCAAGGTTCGAACACAAGATTTTTTTATCAACTATTCACACTTAAATGTCCCCTAATTTTCGGTATCAATTAACTATCGTATTTAATTTAACTATTTTCTTTTCGAACCAGGGTGATTTTTCTACAATTTGTAGAAGAAAATATTGAACCAAATGATACCCATGAAAATAATGTAATACAGGCTGGCAAAAACTACCCAAAAACCAGCTAAAAGCTAGGACCAAGAAACCGGATCGTACCGGCCGGTTCAACCGGAAATCGGACCAGAAACGATACGGTAGGCTGGTTGTGGGAAGAATACCGTGCCGGCCGGTTTTTCCGGCTTAACCGGTAAAAAACAAAAAAACGCCCGGTTTTGGTCTAACCGGCGGTAAGCTGTAGGAACAAAAACTACGTCATTTTAACACATACAATAGTGTAAAAAAAAAAAAATCGGCCAAAGGCCAAAAATCACACAAGACACAAACCCTAATCTATCGAAAATCTGGAGCCGCTTTCGTTTCCTGCGTTCTTTCTTCTCCAGCCGTTCAGCGCAGCCCCGCTCCGCCGCTCCTCTTCTCCTCTGGCTAGTGGCTAGTGGCGACTGGCGGCCTGCAACCGGCGACCCCTGATTAGCGAAAGCAACTCGTGACCCACGATCCTTCTCCGCCGCTCTGCCGTTCATCTTCTCTGGCGAGTGCGGCCGACGAAAGATTGAGCAGATCCGCCGCTCCGCCACGTTGCTCAACTCCACTGCTACGCCGCCGGTGCGCCTCGCCTCTCCCTCTCATGCTCCTCGGCTGGCGCGCATCTCCGTCCTTCGCTCCTCAGAACTTGTGGTTGTTGGTGTGGTAGAGGGGTAAAATACAAGAGATTGTTGCATGTACTCTTGTTGTGGCCTAGCATTTAATTGGATTCAGCCTTTTCTTTTCTGATGATTGATGCCTACCAGTTTGATGTGGACAAGTAAAAATATGTCATTTTTCCTTTTTGTACATATTGCTGCTCCTTTCTTTTGTGGGTGGGATTTCTGGGTCTACTTGGTTGGATGATTCTTCTCCTTCTTCTCCTTCTTCATTCATATACACTGGCAAATGGTTTGCCATCCTAGTAACTGCGGCCCGCCCCATAAAATGCTGATCCTTTTACACATGAGGAAATGCCCCTTCTTATTAAACAACACAGTGGCTGCTCTCTTTACCGTGCAAACTGTGTATCTACTGATTGAGATTCCTCATAACAAAAGGATAGCAGCTTATTGCACTATGGCCTGCCCAATGTGTGCTACTCTCATGCTGTATCTCTTATTCCTTTGGAGTGACATTATTGGATGCTCTTTTTCTTGGATCTTTTTTTACCATCTATATTGGATTATTACATTGGAATGGTTGTTTTCTTGCTTGCATGGGGAAATTCTGGATGGCCACATTGGAATGGTTGTTTTCTTGTTTGAACTTGTGGTTCAAGAATGTTGTTTGGTTGTTTTGTACTCGATAGTAAACATGCATTTGAACGATTATGTAGTTTTCAGTAATGTTGCAGTTTGTTGATTGTTATATTAAATATGCCTATTTAGTTTATTCATATGTGTTATCCGGTATATTCCGGTTTTATTTCGGTATTATTCCGAAACGGTATACTGAATCTGCCGGTACGATTTTTTAACAAAAAAATATTTTTTAATTACACAAACGGTATTTTGTCGGTACACAACGGTTGAACCACGGTAGTACCACAAAATACCCTACCACTGACGGATCCGGTATGACTTTCGATACGGTTTCTTTTACCATGGCTAAAAGCCGCTGCGTAGCGCGGCTCTGCTATGCTAGTATGATAAATTTAGAGAAACACAGAAGAGTGACGATGCCCTTTTCGTCTTGACATAGGCAGAAGCAGACAGTTTTACGTGTTTCACAAAGCAACTAAAAATGCGAACAAAAGTTATTACATTTTGTATATGCCTATATAAGTTTGAACCCTAGATTTAAGGTTAAAATGAGATATTCTATAATCTATAGACATTAATTAGAGTCTTAAAGAAGTACAACGAGAGAAATTACTAATTGTACAATAGTTAGCACCGTCCTAACCAAGGAAAAAATTACTACTAGTTTGAATTAGTAGTGATTTAGCTTAGATATTGTATTGATTTTATAATAATCCGTAGTGATTTTTGCTAGTTAATTAACTTGAAGATATAAACAATTAGTGTGTACCGTTTTCCAATATATAATTTCATGAAAATAAATCTTTCAAAAATACTTCAAGATCTTTTGTATCCGCAATTATAATTTATTTAAAATTCAGTTATATATTTTAAATATTCAAATTATACAGAAAGATACATTTAGTAGCCCGCTGTCGGATAAGCTTTAAGCTACTATTACTAGTTTTGGATAAGTGAAGTCGGTTGGATCCATATAGCCAAACTGTTGGGGCTTCCTTGTCTTTTCAGTGTCCAACTTGGCGGAGGCTCGGAGCTAGTATTATGGGCTGATCAGGTGACTAAGGGGGTCCCCTTAGTCACATGGCTAAGTGAATATCAGCCACATAACCTCATTAAAATCCAAGGGCTCCTATTAATCCAATTTAATAAAGGGCAATGTAGTAATTGCATGTTTACATTTACTTTTAATTATTAAATAATTTTTAAAACTCTCACCCATTCTCACCCCTCCGTTTCCGGCGACGTTCTCCACCGGCCCCAACCCGCGCCGCCGTTTCTTTTTCTGGCGGTGGGATTTTTTGTCCCCAAAAAGCTTTTTTGTGGCCTTCAACAGCCACGGCCAGAGAGAGGTGGGATTTTGTGTCCCCAGCAAGCTTTTATGGCTTCCAACAGCTACGGAGAGAGAGAGAGAGAGAGAGAGAGAGAGAGAGAGAGAGAGAGAGAGAGAGAGAGAGAGAGAGAGAGATTGTGTACTGTTAGTATGCTTTGTATTGTTTGTCGGTTTATTTTGTAATGTTTGTACGCTTTGTTATTTTGTAATGTTTGTCGGGTTTTTTTGTAATGTTTGTAAACTTTGTTATTTTTGTGTATCGTGTTTATCATTTTTGTCAACCATGTTTGTAATGTTTTTTATGTCTAAAAAACACCCGGGTTGACTTTGGGAAGGAGCCCCTCTATATAGGGATGGAGCCTCCAAAGTCAACCCGGGTGTTTTTTCAGTTCGTATGGATTGTCGGTATAGTTTGTCATTTTTGTCCACCATGTTTGTACTGTTTGTATGTCTAAAAAACACCCGGGTTGACTTTGGGAAGGAGCCCCTCTATATAGGGATGGAGCCTCCAAAGTCAACCCGGGTGTTTTTTCAGTTCGTATGGATTGTCGGTATAGTTTGTCATTTTTGTCCACCATGTTCGTACTGTTTGTATGTCTAAAAAACACCCGGGTTGACTTTGGGAAGGAGCCCCTCTATATAGGGATGGAGCCTCCAAAGTCAACCCGGGTGTTTTTTCTTTTTGTATGGTTTGTATTGTTTGTCGGTCTAGTTTGTATTGCTTGTACAGTTCATACGTTTGTAATGTTTGTAAATCTGTTTGTATGTTTTGTCGCTCTAGTTTGTAGAGGCATTTTAGTGTGCTTTATAGTATTGGTACTATAAAACATTTACAGGCATTAGATCATGTCCAAACTATATCAACCATTAGATTTCATTTAAATTATTATTTTATTATTTTATTTGTGGGTTGTAACCGGTACAACCGGTTGTCTGAAACCAATTACAATCCTTCTTCCTTCGATCCTCTTTCTCACCTCTTTCTCACCGGCGAAACCCTTCCTTCCTTCGATCCTCTCCACGCAGCTAGCGAGCAGTGAAGACGGCGACAGTGAAGACGGCGAGCATTGGGTGACGACGAGTGAAGACGGCGAGCAGTGGGTGACGACGAGTAGAAGAAGCTTGTCGATTGCAGCGATTCGGATTCCAGATTCCGACGACGACAGTGAAGGCGGCGAGCCGGATTCCGACGACCACAGTGAAGGCGGCGAGCAAGGGACGACGAGAGCGAGCATCTCTTCGTCGATTGCAAACGAAGACCCTCTTCCCATCGATAGCAAACGACGACTCTGCACAGAACCCCCTCTTCCCATCGATAGCAAACGAAGACCCTGCACAGCCCTCTTCCCATCGATAGCAAACGAAGACCGCTGGCCTACCTCCTCCACCGCAACTTTTTTCGGTTAGTACTATCTTCTTTGTGTTTAGCTTGATAATTAGCTGCAATGGCGGTTCCTGTTGTTCCTTCACTTGTTTTGAAGGAGAATTTGCAGCATTTACCTTCATTTCACCTTGTTTTTGCTATTGAGGTTGTGCTTGATTTGTCTCCGTTTCAGCAACATCCTTAGAAGGTTGTTGTTGTTGTTGTTGTTGTTCCTCAATCTTCTTCTGTTGAGGAGGAGCATTGGGTTTTTCTGTTGTTAGGGTAGAAGAATTCGAGTCTGAAGAATTCACAGCAGTTGTGGTTGTTGTTGTTGTGGTTGCGGTTGTGGTTGTTGATGTAGTTCTTCCATCTTCTTCGTGGGAGGATTGATATGATATGATATGGTAGATAGAAAGGATGCATCGTTAAACTTTAGTTACTTATAAGACCTATGAATCATCCATGAATGATGAGACATTAAGGTCAAACTTAGTTAGGATATTTAGAGCATGGTTGTGGCTGATCGATATGATGGAGTAGTCTTTGTTGGAATGATGTCGCTGCAAATTATGCATGCTTTGGAATATTCAATCCCTTCAACTCTTCTTGAACCCGGGTCATCTGATGCAGCTGTAGAAGTTATCCAATCTTCTTGATGATGCTTCCTTTGGTGAGGAAGTTTTGGATGGATGTTGTTGTTGTAGTTCTTCCATCTTCTTCGTGGGAGGATTCGAATCGGACGAATTCACAACATTCATTGTTTTTGTGGTTAATGATTCTCCTTTTTGTGGGGAAGCTTTGGTGGTAATGGTGGTGGAGGAAGTCCGTTGTTCTTCATTCTTCTAGGGGGCATTTGTATCGACCGAATTTGTTGCATTCGTTGTTGGGATGTTCTAGATTTACACATTTCGGTAGGGGGATTGAAATTCCATGCTCGTTTTAGGTTTATGAGTTTAATTGGTCATGTCCTTTGACCAGGTTGATGTCCTTGTACTATCTTCTTTGTGTTTAGCTTGATAATTAGCTATATATTGACTGATTTAGTGTCAAAGCAAACTATCAATTCACATATGGGACCTGCTTGTTGATGTCCTGGTATTGGTTTAATTGTGTACCTCATAGATGTAGGTCGATGTTGATCGAAATCCTTCTGAAAGCCATTGTAGTTCATCTTGTAGACCATCTTATTGTTTACACAATTACGAGTGAGTTGGTTGATTCTAAACTTGTCATGATAAGTAGCATGTTCTACTTCTGCTGGTCTATTTTCCTTGGTGTGGCTGTGTCTCCTGTGGGAAGGAACATGTTGTCAATTCCAAAAAGCTTCTTTTCATATGGGCAGAGAGGTCTTTGTCAAAGCAACGTGGTGTAATGTGGTTGTTGGTTGCTCCTCCATTAACCATACAGCCATAGATTTCCTGCTCTAAAGTTCATTGTGAGTTGATTTACACATTGAAGCTTGAAGGGAGGGTTGTGCATGGTTGTGGTTGCCTTGCTGGGTAGTGAACAATTTAATCATGTACCAAAGAGGAAAATGCTTGTCACCAAGAAAACTCACACTTGGTGAAAGAGCCTAGGAAATAGCATGCATGAACCAAGCAAAGATCATGTGTTCTTTATGTGGTTTTCCACCATAGCTAAATGCTATCTCATGAAAATGATATCATAAATTAGTTTTGGAAACTTTTTTTGTTTACTTTTTCATAAATGGAAACTCCATTTCACTTGGAAAACCGGTGTGAGTTGCACGTGTCGAGAGAGCTATTGCCTTGTTGAGTTACATAATCGTCATTCCAAGCATGCGATTCATCTTGTCTTTGTGAGCGCTGGGAGAGGAGTCCTAATCATGTTCCCATTGTGGTTAAGCTAGCAACTATTTGTAGTATGGTTGTTGTGTGGATGTATTCTAGAAAAGGGTAATCGAAGCATTTGTCTTCTGTGATTCTTTGCATGAGCTTTGCATTAGTCTTATGTGATTCTTTGCATTCATTTGAGCTTTTTATTTGCGTTTGAATGCTGGCTCCGTCTACGTTTATGTGATTAGTACTTCAGTTTACTATTAGAGCAAGATTGTGATGCAATTGATAGGTTATGCCGTGATTCTTTTTAAAATTTGTAACTTCCAGGGGGTTTCACGGGTTATATCCCGCCCGGGACAATAAGCCGTGAGATGAGCCGTTAGATTTTTTTGAAAAAGGGGGAGTTCCAGGGGGTTTCACGGGTTGGTCTCGCCAGTATCACGGCCGTGAGATGAGCCGTGTTTGTGCAATTGAAATGCTGAACTTCTCACGGCTCATCTGTTAATCTCACGGGCGTGAGATTAACCCGTGAGATGGTCACAGCTGGTTTTGGCTTGATTCACCTAGTGAACCTTGCATTCCAGTATTATTGTTCCCAACCATGCGTGATCTCAAAAAAAGTTGCTCCAATCTGACCTAGCTAGCGATTGTGTTCCTTCCTTTATGCATGCCAGTATTAGCTTTTTGATTGGAGAGACTTGATTTGTGTTTTATGGAGGCAAATCGAATAGGAAAGTTCATACTCAAAGTTTGATTCTTTTCAGTTTGGCTTGAGACAAGTTGGATTGTTGGGACTAGGATTGGTAGGTACTGGTGTGGTATTTCAAATGCTGAAAAATGCAGATGCATCATTTCATAGGTGGATCGAGCTTTGGGAGGTTAGAATAGTAGCTTTGATGTACTGATAAGTGACTCCTCTAGTAGCTTTGAAGTACTGAAAAATCAGGGTGTTTTTAGTTTCACGGCTTAGTTTAACGACCGTGATTTTTGAAACCAAAGCCGTGAGATTGTCTGGGATATGAAAACTACTCTTTGCTTCTCACGGGTCATGTCACGGCCGTGAGAATTTGCATTTTGGGTGAAATTTAATGGAAGCTGGGTGTTTTGGGTGAAATTTATATATGCCAATGGCGGATTTCATGGTTAATTAGTGTACTCAGGTGTTGATGTAGGGGGTTTTCATTTCTTCTGGTAGTTAGAACTTGATATCGAGGCAAGTGTGCTTGTGAGCTCTGGTATAGTCTTGTATTTGTTCAATATTGATTAAAGCCATATATTGAAAACCAGGATTGAACTCATTACCTGGAGAATGTGTTTACCGAATGATTAAATGATCCTTTTCTTGAATGAAACTTTGTCATAACAACGTTTTCTCGAATGTGTTTAAGTGTGAAAACTGAAAGTTGCTTCTTTAGATCAGTGGTGGACGACTGATCTAAAATTCGTGTTTCAAGGCATGCTTATAATTTTTTTGTTGTTTTAATTTTGCAGTTTGCTAAAATTTTTCTATAATGAAGACGAAGAGTCATGAAATTTTTAGCACCCGCTGTTCTCCTAGGAAAGTATTCTCAGTAGTCTCAAATTTAGAGGCTTGTCAATCAGAGGCCATTAAGAGATGTGGCTTTGGTCGTATGCTTGAAGTCAAAGGAAGAATGCTCCAACGTGAGTTGTTGGAGATCCTTTTGAAGAGCTTTAATGTGGAAGAAAGCTCAATTCAGGCTTATGGGTTGAAAGTCCATATTTCGGCCAAAGATTTCGAGCGAATTATGGGCGTGCCTGAGGGAGGTACTGATATCATCTTGAATGGTGAAGAAGTGGGACGAAGATCCGAGGAATTGAATCCATTTAGAGTGTATTCGACAGTTGATTGTGCCCGACAGGCGATTTCGACAAGCTTAATGCGGAAGGCTTTGTCGGAGATGAAAGATAGCGGTGATCTATTTCTTCAAACGTTTATTTTGTACGTAATGGGGGTGCTATTAGTACCAACTAGAAGAGATGACTTTTCGTTATCTTCGGTATACGCTGTCCTCGATGTTGCCGATATTCCGAAGAAGAATTGGGCATCGTTTTGCTTCAATGAATTGGTCAAATGCATCTGCGACCATAATGCTGAGGGGAGAAAGTATATACCGGGTTGCTTGCTGTTCTTGGAGGTAAAAAATTGCTAATCCCTACTTTCTACATATTTGTAATGATTAATCATCATGTTGATTATAGTATTTTTTTTTTTTTGTAGTTAATATTCTTGGAGCATGCAAATGGTATTTTCGAAACTATTGATAGGAGTTTGGATTTGTTGAGCTGGGGGAGCGGAGACGTGGAGTTATTGTTAACAGAAGTGGTAAGACTGATAGTATATTTGATTCTTTTGACGAGTTGGAGCATGCTAATGGTACATTTGGTTCCCTTTTTAATTAATTTGTAGGTTTCCAGCAGTTCGGGTAAAAGATCAGCTGAGGATGTAGGTTTGAAATCACCTGCAAGAAAACGGGAAAAAAGAGATGGGAAACGGCAAAAACCCGACGGTGATGAGCTGCTTCTCTGTGAGCGTATTGACGCTCGGTTTACTACCATGGAGGGTAGAATTGACAACTTTAGGCAAGAATTTAGAGTTGCAATGGGTGATGCTGCTTCCAGAGAGAATGAGCTAATGAGTCGGGTTGTGAATATGGAGAACGAATTTCGGGCTTTTAGAGACGAAATTGGTAGTCAAGTGAAGTCCATTATAGAGGCAGTGAAAGCAACTATAGGTGATCCGTTGTCAAGGGAGCAGCCTACTGAGTTGAAAAAGAACGATCAGAAGGATGAGGCTGATAATGTGAAAGCTTCTGCAGCTGTTTTGTAATCAACGGAGCAGCTTATCAGAGGGGAAAAGGGCAATCAGAAGGCTGAGGTTGAAAAACCAAGTGAACCCATTTCTCCTACCTCCGAATCTGTCAAGACTCAAGGGTTAGGTGTTAAGAATTGGGGAGAAGCTGAGGGGGAAATTGGAGATGACTGCGGTTCTGAATCTCCTTCTGTCAAAGTTGTGAAAAAGTCTCCTTGCAAGCAGGCGAAAGCGTCTAAAGTTGAGAAATTCATATTGTTGAGTGATGAAAGTGTTGCTGCTAATGATGGTTGTGCCAAGACTGTGAAGGTATACACTTTATTAAGTTTTCTAATTATTTGTACTTATGGTGTGGTTACTAATGAACTTGTTTTGTTTTTATGTTTTTGAACAATAAAGGGGCGAAAGGGAGGTGGACTACGTAGTGTATCTAAATTGAAGCCTAGTTTGTATGTGGTCTCTCCATTCGAACGTGCAAATCCCAGAGCTAAGAAAGGACAACCTTTGTACCGTGCTCCTCCCTTTGTTGTTCAGACACCATTGACTCTGGAGGCAGTAAAGATGATTCAATTTGCTTTTAGTAGTTCGCTTCCCGAAAGGTACCTCCCGAAATCATTACAAGTAAGATTGGATCATATCTGTAGGAAATTTTTGGTATTTGCCTTATTCTAATGTTGTGGTGTTTGAACTTGGTCTTGTATAACAGGGACGTATTGGTTCGTCTTGATGGCGGGGCTCTTGAGTTGTTACGTGAAGATTTGGTCGAGTTTTTGCCCAGGACCAAAATTTCAACAAGGGTGAGTTCCTTTATGTGTGTAATTTAGTAGATTAAACTTGTATTGCTGACTTTGGTATATGTGATGATGATGCATTAGATTATAGAAATGGCATGTCTGTGCAAGACACTAGAAGAACGAAGTTGCGGTCGCAGTGGTGGAGTGTCTTGGTTCTTTCCACCTTCAGTTTCGGTACAATTGTCTGCTTTGTCTATTCTTGTCATGAAATTAATCTATTTGTTTGTTACATGTAGCTTGTGTGGGTAACTGTGTTTTATTTTTCTAGGATCGTGCGTATCATTGCAAAAACGAGGAGCAATTTATGGAAAACATGCGGTCATATAAGATACTTGAGCGATACCGTATAAGTGAGCTACTTTACTGCAGTAAGGTATGTTGTAATGTTGTTTTCTAAAAGGAAATGGCTTCACACTCCTATGTTAAATTGATAATTATTGTTTGTTTGTGCATTATTTCAGATTCATGTCCCAATTTTCAACCTCACGGTGTCCCACTTCTATCTGGCGGTCTTTAACATGGAAGCCAAAGAAATTGAAATCTGGGACTCAATACCAGGAATTCATAACCTAGAATATGATGCAAGGATGCATAAACTGGTTTGCTTCTTGTTCTTCAAGTTTTAAAACTTGACTTATTGCTTAGTTGTTAGTCGTTTTTCATTTTGTCGTTAAATATCGATGAGGAGGATGTTTTCATTTGCAGAAATTGGGTCTAGACTGGTTGCTTAAGGATGATATCTGCGGGACGTTTTCATTTGTGGACTTTGTGGTTAGATATCGCCGGGATGTTGCTTGCCAACCAAATGGGTACCCTTTGTTGTTGTTCAATCGTGCACTGTTCTAATTAAGTTCGATAATTATTTGTTCGCATCATGACCATGGTAATTATTTGTTATATTACAGGTTTGATTGTGGACTATTTGTCTCCAATTACTTGCTGGATCCAGATCGATATTCCAAGAAGCTTGACCAGTTCGACAGTGACTATGAACGGGCACAACTTACAATGTACTTGCTCACGACGCATTTGAATGAGGTGAAAGCTACAATTACGACACAATCAGAAGAATATTTTGACAGTCATGTGAGACCTGCCCAAATTGAGACTGAGAAGGTGAATTTCAAGACGAACTTACTCAATCGAGGAAGAAAGCCGTTGCACGCGCATGGGGAGAAAAAGGGTAGAAAGTCTAAGAAGCATTGAGAGTTGTGATGTTAATGTAGAGTTTAGTTAATGTGGATGTTTTTTTTGAAGTTTAGGAAAATGTAGATGTTGAATGAATTTTACTGAATGTAGATGCTGATTGAAGTTTAGGAAACTGTTGAAATTACAATGAAGTTATGAATGAAGCATTATTCAGTGATGTTATGTTTTCTCTATATTATGTTTAATGTGTCCACAAGGAAGAAGTTATGAATGATCATATAACGAAAAATGGTTGAAAATGGACCTTATTCACCCTGCCAGCAGGCTTTTTCACGGCCTCAATAATTCATTTTCACGGCCGTGAGATGGTAATTTCTCAGTGTCTCTATTGCAGGATGAATCTTTCACGCCCGTGAGACTAGGACGTGAGATGGGATTTCTGTGACACCTTAATGATGGCAATCTCACGCCCGTGAGACGGGGCCGTGAGAATCAACTAATCATTCCCTAATGTCCAGAGAACCTCACGGTCTTGAGAGAACAATCTCACACCCGTGAGATTGTGGGCTGCTGTGAGTTAGTGAAAAAAACGTCATTTGGAAGGTTCGAACCCGAGCACTTGGCATAATAATTCAGCTCACTAACCAGTCAGACTACTTAACATATTTTGTAAAGTTGATTGTCCGTTTCCCTTTTAGTACATATGGTTGAATGAGCGTTTGATTATCGGTTTTTGGTTCAACCCATGTAATTGTAAACCGATGTGAGATTGAGTTTAGGTATATGGTTGAATGAGCGTTTGATTATCGGTTTTGGGTTCAACCCATGTAATTGTGGCCCGATGTGAGATTGATGTTAGGTATATGGTTGAATGAGCGTTTGGTTATCAATTTTGGGTTGAACCCATGTAATTGTGAACCGATGTGAGATTGATGTTAGGTATATGGTTGAATGAGCGTTTGATTATCGGTTTTGGGTACAACCCCTGTAATTGTGAACTGATGTGAGATTGATGTTAGGTATATGGTTGAATGAGTGGTTGGTTATCGGTTTTGGGTTGAACCCATGTAATTGTGGCCCGATGTGAGATTGATGTTAGGTATATGGTTGAATGAGTGTTTGATTATCGGTTTTGGGTTCAACCCATGTAATTGTAAACCGATGTGAGATTGATGTTTGGTATATGGTTGAATGAGCGTTTGGTTATCGGTTTTGGGTTGAACCCATGTAATTGTGGCCCAATGTGAGATTGATGTTAGGTATATGGTTGAATGAGTGTTTGATTATCGGTTTTGGGTTCAACCCCTGTAATTGTGAACCGATGTGAGATTGAGGTTAGGTATATGGTTGAATGAGCGTTTGGTTATCAGTTTTGGGTTGAACCCATGTAATTGTGAACCGATGTGAGATTGAGGTTATGTATATGGTTGAATGAGTGTTTGATTATCGGTTTTGGGTTCAACCCCTGTAATTGTAAACCGATGTGAGATTGAGGTTAGGTATATGGTTGATTGAGCGTTTGGTTATCGGTTTTGGGTTGAACCCATGTAATTGTGGCCCGATGTGAGATTGGTTGATGATATATGGTTTAGTGAGTGTTTGATTACGGTTATTGGGTTGAACCCCATGTAATTGTAAACCGATGTGAGATTGAGGTTAGGTATATGGTTGAATGAGTGTTTGGTTATCAGTTTTGGGTTGAACCCATGTAATTGTAAACCGATGTGAGATTGGTTGATGATATATGGTTTAGTGAGTGTTTGATTACGGTTTTAGGGTTGAACCCCATGTAATTGTGAACCGATGTGAGATTGGTTGATGATATATGGTTTAGTGAGTGTTTGATTACGGTTTTTGGGTTGAACTCCATGTAATTGTGAACCGATGTGAGATTGGTTGGTGATATATGGTTTAGTGAGTGTTTGATTATCGGTTTTGGGTTCAACCCCTGTAATTGTAAACCGATGTGAGATTGAGGTTAGGTATATGGTTGAATGAGCGTTTGGTTATCAGTTTTGGGTTGAACCCATGTAATTGTAAACCGATGGTTTAGTGAGATTGGTTGGTGATATATGGTTTAGTGAGTATTTGATTATGGTTATTGGGTTCAACCCATGTAATTGTAAACCGATGAATTTTTGGGTCGGTCATAATGAAGAAATTCCTAGTTCCTAAACCCTCACCGTCGTGATGCCGTTTCTTCCTTCTCCTCCTTCGTCGGCGCCAGAGGACTGATCCTCGGTTCCTCCCTGTCGACTTCTTCCTTCCTTCTCCTCCTTATTACGAAACCATCGATTTCTTCCTTCCTGCTTCCCTCCCTGTCGATTTCTTCCTTCCTGCTTCCTATCTCCCTTCCTTCGTCTTCCCTTCTCTACGCAACCATCGATTTTCCATTCTCCTTTATTCGCCCATCCTTCGTCAGCCGCCGAAGACCCGCAGACCGCTCTCCATCACTCTCCGTCAAGTACGATAACCTCTTCTCCTGCTTTACCTGTGTGTTTTGCGCTTCTAGTAGCCTCAGATTTGTGCGGATTTAGGGTTCCACGGGGTTTTTTGGGAAATTGTTGGTTTTCGTCCAGATTTGTGCGGTTCTAGTTGCTTCATTTTCGATTTCTATTTGCACTCACGGGTTCTCTTGGGAAACTTATGGGTTTCGCCGGACTTTGGGTTCTTTTGAGAAATCAGGGACTTATGGGTTCTTCTTGGTATGGAGTACGGTTTAGGCTATGGTTTCTTTCATTTGTGAATGTTTGGTTTGTCGCAGAAGTGAAGGGGAAACTATGGTTGCTTAACTCGGTCTTGCCTCGTGTTTGTTTCAATTCATTCGGTCGGTTGTGGGTGGTGAATATGTGGATTTCAATTGTCTCTAAACTTCATTTTGTTGCTTGTTTTCAGTTGATCAACTATGGAAGGGTTGATGGATGATATGAGCACAGGCAAGGACACGGGAATTGACTTGAATGTTGGTTTAGATTGGGGAATGGATTATGGAGATGATACCGGTGGTGTTAGAGATAGTGACGATATGGAGGACAATGTCGACACCACCGATAGTGATTCTGAGGATGATAATAACACTAACTTTGGTGATGATGATAAAGAGAACATCTCAGATGAGCATTTGCACAGCTTCGAAACACAGCCACACAGCTCAGATGCACCTCTACACAAAGATGCTGCAAATCCAGCCATGGCTCCACCGTACTCGAGTATGTATGACTGGACCTTGCTTGATAAAGTCGGGAATGGTAAGCCATATTCTAAATGGGAGTCGGATGATGTTGTGGGTTATGAGTTTGAAACCCTTGTGGAGGCTGCCAAGTTCTATTCAACTTATGGTTGTGCCATGGGATTCAGCGTACGGAAGAACACTCACACATTTTCAAAATATGGAGTTAAAAATATGCAGCGATGGGTTTGCTCACGCGAGGGGGAGCGTCAACCAGTGCACAATGACAAGGAGAACAGAAAGCGTGAACCTAGGCCTGTAACAAGGCTCCATTGTCCGGCAGCTTTCAAAGTCAGTTTTGTTGAGGCAACTAACCGATTCAAGGTGAAACAGTTTATACCAACACATTTTCATCACTTAGCTGGAGCACATGAAGTGCAGTTTTTGAGTTCTCATCGCAAGGTAGATGACGCAAGTAAGGCTCAGATTCGATCACTTAGGGCTGCTGGTATTCGCACCAATCAAATAATGGATTATCTAGTGAATTGTGCGAGAAGCTTTCAGAACTTGGGTTTCACTAAGAGCGATGTCTACAATTTTGTTAGTGCGGATCGGAGGTCGGAGATCTTGGATAGTGATAGTGAAGCTGCACTTGCCTACTTACAAGCACGGGCAACTACCGATCCTCGTTTTTATTGTAGATATACAGTAAGTGATGGTGGTGAACTAGGCAATATGTTATGGGCGGACTCTTCTTCACAATTGGATTATAGTCTCTTTGGAGATGTTCTTGTTTTTGACTCGACGTACAAAACTAATGCATATAATCTTCCATTTCTTCTATTCATTGGTGTGAATAATCACAATGCAAGCACTGTTTTTGCATGTGCTTTACTTGCGGATGAAACGGCGGAGAACTACGTATGGATTCTAAATGCTTTTTTACATTGCATGGGTGGTAAGAAGCCAACCGCAGTTATAACAGATGGTTGTTCTTCAATGAGGAAAGCTATCAAGTCGGTTCTCCCTGGATCCCGACATCGGTTATGTTCTTGGCACTTGGGCAATAACGCAGAAGCGCGTGGCCATGCGGAAGGCTTCCGGGAGGATTTCAAACGATGCATGCTAAACTGCAGTTCTATTCCACAATTTGAAGCTACGTGGAAGGAAATTTTGTCCAAGTATGACCTAAAGCACAATGCGTGGATGAAGAAGATGTATAGGCGACGAGCTCTATGGGCCACAACTTACTTGAAAGGTATTTTCTTTGCTGGGATGACTACGTCACAACGTTGTGAGAGCATGAACTCTTATCTAGACAAATTCTTGCAAAGTAAGATGAAGTTGTTTGAGTTTGTCAAGCAGTTTGACATGGCACTTTTGTATAGGAGACAAACTGAGTTACATGACCAGTTTAAGACAATACATACTGATGTTGTTTTGATGACACATTTACATGAAATTGAAAGACATGCCTCTATAGTATATACAAGAAATGTGTTCAGGAGCGTTCGAGCAGAAATAGCGAGAGAAGTTCATTACTATATTACAGACAAGTGTGTGTTGACCAATAAAACAATTTACACATTGTCACGATTCAAATACCCTGACTCAAAGTGCACTGTGGTCTTTTACACGAGTGGACATGATGTGCATTGTTCTTGTGGCATTTTTGAGTTCTGCGGAATTCCATGTCGGCATATATTCTGTATATTGAAAGCAGAAAATCAAATACAAATTCCAAAGTCACTCATTTTGAAGCGTTGGACTAAAGATGCAAAAGAGTTCGATCCCTCGAGTATGGGAAGCTGTCCTACCCAGCAAAATATTAGCAGGTATTATAAATTTAAGCTGTTGATTTAGTTCTTTGTTTACTTCTATTGTGCTAGGAACCAACTACAAAATTGCTTGTTTATTTGGACAGGTTTGGATTCTTGGTTGGTCAATGTAGTAGAATGTGCCATTATGCTGTGAGTTCGGATGAAGCATTTCATACTGCCAAAGGGTTGATTGAAGACTTGACCTTGCGAGTGAAGACAATAAGTGAAGAAACAACCAACAAAACAAATAATGCTACTACGGATGCTGGAGTGAACTCCTCTCAGTTTATTAAGGACCCCCATCCAGTTCGAAGTAAAGGGAATGTGAAGCAACCTCAAGTGAAAACACGGTTGTGCAAGTATTGTAGGCGTCCTAAACATACAATCAGAAATTGTCCGCTGAAAAGAATGGCTGAAGCAGGTGCAGGTGATAGTCATTTCACGCAACAAGAATACAACTTCGAGTCCATAGGAGCAGGTGAAAGCAGCTTTCATGTGGAGACTCAAGAATCTGTTCTACTTCCCAAACGATCCAAGCACAACCTGTAATGCTGGTGTTCGGCTTCAAACAACATTATGTTTCATCTTGTCATGTTTGTTTTGTACAAGTTAGTATCTAGTGACATTGAATGGATCTATGTAATGCTTGTGTCTAGCTTCAAAGAACATTATGACTCATCTTTTCATAAGCTTGTAGTTTTCAAAAACAGTATATTATGTTTCTTACACTCTTATAATAAGTACAGGGGTTAGTTCTACATGTGAATGTCTGTGCAGGCCAATTCCGGAAATCTCACGGCCGTGAAAGCATGCGTGATTTTTGGATTTGAAATTTTGAAAATATCACGGCCGTGAGAGTAACCGTGAGAGAGGCCGTGAGATGGTCACAGTTGAAACCCTAAACCACGCCCGGGACAATAAGCCGTGAGATGAGCCGTTAGATTTTTTTGAAAAAGGGGGGGGACTTCCAGGGGGTTTCACGGGTTGGTCTCGCCAGTATCACGGCCGTGAGATGAGCCGTGTTTGTGCAATTGAAATGCTGAACTTCTCACGGCTCATCTGTTAATCTCACGGGCGTGAGATTAACCCGTGAGATGGTCACAGTTGAAACCCAAAACCACGCCTCATAACTGGAACCTCACGGCCGGGAGATATGCCGTTAGAATTCTTTTTAAAATTTGTAACTTCCAGGGGGTTTCACGGGTTATATCCCGCCCGGGACAATAAGCCGTGAGATGAGCCGTTAGATTTTTTTGAAAAAGGGGGGGGGGACTTCCAGGGGGTTTCACGGGTTGGTCTCGCCAGTATCACGGCCGTGAGATGAGCCGTGTTTGTGCAATTGAAATGCTGAACTTCTCACGGCTCATCTGTTAATCTCACGGGCGTGAGATTAACCCGTGAGATGGTCACAGTTGAAACCCAAAACCACGCCTCATAACTGGAACCTCACGGCCGGGAGATATGCCGTTAGAATTCTTTTTAAAATTTGTAACTTCCAGGGGGTTTCACGGGTTATATCCCGCCCGGGACAAAAAGCCGTTAGAATGTTTTTAAAAAAATTGTAACGGACAGGGAGTTTCACGGTTTATATCCCGCCCGGGAGAAAAACCGTGAGATGGAATGCAGCAAATTGGAAACACCCTGTTTTAAATTCCTCTTTTCTACTTGAACCCGACCCCCAACCCTCTGTTTTACTTCGACCCCGAACCCTCTTCTCCCCAAGCCTCTTCTCCCCCGACCCCCAACCCTGTACTCCCTCTGTTCTCACTCGCTCGCCATCGCACTTCGACCCCCCAAGCCTCGCCCTCACTCGCTCGCCATCGCCCTCGATCGGTCGCACTCGCTCGCTCGCCCTCGAAGATTCTTCCGCCGCCGACCACTTCCCCATGACTACTCTGGTAACTGCTCCAAGGTTCAGCGGCGACGGCGACCATTTCCCCACGAGTCTCTGCCCTCTGTTCCACTTCGTGAGTTCTTCTTAACCACAGCGGCAATCTTCTCTGGTTTCTTGCATTTTTTAGGGTTTAGTTGCCCAAGGTTGGTCTGAATTAGGGTTTTGAATTCCTAATTGTGATTAGAATGCTCCTGGTTGGTCTGAATTAGGGTTTTGAATTCCTAATTGTGATTAGAATGCTCCTGAGTGGTCAGTTCCTTATCATCCCTTCCCCACTCATTCTGCTCTTTTCAACTCTTTATGATTTGCTTAAGCCATGCAATTGGATCTGAGATTTTTCGCTGGTACGCTGGTAGTCTGTTGATTATGTTTAGGTAATGAGGAGCTGAAGCTGGTATAAGCTGTAGCCTGTACTGTCTTTGGTACCGCTAGGGTTGTAATTGGTAATGCGAGGCTGTTGCTGCTTTCTATTATCTCCAGCAATTGGTTTGTGTAGAGCATTGACATGGTTCTGACTGATCATGATGGTGTAGACGTGATTGAAATGCTCCAGGGATCATCTACCTTGACGTCACATTGAGTATTCCACCTCATCGATCTCTAAGGAAGGAAGCAAGGAGAACAAACTTTCCTAGCTCGATACAATCCTTGGACAAGGAATGCAACAAAGAGATGGAGATCGAAATACAGAGAGTGATTGAAATACAGAGAGATCGACATACATAGAGAGAGGTTTTGAGTGGGAGGGATGCAAAACCCCTGACCAAGGTTGCATCTAGCTAGGAAAGTTTGATCTGTCCGGTATCACCCCAGCTCCAAGGGGAGTTACAAACGTGGAGATCGAAGAGGATGGAATACTCAAAGAGACGTCAAGGGAGAAGTCTGTAAGTCTATATCTTCCAGTATCTTTTCATAAGCTTGTAGTTTTCACAAACAGTATATTATGTTATTGTTCTGTTTATAGGGTTTTGAATTCCTAATTGTGATTAGAATGCTCCTGGGATTAGAATGCTCCTGGTTGGTCTGAATTAGGGTTTTGAATTCCTAATTGTGATTAGAATGCTCCTGGTTTGTTGCATTTTTTTAGGGTGTAGACGTCTCTTTGTGAATTGCATATGCTTATGCATAATTCTTTTCCCTCTCATTCACTAAAGACTTAATGTGCTTAGTTGGTTTTTGTAGGAATGGGGAAAGCTAAACAAAAAACCACGCAACCATCAGCCTCACCTGCTAAAGTGAAGGCTACTTATCGTCGTCGCCGCCAAACCCAAGAACGAGACACTCCCCCCAAACGACAACGCAAAAACAACCAAGGACGAGCACGTCAACCATCTCCACCACCACAAACGGAGGCTCAACTTGGAGGAGGGGGACTTCACGGCTTCCTCCAATTACCCGACAAACATAGGAGGGCTTTAGAGCGCTTCCTTCCCCTCCCATTTGGGCAGCAAAGATGCATTGATTGGGATCTCCTAGAGCGCCTCGGAGCAGCGGACCCCGTTCGCACATGCCTCCGTCTCCCGGCATGGTGTGAGGTTCTCTCCATCAATGAGGTCATCTACCGAGAGCTTACCATTGAGTTCCTCAGCACTCTCTCCATCAAGTTTATGTGCGAATTTCACCTCGACAAGCCCGAAGACAACATAACTTTTCGCCTTGGAGGACAGGCGAGACAGATGAGCATCACTGAGTTCACAGAGGCACTCCAGATATACCCACCAGGATTTCTCACTACAGGTCATGGTTTGATTTCAGAGAAAGTATATTCACCAAGAGCACAATTGGTCGATGCTATGTGGAAAAGGGTAAAATAAAACCATGTGGACAAGTCTGACACTGCCCACTATAAAGGGAATGATCTTCTTCCCCCATGGCGTATCATCCACAACATTATCGCTCATTCTGTGGCAGCTAGGGAGGGGAGCCCGGGGAGTGTGACCAAGCGGGATTTGAACTTTTTCCTCTCTATGGTAAAAGATCCCCCAATTCATCTTGGTTTAGTCATACTGAAAACCCTACAGAAGATGACCTCCAACAAACAAATCAAGACCATCCATGGAGGTGCCTACATCACAAGGCTAGCTCGGCATTTTGGCATTGATCCGGTGGGTTCTCATTGCACCATTGCCCAGTCCACTCAACCAATCTCCTAAAAAAACCTTGCGGATCTATATTTGTTGTCAAAGGTAAATGTTCCAACCAACACTTTCCTTTTCACAGTGAATGCTAAAACAGAACTAGTCGGGATTCAAACAATCTAGGATTGATTTTGTGCAAGTTTTGGATTGCCTACTAATCTAGTTCCTTTTGAACATTGAGCAAATGTAACTAATGCTTCTGATATTGATCATGTCTGTGTTTGGTGGTTAAGGAGAATGGTGTGGTAGGCATTGTTGGCCTCCCTCATCCTGCTCCACCTCTTGCAACAGATGAGGCAAACGCATCGGAGCATGTTGTTCAGCAAATGGTCGAGGAGTCTCCGCAACAACCTGCACAACATCACCAAACTACGACTCAAGCCGGACCATCCACCGACAGATACATTTCCCATTTTGAGGCATTGGGTCGGCAGAATGCCCAAATTCTCGAGCAAAATGCACTCATTCTCTCCCGCCTCGATCGAGAAAAGGAAGCTCGACGCTACATCATCAAATGCAACCATCACATCATGAGGTCCTTGAGGATTGACTACAAAAAATTCTCAACACCTTGGGAACTATCTCCTAGGCCAACCGAGGAAAGCAATGAAGAGGGAAGTGAAGAGGACGACGAGGGCAACGACGATGAACAAAACAAGGAAATAAATCAAGAGGACAAAAGGACCGATGAGGAAGAGGGCAGTGAAGAGGACGACGAGGGCAACGGCGATGAACAAAACAAGGCAATAAATCAAGAGGACAAAGGGACCAATGAGGAAAAGGGAAGTGAAGAGGAGGACGACGAGGGCAACAACGATGAACAAAATAAGGAAACAAATCAAGAGGACAAAGGGACCAATGAGGAAGAGGGCAGTGAAGAGGAGGAAGAGGGCAGTGACGAGGAAGACGAGGGCAATGGCGATGATCAAAACAAGGAAAGAAATCAAGAGGACAAAGGGACCAATGAGGAAAATGGCAGTGAAGAGGAGGACGACGAGGGCAATGGCAATGAACAAAACAAGGAAAGAAATCAAGAGGACAAAGAGACCAATGAGGAAGAGGGCAGTGAAGAGGACGACGAGGACAATGGCAATGAACAAAACAAGGAAAGAAATCAAGAGGACAAAGGGACCATTGAGGAAGAGGGCAGTGACTCTAGCGAGGACAATGAAGATGAGCAAATCCAGCAAAACGAAGACGAGGACGAGAGCACTGACGAGGAAGATGGGCAGTGAAGATGACCCAACAAAAGTCCTTAGTACTTAGCTATGTGTGTTTGCGTTTGTGCTTGTATGTTTTCCAATTAGAATATGATGATGCACTAGTGTGGGCTACATGCAGCTAAACTTAAGCATTAATTAGACAGATTTAATCGTGTTATGGATGCTTGTTTTATTAGACAAATGTAATGCTTTGACTGCGTTTTACTTTTTGTTAACAGGGTATCTCATCTGATATGATGTACAGTTACTAGAGAACATTGTGAATGGATCTATGTAATGCTCGTGTCAAGGTTTAGAGAACATTATGAATCATCTTTTTCATAAGTTTGAAGTTCTGGAAAAAAGTCCATTCTGTTTGAAACACCATTATAATAAATACACGGGATAGTTCAACAGGTGAAAGTCTCCTACTGGAAATCTGACACCTTATACTGGTAATCTCACGACCGTAAAATACTCAAGTGAGATGTAAAAAGCAGTGCTTCATTCCTCAGGCAAATATCACGGCCGTGAGATGTCCCGTGAGATGCAAAGAGCAGTTCTCACTATCCCAGGAAATTTCACGGCTACTACTTGACATTGTCACGCCCGTCAAAATCTCACATTCTAGAGTTGTACCTTTACACTAAACTTAAAGTTGTACCTACACTTTCCTAAAAATCTTCTCTGGTACAATTCACAATTGTACCTATACACTATGGTACAACATTCTACACTTTCTAACAAATCCCTTTATGGTACAACTAAAAATTGTACCTATACTAATGCTACAACCTTAAGTTGTACCTACACTTTCTAATAAATCCCTTTATGGTACAACCCAAACTTGTACCTATACGAATGGTACAACTTTAATTTGTACCTACACTTTCTAAAAATCCTTCTATGGTACAACCCAAACTTGTACCTATACTAAGGTACAACTTAAAGTTGTACCTACACTTTCTAATAAATCCCTTTATGGTACAACCCAAAATTGTACCTATACTAATGGTACAACCTTAAGTTGTACCTACACTTTCTCCAAATCCAGCTATGGTACAACCCAAACTTGTACCTATACCATGGTACAACTTTAAGTTGTACCTACACTTTCTAACAAATCCCTTTATGGTACAACTAAAAATTGTACCTATACTAATGGTACAACCTTAAGTTGTACCTACACTTTCTCAAAATTCTTTTATGGTACAACTAAAAATTGTACCTATACTAATGGTACAACCTTAAGTTGTACCTACACTTTCTCAAAATTCTTTTATGGTACAACCCAAACTTGTACCTATACCATGGTACAACTTTAAGTTGTACCTACACTTTCTAACAAATCCCTTTATGGTACAACTCAAAATTGTACCTATACTAGTGGTACAACTTTAAATTGTACCTACACTTTCTAATAAATCTCTTTATGGTACAACTCAAATTTGTACCTATACTAATGGTACAACCTTAAGTTGTACCTACACTTTCTCAAAATCCTTCTATGGTACAACCTAAACTTGTACCTATACTATGGTACAACTTTAAGCTGTACCTACACTTCCTAAAAATCCTTCTATGGTACAACCAAAACTTGTACCTATACCATGGTACAACTTTAAGTTGTACCTACACTTTCTAACAAATCCCTTTATGGTACAACTCAAAATTGTACCTATACTAATGGTACAACCTTAAGTTGTACCTACACTTTTTCAAAATTCTTTTATGGTACAACCCGAACTTGTACCTATACCATGGGTACAACTTTAAGTTGTACCTACACTTTCTAACAAATCCCTTATGGTACAACTAAAAATTGTACCTATACTAATGGTACAACTTTAAGTTGTACCTACACTTTGTGAAACAAATTCTTCAATGGTACAGCTGAAACTTGTACCTATACTATATGGTACAACTCTAATTTGTACCTACACTTGTATACATTGATTCATTATTTACAAGATTGCCATTAATGATGTGGGACCAGTCATTTAGTGGGTTACCTCCTCAACAGGTCACCTTTTTTTTTGTTTTTTATAGCATGGGTGCTATAGAGCACACTAGAAGGGCTCCTAGTTTGTACTGTTCGTATGTTTGTATGGTTTGTACTGATTCTAAGTCCGGTTTGTATACTTCGTAATTTTCCATAATACCCAAACTACCCCTGTCATTAATTAAATAGCCCTTCCCACTTTTTAACCATAAGATTGATGTGTCCAGATCTAAGGGCTGGGAGGGGCTTAGTCAAGTGACTAAGCACCCCCCCTTAGTCACCATATCCGCTCTCCAGTATTATTGAAGAGGGGCGGAGTCTAATGAAGGAGTATCGGCTATAATTATTAAAATGGTATCGGAAATCTCGTATTAATATACCAAAAAATATAAGTTCTTCACAAAATTTTCAGGCGAAAGGGTGTGAATCCAAATTTAACAAATAGAAACCATAAGTTTCAAGGGACGCAACAATGTGGAATTTTCATATCTATTGTTGTAAAAACTTAATAAATTACCAAAAGTCGTCACCGAGCAATCGTTGAGAGAGTAAATGCAATAATTGCAACTAAATTGCGAGAATCATTAACAACAATTTTTTTCACCAGAAAGCAATGATATATGATCTACGATTGAACCTCTCCCAAAAATTAAAATTATTGGGATCAATTAGTTCTTGACACAGTATATCAAAGCCTTCTGTGACCGAGAGGTCTTCTGTTCGAATTCTGATGACCCCCATCTATTCAGTCAAGCACATGGTGTCTGGACATGTGCGAACTTCAAGCCCATATATGGTAGTTTTCATTTAAGGTCACGTGTTAGTAAACTGAATTTCTATTTAACGCCCTAACTTTTTAAAAATATCGCCCTAAATTAACCAAACAGACAATACTACCCCCAATTTCTAGAACGGTAGCCCCAATCATCACCCTAATCCCTAGCGCCCCAACTGCTCGTCGCCCCTCCAACGCCCTCTGTTCGTCGATGGCGAAAGACTCCTCACCCACGCCCCCAATCCATCGCCCTAATCCCCAGCTTGGCTCTGCTCGTTGCCGGGCCCACGCCCTTTGCTCATTGCCGTTGAAGATTCCTCCCTCTGCTCGTCGCCCCCAATCCATGGCCCTAAATCCGTCTGCTCATCGCCGGCGGAATTCTCCTCCGCTGCTACTCCGCTCAAGGACAAAGAAGAAATAGAGGCTGTCGGACCGAGCTGTTATTTCTTCCTCCTCACCATCGCTCGACAGCAGCAGCATAGACGATGGAACCCGATTGGCGCACCGAGCAGGCATGGCGGCGATGACGCCATGACGGGACGGATCGAGAATCAGAGCAGGCGCGCGACCGCCAACAGAACAATGGATCTTTCTCATCTTCTTCGTCCTTGAGCGGGACAGAAGGGGAGGTGGAGAAGAGAACTTCGTGAGCTGGAGAGAGAATTCCACCGGTGGGAATTGGGCCAGATGGGATTAGGGCGATGGCGACGTCGACGAGGCGGGGGAAGGCAGTTGCGGTGGCGACGTCGACTCCCAGGCAAACGACGGTGACGGTGCAGAATCCTAGGGCGAAGATTTGTTATATATTGGCCATTGGGAATAAAAGCGCGTGGCAAAAACGTCAAGTTGCAAAATTAGGGCCACAAATTTTAAAAACATAGGGCGTTAATTAGTACTTCCCTTAGTAAATGGTATATGATTGATAAATGAATATCTCCCAACAACTCGAGTTATTGAGATCTAACTGGTTCTTAACTTGTTAATCTGGTCTTGGTTGCTTGGGTAAGTCTCATATTGAAAACTCAAAAAATAATTTTGGAATTGATACTATAGTCTCTATATGATCATTCATTTTTTTCATAGGTGGAAGTTTGACAGCAAACCAAGGACATATAGCTAGATCCAAAGTGAACTTTTTCTGGTTGCATATAGTGACCAACTTGGAGAAGATTATACTTGAAACAATAAAGAGAAGACATGCATTCATACTCATCGACTAACTCTATAAGAATGGAATGAAGGGGAGAAGTGATTAATTACAATGGACAATTAAACCAGTCTTTATAAATAAAAGTGGGGGAATTGTTGTAGAGCATGTATAATGAAAGATAGAAGATGCAAAGGGGAGGGATGACCCTCCCAAGTCCCAATGAATGACAATATCATATTCGCCACTGACACTCAAAGATAACGACATAACGTACATAATTGGAAAATTATTCGGGGAAGACAAGGGAAGATTTAAAATGGGCAGCCTGCTGTACTACTGAACTGTATAATAAAATATTGGGTTATATGTATAATATTCTTTCTGGTTTAACATGTTTCTTAATTATTTTTTTACATCAAACATACTCTTGTATTTTGAAAAAGTTTTCAAATATTCCATTTTGTTAAAATTCTCATTGATAAAAATTGTCGATCATTGTTGAACAGAGATTTAGACGACCTGACATCGTCAAATGAGAGGGAAAATGTCAGTTTTGTCCCCTGTTTTATTTATTTGGGTCTCATCATAGTGAAATTATTAGAATTATTTGGCTATACAAATAGACCAAAAAAACTTCTAAAGTGGAATTATTAGGGATATTTTAGACATTTGTGTCGCCCAAACCAAAGTTCGACCGTGGTTAACGATTTTTGGATGAAAATTTTAACAGAAGGGCATTTTTGATAAATTTTCCAAAGTACACAATTATGAAAGTAATAAATGACAGTTAGTATACTCCTATCATGTATTCAACCTTCCTACCATATTGGTATATTCATACCATCATGGTACGCGTTCTTACCATATGATATTAAATAGGAGCATATCATATGGTATTGACTAGTAAAAAATGACTCAATTTTTGTTCTAAAAATATATCAAAGTGGATATTATTTTAAAGAGCACAATTAATCTAATTTATCTGTGCAAAAAAAAATTTAAAATTTCGACTTAAAACGAGAGAGAAATTGTCCGTTAAAGATTAAAGAGAAAAAGATAAAAGGTTTTCCATGAGAAAGAGGGACGCTCATGTGATACTGATATGTACAGAGTACTCATGGTTACTCACCAAAAATTTATTGACCTGATCCGCTCCCGGTATAGAGTATCCAATGAATTGTCCAATAATGTAATCTTCCCAACGAGCTTCCCTCTAGCCTTCACTTATCTAATGCCATTACTAAAAACAAATTTATGAGCAAAATTTCACGGACTAGTCATATTCGACTGCACAATATATTAAACAAATAACAGCAATTAAAATGTGATAAAAGTACAATCAAATTTTTATTACAACGCATAATCCCATACATATCTTTTGCTTAAAATAAAATGTCTACCCAAATCTTGGAAATCATAACGAATCTCCAATAAAACAAACCTAATTTGTACCCACTTCATTTATTTATTATGCAATTATCCAGGCTTTCTGCCCCCTTGGTATTATTTTAACATATCTTCCTTTCAACTCCCACATGTAGGCCATGCTCTATCATTGAGGTCACTGTTTGTGAGAAAACCACGTTCCCTTCAAGGTGGAAAAGGGAAAGCCACCTTAACACAATTATTACAATCTGAAACGTTTGGTTATTCCAATTTTGACAATTCAACACACCAAAGCTCACTTCCCACTTCCCCTCTGCTTCCCATTTAAAAGTTAAAAGACCTCGCCAATCGCCATTACCTTCCCGCCATCAACAACACACACCACCTTCCTTACCATCTTCACCGTCCTCTGTCTCTCAAGAACTAGCTCATCATCTTTAGTGAAGCAGTTTGTGAGCTCTTGAGCTTGCTTGGTCCCAGAAAATGGACACCGGGGATCTGTACAGTGCGAGGAACAGTCTCCGGCGAGGAGGGTCTACTTCCATGTGGAGAAGTAATCCCTCGGAGTTGTTCTCTGCTTCTTCCAGGGAGGAAAACGACGAGGAAGCCCTGAAATGGGCTGCACTCGAGAAGCTCCCGACTTACGATCGACTCAGGAAAGGCATATTGGCCAGCGCTTCCAAGAAGGAACTCAGCGAGATCGACATCCAAAATCTCGGAACCGAGGATAGGAAGATTCTCCTCGACCGCCTCGTTAAAGTTGCCGACCAGGACAACGAGAACTTCTTGAGGAAGCTCAAGGGCAGAATGGACAGGTAACGTCTCTGCAGTTTCTTGTTTTTGGTTGCTTGGAAAATAAGGACTGCTGCCAGGAACAGGGGAACTAGTTAGAGCAAAAAACAGAGGAACTATGTTCTGCAAACAGGGGAGCTCTGTTCTTATCTCCTCTGTTCTGTTCTTTGGGTACTGATTTTTGGGAGTTGTTTGTTTGTTTGTTTGACGAAGGGTTGGAGTTGAGCTACCAACGATTGAAGTTCGATACGAGCATCTCAACGTTGAAGCAGAAGCTACAGTTGGCAGCAAAGCTCTTCCCACGTTTGCCAACTTCACTATTGGAATTTTCACGGTATATAAACATTCATACAAAATGAAAGTTTGTTTCTTTCTTTATTTCAGCTTTTACCCTGTATTCATCTTTTTCCTTTCATCTTGAACAGACTATCTTGGATGGCTTACACCTTCTACCCAACAGAAAGAAACATCTAACGATTCTCAGTGACGTTAGTGGCGTCGTCAAGCCCGGCCGACTGACTCTGCTACTGGGTCCTCCAAGTTCTGGGAAGACGACACTGTTGCTGGCTTTGGCTGGAAGGCTAGATCCCACTCTCAAGGTTTCAGGGAGAGTGACCTACAATGGCCATGATATGCACGAGTTCATCCCCCAGAAAACTTCAGCTTACATAAGCCAGCATGATCTTCACATGGGCGAGCTGACTGTAAGGGAAACTTTAGCTTTTGCTGCCAGGGTCCAAGGAGTTGGATTTCTCCATGGTTAGTTACTTCTTTCTTCCTCTTTGGGCTCGCTTCATGTTTGAAATAGGACTACTCTCTAAGTTTGGGGAAAATTCTGCAGATATGTTGGCTGAGTTATCCAGAAGAGAAAAGGCAGCCAATATTAAACCAGATCCTGATCTTGATGTCTTCATGAAGGTGAGTCATCAAGGCTATATATTGAATTAAGGGTACAATTTGAAATCCCAACCTTGTATTTAACCATTGACTTTCTGAACCATAGGCTGCAGCTACAGAAGGTTTGGAGAGCAATGTGATAACAGACTATACTCTCAAGGTGATCAATATTGAAGTTGCTACTGCTACTCAACACTCTCATTATAAAGAATCCACCTTCATATGTTTCTAATGCATTTTTTCTTTCTTTCTGAAATTGGACATTACAGATCTTAGGACTGGAAGTTTGTGCAGACATTCTTGTGGGAGATGAAATGATCAGGGGTATCTCCGGAGGACAAAGAAAGCGTGTTACTGCTGGTAAAAATCATTCACAAGTAATCAGCTTGTTCATGTTTGTTATCTTGAAAACAAAGCTTATATATAATTTACATGAATTGGCAGGTGAAATGCTCGTTGGACCAGCAAGAACATTGTTCATGGATGAGATCTCAACCGGTTTAGATAGTTCCACAACATTTCAGATTGTGAATTCGTTGAAGCAGCAAAATCACATCCTCAACGGCACAGCAGTCATTTCCCTCCTCCAGCCAGCACCAGAGACCTACAACCTCTTCGACGACATCATCTTGGTATCAGATGGCCAGATTGCGTATCAGGGTCCTCGCGAAAACGTTCTCGAGTTCTTCGAGCACATGGGATTCAAGTGCCCTGACCGGAAAGGAGTGGCTGATTTCTTGCAAGAAGTATGCACAAGAGAAAATAACAAGCACTTAGAGAGTTCCAATTCTATTGCTAGATATTGATTGATGGGTTTATTTTTCATTTATCCAGGTCACATCTAAGAAGGATCAGAAGCAGTATTGGACAAGAAGGGATCAGCCTTACCGCTTCGTAACAACAAAGGAGTTTGCAGAGGCATTCCAGTCCTTCCATATAGGAAGGAAGATTTCAGATGAGCTATCAGTTCCTTATGACAAAACCAAGAACCACCCTGCTGCCTTGTCAACCAAGAAATATGGTGTTGGGAACAAGGAGCTGCTGAAGGCCAACTTTGCAAGAGAGTACTTACTCATGAAAAGGAATTCATTTGTCTACATCTTCAAGCTGAGCCAACTGGTCATCATGGGACTGTTTTTCATGACCGTCTTCCTGAGGACCGAGATGCATAGGAACACGATTCAGGATGGGGGTGTTTATGTCGGTGCACTCTTTTTCTCACTGGTTATGCTCATGTTTAACGGAATGGCTGAGCTTCCAATGACCATTGCAAAGCTTCCCGTGTTCTACAAGCAAAAGAATTTGTTCTTTTACCCGCCATGGATATACTCCATTCCACCATGGATCCTCAAGATTCCTGTCACCCTCTATGAAGTTGGTGTTTGGGTCCTCATGACATACTATGTCATTGGATTTGATCCCAACTTTGGAAGGTAAATCAAAGGCTGTCTGACTATACTAATTCCAGTCTTTCAAGTTTTCAGGTTACTTTAATTGTTACTGAAACCAATGTGTCACATATATAACATGATTGGTAATGCAGGTTGATTAGGCTTTATGTGTTGCTGGTGGCAATCAATCAGATGGCATCTGCTCTCTTTCGGTCCATCGCTGCAACGGGAAGGAACATGATCATTGCCAACACCTTTGGCTCATTTGTTGTGCTTCTTCTCTTTGCATTGAGTGGATTTGTTCTGTCAAGAGGTTAGTTATCGGTTAACATTGGGTTTTTAACTTGACATCCTGTATGTATTTGGGAATTGCTAATGTCTTAAGTTTTCTTTTTGATTTGTTATCAATAGAGGACATAAAAAAATGGTGGATTTGGGCTTATTGGGCATCACCCATGATGTATGGGCAAAATGCAATAGTGATCAATGAATTCCATGGAAAGAGTTGGAGCCATGTAATACTTTCACTGCAATTATCTTGAAATTCTTTCCATTCATTCCCTTCTTTCATTGCTTTATTCATGAGACTGATTTCATGCCCTGTATACAGATTCCACCCAACTCCACAGAATCACTGGGAATCCAAGTGTTAAGATCTCGAGGGTTCTTCACAGAACCACATTGGTATTGGCTAGGAGTAGGAGCAACTTTTGGGTTCTTGTTTCTATTCAACATTGTTTTTGTTCTTGCTCTTACTTTCCTGGACAGTAAGTAATTCCCACCCATAAATTCCTTTTTCAAGTTAATGCTTCTGGTGCAAGAAAGCTTAACCTTTTTTTTATTTGTTAAAATGGTCAGAATTTGAGAAGCTTAAGGCTGTCATACCTGAAGATGAGGCCATCCCTTCAGCAGGAGCCGTTGAGATGTCAACTAGTGGTTCCACCATAGCCGGAAATGCAGATGATGAAGCAAGTGAAAGCAAGAAAAAGGGGATGGTTCTCCCATTTGAGCCTTATTCACTCACCTTCGATGACGTTATCTACTCAGTTGACATGCCACAGGTAAATTATTACAAAGCTAACTATTTGGGTTTAGTTCTTGTCAAATACTAAACCATTTCCCTTTTCATTTGGACTAAAAAAATCTACCAGGAAATGAAGAGCCAAGGTGTTACGGAAGACAAACTTGTGCTTCTAAAGGGTGTTAGTGGTGCTTTCAGGCCAGGTGTTTTGACAGCTCTCATGGGAGTCAGTGGTGCTGGTAAAACCACTCTCATGGATGTGCTTGCTGGAAGGAAAACCGGTGGCTACATTGAAGGAAACATCACCATTTCTGGGTTCCCTAAAAAACAAGAAACTTTTGCTAGGATTTCAGGGTATTGTGAGCAAAATGATATCCACTCTCCACAAGTTACCGTATACGAGTCTTTAGTATACTCGGCCTGGTTGCGTCTTCCCAAAGAAGTTGATCAAAAAACCAGAATGGTAAGTTTCCCATCCTAAAAAAACACAGGAGAGTTAATGTGCAACTTTCATTTGTGCATAGACAAACAGTCTAACTTACATATGTTTGTGTATGCAATAGCTGTTTGTTGAAGAAGTAATGGATCTTGTGGAGCTGAACCCTATACGCAACTCACTGGTGGGACTCCCCGGTGTGACTGGCTTGACTACGGAGCAACGCAAGAGGCTAACCATTGCAGTCGAGTTGGTGGCAAATCCATCCATTATCTTTATGGATGAGCCGACCTCAGGATTGGATGCTAGAGCTGCCGCCATTGTCATGAGAACGGTGAGAAACACTGTAGACACTGGTCGAACAGTCGTTTGCACCATCCATCAACCCAGCATTGATATCTTCGAAGCATTTGACGAGGTAGGTTGTTGTCAATCAATTAGCACAACTATTTAGAAACAAGTCCACTACATGGATGCACATTTGAAACTTTCTGTTTGGGGATTGTTTGCAGCTCTTTCTGTTGAAGAGAGGAGGGCAAGAGATATATGTCGGCCCACTGGGGCGCCATTCTGCCCATCTGGTGAAATACTTTGAGGAAGTCGAAGGCGTGAGCAAGATCACAGATGGTTACAACCCGGCAACTTGGATGTTGGAGGTGACCACCACAGCACAAGAGATAGCTCTAGGAGTGGATTTCACTGACATTTACAGGAACTCGGATCTGTACAAGAGAAACAAGGCACTCATCGAGGACTTGAGCAAACCAGCCCCGGGTTCTAAAGATCTCTACTTCCCAACACAATACTCACAACCGTTCTTGACACAGTGCGCTGCTTGCCTGTGGAAGCAGCATTGGTCCTACTGGCGCAACCCTCCATACACGGCGGTCAGGTTCATGTTCACGACCATAATATCCCTCACATTTGGAACCGTGTTTTGGGATCTCGGTGGCAGAACGACCAAGAACCAAGACCTTTTCAATGCGATGGGAGCGATGTTTTCAGCAGTGACGTTCTTGGGAGTCCAGAATGCATCTTCGGTGCAACCGGTGGTAGCCATTGAGAGAACCGTGTTCTACAGGGAGCGAGCCGCGGGGATGTACTCGGCTTTGCCGTATGCTTATGCTCAGGTGATGATAGAGATTCCATATATCCTGGTCCAGTCTGTGGTGTATGGAGTGATAACTTACTCCATGATGGGGTTTGAGTGGGAAGCCAAGAAGTTCTTGTGGTACATCTTCTTCATGTTTTTTTCTCTCCTCTACTTCACTTACTATGGGATGATGACGGTTGCCATCACACCGAACCACCACATTGCATCAATCATCTCTTCCTTCTTTTACTCCATCTGGAATCTCTTTGCTGGGTTCATCGTCCCAAGACCCGTAAGTCGAATTTATGTATCATTAACGATTTCGATTTCAATCTTCCATGATAGTTTTACTTGATTGGTGACTTTGGTGATGGGTTGCAGAGCATTCCAGTGTGGTGGAGATGGAACTACTGGGCCAACCCAATTGCGTGGACGCTGTATGGTTTGATTGTGTCGCAGTACGGGGATGTGAAGACGCCGATGGAAGGAGGGCAAACGGTGGAGGATTTCTTGAGCAGCTACTTTGGGTTCGAGCATGATTTCTTGGGAGTAGTTGCTGGAGTCATGGTTGGATTGGTAGCGGTCTTCGCCTTCATCTTTGCTATC
This sequence comes from Linum trigynum, assembly GCA_964030455.1. Lineage (NCBI taxonomy): Eukaryota > Viridiplantae > Streptophyta > Magnoliopsida > Malpighiales > Linaceae > Linum > Linum trigynum. The sequence goes on along the minus strand of OZ034820.1, from coordinate 7,726,063 downwards.
TCCATCAAGTCTTTCAACTTCCAAAGAAGATAGACAAATGCAAGACAGATTTGTTTTAGAGTCCGTCAAACAATTCGGAGCTCGAACTGTGTTTGCTTATTAATCTTTTTTCGTCCCCCCTGTTTCTATTTTGTAATTCTTCAGAGGCGCTTTTCTTTTGATCAGTTTGTGATAAGATTGTTGAGGTCATTGGGGGAATAAACTACCTGACCAGAAATGGCTTCACGTTTTGGGCCGCCCAGAAGACAGTATCTTGGCGCTCGCTGCTACTGAATCACTTTGTCTGTATCGGTGATGATGAACGTAGGCATTCACCAACAAAGAGGGACTCTACAGAGAGGGAAGATACCTCCCGCAATCGCATTCTCCTGATGCATTGTTCTGTTTTAGTTCGGCGATGAAATTTGGGAAGCTAATTTGTCCACCGGCGGCGATCAAGGTGCTATTAAAAGGAGTGGGCAGGCCACATTAATTCCTCACCCTACACACAACGTACAAAAATCAGCAAATAGGGTCATTTGAGAGGAGAGTGTACATAAAGAGCTGAAACAGAAAGGAACAGAGAGTGAAGCAAAAGGAGGAGGAAAACATGGATTGCGGATCAAAATTGATGTTGGTGGCAGCTTTCCTGCTCCTAAACGTTTCGAGCTTCGTTGTCGTTGACGCGAGACTTGCAGACACAAGCATTATCAGGGGACCAGATTGCATCGGCAAGTCAGAGGATCAAGAGTACAACGCTAACGTGGCTCGTCTCGTCAACATATTTGTCGACGAGACGAAAAATGTGCAGCGCAGCCATCACAACGACTACAGTTACGTTCACAGCTACCCGAATCGCGACAATGGCTCGGTCATCGGAGGTGCTACCTGTGACAGGCACCTCTGGAAACTGGATTGTTGGGCATGTTTGGTCACCGCTAAGAACAAACTCAACACCAACTGCGAGCATACCCTTGATGCTAGGCTCGAATTGGCTGATTGTTCCATCTGGTACAAAATGATCCAATAACTTCACTCTGTGTTTCTGGATATATTTGTATAGATGTGTGCCTCCTTTCTCCACTATTGTTATAACCCGTTTGTTTTTACCCTTTTGATGCTTTGGTTGTGTTTGGGTCTATCTTTATCTTATTTTACTTTCCGTACTCAAATTTTACTTTCCGTACTCAATAAGGTTCACGAATGTGTGGAACCAGTCATGAGCGGAAACTATAAATACTTATCTATGTTGCATATGTATTTTCAAATTGATGATTAATGAAATCTTCAATGACATGATCATGTTGATTATTATGAATATAAATGTCTATTTGATTTGAAGTATATGTAGCTTGTCTATCGTTGCTTCAAATTGTGAGGACATGGGAAATAAGTGCAATTAGTTGATAACTCAGTTCACATCAAACTAATATATGTTGTTAGTTAGGCATTAAGTGGGTACAATGTAATCAAACTAATAACATGTGGGTGAACTTTTACCTACATCCTTTTAAAATCACCAAATTCTCATTCTTATAAGCAAATGTTGTCCTCGTCAAAGATTTAACCACTAGGAAATGTTTATCTATATAGGCAAGTTCTGTTAGAAGTTATGGGTAGTCAATTGTAATTTGGCCAGTAATCCTTGTGTTAGTAGGTTTGGCTAATCCGTTTAGGCTTGAGATAGGGTTAGCTCGGCGAGTATATATATGTTGTTAGCCGACTCATGTAACCTAAGGATTATCGTTGGAATACAATTGACTCTGAGAGGTTGCTCCTCTCCGTGGATTAGTCTCAACAATACGTTGAGGATACCACGTAAATCTCGGTGTTCTTGTTATTGTTTGTTTCTTGTTATCTTGTTCTACATGGTATCAGAGCCTGAAGCTTGAAGCTTGATCGTGCTAAGTTTCTGTTCGGCGGCGACACTAGGGTTTGCTTCGTTGCTGTGCTTTCTGCTTTAATCTCCGAGTTTCTGGGTTTGCTCTCGCTACCAGCTGGCTGTTTGCTCTCTGCCTCCCTTTCGCGCTACCAACTGGCTGTTCACTCTCGGTGCAATGGAGGCTTCCAAGGTTGATACTGTTGCTGTTCGCTTAAATGGCAAAAATTGGGCCCTTTGGGAGATGCAGCTGCGTCTTTTTGTTCAAGGGCGCCGTCTTTCTGGCTTTCTTGATGGATCATCAGCTCAACCTGCTGTTGATGCTCCGGCCAAGGACAGAGAGGATTGGGAGGTCCATAATGCTCAAGTTATGGTTTGGATCTTGTCTTCATGTGAACCCTCAATCGCTCTTAGCTTACGAGGGTTTACCTCTGCATCCGCCATGTGGACTCACCTGGTTGCCGTTCATTCCCAGCCAAGCTCTTCTCGCAAATATGATGTGGAGCTCGACCTGGCGCGGCTCCATCAGGGCGACATGGATGTTCGGACGTACTATCAAGCGGCGGTGAACTTGTGGACAGAGCTTGATCAACTGACCACGTCTCTTCTCTCTGCTGAGGCATCTGCGGAAGTTTTACGGGATCGTTCTAGCTCCCGTGTGATGCAGTTCTTAATGAAGCTGCGCGGCGACTTTGAAGGGATTAGGGCATCCTTGCTTCATCGGAACGTCACCAAAATTGAGGATGTCCTTGGGGAGCTTGTTCGTGAAGAGACTAGGCTTCGCAGTCAAGCAAAGCTTGATGTCCACCAATCGGCTGATACCGGGTCTGCCTTCTCAGTCTCCAAGGATTCCTTTAGCAAATCTACCTCCTCGGATTCGACTGCTTTCGCTGTTAATTCGGACAAGCCACGTTTTCATCGCACTCCCTCTGGTGAAATTGTTTGCTTCTTCTGCAAGGAACCGAGCCATATTCAGAATCGATGTCCCAAGCGGAATGTTTGCAACTATTGCAAGGAGTGCGGTCACAAGATTGGTGACTGTCCGATCTTAGCTAAACGCGGCAGGTCTCGTGGTGCAAGCTCCTCTAGTTCAGGCGGCGGTTCCTCTCGTTCCACCACCACTGGCCAGGCGTATGCTACCACGACGGTCCCTGCTAGCTCGCTCACGTCCTCTTCGTCAGCTGGGGTCTCGGCGGATTACATTCGCCAACTTGTTCAGGAGGCCATTAAAGAGGCCTTGCCTACTGCTCTTGGTTGTGTTTTCACTGCGGGTATGTCCTCTCCCTCTTCTACTTCTTGGCATCTCGACTCTGCAGCGTTTAATCATATGACTGGATCTCGTTCGGAATTTCGTTCTCTACGGCCACAGTCTTCTATTATGTTGCAAGTTGCAAATGGTTCTTGTTTACCTGCTCAAGGAATTGGTGATATTTCTCAGAAACAGTTGTGTCTATCTGATACTTTATATGTGCCTCATCTCGTTCCCAGTCTCGTGTCTGTTGGGCAGTTGGTTGATGAGGGCTGTCGTTTGGTTTTTGATGAGGATGGTTGTGTCATACAGGACACGAGAACGGGGAAGCAGAGAGGCCGCGGGACTAAGGAGGGTCGTGTGTTCACACTTAACAGCTACTCTGGGACTTTGGCTGCTGCGGATTCTGGTGGTGTTGTGAGCGTGGATGTAGGGAGGGCGAGTGATACTTTTGGTTTTTCTATTAAGTTGTCTAATTGGGATTTGTGGCATCGTCAGCTAGGCCACCCGAATAATGCTCGTTTACATGAGATGTTCAAAAACAAGTTATTGTCAGGCAGTTCGATTTCGGATTCTCGTGATTGTGTGCATTGCATTGATGCTAAGTTGTCTCAGCAGTCGTTTACATCCAGCTCTACAGATTATCCTGATCCTTTTGATTTGGTTCACTCTAATTTATGGGGTCCTTCTCCTGTTACTTCTCGTGTTGGTTTTCGTTATTTCGCTCTTTTTGTTGATCATGCTACGAGATTTACCTGGGTCTATTTTTTGCGCCACAAGTCCGACTTGCTTTCCGTGGCTAAGGAGTTTTTGCAAATGGTGAAAACTCAATTTGGGAGACAGGTTAAAATTTTTCGATCGGATCCAGGCGGTGAATTTGTGTCTGGACCATTACAGACTGTGTTCCGCGAGTTGGGCATTTTACCCCAACATTCTTGCCCTGGGGTTTCTCAACAGAACGGGCTGGTTGAATGGAAAAATCGGCATGTTTTGGAACTCACCCGAGCTCTCTTGTTTCAGTCATGTGTTCCTACTGGTTATTGGGTTGAAGCTGTTCACACGGTTGTTCATTTGATTAATCGTCAGATAACTCCAGTTCTTAATAATCGTAGTCCGTTTGAAGTCTTATTTGGGAAGAAGCCTGATTATCGGAGTCTCCGGGTGTTCGGCTGTGTTTGCTATGTCCTGTTACCCCGTCGTGAACGTCATAAGCTTGTTCCTAAAGCTGTGAAGTGTGTTTATTGGCTACAGTGATAAACACAAGGGTTATGTTTGCTATGACGTAGCTAATCGGCGTATTCGTATCTCCTGCAACGTCGCTTTTCTTGAACATATTGCGTACTATGGTTCGGCCGATCAGCCTTCTCGTTCGGACCTTGAGTTCCCTTTTCCTTTGCCCGATTTTCCTTCACCTACTGTGACTGCTGGGGAGAATCCAGATCCTCCTTCCCCTCCTCATGCCACGTCTTCCATTGCCTATGACTGGTCTGGTTCTTCTCCGACTTCTTCCACGTCGCCCGACCCCCAGCTCTCAACCTCGTCTCACTCCCCGACCTCGTCCCACTCCCCTACTGTCCAGCAGTCTTCTACTTCTTCAGGTGCCGCCTCTACTCCCGAGGAACTTGCTCCTCCACCTCGTCGTTCCCAGCGTGCCACCAAGGGAATTCCTCCTCCCCACATGTGCGACTTCGTTGCCTATGCTACCCCCCATATCCCTATTCCCGCTACGTTTAAACAGGCTTCTGGTCATCCAGAATGGGATAATGCGATGAATGTTGAAATTCATGCTCTTGAAGCTAATCATACATGGGATGTCGTGGATCGTCCTCTTACGGCGCCTGTTATTGGTTCCCGGTGGGTCTATAATGTTAAGCTCCATCCAGATGGTTCTCTGGAGCGTTTTAAGGCCCGTGTTGTTGCTCAAGGTTTTCGGCAGAAGTATGGAATTGATTATGAAGAAACTTTTGCGCCAGTAGCCAAAATGCAGACTGTTCGTACCTTGTTTGCTGTTGCTGCCATGCGAGGGTGGCCATTAAAGCAACTTGATGTGAAGAATGCGTTTCTTCATGGGGATCTTAAGGAAACTATTTATATGGAATGTCCTCCCGGTTACTTATCTGGTGACAAATCTAAAGTTTGTCTGCTTTGGCGTTCTCTCTATGGTCTTAAGCAGGCTCCAAGGGCTTGGTTTGAGAAATTTCATGATACCATCCTGTCCGCTGGTTTTGTTCAGAGCGATACTGATCCGTCATTGTTTCTTCGTCGTACAGCCTCTGGGATTACAGTGTTGCTCATTTATGTTGATGATATGTTGGTGAGTGGTGACGATGTTACTGGTATTCAGACGCTTACTAATACTATGCATGCCGCTTTTAAACTTAAGGAGCTAGGAGATGTCTCTTATTTTCTTGGTCTTGAGGTTCATCGGTCTTCTGCTGGTTTATTGGTCAGCCAACAGAAGTACATTATTGACTTGCTTGAAACTGCTCATATGGATAGTTGTGTCCCATGTGCTACTCCGATGGAGCAAAACTTGAAGTTACGACAAGAAGATGGCGATTTGCTTCCTGATGGTTCGTTGTACCACAGTCTTGTTGGGAGTTTGATTTATCTTACTCATACTCGACCGGATCTTTCGTATGCGGTTCAAGCTGTTAGCCAGTTCATGGCTGCTCCTCGTACTACTCACATGGTTGCGGTCAACCGAATCCTTCGGTATCTTCGTGGTACTTCTGATGTTGGCTTGTTTTTTCCTTCCTCTGGTGATGCGATTGTTGAGGCTTATGCTGATGCTGATTATGCTGGTTGTCTTGATACTCGTTGTTCCACTTCTGGCTGGTGTATTCGAGTTGGATCCTCTTTTGTATCTTGGCGGTGCAAGAAATAGGAACGTGTTTCCAAATCTTCTACTGAAGCTGAGTATCGTGCTATGTCTGAGGTCACCTCTGAGTTGGTCTGGCTTCAGCGCTTACTGTCTGAACTTGGTATGCCCTGTGCTGTTCCTATGCGCTTGTATGCTGACAATACCAGTGCTATTCTGATTGCTACGAACCCGGTTCTGCATGATCGAACAAAGCACATCGAAGTTCATGTTCACTATATTCGGCAACTGGTGTCTGAAGGCGTGGTTGCGTTATCCTACATTACTTCTGAGGAACAAACTGCTGATTTGCTCACCAAGGCAGTTGCTTCGTCTCGGCACTGGTTTCTTGCGTACAAATTGATGTTGCGTAAGCACCATCAATTTGAGGGAGGGTGTTAGAAGTTATGGGTAGTCCATTGTAATTTGGCCAGTAATCCTTGTGTTAGTAGGTTTGGCTAATCTGTTTAGGCTTGAGATAGGGTTAGCTCGGCGAGTATATATATGTTGTTAGCCGACTCATGTAACCTAAGGATTCTCGTTGGAATACAATTGACTCTGAGAGGTTGCTCCTCTCCGTGAATTAGTCTCAACAATACGTTGAGGATACCACGTAAATCTCGGTGTTCTTGTTATTGTTTGTTTCTTGTTATCTTGTTCTACACAACTAGAACACTTGAACTATACAAAAAAAAAGTGTTATTTCTATCCTAGGGGTCGCCTGGATGAAGATTTTCATCTAAATTCCTCATCATTTAGGATTTTGCCATATTTATTCGTTTGAAAAAATACAAAAAAATTAGTGAAAAAGCCCACAAATATATAAGATTTCAAAATAGCTTATCCTTCTCAACTATTTTAAAGTGTCTCACCCTTGTCATTTTTCTGCCAATTTAATTTTCTTTAGTTTTATTGAATACCAACCATTACCCCTGGGCCTTGTCTCATATCCACTTCTTCCATCTTCTTCCTCTAACCCAATCCCCTCTGCTTCCCAACGAAGAATGTGCACCAGCGACAACGGTTAAAACCCACCAAATGCTGCAATAACCACCGTTCATTGTCTACTTGCATCCCACCACATCATGTTTCTTTCACATATAGCCAATTTCCACAAATGAAATAAAATATTTTAGTGATCAAACTTGGCATTTTGTAGTAATTTTAGTGACCAATCATGACATTTACTTGTTTTCTTTTTATGGGTACACGTCTAGAAGAGAAATTATCATATAACCTCTAGTCCTCTACAAATTAATATAGTCGAAACCATAAAAATTATTAATTTATAGTAGTTATTAATTAATCGATAAATTAGTAATTATTAATTTAAAAAGATTTTTCTTATGATGTACGTTCATCGTATCTTCCAAACATTTCAAGTTCATACAATATGATTAATGGTATGGGTTATCATAACAAGATGGATGCAAGTTATTTGTTGGAGTATCCAAGTGAAAATGATGAATGTATCGCGACACAAACGGTAGAAGAACTTGTGGCTGATGTCATTGGGGGTTCAATTGAGGATAAATGAGATGATGATTTAACACCTTTGGAACCGATCACGCGAAATGAAGCTCTTAAAGCCACATCGACTCTTCATAAATAATAGATGCAATTAGAGAAGACAACACCAGAGACTTTGAGTGCAATGAGAAAAGTTCAAGATGAACTTCTATTAGACTTGAACTTCAAGAATAAAAAAAAAACTATATATTCATATTTTTTTAGATCATCCTAGCTATATTATAAATTTTAGATGAATTTTGTTTTTTCAATTATTAATTTATAGTGTTGAAAATACATGTATTTATGTAAGTTGGTTCTTAAAAATTATTATCTTATTATATTATTAAATTTGCTCATTTTTTACACGGCCCAAGTTGAGACTGGAGAAATTATTAATTTATACTAGTTTATTAATTTATCGATTATTAATTTAAAAAGGTTATACTACTAGTTTATTAATTTATCGATTATTAATTTAAAAGGTTATACTGTACGTATTTTGTTTGGAAAAATCTGGAATGCACTTCATCTATTATTTCATTTGGTCTCATGTATTCGGTTAATATGTTGATGGATAGACGTTAATAAGAGATAAAATTATTTGATCGCTTAAATTTGGATTTGTCAAGAACCAGTTAGTTTCCAATAACTCGAGTTTGTTGGAAGAGGTTCAATAATGTATCTTATACCATTCACTAACATACCCTCTCAAACGAAAGTCAGTCAACTCATGAGGGCTTTCGTTTGCACAAGTGTGAATGCAGGATATCATGTGTTTCACAAACAGGGGTCATCGAGATTCGAACACAAGATCTTTCGGTCGTATAAGGCTCTAAATTCTAATACCATGTCAAGAACTAGTTGATCCCAATAACTAGAAATGTCACCTAAGGCTCTGATACCATGTCAAGAACCAATTGATCCCAATAACTCGAGTTATTGAGATCAACTAGTTATTGACATGGTATCAGAGCAGAGACTGTTGTGACCGAGAGGTCTTCTGTTCAAACCCGAGTAATCCCCATATGTTTCTGTTAAGTACATGGTGTCCGGACCTATGCAATCTTCAAGCCCATATGTGGTGGTTTTCGTTTGAGAAGGTGTGTTAATAAACGATATATGATCCCAAATTGAACCTCTCCCAACAACTCGAGTTATTGGGATCAAACAGTTATTTACATTATCATAGTTTTTAAATACATATGAATAATTTATATATCTAGAACATGACAATTACAATGCATATTCTTGATTTAGCCCACCCTTTTTTCTTTTTATGATCTCCCTTCCCTGCCTCCCCGTGATTGATGGCATGGCAGCATCCCATTCATTCTTAGTTCTCATATACATATATACTCTGCATTCCCCAACTTTTCCTTTATTAGTTTCTGCTAATTTGGAACCTTATATGCCCACATTACCCCCTTCCCCTTTTCCCGCCCCTTTAAGTCACTCTCAAGCTAGCATCAACCCAACCACCATTTAACAAAACCCCCCCAAAATCTAATAGGAATTGAATCCCTAAAATTCGATTCCAACGGTCAACTGGGTTCAAAGCTTGAAGACGGAGCTCAATCCGACATTGTTTCTGGTGGCTAGCTAACATATGCTATGCGACGACGTTTTATTCAGCTTCTTCCTCTGTTTTCTTTTCGCTCAAGTATAGCGCTTGTTTCCTCTCCAAGCTAACAGACAAATGTGCTTAGCTGGGTTGTCATCTTCTGTAATTCCTTGCCTATAAAAGGCAGTACAAGTGAATGAGAAGGGTTAAGCTTTAGGATTTCACCCAAATTCTAGCTATGTTTTCATGGTATCAGAGCCTTAGCCGCAACCATGGCTACAAACGAAACCCAAAATGTAGCAGCTGCATATGGTGAAGATCCTTACTTCCTTCACGGCTCCGAGCAACCTGGTTCCTTCTTGGTCAGCAAGAAACTCACAGCAACAAACTACAATGACTGGATTCGCGCAATGTTCAATGCCCTCGCTGCAAAGAACAAGTTGGGTTTCCTCAATGGTGCTATTCCCGAGCCTGCAGAAACAGATTCCAAGAGAGACGCCTGGGTCAGGAACAACATCATGATTCTCAGTTGGATGCAACAAGAAGTCGAATCAAAAATTAGAAAGACTATTATTTCCAGCAAATCAGCAGCAAAAGCATGGAAAGTTTGCAAACTCGGTAGGGTTCTGGTGACATTGTGCGCATTGCAGAAATTGAAGAAGAACTCTATAACTTAAAGCAATGTACACAAACCATTACTGAGTACTATGGCAAGGTCATTACCCTTCTTGATGAACTAGATAATTATCAACCTTTGATTCCATGTGCTTGTACCACTACAAGTCACAATACTTGTCAAGCTATGAAGCTGGTTTATGAATATCAAGAAACCAGCTATGTCATGAAGTTTCTACGTGGATTGAATGAGAACTTCTCAGCTTTTAGATCCCAAGTTTTGTTTGGGGATGCACTCCCAAACATTAATAGGTTTTTCAAAGAATGCTCCAGCATGAGAGGCAATTATATGGTACTCAGAAAGGAAAGATGATTGCTTCCCTAACTACTGATACATCTGCTCTGGCTATCCAAGGGGTTAACAGAAGGCAAAACCCTATTCAGAAGAGGCCTTACTATGTTTTTTGCAAGAGAGAAGGCCACACTCAGGATGTTTGCTTTGTCAAACATGGCTATCCTCCAGGAATGTCTACCAGGTCCTCTCCTTTAACTCCACAAAGAAATATTGTTGAATGCACCTTATATGGGAAACATGGTCACCCCGAGGACAAGTGTTTTAAGAAACATGGCTTCCCTGCGAACTATGTTCCTAGAACTACCACTACTTCCTATGGTAGAGGCAGAGGTTATGCTAATTCAGCCGTCACCACTCAGGATGATTCTGTCAAACTTACCAGGGCTGATTATGATAAGCTGATGGCTCTTGTTGGGAGCACTAAGCGACAACCATCCCACACAGCTGCAGCTTTTACAACCACTACTGCTTCTTCAGGTACATGTTTTTTATCTGCACCACCCAACCATATCATTCCCATGCACAACATTACCTGGATTCTTGACACTGGTGCCTCTGATCATATTGTCTCTTGCCTAGACTACTTAGTGAATCCCCAAACATTATATGGGGTGTACATCACCTTGCATACTGGCCAACAAATCCCAACCACCCACACAGGCACCATCTATTGCAGTGATGAGTTGCTACTTAAGGATGCTCTCTTTGTTCCTGGCTTCAGTTTCAATTTAGTATCAGTAAGCAAGCTGACTGCTCAGAATTCACTAAGCTTGACATTTCACTCTAACCTTTCTGTCATACAGGATCTAGAGCAGAAGAGAGTGACTGGTTCTGCTAGATTGACAAAGACAAATGGCCTTTACTACCTAGAAGCCTATAGTAATCCTAAGATCATCACATTTTCTAGCTCAAACATTTTTTATTTGTGGCATTTCAGACTAAGACACCTGTCTCGTTCTAAAATCCCTTATCTACATCAGTTTTGTACCTCCATTGAAACTCAAAAGGGTTTACCCTGTGATGTTTGTCACTTTGCAAAGCAAATGAGACTTCCTTTTCCATTGAGTCAGAATGTAACCCAACATGCTTTTGAACTCCTTCATGTTGATATATGGGGACCTAATCATGTTCCTTCCTATGATGCTTACAAGTACTTCCTCACCATTCTTCATGAATTTTCCAGAATGACTTGAGTCATTTTACTTCAACTTAAATCTGAGGCTAGACCAAAATTGATTGCTTTTTGCAATCAGATGCAATGACAATTTCAAACACAAATTAAAAGAATCTGAAGTGACCAAGGGAGAGAATTTGACATGAATAAGTACTATGATTCACAAGAAATCATTCATGGAATGTCCTGTGTTGAGATTCCTCAACAGAACAGTAAGGTCGAAAGAAAACACCAGCATATCCTTGCTATGTCTAGAGCCCTCAAATTCCAGACTGACTTGCCAGCTGAATTCTGGAGTGACTGCATTAAACATGCAGTTTACCTCATCCACCGTGTTCCTTCTTCTGTCCTCAACAACCAAACACCTCATAAAAACTACACAATACTCCTCCTGGCCTCACTGACTTGAAAGTATTTGGTTGTTTATGTTCTGCCTCCTCTCTAGCTAATCATAGAACTAAATTCCAACCTAGAGCTAGAAAAGGTGTGTTTTTGGGTTACAAACCTGGCATAAAAGGCTACAAGATCTATGACCGGGATTCTCATTATATTTTTGTTTCAAGGGATGTAATCTTTTATGAGTCCCATTTCCCTTTCAAATCCTCAATCCCTCAATCACAACCCATCCCTGACTTTGATATGTTTTCCCTCTTCCTGATCCTGCTCTTAACATCCTTGATGATCCACCCTCTCTCCCACCTACTCCTCCAACTCCACTCTCACCATCCATTCCTGATACTTCTCCACCTACTACTAATGACAACTCATCACCTAGATCATTTGTTCCTTCTACATCACCCGGTCCCACTCCACCTGCTCCCACATCCTCTCTTTTACCTGTTCCCAATCCACCCCAACTCAGACGATCAGATAGAGCATCCAAACCACCAACTCACTTGAAAAAAAATTACCACTATTACCTATCCTCTCAATCTAGTGGTACAAGTCATTCCCTTCAGCAACAGATTGCAGACTCAAGGTCTGGCCTCTCTTCAATGATCTCATATGATAAACTCACCCCATTTTACAAGAAGTTTGTCATGAATATTTCATCCTATGTTGAGGCAACTACATACAAAGAGGCTTCGAAATTAGAAGAGTGGCATGCATCAATGCAGCATGAAATAAAAGCTTTACTTCAAAACCAGACCTGGGATGTGGTTGAACTACCACCAGACAAGAAGACTATAGGCAACAAATGAGTTTACCGTATCAAGGTTCATCAAGATGGTTCTATAGAACGTTTAATCAATGGTTGTGGCAAAGGGTCATACACAATAGGAAGGTGTGAATTATCATGACACCTTTGCCCCAGTTGTTAAAATGACTACTATCAGAAAGTTCCTAGCCATTGCAGCATTGAGGAATTGGCATATTCACCAACTGGATGTGAACAATGCCTTCCTCCATGGTGATTTACAAGAAGAAGTCTATATTACAATCCCTAAGGGCTATCAACCACCTCCTGGTTTCATAAATCCGGTTTTTCGTCTCAAGAAATCACTGTATGGCCTTAAACAAGCTTTACGACAGTGGTTCTCTAAGCTTACAGATAAACTTCAGCAAGTTGGATATTGTCAAAGCAAGGCAGATCACTCTTTGTTCTATAAGGTTACCTATTCCAGTTATACTTGCATCTTAATCTATGTCGATGACCTAATTGTGGGAGACAATGATTTACTAGCTATACAGCAGCTCAAGGAGTTCCTTCATTTTGAGTTTAGTATAAAGGATCTGGGTGTTCTGAGGTTTTTCCTTGGAATGGAGGTGGCCAGCAACAACAAAGGAATTCATTTATCACAGAGAAAGTATGCCCTCGAAATCATAGAGGAAGCAAATCTTTTGGATTCAAGGCCAGTCACAACGCCTATGGATTACAAAACTAACCTCATCAGCACTTGTGAGGTGCCTTTTGAAGACCCTGAACTCTATCGTACATTGGTTGGCAAACTGATTTACCTTACCACTACTCGCCCTGATATCAGTTTTGCCACCCAACAAGTTAGTCAATTCATGGGTAATCCCAGTGTTCAACATTTCAAAGTAGTCCTACGTATCCTACGTTATCTGAAATGTGCCCCTAGCTACAGGGATTTTCTTCCACTCTAAAGGGCAATTTCAACTAAAAGCATTTTCAGACTCAAACTGGGCTGTCAGTGTGGACACCAGGCGATCCATTACAGGGTACTGTGTTTACCTAGGTGATTCGCTCATCTCATGGAAAAGCAAAAAGCAGCAGACTGTCTCCAGATCTTCCTACGAACCCGAGTACAGAGCCCTCGCCTTCTCCGCTTGTGAGCTTCAGTGGATACTTTATCTTCTTCATGACTTCCAAGTTCCACATCCTCAGCCTGCTCATCTCTATTGTGACAACCAAAGTGTTATCTATATAGCTGAAAACCCGACCTTCCATGAAAGCACCAAGCACATCGAGCTCAACTGTCATTTGGTGTGCTATAAACTTGAAGCGAAGATCCTAGCTCAAGCTTTTCCATGTCTCCTCCACCCACCAACTTGCAGACCTTTTCACAAAGCCTATCTCTCCTGGACCTTTCCTTCAATTGCTCTCCAAGCTCGGTGTGCAGAATCTCTGCCCATCGGCTTGCGCAGGCCGGGGAGGGGGGGTAACAAGAAGAATTAAATCCCTAAAATTCGATTCCAACGGTCAACTGGGTTCAAAGCTTAAGACGAAGCTCAATCCGACATCGTTTCTGGTGGCTAGCTAACATATGCTATGCGACGACGTTTTATTTACCTTCTTCCTCTGTTTTTCTTTTCGCTCAAGCATAGAGCTTGTTTCCTCTCCAAGCTAACAGCCAAATGTGCTTAGCTGGGTTGTCATCTTCTGTAATTCCTTGCCTATAAAAAGGCAGTACAAGTGAATGAGATGGGTTAAGCTTTAGGGTTTCATCCAAATTCTAGATCTGTTTTCAAAATCTCACTTCTTTAGTCGAGTCTCAACCGAATCAAGCTAACCACTTTCAACTCTCCCCTTAAACTCCAAACCCTCTTATTCACATATGGATTGGTTCTCATGGTTGTCAAAGACTGGCCTAGATCTATCTCTGGTGTATGAATATGGGGTAGCATTCACCAACAACGAGCTAGAGGAAGACGACATAACATACTTCAACCATGAAAAGCAAAGGTACGGTTAAGATTTCACCCACAACATTCGCCCGCCCAAGGTTAGCTATAACGCTTATCTCTCCAAAATACCCTCAGCGGCAGACCCCGTTGGATTGGGCCATATCAATTTCTATGGTGATGAGGTGAGTTATCACCGTGTACTAACGTCTATGTAGTTAGCCAGTCATCTCATCCCTTTTTACCCCCTTAACGAGGGATTTATTAAATCTGTCACAATGTGAAATTTGAACAAAATACTATACCCAAATCCCCGTCCAAACAACCTCTATATAGTTCAAGACTGTAAAGGCCTTGTTGTGCCTAAAACTCTTTCGGCCTTACCTGAGCTCACCCCAAGTATGGTACGCTCTCCATAATTTACGAAAGTAATAACTAAGGATTGAAACCGTACCGTATAGACGGTTTGACCAAAAAAAAATTCTTATCAGAATCACAGTTAAATCATCATTTCATCATAAAATATCCTATTACTGACTTTTTCGATACAACCTCCATTTTAGTTTTCCAATCCTCAATCCTTGGTAATAACCATTAACTAGAGAATTTATGAAATCACGACCAACACTTTAAAGTTACGCCAATATGATGATGATGTACTGATAGGATAGGGGCCTATAGATCAAGATTAACACAGTTTTGCTAAACAACATCAATCTAGGTACATGGCAGCGCCAGATTCCCAAAAATATAAACAAAAAGTTAAAAGAACTTACACAAACACACACAAATTGATCTAAACAAAACCAAAAACAAAAAAACCCAGCAAAGTGTACAAGTAGTAATCTTCCTGGTCAGAAAAAGGACACCCTTGGTTTCTTTTTTATCCAAATCTCTTCTCACAAGTAGTTTTCCATCGACATTTTTTACACAAACACACACAAATGGACCTTTTAACTCAAATTATATATATTACTGAACGTTTACCACTAGTCATTCTCTCTTTGTGTTTTTTTGTTTTTTACCAGGGTTTCAAAGGCCCCGTCGACAAGGATTTGTACCTCTTAGCTTCCCACAGCTGTTGCTTCGCCCTCACATGACAGAGCCAGCAGACCAAGCAAACCATAGCTGAAACAGAGATCATCACCAGCCCAACAAACGTTCTGTAGCTGTACCTTCTGAGCCCAGGACAGTACGAGTCTGTGATCTCAGTCAGCGTCTTCAACACGAAGGAACACTGCCCTACTTCCGCCAAGAACGGGCCTGCGCTGTACAAGGAGTAGCTCACGTTGACCACCGCTATCAGTTGGTCGTACATGTACGGGGTCAACCTCCCTGGGCTCGCGCAAATTCCTGATCCCGATGCCTGGCACTTGTACTTGTCGAATTCCTGCATACGAAGAAAAAAAAAATTTCGGTTAAGTTTGCGAGGAAGTGGTTAAGTATCATCCCTTCCAGTAATTCGAGTTATATTGGGATGAATTGGTTAGTGACATGGTATCATAGTGAATATTTACTAACAACTCGAGTTATTGTAACCAATTGGTTTATAATATGGTATTAGAGCTCGTTTGTACTTTGATGTCACGTGTCCAAGTCCTCACGACACTCAATATTAGTCGTCCTTTTAAAACATGTGTTATGGCAAGCCTGTGCGAACTTCAAGCCCATGAGTCGGCTTTTGTTTTGAGGGAACGTATAAGTAGATGAATAAGTACCATACACGAACCTCTCACAACAAGTCAAGTTATTGAGAGCGATTGGTATTTCGCTGTAATCTGAATCTCCACAACTATAGTGAAACTAACTCTTTCCTGTTCGTGGACTAGAAGCTAACACACATTGTGTTAGTAAACCACGTAAATATGTGTTCTTTACTTTCTTACATTGTTCGATTATCTAATCCGTTATAACCATTTATGACAAAAGAGAGAACTTCGCGCTATTGAATCAAAAGGGAAAAGAGTGATCGAACCTCGGAGACATTGGCGATGTCAACTTCACCAGGGAGGCAAGACCTGTAGGTCATGTCGGCATTGATGGGGTTACAGAGAGGCGGCAGCAAGGGGCCGGATTGATTGTAGGAGAGGCCAAGGTTGGACCGTTTGTTGGCAACCCCGTTGTCGAACTGGTTGGTGGAGTTGACGATGAAGTAGACGGTGGCTTTGCTCACCGACAGGGCTTCATCGGCGATGGTGCTGTTCAAGCATGGCAGCACCTGGTTCATGGTGGAGTTGGTGGTCGGGTTCCTCACCCACTCTTCCATCGCCACGCACGCGTCTGCCACCGCACTTACAATCAAACATCCTATTATTAATCATTTGACGACCGACGTTTCATACCCAAAAACTTGCATGCGTGTCTAATGATAAACGATCATTCCACTACGTACTTACATGCGAAAGACGAGAAACAAAGCACTCAGGATGAGTAGCAGCACGATGATGGCCCAACCTAGGACAGCAAGCCTGCACCCATGCTTAAGAACATACAGTTAGCACTAAAGTTACTAGAATTGAGTTCAAACTTCAAAGTGCATTTTAATTCAGTTTGGGAGGAATTTTACAATGATATATATTATAGGTTTTTGTATTTATGTTACAATTTGAATTTGTATTTTATGTGATCGTGTAAAGTTGTATCATAACATAAGAGTACAAATTCCTTTATGGTACAACTAGAAATTATATTTTTAACGTTATGATACAACTACAAATTGTAAATTAAAGCACCAATGCTTTTCCTCACTTGGGTCTTATCGATGCATATCGATCGCATCGATTGTTCATAATATAATTTTGACAAACAAGGATGAAACATTCAATCTAATCACATTTGGTCTGATTTAATCCGATACAATCATGTTCAGTATGAATCGAATCGTTCCCGTCCCTAAGAGTAACGTTCAAGAATCGAATCAATGGTGCTGTAACAGAGTTTAGGGAAGGAAAAACTCACAAGTACACCAAACATCGGATGCCAAGAATGGAGAACACTGCACGGTGGGAGAATTAAGGGTGCACAATTAATTAATGTAACAGAATTGAAATGATGTTAGGAGTTTGGAAAAAAGGAACAAAATATGCTTACGAAGACCAAGAACTACCAAGGCGATTACTATCCCCACAATTATGTTAAGTGCTAGCCTCCTGCACCACATAGAAACGATAAGAGGGGTTACGACGTTTGGAAATAAGTCATGGCGCGGAGAGGGAGCTGAGGTTGAGTTCGTGAATTACGCACGCAGGAAAAAGGACACTGTGTATGGCGAGGTTCATGGCGGAGGACTGGAGCTGGGGAAGTGTGGCCATGGAAGTGACGAGGTCGTTGACATAGGTGATGCTGCCCAACACATCCGGCGGCAGCGAGAACTGGTTGGAGGCCATGCTGGCGGCGTTGGCGAAGGCGTTGACCACCACCTTGAGCTTGTCGAGAATGGTGACGGCCTTGTTCATGATGTACTCCATGGCGTCGAACACCTCGTCGTAGAACTTGTGCTGGTTCACGTATATCACCACGCTCCCCGATCTGCATGGCATGTCACGGAAATCAAACCAACACGTAAGTACGTAGTGATATATCAAAGTATATGCATGGGAGAAGGAAAAGTAAAGTTTACGTACATGGCTACGATGGTGGAGATGAGGAGAATGGCGAGGGAAGCGTTGTAGAGTGAGCGAGGGTTGCCGCGGCGCTTTTTGCGACCGCAACAGACGGCGCAGCAGCACCGGAGGAAGGCGCAGCAGAGGAAAACCCATAAGGACAGGAACCAGACACCGGCGATGATCACTAGCGGCAGCGCAGCGAAGGCTACTGACTGCAGCAAAAATCCCAATTTACGAACAAATTCGTTTAGAAGAAGAAACTACAACTCGTTAATATTTTACATAGTTAATGGCAGGACAGATTATAGCATCTCTCAACTATAAAATATATATATGTGTGTAAAATTACTTATGATTTTTGTAATAAATTTGGGAAATATAATAGTTCACAAAACTTTATCTCCTCATCAGTTTAAATTCTCTTAGCGTAGAATTAATTAATGTTTCTATTACAGGCAAGTATTATATCATGAAGCTCAAAAGTTAAAAAGATAAGCATCATTATATTCCTCAAAATTTGCTATAGGCCATCCATAGAGGCAGCAACACGAGGAATTAAGGAGCGAAGAAAGGGGAGAGACAATGCATGCATGCAACACCCATCTCAATTACTCATCAAACGAGAAGAATCTGTACAGAAAAAAAGGACGCCATTTTTATTGACTTCCTCCGACTCCAAGAAATTAAGATAGATATAAAAAGGGATTAATGAATTATTATTATACTCACGGCCCAGTAATGCTTGTCCTCGTAATTCCAGCCTCCTGTATAGTAATGGCATCCGTCAAGTGGGTCCCGCCTCCTCGTCCTTTCTGCGGCCAGCGTCATGTTGGTGATCGCAAGCTTGCTCCCGCTGTAGTCTTGTTTCATTCCTGCCAACAAATCCTTGTACTTGCTCGTCCATTCTGCCTTCCCATCAAACATAATAATTACCAACATAAAAAAAACATCAACCCAGAAAATTCATAAATAGAAAGAAACCCCCTCTAGCTAATTGCGTGCGTTCGTTCGTACCTTGAATCTGCTGGTCTATGTTGCTGGCGTCGGAAGTTGTGAAGAAGGAGGAAGAAACGACGAGGAGGAAGAGAAGAGGTGCAGATTGGACAACAAATAACCATCTACCAATTATCATCTCTCCCTCTTCCCAGGCTCCTCCAATTGTGCAGCAGCTGGGGAATATCAAACAATTTTCCTTTCTTTCTTTTCTTTTCTTTTATTCTTCTTTTTTTTCTTTTCTTATTATTGTGATTGATGAGAAGGGTTTTAATTTATCACCTACATCATATTTTTTTTTTCCTCTCTGGATTTTGAAGAAACGAGAGGGGAAAAAATCTCAAGGAATGATGACATAGGCGCTTAAATATGAAGAAAGAAAAAAAACTGTCCTTTTGTTTGATTGATTTGCCATTTCTCGTGTTGTATAACTAAACGGTATTACTAAACCATCATTCATACTGGGATGAATTACACGTTTAGTGGGTTAATGACATAAATATTATTTTTTAAAAGAATTTACTATCAATATGGCGGATTAAAAAGTATTGACGGAGTTATTGTGTTTTTGTGTAGAGTAGGAGGCGGGGCCGCTGGAGAGTCTTTAATTCCATTGTGGTCAATAACCTTATGCATAACTCAATCAGAATTTGTCACATTAACACTATTTCTCTCCCACCGGAAAGTCTTTAATTCCCCCTCTAATTTTTAACGGACGATTTCTCACTCGTTTTAAGTCAGAATGTAATTTTTTGCACATTTAGATCATATTAATTGTGTTCTTCAAAATGATATTCACTTTGATATATTTTGGAACAAAAAAATTTGAGCCAATTATTAACATTCTATACAATATGATATTGACTGGTATTAAATAAGAGCATATCATACTGGTATTAAATAAGAGCATACCATATGATAGGAAAAATACCACCCCATATCAGGGTGGTATAGTATGATATGGAGTTGGTAACGAGAGATATAAAAAAATTTTACCCATAAATTTTTAAAATCCAATAGTCAACTATGTTATTTTTAAGACATAAAAAAACATTACAAACATGGTTGACAAACATGATGCACAAAAATAACAAAGTTTACAAACATTATAGGTAAAATTGTATTACAAATTGATGAATACAAAGTATACAAATAATAAAATAAAGTATACAAACTAGAGTAACAAATATTATAAATAAAAAACATACAAATAAGGTATATAAACTTTACAAACACAATAGAAAAAAACAACAAACTAGAATGATAAACTATACAAACCGAATTGATATAAACATTACAAACTAGACTTATAAACATTACAAAATAGGTTGACAAACGTCACAAATCCAGCACTCCCGCAGGGAAATCCTTCACTGGTCTCGAGAAAATCCTCTCTCTCTCTCTCTCTCTCTCTCTCTCTCTCTCTCTCTCTCTCTCTCTCTCTCTCTCTCTCTCTCTCTCTCTCTCGTAGCTATTAGGGGCGGGGGCACAAAAATCAATTGGGACACAAAAATCCTCTCTCCACCGGCGGGAGAACTTCCCAGAAAAGGATCGGCGGCGGAAGGCGGAGGGACAGGATTGTGATTTTACTTTAATTGTTAAATAAATAAATTATGTAATTACCATCTTATCTTTCATTAAATTAGAAAAATCTGAACCATTAGATTTTAATGAGGTTCGATTGTTGAGAGATTGACTTGGTCATGTGACTAAGGACCTTGCCCCTCCTAGACTCCTACTTAATCATTAGGACTTCTAACGACCGTGATAGTTGGACGTGAAATGAGACACCCTGTCAATGAAAAAATTAAATCCTCTCACATGGATCGAACCAACGTTGTTCCCATGAGAAACAGACAAGTAAAACAACAAGACTACCTTGCAAATGTTAATCATTGATAATCGGTTTAGATTTTAGTTCATCTAATTATTAACCGAGGAGAGATTGGTTTACGGTGTACGATTCAGTGATCTTTGATTACAGTTTTGGGTTTAGCCCGTCTAATTGGTAACGGAGATGGAAATCATTCATGGTGTATGGTTAAGTGATTGTTTAATTTGATTACGATTCTCATGTAACCCGTCTAATTGTTGACTGAGGATAGATTAGTTTACGGTGTATGGTTAAGTGATATTTTGATTACAATTTCTAGTTGAACCCATCTAATTGTTGACTGAGGATAGATTGGTTTACGGTGTATGGTTATGTGATCTTTTGATTAGAGTTTCTAGTTGAACCCATCTAATTGTTGACAGAGGTGAGATTGGTTTATGATGTATGGTTAACTGATCGTTTTATTACAGTTTCGGATTTAACCCATCTAATTATTGAACGAGGTGAGATTGGTTTACGGTATATAGTTAAGCGATTGTTGGATTACGATTCCAAGTTTACCTCATCGAATAATTGACTGAGGAGATATTGGTTTACTGTGTAAGTTAAGTGATCTTTTGTTTACGGTTTTGGGTTGAACCCATCTAATTATTTAGGGAGAGATTTTTTTATGGTGGATGATTAAGTGATCTTTTGATTACTGTTCTGGGTTTAACTCATCTAATTGTTGACTAATGTGAGATTGGTTTACGGTGTATGCTTAAGTGAACTTTTTATTACTGTTTCAAGTTTTACCCTCTAATTGTTAACTTAGGAGAGATTGCTTTAATGTATATGGTTAAGTGATCTTTTGATTGCGGTTATGGATTGAACCCATCTGACTGAGGTGGGATGGGTTTACGGTGTATGGTTTAGAGAGCATTTGATTATGATTCCGGGTTTAACCCATCTAATTGTTGACCAAGGTGAAATTGGTTTATGGTGTATAGTTTAGTGAACGTTTGATTATGGTTCTGGTTTTAAGCCATCTAACTATTGACCAAGGAGAGATTAGTTTCGGGAGAAATTGGTTTACAGTGAAATTGGCTTATAGTGAAATTGGTTTACCATGAAATTTGCTTAGTATGTATGGTAAGTGTTATCTGCTCCTCTACTTCTTCTTCATCTTCCATCAAATGGGATTTGAAAGCTAGATTCTTCCTCTTGCGAGGTGGATCATTATCTTCACTACTCAACACATTTTCATGAGCAGTTAATGAGCTTATCAACTCACTTACCGCAAACTTAGCAAGAACTTTTGATTCTTCTATGGATGTTACCTTTGGTCTCCAAGACCTTGGTAAATTTTAAAATGTTACTAACTAAGTTTACATTAGTGTAAACTTTCCCAAGATTAATTAAGACACTTACTATATTTGTGAACCTTTCATACATTTTAGTAATATTTTTATTTTTGCTCAATTTAAATAATTCAATTTTCCTAACTAGCATTATAATCCTAGTGTCTTTAGCTTGAGACATACCTTCATATGTAGTCTCCAAGGTGTTCCATATATCCTTTGCGGTTTTCACATTTCTACTTGCCATATCCTTCTCTTCCAAGGCCACATTTAAGGATATGTTTAGCTTTGGCATTGATTTGTAAACTTACAAATCTTTTTCATACCAACTTCCGATATCATTCTCAACTTGATCATGTCCTCTTTTGATATTGATCCAGACCTTCATGCCATAGGCTTGTAGAAAATCTTTCATTCAACCTTTCCAAAAGGTAGGGGTGGGCACGTGGGTGATTAACTCGTGGGTTGCTATTGATCCACCCACGAATAACCCGAATCATAGGTAGTGGGGGGATCGCAGATTGATAAATCTCCTACCCGCACTTATGTGGGTGGGTGGTGGGTGAATCGTGGGTTCACCCGAATAACAAAATGTTATTTCTCATACTATGAAATATTCATCATATTTCTTAGCTGCAGTACAAACTGACCATCTACTTCTAAAGGTGGAGAATAAAGAATATGCTTGGACTACTACTAGTTATTGTGTTTTGTACTACCCATTAGATATTAGGATGCAAATTATAAACTATATATTAATTATATGAAAGTCGTATTCAGTTTTCTCTACACTGGAGTAATGAAAATTGTGATGCCAATATTACATAGATTCACATGAGATAAAATGAGAATTTTAAAATTGACATAGTCTTACTAATTTGTTAGAAACTTATTATAAGCGTTAGTCAACGTTATAATCGTCAGTTGGAAAATTGTTTTTCCAGGTTAACCCACAACCCAACCGCACCCATCAGCCACCCACCCAACCTAACCCGCAGAAGGATTTGGGTGGATAGCTTGTGACAATTACACAAACTCGCTAATAAGCAGGTGTGTCAATTTGAGATCAAAATCCACGCAACCCGCCCATTGTCCACCCCCTACCAAAAATGCATAGCTATTGCCATCGAGTTTTGGTGGTCGTGTTGCAGACTATCTTTTAGCTTACGTGATTGGAGGCAGATGATTCATTATTCTAGTTGATGAACTTATAGCTTCCTTCCCTAGATCTTACTCCGCATGAGAGACCTGGTTTAATACCAATTGTAGAACACATGTAGCACACAAATTATCTTATAAATACGATTAGTTATGGATTGATCGTCTGGACTTGAGGGTTGGGCTTGACCCGCTGTTAAAGCCCAAGAGTTTAACGAGATGGGCTTTAGCCCTTATCTGGCCTCTTCAACCTTAGACCAACAAGGTCCTGAACCTTTTGAGAAGCAAACACAAGATAGAGGAGAGTAAGGAGAGGACCACGTATACATATTTTTTTTGTTAGCCGATTTCAGTCTATTGCTTACGTCTCAGCTCAAATGTGTCTCACCCTTTTAGACCTAGTGTCTAGGTTTTATCTTATTTCGATCTAATTCCAAGTTGATTCCTTTGAGTGAAACTCAAACCCTTGACAATAATAGAGAAATATATCACTTTCTTTCTTCCTCACAAGCACTCACGCTAAAGAGAGAAACTACACTACCTCACAAACACTCAAGCAATACAGATAGTGAACAACCATCACTTCTTACACGTATTTCTAATCACAGAGTGTTTACTCTTGCTTTGTGTAGGATTTCTCTACCATATTTTGTAAAACTTGTCTTGTTGTTTCCTTCTATTTATACTTCCTTTTGATGCAACAGTCTTCCCGATCTCCCTTTGATTTTGGGAGATTCTTCATATAATCATATATTCACAATATGGAAAGTAATAATTTTGTTTCGTCATTGTAGAAAGGAAAAGCTTTTTCCCAACAACACTTAGTACTTGGCTATGTGTATTATTGTTTGTGGTTATATTAATGTTTGTGGTTCATGTTATAGCATGTTGTTTATCAGTTTTTGAAATTTGTATGAACATTTATTGCACATAGGGGTGTGCAATGGTTCGGTCCAGACTGGACCAAACTCATGAGAACCGCGGTCTATTAGTGAAAGACATGTTAGGACCAAGGACCGGACCATTCTTGCATTTGGTCCATTTAGTCCGGTTCGGTCCGGTCCAAATATGAGCTCGATCCACCATTTCTTCAGTAATTATAAAATTCATGAGAACCAAGGACCGGACCGCATTTTACTCGGTCTGGTCTGGTCCGGTCTTAACAACGGTTTGGTCCGATGCGGTCCGGTACAGACCGGACCATTGCACACCTTTAATTGCACAACAACATGACATTGTGTGCATATTTTTGAATTGTAATATGATGATGCACTAGTTTGGATTGCATCTAGATAAACTTGCCACTTGCCATTAATTAGACGACTAGATTGTTGTTGAACAGGCTGCCATTAATTAGGCCAATGTTATCGTTATGAATTGTTATTGAATTAGTCTTTGAGTTGGATTATGAGCAGAAGGATGAAACCTTCATCCTCCATGGTTGGGATTAGGTTTTCAGTAGAAATTAGTTGCTTTGTAAGTAGCAAAACCATATAGCTACTAGCCTTCCCATTGCACGACCACATCTGGTGGGTGTGAGATTGGCAACTTCATGGAGGCAATCTCATATTCTCCTCTGTAATAGAGTGGCTTGTTATGTGCATATATATGTGATTTTTTCATGTACTCGTCCAAAATACGATGTGTCATACATCAATACGAAGATTAGCGGTGTTTATCCACATACATAGATAAATGATGAAAAGGCATAAATACAAGTTGAGTTTCCACCATTACTCTCAGGTACAAGTTAAGTTTGTACCATGAAGGGATTTGACAAAAATGTGTAGGTACAAGTTAAAAATTTGTACATTGGGGTAAAGGTACAAGTTTAGATTGTATCATAAAAAAAATTCCGAAAGGTGTAGATACAACTGCACAAGTTAAAGTTGTACCATAAAGTACATGTACACATTTAGGTTGTACCATAAGACTTTGTTCGAAAAGTCTAGGTACAAGTTCACGTTGTATAGGTTAAGGTACAAGTTTAGGTTTTACCATAATATAATTTGACAAAAGGTGTAGATACAAGTTAAAGTTGTGTCATAGGGTAAATGTACAAGTTTAGGTTGTACTTTAAGAGAATTTGACGAAAGGTGTAGGTACAAGTTAACATTGTACCATAGAGTACAAGTTTAGGTTGTACCATAAAAAAAATTTAAGACAGAATGTGTTGGTACAAGTTAAAGTTGTACCATAGGGTACATGTACAACTTTAGGTTGTGCCGTAAATAAATTATCACATATAGGTACCAATGTAGTCAAAATCGTGATTCTATGTAGAAGCGTAAAATCCCAAGTTTTAAGCTTTAAATGCCAGAGTTTGACTACATTTGTAAGTGAAAAACATGATTCTACCTAGAAGTGTTTTGGTAACCTAGAAGTGTAAAAATGTAAGCTCTTAAGTTTTAAAACTCAATTTTGACAACATTGGTAGGTACAAGTTAAAGTTGTACCATATGATACAGGTACAACTTCAGTTTGTGCCATAAAAGAATTTGATTAAATGTGTAGGTTGTACCATAAAAAAAATATTTTAAAAGGTGTAGGTACTAGCAATGCAGTCAAAATCGCGCTTTAAAACATAAAAGCTTACGATTTTATGCTTCTAGCTCACCAAAACTCTTTGGTTTCCACAGAAGATAAAATCTTAAGTGTATAAAATCGGACTAAATATCGCTTTGGAACTTAAAAGATTACGCTTTTACGCTTCTAGTTCACCAAAACGCTTTACGGTTTTACGCTTTTAGTTCACTAAATGGTATTCTTCTCATGAAATTAATTATAAAAAGTATGTTATAAAGGTAAATCACCAATAATATTATACAATTGAGATTAAAAGATACATACGAGATACTAGAATTCATTCTCAGCTTCAATAGAGTAATCTAACTAGCTATGCCATTCCCAAATTCATTAGCATAGAGGGGAAGGTGGCTTATTATTAAGATCTATGTTATGAACATATTGTTAAAATGCTATAAGTTACTCTACTTTAGACATTAATTGCATGCAATTATTAACTTATCTAAATTTTTTGCACTCATATTTTAATTTTACATAGTACATGTCGTACTCAACAAATTTTTAGTTATTTTACAATATGCGTAAAAAACTTACGCTTTTACGCTTTGAATCTACGCTTTTCGATTTTACCCATTTTCCGCTTCTAGGTTAAATCACGCTTTTATATGCATTGGGTACAAGTTAAAGTTGTAGCATTACACTATGTTTGGAAACTAGGGGATGCCAATTCGAGGGAAGTGCAAGTTGAGGGCGAAATTTAAGGGGTTGTAAATTGATGGGGGTGTTAGTGGGAATTTTTTTTATTTGGAATGAAAAAGTAGGAGGGGCAAATATGATGAAAAGTAAGTTAATTATATTATTATTAAATAAATTGTATAATTTATTAAAGATTATCACAAAATAATAAAATGAAAACCTTTATATAATAATAATAAATATACTGTAATAAAATAATTATTAAGATAGTAAAATTAGGCAAAATACACATGTATAGCCATAACTGCGGACTTTGTGATAAAATATAGCCGCAACTTTCAAAAAACACAAAATATCCCAAAAGTTGGAAGGTAGTGTGACAAATCTAGCCATTTTCATTTGAAACTATAATGACATTTGGGATGCCGTCAAATTTTGTGATGAAACGCTGACTAGGATCCAATTCATCACCCACGTAAGCTGCAATTCAACATAACGATGTCGATAAGTTAATTTAAAAGAAATTTAATTTTTTTATTCTTCCTTCTTATACTCGTCAACCATCATGCTTCCTTTGCCCTATTTTCCCAAACTCGATTTAGGGTTTCGAGAGACCCTTAAAATCGGCGGCGCTAGAGACCACGTTGCTGCATGTCTCCAATTAAATGCTTCTCGTCACCGGTGTTCCTCACCGTGTCCCTGGTGGTCTCTCCACCATTCCAATTTCCTTTCAGCTTTCTTGATTTCTAGCGACACAAAGGGATTTGAGCTTGGATCATGATGTCACAGTGGGTTTCTTCATTTGCGACAAGCATCAGAAGTAGTGGGCTCATCATTTGCAATCACAAGGTTCCCCCGTGGTTAAAACGTCTGGTACTAAGACGAATCCAGGCAGGCAATTCTATGGATGTCCATTTTGGAAGGTAAGCGAGATATTGTTTCTCAAGTCCATTGCCACTCTTTCAGTGTTTGTTTGTTAACTAGATCGTAGTCATGGTGCATAATGGAAAAAAGAGCAATAGTTTTTTAGGTGGGTGGAGATGATTGATGATGAAAGGGAGGACCGAAACACTGATATTGAGAGCGTAATATTTTGGTTGGAAGGAGAGTTTGTTCCTTGCTGAGCCTAAGGCATAGAGGATAAAGAAGGAGAAAAATAGGTTAGCTTAAGAGATGATGGTGTGAATGAAAGCTCATGAAACTATGTTAGCCTAAGGAAGGAGAGTGAATGTTATGTCCATGTAATTTGATTTATGTTAACCTTTTTTATTGTATTGAATTCCTTCTTTCTTATTATTTTGTGGGGGCACCAATTGGTATGTAGAAGTAGTTGTTTCAAGAACGCATTTTGTGTAAGAATCTCGGTTTGTACTAGAAATAATGAATTGAAGTAGTTGCAAGAACTACTTTAGTGTAATGTTGTTGTTTGTACAAAAATTTCATAATTGAAGATCCTAAAATAACTTGGTCCTAAAACACACAATGAACATTCAAAAGCTTGACATCCAAAGGAAGCCAACCAGTTGTTCATTACATGGTAGTAGTTGTTCCTTAGACAACAAAAGCTAGAAAACCTAACAAATATAAAAGTAGTCGATTAGATACACATCCTAACAAATAAAAGTTGTTGATTACAAGACGGCCTAACATAGTAACCCATTACATTGCATGAGTCGACTTCCAAACAATCATCTATGAAGATCATTAAATGGGGGTTGATAAAAAATAAATCGAATCATGGTCAGTCACGCCTAAGGTTGCGTACGTGGGTGGGGGCTGACTTCTCTGAACAACCACATATGGTTAATGCCACCTATGGGATGCCCTCTCCTCCATTAAGCTGGAATAAAGCAATGGTGTGATTGGCAACATATACATCACAACATGAAATGAACCTCATATAAAATCAAGAAATGACGTGATTATCAACATACTTACCCTAACATATTGGTTTTCAGCCATCACGTCTACATAGACTCCTACTCCAGTTGTTGCAACTCGCAACTCCCGTTCAATAGTCCTTTGATCACCAACATTTAGCCTAACATCATACACAATATCAACAAAGATATCATAACCACATTTCAAAAACCCTAACATAAATCGATTCATACACAACCAACCTTATATGTATTCCCTTGGGCCTTAATTAAGAGGACAAGTTCTTGCATTGTGTGTATTCCCACCACAATTTGAGCATTGAGCAACCATTGGCCTCTTTCTAGTGTTTGCTGTAGATTGTTGAGTAGCACGCTTTCCTCTAGGTCTGAAGGTGTTTCTCCGTCAATACAAGTAAGTGGCAGTACTTATCAGAATTTGTAACATGTTGCAATGAAATAGGTAAAAAAAAAAAAAAGAGAGAAATGATTAAAGGAAGCCTCATCGGTGCCTCGGCAGTAGTGAGTGAATTACAACTTTATGACCCTCTCCACCACTTTACAGCAATGAATTACAGTACCCTTCTCGAAACTTCCTCACCAATTTTGTTAGCTTGAGGTCGAATCTCAAACTCTTGAGAAGCCTTCCTTCTATTCTATTTTGGCCTTCCAGACATTCTTCTTTTCTTGGAAGGCAGTACTGGAAAACCCGAGGCCTCAGGACATGCCTATCTTCAATCCAAACAGGGGATGCTCACCTTGTATGCATTTACCACCACATGGGATATGGGAATGGTATTAAGGATGGACGTAGTAATCAACCTCCTTCCTCAAGTGTTTAATTGTCGAAACAACATGACAACACAACAAACGACTCAAAGCCCAGTACCCACAAGTGTAGGTCCTAGTATGGAGGTCCACTGTGTACTCTGAATCCCCCGTCCTTACCTCACACTTATCATCTAAGGTTTGCATAGAGGTGCACAACCGAGCGAGAGCCTTCTCTTTCTCGATCTTTTTCCTAATTATCGGGCACAACAAATCGAACGTCTCCCCTAATATTTTATTCTTAATTACAACCCTATCCATCATGTAACCCCTAATCCTGGATTTTTTTCCAGAAATACCACTGAAAAAGAAAAACAATTCCAAAAATATCATCCTTTCTCAACAACCACTGGGTGGGGTGCGGTTTTCGACGAAAATCGCACGGATAGGGGGATGTTTTACTGACCGCATGGGGCCGGGGCGGTTTGCTTGCAAACCGCACCCCCACCTTGTGATTATATATATATATATATTTCCCCGCATATGACCCATAAGTTGTCTTGGCATAATTTGATTAGTTGTTTCTTTGTGTGCAAGAAGTCCTAGGTTCGAAACCCCATCATCCCATATTAAATATTTTTATTTAGTAGAGATTAAAAAAGCAGCATGTTGTAGTGGTTCGAACCCAGATAATAAATAGTTAACTAAATTTAGCACACATCTACACCATCAGACTACAACTCTCCTGTTAAACAATTTTGCACAAGTACATGAGAAATTTTACAATGTTATATAGTATTGGTGCTATAGGGTTTTGCCTTTATGGTACAACTTAAAATTGTACATTTATGTTATGGTACAACTTCAGATTGTAACTATACTTTTTGTACAAATTCTTTTATGGTACAACTTGAACTTGTACCTTTATGTGATTGTACAACTTCAAGTTGTAAAGTTGTACCATAACATAATAGTACAAATTGCTTTATGGTACAACCTAAACTTATACATTACTATATAGCATAGTAGAAGTGCTCCAAGTACATATTGACAAAGTTGTACTACTTGGATGCTAAAAATCATCAGTAACTTTGGACGGCCATCACTTTATGCCCCAAAATCCGAACATCATGATTTTTTTTTTTGAATCCACATAACTTTTCATCTTCCTTCTTTGGTCTACCTCCTCCTCATGGCAATAACCGTTGCCTTCATCTTCCTTCTTCTCGTAATAACCCTTGTCTTCATCTTCCTTCTTCTCGTTTCCCCATCGGCTCATAGATTGGCCCTTGCCTCATGGTACTCGTCATCTAAGGTGTCTGCATCATTGAATTCATAGACATGGAACACTTCTCGTGCAACAGAAGCAGCCTCATCCTCTGCTGCAAAGTTAGCATGCAAATCTGCCGGTCGATCTGGATCATTCTCTCTTACAGTTCATCCCAAGAATCAACCATTTGAAGAGAAACAAGACTACTTATATCAAGGTAAAAGTCAGTTATTAAGTCACTAACATAATGTATAAACAATCTTTTATTCAGTAACAAACAAATCAACACAACACCCATCGACCATTATTCTATGATAGGATTTTCACAAGGCAAGGAGGCAATGACTATTCTACCCAGGCATTGGAGGTGCTCACCATCGGATTCAGGGGCAAACTCGTGAAAAGAAGATAACCAGGGGGGCAGTGGTACCTTTTGGAATCTGCTATGTCGCTTTCCTACCTTTACAACAAGCTATGTAGTACAAAAAAGAAACAAAAATGAGCCCAAAAATCTTGTATAATAACCTTTTATCCAAAATCGAAGGCACAACAATAGTATTTGAAGAGTACTTAGAACTCACTAGTCACAACAAACGAAGAGACCAGAAATCGAGCTTCTACAGTGGGATTAGGGTTTTCGAGAAAAAGCTTCCTTCGGTTTCCTAGGCTTCTTCGGAGCCTTCGTCATTACCAGAAATCTTGGGTTTCGTCGGGAAACGATCATTGTGGGTCTATTACGCCGTTGTATGCATGCACGACTTCGTAGGGGAAGGAAGGCGATGGTGTGGATGGATGTTTGGATGACAGTGTGGAGTGGGGATAGGGATTTCTTGGTGGACAGGGCATTGATCGAAAGAGGTGTGATGGTTATCGGAGGTAGATCGTGGCCAGGGATGGGATTGAAGCCTCGTCATCTGTCGTGGCCAGAAGACGGAGAGACGAAGTTGGGAATACGTAGAGGAGACGAGGAAATGGACCGGTGTTCAGCTGAGTCGCTTTATGATTTATATATTTTTTAATTTTATTTTGTTGTGTTAATCCACGTTGGTTGGTGGGACAATAAATCGCCAACTTAACATTTTTCGTCAGTCCAGTCATGCTGTTAACTGACACCGCAAGCTGGCGGGCTCTATTTTTTATGAGATTATAAAATTAATTATTGCATTTATATTGACAGTTGAGATGGATGCTTACTATGGACATTGTCTGGTGTATGATAGACGTCGCCATATATAATTTCCATTTACACATACTAGTTGCATTTTTTAGTGGGGTCGGTCACTTGGTCGGTTTCTCCCACAAGTAGGTCACCCTTTTTGTTTTATATACTACTAGTGTCCTAGATGTGCAAATGTATTGGATTGGTGGATTCATGAATAAAATGAATTTGATCAAATGGATTGGTCAATTGAATCATTAATCTAATTGACATATAAACATTGGACCACTTAAATTTTGAAAAGTTTAAGTATTAAAATATCATAATAAAAATATTAAGGTACGTATTTTGAAAGATATTATTTTCTTAATAAACAAACTTTAGGTATCAAATTATAAAATATAACTACTAATCGGTAATTTCTACAATTTTTAGGTGTGAGCAACAGGACGGGACGGGTATCCCGTCCCGTTTGAAACGGGTACCAAATACCATTTGAACAATCAAGTCCATGCCATGTCTCAAACCCATAAGGATTAACGGATACCCATTACCAGTACGGGATGGATAACTGGTACCCAAATTACCCGTACATACCCGTCCAATTGAAATGGTCGAACACGTGCTCGGTGAACAAGGCTTATAAGCTCCTCCACCACCTCCACTCTGGTTGCTGCCTCTACCTTCCAAATGCAGCTGCTCCGCACGCACTGCTACCCTACTGCTTTTGAGCAGTAATCGTCATCGCCGCCAGCGCATGAATTGATCCGCTCCGAGTCGCCGTAATGGTGGTTGTTTCTCCCGGAGACATCGCGGCTGCTCATGCGTGCTCAGTCAAGCGTGACACACATTTACTAATTGTCCACAAAGAAATACAACAAGATATGCATAAGAAACCATGGTTATCAGAGCGAGCACAGTAATTACACTAAAGGAGACTGACTCGCTTGTACCATCACACTAGAAAGTGGCCAAGTGTAACCACAAACTAATGCGTAGTATAGCGAGTTTAGCTTTATTTGTCAACTCGAGTCCTAGATGTGATGACTACTTTGTGAGATTCTTGTTATCTAGGTGTTTAAGTGTAGTGAAGTTATAACTAACCTAAGCAAGCAAAAAGCAATAAAGTTTTGGTTCGAGTTCGAGAAAGGTCAGCCGGATATGGTTCCCCCTAAATTGCAGTTAAGTTTAGTTGTAATTCACCAAGTACAGATATCATGATAGTTATACCGTGGAAGGTTCTTAT
Organism: Linum trigynum; assembly: GCA_964030455.1. Classification (NCBI taxonomy): domain Eukaryota; kingdom Viridiplantae; phylum Streptophyta; class Magnoliopsida; order Malpighiales; family Linaceae; genus Linum; species Linum trigynum. The sequence continues at coordinate 7,693,320 of OZ034820.1, read as the reverse complement.
TCAGTCTGAAGTTTCAACTAAAGGTCTTCAGACCCTCACAGTCTGAATACCCGGCGGGCGACTAACCTCCACGGAGTAAACGAACTGAAGCCCTAACGTGCAAAACCTCATCTACTATAATAAATCCAGTATAGAGCAGTGAATTGATTTCTTGACTAAAGTAGTCAATTCACCATCTTCAATCAAGGATGCTCTATCAACCTAGATAGATATTCTCTTTCTAGGTCAAAGCAGAAACTACAAGAATGTGATCAAGATTCATGCAATTCAGAAATCATACCTCAATCGAATATAATCAATATCAAAATATCATGTACTTGGGTTCATACAACCAAACCTAACATACAAATCTAGGGTTCTTCATACCCAAGTGAGAGAGAGCGAGTTTACTCCATAAAGAGAGAAGAGAAATCAGCTTCAGATGTAGAAATCATTTTGTGAAGGATGAAATTCAACTTCTAGTTGTCAATCGGCATTTCTCCAGGCTTCAATAGAGCTCCAATGTCGTGAAAACTCGATCTATGTCACCTTAGAGGTAGGGTTCGTCACTTTCCCTCTCCAAAACTCTGTTTCTTCCTTTAAAACTTGGATTATAGACCAACAACCCGAAATCTGCTTGTAACAACCCCAGCTTCCGAAACCCGATCCAAATACCCGGTCGGGTATTAAGGGAACCGGCCTGGTGTTAGCAAAAAGACGCGCATCAGCTGGAGAAAATACCCGACCTTGGGTGAAAATACCCGGTCGGGTATTTAGGGCTCTCGACTGGGGGGTCGTCTGATCCTCCGGGTTGAAATATTAGGCCTGCGGCCACATTTACCCGGTCGGGTATTTAAGCGACCTGACCGGGTATTTTGCCTTCCAACTCCTCCTTGTCGCCAATTCTCCGTTCTCGACCCAAAACTCGCTTCCAAGCCTCCCTTTCTGCTCCAAGTCCTGAAACATTACACAAAAGCACAACCTAGCGTGAAATGGACATATAATACGAGAATTGACTCTCAAACGATTCAAGAATAGTGAGAAAAACATGTGCAAATATCGGTTTATCAGATACCAACCTTCAAATGATGGTACACCTTAGCACTTATCTTCATGGCTTCCTTGAATGTGGAAGATTCAGTGGGAAATATCATGAACTCCTGCATAGCGAGCTTGTTTCTAGAATGTGATCCACCATTGATAAGATTGAAAGCGGGAACAGGAAGCACCGGCTTTGAGTTGCCAGCAAGGTTTGCAATGTGCTACATACAGAAACCATGTAGATTTATCATTCACATTTTACAACAGATCATAAGTTTTAACGGGTAAATTATCTATACATAGTTAACGGGTAGTACAGGTACCCGTAATATCCAAACAGGTATTAACGGGCAATCCGCGGGTACCCATTATAGAATTTTTCAGTCCCATGTCTCATCCCGAGTATTTGGGTACCTGTAACCCTAAAAAAAGGAAACGAGTATGAGTATGCCTAAATACCTGTTTCCCCGTTGCTCACTCCTATTAATTCTATTGAATTTAAATCAAATTACTTAAATTTAATAAACTGCATTAATTGAATTTTTAAATCGAATCAATTGGTGAATTGAATTCAAAATTGCAAAGTCTCCTAAAACTCATAAACCCACCCGGATTCTAGTGTGCAGCGCGGTCAACGGGGTACTGTCTGTCAAAAACATCGGCCCCAAACTGAAGCAGCCACCAGTCCAGTAGCAGAGTAGCATCAAAGCTAGAAGAGGCGGTGAGATTAATAAACCAACAAGAAACCGCGTCGATCGGATCTAATTGTATTTGTATTATTACCATCATCTTTAGTTCTTTACACACAAAGTCCATGTGTCGGTGACACCCCTCGGCCCCACTCCCCACACTCTGGTCCTTGCTTGCTTCTTGCTAGTCCATCCATGTGACCCTGCTCCGCTGCTGCTCTTCCATACTTCCCACTTCCACTCTCTCCCAGATCAGATCCGATCACCTTCTTTTCCTTTCTGCCACTTAAAAAAAGGTGGATCTGTGTCGGTTCCATCACCGAAATATTGGATCTTCTTCTCTTCTTTCATTCCCAGCTCCAAAACCCAGATTTCTTTCACTCCCCATTTCCAATTAAACTACTTGCCACGCAGCCACCATCAATGGCGAGATTCAGGAAGCTACTCTTGCTCTCCTTCTTCTTCTTCTTGTTCACCTCCCCCCTCTTCCTCTCTGCATCTTCCTTAGACAACGATGAGCAACCACAACTGCCCAAGAAAAAGAGCAGCAGCCTATCATCATCACAAGCAACACCAACCACCAAGCTTTCCAAATCTACTATTTCCTCTGCTAACAAGAACCAAACCATGAAACTCATGAAGAAGACTACTACCAACTCTGCTGCTATCGGAGATACTCTTTCTTCTTCTTCTTCTTCGAGTGGTAAGAAGAACCAGACCAAACTTGTTACCTCCAAATCCTCCAACTCTACTAAATCAACATCACCCACCAAGTCCAAGGCCAGCAGCAGTAGCGATTCTCTACTCACCACGAAGAAGAAGCCCTCCAATTCCACAGCTGATACTGCTCAGCTCATCAAGAAGAAAGACAAGAAGCAGCAGCTCAATTCCACTTCCACTCCCACACCCACCAAAATCAAAACCCTAGTTTCAGATCCATCAATCAAGCAATCAACTTCCCCCAAAAACAAAACCACCACCAAATCCCAAACCCTAACCCCCAAACCAGATCCGAAAACTAACAACAACAGCAACAAGAAGCCAATTATTACCAAGGCGAAGCCGCGCTCGCCGCCGAGCTGGATCGAGCCAGACCAGGACGACGACGATTTGGTGTCGGAGTTCAGAGATCTGCCCTCCAAGTTCCACCAGCACCTCATCCCCGACCTGGAGCGGATCTCGCTCACCTCAAGGAAGTACCTGAACCAGGCCAACAAGGAAATCACCAAAGGATTCAAGCCTTACGTGGGGAACAAATACGCCGCCACGGTCGCTTCCTTCGTCTCCTTCGCCTTCATCCTCATCCCTCTCCTCCTCGTCTCCCTCGTCGTCAACCGAATCAAGGCCTACTTCTCCCTCCAGAAGCTCCTCATCTTCGTCCAGGTCTACCTCGCCATCTACTTCGCCATCCTCTCGCTCTCCGCCCTGGCCACGGGGCTCGAGCCGCTGCGTTTCTTCTACGCCACCGCCGGATCCACTTACTTCTGCCTCATGCTTCTCCAGACCTTGGCGTACCTGCTCTACCTCGTGTTGCTCCTCATTTACCTGGCTCTCGTCTTCTCCCCCGCCGCCGGCGGGTTCGGCGGGGCCGGGATGGGCCCGAAGATGCTGGGCCTGATCCAGGCACTGATGGGCTTCGCCGTTGGGCTGCATTTATACGTGGCGGTGTTTCATAGGGTGCTGCTCCACCAACCGCCCAAGACGAATTGGAAGGTTCACGGGATCTACGCCGTTTGTTTTCTGGTTGTCTCGCTGCTTGCCGGCGCCGAGAGGAGGAAGAAGGCTTACTTGGAAGAAGGCGGCGAAGAGGGCAAGGTTAACTGAATTGAATTGGTCCCTCAAATTACACTATTTACCCCAATTAGTCCTCAGATTTCCCCTGTTTACATCTTTTAGTTCCTTTCTCTTTTTTTTTTTTTCAGTCTGTTTGTAATTTATTTCGACAAAACTCAAAAGAGGGGTCATAAGGGCGGGGCTGATTTGGTCCCACGAAGTAGAAATAGGTGCTTCATTGGCCGCAATGAAAATCATTGCTGCCTTTTTAGTCCGAATGGGGGAAGTAAAAGGAAAGCAGAGATCTTGTTACAGAAACACACATGAATGAATTTTGTAAAAGTGTATCTCAGTGGCCCAAGAAAATTTCAATCATAGATAGAAACAATAAAATAAAAAGTTTATTATTTTGTCTGTCTGTCTCGCTTTGCATCTGATCAGAGAAACCCACCTGCGTGATTCTGTACGTTGAGCTCTCTTGCATGCTCTGACTCGCGCAGCAGGTTGATATTGGCCGGATCTTATGGTCTGTAAATATTGGTCGGATCCGGTGTCAAAGATTAGATCTGATTCCATTTGTGAGTTCAAGTACGGAATCAATTTGTCGGTGGTGTGAGGAAGAGGAAGAGAGAGGCAATTGTGGAGCAGCCGATCAAATTTTGTCCCACTACCAGCGAAGAAGGATGTACCCTCGCCGACAGCAGCATGTGAAGGTGAGGGGATTCGAACTAAATATGAAAAGGGCTTTTTCTTTAGCAGCACTGGTCCATCTGGGAATTAAATAGTCACCGACGGCTTAGGATTTTTGAGGATGACAGAGTCGAGGAGGAGGATTGTGTCGGTGGGCAGGATCTCCTAACCAGCTCAAATATAAAATTGATGTCAGCAAGTTGCTGTCTAATTGATAGTACTGCACTGATACTGAGAAAGATGCAGAATCTAGAGCGAACTTGAGATTGAATTGAGAGATGGAAGAAAGTTACATATTCAGGGCTCTTGTTATTTGATATTCCTGATCAATGCCCAAGAAAGTTACATATTCTGTTCATAACCCTGCAACTCATGATTGGTCGAATACCAACTAATCCCCACACGACTACTGAACTATGACATGTTCATAAACCCACTAATACCTCTATCTATGCTTACAGTTCATAATATCTGGCAATGGCATTAGAACAAAACATATATCTTGCACGGTTTCTGATCTTTCCTTCAAGTGTAATCCTATATAGCAGACAGATACTTACATTTACTAAATCCATTTCTTCATCTTGGAACTGGCATTAGTACCCAGCCACTCCATGAACTGAACTCTAACTCTCTAAGGATCAGTCCATCCATATGAATAAGCCTCACCCGTATCAATTGCGACGCAGGGAATGTGGTGTATGATGGGCCAGTACTCTCCTTTTTGCTTTGCACATTTTGGCTTCAGAAGAGGACACTCGTAAAGTTTCAGGCACCCGAGCGACGGTGGAAGTCCCTCATCTGGTAAAGACCGGAGCTTTGGGCAGTGCCAAATCACCAGCTCCTCTAAACAGTTGAGGTCCATCAAACCCTTGGATATAGACTTCAGCTCGCTGAAGTGTGCAATGTGGATAAAAGTTAGCGAAGTGGGGAGCAACAGCCCTTCATCATCTGGGAAGGAGGCCACCTGAGTACTAGGACATTCACCTACAATTGAGAGTCGCTTCAGCGAGGTAAGCCTGTTAAGCTTCCAATCGGATATTGGCTGCTTGAGACTCTTGCAGTTTGTGATAGTAAGCATGATCAGGTTCAAGGGCAACCCACCTTCCGGAAAGGACTCTAGACTCTCACACAGGATTATCTCCAGAAGTCGAAGAGAGGTCAGGTGTGGCAGTTGATTGGGAAGAGACCTCAAGTTCTCACAGAAAAAGAACCGGAGACGTGTAAGGGTTTGAAGGACGAGCAATTCCCTCTCTGGGAACCTCTCTAACTCTGGACTGTGTGTTATTGATAGTTCAGTGAGCTGAGGGAGAACAGGATGGTGAAGTAGATCTTCAAGAGATTGTGTTGTGAGGCTACAAATTGAAAGATGCTTCAGGGAACCAGGAAATGGACATGTACTAGGTAAAATGGTTAGAGATGAACATCCAGAGATTGTCAATTCCTCCAGTTGAGAAGGCTTCTCAGCATTCCTATTGTCTGCATAGTTCATGTTACTTATGAGGAAGGACTTCAAAGAGTCACAGCATGAAATCCACACACGACTAAGACTGGATGGCAAGCCTCGTTCTGACAAGGAGACAAGCTTTTGACAATTCTGAAACTCAAGTGTTTTTAGATGTGTGAGGTTGTGCAGCCCATCTGGGAATTTCTCAAGTTTTGGGCAGCGATTTAGCAGCAAGAATTCAAGACTGGAAGGAAGAGGCCCTTCTCCTAGAAACATAAGGTCTTCACAGTCATCTATACCCAATTCCTTCAGAGAGGATAGTGCCCCCAAGCCATGTATCATCACTTCTTGCAAATTTACCAGCTTCAAAATCTTCCTGATCCTTAATGTGGTAAGGGACTCCATACTAGTAACATTTCTGAGGATCAACTTGTTACACTCTGTAATAGACAATGCTGAAAGAGAAGCAAGAGTTTCAGGTAAATCAGCCATCTGTTGGCACCCTCTAATATTGAGTCTTTGGAGGCAAGGTAAGGAGTTCGGTAAATTCCCGATCAACTTGGGGCAGTTACCGATTGTCAGCTCAACCAACTTTGGGAAACATTCAGTAGGACAAGACCATTTTTCCCACTCTGGCATATCCTCTATGCATAGAGTCTCCAATGCGGGAAATACACAAGGTAAAGATGAACCAGTGCAAATATTATTTCCATAAAACTCACCTCCGATTTCTTTCACTTTATCCATTCCACTTAATCTCAGAGTTGTAAGCAAGGATAGCTGTCCGAGTAGAGGAACTGACCTGATTTTACGACAGTTCAGGAGCTCCAAATGCACCATAGCAGCAAATGTGGGATCTCCAACCCATACTGGGAACTTCACACCGCCGTAAAACTTAATTGAAAGCTTTTTCAGCTTCCAGTGAGGTCGTAGTAAGTTCAAGACCTTTACCTCAACTGTTTCATCGTGAGAACATTGGGAGTCAGTACACCATTCCAAGCCTAAATCATCCAAATCTTGTTTGCCTTTTAAATCAGCAACCTCTGCATCTTGGATATTCATAAAATTACTACACAGCCCCTGTATGTGAAGCTTTCCCTGAAGTTGAGGCAAATTCTTCAAGTCCACTATCCGAAACCCCTTCCCGCCCTTCCCGACCAAAACCTTAGGCAAAATAGTCAGATTTGTCAACTTAGCTACCTCTGCCGGAAGCTCTTGCAAGCTGACTGTATTGCTGTTGTCAAGCCACTGTAGATTGATCAGATTGCCAATACTTCGTGGCAGCTTTACAAGGTTCTGGCACCCATGTAATCTTAAAGTCTGCAAGTTGAAGAGCTCGCCTACCAGTTCAGACAAGCCGACAATGTCAGTGCCTGACAAGTTAAGGTACCGCAATTGCTTCAGAGTAAAAACCACATCAGGTAACTCTTCCATTTTATAACCAGCTAATGAAAGTACCCTCAGATATTTTAGTTTTGGCACCAACTCAAGCAGCACTTGGTAGGATAAGAAGTCATCTGAATAAGTTGTAAATGGCAATGCTGAGAGTGATCGCAAGTTCTTCAATTTAGCAAATACTCCAAATCTTTGTAATAAGTCATATTTGTGACGCCTGAAAGAGGAATAACGAACTGTCGGGAATGACACAGTGTCTTCCAACTTGTCATCCAACCTCAAGCATATCCCTTTGCTCTCATACTCTGCTAGATCATTCATCAAGTCGTGCATGGTGAACCGAGATGGGTTGTCACGTCTTCTAAAAGAATATGAATTGTCATTTGCTTGCTGAAAGAATGATCTTGACAATAGATCATGGAAATATTTGTGGCCCAAGTTCTTTGCAGACTTCTCAGAATGTTTTCGCAGAACTAGAAAGCCCTCTGCCAGCCACAGTAACACCAACTCATCTTCCTCAAATTCCATGTCTTTTGGAAGTATTGCACAATAGCCAAAACATCGCTTCAGGTTCGAAGGAAGGTGATGATAGCTCAACCTCAAGGCAGGAAGAATGCCATTGGTCTCAGGCAAATCCCATATTTTGCTGTACAACACTTCTTCCCATTGCTTGGGATTCTGTTTACCTCGTAACATCCCGCCAAGGGCCTTAATTGCTAATGGCAAACCTCGACACCTTTTGACAATCTCCTTTGCCATCTCTTCGAGATATGAGTGTGCTGTGAACGCTGTTGTTCCCAAAGCATGATCAGCGAATAGATGGAGACAATCATTGAAAGCCAACTCCTTGAGAAGATAAGGTGGAAAGGTACCCATGATCGATGAAACACTACTATTACGAGTGGTAACAAGTATTTTGCTTCCAAGAGCTCCAGTTTCAAGTGGAGCTCGACAAAGAACCCATTTCTGGTAGTCCTCATTCCAAACATCATCCAGAACAATTAGAAATTTCTTCCCGGACAGCTTCTCCTTCAACTTCTCTTGCAACGAATTTAAATCATTACAACCAGAACCATCTGAACCTAGAATGGTCTTGGTTATCCTATGGACATCAAAGTCCTCACCAACTGAAACCCAAGCTATGACATCAAACTCTGATTTTGCTCGGCTAAGCACCAGCTGCGCAAGGGTGGTCTTGCCAAGTCCCCCCATACCAATTATAGGAATCACTGATACATCTACATCAGTTTGATTAGCTCTCAAAAGCTCCAAGATCCCTAGCCAATCTTCATCTCTCCCATAAACTTTGCTCTCATTTACCAGAGAAGTCGTTGGTAATCTTTCTGCTGTCGTTGGTAGCCTAGTCCCAACAATCTCCTTCAAATCCAGGTGATTCTTCTCTGCGCTGATCTTCTGCAATCTAACAGTAATTTCTCGAACCTTCGACACCATTTCAGCATTGAACTTAAGGGTTCTGGGATTGATAGCAGAAAAACATGTGGAGATTAGTTTCTGAACCTTACTTGTGCTAGCTGAAGCAGTTTCTGCTTTGATCTTCCTCTGCAATTGCTCCGTAGCAAAGGAATCAAGCACATCCTCTGCATCGTAAGCCAAATCTCGAAGCTCGGTCGCCCAGATGCTCACCAATCGGCTGGTCATCTGCTTCTCCTCGGCATCATCAAGCACTGCATAGATCTTCTTCAATAGACTAGCCCAGCAGTTGAGCTCGGCCACGACTTGGGCTTGACGGAAGTACTTGAGAAAGTCGTGCGAACCCAGCTTTTCGATCAGCAGCTTCAATGACTCGGACAATAAAGCTCCGCCAACAGAAGCCACAACCTCCATCTCTGGCGACAACGATCAGCTCAAACTGGCTCCGTAATGCGACTAAGAGAGAAAAAACTAAAAAAGAAGAAGGGGAGAAAACAAAACTGCAGGAAATGAACAAGCTTGGAAAATTCCCGCACAACTTCTTCTTTTGGCCGCGACGACTTTGGCGGCAAGGGTCACCTGTGCGTCTTCTTCTTCCCAGGAAAAGGCAGTGAAGTACTGAAGGAGTAGTGGAGTAGCAAATTCTCTCACGCGCCCACCGGATGACCGGAGAGGCCGGTAGCAGCAAAATAATCATTCCGGTCACTGTATTTATTATGAATCGCTATTTGCCGCCCGTAGTTTTACTATTTATCGCCCGTAGTTACAAAAAATATGACAAATTTGCCCCTCCTTCTAACTAACCCTAAATCCTATCAAACTCATCCCTCACAACCTCTTCCCACAAACTACTGGCGGCGGCGACCGCTGCTCCCACCGCCGACCCCTCCACCGCTGCTCCCACCACCAACACCTCCATTCCTCCGACCCGGTCCGCCGACCACTCCATTCGTCCGACCTCACTCGCTCCCCTCACAAAATCGCGGACGTTGAAGAGGAAGGAGCTCGCCACGGATGTTGTCGTCGCCGACGTAGAGGAAGGGGTCCGACCGCCGGACGCGGACGGGGTCCGAAATTCATCGGTGGACCGGTTTCGAGACCCGGCGGTTACTGTTTTTTTTTCGAAAATCGTGTTTGAATTATAATTTATTTATTTAGTAATTAAATAAGTGTAAAATACCATAATAATGATTTAAATAATTATAAATATGATAATTAAGCAAATTAAAGAGAATTTTTTAAGGCAAGTTTTCGAAAGAGGAAATTGAGTAATAAGTTTTGGGAAGAAAATTTCCATAATTAACAACCTCTAATTGTATTTTCCTATTTAACAACCCAACCAACGTAATTTCCTCCCAATACATCTAATGATTATCATTTATTAATATATTAACATCCCAATCCAAATAAGTTAACAACTCAATCCACTTATGGTAGTTATCAAACACGTATGAAATACAATTTATTAATATATTATTTTGACCATAGTTGATTGAGGGAATTAGGGTTTGATTTAATTAGGGTTTGACCCGAATTAGGGTTTGACTTAATAATATATTATTTTGATCACAGTTGGTTTAGGGAATTAGGGGTTGACTTAATTAAGGTTTGACCATAGTTGAAATAATCTCACCCAAGATGACAGATAACAACAATAAGAATCAACTCGACTCAACTGGACCAATAATGACAATAAAGAAGGAAAGCATCTCATCCACCTCCTATACCTTATACTCCTCCAAAACCCTAAACCCTCATTCCCCTTGAATAGCTACCTTCAACCTCGATCCATCCAATCCTGCTAGGAAATTATTTTAGAGGCAAAATCATCTCTTCCTCCACTAACAATAATATTTCGTCTTGTGGAAATATACGTGATAGGCTCAAGAAATTCCTAGTTACCACCCCCAGAGCCCTAAAAACACCTCGATGAAAGTTTTGGCACTATTCATTTCTTTTTGTCGGGAATGTCCGATTGATAAACAATCGATTCCAACACATTTGTATCCACATTTTAAGAGATCGATGAAAGTTTCAATAATTTTTCATGTCGGTGACTCTAGTAATTGCTAAAAGATGTTTTTGGCCGACCTTCCTCGAGCTGCAAAGAGTCCTCTTCGTGCCTCTATTCCTTAGAAGTTTTATAAAACATAGTTTAGGTACGATGATCTTACTAAATATGAAATAAATACAATTAAAGAGGTTTAATCAAAATTTATAAATATTTTATAACTATTATACATAATTAAAATGAATTATTCATAAGTTTATACAATATTTATGATAATTTATGATTAAATATCCATTCTCTTATACACTACTTCAGATAATTTGTAATTATTTAACATACTATAATTATTTAATTGCTATTATACTTAATTTATTTATTTTAGCTCTATTTACATAATTAAAAAATAAGTATGAATTAGTTTGTACAATATTTTATATAATTTAATTTTTTTCTTATGAATAATTTTTAGTTTTTCTAATTCATAAATATAATTAATAAACATACATATAATTATTAACATGATATAATAATTAAAAAAATAGAAGATTGAGTTAAATAATTATTATCATTTAGCGACGAGTTTTGTGACGGTTTTGAAACCGTCGCTAAATGCACGGTCCTCCCGCCGGCGTCGGACGGTGTCGGCCCGCAGATGGTAGAGTGGCGGCGACAGGTGTGGTGGTTTAACGGCAGTGGTGGTCGGCCGGCGATGTGCTCTGGTGGTGGTGGTCTGCCGACGATGGTGGTATGGTGATAGTATGAGGGTGATGGAAGGAGTATTGATAGGGGTAAAAAAGTCATTTTAACTTAATATACGGACGGCAAATAGTAATGACATTGTTCCCAGCGGAGCCGGCAAGTCGATGCGATCGATCAGTGATCACGCCGTCTAATTTTCTCTCTGGCTGTTCTCGGCATCTTCTGTCGGAAGAAGTTGCCACCGTCGACCACCATTTATTTAGACGGAAGAAATTAGGAGAGCGGGAACGGTCCGGCACCATGAACTGGACCGTTAAGAATTCGAATACAAGTTTGAAATCGAAGATCGTCGGCCACTTTGCCTCCTTCAAATGATCTGCAAGCGGTATATATATGAATGAAATGTACTTCCCACCGATGCTGCCTCATGGAGTTCTAGCTATAGCAGGGTGGGTGCCGTGGTTTGTGATTGCACAAGAACTGCATGGGTAGGACTGGCAATTTGAGTAATACTCGCCTGCCGGGTATTACTCGATCTGATCAGCGATGGGGCGGGTATTACCTGACTCGCAGTTGTGTGGGATAGGGTATGAGTATTTACTTTCGACCTGTCCCCGCCCCGTCCCTTTATTGGCTCATTCTATGTCATTTTCTTACCGTATCTATCATATTTCTACTATTTTGAGTTTGTTTAACTAGTTAAGTATGATCTTTCAACTAGTTAGAGTCAATTACCCGTTTCATTTTCTTACCTCATTTATTCATATTTCTACTATTTTGAGTTTGTTCAACTAGTTAAGTATGATCTTTCAACTAGTTAGAGTCAATTACCCATTCTATTATCACTAATATTCATTCGTAAAGTGTTTTTCTCTTCGTTTTATCGTAAAAAGTAAAATTGTAAACGTATTTTTATTAAATAATATGTTTGAATGGGTCGACCCACCCCACCATGTACCTGTGTGAGTATTACCCGCCCTGACTTCGGAATAGCATGAAAAGAGGCATGGGTATTGAGGTAACCACCCGCCCAATTACCACACTATGCATGCATTGATGCTTAGATCTTGATTCTTGTCCCCTTTGTTATATTGATTCTTAATTATTAGTTGGTAAAACAAAATAAGGAATCCTCGACTCAGGTGGCCACATAAACAGCCATCCCACCTACCAATTGGAAAAATAAAAACATTTACCAAACATAAACTGCAAACTAAGATTGTGAAACGGCTGGGAAATTTATTGGTAAGGTATATTCTAAAATTGTAGTTTTATTGTGATTTAATTGTTTCAAATAACCTATTCATTCGCGTATGGTATTAGGTATTGTCGATCTGACCGAATAGTAGAATACGGTTTTCAAAATATAGCTTCAAGTTCATTTTTGTTTCATTCACAGATTGAATACGAAGTGTGAAATTTTAAGAAGCTCAGCTGAATATTGAGTAATCCCGCTTCTTTTATACTACTACGCATCTTAATTAACAAAATTTAGAGTTCATGCAGCTAGTACACGTGAACTAGCCTACATGCCGCCATTTACTTTAAACAAACGACAGTTAGTTGGGTAATTAGTTGAGGTGACTAAGGGGAACACAGACAGTCTATGGAAACAGGTGATGGTTTAACAGATAAACTTTCAGTGCCTTGTAAACGATACCTTCACTCAAAGGATGCAATATCCTTTATGGAGGCGGAAGAAAATGAGGTTGCTTATACTAATCGACATAGGTAGTAATTAATCACACTTTCTTGAATGAACAAAAAAAATATAGAACTGAGTATATATGCCGTGATACTTGCTACTCCGATCCACTTAGAGTCAAACTAGTTAGTTGATGGTATTATCTTGATAAGCAATTTGATCTGCAAGCAACTTAATTATGTGGGAAGTGAAGGTCATCAAGTCTCTTTTGATGTGAGAATGCTCAGTCTGGTATCTAACGACATGGTTCTAGGGTTGGATTGGCTCAAGACAATAAGTACCATGAAGTTTGAATTTGTACAACTCCAACTGTTTTTTGAGCTGAATGGAGAAGAGGTCTCATTACAAGGGGTACGTATAAGAACTTGGCGTGTAAATCAGGATTGCAAAAGTTCTTTCTTTAAGGAGAAGGTTCACACTTGAGCTGGCCAGTGTTAGAAAATCTAGAAGCTGAAAATCAAAACGAACAGATTTACGTGGTTTCCGGCACTGCAGTGAGCAATACCGACTAGTCCACGGGGAAGATAGGTATCTTATTCAGCTTAAACTGCACATACGGTTACATATGAGTATATATACTACTCAAGTCCTAGCAAACCCTAGCTTCTGTAGACTACGCTAGGTTGCATGGGCATGGGCTCATTAACTCAACATGATACACAAATGGGCCATCCAGGCCAAACCGAGACCCCTAAACCCAACTGGTCTAACATCCTCCCCCAAATTGATGCCGGTCACGAAGCATCAATTTGCCAGCCAGATACCAGTGACGACTAATGGGAAGAGCCTTGGTGAGAAGTCAGCAATTTGATCGTCAGAGGTGATGTAGTGTAACCGAAGAGCACCATCACGGACCTGGTCACGAACATAGTGAATGTGAAGCTCAATGTGCTTAGTCCGGTCATGTAGCACAGGATTAACGGCAATCTGGATGGCACTGGTGTTGTCCACATACAAGTCAACAGTAGGCGGACACCGAACACCCAACTCAGTAAGGATTCGAGCCAGCCAGACAACCTCAGAAGCAACTTCAGACATAGACCGGTACTCAGCCTCAGTGGATGACTTCGCGACACGATCCTGTTTCTTGCACCGCCAAGAGATAAACGACTGCCCAAAACGAACACACCATCCCGAAGTGGAACGGCGAGTATCAATACACCCAGCAAAATCAGAGTCAGAGAATGCCTCAAGAGACAAGGACCCCTGGGAGGAGAGAAATAATCCAACGTCTTTGGTGCCCTGAAGATACCGAAGAATCCGATGAACAACGGAGAGGTGATGGGAGCGAGGATGCGACATAAATTGGCTAACCACTTGGACAGCATAAGAGATATCTGGTCTGGTGGCAGCCAAATAGATCAAGCTACCGACGATACTCCGATACTTCGAACTGTCAGCCAATGGATCACCTGAGTCACGACCAAGCTTCAAATTAAGTTCCATCGGGGAGCGGACAGGAGTACAGTCAGCAAACTGATGGTCCTCCAAAAGATCCGTGATATATTTAGTCTGGGTCAGAAGAATGCCCTGGGAACTGCGTGAGACTTCAAGACCAAGGAAATAATGAAGAGTCCCTAAGTCTTTCATCTCGAACGCGGCCTGCAAGCCATCCTTGAGCAACTGTATACCTGCAACGTCGTCACCTGTGATCACCATATCATCAACGTAGAGGAGAAGAGCAGTAATACCAGTGGTGGTCACGCGGGTGAATAGAGACGGATCATTAAGACTTTGGCAGAACCCCAGGTTGAGAATCGTGGTCTGGAACTTGTCAAACCAGGCCCGGGGAGCCTGCTTTAACCCATACAGCGACCGATGCAGTAAACAGACCTGGCCAGGAGCGCCGAGAGTGTAGCCGGGAGGAGGTTCCATGTAGACAACCTCTTTGAGGTCACCATGTAAAAACGCATTCTTCACGTCGAATTGATATAATGGCCAATCGCGAACCGCAGCTACAGCAAGAAGAGTGCGCACCGTAGTCATTTTCGCCACTGGGGCGAAAGTTTCATCATAATCAACTCCCTGTGCCTGAGTGTAACCCTGAGCCACGACACGCGCCCGATACCTCTCAATGGTACCATCTGGATGAACTTTGATGGTATACACCCACCGACTACCAACAACAGGAACAGGGGGTGGAGGACGATCAACCATGGTCCACGTACCACGAGCGTGAAGAGCATCCATCTCCACCTTCATGGCATTGTCCCAGTTCGGGTCACCATGTGCCTGTTTAAAACGAGTAGGCACCACAACAGCAGTTACACCGTAAGCATGATAATCATTAAAGCGAAGCGGCGGCTGACCCAAATTGGCGCGCAAGGAACGACGTAAAACAGGAGGAGGAGTGGAGACTGCAGCCGAGGAACTAGAGGAGCTCGCGGCGGTCATGGACGATGGCGAGCTGCTGGGCGTGAACGGTGGCGAGCTGGACGCGTCGGACTCGCTGGTCGAGGATGGCGCGGGGGAGGCAAGCAGATCGGAGTCATCGGGGGGAGGGAGTTCATCACCTGCATCATTGTCATCTTCATCGAAGGAAGGTAAGGTGGACAGCGGAGACAAAAAACTAAGAGAGGACTCGGACGACGTGGAGTAAAACGGGAGAGACTCGAAGAAGACAACATTACATGTGATACGGATACGAGACAGAGCTGGATCGAAGCAAAGGTACCCTTTATGAACATCACTGTACCCTAAAAACATACACCGAGCGGCCTTGGAAGACAATTTGTTTCGTTCTTTCTTAGAAGTGAGAACAAAACAAGTGCAACCAAAAACGCGAAGGCGATCGTAAGCAGGATGTTTTGAAAACAAGGAGAAGTAAGGGCTACGATCATCGAGGATGGGAGTGATTTGAAAATTGATAAGGCGCACCGCCGTGGCCACAGCCTCAGGCCAAAACATAGGCGGAACGTGGGAGTCAAGAAGCAAAGCTCGGGTAAGCTCAACCACGTGCCTGTTTTTACGTTCAACCATCCCATTTTGTTGAGACACACCAGGGCATGATTTTTGACATAACGTACCAAGGGAGCGATAGAGGTCACATAAGGGATGAGAGCTAAACTCACCACTGGGATCAGACCTGACAATTTTAACAGGACGGCCAAATTGTGTACGGATCATGTTCAAGAATTCCGAAGCAACAGAGAGGAGGTCAGACTTGAGGCGAAGAAAGTAGACCCAGGTAAAACGAGTTGCATGATCTACGAATAAGGCAAAATAACGAAAACCATGACGGGAAACAGTAGGGGAAGGCCCCCAAAGATCGGTATGAACAATGTGAAATGGTTCGGAAATCACAGTTTTACTAGGAGGAAAAGAAATGCTCTTAAGTTTAGCATCAATACAACTTGTGCACATATGAGTAGAAGAAATGCCACCTTTATTAGGACCAAGAAGTTGCTGTTTGAACATGGACATAAGACGATTGGAATTTGGATGACCTAGGCGGGCATGCCACAATTCCCATGCAGTTTTAGAACGACTAACCGAATTAGAAACACTAGACACCAACGACAAAGGACTATTGACAATCCTAAGAGACGGACTACTGACGTAGGGGACACTATCTGGTGGCATAACTCCCGATCGACTCGAGAGCTCTTCTAGGTGAAAAACCCGACCCTGTTTACTCCCTCGTCCGATCTGCCGCCCCGTCTTCAGGTCCTGTATAACACAACCAGAGGGTCCAAACAAAACGGAGCAACCTTGCTCGGTAAGTTGCCCAACAGAAACTAAATTCGGAACAAGATTAGGTACATGGAGTGTGTTGGGCAAATTAATTTTGGGCGTGTGAACCTGACCAATGCCTCGGACATGCAAAGGTTGGCCATTAGCTACACGTAACGTCATGTTAGGAACAGGAGCTGGTGCACTTAATTGACATGAATCTTTTGTCATATGGTTAAAACAGCCGGAGTCCAAAAGCCAAGGTCGAGTGTTACCTGAAACCTGAAGCGCGGCGAAGGCATTGCTGATCGCACCGGGCAAAGACCTTTGAAGGGCGGCATTCACGACCTGCTCAACAGCAGCAACATCGACAGTGGGTCCAGGGGCAGGTCCAGGAACAGCTGCGGGAGGGGGCACAGCAAACGCCGGGCGATCGACAGAGGTGCCGACAGCAGCAGCTCGAGCAGCGGATCGTTGGGCCGACCTGCAATCAAGCACGATGTGACCGGTGCGTTTACAATAAACGCAGAAGTTCTTGCGGCGGCAGTGTTTTTGAAGGTGGCCCTTCTCGCGGCAATGATGACACTCGACGTTGGAGTTGGGCTCAGCAGTGGGGACGCGACGCTGAAATTGAGGTCTCTGCACCGCGGCCACAACGGACTGGGAGGAATCAGTAGCTGCAAAGATGGTTTCGCCCTCGCCAGGACGAATATCGAGTTGGGCCTGGGTGCGCAAGCGCGTCTCCTCGCGAACCAGGTGGCCGAGGACACCATCGAATTTCAAGTCCTCACGGTCGAGCAGTGTGGAGCGAATCATTTCAAATTCAGGCCGCAATTTCATGAGAAATTGACAGAGGCGGGAGCGTTGACGATCCTCAAGGACTTCAGCCGATGCTTCCTTGGATCGGAGGGATGCCGTGAGGAGGTCCTGCTCGATCCAGAGTTCTTGAGCTTCACTGAAATAAGCGGTGATGCTTTTATTGCCTTGCTCCAAACGAGCGAGAGCAAACTCGATCTCGAACTGGCGGGCGGGGTTCACCGAGGAGTAGGTAGCGGCCAGGTGTGTCCACATACCCAAGGCTGTCGTATGCAAGCGGAGGCCGAGAGCAATCGATGGGTCGACCGTGCCCAGTATCCAGGACCGAATCCTGGCATCCTGTTGCTCCCAGCGGGAGATTTCTTCTTCCGTAGCCGGCTCAACCGGCCTCTTCTTGGTTCCATTGAGAATTCCCAGCACACCTTGTCCTTCAACATAAACACGGAATTGGAATTCCCACAGTGCGTAGTTCTTGTGATTGAGACGTAGAGACAGCTTCTCGAAATCCATCGTCGAAGGCTCTGATACCATGTTAGAAAACCTAGAAGCTGAAAATCAAAACGAACAGATTTACGTGGTTTCCGGCACTGCAGTGAGCAATACCGACTAGTCCACGGGGAAGATAGGTCTCTTATTCAGCTTAAACTGCACATACGGTTACATATGAGTATATATACTACTCAAGCCCTAGCAAACCCTAGCTTCTGTAGACTACGCTAGGTTGCATGGGCATGGGCTCATTAACTCAACATGATACACAAATGGGCCATCCAGGCCAAACCGAGACCCCTAAACCCAACTGGTCTAACAGCCAGTTATTTAGCCTCATTGTGGAGACTACTCTTGTAGGTGATACCCCTCCTTTCCCTGCACAAGTTTTGAATGAATTTGTAGATGTGTGTCGCATCGCAAGCCTTCAACACTTCTCCCATCTAGAGAATGTAACAATACCATACCCTTACAACCAGATTCCAATTGTGATTGATCGAATTTTGAAATATTATTCATGTTTCCAGCATGACCAGGCCTTATACAGACTTTGCAGTACGTAGTTCAGTTGTTCTTCGAGTGAGTGAGTGAGTGAGTGAGTGTTCAAGCTGCATGGCATGACATGCCCCATACCATCATATCAGACAAGGATACTATCTTCACTAGCTTCTTCTAGGCCAACCTGCTTTTTGCGTTATAAGGGGTTGATCTACACTATTCAACAACATACCATCCTGAAACAGATGCATGGTCAAACAGGAAGATTACCTACGCAACATGATTCATCAGTCTTATCAACAATTAATGGAACTCTTGGCTACTATTAGCTAGCTTAGTGGTGTACAACACAAACTACACAAAATTAAGCCTTCAACTAGCACCCTTTGAGGCGTTATATGGCTATTCACCAACATAATTTGGATTATATATATAATCCTCTATCTACTTTAGTGGCTGCTTTGGCTGATAATTAAACTGTTGCATCAACAAAGATTGATCGACTTTGATAATTTTTTCAGGCCATATACAGACATTACAGTGGCTCAATTATTCTACGAGTGAGTCTTCAAGCTATATGGCGTGCACCAAACCATCATATTAAATAGGGATATTATCTTCACTAGCTCTTTCGGACCAAGCTTTTTGGGTTACGAGGGGTTGATCCACATTATTCAAAATACATACCATCTCCAGACAGATGGACAAACAGAGATGTTAAATCGATGTCTACAAGATTACTTACACAACATGATTCATCATTCTTCTCAACAATGGAACCCCCAAATTACCACACCAGCCTTCATAGAATCTTAATCTACTTCAGTGGTTGCAATTGATGATAAACTACTGCATCAACAGAGATTGGTGGCATTCAGCGAGACAATTTGGCTGCCTCCTCTAGTTTTGGTACAACTAGGAGGAAGTCGATCCCATGAGTAACCTTGTGGTGAGTACTAGGAGTGTAAGTTTGGTTTGCGGGTTGCGGGTAACCCGCAAACCGCACCAAACCGCATACTTTGTGGATACCTATACCCACAATTTGTGGATAGTGGGTTGGGTGTGGGTAGCAAAATATTGATTTTTGTGGTTAGTGGTTAACCACTACCCACAGTGGTTTACCCATAAAACCCACATTAATCACATTAATTATATTTATTCCTTCAAATACTTTGTAACCCACATTAACCACATTAGTTATATTAGTTTGTGAAACTTGGAAGACTAAGAATAAAAGTAGCTACCAAAATCAAATACACACTTATTCTATTAAACAAAACCAAGTCAATGCGCAATGTTCATGTGAGATATTTTTATCAAATAAGCATTGTCCGTGTGGTATATGTTTATTGTATAACAAAACCAAGTTCATAGATATAGTCAGATAAATTAGTCGATTTGTTAAAAGTGAAGAATAATCGATAATGGTTAGTCTGATACCCAAAATAATCTCCATTTCTCCGCAAATTCACGAACAACACAACATGCAACCAACTACCAACAATAGAAGACTATAATCGAGAATGGAGAATAAGCAAATCATTAAAAGCTGGCGCCTCCACTTATCGAGCCACTTTTGTGTTTTTCTGTTATTGCCATCGGAGGAGCCGTGACATGCAACGATGTTTGTCTGGTAACAGGTCACTCTGCCTCTGCGTTATCTTCAAATCTCTTTCCAAATCCATCTCTTCTAAATTTACACTAACAAACCTATTGTATTCGAGATTTATAATTTATTTAACACTTTATTAACTTTCTATTATGTAAGTTTTTATTTTTGTGTGAGAAGAAATACATCATCACTATTTAATTACCATATTATTATATTTAATGTGAAATTTTTGTGGGTATCCACAACCAACCTGCACCAACCCGCTGTGGGTTGTGGTTATCCACTACCCACTGTGGGGCGGGTTGTGGATAGCATAATTCTACATTTGTGGGTGTGGTTACCCGCAAAATGTGGGGCGAGTAACCACACACTCCAATTTCCACCCCTAGTGAGTACCATGAGTAACCCAACCAGAATACACCACATCAGCACCCCTCTCTCTCATACAAAGTCTTTAACATTTTCCCCTTTAGCCTTTAACGAACGATTTCTCTCTCATTGTAAGTCGGAATTTAATTTTTGTTACAGATAAAACAGATTAATTGTGCTCTTCAAAATAATATCCACATTGATATAATTTTTGAACAAAGAATTTTGAGGCATTTTTACCGGTCTATACCATGGTGGTATTGATTTGTATTATAATAAGAGCATTACCATATGTTATGAAAGCGTACTATGGTGGTATGAACATACCAAAACTGTAGGGTGGTTGAATACATGATAGTAAAAGTATATTAACTGTCATTTACAACTTTCAACATTGTGTACCACAGGATACCACCCCCCATACCAGGGTGATATTGTGTGGTATTTTTTGGTCCCGTATTTTGTTCACCCAAAAATTTGTAGATCCAATAGATCATGATGAACTCGTTCTTTCTATGCAAACTTTTTTAAAAATGACTTAAAAACGAAGGAGATATCATATGGTATAGAGTTGGTAATGAGAGGTATGGAATTTTTTTCTCAAAAAATATTGAAAATTGATATCATTTTTAGAGCACAACGAACTCGTTCCATTCCATCTATACAAAAAAAAAATTGAAATACAAGTTAGAACGAAGAAGATAAAAGGCTATTAAGAAAACTAGAGAAAATAAAATGCATTTAGTTCCTCACCATTAGATCTTAATTTTCTGAACCCACTTAAAAAGAAATGTACATATTTAATTATGTTATCCACCTTAACTTGAGCCCAACGTGAATATTTTTTAGGCTATGGGCCTATGGCAAATATGAGGCTTCTCAATAAAAGTGTCTTTTTTTTTCTTTTTTTTGCGTTTTTCTCTCACTTTTGTTTAAAAACTCAAATTTTCACTTTCTAATTAATCCTTTCAACTCCACCTATTCGATCTATATATATTTTCACCCTTTTGACCATGGAAATGGAACCCCAAACCGCGCAACCCATTCTCAATAATACCTCTCAAAGAACACGATTTGCTAATATTCTGTATTAATTAAAAATCTACATGTAAATATTCGGTATTATAATGTTGGATGTACGGGGCGGGTATTACCCATGGGTACCCGAAACCCATGGGTATGAGGATGGGTTTGCAAAACCTTCCCCGCATAGGTATGGGACGGGTATGGGTATAGATATTTGAAAGTGGGGATACTTTAGGCAAACCCGCCCCAAACCTGCTCCATTGCCAGCTAGGGATGGCAACAAAACCCGAACCCACGGGTACCCACCCGACCCAACCCGGTCAACGCGGGTAAAATTCGTGTTGACGGGTTTTGGGCCGGGTTTGGGTTTAAACCCGTTCACTATTCATCGGGTTGGGTTTGGGTTTAGGTAAACCCGACCCATGGGTACCCGCCCACACCCATATAATTAATTTTCTCGGTATATTTAATATTCTAAACAACTAATCTTATTTATGTTTGTGGAGACATGTCTAATTTTTCTTTCTGATTGTGTAGAACGAAGTTGATGTTATCAAGTGGAGAGTGAAGAAACTTAATTGAAAGGAAGAAGTTTTCAATTAATCATGTTATTTATGGATAATTTATGATTTGGTTCAATTTTCTTGAGTTTTCTAGATTGGTGATGAACAATTTGTATAGTTAATTTGTGATTTGCTTGAATTTCTAGAATGGTGTTTTATATATGAATAATTTGTATTGAGAGATTGATATTTGGTTTTAATTTTGATAGGAACTTATTATTGTAATTTTATACGACAAAAACCCGTGGGTACCCATGAACCCGCGGATACCCGGCGGGTTGGGTTGGGTTTGAGTTTTTCAAACCCAGTGGGTTTTATCCCGGGTTTTTTTCACGGATAAACCCATGGGTTTGGGTTTGGGTTTGGCAAAACCCAACCCGACCCATTGCCATCCCTATTGCCAGCCCTACTAGGGTGGAGCTGTCGCGCACCGCTACGGCCACTCTAAATATAGTGATTTGCAGTAACTTGGTGAAAAAAATAAAATCCCTCGTGACCACTACATTGTATTCATTTAATTAGTTCACAATCATTAATTATCATACATGCGCATGATTCCTTTTTAAATTGTATTTTTAAATAATAATTGTTGTTCTTCCCGAGATTTAGTATTAATTATTTTTGGTGATATGGAAATAAAATTTTCCTTAATTATTGTTCCATACGAAAAAGAAACAGATAGATCTTACCCAAAAAAAAAAAAAACACATATAGACAGTAAAAGGAAAAGAAGAAGCCCAACCGTAATACACAACCACATAATCTCTCTTCTCCCTCTTAACTTTTGACCGCCGATTTGCATGTTCGGCCTCGCCAACTCATCGTCTCCCTCTACGTTCCCTGTTTCTCTATTTTCACTTTTCTATCTCTGGTTTAAGCATGGTTGTCACGCTGGCCGGCGTACCACTGGTTGAACCTGGTTCAATCTGTACCGGTTATAAAATTGGTATGACACCACCGGTATAACCGGCATGATTGATATACGAATCTCTAAGTAAAATGATCTTATATTAGTGAATTTATTTGATAAAAAGTAATTTATTATTTATTTTATGTGTTAAAAAGTTAAATGTTGATGTTATTTGTTGGATGCAAGTACAAATATTTAGGTATTGACGTTAAATGTCGTGCTTAAATATGAGTATTTATAAATTATTTGTAATATTAACTGGCACAAACCGGTATGTACCACCGGTCGAACCATTCCACTTGCTAAACCGGCACACTGGCACAAACCGGTTTGACAACCTTGGGTTTAAGGCACCCTTTCTTGATCTTCACTTCCCTGCTTCAAGCCCAGTGGCGGATCCAGGGGGTGGCCACTCCGGGCCCCGGCCCAGCCCTCCTCTGGATCCATAGTTAGCATAGGCCTTATGAATTTTTCGATTTTAGATATTCGGGTCGTTGTTATTTTAAAATAAGATTGGGTATAATTAGAAAAATAATTCAGATGAACATATTCAAAATCACTACTCTAAATTTAGCTTATAAATTCTAACCCCAAAGGTTATTCGTCTAAAAAAGCAATGAAACCTAAAAATTCAAAAAGTTTAAAACGTAAAAGACTAAAACATATATGAGGTTTGTTACCTTGGAAAATTTACTAGAGCAGCTGGTGGATATAGGGATGGAAACACAATGCAAATAGATTAGTAGATTGATTTGTCTAGTGTTGATTCTGCTCGTTTCAACAGCTAATACGAATAGAACCTTTTCAACAATGAAACATGTGAAAATTGATTTGCGCAACAAAATGAGCGATGGATTTCTAGTCGATTGCTCAAGTATTTTATTTGAAACAGTGTATACTATTGGTATGGATGTGGACTCCATTATTAATGCATTCACTAAATTAAAATATCGTCGTGTACAATTTACATTGTAAAAAAATTATAATCATTATATTTTTTACTATTATAATTTTCTAATAAAATGCGGCCCAGTGCACTTCTGTGTTCTGGATCCGCCGCTGTTCAAGCCTTCAACGAAAAAGAAGAAGAAAAAGGTGGTATTGTTGCCCGCCGGAGGATTTCTCAAATCAAAGGATAGAAGGTATGGTTTCTTGTCATACATATTCTTCTCCCCTTCTTTCTTCAAAATCCCAAATCTGCCCAATTTTGTTTGTTGCTGTCACTGCATGCATCTATGTACCTTTTTTTTTTTTTTTTTGTCTCAATTGCATTTTGCTTCTCTAAAACTCTCCCAGTTTCAAGAAAAACCAAAGCTGAAACCGACTATTCTAATTTCTTCTCCCCTGGATTCATCCCCATCCTGCTTTAGTTAGCTGATTTCTATTGCTGCATGCATCTACATTTTGTTTTTAGGGAGAAATCCAGTCTATCTCACTTGCTGAATTGGAACTTGTAAGACTTGCAGCAGCGAGCTTGGAGTAAGCGGTGACTTGTGGGAAGGGAAGTTGAGAGTTGCGGAAGTCAGTTGGAAGCGGATGAATTAATGATTTCTGGATTCCGCCCAAGGAAAAAAAAAAAAAGGAGAAGATAAGCACTTGGACGAGATTTGGTCTTGGTCCGTCAGTGATAGGCTGTAGCGGAGTAACCAGCATGGGTAGATGATTTAGCTTCGTAAACACTATGTATTCTTTATGTATTTTTCGTATTTATGGGCAATGTATTCATATATTTTAAGAATAAATGTATTGAAATTTTATCAATAAAATTTGGTTGTTATTTAATTTTTCTCATTGGAGTTAAAATTTAAAATATTAATCAAAATTATGAAAGTTGAAATAGAAGCAAAAATATTTGCTCACCAACTGAAACCAAAACAACTACCAAAGAGGGAAGAGAAGAATGAAAAGAGAAGGAAAACATAGAGCATACATTGTCAAAGCTGAAAAGAAACACCTTGCACAGTTCCAAAGTTCAACCACATTACGATGGAATTCCTCCACACATCAACCTCTTAATAATAATAATAATAATAATAATAATAATAATAATAAACAAATAACAACGATTGGATTATATTACACCATCCAACATTGGTTGTGTTTGTACCATCTCGCTCGTGGTATGAACAATAAAGATTGTTGTGTGTAGTTGACTCACGATCCGTTCGTCTGATCTCGTCGGGAGGGAAGAACCTGTGAAAGAACCGGGGATGCCCCCCGGATTAAGCTCCGACGATCAAGTTAGTTTAAGTTCGGGGAGAGAGTTGAGAGAATAAGGTAGAGAGATAAAGTGTAGAGAGATAAGGGAAAGTGGAAAGTGCTGGAGACAGAAGAAGTCCATTTCAATGGGGAGTTTCATGCCTTTAAATACTTCGTAGTGGCGTTCGTCCGAAGCACGTTACCGATTGAGCGCGCCCTTATTTAGTCCGCGCGTGGAGTATTTAGTAACACCCCCAACAATTGCCCCCCAAGCTGGTGGTGAGTCATAACTCATCGCTAGCTTATTACTTTTTTATTTTTAAATCTTCGTCGGTAATTTTGGGTGGAGCCCTATGTACCCCAGTTGCCCCCCAGCTGGTGGCGCGTTTGACTGACGCGGTGCCAGCTTCTTGCGTCTTGCCCCCCAGTTGGTGTATTTCATTAAGGCGTGTAGCCTTCACTCATTATAGATTCTTCATGGAGCTCTCCTCGTCGGGGGTTTTTTTTTTAACCCTCAGTTTGGAGTCTTCGATGCTCTTATTGAAGTCTTATCTGTGTGCTTCGTTGAGACTTATTTGTAGCTCCTCGTCGGGGTTTTTAACCCTCAGTTTGGAGTCTTCGATGCTCTTATTGAAGTCTTATTTGTGTGCTTCGTTGAGACTTATTTGTAGCTCCTCATCGGGGTTTTTAACCCTCAGTTTGGAGTCTTCGATGCTCTTATTGAAGTCTTATTTGTGTGCTTCGTTGAGACTTATTTGTGGCTCCTCGTCGGGGTTTTTAACCCTCAGTTTGGAGCCCTCCTCGTCGGGGTTTTTAACCCTCAGTTTGGAGTCTTCGAGGCAATGTGCCCTCTCCCTTAGCGCCATTAACGCTTATGAGAGTAAAATATTTCAATATTTGATAGTGATAAAGGGATAGAGTACTTAGCTTTCTATTGGCGAAGCGGCGCGAAGAGTTGTTAAAATGCAGACGCTGCGCCCTTGGAGCAGAAGTTGGTGATGGCGCGAAGAGTTGTTAAAATGCAGACGCTGCACCCTTTGACGCGAGTTGGTGATGGCGCGGGTTCGTTGATATGAGAGTACTGCGCCCAATGATCACCAAGCGTGCATGTAGCCTGCTGGTGACGTTGCTTGTTTAGGGGAGGAGTGGCACGGGTTCGAGTCTTCGCGGCGACTACAATTTTTTGAAGAGTGCTGATTTGTTGGATGCCCGCGAGTTGGGACTTCCGCGTGGGCCAGTTGTGTGGGGCAAGGATGGGCCGCGTGACGCTGGACGCGAGTTGGCCCGGGCTGGTGAGATGCGGGCTTGGATGCAGAAGGCGACGAGTTGGGCTCGCGCGTGGGGCGGCGCGTTCCCATGTAGTGGCGCAGGTCGTGCACGCTAGTTCGGACCTCCGCTTGGGCCTAGTTGTGCGGGCCGTGAGATGGAGGTGGCCCATGAGACGCGGTTTGGGTTGGGAGCCCATTGATGAACGGAACGCGCGGAGCTAGAAGTGCGATTTGTACTCTTTTTTTTCTTCTTTTTTTTTCGCCGCGTTCATTCTCCCTCCCGCCCGCAAATTATCGCCGCGCGGAGCTTCTTTGGGCTGAGGTGAGCGCGGTGCTTCGGACGGCACGCGCGGCAGCGCTTCGAACGGTGCTCTCCGCGACGAGTGGCTCCTTTCTTTTCTCCGCGAGCACGGGTATTGGTGGAGCAGGGCTCGCGGCAGAATCACTCTTGGCGACCGGTGGTTTGAAGCGGCGAGTCGATTGTGTGGAGCGCGGGTCCAAGCGAGATTGATTGGTCGATTTGGATCCTTGCATTGGCGGAGATGATTGGTCGGGTGATGCACGGAGAGTTCAGATTTGGCGGGGGACGATTCGGCGGTAGCGCAACCATTGACGAAGAGCGGAGAGAGCTGAACTGGTGGTGATGAAAGCCGCTTAAGGAGGGAGAAGAGGAGTAGACTGGAAGCGCGACGCCCCGGTCAATGAGTGCGGGGTTCGGCTGACAACGTCGATTACGCCGAGGGGAGATGTTGAAATTACGGTCGCGCGGCGGTAATTGATGTCATCGATTGGCGCCGCCGGTAAGAGAAGATTAAGGTGCTGAGAAAATAGACAGCGCGGAGAGGCTGTGATCGCGCCGCTGTTTAGAAAGAAGCTTTGCCAAGGAGACACGGAAGGCGCGCTCTCCTCCTTGCCGCTTTGCTGGGTTTCCAGCCTAGCATCCAAAAGTTTTGTCTTGAAAGCTTCGTTCTCTGTACCAGGGACATCGTCCGTCCCCTTAGTCTGACAGGGAGGCGTGGCAGAAAGACAGCTGTCAAATCTACTTTTTGGGAGAATTGAAAAAGGGTGATGGGACAAGAGCTTGGCGATGGTGACTGGTGAGGCCGAGTTCTCTCTTTCATCCAAGCTCCGGTGCCGCTAACACTCCGACTAGCAGAGTGGACGGAATCTGGACAGGATTTCTACTTTCACATCTTCGTTGTTTTCTCTTCATCCTGCCGATTCACCTTCTTTTTTTTTTTTTGGCGTGTGTTCATCACTTCATCGGGCCATTGGATTGAACTTTGGGCTTGTACTGATCTTCTCCGGCGTCAGCGGTTGTTTCCTCTTCTCTTTGTCGAGGTTTCCAAAGTCGGCGGGAGTCGACGGAGATGGTGTTGTCTTTCTCAAAGATTTTGGGACAGAGGATTAGAGCACGACCTGGCGGCCGATAACTGGCGTCGACGGCGGGATGTGATGGCGGGGACGAGCAGTGGCATGATCGTCGGCGGTGGTGGTGGGGAAGAAAGAGTTTTTTCCGCTTCTTCAAATGCAGCTAGCTTTTTTTTTTATCAAGCCTCTGTCTTCTCTTCAGATTACGAGCTCTTCCTCCTTAAGCAATCAAACGCACGAGTCTCTATCAGCCCCACGGTGGGCGCCAATTGTTTGTACCATCTCGCTCGTGGTATGAATAATAAAGATTGTTGTGTGGGGTTGACTCACGATCCGTTCGTCTGATCTCGTCGGGAGGGAAGAACCTGTGAAAGAACCGGGGATGCCCCCCGGATTAAGCTCCGACGATCAAGTTAGTTTAAGTTCGGGGAGAGAGTTGAGAGAATAAGGTAGAGAGATAAAGTGTAGAGAGATAAGGGAAAGTGGAAAGTGCTGGAGAGAGAAGAAGTCTCTTTCAATGGGGAGTTTCATGCCTTTAAATACTTCGTAGTGGCGTTCGTCCGGAGCACGTTACCGATTGAGCGCGCCCTTATTTAGTCCGCGCGTGGAGTATTTAGTAACACCCCCAACAGGTTGCAAGCGCGGCTCCCTCAGAAGTCAGAAGAGATCTAATGCAGTGACCATCTCTATCATTGGAGATTGTATGCAATCTATACTGATGGCACCAGACTAACCATCTCTATCATTGTACGTTTAGTTAAAGAAGCCTGGCGTTACATTCACCCTTCTCATACTCCAAAATACAGGATCGCCGTCAAAAGCATCAAACATAAACCATGGATCAGTAAAGAGGATAGATAACAGGAGACAGAGAAAGGGGAAGATAATAGATAAGCAAAACCATCGAGGAGAGGGATAACCTTAATCGATGTCTCTGGTAAACATCTTCACTGAAGACAAAGTCACGGCGAAAATTATATGGAACCTTGATCAATACAACAGATCTGCAAGTGGAAATGGGGAAAGACGGGGTTCACAATCCAAATAGAATAGAAAAACAGTATAACAAAAAATGGGGAGCGGATCAAGTCGGTAACCCATATGGTAACCATCAGTAACCTGTCCACATCCACATGACATCAGCATGCCCTCTCTCCTGGAAAGTCTTTTTATTTGTTCCCCTTTAATCTTTAACGGATGATTTCTCTCTCGTTTTAAGTCGAAATTTAAATTTTTTTTGCACAGATAAATCAGATTAAATGTGCTCTTTAAAATGATATCAACTTTCATATATTTTTAGTACAAAAAAATTGAATAATTTTTTACCAGTCATTACCATATGGTATGCTCATATTTAATACCATATGGTAAGAAAGCGTACCATGGTGGTATGAACATACCAATATGGTAAGAAGGTTGAATACATGATCGTAGGAGTATACTAACTGTCATTTACGACCTTTATCATTGTTTACCATAAGTTACCACTACATACCATAGTGGTAAAGTGTGGTAATTTTTTGTCTAGTATTTTTTTCACCCAGAAATTTGTAGATCCAATAGATCATGATGAACTCATTCCTTCTGAGCAAACGTTTTCAAAAACGACTTAAAAACGAAGAAGTTACCATATGGTATGCCGTTGGTAAAAAAAAAGTTTCTCGAAATATATTGAAAATTGATCTCATTTTGTAGAGCACAACAAACTCGTTCCATATGTGCAAAAAAAATTGAAATCCGAGTTAGAACGAAGAAGATAAGAGCCGATTATGAAAACTATGAAAAATAAAATGCTTTTAATTGACAACCCTTAGATCTGAATTTTCTGAACCCACTTAGATCTAAAGGTCGAGATTTAGCTACTCATAGGTTAGTAACCAATGGTTACTCGCCCTATCCTAAGCCCAAAAAATGAGATCAAAGCTCACCGGAACACACAGATCTGGGTGAACAATAGATGAAAAAGAAAAATAAATCGGCAAAATTCCAAGCCGCATCGCTCTGGGAATTCCCCACCTCTTCCTTTCTGATTCTCGTGGCCACCATCACCGTCATTGTTCTAACTGCAACTTAAGCCTACAAAAACAACATAATCCATAAAACGGTGACAGGGGAAGCAATCGAGTCATCGGAAGAGAAGTCAAAGAGAGTGGGGCAGGGGACAGAGGGAAAGGAAGGAGGTGGGACCAGCGGCAGCAGACGGTGAACAGAGCATGGAGGGAAGTGGAAAGGGCGCGGGAGAGCCATTCTGGTCGTCGGGGAGAGAAGAAGAATAAGAGAAGAGGAGATGAGATGAGATGAGGCGGTGGTAGCAGCTTGATCGGATGGTGGCGACGGCGTCCATGCGGCCGGGGAAGCACAGACGCGCGGGGCGGAGTAAACCTTCTGGAAGTTACGAACACGCCCAACTCCAGCTCTCTGCCGTCCAAGTATCCTCTTTCGTTGCCGATATGAAACTGGGGGTGAGAAGAGAGAGGGATTTTTTCACCTGCAGCAAGTAATGGGGAAAAGGAGAGAATATCAGATTGAATGAGAAGAGAGATGGAGGAAAGAGAAACTAAAAGGCAAGTGGTGAAAGGAACTGACGCCATCTCTACTTCGATCTCCTTCAAAGAAAATGCATCTCTGGTGAGTGGTGACGGAAACTAATGAGATAGAAAAGCAGGCATGGAGAATAGAGCACGTTAGGTGAATTGAGTGGCCCATTGAGTTTTGCTATTTAGATCATGAATTAATCGGAGTTTGGGGCATAATATTATACCCTAACTCCTAATGTGTCAATCCCAATCCCCAATACACTAACCCAAACCATAAGTTTCATTTAATCTTGAAATGAAAATCAATGATTCTGATTCATTGAAATTATCGTTGATTTTCATTTTAAGATTAAACGAATTTTTCAATTTGGGTTGGAAAATTAGGGACTGGGGTTCATCCATTAGAGGTTAGGGTATAGTATCATGCCTCAAACTCCAATTAATTCATGATCTAAATAGCAAAACTCAATGGGGCGTACGGTAGATTAGCGTACGCCCAGGCGTACGCTAGCCTGAACCATATATATATATATAGTGACTACTTCGGTGCACTCACAAAAATGAGTGCGTTCAATGCACCCAACTCAAAAACTAGTCTTAAGGTGTCAAATTTGAATTTTAATTTGTAGAATTAGTGTAACCCTAACCCTAAATCTCTAAACTCTAAATCCTTCAAATTAAAGTAAATCTTTAATGATTTTTGTGCAAATTCATGTGCGTTATTGTTCATCACATCATAAGTGATGATTGACATCATTTTGACATAAATCGCATGTTTAAAAGGTTATGAAGCGAATGCACTGAATGCACCCAAAAAAGTGAGTGCACCGAAGACGTCACCATATATATATATATATATATATATGCATGCACTTTCATTCTCAACCTTTCTCTTATTCTATATAAAGTAGGATGAAAACTGTTGTTTTTGGAGAGGCTGGCTAGTGAAAATTCTATGTACGAAACATGGTTATCCACGGCCTGTAATTTTCTTGTCACAAGGGATGAGTTTTATTAGAAACCGAACATAAAAAATCAAGTTCAGCTTTCTTTATATTTCCGACTCTTTTCATTGGCCTTTCCGAGGATCCACATCTTCTTGTTCCTAAAGTACGAAACACAAACACATGATTCGAAAGATAATCACGAGGGAGTCTATGACTTCATTATAAACCGAATTTCTTTTCCACATGAACTCATAAAAATTAGGATAAGAGGGTACTTATCAAATTGTTGCATAATCTATGCAACTCAAATAACCAATGTGTAATCTAATATTATTTATGTCGTGCTTCTGTGGTAACATGAAATGAACTGTCTTGTACTCTCATAAACCCAATTTCACCGCAATCTGCAAACCTCAATTGGACTTCTCTAGTAGAAACAAATTTGTTTTCTTTGAAGATGCATGCAGGTCGACACTACTATATTTGCCAATATGATATTTCATATTTGTAATCCCGACGATAAATTATCAAAATTTTATTGAAGTATGCAGGTTCAAACTTCCAAAATTCACAAGACATAAAGGAAACGCCAACTTCGCTATCTTGGTGCCAAAATTGGAGCCGAGTGCTTTGTCTATTTACTGGTTCTCTTGGGTTCCAACTAGATTATCAACCGTAATTTTTCTCGACACAAATCTTATGAAGTGTTGTGAAAAAAAGATGGTTTCTCTTTCTGCATTCGTCTATCAAAAAGGTAATAGTCATTGTAAAATCCTTCTAAACTCTACTACTTGTTATAGTTATAGTTATAAATATGTGATCACATGATTTATTAAATCAAAGAAAGATCAAAAGAAGAATCTCTCAAATAAAAGGAAATAAAAGGAAGATCAAAAGAAGAATGTTGCGCCAAGATAAAGTATAATAATAGGTGG
This sequence comes from Linum trigynum, assembly GCA_964030455.1. NCBI lineage: Eukaryota > Viridiplantae > Streptophyta > Magnoliopsida > Malpighiales > Linaceae > Linum > Linum trigynum. The sequence continues at coordinate 7,661,248 of OZ034820.1, read as the reverse complement.
AAGTAACAAGGCAATGCTAGGCAAATATGCTTTATTACGTTCGGATTTTGTAGCACAAAGTTATGGTTGTTCAAAGTTATTGAGGATTTTTAGTGTTCAAGGATTAAAACTTTTTCAATATGTAATTATTTCAACATAAGAGTTGTAGTTTTGTGTTGTTGATGTTGTGCTAAATTTAGTTAATTATTTATTATCTAGGTTCGAACCACCACACCCACAACATGCTGCTTTTTTAATCTCTACTAAATAAAAAGATTTAATATGAGAGGATAGTGTTTCGAACCTAAGACTTCTTACACACAATAAAAACTAAACAAATTGTGTCAAGACCACTTATGACATTTATGCAGGAAATATATATATATATATATTACGAACCACCACACCCACCTATATATATATTACAAACCGTCGGATGGGGGTGCGGTTTGCAACCAAACTGCCCCAGCCCAATGCGGTCAGCAAAACCGCCCCCTACGCATGCGATTTTCATTGGAAACCACGCCCCACCCTGCGGTTTTCGTGTAAACCACTTAGTGGGGTGGCGGTTTTTGGGATTGAGTGCTATTTTTGGAATTTTCGGGATTGAGTGCTATTTTTGTAAAAAAAATAAACATTGCTATTTCTGGAAAAAATCCGAAAGTGGCTTCTTCTTTTCCACTCTCGTAAAAGGAAGAAGGTATGGAATTGACTCTTAACCAGCTAAGCATTGTGGACCAAGCCATGACCTGGTAGGCTTTTTTACAAGACCATGAACTTGATTTTCACTGAAATACTTTAACAGACCATTTGGTACCAAATGAATGTAGAATCATTTCGTTTTAAAATGAATTCCTGTGTAGAATTCATTGTCAAATGAATTCTTGTGTTTGGTATATGTTATAAGCGTTACAATCAAATTCTTGTCAATGTTCCTCATACGGCATGAATTGGCATCAAATAATATATGTAGAAGTAATGGCCATTTCTATGGTACCGGCACGACATTAGTGCCGCCATTTTTTTAGCCGTTGGATCTGTGGAGCTTAATGATGGTCATTGATTTATTTTTTTTATGAAGGTGATGAACTATATTAAGAAGAGCAAAACAAAAGTCAAAAACAAAAGTCCAAAGCTTCACGAGGAGTGAAAGCGAACACGCCAAAGGAAGGAAAAAGAGAAAGAAAAGAAGCGAGATCTAGAAGAGAAAGCAACAGAAACAAAGAATGCCAAACAAAGCCAACCAAAAAATGCCCTACCCAGGTCCCGCCCATAAAACCCAAGCCAGCGGAACCTGAGGAAGGACCCCCAGCAAACCCGAAAACAGAGAGCCTCCCAAACTATCCTTCGACGACAGCAGCAAAGTCCGCCCTCCTGGCAGAGCACCATGAACTATACCACTTGACACACCGATTCTTGTCGACAGTGCCCGTAACAGCAATCCACTCAAGAACGACTCTAATGATTTTACCAGCAACGACATACACCAAGCAGCACTTTTGCTTGAAGATCCTATGGTTCCTCTCCTTCCAGACCAACCAGCAAACTGCGTGCAGGACACATTGAGAGAAGGCCCCACTGATGCTCTCCATTGATACAGTAGGCCAGTTGTTGACGACATCAACAATATCCCCCACAGGGATCCTAAGGTTACTTTCCGTGAGCAGCACAATCCTCCAAACTTCTTTGACAAAACTGCAACCCGTGAGCAAGTGATTGATACTTTCTTCGCTGCACCAACAAAGAACACACCTGCTAGCCAACGCAAAACCACGACGCTGCAAATTGTCTTGGGTGAGAATCCTCTTGTGCCAGACGAGCCACATGAAGCCACACACCTTTGTGGGTATAAAACCCCTCCAAACATTACTGCGAGGGAAACCTGCCACCCCCGGGAATCTGTTCTCCACCTGGAACCTGTAAAGAGTTTTCACAGAAAAAGAAAGCTCCGGATTTGGGGACCATACAACCCTACAAGGGCTACAATTAATTCTGTGCAAATTAGCAAAAACAATCTCCAACCCACGAAGATTAATATTTAAAGGAATTTCACACACAACATCCTCACCATTGAAGGTCATAAGATCAGAGATCCTAGCCATCGGAGAGACCGCGGCCGCAGTGATCCTTGGAAAAGGGTCAGTGAGTCGCTCTCCAGGGATCCAAACGTCCTGCCGAAAGGAAACATTCGCCCCCAAGCCTGGTTCAATGCTGCACCCTTCCAAAATACCTCACCCGCCCGAGAAATGATTGCCCAGACCGAGCTGGCAATACCACCATTTAGTTCCCTAGTTTTCCATTTCGAGACCTGATCAGAGTATTTGATAGTGATCAACTGCCTCCACCAGCTGTCCCTCTCAACAGCGAACCTCCATATCCATTTTCCAAGGAGAGCATTATTAAATCATTGGAAATCAAAAGCACCGATGCCACCCTTTTCCTTGTCTGCCTTGTAAACCTCCCATCTCACAAGATGGAATTTACCTTTGTCCTCCGCGCCACTCTACAAAAAACTCCTCTGGATTCTTTCAAGTCTATCCAACGTCGATTTTGGAGCTTCCAACAAGGAAAAATGGTACATCGGCATACTGTTTAAGGTGAAGCAGTTGTGAATCAATCTAGCGCCGAACGACAACTACTTGTTTCTCCATCCTTGTAGTCGATCTTGGTACTTATCAATGATTGGGTTCCATAAAGAAACCCCATTTGGTCTATCCCCCAAAGGCATCCCCAAATACTTGGTTGGGTCATTACTCCACCTACAACCAATAATACTAGCAAGGTTACCAGGCTCATGGACGTCACCAACCGTGAACATAACTGATTTGTCTAAGTTGATTTTTAAACCCGTTACCGCCTGGAAACAAACAAGTATGGCAAGGATATTAATGACCTGGACGACAGAAGCCTCCCAAAAGATGAGCGATTCATCGGCAAAGAGAAGGTGAGTGACCTCGCCCCTTCCCTACCGCTCATCCATGAAGAAACCGTTGATACCACCCGCCTCCTTGGTCTTCCCAATCATGAAAGAGAGAATGTCCATAACCAATACAAAGAGACCCGGAGACAAAGGGTCACCTTGACTGACACCCTTCTCGGATTTAAAGAAACCATGAGATTCCCCATTCACAAGCACCGAAGTCATTGGAGAGCACATAGCGGCCTTGATCCATCTCTACCACTAGTTCGGGAATCCCTTCCTATCTAACACGTTAAACAGGCAACTCCAGCTAACGTTGTCGAACACCTTCTCGATATCTAACTTGAACATGAGCCCAGGTCTTCTACTCTTTCGTCTGCTGTCCACTAGTTCATTGGCGATAAGAGTAGCCTCGGAAATATGCCTACCCCGAACCAAGGGATGCTGATTAGGAGAAACAATGCCAGGTAGGGCATCCCTCATTATGTTCATTAGCACTTTGCTAATGATCTTGTTAAAACTGCTCATGACGCATATCAGCCTCAGATCCTTAATGTTTTCCACTGCATCTATTTTCGGCACAAGACAAATAAAGGAATGTGTGATGGTCTTTGGCAAAAAAACACGTCTTATGGAAATCGTCAAACGCATCCACGATATCCTTCTTAATTATCGGCCAACATCTCTTATAGAACTCGAGCGTGAAGCCATCTGGGCCCGGGGCTTTCGTCCCGTCACTCAATCTGATCGTATCTTAAATTTCCTTCTCCGAAAAGGGTTGAACGAGAGCCCTTCCCATAGCCTCATCAATCCTCCAATCAAAATAATCACCCAGAAAAGGTCTTCTGATGATAGGATCTTTGAACATCGCCTCATAGTAGGTGGCAATGGCCTCCCCTAAAGCCTCCTGCCCTTCCATTGCCGCCCCATTAATATAAATCCTATCAATGAGATTGAGCTTGCGTCGGTAGTTCGCCATCCGGTGGAAATAACCCGTGTTCTTCTCCCCCTTCTTCAGCCACAACTCTCTAGACTTCTGCCTCCAGGAGATTTCCTGCAAATGCAAAGCATTGCTGAGATCGAGTCTTAAGCTGGTTCTAACAGCCATTTCTTCTTCTGAAAGATCCCTGGTTTCTTCCAAATCATCCCACCTTTTGATACCACTAAGCAGATTGTCAATTCTCGTGTTGATGTTCCCAAAAATGTTGCGATTCCAGATTTTAATGTTACCTTTCAAGACTGCCAACCTCTTCGACCAGATTTTAAAAACAAAGGAGATATCATATGGTATGGAGTTGGTAATGAGAGGTATGAAATTTTTCTCAAAAATATTGAAAATTGATATCATTTTTAGAGCACAACGAACTCGTTCCATTCCATCTATACAAAAAAAAATTGAAATACAAGTTAGAACGAACAAGATAAAAAGCTATTAAGAAAACTAGAGAAAATAAAATGCATTTAGTTCCTCACCATTAGAACCCACTTAAAAAAAATGTCCAGATTTAATTATGTTATCCACCTTAACTTGAGCCCAACATGAATATTTTTTAGGCTATGGCAAATATGAGGCTTCTCAATAAAAGTGTCTCTTTTTTTTTTTTTTGCATTTTCTCTCACTTTTGTTTAAAAAACTCAAAATTTCACTTTCTAATTAATCCTTTCAACTCCACCTATTCGATCTATATATATTTTCACCCTTTTGACCATGGAAATGAAACCCCAAACCGTTCAACCCATTCTCAATAATACATCTCAAAGCACACGATTTGCTAAAATTTTGCTAAAAAGAACCACTACAAGAAAACCAGCCTATAAACGCAAATAATTAGAGGCAATTGTTGTAGTGGTCTTTATATCTAAATTTTAGAAGAAAATATATTATTTGTCTCAGTTGGTGAAATTATTTATCTCTACATACAAATCTAATATTCTTTAGAGACAAATACAAATGTTGCTCAAGACTGCCAATCTCTTCGACCAGCGGACCACATCCCCTCTGCCATGAACCGGAATTTTACACCAATCTTCAACCCCTTGGAAAAATCTTACATCCTCGGTCCACATATTTTTAAACTTCCAGGGTCTACGAATACAATATTTATCACCCCATTTAATCAACAACTGATTATGATCATATTCAACCCAATCAAGAGCAACCAGTGTACAATCAGGAAACAAAGAATCAAAACTGACAGAGACGATGTAACACCCTACCCTATACGTATTACCTAATCATATTGTTCACACAATTGCAGCGGAAATAATCTCGGGTGTTACATTAATTATCAAAATTTACCCAAATAAAATTTCGACATGAATTACTCGCGTAATGGGCTAACAGTTCTTGCAACTTATCCTGCAAAATAATTCATCACAAACATATATACTCACAACCATATGCATTGGCTTTTCTTAGCCATAGTCACACTTTCATACTACACAACTGCATACTATACTGATACAAGCCATAATCGTGACAACTTACATATTTACAAAAATATACACATATCATCAACTTTCCACACCTGTGGATATCTCACACTACATCAGAAGCTAGTATGCACATGAAAAACGTTCTCAAAACATTTTTACAAAAAGGTGTGGATCACTGGCCAAAATCCCGAGTAGTAGTCCAAGCACAGAGTAGTTGAAGACCATACCTCATCTTGCCTTCAACTCTTGCTCAGCTCCTACCTATACACCTATCTACTGCTGATGATGATGATCTGCTTACACATAGCATAAGCAGAGAAGAAGAATAAAAGAGGGTCAGCTCATAGCTGAGTGAGATAATCATAGCATCGTGAGTTCATAACAGAGCATACCCCTACCATACATCTAACAATCAAGCCAAAACACTAGGATCGGACCTCAGCCATCCTCATATCCCAATAGGCAAAAGACTCAACCACCTTGACTTATGCATATGCATCTTATCATGTTTTACTCATAGGCGCCTGGCTACTCCCATGCTAATAACTCTCCCGGGAAACATACCCCACATCCCGTCGGATGTAGTCATACATACCCCAACATCCCGTCGGATGTGGTCATACATACCCCACACCACTATGGGTGTAGTCATACCCCGACACCACTCTGGGTGTGGTCATATCTCGTAAGAATTCTTCAGTCACCACCACATGAGAGGTGTGACTATCATACATATCATAATAGAGTAATAGCATAGGGAGCCCTAATTACTATGTAGTTGACCGTGAGACCACAACACTCATATTTGGTATCCTTATACATTATTCATATCTCATCTTGCTTAATCATAATTCGTTACTTACACATGTACTTGACCTTACCATAGTTGGCTCAACATAGGTAAACCAGGAGTCGTATAGTTGCACTTCCTCGGGATAAACCCTCGTGCAAGTCATCCTCCTTAAAACATCATAATATCACCAGGGAATATATATTTTCCCACTTGTGCATCCAAATACAACAATCATGAAAAATCATACCTAATCACCTTCTCGAACCATCGTAAAGCATATTAACAGTCAAGCCCACAATTTGCAATATATACACAATCATCAGCATAAACAAGGTTCATATCGATTAGGGCAAGTCAATAATATCATACAGTAATCCAGGGTTCAACATATAGCACAAAAGCTCATACACCCCTAATCATGCCATTCTAGTTCACCTAGATCAATTCTAAGCATCAATATAATTATCGTGATACGACAAACCCGGTATGCCGTGCTAATCCCTCACCAGTTCTGGTCGTTCAAACACCGGTTTAACCTTCCCGTACTAAAACTTCAATTTCACGAACGAACCCCGAATTAAAATCCGAGACCGTCCTAATATCCCCTGCAGTATCCCCGTCAATATTAGTTCTGGGCTCCGGGTCAAATTCTCGATAAAAACACATCAAACCCTGGCCGGAGCTAAATTCAGCGGTTTGGACCCCGGCCTAAATAATAGCCGAAATTCAGGGATTAGAACTAGAGGATTGATTACCTCGCTGCAGGAAGCTCGTATATGAAATTGGGGCTCAATCCGGCTTCCGGATACTCCGAAACCCTAATTTAGCTTATCGGGAATTCAAGAAATTCCTGAACCAAAAACTCGTTTTAAAGCTCTAAATCGATAAATCACGATGAATGGATGAATTAGGCATTACTTACGGGATTTTTGGATCACTGTAGCTCAAGAATTGAGCTTTGCAATTTCTCCCCGAGCTCCCCTGTTCGCTCTGCTCGGCTCGCTCTGTCTCGTTTCCTCTCGGTGGAAAGTGAAAAGAAGATGGGGAAAATGGAATTAAATGGACGCAGTGTGTATATATATATATAATTAATTAATACGTATACTTATCCGATCGATCGATAATCCGATTTTCGCCGAAATACTGTCAAAACGCTCGATTTTAAATCGTGAACTTTCTAGCGATCGAAATATGAGTTTTATCGGAACGAGATGTTACAATTCTCCCCTCCTTCAAAGATTTCGTCCCCGAAATCTAACCTTGAGTCAAACTCTAACTCCTCTTACTTACCCTTAACATGGTCTATCATAGATAAACCCTTTCCTAACTCTTAGAATAGGCGATTCATAACATAGAAAATAACACATAACACCTCAAGTTCCCATGTTTAGGTTTCAAAAACCTATACTGGGCTATCACAACAAAAGCACATCAACAAGCTGAAAACATAACTTATTAGGCAAGATTATTAACCTGCAAAGTAGGTTGCTACTAACTCAGGGTACTTCTCTCGCATACTTGCTTCAGTTTCCCAGGTAGCACTCTCACTTTCTCGATTTCTCCAAACCACTTTCAACATTGGGATTACCTTCCTACGAAGATTCTTAATCTGAAAATCAACTATCTCAACTGGAACCTCCTCAAAAGTCAAATCTGAACCCAACTCGATCTCTTCTGGTTGTATAACATGAGAAGGATCCACTTTGTACCTCTTCAGCATACTAACATGAAACACATTGTGGATTTGAGATAGTTCTGGAGGCAATGCCAGTTTATATGCCACTGGTCCAATCTTCTCTATGATTTCATAAGGTCCAATATACCGAGGTGCAAGTTTCCCTTTCTTACCGAATCTCATTACGCCTTTCCATGGTGAAACTTTGAGAAATACTTTCTCACCCACTTCGAAATTAACTTCACGCCTATTTGTGTCAACATAAACTTTCTGTCGATCTTGAGCCACCCTCAAACGCTCCCTGATTTCCTTGACCTTATCAACTGTGATCTGAACTATCTCTGGCCCTGAGATTTGCCTTGCTCCTTCTACATCCCAACATAATGGTGTTCTACATTTCCTCCCAGAAAGTGCTTCATATGGTGGAACACCCAAGCTACTATGGTACTGGTTGTTGTAAGCAAACTCAATTAAGGGCAAATGGTCAATCCATGATTCTTCCCATTGCATTACACATGATCGAAGTAATTCCTCCAAGGTTAGGATGGTTCGTTCATTCTGCCCATCTGTTTGAGGATGATAAGCTGAAGTAAAATGTAATTTAGTTCCCAAGGCATCATGTAAACTTTGCCAAAACCGAGATGTGAAGCTGGGGTCTCGATCAGAGACAATAGAAATTGGCACACCATGCAATCTGACGATCTCCTTAATATATAGTTGAGACAAAGTCTCCAATGATGGTTTCCACCTAATGGGTAAAAAGTGAGCTGATTTGGTCAGTCGGTCCACAATAACCCATACTGCATCTTTTCCCCTTGATGATGGGAGACCATATACAAAATCCATTGTGATTCTTTCCCACTTCCATTCTGGAATTGGAAGTGGTTGCAGTTTCCCTACAGGAGCTTGATGTTCTGCCTTAACTTTCTGACATACCAGACATGTGAAAACATGTTCAGCCGCTTCCTTTTTCATCCCACGCCACCAAAAATATGGTTTGATCGTGTGATACATTTTAGTTGCTCCTGGGTGCATAGCATAAGCAGAAGAATGAGCTTCATCTAGGATCTCTTTCCTCAAATTATCAACATTAGGAACACATGCTCTTCCATTCATCTTCAACATGCCATCTACCATTTCAAATGGGCTTTCTTTTCCTTCCTCAATATCTTGAATGATTTTTGCCAACTCTGGGTCCTCCTTCTGCTTCTCATGAATTTTGTCCTGCAACAAAGGTCGAATGTTCAACCGAGCTAGTAACCCTGTTACACCATCCACTTCCAAATCCACATTCATTGCCCTCAAATCAACCAGATCATTTATATTCTTCTTCCCCTTTCTGCTCAGAGCATCAGCAACTACATTAGCTTTACCTGGATGGTAATCAATGGTACAATCATAATCTTTCAACAACTCTATCCATCTCCTCTGGCGACTATTTAAATCCTTCTGATCCATGATATACTTCAAGCTTTTGTGATCAGTTAGGATTTTAAAAGTCTCACCATACAAATAATGTCGCCAAATCTTGAGAGCAAATACCACCGCTGCCAATTCTAAGTCGTGAGTGGGATAATTTACTTCATGAGGACGCAATTGCCTAGAGGCATATGCGATAACTCTTCCATCTTGCATTAACACACAACCCAATCCTTGATACGAGGCATCACTATACACCACAAACTCTCCATGGTTTGAAGGTAAAGCCAGTACTGGTGCTGTGGTCAATTTCTTCTTCAGTTCATCAAAACTGTTTTGACATGATTCATCCCAAACATACTTGGTATTCTTCCTCAACAGTTTAATCAATGGTGCAGCAATTTTAGAAAATCCTTCGACAAACTGCCGATAGTAACCCGCCATGCCAAGAAAACTTCTCAACTCCGACACATCTTTTGGTGGAGCCCAACTCACCACTGCTTCCACCTTTTTCGGATCCACCTCGACACCTCTTCCAGAAATTACATGTCCCAGAAATACTACCTCCTTCAGCCAAAACTCACATTTTGAGAATTTTGCATATAATTGTTTCTCCCTTAGAATTTGCAACACAATTCTAAGGTGAGTTTTGTGCTCCTCCTCGCTTTAGAATAGATGAGAATATCATCTATGAACACAATCACAAACTTATCAAGATATTCATGGAAAACTCTGTTCATAAGAGCCATAAATACCGCTGGTGCATTAGTGAGTCCAAAAGGCATTACCAGGAACTCATAATGCCCATATCTTGTTCTAAAAGCTGTCTTTGAGGTTGCTCCATCTGCCACTTTCAATTGATGGTATCCAGACCTCAAATCAATCTTAGAAAAGACTGATGCACCCTGCAATTGATCAAACAAATCATCTATTCTTGGAAGGGGATAACGATTCTTCACTGTCGCCTTATTCAACCTCCAGTAGCCAATGCACATTCTCATGGAGCCATCTTTCTTCTTGACAAACAAAACCGGTGCACCCCATGGTGAGATGCTAGGTCGAATAAACCCCTTGTCTAACAATTCTTGCAATTGTTCTTTAAGCTCCTTCAGCTCAATTGGTGCCATTCTATATGGTGCCATTGAAATTGGTGTTGTGCCAGGTACCAATTCAATATCAAACTCTACTTCCCTTTCTGGTGGAAGGCCGGGAAGTTCTTCGGGGAATACATCCGGAAACTCCCTTACCACCTCTACATCCTCAACCTTCTTATCATTTACTACAGTAACTTGAGCAAGAAAGGCTTCACAACCTTCCTTCACTAATCGAAAAGCTTCCAAGGCAGAAAGAAAACCATGAGTCTCCTTTTTCTTAATGCCTCGAAATACAACAGGACCTTTATCTGGTGTGTTGAATAACACTTCTTTCTTTTGACAATCCACAACAGCTCCATGTGTTGCCAGAAAGTCCATTCCAAGGATGACATCAAATTCATCAAAAGGTAGCAGAATTAAATCTGCTGCTAGGAAAGCTCCTTCCACACAAATGAAGGAACTTCTAATAACTGAGTCTACCTTCAAGGTATCTCCCACATGTGTTTTAACACATAAGGTATAACCTAGCTTATCTAGAACTAAGCGTAGCATATGTGCAAACGTATATGACATGAATGAGTGAGAGGAACCAGTATCTATCAAAGCATATAATTGCTTGCCAAGGATAGAAAGCATACCAGTCACAACTTCTGGTGCCACTTCTGCCTCACCTCGAGTCATTGCATAAACCCGCGGTGCTCCCTGTGCTCTGGTACCCTGTGTACCACTTCCTGATGGCCGATTTCGACCACCACCCCTACCACCCTGTGAACCACCACGACCACTCTGAAATCCACTACGGCCTCCCTGGTAACCACCCCTGAATGGGGCTCTACTAAATTGTACTGAAGGCTCGGACTGTGTAGCTCTTACTTCTCTCGAATGCGGACAGTCCCTCATGATGTGCCCAGGTTGGCCACAGTGAAAGCATACACCAGAAAATCTCCTACACTCTCCAGGATGCCTCTTCTGACAAACTTGACAAAATGGAAATTGTGTGGCTGAGGAAATTGGTGCCCTGTATGATGTTCCTGACATAGATTGACTAGGTGTTCTCCCAAAACTGCTAGGACCTCTCCTGGGTGGGTAACGAGGTCCAGCATAATTTACTCCAAACTTCCTCTTCTTCTCCTCTTCTTTGGCCTTGTGTTCCTCTCGGCTCTCAACTTCATAGGCTTCATACTTAAGTGTTGCCTCCTTGATTGTGGCCATACTCTCTTCATCAACCCTGTGGACCTTTTCTTTCAACCCTATGCGCAGACCATGCAAGTATCTCATCTTCTTCTTATGCTCAGTATCCGCCAACCCATCCTCAAAGTAAAGCAGTCGAACAAACTTGATGGTGTACTCAGTAACTGTCATATTCTCCTGCTTAAGGTTGGCAAATTCATTGTTCTTTGCCCTGATAAAAGCTTCGGGAAGAAACTCTGTCTTAAAGGCCTTCAGGAACTCCTCCCAGGTGAACTGAACTCGTTCACCATTAACTCTAGAGACCGAGGACCACCAGCTCCTCGCGTACCCCTTTAGGAGAAAAACAACATATTGCACTTTTTCCTCTGGGGTTGCATAAAGATATTCAAACACATCTTCCATCTCTCTCAACCACTCTACTACAGCATCTGGACTCACATCTCCCTTGAAGTCCCTACCACCCAAACTCTTCATCTTTGCATAGTCTAATACTGGCGGTCTTGCATCAACCGCCCCCACTCCTCTCGACTGGTCAGTAGGAACATTTTCACAACTTCCGTGCGAGCTACAAGGAAATATTGGCCTTAGATTGATCCACCCAAAATTCATTCTTCACCAAATCTCTCACTTGGTTAAAACAAAAATTTTCCCAAAATAATTACTCGAAAACAAATAAGTTCAAAACTCAATTTTGAAAACCATGATGCAGGTAATTTCATCCAATATACCAATACACATAATCATGTCAAACTCAATTCCCAGTTTAAGTCATTATGGGGTACTCCCCTCCTTAGGAGTGTTTAACCTCCCATAGGGTATAGTATGCCATAACAACAAAAAGAGGGAACCGGGCTCTGATACCAAACTGTAACACCCTACCCTATACGTATTACCTAATCATATTGTTCATACAATTGCAGCGGAAATAATCTCGGGTGTTACATTAATTATCAAAATTTACCCAAATAAAATTTCGACATGAATTACTCGCGTAATGGGCTAACAGTTCTTGCAACTTATCCTGCAAAATAATTCATCACAAACATATATACTCACAACCATATGCATTGGCTTTTCTTAGCCATAGTCACACTTTCATACTACACAACTGCATACTATACTGATACAAGCCATAATCGTCACAACTTACATATTTACAAAAATATACACATATCATCAACTTTCCACACCTGTGGATATCTCACACTACATCAGAAGCTAGTATGCACATGAAAAACGTTCTCAAAACATTTTTACAAAAAGGTGTGGATCACTGGCCAAAATCCCGAGTAGTAGTCCAAGCACAGAGTAGTTGAAGACCATACCTCATCTTGCCTTCAACTCTTGCTCAGCTCCTACCTATACACTTATCTACTGTTGATGATGATGATCTGCTTACACATAGCATAAGCAGAGAAGAAGAATAAAAGAGGGTCAGCTCATAGCTGAGTGAGATAATCATAGCATCGTGAGTTCATAACAGAGCATACCCCTACCATACATCTAACAATCAAGCCAAAACACTAGGATCGGACCTCAGCCATCCTCATATCCCAATAGGCAAAAGACTCAACCACCTTGACTTATGCATATGCATCTTATCATGTTTTACTCATAGGCGCCTGGCTACTCCCATGCTAATAACTCTCCCGGGAAACATACCCCACATCCCGTCGGATGTAGTCATACATACCCCAACATCCCGTCGGATGTGGTCATACATACCCCACACCACTATGGGTGTAGTCATACCCCGACACCACTCTGGGTGTGGTCATATCTCGTAAGAATTCTTCAGTCACCACCACATGAGAGGTGTGACTATCATACATATCATAATAGAGTAATAGCATAGGGAGCCCTAATTACTATGTAGTTGACCGTGAGACCACAACACTCATATTTGGTATCCTTATACATTATTCATATCTCATCTTGCTTAATCATAATTCGTTACTTACACATGTACTTGACCTGACCATAGTTGGCTCAACATAGGTAAACCAGGAGTCGTATAGTTGCACTTCCTCGGGATAAACCCTCGTGCAAGTCATCCTCCTTAAAACATCATAATATCACCAGGGAATGTATATTTTCCCACTTGTGCATCCAAATACAACAATCATGAAAAATCATACCTAATCACCTTCTCGAACCATCGTAAAGCATATTAACAGTCAAGCCCACAATTTGCAATATATACACAATCATCAGCATAAACAAGGTTCATATCGATTAGGGCAAGTCAATAATATCATACAGTAATCCAGGGTTCAACATATAGAACAAAAGCTCATACACCCCTAATCATGCCATTCTAGTTCACCTAGATCAATTCTAAGCATCAATATAATTATCGTGATACGACAAACCCGGTATGCCGTGCTAATCCCTCACCAGTTCTGGTCGTTCAAACACCGGTTTAACCTTCCCGTACTAAAACGTCAATTTCACGAACGAACCCCGAATTAAAATCCGAGACCGTCCTAATATCCCCTGCAGTATCCCCGTCAATATTAGTTCTGGGCTCCGGGTCAAATTCTCGATAAAAACACATCAAACCCTGGCCGGAGCTAAATTCAGCGGTTTGGACCCCGGCCTAAATAATAGCCGAAATTCAGGGATTAGAACTAGAGGATTGATTACCTCGCTGCAGGAAGCTCGTATATGAAATTTGGGCTCAATCCGGCTTCCGGATACTCCGAAACCCTAATTTAGCTTATCGGGAATTCAAGAAATTCCTGAACCAAAAACTCGTTTTAAAGCTCTAAATCGATAAATCACGATGAATTAGGCATTACTTACGGGATTTTTGGATCACTGTAGCTCAAGAATTGAGCTTTGCAATTTCTCCCCGAGCTCCCCTGTTCGCTCTGTCTCGTTTCCTCTCGGTGGAAAGTGAAAAGAAGATGGGGAAAATGGAATTAAATGGACGCAGTGTGTATATATATATATATATAATTAATTAATACGTATACTTATCCGATCGATCGATAATTCGATTTTCGCCGAAATACTGTCAAAACGCTCGATTTTAAATTGCGAACTTTCTAGCGATCGAAATATGAGTTTTACCGGAACGAGATGTTACAGACGAAAGCTCTGTCGATGCGAGAAAGCGAGGCATTACTCCGCCCATTGCTCCACGTGAATCGACTGCCTCCGAGCGGGAGTTCAAGAACAGCAAGTTCATCAATGAATTCATTAAACTCCTGCATAAGATCTGAATTCCTCACAGCCCCAGATTAATCCTCGTGTCCTCTTACCATATTGAAGTCTCTCGTAATGCAATATGGAACTGCCATTTCAGAACAGAAAGCCAAGAGATCAGCTAGAAATTGTATTTTGTCAGCACGATTCTGAGGAACTATAAACCACTATCAGATTCCAAACATTACCAGTAGAAATATCCTGAAAACCCACGGAAAGGAAAAAGGTTCCCACGAAAGTAGAAACGGCCGAAACATGAAACTTATCCCAGTATACCACGATGCCCCCCTTAAATATCCACAGCATCTTTCGCAGCTCAACCACAATTAGAAAGGCCACAATACTTCTGATCAAAGAGTCACTACAGGAGTTCCATTTAGTTTCCACTAGGCCGACGATACTAGGTTTCCTTCTGCCTATAATTCCTTTTATTCGCCTTCTTTTAAGATCATGACACACCCCCCTTACATTCCAAATAAATAAGCTAGTACCCATTCAGCTCTGCCCTTGTACCTCTGCAACCATTTCCCCTCAATTTGCTCCTCCTTGGTCCTTCCAGAACACACGAACCTGGGCCAAGACGGTGTGCGTCCATCTCCTATTTAGATCTGTGGACTCTTATTTTCCTGTCGTGGGTACTCTTGGCTGATTCCCTAATCAGCGATTCAGTTTGACTGTCGTCGCCACTCAACTCCAATCGGAACAACCTGCTCAAATCCAAGCTCCTGTCTTCCAAAGTGGCTAGATCGAACGGGTAGGCAGATAGATCCCAATTTCTTTCAAGACTATCATAACACACGAGGGCGAGGGAAGGTCCAAGGAAACGCCGACAGAGCATGACACCGGGGTGGTAGGGATAGGGGTGGATATGGTTGAACCTGTTATATATGGTTAAACCTATTTTTGATTCACATTCATGATTATAATAATCAACGGGGAGAGAAAAATTATTTGTTAATTACCAAAAAAATTGATTTGTTTCTAAAAGATCCTGCTTCCTGTCGGATACGGAAAAATAATTAATTCTGGTCTTCTTCTTCTATTGATCGCCGGCTGGAAGTGAAAGTCAACACCGGCAACATAATTAATCATTTCACAGCAAATACATCTTCTTCGTCTCATTTTGATCACAATTCCTATAATCTGGTATTGGAACGGCGGATTCCCTAGACCATCGCTGAAAAGAATTCTACTTTGGCAAATTTTTTAACCGGCATCCACCGTACAGTTACGCTTTGGTGGTGGCAAGAGCGTTGATGCCATGGTGATTCCGAATGACTAGGTATAGGAATCTGTCTGCGCAATGACTGTGCGCTTGACATCGGTGGTAGAGAATATGATTGTTATGCCCGGCGGCAGCAAGAGCGTTGATGGTGGTGGTGATTCCCACTGACAAGCAATTCGGGATCTGAGAGCGCGATGGTCTGTGTGGTTGCGGCGGCAGGGACGATGCTATTTATGTCCGGGCGGAGGCATGGACGATAATGGCAGTGATTCCGATTGAGGAGGTATTTGCGTGAGGACGATGTAACGGCGATGATGATGGTAGTAAGTCAGGTGGCCGGTGATTTCAACAGACGGGGGAGTCGGCTTCCTTCAAAAAGTTGGAGAAAGAAAAGAAATAAAAAGGAAAAGAAAAATGGTCGCTGCCTTCTGTTTTTATAATTTTGTTTTATCTATTTATTAGCAAATTGAATCAGACCTAGCCAATATCGTATAAACCATTACAAATCAAACCCATTTGCTTGAACCGGCCAGGATTAATGGCGGCACCGGTACCGTGACGGCACCATAGAATTGCCGAGAAGTAATTTTGTTAACAAATGAGAATAATTATGTCATTTTATTTTAATTGGTAAATACTTGTGTAATTCATTTGTAAATTCCACCTCAATTCCTCGGAATTACTATAACTAGTTCCAATTCCGTAGAATTCAAAATTTAGAATCGAAAATGAATTCTTTTAAATACCAAACACATAAAGATTTCATTTCAAAATGAATTCCTTAAAACTTATAGAGTTCATTTATACCAAACGATATGTTAACTTGTAACCAAATAGTGACAAGATTGTGAGACTAAAGAATTTAGTCTAATGATTAAAACTATTATCACTAGTTTTCAACTTACAAGTTTTATATTCGAATAACTAAAATAGCATTTAACCACATAAAAATAAATCAACGTAAAAATATCGAAAACTAATAATAATCCTCAAATGATTGCATATGCAACGATTGTTCTGAAAGTCATTCAACAAGTGTTGCAATAAGTAAATATTCTTATCTCGATTATCTTGAGTACCCACCAAATTTGATTATACGTTATAGGAATTCATATATATATATATATATATAACTTGTTGAAACACAAGGAAAACACTCACGTAAAACAACACATAGTCTTTGAATGATCTTTGGTGATCCAAATATGTGGATCACTTGTTTGTTGGATTCTTTCCTGTTCTCCTCCCTTATCTTTCTTCTGCCTTATCTTTCTTCTGTCTGTTTGCGGCAGTTGGTTTTTTTTCTATTTTGCAGTTTGCTGTTCCTTTTGGTTCTTTTGCCTTCTTCTCTTTGCATTGGGGTGGTCTAGTCCATCCAGTGCTCTTCTGTCTGCTTTCCCTTTTGTTTGGTTTTGTTCTTTCGTCCCGGGATCAATGCTCGTGATCCTTGTTTCTCCTCTGTACTCTACTTTTTTTTGTTTCAGTTAATGATATCATCACCCTTATAAAAAAAAACTTGGGGTCAACAACTCTTCATTAAACTCCAAAAGCAGCTAATATGTTTATTGATTTAACAAAACTGGAGGTGGCAATTAGAATTCAAATCCATGAATCCACTCCAATCCATCCATCAAATTATCCACCTAATCCAATCCATTTAAATCCAATCCATTTGATCCAAATCCAATTGGATTGGTGGATTCATGGATCAATCCATGGATCCGAATGGAAAATTACAATTTGGTACCTATGTTTTTTATATTTTACATTTTGATACCTAAAATTTATATTTTTATACGAAAAAAATCATTGGAAAATTACATTTTGGTACCTAAAATTTTTCATTATGACATTTTAGTACCAAAACTTTTCAAATTTTACATTTTGGTCCAAGCCTTGGATGTCATTTGGATTCATGGATCAATCCACCAATCCATGAATCCACCAATCTATTGGATCCAATCCATTTGATCCATGGATCCACCAATCCAATCCACAAATCCGATCCAATTGCCACCTCTAAACAAAACACGTATTCCCGCACGAGTAATTATCCTATAAATTAATCTAGATAGATTCATGTCCATCTAATCACCTTTAGTATTATTTTGAGTCATTAATATTAGATTTATCTCCACTACTCTTCTTATTGGTCCAACCCCAACCAAGATCTCCCTTATGACTATGCATATATTCTCCCACTTCCGATTCACTTCCTCTAATCTTCCTCGCAAAAGCATGATTAAGAAATTGTATTATAAGCACCTTCCCCACTTGCTCATACATCCATTCCCACCTCTCCAACACATTATATATACAATCACATGACATTCTCTTACTCCCACCAAACACCAACATATCACATACTCAACCATTATCTACATACCTCAAACCCTAATATTTACCTAGCTTGCCTCAAAAGAAGTCTCCTCTCTCAATCGTCAATCCACTCTGTTTCCGATTACAAATCACACATGGCTCCAACTTCTTCTTACGATCATGAGCAACAACTCTCATGCGAGATAACGATTCACCAAGCCAAGAACGTGGAAGAGTTCATGACGATAAACAAGTCGTCCTACAAATCCAAAGGAGATTTGTTCATGAGATACTATCTCTCGGCAGGAAACAACAAAAGAATCCAACTTGACACCAAAGAGATCCCCAGCACCAGTGATCATCTTTTGTGGAACGAGTCCGTCTCATTGGATTGCTTTGGCACTCAAGACTCAATCAACAGCCTACAGACAAGCAGCGTGGTTTTCGAGCTGAGATGGAGATCGTCAAAGGGGAGTACCATCCTTGGGCTTGGAGGTTCAAAGCTGGTTGGTAGAGCTGAGCATCCATGGCAAAGTGTCATGGATGCATCAGGAATGAAAATTGAGAAATGGGTTGTTATGAACCCCAAAGAAAGGTAGTCGCACCAGAAAGATCTCCCTTTTCGTAAGAGCTTCTGCTTTTATGTTATACAAAAGCGCTTTTCGCCTTTTCAAAAGCCAAGCATTTATATGTGTTTGGCCCTGTTTCGACTTTTAAAGACGAAAAGCACTTCTAAAAGGCAGGCCAAACATAGGCATAATATAGTTAATAATAATATTGAGAAAAAGAAAGAGAGGAAGGAGTAGTGTTAATTAACATTGCAATTATTGTTCCCTATAGTTTTGATTAATTCTTTTATAACCTTTCTCACTTCTAAGTTCTAATCAATCAAACAAGTGTATAAATGCATGAATTGTGCATTCTATTTCAAGGGTCGATATCAAACCTCGGGAGATTTTCTTTTACTCACATTTTTTTAAATTATTTGGCCTTTATTTTATTCAAATTAAAAATTAAATACTTTCAATTAATTAATAGCAATTACAAGGAGTACTAGTTGGTTTTGATGAACAATTGCTGATCAATTGACGGGATATCTTAATCTAAACAAGATATATGTTGGAAAATTTCTGGTATGAAATAGGGGTCAATTATGACTAACGTTAGTGCAAATACACAAGTAAAAGCATTCATATGACTAGTGTTTGTGCAGAATGGCCAAATTGGTCAATGCCCTCTTCATAGAAACACTGTCAGTTATAGGGAATGGATCAGTCAGTAATTTGGTTGGCTATTCAATATGTATAAATTTTTCAATTAAATTTAATTGACTATATTTTTTGTGTAAGCGAAATATAAATTTTTTGTACCGGTTAATCATGCACTTCAAAAGGAGAACATATACTTTGATACATTTTGGAACAAAACAATTTGAAACATCTATTACCAGTATATACTATGATAATAATATTAGTTAGTATATAAGATTATATCATCGTGGTATGAAAATGTACAATAGTAGTATGAATATAGTATAGTATAGAATGATTGTATACATAATTGTAAGAATACGTAAACCACCATTTACCATTTTTTAACATCGTTTACCACTAGTTACCATCTTATACCAAGGTGGTATAGGATAATCTATTTGATCCTAAAAATTTATTTCCATAAATTTTTAGGTCACTATATGTCATGATGAACACGTTTCTTATGTACAAAAGACTTTAAAATTTGAGTTGAAAACGAATGTGGTATGACGACGGGTGGATGGAGCAGTTTGGCGAGATAGATGGGAATAGGGCTGGAATTTGGTACCAATATTTTGGACAACCAAATATTGTATTGTATTTGCCGATACCTAGTATTACTCAATACACGTATTATTTCATGAGATTGGGACTGAGATTGAATTTCAGTGTTATTTGGTATTAGATATTACACGATTTGGATAAGTATATACCTAAATAGCGACAAATATCAATATATAAGTTAGTGTGTATTTTATTTCTCCCAACTAGTCTCCCTCACTCATTGCTACGAGACCCTCAACCACCAAAATGACCACTTAATTATACATAGCTCACCCCCTCACTATTTGACAAGCCATACTAGCCTCATTTTGTTACTTATAGTATGTTTATGCACTGTTTGGGCATCTCATGTTTCAGCTTGTTGCTTTAGTTTATTGATGTGCTTCTTAGGCACCACATTTTTCGCATTCTTTTTTATTAGCCGAACATATTGAATTACTAATAATTAGTCAATTGTTAACTTCCATTTAGCAATTTTGTAGTAATATTGACTTGACAACATGATACTGATTTGGAAAGGAAAAAAAATTACAAAATTACTAACGATAACATAAAAATGGCTAATATTTTGATACATTACAAAAAATTAGGCTAATTATTAATAATTCAATAGGTTTGGGTAATAAAAAAATTGGAAAAAATTGGTTAAAAATAAATGAAAGTGAATTACATGTCTTAAAAAATTGGTTTAATACACTTGTATATCCAAAACTTTCACGGTTGTGCCAATAATATCCAAATTTTCCGGAATACCACTTATATCCATGTTTTAAAGTTGTTCTTGCCAAATATATCCATTTCCGAATATATTTTTGGTTAAATACACTTGTATATCCAAAAACACCGTTAAAGAATGTGAAGGAATTGAATATAAGTAGTATTTCGGGAAATTTGAATATTATTTGCACAACCGTGAAAGTTTTGGATATATAAGTGTATTTAACCTAAAAAATTTGTGAGGTTGAATGGGGTAAAATATTGTTTAGAAAACACATAAATAGCCAAAGGTAGAGGTTTTTGAAATTTGCGGATGTTTTCGAAAATGTCATCGCTGGGTTAATTGCAAGTTTGGTCACTAGATTTACTAAAATCATTCACGTTAGGTCACTAGAAATATTTAATTTCATTCGTGGTCACTAGAATTACTTAAAGATTTCAAGTTTGGTCACTCTCCGTCCAACTCCGTTAACTTCGGCTGACGTGGCAGTCAAATTTCATAGTTGACCGTTAAATATGTGATGTGGCAATTAAAAAATAAATAAATAATAAAATTTAATCGTTTAAACTTTCCACCTCATTTTCACAACTATTCAAAAATAAAAATTAATTTTGTATTATTTAAAACAATAAGTTTTTCTCCCGGTTGTGTCCTCCCACCATGAATACGGTCCTCCGATCTGGGTCAGTCGCACAGGCAAAGAACGACCGGTCTCTTTCAGCACCATCTCTTCTTCTCCTTCTCTCTTTTATATATCATCAATCCTGCTCAAATCCCTTCCCATCCTAAACCCAATTCCCCAATTTCCAAATACGATCCTTCCCCCTAGTTAACCCATCAAAAATCCATGCCGACGCCGTCGACGCAGCTTATTCGGGGCATCCCCGACAACCTCAGTAGGGATTTCCTCTCTCGCTGATGTGATAAAATCGAAAAAGAATAGCGGCCTTTCTTCTGTCTGACATCCACCCAATGGAAACAAACCAGACGACATAAGCAATCCACTACCAGCCAATAACCATAGATCCTCCCACCTACTTGCACCTTCCCCAATCCAAGATAAACCCCCATTTTCACATCACACGGGACAACAAAAGAAGGAAAGAGTAGATTTATACTCTCCGAAGAAACCATCAATCAAACCCATTCCCCCCGCAGCTTGCATCATCACCAGCCACGATCTCATCCACTGGCGTCGCTGCCGCAGCACAGTCATCCCTCTGCATATCATCAACAATGTTCAAACAATCCACTACCAGGCGGCTCTCAGCAAAACCCCAAACACAAGAGCATCCTGCATAAGCACCCACTCTACACCCCGCTCCTCCACAACAACGTCTCCTTCCCAAATAGAAAAGAAAGTCATCTGCCTCAAAATCAGCCCCAGTCGTTCTTCGGCGGTGCGACTGACCCAGATCGGAGGACGGTATTCGTGGTGGGAGCCGGGAGGATACGACCGGGAGATTTTTTTTAATTATAGAAAATTAAGTTTTATCTTTTAATAGTTGTGAAAATGAGGTGGAAAGTTTAAATATTAAATTTTATTTCTATTGACTGCCACGTCAGTCAAATAAACGTAGTTGGACGGAGAATGACCAAACTTGAAATCTTTAAGTAATTCTAGTGACCACGAATGGAATTAAATATTTCTGGTGACCTAACGTGAACGTTTTTAGTAAATCTAGTGACCAAACTTGCAATTAACCCTGTCATCGCTTATCAGGGGAGGGGAATGAATGAATTCAATTTCAAAGATCTGATTCAAAATTAAACATACGACAGACGAACGAAACATTCTCAGTCCTCCGTTGCACACTGAACTATCTCTCTCTCTCTCCCTTCCTTTCCTATCTTTCTCTCTTAAGTCTTATCCCTATCACACACAATCGATCGAACTCAGATCCCCTGCAGTTCATAATGGACAAGCGCGCAGCTGCGAGAAACCCACACGCTTCCACCGCCGATCTCCTCACCTGGTCGGAGGTTCCTCGCCCCGATTCCCCGGCGACCCCTCGCTCCGCTACCCGCTCCTCCCATCAGGTTTAGTTTCCCAGCTTTCCATTTCTTTCCGTCACGGATCTCAGCTGCCTCAAAGCCCCCTGCATTTCGAATGCTTCCTGATTTGCGTTCCCCTGTTTGTTTCCTATCTGGGTTCGCGTTCTTTTCAGCCGTCGGATAAAATCAGCAAGGTGGTGTTCGGAGGCCAGGTCACCGACGAGGAAGCTCAGTCTCTCTCCAGCGCGTAAGATTTCAAATTCTCTCGCTTTATTAATCTCCATCGATTTCTCTTCCCCAGGTTTGCTCTTTTTAGAATACGGCCACCTTTCAAATTTGAGCTGGACAAAGAATTGAGATTTCAGATCTACAGCTGCATGTTCCTTCCTCGTCGGGGGTTTCCCCTTCCACAGCAAAGGAAGGATTTAACATCTAGTCTCTAGATGACCATTGGGTGTATAGAGTTCTGTTGAATGTTCATTTTCTGATTTTCGGATAATGAATTGGGTGAATCAAGGTGGCCATGGAAATGAGCTGATGGGTTCTTTTTGGTAACTGCAGGAAGCCATGTTCAGGGTATAAGCTGAAGGAAATGACTGGTAGTCGCATTTTTGGAGCTGAAGGCACCGCAGATGATGCATCTGAAACAAATCCTACTAACCCTAATGCTAGAACCACGGTTCGTATAGTTCAGGTATTGGATCGATGCGTGGTTTTGTTTTGGTTCTGTGTTTGTATTACATATTCTTTGTTTGGTAAGTTGATTATGGGTTTTGCAATCGTCTCAGCAAGCCACAAATGGGATCAGCCAAATCTCGTTTGGCACGGAAGAGACAGTCTCTCCCAAGAAGCCTAATTCTATAGCTGAAGTGGCTAAGCAACGTGAGCTGAGTGGAACTTTACAAACCGATTCTGATTCGAAGAACAAGAAACAGATATCGAATGCGAAAATCAAGGAGATCAGTGGGCATGATATCTTTGCACCTCCACAAGAACCAGCTCCCCGATCTGTGCATGTTGCACGCTCCCTGGAGTCCAGGGAGAACAACAAGGACATTGGTGAACCTGCTCCCCGGACCATTCGCACTTCTGTCAAAGTGTCTAATGTAAGCACATTTCTTTAAGTAGCTCTAGATTTACTCTGCTATCTAGGATCCATTTGCCCCATTCAATTCTTGATTGGTAATTTAGTGGCCAGCTTTCTTTAGTTTGAGCCACATATGACACCTTTTAACTGCCTTGATATGTTTAGCTGCCGGGGAAGATGATTTTCTTAGCTATGAGATGTCCTCCTGACTTTTTCAGCTCTTTTTGTTTTAACTTTGAACAGCCTGCTGGTGGCCAGAGCAATATCCTATTTGGCGAAGACCCAGTGGTGAAGACAACAAAGAAGATACACAACCAGAAGTTTCAGGAGCTAACAGGAAACAACATATTCAAGGGAGATGTTCCACCTGGATCAGCTGAGAAGACAATAAGCACAGCCAAACTTAGAGAGATCAGTGGCAACAACATCTTTGCTGACGGAAAGGCAGAATCCAGGGACTACTTCGGTGGTGTTCGCAAACCCCCAGGTGGCGAGAGCAGCATTTCACTCATATAAACTGCTTCTAACTGTTCCCTTCCATCACCAGTTGCTACTGGGGTCAAGATCAATGTCATCCATCCCCTAGAACTCCATAACCAGAATATGCTGTTGGCTTTAGTTTAGTTTCTGGGATTCCGGGGTCTATTGGTGTTGGCTTTCGCTTTCCGCCTTTTGTCTTTCTTTATTCACCACCTTAACTTAACCACGTATGCCATTGCCTTCGAGTGCTGGACTTCACAGGCTTGTGGAGTTACCTATGTACTGCTATTCCCCACTGGACAAAACTTTAGACTCTTTATATATTAAGCTACATGGGCTTATCCTTAACAATGTATGTAGGGCTGTTTTTTGGTAGCTGATAAATGAAGGTGTACTCATCACCGGAGGAACAGACCGCAAGGGAGCATCAGACCGGGATATGATTAGGGTAGTCCATTCGGTTATTAGAAAGACTATTTCAGATAATGATAGGGTAGTCAATTCGCTCACTAGAAAAACTATTTATTTGTTGTGTGAAGGATTGGGTTGTATCTTTGTGTTGTTGGCTATTCCAATAAGCTTTTTTGAGGTTATGGAAATGAGCTTTTTCGGTGACTAGAAAGATTTTTTCTTTGTGTCATAGGATTTGATTTTGGGTTAATACCTTAAAATGGTCTGAAGCATACGTGTGCGTAAAGCCTTGATGGGACATTTATTCTGCCAACAATATCATCAACACTAAAGAGGTCGTTTGCTTGTAGGATTCTGAAAAATCAAGGATTTGTATAAAATCCTGGATTTTATCATAGAATGATTATGTGGGATTTTGTCATTTTGGATTTGTGTTGGATTTGCAAAAGTACTTGTTTGCTTCATGGATTTTGTATTGGATTTATGGTCCTTGTAATTGATTAGTTAAAGGTTGAATTTACGATTTTATCCTTATTAACTACCATCTCCAAGAGAAGAACAAAAGCTCCTGCCCTCCGCCATTACCTTCTCCATCTCCTTCCAAGTTTATTTTACAGTTTAATCCGCCAACACCACTTGTTCCTTGTGGCTAGCTAACTAAATTTATATGGACTAAATAAAAAACTGCAGCAACTTACACAAACTTGCAGCAGCTACTAAGCAACCTCAAACGTGTTCAAAACTTATAATGATGACAACTTTCAGCAGGTAACGCAAATTTGCAGCAGGTGCTAATAGAAATTTGTAACTTACAATAACGACAACAAAAATTTGTAGCAGCTACTTCATAACAAGAATATGTCCAAAGTTGTAGCAACTACTTCACTCGAGAATGGGAGACGGAGGAAGCTTCATACGGTACACAAACGGGAATGTGATGGAGGCTGCTTGTCAAACCCTACAAATAATAATGAGGGCAACATCAGAATATTGGAAATATATAAGGTTACTTTTGTCATTTGTTTTCATGGATTATGGCTCTTCCCAAAATTCCACCAAAAGAGGTTTGATTTTATAATCCGTGAACCCCACGGATTTTGATCCCACTATAATCCCTTATGCATGGGTCCCACAAGAACTAATCCAACACAATTTTTGAAACAAACATGGACTTTGTCCATAAATCCTGTAAGTGTGGGTTTTTAGCCCAAAATCCTTGATCAAAATCCCAATAGCAAACGACATCTAACAAAGCATTAACTCGTTTGCTTGTTGGATTGGAAAATGAAGGTTTTTTAGTTTTGAAAACCTTTGGATTTGTGATGGATTTGTTTCAATTGGTATTTGAAAGATATCATTGTTTGTTTAGTTGATTTTGATCATGGATTTAAAGATTTTTGTACCATGGGTCTCAACTCCTTGCCTTCAATGACCAAATACCAAATGAAATGTGGTATTTGCAAATACGTGGGGTCCACGAATTTGGAGCTAAAAAAATGTCCAAATCTGTCAGCCCCACGGATTTGTATACCTCAACAAACAATGTTTTTATATAAAAGAGGGTTAATATTTTCGTATGACCTGAACTTTGGCCAAAATAAACATCCTGGCCAATCTTTTCGATCTATAGCATCCTGGCCCGAACTATACACCAAAATAAACAATTTGGCCAAACCCAATGTTTGACCGTTAACTTGGACAGTCAATCGTGTTGACTAACTGTCAACGCGCCACGTCACTGCCACGTCACTGCCAAGTCATAAGATCAGATAAATATTTAATTTTTTTGTTTTTTATTTTTGGTTTAACTAAGGTATTAGTTGGTTTTTTTAATTTATAATAATTTAAAATTAGGGAATGTGTGGAAGTTGTGAATTATTTAAATATTTTATGCTGACTTGGCAGTGACATGGCGCGTTGACTAACGGTCAACGCGTTTGACTGTCCAAGTTAACGGTCAAAAGTCGGATTTGGCCAAATTGTTTATTTTGGTGTATAGTTCGGGCCAGGATGTTATAGATCAAAAAGATTTGCGATGATGTTTATTTTGGTCAAAGTTCATGCCATACGAAAATATTAACCCTATAAAATACGTAATGCTTTGTATTTGAGTGCCAAATACATCACCCAAATCCCACAAGCAAACGACATCTAAATAACATCGATGTGGATGCCTAAACACACATCATAAACAATTGCACAAAAAGAAGCATAATTGTCCACAAAATGAGCTAGGATAACCATTATATAAACTAGTTTTTTACCCGTCCGTTGGGCAGTGCATTACATTTGATTATTTTAAAATTTATTATTGTATTCTAATTATTATTATCATTTATGGTTGTTGATTTAATATATATGAAATTGTAAATCTCACTTACCTTACTTAGGTAATGTTTCATACTTTTATATCTTTTTTATTTATGAAAAATTTAATTATTAACTGAGCTCTTTGTAGACTGTTCTTTATTGATTTAAAATATTGTATCGAACTCAAAAAAGTGATAAAGAAGTTAAAAAATTTAAGGTAAAAAAACGAAGAAGTTAGGATAAGAAAATAGGATTCAATTAATAAAATAAGTGAAGAGCTTTTCATTTTCTTTCCCTTCTCTTATGTTGGTCTATGATAATAGAGAATATTCCGATCTAGATCTCACAAATATCGTGTATTATCAGTTACACCTGCAATTCTGGAATAATGATGAAATACATTATCATCCACATCCATCAGTCTTCTGGATACTCAATTAATTTATCTTGTCGATGTTCTAGCAAAACCAACCACAAACAGAACTATCAGTTGTCACTAATTTATTAAAACAATATTTTCAACAAACTAAACTTCATATAAACACAATTTATAATTTATAGAGAGCTGCATATCTCATAAAGGAAAAAATAGTGTTTTTTTACCTAATAACAACATAGACAAATAATGAAAGGGGCATACTTCAATACAACTCAACTCATTCTATCTTGCATATTCCTAATTTGTGAACTGAATCTATGCACCAATCAAAATAGTAGTTGGTAAGAAAATAATCATGTCAAAATCAAGCTTTAGTTAATGATTTAATGAGGAGAAATTCACCCTAATGAAACAAACAAATGTCATTGCAATCGTGTAGAAATTGAAAAAAAACATCAAAATACACAACCGAGGAACTGCCACAGTCATTTTCTTTCTTCTTCACGACCTTTATAAAACCCCCAATTATGTTCCCTTCTACTTATAATCCCATTGCTACCTACTAATTATTAACCAGATCATCATCTTATAGCTAGCTTGTAGCATGTCAATCATGAACATAAGGAACATAATGAAAAACCCTCACAACTCCACTTTCCATTTCAACATCTAAAGTATCCGGGTTGCAATAGGCATTTAAGTAAAAATCAATTATTCAACCAAAGGACATATGCTCTAAGTCCAACCAATTATCCTTTCTAATCATATATTACCAATTTACATAAAAGTATATGACGTAATAGAGAACATAAAATAACTCTGTGAAAATGAAGAATAAATACATTCGCTCATCAAGTAGAGAAATTTATCATCCAGCAGTTTTAACTTGGAAGAAATTAAGAAAATAATGGAAAAAAGAGTGAGCAGTTGCGAGCTTAAGATCAAGGAGGAAGAGGTAGAGTCGACAATCCTCGGTTTGGTTCACCTCAGTGGCGGAGGGAGAGTATAGACCCACCCTGACTCGGAAGGACAATTGTTAAATTAGGTACAATAGTTAATTTATATAGAAAATTAGGGGTATTTAATTGAGAATAGTTGATCGAAATATTTTTTGTTCGAAATTTTGGTGACCTCATTTTTTAAGTACACGATATACAGATTTGTGCAAACTTCATTTTTCTATAAGTTGACTTTCTTATATGAGGGAGTGTGCTAGTAAATAGTATAAGATATATTATTGAACCTCTTCCAACAACTCAATTTATTGATTCAAAAAGATTCTTGACAAATAACATCATTTGTAAGCGAATGACTAACCAAATCATGAATTATTGTTTGGTGTAAGATTTATTATTAAATATCTCTGGACAACTCGAGTTATAGATACTAATGGTTTTTATAAAGAACATTATACGAAACAGAACGACTAACTAAATCATTAATAATTGTTTGGTATATAAAGTAATATTCTTGATACTTTCGACTGCTAATCTATTTTACTTAACCAAAATTTTCCAATATAAGATTATGTCATGAATGATTCGCAAAGTTAACAAAAAATTATTTTACCAGGTGTATTTTTCTTCTAAGTGGACCCACATTAGATGAAATCCTAACTACGCCACTGGTTCACCTCGTCTTCGTAATGATAGGATGAACTGGTTTTATCAACAGGCAAAAATATGTTACAACTGCTCAAAATTTTTCCATCTAATCGTTTCCTGGTGTACCTCCCTCCTCCTATTCTCCTACAAAGAAAAAAAAACTTCATATGCATTATCATTTCCTTCTCTATCTAATTTCTTATTTTCAATGTTGGATTTTATTTCTAGAGAGACAATCAAAATGGGAAAATGGTAGAGATAAATTAAAAGGTAGTATTCATAATTAATATGTTTTTGATTTAAACGGAATGAATAAGAAGTGTTTTAAAAATTAACAATTATTGCTATGTCAAATTTATCTTCAGACCTTTTTCTATATAAATTATACTTGTTTTATTTTATAAGTATAATCATTAGGAAGAAGTGAGTGTTTGATAACAAAAAATATATAGTCATGTAGTTCATTTTTCAAAAATGATTGATTGACAAACGCTCATTTTCTCCTAGGCCATCGTTTAAATTTTATTTAATTGAAAAATTATTATTATTCATATGTGTGCTTGTTTTTTTCCATCAAAATGTAACTTATTATAAATTTTTAGTGAAAATGAATAGAAAATTTACTTAATGAGATTTAATAAGATATTTTGGGTTAAACTGTCACTCTCTATTTTCATTTTTATAGTTTGTTTAATTGAAGAAAAGATTATTACTTATGTGTGTTTGTTTGTTTAAATGTGTCACAAAAAATGTACCTTATTTTAAGTTTTAGTAAAAATGAGTAGAAGTATTAAAAGAAGAGAGAGATAGCTTCATAAATAGATCAATAAATAAATTTTTGTTTGTTAAAAAATTGTCCACCTTGGCATCTTGTGAATTCACCAAGTGCTTATGTGGCAAGAAGTTATTTTTGAATAGCCATAATATTAAGTATAGATAGATAGATAGATAGATAGATAGATAGATAGATAGATAGA
The DNA here is from genome assembly GCA_964030455.1 of Linum trigynum. NCBI lineage: Eukaryota > Viridiplantae > Streptophyta > Magnoliopsida > Malpighiales > Linaceae > Linum > Linum trigynum. The sequence continues at coordinate 7,631,209 of OZ034820.1, read as the reverse complement.
TATAGATAGATAGATAGATAGATATAGATAGATAGATAGATAGATAGATAAATAAAAAGATGAACTAGGTTACCGTCAATTATAGGTGACACTTTAATCCAATCTATCGACCAAAAGTCCAACTAATAAGATCTATTTGATCCAAATAGATGTTTTTTTTATTATGGTGAATATATTAAAAGTAGAAAAAACAATTGTTCGAATACAAAGATCCATGGGGCCGGCGAGTGGGTTGGGCCGTTGGGCCCCCTGTGGGCTGTTTGGGCCGGTTGGCCAGGTGGGCAGTCCAGCCTATATTGGGCCAGCTGGGTCTGTCTTAGCCTTAGGGCCTAATAAAACCAGACCCCCAAGCCCAGCTTCTTTTGTTTCAAACTCCACAATTATGAATCCTTTGGGTTTACTAGCGTTGAGCCCATGGAAGGAAATAACCATGTTTAATGGGTCTAATGAGTTACTTGTCTATGATTGGCAGGTGAATATGGCGTTTCGAATTGCTGAGGATCAAGTTGTCGAGTTCTCTCTGGAGGAAGTCCAATCGGTGAGGTTTCGAACCTCTAGGACTCTTCTGGGAAGGCTCTTTTCAGAGGCCCAGTTTACTGCTGCGGAATTGAAAGAGGGGCTAGTAGAAGCATGGCGGGTAAAAGGAAACCTTAGGGTTTCAATTACTAAATTTGGCTTGTTCGAAGTGGTGTTGCCTAGTGATGAAACAAGGGTGTGGGTTCTGAAACGGTCACCCTGGATTGTCAAAGACAGGATCTTCCATCTTCGATCCTGGACACCAGCGATTTCCCGGCATACTTTTGAGGAGTTAGCTTTTGCACCCTTTCGCGTTCAACTCTGGAATGTGAAGGAGGACTGATGCACTAAGCAGTTTGGTCAGAAAATGGCTTCGGGAAAGATTGGGCAGGTCTTGGAAGCAGACGTCTTCGCGTCAAAGGAGACAGATGAGCACTTCGTGAAAGTGCATGCGCTCATTAATTTTGCTAAGCCATTGAGATCTCAACTTATGGCGGTCAGCGAGGAGCTTGGCGAGTTCTGGGTTAATCTCAAGTACGAGTTCCTTCCCACCGTCTGCTTCCACTGTGGGCGTGTAGGGCATTCTAAGCGGGACTGTGTCTTTGACCCCCCTCTGGGGAAAGAACGCTTCGGCCCGCACATGACAACGAGGAAGATCGGGCGCAAGGTGTACATGGAGGAGGATAACTGTTCGAAGTTTCGAGGTACAAGCAAGTCAGTGTGGATTAACCGGAATGTCCGCATGCATAATGATGGTAACACAAAGAGTGTCAAGGGGCGAGTGGAAGAGGTGCCGAGGGTGCCTTCTACTAATACTCCGATGCTGGGAGGACTCCAACAGGGGGGGGCACCATGACCGACCTACAGACCCAAACGAGCAAGTTATTATGACGGATCAGCCTAGGCTGCGAGAACCCACCAGCCAGAAGGCCGGGGATCAGACTAGTCCAAAAGGATTTAGTTTCAAGAAGTCCCCCAGGGTGAAGCTTGGTGGAGGGGTGAGGATACCGCAGAAGAAGAGGTCACCTAGGAAATATGCCAATACGGTTCAGCTGGATGCTCATGGTCGTAAACAGACAAGTAAACGCAAGAATCAAGCTCCCCAATCGAAGAAGGAGACTGATCCATTGGAGCTAGCCATCGAACAATCCAGAAGGAGGAGACTTATACTGCAGGATGAATCAGAAGAAGAGGAGAATGTGAGGCCTGCAGACATAGTGCAGAAGGCTGCTCAAGTGGTTGTTGGCAAGGCAGGGGGCGCGGATTCTCGGGTTCGCCTGCGGTTGAGAAAAGAAGGAGCTCGTTCCCCACGACCGTCGCCCACCCAGGTTGAGGAGTCTAATCCTACAGGAGAAATGCAGGATTTGGAGGATAACGATTATGGGGATGACTTTGATAATCCCAAAATGGAAAAACAACATCAGGGCTCTGATTCGGATGAGGACCCATCACTGGAGGAGGCCCATGCTTTTGAAATTAAGCGCCGCTCACCCTCTGGTGTTACCAAGGAGATCTCTCATGTCAAGAAAGGCCGAGTTCATCAAGTGGTGGAAGCTTTTGAAGCAGGACTGCACATTGACCAAGCGAAGCCGTCCTGCTAGAAGGAGGAGAGCTTGGGTCTGAATGAGTATGGGTCTAATATGGAGGATCCAATTATGGAGAATAGGAAGAGAGTGATTGAGGAGGTGGAGGGGGCGGTGGGTGACCCTCCTACTCCGAAGAGACAATTTGTGGAAGCAGTGGATGCCCAGGAAAAGGTGGAGGAAGCCAGCCTCGAGTGGCCCCCAGAGGATAAATGAGGCTTCTGGCCTGGAATGTGAGAGGAATTGGGCCATCACTCACATTCCATTCTGCTTTAGGGCTTGTTCATTCTAATAAGCCGGATGTAGTGTTTTTTTCAGAGACACGGTCGAGCCGCCATGTAGTGGCCCGCCGTATGCGGGGTTTGGGTTTTGAGACTTCTCGTTGTTTTTTGTTGATGCAGTCGATGCATCGGGTGGGTTAGTTGTTGCTTGAGCCCCTGGGGTTAACACTTCGGTGTTTTGTTCTTCCCAGTTTTATATTTGTTTGCAAATTAATGAAAATGATTCTAAGTACTTGGCGTTTTTTGTTTACATTAGTTGTAATGTAGTTATTCGGGATAGCCAGTTGGCGCATTTGCGTGAATTGTGTGCGGATATTCACCAACCTTTCGTGATCATTGGTGATTTTAACGTCACCCTCCATGAGGGAGAAAAAGACGGGGGTCGGGCTTGGAATGCGGCTCAAGCCACCAGTCTGAGAGATCTAGTTCATGACTTGGGTCTCCATGACCCAGGGTACCAAGGGGATCAGTTTACCTGGACCAACAGGCGTATGGGGGAGGCGTGTATTCGCGAACGGCTGGATAGGGCCCTCTGCTCCCAGTCCTGGATAGATACGTTTCCTGAGACTTTGGTCAAACATTTTACGGACCAGGGGTCAGATCATCGTGCCCTCCTTCTTGCTGAAAAGCCTTACACTCGAAATAGCCGACCCCTGTTTCGGTTCGATGCTCGTTGGGCGGAGAATCTGGAAGTTAGGGCTATGGTCTGTTACGTCTGGCAGGAGGAATTGCAAGGTACCCCCATGTTTAGACTCTGGGAGCGCCTTAAGAAGCTCCGTCATCTCCTATATGATTGGAGTAGGGCGGGCACCACAAACTCCTTGCGAAATATTAAGACTCTCCAAGCTGAGATTGACCGCGTCAAGTCCATCCATCCGGTGGATTGGGATACGGTTCGATCCTTGGAAATGGAACTATCTCGTCAGTGGGATGCAGAGGAGTTATATTGGCAGCAAAAATCCAGGGTCCGTTGGCTAAAGAAAGGGGACCAAAATTCAGCGTATTTCCACACGGTTACGCGTACGCGTCGGAAAAGAAATTTTGTCGCTGGTCTGCGGGATGAAGAAGGTGAATGGGTTACGAACGAGAGTGGGAAGTCTAGGATTGCTACCACCTTTTACCAAACTCTGTTCACTTTGGAGTCCCAGGTGCCCAATATGGCGGAGAGGGTGGCAAGTCTCCCCATTCCTCAAAAGGTTACACCGCAAATGAATGAGAGCTTAACGGCGGTGGTTTTACCAGAAGAAGTTCGGAAAACTGTTTTTTCCATGGGATCGAAGCAGGCCCCGGGTTCGGATGGTTTTACCGGAAAATTCTTCAAAGCATTTTGGGATGTGGTGGGTGTCTCGGTGATTGAGGCAGTTTGCTCTTTCTTTTAGACTAGTCGAATGTTACAGAGCTTCAACCATACGTGGCTTACGTTGATCCCTAAGGTGGATTCTGTGGATAATGTCCGCCAGCTGCCAATTCGTTTATAAAGTGATAACCAAGATCATGGCAGAGCGGCTTTCTGGCTTCCTTCCTCAACTTGTTTCTGAGGGGCAGAATGGGTTTATCAAGGACAGGCAGATTATTGATAATGTCCTTCTTGAGCATGAGTTAATGCATTATCTTAAAATAAAACGGCAGGGGAAGAAGGGGTACATGGCTCTAAAGGTTGACATGGAAAAGACCTATGATAGAGTTGAATGGCCTTTCCTTCTGGCTGTTTTGGATAAGATGGGTTTTAACTCGGTCTGGCAAGGATGGATACACGAGTGTCTTAGCTCTGCCACTTTTTCGGTTTTGATGAATGGTACGCCTTCGGGCTTTTTCAGGTCCTCTCGGGGACTCAGACAGGGGGATCCGTTGTCACCTCTCTTGTTTGTGCTTTGCACGGAGGGGTTTGCGGCTCTTCTTCGGAAGGCTATCTCTGGAAAAAAGTTGGAGGGGGTGAAGGTGGCGCCGCGTGCTCCTCGGATCTCGCACTTGTTTTTCGCCGATGATTCCTATCTATTCCTCCGAGGTTCTCTTCAGGAGTGCGAAAATCTAATCGTGGTGCTAAATGAGTATGAGGAGCTGAGTGGGCAGCGGGTTAATCTGGAAAAATCGGCAGTCTGCTTTAGCAAAAATGTTGCCTTGGAGGATCAGGAATTTTTGGCTGCGATTCTTGGGGTCGGAGCAGTAGGGGTACATGATAAGTATTTGGGATTGCCCACGTTGATTGCTCGATCCAAAATGGAGACATTCCGATATCTGGAGGAGAAATTACTGGCGCGTCTGCAGGGCTGGAAACAGAAAATTTTATCCTGGGCGGCTAAGGAGACCTTAATTAAGTCAATTGCTTTGGCTTTGCCCCTGTATGTTATGTCTTGTTTCCGGTTGCCCCTCTCCCTTTGTCGTTTATTGGATAGACATGTGGCCCGCTTCTGGTGGGGAGCTGAGGAGGGGCACTCCAAGATTCGGTGGGTGTCCTGGAGGAATCTTTGTCGGAGTAAGCATGAGGGAGGACTTGGATTTCGTCGGTTTGAACATTTTAAGCAGGCCCTCTTAGCAAAGATTGGCTGGCGTATTCTCCAAGAGCCGCAATCCCTCCTGGCGCAGGTGTATAAAGGGAAGTACTTTCCGCACGGATCTTTTCTATCTGCTACTGCCCGGTCTAGGCCGTCTTGGGGTTGGCAGAGTATCCTGTTTGGGCGCCAACTTTTGGAGGCAGGGTTGAGATGGCAGATCGGAAATGGTCTTTCGGCCTCCCTGGTACATTCTAAATGGATTCCTGGGTTTCAACTGGATCTTCCTTTCTATAATCCTCGTGTCCTGCCAAATGGGGGGGATCCCCTGGTAGCGGAGGTTATGTGTCAAGGGGGAGGGCGCTGGGATGAGAATAAGCTTAGCCAATGGTTTGATCCTTCTGTCTGTCGGGCCATTAAAGCTATCCCACTTCCGAGGCGGAGTGTGGATGATAAACTTATATGGAATAGCACTGCTGATGGGGTTTTCTCGGTTAAGACAGCATACCATCTGGTTGTGGAGCTTGACAGGAGGAGGGGTGGGTGGCGAGACTCGGTGAGTTGGATGGATAGGCAAAGCTGGATCCGATTATGGGAAGCTAAAATTCCTCCCAAGCTTAAAATCTTTGTCTGGCAAATTTTGAATCGAGCCTTGCCAACCACAGAGGCACTCAATGAAAAGAAGATTCCTGTGCTCCCCCGATGTCCGGTTTGTTGGGATGTTCCCGAGACTATGGAACATTTATTTCTTTACTGCCCGGTTGCGAGGGCTCTCTGGGATTTATCGGGGTTGGAGTATTTGGGTGAGGCTTTGCCTCGGCACACTTTTCCACTTTTTTTGAAGCGGATGCTTGCCCTAGTCCATGATCAATCGCTGTTTATGGCGGTGGTCGCCATCCTTTGGCGGATCTGGCGTTCGCGAAACTGGGTTGTCTTTGAGGGCAAACAGTTTGGGCTTCCGGCTTTAATGCGCCAATTTCAGCAGCAAGTTGAGGAGTGGATGGGGCTGCCGGTAGACCGGCAGTCACGGGTGTCGTGCCGGGTAGTCCAGCCAGGGATCCAAATGGATGATGCTGGGGTGGTTTGCATGTGGGATGGGGCAACTAGGAGGGGTTCACATTCGGCTGGCGGGATGGTTCTTTTTGGCCCGGGAAGGACAATCCTTCGGGCTAAAGGTGTGCAATTTGCTCAAATTGATGATCCAGTGGTGGTGGAATTACTTGTATTGCGTGAGGCGATCACTTGGTGTTTAGGGTGGGGGTTGTCCGGTGTTCGATTCGAGGGTGATGCGAAGGTCATTATTGACAAGATTAATCAGGCCGATTCGCGGGACAATCACTTGGGGGCAGTCTTGGACGAGATTTGTCAATATTTTGCTGCCTATCCAGGGTTTTCTGTGCGGTTTATAGGTCGGGAGAACAATAGGGTAGCACATTTAGTTGCTAGAAAAGCCCTTTCTTTGTACTCAACTGGGAACCGTGGTTTCGATTTCAGGGCCTGACTGTTTTCCAGGATGTAACTATCTTTTTGATTGATTAATACATATTATCTTTTGAAAAAGAAAAAAAAGCAACAAACACGAAACACAGCTGGGATTCAAAAGAATTGAACCACAAGAACAAACAATTTAGTAAACATATTTTACAATATGATATCTAAACTTTAATTTTTATTGAAAAACATTCTTCAAAAGTGCATATTAGTACGAAATTTTTTTAACGACATATTATTACCTAGTTTTATCAAAAAATTTTGTAGCAGTAAAAAATGGAGATACTATTGGATCGACAAAATTTACGTGATTTACTCGTTTAGGGAGAACGAGATTAGTCCACGGCTGAAACAGTTATCGTCTTATTCAGGTGCCTTTACAGAATACATGGGTCAAACTGGCGTACGTCGGGCATATACTATACGTTAGGTACTACTAGTGAGATATCTCTATCTAGACTATAAATTAAATCGAGTTTGGGGTATGATACTATACCCTAACCTTTAATGGATAAATCCCAGACACCGATTTTCTAAACCCCAACCCGAAGTTTGATTTAATGAAAAACAAAAATTGACCATTGAGATGGGCCGGAGCTCATCTAAGTACATATAACAATTAGATCACCTGCTGTATACTATACGCCTGACATACACCCTTCATTACCTGAATACATAATTAGGTTTATATAGTTCTTATATGATTAACCCTAGCCGAGTTCCCTAAGAGAGCACGGCTACAACTACACAAAACAGGCCCTGTTGTACATACACTTGGGTCGAGCCCTATATCTCAACACTGCATTGAAGAGAGTTGGCGGATTTCCAAACCGGGCTCCGGCCGGTGGGTGTGTGGATTTGCTTGGACGCACGATTAGCGAGCGTACAAAAGGATAAGTGGGAGACGAAGACGATAACGGACTGCCACCTAATTAATCCAACAAACGAAATTAATTAATAGTAAATAAAACATCCATTTCCGCTCGTACTCCTTTCGCCTGCCGAGCGGTGACCAGTCCCATTCATTCCCGCAGAAGACGACGATGGTGTGACTACAGACCCGGAAGAAGGTAAATAAACAATTTCTGCAGCTGCCCGGAGTTAATAGTGGATTACGGATTGTCCAAAGAGAAAACAAAGAATGGTGTCTTTTGGGTAGTTAGTAGATAAGCCAATAGAGGTTCTCTTTTCGTGTTGACGAGTCCGGTGCTTGGAACTCGGAAATTTCATCATCTCGACTTGTGCCGGGAAGGAGAACGATTGGAAAGAGGGAGGCGATCACCAAGAGAGAAGAAATGGGGAAGCAGATATCACTGAGGAGTAAAGCAGTTCATTTTGTGTCTGATCTCACCACTGGCCTTCTCAATCCTATCTCTGATAAACCTTCTTCCAACAACCATCCTCCTCCATCTCAACCTGTAAGTCTTCTTTTTTCAATTTCATCTTCGCTGCCACTGTGATTCTGGCATCAAAGTTGGTTTTTGGGACGTTTGGGTGGAAACCCAGCTCCTGTTAGACGATGGGTTTCAGGATTACAGCTTCTTCTTCTAGGTAATTTAGGACTCGATTTTAGTGCTTTGAAAATGGAGGTTTCGTGTGTGTTACATTAGGAAATGATAGGTTGCCAGGCCGATTGTTTGTTTGGATGGAACCTATAGCCGTGTAAAAAGCTTACGGTATTTTCTGAAGCTGGGCTTTCTTCCTGAGTTGTAAATGGTATCAGGCCATGATATCTCTTGTTTTTCATATCATTACATAATAGAACAGTCAAGTTGTTCATCAGCCTTTAGGCCTCGAAAATGCTAAGTCAGATTTGAGCACAATGGTGAAGTGTTTTATGGTTTGCCATATCAGTTCTATTCTGACATGTGATTGTATGTCCACTAGGATCCTTGTCTGGGCTCCCTAAAAGGTGATTGCATTGTGGATTTCTAGACTAAAGTTATTTCTACTCTTGATGCAATAGGATAATCAGGATGACTCGAAAAGTAGTTCACTAGAATCAATCACTGAAGAAGATAGTGTCGATCCACTTTATGGGCCAGATACCTCTTCTTTCAAGGCATTTCTCTATTCGTTATTGTCTGCTTCAGAGCCTGGAAGCAAAGCTGAATCAGATGCTGAAAATGAATATCAAGGAGAAATGGGCGGCGATCAGCCATCTGACAGTGAAACGAAAGGGAACAGTGGGAAGAAAGGCTTATTGTCTAAGGGGAAACAATCTCTTAAAAACATGTACCAATACACTAGAATCAGTGGGTACTGGAGTCAAGAGCGGAAGGGTGATTCTAAGTCCAAATTTGTGAATGAAGTCAGTCCTGATAACTTTGATGGACTTGAGATGAAGGATATGCAGCCAAATGGGAAGCCGCCTGTTGCTTTAGAACATCTTCCTGACATTTCTGAACCATCATTACTTCTCTCGGAAAAGACAAGAACGGTGCTCTATGCTTCACTCCCTGCTTTGGTTAAAGGGAGGAAATGGTTATTGCTCTACAGGTGAGTGCTTGAGTGATGGAGAAATTTGTATGCTTGAGTTGTGATCTTGTAGATTTTTCGACCTGATACTACTCTCTCGTAATAGTTGATATTCTTGGCTCTGTGTGTTTTTGCAGTACATGGAGGCATGGGATTTCACTCTCAACTTTATATAGAAGAAGCATGCTTTGGCCTGGTCCCAGCCTGCTGGTAATGCATGAATCAATAACATGGTCTCGACTTCATTTGGATAAACTTCACTTCTTTCTCTTAATCTCTTTTTTGTAATTTTTATCTTTCTCTCAGCTTATATATTCCCCTCTCCTCCTTAATCTTAGAGCCCAACAAACTAAAAAGGCCTAAATATGCTAGAGAATGCAACCATGTTTTTACTGAAAGGTGAATGTTCTATGTACAACCAACTGACTCCATAGATGTTTTAGGTCCTAGACATAGAACACAGAACAAGGAAGGATAAAAAGTAGAAAACTTGATTGATTCTGAGAAGAGGGTGGAATAATGAAAGACCTTGTTCGGTATTGCTGTTGGTATTTTTAGTCACCTTTCATATTCTTTCATTCATTTTCTTTCAGGTTGTTGGAGACAGAAAAGGTGCGGTTTTTGGTGGCTTGGTTGAAGCACCATTGAGACCAACAAACAAAAAATATCAGGTAACTTGTCGGGCTTCTATTCACTTATGCTTATTAAAATTTGAATGGATACTGACCTTAGATATATACAGGGAACAAATAGGACCTTTGTCTTCACAAATACATCTGGAAATCCTGTTATATTCCATCCTACAGGTACTTCATGCTATCCATCTCCGCTTTACAGCTTTAGATTCTTGTTAAAATGTCTCTTTTATATGTCAATGTTGTAATCAAGCTACAGAATTTCACATCACTTGAGTATTTTGCTAGTCAACTAGTTTTTCTTTCTTTCTTCAATTTGGTCGGTATGCTGTTTATGATACCAGTGTGAACTAACAGCGCAATCACCTGGGGAACCCTGGACTTGTAGTTGCAAGGTGAAATATGCCAGCTCTCAGGCTTGAAAAAACTACCATTTCCTCAGGATAATATTAATGTAGCTGAGACCACTCGACCGATTTCATCCACTTGTTTGATATATTGATGAAAGACTCTTAGGATGTGGGCATATTTAATCATATTAAATCGTAATGTCATAAATGCATGGGGCAAGTACTGACAACTGTTTGAATCAAGCTTGAAATGAAACACGATGCCTTTTCACTATGCAGTCTCAATGTGCAAAATGATTTTGTATCCCACACTAACCTAGTAGTGTCCTAATGTCTGTATGAGATCAGGTGCAAATCGATATTACACATTGTGCTCGACCGACTTTCTAGCAGTCGGTGGTGGTGGCCACTTTGCGCTGTACTTGGACAATGAACTGTAAGCTCTGGTTTCCATAGCATGAGAACAGATATTCCATGCATATGCTCAAAGTTAAAAACTGCTTGACTTGTTATGGTTGTCTTCTGTCAAAACAAGGTTGATCGGATCAAGTTCAGTGTCGGAAACATATGGAAACCCTTGCCTCGCATTCTCAGAGGACTTTGAAGTGAAAGAGGTGGAGGTATGGTTTCAAGCGTTTCTCTCTGTGTCTATGCACATGTATACTTGGTTACTTTCCGCGGTGAAGTGAGGCCATGTTTATCTTTTCTGCAGTTGTGGGGGTTTGTGTATGGTACGAAGTACGATGAGCTTCTTGCTGCCAGTAGAACGGAGGCTCCTGGGATTTGCCGATGGTAACAGTGTAGAAAAAGCTGCCAGCCATTTCCTTAGAACTGGAGATGCTTCTTTCATTTTTGTTGTACGCAAGGATAAGAAAGATGACGCCGAGGCAATCTAATTACCGCATGTACATAGAGACACTCACCTTGTATGTATAAACGAAATTCAAGGAAGATGACGCCGACGCAATCTAATTAGTACCGCATGTACATAGAGACATATACATAAGATGACTCCTATGGATTTTTTATTATATATTTTCAAATGGTCCAAACTTTACCGTAATTTATTATCTTCACCCAAAAAAAAATTAATTCTTAATACCAAAAGAAACTATCACCTAAAAGCATGGTTGTCAAACCGGTTTCATGCCGGCCGGTTCAACCGGTACCGGTCAGCAAACCGGCTGGAAAGGGGCCGGTATTTAACTGAGGTCAAATTCGGTCAATGCCGGTCAGATCCGGTCAAATCCGGAAATTCCGGCCGGTTAGACCAGAAACCGGAATTTAATGGTTACATACATTATATCCAAAAATAAACATCCTTCATAGGATTTGAACCAAGTATCTCATGTTCATTTTAGTTTAACTTATACACCAATAGGCTATAAGCAATTTTGTTGTCTATATTAACCTTATATGTTATATATCTAATATTAAATTTTACACAAATCATTATAAACAATAATAAAATTCATTTAATAAAATTTTATTTTTAAGAATCTAATTGTTTAGTATTAGTTACCAATTCTTAGCTATAAATTATTTTGTGTGAAATAATTCTTCTAATTGCTTTTTAATGACTAATTTATTTGGAATTGAGGATTTCCATTTTCCTCATGTATTTTATTAAAACCGGCACAACCGGCATGAATACTGGTTGTACAACGGTCAGACCATTCCACTTACAAAACCGGCACACCGGCATAAACCGGTTTGACAACCTTGCCTAAAAGGGTTGATTTGGCCCTACTCGAATGTTGATCGTTATGTTGGATGGTCATCATTATTGACTAATGGTCAGCTTGTCATGTCACTGTCTAGTGATAATAAACGAACTTAAAAAATTTAGAAAATCCACATGATATCCAGTTTTGGATTTTCTCCCAAATTGAACAAAAGAAAAAATAAATGACAAAATAAATAAAATTTTAGATCGTCACTTTCACTTATTAAGTGGATTTATTGATGGCAAACGAGAGGGCGGGGCTGAAATCTCAATAGTCAATACCCATTCTTGCTCGCACCAAGCGCGGGTTGGGGAGGGTAATATCCGCACAGGTACAAGTTGGGACGGGTTGATCCATCCTTACATATCATTTGAAAAAATACATGCAAAATTTACTTTTTACGATAAACCGAAGGGAATTTATTTTATGAATGAAAAATGATATTACTAGAATGGGTAATTGTGTCTAACTAGTTTAAAGATGAAGTCTAACTAATTGAAGAAAATCTAAAATATGATAAATATGAATATATATTGTAATAAATTGAAATAGAATGACCAAGAATGAGGTGAGGCGGGGTAGGGTGGGTTGGAAGTAGTGCTGGTACTTTTTTAGCCGCAGTATTTGGTGTATTTAAACAGCTGGCGTTGATTAATAATAACTACTTAACCCAAATTGGATGAGCATATTCTAATTGGTTCAACCTGTTATTTATTCAAACTTTTTATTATACATATTTTATATCATTTCAGGAAAATCCAATAATCATTTGTTTATTTTTCTTACGATTTCCCCCTAATTTTATCGAAAGCAAAAGAAGCAAATTTTCTGGTATCCGACACCTTTCATCATCTTCTTCCGTTGATTGCCCGGAAGTGACTGTCATCTAGGGGTGGACAATGGGTGGATTGGGTGGGTTTTCGTCTCAAATTGACCCACCCACTTATTAGCGAGTTTGAATAATTGTGATCTGAAATCCACCCACATTCTTCAGCGAGTCGGGTTGGGTGGGTGGCCGATGGGTGCGGTTGGGTCGTGAGTTAACACGCAAAAGAAATTCTCAAACTAGCTATTAAGAAAGTTGACTAACATTTTATAATAAGTTCATAACAAATTAATAAGACTATATCAATTTATACACTTCTCACTTTGTCTCAAGTGAATTTATGTAGTATTTGCGTAAAAAATTTTTACTACTCTACTAACCAATTGTGTGGAGAAAACTTACACTGTCATATGTCCAATGACAAAGGAGTCTTCCTTCACAGAGGAAGGAGAAAGAAAAGTTACCGCATATTATTTTCATTGTTCTCAAACTCAAACTAATAATAGAAACCAAAGAGTCGATCATTTTCCCCTAAATTTTAGGGGTGCGAGGACCTAAGTCTGCCGCTGCACCCGGTGGAGAGACGTTCCCTAAACCCTCCATGCGACATGTCAATTCCAACTCCATGTTTAAAACAATGGATCAAGTTGCATTTAGTGATGACAACATAACCCGAACCAATGGTTACCCTACCCGACCCAATTCAGTCAACGTAGATAAAATTCGCATTGATTAATTATGGACCGGGTTCGAGTTTAAACCCATCATCGATTTGAGGGTTGGGTTGGACTCGAATTTAGCTATATCGAACCCGTACTCGTCCCCAACCACAAATTCCTTACCCACTTCACATTCGGTCATTCTCCCATTACTAATTCCCAACCCTAATTCCAAAAAGAAAAGAAACCTCCCCCCACCCCTACAACCACTCAAACTCGATGCCACCATTAATGATGATCGGGATCCAAATTCTGCTTCATGTGTTACCGGTATATTTAATATTCTGGGCAATATATTTCTTCCTTAAGAAACTAATATTCCTTATGTTTGTGGATACATGTCTAATTTGCTCTTCCTAATTGTGTAGAATGAGAAGTTGATATTATGGAGTGGAGATTGAAGAAAGCTTAGTGGATAACGAGGAAGAAACTTTCAATTAATCATGTTGTTTACGGATGTTAATCTTTAATGTTGAACAATTTGTATGTATACTTTGTAGTTTGCCTGTATACTCTAGGAATACTCTAGATTGGTTTTTTTTTTATAGATAATATGTATGAGAATAATGATATTATACTTTTATTTTGACAGGAAATTGTTATTGTACATTTTTTTACTACAGGTATCCACCTAAACCAAGCAAATGCGTTCAACTTGCTCAAATTGCATGAATAATGGAGGTAATTTCATATGCATTTACATGAATTAGAGTCATATGAAGAGACATCTCTAGTCGACGTTTACAACGACATTGCAGTTTGACGATGCGTATGGAATCCGAAGGGGAGTACTATCAGTGGCTTCACAGGAAGCATTCAGCGAGTGGGCGAATCTAGAACATGCTTAGGACTCTGCATTAGAAGAGAAACTCATGAACCATTCACCACAAATTACAACCTAAATGGAAAACAGAACAAAGCTGCATCTATCACATTATGCACAGCCAATCAACTTCTGAAAATTAGTATTGGTTGAGGTGAGCTCTAGAGGGAAGTTGAAATTGAACAGTTAAAAAAGGATTTGGTGCACTGAGACCTCCTTCCTTCTTGCTGGTCTAATCCGAGTTATAGCTCTTTCCTCCAACTAAACTAACACCACATTTCTGTGCTTGCTGGTGCTTAGGGGATGTCATCGATTTAGGCACCATTCATGGCAGAGGGAGTCTTAGCAGCATCCTCGTATGCAGCGTCATGCACTCCAATGGCAGCACGGCCAGATGGGTCGAGATTCTTGGACCAAGCTGCATCCCATTCTACTGCTGTTGCTGTGCTGCAAGCCACACTTGGACCTCCAGGTACAGTTGCCCTTGCAGCATTCTGTTCAGGAGTCACAACCATGGTTTGTCACAATCGAGATAGTTAGATTTAATCGACGACCAATTTTATTGCAATATTGGACAGGGTTTTCCTCTCTAGAATAAGAAACCAGTAAGATACGAAGTTCTAGATCAGGATTTTAGTAACATTTTGTCAAAGCAACGTTCATAAACATTGTCCACACAACTGAATGGAAGATGAGAATTTCAACTGAGAAAAGAAATTGAGAATTTCAGAGAGCAAATAGTAACGTAACAAGGATGGATGTGTGTACCTTTGGAAAGAACTTCTCGAATATAGTCCTGTAGTAGTATGCTTCTTTCGTAGTGGGAGTGTTTTCAGGATAGACAAAGCTTGCATTCACCAACATTGCATCCGTAACCTGCCCAATTACAACACCAAGATTGTCATCGTGTTGGTGAACAAAGTCAAGGAAATTAAAATATCCAGAGACAGTTTTATCACAAAATGCAGAGACAATTCGTCATGAACACATGATTTCTCTCGTTACTGGTATACGTACTTGATTGTTCGCATGATCCTTTAAGCCATCAATCCAGCTATAACCAACTCCATCACTGAACTGTTCTTTCTGCCTGTATAGTATGTGCTAAAACCAAAGACCAACCAACAGAGATTTCAAAAGTCAACAATGGCAGGACCAGAGCACCAACAAATAAATTTTTTTTGTCAGACTGCTGCAAATACAAACCTTTGGCAGGTAAGGGTTCTTCTCATCATCAAATGCATTACGCAGTATCCACTTCTCAATCCTTCCAATGTCAGGTCGAATCTGCAATACATTAGTAAAAGTAAGGAACTAAGAAATACATTAACGTCAGACTTCCGGCACATTAATATAAAACATATGAGAACTATGGAAGTGCTGTAGAAAAGGACTCTGTTAGAGGAAAGCTTTACAAAAGGCTCGGTGTTAGTAAATATTAAAATAATAGATGATATAAGCTCCACTGAAATGGCAAAAATATGCGATTAAATGGAAAATTGGGAATGTTATGTAGATTTAAGATCAATGGTTCAACAAATAGTCATACCATCTTCCATTCTGGATCTATGCTCATTGCAACATTTATGAACTCTTTATCCAAGAAGGGCACACGAGCTTCAAGACCCCATGCTGAAGTTGACTTGTTGGCCCTCAAGCAATCATAAAGGTGCAGAGCTTTAATCTGTATGACAATTTACAAAATATTATTAAGGAAAGAGGTCGAAGGCACTGAAGATATTTGGTAATGAGAAACCTCTATGCAAAAGTTTGAATTGATCCCTAAAATAAAAAACAATAGAACGATTACCTTACGACACGTCTCTTTGTGAAGCTCTTCCTTGTTGGGTGCCTTGTGGAAATACAAGTAGCCTCCAAATATCTCATCTGAACCTTCCCCAGACAGTACCATCTTCACTCCAAGAGACTTGATTTTTCGAGACATAAGGAACATTGGTGTGCTTGCTCTAATAGTGGTCACATCATATGTTTCAATGTGGTAAATGACTTCCTCGAGGGCGTCTATCCCTTCCTGATGAAGAGAAAGAAAAAGGACATTATGCTTGAACAACAGCATCATACAGTACAGTCTCGTCTTGAATTTTCAAGGGAGGAGATAGACATTACCTGAACAGTAAAATGGAACTCATGGTGACGAGTGTGGAGATAATCAGCTACCTCTCTAGCAGCTCTCAGGTCAGGGGAACCCTAAACATAAGAAAACAAAAACGAAATCAGATCAGCAAGTAACTAGTCTGTGGAAACCAAACATGACTACAGAATTAAATTTCAGGAAATCCTTCTCCCTATATGCACTGGCTATATCTTTCACCTAAACTTCTTGATTCAGATTCTTCTAGACATAAAAAAGATGGCATCTTCGAGAGAAGAAATAACCATGCAAGTCACAATTCCCAATGCCAAGTCATATGGTAACAAACTCTAGAAATCAGTAAGCATGTATGCTTTGTGCAAGGATGCCTGGACCAAAACAAAAATCAAGCTTCACCATAAAAAATCAAGCTTCACCATCTTAATGTGCCAATGGCATCGACATTTCAGAAACATTTAAGACACTGGTTAATGATAAATTATCCCATTTACGGTTCAGGTCTTAAGCGTAGAAAATTCAATTTGACAAAAAATTGGGTGAAATGTACTGGAATAAATAACTATTTTGTGTCAAGTTAAATATAATCACCTTCAAACCAACGCAAAAGGTGTGCAATTGTGTTCCCCACTGGCAAGCAGCTGCTAATTCAGCCATCTTTCGAGAAGCCACAGCAGCAACAAGTGAAGAATCCAGTCCTCCAGAGAGAAGTACTCCAAATGGTACATCCGTCATAAGCCGTTTGATCACAGCCTAGAAAGTTCAAGAGGCAAAGCATGTTCACATACCAAGTTAGCACAGTTAAGGACGAGGTCAGTAGGGATATTTTATGAAGATCTCAATTGGCCTATTTATGATGAGGTTGACAGGAACTAGATTGCATTTAAGATGAATTAAGAACTTGCCTTCTCAAATGCCTCCCGTAAATATAGCGGATCATATGGGGTTGAAGGTACTTCTTCTGTATACCATGGTGGGTTGTACCACCTTCGAAGACTTCCTGATAGCATTCATACCAAAAAAAAAAAACAGTTTCTGGTACCATTCTCAAATGGGAAAGCACAAAAGAAGCATTTTATGCACTTGCATGCACGTTGAACCTCGACCCTCTAGTATAAATACTATATCCATAGTATGGATGCCTGTTCCACCCAAGTCTTTCCATCAGTTATTTGTACTGAATTTGATGCTCCATAGTGCACTTGTTCGATACTTACCAGACATCAATATAATTCAGCTACAGTTTGTCGGAATAACATACTGAGAATGGCACCAACGTGATGCAGGAGACAAGAAATAATCGTGCTTTTCATTTGGTAAGAAAATTTTCTTTGTGTATATAATGCAAGCATTCTAAAGTTGCCAATCCAAGGAACAAACCTTCCTTGCTCGAATAAATATGCCCTGGCAGGAAAGACACGAATCGCTCGCAGTCATCACTCAGTGCTTTCATTTCTGAAGCAAACCAAACCGATCCTGAAACAATATTTTTGATGGCTTAGAACAATGCAAATTCCATTTCCTCTGTCTCGTTGTCTTGAGTTAGAATTAGGCTAATTAAGCGTATGTCAACATTTACAAGAGAAAAAAAAACAGAGGATCATATTGAATGAATGAATTGGACTAACATACCATCAAGGCCCCAACCCATATAAAGTGGTGTAATACCAATTGCATCACGAGCTGCAATGAAAGTTTTGTTACGTGTATCAAGAAGAACAAAGGAAAACATGCCATCCAACATGTGCACAAAATCTTCTCCATACTCTTCATACTGTAAAGAGAAATGAAAAAAGTTAATCTACTGTAGACAAGGGAAGCAAAAAGTGGTGAGAACACGTTCAGCCACGTGCTATAGGTAAGACAGCTCCAACTGGGTACAACAAAGGGGGTAAACTTTTACAGTGAAATTTCTTCCTGGACAAACTAATAACAGTAAAGTTATATCCTTTACAATGAGCAAGAAACAATTCAACAACTAATAGAGTGCAAAATCCAATGCAAGATACATGAATCTCCACAACCAAAACCGTACTCAGCAAAACAGCAAGCGCATCAAACATAAGCTACTTACAAAGAATGTAGCAACACAAGGAACTTACTAGATGCGCAATCACTTCACAGTCACTGCCAGTCCGGAACTGATGGGAAGTCAATTTCTCCCGCAGCTCCTTGTGGTTGTATATCTCCCCATTAACCTTAAAGTCAAGTTTGAAATCATAAGATAAGCAGAAGTTCAAATTGTTCCACCAACAGTGAAATTTACCTGCAGAACTCCGGCTATTTCGATTTGAAGGCAAGTTCACAGCATGTACATTTGAAAAACAAACAAATAGGCATATACATTACCATATGAACAGGCAATGTTAACCACGATGTCGGTCATACATTCAAATCGCCATTAACAAATCACTCTAATCGTAAAAATAAATTACACTTGGTCAGTTTTAACTATCACGTCCTGCTCTATCCTGTCACTCTATGCTTCTGTCGCTTTTTCTTTCAAAACTTAATGAATGATATTCTTTCAAAGGGTTCATATCCCCACAGAAACAATACAATATACTTACTGTGACGACAACAGTCTTGTCTTCGTTGTAAAGTGGCTGATCCCCTGAAGCAGGGTCTATAATGGCCAACCGCTGATGAGCCAGATAGCAATCATCATAGCAGTGCAGTCCACTCCAATCAGGACCCCTATGCCTCAACCTACGATTAACCGGAAAAGTAAATAACAAATCAATCGCAGCTAAGAAATCCGGCGAAATACAAAACGACAAAAGACGACTTGGAAGAAGCCGGAAATGGGTACATGCAAGTTCAGACGGAAACAGAAAAATGCAAACACCCAATGGCGAACGCGAAGCACAGGAAGTATTATGCAGAAGACAATGAAGGCAGCAATCCGCAATAGCACCATCGAATTTGAAATTAGCAAAATGGTGGAGAATAGATGGGTGATTTGGGTTTCACCTCCGGGAGAGCTCGATGATGCGGGAGCGCTTGGCTTGGGAGTTGTCTACGCAACCGAAGACTGCAAGGATTCCACACATGGCGGCGATAGTCTTTTCTTCTTGCTCTGCTAAATGTCAGCTGAGCAGTGTGGAGGAGTGAGCCAGCGGCACGCAGAGAACGCCAGAAATAGAGTGGAGGCTAGAGAATAGAGATGACTGAATGGAATAGGACAATAGGTTGAACTTTCTGTGTGTTTTATAAAAAAAAAATGTGGGTATGATCAAAAATATATATATATGGGGTTCTTCAATCACCGCCGTTGATTCTGACTGCATCTCCAAAAGAGATTCCACTCCCTCTTTTCTCGTTTCTCTTCCCCTTTTCTTTTACCTTTTTTTTTTACCAAAAAAAAAAGCCAAGGAAAGGAAACTTTTTGCATTTTTATATGGGGGATTGAATTACGAAGAATCTCTAAAGATGAAAATTGAAAAGTAAATTCGATCTAAAAAGGATGAAAAGTACCCTTTAATTACTACTTTCTTATAGTTGATTAGAGGACGAGATAGACTGTTAAATTCTACTAATTGATCGGTTGGATCTGGTCTGACTATACTATAAATGAAGAAGAGGGGAGAGGGAATAGGAAAGAGAGAAGGAGGATGTATGTCGGTGGTGGGTGGTTCGTGAAAGTTATGTACCATGTTTACGAGAGGTGAGTTTCTAATAGTTACATACTTACATGTAAGATAAATTTCATTTCAGTTATTAAAAATTTTAAATTACTATCTTATTTGTAATTTTTTCCGAGTAAGGTCAAGACAATAGTTATAAAGAATCACTACTTACAATCTCTCCTCATCCCACTAACAAGCCATCCTACAAAGTCAAAAGAAGCTAACTCTAACTGAGACAACAACAGGGTTTTACGTGTCACTCTATGGACAACCCAGTTGGCAGCCCGAAAACTTCCATAAATTCTGTACAATGAGAAAAAAACTCAAGAATAATAAGACAATCTCACAGGGGGCCTTTAATGAAATCCTCCACCACACCAAGATTGAGCTTACGGACGACCACTTCTACATCTCCTTCGATGATCACTCGAGACAAACTTCTGGGAGATGCAAGAGAAATTGCATCCGTAGCTGCAAGGAGTTTTACGAGATATGGATCAGAGATTCCCTGATGTTGGACACCCGAGGCGAGCTGCACATGCCTGTCCGAGCCACGAACCACAAGGCAGACAAGCGTCCAGAAGCTTGGACGATATCATCAAAATTGGTCTTCAGATAATCTTGAGCATGGCTTTCCCAAAGATGGCTAGAAGAAGCAGGAAAACAACTTACAGAAGAGATGAGGCAAGCGGCAAGGAGGTGAGCACTTCATGTACCCGAGACGAGAATTGGCAGGCAAGTGAACGGACATGGGACTACCTATTTTCAAATACCACTTTATTTCTTGATTCTCATATTCTCCACAAGAGGCATACTACTTGGAGAATAAGGGTTTGGGATTGCTTCATTAGCATAACTTGACGCCGTCACACACCCGATTTCATAGTCGGGGCCTAAACTAGCATGCTACTTAAAAAGGTTGTCATATGTCACTCTTGAAAGGTTGACCTTAACTTTTCAAAATTTACATAATGGTCCAAGACTTGGATATTATTTGGATTTATGGATCGATCCACCAATTCATGAATCCAAAAATCCATTGAATCCAATCCATTTGATCCATTAATCCACTAATCCATTGAATCTAATCCAATTGATCCACTAATCCAATCCACCAATCCATGAATCCAAAAATCCATTGAATCCAATTCATTTGATCCATTAATCCACCAATCCATTGAATCTAATCCAATCCATGGATCCACTAATCCAATCCACCAATCAATGAGTTCAATCCATTTGCCACCTCTAGTTGCACCTCTTCCTCTCTCAGCGTGAATGTTCCTCTTTCGCCGAGGGAGGGAGCAACTTTGAGAGACTTCATGCATTTCAGACAGTGGCGGAGGGAGGTGGAAGGGAATGGAGTCCTAGGACCCCATTTGGATAAATTAAAATAGTTATATGTAAGTACATACTTGTTTAATTTGGGTAGATTTAGAATTCCGGGCCCCATTCATATGGAATTTTATTGTCTTGGTATTATGAAACACACAAATAAATTAGACTATACTGGTCATACATCATTGAAAATCCCCAATTTTATAGTCCTTATTCTAAAAATTTCTAATTCTACTAAACATGTGTACAAAAACCTCCAACTATATCTAAAAAGCTCTTAGTTCAACAAACTTTTCCTATCAATATACAATTTCTTTATCATCAAATGTGTTTTTATAAAACGTTTGTATGTATTAGATTTTGCTTGGAAACTATTTATCTTAGCTAGTTATTGAAATGTCACTTTTCAATTATGAGTTACACAAAATGTAAGGTGCGAATCTAATAACTAACTAGTTTTGTGTCCGCCCGATGGGCGACAGGTTTGAATAAATTTTTGTTGTTATTTTTTAATAGCAATTAGTTACTGCTTCTCTTTCTATATATTTATTAATATTTTATTATTCAAACTTTGTTTGATATATAATAGGACTACCATAATATTTTTTAGTGTGGCAAGGAGTAACGATCATGTAAAATAATAATAGTCATAGCTTCATCACTATTTTGAAAACCGTATTCACGATTGGCCAACAGTTTTCAACATCATATGGTATTCATAACTTTTCATTGATTTCGTGTATCCATACGTTTGATCTCAACTTGTTTCTCCTTTGATGAATGTATAAATCAACTAACTTAGAAGTTGAACTTGCTGGTGGTAGTAGACTACTCAATAAATTCTAAAATTTTCTACTAATTGATACATATAACTACTCTTGCCCATCATTCTAATAATGATCCATCTTGTCACTAGTATAATTAAAGTCAAAAGATATGATTGTAGATTCTTATGTACTCTCAAAATTATTTTACAACTTCAATATCTCACACTAACGAAACCATTAGGAATTGATGAGAAGTGACCTATCTTGTCACTAATGGAATTAAACTCTACGATACCATTATAGATTATTATGTACACTTGAACCTTACCCTTTTATCATATGGAGTTGTTTTTCAACTCAATTCTATGTTTGATGAATGTACAAATCAACAAACTTAGTTGTTGAATCTTCTGGTGGTAATTTCTCTATTAATGATAAAATTTATTCCTGAATTGAAAATACGCATAACTCACGTCCATTATTCAAACTATAATAGTACATAAATATGTTGTATCATTGGTGTTTTAGTATATGAAAATGTTATTGTCTTATTTCTATTTTTTTTGTTTGAAATGAACATGACATGAAAAGTTAAATAAAATTTTGGATTTGGCAGACAACAAATTTCTCTTTTATTTATGTCTGATTTTATTCAAAAATTTGTAAATGCTAATTGAAATGAAAGTCTTTTAGTTGTTATGGTTTGTGTTATGAGCAAAAAGGTAGAATGCAATATTTCTTGGAGATCTTTTTCTAGTATAATTTATTTATAAATTAGAGTCTAACACTTTTAAAATTGAATCAGATATCAACAGATAAAGTAAAAAATACCTTGGTTAAAGGTTAGGTGTTAAATTAATTTGAATAAGTAAGACAATAAAGTGAAGCTTTTGTTGTACACAATTCTTTTTTCAGGATATACATTTTTGGCATTATATCAGTACAACTCTAACATGTAATTGAATGTGGTCCGAGAGTGAAAATTCACATATTTGATAAATACGCACCTAAGAAATAAATATGATTTAGATGAATGAAAAGGAGAGGAATTGCATATTACAATCATTTAATTAAGGTATAGTTGTAGTCCTATACTACCAATATATACATCTATAATTGTATTTGACCTTTAACATTTTAAATTGTATAAAAATTTTAGCTATAAAGACACTCATCCTCCACTTTTATGTATAATACAATATTAATTCAACAACCAAAGATCCAATGAAAATAAAATTGGCGGCTGCTGTAGTATTGTTCTTTCTCATAGTTTATTGTCCATCATCATTAGAACTACAAAGAATCAAGCTTTTATCTTATGCAAGCTAAGGTTGTGCGAGATAAAAAAAAAGGTTAAAACGAAAAAAGAGAATTTTGCGAACAGTGTTGACTTGGGCAAAGACAAAATACGAAAAAGGTAACTAAATCTCATTTCAATATTTTTCACAAGAAAAGATAATTGTTGTGAAACTTGTCTTGAATACTCTCGGTACATAACCCTAAAATTAAACACAAATGCATAACCTCTCTCACGTTAGTTTTAACAGACTATATCTTATTCGTTTGAACTCATATATATTATATTTTTTACATAAAAAACAAATAAATATACTCTACAAATGACATTTACGATATTTTGTGAAAAAAGAATATACATGAAGGTGTGCTATATCATGGACTCATGGTGATATGAAAACTATGTTGTGGAAGTATACTTGATTGAAAAATGTTAACAAAAAATATATAAATGAATGTTATGTAAATCACAGTTAATTCATTTTTCGGTACAAAATTTTTGAAATACTATTTAAATGGAAGAAGATACAATCCAATTGATAAAGCTATGTTATTTAAAAATTATTTGAATTTCAACCATGAGATATGTCCAATTTCAAAACTTGATTATTAAGTTGATGCAATTTTTCTATCTTCATTCCCACAATACAAAGAAAGAAATTATGTCCAAATATAAAAAATAAAATAAATTAGAATTGAATCAAACAAAAAAGTAAAGACACTATCTTTAATAAGTTTGCATGGAAGTTAGAAAATAAAATGACTGATGTCATAAAAATAAAATGAGAAAATGAGTTGTATTATGGAAAACTAATTATATCATCTTTAATAAGTGAGGAATTTTGAATTCGTTTCGTTGATATGTATATAACTTGATTTTCCTGTGACTTCCTTTCCAATGATACTTTCACTCAAAAGAAAATAATTTGGTTAAAATTTTTTGATGACCATCATCAACATTCTTATACAAATAAAATTATCGTGTATCGTAGTGGCACATGACTAAACTATATATGTATATTTTAGCAATTTTATGGTGTAGGAAAATATCACATAAATATATTATTGTGATAATGTATTTTACCTAGTAAATTAGTATTTTTACTTCAAACTATTATCAACCACTAATGCAGTAATATAAAAAATTAGTTTTTGCTATATCATTATAAGAGTGTATTAATTCACATATTTATAGTAGTACATTCAACATATTACGTTGTTTGTATGATAGAAAACCAAACATGGTTATCTTTTGATTTATGAAATCACGTGTTAAGTTTGATAGGAGTTTGGAAATTTACGTATAAATTGGATGTCATCTATAGGTACACTTGTGTGCAGAACTAAGGCATGAATCATTTGGTGGTTTAGCGGTAGGGTTATGGCCTCTCTAAGAGAGTGGCTGGGTTTGAACCTTGCATATGTCATGTTTTTTACATGTTTATGTTTTAGAGTTTGGTAGTTTTTTACGTTTTAGAGCTTGTTAATTTAATATACTAGTTTAATTTGATCAAAGGGTAATTTAACAATTTAAATAATGTCAATTAAGTTGTTCAACTTTTGAATTTATATTTTTAATGATTCTTTTGGTTATATGACTCCGTATTTAATTTTTTATTTGACTATAAACAAATTTAATCTTTTAATTTTTATAGTTTATGTTTTAGAGTTTGGTAGTTTCTTACATTTTAATTTAATATACTATTTTAATTTGACCAAACGGTAATTTAACAATTTAAATAATGTCAATTAAGGTGTTCAACTTTTAAATTTATATTTTTAATGATTCTTTTGGTTATATGATTCCGTATTTAACTTTTTTATTTGACTATAAACAAATTTAATCTTTTAATTTTTATAGTATAGTTTTAGAGTTTGGTAGTTTCTTACTGTTTTAGAGCTTGTTAATTAAATATACTGGTTTAATTTGACCAAAGGGTAATTTAACAATTTAAATAATGTCAATTAAGTTGTTCAACTTTTAAATTTGTATTTTTAATGATTCTGTTGGTTATATGATTTCGTATTTAATTTTTTATTTGACTACAAACAAATTTAATCTTTTAATTTTTATAGTTTTTTTATAAGTATTGTACTTTTACAGAAGAAATTAACATAAGATTTTGATTTAGATTCTAATTTAAGTGTTTTTTAATTCAAATAAATACTTATATTATTATACTAATATTGATGATAATAAATAATATATTTTCTTGTACTATTTTTTTAATAATTTTTTCACTTTTGACGATAATGTACTAGCTAACTTCGGCCCCCCGATCGTGAAATCCTGGCTCCGCCCCTGTAGATAGATATATGGTTTGATGAATGACTACTTGACTGAATATTTTTAAGAAAATTTACTTGATAATTGAATACAATACTTTTATTTGGATGAATGGAGAAATTAGAGCTTGTTCAGAATAACAAAGCAGTTCACAATGCATGCATTACTTGTTTGTCACTTACAATTTGGAACTCCATAACCTTTGTGATTTGTGATGGGTAGTCTCTCTCTCTCCCTGCAGTTATGCACTTCAGCCTCACATCAAGTCATCAACTGTTGGCCATACTGTCAAGAGTAAGAAGTTTATCGGCAGCATTTGGATTCTTCACTCGTCCTGCCAACCAACCAAACAAAAGAAGCTTACAACTTTATCCCAATTTCCATGGGGATTAGAGAGAAATCTAGAAAGAATCAAACAGCAACCTCATTAAGCTGTTGGCTTCTCTGTTTGTCAGGAAACATAGCGTGGAAAATCCTCGGCTTGTCCTCCAGATACCTATCAAAGGAAGCCTGCAATTTAAACCCATCCATGAAAACATAAAGAAAAGATATCCAACAGAAAAAACGCAAGTAGAAGAGGTTGAATGAACTGTCATGCTGTAACGTACAGCAGGAGATAGTGATTCATGAAGAGGTGAATGAATTTCCTTGATGATCTTGATTGCATCCGCCATTGTTTCCTCCTCCCTACCACTGATAGATGCTTGTTGAAAAGAAAGGGATTAAGAATGGAATTAGGGATTGAAGAGAAGAAGATTAGAGATTTGTGAGGATTGGGGAAGAACCGGAAAAAGATAGAATTAGAGATTTCTGTTATTCTCTTGCTTAATTCCAAAATGAGTGTACAGAACCCCTTTTTATGAGTTCAATGGAAAATAACAAAATGGTCACTCCTACTCGGCCCAGCCGACCGGCCGACCCGTCCTCACTCCTCTCACCCCCGGTTTCTATCATCCCCTTCCCCATCAGAAGCGACCTTGTCCTCAAGGTCAAATGTCGGGAACCGCTGCCGAAGGGTTGCCGTCTCCTCCCAAGTGGCGTCCTCCCTCTCCATGTGCTGCCACAAGACCAAGCTTTCCTCGATCACGCATCCTCCCTTCTTGACCCACCTGGTGTTTAACACCTGCAAAGGAACTAGCTCGAGGTCCCCGTCCGCCGACACCGGAGGTGCAGTCGTCTCCACTCGATCAGCCGCGCCGCGATACCTCTTCAATAGGGACACATGAAAGGTAGAGTGAACGCGCGCATCTGCTGGGAGCTGAAGACGATAGGCTACCAGATTAATCTTCTGCAGCACCTCATACGGCCCAAAGTACCGCGCCGCCAGCTTCTGATATGTCCGCTGGAATACAGAAGCCTGCCTGTAGGGATGCAGACGGCGCAGAAGCCAGTCACCCACCTCAAACTCCTCCTCTCGTCGTCCTGCATCAGCCAGTTGTTTCATCTTATTATTGGCAGCCGCCAAATTAGCCTTGAGCTGATCCAAGGCCTCATCCCGCGCTCCTAACCATCGATCCACTGCGTCCACTGGACTGGAGCCCCCCTAGTAGCGTACCAGAGAAGGTGGAGGACGCCCGTACAGAGCCTCAAACGGTGTCATCTGGATCGCCCTATGGTACGTAGAGTTATACCATAGCTCGGCCCATGGTAATAAGGCTAGCCACCGTCGTGGCTGCTGATGGGTGAAACAATGCAGATACTGCTCCAAATAACGGTTAACCACCTCCGTCTGGCCATCAGTCTGCGGGTGATAGGCCGAGTTCATCCTCAACGTTGTCCGTGCCAACGCAAACACCTCCTGCCAGAAGCGACTCAAGAAAACGGAGTCCCGGTCGCGACAATGGACCTTGGAAATCCGTGATGCCGTACCACCCCTAGGACAAACTGCTCAGCCACTGATCGAGCGGTATACGAGTGTGCCAGGGCCATGAAATGGGCATACTTCGTCAGTCGATCCACGACGACAAACAGGACCGTCTTCCCTCCGGATGGTGGCAACCTGACAATAAAATCCATACAGATATCCTCCCATACCCTTTTCGGTACCGGTAATGGCTGCAGGAGACCCGCTGGTCGCAAATGGGATGCCTTGACTCTCTGACAGGTGTCACAAGATGCGACATAGTCCTTCACATCCCGGCCCATCTGGGGCCAATAAAACTGTGTCCGAATCCTCCTCATTGTCCGCTCCACCCCTGAATGCCCTCCAAACGGAGAGTCATGGAACTCCTGTAACACCGTCGTCACCAAGGACGACCCCCGGGGAAGCACCACGCACCCTCGGAAGAACACCAGCCCCTGCCGATAAGAGTAGTGGTCGGGTTCGGCGCTAACCGCTATCTCACGGCATCCCTGCAGATACTCATCCGTCTCTGTAAGAGCTTGCAGAGCGTCCCAAAACTGCGGTACTGGTCCCGTGACTGCCGCCAAAATCTCACCCTCGGGACGCCTCGATAGTCCATCCGCCACGACATTAGATGGCCCGGGCCGATAGTGAATCTCATAATCATATCCTAGGAGCTTGGAGACCCACTTGTGCTGATCGGGAGTGGAAACTCGCTGCTCCAATAAATTCCTCAAACTCTGATGATCGGTGTAAATGTGGAACTTTTGTCCCAGAAGGTATGGTCGCCACATCTGAACCGCCGTAATGATAGCCTGCATCTCCTTCTGGTAGGTGGACCAAGCCTCCTTAGATGGCGCCAGAGTCTTACTCATGAAGGTCACCGGGTGCCTATCCTGTGATAGCACTACTCCAATGCCCCGTCCAGATGCGTCTGCCTCAATAACAAAGGGTCGGGAGAAATCAGGCATAACCAGTGTCGGGGTGGTGGTCATGGCCTGCTTCAGCTGGCAGAATGCCGCATCGGCCTCCTCATTCCACACAAACCCGCCTTTCTTCAACAAATTAGTCAAGGGCCGGGCAATCATGCTGTAGCCCTGTACAAACTTCCGGTAATAACCTGTCAAGCCCAGGAACCCTCGCAGTTCAGTGACAGTGGTCGGGGTTGGCCACTCCACCATGGCCTGGATCTTCTTCTAGTCCACCTGTACCCCCTGAGGTGTGACAATGTGCCCCACCTGTACCACCTTCTGGACTCCAAAGGCACATTTCGAAGCCTTGAGGTAGTACTGGTGCTGCTGCAAAATCTCAAACACAGCCTGCAAATGCTGCAAATGGGCCTCCCATGTCGGGCAGTAAATAAGAATGTCATAAAAAAACCAGGACGTACCGACGAAGCAGGGGCCGGAAAATGTCGTTCATAGCTGCCTGGAAGGTCGAAGGAGCGTTGCACAACCCGAACGACATTACCAGGTACTCATAATGGCCGTTGTGGGTCCGGAAAGCTGTCTTGTGTGCGTCCTCCTCCCTCATCCGGATCTGGTGGTAGCCAGCCCTCAAGTCGAGCTTAGTGAAATAAGAGAACCCGTGCAGCTCATCAAGCATGTCATCCACCGTCGGAATCGGGAAACGGTCCTTCATTGTCGCGGCGTTGAGAGCCCGGTAGTCAGTGCAGAACCGCCAGGTCCCATCCTTTTTCCTGACCAGAAGCACCGGTGAAGAAAAAGGACTAGTGCTGGGCCGAATCAGCCCGATGGTCAGCATCTCAGTAACCTGGCGCTCAATCTCCTCCTTCTGCGAGTGACCGTACCTGTAGGGTCGAACATTAACAGCTTCCACCCCATCCTTCAACTGAATACCGTGATCCACCTGGCGATGTGGCGGGAGAGTGGTCGGTGCCTGGAAGTTCACGGCGAACCTGTCAAGGACTTGCTGCAGGTCTGGGGCCACTTCCTGCGTCTCCCTGGTCTCCATCGGCCAGCACAGCACGGCGAAGTCCGCCTCTCCCATCTCGGCGCTACCATGGATGGAAATGGGCCCCAGAGCAGTGGTAAGCCCTTGTAAGCTCCACTCCTTATCCCTCAACTTAAACCGCATGGTCAAGCTCTTCCAATCGGTGGTAGTCGGTCCCAAACTCTGCAGCCAAGGAATGCCCAGGATAATATCAAATCCCCTGATGGGCAGCACAAAGAAATCAGTAGTTACTGGCAAACCTTGAATCTCCAGAGCAAGCCCTCGATAAGCCGTGGTACACTGCCTAGGCGCCCCATTCGCCACCCAAACCACCACCTTCTCCACTGTACTCGGCGTCATGGATAGAGTCTTGGCAAGCTCTGCACTAATGAAATTGAGCGAGGCACCGCTATCCACCAACGTCAGCGCAGTTACCCCACCCACTCGAGCCTGGAATCGCAGCGTGCCTGGCGTAGGCAGTCCGGTCGCTGAGTGTAGAGAGAGAGAGACGGCGTCGCCGACCCTCTGCCCCTGCTCGCTGCCGCCATGGTGGCCGATCGACGTCGCGCCCCCCGACCTGCTCGCCGCGGCGCCCACCAGCCGCCGCCACGGCCACCTCTCGCCGCGCGCCTTCCTCCTTCCCCGCGCCCCCATCGCGTGCTCATGCCGCCAGCTAGGGCGCCGTCTCTCTCGCGCGCCGCGTCGGGCCCGACGGTACGGGGACCACCGCGGACGGATCGGCCGCCTCTTCCGCTGTTGCTGCTGTCCACCCGCGTTCCTGAGCCTCACGCTTGAGTTCAGATAACGTGAACTCTATCAGCTGCCTCGTACGAGCCCATGCTGGATCAGTGAGTTTCGAAGTACTCATGAGGGCTCTGATACTAAATGATAGATGCTTGTTGAGAAGAAAGGGATTAAGAATGGAATTAGGGATTGAAGAGAAGAAGATTAGGGATTTGTGAGGATTGGGGAAGAACCGGAGAAAGATAGAATTAGGGATTTCTGTTATTCTCTTGCTTAATTCCAAAATGAGTGTACAGAACCCCTTTTTATGAGTTCAATGGAAAATAACAAAATGGTCACTCCTACTCGGCCAGGTCGGCCGACCCGTCCTCAC
The DNA here is from genome assembly GCA_964030455.1 of Linum trigynum. Classification (NCBI taxonomy): domain Eukaryota; kingdom Viridiplantae; phylum Streptophyta; class Magnoliopsida; order Malpighiales; family Linaceae; genus Linum; species Linum trigynum. The sequence goes on along the minus strand of OZ034820.1, from coordinate 7,600,951 downwards.
CCCTCTCACCCCCGGTTTCTATCAACCACGATGGTAAAGTTGACAATATACAACTTCTGCTGCTCCTTCTAGTTTTGGTCCATGAAACCGATCCGGAGACCGTACCGGGAAAGTCAGCGTTAGGGTATTTTATGGTAAAACCGTGGTTTAATCGTAGTTCAACTGTTATACCGGTATATACCACATATCGGTTTAGCCTCCGATACTGGTATTTCGTTGTTGAACCGTCGGTACGATACGGTTTAATGGACACTAGACAGTAAGGAACCTCCTGCTGCTGCTGCAATTTCACTCATTTTCCTCTGCTTCTCAGCCTTTCCCCTATTCTGGTCTCTGCTTTTGCTTTCTTTCCCATTCTTTTTCCATTCTCAGGTGAACAAGAGATAACAGTGAAGAATTCGTTTCGTCCACTTGTCAATTTGTTTGGACTTCTGAAATATGGAAACGGAAATGTTGTGAGGATTATAGGCCAGACCCACAGGAAGTTGGACTGCCTAATTGGGGTTGGGGAGATCGGGAAGATTGCGACTACCACAAAATCTCCCAATAGTCATGAATGATGAAAGGTAATGATAAGACTGAAAGCTATTGCAAGAGAAATACCACTTTAAATCCAAATCTGTGAATAAATTTCCCATCTTAATTGAAAATCTTTTGCAAGAGGCTTAGAGAACGGAGTTGATTGGCCGGCAACATTTTGCCGATAGAAAGCAAACACTCTAATCATTAGCTGCTCAGACAGCAGACTTCAGGAAGCAAGTTTCTAAGTATTAAACAACGTACTTCTCATTACCAAAACCAAGAAGCCAGTTATATGATACATCATGATGTTCGGAAGCAAGATTTAGGCAGCACCCTTGAGTGAAATCCTAGGAGGGAATCTGCTCAAGCTACCAATACATGCCTTGTGAAATTTTACTGTAGTGCAGCAAGCAACAACTTCCACCCACCTATTTGGCTACGTTTTATTTCCACTAAAGTTCCAAGGACCTCAAACGGTACGAGTTTCCCTTAGCCTGCGGCATGTATCGATCACACAACAAGTGAACATCATGTTACAGTTTATAAGCTAGGCAGAATGAGGTATCCTCACTGCCATCCTTTGGGCAAGCCAGGGCCTTTCTGGATTTGGATCGATGAAACCGTGCATCACAAACTGATCAGCTTCTTCGTCTATCAACTCTCTACACCACCCAACTCGTTTTGAAGGGCAACTACCTGGCCCATAGCACCTGCAATGACAGTAAACGTAATCACTTTATGCAATGAGTAACATGAGATGGCGTTATAAGGTTGAAACTTGGAAGGAGAATGGAGAGATGTAGATGAAGAAAACTTATGGGGGTCTACCTGTATTCATAAAAGCAAGAACTTCTCTCATTCTCGGCTTTGTCCCAATTGTTCCACCCCGTGTGTATGATGCATTGATCCATGTAAGTGTATGCAAAAACTACCCTTCCAAAGGGCCCCCATGGTCTCCCAAGATACATGTATGACGCCTTCCCGTTCCCAGTGATCACACATCTGCATAAAGACAGAGATTTGTCATGGAGAGACCAATGTACCCAAGGCATGAGTGATGTCACGGTGAGACATATGGTTCGGTGATAGCAGCTGCTACCAATTGGTCGAAGGATGACAACCACGACCAGAACTATGGACCAATACAAGCTTATGGCAAGTGAGAAATATGAACTACACATTCGACATAATAGAATGATTAGGGACCTCAGCCAATGCAGAGATGTTAACACCACAGAGAAAATATTTTATAAACAGTGAACTACAAACCTCAAAAACACATAACCAGTTGGCTCTTGAGAAGATTTTCGTCCCTGTGCAGTAATAAAGCCTTCTGATTTGCAGTGGATATGGCAATGTTCAAGGAGCGCAGTGCTGTTTCCGAAAATGAAGTCCACACTTCCTTCAATATAACAATCCTTCAGGTACTGTTTCCCATAATGCAAATACAGTGTGTCCTGCACAAATATGCCGGCGAAATCGATACACGTACTTATTACGCATAATTAATTGGAGGTAAAAGTTTCAAACTTTAGGATATCTTCCACAACCACAGAACAAACGAGAGTCACTCTGACCCACCTGCCACCCAAGAAACCTGCAATTGTAGAAGGCACATCGATCGGCTGTTACTCTGAGTGCCACAGCTTGGCCTGAACCCTGATAACAAAAGATAGATATAGAATAAACGAACCTAGACTAAACGAACACCTGAAGAACTTCAAGCATAAATCATCAAACATAGCAGAAAGGTTCACTTTCAGCTTCACTAAACAAACCCTCGTAATCATATGCAATTTGAGACCAAAAGATTCTAAACTAAAGCTAGCTAAAACAACGATTTGATTAACTGAGCATAGAACAGTTTGAACCTAGAAGAGCCTAATCAAAACCCCTCAAGTTAAAAGCTCCACTCTCTATACCTCAACCAAAACCCCCACTGATATTATCCGTAACTAAGTAAACCTAGACAAAAATCAGAATGACATGAGAGTTCAGTTGGAAACAGCATTACCTCTGGACAGGAGTTCTCGAAAGTGACGTTCTCAGCAATGAAATCCTCTCCTTCCACAATCACACTCCCACAACCGAAAGTCCCCGTCCCAATCAACCTTTCCCCCTGCAACCAAAGCCCCAGGATTAGAAAATGAAAGGTTTATGAATTAGGGGGTGTTCTGCAAATTTCGGCTCGTACCTGGTGGTGATCGATTCTGGAGACGCTGTTGTTCCAGGTAAGTACGGTGTCCTCCGGACGCAAACCGGCAAGGGTTATGAAATTTTTGGTCTTGGGAACGTACACAGGCTGCCTGTAAACTCCTGGGCCAATTCGGATTACTGTTCGGAAGTTGTTCCCTAACGGGACAATGTCCACTGCTGCCTGCACGGTGGTGAAGTCGCCGGTGCCATCCTGCGCCACCGTTATCACTCTCCCCGCCATCAAATTGGTCCTCCCTTGTCTTTCTCTCCTCCTGCAAGAGGTTAGCAACGGGCAAGGATGCAGATTACAGCGGTGGCAATGGCGGAAAGAAGAATGAATTCGGAATTGAATTCCTTTTCGCTTTTTTATCATAATCTTTCTTTCCCCTCTGCTCTCCACTGGGTAAGTTAAAAGTAACTGAAAATAACCGCTTTTACTCCCCCAGTGGGCTTGAGTGATTCCGCGCGAAAGCCACAACGATACTGAACTGAGAGGCCCAATTTGAACTGGGCCAAGGCCCAATTTCTACTTCCGCCACTCCTTCCTACTGGAATCCCTTTCCCTCCCTAGTATTTCCGCCATAGCCGCTCAGCTGAGCTTGAACACAAAGCAAGCGACACTCGCAGTTGGGAGAAGAAGAAGTAGCAGGAAGAAGAGGAAGAAATGGGGAGCAGGTTGGGGAGAAGAGTGATTCACTTTGCAAACCTTCCGATCAAGCTTCTAATGCCCAAGACCTACGAGAACATCAACGAGATCGCACTCAAAACCGTCCCTTCCGCTTCCAAAATCGAAATCAAGCGTGTCTTGGAGTCGCTCTACGGCTTCGACGTCGACAAGGTCCGCACGCTCAACATGGAGGGAAAGAAGAAGAAGCGCGGCGGGATTCTGTTCGCCAAGCCTGACTACAAGAAGGCCTACGTCACCCTCAAAACCCCGCTCTCCATATCTCCCGATTTGTTCCCGCTGAAGGTTGTCGAGCAGGAGAAGGAGAGGATGAATAAGCAGCAGAGGTCTGGGGAAGTCGTGGAGGATGGTGGTGGGAAGAAGCATTGGCTCGACGGGAGGAGAGAGGAGAAGGATCGGGATGTGAGCGGCCGCGGTGGCGGTGGAGGGTACAAGGGGCGTCGTGGTGATGCCACGGCGGAGAAGCTCAAGTTCCCTTGGAGCAGCATGAGGACTTCTAGGTAGGTAGGAGTTCGGTATGTTTTGTTACCTCATTTCGGAACAATTAGGGTTTCTTGAACTTAATTGTTGGGAAGTTCTTAGTGCGATTCAAGGCGTATGAATAAGATTAGTTTTTGCCATGACTTGCTGTTTCTTCTAGGGCTTTTCTTTGTTTTCTTACTGGAATCGTGATATGAATTCACTCGATTATCTGGCCATATGATAGCCTGCTGTTTGACTGATGCTTGACACCATGGAAATGTGGTGAACTGCAATGACTATCATTCTCTCAAAATGAATTTGAGCTGCGAAATTGCTAATACCTCGAAACGTATACAGGTTCTATGGCTTAATCTAGCACATGAGAAACAATAGCATTGGCCATATTATTTGGCATGACTCAAATGATTACATGCAAATGAGGACCCAATTTGATACTTTTATCTAACCATTTCCCTTCAGAAGAACCAAATGGGTCGAATTGAGTTCATATTAGACAGTAAATTACTTTTGAGCCTCTGGTTGTTGTTTCATTCTGCATGTTTGGCATGTTGCTTCAAATTCTAGGAAACGGACATTCTTCTTCTCAAGCTGGGTTTACGGCTTGTGGAATTGGATCTCTTCCTTCCTTCTTCTATTTCTTCCCCATCTGCTTTCCTCTGGAACAGAGAGGATGTCCTTATTCTCTTCCAACCCAAGTTCCAAGATACTGTCTGTTTCTGCTTGTTGTTGTTTAACCTAGCATAGTCGAGCTGCAGTTCCACGTAGTCCTTCTGTAGCTCTGCCATTCGTGTCTTAACATTCTCCAGTTCTGCTTTAAGTGTCATGATCTCCGATTTTGTTTCTGTTTGGTGTGTCTCCTGTTCTGAAATATTGCCACTCTCTGCTGCTGACTCTTTTCTTTGCATTGCTGCCCTCAATTTTATCTGCTCAGAGAACAGAACCTGCCAAAACGCTTTCTCTCTTACTTTTATTCATTTCTAATATTAAGTATCTTGTAGGAGTTTAGAAAATACCTGAATTGCGGTTCTTAGAGGCAACCTTTCATTTTGTGCTGCATGCATGCAGGCATCCATGGATAGTTTCTCACAAGTCATTAGTTTGGAAACCCTTTTACGATCATGCTCTGAGAGTGAAGGATGAGTCTGGAAAAGGAAAGCAAAATATCTTTTTGTATGATTATATGTTGTTTGGTCGTCGTACCAACTAAAAGAAAGTGAAAGAGTAAGGAACCTTTAGATAGGTGTCAATGGCCCTATACAGGCCATCATGGCATGCTCTAGCATTTTCTGGCAGTGCTTCAGCCAAGACCTGAAATTGGATGACAGATACATTCGGATCCTTGGCAATTTCAGCTAGATAGCTGTCTAGAAGCTTACTGACACTTGATTTCCCTGGCGTTGGTTGTAGTTGCTGCTGATCCTGTTCATGCATCAAGAAATACTCTATGATTCTATGTACCACATCTAGGTTGTGCATTGTGCGTTGTTGGTCAGGTGATCTGTGCAACAAGTAATGTGAATTAGTGTAGAGTCCATCGATAATATATGTATCATTAGGGAACAAGGAAAATGGTGTGAGGATAACTTACTTTAGTAGCTTCCCTTGATCTTCATTTTTGTAATTAGGGATCAGCAAATCGTTCACAGTGGCCGTCTCTAATGTCATCCCAACTCTCTTCTCTAGCTGTGAGATCAAAGCTGGCGATACAGAATAAACAATACTCATCTTCAACATCTCCAATAAAAATCTACATGGTACAGCTTCTTTTTTAGGAGGCAAGATGCTTATTAGGTTCTCAATGATAGCCTTCTTCTCCTTGTTGCTTCCAGCACTCTGATCTTCCTTTCTCCTCCCACTTAGTACACTGAACTGCAACCCATTCTTCCCCTGGTTTGCGTAGCCTCTTACATCTTCTAATTCATCATCCATTCCCGATAACCATCTTGATGCATAGCGCATTATACACTTGCCAATTACCTCTGGGTTTGCTCCCTTTGCCCTAATTGCTGTTATGACCCTCGTGAAATGATCGATGCGGAGGGTAGCCACATCATCCAGCCACCATGCATCGTCACTAGCTGTTGCTGGTTCCCCAGTAGTTGTCAAATTGTCTCTTGAAGCCTTCCATGCAATCGAGTCGCAGCATCTCCTAACAATTTGCAGATTTTCTACCCATGGAGATAGGGCTTCACAGGATTTGAGGACGGTGATTGTGTCTCTCCATGAAGAGAGAATGACGAATGTGAGGAAAGCTTCTGTCTTTGTGACTAGATTCCCATCTTCAAGCTCTTCACTCATTTCTAGGAACTCTGATGCACACCTAAGTTGAGCTATATTCTGAGGGTTCAAATCTAGGGGAAGGCCATAACAGAATTTTAGAACGGCGTCGAATGCTTCTGGTCCTCCTGGGAAGTTTTCGAGCTTGACTTCATAGGGAAAGTTTGAAATTGAAGGCTGAAGTTCGAGCCGCCCTATGTAGCCGCATTTTGATACCAAGGGGTACTGTTTTGCAGAAAAGACTTAGTTTAAGTGAGTAATTTAGGTAAAAAAAAGGGTCCAATCTGACAGAAAATTATCATGTTAAGCTTGTGGCTTTTTTTACCCTCAATGACGACAGGATCTTCTCAGTATGGTACTAATACACTGTTTATCATGCGGAAGGCTTACAAAGTTGGTGTTGGCATTAGGGGCACAAGAGTGGTGAACCTAACTGTTGCTTATAATTTGAGATCCTTTCCAGGCCTAATTGAATCTCTGATAACTTGCATGTAAATATTCGTTGTAGTTGCATAACGGTAGGAAAGATGGTGATAGATAGAGATATGGAGGTGGTATGATTATGCATAGCCATGACCAAGTGTTGCTAATTTGTAGTTTCCGAAGTTGAATGAATTTACCTTGTGAACAGTGAATGTAGCCTCTTGCACTTGAACTGATAAATCTGCTGGGATTTGAGGAGTGATTGACCTGCGTGAGTTTGGACGATTAGAAAGGACTGAAGTGTATGGGTTGAGTGAGAGAAACACATTGGAAAGATCGTAAAACATATGAACAGATGACGATGCGCTGCTTTAGTTTACTGGGAGCACGCTATAGAAGCCGAGACTTCGAAAAAAGAGTTATGTTTAGTTGGTTTTGCTGTTCCCTACCATGTCTGATCTTTGTTATCCATAGCTTCAGTTAGCGCAGCAGCGATGCCATTGGACGGAACCACTATGCTCTGCTGTCGCTGCTGCTGCTGAGGACCATCATCGTCGGAATTGCTGCCTGAGGCCGAGGAGGAAGAGGAGCTTTGGCTTCGAACGAGTGGCAGGGAGTTGAGTTTGGCGCTGTTCATCGTTGTGATGGTGAAGAAGGCTTGTTGATGAGGGTATAGCTGCTGAACCCACCACCCTCCTCTAGCAGCAGTGTAATCATCCATACTATAACAATGTTGTATTTATATAATGCAGGTGGATGGATGAAGGATGGCTGATCCTTCGTTTCCTGAATCACATCTGTGGGGAAAAGAAGAATGAATGATCGACCCGCTCATAAATGTGAAATGCAAACCAGTGGCTGCAATTGAAGAGTTGGGCCAAGTTAGTCGTTGAGTCTTCTTTTCAACTCTTCCTGTCCCTGTACTTGCACAGTAGCAGGGGCAGAGAGAGAGAGAGAGAGAGGGAGAATTATTTGAAGGTGAAAGGGTTCGATAGGGATCACTCATTAGTGCAATCAGGTTGGGGCTTAGGTAGAGGGAATGTTTGTGATTTGTCAATTCACAGTTGCCACGTTTCCAAGCTTTTAGCCAATGGTTTTTATTCAGTAGAGGGCTGCAATCCCACATCCATAATCGTAATCCAGAACACAGAAACACAGGTGGGGACTTAGCGAACTGTGGCCTAGGCTGCTATGGTCTCTCATATTCCACTTTGAAGCTCCAAGGTTGGCAGTTGGCACAGCTGGAAAAGAATTAGTCTGCTCTGGAAGTCATTAATGTTGCTGATAAGCCAATGATAGCAGCTATGTTGTGTTATGTGTATCCATAACATTGTGTATCAATTCAGTAATCTCATCTAGGGCTACAACTAAACGTAGCAGCTATATTCGTTGAACACTCAGATGGCTCGCAAGCTCTAGCTCGTCAATAAAAAAGTCAAATTTGAATTGAGTTTTACTTAGCTATATTCGTAGTAGATATAATTTGTAAGTGATTACATAGCTAGTTTTGAGCTCACTAAACGAGTTGAACTAGAGCCAGGTGTGATTTGAAGCCATTTACGGTCGCTAATGACTTTGCATATTCGCAAGTCGCAACCATTGACACTTAAAACTTGTAAAACAAAAAACTGAAATTGGTGGTGACATCTAGCTGTCCTATACGCATGTATCCCATTATTGGTCATCTTGTTGGTTGTTTATGAGGATGTGATCAGCATTCGAGATTTGGAAAGGAAAATAAAACGATCTGTTTGCGCATGGAAGACCCAAAAAATCAAGGATTGATTGGCACTGAAATACTAAAAATTCGAACTGTTTCTTGACTTCCTCCATTGTGAATTGACAATTCTATTGTACACTCCAACATCTTATTGCCTGAAAAGTTCACCATCGCCAAAACAAAGAAGAATATCCAACAAATGTCTCTCTCGACTCCAGATTCTGAATTTGTAATGCTAAAAGTCTAAATCACCATAGCCTCCATGCCTGCCGCAGCTTCAAGGTTGAAATAGCTCTGCGCATGCCTTCAATCTTGGGGATGCAATTCCTCATTACAACGTTGGTTAACATCAGTTCTTCATTGGTGCGGATCAAAACTTCAGAGACTAACTAAACTATTCCTTCCGTTATCCAAACAGTCTATCTATCTCATGTTACCCTCTCTCAGTACGTCAATCATATTGTAGATCCGCTTCTCTGCCTTCAACATAACCTAGAGTTTCAAAAACCCAGGGAAAATGTAAGCAATCAAGAGTTTTACTTTGTTCAAATCACCTCGCCGTGACATAATTATATTTACAAACCTTCTTTGACAAGAAGATGATGGCATCAACAGTACCCTCTGCATATATCGACCTACCGCATACGTTATGTTGAAACTCAAAGGAAACTCTGCATTTGAAAGAAACCATGTTTTAGTTTATCCTTAGATGAGATAACAAAAAGTAGAGCACATGAAGAGTAGATATGAGAGGGAGCAAAGAATTACGTCTCATCAGGTGAAGTCAGATGATACATGTGGAAAGCGTGACCAGACAGATACTCCTCAGGAACTCCTACCATCTCAACTTGTTGGTTCGGGTCTCTAATCAATTGTACCTGAAGAAAGGTCAAGACAAAAGATTCCTCTCAGACTGCTTGATGCTTATTGACTTTCTGTAATCCATTTGTTACTAAAGAGGCAGCGCAATGAAAGTGAAACGTAGTTTAAACAAGTTGATTAGCATACATCATTCATATCGAATGACACTCCCAGTTTCTGGAAGCAAGATATTACAGCCTTAGCAGTTCCAGAGACATCCAACTTTCCTGCTTGGTGAGACTCCATCACCTGAATGTAATGACATGAGTTGCAAGTTAGATTCGAGCCACTGCAAGAAAATTGCATTAAGGGAAGATGTAAGAGCTAGTTGAGTTTCATCTGTCCTGATAAAGAGAGGAGAGTAGTATTGTTATATCCAAGGAACAAATCATGCATTAATAACAGAATCTTGAAAGTTAAATTTCAGGATCAATATGTACAACCATTATGAACAAATTTCATTTTTTTCTTTTGTAGAATTTATGATCATATTTCCATGGATATGATAAATGAAAAGTGGAAACCAACAAATGAATGTGTCAATTGGAAGATGTGCAACTTCCTACAACCCTATTGGAAAAACATGCTTTAGCACTATTTCATTATGGGGTGACAAAAAATGGCCTGAAGAATTGGACCACTATTCTTTTTTTTTTTTTTTTAATAATGAGAATTGGACCACTATTCTTCATATGATATTGATCATGACCTAAAGCCTGGAAGCGAACTTCTCCAAAGAACAGGAGTACAACTGCAGACGATTACGATTATGGCCAGCAACAAGCAACTGATTCTACCAAATTGAACATAAATGAAGGCATACCTGAAGCTTATAGCCAGAAAAAGCACCGGGTGACCTTTCAGCCATAGTCTCCATAGCATCAAGAAACGCAACTACCTGCCACAAATATCCCTTTACCATGACATGCTAAAAGGGTACATGCATATATTTCAGTAAAGTAGATATGGAACTCAAAATCACCTGTTTCCCCATTTGAGGGGATATCACAGCATAATTTTTTGAATCCTCAACAGTCTTGTACAATCTATCCCTGTCTCCACCTGTGGTTCCGATAACGAAAGGCACACCAACCTTGCAATAGGTCTCCGCATTATCTGCAAATCTCAAAGGGATTCAGCAAACTGAAACTATAACAATGGGACAAACGTGATTGTTCTAGCAATGTCGTATATAGTTTTCTTTTAGAAATGAACTTTTGAAATCACAAGTAGGCGTGTGATACCATTCACTGCACCAGGAATTGTATAGTCAACGACAATCATATTTGGATGTTCATTGTAGGTAGAGGCAAGGGCAGCCTCTCGTGTGGAAGGACCATGAATCTCAATACTTCTACCACAAACTTCTATGACATGTCCAGACTCCTCTTCCGAGCCAAATGATAGGGGAAGAATTTGAAGCCCAGCTGAATCTGCTGCTTTAATGACAGCCTTCCCCATGTTTCCGCTACAGCTATTTACCTGAAATTGGAATTTGCTTTAATTAAAATTGCTGGATTTCGTAAGACCAGGACAAGCAAAATTGTCACTTGGGCACAGGCATCGGAATCCCGGAAGGGCACAGTCAGATTATGTTTAGAATCCAGCTCTACCTTGAATACACACACGAAGTTTTCCAATGGATCTAACAACTAGTAAACAGAGCCACGGTCCTCAGACGTTAAGATTAAGTGTTCAATAAACCTAAGAAGGAACAGTCAATAATAAAACAGGCATACCATGATTGGGACACCGCTGTTGCTGCTGGTGGACATGGCTAATACCACTAGAGAAGAAGAGCGGCGCCTCCGTAGAAAGCATCCAGCTTTTGCTGGCGTTCTATCACCAAACAATGTAACCTTGGGCAATAATCCGAATGAAATGTGCGCTACTGCCGTCATCTATGGGTGCAAAGAAAAGTTTGGAAGTAAGCATCTGAATAAGGAGGAAGAAGAATAAAAGGAAGACAAGAAACCCAGGTCCAAAGTGCAAATGCAGAGCCAGAGCAACAAAAAAAACAGCCTTTACTAACCGAATAAAACAGGAAAAGCCAGGGTCTTATTCAGCAATGCGAGGCGCAGCTGCTTCCTATCGTAATAATGAATACAAGAGAGAGTCCCGAATCGCTAGCAGGGGAAGGCAATGGCCGACTGGGAGGCAGGGGAAGGCAGAGTGGACCAGGGAGGCAGAGCAGCTCGGCAGGGACTGGTCCTTCGCGAATCGCGAGCTGGAGCTGAGGCGGACTAAACCAAAGGAGGTCGTCAAATGCCGCTGGAGCTGGAGCCGAGGGAGGTCACCGGCGGACTCGTTCCTTCGCGAATCGCGAGCTGAAGCTGAGGCGGAGGGAAGGTCGTCGATTGCCGCTGGAGCTGGAGCCGTGGGAGGTCGCCGACTCGGGTAGAAGCACTGCTGCGGGATGCGGGCGAAGACGGAGAAGGGAGAACGCAGGCGGCGGCCTGCGGTCTCGTGTAGGGCTAAGTCGGCCGGATTCTGGCGAGACGGAGAAGGGAGAACGGCAGAACGCAGGGGGCTAGGTTTTGGGACTCTCCTGCTCTCTCCAAATTCCAATTTTCAAACGAACCTTCCGCCCCAGCCCCCAGCTATCCAACTCGCGCAGCAGAACAATCACTTGGCCCACGCGAAACGATGACGCATAAGTGCACAGCCCGCTGACCCGGTCGCTCGGGCCAACCGTCCAGGTCAGCCGGGTGTGACCGGGTCCGGCTGAAGGATCACTAGGTCTGTGTCTCTGTGAAGCTCGTTTAGATGGACGGATCTGGGTCAAACCGGTTCGACCATCAGGTTAACAACCTTGGTTTTGAGTTTTCACTTTCAGTGGGTTCGGTTGGTAGACACGGTTCGGGCTTCGACCCACAACCTGGGGACACGATAACTTCGAATGTGAAAATCAAGGTTGTCAAACCGATTTTTATTGTTGTGTCGGTTTAATAAGTGATATGATTCGGCTAGTGGTACAACCAGTTTGTGTCAGTTATGCCAATTTAATAAAATATAAAAACCATTAAGGTCAATTGAATTTAAGTATATATAAAACATATTTGAAGATAATTTACTACATTCGTATTTACATAAAATACAACATTCCAAACAAAATAACAAATATTTATATTTATATTTATGGGTCAGATTGGTGTACTCCTAGAGTATACTATACTTCAGGTACTTCTGGTGAGATATCTCTATCTAGACCATGAATTAAACCGAGTTTGAGATATGATACTGTACTCTAACCTCTATTGGATAAACCCCGGGCCCTTATTCTCTAAACTCAAACCCAAGGTTCAATTTAATGCAAAATAATAATCGACCATTGAGATTGATCGGAGCCCATCGAAGTAGATCTAACGGTCAGATCATTTGGAGTATACTATACTACTAGAGTATACCAGTCACTACCTTACATGTATATACAACATTTAACGTCAACACCCAAACTTTATTACTTGAATTAAAAAAAACAACATCAACGTCTAACTTATAAATCATGACATAAATTACAAATTAATTTTTTTATTGATTAGATTAATTGAAACGACATTATTTTAGGCCGTAAATCGATCATATTGATAGTGATCACGTCGGTTTCATGATAAAAAAAATTGGTTGTCATTCCACTAGCGTGACAACCATGGTGAAAACTCTTACAGGGTTGACCACCCTAAAAAAAACAGCGGCTCCTGATTTGAAGCTTAATCATACATTTCTTCCCAAAACTGTCGAGTTTTTTGGTTATTTAGTAACAACAATTCGAGTTGTTGAAAGAGTTTCAATTATAAATCTTATACAGTTTACTTAAGCTCTTTCAAATGAAAGTTAACTCATATAAGGTTGACACATACAAAAGTCTGAATACCATGTGCTTAACACATGAGGTCACTGGAATTTCGAACATAGACATCTCGGTCATCATAGTACCTGAACATGTCAAGAACCCATTTGAAACCAGTGTAACTTTCAAAAAGTAGGTAAAATTATAAGTAATTTTAATAACAAATTTGAAAAATAAGGTCGTTGCCAAGGCTTTAACCCCCCCCCCCCTCTCCAATTACCACATTTCAAATCTATTGAGTTGATATTTTTTAAACCACCCCGTCAAGATTTTGGTTCTGCCACTAATTGAAACCAACTTATTTATGACATGATAACATAGTTGTTTGTGTGTTTGAATATCCATGACCCCAATATTGACATATAATTGAGGACAATGTATGGTGTGCATGTACACACTTCAATCCTGTGAGTTGGCTTTCGTTTGAGAATATGTGTAAGAAAATGAAAAAAGATATATAATTAACATTCTTTCAACAGCTCGAATTATTGGGACTAAGCGGTTCTTGAGATTATTTACCCATTGGTTCTTAGGACAAAATGTCAATATCTGATCGACTAACGAAACCCAAGCGAGACTCAGAAGAATATAATCTTTTGTAGTACAGTTGTCTCGGCAGAGGATAGAGTTAGTAACCAATGGTTACTGACCTGTAAGTATTAAATCCGGACCGTAGATTTAGGGATGACATTATTATATGGTTGAGCTGCACGCGGAGTGAGGAGGGGCATTTTTGTCCGATTTTTGAAATTTGATTTCTTTCCTTTTTTTATTTTTCCAGCATTTATATGTTTGTCTTTTAATGGAGGAAAGAGAAAAGCATACTTCTTTCTTCTTCTCTCTTTTCTCTTTCTCTCTTCCAAACTCCTTTTTCTAGATCTAAATCTCCTTTCTTCCTTGTTCTTAATTTTTTTTCTCCAATAATCGATGAAGAAATTGCAGCCTCCCACCTCAAATTCGATGACGCTCCAAATCCTTCTTTTCTCAAGCTGCTCCTTCCTTCTGTTTTTTTCTTTTCTCGGCCTCAAAATCGATGATGCTCCATATTGTCAAAGATGTGACAGATCTAGGTGAGTTGAGTTTGCATCTTTTGTGTTTTAGTATTTTTTTGTGTTTCCTCAGGAAAATCAAATACCACCACCGGTGCCGAATTTGGTTTCCGAGGATGTTGATTCGATGTTTCGCGATGGAAACTCTTGCGGTGCCGTTTGATTGGATGCACCGCTAATTGATGAAATCGAGACAATCGTCAAATATCCACCGCCTGGCGACGGGCGATGTTGATTTGGTTGATGCACCTCTGAATGGTGAAATCAACGTGACCGTCAAATATCCACCGCCAGGCGGTGTTAATTTGATCGATGCACCTCTGACTTCTAACCAAGAACGACCATTAGTACGGTTCACACCTCTCCAAACTACGTTCGAACGAGGGTGTTTGAGTTTTGAGGAATCTACGCTACCGCTACTCCTATGGAGATTCTTGTGGAGAGCTCCGCGACTACGACTAAGACTACAACTATGGAGATCCTTCCTGGAAGGAGAGCTCCGCGAAGGAGTTTCAGAGAAAAAAAGGTAAAGTTTGATAGATGTGTTTCTGTGTTGATTTGGTTCCCTTTTCTTTCTCCTTGCTCCACTGCTTTTATTCGAAAAACCGCTTCGTAGTCTTCACGCTAGGTGGAACCGCTTCCTCAACTGCTCCGTTGTGAACTCCCACGTGTCTCAACCGTCTTGATCTCATCCTCGCTCGGGTTGGTGTGAATCTTACGCAATGTTGTTTTCTTCCCCAAACAGCTCTGTTTGCTTTTTTACTCCACGACATTGTTTTATATTAAACACTATCGTCTGCTAATACAGCGGTACCGTTGGGCTTACTCGCGATACCGTTTTTAATTAAATGACACCGCTAACATAGCCAAAAAATTCCAATTCATTGAACCGCCGAGAGTTTTCACTCGCATTGGGGTGGGCGGAATTTAGGCCCTTCACTTACCCGATATGATTTTTTTTTATTTAATCGGCACCGCTTATCAAGGCCTCCCTCGACATCGTTTTTACATCCGCGGTACCGTTTTAATTCTCCGCGATGCCGCTTGTCTCCATGCGGTACCGCTTCTCCCCTTCCGACAAGGAATAATAATAATAACAACTCATTTTCCAATGCCAACACTACGCGCGCGGCCCCCATCCTGTTTTCTGGTAAACAGTGTCGTTTCCAGTGCCGCGGTACCGGTGAGCTTCCTTGCGGTACCGTGTTTTATTTCGCGGTATCGTTTTAACTCACCGCGATACCGCTTGTCACAGTGTCGTTTTTAGCCAAACGACACTGTTTCCCAGTCTCGCGATGCCGTTGAGCTTTGAGGTTCGCGACACCGTTTTATCTCTTCACATCATTGCTTGACTCCAAACGGTGTTGTTACCCTCCTCCTCCTCCTCCTCCTCCGACAAAGAAAAATAAAATAAAAACATTCCTTGTCCAACAGCAACACATGTCCTGCGCATGACTCACACATGGTCTGCAACCAATGTCATTTCAAGTACCGCGGTACCGCCGAGCCTCTTCGCGGTCTCGCTTAAATTCTCCACGGTATTGCTCGACTCCAAACGACATCATTTTGGCCATGCGATATCGAATTAAATGTCGAGACTCATTATTACGTCATTGAATTTAGGCCAAAATATTTTAGGTGTAAACAGTTTGTGAATTAATTCCGATCTTGTTCCTCTTTTTCTTTCTTTTTGCATTTGGTGTTCTTGATTGCGGAGGAGTAAATGAGAGGAGACAGAAGACGCATTTTTTTTTCTCTCTTCCTCCTTTTGTTTCCCCTTCTTTGAGAATATATATTGATATTACCACACTATACCATATGGTAATGTGTGCTAACTAAATGTATTTTTATAGTCACGAGTTTTATCATGGTGGTAGTGGGTGGTAATCGACACCAGTTCCGAGAAAGAAGAGTTAGAAGACAATGAAGGGAGAGAAGAAAGTCGTATATATATATATATATTGAGATTACCACACTATACCATATGTAACGTGTATATATCATATGGTAATGTGTGGTAACGAAATGTATTTTTATGAATATCATGTTTTTACTATGGTCGTAGAGGGTTGTAATTAGATTTACATGGTTTTACCTTCTCATACCATGTGGTATTATATGGTAATTATAATTAATTTGTGGTCCTTTGATTTACCATGTTCTACTATGGTGGTATTGTATGCTAGTTAGATTTATAATTTTTTGTAGCGTGGTTTACCAAGTTATACCATGTGGTGGTAGTTTGATTTGTAATTTTATTTTAGCATGTTATACCATATGGTATGGTATGGTAATTAGATTTGTAAATTTCTGTAGAATGTTTTACCACGTTATACCATGTGGTATTGTATGGTAGTTAGATTTTTAATTTTCTTCAACATATTTTACCACGTTTTACCATGTGGTATTGTATGGTAGTTAGAATTGTAATTTTCTTCAATATATTTTACCATGTTTTACCATGATAGTAGAAAGTGATAATCATATTTATACTTGTAATTAGTGTCTTTAACAATGTATTATTTAACGAAAAAATCATCATTCAATTTGAGCTGGAAATAGTTTAGAGATAGTTAGGATGGTTAGATTCATTTTTGTTGTAGATGGGAGAGAGAAGAAATAATATATTTTTTCTTTTAATAATAAAATAAAACAAAGAGTGAGAGAGAGGGGGAACCAGACAACCAGTGTGTGGTGGGGGAGTGGGATCCGCGTCTGGTCAAAAAGTCACCGTCAGCCTCAGCGCGTCAGCGGATCATTAAATAGAGGGTGCAATTTTACCTTAGTGCCCCTCCGTGTTTAATTTAAATAAAAAGAAAAAGCTGACACGTGGGGACAGATCATTGGATTACTGACAATTACTGATAGCAAAGATACTGACATGATCTGGTCCCCAGTTGTCTCTACCCGTGAGAGCAACAAAGGTTGTCAGCGGTGGAAGGAGGAATGGGGGAGGCGGCCAGTGTAAGCGAGGAGGTCGAGCCAAGAGGGTGGGGTCGCTAAGAGCCAGGAGGAATGGTGTTCAAACGGTGTGGTTACCGTGGTAACTTTTTAATCGGTAGTATTTGGCTAATTTGGTTTGGTTAATTTGGATAATTTGTTTGGTTTGGTTAAAAAATTTAGGTTGTTTGGTTTAGGTGGTTTTGTTTGGTTTCAGACAATACTAACAAGTCAAACCAAATTAACCAATTAAGTAATTATTCGTATATCGAATATATATTATATATGCATACTTAATACTTGACATAACCACTCAAGAGCCAAACATTCTTCCTTATAGGCTCATCAACAATAAAGCTCAATATAGTTCATATAGATAAAACTTATACAATATATTTGATGAAAACTTGAAAGAAATGTCTTTTTCAATCTATGATAATTATTAAGAGACTAATACAATTCACACCATCAGAATAATTAATTAACTCCATACAATTGACATATACTTTTGTTAGGTGAATACTTCTATTGAGAGTAAGATAATAGTATTAGTTGCATGTATTTATATAAAGGATAACTATAACTATGTGTTCAATGTAATGTTTTATTCATCATATAAATTGTGAATTGATGCATAATCGAAAAGTTTCTCACTTAATGATAATGTGATGTTATATTGGTTAATCTGATTAACCAATTAACCAAACCGATTAAAATTTAGTTTGGTTAATTTGGTTGTTCTATTAGTTTGGACGGTTTGGTTATGATACTATATTCCATGGTTAGTTAATAGAATATTGCCTTGTTTGATTTGGTAATTACCATGGGAACCATTTGAACCCCTATCTATTGGAGTCCAAATCAAGTGACTAAGGTAAAGGGGTCCTTAGTCACTTCACTAAACCTGTCCTAACCCTTAGTTCTAGACAAACTAATCTAACTGTTAAAAAATGGGAAGAGTTTTTTAAATAGTGATAGGGGTAACTTTGTATTATGAAAAATTACTTTATTTTTATTTTTATTTATTTTCATTTTCTCTCTCATCTATCACTTTTCAGCCGTCCATTTCTTTACCATTGCTTATTTTTGTTTCTAATCAACCAAGTTGTTTCTAATTATATAAACATTACAAAGTAGACAAAAATGATAAAACTTACAAACATCAAACCGACAAACATTACAAAGCCATTGGAGGAAGGAAAAAAATTCCAGCGAGCCCATTATATTTTTACTATTTTAATTGATAAATAAAATAATTTTATAATTATCATCTTACCCTTCGTTAAATCATTAAATGAGACTAACTGGAGTCATTAGAACATAATTTAAATGGAGGATCGGGATTGAATTAGTCTAGTGACTAAGTCACCCCCCTTAGTCACCTGATCCTATCCCTACCTATTAGGTCAGAATGATGGGAGAAAGGTCGTCGACGATTTTGGGCTTAAGGTTCCAAAAACAAAAAACAAAAATCATGATCTCAAACAATATAACCGGCTACCGTCGGTTTTTTCTTTAAAAAGGATGCACATATTATTACTTATTAATCCTTCAAGGAACATCCGATAAAATTGAAACGATAGAAAGAATTATCACTTATTGAATGTTGTGCTTTGTGGAGTTCTCGATCTATTGTGCTTTTCAATCCTCCTTAATAAGTGAAGAAGATTCCCACTTGTCCGTTTTAACCTCGTTTAGAAGAGGGATGCAGACAAATTTATCATGTGCATTTCATTGCTATTTTTGTACTGCATCACACTTTGTTGTTTATAAGTTTATAAGATTAGTGTTGTTAATTTTGAAAATGTTTTGAAAAGAAGTTCCTGCAGCAGGAAGCTCCCCAAGTTGGGTTGGCTCACTGGGAATTAGCGTTGCACTGGTGTACTTTGTGTCATCAATATCCCGTCTTTGTGTGTGCGGCAGAAACTATTTGGAATTTATTATTTTAATGATGTAGCATCCAAGAAGGTTGCTTAATGCTTACAAAAAATTATCTCGACAACATAGTGGGAGATATTCATCACACAGATGATGAAGTTGATGGAAAAAAAGACCATCCTAAAATGGACTAGATACATGTTAGTCCCGACTGTTAGCTAAGTTGAGCTATGGGCTATTGTTTGTCAGTAGAATCTGAACATGATGATGGGAACTTGGGTGGAGAATGATTTCGATAAATGAAACTATAACCAACAAAACTATAAGTGAACTCAATCTAAGTCACATTTTTGTAATACGTGCCTTTATTTAACATGTATATAGGTTAATTCCTTATAGAAAACTTTGATACAAAAACCAACTGCGATTATGCTCGGCCATAAGCGAGACTAAGATCGTAGAGGCCACTACTGTTGGGGTTTCAACAAGGCGGGAGAAGCAGATGAGCTGGCTATGGACAGGGTTAGGGCAAAGATTAGGTGGGGGGTAAGAACCTAGAGGATTGGTGGATCGAAAGCAAGCTATTTTATAGAGAATAACACTATCTAGATTAGTTTTGATGCATGCAAATCAAAGACATACTAATGAACGACAACAATTTTACTATCTCACACATTTTTATATGATTGTTGACAATCAATTTTGAACACAGTATTTGGTGATTTTTGTCCTTCCATATTATACCAATTGATCAATTCCTTGAAGTTTTTAATTACTACTTCATTGCATAATTGCCATAGACAATCAAGTTAATGATACCGGCTTTTATAAATAAGTACCTTTCAAGGCAATTCAAGGTGACAACAAGTGCAATATTTTCTTCTAAAATGCCAAAAAATATACAGACAACAATAAGTTAGGATGATTTTATCAACTAAAATATCTTTGAACTAATTACCACTAATGCCACAATTAACACGTAGCACAAAAATGACTTTGAAATCATGAATCAACTACTTAGAATGCCCCAAATTATTTTAAAATGTGATTGAATTTTTGTTGGTCGTTGACTCCATATTTGAATGTTCTCATCCCCACTAGACCATCTCCTGAAATAATATGAATGAATTTATTTATGTTAAATAAAAAATAAAAGAATTTGGAATAAATACTCCTTCACAAGTTTGGAATAAGTCGTCTTACACCTACATGGATCAATAAAAATATGAACTAATTATTAATAATATCACAAAAATTAATTTCAAATTGTAAATAAATTATTTTAAAAAATATATTTAAAAATAAATTATTTTAAAAAATATATTTAAAAATAAATTATTTAAAAAATAAATTATTTAAAAAAAATATTCAACGAAAAAAAATTATTTAAAAAATTTCAAATAATTTAAAATATAAACGAAATGATTAACATAAAAAAATAATAAATATAATAATTCATCCGACCCACGGATTGGGTAAAAGCTAGTGAGATGGAGAAAGGTGGATGAGAAGCTTAAAGTGAGAAAGTCATGGAATCTTGAACGAGAATGGGGGCACTGTTGGTGGGATTTTTTTAAATAAACTAAAATAATTTGAATTTTATAGTTAATTAAAAATTAAAATGAATAACACATATTTTAATAACTTTGTAGCAATAAATTCATAAATTCCATGTAATGTAAGGAAGATGTGTCGGTTGTACTTATTGGAGGTGTGTCGGAAGTGTCTAATTTGAATTTTTTATACCAATGAAACATAATTCACTCACAAAATTTAAGGCGGAGGTGTGTCGGTCGACACAACTCTTTACTATCTAGGTCCGCCCCTGATTGGTATGATTGTATGAATAGTATTAAGTTTTATCTTTGAGCACAAAAATTGATGTCATCTTATCAGTTTCATATCATGATATCATATTATTATATCATGATGTCATATTATCATAGTGATAATATCATGATATGACAATATGGTATGATAGTGTTACCTATGGTACCATATTTGTTAGATCTTGATATAACAGTGAAGCAAAAATGTGTTTTTGAATGAGTAGTTATTCTTTTGCTTAACCATAATAAAATGGATATCATTGAGTAGATCATAATTAATAAGTTCTTTCTATAATTTTCTTTTACAGACCGTTTGGTATCAAATGAATCGAGAATTCATTTCATTGTAAAATGAATTACCATGTAGAATTCATTGTCAAATGAAATCTTATGTTTGGTAGGTTATATTCAAATCTTTAGAAATAAAATGAAGTGTTGTGTAGAATTCATTGTCAAATGAATTCTTGTGTTTGGTATGTCATATGTATAAGTAATTTAGTTAATAAAAGAGGATAAACATGTCATTCTATTATAATTAGTAAATTCTCGTGGAATTCATTTGGAAATTCCATCTCAATTCCTCGGAATTGCTATAACTAGTTCCAATTCCGTAGAATTCAAAATTTAGAATTGAAAATGAATTCTTTTTAATACCAAACACGGAAATATTTCATTTCAAAATGAATTCCTCAAAACTTATGAAATTCATTTATACCAAACGGTATGTTAGATTTTGAGTTAAAATGAAAGAGATATATCATCATGGCACTATTATATCATGATGGTATGATAGTGATACTACTATGACCAAAGCGTGTTTCGAAAAGTTAATTTTTATTTTGCTCAAAATATATAATAATAAATATCACTATGTATGTCATAATTAAGCGTTTTTATATGCAATTTTTTAAATTACGAGTTAAAACAAGTGAGATATGACATGATTAAGGAAAACTAGGAAATTAGAAAAAGTAATGTTTGATTGATCCAAAGTGTCTTCTCTCTCATTTGGATTTATATCAGTTAATAATAATAATAATAATAATAATAATAATAATAATAATAATAATAAAAGATAGAGAGGTAAAGAATTCCCCGTCTACCCTCCTAATTTTTTATTAGTTGTGGGTCATTGGATCAAATTTCATTGGATGTCTATAGATTAAGAGTTTCTAAGATTTTGTATAATATAGTTTAGTACCGATCATCTCGCATACAATATTACAAACCAACAATGAATCCAATAATAAAAAGTATTAAAATACATTATATGGAAAAGAAAATTAAAGCAAAGAAAAACATGTTTAGCCAATGTAGTCAAAGTCTAAATTCTATGTAAAAGTAAAATTTGGGTAAAAGTGGAGGCGTAAAAGCGTAAGCTTTCTAACATTATATGAATTTGATATACATTTTCTAATCATAACTTTTATTTTGAAAATTATATAAAAAAATAAGCGAACTAGCTCATATATTTAAGATCACTCTCACACATAAATTAAATTAATAGACTTTTAAACAAGTATCCACTGCCTTTCTCCTTCTTTCGAGAAAAAAAATATGAGAAGTGTTGTAGGCAACCTTCACTAGTAAGTGAAAGTGGTGGCAAATGGGAGGTTGACGAAGACAAGCTTAAACAAAATTGTAGTCATAGGGGTGGGGTGGGGTCTGCAAGGATGGAAAGGACGTTGGCGGCAGGAATCTGGATGGAGAGAAAAAATGAGAAAGAAGGAGAAGTGGGAATGAATTAGGGATAATGAATTTGAGAAGAGAAGACTGAAAGGATAACCCGACTTAAAGAAAAATAATTTTTTTTCATTTTTCTATTTTGGCTAGAAAATTTGAACCAACCAGACCCAATATGGTAGTCGTGCAATAGTTTGTTCCAGAGAAGACTGCATCGTACCAAGCCAACATCGAGAACAGACAAAACTGACGGAATATAATGCAGTCTAATTCTTGGTCTTATGAATTCTATAAATACTGAAGGAAAATTAGACTGGTTCATATTTAGACCAGACAAAACCGGATCACACTGGGCCGAACGTAATGTTGGTCCAGTCCTTGGTCCCAATTTTTTTACTTTGGAATGTGGTACTCAAGGTTTGATTTGGTACGGACAATTACACACTCCTATAATATTGTCCTAATACTTGAATATGAAAAGTCTAAAAAAGAGGTTTAAAAGCTATCTTCTAAACCTTTTACTAGGCTTGAGAGCTTTTGCTTGGGCTTTCAGTGCATAAAGCTTTTTCCAACCAAAAGCTACAATTTTGAGGGCTCCAAAGCGTAAATGTTTAGGTTTTAAAGATAGCTTTTGACTGCATTGTCTTTCCTATGAAAACCCCTCTAAGTGCAATACGTTTCTCTCATCCTTACCAAACCTGCAGTAGCCGGTTATGATGTGCGGAACCGGTTAGGACTGGCACTATAGAATTTCCCATCAAACAAAGTTAAACTGACTCAGTTTGTTCTTTTAAGTTAAGAGGTTAAATTGGATCTCTGATCTGTGTATGGATCATGGTTATATGACTCTCTGGAATATTAATTTGAAAAGATGAATAGACTCTTTTAATTCGTTGAATTGGGCTCGATAGAAAGTCCATATTCAAACCCCAATCTATATTGCTAGGAAAAGAAAGAATTTTGAAATAATCTCTTACATCCAAACTGAGAAATTATAGTTTTCTTATCGTAGAAATAATTAGGATAAACTAGATAAATGGTTCCCCCACAACTGTTACAACAATTTTACATATTCAGATAAGACATGTGAAGTCTAAATAAAAATAACAAGATACAGGTTTACGATAAAACAAATAAATTAATAAGATGTTTATCTTGATTGACCTTGTAGATTAGTGTTGAAAAAATAATGGAGTACAATAAATAAGCAAGTATGTTCGAAGAATTGGCGATTTTATCTCGCCCCCTATATATACCAAACTCAAAGTGACTAAATTTCTGAATTCCTTCTCTTTTTTCCATTCTCATTCTTTCCACTATTTTATCTGGTCTTTCTTTCCATCAAAGGAGACGGAGAGAAAGAAAGAAAACTATCAATTTTCTTTTCTAATTCAATTGCTTCTCCATCTGAAGATTCAGATCTCAAACAAACTCGATCAAACATTTTAACCATCACACAATTCCTGGAAAGAAAGAAAAAAAGAAATATATTTTTTCTACTTTCCTCCTCTGGTTGAAAAAAGAAGACGAATAGAACAATCACAAAGATTGACAATGGCAACAGTGTCCCCTCTCGCCAAGTACAAACTTGTCTTCTTAGGCGATCAGTCCGTAGGAAAAACCAGCATCATCACTCGCTTCATGTACGATAAGTTTGACACCACTTATCAGGTCTGGTTTTTTATAACCTTTTTTCTATTGCGCTTATTTTATATTTGAGTTATATTTGTCTGTCTATAGTGTCTGCCATTAATCTATACACTATATATACTGTTGTTCTTTCCTTAAGAAGCTATTTTCCCAATTTCTTGTTTCTCTATTTTGAATATAGTTTGTTGCTTATATTTCAGGCTACGATTGGAATCGACTTTTTGTCAAAGACAATGTATCTCGAAGATCGAACTGTTAGATTGCAGTTATGGTAAGTTGTTTGTTTTAATTTCCAAGAATGACGTATGCAATTGATATGGTTTATGATGAGTATGATTCCTCATTAATATGGAACACAAGAAACAAGTTAGAGGCTCGATTATAAACTTCTACAACTGGGATTCTTGAAAACATTACTTAAACTGGATGTGCCATGACCAACAATTGTTCAAAGCATGAATGAGGCACTAATGATTTTATGTTGTTATTGTTATGAAACTAATATAATATAAACAACTACAAGAGAAGATTAGAGAGGAAAAGACACAAGAAAGATAGGGGGAAGTGAGCTTTCTTATTCATCCTTCTCTTTTGATACAATGGTGTGCTTTATTTATAGGCACACCTTGGTAACCACTACATCCTTATATCAATGAGAGATAATGAAACATAAAGGAGCTATCATATGTAGGAATGGGGGTTACATTAACTCCCAAGTGAGCATCTAATGTGGTAATGGCAATGGTCATCCATATATCAATATTTACATAATACTCCCCCTTGGATGACCACTAGATTGCATTACGCTATCTCATACTGCCTCATTAAAAACCTTACCAGGAAAACCCAGTGGGAAAAAACCATGGTTAGGGAAAAAGAGTGCAGTGCGTATATGCTCCCCCTCATGACCACATCACTTCAAATCTTTGAGTCGTTGAACTCAAATTTCACGAACAACATTTAGAAAGATTGTTGTCGGGAGTTAGTTAGTGAACAATCTTCCAGATTGTCAATCTTATGCATGATCTTTAGATTTTCTTTATCCATGGACCATGATCTTCAGGATCATTTCCTTTAGAAATAGTTTACAACCACAAGTCCTTTAGATATGGTGAATCACAAAGTGTAACGAAATACATTCAGGACTTGCCTACTATAGTTTGTTTTGGATATCTATGAAACAATCACATCACCATATGTAAGAGATAGCTCGTCTCTGATCAACCAATATGAGGATCAAATAATATATATGATTTGGATATATAGTTCACCAAATCTCTCTTTGATAGTATCATAATAGAACAATCGCATATATTGTTCCTGAAGGTAACAAAGTATTTCCAACGTTCCATTGAGGTAAACATTGTATTTTGCTAACATTATCAACACCAAATTGATAGTTTATATGGTGCTTGGCTAGCAAGGTGCATTGGTGCTCTAATGCATCAACATATGGTACTTCAGGACCTAATGTTTTCACTTTTTTCTTGATTTCTAAATGGATCTTTGGTCACTTCTAGTGATCTTAGGATCCTAATGTTATTTGATGAACACAATTCGTTCATGCAAAATTAATTTCCCACTTTTTCAACATTACCTTCCTTGCCCATAAAAAGGATCTTAAATCCTTCAATTTAACTTATGTCTCTAAGCAATCAACTGCTTTAGGAAGCTCTTCAGGAGATCCAATAATAGTCATATCATCAACATAATATGAGATCGTCACAAAAACAACTTCACTAACACAAATTGATGCAAGCAATTCTTTCATATAACGAAAGATAATAACAAAACTCACATCATAGAAACATATGAACTAGACAAAGCACAGTCATAAAACACAACTCATACTTTAAAGTAAAACACAACTCATAAACCAAGATTTTAAAATCCTTGAAGCACATACAAACAACACAACTATATATGCACAATGCAAATGCTCTAATGCACTCTATCCGGATTTAACCTTCTAAGGTCCATTCACCCCACTATTGTAGGTGTTCACTTAGATGAATATTTCACATTCGTCTATATTTTCTCAACCCATACAGGGGATATTCTTAGTCTATCATTATATGTTCTCGAGAACTTTACTTGCTTACTTCAGGTAAATTAATCCTTCTAGGAGTAAATAATCCTTCTGGGAGTTTCAAATATATTTAAAATCTTCGAGGAATTCAAACAAATAGGCTATCATAACAATTTTCAAACATTGATTTGAAAAAGTAGTTGTACCCACCACAGGGGAGTATAACTCCTCTTAAACAATGATAGGTCTTTTCGAGAAACCCATTGCAAAACATTGTGCGATATCTCGCACAATTTCATACTTTCCAGTAGCACAAAAATTTGTTTGTATCCCTCTATTTTTGCCCTTTTCAGGTGTAAGGACTTCTGGTCCTTAAACTTTATGCTCTTTGAGCACTTTCGTGATTTCTTTCTATATTGGCCAATAACGTCATCATTTGCATGCATCAACAGAATTTTACTCTTGATCCTCACTTTATATATCATATTCAGTACTGAAGTACAAGAAACAAATTTCTTCGACAATGACTTCATTTCGGTTCCAGTATTGTAGTCTAATATATTTTTGAGATCTCTTCCCTTTCACAACTTTCAGAGACATGTGTTCTTCTGGAACTAAAATTATACTTAATCCTTGGTTACTCTTGTTGAGTTTTCATGTCCTCGAGTTGACCATTCTAATTACAGCTCCTTTTCTTTCTCGAGGATGTTTATCATTGGAACCGATTGGTCTATCACGCTTCATGCGCTCTTTCATACACATTTTTTATATTAGAGTATCCAACAAGGATATCAAATTTAGTTGGAGCATTCACAGCTAGTATATGCGACTTGGTCACTTCGTATGGCTAGTAGAGGCAATTGATAGTTGGTAACGATAATTCATCTTATGAACTTCAGGTTCATGTTTCTTACTTTGAGGATCAAAACTAGACAATGGTAACTCATTCCAACTCATTTCTTTTCCTAGCTGTTTTTTTTTCTCTCCCCCTTAATGTTGGAAAAGTGATTCATCAAAACAATAATTTCGCAAACAAATTTTCCATTTGGGATTCATACCCAACACAAATTCTCAATTTCCAACGAGAATCAACTTAAGATACTATGGTGGAGCAATTGGGATGTATGCGGCACACCCTTATATTCTCATATGGGAAATGTTAGGTTTCTGACCAAAACCATTTGTAAATAGGGGGGAAACTTATGATAACTTGTTGGTTAGATGTGAACCAATACTATTACTTGCCAGCTAGCATGTCCTCGACAAGAGACTAGAAGGCTCAGCTTGTTCTATTAAGCAAAGTGATGTTTGATTGGATAATCATAAAAATGTATCCATAGTGAGGCAATCAATCTCGCAAACATCGGGTTGCGATTAGATAAAATAAAAGTGATCATATAAAATCTCAAGAGATTTGCCAACTCTTATACAAGCTCTGATCAATTGTTCTATTCTCCTTGAGAACAAATATGGCATAATAACTCTTTTAGTTGAAGAGTTCTTTGACTTCTCATATGATGTTCTCATGAATTCTCAAAGAACCTTTTTTCACATCAAGATCCGGGATGGTCTAACCGGACCAACCAATTATCAAGTTATCAAATCTTGTAAACTTCTGGTTTACACTTTTATGTGTATGGATTGTACTAATATACATGTAGTACATATTTGTGATGCAAATATTAGTTTCACTATTTTCTTGATAAGATATTCATTTTACGAATATCCCTTTAATTGGGTAATGCATCATCACTAGTTTGGTTCCTTCAGGCCACAAAATTAGCTCCTTTAAAGCTTTACCATATTTTATACCATATTCCACCCTTCTGGGGACTTATGATTTGATGCATTCTTAGTAAACACATATTCATAGTGAATATCATCACAAATTATTATCACGAGTACATAATTTAGTTACTTCAAGTAACCAAACATAAGCTCTTCGGAAGCTTTTTTTCTTGTTTATGTACTCTACCATATAGTTTATATGGAATTTTTCTAACAATCATACTTTACAAAAACACACTAAAATAATAAATGAGAATATTCAAACTTAAGACAAAAATGACGAACTTATCAAGTTAATCGTTCTAGATAAAAGTTATCAAGTTAAATTATGCATGAAAATAATGGCACAATGAAACATAATAGAAAACAAGAATCATAATACTACATTTGTGAAAATTTAAATAAGCTTTATTTGGAACAATATCATCACTAACTAGGTGATTTTAAATTTATATATGTCTTTCATTATACATTTCAATGTAGGTACATTATGTTATCATGACTTTGATAATAGAATTGTTGTATCATACTTATTTATAATTCTCCTTTTTCTCCTCTTTTCTCACTTCTGGTGAAAAGATCCAAACAATACATGTACCATATATATAATTATATTTATAGTTTCATTTACTTCGGGGAATAGATTGTTTCATTCACTTCTGGGAATGAAAATGTCTCAAGTGCAATATCATTTTCATCTTTAATGGAGAATATACCAACTTATAATACAAATAATATGTTTCATAATATTGATATTGCAGGAGCGTATATGAATTAGTTTTTCCCTTTGATTTTTGGTAGAATAAGGTCTTTTGCGTACAACGGGTACGAGACAAATGCAATTTTCCATTACATTGGTAACATACAAAACCAATCTTCTTGTTACCATGTCCACTTCTTTCTGTGCCATTGGATTCTTCAATTTCCACTTCTGGGGAATATATGGGCTCTTGGAACTTGCATTTTCTACATATCAATGTATGATTGATAAGAATAGGATAACACGGAGAACTGCGAAATTAACTCATCACTTATATTACTTTCCTTGTTAATCCAAATAGATCGACGCTATAAAATATCAATGGATATGAGAAGTAGCACCCATCTTGATATATTGGAATGAGATAATCTCAACACAAATAAGACAATACGATAAGAAAGGATCTAAGATTTACATACCTTGATCATATTATGATCTTATTCCAATATCTTAGATTATGTCGAGAGTGGCTTGAGCAATGATAATTTTGACAGAGCTTCGTGCCGATAACGTGTTATGAAACTAATGTAATATAAACAACTACAAGAGAAGATTAGAGAGGAAAAGACACAAGAAAGATAGGGGGAAGTGAGCTTTCTTATTCATCCTTCTCTTTTGATACAATGGTGTGCTTTATTTATAGGCACACCTTGGTAACCACTACATCCTTATATCAATGAGAGATAATGAAACATAAAGGAGCTATCATATGTAGGAATGGGGGTTACATGTAACTCCCAAGTGAGCATCTAATGTGGTAATGGCAATGGTCATCCATATATCAATATTTACATAATAGTTATAAGATTTTCACTATTTTGGTTGTGTGATTGTTGAGTTTTTAGGAATATTAAGTCGATTCTTGAATATGGGCATAGGGCTAATCTTAATTTTGTAGCTTTTAGTGATTTTTTTTTACGTATGGTTAATATATGAATTTGTTGATTTTTTTTTACAGGGATACAGCTGGACAAGAGAGATTTAGGAGTCTTATTCCTAGTTATATTCGAGATTCTTCTGTTGCTGTCGTAGTATATGACGTAGCCAGTGAGTTAACTTAACCTTTTTATTACACATTCTTGTATAATGAAATACATAATCTCACTAGATCATTGCTCATGTATAGTGAGATAGTCAAATAATTATCCACTATAGAAAAGTAAGGGAAGGGGTGGAGGAGATTTTATATGTACAAAGAAACCCTAACCTACTTCTGTGCTTTAACTTGAGAAGTAAAAGTGTACTATGTTCATCGATTTCTCTTACTAATCAAATTAGATATAATTTTCAACTAATTTGGGCAGAGAAAGGTCTACATGTTCCCTTGTCTACAAGCATGCTCCTAAAAGACATGTTAAATTCATGGTCCTTCTTGAAATTAGGGAAATAAATGGGGTAGATTAAAAGTTAGTGTTCGGTACATGTAAATTCATGATTTTATAATGTTTTCTTTAATTATTGTTCTAGACAGGCAATCATTCTTAAATACTTCTAGGTGGATTGAAGAGGTACGAACAGAACGAGGGAGTGATGTTATCATAGTGCTTGTTGGCAACAAAACCGATCTCGTTGAAAAAAGGTAGGAGAAGTGGTGAAATACCCTTTCCGTATTTGAAGACATAAAAGATGAACATATAGGCAAGTTTTGATCTTGTTCATGATATGTTGTTTTTGTGATTGGATTCACCAACCAGGCAAGTGTCGATAGAGGAAGGAGATGGCAAGGCTAAAGACTTCGGAGTTATGTTTATAGAGACTAGTGCAAAAGCAGGTTTCAATATCAAAGTAAGAAAGAGGTTTCATTTACACTTAAATTTTTAGTAACAAAATGGTCAAAAAAAGAATATGTGTACGGGAGAATTGACAGAAAACAAATGAATTTGATAAATTTGCAGCCACTTTTTCGCAAAATTGCTGCTGCACTGCCAGGGATGGAAACCCTTTCTTCGACAAAGCAAGAAGATATGGTTGACGTAAATCTAAAGCCTACAGTGAATTCATCTCAAGCTGAGCAACAAGGAGGAGGATGTGCTTGTTAAAAATGTATTTTCCTTGAACAGAAAATGACACGAAAATAGATAAAACCATACATTTGGAGTTTATAGAGTTAAATCCTAAATTTTTTAGTAGATCACAAAAATGTTCTCAGGCATACAATCAATACATGATTTTCTCACCGCGACAACAACCAATGATCATCTTGTTAAACATTAACATAATCCATTTACCCTGTTTTCTATAACATCTCTAATACTTTCTCATGCTTAGAACTAGAAAGTAACTTACATGGCTAACTAGTAAAATGGTCATTCGCCTCAATATCGCTTCCTTTTTTGTCTAAAATTAATGCATTAGTATTCATAATAATCCGATAATAAAAGTACATCCGAGTCTCATTGGGATATGTAAATGAGTAAATCAATTAAGATTTTGTTTTATATTGATAAGTCCTTACAATTACTATATTATCACACTGGTTTTGAGACCATTAGGGACGAGCTGGTTAAACGTCAACCCCTAGACAGTAGATAGTAATATGCGATCATCATGAACTCTTGTATCTAGAGTGGAAAGTTGCATGAAAGGTTATTCCACGACCAAATTGGCGACAAAGTCAAGTGGGTTGTCATCTGGGAAATAAAGAACATGCTTAGGAGACGTCTTCAAATAGATTAGAGTACACATAGCTACATCCATATGAGCTTGCGAAGGATCATGGATGAAGAAACTCAAAATGTTGACCGTATAGGAGATGTTAGGACGAGAGATGGTGATAAAAGAAGAGACCCGCCAAATGATGATAAGAAGAACCATCAATAAGAGGACTAAAGTTGGATCTGGTGAGTTGATGATTATGCTCAACCAAAAAAGCACGAGGGAGAGCATCGAGGACCCCTCCCTCCTCAAGAATAGGTAAGACATATTTTCGCTGAGTGAGAATGATGCCACAAGGAGATCTAGCAACTTCAAGAGAAAGGAAATGCTTCAACGTCCTCAAGTGCTTGATGTTGAATGATCATCGAGGAACCTTTAGATGTGAGTGTTAAAATCCAAACCATTTTCGGCTAAGAGGATGTCATCGACGTAGATGAGAGCCAAAATGAACGTGGCGCCCTTGTGAAAAATTAACAAGGTGTGATATGCAGGAGAAGCTTGAAAACCAAGCTAACACAGAGCAACTGTGAATTTATTATACCAATTTTGAGGTGCCTGCTTAAGACCATAGATAGACTTATGGAGATGAAAAGCATGATTATCAGTTTATCACCTTTAGCAACAAAGGCATGAGAGATATTCATGTGAGCTTCTTCCTTAAGATCCACATGGAGAAAAGCGTTATTCACATCAAGTTGGTGAATAAACCATCTATTAATGGAAGCTACAATAATAGGACCATAAACAGCGAGAAGCGTTTGATGGGAGCAAAAGTATCATGGTAATCCACACCTTCAATCTAAGTGTAACCTTTTGAAACAAACCGAGCTTTATATTGCTCATTGCTACCATCATGTCAATATTTGATTTTAAAAACCAATTAGAGTCAATGAGATGCATATCGGAAGGAGGAATGACAAGGCTCCAGGTTCCATTGACTTTGAGAGCATGAATTTCGTGTTCATATCGTCCCGCCAACAAGCATACCTCACGCTTTGAGAGAAGCTTTGAGGATCAATGTCTCGAGCGATCACAATAAGGAAAGCTTGATGTTGAGGACTATGACTTTCATAAGAAACATAGTGGGACAACCTGTAGTAAACGTGTAAAGCATTGTGCAAGTACATTTCGTAGACATTGAGGAGGTCATTTGTGACATGGAACATGACCGACTTTGGGAGACGACTGAGCTGGAGTAGGCGTCTCATTGACCTCACTAAGAGGAGCCATAGGAATAGGAGTGAAGGGTGATCATGGTGAAAACTGTCAAGCAAAAGAGGCATCTCGAAGTTAAGATGACTCAGTATCGCCTTTAGGAGGTGAAGTCTCGACAGCAGGTTAGTCTTATGAAGAAATTTGGGATGAGCACTATTTGGTATGGACATCATCAAACAGACTTGAGAGGGACCCATCCATATTAGTTGAATTTGAAAGGAAAGGCGACAATACATAATGGAACTGCTATGGGTCTTGAGCGTGGGAATTAAAATATGTCTAATGGAAGATGACTTCACGCGACACATGTACCTTGCGAGTGAGAAGATCATAGAATTTATAACCCTTTTTGTGTACCTACATAGCCTAAAAAATGTCAGCAAACTCCTAAAGTGCCCCATGATTATCTTTAACATAATGGAGACGATCAAATTATTGGAGATAAGAATAAAATAAGGTGTTGGTTTTCCAAACATGAGCTTGTAGGGTGTCTTATTTGTTGTCATGGTGGGCAATCGGTTGATGAGGTTGACCGTAGTGAGTACACACTCACCCCAAGAATGCAAGGGGAGTCATGCATGAAAACGTAGTGTCTTAGAAGTCTCCAGGATATACCTATGCTTATGTTTAACAACCCCATATGTGTTGGGGATTATTGTTACAACTAGTCTGCAGAATAATACAAAAGCTCTCATAGTAGTCACTCTGAACTGCGGTTTGAAACTAAACCATTGTCGAACTAAATGCGTTTAACTTTCTTCCCAAATTGTGTAACAACCATTTCAAAGAACATAAGGAGATAACGAGATACCTGAATTGCACTTCAAAAGATATACCAAAACTCCACGACTAAAATCATCAACAATTTTTAAGAAACAATGCACTCCGCTAAGTGACAAAGTTCGGTATCCACCCCAAATGTCAACATGAATTAACTCAAAATAATCAGAAGTCTTAATCGACTATGTTCAAGAGGAAGTAGACTTTGTTTTGCATGGGAATTGAATGAGACAAGTCATGTTCCTTGATGCCCAGAACTAAAATAAAAGAACGTAAACAAGAAAATTTTAACAAGGAAGGATGTCCAAGACGGGGATGCCAAACTTCCTCAGAGATAGAGTGTTGACCACCGACAACAACACACAAAAGACTCATTTCTCTCAAACAACTTGAGGTAGTAGAGCCCATTACGGCGAATCCGCTTCCCAATCACGGTCCTAGAGTATGCATAAATCACAAAATAATATAAGTGTGTCATCGTTATCTTGAGTTCATTTGAGGAATGACAAAAGATTGCACTTAAAATCTTACACATGCAAGATGCTTTCCAGTGCCAATCTGTTCAACAGGAACACTTTCATCATTCAGAATCCTCACACGTTGATGATCTTGTCTAGATAACTCATCATTCAACAAGTGGGTATCCTTGGTGATATGCTCGTTACAACCCAAATTGATAACCATTCAGAATCAGTAATAATCGTACCTGCAATGTGTGTCTGTTGATGATTTAAATCGAACTATCTGGCTACGAGTGGAAGTCACGGGGGTCTCATTGTAATTTGTATGTCCTTGGAATAGCTAACACACATTGTGTTAGTGAATCACGTAAATCTTTCTGTTGTGTTTCATTTCTTGCTTTCATATTCTTGCTTTGTCGATCCTTTAATTTCCAGATTCGCAAAGAAACAGTCGTGACAGTGTCGAAGGATCCTTGATTGGCTTATGCTGGGAGAAAAACTTCTTCAAAGGCTCGAGCTACTCGAGCATGAAGCCATGTAAGGGAATTGTGCCCATAGTTATCGTGGTTGCTTGTGCAACAGGTGGTGGACGTTCTTCCTAGCGTCTCTTCCTCCACTCTCCCTTCTCACTTTTATCGGTAGAGTTTCGACTAGGCCACTTGACAAGGTCATAGAAGGTATATTTAAAGTGACCAATTTTCCAAAATTGAAAGTATTTTGGACGATCATCAGTAGTATGCTGATAATCACCATCATAATTGACTACAAATGCGTCTCTTTAGGAATTAGGGAGACATTTTTTTGCACAAGAAGACATTGTTCATAGTGGACACCATGTTAAAACTTCTATAAGAGGCATAGACAACTCCGTTCAACAGGAACACTTTCATCATTCAGAATCCTCACACGTTGATGATCTTGTCTAGATAACTCATCATTCAACAAGTGGGTATCCTTGGTGATATGCTCGTTACAACCCAAATTGATAACCATTCAGAATCAGTAATAATCGTACCTGCAATGTGTGTCTGTTGATGATTTAAATCGAACTATCTGGCTACGAGTGGAAGTCACAGGGGTCTCATTGTAATTTGTATGTCCTTGGAATAGCTAACACACATTGTGTTAGTGAATCACGTAAATCTTTCTGTTGTGTTTCATTTCTTGCTTTCATATTCTTGCTTTGTCGATCCTTTAATTTCCAGATTCGCAAAGAAACAGTCGTGACAGTGTCGAAGGATCCTTGATTGGCTTATGCTGGGAGAAAAACTTCTTCAAAGGCTCGAGCTACTCGAGCATGAAGCCATGTAAGGGAATTGTGCCCATAGTTATCGTGGTTGCTTGTGCAACAGGTGGTGGACGTTCTTCCTAGCGTCTCTTCCTCCACTCTCCCTTCTCACTTTTATCGGTAGAGTTTCGACTAGGCCACTTGACAAGGTCATAGAAGGTATATTTAAAGTGACCAATTTTCCAAAATTGAAAGTATTTTGGACGATCATCAGTAGTATGCTGATAATCACCATCATAATTGACTACAAATGCGTCTCTTTAGGAATTAGGGAGACATTTTTTTGCACAAGAAGACATTGTTCATAGTGGACACCATGTTAAAACTTCTATAAGAGACATAGACAACTCCATTGAAAGAATTTGACTGCAAACTGTGCTAAAACTTTCATCCATGCCCATTAGATAAGCAAACAACCTTAAATGCTCGATTTCGAGCTTCCAAACCACATTGACACTGACTGCAAGTACAAGTTTCATGGGTGAAAGAGATTGAGCTTCTTCCCACAAGTTTAGTAGCTAAGTATAAAAGGAGGACACAATAGCTTCTCTTAATAAAGCACACTGACAAGGCAATAGGGTTCGTCGTCGCGGGTGAGGTTACCTTGACTGAATTGCTCTTTCAAGTCGACCCATACTTCTCTAGTTGTCTTTGCATATCAAACAATGTTGTGAACTTTTTTCATCGAGATTTTAAAAAACCTTTGACAATAGTGTTACGAAGATTCCATGCACCTAACTCAGGTTCCTAGGTTGGTTTGGGGGATAGTGCCATCAACTAAACCAAACTTGTTCTTAACTATAAGAGCAAAAGGAACATCAACGACCCATTCTCCATAGTTAGATGCATGAGAAACTCACAGACTTAAAGCTGATCATTAACATCAGATGGATGAAGAAAATAAGGTGAATGTGGTTCTAGAAAGACTTGACCTTCACTAGGACTAGAGGATGATGACGAGAAGATGGATTTGTCTCTAGAGCCTGAAGAATTATTGACTATAAGAGCAAAAGGAACATCAACGACCCATTCTCCATAGTTAGATGCATGAGAAACTCACAGACTTAAAGCTGATCATTAACATCAGATGGATGAAGAAAATAAGGTGAATGTGGTTCTAGAAAGACTTGACCTTCACTAGGACTAGAGGATGATGACGAGAAGATGGATTTGTCTCTAGAGCCTGAAGAATTATTGACTTCTTCGTCACACATAATTACAATTAGACGAATCTAACTTTGGGATCTAGTGCTTTGATACCATAATAAATCGACACACACATATTTTACTGCGGAACACGATACACGGATTTTGCGTGGTATCCCCAATTTGTTATTAGGGACTAATCCAAATGAGAGTGAGCCTCTCCAGCTCACAACTTTATTTCTTCACTTGACGGCTTAAAGCCTTACAAGCATACATACATAACCCTTTACTGGGT
Source organism: Linum trigynum (assembly GCA_964030455.1). Taxonomy (NCBI): domain Eukaryota; kingdom Viridiplantae; phylum Streptophyta; class Magnoliopsida; order Malpighiales; family Linaceae; genus Linum; species Linum trigynum. Next base: position 7,564,488 of record OZ034820.1, on the reverse strand, counting down.
GTTTGGGTTACTCAACAAAATGAATAAGGATTCCTTGTATAAGAAGTAAAAGAAAACCTATTCCTACGTGAAAACGATAAGCCATAAAACATTAAAACTAAGCCATGTAGGACATTGGTTGAACTTGAGACTAAGCTGATTCTGGACTGGCCTTCTTTCGGGCCAATATAGTGGGCCCCTCCCCAACTAAACTCATCATAGTTACCACCCCGACAAACAGTATTCTAGTTAGGTCCCTTTCCCAACCGAGAATATATAAACTTAGTTATGACCTATTTAAAGTCAATTTCAAACTAAAATTTACCAAAATTTTCGAATATAACTAATCTTTGTCACTCATAGTTTCAATGATAAAGAATGTCTTTATTTTATTTGAGTATGATGTCTTCTAAGAACAAACAATAGAGGAGGACTACTTTTAGTTTAGTACAATTAAAGTAAAAAAAAACTAACACCATTTAATAATTCTCACAAGGTTAATATGCTTATCATGAGACCACTGTTACAATTTAGTTTTTAACAGGTCATAATCATGACTACTTGCTAGCGAGGACCCATATTAATATCTGACCTCCTTATTAGAGATGGTTTCTTTCATCAAGTTGCATAGTTGGAAATGCATTCTTTGACCTAGAGCTGTTCTTACCATGATAACTATCAAATCAATTAAGTCTAAATTTTGGTAACCATTTAATATAATATTTTAACAAAATCATTCAAATCAATACAACAATCAAACTAAAGTTTAATCATTTTGTTTAATTGGTTAATCTGGTTAATCAATATAATATAACATATCATTATCAATACATGAGGAAAAAATCTCATGTTAATGCATAAATTCGTGAGAAAAAACTCATGTTAATGCATAAATTCATAATATGTAATGAATAAAACTTAGGGTGCGCCTATGGTGCCTTGCAAGTCACCATAACTTGCACTTTTCGATCGACCTTATTTAGGATTAGTGACTCACTTCTACTGTCACTCCAGGAATTGGCCAAGTGAAACCACTTCCTAAAGCGTAGTATAGCGGGTTTGGGTTTATATGTCAACCCGGGTCCTAGATTTGATGACTACTCAGTGAATTCTTGTTATCTAGCAATGAAACTTTAATGCAAGTCTAAACTAACAAACTAACAAAGCAAGTAAACGGTTGTATTCAGGTTAAGAGAGGTCACCCGGATATGGTTCCCCCTAGACTGCAGTTAAGCCGGATTGTAATTACCAAGTTCAGTTTCTATGATAGTTATACTGCGGAAGGTTCTCAAACAGCCTGAAGTCTCGACTAAAGGTCTTCAGACCCTCTCAATCTGAGTCTCTAGCGGGCGACTAACCTCCACCGGAGTAAACAGATTGAGGCCCTATGAACAAAACCTCCACTACCGGAGTAAAACCGGTACAGAATAGTGAGTTGGCTCCTCGACTAAAGTCACCAAATCCCTACCTTCAATCAAGGATGCTCTATCAACCTAGGCAGATATTCTCATTCTAGGTTAAAGCAGAAACAACAGGAATTTGATCAGGATTCATGCCATTCAATCATTCAAACCTCAATTGAATATAATCAAATCATAGAACCAGTACTTGGGTTCATACAATCAAACCTAACATACAAATCTAGGGTTCTCCATACTACTCCATGGAGAAAGAAGCAAAAGCAGAATCAGACGCGGAATTCATACTGTGAAGGATGGATTCCTGCTCCTGGACGTTGATCGGCACTTCTCCAAGCTCAAGCTGGCCTCCAATGGTGTTGAAGATCAATCTAGGGCACTTGGAGACTCTTGTTCGTCACTTTCTCTCTCTAGGAATCGCTCTATCTCTCTCAAAACTCGAATCCCCCTCTGTTTTGGCTGAAATCTGCTTAAAAGGGCATCACTGGGCAAAGCACGGTCGAGGGCACGGCCGTGCTTTGCTCCAGCCCACCCGTGCTTTGGCTAGGGTTAATTACACGACCAGTCTGTTGGGAGAAACACGGCCGTGCTTTTGGGTGGACACGGTCGTGCTTTGGTGGACACGGTCGTGTAATTTCTCAGCCCTGCCCGTGTTTTCAGCTCATGTTTGCCAAACTCGAATTTGCTCTCGGCAGTAAAAGCACGGCCTAGGAACACGGCCGTGTTCTGCTTTAGGTGTGCCCGTGTTTTGGCTCCAGCTCGACGAAATGACTTCCGAATGCCCTGAAACTCGTGCTTAGCCTTTCCTTTGACACCTGGGACCTGAAATATGACAAAGTAGCACAACCCGGCGTAAAATAGGCCAAAAATACACGACTATGTCCCTCAAACGGATAAGAACTAGGGGCGCAAATATGTGCAATTACATCGTTATCAAATTCCCCCACACTTAACCGTTTGCTTGTCCCCAAGCAAACCTAACTCAAACCAATGCAACTCTCCAGACCTCTATAGCAACAAACAACCAAAGATTTTTTTACACAAACAAAAGATTAGGTCGACCTAATCCTAAATGAGGTCAACCGAAAAGTGCAAGGTACGGTGAATTGCAAGTCACTTTAGCAAAGCCCTAAAACTTAATAATCAACTCATAGTTAACTCTTAACATAAATACGAGAAACTAGTATAATTATCTTACTACCATTAAGAGTAGCCTTCTAACAAAATTATATACAAATGATATGTGAGTAATGAATTGAGTATGTCTGTGTGAATTATCTTAGTCTCTTAGTAGTTATAAAAGGCTGGAAACACCTTCGCTTTAAGGTTGTCATCCAACATAAGGTATGAGCTTTATCTAAATTACGAGCTCACACTACAAGAAAACAGGGGTTTCATGTCGGTTGTATAGTGTCAGTTCATATTACTGACACTAAAAATCTATTAAGCATCCGAGATTTGTGTCGGTGAAAGACCCGCCATAGTTTTCTTGCGAGTTTGGGTCAACTAAATTCAACCGACACCATTTTCAGCATATTTGCGTCATCTTTTTCTGTAACCGATACATTTTTTTATTTGCTTCAGTTTATGTACTGACGTGGAATGAGAGGAAAAAATAACTATTTTCCCCATTTTGTCTCTACTTTTTACCTTTTAGGTGGGGAAAAATATTTTGTCCACCATTAAAATCCCTTCTCACCCACCATGTTTGTTCTTTCACCTCTATCTTCTTCTTGTCTTCTTCACCCTCTTGTCCTCCGTTAAAGGACAAAACCACCTTCCTTTTACTTATCCCTCATTCTCTGTCTTCTTCCTCATCCTCTTCAATAACTAGTGCACTTTGGAGGCTGGCGATGTGAGCCATGTCTACCCCAATGTTGTCACTGTGGGTACCCAAAACATTTGAGGACTAGTTGGACCGATTCAAATCCAGGGCAGAGGTTCTATGAATGTAGCAAGTTTGGGGTAAGATTATTTGAATCTCTCTTCCTTTCATGCAAATATATATGAATGGACCTTCTGCTTTGTAGCTTCGGACCATTCGACTCTTTCATTGTGCATTGTTATGTAACAACCAACCACAAAATCATATACCCTAAGTTTTACCCTACCAATTGCTTGAATGACATGCTCACAAGGGATATCGGTTAACTCACACCTTCTACAAATACAAGTCTTGTCTCTCAAATTAACTACAAGTTGCTTGTTGTGCCACCTTACCTCAAACTCACCATAGTTATTCGATTCAACAGCCCACTTAAGAGCTTCTTGGCTCAATCGTTGGAGTTTTTTTCTCAATATTTATACACAAATGAGCAACCCACTTATTTACCCGTCATCGTCTACAGGCATATGACAACATCAGTTCCTCCTAATCCCTTTCCACATGATAACAAGACCCTATTCCTCTAATCCACAATCACATTGTTCCAATTCCAACCATCCTTGATAGTTCCATAGACCTTCTCAATTGTTGTCTTCTTGATTCTCCATGCCTTCGTATCCCTGATATTTTCCCTATATCTTCCTTTACAATTTGCTTCAACAACGTCTTAATCATATTGTGGTCTGCTGCCACCTTCCTAGTTTGTTATCCCCCAAGAACTTGTATGTTGCATACTTATTTCTGAGGTAAAGGTGCAATTTGTTGTGTGCTCCAATTTCCATCCAGGGATCCTCACATCATCCTCATCCCTCACCTTGGATGCCCATATGTACCAATGACATAATGCCTCACACATCGCTTGCAACCTATTTCTATAATTCTTTTTGAAAAATATTGGTTGCTTTCCACGAAAGAGTACTTCTTGAGTGCATCCTTCAAAACACCAACGCTGCTGAGCTTTTTAGTAATAGCAAATGTTTGCATCTCCATGTCTTGGTCCACTCAAAATCTATAATTTTTGCACCTTAAGATTCATCATCCAAACTCTGGATAGGTCTATGATCATCCGAGACTACATAACTAGATTCCTTTTTGTTTATTTCTGCATCATTGATGCTAGAGTATCCACCACCAAGCACTCTCATTTCGGCCTCCACCTCCACCTCTACATTCACATTCTTCTAAAACTTTGCACTATCACCATCGCTAAGATCCAAGTTAGAATCGTACTCAAGTCACTATCTTCATCATTTCTTTCATCATCATCCTCCTCACGGCGTCACCTACCGTTACCTCCTTTTCCCCATGTTGAGTTGCCTCTTCTTTATCATCACTCTCCATAAATTCAAGAACTACTTGCTCAACCATAGCATAAATTTTGATGATTATAAGAGCTTTATTAGCTGATGTGGTCATTTCCAATAAGTCTTCATCTTTAGTAATTCCGTCATTGATTTGTGAAGAGTAGCTTTCCAATAAAAATATAGATTTGTAAGCTTCCCACCATACTCCTTATAGATGCCTGGCAAGTCTAGGATAGAAACCAGACTAGTCAATATCAACATGGTCATAGTACACAATAGACTCATTCTTCAATAAATGCTTCCCACTATTCTTTTTGAGTTGATGATCAAATAAAGAGGTCAGAAAAAGGAAGCAAGTGGCCAATCAGTATTACGTACTAGTAATAAAGGCCATCCACCATGTTATCTACCTATGTTCACCATAGAGACCAATCGATAATGGACTAAAGAAAAAAAATGGAATGCATTTTCTATTGAAAAACAACCCACAACGTTATTGTAAACCTAATAAACAACCATTATTGACACATTACACCCTTAATAGAGTCTGACGGAGACAGATGATCGATGATTAATAGTGAAAGAATTCGTAAAGTTAGTGACAAATAAGAAAAAATAAAATGATTCAGATGGCAAACATGCAAGATTTGTACAATTTGAGTGACCAAACGTGTAATTTAACCGCATATAAAGTGTAAGATTTGCAATGGAGCAAATACCATTGAGTATGTCGTCAGAGAGAATTTGAGAAACTCCAAAATTAGCTGCGGGTTGGGTAATTTTTCTGTCCAAGAGGCCATGAGAAAAAGGTAAACAATCAAATTGCATAAAGGGCCCGACCCAAGCTTAAATTTGTCCCCTTTCTTTCTTTAGCTGTTTTGGCTTCCCCATTGTTTTCATGCCCCTTTTTTCTTGCCGGTTTCTGCTACTTAGGAGTCACAGTCAATGGAGATCAAGGAATTCTCTTTCTCGGCGGATTCCGTCCCCTTGGCAGTGATTGTTGCTGCTAGGGTTTCAAATTTCAGTCTCCCAGCTAAGTTTGGGAAACCTTCTTCCACTCCGACCTTCGTCTTTTCCAATGGGTACACTGCTCTTCTCTTATCTCCTTCATTTGTTTTTCCCAGCAACATCAGGAACTCGCTTTCTCACCTTTCATATGGTTGCTTTGTTTGTTCTAGGATGGAATTACATAACACAACCGTACTCCTTCGGTATATCGGTCGAGTTGTCAGCAGCATGCCAAATTTCTACAACCATGACCTTTCTGTTTTATGCTTTATTTCGGTTTAACTGAATCGCTCTCTTGCTTGGGTTTTTTCCCCATGAACCCATAGGTTGATGAGTGTTGGAATATGCCCCTATACTTTCATCACGACCTGAGTTTGAGTGTGCATGCAAGTTTGTGGACTCTTATCTGTCGAAAAGAACCTTTTTTTGGTTGGAAACTTTTTTTACTATTACTAAAACTTGTGTGTTTTAGTAGTGATACCATCATCTTCCTTTTCTATTTAGAAAGTGGTTTACATTTGTTGTTTAACATAAGATTCAAGGTATTGTATATATTTTCTTTATATAATATTGGGTTAATATTTTTTCTGGCCCAAATTTTACACATATTCAATATAATGACCAATCTTTTCGATCTATAACTTGGTGGCCTCAACTATGCATCAAATTTACAGTTAACCCGCCATGTCGCTAGCATGTCCACCTATTACCTTTATCTAATTTATTTTGAATAAAAGGAAAAGAAAATTGAAAATAAATTGCCAGGTCCTTTTCATCAACCCTACATCCGACAACTACCTTCTTCCCTCGACCGATGAAAATGAAGCGGCAGACGGTCTTCTAATCACCGACAACGGAAGCTAAAATAACGACCACCCTTCTGATTTCTGAACCCCCCCCCCCCCCCCCCCCCCCCCCCCCCCCCCACCAATCGCCATAGCCAACCTGAAAGTCAATGCGCGATATTTCCTCAACCACCGGGAGGCCTACCTCTCCAAACGAGACGTCATCGACAAGCTCATGAAGATCTCACGATATGCCGCCAAGATCGTTCTCTCCTCCTTGATCCTCCCAGAAACCATTATTCTAAACAACCGCCTCAGGAGTTCGAGTCTAGCGTCGACCTCACCCATAAGGCATTCCGCCTCAGGAAATTTGTCCAGGACGTCAATTCCTTGGTTCCTCCCACTTCCACTCCTGACAGGAATTGATCCTCTCGATCCTCGCCTACGACGGTGAAGGAATCTTCGTCGAGCAGTTAATCTGGTTGTCCAATTTGGGCTTAATCGATGTGAGACACAACAAGAGGTTGGGGAAAATCAGTGTATGGGCGGAATTCGGCGGATACGTCGAGAGCATATTGTTGAAATTTAATGATTCAAACGAATTCAACGGGGACATGGCAGCGCGGTCGTCACCAATCGAGATCTCGCACTCGAGAGGGTTTCAATGCTGAGAGGAGGAAGTGAGATGTACAAGTTGAAAGCGAAGATGGTGATGAAGAAGTTGTGGATGGTTCAGGATTTCACCAATGGGTTTATGGCATTAGCTGACATTAAGGACGGAAAAGGGAACCTATCATAGGCGACTTTAGATAAATGAAAGAGACTTGACACTTACTTTTTAATTTAATTTAATTTTCCTTTTGTTAAAAACAAAGATAAATGATAATAGGTGCAAAAATAGAACTTTAAGTTCGTATGTGTTGATTAGGCAGTGACATGGCGGGTTGACTGTTATTTACCGTCCACCACAACATTATATATTTTCTTTATATAATATGGGTTAATATTTTTGACTAGCCCAAACTTTACACATATTCAACATCCTGACCAATTTTTTCGATCAATAACTTTGTGGCTTCAACTATGAATCAAATTTACAAAATTGGCCAAACCCAAGAGTTGGCCATTATGTTGGACGGTCAAGACCATTGACTAACGGTGAATCTCCCATGTCAGCACATACCAACTTAAAGTATTTCGTTTTTTCACCTATTACCATTTCTCTTATTTATTTTGAAAAAAGAAAATTTAAAATAAACTGTCGAGTACCTTTCATTAACCCTACAACCGACAACCACCTTCCTCACTCGACCGACAAAAATGAAGCGCCAAACGGTCTTCTAATCACCGACATCGAAAGCTAAAATAACTACCACCCCCCCCCCCCCCCCCCCCAACAAAAAACCAATTGCCTAAGGCTAACTCCAATGGAGCCTCTATAAATGGGGGAGCCTCTATATTTGGGGGCAAGTTGGCTCCAATGGAGCCTCTATAAATGGAGGAGTCTCTATATTGGAGGAGATCTCCAAAACGATCCCCAAATTTGGGGGTGCAAAAGGGGGTTCCCCCAAATATAGAGACTCCCCAAAGCCCGCCACGTGGCGTTTCTTTTTCTTTTTAAGATTTTAAGGGTTAATTGGGGTTTAATTAGGGGATTAGTTAGGGGTTTAATTAGATCAATAATTTTCAAGTGTTGTGTGTAAATCCAAATTAGGTCAATCATTTTTTGTCAACAAAAATTTGGTCTCAAAATTTAAAAAAATTCTACCGGAAAATTTGTATTTAAAAATGATGACGAACTATACAAAAATTAACATGAACAAATTATATTAAGGTTTCGATAAGTACATTTTTAAGTAAATAGAAAACTTAAAAAATGGAGATCTCCAAATATAGAGGATGTAGCATTGGAGCAAAAGAAGGGAAAATGGGAATGAACCCCAAATTTGGGGATGAAGATCCCCAAATTCGGGGGCTTGCATTGGAGTTGGTATAAGCCAACCTGAAAAGTCAATGACCGATATTTTCTCAACCATATGGAAGCCTACCTCTCCAAACGAGACAGCGTCGACAAGCTCCTGAAGATCTCGCGATACGCCGCCAAGATCATTCTCTCCTCCTCGATCATCCCAGAAACCTTAATTCTAATCAACCGCCTCAGGAACTTTGAGTCCAGCGTCGGCCTCAACCATAAGGCATTTCGCCTCAAGAAATTCGTCCAGGACGTCACTTCCCCAGCTCCTCCCACTTCCACTCCCGACAAGAATTGATCCTCTCGATCCTCACCTACGACGGTGAAGGAATCTAATACTTCATCGAGCAGTTCGTCTGGCTGTCCAGTTCGGGTTTAATCGATGGGAGACACGCCAAGAGGTTGGGGAAAATCCGTTCCTGAGCGAAATTCGCTGGATACGTCGGGAGCATCTCGTTGAAATTTACTAATTCGAATGAATTGAATGGGGACATGGCCGCATTGTTGTTGACGATTGGGATTCCGCACTCGAGAGGGGTTCAGTGTTGCAAGGAGGAAGTGAGGATGAACAAGTTGAAAGCGAAGATGGTGCTGAAGAAGCAGTCGATCAGTCAGGATTTCGCCGATGGGTTTATGGCGTTGGCTGATATTAGGGATAGAAAAAGGAACCTATCCTCGGCGATTTTAGATAAATGAAACAGACCCGACAGTTTTTTTAAATTATTTTCTTTTTTGTTCAAAATTAAGAGGATAAATTGTAATTATTGAAAAATTGAATTTTTTAAATCGGTATGTGCTGATTTGACCGTTAGTCAACCGTTTTTTTTTTATCTTCCAACATAACTGTTAACTCTCAGTATTGATTAACGCATAGGAATTGTAGGAGAAAGGGGACGATTGGTCGACATTGGAATTTCCAAAAGCGAAGCAGGATTCTGTGTTCTCTCCTCGTGTTCGTATCCTCGCGGGGCGATTCCAGCGAAGCCATTCCCCCGTCGGAAACTCCTTTCTCCCTCCCGCGCCATCTTCCAAGTCCCCTCCCTGTCACCATTACCATCTCCCTGACCTAACCATTTCCCACCTACTCCCCACTCCAGCCTTCCTCTTCACTTCTTCTCCGTCATTCGACGAATCCCCCCCCATTTCTTCATGGTGTTGCTCTCCTATTGGCTTTTCCACCAGACCATCGATTCCCAATTCCCGGCGCAATGTACGGCGGCCAGGATCTAATTTTCCCAGCACTGATCAAGCTCCACTCTCCCCTCCACCAACAACAACACTCTGATTACTCTTCTTCTTCTTCTTCTTCTTCTTCTTCTTCTTCTTCTTCTTCTTCTTCTTCTTCTATCCTCGTCGGCGGCATCTTCCTCGACCACGAAACAGTTCTCCCTTCGTTCTTCTCCTTGAAACCTAAGCAGCCCGACTCCTCTCGCTACTCGGGGCTCTCCAGGAATTTGAGGCTTGAGGTCGATGGCGGCCTGCCCCGGCGCCGGCAGCGGCGGCGAAGGGATGCACTGGCGTTTCTTTCTGTAAGTTTGTCGATAAAACGGGGCGACGAAGAGTTTGTTGCGGAACGGCCGGGAAGCTTGGCTGAGAATGGAGAAGACAAGAATTTGGAGGCGGAAATGAAGTTGGGCACATTTCTCGCTGCTGAGGCGAAGAAGGGGAATGATGATGAGAAGAAGAAGAAGAAGAAGGTTGGTGTGCGGAATTCCGGATCAGCGGCTTTCAATACCACTAAGCATCTCTGGGCTGGCGCCGTTGCAGCTATGGTTTCCAGGTTTGCCTTCATTCTTATTTGCCTGGCAAGAATGGTTTTGGAAGTTGTATTTACAAGTTCTCCTTTATAATGTTTGTTAGTGATATATCATTTTGCTGATTCTGCGTAAAATTGGATTTACAATCGGCATTGAGAAATCAAGACAATGAGCTATTATACCATTCAACGCCCACCCATAGTTGACCAGTCACTAGGCTCATAGATAAGCTCTACACCCATGGAGTTGCAGTCTTGTCAATTCATGTTTTTTGAGGAGTGAAGTTTCAATAGCTGGTTCCAGCCTCCCTAATGCAAGTACGGTACTAATGTTTGCTAGAAGTTTTGAAAGAAGATTAGTCTCTCGATGGATTCGACAGAATATTTGCATGGGCTGGAAACAAAATTTCAACTTAACTTGTCTGGCATGGTATTGTAGTAGATTGTCTAGAAATCTTTCATTGTAGCTTTTAGCATCTCAGCATTCATCATAGTCTTTCTTCAAACAGAACCATTATAGCACCTCTGGAGAGAATGAAGCTGGAGTACATACTTTGTGGCGAGACGACGAATATAGTTGCACTCACCAGGAAAATTTTCTTAACTCAAGGGGTCAAAGGTTTCTGGAAAGGCAACTTGGTCAATATTCTTCGAACTGCTCCCTTTAAGGCTATCAACTTTTATGCATACGATACGTACAGAAAGACACTACTGAAATGGACTGCGAATGAGGAAACCACAAACTTTGAGAGGTTTATTGCAGGTGCTGCCGCTGGTGTTACTGCTTCTCTGCTCTGCTTGCCTTTGGACACTGTACGTAGCACCTCAAGGCTCCATCTTTAATGGTTCTTCATAAGTTTTTGGCTTGGGCTTTCTTTTCAACTTACTTTATCTTTGGATTATCCTATCAGTGTAGGAGTATAGATATAAATTCTTAAGCTAAAAATTTGGGATACTGCTTGGAAGCACAGGTGACCTAGAGTAGTTGTGTTTTCTGCTTTACTGTTGCCTGCGGTGTAATTGCCGTCTTCTTCATTCATGCTACTTCGAGATGTTGATTGTACAACTTCAATGGATTTTATAATTGGTTTTGGTCTAGTGCAACAAAACCAGTTTAAGGAATACGTTTCCTGGTTTGTTTGAGGCAAAGTCCACTTGTGGGAAATTTTACGACTAACATTTCCTGCTCATGTACAATGATGATGGAGTATCGAACTGTCACATGAAATTGGCACTTGAACTGAATTTGTGGTTTCAGTTTCATTACACACTGCATTACTCAAGCACCTTCAGCGAGAATATTACTTAACATTCTTGAATCCCACACACGTACTGCAGATAAGGACCAAGATGGTAGCACCTGGTGGTGAAGCATTGGGTGGTGTAATTGGGACATTTCGTTACATGATCCAGACTGAAGGCTTCTTCTCACTTTACAAGGGTTTAGTACCCTCATTAGCAAGCATGGCTCCTGCGGGTGCAGTATTTTATGGTGTCTACGATATACTCAAGACAGGATATCTTCATTCGCCCGAGGGGAAGGCGAGAATTCAACACATGAACCAAGAAGGGCAAGAGCTGAATGCCTTTGACCAGCTGGAGTTGGGTCCCTACAGGACACTGCTCTATGGTGCGATTGCAGGGTGTTGCTCCGAGGCTGCTACTTACCCATTTGAAGTTGTGAGGAGACAGCTTCAAATGCAAGTCCGTGCCACAAAGATGAATGCAGTGGCAACTTGTTTGAAGATAGTTGAACAGGGAGGCATTCCTGCTCTATATGCTGGATTAATACCAAGCTTGTTACAGGTATACAAAACCATGTGTTTAGTTAGTACCAACTTTCAAACCCTTTTCTTGCAACTTCTTTCTAATATGATTGAGTGATAATACGCAGCTGAGTCTCCTATCAGTGACATCATATACCCGTATTAGGCAATCTTTTGGTTTTCTGATCCTTTTAGGTCTTGCTTACTGTCTGCACGCATTTGCTTCCACTGAGATTTGTGAATACTGGTATCTTTCAGGTCCCGTTCCAGTCTGAACATAGTACCGTTCTGTGTCTTGCAGGTTTTACCTTCTGCTGCAATAAGTTATTTTGTGTATGAATTCATGAAGATAGTACTGAAAGTGGATTCGTCATAGACAAGCTTTTGCTGCAACAGCAACAAGAATATGGCTGTAACCGTGCCACCAATCCCCCAGCTCTTGTTTACTGTTTCTTTGTTTGTGGTTCTAAGAAGCCTTCATTGTGCCTCTGGAAATCATCGTTGTTTTACAAATTACATTGTCTTTGGTTTTGAGGAGTAGAGAGTAGCAGCAGTTTGCGGTCGTTTTTCACTTTCAACTCATTTCATCCTAACTGAGGCAGCTTTGGTTTTGAGGAGTAGAGAGTAGCAGCAGTTTGCGGTCGTTTTTCACTTTCAACTCATTTCATCCTAACTGAGGCAGCTTTCACTTCACAGGATCCTAACGATAGTTGTTCTTCAACTTCGATCAAATCTCCGAGAATTAGATGAGAAATGACTTGCAAAAAACTCTTGTAAGCATCCTTGGCGAAATTCGGAAATTGGCTTGGGTTATGAAGCACTTGTAGGATCACTTTTGAGTTTCAATAATGTTGCCCCACCAATCGGGTTAAAATTAGGTGAATAAGGGTCCCTTAATCATATGACTAAGCCAATTTCAGTCGTAGCACTTCATTAAAATTTAATGGTTTAGATTTATCTAGTTTAATAAAGGGTAAGATGATAATTATATATTTATTTATTTAATAATTAAAGTAAAATAAAAAAATCATACCGTCCCTCCGCCCTCCTGTCGCCGTTCCTTTTCTGGGGATTTCCCCCCTCCTCAACAGGAGAGAGAGAGATTTTCTGACGGCGGAGTGAATTTTTTGGCGGGCCTGCATTTTGTAATATTTGTGGACCTATTTTATAATGTTTATAAGTATGGTTTGTAATGTTTATATTTATTAGGTTGGTATCGTTTATCATTCTAGTTTGTTATTTTTGTCAATTGTGTTTGTAATGTTTATATGACTAATTTGTATATAATTTGAGTTATAATATTTGTTTGTGTAGTTTGTATACTTTGTATTCATTGATTTGCAATACAATTTTATCGATTTGTATTGTAAGTAGTGTTATTTTGTAATGTTAGTATGCTTTGTAATGTTTGCCGGTTTATTCTGTAATGTTTGTAAACTTTGTTATTTTTGTGCTCCATGTCTGTCATCTTTGTAATGTTTTCTATGTCTAAAAAACAATCTGGTTAACTTTTGAATGAAACTCCTCTATATAGAGACGGAGCCTTCAAAGTCAACCCGAGTGTTTTTCCATTTTGTATGGTTTGTCGGTCTAGTTTGTAATTTTTGTCCACCATGTTTATAATGTTTGTATGTCTAAAAACAATCGGATTGACTTTGTAACGAGTCCCTCTATATAGGGATGAAGCCTCCAAAGTCAACCCAATTGTTTTTTCATTTTGTATAGTTTGTATTGTGTCGGTCTAATTTGTATTGTCTGTATTGTTTGTACAGTTCGTATGTTTGTATTGTTTGTATGTTTTATCGTTATAGTTTGTAATGTTTGTACTGTTTGTAAGTCTGGTTTGTATACTTCGTAATTTTTCATAATACCCAAACAACCCCTGACATTAATTAAATAGCTCTTCCCACTTTTTAACCGTCAGATTGTTCGCCCACGTCTAAGGGCTAGGAGGGGATTAGTCAAGTGACTAAGCACCCCTTTGTCACTCGATCAGTAGATCCTCCCCCAATCACTCATAGACCAGCTGTGGCCTGTGTGAGTGGCTGGAACCGATTCCTTAAGGTACCAGGAAAATTTAGGGATGGCAACAAAAGCCGAACCCACGGGTACCCACCCGACCCAACGCGGTTAACGCGGGTAAAATCCGTGTTGACGGGTTTTGGGCCGGGTTCGGGTTTAAACCCGCTACACTATTCCCCGGGTCGGGTTGGGTTTGGGTTTAGGTAAACCCGACCCATGGTTACCCGCCCATACACATATAATTACTTTCCCGGTATATTTAATATTCTAAATAATATATTTTCCTTAGACAATTAATATTCTTTGTGTTTGTGGAGACATGTATAATTTGTTCTTTCTAATTGTTTAGAATGAAATTGATATTACGAAGTGGAGAGTGAAGAAACTCAGTTGACGAGGAAGAAGTTTTCAATTAATCTTTTGTTTATAGATGTTTATCTTTAATTTTGAACAATTTGTATTGATCATTTGCGGTTTGCTTGTATGCTCTAGATTGGTGTTTTTTGTATGATTAATTTGTATGAGAAAATTGATGTTAAACTTTTATTTTGAAAGAAACTTGTTACTGTAAATTTTTTACCACAAAAACCCACGGGTACCCATGAACCCGCGAATACCCAGCGGGTTAGGTTGGGTTTGAGTTTTTTAAACCCAACGAGTTTTACCCCGTGTTTTTTTGGCGGATAAACCCATGAGTTTGGGTTTGGATTTGACAAAACTCGCCCCAACCCGACCCATTGCCATCCCTACAGGAAATGTATTTGATACATACGACCGAATTACCGAAAGAAGTCCACGATTTGATGATACAGTAGTCCATGTATACTTGCGGTTTGATATAGTGTCCATTGTCCAATCAATCGAGTTTTGAACATTGATCGCTTGATATCTGCGTTTCCATTATTGCAGCCAATTTTCATTATTGCAGTCCATTAGTCCATATTAATTATTGCTGAAAATAAGAAATAATTTTTTTTGCAGCCAATTTTCATTATTGCAGCCGATATCTAATCTAATCTAAACATCTAAACAAATACTATATGGAGGTTCTCCTCCGGAACCCCATTAATCACAAATTTCCTGCCTCTTGCGCATTGAACGGAGGGGATGAGATTAGATGCTAACTGATTAAAGGGTTGGCACGGTACTAACCACTTCTCTAATCGTTGGATTAAAATATCAATTTAAGAGTAAGAATTAAATGGAGGTTATTTTAGTAAGTGTATTCATTAGTTCTCCTAAACCCTAAGAAACTCTCGCCCTCTCTCTCACAATTCCCTCTACAAGAAAATGACTCACTGCCTCCCATGTCTCTCTCTACTGCAAACCACTCCCTGCTACTACCAAGACTGTAGATCTAGAATGGAGGTCAAGGTCGAGGTCGCTGTTGCTATCTACCGGCGAGGGACAGCGGAGCAAAACGGAGGGAGAGTTTCATCGAGATCCATCCCTCGCTGCTGCGGCGTTGTCGATGTGGCCGCCAGCGTAAACGAAGACGATGGGCTGGAGATGTGGTTCGATTCTGCAGAGAGCCCGAGATCCATCAATCGCCGCCACAACGAAGTCAATTCCGCCGGCAACGGCGCCGAGTCGTCAGCGTCTCTTGCTCCTATTCCGCCCGCAACAACGTCGATTTCCACCCGCAACGACGCTGACCTTGTCTGCGTTGGCTTCCCACCACCATTGTCGTCAATTGCTCGTGGATAGCATGCGTGTGGAAGAACGAGAATTTTTTCCAGATCTATATTATTATTTGATTAGTAGTGATTTTGGGTTAGTAGTGATTGTGGTGTATTGTTTTTCATATGTATTAGTAGTTATTCTTATTGTAATCAATAGTTGATCAGTCATATTTGTAAAGTATTAGTAGTGTTTTGTATATTAGTAGTAATATTTGTTCTCTGTAGTACTTTATTCATTTACAATATTATTCTTTCCAAACATCATCAACTTCTTCTATTTAAAAATGTTACTAAAAACAACGAAGTAGTTTTTTCTCTAGTATTTTTTAACGTTAAAGTTCTTTGTGAATGAGGAGAGAGATAATTTAAATTTAATTTGACTAAATACCAATAAAGCCCTCTGTTGTCCCTTGGTTAGGACGGTGCTAACTCTTATACAATTAGCACCATAATTCCTCCTACGGATGGGCTATTAGGTCCTTTGTTTAAAATCCACATGGACGATTGAAAATAGAAAAGAGAGGAAGGCTTTATTAATTCACGTGGGTCATTGAAACAGAAAGGGTGCAGATGGGCTTTATTAGGTAAATTAAGAGCAGAAAATGATGAACGGGCTTTATTAACTATTTGATGGGTTAAAATTTAGTGTTCGTTTGGAAGTTGCGATTGTTTTGTTGAGATTGTCATTATGCATGTATTGTTTACAATATATCGTTTTTTTAGCAGAAACAATACATGGATTGTTTATGTAATGTGACAGAAACTATCACTCATTTTGAGTGATTGTTATATCTCAACTTTTAGTTGTGATTGTTGAGATAGTTGAGTTGAGATTGTTTTGTCTCATTTAGCTGATGCGACATACACAATCACACATACCAAACGTTGTATTCTACAATGCATCAAATTCGACAATACATGTATAATATTATACATGCATTCTCAACAATACATCTATTTAACAATCGCAACTTCCAAACGACCCCTTAAAACCTGAATCCTAAACACCAATGCCAAATTCGAAAAAGGTACATCATGAAGTTTAAATATGTTATTGGAATTCTCAGTACATTTGTTTTAGTTAGTGTGTTCTCTCAACATATCTAAGGACATTATTTAATATTGTTTGCGGTCAATAAAATATTATGTATTATAGGATTATCAAATCTAAGAGACAACAATATTATATAATACTAACATAATGCTCGTATAACAAGGTTGTCAAACCGGTTTATTTAGTAAGGGGTCGTTTGGATGAGTGTTTTGAATGAGTTATTTTGGCACAAATAACTCTTTTTGAGTTATTTGGGCTAAAATAACTTGTTTGGCAATTGATTTGGCTGATGTGGTATTGTGGGCCGCGTTTTTTGAGAATAACCCATAAACGCAGTATTCTAAATACCACATAGGGAGATGTTATTTGGAAATAACGCGTTCAACGCTTTTCTCATCCCAACTCTGTCCCTGCTTTTTCTATTTCTTCCAGTCCAACTCTCTCCTCACTTCTTCTTTCTTTTTTCTTCGACCCTTTGATTCTCCTTTGGGGAGCCAAAATCAATTGAGCCAAAATTGATTTCGTGGCTACTTTTGGATTCTCCTCTTCGTGCAGATCAGATAGAGTATGCATAAGCTTAGGTTGCGAAGAACAAAGTGGAAGGAAAGTTAATCGGCGGCGACGAACGACGATCTTCTTCTGCGACGAGGCGGCGGCGACGAGGATGCGATGGCGACGGCAACACTGGGTTCTCTCGCAGGTTTCTCTATGTTTCTCGGAGTGTGGCGAGCTTCATTGACGGTGGCAAGGACGACATGGATAGAGACGACGACGACACAGAAACGAGATAGGAGAGAGGAATTAGTTTTCGGATTTAAAGACCGGCCAGGAATTATGACGACTGTCGCCGGATTTCTTCAATCCCCTACTGTTCTCCCTCTATGACTATTCAATGTAGTCAAAAGCGAGTTTTTATGTAGAAACGTTTTGATGATCTAGAAGCGTAAAATCGTAAGTTTCTAAGTTTTAAAGCGGAGTTTTTAACTATATAAGTTATAAAAACTGAGATTCTGTGTAGAAGCGTTTTAGTGACCTAGAAACATAAAATCGCAAGTTTTTAAGTTTTAAAGCGCGATTTTGACTACATTGATGCTATCCTCCACCCCTGTTCTTCTTGCTAATTTTGCCTCTGCATGTATTTGGAAATGTCGAGTTGATTATTGTTTCCGATGGGTGTTGGCTTTTGGGGGGAAATTGACAACAATTAGGAAATCAATTCAGTGGCGGTGGGTGATGCATAGACTTGTTTTATGTTTTGCTCTTGTCAGATTTAATTTTGCAGCAACCATGGATGAACAAATTTGGGGCATGCAATTGGGTAGGGACATGTTTCTGGGAATGAAGGAGAGAAGATGGTGAAGAGGGCAATATTGGTTTTTACCATCAAATACCACATTCAAATATTGGTTTAGCCAAACAAGATTATTTATCTCATCTTTCATAAAAATACCACAAAAATACCACATTAACAATAAATGAGTTGTTTCACTTTACAAATACCATATTCACAAATGATCCATCCAAACGACCCCTAAGTGAAATAGTTCGACCGGTGGTACAACTGGTTTATGTTGGTTCAAGACAGTTTAATAAAATACATATTAATGTAAAAACCTATTAGCATCAAACTGAATTTAACCATATATAAAATGTATTTCAAGACAATTTACCGGACAATTCATATTCATATTTAAGTAAAATACGAATGCAACGGGCATGACTTCTATGTCATATACTAATAGTTATTTATAATGCTGATGTTACTAATATTGTCACATCTCTTTCACCAAAAAATATCCGGTCACCCACTTTCCTCCAAATTCCTCCAAATTCATCCCTAATCCAGCAAATTACGTGCATGTCCTAGCCACAAACCAGAAGAAATATGAAGATAATATAAAAAAAACATATTAAAAATTATTAATAGAATCTTTGAAGACTAAATGAAGTAAATAAATATAAAATTAATAAATTAATGAAGATGACTTCAAAGATCATCAAATTTGCAGACGAGAACACCTTTTGCTCAACTAGAGCGACCTTGCTGTTGGCGAATCCAGGAATTCACGAAGTCATTAATTTTGGGCAAAGGTGAAATTCACAATAATTTAATCTTCTTATTTGTTTATGTGTTATAAGTTTGAACTTCAAATAACAAATACAAATTAATTAACATTCTTTTTTAGTGAATAAAGTGACGATGATGCACTAATTCCTCTGATGAAAAGCACAGGAGAACCTCAACAACCAATCTCAACCAAAACACTAAATGAGCTCAATCAATTAAAAATGAAAGTTTTGGAAGAGGTAAGCATCAATTTCGATTTAACAACACATTAGCTATCAAATATTAACAGTTTCCGTAATATGTAATATAAATTCCGTCAAATACAAAGTTGTCAATGTTAAGAATGGTGGTTCTATGTTGGATGCTAGAAGAAGACTCTGACCAGTATTTTTGTAGAAATTGTACAACAAAATTAAAAACGACAACATCAAGGTAATGCAAGCATTATTAACATGAAAGTTTATTTGATATAGTTCGTTGATGAATATACATGCCAAGTGATTGTATAGTTAAATTCACAAAACATATTTCATATAGTCTTTTTTTAGAATTCAAAGATTGTACTACAAATGCATAAAAAAGAATGTTTCCCATAATAATTAGCAATGCATGGTACTGATGCCAGTGGAAAGCTTACATACATATTAAATTATTAAATTAATATGGTTCAAATAAAGAGATTTCAGGAGATTGATGTCTTGGATTAAAAAATGGATATGGGGCTATGTTTTTCTTCTGCCCACCTGTCTACCTTGTGAGACTATTTTTGTATTATTTATTGAATAATATTGAGATTTTATATTTACAACCTAAAAAATGACATGTAGTTCAACATTTTTATTGCTTTTATGTTATTACCATCATTATACAGATTCAAGATTAACCTTCGAGCTGCGGACAAAATAGGAAAGGTTGGCTCTGTTGTCATAGATAGAGTGGGAGCTCGAATTTTAGAGGAACAAGATTGACACTACTAATTGTAGACGTAATAGATCTGGTCCTACAAATGATGATGATATTCAGAAGTAGAAAGACATTGTTCATGAGAAATTTATAAAGAGATGATTTGCATTTCCAAAAATATTTTACCATCAAATTTTTTGTGCTCAATGAAATGCAGGAAAACAATGAAGAGATAACTGAAATGTAAGAGAAGAAGGAAGAGTCAATTGATAGTGGAGATAAAATTATCGCTGATAGAGATGAATACATTATTAATGGTGACAATGAGGTTGTTGCACATGTCAGAGGAAATGCAAAAAATTCAAAAAGAAAATGTGTTGTAATCTCTAACGACGAGGAGTATTAGAAGGGTCATTTTAATTTGTCTTTAGGAGTCGGTTCCTTAGCATGGGATTTTTATTTCATTTTCGTAAAATGATTTTAGTCAATTAGTCGTTAAAATGTCCGAAAACAGTATGATGTTGATCATTTTGAATTGTTGAACTATTTTAATAATTTGGATTCTCTTATTCTCCCAATCGATTTGAAAGTTTAGAGTGTTTGAAGAAATTAGATATTCTTATACTAATTCATAACTCAAATACATATTAATATTGTTATTTACGTGATTGACAACTAAATTCGGCCAATTGGCCGGGCCCGTGACTAGTTAATTATTATATTTGTTCTAGTTGGAATAAGTTATAAGATTAGTAGTAATTATGTTAGTATTTAATTAATATTTTTTTTTTGTAAAGAAAGGAAAATAATTCGAGTAGGAAATGATAAGGAGAGAAGCATACGTCTAGGATGAGAAGAAGGGTTCTGTAAATCTATAAATAGAGGTCTTGTCTATGAATAATAATATGAGAAAATTGAAACTCAATCTATGTTTGCTTTGTTTATTCTTTCGTTTAGCTTAGTAGTTCTCATAGTTATTTCGGGGTTGTTCTAGCCATTAAAAAGATCCCTTGCTCAAGAGTTTCAAGAAATCTATCCCGGAATCAATAGATCAAAGATATAACATGTAGAAATCCGCCCCAAACTGCACATCTACTTAAAAGTTGGTATGAAAGCTTGGTTTTGGCACCGCATCAGAACCGTAATGAGATTCGATGAGTTGTCACTATAAAATTATTGAACTTCTCAAACAAAAGCTGGAACATGTGGAGGAAAATCTTGCGCCCTCCACGAAAATTGTGACCTTGCACGTCGGTTGCTTAGTCGGTCGAGAGTGTTCAAGCTGTGGAACCGATATGTGGAGAGGTTCCTTCCACCAGCCAATGATCCGCTAAAGGAGGAGCTAACCCTAGGTTCTCTTACACCACTCGCCACTTTGAAGGATGACGACAGTCCTAGAAGACCCACATACTGTAGCCAAAGGAGTCAACCGAGTCTCCAAGGGGGAGTGTGATATTTACAAGTCCACGAGACCCACAAATTTGGATAATTCACAGATTTGACACACATTAAGCAAACAAGAAAAACTTGGAATTTACAAAGGACCCTGGATGTTGAAAATGAAGGTTTTGATAACATTTGAATTTTCGAAATTTGATTTATGATGGATTTGTGGCATTATAAATTTAAAAGAATACATACTTTGCTTATTGAATTTGAATATAAATTTATGGTATCTAATAATTTTCACTCTCGTTTTCATCTAATGGCCCCCTTTTTGACAATTCCCAAAAATTTGTTTTTAGCGGTTTCTTATGAATACCCACTTTCATCATGCTCCCAAAACCAATTGAGCCATCGTCCTAGTTAGTAAAGAATGAAAAGCTAAAAGATCGCCACGTGAAGTGCTGCCTCACTCAGCCTCAGTCCATAATGTTCTTGCACATGGATATCTCCCTTCTAAAAGGGCCGAAATTAGGGTTCTTCATGCAAAGGATTGCGGGAAAATTTAGTAGCTATTCCAGCACAGTTGACAACCTTGAAAGAAATTCCATCAATTCCAGAGTTCCAATGACACAAGTTTCCATAAAGAAAAACCGGATCTCCTTGCTAAGATCCAAGCAGAAAGATCAAAGAACAGTCAACAAGTGATGATATTGAAATGAATATCATCCTCTTAGTTAGCAGATCAAAATGGAAATTATACACATTGATTGATTGATTGAGATTGGTTTGTGTTGTTGCAGTTGACATTACACTGGACATCAAACGAAAAGAAACACGTGCAACTCAGCACTCAAGGACAAAAAGGCCCAAGTGAACAAAAATGAAATCAAGAAAGTTTCTTCCAGAAGGGATAACTGGAGAGATCAGAGTGACTGTTCCATCTAACCCAGCAAAGTTTGTTTGTGCCTCCACATGCTTGTATGTAATGAAAGAACTCACTCACTCAGTTCAACCTAAAATTGTCAAAGAGGACTTCAAGCTATGAAATTGGGATATGTAACTTTACAAGAAGAGAAGAAAGACAAGGTGCAAATGCTGAATTGAATTCCCACTGTAGGGGATCGATCAAACAAACTGGTTCAGCTGTTCTCAGGCAGTTCAAATAACTAGGCAGTAGAATGGACTATGAGTCTCGTGGATGTACAAAAGAGGAAAAGTAGATAGAAAATAATGAGTATAGAAGATATTACTGCGAATACTTGTCTGAGTGGGGACCATGGTGGAGGAGCTGGATTCAAGAATGCTCCATTCCCCAGTCCATGAACTGTTTGTTATGCATGCTGCTGCTTCGCTCTCACCATCATTCTGTCCATAAACCGTCTTGAAAAACTTTTGTCTGAACACAAGCTGCAGGAGATGCAAAACCCATCTTCAATTCATCCTCCTCATCCAAACCACAATCAGAGGTTGAACCTAATGAGATGAGAGCCGCGTCAAGTTCCTCCATTTCATCTCTCCTCAAGCAGCGCTGCAGCTGTTGCCTGCATAACTTGAGCTTCTCTTCCAGCAAGCTCCTTTCGTATTCATGTTTCATGATGATCCATTGGAGGGACTGGATCACTTCTCGATCGTACTCCTGCTTTTGTTCCGCCACTCTGCGGTACTGCTTGGCGTCCATCTCTGAGGAGCTTTTCTCGTTCTGAAGCCTTAGAATCATAGCCATTGCTTCATCAGCAGCAGATGCTGCAGCCATTCTTTCCTTCTCCAGCTCCAATTGAGCCGCCACAGCTCTCCGCCTCTCATTCCTAACCAATCTCCTCAATGCCAACACGTCAAATTCATCGTCTTCTTCAGCAAAACATTCCGTCCTCTCATCTTCCTCTACATAATCGATTTTCCTCGAATTCACAACCTCTTTCACCGAGCCGGAATCGTTTGAATCCTCAATCGCCAAGCAATTCGCGGGACCGGTCCTGAAAGAGGCGACCTTGGAGTGGAATGCTAAATCGAAACCTTTTCTATAAGAAAACCCATTTCTGGGATCAATTGACTTGACTCTAACATCAGACAGAAACAACTGAAGCAGACCAATCCCGAAGAAAGTGACCCGGAGCAGCTTCAACCCAAAGGCGAAAAGCAAAAAAAGCCACAGGAAATTGAAAGACGGAGAGAAACAACCAAACACAATGAACCCATCACGGAAATCGCTGATCAGAGTCAAAAACTTGAGGCAGGCGGCGCATTCCATCAGGAAAACCCCCAGAAAGAGACGCAGAATCCTCTCGTGGAACTCAACAACAGAGCATATAACCAGCAGCAAACAGAATCGACTAACAATCTGCTGCATCTGGGTGGTCAAAATCCCCGCCTAAACCACACCAATTCTGTCCACCACAACAAAACGAAGGAAAAACCCTGTGCTGCAAAACAATTGTCCGACGTTTCCCCCCTTTTTCCTTTCACGGGAATTGAAGTAGTTGCTTGGATTGGACTCCTACATTAACGAAACGACTCCACTGCAGGTTTCCATTATATAGAGCACGGAAGAGAGGGAGAGAGGGCGAAAGAGAAGTGGCGTGAATCGCTACAAAAAGCCGTTGGTGGAAGATAGGGAGAGAGAAAGTGGGGATTCGATGATATAGATGAAGGGGGGAAACGTCGATCTCCTTAACTGTGCAAACCTAGTAAAGGTTATACCTATTGACAAATAACGGTCTATTTTACTATTTATGACTCGGTAACGATTGTAAAGATAAGTTTTCATTGAGTCACATTTTTTTAAAAATTTGGATTATAGGTATAATATGTAGGGATGGCAACAAAACCCGAACCCACGGGTACCCACCCGACCCAACCCGGTCAACGCGGGTAAAATCCGTGTTGACGGGTTTTGGATCGGGTTTGGGTTTAAACCCGTTCACTATTCATCGGGTTGGGTTGGGTTTGGGTTTAGGTAAACCCGACCCATGGGTACCCGCTCACACCTATATAGTTAATTTTCTCGGTATATTTAATATTCTAAACAATAATCTTATTTATGTTTGTGGAGACATGTCTAATTTTTTCTTTAAAATTGTGTAGAATGAAGTTTATATTATCGAGTGGAGAGTGAAGAAACTTAATTGAAAGGAAGAATCTTTCAGTTAATCATGTTATTTATGGATAATTTGTGATTTGCTTCAATTTTCTTGAGTTTTCTAGATTAGTGTTGAACAATTTGTATAGTTAATTTGTGATTTGCTTGAATTTTCTAGAATGATGTTTTATATATGGATAATTTGTATTGAGAGATTGATATTTGACTTTAATTTTGATAGGAACTTGTTATTGTAAATTTTTTACGACAAAAACCCGTGGGTACCCATGAACCCATGGATATCCAGCGGGTTGGGTTGGGTATGAGTTTTTCAAACCCAGTGGGTTTTACCCCGGGTTTTTTTCACGGATAAACCCATGGATTTGGGTTTGGCAAAACCCGACCCAACCCGACCCGTTGCCATCCCTAATAATATGTTAGGAATATCATTTACCATTAATTATTTCTGTGAATTATTATTGTCGGTGTCTTCTGTCATGTACGTAGTGGTCAGGTGGTTAGCTAGTTTGTAGCTCCTTTCTGTTCTAGTGTTGGTATTAAATACCACTCTCACATTCAATAATAATCAAGTCATCATAGTATTCACATGGTATCAGAGCATCGGTTCTGATCTCCTTAACCCTAGAATCTTCCAAATTCTCGCCCAAACTTCTTTCTTCTATTTCCTCTAATCTGCTTCTTCTCTCCAAATCTCCAGCAGCATACGACACTTGTGCCCTTCTCTCCAATTCATTTTCCTCATCTTCTCTTCCCTGTTCCCTTTTCTCGCCATCATGGTTGCCAACATTAATTCAGGTGAAACCGTGATCAACCTTGACGACACCAATACAATCGTCACGCTCAACCTAGCTGCCCAACTCCCTGCCAAGCTCTTCGGCGATAATTTTCTGACATGGCGCGCCCAGCTCTTTACTCTCCTCCGCGGTCTCGATCTGCTAAAATTCATCGACTGCTCGCATCCTGAACCTGTCGCCACAGCTGTTACTGCCGTTCGCACTCAATGGGTACGGCAAGACCAACTCATTCTTCATGCTATCCTTGCTTCTGTTTCTCCAGGCGTCGCACCTTATGTCTCTGCTGCGGCCACTGCTCGTCAGGCCTGGACTATCCTTGAGCGCATGTTTGCCAGTCAGTCACGTCAACGTGTCATTAATCTTAAGGGGAAACTTCTTCGTGAGACTCAAGGAAATCGCCTAGTCTCAGTCTACCTTCAGGCTATGCGCACTACCGTTGCGGAGCTCGCCCTCGTCAACGCTCCGGTTAGTGACGAAGACCTAATTCTCCATATTCTTCGCGGCCTGCATGAAAAATTTGGACAGCTCGTTGCCGCCATCGTTGCTCGGGACACCACTATTCAGATTGAAGATTTACATGATCGCCTTGTTGATTTTAAGGCGGATTTAGCTGTTGTCCGTATCTCCGCTGCTCCTACCACATACTTTTCCTCGGCTAGGGGCGATCTCCTCGCCCGTACTCTCATTCCCGTACTCCTGGACAGTCTCGCCGCGGCTCGCTCACGCCCATCTCCTATGGCTATGATAACTCCTATTGTCGGACGCCGAGTCCCCGCTCTCCTCGGCCTTATCCTGGCTACTCCGCCAGTCCGCCAGCACCCGTCTCTACTTGGCCGACCCCAGCTCCTCTGTCAATACTGCGACAAACCGGGTCATTCTGCCAAGGATTGCTACCGCATTCGCGGTCGTCCTCAAGCCCATCAACAACTGTTGTGGCCTCTTCTAATGATGGTTGGTTGGTGGATTCTGCGGCCACAAATCATATGATGTCGGATCTCGATGGTCTCTCTCTCTATTTCGATTATGCTGGCCCCGATGAGGTTATTATTGGTGATGGGATAGGTCTGGTTATTTCCCATGTTGGCACCACTCACTTATCTTCTCCTACGTCGCGTCTGGCTCTTACAAATGTGCTTTGTGTTCCGGCTATCGAACGTCGCCTGCTCTCCGTTGCTCAATTATGCAAAATTAACCCTGTGAAGGCGATGTCTATGAGCTGCCGGAGGACACTCCTCCCCTCCGGCTAGCGTTGACTGCGACACGTGCATCACCTACGCTATGGCACAATCGTTTGGGTCATCCCCATATTAAGCTTCTGTCTCGTGTTATTAGTAAACAATCTCTTCCTGTCACCTCCACTTTATCTACTTCATCGTGTGAATCTTGTTATCTTCATAAAAGCCACAAACTGCCCTTTTTTGTTTCAAGCCTATCGAGCACTAGACCATTTGATTTGTTATACATGGACGTTTGAGGTCCTTCGCCCGTTATTTCTCATGATAATTTTTCGTATTATCTAGTCATTGTTGACCATTTCACACGTTATACATGGCTTTATCCACTTTCCCGTAAATATGATGTTCACACTGTTTTCACCACATACAAAGCAATGATTGAGAATTTTTTTTCACACCACTATTCGTCGCATTTACAGTGATGGAGGTGGTGAGATTCAAAAACGTTGCTCCTTTCTTCAAACCCACGACATAACCCACCTTCTCACTCCTCCTCACACTCCACAACACAACGGTCTTGCCGAACGCAAACATAGGCATATAGTTGAAACTGGTCTCACCCTCTTACACACTGCCCATCTTCCTCTCCCGTTTTGGTCTCACGCCTTCAAAACCGCCACCTATCTCATCAATTGCTGTAACACCCTACCCTATATGTTTTGCCTAATCATACTGTTCATACAACTGCAGCGGAATTAATCTCGGGTGTTACAATAATTATCAAAATTTACCTAAATAAAATTTCGACATGAATTACTCGCGTAATGGGCTAACAGTTCTTGCAACTTAACCTGCAAAATAATTCATCACAAACCTATATACTCACAACCATATGCATTGGCTTTTCTTAGCCATAGTCACACTTTTCATACTTCCTAACTGCATACCATACTTATACATACCATAATCGTCACAACTTACACAGTTACACAACATATACACATATCATTAACTTTCCACACCTGTGGATATCTCACACTACATTCGAAGCTAGTGGGTTTTACCCCGGGTTTTTTTCACGGATAAACCCATGGATTTGGGTTTGGCAAAACCCGACCCAACCCGACCCGTTGCCATCCCTAATAATATGTTAGGAATATCATTTACCATTAATTATTTCTGTGAATTATTATTGTCGGTGTCTTCTGTCATGTACGTAGTGGTCAGGTGGTTAGCTAGTTTGTAGCTCCTTTCTGTTCTAGTGTTGGTATTAAATACCACTCTCACATTCAATAATAATCAAGTCATCATAGTATTCACATGGTATCAGAGCATCGGTTCTGATCTCCTTAACCCTAGAATCTTCCAAATTCTCGCCCAAACTTCTTTCTTCTATTTCCTCTAATCTGCTTCTTCTCTCCAAATCTCCAGCAGCATACGACACTTGTGCCCTTCTCTCCAATTCATTTTCCTCATCTTCTCTTCCCTGTTCCCTTTTCTCGCCATCATGGTTGCCAACATTAATTCAGGTGAAACCGTGATCAACCTTGACGACACCAATACAATCGTCACGCTCAACCTAGCTGCCCAACTCCCTGCCAAGCTCTTCGGCGATAATTTTCTGACATGGCGCGCCCAGCTCTTTACTCTCCTCCGCGGTCTCGATCTGCTAAAATTCATCGACTGCTCGCATCCTGAACCTGTCGCCACAGCTGTTACTGCCGTTCGCACTCAATGGGTACGGCAAGACCAACTCATTCTTCATGCTATCCTTGCTTCTGTTTCTCCAGGCGTCGCACCTTATGTCTCTGCTGCGGCCACTGCTCGTCAGGCCTGGACTATCCTTGAGCGCATGTTTGCCAGTCAGTCACGTCAACGTGTCATTAATCTTAAGGGGAAACTTCTTCGTGAGACTCAAGGAAATCGCCTAGTCTCAGTCTACCTTCAGGCTATGCGCACTACCGTTGCGGAGCTCGCCCTCGTCAACGCTCCGGTTAGTGACGAAGACCTAATTCTCCATATTCTTCGCGGCCTGCATGAAAAATTTGGACAGCTCGTTGCCGCCATCGTTGCTCGGGACACCACTATTCAGATTGAAGATTTACATGATCGCCTTGTTGATTTTAAGGCGGATTTAGCTGTTGTCCGTATCTCCGCTGCTCCTACCACATACTTTTCCTCGGCTAGGGGCGATCTCCTCGCCCGTACTCTCATTCCCGTACTCCTGGACAGTCTCGCCGCGGCTCGCTCACGCCCATCTCCTATGGCTATGATAACTCCTATTGTCGGACGCCGAGTCCCCGCTCTCCTCGGCCTTATCCTGGCTACTCCGCCAGTCCGCCAGCACCCGTCTCTACTTGGCCGACCCCAGCTCCTCTGTCAATACTGCGACAAACCGGGTCATTCTGCCAAGGATTGCTACCGCATTCGCGGTCGTCCTCAAGCCCATCAACAACTGTTGTGGCCTCTTCTAATGATGGTTGGTTGGTGGATTCTGCGGCCACAAATCATATGATGTCGGATCTCGATGGTCTCTCTCTCTATTTCGATTATGCTGGCCCCGATGAGGTTATTATTGGTGATGGGATAGGTCTGGTTATTTCCCATGTTGGCACCACTCACTTATCTTCTCCTACGTCGCGTCTGGCTCTTACAAATGTGCTTTGTGTTCCGGCTATCGAACGTCGCCTGCTCTCCGTTGCTCAATTATGCAAAATTAACCCTGTGAAGGCGATGTCTATGAGCTGCCGGAGGACACTCCTCCCCTCCGGCTAGCGTTGACTGCGACACGTGCATCACCTACGCTATGGCACAATCGTTTGGGTCATCCCCATATTAAGCTTCTGTCTCGTGTTATTAGTAAACAATCTCTTCCTGTCACCTCCACTTTATCTACTTCATCGTGTGAATCTTGTTATCTTCATAAAAGCCACAAACTGCCCTTTTTTGTTTCAAGCCTATCGAGCACTAGACCATTTGATTTGTTATACATGGACGTTTGAGGTCCTTCGCCCGTTATTTCTCATGATAATTTTTCGTATTATCTAGTCATTGTTGACCATTTCACACGTTATACATGGCTTTATCCACTTTCCCGTAAATATGATGTTCACACTGTTTTCACCACATACAAAGCAATGATTGAGAATTTTTTTTCACACCACTATTCGTCGCATTTACAGTGATGGAGGTGGTGAGATTCAAAAACGTTGCTCCTTTCTTCAAACCCACGACATAACCCACCTTCTCACTCCTCCTCACACTCCACAACACAACGGTCTTGCCGAACGCAAACATAGGCATATAGTTGAAACTGGTCTCACCCTCTTACACACTGCCCATCTTCCTCTCCCGTTTTGGTCTCACGCCTTCAAAACCGCCACCTATCTCATCAATTGCTGTAACACCCTACCCTATATGTTTTGCCTAATCATACTGTTCATACAACTGCAGCGGAATTAATCTCGGGTGTTACAATAATTATCAAAATTTACCTAAATAAAATTTCGACATGAATTACTCGCGTAATGGGCTAACAGTTCTTGCAACTTAACCTGCAAAATAATTCATCACAAACCTATATACTCACAACCATATGCATTGGCTTTTCTTAGCCATAGTCACACTTTTCATACTTCCTAACTGCATACCATACTTATACATACCATAATCGTCACAACTTACACAGTTACACAACATATACACATATCATTAACTTTCCACACCTGTGGATATCTCACACTACATTCGAAGCTAGTATGCACATGAAAATGTTCTCAAAACATTTTTACAAAAAGGTGTGGATCACTGGCCAAAATCCCAAGTAGTAGTCCAAGCACAGAATAGTTGAAGACCATACCTCATCCTGGCTTCAACTCTAGCTCCTCTCCCACCTAACACTTATCTACTGCTGCTGCTGATGATCTGCTTACACATAGCATAAGCAGAGAAGAAGAATAAAAGAGGGTCAGCTCATAGCTGAGTGAGATAATCATAGCATCGTGAGTTCATAACATAGCATACCACTACCATACATCTAGCAAACAAGCCAAAGCACTAGGATCAGATCTCAGCCCTCCGACATCCCAATAGGCAAAAGACTCAACCACCTTGACTTATGCATATGCATCTTATCATGTTTTACTTATAGGCGCCTGGCTACTCCCATGCTAATAACTCTCCCGGGAAACATACCCCACATCCCGTCGGATGTAGTCATACATACCCCAACATCCCGTCGGATGTGGTCAATCATACCCCACACCACTATGGGTGTAGTCATACCCCGACATCGCTCTGGGTGTGGTCATATCTCGTAAGAATTCTTCAGTCACCACCAAATGAGAGGTGTGACTATCATACATATCATAATAGAGTAATAGCATAGGGAGCCCTAATTACTATGTAGTTGACCGTGAGACCACAACCCTCATATTTGGTATCCTTATACATGATTCATATCTCATCTTGCTTAATCATAATTCATTTCTTGGACATGTTCTTGACCTGGCCACAATTGGCTCAACATAACCAGGAGTCGTATAATTGCACTTCCTCGGGATAAACCCTCGTGCAAGTCATCCTCCTTAAAACATCATAATATCACCAGGGAAAATATATATTTTCCCACTTGTGCATCCAAATACAACAATAATGAAAAATCATACCCAGTCACCTTTCCGAACCATCATAAGGCATATCAACAGTCAAGTCCACAATTTGCAACATATACACCATCATCAGCATAAACAAGGTTCATATCGATTAGGGGAAGTCAATAATATCATACAGCAATCCAGGGTTCAACATATAGCACAAAAGTTCATACACCCCTAATCATGCCATTCTAGTTCACCTAGATCAATTCTAAGCATCAATATAATTATCGTGATACGACAAACCCGGTATGCCGTGCTAATCCCTCACCAGTTCTGGTCGTTCAAACACCGGTTCTAGCCTCCCGTACTAAAACGTCAATTTCACGAACGAACCCCGAATTAAAATCCGAGACCGTCCTAATATCCCCTGCAGTATCCCCGTCAATATTAGTTCTAGGCTCCGGGTCAAATTCTCGATAAAAACACATCAAACCCTGGCCGGAGCTAAATTCAGCGGTTTGGACCCCGGCCTAAATAATTGCCGAAATTCAGAGATTAGAACTAGAGGATTGATTACCTCGCTGCAGGAAGCTCGTATATGAAATTTGGGCTCAATCCGGCTTCCGGATACTCCGAAACCCTAATTTGGCAGATCGGGAATTCAAGAAATTCCTGAACCAAAAACTCGTTTTAAAGCTCTAAATCGATAAATTACGATGTATAGATGAATTAGGCATTACTTACGGGATTTTTGGATCACTAGAATTGGAGAATCAAACACTGAGACTTTTCCTCGTCCCTGCCCTGAACTCCTCTGTTCGCTCTCTGCTTCTCAATAATTTTGGTCCGAGCGTTTAGAAAAGGAATAGGGAAAGTGATGGATTAGTACGTAGATATATAAATAAATGGAAAGTGGTTTTGGCCGCCTACTAATTTTATATATATATATATATAATTAATACGTATACTTATCCGATCGATCGATAATCCGATTTTTGCCGAAAAAGTGTCGACATGCTCGATTTTAAATCCCGAACTTTCTAACGATCGAAATATGGGTTTTGCCGGAACGGGATGTTACAATTGCCTTCCCTCCACCACCCTTCATGGCCACACTCCATATTTTTCCTTGTTCAACGAACTACCTAATTATCTTAAACTACGAGTGTTTGGTTGTGTCTGCTACCCATGGCTCCGTCCATATTCTGAAAATAAACTTACCCCACGATCTCGTCGTTGTCTCTTTCTTGGCTACTCACCCTCCCAAAGTGCCTACCTCTGCTACGTACCCAACTCCACCCGCATATATGTATCTTGTCATGTTCAGTTTGAAGAATCTCTACTTCCCGGCATTCCCACTCCCACCCCTGCTACATATGAGTCCCCGGCCTGGCTTGCCTTTGCCACTCCCTCGGTAATGGTGCTGCCCCTGCCCGTGAGTCATTCCTCGCCCAGCCCACCGTCGGCTCCACCGCTGCCGACCCCAACGTCACCTCGCCATCCGACCTCTTCACCTGTTGCGCCCCCTACTACCTCCTCCACACTTGGAAATCAGCCGCCATCGCCGCCTGCCAAAACTCCTCACCGTCCCACGACTCGGAGTCAACATGGGATTTTTCGTCCAAAACGTTTGTTTCTTTCGCAGGTCTCACATCCTCTTGAGCCCACTACGGTGAAACAGGCACTTCAAGATCCACGCTGGACTGCAGCTATGTGGGCCGAATTTCGGGCTCTTCTCTCCAATCACACCTGGACTCTAGTCCCTTGTTCACTCTCTCACAACATTGTGGATTGTCGCTGGATATTCCGGATCAAATGGAAGCCCGATGGCACCATTGATTGCTTCAAAGCCCGCCTCGTTGCCAAGGGCTACACACAACGCCTGGGCATTGACTTCCATGACACCTATAACCAAGTGCTCAAGCCGGTCACAATTCGCACAGTGTTCACGATCGCCCAATCTCATCAATGGCCAATTCTTCAGTTCGATGTTAATAATGCATTTTTGCAGGGGTCTCTCGATGAAACAATATACATGACACAACCACTGGGTTTCCGCGATTCTCATCATCCAGATTATGTGTGTTGCTTATCTCTTGCCATCTACGGGCTCCATCAGGTGCCCCGATCTTGGTATCTCTCTTTATCTGGTTTTCTTGAGCATGAAGGATTCGTGAAATCCAAGTCCGACGCATCCTTATTTGTCTATCACAAGGCGGACGTCACTATGTACTTTTTGGTCTATGTTGACGACCTTCTCCTCACCAGTAATCATGGCCCTTCCCTCGCCCGCTTTCAAGAACGCTTGGCTGATCGATTTTCACTCAAGAGTCTCGGCCAAGTTAATTACTTTCTGGGTATCGAGGTTCTTCCTCACTCTCATGGCTACTTATTGTCCCAACACAAATATGTCATGGATATTCTCCACCGCTTCAACATGGCTGATTCTCATCCGGCACCGACTCCGTTATCTTCCTCAGCCAAGCTCACTCTTGTTGATGGATCTCCACCAACCGATGTGACACTCTACAAATAGGTGCTTGGTTCCCTACAATATCTATTATGCACTCGCCCTGACATCGCCTTTGCGGTCAATAAACTATCCTAGTTCATGCATGTACCTACTCAGCTTCACTGGCAACATGTCAAGCGTTTGCTCCGCTATCTTCGTGGTACTGCCTCTCTTGGTCTCCACCTTTATGCGGCTCCATCTCCCTCCCTTGTTGCCTTCGCCGATTCTGACTGGGCTAGGGATCCCGATGATCGTACCTAGACCATGGCTTATCTTGTCTACTATGGTGGTAATCTTGTCACTTGGAAATCCAAGAAGCAACGCTCGGTCGCTCGCTCCAGCACAGAGGCCGAGTATCGTGCACTAGCCCATGCCACCTCTGAAATCTTATGGATTCAAAATCTGCTTGCCGAGCTCCACCAACCAGTCTCCACTCCACTAGTACTCTACTGCGACAACCTCGGCGCTGTCAACTTCTCGGCCAATCCCATTCATCATTCCAGGATGAAGCACTTGGCTCTTGATTATCTATTTGTACGAGATCTTGTTCAATCGGCAGCTCTACATGTCTGCCACATTCCCACAGTCCATCAACTTGTCGATTCCTTGATGAAACCTCTGCCCATCACTTGCTTTCAACTCCTTCGATCCAAGATTGGCGTCGTTCCCTTCTCCATCTTGTGGGGGCGTGTTAGGGATACCATTTACAATTAATTATTTTTGTTAATTATTATTGTTAGTGGCTTCTGTCATGTACGTAGTGGTCAGGTGGTTAGCTAGTTTGTAGCTCCTTTGTGTTCTAGAGTTGGTATTAAATACCACTCTCACATCCAATAATAATCAAGTCATCACAGTATTCACATAATATACCCCTCTACTATGTCGTTTTATCAAACCTGCCCTTCTACTATTATTTACATCAAACACGCTTCTGGGTAGGGGTGTGCAACGGTTCAGATCAGAATAAAGTCATGAGAACCTTGGTCCATTAGTGAAAGATATCTTTGGACCAAGGATCGAACTATCATTACATTTGGTCCAGTTTGGTCCGATTCAAATATCATTTCAGTTCATGTTTTCTCCAGTAAATATAAAATTCATAGGACCCAACGACCAGACCGCATTATACTCTGTTCAGTACGATCTGTTCCAAATGTCGGTTTGGTCTGGTGTGGTACGGACCGGACCATTGCACACCCCTACCCTTAGATCTGCCCCTGTCAAGTGCGATGGAAAATTTCCTTAGACACTCCAGTATGGTGCTCTCA
The DNA here is from genome assembly GCA_964030455.1 of Linum trigynum. Lineage (NCBI taxonomy): Eukaryota > Viridiplantae > Streptophyta > Magnoliopsida > Malpighiales > Linaceae > Linum > Linum trigynum. The sequence continues at coordinate 7,530,056 of OZ034820.1, read as the reverse complement.
CCCATTCGACATGACTCATCCAAAAAGTCTGGTCCAATGCAAGCATGCAGAAAGGACTAGTAAGCTTTTGGTGTGAGGATAAAGAGTCACGACCGACAACGTCTTTCCCTTGCTTGATGTAGACATTATACTAAATGGTAGACCATTGATTACACATGTTTTTACCCCTATTCTTGAGCCGTTTGAGATGTTGATTCTCATGTTTTAAGCCGATTTCACGCTAGGTTGTGCGTTTATGTCATATTTCAGGGCTTAGCGTTGGCATCGAGGCGAAGAAACGAGTTTCAGGTCGAAAGGAGCACGTTTGGGTTGAAGTGTGCTGGAGGAGCAGAATACCCGGCCATGGGCAGAAATACTCGGCCGGGTATTAATCGGAGCAGACCGGGGAAAACTTGTTTTGGGCGTTTGAGAAGCAGAAGGGGGCCCGGGCATTAATCATAAATCCCCGGTTGGGTATTCTTGACCCTGACCGGGGATTAACCCCCTGTCCTCGACGATGCTTTTTGAGAATACCCTGTCTCCACCTAAAATACCCGACCGGGTATTCAGGCCGGGGATCGCGACAGACAGCTTCTTAAGGGAAAAGAAGGCCAAAAGTGAAGGGTTCCGGGTTTTAGAGAGACAGAGCGATACCTAGAGAGAGAAAGAGATGAAATTGATCCTGCAAGTGTCATAGATCGATCTCCATCACCATTGGAGCCCGGCTTGAGCTTGGAGAAAACCTGATTGAGTGCCAGAAGCAGATTATCATCCTTCACAGTATGGTTTCCGCATCTAAGCTAGATTTCCCATCTCTCTCTATGGAGTAGTTTTCTTGATCACCTGGGTATGAAGAACCCTAGATTTGTATGTTAGGTCTGATTGTATGAACCCAAGTACAAATTCTGTGGTATGATTATATTCAATTGAGGTTTGATTTGTTGAATGGCATGAATCCTGATCAAATTCCTGTTGTTTCTGCTTTAACCTAGAAAGAGAATATCTGCCTAGGTTGATAGAGCACCCTTGATTGAAGGTAGTGAATTGACGACTTTAGTCGAGAAGTCAATTCACTATTCTGTAGCGAATTCGCTTCGGTAGTGGATGTTTGGTTCGTTAGGGCCTCAGTCTGTTTACTCCGGTGGAGGTTAGTCGCCCGCTGGAGACTTAGATTGAGAGGGTCTGGAGACCTTTAGTCGAGACTTCAGACTGTTTAAGAACCTCCCGCAGTATAACTATCATTGAACCTGAACTTGGTAAATTACAATCCGGCTTAACTGCAGTCTAGGGGGAACCATATCCGGGTGCCCTCTGTCAACTTGAAAACAACCCTTAACTGCTTTGCTTGTTTGTTTGTTTTGGACCTTCACTACACTGTCATCGCTAAATAATAAGAACTCACAGAGTAGTCATCACACTCAATGCAGTTAAAAGTACGATTCTACCTAGAAGCGGAAAATGGGTAAAATCGTAAAACGTAGAATCAAAGCGTAAAAGCGTAAGTTTTTTATGCACCCTCTAAAATAGCTAAAATATGTTAAGTACAACATATAGTATGTAAAATGTGAGTGTGTAGATTTTAGATAAGTGAATAAATACATGAAATTCATAATTAAAATGTAATATCTAACGCATAAACTAATTTGTGTTGACTCAAAAGTAAAGAAAACTCATAACATCTTAATAATAAGCTCATAAACGTAGATCGTAACCCGTAAACGAGCTTGAGAATCCAAATTCTCATAAGCTGGTTTGAGTTTACATAATTACATACAATCAATTACCCATAAACTTTTATCGTAACCCAGATAAGAGCCACAGGTGAAGATTAAGGGAGAAGACTGATAGAAGGTCAGCGACTGTTGAGAATACCATTAGGTGTCTTTTCAACCTAATATGAAGCTCCTATCTCGACACTAGTTGTAGAACGAGTGATGAATCATATTTTCCTTCTTTTATTATTTGCTGATATGTCTCCAAAATTACATCATTTTGGGCCAATTAACACATTTTTTAGATGATCAAAATCATATAAAAATGCTTCAAAATCGCGATTTTATCGATTTTACCCATGTTTTTACCAATTTTTGTGACTAAGCGACTTTAGGTAGAAACTGAAATGTTTTGGTGGCCTGGATACGTAAAAACGTAAGTTTTTACGTTTTAATGCGTGATTTTGACTGCACTGATAACACTTAGGACCGGGCTGACATTACAACCCAAACCCGCTATACTACGTTTTAGGAGGTGGTTACACTTGGCCATTTTCTAGAGTGACAGTAGCTGCGAGTCACTAAACCACATCATTCATGACTCGGTAGAAAAAGGCAGGGGGCATCCGATACCGCCTTGTGAAGGCCCTAGCGTCATAGGTTGGATTTGGGTTGAAATAATCTTGCATCAAGTGCTTGTGACCATCTTGCTTATTACGTCTCATTGATTTTCATGTTGATGAACTGCCACCAGTTGAAGTTGCTTGGTGTCGGTGAGGGTGGTTTGCGTACATCATGAACATTTGTATACATTCACACTCAAGTTGACATACATACTCCCATTGTCTTTCATCATCTTCTCTTTGCCTCTCATAAGCTTTTCTATCAGGGCTGACAGGGCATAAAGACAAAAGAGTTTTGGTGGCTAGAGAGATGTACGAATGCAAGGTTGAATGGTTTTTGCAAGAAAGAAGGTTCAATGGTGGATGAGTAGAATTCTCAAGTTTGAGGGTTCATAGAACAACGAAATGATTCCTTCTACAATAATAAGATGAAAGATTGAATGAACAGTTGATTGCACAACTCATTTATGATTAAAGTTGAATGAACAATTGACAACACAACTCATTTATTATTAAAGTTGAATGAATAGTTGATGACACAACTCATTTCCGGTTAGAGTTGAATGATCAGTTGATGACACAACTCAATCTGACAAAAGTTGGATGAGTAGTTGATAACAAACTCAATCTGACAAATATGTGATGAATAAATGACTATTTGAACCTAAAATTGCATTTTTATCCTTGATAACATTATATTTGAAGTTAAAGTTTTTTATGTCAAAATTAAAAGCTCTATTAATCTTAATTAATTAAAACTACTTATATAAAAATAATGAAAAATAATCTAATTAAGGTACTAAAATTTGCACTAATAGATATTAACACAAAAGGCAAAGTTGGATCTTTTTGCTCTCTTTTGGAGCAAAACTCTTTTTAGTGAGCAAAAAACCAAACATAGCTCATACAGTTAATGCAGTCAAAATCGCGTTTTAAAACTTAAAAACTTACGATTTTACGTTTTTAGTTCACCAAAACGCTTTCGTTTCCATATAAAAATTTAAGTGTATTTAATCGGAATAAATTGCGCTTTAAAACTTAAAAGCTTACGCTTTTACGCTTCTAGTTCACCAAAACGCTTTACGTTTTTACGCTTTTAGTTCACTAAATGAGTATTCTTTTCATGAAATTAATTATAAAATGTATATTTTACAAGTAAATCACCAACAATATGATGCATTTGAGATAAAAGATACATACCAGGTACTTGGATGCATTCTCAACTTCAATAGAGTAATAAATTCACCAGCTAGGCTCTTCTCGAATTCATTAGCATAGATGAAAAAGTGGCTTATTGTTAAAATTTATGTTTATGAACTTATTATTAAGATTCTATAAGTTGCTCTACTTTAGGCATGAATTGCATGTATTTATTAACTTATCTAAATTATGTGCATTCATATTTTACATAGTATATGTCCTACTTAATAGATTTTTAGTTATTTGACAATATGCGTAAAAAACTTACGCTTTTACGCTTTGATTCTACGCTTTACGATTTTATCCCTTTTCCATTTTTAGATAAAATCGCGCTTTTGAGTGCATTGCATTCCGTCGTACTCCTACGTCCTAGCTTTCTTCCCTTTCTCTTTGGAGATGGTCTAAATATGACGTGGCCAAAGTGATGACCGGCCGACGTCAGCTAACTGTCCTCTGTTCGAAAAATTTCCATTTCGGCGGCTGAGAGTTTCTTCCCATATCTCTCAATCGATTTCTTTCCCCCCCCTTCTCTTAGTTCTTTTCCCCCATTTCAATTTGGGTTCCTTCATCAGATAAAGATAAAAAGCTTTCGACTTCACGCTCTTACAGCTAACTTATTCTCACTGAGATGAAGTTGAATTCAGCGTGACTACAGAAAAAGGAAAGAATTCATTCATGGCTGCCTCTCTACCTGATGACCATCAAGGTAAATAAATATATTCGCTTCTAAGCTTTCACTCTCAAAGTCGGATTCAACTGAAAGCAAATTTCTTGAAGTGGGGAGTTCGTATTTGCTTTTCGCCCTGTTCTTCGCTGTTGCTTCTCCGTTCTCCCCTTCCAAGTCAACCCCAGTGGATTTCTATACTGAAGCAGAAAGCGTTTCCCCTTTTGATGTGGGATGATTGAGCTTGAATGTATTTGTTTTGCTTTGCTTGCCACTACGCAGGAATCACTCGTTTTGTGTTGATATTATTTTGTTGTTAACTGTGGTAATCTGCAGGGTGGAATGAGAGTATTCATCAAATACTTCTGGAAGCGCAACATCGGTGGCTACGGCCTGCAGAAATCTGTGAAATTCTGAGCAACCATGAAAAGTTCCGTATTGCCCAAGAGCCCCAAAACAGGCCACCAAGTAAGAAATTTTGATGGAGTATAAGTACAAGTAAGCAACAAGTCCAAGATGGTCTTTAGCTTAAGCATTTCTGAAATCAAAATCAGATAATGTTCTTACTTTCCAATAGGTAAAGCGAGTTAAGTCATTTTCTGGTTTGACTTAGGTGGATGAAGTCAAACAGGAATTTGGGGACACTATTAGTTTTCTGTTGTTTTGTGGTTCCTGATTGCTTGCCATTGAAGTGATTTCCAGCATTAGTTTCAATCGATTCTCGTAATTATGGAGTAAGACCGTATAACAAAGTGAAACTGCTTGGTGCAAGGAAATAGTATGAGTTCCCAGACTTGCTAAATGATTTGGTCATTCTATACGGAAACAGCAGAAGTGGCTCTACTTCACATTATTGTGGTTCAATTGTAGGTGGTTCCCTTTTCCTGTTTGACCGCAAGGTAATGAGATATTTCAGAAAAGATGGGCATAACTGGAGGAAGAAAGAAGCTCATGAGAGGCTCAAGGTATATGTCTTTTTCCCCTCAAATTTTTTGAACCTGGGGGTACATACTTTTAAGTCAGACACTACATCATGGAATTTAAACACCGTAACTATATTGTTTTCTTTCAGTCTGGCAGCATTGATGTGCTGCATTGCTATTATGCACATGGAGAAGGAAATGAGAATTTTCAAAGAAGAACATATTGGATGCTTGAAGAGTATGTTCACGTTTACTTGACTGTATTTCGGATATAAATTGATGCATTCCAAGTGTGAGTGGCTGCTTTAAGGATCCTTAACTAAGTTAAGTGTTCTTGAATTTGTCATTGGCAACAAAATTACTGCCGAGAGGATGATGTACCTTCTCTTTACAGTAGGCACCACATGCTAATCAGTTTTCCTGATTGATTTACCTTTGTGGAGTGGTTTACTTTTACAGTTTTTCCTGGATGAATTTCTATTTTTTTGTACTTACAATCTCTTGTTGATGTTAACTGCCCCATAGCTCATAAGTTCTAGTAGTGGTGACATCTCATGCATGGTTAATTCATATTGCTCGTATACATCTTTAGCCGTGTTTCTACATTTTGGTTTAATCGATTGGGTCAATCATATTCTTTTGGTTGCAGGGAACTACCACGCATAGTTCTTGTCCACTATCGAGAAGTAACGGTTGGTTGATCTACTCTCTTGACTCTTTGTCTTGATTAGTCTTTTCTTGTCTGTGATACTTAAGGGTCAGTTTTGACCTGAGCTATGCATATATCTTATAACAGTCTCGTGCTTCACTGCCATTTGTCAAATATCTCATCCGAGATTCCATTTAAATTTTGTTCAGCAGGGGAATAGTAGGGCGAGCTTCTACCGTGTCAAAGAGACCGCAGAGGCTATTTCAAATTCCCCGAAAACAGACGATGGAGTTGCTCAGAATTCTGAGATGGACACTTCTGTTTCATCCAACTATCACTCTTACTGTTACCAAATGGCTACACAGACAACAGAAGACACAGTAAACATGGCCAGTGGCAAAGCTTCAGAATACGAGGATGTAGAGTCAGGTAGTCTTGTAAGGGTGTGTTTGTTTCAACTTGTTTCCTGCCTGGAAGATCCAACCAAACACATATCCATGTGTTGACTGACCTGATTCACCCAACTAACTCATACAGCTACCTGCTTAACTTTTCCAATTTTGTAATCTTTCAAACTCTGAATGCAGTGTACAACCAGCAGGCAAGTTTTGGATTCCATGCTATTTTTGAGGGCCAACAGTCTAATTCATGCCTAAATGTGTCCTGTTCGGGTAAATTATTTCTTATGCTCCCTTTGATGCGTCCACTTGTTAACATCATACTTTAATCTAATCGCATTCTAAGTCTTGCAGATGGTAATACAGGGAAGCTGCCAGTTGTTTCCTCATATGCTCAAACTGGTGAACTCAAAGATGTTAATGGTACTGGATCAGAATTTGAATCGCAAAGTCAAGTTGAATTATCATCATGGGACTTCGGAAACAGTAGTTATGGAATTGAGCACATGCCAAATGACTTCCAATCTCCACTAACAGCTGATACTGCACCAATTAATCCCAAACAAGGAGATATGTTACTGGGAAACCTGATTTTAAGTAGCTTTGGTAAAAGGCAGGATTCTGCAAGTCATGTGGCAATCCAAGAACAATGGCAGCAGGTATTGCATCATTTAAAATCTGCACCGTAAATCTTTCGTAAAGTTCTTCTCTTTTCTTCAGTGATGGCAGATTTTCGTTTTTTAACTGGCATTCTCAACATTTGAGTTTATCTGAGACCTAGTATCTTTTATGTACAATGGACAATGATCTATCTTCAATTTCAGGTGCCAGATGCACACTGTAGTGTGATGCCTGAGAAAGAATCGCACCGTGGTTCTTTCATGAAGGATCGTTTGTTGGATAGTTATGTGGCTGAAGAAAGTCTGAAAAAACTTGATAGCTTCAATCGTTGGATGAGTAAAGAACTTGGAGATGTAGTAAATGAGTCACCTGGACAATCCACTTCTGCTACATACTGGCAAAGTGTAGAGAGTGAAGCTGGAGTTGAAAATTCCAGTTTTCTGTCTCAATCACACTTGGACCCATATTTGATGACTCCTTCCCTCTCCAATGACCAGCTTTTCACCATCGCTGATTTCTCACCAAACTGGGCATTCGTTGGCACAGAAGTGAAGGTACCCTACTAAAACTATTTCAGAGCTCTTTATATAGCCCGTTATGATATGATAGACCATGGTTCCTTCTACATTCCTAAACGTACTAATCAAGCAAAAGATCTACTTTCTTTCAACTCCTAACTTGTTTTGGACATCAAATTGTCCTGTCTCCAAAAAAATCTGATGAGTCAAGCTATTTTTCTCAATCTTCATCTTCTTACGACATAAAGTCATAAGAAACTCAACATGCTGGCATGGAGATCAGACACTTGGAAGATTAGCTTCATCGTGTCTTTATACGTGCTGCAGGTCTTGATCACAGGAAAATTCTTGAAGAGCCAAGAAGACCTAGAAAACTGCAAATGGTCATGTATGTTTGGAGAAGTCGAAGTTCCAGTCGAGATTATAGCAGATGGTGTTCTCCGTTGCTATAACCCTTTGCTAGAGGCTGGGAGAATCCCATTCTACATCACTTGCTCGAACAGGATAGCATGCAGCGAAGTACGTGAATTTGAATTCCGTGTCAGCATTGTCCACGATGTGTGTCCTGCCGATAGTCACAACACTGTTGAAAACCTCGAGATGAGATTTGGAAAGCTGTTGTGCCTGAGTCCAGTTTCCCCTGTGAAGCTCGATGCAAGAAGTATAGGTGAAAGTGAATTTTTCCAGATGAGCAGTAAACTCAGATTCCTGCTGAAAGAAGAAGGTGATCAATGGGATTTGATGGTGAGGTCGACTTCAGAGGAAGGGTTTTCGGCTCAGAAAGTGAAGGACCAGCTACTTCAGAAGTTCTTAAAGGATAAACTGCATGATTGGCTGTTGCAGAAGGTAGCCGAAGGCGGGAAGGGTGCAAGTGTATTGGATGAAAGTGGGCAAGGTGTGCTGCATTTGGCAGCTGCTCTAGGGTTTGATTGGGCCTTTGAGCCAACGGTCGTTGCTGGGGTGAGAGTTGATTTTCGTGATGTCAATGGGTGGACTGCCCTTCATTGGGCTGCTTGTTGTGGCAGGTAAGCATAAAAATGAGAATTACTTAAATCTTTGTTTTCTGAAAGTTGCTTGCGGTCTTGCATGCTTGGATCATTTTTTTAGCTCTAAAGTCATTTCATAACAGATTTGAATGAGAAGTCGAAGAGCATTTTTGAAGGAGATATAGTTGTGATCCTCAAATCATTTCTCTTTCGCGATAATTTATATCATTAGGTGATGATTCTATTACGTTCCTGTCAAATGGAAGATGTGATTACTTTTTCTTTTCTTCTTTCCAGGGAGCGGACAGTTGCTTCCCTATTACATCTTGGAGCAGCACCTGGAGCACTAACAGATCCCACTCCTGGAAACCCTACGAGCAGGACACCTGCTGACTTAGCCTCTGTAAATGGACACAAGGGAATCGCCGGTTTCCTTGCTGAATCTGCTTTAACTTCACACTTCACCACACTAGCTCTGGACAAGCAGCATGGTAGTAATAATGGTGTTCCTGCCGTCTCTAGTGCAAATAATGTCCAACTTGTCCTAGAACCTTGGACAACACCAGACGATAATAATGGAAAGTCCTTGAAAGAGTCGCTAGATGCTTTGAGCAATGCCACTCAAGCTGCTGCTCGTATTCACCAAGTGTTCAGGGTGCAGTCATTTCAAAGAAAGCGGCTAAAAGAGCGTGGTGATGGGAAGCTAAGAATATCAGACGAGGAAGAAGCACTTTCGTTAATCAAGGTGAAGGGAACCAGCAAGAAGCCTGACGAGCCAGTGCAAGCTGCTGCAGTGAGGATTCAAAACAAGTTTCGGAGTTGGAAAGGTAGGAGGAAGTTCTTGTTTATCCGGCAACAAATAGTCAAGATTCAGGTAATTGCTAATTGAGGTATTGCTGTTTCTCACTGTATCTGACTTTTGATGGGATATAGTGAAAACTTAATCCTCCCCTGTGGGTTTTGGTTTTTCCAATGAAGGCTCATGTAAGAGGACACCAGGTGAGGAAGAACTACAGAAAGATCATATGGTCAGTGGGGATTGTGGAGAAGGTGATACTTCGATGGAGAAGGAAGAGAAGTGGTCTCCGCGGATTCAAACCCGAGTCATTTACTGAAGGTCAAAACACCAATAGCATTCAGCAACGTCCATCATCCAGGGAAGACGATTACGATTTCTTTAAAGAAGGAAGGAAGCAAACAGAGGCAAGATCTCAGATTGCTCTTGCGAGGGTTAAGTCCATGGTTCAGTATCCAGAAGCTAGAGATCAATACTGCAGACTTCGAAATGTAGTGACAGAGATCGAGGAGACAAAGGTAGAGAACTAAATCCTCACTAATTCTTGTGATAAATATCGCAATAACCGCTTCATTATCCTGGTCAATGCTTGACAAATACTTCCATATATGCAGTCTGTTCAAAGTTCTGAAAGAGCAAGGCCTGATTTTGATGACCTAATTGATCTTGAATCGCTGTTGGATGATGATATCTTCATGCCTACAGCTTAGGCATGATAGCAAGTGTACAATATTGGTGAGCAGCTATAGGAAAACATGTATAAATTTGTGGAGCAATGTCGCAGATGCAATTTGTCAAATGTTGTAACTGAACATTCATCTCAATCTAAAAAATACATCTGTTTTCTTTCTGTTCCATGTAAAGTGTTCTCACACATATACACTGGCTGCTCTCTTTTTCCACCCTTATTTTCTGGAAAAAAAAGAAAGAAAGAAAGATAGATAGTGTGCTTCCCACCATCATCTGCTGTACAATGTAAACGAACACCCTCAAAGTATACATTTTGTTCAACAACTGCATCATCGTCATCATAACTTGTAACCATCTTAGCATCTCCAGTGCTGGAGATTGCAGAGTTTTAAAATGGCATGAAAAAGTGAAACTGCTAGAAAGAGGATGAAAAAAGAAGGGAGGGGGAAAAAAACAAAGGAGAAGAGAAGAGGGAAGTTCACGAAAGAGAGGAGGGAAGTCCAGTCCAAATGATTAATCAAGTTACCTACTTGCAAAAAAAACATCAAGGCCACCTTCTCTCCTTTTTCAAGTCTTGTTTGCAGCAGTGATGCTCTCATAGAACAAAATATACCCATGATCCGTGTTACTTGAGTACTCTTGTGCTGAACCGAAAAATGTCTGCACGGCAGACTCATCAATCATCTCCACATTCTCATCGTCAAAGAATAACCAGTGATTATGGCTCTTCACAAGGCTGACGTAGTGTCCATGGTTGGGCCCACTCCCAACGTGTACAACCACAGCAAAGAGCGAGTACTCGATATCTGAATCTTCCATTGTATTGCTCAGCTTCAGCTCGAGGGGGAACACTACTCGGTATGATAACTTCTTGTAACGACCCAATTGCTCGATGTATTTAAACCTCTTGAGGTGGATGACTAGAATATGGGGTGGCTTCTTTATCTTCATTCTCTTTTGAGCTTCTTGTAAGCTGCACACAGCATATTTCCATACAGCATTAGGGAGGCCAAACAATTACTATACAACGTTCAATTCATTGATCACTACCAGAAACCAAATTTACTATAAGAGAAAAGTACGCACACATGACCAGAGAAACTTTGGTATGCAATGAGACAGAATGCACAGAACAAGATGCCTTAAATTACCATTCCAAGCAGTTGGTACAAGGACAAGGATCAATAGAAATTTTAGGCTAATACTTATCAGATGCATTGGAGACTGTCATGCAACTGAACCCCATAAGATTTAATGTCAATAACTAGCTGTTTGAAAGAGGAACAATGACTCAATGGGACGGACCAAGAAGGTTTGGGACCAAGTAGCTGAAACTAGCAATGTCATTGTCAATCATTTAATGAAGAAGTAAACATTCATAGAAGACCAAAATGCCAGACGATGATAGTAAAATAACTTGCCTGCAGCACTTGTCACAGAAGAATTTATCTTCTGCATTCAGAGTCTCAGTTGAACTAAAATTTTTCAAACAGCTAGTTATTGAGCTGTTCTGTTCAATATCGAGGCTCAAATCAAAGAAGGTCTCATCTCTAGCTGTCACTGTTTCACACTGCAGACACCTGGTTTCATTCGTAAGTATTCCCTGATACAGAAAAATAACCAAGGTGATTTCAGTGCAAACCATATCGGACGCTTTTGTTTTCCAACAAGGTAATTATCATAGCTGAATATGCATAGACTAAGGAATCTCACCTGGAAATTCTTGTGCACCCAAGTAACAAGAGGCTCCTTCAAAACTCCATTCGGCAGAGCAGTCTTTGAGCCATTGGCAATCTTTTCAGGTGGAGATGAAGTTTCTGTATCGCTTTTAACAGCTTTAGCCTCTTTCTCCAGAATGTCAACAAGTTCATTGAGCAAAAAATTCAAAAACTCATGAGCATCCTACAAAATCGACAGTTTCATTCGGCCTTAATATTATGAATGGCTATGAAAACCATGTATTATAATCAGGATGCACCTCAAGATAATTGTTTGAAAGATTGAAGGCATACCTGGTGCATATAGCTACGGAAAAGCTCATTCTGTTTTTTCAGTCGCTGGACAAACCGCTTGGGTGCAATGACACCAGTTTTCTTCTTTTGTGAGCTTATCTAAATAGAAGAGAAAGTATGACATGAATCCAGAATGCCAATAACTAGGTGGTGCAGGAAAATATGAAGAAGAAAATAATTATCTGGTGAGTAGGCCTTTTCCACTAAACAGGAGTAGGAAAGCAGAGACATAATAGACCGCTCGAATCTTTAAAACAGACGAAGCAAGAGCTACGTAAGATTCAGCAGGTAAATGTGGGAAACCAATCCAAATGCAACAAAATCCAACAATGACACTATAGAACACAGTCAAAGATATTGCTGTTTCCTTGAGAAGTTAGAGAGGAAAAAGAGAGGCGGACCATTCACTTGCAACATCCTGCCTTAACAAATAATCATATAGAACAATGAAGCGAGGTAGGTCTACCATTATTTTGGACGAAGCATTCAGAATTCAAGATCCTTAAATATCGAAATGGTATGTAAAATAGAATATGATACAAGCTAAATATTATTTAGTCAGACAATCACCTGTGTAAATAAGTCTGCCAAACATGTTAAGAGATTCTCTTCTGCATCCCCAGTGGATTTATTACTTGCATAGTATTCAAGCAATTGTTCCCGGAATGGTACACAAAAGTATAAAGCCTGCAGCAATAAAGCAAGAAAACGAGAAATGAGAAATTGGGGGATGAAGAACATTGATGCCAAAAGTTGAGAATATGGAGAAATGAAATTATCTACAAAATTGACACCAGAGGGAAGTGCGGACTCTTCACGCATCATTCATCAACTTTCGGATATACTCAAAGGAACGTTAACTGATACTGAACGAACATACCATCCACAAAGGGTAAATCATGACTCCAATCGAAACCCAGAAACTGGAGTTGAACCACTTCCATTCTAGCGCAAAATAATAACAATCTTGACCTAATCACAAATTCCACCATCATCTATTCCACAAAGAGCATAAATTTTCATAGGAGATTTCAGCTAGCAACGTATGCAGAGAACCCCAAAAACCCACGGCCATACGCATATTGGGGGTTCACAAAGACGTTTTGGGGGAATTTGGAGTACTCGAAACCCCACAAAAGACAATCAGCCGAACGGACAAGGATTGGGGAGATAGAGAGGGGAGGGAACCTGCAAGACGCTGTTGCAGTAGCAAGTGTTGCCGAAATTCTCGAGGCCGAAGTATCGCTCGCCTTCAGGGAACTGATCGCCAAGAGCTTTCTCAAGTTTGGAACCAGCGGCACCCATTACAGCATAAAAAAGTTACAAATTTCGAATGTCCTTTAGATCTCTCTGTCTGTCTGCAGGTCCGTCAAATTTCTTCCTTGCTGCGCCTGCCTCTGGCTGGCCCGATTCAACGGCGGTACTCTTCCATTGACGGAACGGGAGTCGTGGACCTGGGAATCGGAGCTGCTGGCCGGCGAAGACTATGAGGTCGCGGCGACTAGGTGGTGGTCGTTCAATCGGTAAACGGGATAAATTTGGTGAAGAAAGTAATTCGGGGAGAAGAGGGTTTGTTGTTGTTCGTTTTCTATGGTTTTTCGTTTGCGAGAGAGGAAAACTGCAGTGGAAACGAAAGTAGAGGAGATTTTGTTGTTACGACTTCCGACTTTGCATAATTCGCTCCCTTTCTATTTTATTTATTTATTATTTATATATTTATCTCACAATTCAGGGAAGGGCACCATTCACCAAGGTTGTCAAATAGATTTATACCTGGTTGATGGTTTAACAAACTATATATGAAAATCATTAACAATCAATGAATTTAACTATATATAAAACCTATTTCAAAATAGTTTACTTACAAAGTTACAATCCAACAAATATCATCAACTTTTTATTTTTAAATTCATGAAATAAATAATAAATTTTTTTCGTAATATTTTAATCACAAAGTAACTTTAAGACTCTATCTTTCAACTATTTATATTCAATTATTCCTTTTGCTATATTTCTCGTTCATTTTAGGAAGTGTTTTCTCAATGTATCCGCGTTAAAGAGTTAATTATCGATGTTTTTTTCTTTCAAATAACATAAGAATGGACCGACCCGTCCCCTCCTCGTACCTGCATGGGTAATAACCAACCTGACCCCACACTTAGTGCACAGAGTGGGTATGGGTGCCCCATTGCCATTTGGACCATTTCATATGACTAAAATTGTCTATTGGTTTGAATTTCGATAATACGATATGGTTTTGCAAACACTGCTCAAAATCGAAAGATGAAAAATATCATTTCAAGTGAATATAGGGTTATTAGTTAAGTGACTAACATTTTCTTAGCTTTTAGATCTATATTTATAGATTCAATGATAAAATTAATGAAATATATTTTTATTAACTATTTGAGGTAATATTGTCATTATAAAAAAATTCAATTTTCAAAGAAGACAATTTTAATGGATGCTTTTAAAATGTTTTCTAATCAGTACACAATATTTATAAAACTTACAAAATAAAACCTGAACCTTTATGACGATATAAACTAGAAGTATATAATCGTACAAACTAAATAGTAAAAGTATACAAACCACTACTACATGATATACCAACTAGATAGTAAAATAAAAAAAAATACAAATCAAACTATAAACGTATGCAAACTAACATTAAAAAAATGTAAAAATCATATCATTAAAGTATGCAAACTAATATTACAAGGTATACAACGTGCAAACCATATAAAAAAATTAAACAAACCAATTTTACAAGTTATACAAATCACACTATGTTTCCATGACATCTGCATCATATTTGCATTTACATTATAAACCATAACTTTTTGCCATTACTTATAACTACTTAGGATACAAACGGATAGGACTTACATTATAAGCCACACTAATATAAATGACAAACTACTTACAATAAAAAATGAATATGAATTTCATCGCAAAATCATACTAATTTACATTACAAACCATAATCCTTTGTCAATACAAATTACAACTACTTTCAATATAAATTTATACTGACTAACATTACGAACGTGAATAATTTACATTAAATACTACTAACAGTGCAAATCGATATGACTTACATTACAAAATAGACTAATTTCATTACAAACCATAACATTTTTTCATTACAAATTATAATTATTTATAGTACAAGTGGATATTATTCACATTACAAACTAAATTTTTTCTCTCTCTTAAAACCTATTTTCTCTCTCTAGCAATATTCAAGAAGGCACTAGGCGTAAATCCGTGTTGGGGTATTGCCTAGCGCTTAGCTGGCTTAGGCATCGCCTAAGCATGTATAGGTGATGGAATAATAATAGTAATTTGTGCTACATGATGAATGAAAATGAAAATTTATAACACGTTCTCACTTTAGTTCAAAATGAAATTAAATATTCCATGTCAGACGTCACCTCGACGATGACTGGGTTTTCTGTTAAATATTAACGGTCAAAGTCGATCCACACTAACAGAGTAGTAGTTCAAGACAAAAATGAAATATTTAATAAGTTGGGACACAAGTGACATTTTTCTGATAGTTCGAATTTCCTAGTTGTATTACTCCTGATTTTTTTAGATGGTATAAAATTTTGTGAAGAAGTTTATATTGATTTAATTTTCTAAAATATTTATTTGGACAACAAAATCAAGAAGAATTTCTCCTTCCAGACTGACAACGAACATGTGCTGCTAACCTAAACATGCAAGTCGAATGTTGTTTCCAGAAGGCAAAAGAGGCTCCTCACTAAAGGTAGTTTGTCTAGACCAAGAGGTATGAAAATTGGGTGTAGATAGTATAACAACATTAGAATTGGTTTTATAGTAACAATAGTGTAAAAGGGTAAATTGACAAATATCACAAAATAAAAAAATTGAATTAAAATCCAAAAAGCAACGAATTAAACTTCGCTCCCACACTCTCTACTTCCTCTAACAACTTTGCTCCGTCGGAGCTCTCTCTCTCTTTTTTTTTTTTGACAGCAAGCTCTCTCTTCTTCACAACAACTGCAACAGCGGCGGCGGCACCGCCAACTCGAGTTCATTGCCTTTCACTTCATCCTTCGTCGGAGCTCTCTGCCAGAACCATCTCTCCTCCATCGCCTCATATTTCTATTGTCGTTCTTCTTCAACGACAGCAAATAAAGATGTTGACAAAGAGGGTAGTGGTGGTCGGAGCTCGAATCATAGTGTTGAGCACTGTCGCGGCTTCGTCGTCAACGTCACCAGCCTTGCCGATTACAGCTCTGATGGTCGCACATCCTCGGCCCTCCATGACTGCCTCTCCAACTTCTGGATATGGATTTCAGATATGGTGGTCAGGAAATTGAAGAAGATTTCGCTGGGACCTCAGCTGGAAGGTGGTTCCAAATTTCAAAACAGCGCCGCACAGGATTTTTGGGAGTGTTTCTCCTGGAACGTGAAGTTTCGACTGGAGATTTCTCATTCATTCACTCTTTTATCCAATTGTGGTCACGGTGGATCTGCTTTGATGGTTGGGGGCGACAAGAGGGTGAATTTGGTTTGGTTTTGGATGGCAGTTACGAGAAGGTTTTGGTGGGGAATGATTTTCGTAGAGTCGAGTGGCGTTCCTTCACTTGTGGTACTTGAAGGAGCCGATGAATACAGGGGACTGCACAATCTGCAGGGGATGTTGCACATGCTGGTGGAGTGTAATGGATAAGAACGGATTATACGAGATGAATGCGAAAATGAGATTGGCAAGATAGTGTTTAAAATATTAGTGTATTTCTGGGTCATGTTGGGTGGAGAAGAGCAAAGAGATGATGATGGATGAGAATGGCGAGTGGGGTTGGGCATCTCCTGATGATGATTTTCAGGTTCTTTCTGGCGAAGATTATGACTATTTGTGATTGGTGTGAAAGAGTGGGTACTGGAATCATTGTTTTTAAAGCATACACAAACGTTTTAAAGCAAACCTAAAACCACCTAGTGTACACCATAAATATCACGAAGAAAACCAGAAACATCACTAAGCACACCACAAATATTTCTAAAGCGCAAAAATACCTCCTAATCTATACCACAAATCTTTTAAAGTATGTCAGACCATAAATATTCTAAAGCACACCAGAAACCTTTTAATGCAAACCATAAATTACCTTAAACAGACCAGAATCACCACAAAGCAAACCATAAATATTTCTAAATCACACGAGAAACCTTCTAATGCATACATTAAATCTCCTGAACCACACCTCAAATCACCTAAAGCATACCGGAAACACCACAAAGCAAATCAGAAATATTTCTAAAGCACACCAGAAACCTCTTAATGTGAACCAAAAATCTCCTGAACCACACCACAAATCACCTATAGCAAATCAGAAACACCACAAAGCAAACCATAAATATTTCCAAAGCACACCATAAACCTCTTAATGCAAACCAAAAATACGATAAAGCAAACCACAAAAGGCTGGTCATAAATATGAAAAACCAAACCATTAAAATCTCATTATGCGTACCACAAAATTCGTCATAATGCTTCATGAGTGTCATGACATTATCATCCATATGAACAAGTTAACTTTTTCTTAAAACAACTTGTATTCCGACTTAGTAGTTGGGGTCGAGACTAGTTTGTAAATTTACATAGATTCTCTGGTTACTACCCACAAAATCAATTGTGATTGGTTTGGTCACATTTATTTTCTATGGGAGAATCACATTTATTATTTTCCAAATTCTTCATCTTCTATTTTTAATTTTATAGAAATTTAACTTGCACGTGACCTAGCACTGAAAAAAAAAGAATCAATTGCTTTTTACCCTTTACATGTTTTTTTTTACAGGAACCTGCTTTCCTTCATTAATCAGAAAGATTGGTTACAGTATCCAGCCCCAGCTGATCAATAAGGAAAATTGGAAGTTTATCTACCCATACAATTGTGGAATCCCAATTCGTCTCACAATGCACCATCACATGCGCTGCCGTGTTCTGTTGTCAAATAACATGATGCCATTTTCCTGATTCAGAGCTCGCAAGCAATCGTCTAATGCTTCTACAGATAGTCCCGGCCTCTTTTTGCACCTTATCCGCCTCGTTCGGCTTATGGATCAAGCTAAGACAATCCACCTCTAGCACTATGTGCTCATACTGAAATTGTTTGGCTAATTGTAATCCAAGCTCAAGCGTAAGGGCTTTCGCCGTCTCCACTTCCCAGCTTCCGGTCACTTTCTGCGCTGCTGCTATGAGAAAATCGCCTCTGTCATTGCGAATGACAACCCCCAATCTTGTTCCTCCCCCTTGCATGATGCTCGCATCTGTATTTACCTTTACCATTCCTGCTTCCGATCATTCCCATCGTCGTGGCTACATTCGCACCTGTTGGGATCTCTTAGCCTTGATATTATTGATAATCCTGGAGCATTCTCACCACACATGAGACAATCATCACCTCATCACTTTTAATCTCGTTAAAGCACTGCGCATTCCTCCCCTTCCAGAAGTACCACAGCAACACACTTTACTCCTCACAAATAGCCTCCTCCATGCTCTGAAACACCTTTACCCAGTCCATACTACTCATGTCCTTTGCTTTCTCAAAACACTCGGCCTGGTGCGTTGGTCTCCATAAATGCCAAGTCCAACCGCATTCACTAAATAAGTGGAATAGAGTCTCACGTTGTTCACAGAGTGGGCATCCATCTCCTCTTTTCTCACTTTTATCACTTAGGTGGTCACCAGTAATGAGGATGTCACTGGTGAAGCGCCACATGAAATGGCAGACCTTCGGCTGGATGTTCATTGACCAAAATTTATTCCACAATGAGGCGTCTCCCACTTGTTCGAAGTTCTCTAGCAGTTTAAAATAGTTTAGCCAATGTATATACCCGTCTCGAACCGTGTATGCACATGTCTTACTATCATCCCAAATCAGTCGATCAAGTTCCCCTGCTCCTCTCCAAGGGATGCACAAGAAGACTTTCACCATTGCTGATGTGAAACAATTTTCAATAATTGTGCGGTCCCATTGTTCGGTTTCAGGGTCTATCAACTCCAGAACTGATGAGTCAACAGGTAATCCTCTTGGCACGACGTAACGAAATTGTTCTCTACTCCGGGGATCCGTCGATCACCCCATATCCTGAATAAAGTCTCATTCCTGATCCTCCATCTGACGTCACTCATTAGAAATTCTTGTACCACCATGAGGCTCCACCATATAAAGCTTGGTCGATACCCCAACTTCCCTTCCAGAATGGTTGACGATTTGTTGTACTTGGATTGCAAAATTCAGGCTGCCAACGACTTCGGTCTCTAGAGGAGGCTCCACGGTTGTCGAGCAAGTAGTGCAATATTGAAAATGCCTAAGTCCAGAAACCCCATTCCTCCTTCATTTTTTGGTGTCACCAAAGCTTCCCTCCGAATCCAATGCACCTTGCTTTCGTTCCTTTTTGGCCCCACCAGAAGTTTGTAATAAGTTTATGAACTTCATCGATGATGCCTTAAGGGATGCGTAAAACCCGTGTTGACGAGTTTTGTACCGTGTTCGGGTTTAAACCCATTTACTATTCATCGGGTTGGGTTAGGGTTTAGGTATACCCACCCCATGGATACTGTCACGGACATAGACTTCCGAAGTTCGTGCAGCGTCTTGAGGTGCACTCATTCCTCAAGACCAGTCTCTCCACATACGCATGCCAACTTGTTTTGCCCTGCCTTGGGCTCATCAGGGAGACGACAATAGCCTCCGACCAGTTGTGCCTTCTCTTGCAACGTTCCCCTTCATAGCCACATCCTGACTCGGCCAGAAACGATGCACAGGCAGACAATGCCTTATCGCTAATGTCGCCCCCTTTTCTCCTCTTGCGGCAAGACAACCAGATGACAGCGTTCTTCAGACGATCAACACGGTCACGACATTTTGGGTCGTGACAATACCCGCCCACACACATATAATTAATTTTTCCTGCATATTTAATATTCTAAACAACTAATCTTCTTTATGTTTGTGGAGACATATCTAATTTTTTCTTTCTAATTATGTAGAATGAAGTTGATATTATCTAGTGGAGAGTGAAGAAACTTAATTGACAAGGAGGAAGAAGCTTTCAATTAATCATGTTGATTATAAATAATTTGTGATTTGTTTCAATTTTTTTGATTAATCTATATTGGTGTTGAACAATTTGTATGGTTAATTTTTAATTTGTTTCAATTTTCTAGAATGGTGATTTATATATGGATAATTTGTATTGAGAGATTGATATTTGAATTTTATTTTGGTAGAAACTTGTTATTGTAATTTTTTTACGACAAAACCTCATGGGCACCCATGAACCCGCGGATACCCAACGGGTTGGGTTGGGTTTGAGTTTTCCAAACCCAGTGGGTTTTACTTCGGGTTTTCTTCACGGATAATCCCTTGAGTTTGGAAAAACCCAACCCAACCCGACCCATTGCCATCCCTACTTGCCATCAGCAATCCATCATAGCTCCTCTTCCTCATTATCCACTGCATCCCATTCTCCTTCTTCTTCCTCTAACTCTTTCAAATCGTGGTTCCAGAAAACACCCTTCATTGCCTCTCGCCCGCAGTTGCTGGTTCCTCTAACTCCATCCATGTAGAGAGAGGTGAGTCGGGCCAGAAAATCCCTTTCTTCCCCTGCCTCTTTCCAAGCCCCAATCGACAAAGTGGAGGCGGTTGTGGGAGGCGACGGCGACATGCAAGTGAAGGAGGTAAGAGGGCTTCTATTTTCAATCGAGGAATTAAGACAAGAAGAAGATAGATGACAACATTTGGTAAATTTGGAGACGGAGGGCGGGTCAGAACTAGGTAGGTTTGTGTCACGGGTTGGGTCAATTGACGTGGTGGGTCAGATTTTTTAGTTTTTCAGGTTAAATTTGGGTGACTAGACTTTTCTTTTTGCCACGTCAGCAAAAAGTTAACGGAGAGTGACCAACATGAATTGTTTGAATAATTCGAGTGACCAAACATTGACTGTTTGAATAATTAAAGTGACCAAAATTGATATTAAATATTTCTAGTGACTAAACATGACACTTTTTAGTAAACCTACTGACCAAACGTGGCATTTACCCTTAAAAAAAGGGTTATAGGTATAATATGTTGAATCGCTATTCGTCGCCATAAAATTTAAATTATTTCGTCCTAAATCATCTAAATCGACGTTTATACCCTTATACCCAATTCGAATCAGTAATACCTGACTCGAATTTTCATCCTGGCTTCAACCCACCAACCGTCCCACCACCGTTGTCGTTCCCCTACTCGGTCGCCACTCCCATTCCCCCACTCCTCCGACTTGCTGTCATTGCTGAGAAAGAGATAGAATCCCACCAGTCGGATTCAGGCATTGTGGCCATTCCCCTAGCAGACCGACCCGCTTTTATTGTCGAGGAAGGAGAAAGAAGAAGCATGAGGTAGAGGGTCTGAGCAGCTTGGTCCGCCGCTGTCATTCCCCAGCCGTCTGCCACCCGCTGCTGTTTTTTTTTAATCGCTTCTTAGATTGAATTTTTTAGATCCTTGTAATTAGCTTCAATTACAAGAGCTCTCCGGTGAGTTCAGAAAGCAGTTATGAATCGATTTATCTTGTCTAAATATTTTACAATTTTTTGAATTCATGGCTGCTACCTCTTTTATACCACTGCGAAGATGTGAAAAGTTAATCTGCTCACAAGGTGAGTAGATAGTCACAAGGCCCAGATTTGTCCACGTCGGCCCAGTTCTAATCCAAGGGTGAGGGTGTTAGCCCAACCATGGGTCATTTAAGTGAACTATTTAAGGAATTTTTTGCACAAGTCAGCCCAGCCGACCAAGCTGAACAAGGTGGGTTGGGTCCACCTTTGATTTGCACGGGATTGAGAAAGGGATTCGCTGAGATAACTCGTATCCAGCCGAGACAAATAAATATCGAAAAGTGCACGAACTAATATCCGGTCTGAGTTGACAAAAGAGAGAGCAAAGCATGACCCACCATCTGCTACTTTTGATGTTTTTGATGAATTTTCACATGAGAGTGATGTTGAGCATTTAATGCCACCCACCAACTATTCTCACATGAAGAGAGAAATCAACCCGGATTAATATTCATATCGTCCAATCTAGTATCCATCCTTAACTAAAATATTATCCATGGACCGAAAGAAATTAGTTTATGTGGTCGGATATTAGTCTGGGCGGTATGGATATTAATTTTTGCATGAACTGATATTATATGCGATGGATATTAGTTTGTGAATTAATTGTGTCTTCGTCAAAATTAAAGACGCTAATCAAGTCCTAACACATAAGGCTTGCAACCTTAGTTAGGGCTGCCTGCCGAGGGCCCATTGGCCAAAGGCTAATGAATCAATAATAGTAGGAGAGTGTGTCTTCCAGACCCTGATATTAGTCCGTTTGTGATTTCAGAAATTAGTTTATGTGGTAGATATTAGTCAGGTTGCCAATGATATTTGTTCGTTTAAGGGTGAATATTATTTCTAGTGTGATGAATGTTAGTCTGGGAGCCACGGATATTTGTTCTATAAAGGAAAGATATTTTTTTGGGGGTGAATGGGTGTTTGTATGGGCGGTATGGATGTTTGTTTTATGAACTTATATTATATGCGATGGATCTTAGTTTGTAACTATTCACATGTGAACCTTATGGTCACTATTCCCATGTGAACCTTGTACTAACTATTCAAATGTCATCTTTGTTTATTTAAGCACCCACCCTAACATACTGGTTTCCCAACTTACCCACCATATTGTTCTTCTCTTCTCAAACAACTTCCATGTCTTCAGAGTCAGAGGATGAATATATCACCGAGGAAGGCATCCGGAAATGAAGTTTTTTTTTGTCATGGTAGGTATGATATTATTCCGTTTGTGATTTTGGATATTAATTTATGTGGTTGTATATTAGTCAGGGTGTCAATGTATTTGTTCGCATAAGGATGGATATTATATATGGAGTGGATGGATGTTAGTCTCGGCGTCACCGATATTTGTTCGATATATGACATATATTTATTTTGGGATGAATGGGTATTTGTTAGATAAAGGACAAATATTAGTTTTGCCCGTTATGTAATCGAATATTAGTTTTACGTGATTAGATTTTTTGTTTCCTTTATGGATATTAGTCTACATAGTTGTTATTATTAGACCTTCTGATTAATAATATTCGTGTTTGCCCAAAAGAGTATTCATCCTCATTTTACATCACAAAGCTAACGTTTACTTTTCACCAAAATAATTTCAAAGCCCCCCAACTAATTACAACTACATCCACTTGACCTACTTAGGGTTTAGAGTTTAGAGTTCGTGGTTTAGAACACAATGTATGGTGCTTCGATATTTTGTCTGTGTAGTCGAATATTAGTCTGCAACGGTGAGATATCAGTCTGTGTATTATTGATATTTGACTGTGATGGTGAGATATTACATTTTTAATGACTGGATATTGGTTTGAGACAGTGATATATTAGTTTGGATGGTGTGGATATTTTTTAGGGTTTAGAGTGAGAGTTGTTTTGGTTTAGGGTTTAGAAGATGATGTTGTGGAAATGGATATGAACACAATGAAGAATGATTTGATATCTGTCTGTGGTGATAAGATATTACTATGTGATGGGAGGATATTAGTTTGCGATGTGTTGGTACTTCCCGTGTAGTGAGTATTAGTTCGCGATGGTCATATATTATTTTGTGTGTAGTCTGTATTAGTCTGTGATGGTGAGAATATTAATTATGGACTGACTAGATATTGGTATTAGACTGTGAGATATTAGTATCGGTGGTGTGGATATTTGTTTTGTGTGGATGTTTATCTATGTTTGTTTGTGTTGATATTGAGTTTAAACAAATCCATATAAAATAAAGTTGTTTTTCGACAAACCGCGATACAACTAGTATTAATGTCATTCCAACTTGGCAATCCCATAATCTAAAATCCAAAAAAGTACAACCACGTAAAAAAACGAAAAAGGAATAGTTCAAATGTTGTCTTGCTTGATCAAACTCTCGATAATCTTTTTGATCATGTCCTCCAAGCCCCCATGTTTCGGTCATGCCACGACGAGGTTGGGATGGTCCTTCTCTTAGTTGCGGTCTCTTCGCTTTTGTTTTAGTTCTTGCCATTGTCCAATATCCCTGGAATCATAGATAAATATCTAGTTATAAATCAACTGATATCCCCGTCACACAGAACTAATATAAGGTAACTATAATCCATACATCCAGAGTAATATCATAACAAACCATAAAAATATCCACCAATGGCATACCTAATATCAGGCATAATATCGTAATCGCACAGAACTAATATAAGCGAACTAACATCCATATAGTGCAGAGAAATATCAAGACAGAGTAAACAAATATACATACATCACATAACTAATATTCGAACAATCAATAGTAATATCCACAATATAAAAAGTAGTATCCAAAGCATGCTAACTATTATCCATATTAAGCGAACTAATATTCCAGATCTACAAATCGAATCCCAGATCCCAACCGCACAAAATCCCAAATCCCCCAAACGAATCCTAGATCTCCCAAATTGAATCTCAGATCCCAAACGCATAGAATCCCATATTCCCCAAATTGAATCACAGATCCCAACCCCACAGAATCCCAGATCTCGAATCCATAAAACCATACAGTCGAATCAATGAATCAAGAGAAAGGAAGACATCTACCTCAACAATCTTCTTCTCCTTGCCGTCGTCGTCGTCGTCTTCCTCCCTCTCGGCCGACGCCTTCTTCCTTCAAGCACCGCTACCATCGTTGCCAAGCACCGGCGTCTTCTCCTTGCGTCGTCGTCTTCTTCCTCGCGTCATCGTCTTTTTCCTTGCAGTCCTCGTCGCCGCCGTCATCTTCATCGCAACCCTCGACGGAAATATTTTTTTGTGCATTATCGGGAGAGGAAAGGGAAATCTTTTGGAGAGGGGAGAGAAATAAAACCAACGTAATGAATAATGATAGAGAGAAGAGGAAACTATATAAAAGGTAGGGTTTTTTTGAATTTTTTGGTGTTTGAATTTGGGTGGGCCAGGTTTTATTGGCATATTTGGGCTAGTCGAGCAGCAAAGGTAGCCTTGGCTCTCACCTGTCGGCGCCAATCATCTCCACACCCTCAGATCGTGGCTTGCCGTCGTGGACCTCCAATCGGCCGTGTGAGTATATACTCACAGTTTATGTTGTAAGCAACATAACTATATTGGCGAAGATGATAGATTCTATCGATGGCGTCAATACTTGTAGGTTGACAACCAATTAAATAGCGGGCGGAACTGATGTATCGCTATTCACTTTTGAATGTAGGGATGGCAATGGGGCGGATTTGTCTAAAACATCCTCATCCCCATCTTCAAATATCCAAACCCATACCCGTCCCATACCCATGCGGGGGAATGTTTGGCAAACCCATCCACATACCCGTGGGTTTCGAGTACCCATGGGTAATACCCATACCAGTACATTCAACATTATTATCCTAAAATTTACAAGAAAAGTTTTAACTACAACTCTAAACGTACCTATTATATCACGAATTCAACAAAACACGATCATTTTCTTAATACGGTTCAAAGAATCCTAAAACATTCGTTAATACATAATATAAAGTATAATTTTTTTTAATTATTATGTTCTAACTCTCATACATCTACTAAAAAATAATTAACTAACATAATCTTGTTGACAAGGGGAAAGTGAGAGTGAAAGGAGAATGGAGGGAAATGAATTAGGTTTTGATTAAGGTGGTCACTCAACTGCATTTCTACTATTTATTTCCTCAAGTTATCATCGTCATCATTGATAGATTACAATTTGATCCACATATATTTGTATATGTGAAGAAATTCTCTTGGTGGGGCGGATATGGGTATGGGTATTGGGTGGGGAGACTAAAACCATATCCGCCCCATACCCATCCAACTTTTTGCGGGTTTTACCCATACCTGCCCCATACCCGATCAAAGGGGGGATTACCCGCAGGCCGCAGTCATGGTTTTGATTGCATCACTATTCGAATGAAACCATCATAACAATGAATCGAAAACTTATGTGACTTGCGACAACCGAATTGGAGGAAGTGGTGACCTGGGGAAGTTGGAAGTAGCAAAAGCTTTTGGGAGCGGGAAGAATGCAAGGATTCCGATCAAGCAGAAGTTAGAATTAGAAATCTACGCGAAAGTAGAAGGGCATATTATACCTATAATCCTAAAAATAAATAATTTTTAGGTACCAAATTTTTTAATATAAGTGAATACTAAAATATATTTTGCCAACATAAATCCATTCTCCAACTTATTTGCATTTAAAATGCAATGAATAACAGACCTTGTGGAAATTGTTGCCCTACTTAACTAGGCATTATGTTACCAACATCCAACCTAGCAATCTCACGCCAAACTCGTATAATCCCAACATGTTGCGTTGCGGTTCACGTAAAGTCCTTGCTTTCCCCCATCTCTCCTACATGGTCACAAGTAGAATTTGCAAACAAATAAGCCCTAGTTCTCTGTAGGTACAAAATCTACAAAGTACCCCAAACCTATTTCATTCTTAGGTTGGTTAATACAAAAGGGGGACTCCAAGCCCTAATTCTCTTGAATGTGATGGCAAAATCTAGACTACATTCATCACTTCACTTCAATCAACTACAAAATACTGTAAGAAAAGTTGGAAGAAAACTGCTGTCCATTATAACCAGAGGGGAATCCATCTCGACTATGCATTTTCAGCCAAGTTGCATTCTTGTAGCCACGAAGTGATCTCCTACGGTCAAGTGAAAGTGCCTTCCCAACTCTAGCTCCACAGGAGGCAGATTCTCAATGGAATCTACCCTTATCTGAAACCACAGTAAAGACCGTAAATAAACATTAACAGGGCATGGATCCAAGGGTCACCAAGAAACGTAAACTCTTAAGAAGAAGCAGCTATCTTACTGTCCCATTTCCTAGCTGGACCTCTATTTTGAGATTACTATGGTCCCTAGACACCAAGTAAACTTGTAACATCTGACAAAATCGAGTATTTCCTGCAGTGGGATTCAGATAATACCGTTAGTCACAAGCAACATCAGCGAGGGCGTGGTAATCTACAGCAAAAACGCGAGAGACGAACCTCCATATAAAGCAGCACAAGATTCTGAATTTATCATCACCGCTGCCCTTGCCAAAGAGATTGAGAATGACAAACCAGAGATCCCGTGAAAAGCCTCGTTTCCAATCACCACCTGCAGTAACCGTCGAAATAAAAAAAAAAAAAAAATTTGAATCTCCAACGTGAACTGATGGAAAATGCCTGTGCACCAAGGAGATCTGTTTTTAGTCTTGACATTTCTTCTTTCTTTAGTTACACAGAGGCATATCCTAAGAAAGGAGAACCCAGACAATAAGCGGTAAACTACCAACTCAAGACTTTTAGTAAGCCTGCCTGTTATCCATGCTATCTCTAACCATAATTGCTCTGTGGTGAGGTCAGGGAGCTATCATGACCCAACTGCGGGAATAGCTAGAGGCTACAGTTTCCATAATCAAATTCAATATCAAGTACAACCTCAACTTATATATAGGTCCACGTAAAAATGGGCTAGCCCACCAGCTTAGCAATAGAATTAGTGCAAATTCTGGCAAATAAATCAGCCTAATGCAGACAGACAGTTTAGTGGTGGAGTTTCTCAACATGAGCACTATTCAATAAAATAATCCAAGTCAATAATTAAAAATTTCACAAGCAGGCATGACACATGTTGGTCATAGGGAATGCAACTTACAGCATGTGATGGCATTGCAGTAGATGGAAGCAACTGAGAACCAATTGCGTCCCTGATATAGAGTTCCTGAAACATTTAAGTCCGAATGTACTAATTAAACCCGAAGAAAGCCAGAATCCAACACTTTGTAAAGAAAACAGCTGTACAGACGGGATCAAGCGCAATCTGGTTTGGAAGAGGAAAGCGACAGCTACCAGGATAAAAAAATCGAAAAAAAGGATAAGGAAGAGAAGCAATAACAAAAGACTGATAATTTCAGTAGGCTTACAATACTGAATAACTTCTTTGTGTTTCACATAGCTGGAACTAACAGAGATCAATTTTACCTGTGAATCGAGAACTCGCTGCAGGGTTGAGTTTTCCTTCAAGGATTCAATGTAAACATCCACAGCATCAGTAGGATCAAGCGCAAGCTTTTTCCTTAGTTTTTGGATTCTGTTGACCACCTGTACTCAGCATCAAGTGAAAATAAAATTCCATCAAAGCTGCTTTGGCTACCAAAGTTCAGCAGAAAATAATGATATTGCTTCAAACATGTGAAATATCCAAAAATTTCAGACACTATATGACGATAAAGGTTTTGGCAGACATATGGGATGTCAATTGTGTAAAAGTAACTAGTAATCAAAGCCGATATGAAGTTACAGATGCCAGAGACAATGTCTATACTTAACATAAACAGAAAAGAGATGTACCTCGCGAGCAAAGCCAGCCTCAAACAAGGACTCATCTGGCCGTAAATCCAAAACAACTAGTACATCACCTGCAAAAACATTAGAGTAACACTTAAGGCATCCGCTTAAGTCCAAAACTAGTGTCGAAGAACTTCCAAAATAGTAATCCTACCATCTCCAGCAGCATCCATTTCCTTCTCGGTCAAAGCATCAGGACGTTTGAATTCCCGACGAACCTGCAAGGTTAGATAATTGCTTTCAATAAAAATGTAAAAGGATGGAAGCAGTGAATTAAACATTCGTAAGAAAGCAACCACTGAAGAACTCACCTTGATGTCAGTTAGCTTTAGGCAGTGCATCATTATGGTAAGTTCACCAACTTTCTCAAACTCCAAAATCTCGTTTTGAGACATTGCTTTCACTTCTTTGGCAATAACTCCCATATCTTTTCCAAGCCGTTTACCTAACGCACTAAAAGGTAAAGAAAAATGCTTATAGTGTCATACAAAACAGTATCACGTTATAGCAGCAGCATCAATAATAATAATAATGATGATGGGCAGTTCTAGGGTGTCCAAGGCAAAATCCGGAGTACGGAAGTCTTGGGGCAAGGAAATTTACAAAAAGCATCACGAAGCGTTAAAACCTTTTTCATTCGATTTCAACCTAACTGTACCCGGTTTAATTATATGGATTAAGAAGTTAAACCCTATGGATACGACCCACCGCCGCCCTAACCAATTTCCAGTCTCCCTTCTACGATCCCTCATTCGTCTTGGAGGGACGTCCCCTCTTAGTACGAAGTTCGAACATAAGCTGCCTATCGAATTTGAAATCTCCAACAAAATCATCGTTTCGAAACCCAAATCCTTTTATTATTTGATCCACATTCGATTTAGCTCCCTATCCAATCTCAAATCCCCAACATCATCATATTTCATACCCCAAATCTATGTATCCACATTCCAAGAGAAGATCCCCATCCAATCTGAAATCCCCACATAATCATCGTTTTGAACCCCAAATCCTTCTATCCAATTTGCACAAGAACCCTTGAAAAATGTTTGCTAACCTTAGGGTTCATGTCGCTAGTGCTTTGTCATAGCGTTATTGTCATTTTCTCGAAACTTCTATCTCTCAGTGAAATAAAGGTTTCCTGATATGTAGGGATTGTCTCGCCTAGAGGATTGAGGAAGAAGACAGAATTTGATTCGAGTCAGATGGAGGGGTCGCCTTAACTTGTGTTTATATATTAACAGTGCGTTTAGAACTAATTCTAGTTGGACCAGGATCTGTATTATTTCTAGGTCTAATCATTGAATTTTGCAGGGTTTTTAAATAACATTCAAAAA
Source organism: Linum trigynum (assembly GCA_964030455.1). Classification (NCBI taxonomy): domain Eukaryota; kingdom Viridiplantae; phylum Streptophyta; class Magnoliopsida; order Malpighiales; family Linaceae; genus Linum; species Linum trigynum. Next base: position 7,500,473 of record OZ034820.1, on the reverse strand, counting down.
TGGTTTGTACATGATCCATGAAATATTCAAAAGTGGGTATGGAACGTGCGAGCCCATTTCATTTCTCCTGCAGCAGCTAATACGCCCCTGGGGGGTGTATGTTATCAAAGTCAAGCAGCTAACGACTCAATCGAAGAATCGATTGAGCTCGAATAAAAAACAACGCGTTCTTAATACGAACTTGGATAAAACGGAACCAAAAGGACAAATCCACACCTGGGGATAGCTCGATTGGTATAAAAGGGTAGTTGCTCGACCACGATTGAAGTGACTATTCAATCGATACACAAGCTCAGCAAGTTTGGAATCCACCAAACCCAAAACAAGTCGCAACTTGCACAAACCAAACGGTTTCTTTTCGATTAATCAACGTCTGAATTTTACAACGAAATAGAACGATATTTAAAGGCAAATAAAACCTAATACAATCATAGTATAACTAGGAAACAATTAAGGTAAACTTCTACACTAAAAGGACACAAAATTCGGGTTTAAACTTCCTTTCTTGAAGCACAAGTAAGCTGCCCGCAAAACAGTCAAAAGACAGCTTTCGTACTAACTTTGCGCCTTGCGTTCGAGGCCTTCCCGAACTCCAATCTTTCATCCGATTCCTTCCCTTGGTAGATAAACATACCTAGTTTCATGTTGTGGACGCCTTTTGACATGAATCCCATCCATGCTCCTTGAATTGAGCTCCAAAGTAGGCTTCAGAAAACAGTTTCCTGCCTTAGCCATTTTCTGGCAGTTTTCCAGTTTTGAGGTAGCAAATTTGAGGCCTTGGAAAACAACCTTAATGACATCATCTGGATCCACCAAGCATACCATTGGAAATATGGTAACTTTATCTGCAAAACAAACCCTTAAAATTGAATTTCCACTAAGCCAATTGAGAGAACCATGCCTCCAAAGTATGTACCCTGAACACGGATTTTGACTTAGCCAAATTCTGCCCTTCTTCTTCTCAACTTCGTTAGCTTCTTTGTCGAGTAATTGTGACGTGTACAGTTGGCTATTTGGGATCATATCAGCAGTCCATTTCATTTCTCCTGCAGCATCATCTGTTTGTTCGGCCTCGAAGAAGTTACGAACCTACGACCATTGATTCCTAAGCAACCCTAGTTTGACTAGCATGATTTACCATAGTTTAACATACACGAGTTACCATCATCATTACATATCTTTCGTAATCTTCTTGACATTCCACTTACCTCCACAGTCTCCACCCCCCACGACCACTTTTTCTTTCCCCACTTATCTCTCCATCTTACACCTACATTATCTCTCTCTTCTGTTTTCACATTCTCCCACTTCCTTCTTCCCTACAATCTGAAATCCCGTAATGGCAAAGAACAGTCGATAGTTTGTGGAGATGGAGATACTTTCTTTATCCAACGAAGACTATCGATCCACCTCCAGTCTTGGTGACTATCTCTCGTTTTCAAGCAAAACCATCATTGTCGCCGAGTACGAGTTCAAAAATCTTGGCTAGGAAAATTTCTTTGTTCTCCGGAGTCAAGGAAACAAAAGTTACTGCCCCCATGTCGTGAGGAGGTTCTACCACAATCTTGACCTTTCTGGTCCCTCAGATTCTCATCTGGTGTCGATCTTCCACGGACATAAGAGTCTACTTTCAGTCTCATCAATTTGCTAAGATCCTTGATCTTCCCGCTAGAGAAGACCCCATTACGAGCAGAAGCGATCTTGCACGGCTTCAGGATTTTGAGTTGACTATCGAAACTCCCGAAGGACCGCATCGATGGTTCTTTCCTCCCAGATCCTATTCGATTCCTCCACTTGTTGATCGTCAACTGCTTCCAAGGTACCGTGGTCATTCCATTATTCGTAAACTTGACTTGTTTGTCTTGGGCAAGCTCAGAGAAGTGTTCCTGTTAACCTCGCATCTCTAATGTGTCTGAATATGGTCGAAGCTGCTCCCGAAGGAGAAAACTGGTATACTGTATTTCCCTGTGCCACCTTCGTCACCACCTTCCTTAAATAAAAAGGTTGAGATTAGGGATGGCAACAAAACCCGAACCCACGGGTACCCACCCGACCCAACCCGGTCAACGCGGGTAAAATCCGTGTTGACGGGTTTTGGGCCGGGTTCGGGTTTAAACCCGCTACACCATTCACCGGGTCGGGTTGGGTTTGGGTTTAGGTAAACCCGACCCATGGGTACCCGCCCACACATATATAATTAATTTCCCGGTATATTTAATATTCTAAATAATATATTTTCCTTAAACAATTTATTTTCTTTATGTTTGTGGAGACATGTATAATTTGTTCTTTATAATTGTTTAGAATGAAGTTGATATTATGAAGTGGAGAGTGAAGAAACTTAGTTGACGAGGAAGAAGTTTTCAATTAATCTTTTGTTTATAGATGTTTGTCTTTAATTTTGAACAATTTGTATTGATCATTTGCAGTTTGCTTGTATGCTCTAGATTGGTGTTTTTTTGTATGATTAATTTGTATGAGAAAATTGATGTTAAACTTTTATTTTGAAAGAAACTTGTTATTGTAAATTTTTTACCACAAAAACCCACGGGTACCCATGAACCCGGGGATACCCAGCGGGTTGGGTTGGGTTTGAGTTTTTCAAACCCAACGGGTTTTACCCCGGATTTTTTTGGTGGATAAACCCATGGGTTTGGGTTTGGGTTTGAGAAAACCCGCCCCAACCCGACCTATTGCCATCCCTAGTTGAGATGGATCTAAGCGTTTATGTTAAGGTGGACTATTCTGCTTATTTTTTGATGTATCGCATAGCCGAATTGACTATTACTTTGCTTGAGAATCGACATACGGATCATCAACAGACCCGTGAGTCCTCCTTAAGCTAACGTCTTCGGCTGACCATTCTGCTTTTTTTACATCAATCGACTCTCATGCAAGCCGAGGACGTTTGCTTAAGGAGGATTCAGGGGTCTGTTGATGCTCCTCTGTATGCCGATTCTCAAGAAAAGTATTAGTCAATTCGGCTATGCGGTACACCGGCAAATAAGCAGAATGATCTTCCTTTATATAAACGCTCAAATCCATCCCAACTCTTTCAAGAAAAGGTGGTGACGAAGATGGCATAGGCATAGGCAAAGGCAATAAACCTGTTTTCCCCTTTGGGAGCAGCTTCGAGCATGTTCAGACACATTGGAGATGCGAGGTTAACAAGAGCACCTCTCTGAGCTTGCACAAGGACAAACAAGTCAAGTTTACGAATAATGGAATGACCACGGTACCTTGGAAGAAAGCAGTTGACGATCAACCAGTGGAGGAATCGAAGAGGATCTGGGAGGAAAGAAGCATCAATGCCGCCCTTCGTGAGTTCCGACAGTTCAACTTCAAACTCAAATTCGTGAAGCCGCGCAAGATCGCTTCTACTCGTAATGGGGTCTCCTCCAGCGGAAGATCAATGATCTCTGCAAATTGATGAGACCGAAAGCATACTCGATGTCCGAGGAAGATCGACACAAGATGAGAATCCGAGGGACAAGAAGCTCAAGATTGTGGTAGAACTTCCTCACGACATGGGGACAGTAACTTGTACTTTCTCGACTCCGGAGAACGAAGAAATTTTCCCAGCCAAGACTTTTAATTAATGTCTTCACTTCGAGAGGGAAAGAAATAAGGTGCATGAACTCGTACTCGACGACAATAGTGGTTTTGCTTGAAAACGAGAGATAGTCACCAAGACTGGAGGTGGATCGACAGTCATTGTTGGATAAAGAAAGTATCCCCATCTCCGCAAACGATCGGCTATTCATTGCCATCGCGGGATTTCAGATTGTAGGGAAGAAGTAGGGGAAGATGATGACGGAGAGAGATAATGTAGGTGTAAGATGGAGAGATAAGTGGGGAAAGAAAAAGTGATCGTGGGGGGTGGAGACGTGAGGGTGATGGAGACGGTGGACTGTGGTTAGTGGAATGTCAAGAGTCAAGAAGATTACGGAAGATATGTAATGATGATGGTAACTCATGTAGGTTAAACTAGGTTAATTCATGCTAGTTTAACTAGGGTTGGCACAGGAATCAATAGTCGTAGGTTCGTAACTTCTTCGAGGCCGAACAAACAGATGATACGGCAGGAGAAATGAAATGGGCTCGCACGTTCCAGGCCACTTTTGAATATTCTATGGATCATGTACAAGCCTACTTTTGAATGTTATTTAAAAGCCCGCAAAAATCAATGATTAGACCTAGAAATAATACAGATCCTAGTCCAACTAGAATTAGTCATAAACGCACCGTTAATACATAAACAAAAGTTAAGGCGAATCAAATTATGTCTTCTTCATCTTCTTCCTCAATCCTCTGGGCGAGACGATCCCTACATATCAGGAAACCTTAATTTCACCGAGAGATACAAGTTTCGAGAAAATGACAATAATGCTAAGACAACATGACAAAGCACTAGCGACATGAACCCTAGGGTTAGCAGAATGAAAAGTTTGATGAACACAATAATAGACATGGTCGCCGTAATCGTGTTAGAAAGAGATAGGCGAGGGGAAATAAAATGGCGAAGAACAAACAAAACAAAAGAAATGGGGAAATTCAAACTACGTCGAATGTGGCTGCAAGCAATGCAGTCAAAAGCGCGATTCTACCTAGAAGCGAAAAAGGTGTAAAATCATAAAGCGTAGAATCAAAGCGTAAAAGCGTAAGTTTTTTACGCATACTGAAAAATAACTGAAAATCTATTAAGTAGGACATATGCTATGCAAAATATGAATACACAGAATTTAGATAAGTTAATAAATACATGTGATTCATGTTTAAAGTAGAGCAACTTATAGCATCTTAATAATAAGTTCGTAAACATAAATTTTAATGATAGCCCACTTTTCCCTCTATGCTAATGAATTTGGGAAAACCCTAGCTGGTGAATTAGATTACTCTATTGAAGTTGAGAATACATCCCAGTACCTAGTATGTATCTTTTAATCTCAAATGTATCATATTGTTAGTGATTTACTTTAAAAATATACTTTTTATAATTAATTTCATGAAAAGAATACTCAGTTAGTGAACTAAAATCGTAAAAACGTAAAGCGTTTTGGTGAACTAGAACCGTAAAACCGTAAGTTTTAAGCTTTAAAGCGCAATTTAGTGCGATTTTATACATTCAAGTTTTTATATGGAAACGAAAGCGTTTTGGTGACCCAAAAGCGTAAAATCGTAAGTTTTCAAGTTTTAAAGCGCGATTTTGACTGCATTGGCTGCAATGAATTCAAAAAGATGATTATGTTGGGGAGTTCAAATTGGATGGGGAGCTTTTCTTAGAACTTTGAAGGGGCGTCCCCTCCAAGACGAGTGATGGATTGTGTAATTGGTTAGGAGACTGGAAATTGGTTAGGGCGGCAGTGGGTCTACCCAATTGGGTTTGCAGTCTTAATCCATTTAATTTAATGGGGCAGTTAGTTGGACTAGAATGAAAACAATCTTAACGCGTAAGGAGGCTTTTTGTAATTTGCTTAGTTATTTAGTGGGGTAGTTAAGTTCAACAAACGCGAGCCGTGGAGATTGAAAATGAATGATTAAGATGCCAAGGTATCCGTAGAAGTCACCTAATAATAATAACAATAATATGATACCTGAACTCGGGCTCTGCTCGTAGAGAAGTATACTCCAAAGTGTCATTACATGTGATGAGATCTTTTACATTGAGTTCCTCTCGTACAAACTACAATGGAACAAAAATAATTTATTGTCAGATAATTAGAACAAAACTGGAAATTCCGATGCTAGAGTAAATGGAAAAACTAATTAGCATATAATTAGTCTGTCCTAAAATTGGGTGCTAAAAGTACAAATTATGAGCTAGAGAGTAACTATTGGAACATCCAATCCCCATTTTCAAATAGACACTTTCTTCCAATCTATGCATTTGCATGCCAATTAATGCACCAAAGAATCCAGTAGAGGCATCCATCATACAGACACTTTCAAGTAGACAATTTCTTCCAACCTGGAAAGCAATCGGATATGCTACTGAAGTAATTGCGCAACAAGAATTCACACGTGAAGATGTATCGAAGAGGGCGAAAAAAAAAAAGAATTCTGAAGCTGATAGATAAAAATTGCACATAGTTATGACAAACCTCACATAGTTTTCCAGCTATATCATTAAGGAAGTCTCCATCAGGATGAACAATAATCATCTTCCTAAGTGGTGACTTGAGAGGTTTGTTATGCCGCTCACGGATATTACGAGCATGATCGATAATGGTCTTCATCCTTGAAACACTTTGCTCAATTCGTGCATCTCTCTGTAATGGGAATATACTTTATAGATGAAATGTAAAAGGGAAGAGATGTTGTGTGCAAGGGAGAGGGAAATGAGAAAAAATCTTTTTTGATATGGGATTGTCATGGGATGCAAAGAAAGTAATGATGAGCTTTTCGAATAGTGAAAGAAGTGGACCAAAACTTAAGCCACAAAGATCAACTAAGCACATCTACAAAATGATTTGGCAGTACCTCTCCCTCTTCCTGAGGAAAACTGCAATAATGAATGCTTTCTTCTGAGTTTGCACAAACTTTCCGCATATTTTGATAGAGGACCTCTGTGAAGAACGGTGTGAATGATGACATCACTTTACAAGCAGTTAGAAGCACCTGAAGCACCGATCATTTTTTAGTCATCACAAGTATCCAATATAACAACAGTAGCAAAGGACTCCAAGAGATCAACCATATAGGAACCAAATCCATTTATATAACGATATGATTAATGAAAACATACGTTGTAGAGAGTGGAGAGAGCGATTCGGCAACCTTCCTCCCCAGTACGACCTTTCAATCTCTTCCGATTGAAGCGGACGTATACATTTGTCAGGTCGTCCAGAAACTTCAGAAGATATGGAACCACCTGCAAACATTATAAAGAGAAATTTATCAGGGGATATGAAATTTCAGTAAACCTAACCTAAACACACATAAGAAGACACAAATTATCAATCATTGAATGCAAGAAATCCAGCAGAACAGAAATGCTCTGGGACAGTGCCAACCGTGTAAAGTCGGTAAGCATCCATTTCTTTGCGGACAAAATGTACAAGACTTCGAGTAGCTGAGTTGATCCACTGATCAAGCACATTATAAGATTTCTGCTGAGCTGTTGGACTAACAGGAGAAAATGGTGCAAGTCCTTCAACCTCAAGTCTCTGGGCATTCTGAACAAGAAACCTGTATGCATTATACCATGGAAGAAAGACATCTTTCACCTGCACATAAGAATGACGGCTAATATGAGGAATATGCACAGAGAACATGAACAGAAGAGATAACAGGTGAAGAAAATAAAAAAATTATAAGCCCAAATAAACACAAAATGCATGCTGGATAACTGCATTGTCAAAGGTTAACAACAAGTAGTTGAAAGGTAACATTAGGGGCTAATATGAGGAATATGCACAGAGAACATGAACAGAAGAGATAACAGGTGAAGAAAATAAAAAAATTATAAGCCCAAATAAACACAAAATGCATGCTGGATAATTGCATTGTCAAAGGTTAACAGCAAGTAGTTGGAAGGTAACTGTAGTGACTGGTGGTATTAGTAAATGATCAAAGAGATTTGTCCTCCTTCATATGCAGGCACAACATTAGGGGCTCAAGGGAAGACCTATGAGTTTCAGAGTTTTATGAACACAACTCCTTTGTCACTGGAGATAAAGGCTCGCTCTTCTATTGACTACTAAACTACTATATGTTAGTTAAACCCAAAACTCAATGAAGTTGCAACTTCATTATCGCTACTTTGTAGGAATAGGACATGAGAGGCCTATCTCCATCATGCCATGACAAAAAGATAACAAAAATCATAATGATAAAAAGAATTGCAGAACAAGCAGTAAATATGGCTGGGTAGAGTGTCTACAATTAGTAACGAACTAGAAGGCCCAGCAAAACTTATACTGCATAGTGGACAGAAAACCCTTCTATTGCCGGCTCTCGACCCAACCTGAACATAGAAGAACTGGGTCGACCTCTTTTATAGCCCAGATCATGGAGGAGATTGAGCTTCAACTAATAATCAATGTGCACTACTTAATTATTAAGATATTTCTGAATGCACTTACAACATTATAGACTCCATCCTTCTTGAAACGCAAAGTTTCAGCCCGCACAACTGGAGAATTGATAAGGTACAATCTTAAAGCATCCTGTGTCAAAGAAAAACAAAATGCTAAAAAATGAGCAGGGCTCAAATACACAAAAGCATAACAAAACCCCAAGACAACTAGTAATAAGGTCTTAACACTTACAGCTCCATAATCATCGATTACATCCATTGGTTATGGGTAGTTCTTCAATTTTTTACTCATTTTTTTACCATCCTCAGCAAGGACCAGACCGTTGCAGACAAGATTCCTAAATGCTGGTTTTCCAAATAATGCAGTTGACAGCACCATGAGAGTATAGAACCTGCAATCAATAATATAATACCAATCAGAATTCCTCGTGAGTTCCTTGTGGTGACTGGAGCTATTGGGATCAGCAATGTTCTTGTCAAGCAATTTTGGGGAGCATTACATATTAAAAAATGAGTTACTTGATGTTGATTGGCCTACATTCTCAAGCTAAAAAATCTACACAAAATCACTTTTTATTGGTGACAAGAGCTACAGAAACCAGACTTATGTCATGAGAATGTTCAGAAAGTATTTTATCACTGCGTTTCTTTGCAGGACATACAGGAACAACAAAAAATCACTAAAAGACACATGTATAAACACATTCAATGCTCACAAATATAGTTATGAAAGTTGAAAAGGAGGAACCAAACATCCACGAGTTTGATCTAGCCCTTCGGCAACAAAATGACCAGGAAAATTTTTTGCAAAAAATTCTTCATTCTCAAAGGGATAATGGATATAAGCATAAGGCATCGACCCACTCTCAAACCAACAATCAAAAACCTGCCAAAGAAAGCGTATAGTCAAGATTATAAATCCAAGATTCTAGTTTAACAAAAATCTGATAACAGAAAACCACCGAGTCTCTTCTAGAGGCTTACATCGTCCACACGCCGAAGCACCCCAAATTCAGGGCCACGACTAGAAGGGATCGTGATGTGATCAATCTTGTGACGGTGCAGATCAAACACCTGGAAAATATTCAACAGTCATCAGACAGAACAAATAGAAATGGAGGGAAAAAAATGAAGATAGCTCTTAATCCAACTCAGTAGTAAAAAGAACCTCTATACCCTCATGCACCAGGAACAATAAACATCGAAGGAGGCATTAAAATTTAATATGCAAGGACCATTCATCAGAAATTTATTACAAACCCCAAGCCCCATTCGCCATATATGTGTATCAAGCACTAGACCAGAAAACAGGATGCATAAGACACAACTGTCCCCATTTAGCTCAAAGTCAACACTGAGTTTCCAAGGTTTAACATTCATATTTACTACAATGTGCAAGTTCAACAAACACTATTTGTACATAACTCAGTGAAGGCCAGTAAAGAAAACAAACCTTAGCACCAGAAAGTTTTTCCAGCTTGGCAACAGAATCAATTACTACTATTTCCTCTCCATCCCCACTGATCCATACAGGGAGAGGAGTACCCCAAAACCGGCTGCGACTAATAGCCCAGTCTCGTGCATTTTCTAACCAGTTGTGGAATCGCTTATCCTGTAGAATATGAAGCAAAGTAGGTAGAAGAAAGGACTAAGAACAGTGCTGAGAAACACCAAGAATCTGAAGAAGCATGCTAGAAATCACAGGAAAACATATGCGATTGATTTACTGGCCTAAAAACTCGAAAAATGAGCTCATTTTCAAGCTGCACAACATAACTTTGCTTCTTTGAAAAGCAGTTGTCATGGGATGTGCATGCTTAGGATGCACCAATAACATCGTTCCGGTGCATACAGATCAAGGCGATCAGTCGATCCTTTGAACAAGCAGACCTTATTCCACAATTAGTAGAAATTAATACAGGTTTCAATTCCATAGATTGATATGCTCCAATTTCATAGTATCATGTCCATCAATCTTTGCACTCTTCTGTTGTTAAAGATATGATGAATAGATAACTAAGATTAGCAGATTTCAAAACCCCAGCATGCCCTACTACAAAACCTCAAATTCTTCACCAGACAGTCCAAAGACAAATAGTGTGTTCTAGGTTCAGAAGGAGAGGGCAGGTTAAGATCCTAACCTTCACATAATCAGGAACCCAATATGTCTGACTGTTGTTTTCCAACAGTTGGTCTTTCAGCTTTTCCACTCTAACAAACCTACAGAAAAAATTTAAAATGACAATCAGTATAACCTTATACACAATGCAAAAGAAAAATTGTTAAAATAAGGGGAAAGGAGACGGAAAGAAAAATGTGCACATACCAGCTTGGAACAGCTCTATAAAGAAGCGGGGTGCCAGACCTCCAACAGAAAGGGTAGCTGTGCATAAAGCTTCCAGTTTTTACTAGCCTACCCTTTCCCTAAAATATTTAAAGAAATTGTAAGCAGATGAACAGTAAATCGGCACCAAACACAAGTACCATAACAAAGAGGATTGACATTAAGGCGGAGACATCATTCTTGATTCCACTCATGGTGATTAAAGATAGTTTAAGCCGGTCAGGAAAGAGTAAACTTATTTGAAATAGTATTAATTAAGAGCCACAAAGCTACAACCATAACCTCCTTTGACTGGACTCAGTGTAGAAAATTCTGTATACAAACATAAAGGAGAAAAAAATTCAGAATCTGTATCCTTTTATCCATGTCAGGCAAGGCGGGCTCACCTTCACTGCCTCGATGATATCTTTGTCAGCATCCTTAACATAGCGCCCACTGAAATCAGTAATCCTCTCAGTAAAGCAACCATCATCATCAACAGCGACAACCAAATTCTCGCCCTAAAATCCAGGAAAAATTACATTAGAGGGTTTTTTTTTTACAAAGAATATTACATTAGAGTTAATGGGAACAAAACAAAAGGAGAGAGAAAGCAAAAAAGGCGTGTCACATAAGTACATCTCTGATATTAATTTTGTTGAGGATTACATATATCTATGATTACTGAGACGCGTGATGGAAATAAACAAATTCCCTTCTACTGGTTAGTTTAGAATTAACCACAGGACAGCTTCTGGGGCAGGAAAATTGTGAGATGCAGAAAAAATGGATCATAGACCTTATTGATTATTTTATTCTCAATACAAACTCGGTAATCATCTTCTCCAAATGCAGGCGCACAATGAACAATTCCAGTTCCGCGGTCAGATGTCACATAATTATCAGCCACAACTCTGAATGCTGCGTCAGAAAACTCCTGGAAATAATTGAACAGTGGTTCGTACCTGCAACGGAGATCTTGATAATGAGGTATGACAATTTTAATTTATTTCAGAAGTGAAGGAAAACAGCGAAATGTTATTCTCACAGCCAAGGAAGAGAGAAGCAATGTCTGGAGGGGAAAAAGACAGGACATCTAAGCTGCATAGAATTATTTAGCGGTTACATTAACCTACTATTATGTAAAAGCAATAAGAAAGCTGCAAAAATATGGTGGTTGATGAAGGTTTAACATGCTAAGAGCACACGCTAATGAGAAGCTCCTCTTTAAAGAATAAAAATGGTTAAAAACAAGTTCGACCAAAGTTCAATTGCATTTCGCCGCGAGGGGGGGAGTTCCAAGCATTTGTGGCAAAGATTTCGACAAAGGAGAGAGTAATTTTTTTAAGCAAAATTATTATTCTTCAATTAGTACTCTACTAAAAGTTCAGCATCCAGTTTGGTTCCCAACTGGATGTCTTTCTCTAACAAAACTATTACAAAAATTATCTCAGATGCCAGTTGAATCCAACTAATATTCGACAATTAGCAGCAAAATTTTCCAAACATAAGGTTATACTAAACGAGTACTGCAGGCCACCAAGAAGCATAATCCAAACTCAGAGGCTCATAAGGACAGAACTCTTACTTTTTATTTACAAGTTCACTGCCCTTAAATTTCTGTAGCAATTCATATGAATCCATCGGCTTTTCCGTCTTTGCACCCTTTGTCTTGGAGCTCGATGTCCTTGAATCACTTGATTTTGGCTTCTCGACGGGAATGGAGGATAAGAGGCATTCCGCAATTACATACACTTTACCAGTATACTTGCTGCGGACCTGTACATAGTTTTCCACTGCATATTAGGTACTTAACTGGCAGTCTAACTATTGAATGACATGTTTTTCATAAAAGGACACCCGCTGAAAAGCTTTCAGTAATAAGGCTTTCACCAACTTGAAGCACTTGGCTTTCTCATAGGATAAATAAGCTAATATGCCCAGCTAGTGCAGCTTCCAGCTCTAACCAATGTACTAAATAACGGATGCTCAGATGTTTTGTCAAGTAGGAAACTTTTCTAATAGGTTAGGTCCCTAGCAGTACATTACTGCTTCCACCTTGTATTGATACACCAAACCAAAGAAATGAGCACTTGTCTAAAAGCCAATACATACTCGGAGCTGGTCTTCAAAATTGCGTTCTATTAAGCAGTCTCTTTTAACTGAAAACAAATACCTAGAGGATCGTACAAAACGAGGGACTAACCTTAACATAATCAAAGGTAGGATTGACGCAAAGGGCAAGATTACTAGGGAGAGTCCACGGTGTAGTCGTCCAAGCCACAAAGGCCGCATTATCAGGATCACCCCCAACAGGAAAAGCTACCATGATCTCTGGATCGGGTACATCCTGCAGTGCCCCAACAAGTTGCAATGTTTAAATAACAGGAATGGGAAGATAGCATTTCATCAGGAAAGGAAAGGAAGCTGTGAATGGAAAACCTTAAAATTCTGGCCAGCTTCAAAATTCGAGAGTACAGTCTTGCAACCAGTACTATATGGCATGACCTGCAAACAATCAAATTGAAATGAATTGTTCCTATAATGATCAGAAATCAAATATTCTTCAAAGAATAACCCCAAGAGTAACACAAGCATGGGGGTTTATCCAACCTTGAAACCTTTATAAACGAGACCTTTGTCCCAAAGCTGCGAGAAAACCCACCAAACACTCTCCATGAACTTCAAATCCATGGTCTTGTAATCATTCTTAAAATCAATCCAACGCCCAGTCCTCGTGATAACCTTCTCCCACTCCTCAACATAACGAGTCACAATGCTCCTGCACTCCTCATTGTACTTATCAATCCCCATTTTCAGAACCTCATCCCTTCTCTTGATCCCCAGCTTCCTGTCGATCTCATTCTCGACCGGCAGGCCGTGACAGTCCCACCCAAACCTACGCGTGACGTGGTGGCCGGTCGAGGTCTGGTAGCGAGTCACGATATCTTTAATGGTTCCGGCAAGGATGTGGCCGTAGTGAGGAAGGCCGGTGGCGAAGGGAGGACCGTCGTAGAAAACGTATTCCGGAAGGGATTCCGTGCGGGACAATTGAGTTTCGAACGCCTTGATTTCTGACCAGTAGGAGAGAACCTTTTCCTCCTGCTTGGGGAAGGAAAAATCCTTTCCTTCACAGACTTCCTCCATGCCTGCCTGAAGAGAGAACTGCGCAGACGAGACTGGAGCAGAGTAAGGGCTGACCGCGGAACTCAGCGATGACGGAGCTTACAACTGAAAGTCTGAAACTACAAACTAGTCCTTCCTCACTCTTCGCTGATCGCCGCCGCCACCACGGCAAACCCTACTAAGTAAAGACTGAAAGAGGATTCTGTATTTTCTTTTTGTTTTCTTTCTCGGCGGAAATGGGCCGAGAAAATACAGCCACCTGACTTCCCTTTCCGGTTAATTATCAATATGGTCACTAATCTTCTATAAAGCAACTTACAAGTTGCACCCAAAAAAAATTTTGGTAATAAATAGAGTGGATAAGGATGGCAACCGAACCCGTGGGTACCCTATCCGATCCAACTCGGTCAATGAGGGTAAAATTCGTGTTGACGGGTTCTGGGGCGGGTTTGGTTTTAAAACCGTTACTATTCACCTGGTTGGGTTTGGGTTTAGGTATACTCGCCTCATGAATACTTGCTCACGCTCATATAATTAATTTTCCCAGTATATTTAATATTCTAAGCAACTAATTTTTTATGTTTGTGGAGACCTGACTAATTTTTTTCTTTCTAATTGTGTAGAAAGAAGTTGATATTATCGAGTGGAGAGTGAAGAAGCTTAATTGACAAGGAGAAAGAAGTTTTCAATTAATCATTTTGTTTATGGATAGTTTGTGATTTTGTTTCAATATTTTTTTTATAAGGGTGACATTATTTTAATAAATATAAGTACAAGAGAACAAATCAGGTCCTTACAAGAATGGAGCAGCTGCAAACAAAGGAAAACTACAAAACAGCAGCAGAACGCCAAAAGGAAAGAAAGAAAGAAACAGTACAAGAAACCGGGTGAGAAAATGCCCAAAATGAACTACCACGCTCCTCAAATCCAACCGGCAGCAGGAGATGAGTTAGGGTGATTACTACTTTTTTATTAGCCACTGTGGCTACCAAAATCTACATCCTTCATTAGCTTTATTTTATCTTATTTTTAAATTGACGATCAAGATTAGATTAAGGATAGTTTTGTAAACAAAAATTATATCACATCTGATTACTATCCTTAACAAAATTAAGTTATATATATTTTATCAAAACCCTAATACAAGCCCATTCTCCATCTCTCTCGTGTGCCACCTCCCTCCCTCTCCCTGCCAGGTTACGCCGTCATCCCCGTCGCCTCTGCCCTTGCCTCCACCGCTAAGATCGGCCAACCCCTCTCTCTCTCGACTCCCACCTCCCTCCCTCTCCCTGCCGGGCTACGCCGCTGTCCCCGCCATGTCTGGCCGTTGTACCCACCGCTGAGATCGGCCAAATTGGAGGCCAAGTACTCTCTCTCTCTCTCTCTCTCTCTCTCTCTCCCCCCCCCCCTCCGTCTCCGATGGTCTCTCGGGATGGCTGGAAAGGCTACTCTGCCGACGTCATAATCAGAAGAAGAAAGCCCAAATGGAATGGTACTCTTTCAATTGCTTTGGTATAGTTTTGTTTTGGTACTGTTTTATTTATTTTGTTTTATGAAATGGTATAATTTTGTTTTTGTCGCATTGGTATTGATTAAATTTGCAATGGTATTGATTTTTTGTGAAATGGTATATATTTATATTGGTAGATTGTTTATATTGGTAGTATTTTTGTAATGGTATAAATTTATTTTTGCAATGGTATTGATATTTTTCAAAGTGGTAGTGGTTGTCTAATGGATTGGTAGTGATTTCGTGTTTTTTTCTTTTGCAGAAAGATTGAGAAAAATAAGGAAAGGGGATCTGGGTGGAAATTATGGAAGTGAGAGAAAGAGAGAAAATTGTATTTAATAGATTCTTGTAACTACCTAAAATGTAATTTATTAAAAAAATTAATTAATACAATTTATTTATCATACCCAATTTACCCTTAGTAACCACGGTGATTACTACTTTTGAAGTAATCACCGTAACCCCTCCCGGCAGCAGGGTAATATAAAGCCCAAGTCTGCAGTAGAAAACTGAACAAAACAGCTCAAAATAAACCACAAACGAGATGGAAAACCACATCCCAGCAGAAGCAGCCAGCGTATGGTTAATTTATGATTGGGCGTTTGTGTTGAACAATTTGTATGGTTAATTTATGATTGGCTTGAATTTTCTAGAATGGTGTTTTATATATGGATAATTTGTATTGAGAAATTGATATTTGACTCTTATTTGGATATGAACTTGTTATTGTAAATTTTTTACGACAAAAACTCAAGGTACCCATGAACCCGTGAATACTAAGTGAGTTTTACCCCGGATTTTTTTCACAGATAAACGCATGGCTTTGGGTTTGGCAAAACCCGACCCATTGTCATCCCTAATAAAGGACACTCTAACCCTTAATCATTAACTTATCGCGGGAATTGAATCCCAATAATGTCATGATACAATCAGTGACTAAGTGTTGTACAAGGCTGCGCAAAAATGTGAGTCTCCAATGATAAGCTATGCCTCATGGAAGCCAGGTAATCCGCTTTCACATTGCCTTCACGGAACACATGGGAGATCTTTACTTTCCAATCCGATGCCAAAAACGTCAGTGCGCCTCTCTAATCATCACAAAATGAGGGTGACATTCACTCACCACCAATCTAGTGCTAAGGGTGGGCAACTAGAAATGAGTATTTTGATATATCCGAACCCGTCCCTTTTTTAGCGTTACGGGTACTCATATTACCCGTAATATTATTAACGGATGTGACTTGGAATTGTACATTCCTATTTTGGGTACCCGCTGGTTACCCACAAATAGCCGTTTGGATAATACGGGTACCCGCTATTACCCATTCAAAATAAAAAGAAAGAAAGCCCGTCTTCAATTGTCTTCCTTTAGGCCCCGCCCAGCCAGAACTTCAGAACCCATTTCGACCTTTCCCTTCCGTTGACTAATTGACCCTTGTCAACAGACGAGCACGACTGCACGAGTGACCTAGCTCGGCCTCTAAGCTCTCCTTCTCCTCGCGACAGGGCGCAGTCGCCGCGCAGCTCGTAACCATCGTCACAGTCGAAGGGGAAACCTAGTCGCCGCTGTCGCACCCAATCACACTCATCACCTGAAATTGCGCAGCTTCTAGTTTGATTGTTGCGCCTCCATTCAACTCTCCAATTCCAGCTCTCCCCGACAGGCAAGAGCACTAGTGCACCGCGCAGCCAGCAACAATCACCAGCACCAGAGGGGGAACTTCATCTTCCACAAGTCAGTAGAAGGTAGAGACTTGAACATGTCATTGTTGAGTTTCATTTATAAAATGGTTTGCATTGAATGAGCTGCTTGTATGGTTTATGTGAATAAAACTGAAACGAAAATGTGGGGTCTTATTAATTTGCAATTTAGGGGTGGCAGTCGGTTGGTTTCGGTTAAACCGAAAACCAAATTATCGGTTTCGGTTAAACCGAACCTTCCCCCATGTCTGCCGACCACCGACCGGTTTTCGATTCTGGTTCGGTTATACCACTATGACACACCAAAACACAACGCCAAACTGCGACCAAGTATAATCGCATTCTGGGAATGCAGTAAAATGGCAAGTTCTATTATCAACCCGGGGTCTAGATCTACTGCTTACTCCGTGAGTATCTATTATATAGCCAACTAAGTTAAGTGATTGTTGTTTAAGCAAAAGCAGAAAGAAAGCAGGAATTGGTACGGTTTTCTCAAGCAAAGAAGAGTCACTCGAGAATGAGTCCCCCTAGCTCCTTAGTTAGGTTTCAATTGTAATTTCCCTGGGTTGATTTACTGTTGATTAGACTGCGGAAGATCCGACAGTATCTTGGAATCTCTTAAGCTGACCAAGCCCTCTCAGTCTAACTACCCGGCAGACGACTAGTCTTCACCGGGATAGAAAGCTGAAGCAATAAGCACAGAACTCCACTACTGGAATTGGATTCCAGTACAAAGCAGTAAACTGGCTAACTCTCGTATAGCCAATCTCCTACTACCGAATGATGAGGCTCTAACAACCTAATCAGATTCTATCTATCTCAGGTTGCAGCAGAAATCAGGAAAAGCTGATCAGACTTCAATTGACTCAATAAACATGCATCATTCGATTAAAACCAAACAGTAATATCATCCCAAGTCATTACAATCAAACCCCTAACACATAGAACTAGGGTTCTTCATACCCAAGTGAGAGAAGGGTTCTACTCCATAGAGAGAGAGAGGAAAACAGAATACAAAGCAGTCATACTCATAACTATGGGAAGAATCTGCTCTGGGATGATGATTTCCACTCCTATGACGATCTCCAAGCTTGATTTGATGAAACCCAGCTCCAAGATGGCTTCTAGGATGTGTTCTTCGTACTTTCTCTCTCTAGGGCTCTGTTTTTGCTCTCAAAACTCGATTCTCTCACTTGCAGCCCGAAATTGGGTAAAAACCAGAAATTCCCGACTCACACGGGCAGGCTCACACGGCCGTGTGGCATACCCAGTTGCCCGTGTGAGGTCAAAATGTCGCGTTCCGAGTAATTGGATTTCAGGCTTCCTACACGGCCAGGGTCACACGGCCGTGTAGCTCACCCAGCCTGGCCGTGTGAAGCCTCGCAGAATTCCACAGGCCAAAGTGCAACTTCACACGGTCGTGTGGCTTTCAGGGCTGGCCGTGTGAAGGCTCGCACAATCCCACACGGCCAAAGTGGTCACTTGCACGGTCGTGTGAGTTGTGGGTGTGCCCGTGTGGCTTCCTTTTTGACTTGCCTCGCGCCCGATCTTCGTCCAATCGACCCCGAACTCGCTCCTAAACCTTCATTCATTTGCTAGGACCTGAAATATCACAAACAAACACAACCTAGCGTGAAATCGGCCTAAAACACGAGAATTACCATCTCAAACGGCTCCAGAATAGGGTTAAAAACATGTGCAATTAACGGCTTATCACACTACAACCGAATTTATTAAAAAAAAGGAAAGGAAGAAAAAAACCCAATACCCACCCCACCCACGTTACTTCTCTACTCTCTTGTCAGATAAGATTAAACCCAATACCCACCCCACCCACCTCTTCTTCTTCTCTCCTCTCCCTACCACTAAATTCTTATCTTCTTCCTCCTTCTCTCTCCTGACTTCCTCCAAAAAGAACCACCAGAGGGCAGAGATTAGCCCTTTTCTTCCTTCTCTCTCCTTCCTCCATTTCAAACCCACAAGCCACAACACCCGATCACTCCTTCCTTCTCTCTCCTTCCTTCCTTCATTGCAGATTTAGTCACCACGGCGGCCGGTCACGGAGGAGAAGCAGAGGCACGCCGCCGGCCACGAAGGAGAGCGAAGGGAGACATCCCCAGCGCAGGGAAAGGTGAAAATGGAGAGGGAAGGGATGGCGATGGGAGACGCGCGGATGCCTGGGGTCGTCGGGGATGAGAGATGGCGATGTCGGAGAGGAATCGGCGAGGAGAAACGATGCTATCTCTGACTATGGCTCGCGGTGCCCGGTCGTCGAGGAGGGCGGGGAGGGGAGACGGAGTCATCGGGGAGGGTGACTGGGGTTTGGATGGCGGAGGGCGAAGGTAATGGCAGAGCTGGGCTGGGATTTGGATGGCGGAGGGTTGGGATTTGAGTACGAAGAAGAAAGAATTAGGGTTGGGCTTTTATTAAAAGGATGGCTGGTCGGTTATGTTCGGTTAGTCGGGTAACCGCGGTTAATCATCCTCGGTTACTCGGCTAGCTGAAAACCAGCTTTATTCTACCGAACACCGATCGAGGCAAATAACCGTCGGTTTTCGGTTAGCTACTAACCGGCGGTTATTGGTTGAACCGGTCGGTTAGCCGCTAATCGGAAACCGAACTGCCACCCCTAATTTGCATACCAAGCTCTCTTTGTAAACGGAACTGCCATCCAGCAAGCCTAATTTAATGTTGTCGTTGGGACAAATGACTTACGAGAGCTTTGTTCTTGCCCCCACAAGGATCAACTAGACTGAACATCTTTATTCTGATATATTTTTCCTTGGTGCTTGACTGCTTGTATTTTGAGTGGCATTTTCTGAATTTTTCTGTCTTGCTTTCCCCTTTAATGTGTTGATAATGGAGTATATTTTTGCAGGTTGCAAAGCGCTAGGGGGTCATCGGAACTGCAGATTGGTAGCTTGTAGAACAGTAGCTTGCAGAAGGAGAACAACAGCAGCATGCCTCCCTAGTTGGTTGTGTTGAATGGATCTTCTTATTTGAAGCAGAACAGCAGCAGCCAACAACTTCCTTATTAGTTATGGCTTATGGGTGCTTGGAATGCTTTATTTCTATGTGTTGTGATTGTTCATGTATGTGTAGTTTGCAAACCGAGTATTTGTGATTGTATATTTGGGATGATTTTGTGATTGTTAAGCAAGTACAAGTTAAGTTTAAACTTCTGTTAAAATTTTAGTGATTCAAACTTTAGGTATTTATGGGTAGTATGAGTACCTGTTATCAGCCCCATACGGGTAATGGGTACCCGTTTATCATACGGGTTTGGGACATTGAATGGACTTTGATCTCCAAACGGGACGGGTATCCCGTCCCGTACCGGTACCCACCCTATCCAGTGCCATGATGACTCAATTTCAATATATTATCTCTCTTTTCATTTATAAATTTTTTCCTTCGGTCTTCTCATAAAGAGTGAAATTTTGGCATTTCTTTTTCGAACAAATTGGACCACACTGTCACGTATCCGTAAAATTATTACTCGATCTGACACACTTTTAGTATGGAACAAATATGAATATTGAAGTGTCTGCTCTATCTCTCGAATTGCATCACTAGTCTCAAGTAACTACAATCAAATATTTCATCAAGGAAATAAAAATACTACACAATCATCGAAGAGTCCCAATATTCACACATAGCTTAAAAGCAATGTGTCAAACATTCACACCTTACTTCACATGCTGACATTATCGCTATGTTTGGCAACAAGGGGGTGTACAAGGGGGCGCAAATTGAGGTGCAAATTGTAGGGGGAGCAAATTTGAGAAGGGTGTAAATTAGGGTGCAAATGATTGTTTGGGAAAAAAAGTAGGAGGGTGCAAATAGGTGGGGTTTGTTTAATTAATAATATTTTATCAGTAAATTAATACAAAAATTAAAAAAAGTAAATATTTTTTTAATCCTAGCGAACGTTAATCTCATACACTCTCTCCGCGTTCAACCTTTCCTCCCCATTCCATTATTCCTTGGGACGGGTTAGCATGCTAACCCCTTAAGGGGTTGGAAAAATGACACCCCCCTTTTAATTGGTCAATTTTTCATTAATTATTGACAAGTATTAATGAAAGTAAACATAATAAATGTTCTGTTATTAAATACAAAGTAAGCATTAAATACACCACACTAATTACCACTTTACTGGTATTTGTACCACTGCACTGATACTCAGATATGACATTGCTACCAGTGCAGTGGTATATCTACCAGTACAGTGGTACAACGTATCAGTGCAGTGGTATATCTACCAGTACAGTGGTATATCTACCAGTACAGTGGTACAACGTATTAGTGCATTGGTATATCTACCAGTACAGTGGTACACCGTATCACTGCAGTGGTATATTTTTTGGAGGTGGTCGGAGGGAGTCTGCCGATGGGATTTTCACCGGAGAAGTGTGGCGGTCGGAGGAAGTCTGGTGGTCGGAGACTGCTGAAAAAGGAAAAATCAAATATAGTGAGAGAATTCATAATGTGCATTTAATGTGTGTATTTAATTCCTAATGTGTATTTAATAGTGAGAGAATTCCTAATTAATATGGTACATTTAATTCCTAATGTGTATTTAATGTGTGTATTAATTATTGTGTATTAATTATAGTTGTATTTAATATACTAGGGGGTGTCATTTTTCCAACCCCTAAGAGGGGTTAGCATGCTAACCGACCCCTTATTCCTTCTCTCTCTCACTAATTTCCTTTTTGACAAAACTAATTAGACGACCAAATCCACACCAAATCTACAACGTATCTTCTTCCTCTGTCTTTCAGCCTTCCATCTCCCTTCTCCTCTCTTCCTCTCTATCTCACCAATCCAATCCCTCAAGCTCTCCGGCCGCTACCGTCGATCTTCCCACAACTTCGACGATTTTTCTCTGGGGGAGATCGGAATATCGAGGATGATGAGGGCGGGAGATCAGAAGCCGCCGACGAAAGGATAGAGGGGATCTGAATTCTAGATTAGGTAACGCTTTGGGCGGATTGTGTTATAAAATTGGATCAAGTTCGGCCATTTTAGCTGAGCTCTGGGGGATTCACCAAGGTCTTACCTATGTCAGGAGTCGGGGAATTCAGTTTCTGATGGTGGAGACGGACTCAAGGCTTGCAATAGATCTCATCAACAAAAGAGAGGATGTAGTACACCCTCATTCGACCATTCTCGCAGCAATTCGAAGATTGTTGGCTCAAGATTGGGTAGTGAAGCTAAATATTCATACATACCGTGAAGGGAATAGAGTCGCAGACTGGCTCTCAAAGCACATTCTCGTCTATCCCTTTGGTATGCATGATTTAGTCGACCCACCACATAAGTTAAGCAAAATCATAAGAGAAGATATAATTGGTATTAGTTTCCCTCGTTTGGTCATTAGGGACAGTTGATTTTCCGTGCTTTAGCTGCTACTTTTTTGGACTATCTAGTTTGTGTTGAGAGATGCCCTGCTACCTGTTTCTGCAGGGCCTCCTAGATAGCTGTTAATTAAGTTGTACCCGGCTTTGTGCCTACCCTTAATAAAAAAAAATTATGAAAAATTAAATCATTTTAATTTTATTGATCATTCATCAATACAATTCTTGGAATTGCAACTAATTTTTTTTAGGGTTAATAGCATAAATTGCTCCTATACTATAACATTTTCTCAAACTTGCCCCTCTATTATTTTTCACATCATACTTGCCCCTCTATTATAATCACATTCCCAAACTAACCATGGTTCGACCTACTGAAAATGACTAAAATACCTTATCTATTTGCATGAAAAAACAAAAAATAAATTCTCTCTCTTATCTTCTCCTTCGATAAACCTATCTACCACCACTACTCTGGTACCGTACGCCGATCCCTAGATACAGAACCCACCTCCTAGTTCCTATATATCTTCATCTACTTCTTCTTTTCCTCTTAATTCTGATTGAATTGAATGTGGAATAGGAAATTAAACAAATCCTAATCTACACATTTCATATTCCCACAATTTGTATGAATGCAATCGAGAGAAACAAGTGGTCTCGATTGAAGCATCCAAGAATATAAAAATGGTGGACATAATTTACAGCTGGGGAAGGAGATTTGTGGATAGTGGGAGCAAGCTGCCCAATATATCAATTGAAGCACCAGCAGTGGCGGAGATAGAGAGAAGGGGAGGATGATCGATGTAACGGAGATCCAGGTCGTGGAGTTCGTCGTCATCGTCGGCAATCTTGGAAGCCATGGCCTGAGCAAGGAGTTGGACGGTGGCTTCTTTGGTTGCACTTCATGGAGGACGGGGCATAGGTAGCAGAGGAGGAGCTGAATTGGTCAAGGATACGTGACGACGACATCGTCGAGAAACGTCGACGCCGTCGAAGTTGATGCTGCCGACCGGTAGGTTCGGATTCTCAGTTTCAATTCAACTCCGGCGTCGGGAAATGTGGGAGTGGGAGAAAGTTATTTTTTATTTTGTTTGATTAATTTTTCTCATACAAATAATTAGGGGTACTATAGTCATTTCAGGTAGGTCGAGCCACGATCATACCATGGTTAACAAAAATTGGACGGAAAATCTAACGAAAGGGCATGTTTGAGAATGTGATTATAATAGAGAGGCAAGTATGATGTAAAAAATAGTAGAGGGGCAAGTTTAAGAAAATATAATAATACAGGGGCAATTAGATGCATATTTATAATAAAAATAAAGATAATTGAATAATAAAGATAATATACAATAAAACAATAAAAATATGATGTAACTTGCAATCCATAATTGCATTAGATGCATGTTTGTAAAAATGCAATTGTCATCCACATAATGAAAGTTGGATATGCAATTGCAAATGAATATCTGTCAAGAAC
Source organism: Linum trigynum (assembly GCA_964030455.1). Classification (NCBI taxonomy): domain Eukaryota; kingdom Viridiplantae; phylum Streptophyta; class Magnoliopsida; order Malpighiales; family Linaceae; genus Linum; species Linum trigynum. The sequence continues at coordinate 7,476,929 of OZ034820.1, read as the reverse complement.
TCAAGATACAATTCAATATGAAATTCTAATGTTGATGTCGTAAGAGATGGGTTTCTCATTTTATGATACATAAAGTAAATATGAATGATAGATGAAATTGACAGGTTTTGTGTTCAAAATTTCTTTGAAAGAGCGAGTTAAGATTATGGGCTATTGATATGAATCTTGGGATTGCTGGTAAAAGAAAATTAACAACTTCATTATTTGGTAATGTAATTACTGATATTCAACGAAAAATAAAGTTTTTAACTTGGTAACAAATGATATGCATATTTTTTTTTTATGGTTAACCATAAATTACCATTAAGCTCGGGAGATGCAATTAGCATTAAACTCCTTTCATTATTTGACATATAGGCATATAGCCAAACCTTACAATAATCTGAAACAACCAACTATTAACAAACATAGCCTTGTACTCTCATCTTCACATTGAATACTGGATTTCCTTATGCAAACAGTCGACAATCCTACAGAACTCTAGCAACAACCTGCATGGGCAAACACTAACTTTGGCCTCCATATAGCCGAGCATAGAGCTCTCTCCAAATATGACTTATTGTCACATTCCAGCTTAAGAGCCCAACAACTAACCTATTACTTCCAGTGGCGTAGCCAGGATTCCGTTTAAGGTGGGTCCACCTAAAAAAAAATGATAAAATAGTTTTTTTAATATAATCTTACGTTGAAAACTTTTGATAAATTAAAATGAATTAGCAGTCGAAAATATCAAGAATATCACCCTGCATATATACCAAACAATCATTGATTTAGTTAGCCATAGTGTTTCAAATGGTGTTCTTTGTTAAGAACCGTTAGTATCAATACCTTCGAGTTGTTGATAGAGGTTTAATAATAAATCTTATACCAACCAATAATTCATGATTTACCTAGTCGTTCGCTTTCGAATGATGTTCTTAAAAAAATATTTAGTATCAATTGATCAAGTTGTTGGAAGATTTCAATAATATATTATACCATTTACTACCGGGCTCCCTTATAAGAAAGTCAACTTATACGAAATTGATGTTTGCACAAATCTGTATACCGTATACTTAAGAAATGAGGTAGTCAAGATTGAAACACAAAACTTTTCGACCAACTATTCTCAATTAAACGCGACCTAGTTTTCGATATCAATTAACTATCGTACCTAATTTAACCATTTTCCCCCGAACCAGGGTGGATCCCGCGTCAGAGTATAATCTTGATCGAGTAGTTACCCTCTCCTTCCGTCACTGATTACTTCAACCCTTCTATTCATTAGTCACCCAACTTAAATGGGCTTACCTGATGTAAAAAAAAAAAAAGAGGGGTCCTGCAAATCAACTTAAAGCACAATTGTCCAAACATAGCTAGAAAAAGAACAAGTCCCAAATAGGTGATCATGTGATTGTTCTCGTCCCGAGCATAAAGGACAACTGACTTCAGCTATTAACTTCCAAGCATTGAGCTTCTTTTTAGTGATAATACGATCCAAAATAACTAGCCATAATAAAACACTATGTACAAGTTAGAAGTAAACTCACCATTGCACCCAAAATGATACCTTGTTTGGAAACCCTGCTTAGAGTGAACTTATGATACCACTTCATGTAACCATAATCGTACCCCATTGGTTCATGTATCAGGGTTATCATTTACCATCCAATCACCCTGTTTTCCAAACGGTCAAGTTGTAAGATTGCTTTTGATACTAATCACATTGCTTTGTTGTACAAGTCAATACCTGCATAGCCTTGAGTCGGGTTGCCAGAATCGGTTGCTCCATGCGAATTTGCATCAGAGATCTATCTAATAGGTGCCACTCCACGAAGTGCCAAAAAATTAGAGGCACATTGTACAACCGATTCTCATGATCATCGAGGTGTCTCAGATGGTGCAACTCTTTGAGGATACGAGTCTCGTACCATCTCGTTCCACTATGGCTTGTCAAACACATCATGGTAATACAAAAAGGAGTGCGCAGATTGATGGTTATTTGTATTTTTACCAATAAACCTTGTAAATAGAAGTACATATGTAAGGAATAGATCAAAATTAGAGTATAAACGTAATATAAAAGATAATCTTACCTAGCATGGTAAGGGGACAACTGGTAGTGGCTCTTTTGCCGTCCAATCTTCTTTTGTACAACTCGGTGCGAACATCATAAGACGTTCCCATGCCCAAAGTTTGAATATGAACATACCACCAATGACTTATTTAATAGTCAAATTCGAAAATCCACATAGCTCCTGGTAGATCCCCGCTAAACAAGCTAAACCCTGACTCTTAGTCCCCATATTGTCCCAATAGTCGAGGAGTCGTGGGAACCATACCATTAATCCACCTATTTTCCTTGTTGGGAAACAATATCCCACCAACCAAGTCAATGATGTATATACACGAACATACCGCTATACACTGAAGCTTCTGGGGTATCATCCTTCAAAGCCCTCATACTTGGCCCACATTCAATGATGGTTGGCCTCATCCTCAACCTTCATCGACATGTTGAATCCCAAACGTTACATAATAAATGGCTCCCAGTCTCCTCCCAGAATGCCCATGTTGCTAATGATGGCATCTCTTGTGGTTGGCAACTGCATGCGGATAACGACATCTATAAGCTATAAGTGGAATCGTATCTCCCCATATGGAAAATGAAGGGTTTATGTCTCGGACCATCGCCTCTCTGACATAACTGTCAATAGTCCATCTCTATCCCACAAAGAATCTCACCTTCTATAATCTCGCCCTTTCCAAGTATTACAACATTCATTCATTCCATTAGGGCAAGCGTGATGTCCCCCATGGCTAGGGGGGATAATTTATTCATACGAAAAAGCCAAATGTCAATTTTGTGCATGATGAAAAATATTTGAAGATGTTTCAAAATGCTAAAATAAATGATCATTTGGATGGTCGAGTGTGCCTACTGGGTTGTTTTTGCAAATCTCATGAGATTGATGCATTCGATTGCTCGGTCAAATACCTTGCATCTCGTGGCCTAGAACCGATGTACGATCTAGGATCTTAAATGCCGACCATCATCTAGCATTAAATATAAAGGAGATTAAAATGGTTTCATTTGAAACCAAATCATGAAAAAACCCTCAAAATCATTAATTTTGGACGAGTCAATCATGGTTAAAATATTAAGACATTGTTGGTCTTGTAGCTTCTTACATGCAATTCTCATTTTAAATAATTTTTATAGAAAAGGTAAAAAAAGAATTACATAACAATAAATAACAATAGAAAAAACTAGTAGGTAGCCTAAGAGCCTCTTTATTCATTTTTGGCGGAAGTCAGACAGAGGTTCAACGTGACTTTTAGAGGGAGAGGGTTGTATATCGAACTCAATTAAAACATTTATGTTGTGAAAGTTTGGGTTTTGTCACAACCAAAGAGCAAACTCAGAATTTTTTTAGTGGTGGAAGAGAGGAAAAAAGTGTGGTGGCGGTGTGAATGAAGAAGGGAAGGGGGTATTTATAGTTGTGGCTGGGGGAGCATGGACTAGGAGGTCTCATTCGACCAACACTTCCTCGCATCCACCTTAGCGATCTGCACCTCATTACGTGGCACATTAGTGATCCATGTTGTGTTTTCGGGCAAATTGTCTTCTTCTATAGCGATGCACACATATCACTAAGTTGTCAAGTGATCTTCGGTTATATCACTTGCCTTCTCAACAGTCCGTGCACATTGCTTTCCCTTTGATCGATCAAATGCATATAGCTTCCTATCTACACGATAAAGGTACAATTTGCTTAAGACTACTACAATCAACAAGAAACATTTGCAGATTGAATTTCTTTCAAAACTAGTGTCGATTAGGCATTTTTAAGCACTTTTGTACTTAGTGGGAGAGAATCTCTACATTTGTGAGCTATTTGATTTTGATATCTAAGAGTTCCAAAGACCTAAAATCTCTCGACCTAAAATCTCTCATACGAAAAGTATAAAAATATAAAATTTTATAGAATCTATGGCTTATAAATCCAATTCGTTTAAAGTATAAAAATATAAAATTTTATAGAATCTATGGCTTATAAATCCAATTCGTCAAATGAACCCCATGTATTGCTGATTGTGATAAAAAAAATGTCTGAGCCCAGGTTCGAACTGGGGACCTTTAGTGTGTGAGACTAACGTGATAACCAACTACACCACCCAGACCAATCAACTATCAAGCGATGTTTCATTGTTCACTAATGTTCTATAAATAAGGCAAACATCAAGGATGGCAACGGGTTTGCTTCAAGAGTGAATAATGTATATTCCGTTATCCCACCCCAATATAGTTTAGCTCTTAACCATAACTATAGGCTATAGTCACGCAAGAATTAAATAGAAAATAAAAATATTCACATACCCCTTCGAATTTTGAGTTATCATACTAGAATGAGAGTAAAAACAATATATTTGGAAATCATTGAGCGGAAAATACACTATCACCGAACAACCTATGAAATACTATTTTGGTAAGAGTAAAAGGGTACTAGCATGCTTTTGAGAACCTTTGTGGAAGGAGCAAATTTTAGTATCTGCTTGATGTGTTAGGAAAGAAAAATTGGCCATAACTTGTGGATGACGATTTTAAACTTGGTATGTTTGAAGGAATGAAACAGAAAGCTCCAACAACGCGCACCGAAACTTTGCAGCAGAGAAGAAGGCTGCAACAGAACTGTAGCATGTATAGTTTCTTGATTCTGTCCTTTTCTCCACGACTTTACCAATTTGTACTACTTGGACTGAAATTATTAGGAGGATTTTATATTTAGATTCCATCCTAGTTACTTGGATGTTATTGTATTTGTACTTACGTATTATAATCATTATATATACTTAAAATAAGTTTAGGCACTACACGTCTGATTCCATAATTAGGCTCCTCCATAGCCATTTTTTTTAAAATCAATGCTTCACCACCACTGAAAAACACAGGAAAAACCCACGAAAAATTGATGCCAAAGTGCAGCAGCGGGTTGCAACCGCAATAAAAAATTAATGATTGAATTATGCCCGCTAGACCTGGCAATCGGGTCGGGTTGGGTAATTTTGGGTTGGGAATTTCGGGTTATGGGTCTTCACGGGTCGGGTCATGATGGATTTGTTGATTTCGGATCAAATATTGATCCAACCCATTGGGTTTCAGGTAGGGTTTCGGTTCATTTCTGGTCACGAGCGTTCTCAGAAAAAATATCAAACATGCTTCATATATTTTTAAAGAACACAAATTTTTACGTATGTGCGACAATAGTTTGCCTTGCACATGTCGGAGCACGCCCAGTCGTTAACTCTTCGCGCCGCTGCCGCCGTTTCTAGGACCGACCGACGCCTCACCTACACAGGTACCTACGTAGTGTAGTGTCGATCGCACATTCAACATAGCGTTCGGACTCATGTGCCTCCCAGACCCGATGAAAAAAATGGGATCACTTAAAGTCGTCATGGAGCAGCCAGGCCGCTATAAATTTGAACGGCTTTGGACCCGCAGGCTGGAATTGGGGATTCAGGGCAAGCAGTATAGGCCTATGATCACTCTTCACTCTGGGCAAATGGCGAACAACAGTGTCCGTGAACTTGTTGTAACTGGACCTTAGTACCTCTCAATGAGAGAACTTGCATCTTCTTACTAACTAAACAAAGGAAGGCATATAGACTCACTCCCTTACTTGGGAAGTCGTCCCGGTAAAGAGTGAAATCTGGCATCCAAACGGGCATCCAAGTGAAGCGTCTTCTTCTTTTGTAATTAAAAAAATTCATCTCCTTCCATGCTAATGAAAGGAGTTACAAATTGCACAAATTGTCAAAAAAACAATGACGAAAGTAATACTACTAAAATAAACAAATGATGTTTGATTATCATTACACTCCAAACTTGTCTTTCAAATTCTAATAAATGTTTTTAAACATCTCACCAAAGTATGAGTGATTTTATCATTTTGAGAGTGACATAGGCAATGAAACGGGTCTAGCGGGTCGATCCACAAACCAATCCAACCCAACCCAAAAACTACGGGTTAATCGGGTTCGGGTCATTCGAATTTCGGGTTATTAAAACCTCAACCCATTCTCTATTTTTCGGGCGAGTTCGGGTCGGGTCAACAGGTCGGATCCTCATTTGCCAGGTCTAATGCCCGCCCAAAAAAGGGGTATAGCAACGGTCGCACCGCTGCAAAAACCGGTGCGAAGTTTACCCCGGCGTTACTTAAAATTGCTACTAACCTTTGCTGACGGCCGCAAGAGTGGTTTGTAAGGTTAACTGATGTCTTAATGAAGCTTGGTTTCAAACATTCCTATGCTGACTATTCCGTTTTCAATTACACATCAAGTGCATATCATCTTTTCTTAGTCATTTATGTGGATGACATGATCCTAGCAAGCAGTAACATCAATTTGATTCAACAAGTGAAAGGATGGTTGCATAAGGAATTCAAAGTCAAGGATTTGGGAGAACTCAAGTATTTTCTCGGACTGGAGATACAGAAAAGTAAAGTAGGTATCTCTTTTGATAAGAGGATGTTCTGTCTGGAAATGCTTGCTAATGCAAGTTTCTTAAACAGCGAGCCTGCAAAAACTCCTCTGAGTATGAAGACTGTCATGTCTGCTGAAGATGGTATACCACTTGATGATGATGAAGGTTACATGCACTTGCTGGGCCAACTCCAGTACTTAATCACTACAAGGCTAGACATAGCATTCCCAATTCAACATCTGTCTCAATTTCAAGGTAGCCCCACTTCTACTCATTTGCAAGCTTTACACAGAGTGCTGAGATACTTGGAAGGGAGTCCTGGGCAAGGTTTATCATCTTCAGACTTAACCATAAGAGGTTACAGTGACTCTGATTGGGCCACGTGCCCTGACACAAGAAGGTCTGTTATAGGTTATTGTACATTCCTTCGAACTTCACTTATAACTTGGAAAAGTAAACAACAAACAACGATTTCAAGGTCCTCTTGTGAAGCGGAATATAGAGCACTGTAAAGTCCAGTGGATGAAAGGTTTGATGGACTTATTTCAAGTGTCACATCCTCAACCTATTCCTCTCTTTTGTGACAACCAATAAGCTATCTACATAGCTGAAAACCCGGCCAGTCTTCCATGAGCGGACAAAACACTTGGAGGTTGACTTGCATATTACTCTTGAAAGGTTGAAAGCTGGTTTGATCACCCTACAACATGTCTCCACTGAATATCAGCGAGCTGATGTCTTCACCAAGGGTTTGTCTGCAGATCAGTTTCATTTTCTATTGAGCAAGCTGGGTGTATTCGATCAATACACGCCAGCTTGAGGGGGCATGTGAAGATGGTCACCAAGTGGATCATCCCAGGTCAGCAGCAGGTTCACTTCACAAGCAAAGCTTCACCTCCTTCCGCTGCTGGCCAAGACGAACAAAGTTGTTCAATAATCCGTTGCGTTTCGGTGTAGATTAGCATTCTTTCTGTCATTTATTCCCTTGATTAAGTTCTGTACAGATTATATATTTACACCTAAGGCTGAATGGAAAGGCAAGAAGCCATTTCCCAAAACCCTACAGACTTTCTCTTCTTCCTTCATAAAGAAGGGTTCCAAACTTTCACAATAGGCGTCACTTGCACGAGCATGTGTCGGATAAGCAGAGCACTGGGAAGGGTGGAGTGGAAGCTTATTAGAAGGGAAGCAAATGTGGTAGCCCATATTATATTATGGCCCGAGTAGAGACATGTTGGGATGAAAGAGAAGTTTGGTTGGATCGCCCGCCGCTGATTTTACTTGATCATTGAACATTGATAATGTAACTGCCGTCTGCCTCTTCTGCCTGATAAACTACATACAAGTTCCTATATAAAAAAATATGATGTCTGGCGTAGTGGTGAACTTGATGACTTAAAGAAAAGAATGTCCATGGTTCAAGCATCACCAACCTCACTTAAAGATTCAACAGAAAAAAGTTGCATATGGGCTTTTGGTGTAGGATGGAACTCGGGAACATGAGGTATATATAGTCGAATCTCATTGCTGGTGTATATTTTTGGAGGACATTTGTGAAAGTGTTCGGAATTGGATTTCTGGTAAGACAAATAGGTTTTCTCGCTATTGATCGGATTTGAGTAAATTTTACAACCGATCTTTTGTAGTTGGTTTGATGATCGGTATCAATTGTACCCTATTAAACCGGCCGGTACGACACCCATTTGATAGCGGCGGATCTAGGACATAGTAGAGCACTGAGCCGCATTTCATTAGAAATTTAGATACCATAAAAATCATAATTTTTTTACAATATCAATTGTACACGTCGATCTTTTAAGATAGCGAATTCATCAATAATGGAGCGCACATCCATAACAATAGCATACTACTCTCCTTAAAAAAAATTAGTAAACCAATCAACGAGAAATTCATCGCTCATTTTGTTGCGCAAATCATATTTCACATGTTTTATTGTTGAAAATGTTTCTCTATAGTAGTTGTTGAAACGGGAATGTCAACACTAGACAAATCAATCGACTAATCAATTTGTATTTTGTGTTCATCCTTATTTCCACCAGCTGCTCTAGTAACTTTTCAAGGGAACAAACCTCATAGTTCTTTTAGGGCTTGTTTGCTTGATGGATTTGGTGAAGGATTTGATGATGGATTTGGATCTATCATGGACTTTGTCCAAAGTCTATTGTTTGCTTCATGTATTTGATGACAACAAATCCGTGGCCCCATGGACTTTAACACTCCGTTTCCGAAAGAGGGGAGGAAAATGAAGGGAAAAGAAAATTTGGAGGGGAGGGGAAAGGAGGGGAGAGAAAATGTAGAAGAAAGGAAAATGTTGTTTTATGAAAGAAAGTGAAGGAAAAAGTGAGATAAAAAAAGTTATTGGGAAGTGTAATGAATATGTTATTTTATTAGTTATGTAATAGTAAAATAATTTGTTATGTATTGATATAATTTTCATTACTTATAAATAGTGAATCAAATTTATTTCTACTAATTTGGTTTCTTATAAAGAAATTTCAATTTAAAAATGCCATTAATTTTAATCTTATTTAAAAATTTTCTCATAAAAATTGGATTACCTCTCATGTACAAGATTGACATCTATTACTTATAACCAGAAGAATCTCTTACAAGTGACTTAATCGATAAGCAATATTTAATGATATAAAATATTTAAATTACAATTAAACCATATTTTCAACATAAAATATCCTATCATGGATGTTTCTGGTTCAACTTCTAATACGTGACAAAAATTAGTTCAACCCACCAGAGACAATTTGGAATAAAACATAAATTATAATAAATAAAATCAAACCCAGTAAAGTGAGACTTTCTTACTCCTTCCGCCTCAGTAAATTTATTATAAAAAATCAAAATGTTAACACAATTAAAGGGCTTTGGTGTTTTCCGTCCTTTTCCTTCCAAATTGGAGTCACTAGTTCTACAGTACATTTTCTTTTGCAGTTTTCCCTCCTGTTTCTTTTCCTCCCTTCTAGAACAGGGGAAAGTGCATCGATAATCTAACTTTCCCTCCACTATTTTCCTTTCCTCAGCTTTCCCCCCTAAAAAAACAAAGTGTAAGGGTCCCACGGACTTGAAAATTCCATCTCTTAAGGTGAGACTTGATCATGGACTTTAAAGTTCATTATTTATGACCAAACTACCCTTCATTTTATCTTTCTCATCTCATACCAATGAGGGTAATGTAGGTCATTTTCACTTCTTGCACACAAATCTAATTAACCAAATCCATCATGAAATCAATGAAACAAACAATGGTATTTTACAAGTCCATAATGAACCCAAAACCTTCATATATCCATTGTTTTACAAAACCCAAGTTTTACCAAAACCTTCATTTTCCAAATCCATGAAGCAAAACGTTTTAGACTTTTAGGTTACATTGTTTGTTTTTCTTTAGAAGAGAATCATTGGAGCTAGAATTTTTAGGATAAATTTAGAGTTGTTATTTGAATATGTTTATCTAACCCATTTTCTCAATTACACACAATCTTATTATAAAATAACACTTGACCGAATGACTAAAATCGATAAACTCATAAGGGCTATACTAGCTCCGAACCCAGAGAAAGGCTGGGTCGTCGTAGCCTGGGGTGGCCACCCTGCATCGGCCACTGCCGTTTGACAACTATGATTAGAACAGATGAGAAATTTTACAATGCTATATAGTATCGGTGCTATAGGGTTTTGCTTTTATGGTACAATTTAAAATTATACATTTACGTTATGGTACAACTTCATATTGTACCTATACTTTTTGTACAAATTCTTTTATGGTACAACTTGAACTTGTAATTTTATGTGATGATACAACTTCAAGTTGTAAAGTTGTACCATAACATAATGATACAAATTGCTTTATGGTACAACCTAAACTTATAGGGTTAATTGCATGGTTGGTCACTGAGATTACAAAAAACGTTCAAGTTTGGTCACTCGAAATATTTAAATCCATTGGTGGTACTTCAGTTTACTGAAACCGTTCATGGTTGGTCACTCTCCGTCCAACTCCGTTAACTTTTGCTGATGTGGCAGTCAACTATAAAAGTTGACCGTTAACTTAGTGACGTGGCAACTAAAAAATTATTAAAAATAAAAAAATAAAAATTTATATTTTCCACCTCATTATTACATTCATTCAAAAATAAAAAATAAAAAACCTAATTTCTTTTATTTTAGAAAATGAGACTTGCTTCCCTGCTCTTCTTCATCGGCTGCGCCCCGCCACCTCCACCACTGCCGCTGCCGATTCCGATTGGCAGAACTTCAACGACAGGCGCCGACCAAAACCCTGATCAAACACCACAAACCCTTTCCAGATTTAGCACCGACGGCGGTGGATTTATCATCCGGCAGCATCGAAGACGACGTCGATGATGTCGAAACATCAAAATCAAGGCTGATGGAGATCCGGCAGCACCCGATCTCTTCCATCCTCTCGTTTTTGTCCGTTCTGGCTATAAGGTTATCTCTCGCGCTCTTCATGAATATAGATAGGTTTTAGGTTTCATTTTTGTTGTCGCATGCAATGGCCCTGTGTTTTAGCTTTGTGGCTGGTTCATAAGTAGGTTTCGCTCATCTGTATTTTGATATGGTGGCTTGTTGAATCTGAAGCAGCACAGCCGTTTATCTATTATATTTGTGAGTCTGTTGCTGATGCATTTTCAGTAGTTTGGTTGTGTATGCTAGCTTTTTGGAGACTGGAGTTAAGAGTTTTATACAGCTGTAGTTGAAGTTCTATTTTGGAAGAAATTGTACAAAGTAACTTACAATCTGTTGTTTCAGTTTCTAGTTTCTATAGTAAGTCCATTCCTCTGCCTTTTCTATTTGTAGTCTTCATCTTTGCTCTACGATTGAGATTGGCATATGCAATTCGTGAGTGAACTGTAATGTGTAGCATTCTTAGCCGAAATCTGGTTTTGGAACTCTGAACTCCTTCATTACCTTCTACTTTTGTTTGGGTGGCTCTCCCCTCTAAGAAATCTCCTTTATCATTGTCGCCATTACGAATTTCAATTTCCCCACCCCTAGCCTGCGCGCCAGAATAATCATTCATCACATATATATTATAATTACCTGCTCCGAATTGCTTCTTCAGTAACGAAAGAGAAGTACTAATTAAGCAAAATGCCAGGGGAGACTCTTATTCCCTCAATTTCCTTTTTCCTTCTGTCTTACTTTTGTCTTACAGTATTTGCGGATAGTTGTGGTAAACTATTTACTTTAACATTAGTGTTCCACTTTGCAATCTTTTGGTGTTTGGTTTGGTCCAGGGTGTTGTTTAAGTTGGGATGGGCATAATGTTTGCTCTGGTATGGATTAATAGCTTGAACAGTAGTTATCAGTAACAATACCATTCTCTTTATCCTTTGAAAAAGTTGCAGAATTTACTCTTTGTTGTTCATGCTGCGTTTGTACGTGCTGCACTTTGGGATAAGGTTCTCGTATCTTCGTTGTCGCGTCCTACAGTGTCGGGTGAGATGATGATACAATGATGATTATGCCTGTGGGCTGTGGCGAGGGCATCTTTGCTTTATCTAAAGGGCAATTATTATTTGCTAAATGCTGTCTAATTATTTAGTTCAGTTATGTCTTTAGATTATTCTTATTAATTTTCTGCCTATGGACTGAGGATTATGTCTCTGTCTTGCTCTCATGTACTACAGGCTATGTGATAATTCAGTGATTGTGTTTTTATTTCTTTTGTTTGGTTTGATTTTTTTATCGTTTGCTTATGAATACCATATTTATCGTGTACTACAGATGGTTTCGAGTTCAAGAAATTTGAGAAATGTGAGAATCGTTACTGAATCTAACATTCAAGAAAGTATTCAGCAAGGACACTCATTCTCCCAACGTGAAGAAGGATATGCTGATAACATTGGTATATTCCTGGTATTTTAGTCATATTATCTAATATAAATGTTTGGAAAATTGCTTACAAGTATATTTGATGCTAGGAGAAAATGTTGCAAACGGTAATAAACGAGGAAAGACAAGAGTGTAAGATATCTGGAATATGGACGCAAGTGAAAGGATCGATGTGGAGGTTGACGAATTTGGAGTTCCTTATGGTGAAGAGTCATGCTTGCTGTCATCCTTTCTTGGGACAATTGCGAAAAACAACACCTTGACTCCACTGTCGATTGAGAATTGGAAAAGAAAGGAGTTCAAACCATTTAAAAGACAGATACTAAGCCTTACCAAGGTAAAACCACTGCTGTACCCACAGTTTAATACCACTGTTGTTTCCTTTGGTTTATTCACTATATACTTATATTTCTTGGTCTTTCTTTGTGTAGTCAAAGTTCCGCTACCCTGTATGTTTAGAAAGGTGGATTTTGCAACTTGTTGACAAGAAATGGGTCGACTTCAAGTATGATTTAAAGAGCAAACACTTTGATGTTGGGAAAACGGTGGAAAGTATTATGGAAGAGGGACTTCCAGAAGGTGTTACAGATGCAAATCAGTGGTACACCTTGGTAGCTAGCTGGTTTTCCAAGGAAAACAAAGTAAACCCTATGTCCTGATAATGATGATGATTGGCTCATTAATTTCAACTTCATTCTGTTGAAATTCGAACCCATGTTGTTTGTGTATGCTTCCATGAATTGGGGTGACTAAAAGTACCAGTTCTGGTGCATTTGTTCTATTATTTTGCTGCTGCAATTTTTCTGCAGGGTTGTTCTTCTTTTATTCTTATGATTCTGCTGCTGCAATTTTTCTGTAGGGTTGTTCTTCTTTTATTCCTATGTCTTGTCCTTTTGCTAGTGATGTTGCCAGTTCAGTTATGTTGCTAGTTCAGAGTTAGAGTAGATATATAATAGTAAAAATCTTATTTGTGCAGAAAAGAAGTGCAGTAAACCGTGCTAATGCAAAGAAGAAGAATGTTTTTCACACAGGAGGAAGGAGGAGCATTGCAAGGACGAGAAAGCGACTGGTAAAACTTTATTTGTTTCTGTTTTGCTTTATGTACATTCTTATAAATAATATTATCAAATTTTGTTCTAATCTAAATTCTAATATGTTACAATGATTGCAGAAGGAAAAATTAGGCAGAACTCCTACTAGGCTTGAAGTTTTCGAAGCTAACCATAAGAGAAAGGATGGGACATACATCAATGATCATGCTAAGGAGTTCATGGTAATTCCTATGGTAGCTCCTACTCATATGTGAAATGAGAGACATAGTTTGCTTTAGTAGATTAGTAGTGTTGCTAGTGGTGTTTGGTATTTATCTAACATGTGATTTTGCTGCAGGATAAAGCAAATGAAATGGAGGGACCTAGTGAGGAGGTTTTCCAGAAGCTAGCAGGTCCAGAGCATCCTGGGAGGCTTCGATGCATATGGGGTTAGGGCCAACTCGATCAGAGCGCATATTTTGGAGTTTACTCGCGTGGGGTTGCATTTGGATCAAGCTCATGTTCATGTAGTCATTCGAGTGAAGATGTACCAACTTTGAAAGGAGAGTTAAGTGAGGTGAAGAAAAAAATGGAGGTCATGGCAAGGTTCATCAGTAAGCAATTTCCTGGGCAAAATTGGATGGAAGATGCTGAAAACAATCCGGTAATTTCTCTCCCCTCCTTCTCTCTTGTTTGAGGTAGTTTAGTAATAGGGTTGTAAAAGAGAAAAGGGTGAGGAGAATCCCATAGTGCAATTTGAGTCTATAAACCGACTAATATCGATGAATCAATGAATGAGTTGTGGGTTGTGGTTAGGCATAATGTTGATATTTCTTTTCCTTTTTTTCAGGGTGCCAGTACTGCCCCATCTTTGGGTTCTCGAGCTTCTTGATGCCGTGATGCTCTTAGATGAAGGATGTTGAATCATGAGTTTATCATGTAGGTTCTTTTGAGTAATATTCTAGTAGGTTGTTATGTTTTTATGGATTGCCAATGTTGTTAGTAGGGATTATATTATGGTACATGGAATTTTTGAGGTACGGATTATGGATCATGAATCATGGTACGGATTATGGAATATTGACGGTTTTGTATGGTATGTATTGTACGAATTAGTTAAGACGGTATGAATTTGGTCACTATTGTATATTAGGTTTTGACCACCAGTTTGTAGTGACTATAGTATTTGCAACCAGGTTTCTAGTTTTGGTGGTCCTATTTAGTGACAACTTTGAATTTATTTTTAGTGACAGCTTTGCATTCTCTTTAGGGACGGTCTGATATCGTCACAAATTATTTTTATATTAGCCACCAATTTAGCAGGGGTTTAAACCCTTGGAATAATGTAATTCAAATGAAGCTATAACATTCACTAACAAGGGTTATGACCGTAACTAATTTAACAACGCGTGTAGCAGGGGTTAGAACCCTTGGTATGAACATTTCTTTGTTGGATTTTGAACTGTCATGTAGCAGGGGTTCTACCCCTAGCTAGGAGTAGCTGCGGTTTTAACCCATGCTAAAACCCCTGGATGGTACTTCCACCATGGGTTTCTCAAAACCCTTGCTATCCATAGCAGGGACAGCATAGGTGAGGGTTGATTCAGGGGTTTTACAAACCCTTGCTACAATTTATAGCAGGGGTTAAAACCCCTGCTACAGGCCAATAAAACCCTTGGTATAGCTCCTTTTTTTGTAGTGTAAACTAACTTCCTAACAATTAAGGATGATTAGAAAGGTTAAAAAAAAAACTCATAACTATTTTGATGGAATATGATGGAACCAACGTCGATTTTGACACTGTACAGCTAAATCAACCTCCTCCACTCAGAAAGTCGTTGCTTCCCTCCCACCATCCGAGCTAGTCCCATAAACTCCATCATCAAATACATCGTCTTCTAAATCTCCAAACCTGGCGAATGTTGTGAAATCAAGACGCTTATCTTGAAATGCGAGGTGGCACGCAAAACCCCTCCCATCTGGATAGCCACGCCTACGCCTTGGCCAGAAACCCCAACTGCATGTAATTGGAATCGGCCTCAACCGCCCGAGCGCCAAGGTCGACGTATCCGCATCGGCAATGCACCATCAGCGCCATTCTGCTGCTCAACTTGTTGGTAACATGAACCGTCACAGGGTTATAATCCTCATCATCATCTGCTGCAGAATCTTGTATCAGTACTACCGTCGGCAGAACGACCGCCGGTAGTAGGAGTACTTTGCGGATCATAACCAGCTGCTCCATCGACATCACTGTTCGCTTTCCTGAAACTGGTGTTTGATAAGAATGATGATGAATTTGTGGTGTAGTACTGATCATTGGCGCAGTGGTTAGGTTTTTATAATACCACCGCATTCGTCGATGATAGGCAGTGAAGGTGCATGGGGATTATGGGGCTCTTGGCTACGTACGTCGCTTGGAAGTGCAGTATCTCCGGATTGTTTTCGGCAGCTTTGTCGTTTACTTTTTTTTGGGGGGATTTCTATATGTAGCCTGAAAACCCAAGGTTATATATGCTGGTGACTCGATGGATTTTGATAGTTTGGTTAGATTTATTAAACAAGTTTTGCAGAGGTTTTGGTGATATAGGTTGTGTTGGTTTAATTCAGGTCTATAGCTATCTTAGTTGGCGAGGGTTGTTGTCACTTGTCAACCATCATTTTTTGATGATATAACACAACTGATTTATAAAAAACATCAAAACAATATGTTACTATTAACTTATTAACTGGAGTTGGAATTAGCACTATGTTAACAAACTAGGTGTTATCACGCTTACTTTAGCCTAATATTTAGGAAGGGCAAACTCCACTTAAAACAAAAGACAGTTGAAAATAATATAAAAACAAGGATAAACAAGTCATCCCTTATGCATTCTAGAAACAGCCCAAACAGGCAAGTGTAAATGAAATTTCATTGTTTTTTAACCACCATTATGAATTTTCATATTCTGAAATTACCTACATTGTTTCTGTTGCAAATCAAACATTTTTCAATGTACACAACTAAAAAATCATTCATAAATCAGTCACTCAACTGATTTCTATGGATTAACTTGATAGCTGAAAAAGACCATTTCACAACTTGTAGGTGCAATAAGTGAAGTCAACACTAATTGGGGATAAGAAAGCTCAAAGGGTGGCGACAGGTGGCATCATGGAAGCTTGAACGGGAATAGGGAGGTCCGCAGCCCGAGCCCAAAACTTAAAGGGTGGAGCGGAGGGCAGAGAGTTGCGAGGCAAAAATTGGAGATTTTTCCCTCTCGCCACTCGACAAACAGAAAATGAGATGAAAAAAATGTGAATTAAAAAGGGCAAGAGTATAAGCAAGATTTTTATTGTTAGTGGAGATGGATTTTTCATATTTGACCAATCAAAAAGGATGAGTGGAATTAAAAGAAGGAAAGGAAATTGTGTGTTTTATTAAGGAAATAAATTTATTAAATTTTTTTATAATGAATAAAAATTAAAATATTGTAATAAAAGTGTGTCGATTAAAACTATATCATTGAAATTGTATCGACATAAATTTTATAAAAAAAAATTCAAGCAGAACCGGTACACTTCTCCCACAGTTAAATAGGGGTGTCCTCTTTCAAAAAATAAAGTAAAATAAAAATTAAATAATTTATAATTAATAATTAATAAAAATTATATTAATATTAAATAAGAAAATACCCAACTCGTAGAAGTTAAAAAAAATCAATAATGTATTTTCATATTCTAAAAAAAAATTATAAAATACACTTGGTGTCTACACTGCTCAACAAATTTGTCTCGGTATATCCTACTAGACAATCATTCACGAACTAACGCATATTTGACTTCTAAATTTGTTCATGATGTAACTCAAAGTTGAAAAAACACTTTTAACACTTGTCGTACAACCATAAAATCAATACAAATTAAGGGTAGCTTGTAATTAGATTAATTGTTAGGTTTTGAAAATAATTAAAGATAGAGAATAGGATTTTGCTATTACGCATTGTTTAGAATATAACAACAAAAAAGTTGTAGCCTAATGGAAATTATATTTATTAGTAATAGTAGTGTCTCGGTTTGAATTACTCAAACTACCACTTATATTCCCTTACGCAACTACAAACGAGAATAGTATAATCGTTCTTTTAAATTTCAGGGTGTCCCAGACTATTAATTATAATTTTTTGTCTATATATAAATTACCATCGGAGATTAAATAATCGATCTTCCAAATTTTAGGAGTGTCATAAATGGCCATGGTTCGCCCCTGCCGGTGGTAGTGGAAGTTCCTCTAGCTGCTACACCATCCAAGTTTGGGGAGTAGGACTTCTCAATTATAAGTTCTCTGCGTGTCAAGTAGGGGTGTCAATCGGTTGGTTTCGGTTTAACGGTTTCGGTTTAACGGAAAACTGATTTTCTGGTTATCAGTTAAATCGAGTCGTCCCCTATGCCTGTCGAGCACCGACCGTGAGGGAAGCCACTTTTAGCCGAGCACCGACCAACCGGTTTTTGGTTTTGGTTCGGTTATCCACAATTAACCGAGTTTATTGAGAGGGAAAAAAAACCAACTCCACCCACTTTCTCTTTTCTGCTCTCTTGTAACCAACTACCAAGCAATAAAAAATTAAAAAGAAAGAAAGAGAAGAACCAAGTCACACCACATGTTCTTTATCTTCTTCTTCTCTCCTCCTTTTTTCCCCAAGAATAATAAAAACAAAATCAGACTTCTCCTCTCCCCTCTCTTCCACTGCTACCCTCCAAACCCCTTCTTCTTCCTCTCTCCTCTCTCTACCTCTATGAAGGACGAGGAGCAGCAGCGGCGGCAATTGGCGGGAAGAGCACGGTCGGAGATGGACGAATCGATGCCTGAGGCGGAGGCGACGATGGTGGTGAAGTGGAAGAGCGGAGGCGACGAAGGCGTAGATGACGGAAGCCGAGGTGGGACGAGCGTGGCGACGGAAGAGGACGAGCAACGGCCGACGATGTGGTCTCGGAAGAGGAGGGCATTCTGGAGAAGGGAGGCGCGGCGCGTGGTGAATGGAAGGGAAGGGAAGGTTTTTTATTTTTGGAATTACGGTTTTTCTATAAGATTGGGAAAAAGGAGGAGTCAGAATGGAAGGGTGTGAAGACTGCAGTGTTTCTGGGTTTTTGGAGGGAGGCGGCGGAGGTCTAATGTTGGGATGGAGGTCGGTTAGCTCCGGTTAGTCGGGTAATCGCGGTTAACTGCCTCTAGTTACTCAGATAACCGCAGTCAATCCCTCCCCCTCTGAACACCGACCGACCCTTATTTCCCGTCTGTTTTCGGTTAGCCGCTAACCAGTAATTTCGGTTGAATCGGCCGGTTAGCCGCTAACCGACAACCGAACTGCCACCCCTAGTGTCAAGGGCAATGCATATCTATGGGGATCGTATTAGGTGCTAACTCCTAATGGGGTTAGCACCATACTAACTAAATGATAATTTAGTAAATATACCATCAAACCCTAATATAAATACAATTTTTTCTACCCTCCTTCCCCATCCGCCCACCCCTCTCACTCTCTCTCTCCCTCTAAAAAATCCAGAACCCCTTCTCTCTCTAGAAACTCTGATCTCCGTCGATTCTCCTTCCGGTCGACTACGCCTTCATCGATCTTAGTCGCGCCGGCCTCAGCCTCCCCGGCAACGGACTCACCATCGCCCGCAACCTCTTCGCCCGGAGCCACCTCGACATCGCCAACCGCCTCGCCATCAACCGCAACTGCCTCGCTATCACCTGTAAGCGTTCACCGCCATCGCCATCACCTGCAGCGATTCGATAAAACCAGATCTGGGAAGAGGTTGTCGTTCGATGGAGAGAAACGAGCATGCGCCGCCCTTGCCTGCGTTGGCTTTCCACCACTACTGTCGTCAATCGCTCACGGATAGCATGCCGGGAAAAAATGAGAAATTTTTGTTAGATCTATATTATTATTTGATCAATAGTGATTTTGGGTTTGTAGTGATTGTGGAGTAGTGATTTTCATATGTATTAGCAGTTGAGCATCATATTTGTACGACAGTAGTGTTTTTTCTTTGATGTGTAGTTATTCCAGTAGTGGTTTACTGGAATAACTAATCGTATTAGTAGTGATTATGTTATCATTACTTTCTAAAGTTCACCCATCATGAGTAACTTAAAATTTCTAAATCACTACTAATTACAATTAAATCACTACAAGAACAAATAAAATTGCTAATAGAACCACCAAAATCACTACCAATGAATGTAGCAGTAGTTTACGGTACTATTTTTCAGGCCTACTACTAAAAGGAAGGTAAAATATTTTAAAATTTAATTTATTAATTAAATTAATTTTTTGATATACCGAATATGCCCCTCCTTGTTCTCCAGCATCATATTTTAATTAAAAATAATAAACAGTGATTATTGTAGTTAGTACGGTGCTAACTTCAACGAAGTTAGCATTGAAGTTAGCACTCTAACCAGTCCCATATCTATGGATCCACAGAACGGATAAGTGAAAGTCAAATCTCATCTCCATTCTCGATCGGCATCTAGCACAAGGTCAAACCTCAAAAGGTAGGCGAGCCGGCCTCAAGCCACGTGCCTCACATGCTTTCCCTCCAAACTTCCAGCCATTGGAGCAAATAAACAAACTGTAGTAGCCGCACTAGCCTTAGATTTGAAATAAGCAGCTTCCTTCCTTCCTCTTAATTTCCCTGGATCTCTAAGTTAGCATTAAATGTTGTGTAATAGTTTGGTCCGCATGATTAAAAAATGACATTCGATCAAACTAAATTATATATGAATGTAATATACCTTCTAATTTTCGATCACGAATGTTAGAGAAAAATGATCAAATTTATACTAAGATCGAACCAAATCATAAGGCCGTCGAACCACTTAGGTGATCGATCCGATTCTAGTCTAAACCTTTTTATTATTGTTGGATTTACACCACGCCTAATTGCTACCCTGTCTTTCGTTTATTTTGTAAATGGCATCAATAAGTAATTATAATCACCGGTGCTATATTCATTCATAAATAAAAAATAAATAAACACATTGACCAGTGGCCAACATATGGGTCGGAGAAATGGAGAGAAATGGAGGAGGAGATAAAGACGGCAGAAGAAGTGCCACTTCTCATTCTTCCCACCACGTGATCCCATGTACGTACACTTAATTTGCTCATCCACATCCCAATATAATTAACCTAATTAATGCCCCTTTATATGATGCCAGTTTTCTCTCGACTTTAGCTTGCATCCATCCTCCTTCTTCATTACCATGGCGTCCATGGCTCGGTGGAGCTTCCTCTTGCTAGCTCTCCTATGCGCCGCCGTCCTCCCAACACTAACCACCTCCAAGTACGTTGGGAAACCCTTCGTCGTCCGCGGCCGCGTGTACTGCGACACCTGCCGCTGCGGCTTCGAGACCAACAAGACTACTTACATCCCCGGTACGTACTATACCCTATAATATCTCCTTCCCGCACAACAACTCGAGTTATTGAGATCAACGGTGTGAAATATGTATGGAATGCGGCGGCGCGCAGGTGCGATGGTGGCGATCAAGTGCTTCGACAGGAAGACGATGAACCTCAAGTACCGCGACACGGCCGTGACGGACAAGCACGGCCGCTACGAGATGACGGTGCAGGACGACCACGAGGACCAGCTGTGCCGGACGGTGCTGGTGAGCAGCCCCTGGGGATACTGCAAGGTCCCCGACGAGGGCCGCCGCAGGTCGGAGGTGATCTTGACCAGGTCCAACGGGGCAGTCTCCAACCTCCACTTCGCCAATGCCATGGGGTTCGTCAAGGAAGAGGCCGAGGAAGGTTGCAAGGAGCTCGTCCACCACCTCCTTTACGCCGATGTTTGAAAAAAACTCTCTGACGATGATTAATTAATTGGTTGATTGTTATTTCACTACACCGTACACCTTCATTATTGTTAGCTTTTACGTCGACCGTACGTCGTGACGAATAATCGAACGATCAATGGCTTATTGGTTCGTAATAATTTATATAATTATAGTATCGTGTAATGCATGACTGAGATTTTTAGATGATGGCACTAGCTACCTACTTATGTTGCGTAATGTGGTAATTGGAGATGGAGGATATGTTGTCGTGAATTTAGTAACTTGAAATCATAAATATATAGAATTTGTTAAACTCTTTAATATCATATCATGTTTAACTCGATTTAATCGGATCGAATTATGTTAGAGTATGTCCATAAAATGACATTGTATTGTTTTTTGGTACATTGGATGGGTCAATGTTTTAACTAAAATTTACACCCGACCCAACTTGTTAATTATAAAAGTGGATAAAACTTGCCCAAACCAAAAACTTGTTAACACCATGTTCATCTCACTTTGATCATGTTGAATTAGATTGTATATCATGTAGAATTTTATGATGCGGAAGAACGAAAGAACACAGAACAATGTGTTTTACGTGGTATCCCTGTTCGACGTGAACATGACTAATCCACAGTTGAGCTCTACGAGCTCAAGGCTGATATCTTATTAGGATTACATCTTGACGACTTGCTATCACACAAGTCGATAGCTAAGCTTATATAGAGATAGACTAGGGTAAAACCCTAACGAGAAGAGTCGAGTACGACCAATTATCTTTACCTCCTACAACTCGGACAAGGCCCATGACTCACACGGTTTCATTAACCGCAACACTCCCCCTCAAGCGAAGACATGAATGACAAGAATGTCGAGCTTAAAAAAGGAAATGTTAAGAACAAGCATGATGGCTTGAACAACACAACTCGAGATGAATAACATCTCGGGCGAGGTTGATTGGAGACGACTGACTCTCTCTCTCTGAACAACCTGATGATGAAGACGGTTGACTGTGTCTCTTGAACTTGAACACACTTGGTACATCGCGGTCGACCTGATATCAATGAAAATTCTCAACGTCAAAATTTTTCAAACCATCGTACTGGAAAATATTATATGCGAGGTCGAGTTTGTGTGGACGAGTTATACTTGTGATAGTTCAAATTGATGAGACTAATTGTGATAGAGTCGTCAACTACTTTCACTTTCCGAAAAAAAAATATTTCCACCCTCCATAAGCCTTGACTCACTCTCCGAGTCATATAGAACTCTCCCTATATGATGCATGCAATGGATAAAAAATCTCAAATCTCAAATTTGTAATAAAAAAAGTTAATTTCAAATAATTTATTTAAGAAAATCTAAATATTACTTCCAATAGGCTGGTATATGCTACTGATATATATGGTCAACAAATTGCATGACGATTTCCCACACAAACTTTGAAATGGCGACTAATTAATAATAGAATCGTTGTCCTGCCTCCTTGTGAGACTCCCCTCCACCTTCAATTTCTGGCTTCCATTCCCGCGAAACCATAGGCCCCATTTTCTCATCCTCAAACAAACAGATCTCGCGCAAAAAAAAAAAAAAAAAAAAAACAACAACAACAAAAGATCTTGGTTGCACAATTAGCCTAGAACGACAAAAAAAAAACCCCATATTGTTAAAAACAATTGACAGATAACACAAAGATAAACAGAAAATGAAATTGGAGAAGACACATATGAAACCGAGAAGCACCCATTTATTTGTTTAATAGCTTCATGCTCTTGTTTAATTACCTTGATCAAAACAAATCTTTCGAATATAATTTTTCTCTCTTTCATTGTCGATTCTGTGAGCTTTTTTTTGTGTAGTAAAATCTCTACGAGCTAGGTTGGTTCACTGTGGTGGGAGAAAACAAGAAAACCCATGAATGAGTTCAAATGCCATGACCAAGAGCCCTACAAGCTCCAATCATAGCACCCCTGATAACTTTGTTAGGGGTGGCGACAGGAAGAAGAAGGTAACTCATTATTAGCCCTTTTCATTTGTCATTTCATCAATTATATCATCTGATTTCCGAAAATGGGATTTATATATATATGCAGTCAATAATCCCAAAGATCTTCAGCTCGAAGAAAATCAGCAGGGCAGGATCCAGCGACGACATTATTGGATTAGATGGCGAAGGACCTTCCCCGGAAGAGAACCAAGATTTGTCCAAGAGAAAATCGCCGGTGGATTCGACTGCTTTAACGCACAAAAGCTTCTCAGGTAGTGTACCCTCGATTTTATGCCTTCTCACACTTTAGGCCGATTAAACTTTTTTCTCGTAGATCAATTGACATAATTTACGTCCAAATGGGAATGAAGGGTCATCAATGTCAAAACAACATGTGTTATATTTCTTAGTAGGAAAGTATGGTGAATGATCATTTTTTATCCATCTCCACCAGAAAGAGGGACGAGTCCTGGAATTGAAGGCCTGAACCTGTCCAACTTCGAGCAGTCCATAACCTCCACCTCAGAAGTCAAAGAATTTCGGTACCCCGAAAAAACAAAATCCTTCTCGTTCATGGTTGCTTGTTGATTTTTGGGTTTAGCTAGCCAGACTGTTGTTACCATTCCATCGAGCATTAACCAACAAAATCGTATCAGGATTTATGTCACAACATGGAACGTTGGAGGCAGGACACCTGATGCCAGCCTGAACCTTGAAGATTTCCTCCAAGTCGATGAATCCCCTGACTTATACGTTTGTGGGTATGAATGTTGTGGGAAGAAATTAAGGTAATCTTTATGGCCAAGCAACCTTGGATTATTTGCTAACTCAATCTATATCCCCTTCTCTTGCTTCAGGTTTCAGGAAATCGTTCCACTCAGCGCAGGAAACGTGCTGGTGATTGAAGACAGTGAGCCAGCAGCAAAATGGCTGACACTCATAAGCCAAACGATCAATAGGACGACGACGAACAACAACGTTGTTCCCCCAGGCTCTCCAGTTGTGGGTCAACTTTCCTCCAAGGCTCAAAACAAGGAATCGAAGTCCTACAACTTCTTCCAAAAGCCATCTGTGAAGGTCCTGACCAAAAACCTGATGGCAGACGCCAACCTACTGAAGATCTGCAACTGTGCTTCTGATCTTCCCACAAGAGAGAGGCAGAAGCGTGGGAAAGAGTTCAGTGGGCCGCTGACCATGACCAACCGCAGCATGGGGAGTCAGGATTTCGGATTGGACGACGAATGCCCTTCTAATGAACCTGCAACTGCTCAGGCTTCCAACACCAACAACCAAATGGTCTATACCCTAGTAAGTTGCAAGCAGATGGTCGGGATTTTCCTGTCGATTTGGGCTAGGAAGGAGTTGGTGCCACACATTGGTCATCTCAGGACGACGTCGTGTGGGACCGGGATCATGGGTTGCCTCGGCAACAAGGTTAGTTATTAGTACAGATTGCAAACAGAAGAGTGATCATCTACTGGTTCAAATTCAAACCCACTCAAATAGGCGCAAAAGTGTCCTCAAAATATTTTCGTCGCGCATATCACAATTTCAATTACATCCAACTTAATTGTGTGCAGGGATGCATTGCTATAAGCATGTCGTTGCATCGGACGAGCTTTTGCTTTGTGTGCAGTCATTTGGCTTCAGGGGAGAAGGAAGGGGATGAACTGAAGAGGAATGCTGATGTTGCTGAGATCCTGAGGAGCATTCAGTTCCCCAAGATTTGCAAGAACCAAATCAATCGAGCCCCGGAAAAAATTATTGAGCATGAGTATGTTGCTGTTTTTTTCTTTGTTACCAAATCTTTTGCACATTGCCTAATTTTCATATGTTTCAGTACCCTCCTTCTTTACTCTTTGAAATGTCTGCAGTCGAGTGTTTTGGTTCGGAGACCTGAACTACAGGATATCGCTGAGCTACGAGGAAACAAAAGTCTTGGTTGAAGAGAATGATTGGGACACCCTTCTTGACAAGGACCAACTGAATATGGAGAGAGAAGCAGGGAGGGTGTTTGATGATTTCTATGAAGGCAGGATTATGTTTGCTCCCACGTACAAATACGCACAGAACTCAGACTCCTACGCTGGAGAAATTGTGAAGAACAAGAAGAACCGTAGAACTCCCGCATGGTAATAATGAACGAACAGTATGCAGTATGTCACATTGCATTAACCCACACGAATTAACGATCGTGATCATGACTATGGCAGGTGCGATCGAGTGCTATGGCGGGGAGAAGGGATGGAGCAAATGTCGTACGTAAGAGTGGAGTACAGATTTTCAGATCATAGGCCGGTTTGCACAATTTTCTCGGTTGAGGTGGAAATGAGCGCTGTAAGAAGCAGCAACAACAAGTTCAGGAAAGGCTACTCTTGTACAGCTCCAAGGGTTCAATACGACAATGACTAACTCCCAAAGACACGGCTTCTATGGCTACTAGTACTCTTATCTAACTAACTAATGACATCCCAACAAACAGAAGAAAATGGGGTAAAAATGGAGGAACGCTTTAGGGATCAACATATATAGATTCTCTTCTTGTATAGTATTCAACATATATAGACTCTCTTTTCTTGTATAGTATAATTTCACTTAAACTAGGTTTCTCTATGTAAACCCCACATTTCTCATCCTCTCGTGGAGTTGCAATCATACCGACACTAATGCATTGAATCGCGTTAGAACCCTCTAGCCGCATTTCTACATTTGATTCAACAACCGACTTCATTTTCACTATACAAATGTGATCCATGACACACGGCAGCAGCTAGATTGGATTTTAGCTTGAGCTAGTTGGTTCGACATATCCCAAATCCCAGATTGAAGTTGAATCTGCGCCATTATTGTGACTATGGGTACAGATTCAAGTCCAATTCATGTTCCGGCCTTACACGCCCTAACCCTGTTGTCTCCGGCTGCAAAGCCAATTCTTCTATTCCGCTACCGCTACCGCTGCCACTCCAGTACTCTGAAGCTTCCCCTGTTTCCAACGCATACAGGTCACCTCCGCCATAGACATTAACACTTTCCAGCACCATATCAACCCAATCGGTCACATTCAGCTCACTACTCACTGGAGCTGTAATTAGTGGCAGGCTGAACAACGGATAGTAGTCGTTCCCGTCGCTGTCGCTGGTTTCCAAACTGGTGTGTGTCTCAAAAGGAAGCTTCTCTAGATAAGCACACTCCAATTGCTTCGTCCACAAGTCGAAGGAATCCAAGTTCAAGTTGTATAAGGAAGGATTTAGCCGACTTTTAGAGGGAAAATACTAGAAAATACCCTCTTGTAACTAATATCAATAGAAGGTTAGGCTATAACTTTTATACACACCTTTTACCAGTATTCTGCCCAGGGGCACGAGTTAGAAATCCATAGAGAGACGGCCAAACTCTGATGGAGCTCGGCGAGGAGTCTTCAACATCGATGCATGTATCATTGGTGATGTTTTCCTATTCTCCTATGCATAGCTAGCTCAAAATTGTTTAGGGATATAACTCATCGATGCTTGAGTTAATTTATTTTTGTATCATCTATTGCTTGAGATTTTCGATGCTATTGTCAGTGTCTTCTTCAGTTAATCAATGCCTATGATTATATTGTATGCTACTATATGCATTGTGCTTAGTACTGTCTAGGTTGTCAAGTAATTACCCTCTAGTGATACCCATTGATGATAGGAGTTTATGAGAGGAGTGATTCACGAATAATCCACATACCAAGGCATCCAACATTGGAAACATCCGGGAGGAAGAGTTCGAGTATGATGACCCCCCTACACCTCTTATTTGAAGTTCAACAAAATACTTGGAACCAAGCATTGGACAAAATATCGTGGAGGAGAACTCAAACAAGGATGATCAACCTCAAATGAAGCACGAATGAGAGTAGCCACTAGAGGAGCACTCATCTCACATATCTAACTAAAGGAGCCTCAAGTGGAGCCACCTATCATAGATGTTGATGATGAGACCAAAATGGAATCCAACCTAGGAGAGGAGCAATATACCAGCACCATTCAAGAGATCGTGAAGGAGTTCATCGAATAAGAAATATCCTCCAGCTCAATGGACTATACTTCAAGCCACACCCATCATGAGTTCAAGTCGAGTTGGAAGGAAGTAATTGACGAAGACTACATGATCTTGGAGCAGAAGGAACTTCTACATCATCTTCTACAACAATGTAAGAAAAACAAGGAGTACTAATTCCACCTACTATAAGTAATAAAGTTCTATGCATAGAAGAACCAAACTCTGAAGTGGATGGACCCCTTCAAAATTCTCTTACATCATCTTCTCAAGGATCTATACAAACCTTGGAGAATAAGAGCTTTGAGAAAGTAAGAGTAGAGCATGAAGAGTTCACCAGTTACAAAGGAACTTTTGATGAAAAGATGTAAGATGATATTCCTAAAGTTGGAGACCGTGAGGAAAGCTACACAATCTTGGTGGAGATGCATTATACAGTCAAGCCAGATCTTATTGACTACTTGATGAGCATCTCTTTGCATCATTTCTAGATATCCATGAGACTGTAGTGTCATAATCAGTGGCAGACCCAGGAATTTTACGTAGGGGTGTCCTCTTTTAAAAAAGAAATTAAATAAAAAAAGAAATTAAATAATTCTTAACAAACAAGGTCCCTGACTTGTACAAGTTAAATATAAGTCCACAATGTATTTTTCATATTCGATAATAATTGTAGAATACACTTGGTATCTACATTGCTAAAAAAATTGTCTCTATATATC
The DNA here is from genome assembly GCA_964030455.1 of Linum trigynum. Taxonomy (NCBI): domain Eukaryota; kingdom Viridiplantae; phylum Streptophyta; class Magnoliopsida; order Malpighiales; family Linaceae; genus Linum; species Linum trigynum. The sequence continues at coordinate 7,448,962 of OZ034820.1, read as the reverse complement.
CTACTAGACAATCATTCACACACTAATAGCATATTCAATTTCTAAACTTGTTCTTGATATAACCCTAAGTTGAAAAGAATCTTTCAACACTTGTCGTACAACATAAAATCAGTACAAATTCAAGGTAGCTTGAAGTTAGTTTAATTGTTAAGTTTTGAAAATAATTAGAGATATAGAATGATATTTTACTATTACACAGTGTTTAAAATCAAACAACAAATGAGTTGTAGCCTAATAAAAGTATGATTATTATTAATAATATTGTCTTAGATTTGAATTATCCAAACTACCATTTATATTCTCATACGCAGACTAAAAAATGAGAGTAAGATAATCATGTTTTCAAATTTCAGGGGTGTCCCCAACTATCAATTATAACTTTTTTGTAAATATGTAAATTACTGTCGGGATTGTAAAATCATTTTCCCAAAATTTAGGGGTGTCCTTTGACCCACAAAGACCCCTCGGCCAGCCCCATGTCATAATTAACCCAAAGAGTGGGAAAACCTCCTTGTATTGTCACCTCTATCACATGTCTAATGCTTATAAATCAAAGTGCGGGGTACAAGGTACAAGATGGACACTAAGGTGGTTTCTACTTCATGATCCACTATCCAGCCAAAGGAGAAAGAAGGTTAGAAACCAACTGGAGCCTACAATCAAGATAATGTACTTCATGGAAGTCCTAAGTTGGGGAGCTTGAAGAACAAGTTGCTATCCCTAGATCAAAGACATAAAAGAAAGAGTGTTTCATGGGAGGCAATCCATGTCTGGAATCCAACTTAAGGATGTAAAATAAAAGTGCTAGCAACAAGACAAGCCGGATTTTGTGCCTATTATGATTATTTTCATATTCATGTTGAGGAGAAGAAGCACTTGCTCTCTTTCTGTTTTGTTGCTTTCGCATTCTGTTGTTTTTTTAACAAAACTCATAGGAAAATAAAATTGAGAAATGGAGTACGAAGAAGGACGACGGGTCGAACAACCGCTATCACCCGACGTGCCGTTTCCTGGTCTACGTGCCGTTTGCTGCCATGGAAGGACTGCACTTGTTTCTTATGGTAAATCCTGCATTCCTTTCTCACCTCTTAAGCCATCAGACTACAAACTCAGTAGTTTACCTTTTCTATGTGACTCTGTCAGAACCTGGGGAAAATGTGACAAAGGTCATAACTTGGAAGAGAACAACATCATCAAGGTCATCCGCGTATCGAAACCCACTCGCCAATGGGGCAAAAGATGATGTCTCTGGTAGTGGTAGTGAATTTATTGAGGAGTTCTACATGATTTCAGGAAGCCATTCCTCCACCCTTGACCGACTATATGCTTGGGAAAGAAAACTTTATGATGAAGTTAAGGTACAACACTCCCGCAAGTTGTGTTCTTGATACTAGTTTTCTTGCGGGGCATTTTATATGATGGTTCAGAAAATCGACTACTTTGAGCCTCTTGCTGAACTGTAACTGGCTTTAATCACATACTCGCATTGTTGCATTCTGCTCCAGGCCAGTGAATGTATTAGGAAGGAGTACGATCAAAAGTGTGATAAGCTGAGACAGCAATTTGCAAAAGATCATAGTGTACAAGTTATCGACATGACTAGGGAGGTAGTGAATGACCTACACTCACGGATAAGAGTCAGCAATTCATTCCGTCGACTCGATATCAAAAAGAATCGAGAAGATGAGGGACGAAGAACTGCATCCTCAACTCCTGGAGCTAGTTCAAGGGTGAAGTCATAGCGAGTTCGAGAACTTGTTAGCATGTTCATTTGGTGCTTGTTTGTTTACCAGATTTTTTGACAGTGATGTGTGTATGACAGGTTAATCCGAATGTGGAAGGCCATGCTGGAAATGTCACCATGCACAGTACATTACCATCTCCTTAGCATACCATTCGAGAATGACTACAGCGACAGCAACAACACCACAGGGCGACACCCGACGAGAAGCCTTGTCCCAGCTAGTGCAAGAGATCGAATGTTTCGGGTTAGGGTTTGCAAACTGGGTTAATAGCCATACATCATATGTCCAAGCTCTTAACGGGTGGCTGCAGCACTGCATCATTCAACAACCACAAGAGCGGTCGAAGAACAGGAAGCCTTTCTCCCCACGTAGAGTTCTGGCCCCACCTATCTTTGTTCTCTGCCGGGATTGGTCTGTAGGCATCAAATCCTTGCCATCTGAGGAACTCTGCAATGCTATAAAATCATTCCTGGCCGACTTGGATCAGTTAATGCGTCATCAACAGACTGCAGAAAAGAATGATGGTGATGAAGCCCACCAAGAAACAGAGACCAAAGTTGACGGTGAGAAGAATAATGAGAATGTATCTGCAAACTTGAGCGGCATCCACGCCAGTCTAGCAAATGTTCTAGATAAACTAAACAAGTTTTCTGAAGCTTCTCTGAAAATGTACGAGGATATTAGGCAAAAGAGTGAAACTGCGCGAGTTGCATACTCAACTTGCAGACCGGTTAGATTCTGAAGCTGTCGTAATGACGATATGTATAAGCTGGCAGCATTCTGAATTCGCTAGAGATATATAATGAAAATATAACTCTCTTCTAAATGTTAAGTAATGAAGAAAGTATAATTGAAAAGTAAACTATTTTATGTTCTACAGTACTTATATTCCCGTAGTAAATCTCAGTAACTCGTATATATGTTGAATATAATTGGTACAAAGTTTAAGATGCAAATCCTGTATATCTGTCGAGCTCCTTCGTCCTTCCCCAGTTCTTCGTTCCTCATGCTAACCAACTTGAGCTTCAATGGTGAATGTCTATATATGATATAAAATACCTATAACTATCTCCAGCTTGAATTCCACTGTAAGCACTATACTTATGGCGACGGGTACCGAATTTCTAGAATCCAACATAATTGGTATACTGAGAATAAGCTTCTGACTGCATTGCAATTGGTGCCCTGGTGACATTATCTGGAAGATCAAATGCATCTACCAATTCCCTCGCCACATTCCTAACCTGGAAACTCAAGTAATCTGCCAGCTTGTGGATTGCCTGCACCGCAAGGAACATGAACAAAATAAGAGAAGTCTTTCTTTTGGATTTACAGGCCTTCAGCTTCGAGAAGTTCTTTCAAAACTTAATGGATAAAAAGGAGATACCATGCAGAGTCTTGAACTGAAACTGAAGAATCACCATCAAAATTAAATTACCTTAGCTTTGTTTGGTGCAACGTAGTCAACATTGCGGTAAGTTCCAATATCATTCCATATTCTGTTCAAGGCGTAGAGATCGCACACAAGTTTCAGAGCAGAACGTGCACTTGGATCCGGACAGCTATTAGCACAGAAAAAACAAGGTAGAGACATTAGCAAAACAGTTATCTAGATGCACGAAGGATCATAGCAAACTAGAAGGTCTGGTATAAGTAGTACTTCTGCACAGCTTCAATGAACTTTGCAAGGATGACAGTCTCAATATGAGATTCGGCAAGGGTGAGAAGATGATTCAAGCACCGGTTCCAAGCACCAAACCCTCCAAGTGTCGTAGAGTGCTTGCGAAGACGGACTGCAACACTTTGGAGCAATCGAGATGTTCGGTACTGAAAAAGACATGCACGAATATTGTTGTTAAATCTGCTTGGAGATGTATTAATACGTTTAAGCTAGTGAAAATTAAGCACTACTAACTCTGAAAGCATCCAATTGGAACTTAGGATCGCGCAAGTGATCTTCGCCTTCCCATCGTGCCGTTACTGGGTTTGGCTGAGATAAGTATGAATTCATCGACTCTCTTAGATAGTTCCATGTCACTGTCAGAGCCCCGCCTTGGAACTTCTCCTGGTACCTCTTCAAGAGATCGCCTGCAACCTGCATTCCATATTTTATTAGAACTGAAGAAAAATGTGTTCCACTGGATATTTTTTCGCTTGCTAGAGTGAATTGCAAAACTACCTGCTGGAGGAGCACCGTGTTATCCCCTTCAAATGTCTGGAAAATATCATGATCATTTCTCAGAGTACCAAACCGATTTACAGCAGCATATCCATGGCCACCACAAGATTCCCTGCACACATTCAGCGACCGAGCAGTATACGACGTCACATAAGCTTTGAGTCCCGCCGACAGTGCATGGACATCTCCAACCAACTGTTCGTCGTGAGTTCGTTTCATCTCAGCATACTTCTCCACCAAATAGGACGTAGCAAAGTGGAAAGCATAAGTTGAAGCGAGCATGGGCATGAGCTTGTGCTGGTGAGACTGATAATCAAGGATGCTGACTTCAGGCTTTCTAGGCGGGCCAAACTGCTGACGTAGCAATGAATAACGGATAGCGATTGTACCAGCAAGCTTGAGAACTGCTACAGAGGAATACGCTAGCCCCACTCTTCCTCCCACGAGCTCGCCAAGCGTAGCAGCAAATCTTTTGTTTACAGTGGGAAGGGAACTTGTGTACTTTCCATCTCGAGAGACGTCACCGAATCTGTTGAGGAGATTGTCACGAGGGATCCTTACTGAGTTGAATCTCAGTGCTCCATTGTCTACGCCATTGAGGCCAACCTTTTGGCCACAATCGTGTATCTCGACACCCGGAAGCGTTTCGTGTGTGTCTAGATGCCGTATGGGGACAATGAATGCATGAACACCCATGTCTGAAACTTCCTTGGAGTCATGAGATGGAAGCATTAGTCGGGCGAAAACACTGGCCAATTTCCCATGAACTGCAGCATTACCAATCCACCATTTTATGGCCCCATCGTTTGGGGTGTTAATTATGAATTCGTCGGTTATTGGGTCAAATGTTGCGGTAGTTTGCAGTGCCTGCACGTTTGAGCCTTTGGATGGAGCACAAGGAGCAGGAAAATATTGTCAGACATGTGAATTTTCCATTTATATGCATGGAGTTACAGAACATGCAAACAACATCGAAAGATTAATAGTGTGACGGCCAAAAACTAACCATGATGGAGCTCTGTCATAGCGAAGCAACCTGGATAGTCCAAATTATCTATGCCATCGAAATACGTATCCTTGTGCTTTTGAGTTCCGAGGTTGATCACTGAACCACCCCAAAGACTGCAGACAACGTATGTAAAGGGAAAAACTGGTTTTAGACACAACATATTTGCATATAGAAGTGAAGTTCTGTCAAATAATCTTCAACAAATCTAGAAAAATGACTTGTGAGAACTTGGGATATTCTATAGCTTTAGGTGGGCCGTAGTAAAGGATATCATATCATTTATGATCTTCAGATGTACAGCTTCAATGTTACAACAACCGCCCTTCCCATTACTTGGGGAGCAGATTCCCTCCAGACATTAAATTGATTCTCAAGTTCTTTTGTATGGAAATGAGGTAACAAGAAAATGATGTATGCTAGAAATTACAAAAACTCCATACTTCCATCTGTCTACCGAAATGAAATGCTGCAATAAAATTTTCTGCTTTTGAGAGAGTCCAACACTAAACCGAGTCCACCAAACAGATCAAATTTCGTTTGTACCAGTAGTTACCTAATCAATTGGCACCCCAAATTAATCAAGTCTCACCAGCAAAATGGAAACGTAACTACCGGTCCTGAACTAAATACCCTTGTTACCATCTGCAAAACAACAAGATTAGGGCACAATTTTGATTTGTGTTCAGCTACTTCAGGCTTTCCAGCCACCTTGAACATGCTACACCTAATACCGTTCAAATTTAACACTTGATGCAGCCAGATTCAAAACTTGAGCAAAACCCAGTTGTTGTTTAGAAAAATAAACAAGCCCAGAGATCACCTGTATTGGACGCCCATCTTGATCCCAAGCGACATATCCACGCTGCCAATAGCCTCGAGAATGGCGAAATACTTGGCGGGATCATCAGCCACATACCTAAAGGGCTTGATTCCAGCCTCCCTGACCAAACCCACAAGCTGCCGCCAGCAGAGCTCCCGGTGGTCATTTTTGGATATCTCCAGCGGCGTCTGTAGCTCCGGCCTGGACTCAAAGTAGTCGAAAACCTTCTCCTGTACGTCCCTGTGGGGCCCTCTCATGTACCCCGACAGCTTCCCGGTGTCCACCTCCAGCTTCGGCCTGGCGCAGGTCGCCATCCCGATTTGCCGGTCGCCGTCCGGCAAGGTGCGGGGGGTTGGGTTCAGGTGCAGGGAGAGACGCTCGATTCGGCGGGACACGATCTCGGTGTCGTCGCCGGATGCTGGGTTCGGATTGTTCCGGGGTTCCATTTCGTTTTTTATCGGAATTGGGAAGCAGGAGAAAAAAAATTGAAAAGCGTCTCGTCGATGAAGATTGGATTTCAGAGTTTTTGATGGGTAAAGCCGCCCCGGGTTTATACGCTACTGCGGGTGGGCGGAGGGTGACGTGGCAGTGCGGCTAGGAAAACCAAGTGGCGGAAACGGAATGGTGTGGATTTGGCAGTTAATTATGGCGCGGGATTCTGTGTTAGTTGTTTAACCGATATGTTCACATGGAGATGGAGAGTTTTGTTTTCATTGGCGAAGAATAAAAGAGACCAAATGGGACAACTTTTTTAATGTTCTCTAATCTCTACTCTTCGTTTTTTAATATATATATATATAATTCGGTTTCCTTATGGATTAGGTTGATGAGTGGGACAATACAATGGACAATCATATCCAAGATCCATAGCCATCTTCCCAAGATTGGATTGCTAAATTGGTATGGCAATTATGTAACTATATCTAGTTTGGTTTGGGGTATTTGTTATACATAATTCAAGTTATTATTTTCAATTGTAAATAATTATATGATTTGATGTATTTGTACTAGAAAGATAGAACACACGTTTACCCTAGACAATCAAGTTTATGTACCTGCGGCATATTCGATATAATCGTGTGTCATCCGACCACAATAAAAAGGGGAATACTGATTGATACTTATTCAGTTATTCCCCTAACCGGTAGACAAAATCAAGGAATAAGTGTGTTCCTACACCTCCTTAATGCGTCTAATACCTATTGTCTAGTCAACCATTTAGGGTAGGGCGAACGATGCCTGAAATTAACGGTGTCTGTAGCTACATGAAATTGTATGTTCAAAATATCAATTTGAGAAGATTGATTCGATAAAGAAGAAGCATCCTCTTTCTCTTTCTTCTAAGGAGGAGTAAGAAAAATTATCTATAAATAGAGCTTCCACCCTCACTCGCAAACCACAACATTCAAATCAAATTTCACTCGGAATACCTTCTTCCTATGAGCAAGACATTACTGTGTGTTTACACCTAAAGGTTATTTGATTTTATACATCACACTATTGAGGCGTCGTGAGGTTAACGATGCTGGGAACTAAACAACATTGCGGTGACGCGATGTCGCGGACACGAGTTCAGCGGCATTGCGAGTTTGACAATGACATGAAGCTAAACGATGTCGCAAGGTCAGTGGCATCTTGAGATTTAGTGACACTTGCTAATCTAAACGATTCCCCGAACTAAACAACATCGTAGTGGAGAGCAATGTAGAGTTCTGCAGCGTTGATAGTTCGACAACGCCTTTGAGCTAAACGATGTCGCGAACTCAACAAGGTTTCAAGCTAAACAATGCCGCAAGTATAACGGTGTCGCGAGTTCAACAACGTCGTGGAGCTAAGCGATGTCTCAAGTAACTCGCTGCGTTGCGGGTTTGACAATGGCACGAGCTCAAAACCACATAACTCACAGTGCCGCCAGATCAGGGGCATCGTAAGATTGAATGATGTGAATCTAAACAACATTGCGAGCTAAGTGATTTTACTAGTTCGGCGATGTTGTGGAGGCAAACAACAATGTCATTTTGCCCAAACTAGTTTGGGGATCCGACGACTTCGCATCGAGGCCATGTGGCGTGGCGTTTCAAACCACGATGTTGATTTTATGAGCTCGATCTCTATAAGAAGGAGAACAACGTCGCAGCTCAAGGTGGGAACCAACAACATCGTGTGGTTGACGAGGCTGCGAGCTCAACAATGTTGCGAGATCAACGATGTTGCGAGTTTAGACCTTGTGTGGTCTACGACGCCGAGAGATCAACAATCTAGGGCGATTACGCAGTGGCGAGGAGTGAAACGACAATGTTGTTTTAATCGATGGTGAGGTGATGGTTCGAACCGTGGTGCAGATCTTGGAAGGCATGTGAGTCTCACAAGAAACAAGTTGAAGATAAGAGCAAGGCGGTTACAAAGCAGTTCCACAGAGAAGTTACATGAAGACTACGAAAGTGATTTAGATAAAATCACCGAAGCAAGGAGAGAGAAGAACAAACAAAAAATAACACAGAAACTTATCTGTCAAACTTACCTTTTCTCTGTAACTCCCTTGCGGAGCTCTCCTCCCAAGAAGGATCTCCATAGTCGTAGCAGTAGTCGTAGTCACGGAGCTCTCCACACGAATCTCCATAGGAGTAGTTTTAACGTAGATTCCCCAAAAATTCAAATACCCCCGTTCGAACATTGTTTGAAGAGGTGTGAACCGAGTAACAGTCGTTCTTGGTTAGAAGTCAGAGGTGCATCTATCAAATCAACACCGCCCGGTGGATATTTGACGATCGTCTTGGTTTTGAGAAGTCAGAGGTGCACCGATCAAATCAACACCGCCCGATGGATATTTAACGGTCATTTTGATTTCAGCAGTCAGTGGTGCATCCGATCAAACGGCACCGCAAGAGTTTCCACCGCGAAAAAATCAAATCAACTTCGTCCGAAACGATTCGATACCAACGTAGATATTTGGTTTCGCGTGAAACATTGTGTCGCCTTTTAAACTCACTTTTTGAACCAACCTTCTTCCTCGACCCTATCCTCACTTAATGTGGACAAATTATTTCCTCTGTCTAAGTGTGACCTTTTTATAAAAATGTCCATTGAGCTCGAATTTGAACTTTGAACCCATACAAATCGCCCACAATTGTTGGATCAATAAAATGGATGACCTATCTACCCAGATTTTCCTCTTCATACCATTCGGCGTTCACACAGAGTATGGGCCAGAACCAGGAGAGGTGCAGACTTATTACTATCCGGACCAGAGAACCTACAACAGATCTCTAGCTCAACATCTGGAGCTCGGCCCAAAACTCCTCACTATCATCACCAACCTCATTCGGCAGAGCCTTCACTCTGTTGAACTCATGCACAATCAGTAAGCAATCTAAATCTAATTCCACATCCACAGAGAGAAAATGGAACAGAGGTTTGCATGACATGTCGAGAATGGTTGAGAACTGAGAGAGCAGCATACATGAGCTAAATAGCTTCTCCATTTCAGCGTAGACCAAAATCTCAGTGCTTCTGTTTTCCCATAGCTTAACTGATGCTAAATTGCTAACGAACTCTCAGAATGTGATCCAAATGATCCGCGTGTCCTCGAGATGAAAATCTTTAGAGGCATGTATTTTTACTGAAAAAACAGAATTGATCTCTACTGTTTCTAACTTCCTTCTAAATTACAGAATTGAGAAGGGTGGCCGACCAACCATCCTAGTGCACGGTTCAGCTCCCTGTTGGAGCTTACTTGTTGTATAGGTAGACGACGCTGAAGATAAAGAACCCAGCCATCTGCAAGGCACCAGCAAACCGTGTTTTGATTACGAGGAAGAACACGAACAGATAAAAAAAAATTATATCGACTTTCTGAGAGATTCTGGTTTTACCGTGGTAAAGGAAGCTCCATAATATGGGAAGGCAGTTGGGATGAACCTCTCATACTCATTGTGTCTGAAGGGGCGAACCGGAATCTGCAATCATAAATTGCCAACTGATTCAGTTCATTACACAATCATCCTCGAATAATTATTGGTGTTTACACATTATGCTGAATGACAACTCAATATCTCCAATTGTTCCCTCGTAGTGTAAATTAAGAGGTACCACAAAAAGGTTTACGCATGTGAAGCGGGCAGGGAGAGGAGCTGATAGGCCAAAGAGTTCACCTGTTTAGAAAGTGACAAACTAGTGTACCCAAGCTTCTGGTATTCAACCTTGAATTGGAAGACTCCGTATACATCAGGCACCTTGAACGATGTATGGTAAAGACCCTGTTCAATCAGTAGGAAGGGATAGCCCACAACATTAGCTTCCGGATGGTTAACAAGAACGAAAGCAAGGGAATAAAGGGAAAGTTTTACCTTCTTGTCAGTTGATAGAGTTTTCAATACATATGGGCTCATCATATAGAACTGAACCTGAACATCATCAGCCACATATGGCTCCCAGCTATTCCCAGACCACTCAAAAATGTCCACATAAAATTCCTTCAAGCACATAGCAACATTTAGACTGATACTTCAATATTGGTTTAACAAACCTCCGAGATACATATCGCAAAATAGATAGCAAGTAAGAAACACTCACAAGATCGTCTTTGATCCTGTACATTGCAGGTTCTCCAGTCTCCCCGACTTTTAGGTGTCTGAGGTTTCCAGCCTGGATATGCACCACAATTTAACATGACAGTGTGTAAGCTAAGGCTATCAACGCAATAGGTAAGAAGGGGGGGAGCAAATATAGTGTGACGAACTAGTGACCATGATGCACCTTCAAGTGACCTCTTTCATGGAAAAGCCATTTGCTAACTTCAGTCACAAACTGCTCATTTCCAGACTTTTCATACCTATTATCAGAATCAGCTCATGTATCATTATTCAGCCCCAGTAAGCAGCTTCTCTCAATACAGACATAGCATACAACCACGTGTACATTGTAAATGTGCATATTCATAAGTTTTGCTACCATCCACCTACATGTACGAGGCAATAGATTCCACTAATGGATGACTGACAATAGGGCCTGAGGCTAAACACATATAATAGCAGGCTCAACAAAGACACGCTCACCATTCATCTGGGTCTGCTCAACCAAACCCAAACAAGTAGTCGATATCTGTTTCTAAGTGTAGGGAATTGGAAGTGTTTCAGCAAGAGCTTAGCAACTTATGTCAAACATGCTTCTACCTGACAAACACACAGGACATGCCTGCACAACCATACCTAATAGGATAAGAGTAAATAAGATTGCTCTGACTTTAATGCAAGAGATTGAACATGCTGTAGCTTAAAAAAGTGCAAAAAGGTATTCTGGCTGAGTTATTCACATTCATAGGCAGCAGTATAAGTTTGCAAGAAGTAAAAGGGTAAAAGAGATAAATCAAAGCTCGCCCACTTACTTTGAAGGAATCCCAGCTTTCTGCACACTTGATTTCATATACCTGATTGGTAGAAGGTAGAGTCAAAGACCAACTCAATAAACACCAGATACTTGGATCTAGCAGCAAGAGAAACAAGCATACCGATTGCTGAACAAATCCAACGACCCAGATATCATAATACGGGCATTGTTCCTTGCCTGCATCATATAAAGTTAAATATCATTCTTTCTCTGGGACGTTCCAGTATCAAGTACGCTCAATAATTACTAATCGCCAACTGCACCTCACAACGAAAAAATGCAACTTCCAATCCTTCTGTAGACTAGATGCCTATAGAGCAGAAACAAGAAACCTAAACCTAGATTGTCGATTTAAAAAAAAAAAAAAAACAGTTACCTGCACAACTGAAACCAACGAGATTGCAGATCCAGTCAGCGACGGCGGACTTGACAACTTGGCAGATGGATTAGCTGAATATGCTGATGGAGAACCAGATAGGACTTTCAATGCCTTGAAAATATAGGGAATAAAACATAGCAAGTTAGCTACCATTTGTTCCAGACATAGTATATGCCAAACCAAGCAAGTTGATATTTGCGCTTACCAGAGTGTTTGCAGCATTCAGAGAATGCGCGATACCTTTAAAGAGAACTGGAGCCTGCTCAACCGAAAACCATTGCAAAATTCATTAGTTTGGCACTGGATCTTTCCACTCAAGGACTTCACCCCTGCAGGAGCTACTACCCTAAAACAAACATATAACAAATCAAAGATCCAATGAACAACCTCAATTTTAGTCTTTCCGAGGATCACATCCGATCTTATTAGTTCATCAGCTGCAATCAGCGTATGATCACCATCAACATCGGACACTGCATAGCCTTGGTGATCAATAACCATAGCTGAAGGATCCTACACCCACAACATTACCATGTTGGTCATAAGAATGCAACTGATTCTAGAGAACCATGAAAATGGACAATCAAATAACTTCATTTCATTAATTTTAATTTACAACTTTCATACAATTCCGCACAGACCTCATCGAAATCGACTCCGCACTCCGTCGCGACACTCTTGATCAAATCAGAAGCGGAAGTATCAGCGGCAACGATCAAATCATGACCGGAGTCAACGAAGTCAAGCACAGCTGCAACGTCCAATGCACCTCCAAACCCTATAACCCAAATCGAAGCGCACGAAATGCGGGCGCGGCGAATTAGAAATAGCAACAATAAAAAATAAAAAACTTAGACGAGAAATTCCACAAAACACCGGTGGCTTACTCTCAACTGAGGGGGCGAATAGGATCAAGCCGTCGTACAAGTACTGGCCATATCTCTGGAGGGCGAGCTTGGGATCATCGGCGAGCTTGAAATCGAGATCGAAGCCACGGGACTTGAGGGAGGTGAAGAAGATGGAATGCGAGGATTTGAGGGAGAAATCGTCGAGCAATACCAAGATCCGGCGGTCGGTCGGGGTGTCCGGCGAGAAGGAGTGGGAGAGGAAGGGGAGAAGTGAGAGTGTGAGAGTGAAGAAGATCGCGAGTTTCGCCATTGGAGCGGATCTCGTCAGTGGAGAGGGTTTTGGGGCGGACCAAGAGATTTTGTGAAGCCTCTTTCCTCCGAAGTAACCCAAGTGAAGACAACGCCTAGATGGATTCGTGGGTGGAGTTTCGTGTCGATAACTCGATTGTCGAAGCTGCGGGATTGGTAACTGCTCGTTGCTCGATACGTTTCGACCTGCAGGCTGCAATTGTCAAACGGGTTTAAAGTTTTATTTTTTATTATTTGATAATCCGGTAACATCAGCAACCCACATGCCTCATGAGTGACATCGGGGCCTACTAAACCTGGGGTACCTGCATACTAATCATCAAGGATTTTGTCCAGGTGTAGTGTCCGGCGTTGTGTTACCGTCATCAGTAAGACTTCGTCTCATGTACCAAGGGTGCCTCCGGGAACACCAAGAAGACAGTACTGGGATTCGAACCTGGAACATTGTCACATCTCAAGCCCGAAACACAGCCCTTTACCAACTAGGCTGTCTTACCATCGGCAACAGGTTTAAAGTTTAAACCAAGGTTGTTGACCTGGTTTTAGTGGTGTGCATTCGGTCGGTTCGGTTCAAATCGAACCAAACAGATGATTATCGATTCCCCAAAATAGTGCATGGGGCAAATCGAATTCGAATCGAAAAATATTACGGTTCAGTTCATCCAAACCGAAATATATCCCAGTTCTGTTTTAAGATAATGCCTGAACTCCCACACTTACCCTATCTATCTACCCATTTTCCATTTATGTGCATAATAGAATCTTGGCCTTTCTCTCTCTTTTTCTATCTGTCACTCGCTCTCTCCTCATAGCACAAGGCAAGCGACGATTTCTCCTCCCCTCTCTGGACTTGATGGCAACATCGATTAACGAAGAGAACAACTTAGACGGCAATGGCGATCGACGGAGAGGACAACCCAGCGACAGGCGGCGGCAGCGATTGCATGTAAATTTTGGTTTGTTTTTTCCTTTGATCTTTAGTAGCATCATTATCTCCTTTGTCTCTATTTTTTTTATTTCGGTGTACATCTACATCTCTCATCGACGCTGTTTTTTTGTATTTGGGGCTTGGGAACTATCTCATCACAACCACTACCCACCGTTTACTCTCCGCCGTCGTCTCCTCTACGGTGGCTATTCTCCTAGTCATTGCGAACACGAAGGACACAGAGAGAGTCCCAAATCTAGATCCTAGATCTAGTTTCGCCTCCTTCTATTGATTTATTCGTGCTCTGCATGTTACCGATCTTCAATTCTTCTCCGTCTCCTCGTTTTGCTTCTTCAATTAGGGTTTTTATGGATTTTGCCTCTATTTGTTCTATGAACGTGTTTTGTTCTTTGCTTTGCAAGTTTTTGGTTGTGAGACTAGAGCAGATGGAGGGAATGGGAAGGGGTTGGTTAACGAGTGGTGATGAGGGCTAGGCAGCTCAACCGGTTGTGCTCTGCATGGGACGGAGTTGTTGGAGAGCAAGATGAATCGAGATCCTCGAGAAGATAGCGGCAGAGTGGAGCGGTGACCGCAGTGAGTGGGAAAGGGGGCGGGTTGCCTAGAGGGTAGGGTTGTGACTTGTGAGGGTTTAGGCTTAGTTGAGTTGTGGGGAGAGTTGGGCTGTAAGGGGAGGGTTTGGGCTCAATTGGGTTATGGGGAGAGTTGGGGTGTGAGGGTTTGGCTATGTATAATAATTTTTTGGTTTCTCGGTTCAGTGTCGGAATGTCGGTTCGGCCAGCACGACCCTAACTCCCAAACTATGCATTTTCTGCTTCCAATTTTTGAACCGAACAACATAATTTTGATTTTGGTTTCAGTTTGAAGTCGGTTCGTTTTGGGTTTACAGAATTGGATGCCCACCCCTACCTGGTTTAATTCAAGGTTAACAACCAGTTTAGCCCGTTGGTATGGACAAATAAGTCATATTTTTCAAACTCCATCATTTTTCACGCATCGAATCTTTCGGGTTTGGGTTTTTAATGTCAACCTGGGTCCTAAGTGTGATGACTACTCCGTTAGTTCTTATTAATTAGCAGTGAAAGTGTAGTGAAGGTCCAAACAAGCAAACAAGCAAAGCAGTTAAAGGTTGTTTTCAAGTTGAGAGAGGTCACCCGGATATGGTTCCCCCTAGACTGTAGTTAAGCCGGATTGTAATTTACCAAGTTCATTTTCAAAGATAGTTATATTGCGGGAGGTTCTTAAACAGTCTGCAGTCTCGACTAAAGGTCTCCAGACCCTCTCAATCTGAGTCCCCAGCGGGCGACTAACCTCCACCAGAGTAAAAAGATTGAGGCCCTAACGAACCAAACCTCCACTACCGAAGTAAATCCGGTACAGAATAGTGAATTGACTCCTCGACTAAAGTCGTCAATTCACTACCTTCAATCAAGGGTGCTCTATCAACCTAGGCAGATATTCTCTTTCTAGGTTAAAACAGAAACAACAGGAATTTGATCAGGATTCATGTCATTCAAGAAATCAAACCTCAACTGAATATAATCATATCTTTGAATTCGTACTTGGGTTCATACAATCAGACCTAACATACAAATCTAGGGTTCTTCATATCCAGGTGAAAGAGAAAGTTACTCCATAGAGAGAGCCGGGAAATCTAGCTCAGATGCGGAAACCATACTGTGAAGGATGAGATTCTGCTTTTGGCACTCAATCAGCTCTTCTCCAAGATCAAGCCGGGCTCCAATGGTGATGGAGATCGATCTAAGGCACTTGAAGAATCAGGTTTGTCACTTTCTCTCTCTAGGTATACGCTTTGTCTCTCTAAAACTCGGAACCCTTCACTTTTGCCCTTCTTTTCCCTTAAGAAGCTGTCAATCGCGATCCCCGGTCTGAATACCCGGTCGAGTATTTTAGGTTGGAGACCGGGGATTGTTAAAACGCACAGTCGGGGACAGGGGGTTAATCCCTGGTCAAGGTCAAGAATACTCGACCGGGGATTTATGCTTAATGCTCGGGCCCCCTTCTACTTCTCAAACGCCCAAAAGAGATTTTCCCCGGTCTGCTCCGATTAATACCCGGCCGGGTATTTCTGCTCATGGGCGGGTATTTTGCTCCTCCAGCACACTTCAACTCGAACGTGCTCCTTTCGACCCGAAACTTGTTTCTTCGCCTCGATGCCAACGCGAGGCCCTGAAATATGAAATAAACACACAACCTAGCGGGAAATAGACTTAAAACACGAGAATCAACATCTCAAACGGCTCAAGAATAGGGGTAAAAACATGTGCAATTAACGGTCTATCAAACACGCAGTCAAAAATAAGTCTTTCTTTATGGTGTCTTATAGAAATGTTATGATATGTAGGAACGGTTTCACCTGGTTTAACTTGAAGATATGAAAGAGTTTTTGTATTGTACACATAACACATATATGAAAGGATTAATGTTCGAAGTTACGGTTTTTCTGAAGTTTGTGTGCTTAATAGCTTTACTAGGGGTGGCGGCTTGGATGTGGTCTGCTCATATTAACTTTCTTGTACAGTTTCAGCAAAAACTTCTTCTCTTAATATTGTTGATTGCCAACATCCTTCACTAGGAAGGTTTGTCGTTATGTTCGTTCATCTGAGTTGTGAAGTAGGAGCCCGTTAAGCTGAATTTAATGAAATAGCTACGTTTGCTTCGTTGTGTGTGTTGCCTCTTTTTGTTATTGTTGATTTTAATTTTATCAATGTTAGACAAGATAGGTGGAAGACCCCATGCTTGTAGCATTTGATCAGTTGGTGACTTTTCTTCATTTCACCAATTTCAGCGACTTGGGCTGTGTAGTTTCTCCATTCACATGGTCTAACTGGCGTCTGGTTCTAGTCATATCCCGAAGCGCCAGATGTTTGGCTAATGTTTTTGTTCTTAAATTTGGCAGCTCTTTGTTCAGCTTGTCTCGCCGCCTGAGAAACAACTGCGACGCTTCCACTATGACAAATGCTGGGATGCCAACCCTGAGGTTTTCAAGCATTTTCCAGTCTACATGGCATAAGGAGGTTCATGACACGACTCAGTTTCGGATTTAGTCTCGGCTGAAAAATTTGTGTCATGCCTTGGTGTGATGGTCACGTACATGGATGTCTAATTTCACAAGATGCATTCGGGAGCTTTGGGTGGCTATTGAAGGTGCTCGAGAGGCGACAGATGTGGACTGGGACCATATTAAAATCTTGGAAGAGCAATTGGGTTTGGCTTATAAGCAGGAAGAACGGTATTGGAAACATAATTCACGTGTTCGTTGGTTGCAAGCAGGAGATGTGAATACACGTTTCTTCCATCTAATGACGTTGCAGCATCACCGAGTTAATTCTATCTTGACTGTGAGGGATGAGCAAGGCATAGTTCAAACCAAGGAAGAGGATAAAGTGCTTGTTTCTATAGCATATTATCATAAGCTTTTCACCTTCACTAGGGATGAACCTACCAGCTTTGTTCGCATCTTGGGTCTCGCACAGATCGTCACAGTGATATGAATGAGGTTCTCACTTTGCATGTCACTCAAGATGAGATTCGTTGGGCATTTTTCAGTATTGGTAAAAAGCAAACCCAGGCTCAGATGAGTTTACAACTACGTTTTCCCAACAATATTGATCGCAGGTGGAAGCTGACGTTTGTGTTATGGTTCTATCTTTCTTCACCACTCGACCACTCCTCCATAGTATCAATCACACATGGGTTTCTCATTCTAAAGGTGCCCAACGCTGATATAATGCGCCAAATGCGCCCTATTAGTCTTTGCCAGGTTCTTTACAAAATTCTTGCTAAAATTCTTGCCTCGCGTCTTAGTTTAGTCCTTCCTTCCATTGTTATTCCTTATCAAAATGGCTTCATTAAGGGGCGGTCTATATCTGATAATATTTTCATTGCCTAGTAGATTATGCAATTGTTAAAAACTATGGTGCGGGGTAAGGAAAAGTGGATGGCATTGAAATTAGACATGGAGAAAGCTTACGACCGGGTGGAGTGTAACTTTCTCCTTGTGGTATGGGATTCAATGCTTGTTGGTGATAATGGGTTTTGTCATGCATCACTTCTGTTAATTTTCCGATCCTCATCAAGGGGTGGAGTGTGGATACTTTCATCCTCAATGTGGGATACGTCAAGGTGGTTCCCTTCCCCTCTTTTATTTGCGTTATATTCTGAAGCCTTTTCATCTTCGATATTATCTGTGATTGCGTGTTCTTATCTACACGACATCCGGGTTCATCGGTTAGCTCCTACCATTTCCTATCTTTTTTTCGCCGATGACACTTATTGTTCATTCTTGAAACCATCCCAAAATTTGCTAATCTTCTCCATATGTTCAATGACTATGCAACTATGAGTGTTGAACGTGTGAACTTCGCCAAATCTTTCGTCCGTGTGTCATATGACACAAAACATGAATTTGATGCCCTCACGTCGTTCTTGTGAGTCTCTTGGATGAGCATTGGTGATCAATACCTTGGCCTTTCATTTCCAAATACAATGTTCGAAGACAGTCACCTTTTACTTCGTTGAGGAGGCTTTGGCTGCCCGAATCAAGAGTTGGAAGATGAAATTGTTATCATTGGTAGGGAAGAAAGTGGTCATCAAGGTTTTTGGCTCGGCTGGGCCAATTTATGTTATGTCATCTTTTCGACTTCCTTCTTTGACTTGTCGCAGGTGTAATAGTTTGCTATCTAGGTTGTGGTGGGCGGGCCAGGACAAAGAGAATTGCATACACTGGTTTTCCAATACTGTCGTGTGTCATAGTAAGTTTGTGAGGGGCTTGAATTTCAAGATTTCGGTTGTTTCAATGTGACTTTGCTTGCTAAACTTGAATGGCGCCTACTACTCACTCTGGGGAGCTCTTTGGGGCAACTTTACAAAGTACATTATCATCCCCACCATCACTTTCTTGATGCTACGGCTGGTGCTCACCCATCTTGGGCCTAGTAAGGAGTTTTGGAGGGCATTTATCTACTTAAGCGTGGATTATGTTGGCAAATAGGGGTTGGTTCATCGATTCGTGTGATTGACGACTTATGGCTCTCAATTACTCCTCCTTCGACTCCCTCATTATTACCTAGTGTTTCATACATCTCTCACAAAGTCAATGAATTGATATTTGGGGAGACTCGTTCTTGGAAGCACTATCATTACACATCTCTTTACTTGGTCAAATCCATCTTCGCCATCTTACTTCCTTTGCATTTGATGGAGGATCGACTAATTTGACATTATTCGAGTTCCGAGGATTACATAGTAAAATCTGGCTATCATGTTCTTACAAATGACCTTAACTCAATGCAGCCTTCGGTTTCCCTACCTTTAGACTACATGTTTTGGAATCTCCTATGGAATCCTAAACTGAAGGTCTTCTTTTGGAGGATTGTTCGTGGTTTGTGGCCGTTGAAAACATTTTTGTTTGGAAATACTCTAGTTCCAAACACAATTTGTCAAGTTTGCTCAGCAGAACCAAAGTCTTTCCAACATTGTTTCTTCCAATGTAGGGTGGCCGGGGGAGTTTGACAATTGGCTAGCCATGAGAGCATTTGGGCTCAGCAGTCGATCTTACCACCGAATGATGCATGGAAATTTCTATTTTTCTCCATGTGTTTGTCTAAACTGCAGGTAGTCGATGTCATCTTCTTATGTTGGTGTATATGGAAGGGATGGTGTTGGGTTGTACATGGTGGAATTTGGTACTTGTCCCTTCCCTATCTCGACAATTTTTGGCTCAATTGGAGAAATAACGGTCGGCTACTGATACTTTGCAAGATGCACCGGTTAGATCTTCATCGACATTGTGGCCTGCTCTTTTGGAATTTTGTTTTCCAAACCCACTAAGGAGTCCTTGGAAACCCAATTCGATCATAATATCTTGTTGGTGGAAATGCCATTGCATGGTTATAATAGTATTTACATTGAAGATCTATGGCTTATCAATCATCTGAACGTCTTTGGCACAAGCCAATTTAGTAT
This sequence comes from Linum trigynum, assembly GCA_964030455.1. NCBI lineage: Eukaryota > Viridiplantae > Streptophyta > Magnoliopsida > Malpighiales > Linaceae > Linum > Linum trigynum. The sequence goes on along the minus strand of OZ034820.1, from coordinate 7,429,354 downwards.
TCTCTCCATCCTGCATAAAGAACAAGTATAATGGAGTATAAGACAAGCAACATAACCCAAACGGAGCTGCCATCGTAGAAAGCAACCCCTTTGAGAGAACATCGACCTCTCTTGTTGACCCTTTGATAAGATCAATACCCTTCACGTCGTACATAATGTCTTCTGCGACAGTATTCCGACCAATAAGGCAACAAAAGACGAGAAGGAAACCTCGAACGCACTATCGAAGGCATAGATCATGGTCTTGTGCTCGTTAGACATACTGATATAAAAAAGAAAGCAAAAACGAAGACAAACAATTTACGTGATATCCCTAATTGATAGGACTAATCTAAGGGAGAGCTTAGCCGACGCTCCAAAGAGGAAATATATACACTAAAAACCCCAAAGGGGAAAACCCTACTTCGGCCAATGCGTGCATGGCTGCATGTCGTTGTACGTATGGGCCACTAATCCTCTATACCTTAATTACAATGGGCTTAATCTACATTGGCATATACATGGACACACACGTGTCTAACAGCCTCCCAAATTTATGTTGGTCACGAAGCATCAATTTGTTTGAGAGGAACTAATGGCGACTAGTTGTGAAAGACTCGGTAAGAATATATGCCACCTGGTCATCAAAAGATATATAGCAAATTTGAATAGTTCCATCACAAACCAAGTTACGAACATAATGGATGGGAACCTTAATGTGTTTCGTGCGATCATGGAGAACATGATTAAGCAATCTGGATAGCACTGATTTTGTCGCCATGGAGATCCATAGGAGAGGGAATGGTAACACTAAAGTTGTGAAGTAAATGATGAAGCCACTCTATCTCACTCACAACATCATACATAGCTCGATATTTAGCTTCAGTGGAGGACTTCAAAACCATATCCTACTTCTTGCAATGCCAAGAGATAACAACATCACCAAAACGAATACACCAACCACCCGTCGACCACAAGTGTCAATGCAACCCGCATAATCAGGAAAAAAGAAAGTTCGTTAGCACAAATCACTAGTAGAAGGAAGAAATAAACAGACACCACGTGTCCTCAAAGGGGTCCGCACAGGAGTACAGTCAGAAAACCTATGCTCATCAAGCCCCCAAAAATAAGAAAGAGTACCCAGATCCTTCAGGCTGAAGGAGTCATGCAAATATGGTTTTAGCTAAGCAATCCCTACCTCTTCATCACCAGAAATAATCATATTGTCAACGTACAGGAGTAAGACAACCAGGCCATGTGAAGAAGACTTAATGAACAAAGAACGATCATTAAGACTCTGATCAAAACCACAACGCATATGAGTAGAGTATAATTTTTCAAACAAGAAACGTGGAGTTTGCTTCAAACCGTATAAGGAAAAATGGAGCAGACATACCTGACTAGAAGAGCCATGAGAATACACAGGTGATAATTCCATATAAACAACATCATTCAGATCACCATGAAGGAATGCGTTCTTCACGTCAAACTGATACAATGACCAAGAACCAGCAGAAGCCACAACCATTAAGTATGAGCAGTCGTCATCTTAGCAATAGGAGCAAACTTCTCATTAAAATCAATATTGTATTCCTATGTAAAACCTGCGCCACAACACAAGCCTAGCACTTATCAAGGATCCAATCCGGATCAACCTTGAGAGTATAAACCCACCGACTACCTACAATCAGAACTAAAGGGGGAGGTCGATCAACCACCGGCCACGTTCGTTTCTCATGAAGGGCATGAATCTCGTCATCCATCGCACGCTCCCAATGAGGGTTCCCTTTAGCCTAAGAGTACAGAGAGGGACCCACGATCAACCACATCATCCTTCAATGACATGATCACAAGACTAAGCACAATATACTTTGCCGCCAAGAAATACACATCCCTATAGAGAATCCGTGCGGCCCACCTTGGACATCAAGAAGGGAAAGACAGTACAATATGATACGTCATGACTCCCTATACCTCAGATAGATCAATCAAAAGTGTAATTTGAAAAGCCAATCCTGACAAGAAATACCTCAAGACAATAGATCTTCTTAATCAAGCAACATATAACTTAAATCATGAGAAATGCCACCACGGGCGGGCCACCTGGTGGAAAAGATCACACCAAACGCCAAGCCTAGGAGGTTGGGTTTCCCAGACAGCATAAATCAAAAGCAACAAAGTATCCAATATCCCTACCCTGCACCGTAGAGACAGACACTCAAGAACTCGCACTATTGAGTTTCAAGCACAACTAAGGATCAAGTCTACCAAAGACAATGACACAATTCCTGGTGGATGATCAGTTTAAAGAAACCCGGGACCATCCACAAAAACAATGTATTTTTCTCATAACATTAAAGACATCATCATTCAACATGGCATATCATACAAGCATTCAACATGACATATCATTCAAGATGTCTATATTTACTTTAGACATACAATAAAGGTTTTACCAGAAAAACAACAATTGCATGTTTTGACTTATCAAAGTCTACTAAGAACACAAAAATATCGCATCTAATTTCATACTAGAAAACCATAACTATTCGCGTTGGCAAACGCTATATAAAAACGTCTTCGCGTTGGCGAACGCTATATAAAAATGACTCTGTGTTGGCGCTATATAAAAACGACTCCGCGTTGGCGAACACTTTATAAAAACATCCCCGAGTTGGCGAACGCTATATAAAAACTTCCCGCGTTGGCGGCCGCTATATAAAAACATCTCCACGTTGGCGAATTCAATACAAAAATGTCCCCGCGTTGGCGAACGCTATATAAAAATATTCTCGCGTTGGCGAGCGCTATATAAAAACATCCCACATTGGCGAACCTTATATTAAGACATTCCCGCGTTGGCAAATGCTATATAAAAATGTAATTTATTGTGTTGGCAAACGTTATATAAAATGTAAACTCGCGTTGGCGAATGCTATTTAAAAACATAATTGCTTGCATTGGAGAACGTTATATAAGAACGTAATCACCCGCGCTAGAAACGCTATGCAAAAACATAAATACTCGTGTTGGCGAGCGCTATACAAAAATGAGAACTTGTCACAATCGGCATTCAGAATTCAAACACAAGCAACTACTGGCTATTCTAACAACACTCAAGCATCACTTTTTGGAGTATATGAAAAAATCATCATCAGAGTTAACATATGTGGTGTCTTTATAAAAACTTTGTATAATTCGTTGTACAAAGAGATATACAAAGGGGGACAATTGTAGACACCACATTTTGTACGGTCTAATACCTATCGCAGGAACATCAAGCTGCACTTCTGATCGAGAAGTGTGGCACAGTAAACTTGGTTCATGGAACAAAATCGAGGAGCAACACGAGTCATGGTTAGGGATTCGTGTTAGTGAATGTTCAAAGTTCGATGATAAAGGCTAGAAGAATATCAACGATGAATTGGAAGATCGACACAATCATCAGACATCACTACAAAGAGTTCCAATTTACACATACAATTCTCAAATACAATTTGAAAGAAAGAACATTTTCTATCTACAAGTGAAGAATCAAGCCCAGCCCAACGAGAGGAAGACCATTAGCCATGTATTTGCCAAACAAAGGAATCAGTTAGTTGAAGCCCGAAAATGGAACCCAGTCGTGGGCCCAAATTCGAACTAAAGTCAGGTTCCTTCTGCCAAACAAAGGAATCAGTTAGCTGAAGCCCAAAAATGGAACTCAGTCGTGGGCCCAATTTCGAACTAAAGTCAGGTTCCTTGTAGAATTCAGGACAAAACTTGACGAAACCCATTTCGAGCCCAGAGAAGACCAATTAACAAGCCAATTTCGGCCCACAAATCCAGACCCAGTCAAGCCCAGCGTTATCCACACCACAACCGACTTCATTGTGGGTAGCAATCTGGCAGGTTCAACCTCAAGAAAGGCCAATCACGAAGTGACACGTAACATGCGATTCAGATATAAGTTTAGCTCTTTAGTTCTTGTTTTGGGGAGGACAACCATTTTGGGAGAGTGAGAGTGATAAGGAGGTCTAGTTATCTGAAAGGGAGAGAAGAATATGGTATTTCGGTTAAAAAAAAAGAAGAGCAAAAGGCAGTAAACACAATATTGAAGGATGAGATTCAGAAAAGAACCTCAAGAACAAGACCAGCAGCAAAAGAGACAACAAGTAGTAGGCAACAAACATAAAATCAACCAAAAGAATCACTCTTCACAGTTTCAGGTTGGTACTTCTCAAATCCAAACACATCACATATTTCATCATCTTAGGAGAATAATCATCCATCTCATCTTAATAAACATAGATGAAAGCATGAATGAATTTTCATGGCAGACCTGAAATCGATGTCTTAATGAAATAGATATGATTATACTGAAATCGATGTCTTAATGAGATAGATATGATTATATGATTGATCTATATGCTATGGTTGCTTGGAGATCTAATCTTGATACCACTGATTCTTTTTCATGTACTAATACATGCCAATAAATCTGTGAAGTAATCTACATTAAGTGGTAAGAAAATCAGATATACATTAAGGGTTAACTATAACTATGTGTTATTCATTATATCAAGTAGATGCATTAATCGAAAAATTCTCACTTAATGATAATGTGATGTTATATTGTATATTATGGTTAACCAATTAACAAAACAAATTAAACTTTAGTTTGGTTAATTTTGTTATTGTCTTAGTTTGGACGGTTTGGTTATGATATTGTATTGGACTTTGCTACGGTGACATGTATGTCACCGTAACTTGCACTTTTAGGTCGACCTCATATATGATTAGGTTGACCTAATCTGCACTTTTAGGTCAACCTTATATAGGATTAGGTCGACCTAATCTGCACTTTTAGGTCGACCTTATATAGGATTAGGTCGACCTAATATGTCGTTTCAGTTTTGTGATGTTCAACGATGCGGTTGACCTTTTATAGCAAATGGTCAATCTCTTTAGGAAGCGAACATAATGAAAGGTCGACCCAAATACCTCATAGACCGACCATTTTGATTAACTGAGGTCGACCGTATAAGTACGAGGTCGACCGCGTGCACACTGTATCCGTTTTGGATGATTCCAACACCAGAAAGGTAACCCTAACTTATCTACCACTCAATTCGATCCATTCTCGTCCTAAATATCTATAAATACGAATATATGTCACCTTCACCGACACCAAAACTCTGAATTAGGTTTTTTTTACGGTTAGAGCTTTTGTGAAAAAGATTCTTTGCGGTTGCTGCTGTACGTGATTCAAGAGGTCGACCACGTGGAAGTTATGAGTCCTTGTTATCATTATTTATGACTGATTCTGTTGGTTTGAAACGTAATTTGTACGAGCAAAAGAACCATCAACATCGACATACATAAGCAAAAAAGACGTAGGGCATAAGTTGATTTTCTTGTATTCGGTCGACCTCGTACCGGATTAGGTCGACCGCAAAACCAACACTTGATCTTCATTTTACGTCAAATGATGATGGATTAATGGATACAACACTTCTCTTCTATCTGGTCGACCTCTTTCTGTAAATGGTCGACCATTTTGTTAACGACCGCCATCAAGTGGTCGACCTATATACCTTTACGGTCGACCATTTTGCTTCTGATGCCAATGAAAAGGGCGACCGATGTTTTATTGTGGTCGATCAACAATGACAACTTAAACTACAAACGGTCGACCACTACATTTTAAAGGTTGACCGTGATAAGTCATTAGGGTGCCCACATTAGTGTATTCGGGAACCTCACAAAACTGAAACAACATATTAGGCCGACCTAATCCTATATAAGGTCGACCTAAAAGTGCAGATTAGGTCGACCTAATCCTATATGAGGTCGACCTAAAAGTGCAAGTTACGGTGACATGCATGTCACCATAGACATACCCTATTGTATTTCATGGATAATAGAATTTGTGCTCATTTGGTTTGGTAATTAACATGGTAAAAGTGGGAAAGAGGAAATTTTGGGTGGGAAAAGATTGGAAAAAGGTTAGAGGAAGGGTTTGGCCACAATGGTTAGGGAGGGAAAAGAGGGTAATTGATAAGTATTTTTTTTAGCACAATCAATTTAGTGTTGATATTGTATCTTTATTTATATAATTTCTTTTATACAGGTGGTAATAATTAATTAAGATAAATATTTCGATATAATATATTTTTTTTAATTTTAACATAATTTTTTTAACTAATTAAATATGACGTCATCAATGGCGAATAAACAATAATTTTTAGAAGTCCATGATTCATCACATGTTTGAGAGATGACGGTTGAAAAATATGGTCGATGGCCAATAACACACCAAAAACATCAATTAAAACAACTAAACCCACTTAAAAGCAAGAAAAAAAGAACAAAACAGACACGTGGAAAAACTCACCCATTCCATTAAAAGAACTAAACCCACCCATTCCCACAAAAAAAGTCATTATTTCCCCTCTTTTAACCCTCATTGTGAGCACACTAGTGGAAAAACTCAACATTTCTCATTTTTTAACTCTCCATTGTGGGTGTCTTATCTCTTATGATCCAATTTCCCTCATTTTCCTTCCCCCCACTACCACTGTAGGTGGTGTGACCATTTGATCTCCTAAATAAAAGTGCACATTCATGTGGTATTGTCTTTTCTCGATATCTTTAATGGTGATAATCAATATGGTGCAATAATATTATTAGTCGTAAGAAATATTGAAAAAATGATAGCAAAGTCCATAAACTCCAACAAAATAATCATAAAAAAGAGAAAAACAAGAAAAAGTGAAAGCATCAATTTTTTTGGGAGGGGGGTATAGATGTCCACACCCCAAAAAGGGAAAAAAATTCTCTCGCTGGAAAGTTATTCTAGTTTCTTAATTATTTTTTATTTATGTTCGTGCTACTATAGGGGGTTTGTTTTCGGTAACTTCTTTATGTTTTTGTGTGCAACTTAATGATTGTCAAATAAATAATAAACCAAAAACTTTTTTATTGACGATCGCTAAAGTTTTTCCCTCTTATTTTTGTACATTGGTGTTTCAAGGTACAAATTGAAGATGTACTTTAAATACTAGATTTGGGCCCGCCCGTTGGTCGGGTACATTTTATCGATGAAAATTATTCGGACCAAATATGCATTTTATATAATACGATAAAGAAATCCAAATAAATCAGTTACTAAAATGATAAAAATGACATGCATCAAAGAGTTTCATAGAGTTTTCTGACATATTAAATGATTCATCGACGTAAGAAGTTGAGATTAAAAACTAAGATAATATCAAGAAGTCAAATGCTAATTAAAAAACTTATTAAATCGAACTAAAACTATGGTCTACACCATCAATATTATCTTCCTTCGTATCAACACTCAAACTGTCATTATCTCCAATATTTGATCCACTACCTCCATCATTAAGCATTCTTGTTTCTACATTTCATTGAAAACAAAAATTTAATAATAAAATATTTACAAATATGACACGTCTGTTTCACACCGATAGAATTTACAAATATGAAATATAAACCTTATAATGGAAGTGCTAATAATTAAAAGGAAGAAGTGTCCTTCCTAGACACATAATCTCCTTCCTATTTTTATTAGCTGATTAGCATCTTTCTTTGGAGATGGTGAGTGAACTGATTATTAAGATTTAGGGGATGATGGCATGATGCCGCTTGAGTGTTGTCCTCCAAAAGAATTCTCCAGCTCAATTATCTCTGGTCCAAGTAAAGCCCTTTCAATTGTTTATGTGTCCCGTTTGCAAGGGAAAAAAGAATGGGCCCAGCCCAGTTCGGTCAATAAATTGATAGTGCAATTACCAAAATCTCCTGCCGTGGGTTACGCACAGAGCAGGAAAAAGGAGATTAAGGGGGTTCATGCCAAGAACCTCTATATATTATTGTTAGGATATAAATTTAGATTGTACCATAAGAGAATTTATACATATATGTTATTATACAACTTGAACTTATATTGTACCATAATGTAAAGGTAAAAATTTAGTTTACACCTTTTACGTCATGTTTATAAGTATCCAGTCATGAGCTCTTCTAATAATTTCTAATGGCATTATTAACTTTTTGTGATCAACTGATACTACTTTACATTATCATTCTCAATGATCATAGAGTATAATACTTAATTTCAACATCTTGACACTTGCAACATAGTGTACTGTGATTCGGTCAAGGAAACATCAGTAAAGAAAAATATTAATTCAAATAAATCAACATTCACACCTGAGCACCAAACTTTTAAGGAAAAATACAACAAATCATTGATAACGAAAAGCACAAAACATCAATATAATAATTTCCGATGTGAACATTAACAAATGAGTTCAAGCTCTTAACAATGATATTAAAAACCATTAGTAACAAATGAGCGGCACCATTAGTCTTAATACACCAAATTATTATTTTCAATTGGAACCATTAATCTAATATGGTGACAAAATATAAGATCACTTCTATGAAACATATTTCACCAAACTTTTTAAAAATTTCTCCAAATCATAGTTAGTAAATACCCTGTTTAACTCTCCTTTTTCTCTCTCCTTTTCGTTCTCTGAGGAAAACCTAAATCGGCGATGGCCGTCTCGCCGGCTCCCCTGGCTGGCGAGGGCTCTTCTTCCTGGGTGAGTCTCTTTGCTGTTGCTCCAGAAAAGCGACTTACCTTCAGGCCCCCAGAGAGGGTCAATGATGGCTTTCGTATTCCGAAGGAGGTTAAGGAGAAGGGTGTTGAACAATGGCGCGATTCATTAGTGGGTCAGTTCGTCGGGAAGTGTCCAGAGGTTGCTGAGCTCCAGTCATGGGCAAACAAGCTATGGGGGAGAGATGGTATTGTGAGGGTATCGCGATTTGGTCCGAAACTTCTGATTTTCCAGTTTCCTTCTCCTTCTTCGTGTGAGTGGGTTTTCACTTCGGGGCTGTGGCATTTCAAGGGGAATCCGATTTTTTTCCGAAAGTGGGAAGTGGGCATTCAACCAGTGGTGCCAAAGGTTGGTATGCTACCGATCTGGGTCACGATTAGGGGTTTACCTCTTGAATATTTGGGTAGTGATGGGGTTGAATGTGTTGCAAGTGTGATTGGGAAGCCGCTCTGGACTGACCAGAAGACTAGGGTAGGCGCTCAGCTGGGGTTTGCGAAAGTCTGTGTTGAAGTTGCTGTAGATTGTGGGTTCCCTGATAAGGCCAGGTTTTACCCTGATAATGACCCTGACTTCGAAATTGGTCTGGAGTACTCACACCTGCCGAAAGTGTGCTCAAAGTGCTGCTTATTTGGGCATAGCTGTGCACAAGAGCCCATGAAACAGTGGAGAGTCAAGGATGTGCAGACTACAAATGAGGGTGAACAAGAGAAATTGGTAACTGAGGGATAGGTAGCTGGGGTAGTGGACAAAGATATGGTACAACAACCTGAGGGGGCTCATGGAAATGGAATGAATGTGGAAATGCAAAATAATGAGGGCCCTGCTGATAGTGGTGGAATGGTTAACCTGCTGATAGAGGGGCTGGAAACTGGGGATGCTACAGAGGCAGAGACTACTACTGCAGTGGAAGTTGAGAATACTGATATTACAATGGAGACCACACAAGGGGGAGATGGTGACAATGAACCAAACCCTGAAGGTGAGACTAGTGCAATTGAAAAGAGTGTGGTTGTTCAAGCTCCTTCCTCAAATGGGGGCTCTCCTCTCAGTTTTGCTCAGATAGTGATGGGATCACCACTTGTAGGTGGGAATTCTGTTGCTGGTGGGCATGAGTCTGTTAGTGGAAGGTCACCAGTGACTGGGAGCCTTCGACTTCAGACAACTCAGGAAGATACAGGGAAAGAAAACATGCAACCTCTTATTGACAAAGGAAAGAAAGTTTGGGTGGATTCTCCTTTGGTTCCCATTCAACCAAAGAAAGGAGGTAAAGGTGGAAGGGGAAGAGGTAAGAGATGAAAATCCTTACCTGGAACACGAGAGGGTTTAAAGCAGAAGGTAAATATACAGCTATACTAAAGAAGATAAATAAGTACAATATAGACATAGTTGCAATACTAGAACCTAGAATAAGATCCTCTGAGATAGATAAGCTAGTTGAGAAGAGATTCCCAGATTGGAAGAAGAAGATTCAACATAATTCAAATGGCCTGGGGAAAATTTGGCTACTCTGGAAAAAGGACATTCAGCTCACTGTTTTGCACTCATCTGATCATTATATACAGTTTATGGTTGGTGGGCTACAGATGTTTTTTGGAACGGTTGTCTATGCTTCAAATGAGGAAGCCAGCAGAAGGGAGCTATATAATGAATTGAGAAGAATTAATGTGACGCAAGCTCCTTGGATTGTCTTGGGTGACTTTAATGATATTAGGACTCCTTCAGAAGCCTCAAACTCTCCTATAGTGGATTCTCGAATGATGGGGTTCAATGATTGGATCAATGATCTTGAACTAGAAGAGCATCAAGTAACGGGGCCATGGTTAACTTGGTTAAATAAACAAGCTGCCAATCTTATTGCTAAGAGACTAGATAGAGTCCTGGTTAACTTTGCTTGGTTAGATTTGGTAAAGGACAGTAAGGTTCACATTCAAGCTCCTAGAGTCTCGGACCATTAGTTGGTTATTTTCCTGCCAAGAGAGGGTTTAGGCAAGGGGATCCCCTGTCCCCCTACCTATTTGCAGTTGCCATGGAAATATTTACTTGACTGATTGATCAATCGGCTATTGCTGGGAGGTTCCCATATCACCCAATGTGTAAAGGAGTCAAACTTACCCACCTCTGTTTCGCTGATGACCTGCTGGTCTTTACTGATGCATCCAATTATGGGATACAGGAGTTGCAGAGAATTCTTGTTCAGTTTAGAAAACTTTCTGGATTGAAGTCAAACCCTAGTAAATGTGAACTATTCTTTGGAGGGTTATCTCAGGGAGAAAGGGTAATTAGAGCTGAAAGATATGGTTATAAATTGGGGGAATTCCCTGTCAGATACTTGGGGGTTCCACTGATAGCTGGAAAATTGAGTTTAACAGCCTGTAAACCACTTATAGAGAAGATAGTTGCAAAAATCACAGCTTGGAAAGCAAAATCATTGTCTTATGCAGGTAGAATTGAGCTAGTGGGTACTGTCCTCTACAGTTTAAACCAATTCTGGATGTCTGTCTTCCTTTTACCTAAAGCTGTGATTAAAGAGGTAGAGAGATTGTGCAGTAATTTCATATGGGGAGTGGAAAGAGAGGTGAAACTTAGAGCTAATGTTGCATGGAAGAAAATTACCTATCCTAAAAGGGAAGGAGGCCTTGGTTTTAGGGACATGAATAGCTGGAATCAGGTCTGTGCTACAAGACATATTTGGCAGATTTTGCTTCAGGAGGGGTCTTTGTGGGTGCCATGGATCACCAAATACAAACTGAAGGGGAGATGCTTCTGGTCCTATAACTGCACTTCAGGATCCTGAAATTGGTGCAAAATTCTGAAGCTCAGAAGCAGAATAGCTCCTTTTATTTCAAACAGGGATGGTGTTTTATTGCTTGATGGGTTACCAATGCCTCGATTCTCTATTAAAAGAGTCTGGCAGCTTGTTAGGCCTCCTCAGCAGAGGGTTGCTTGGTGCAAATTAATCTGGAAGGGTGTGGCTATACCAAGTAATCGATTGATTACTTGGCTGGTAATCCGAGGAAGTATACAAACAAAGGGAAAATGCAAAAATGGGGCCTCCAAGGATCGTTGAATTGTGTTCTTTGTGGGAGAGGGGTTGAAAGTAGGCAGCATATGTTTGTTCTCTGCCCCTTTACTAGGGAGATTCTTGATGAGTTGTTTAAAGGTCCTATGCAGGTCCCGGAGTTCCAAACATGGGAGACCATGGTTTCATGGCTGCTGGAGAAGTATGACAAGCAAACAGAAGAAGCTGAAGCAGGGAGGTTTATCTGGCAAACGTGGATCAGTCAGACTTGGAGAGAAAGATGTCGTCGACTGTATGGTGATAAGGTGAGGGGTTTTCAAGAAGTGATGTCTGGTATAAAGGCTGAGATTGTGTATGTACTTGGGAGAGATAGGTTGAATCTTTTTTGGAATGACTAGCTTAAATCTGTCTCAGAGGTAGGTTTGGTTTTTTGATTGTTTCTTTGCTGTCTTTGCCATTTTATGGTGATATTCCCCTAGCTAGCAAGGGTGTTGCTAGCAAAAGTACTTTTTTGATGAATAAGATCCCGCCGATTCATCAAAAAAAAAAATACCATGTTTAATATGTGTATATATGAACACACGTATTTTATCATTTAATTTTTTCACTGTACTATTATAAGACCGTTCCACTTTTTCTTGTCCATTTCATGGCCCCATACTACACACGTATAAAACCGTATAGCACGTTTAATATTCATATTGAATGAATTAAATTAATAACTTAGAATATTATTTATACATCTATCAATAAAATAGATTGAAGAGTTTCAAAATAAATCATTTGTGGCATTCACCATGTTAGAGGTTTATGAAAAAATCATTTTAATAACACATTGGAATTCACAGATTATTGAAAATAATATTTGCAAACTCAAGTATTAGATTTTTTTTTTGTTTTCACTATAGGGTGAGAGTAGTTTGAAGAAGTACACATTCAAAGTGGACAAAGGAAAATTAGAAAACATCAATTAACTAGTTACTACGGGATTTAATTTGTAATTACTTGTTCCTAAAAAGGAAAATAAAATCATAGTTGCATTTTTAGGCTATTTTCCCCTTACACCACTTGATAAAATAATAGATAAATAAAAATAACATGATAAATGGTTGGAAACCACGCAGGAGAATTTTTTCTTCTTATCTGCATTGTGATTAGCTAAAAGAGGCGTTGATGTGGAAGTATAAGAAGAAAGAAAATTTGAATCCTTAAAGCTCTAAACTGGAAAGCCTTTATTGTATTCATCGACACTATAGTATTGGCCTTAATATTAATAATTAATGATTCTTTTTCTATCTCTTCTCGAAACCTTCTCCATAACCCTCTCTCAGTCAAACTTAATATTTTTCTTTTTTAAAATTGAACACAAGTGATCCAATTTAACTTTTCCTTTGTTTTTAAAATTAAAAATATCCGCCCTCTCTAATTTCGTGGCAACTTGCTGTATATTATCAATTTATCATTCTCAATGATCATAAAGCACAATATAGATTTTCAACATCTTCGACACTTGCACATAGTGCATTATGATGCGGTCAAGGAAACATTAGTAAAGAAAAATATTAGTTCAGGCAAACCAATATTCACACCAAAGCACCAAACTTTTAATAACAATATAACAAATCATTGATAACAAAAAGTATTTCGTTGAAAATAAATACAAAACATCATTATGATAATGTCTAACTTCAACATTAAAAAATGAGTTCAAGCTTTTAACAATGATATTAAAAACCATTAGTCACTCATAAGGAATATAATTTCTTTGAAAATAAAAAAACAATAATAATATTCAGATGCAATGTTTAATGTCAAATACCACTAAACACACAATTTGACCTCAAATCTGGTATCTTGCAGCGGTTGACTCGGTAGATATATGCGATCCATTTCAAAATGGGCCAACCAGCAGATCAACCTGTTGGCTTTAAAAACGACGATGCTTCGCTTCCACTACGACGACGTTTCTTCTCCACCCTCCATTCATCTTTTCGACACCGTTTTAAAGCATCATCATCCTTCGAAGTCAACACTGGACTCCTCGATTGATGATCTCTCAGATCATCCCTCTCGTTCGTCATCTCTCGTTCGTCTTCTCTCTAACGGACGCCTCAGCTTTTCTGCATCCGCTCCTCCTAGCACCGTCTCTACAAGAAAGCATGATGAAGGCTAGAGAAGGCTCTCCTCTAGGCAACGGCTATTCATCCCCAGTAGTATATATTGTAAGCCCTCTGTCTAATTTGTGTGTGTCTTAGAACGATTGTAGTGAGAGTAATCTTGTTGTGATTCTCTTCGAGTTAAGGAGTTTGTTCGCTTCAGTAGAAAGCATCACAGTGTATGGGGTATACTGGGTGATTCAATCTTGGGAAGTGAATAGTTTGAGTGTCTGTCTATCTAAAGAGCCAAGTTACTTGGCTTGGCTCGGTTTCTTTGTACTGAATTTGTTAGTTTGAATAAAAGCCTTCTTTCGTTCTATCTCAAGAGAGAATTTATACAGTTACAAGTTCTCTACTCAGAGTCATTCAAATATCATATCTTGAGTTTTCAATTGGTATCAGAGCCTGCTCTTTGAGGGATTAATCATCGCCAAAGAGTAAGGTCTAAAGATGTCAGGACCATCTTCAACAGCAGTCTCCTATTCAGCAACCACAAACCCTCCATGGTTTGATGGAACATATTACACCGTTTGGAAGAAAAGAATGCGAATTTACCTTCGTGGTGTAGATGGAGATTTATGGGCGGTAGTCAGAAAAGGACCAATTCCCATGGAAGATGAAGATGAAGAAGACTGGAAAGAAGAGCAGAAGATCTCCTCTCAGCTTGACTCCAGAGCTATGCACATTCTGTTCTCTGCACTAAGTCCTGAAGAAAGAAGCCAGGTGGCTCAATGCGAGTCAGCCAAGGAGATATGGGAATCTCTTCAAACCACTCATGAAGGTGCGTCTGAAGTTAAAGAAAGTAGAATAGATGTGTTACTAAATGAATATGAATCTTTTGAAATGAGCTCAGGAGAATCAATTTCTAGTATGTACAAAAGATTCAATGATTTGATAAATAGGTTGAAAGGACTAGGAAAAGTTTTTGAGACCAAGGATCTGGTCAGAAAAATACTAAGATGTCTTCCTAGAGAGTGGCTGCCTAAACGTACTGCAATTGAAGAAACCAAAGACTTAAAGGCTCTATCTATAGAAAGACTAATAGGATCTTTATTAAGTCACGAGGAAGTCATAATACAAATGAACAAAGACGATCATAGGAGAAGAAAGGTTATAGCTTTCAAAGCGCAAGAGTGTGATAGTGACTCTGACATTGACATGGGAGAAGAATTTGAGAAAGAATTTGCTCTAGTCAGTAGAAAATTCCATCGAATGCTCAAAATGAAAAAGGACATTCAAGCAAGAAGGTCATTTAATGATTCGAGAGGATTTAATAATCATTCTTATGACTATAAAAGAGATAGGGAAGGAATTGAGAGAGCTCCTACTAAAACTAATGAGAGGTATACATCAAACAGGGGTTATTTCGATAAAAACTCTCCTAAATCTTATGATAGATTTTCTGAAGGTCGAGAAAGGTTCAGAATTGATAAGGAAGACGTTAAGTCTTCCAATGAAAAAGATTTAACAATCTGTTTCAAGTGTGGAAAGTCAGGACATATAAGGTCAAAGTTTCCCACTAATGCCAAAGCAAAGGAGAAAGCACTTGCAGCTTCATGGAGTGATTTTAGTTCAGAGGAAGAACATGAAGTAAAAAAACTAGCGTACATGGCATTTGCTACCAAAGATGATAGTGATGATCAATCCTCATGCAGCCATGGTACGCCTGCTCCTTCATGTTATCAGCTAATCTCTGACTCTGATTCAGACATAGATAAATTTGAAATAAAAACTGAGTTTATGCATGAGTTAACAAATCTACAAGAAGAATGTAATAGACTCAAGAGTAAGTACTGTATGTTAATGACTGATAATCAAGCTCAGAAACATGAAATTTCAACCTTAAAAAGAACCTTGAATGCTCAAAGTGAATGGAATAAGGAACTAAACAAACAAGTTTTTGATCTCAAAGATGAAAACCAGAGGCTAAGAAGTTTTTGCAAAAACAACACTACTTCTGCAAAACAAGGTTCTGGTATGCCTAATTACTATCCTTTCAAAAAGGGGATCCCTAAGCACAACTATAATGATCGTAGAAGATACTCAAAATATCCAGTAATTTTTACTTGTTCTCATTGCAAAAGGAAAGGACATATAGCAAGATTTTGTTATGATCTGAATCCAAGGAAACCAATTGTGTCCAAAACATTTTGGATACCAAAATGTGCTAATGTATGATTGATTGCAGAATTTGGGAGAAAATGAAAACACATGGTATCTAGACAGTGGTTTCTCCCACCACATGACAGGTAAAAAGGAACTTTTCTCTGCTTTAAGTTATAAAAAGGGAGGTAAGGTAGTGTTTGGGGATGATCGTGTAGGAATAATTATGGGAAATGGAACAATTGGCAAGAGTCCCCTTCCCACCATTAAAGATGTCTTATTTGTTCAAGGTCTGAAGCACAATCTACTCTCTATTAGTCAACTATGTAACTCAGAGAATAGAGTTGTGTTTGAATCATATTCATGTGAAATCATTAGAATTAAGGACAATAAACTGTTATTTAGTGGAACTAAGAAAGACAATATGTATGTAGTTGATTTAAACTGTCTAAAGTCGTTTAATGAGACATGCTTTCAAGCCAAGCAGTATGATCTGGAAATGTTATGGCATAGAAAACTTGGCCATGTAAGTCTTTCTAAATTATCACAACTCTCTAAGTCAAAATCAGCTCGTGGAATTCCAAGTTTGAAAGAAAATCCAAAAATTTTCTGTGATGCTTGTGTTGGTGGTAAATTGGTCAAAAAGAGCTTTAAACCCAAAAGGGATATAACCACTACAGTACCATATGAACTAATTCACATGGATCTCTTTGGTCCAACCAACGTGGTAAGTTTGGGAGGTAAGTCCTATGCCCTTGTTCTTGTTGATGATTTCTCTAGGTATACATGGGTTTATCTACTTGCATCAAAAGATGAAGCCTTTATTCATTTTAAAAACTTTGTAAGTCTCATGCTAAATGAATCAAAAAATGGGATCAAAACTATTAGGAGTGATAATGGAGGAGAATTCATCTCTGAACAGTTTAATGAATTATGTAATGACAAAGGAATAAATCACACCTTTTCTGCTCCCAGAACACCACAACAGAACGGTATAGTTGAAAGAAAAAATAGAACTATCATAGAGACAACAAGAACAATGTTGCTAGAATATGGTACACCTAAATTTCTCTGGGGAGAAGCAGTCATGACTGCTGTCTATGTTATAAATAGAGTTCTGATCAGAAAAATTATTGGCAAAACACCCTATGAAATTTTAAAACAAAAGACACCTAATCTGGGGTACTTTCACCCTTTTGGATGTAAGTGTTTTATCTTGAACACCAAAGATCACTTATATAAGTTTGATTCGAAATCAGATCAAGGTATATTCCTAGGGTACTCACTTAAAGGACAGGCCTACAGAATTTATAACCTCAGGTCTAAAAAGGTTGAAGAGTCAGTATTTGTTAAATTTGATGAATCTGGGAGTACTGACAAGGTCTCTGCAGAAAGTATAGACCTTCTGTTTCCTGTGCCTAATGAAAGGAATGAAGACCCGTGCAAGGATTCATCTCAAGAAACAGTGAAGAAAGACATAAGTGAGACAAGAGATGAGGCACCTGATGAAGAAGAAAGGCAGGCACCACCACACATTCAGAAGAGACACCCTTCCTCACAAATCATTGGACAACTCAATGCAGGAATCCATACCAGAGGTAGGTATCAACCAGGTCAGTATGCTTTCGTTTCAATACTAGAACCCAGAAATTACAAAGAAGCCTTTCTAGATGATAAATGGTTGGATGCTATGCAAGATGAACTTATACAGTTTGCTAGGTTACAAGTTTGGGAGCTTGTTCCTCGTCCTCTTAACAAACTAGTCATAGGTACAAAATGGGTATTTAGAAACAAAACAAATGAAGTAGGAGAGGTTACCAAAAATAAAGCTAGACTTGTGGCTCAAGGGTATCTACAAGAAGAGGGAATTGACTTTGAGGAATCTTTTGCCCCTGTTGCAAGAATCGAATCAATCAGAATGTTGTGTGCTTATGCATGCTTTATGAAGATACCCCTATTTCAAATGGACGTAAAAAGTGCCTTTTTAAATGGAGAACTGAAAGAAGAAGTATATGTGAGTCAACCACCTGGTTTTATTGATCATAAATACCCTGATCATGTCTACAAACTGTCCAAAGCATTATATGGATTAAAACAGGCTCCTAGGGCATGGTATGAAAAACTTTCATCATTCTTAAAATCAGAAGGATTCACCCAAGGAAATGTTGATAAAACACTTTTTATAAAGAAAGAAAACCTTGATACATTAATTGTCCAAATCTATGTAGATGACATAGTTTTTGGATCAACGAACCCATCTATGAGTACAAAGTTTTGTGACCTAATGAAATCAGAGTTTGAGATGAGTATGATGGGAGAATTGTCCCACTTCCTAGGGCTACAAATTAAGCAACTAGACTCAGGAATTTTTATCAGTCAGACAAAGTATACTGAGTCAATGCTCAAGAAATTTGATATGTACTCTGTAAACCCTAGCACCACCCCTATGGCAACTAATCTAAAATTAGATAAGGATGAAGGGGGCATTCCATTCTGTGAAAGAAAATACAGAGGAATGATAGGGTCCCTTCTGTATCTAACAGCAAGTCGACCTGACATCCAATTTAGTGTAGGATTGTGTGCTAGATTTCAATCCAGCCCTAAAGAAAATCATTTCAAAGCTGTTAAAAGAATATTCAGATACCTAAAGGGTACCCTGGACAGTGGTTTATGGTATCCTGTATCTGATTCATTTGAGTTGATTGGGTACAGTGATTCGGACTTTGGAAGAAGTCTGGTAGATAGAAAAAGTACAACTGGGACTGTTCAATTTCTAGGCTCATCACTTGTATCCTGGTTTAGCAAAAAACATGGAGCAGTAGCACTGTCCACAGCTGAAGCTGAATATATGGCTGCTGGGAGTTGTTGTGCACAAATAATGTGGATGAAAGCACAACTCTCCGATTATGGCTTTAAGTTAAAAGATATCCAAGTATGCTGTGATAACACAAGTGCAATAAGTATGACTAAAAATCCAGTTCAACATTCTAGGACCAAACATATTGAAATAAAATACCACTTTATTAGAGAACTTGTGCAAGCTGGTCACATCGAACTTCAATTTGTTGCAACTGAACATCAGCTAGCTGACCTATTAACAAAACCTCTGGCCAGTGAAAGGTTTATTCAGCTTTGCACAGAATTAGGATTAAAATCTTTGAGCCAGATTGAAAATCTTTAAAGTAAACATCTCATTGGTTTTACGTAGTGCATGCATTGGTGCAGTAAGCAATGATTAAAAACCCTCCAAAACCAAAACTAATTCTAAAAGGCTGATTCGGCCTTTTTGCCGAGCACTTTTTGCGTGTCTTGGTTCAACCAAAAGGAAATGCTCCATTTCGGCTCAATGCCTGCCTCTACTAATACGTCTATGGTTTAGCTAAATCATTCTCCCTAAATCATTGTCTGCAGGAGACTCTTCACCTTCCTCGCTTTTCTTATCTATAAAAAGCTTCATTAACCATCCTTCCTCCCCACACTGCTCCATTCATTTTTCAAATCACAAATCACCCTCTTCCAACTCAAAATGAGTGACCAACTCCCTCGACCCTTCCGTTTCGATGGCCTAGTCCATACATTCTCTGACCACATGTTTCATGAGCCACTCATAGTTAATCATCACTGATATCTGCAGCACTTTGATAAGAGGAGGCTGCACCATATCACCCAGCTGGATCCCTACGAGTTTAACTTGTATAAGTATGACATTGTGTCACTTATTGAGGGACTCGGATGGGATTTCCTCCTCCGCCAACTAGTGCATCCTGCCTGTCCTGGGGCTGTAAAGTATTTCTACTCAAATCTCAAGAGCCAAGGGATCAGCTCGAGAAGCCTTACAACTCTAGTGTATGGTCATTTGTTGACCATACCAGTAGATGCTATGAATGGCATTCTCGGTTTTCCATCACAAGGACTCGTGATTGCTCATCCTTCTGAGTTCTGGAAGCATGAGTTCAAAGTGGAGGTGGAATATGGGAACTTCTCCACTGAACCAACTGGTGGATCTGACGTTCCTATTCCTGTTTCTTGGCTGCCTCCTAGACTGAGGATCTTCCAGCATTTTCTCACTCATGTCCTCTTTCCAAGATCCTTTAATCAGGACCATGTCCTCCATATGGACTTATGGATCATTGCAACTGCAACTGCTCGACGAAAGCTGGATTATTCAAGCATAGTGTTTGGCCAACTTCTCCCTGTCGGGGATGAAAACTACAGAGGACTGGTGCCATTTGGATCGCTGATTACTCGTTTACTGATCAACCTTGGGGTAGATCTTTCAGAGTTTAGAAGCATTTTCTCCACCATGTACATCAGTGCACTTAATGTGCTGATGGTTTTGGATCTTCCCTCAAACGTCTCTCCTCCTCGTCCTTCTACCTCTCTTCTCGGGCCTCCTCCTAAGCCCTCTGCTGTCAAGAAAACCAAGTCTGTGGGTGAACCCAGCAAGACTGGGGATCTGGTCTTCACCATCTCTGAAGGGGATTCCTCCTCTGATGAGTCTGCTGCCACTGCTCCCGCCTCCTCTCCTGCTTCTTAACTTCTCCTGTTCTGTTTCGTTTGTTATCCTGTTGGTAGGATATGTTTCTTTAGTTAGTTAGCTCCTAGTTCTAGTTTCTTTTGGGGTATTTTGCTCAGGGGGAATTCTGCTCAGGACTCTGTCCTGATATTTTGTAATACTGCGTGCTTCTCTTGTCGCAGCCTGCTGTACTCTCTTTAATTATCAATGAATTGCCCCTTTTCTGGATTGCCTTTGCTGCTGTTTTCTTGTTCTTCTTTGTTTTGCAGGAGACTTCTCAGATGAAGGGGGAAATTGTTGGCTTTAAAAACGACGACGCTTCGCTTCCACTACGACGACGTTTCTTCTCCACCCTCCATTCATCTATTCGACACCGTTTTAAAGCATCATCATCCTTCGAAGTCAACACTGGACTCCTCGATTGATGATCTCTCAGATCATCCCTCTCGTTCGTCTTCTCTCTAACGGACGCCTCAGCTTTTCTGCATCCGCTCCTCCTAGCACCGTCTCTACAAGAAAGCATGATGAAGGCTAGAGAAGGCTCTCCTCTAGGAAACGGCTATTCATCCCCAGTAGTATATATTGTAAGCCCTCTGTCTAATTTGTGTGTGTCTTAGAACGATTGTAGTGAGAGTAATCTTGTTGTGATTCTCTTCGAGTTAAGGAGTTTGTTCGCTTCAGTAGAAAGCATCACAGTGTATGGGGTATACTGGGTGATTCAATCTTGGGAAGTGAATAGTTTGAGTGTCTGTCTATCTAAAGAGCCAAGTTACTTGGCTTGGCTCGGTTTCTTTGTACTGAATTTGTTAGTTTGAATAAAAGCCTTCTTTCGTTATATCTCAAGAGAGAATTTATACAGTTACAAGTTCTCTACTCAGAGTCATTCAAATCTCATATCTTGAGTTTTCACAACCCACGGGTTGATAACCTTGCATACACCAAGTTAGGAATAACCGTTCACATTTAGGTGGTATTGTCTACGTCTTTTCCCAACATCTTTAATGGCGATGATCAATATGGTTAAATAATATTATTAGTCGGAAGAAAGAATGAAAAACGACATAAAGGTTCACAATTCCTGCAAAATAATCCTAAAAATGAGAAAAACTCAGGAAAAAAGTGATTATTAGTCGGAAGAAAGAATGAAAAACGACATAAAGGTTCACAATTCCTGCAAAATAATCCTAAAAATGAGAAAAACTCAGGAAAAAAGTGATTATTAGTCGGAAGAAAGAATGAAAAACGACATAAAGGTTCACAATTCCTGCAAAATAATCCTAAAAATGAGAAAAACTCAGGAAAAAAGTGAAGGAAATAGATGATGGGGGTATAGGTTGTCCACACCCCAAAAGGGAGAGAGAATTCTCTAGCAGGAAAGTCATCCTTGTTTCTTAATTTTTTTTTCTTGCAATAGGGGGTTTGTTTTCGGTACTTCTTTATGCTTTTGTTTGTAGAATAATGAATTCAAAATAAATAACAAACTTAAAGTTTTTTTATCGATGATTGCTAAAAGTTTTCCGTCTTATTTTTAAACATTGGTGTTTCGAGGTACAAATTGAAGTTGTACTTTAAATGTACAAGTTTAGATTGTATCATAAGGTAATTTATACCTATATGTAGAGGTGATAAACAGTTGTCGGTTACTCAGTTAACCACATAACTGAACCAAAAATATCGATTAATTGGCTAACTGATAAGCGTTTATTATCATCGGTTGGATACGTCGTTTGGCTGTTTGGGAAATTTGGGTAACCGGCGATTGGTAGTTTATAACCAACAATTGCGTCGGTGCACCACATACTCGACAACCACCCTCCTAATCCCAGTTCTCAACTCCCCTCTCGTTGCCCCACCATCCTTCTCCCTCCACTCTCCTCAACCCCTCTCATCCGATCAGATCCAACATGCTAGTCGCGACCCCTCTCTTCCTCTAATGGATTCGTCGCTTCGCCATCTGCATCCTCCTAGATCAATCTTCCTGCAATCCCTTGCCACTAGGCTTCGATTCCCGACCTGTACAAAGAATATGGTGAATGGAAATGGGAGAGGGCGTATGATTTGCAGTTACGGATAACCGATCAACCGATCCAACCCACTCGGTGTCGGCTAACCGATATCCCCTTTCGGCGTCAGTGATGATTAGCAGTCTCGGCCCCAAATCGGTGGTGGGTAATCGACAATTCGGCGTGGTGAAACCGAAACCGCACCAATTATCAAGCCCATAAAAAAATTTGTACAATAGAGTATATGTACAACCGGAAGTTGTACTAAAACGTCAAAGTTACAATTTTATTTTGTACCGTAAAAGCATGTAAACTAAAGCACCAATACTTTAATGTTAGAATCCCTCGGGTCAGATCGAGTTCTTAAGTCTCATTACTTAAGGAGATTCTTAACCTATTCCTATGACTGATAGTGAATTAAGTAATTAATGAGGGATTGGTAGTTAATAAGCAGTTGAGAATAAATGAGATATTATGCAAATTTATTTAATATATTTAATATTAATAATTAATGATTCTCTTTCTCTCTCCTCCCGTGACCTTCTGCACAACCCTTTCTAAGTCTCAACTACAATAATTAAAAGGAAACTCAAAATTAATTAAATATTATTATTTAATATTTACTAAAATTCTAACTCAATATTTTTTCTTTTATAAAATGGAAATTAAAAATTAAAAATATATGCCCTCTCTCACTTTGTGGCAACTTGCAATATAGTATTAACGTTTTGCAATGCATTATCATCGTTTATGATAATGATAATTATTACTATACCTCATAATTATTAATGGTTTCAATACACATATCAATTCTTTACAATTACATTATTAAAAAATTTGGATCAGTTGCTATCATTTTATATTTTCATCATCAATGCTTATGAATGAATCGTGAAAGTTATGTAACATTGTCATTAACCGTTTGAGTAACACTATCATTGATTTACAACATCTTTACTAATGATTCACCTTCTTACATCATGTTTGTAACTATCTAATCATGACCTCTTCCAATAATTTCTAATAACATTGTTAACGGTTATCTAGTCATGACCTGGGACAATGACACAAATATTGTTTTTTTTTAATTTACCACTAATATGGCCAATTAAAAAGTATTGACACAGATATTGTGTTTTGGAGAAAAGAATCGGCGAGGCCACCTGAGACTCAGGCGCTGCCACTTTAGCTTGTTTTTTGAACCATTTTATTTAGTTGACAGCGGCGGCGCCCAAGACTCAGGCGGCACCGCCTGAGACCTAGGCGAGTAGGTGGGAAATCATCCCAGGCGGTGGCGCCCGAGACTGAGGTGGCACCGCTGGCTTATTGCTGGCCACCCACCTTATAAAACCCAGACAATTTCGTTTCAGATGCACACCACAAAAAAAAAATCGCCAAAATAGAGGAGAGAGCTCTGGTTGTTGCTGCAAAAATGGCTAATAGGTAAGAGCCACATTTATTTTTGTAATTATATTATTCAAATTCTATTATGATTGTGTTTAGTTTTAATTGGTGAGTTTGTTTTTTTGTAGTGATGTTAGAAGATTTGAACTAGTTGTTCGGTGGAAATCGGAGAAAGTAGAGGATAATTTGGGGGGTCAAATTCGTTGGTGGTAGTAGTTTTTAGTTGACGGTTCCATCCAGGGTCACATATCACAAACTTTGTGAGAATTTAATTCCGAGAATACGGCGCAGAGACGAAGCAGTAAAAGATAGTGATGTGATCACAGGATTCACTTACCGTATTCCAGAATGGCAGAATGGTGTTTTATTTCATTATGCGATACCTATTGTGGATGATGATAGCTTGAATGTGCTTTGGAATTTTATGGCACAAAATCCTTATTGTTTGGGTGCTGAGATACATGTTGAGCTCAGTGAGGATCAGGGTGGAGAGGAAGAAGATGATACATGGAGCGTGCCATCCGATCATGACTATGATGACGGTGATGACGGAGAGGAGGAAGATGAGGAGGAGGAGGAGGAGGAAGAGGAGGAGGAACGAGAGCAGCTTAATTATCTTCCATATTTTTACTTGCAGGGTAATGAAGAGGATGAAGAATTATCACTTGCTGATTCATATGGCGTAATTCCAATGCCTATTGTTGATAGTTTTGAAGGAGAATTCTACAAGGGGCAGATATTTCACTCGAAACAAGCTGCACAGATGGCGATTAAACACCACGCACTACAACGCAACTTTCAATATGGCGTGGTGGAGTCGTCACCTTCAATCTGGAAGGTCAGATGCTTGAGGCACAAGGATGACAATTGTCCTTGGATGGTGCGGTTTGGATGTCGAGATGTTGGGGGCGAATGGACTGTGAGAAAGGCTGAGTTGGTGCATTCTTGTAGCAGTATGACTCAACCGACGGATCATCGCCATCTTGATGTCGACATGATATCTGAGGCCGTCAAACATTTGGTACGTGCCCAACCGAATCTGAGTGTTCTAACTGTTCAGGCCGAGTTGAAAGATAAGTTTAATATGCAAGTTACTTACAAGAAGGCTTGGTATGGGAAACAAAGAGAATTGGAGAAGTTGCATGGAAATTGGGAAGAATCCTACGATTTTTTGCAAACATTCTTGCGGGTGGTCAAGAGAAAAATGCCAACATCGGTGATTGATTGGGTAAGAGTTCCTTCGACTCAACCAGGTCATTCAATATTTCAACGAGTATTCTGGGCTTATGGACCTTGTATAGATGGATTCAAGAATTTTCCAGGCGTCATGGTTGTTGATGGAACATTTCTTAATGGGAAGTATAAAAGAGTGCTACTCAGTACTCATGACGAGCTCATTTGATGGCCGGAAGAAGATTTTTCCAATTGCATTTGCCATAGTGGAGAGCGAGAATACCGAGAGTTGGCCATGGTTCATGAGGAACATTCAGGGTTTGACTGATCGAAATGATGTATGCATCATCTCAAATAGACATGCAAGACTCTATGAAGCCATGAATAACATCGGAAGAGGTTGGGAGTGGAGGTGGTGCATGCGACACTATGCAAGCAATTTGCAAAGGAAGACTAAAAGTAAAATTATGTATAATCAACTATTTCGAGTCGGTAAGCTTTCTTCATTTAATTTTGTTATTTGTTTTCATGTAATTTTGTCATGAATTTATCTAACCCGTGTGGTGGTTTATTTTGTTAGCCGGAGAAAAACGGTTGGAGAAGTTTGATCGTCAAGTTGAGCAATTTAAGAAGGTGGCCGCTGATAGAAATATTTCATGTGATAACTGGGTGGATCAACATCAGATTCGTTGGAGTTTAGCACATGATAACTACAATGGTGGTGGTCGTTGGTCTATCTTGACATCAAACATGGCAGAAAGCGTCAATGGTAGTTTCAAAGGTATTCGTGCACTTCCTATAGCTTCTCTTGTGCAACATACCTATTGGCGATTGGTGGAGAAATTCGATAAGTACAGGTTGGAGACAGGAGCAGAAATTAGAAATGGCGGTTCACAGTACTCCACCAAGTGCAAAGAGCTGATGAAGCCGTGGTCACAAAAGGCAATTGGACATTCTCTGACAGCTCCTGATCGACGTCAAGGCATCTATGTAGTTCAGACTCCTCCCAACAATTTCAACATGACGGGGTCAAACACACTCACAGTTCACTTTGACGATCAAAACCGGGCGGGATTTTGCACGTGTGGTAAATTTCAAGGAAATAAAATTCCTTGCTCTCATGCCATTGTAGCTTGCAACCGAATGGGGGCTAATGCGTATAGGTTTGTCAACGATGTCTACAAGTTGGAAACAGTGATGGCTTGTTATGGGACAAGTTTCGCACCTCTTGGTGAACCTAAGGGTTGGAAGAAGCATAATGGTCCTATTCTCCATCCTAATGTGCACATGATTAGGAAGCCGAGGAGGCCTCGAGTTACAAGGATTCACAACGAGATGGACTGGCCAAGGGAGGGTGCATCACACCAAGTGTGTAGCAACTGTAACCAAGCGGGACATAATGCATCAACCTGCGGTGGCCAAGCTAGTGGGAGTGGGAGCATCCGAGGAGGGAGTGGTGGCCAACGAAGTGCGAGAGGTGGTAGAAGAGGAAGTAGAGGTAATAGACGTGGCTGAGAGGTGGTAGAAGTTGTTGTATTTCTTTTGATTTACCATGTAAAAGTTGTTTGTTTGAAGATGTTGTTTGGTATGTATTTGTTATGTTTTTTTATCGTTAATAATAATAATCCAAAAATAATAGTCTAAATGAAGTACATAATAATAACAATCCAAAAATAATAGTCTAAAGGAAGTACATAATAATAACAATCCAAAAATAATAGTCTAAAGGAAGTACATAATAATAACAATCCAAAAATAAGGAAGTACATAATAATAATAGTCTCACTGACGACCACCACGACGACCACTACGATGACCACCATGCTCCACCTCTAGATGGCCGCCAGTACCACACCTCGCAGGCACCCTGTTACGCAGAGGTCTACCATCATACTCTTGTGGCTCATCTTCCTCAACACCACCATCTTGATCTTGTGTACCGAACATATCATCCTGCTGAGACTGAAGATGCTCCTCAGGCTGACAGCCACCATGCTGCTGAGACTGAACATGCTGCTCATAATTCCACATCATCTCCCGAAACGCCTCATGCTCATATAGGTTTCCCCACAGGTCGGGAGACGAGGCTGCTCTAGTATCACCACCTGAGGCCATGTTTCCCATCGTAGCATGCTGCGGTGTATGGAAGCTATCCTCTGGCTGATAGAAGCTCGAAGAAGGATCTGACTGAAACTGCTGCCGTCGCGGTGGCTGAAAGCTCGAAGATGGATCTGACTGAAACTGCTGCCGTCGCGGTGGCTGAAAGCTCGAGGAAGGATCTGACTGAAACTGCGACCGAAGGGGATTAAACTGGAAGCTCCTCGATGTAGGCCGGATGGGCTGTGCTCGCTGTCGATCTGAAACCCGAAATGGGTTAGGTGCATCACGATGCTCACGTCCCTGTCTACGTGGCCTATGCTCCTGTCTGAACTGTGGCTCTGGGACGACCCAGCCCGGTGTCGGATCAATACGTTCTGGCCAGGTAGTCATGACGGGCTCCTCATAATGGGGCTGTACAGGTACTGTGAGATCATGGTATCTACGCTGCTCAAACCCTAGAGTAGCAACCCCGGATGCCATAAGGTTGGCCAAGTCCTCACACTGGTCGGGGGTCAGCCCTCCAGCCCGTACACCGTCACGCAAACTCACCTCAGCATGCTCGATAGTGTCGTACTAAAAAACACCAACAAAATGTCAGATATTTCACACAGTTAACAACAAATTAAGCAAACAAATCAAATAACTAACCAATGCCTCCGCTGCAGCTCCTCTCCGTGTGCCGGAACGTCTGGTGACATCTCTATACCACTCCATATGCTCCGAGTGATAGGCTAACTCCTCATTAGTGTATGGAGCCGTAGCTACAAACTCGTGTCGACGTTTCTAGAAAGCAAGCGACTCTCTGGAGGCGTGTACCAATTGCTGCCCACGCGATGGCCCACGAGTAGCCTGGCGAAGAAAAAACCTAACCTCAGCCTCAGGATGTGGCGGATGAGGCTCATGCCAAACTGCCGGAGCACGCGGTCTGGATGATGCCACATCATCGATGAAAAGCAGATAAGTGGCACTACTGCTCGAAATGTCTCAGACTGTATCACACTACCTCTGAGATGAAGTGCTCTCTCAAGGTAAGGTTGCCACTACATTAAAAAAATTAACGTTATTATCCCTAAATCTAAAAAAATAAAACAAATGAAAACTATTCTATAAAATGGAATGTTATATACTAACCACCACGGTGTCCATCGCGTCAAACCACAGCTTGTACTGGAATAGCTGGTCACCATACTGACGACTGTTGGCCGAAAGCCATCGAAGACCACGTGGGGATGCATCCTCGGTGGCCTGTGCCCTCGTCTCTGAATCTCGAGATGCCAGATGTGGGAATCGCTCCCACGCCCAGAACTGCAGTAGGGCGACCCATCCACCAAGGTTACCGCTAAGAGAAGTGCCGGTATGCGTAATGTGCAAAGTCGACCTACCCATCTCACGGCACAGGTAGGATAAAACAGCAGCTCCCCAGGCGAACCGTCCAGCTCTCTGCCAATCCTCAATCAGAAGTAGGTACTGTAGGTGCACCGTACCTCCAGACCGATCCGGGAAAAGTACACCTCCAATCAGAGATAGAGCATAAGCTCGTGCAAACTGCTCTATAACCTCCTATGCTGCATTTTCCGGCAGATGATTGAATTCAACCCTCAGCCAAACAATCCTAACAACAGCGATACCGCCTACAAGATCAGCCGGAACCCGTCCTAACATTCTCAAACAGATCCCCGACCACTCCTCATCCGGTATATCAACTACGACGGCATCACCGTCGATCGCCAGACTGGATAGTGTAACAACGTCCTCTAACGTGATCGTGATCTCACCACACGGTAGATGGAAGGTCGACGTCTCGGGTCGCCACCGCTCTACGAGCGCAGTAATCAAACTCGCATCGGGGTTCATAGGGACTAGGGGCACGACACTTAACAAGCCTGCCTCTTCGAGATATGACCGATAAAGCTCATGGTAAGGTACTAAAATGGTCGTACCTCGAACATGGTAAGATCGATCACCAACCTATAGTGCACAAAACTTATATTAATTCATTTTCATTCGTAATAATTCTAATTTCACCTAATAAATTCTAATCTGTCTTATCTAATATAAAATTATACTAATTTCAAATTATACTAATTTCAAATTATACTAATTTCACCTAACAGTTCAGTTCACCAACTAAAATAATCTAATTAACTTTACATGAATAATTATCAAATACTTACCTCGTTTGTCCAAACAGAGTCGATACGATGTTGGCCATGTCCCCAAAGAAGTGTCGGATCGACCGGACTTGGATCAATTGTTGTCGGCGGTAATCTCATCGAATAAGGATCCATAAGCCTAGGAACTGCAAAAACAAAGCAACAAAACATTTAAAAAAACACAAAACATTAAAAAAAAAATCAAGCCGCCGACGAGAGTCTCACCGCGCAAACGGCCGCCGACTCCACCACGACCTCGCCGGCCTCTCCCCCTGCCTCTGCCGGCGGCGACTGGTTCTTCGTCGGAGGACATCTCGGGCGGTGGCGCTTCTGTCAACGGCGGCGGCGCTTCAGTCTCCAGCGGCGGCGCTTCAGTCTCCGGCGGCGGCGCTCCACTCGGCAGCGGCGGCGCCTGACTCTGCGGCGACGGCGCCTCAGTCCTGGGCGGCAGCGCTTGCTGCGGGCGGCTAGTAGGGCTTCTCTCTGGTTCGGGGGTGGGGGGGGGGGGGGGGGGTTGTGTGTGGTGTGGAGGAGTGAAGAAGAGGAAGGAAGAAGAAGAGGAGATAAGGTGGGAGGGGCCCGAGGTTCGGCAATTTAAAAAAAAGAAGGGTGGGGCGCGACCGCTGGAGACTCGGGCGCCAGCGCCTAGGACTGGGTCAAAAAATAAAACTGAGGCGGGGCCGCTTGAGACTGGGGCGCCAGCGCCCAGAATCGGGTAAAACAGCAGCCCCGCCTGAGTCTCTGGTGGTCCCGCCCCAAACCTTACTAAAAAAACACAATATTTGTGTCAATTCTTTTTAATCCGCAATATTTGTGGCAATTAAAAAAAACACAATATTTGTGTCATTAACCCTCATGACCTCTTCCAATAATTTCTAATGACATTGTTAACGGTTTGTGATCAATTAATACTTTACATTATAATTCTCAATGATCGTAAAACACAATACTGATTTTCAACATCTTCCACATTTGCCACATAGACCGGTAAGATTTTTCTTGGCATTTTGTTAATAAGCGTGTGACCGAAATTATTAGAAAAGCCAATAATTTATCACTGAAACAGAATTGGTCTCTGGCTGTGTGCGTGTGAGCCAGAGAGGAGTAACCGAGCAGCGGCAGTGATGTAATAGATTCAACAAACTTTGGCATCTTCCTTCCATTTCTCCCTCTCTTTTCAATTCTCCCCAAATTCACCAGAACGAGAGTTGAAATGAAGAGAGCTTTGTTTCCTCCATTTGGCACTTTCTCTAGCTCAGAATCACTCTGTTCTTTTGTTCACTGTTGAAAAACCCAGTTCTGCCTGCCAGCAGCGATCTTTGCTTCAATCAACTGTTCAAACTGAACTTTCAACGCTTCCCCTGCGACGAAAAAAGCTTGACCCATTTCTCCCTTTTATCCCCAGAAGTCTTCCTCTCGGTGGGTAGGAGGAGGATAAGCAGGCACCGCAGTAACGGGAAGAGAAGAATCGAATCAAGCAAGCCCACGACATCTGAAGTTTCTTTTCAGCTGATACAACTAAAAAGTTGAAATCTTTCCGAAGAAAAGTTTTCCCCCTTTTCCCCGAAAGGGCCCAAGTAGGGAGAGAAGAGGACCGCTTTCTTTTATCAAGCCAGGCACGCCAAGTGCTCGTGATAAAGACCCAGAGAGCCAGTTTGCGGGAGATTGGTAAAAGAAAAGGTGAAGAAGATTGATTTTTCAGAGAGTTGTTCGTTGGGTAAAGAATGACGGCTGCTGGATCGTCGGGGAGACTGCCGACTTGGAAGGAACGAGAGAACAACAAGAGGAGGGAGAGGAGGAGAAGAGCTATAGCTGCTAAGATCTACACTGGTCTTCGTTCTCAGGGCAACTTCAGGCTTCCTAAGCATTGCGACAACAACGAGGTTTTGAAAGCCCTTTGTGCTGAGGCTGGCTGGATCGTTGAAGAAGATGGCACCACTTACCGCAAGGTTTAGCCTTTTATGCTCCTCCCCGTTCCCATTTTAATTGGTTTTCCATTCATTGATTTCAATCTTTGACAGCTTCTCGGGTTCATTCAGCTGCTTGATTTCTGAACTACTTTTCCAGTGATTACTCGTTCTAGTTCTCCTCAACCTAATGCTTAGTCTTGATTAGTTCATAGAGGGTTGTGCTATGGAAAGACATCATGTTTTCAGCTTTCTTGTATCTCCTGATGTTCGACTCAGTTTAGTCTGTGCCAGAACAATATGGTTTTCACCATTCAATGCCATTACTCGGGTTTCTCTGCAATCAAATTGAGCTGAAAGAAACTTCAATCTCCATATCCCAATTGGCTTATTTGTGTTGTGATTGGCTTTTCACTGTCGCAGGGCACCAAGCCGCCGCCTTGTGATGTATCTGGCACTCCACCAAACTTCAGTGCAGGTTCCTCAATGCAGCTTAGCCCACAGTCATCCAATTTCCAAAGTCCCATCCCTTCCTACCACGCCAGTCCAACCTCATCTTCATTCCCGAGCCCTTCACGTTTTGAAGGAAATCCATCTGCCTACCTTGTTCCACTACTCCGGAACATAGCTTCCATACCCACAAACTTGCCGCCGCCACTTCGAATATCCAACAGCGCTCCAGTAACCCCGCCTCTCTCTTCCCCCACCAGGAGTTCAAAGCCAAAGCCACCTGATTGGGAGGCACTTGCAAACGGTTCGCTCATGAATTCCTTCAGGCATCCCATCTTTGCTGCCTCTGCACCTTCTAGTCCCACTCGACGCCACTACCTTGCACCCGTGGCTATCCCTGAGTGTGATGAGTCTGATGTCTCCCCAGTGGATTCTGGCCGTTGGTTGTGCTTCCAAGGAGTTTCTAGTTCCTCTCACGTTGCTCCTCCTTCGCCGACTTTTCACCTCATTAAACCGGTTGCAATAGCTAAGGGGAATGACGGAGCTGATAATGGTCTTAATTGGGGGAACATAACAGCCGAAAGAGGGAGGGGAGGGTCGGAGTTTGAGTTTGGGAATGGAAAGGTGAAGCCTTGGGAAGGCGAGCGGATCCATGAAATGGGCGTGGAGGATCTCGAGCTCACGTTGGCAAGTGGGAAAAGCGGGAAGCTAGGCTATGGTGGATCATCATCCAGGCCAAGCTAAGTAGTGTGCAGTTTCGCTATGTTGATTACTTCAACTGCAGGAGGGGCTAGCAGCTGGTGAAGTGGATATTATGGTTTCATGTTCCACCCTTTCCTTTCAGATTGTACACTTTCACCCCGCTAAAGCCCATAGATATCAACTGATGAAGTTTGGTAGATCCATTGTCCTCCTGACGACCATTTGCTTCCCCCGAGTTTGCAAAGGGGACGAGGCTTCGAGATCAAGGTGATACGGGGGAGGTTGTATACTCTCTCGACTATGTTTATGGCGTAGAGTACTACTATTTTTTTCCGCAAATGCTTATGTATGTCTTGCGTTTACACCTGTGGATGGTTTTGTTCTTCGTTTCCTCTGCTAACTATCTTACTTGCCTACCATGCGCACGTCAAAGGGTGTTCATTGCAATGTTTTCAGCTCGAGATTGATGAATCGGTTAAGGCTTCTTCTTTGTCCATTACGTCTCATACTAGAGTTTTGCTGAAACGGGTTGTTGGCTTTTGGCTGTTGAGCTGCCAGCCAGGTCTACTGCTCAGCAAATGTGTATAAGCCTGTAAGGTGGTTGTGGGTTTTCTGTTTGTTTGCGGGGTTTCTGTTGGTCAAAAGAGCATCTTGAAACACAAACTCCAGGAAGGGACCATTTCCCACCTGAAGTGGTCTTGTTTTGGGGGCAAGAGACCTGACATGACAAGCTTGATGTTGTAAAATGTAAATGTACCAAACCTTTTTCTTCTTCTACTGTTGGGATAATTTGTCCAACTCTCAATTATTAGTGACGAGGAAAAAATCCCAATATACACAAATAATTAAAAAAAATTCTCAAAATATATAAGTTATAATTTTTTTTTTTCAATCTACACATGTTTCACATTCACCGTCTTTGTCTAAGACAGTGAATGGAATCACCGTGTTAGACAAACACGGTGGACAAGTCATCGCGTTTAACGAAGAAGATGAAGAAATCACCCTGTTTTTTAACAACTGTGAATTGATCACCGTTTTTGTGCAAAACGTGGAACACCTTCACCGCTGTAGTTTATGGGCGGTGATAGTTGCCCACGTTTCCCACCCCTGGTAGGTGAGAGTTAGGTCACAACCACCTAACGTTCACCGCCTTAGGGCAAGACTGTGATTGTCTTCGCCATTGCTGACAAACGCGGTGAATGATGGCCGAGTTTCATATAAATACCCCCCACGAGCAGTTGGAAAAACGTAACCCCCTCCCTCTTCAAATTTCAGCAAAAAAGCGAGCAAAATATACAAAAGCTATTTTCCCTATGATTTAATTTTGTATTGTTATATAATGTTGTTTTTAGTAGTTATATTTATGTAATGAATTACTTATCGTAGCAAATATGTTATGTTAGTTGGGAATTTATGTTGTTGTTAGTTATGAGATGGAGTAATATTAGAGCTGTCAAAATGTAACCCGACCCGAGTAACCAGCCCCATCAACCCGACCCGCAACCCTCGCCCGCAACCCGATTTGACTAAAAGTCAATGACCCGTAACCCGCCCGACCCGCAACTCGACCAACCAGCAACCCGATCGACCCGCAACCCGATCAACCCGCAACCCGACTAAGCCGAACCCGTAACCCGACCAACCCGCAGCCATACTATAATAGAAGGAATTCGATGAAGATAAACCAAAAGTTGACATTTGAAATTCTAGTTCACTAAAGTCTGATCATTACATCATCAATTATTGACTTAGTATAATAATATACATCATCAACCTATTAACGCATATAATACCATCAAATATTTATTTAGATACATCACCAACCTAATAGTGCACATAACATTATAAAATATTAATTTAGCATATTAAGATAATTATAAGATTTAAAATCCAAATATCATGGTCGTATCATAAAAAAGACTAATAATAGTTCACAAAAGTCTGATCATAACAAGAATACATGACTCATAATAGTTCATATTGCACTACAGGAAAACAAGTTTCTAAACACGGTATCTTATTCATGGTAATTTTTCCCGTATTAGAAAGTACATTAATAACCACGGGAAAATTTCATATATTTAGTTGTATGTTTCTAATCACGGGGAATTATTTATCAGTTTTATAGTCTTCATTTCACGTGATTAATACTTAGTCACGGTAATTCGTGTGAACTTTTAAGAATTTTTTTTATAAATTATTTCTTTCAATTTTATGAGGGATAAATTCTTTTTGCTTAAGATGTATTTTGGTTCCAAAATTTTCATTTTTGGTAGAATTGGCTCCAAATTTTCATTTGCTCCAGCGGCAACGTAACCGTCTCTTTTCTTAAATATGGGCAGCCAAACGCAAAAGAGACTTTGATTCCAAATATTCTTTGGTATTTGGCTCCAAAATTTTCATTTTTGGTAGAATTGGCTCCAAGTTTTTATTTGCTCCAGCGGCAAAGTAGCTGTCTCTTTTCAAAAAATTTGGCCACAAAGCGCAAAAAAGGAAAAACCTTAGCTCTCAAAAATTTTGGCCCGCAAGCCTCCAAATTCCAAACACACACACTCTCTCTCTCTCTCTCTCTCTCTCTCTCTCTCTCTCTCTCTCTCTCTCTCTCTCTCCCTGTACCTATCCTCAACTCAGCATGATGATTTGATTGGTCTTGAAGATTTGAGAGTTTATTGGTATTTAACCTAGTTTAGAAATCTTGTATCAACATGAAAATTTGGATAATTCTAGATGATTTCAATTTGGCTGGTGTTCATGCTACAAGAAAGATTATTTTCAATTGTGTTGATATTTGTTTTATTGACACTAATCTTATAACTTTGAGTAGTGATTCCTCTTTTTTTTTTTTACAAGTATTGTGCTAGCTTCATATAGTTACGATTTACGACTTACTAGTAATCACTAAAAACTAACGCGATGTTCTGGTCCGTAAAACCCGCAATCCAAACCGCCCGACCCGCAACCTGATTAACCCGCACCCGATTGGCCCGCAGCCCGATTGGCCCGCATCCCGATTGATCCGTAACCCGATTGACCCGCAACCCGAGTGACCCGCACCCCGGGTGACAAACTCTGACATTTGGATTGATTATGAGGACGGTGAATCCACTATGTTGAAAATTGAGTCGCGATTCACGTGGCAAGAACTCTGTGACATTTGCGCTGATAGGGTTTGTACGAGCGGACATACGAGAGTTAGTAAAATTACTTATCGGTATCCAGACATGAGTGTCGCGGGGTTGTGTACCAAGAAGTTGTCATAAACGATGATGACGCGGTTACGATGATGTTACAGTTCCTAGGCGATAACAGGATGCGACTTGAAGAGGTCTATGTTGAGACTGAGGTGGTCTTTTCCCTGATTGCGTCCCAGTCACCAAGGAGCATTGGCAACCATATGCCTTGAATCCACCGGTTCGACTTGTCGGGAAATAGAAATCCACCGACCAAACCAATGAGGTAGATGCGTGCATAGCGCTCCACTTGATCTTCCGGAGTCTCTGGGCCGATTTCAACCTCATTTTGGATGTGAGTAACAAGCCACGGGATCAACACTTGTCCCGCATTCAATGGTTGATGCTCCCGTCCTTGAATTGGTCTGGTGGTCGGCATGTCAAAGCCCAAACGATCACGAATGAGTGGACCCCAACCTGCATCGGGTTTGGTAGTGGTACCAATGATGGCATCTCTAGTTATCGGCAGCCCGGTGAGGATCGCGACGTCTTTGAGGGCGATCGTCATTTCCCCCTCCGGAAGGTGGAACGTATGGGTTTCGGTGCGCCATCGCTCTGCCATTGTCGTAAGCAGATCGTTGTCGATTACAATCCGCATGAAATGCCTCAACATACCCAACACAGTTCTCCCTATATACGGCGACAGTTGATCATGCCAAGCGGGCAAGTTAGTGGTCCCTTTATGAATGACGGGAATAAGTGATTCCTACAAAAAATAGAAAAAAACATTGATTTGTTAGTTAAAAGAAATCAAAATAAAACCTTACTAAATTATGAAATAAAGTAAATTGTTGATAAGGTACGTGGTGTTTACCGGATTGTTGTCCCAAATTGCACGGGAGTGATGTGCTTCTTGATCAGTTAAATACTTCGTATCTCATAATGGATATGCAATCGAGGATCGTATATCTCGGCACCCATCTATAAATAAAAGTAATGAAATCAGATTGTTTTTATTAAAAAAATCACAAAATCAAATTGAAAAGATTAAAAAAATCACAAAAGAAAAACCAAAAAGCTACCCGAAGAGCCTCTTCGTCCATTTTTTTTGGCGAAAGCCGGACAGAAGCTTTGGGGTATATAACTCTAGTAATTATTTCTGATATGGAAGATCGGATTTAGCTGCAATCACAGAGTATACTTAGAACGAGACTAGAGAGGATGAATGGAGGGAGAAAGAAGTGTAATGTGGTGGTGTGATTTGGAAGACGGGGGGAAGGGTTCAATTTATAGGGGGGGGGATCTGCCGAAAATCAATGAAGAAAAATCACCGCATTCGACAAACGTGTTGAATAAACCACCTTTTTGGAAAACGGTGAATGGCGAGAATCGATAACGTGAGAGCCTGTGAAACGTCGGATCTACTTAATACATCAGGATTCGAACTCGCAGATCTGGCAAGAGGAACTAATGTCCCACGATTGAGTTGTTGCCCATTCTCTGTCCATGTTGGCACGCTACTCTATTTTAATTTGTCTATAGTAATATTTCCTACCATAAAGTGATTTATACACAATTTCTAAAATTCTCAGGGACCGGAACCCCCCAAACCGTGTTGTAGCTCTACACTTGAGTTGGTCAAATTGAAAAATGATTTACCATTTATTAGATAAACACACAATATCAATATCATGAATTTTTCTATCGAGTTGGCTAATTAATACTGTTTATTAGGGTTGATAATTGGTTAGTCCATTCCCATTTTAACTGGTTTTCAAAATTTAACCAGCAGTTACAGGTTAAACCGTTATAAGGTGGTAATATTGATATGCGATAATAAAAATCTAGCTATCGATATACTGACTTGTACCCAATTAGTAATCGGTGGTTAATTACTCGGTATATCGAATAACCAACCACCAGCCCGTATCTAGGGGTGGGTATTGGTTTGACCAAACCGCTCCAAATCACCCCAAACCGCTTATGCGGTCAATCCAAACCGCATCATTAAACTAACGGTTTCATTTGCGGTCTGATCGTTAAGCGCTTGGCGGTTCACGGTTTGGATTGACCCAAACCGCGCGGTTACGGTTTGAAACCACAATTCGCTAAGATCGAGTACGCAGAAGTTGAAACCACAATCCGCTAAGATCGAGTACGCCTCTTCTCAACACACGACAACAACTTTCCTCTCGGCGACGACACCATCTTCTTTCCGGCGGCACCATCTTCTCTCCACGGCGCCATCTTCTCTCCGGCAGGCGGCAACACCAGATCTTACCATTCTCTCGTTCCGCCACCTCTCCACGGCGCCATCTTCCCCAGCTTTGGCGGACTGTCAAAATACACCAAGAGGCGGGAGATTTCTAGGATCGAAGGCATCTCGATCTTTCCCATTCTCGGAGCTCCGGTGCTTTGGCCTACTGTCAAAAACACCTGTACCGGCGAGATCAGGTATGCTTTTCTCCTTTGGTTCTATATTTGAAGTTACGGATCTAGGGCAGTTCTGTGTAAAGCTGCATCCAGTTGAAACCCACCCCCAACAAAATTCGATTACTGATCAACCTTTGGATTGTTTGGAAGTGGGTGATTCATGGTTGATAGTGAATAGTGTGATTTCCTCGAAACCCATATAGTCATGGTTTTCGTTCCCAATTCGTTGGAGACTTGGAGATACAACTTACAAGGGATCCGATTACAACTTACAATAGAAATTGGGGATTAGGCTAACTCCAACCCATAAAGGGGAATTTAGCTCCCCAAATGGCCAAATATGGCTTTTTAGCTCCCCAAACCCACTTTTCACTCCAACCCTAGAAAAAAACTAAATTTAGCTTCCCATTTTCCTTTTTCAATTTATTTCAATAAACCATACTTATTTGACCTCTAATTTTTATATTTCACTTTAATTTTTTCATAGCTCGTTATTAGTTTTGAATACAAATTTTTCGATGTAATTATTTCAATAAACCATACTTATTTGACCTCTAATTTTTATATTTCACTTTAATTTTTTCATAGCTCGTTATTAGTTTTGAATACAAATTTTTCGATGTAATTTTTTTAAAATTCCGAGATATTTTTTTTTTCAAAAATTAGTCATTAAAATATTACCGTTAAAACTTCGGGACCACTCCAAATATGACCTTTTTTTGTATCCGTTACTTTACGACCGTTTTTTTGTCATTTTTTGCACCAAATGTCTTTATAAATGACAGTTCTTCATTTTCATCAACTCAACTAAAACTTCTTCCCATTTATAAAACAAACACATTCATCATGAGTATCTCAGATAGCTCATCGTCTGGAGAAGAAGAAAACGAAGAGTACGAAAGGTTTCACCACCTACGTTTGAGTTTGATCGGTCGGAGGCTTGCTGAAGGTGCATCAAGTCGCCGTCAAACTACAAGCCGACGTCACATTGATCGTGAGAGGGTCGAATGTAATCGACGTCTTATGAGGGATTACTTCGATCCAAATCCAGTATACAATGCTTGCATATTCAGAAGGTGCTATCGGATGCAGCCAAGATTATTCCATCGCATTATGGGCGACATTGTGAGATTTGACCCCTCATTTGCTCTAAGGCGTGATAGCTTTGGTCAATTGTCACTATCTCCAGAGCAGAAGCTTACTGGTGCGATGTGCATGCTAGCATATGTTTCTCCAGCTGATCAACTTGATGAGTATGTTCGTATGGGTGAGAGCACCTTGATGGAGGTCTTCAGAAAGTTTTGCAACAACATTATCAACATGTACGGGGCCACATACCTTCGCGCACCTACTCCTGCTGATTTAAGGATCTTACTCCGTAAAGCCTCAAGTCGTGGCTTTCCTGGAATGATTGGATCAATTGACTGCATGCATTGGGAATGGAGGAATTGTCCAAGTGGTTGGGCAGGACAATACACCGGCCACATGCATAGGCCAACAATCATTCTGGAGGCGGTGGCCTCCTACAACACATGGATATGGCATGCTTTCTTTGGCACACCTGGATCGAACAACGATATAAATGTTATGGGGATGTCTCCAGTGTTTGATCGTATCGTCAATGGAAGCGCTCCACATGTACGATTTGAGGTAAATGGTCATGCTTATGATCAATGTTATTATTTGGCTGACGGTATTTATCCCTCATGGTCGACTTTAGTGAAGACCTTCAGCAATCCAAGGTCAAACAAAGAGGCTTTGTTTGCTCAACATCAAGAAGCACACCGCAAAGATGTAGAGCGGGCATTTGGAATCCTCCAAACAAGATGGGCAACTGTTTGTGGCCCTGCAAGAGCTTGGGATGTTGTCACACTTAACAATATAATGCTGACGTGCATTATATTACACAAGATGATAATCGAGGATGAGCAGGTTGATTCTGATGACGAGATGGATGATGACCTTGATTATGAGGTCCATGCACAACCTGAACCAATCAACCGACACCAATCAACTCTAATTGATTACTTGGCTAGAAATAACAGGCTTCGCTCATCTACAACACATCATGCGCTTAGAAATGACTTGGTTGAGCATCTTTGGAATTTGCACGGCAATATCTAGCATTGTTTTACTTCATGTTGCTTGGTTGTTTGTATTTCAAGTTTCAGTGTGTGATTGTATTTCATGCTGCTTGTATTTCAAGTTTCAGTGTGTGATTGTATTTCATGTTGCTTGGTTGTTTGTATTTCAAACTTTCAATAACACTTGTTTTTATTACACATGGAATTGCTCAAAGTTCAAAGAGTACACATGACACATGAAAATAACAAAGTTGAAAGAGAACACACAACACATCAAAGATGTAAAGACAATAGAGTACAAATAGGATCTTCTTCTAATTAATAATCCATGACAGGAAAGTAATCGCCATCTCCTCCACCACTTTCATCGCCATCTCCTCCACCACTTGCATCGCCATCTCCATCTCCGCCATCACTTGGATAAGAGTTGGGATCATCTTGATCGTACCCATAAATGTCATTTTGTTTACGCCTCCAAAATCTCTTCTTTCTTGGTGTCATCTTTGACAAATCCTTATCTAGAATAGCTACATTTTGTTGAAGTATTGCAGCTTCCCTCTCTTTCTTCTCCACAACCCACTTTTCCGCTTCACGCTCCCTTACTTGCCTCTTGTATGCCCATTCCTCTTTCTCCTGCTCTAGTCTCCTCTCTTGAACATTCATTTTTCTGTTTTCATACTCCATCCTCGACTTTTGCCTCTCTCTCATATCATTACCAAACTCTAGCAGTTGACTAGTGTATATGTCTGACGATTCAGCAACTACCTTACCTTTCTTCTTTGCTGCCTTTTGTTTGTCGCGTCCTTCAGGGCGAGTCAACACGAAAGGCGTAGCTCCTTCATCTGGTAAGTCATCAAGGCCTTCCACGGGAGATGATTGAGAACCAAAACCTGTGGGAGAACTTTGGGAACCTTGCCCCATAGGTGGAATGGGACTAACAAGCAGGTCAGGATTGGAGTACCACTTTGGACAATTTCGGAGAATGTCGAAACAATGCTCAAAATCAAAAGCCTTGTTCCCATTCTCTTGCTTATATATTGCTCTTGCCTCCTTTTCCTAATAAAATATGTAATACATGGGTTAGAGAAGTTTATATTGACACATATAAAAATAAGAAAATACACAAGTTGAGGGTCCAAAAGAATACCACATCAAACTGGTTCGTGCCACTCGATTGATGCCTTTGTGCTCTTTGCAAAACTCCCTTCCAAGCATTGCAGTGATAGCAAATAATCCTCATTCGGGATTCCATTGCAATAGCAGTACGAATTGTAGTAGGATCCCATTTTTGATGTTCTGCCGCCACTCTTTCCCACAACCTTGTAGACTTCTGGTTGGTGCCAACCGCTCCATCTTCTGATATCGACACCCAAGCTCTGCACAAGATTTCATCTTCATTCAGAAGCCAATTAGGTTCTCTCTTGCCTGTCATATTTCTATTTTGAGAAACGATAACAATTGAATTTTGAGAGAATGCGATTTATGCTCTGAGAATGAGTGAAGAGAAATCTATGAAGAGTGCTGTAATTTATAAGAAAAAATATGGCCGTTAAAATATGACCGTTTTTTCGTCACTACATCAATTATTTCAAATTTATATTTCAAATTGAATCACAAACCACCAATGAGAATAGAGAAAAAAAAATCCATAACAAATTGGCAAAACAAATTCCCAACCAACAAAAGTTAAAAGAAGAAAAAAAAACATTATAGCACGTCAGCTGCGAAGAAGGGCGCCGGACGCGCGTCCGGCGCCCTTCTCCGCCAGCTGACAAGCTCCCCACTTTTTGGCAGCCAAATATCACTCCCCACCCCAAAACCCAGCCATATTTCCCTTCCAAAAACCCAATACCCATTTTTTGCTTCCCATTTTTTTGTGGGTTGGAGGAAGAAAAAAAGCCAAATATGACTTTATAGCATTTTGACACCATGGGTTGGAACTAGTCTTATATAGTAAAATATGAGGACAATGTTTTAAAGCGATAAGAGGAATCCTCACATTCAAAGACTTAATGGTAGTACCCAACACCTGAAATTGCCCAATCTTAAATCACAGGTAAGCAAAAACATGGTAAGTTTTGGAATCTACTGCTATAAGCCTTAGAGCAGCGATGAGCGCTGCAAAGGACATGAACCCGAAAAAGGACACATTGAGCCAGTGCCAGAGCTTTTGGAAGGAGCTCAATTTGCTCCTCTTTGCTACTAGGTACATGTGGTTTGCCAGAATGAATGTTAGGGGGAAGGTGCTGATAGCTTGTATCAGCCATCGTTTTATTCCCTTCAATAGTTTAGGTACAGAATGTGACTATAGTGAACTTGTGGAGTTACTGCAAGTGGGAGAGCATCAGAGCAATGTATATTTAGATTAGTGTTAATGACATTTCAATGTTCTAACTGTTTTATTTCATATGCTTGCAGGGCAAAATGAAATCAAAAGGCTCGAAGGGAAAACGAGCTCAAGCACCGATATCTAGCAGCAATGTGCTTAATGTCAGTGAGGTGAGTTTCCCTTACAGGCTGTAAGTATTCATTTTTTGGCTATGATTGTGGGTTTGTGAGGATTATCGGCAATGCTAAGCTTGGCAACCATGTTGTACTCAATGGTGTGATGGACGCAAATGGAATGCGAGGGGTTGTTCATCATTCTGCATTTTCTTAGTTATTGGATATGAGTTGTCGAGGCAAGTAGTTGGCTGCAGGGATTTTTGGGCCCCTGTACATATCCTATCTGAGGATTGTTTGGTTGAGCCCTTGAGCTGGGTCTAAATTAGGAAGATAGTTATGCTCTGCTGCAGTTGAAAGAAGCCTCAGATAGCAGAATTGATAGGTTTGGCAGAGTGGGCCATTTCAGCTTGTACATGGATGTCTTTGTCAACAATCATAGAAAAAGATAAGTTATTGGTGACGCAATCATTGGCCATTGCATATGAAAAAGGACTCATGGTCATGGCATAACCAATTCCAGCTAAGAATTTGTTTTCAATAATGAGTTTCTGATTTATCTTTGGATGGCTTTCATTGAATTTGTTGCTATGATAGAGGTGTTTGATGGCAGTGGACAGTGGTCCTTTTAAGTTTTATCATAACTATCTTCTTCACTTTTTTCATTGGTGCGTATGATAGGGGTGGGCATCGATCATGTTCTCTTTCACTACAAATCAATGGCAAGAGGCGGCGAAGCATCAAGCATTAATCTTCAATAGCCTGAGTAGATCTTACATGCTGGATTTTGGGATGAGCGAGAATGGGACGAGCTCGTCATCGACGAAGCTGGTTTGGAAGACATCCTCTGACTACGTGGTGGTAATTGCGAGGGCGGGACGAGGTTAAGGCGCTGAGAGAAAGAGGTGCAGCACATGATGAATATGAATTGTTATTCATAATAATGGACACTTCCTTGCCAAAAAAGGGCAAAAGTGACAATAACTCAACTGACCAAATTGTGCGACACCACTCTCTCTGCTATAAATACCAATCAATCATCAACCGCTACAAAGCACACCTCCAATATTGCCCACCAATTCACCTTACAAATATAATAAATAGAAACATGCAAGCCGCCGGCGACAGGCCTCACGCCGCTCTTCTGGCGAGCCCCGGGATGGGCCACCTCATCCCCGTCCTGGAGCTCGGGAAACGCCTCGTCACCCACCACGACATCCACGTCACCATCTTCGTCGTCGCCACCGACGCCGCCACCACCGACTCCCTCCTCAAATCCTGCCCCGCAACCATCACCAACCTCTCCATCGTCCCCCTCCCGGCCGTCGACGTCTCCAGCCACGTCGAGCCCTCCGACCACATCGTCACCAAGCTCCTCGCCATGATGCGCCACTCCATCCCCAACCTCCGCTCCGCAATCTCCGCCATGCCCACCCCGCCCACCGCCCTCGTCGTCGACATCTTCGGCAC
Organism: Linum trigynum; assembly: GCA_964030455.1. Classification (NCBI taxonomy): domain Eukaryota; kingdom Viridiplantae; phylum Streptophyta; class Magnoliopsida; order Malpighiales; family Linaceae; genus Linum; species Linum trigynum. The sequence continues at coordinate 7,385,460 of OZ034820.1, read as the reverse complement.
CGGAACTTTCCCCCTCGCCGACGAGCTCGGCATGCTCAAGTACGCATTCGACACCACCACCGCCTGGTTCCTCGCCACCGCCGTCTACGGCTCCTCCGCCGAGGACGCGGTGGCGCGCCACATCGGCTCGAAAACCCCGCTCGAGGTACCCGGGTGCAGACCGGTCCGGTTCGACGACACGCTCGACTCGTACCACGTGATCGGGGACCGGGTCTACCACGACTTCCAGCGCGTCGGGGTCGAGTTCACGACGGCCGACGGCATCCTGGTGAACACGTGGGAAGAAATGGAAGGGAAGACCCTCGACGCGCTCCGGGACCGGAAGGCCATGAAAAACATGGTCAAGGCCCCGGTCTATCCGGTCGGACCGCTGGTCCGACCGTCGCCTCCGCTCGAGACCACCGAGCCAAACGACGCCGTGCTGTGGCTCGACGAGCAGCCCGACCGGTCCGTCATCTACGTGTCGTTCGGGAGCGGCGGGACCCTCCCGCTTGCCCAGCTGGTCGAGCTGGCGTGGGGGCTCGAGCTCAGCGGGCAGCGGTTCGTGTGGGTGGTCCGCCCTCCTCCAGTCGAGGATGATGACGTTTCCGCCACTTTCTTCTCCCTGGGAAACGGATCCCAGAGAGGATCCCACCACGGGTACCTCCCCGAGGGATTCCTGTCCCGCACTCGGGACAGGGGACTCGTGGTGCCCATGTGGGCCCCGCAGGCAGAGATTCTGGCTCACTCTGCGGTGGGCGGGTTCCTGTCGCACTGCGGATGGAACTCGACACTGGAGAGCATCACGAACGGGGTGCCGATGGTGGCGTGGCCGCTGTACGCGGAGCAGAAGCTGAACGCCGCCCTGCTGACGGATGAGCTCCAGGTGGCGGTGCGGCCGGAGAGCGACACCGCCGGCAGCATGGTGAAGAGGGAGGAGATCGAGAAGTTGGTGAGGAGGGTGATGGTGGCGGAGGAGGAAGAAGGGAAGGCGATCAGGGAGAGGGTGGCGGGGTTGAAGGAGAGCGGCGAGTGGGCGTTGAGCCGGAAGTTGAAGGGCTCGTCGTACAGCGCGCTGGCGCAGGTGGCTAGGGAACTCGAGTTGAACCACCAGCGGCTCGTCGCTAAAGCTCAAGGCGGCGGAAGGTGGGACCCAGAGAATTTGCGCGACACGTACCGACGTGCAAGAATGTGGGAGTGCTTGCCTCTATCTTTTTTCTGGTCGAACCTTGTCTTTTCCCTAAGAGGGAGAGAAAAGAATATATGATGATATATATTTTCAGACGGTTCTAGCTATGAATCAATCGATGATTGTTATTGTGAGAGAGAAATATTATATACTATATTACTATATGTACGTACTGTAGATCCGTATTACGTGGGAGTATGATTTTGGTTTGGTTTGGTTTGGTTTGGTTTATACAAGTGAAAGATTGTCTGGAGATTAATTACTATGGTATTATATGTATGCTTGTCTCGTTAGCCTTATCATTTGGTTATATATATAAATATGTAACACACAGGCAATTGTGCTCGATCGGCTCAGTTGTGCTTTCTCCAACAAAACATCTCCTTTCACGTTAAAATACCTAATGTCAACTTTTTAAAGTATTTTTTTTTTCTCATCAATGACATTTGATTCTTATTCATGTAATATTATGGTTATTCACGTAAATGGAAAATCAGATTTTTTCCCATTAATAATTGTATTGACTATAATTTATGGAATTAAATTTGGATTCTCAATAAATTTGTAAAAATGTGTTGCATTAATCATAATATACACAATAACATCCATTTTGATATATTTCAATGTATAAAATTTCATTTTACAAAGGTGTGAATAAACATCAGGTTACGCGACCTAACAGTATTGGTTGCGTGAATAATCAACACTCGATGTTATGTAACTAACACAAATATAGCATGAATGATATAAATATGACATAAATAAATAAATGAATTAGGTGTTTTGTCACCCTAGGAAAGGAAAGTTGCGGGAAGAGATAGTAGTTAAAAGTTCTGTGTTCCTTTTTGTTAATAGGTAAAAGGGTAACCATAAAAGAATATGTAAAAGGGTGAATTTGAGCCTGCAAATTTTCTTTGTATATTAAAGAAATAATAAAAGTTAAATATCATTGAAACATCTGAAGAGAAACTTTACGATGCTTGATATCGGTGTTTTGTGTTTTGATTAAAAAAAAATATTTAAGATACAAATTGAACTTTTTCATTTAATGCTATAGTATAAATTCAATTTGTATTTACACTATTTGTAAAAAATAAATTTGGTCCAAACGGCAGGTGTAGATTTAAAGTTATGGTAAAATTCAACTTGTACCTATGTATTTTTGTATATAAAAAAAAGTTACGCTACAAACTGAATTTGTACATTTATTTTATGGTACAAATTGAACTTGTATCATAACATAAAAAGATACAAATTTTTATACGATACAAATTGACTGTATAATTTTTTATGTTATAGCACAAATTCAACTTATACAATTCGAAACACCAATACTTTTAATAACTCAAAATCCAAATTATTAAAAATATATCACTTTTATAAGGAACACCAATTGCACGTTCATAACCCTAGCTAACAGTAATGTTGGCCATCAATAGCACGTTCATTGCCGGCTTGGCTTGCTTCGTTCATCTAATTTGCTAAGCAATTAAAGTCGCTATATTTCATGCTTTTTTATTTCGTTATAAGGAGCAAGAATAAGTTGCCGCCCCGTTGTCTAAAACGTGGCTGGCATTTTGTCGACGCAAAATCGATGCAGTCCTCCTCTTATTCTTGTAGGCTGGGGGCAAAGGATTTCTTGTGTACTGGCCATTGAGGCTACTCGATTATATCAGTCAACGTGAATGTTCTTTGTCTGGACCAATAATGAGTTAGGCTACTCGATAATATCGATTCGTCTCTCTATTTCCAACTTCTATTTAGATTTTAAGGGTAATAACTAATGATCAGTTTACACGGTTAGGTATGCGAAAAATCGGTTGGTCCAAATAATTTGAGTAGTTGATAAATGTTCGATTATAGATTATATGTCATTTATGAAAGTCAACTGGTGGGATTATTGGGATTCGAACCAGCGGCGGATCTAGGGGGCGCCTCCGGGCCATGGTCTTGCCCTCCTCTGGATCAAAGCTAGTATAGCACTTGTAAATTTTTTATTTTCGGTTTTCGTTTAAGAGAGCTACTGCCCAGCCCACTCTACCTCTTTTCAAACCGTGACCCAGTGCTCTACCCAGTCCTGGATCCGTTGTTGATTCGAACATGAGACATCCCGGTCACAGAAGGCTCTGATACCATGTCAGGAACCAATTGATCCTAATAGCTTGAATTGTTGAAAGAGGTCCGATTATGGACCATATACCGTTTACTAACACATCCCTTCAATAACTCGAGTTGTGCGGTTATGTAATTTCCCAACTGTTCTGGTGCATTTACTGTTATTTCTTCTGTGAACGTAGTAGCTAAATAATCCCAACGTGTTACATAAGGCAACTATTGTATAATTGTTCGGGTTTCCCGAATTTTTTTCCATCCCTCTGTATAAATAACCTAATATAAGTTCACAGTCAATAACATATTCTTCACCGTCTATAGCCCTCAATCCTCGGAATCTTGGCTCTTCCTTGCTTACATGGGTAGTAAATTTGCAGGAATTTATTTCTCAAAATATATAATATTATTACCACGGTAAATGTTCAAAAAATTTTAACATAAAAAATTGAAAAACATCAAGTATGATTATTATCTAATGGTTCATAATTTAAGATTGTGCACCGAAGCCATAACATTAGACACCATAGTTCATAGTTGTATGCACGCAAACTATATCATTGAGGCACAAGCACTGTTGAATTTAATTTATTCCTTCGTGTGAGGTTTCTAGAATTGTTATAAATAAATAAAAAAGTGTGAGGTTTCTAGAAGCTTAACTGCCATATGGAACTAAATAGGGATGGGATTAGGTGCTAACCCTTATAGGGGTTAGCACCGTGATAACTAGCAAAAAACGCTATTAAAAATAACGAAATCACTACGGATTATTATAAAATCAATACAACATCTAAGCTAAATCACTACTAATTCAAACTAGTAGTAGTTTTTCCGTTGATTAGGATGGTGCTAACTATTGTACAATTAGCACCGTAACTCCTCCCAACTAAATAGGGTGAGATATGAGCATGTGATGAGGTAGCTAGGTTTAATGTGAGGCTGTATGTCATTGGATTTATAAACAAATAAAAAAACAGCGACCTTTTGTAATATCGTAAGAATTGATGCTACATAATTAACTATAGTCTTCTTATATTAAGCATAACTAGCTAGTGATATATAGAATACTGAGTGATGTAACTCCGCCAGCACAACCAAATTGATTATTATGTATTTAATATATGGAATAGCATAGTGATCAGCATCATTACAAGAAACCCTATTTATAGTGACTAACAAAATTTGTCTCTACACAGATCACTTATTTGTCTCTATATATAGTGACAAATACTATTTATATGTTTGAAGGCTAATTTAGCCGCTAATGTTACTCTTTTTTGTTTCATATATCCACTATTAAAGGCATGAATGTTTTCCTAAAAAAATAGTTATTATAGAGACAATAAAGAGATATATTTGTGAATTTTAATTTTAGCGGTTATTACATTTGTCTCAATACATACTATTAAATATAATAGTATTATATATGCCCTGTGAAGTTATCTTTTAAACACAAATACTTTTTTTTAAGAGTGATATAGGTTTGTCTATATTGTGTTGTTGAAATATAGTGTATTATTTTGGAAAATAGATTGTGATATGAAGTACAATGTATTCTTTTGTATAAGAGTGATATAGCCGTAGGGCTGCACATGAGCCGAGCTGCTCGTGAGCGGCTCGGCGTTCGACTCGAGAAAAACTCGTTCGAAACTCCACTCGTTAATAAACGAGCCGAACACGAGCTCACCTTTGTTCAGCTCGTGAAGCTCGCGAGCTAGCTCGACTCGGTGGCTTGTTGAGCTAAACTCGTGAGCTGGCTCGTTTAGAGCTCATGATATGTCTTAACATGTGGCTAGAGAGCCAACTCGATTATCAACTTATGGACGAATCAATCTATATCTTATGATTTAATTCATATGGTTGTTAAATTATATATCTCACCATATATAAAGTTTAACACGTTGAGTATGTGAGCAAATATATCTTATTTTCTACTTTAAAAAGAAATTATGCATCATAGATTGTTTCGATACTATGAAATAACATGATTTGGAGTAGTTAAAATTTATTAACTAAATGATATATGATACCAACAAAATATAATATGAGATTAGCTCACAAAATAAATCATTTGTATCATGATATACAAAATGAAGTACCAAATAAAAGTTAAGATTTTAATAAACAAGCTAGCTCGAACTCGACTCGTTAATAAACGAGCTGAGCTCGAGTTCGACTCGTTTATTAACGAGCCGAGCTCAAGCTGGGGTAAAACTCGACTCGACTCGGCTCATTTGCAGCTCTATATTGTTAACTGCGCTATTTAAGATATTTAAATTTGGAACCTCCAATTTTTATACTAAAGGTAATATCACTAAATCATTCCCTTGTGTTCTTGATCCAAAAGGCCAATTGTCATAATACAAATTTAAGAAAAGTACAATAATAAACCAAAGGCCAAAAAAAAAATCATAAGAATCGAAGTTCGGTTGCGTAGGACTTCATTTCATTATATTGTGCATCGTTTTACTTCGCTTGGCCTAACTCGTGAAGTTTGAGATAAAATGGACCGTAAGTTTATTGATCAAAAGCAAAGTTAGGTCCACATTGTTTATTATCCTATTGATCCTAAATTATCAACTAGTCTAAGGATTTGTTTCTAGTACACATGCTTTCTTGGTACGTACATGCATATCTGACTCATAATTATTATTTTGATCATACGATGCGATTAGTATCAAAACAATTTCAATCATTGATTTTGGTCTTTTGGACTATGATGGCAAGGAAATTGATGGATTTGCCCTGCATGCACAAGTGATCAAGGCCGCTTAATGGAGGCATTGCAAATTTTATAAATAAATTGTCACTGGGTCTATCCAACGATCGCGGTTCCCCCTGCATCCAATCCAACGGTGCATGCATGCGGCATGCCTTTGAGCAAGTTCTCATAATTGGGCATGTGAGCACCATAGTAGGGTTGTATTTTGAGGATTTGGGATATGGAATTTATAGTTCATGATTTTGGGATTATAATATAAGTTTGAGACATATAGGGTCATGCATCAGATTAAACTAATAATAGCAATTAATATAGGGCTATAGGTATAAATGTCCTTCTACTATATATTTTTATCAAATATGTCCATCTACTATTTATTACACTAGTACTCGGTCCGCGCTTCGCGGCGGGGTAAGTCTGACTCCAGTTATTTTGTGGATTTTGTCATGTTCTTTCTGCTATACCATTCGCAAATAGTTTAGATTCATTGCGCCAGAGAGCGCAGAAATTAACAAACATATTAACAAACTTTGTACACACCACACATATACATCTGCCATAGTTTTGTCTTCATTGAAAATAGGGAATAAAAACTTTAGTATCTGATGCCCTCGACGAAATTAAAAAACACAAACACATCTGCCATAGTTTTGTCTTCACTGAAAATAGGGAATAGAAACTTCAGTTTAAAATGGAGAATTCTAGGGGTGGATGGGATACTTCGGTTGGTCTTTCTGTCAGTAGTGTTGATGGTCACTTATCTATCCTTGAGGTGTGCCAAAGTGTCGCTACTCTTATGTGGGATACGGCTGTTCTGGTTCTGTTCTTCAGATCTGAGGAACCGATGTAGAGCTCTCCTGCAAACATTCTGCTACATCTTTTGACCAGCAACGCCTTGGCCGATTCTGCATCGAGTTTTTTGTATTTGCTGGGTGACATTCCTATTATTGATAGTGTAGCCTCGTGGTCCAGTATGGCATCAACACTATCATCTCCTTGCTTGCATTTGACTTCCAACTCATAGTGCATCCTAGTCATAAGTATAAGTTCAGAAACTTGTTGGCTTATTCGTAGATAGATTGATTCACATGAGATGTAATTGTCGTTTTGAAATAGAAAACTTACTCTGGCCAGTACTCAGTCGCTTGACATATGGCTTTTCGAAATTTTATTTGTGAGATGAAGAACTTAACACGATAGAGTACCTAGCATGAACATTAGATATTGATAAGACATAGGTCTACGAAAAATGTAGGTACACAGTATAGGAGTTTGGTTTATGTTCTGTCCCTCACTAACCTTGTGGACAGTCTGATCAGATGCAAGCATTGTTTCCATGTCAGAGAGTGTCTTCTTTTCGATTCCTGATCGAAGGCAGCCTGTCTTCTTACTGGTATAAGCAACATAAGAGTTTGTCATTTAAAAGCTTAAGTTCATTTTATTATATAAAATAGATATAGTTAATGTACCTGTATGATAGTCGATGGTGTTTGTCTGAAGTGGTACCATCGAAAAAGCCATCCCAATGTCCCAGCCAGCGGGCAAGCGTGGCTCATCTGGGTCCTCCTCAATCCTGGTAATTTTTTGATCAGCGGTTATGTGCACTCTTAACTCTCCTGCAACGATCTTTGGATTCTCTCTTGCTGGTATTGCTTCAACCGAATCAAATCGATAAAGGTTCCCGACTTTTATCTTGCGAGAAATCTCGGCGATGTCTTTTTCATCAACCATTGACTCGATTAGTCGTGCCTATAAGATAAGCAGTTAAACGGTTCCAAATTATGTATTATAGTAGTTTAAAATTGTTGATGAAGAGATTATCTAATTCTGTAACTGAAATGGAAAAAAAACCTTTTTATCTATCCAGATCATGTGCATGCTAAGATCTTTAAGCTTAGGCGCCTCTCGATACTCGAGCCATGCCATCACAGGCCTAGCAATTACTATGCGGACGTTGGTGCCCAGACGCAGCCCTCGAAATGGCATGCAAGTTTCGATCGGATCTATAATAAGACAGTATAGGGAAATGAAATACATATTTTATCTTTGTAGCAGAGGTACCTGGTAGTATTCTTTAACAAAAATGGAAAGCATTCACCTTTGTTGTCGGTGGGGACCATGTGAGCGTCCTCTGTTGACTGCTGGTTTTTGGCCAAACCCTCCATGTCTTGTGGGGTCTTTACGCAAACAACGTGGATGATGATCAGAAGTTAATCCCCAAGTGTGAAGACGGTGAGGAAGAGGAGGACGTGGAGTTACCTTTGTTTTAAAGGCTGTCGTGTAGTTCGGTGGTGGGGCTTCCGCGGCGGAGCAAAGTGTATGGAAATGTGGACGGCGGATCTGGTTGATGAAGACAGTTAGGGTTTATAAAGGAAGCGGTGATTTTGGGCCAGTTTCCCATGGGCTTCTGTCTGCAATCCTAAAGCATGTTCGGGCTAGGCTCAATACCATTCCATTGCTATCAAAACGTAAGAAAACGTGGCCTCGGTTTTAGTAAGCGTTTAAAACCGAAGAATTCAAAACGCAAACAATGTCTCCTGCTAATTTCGATCAAAGGATCATGATAAAATATTCTATTGTGTCATTCTGCAAGAACAGGAAGAACATGAAGAACCTGCCCAGAATTCAAAACGCAAACAATGTCTCCTGCTAATTTTTTTGGTAGATACAATATTAAAGGCCGAAAGTAGTTTCTCCATGTGCCCAATCAGGGACTTCATGATCAAAACAAAACATTCACCTCTCTAAACTATTGAGGTACAAACATCAGGGACTTCCATATGGACCAAACAGAATAACCAGCGGCTAGCAAATTGTCGAAGTGAGTACATTGGTGAATTTCCAAAATACCAGAGTAGTTAGGGGAAAACATTAAGTTTTTTTGACAGAAAACAGAGCAACATGTCCTGAATAGATAACATACATAATTATAAATAAGCCGTCCCGACAAACTAAGTTCCAAGTAGAACAGTTTCCAATCACACGAAAGCATTAGGGTTCCAGATTGAAGCAATTCGGATTGCAGGAGGATTTTCTGAAGTCCCAGGAGCAACATAAGCTTCAGCCATAAAAGGCAAATAACACCTGTCTTGAATGTACTGATATCCTTCTTCATAGGTTAGACTGAAAAGTTCCTCGGGTGAAACCCAAACCAAGCCCAACACAGCTTCATGATCAAAAACAACATCAACATATTCTCCCTCACACTCACATGTTGCTTGTAATTCATATCGTACCCTGAATTAAACAATAAAAGGAACGTTTTGATCTTCCTGAAATGCAATGGACAACAGATTATTAGCAAAACATAAAATTGAATCATACCTTGGAAAACCTGAACATGATTTAAAGACCTCTGGACCGTATGTAAATCTTGTCATTTCCAGCATACAACGATAGAGAGCCTGAAGGAAGGAATTTGTGTTATAATAGGTAAAAGATATGACTATATATTTGGGATATGTGTTATCCAATACAATCAAAACAACAAAAATCATACATATACCTGATAGGTCTGTGCATGGAACATTATATCATCCTTTAGCTGCTTGAGGGTTCTTTTGGGAGGAAGAAGACCACGATGATAACCAATAGAGCAGCGAGAAGTACTATTGATGTAAGTCACTGGCATTCGATCACCTATGAACCTAAACAACAAAAAGATTGTACGTATTGTTTTTCTAGCATCCAACAGAGCAGGTCTGTCAATATATAAACATAGAATTCGAATATAATAATACCTATTTATGATTTTCTCATAATGGTGATTGTAAGAAGCAATGATCAGACGACTTCCAGGTGAAGATTGAAATACATATGCATCTCCAGTGGCATCTGTAATTGGCAACCTTGTAACAGCAGTAACTGTGGTAATGAGAGGAAGTTGAGCTTCAGATTCCCCTGCAAACTCCAAATACTTTGTAACTTCAGTTCCAGAGTAGTACACTGTCGCCCTGTCCCCTCTATACAAAATAGCAAAAGATCAGTTAATCCCACATGAAGTCTAACAAACAAAAATCAGCACAAGAATACGCAAGAAACCTGCTGTCTTCTATGATGAGCTCAAACCTAAGAACACCATTATTTGAAAATTCTGGAATCGTCAGATGAACAACGCAACATGTAACATCTGCAATTCAATTCATAGTAAGCAAATAATCATGAATACTTTTTTTGAAAACAACTTTCGAGGAAGATACCTCCATAATTCACAACTGCCTCTGCCTCTATTGGAATAGCCGAGAACGAAGTTTTCAGAAAAGCATTGACAGGAAACTTGGGATAACCCGGATTGTCAGGCACACAAAATATGATCTGTTCACGCCTTAAGGCAAAGCGAACTTCAGCGGGAACAACACGCCTGTTTTTCCTCGCAGGAATAACATGAAAGCCATCCAGGACATGTAAATCTCCTACTTTCAACTTATGTTGCATTTCTTGAATGTCATTTTCCTCAATACTGGCCTCTAGCATATGTTCCTGTTAAATGTGATTTAGTGCATTACTACAATAAAATCAAACATAAACCATAAATATTACATTATAGAGACGAATGACAGACCTCTTTGTCAAGACACAGCACATGCATTTTCTTTTATGTCCCTGAGAGTCATCACCATGCTCAATCCATACATTAAGAACTCGAATGATCATAATATCAGTATAAGCACCCACACGTAGACCACGAAACACCATGCATGTGGAAATTGGGTCTGTGGCAAACGAAAGACAAAGAAAAACCCCAAAACTTCACACCTCGGCAGTGTTCATTCATAAACCAATAAATAGAAACTTGAAACAGAAAGCAGCGGAGCCGATACCTCGTGGAAGAGTTGGAAGTTTGAAATCACGCGGCATTATACAATGATGCCTGATATGGAAAGACAATGGAAGATCAAAAATTTGTTAAAGTGTCAAGAAACAGAAACAGAATGCAAAAGGGAAAACTATCGGCGAGCATACCCCATGAATACACGACTATCCCTGATCTAGAAGTCGCGAAGCACTGTAGTTCGTGGGAGAAGAAGTTCAGAGAACAGGGGAAGTTAAAAGGCAGAATCAGAACCGAAATGAAAAGGCGGTGGAAGTTGGTCCCTACAACTTTTTCGCACCACCATTATAAAATCATAAATTTAATATTCAATGGGCTATCAATTGTTCCCCTAATGGACCGAACAATTATAGAATGGGCTTCCCAAAAGCTATAGAAACTTAATATAAGCACAAAGGCATCTCCTATTCGGGCTAAATATGAGAATACTGGGCCCAATTCATATATCTACTTATATATCGTAAAAGAGGGCCTGTTATTTATATTATGTATACGCGCCCGGGCTTGAAGCAAATTGAGAAAACACAAATGTTTCATTCGAGAACACTTTAATCATGTAACCGCAGTTTGTTATTGTTTATTCATTTTTAACATTGTCAATGGTCCAGGTGATACCACACAATTAAACTAAAGTTTGCTCTTGCTGTATATTTAGAACATAGGCTGTACTCGGTTCCTCATTTATGGCTATGTTCCTCAAATTTGGTGCTGTTAGGGTCAGTTTGTTCTGATATTTAGATGACTATCCACAAACATCTATATTAGGCAACAGATTGGAACATGTCAAATTTCAAATTAAAGCAGTGACTTCCACCTGCAATTTCTTGTTAAAATAAACAGCAACCATCAACTGGTTGCTCCTCTTTTCATGCCTACATTCTAAAACCGTTGTAACCCATAATCGGATAGAAACCTTGGCCATTGATCCATGAACAACACTGGAAAAACTCAACACGCAAGCTACTCAATAGTGCACCTCTTGTACTTGCAAAAGCTGAATATCAAACAAAAGATAAGTGACATGGGAGAGAGATGTGCATCAAGGCAATCAACGTTATATTCGACATCATAAAAATACATAAACAACACCATTACACTACGTACACTAACTATACATAGATCTTTTTGTTCCTTCTCACAAAAACTTAGCTACTTTCCTTGTACAAAAGAGGTTCATTAGATACACTAACACTTCCTAGCTCTGACTGTTCCTCCGCCCACCAAATGTAACCATCTCCCCTATCGTTCAAAGCACCCCATCTGGAAACATAGAAGGATCAAAGTGAAATTCTCTATACATATATTCAAAATAGTAGCAATTGCAAAGGCAACACTTGTTCTGCCACCATGCAATAATTCATGGGTCACCATTCAAATACATTATAGAGAAGAATGCCAACAAATAGTAAGAGTGGATTCTAATCCTACTAAAGAACACAATCACTCGTGGGCTCCAAACTCACCCAAAAAATTAGCAAAAACCATTTCCACTCAAAGAATTTGAAAGCATAACATTGAGAAAAGCACGATAGGAACTGGAGCCACTTTTCTCCTCTGAGTCCTCTCTCGTCTCGAGACCACCACCAACAACTGACCTTCCATTTCTTTCTCAAGGAGAGTCGAGTCAAATCCATGTCTCCTCTGAGTCCTCTCTCGTCTCGAGACCACCACCAAGAACTGATCTTCCATTTCTTTCTCAAGGAGGGTCGAGTCAAATCCCTGTCTCGTATCAGAAGCCCAGAGAGAGAAGAAGGTATGCGAGAAAATACAGCCAGAGAAAGAGGAGGAAAGGATCGGACCTCCGCGGGCAACGTGCTCAGCTTCGCACAGCACCACGCAGAAAATCCGGCCCAAACTCAAAAAAACCGGAGAAACCCACAAAGGTGGTAACGTAACAACAATGATCACAACAAACCTAAAACGCAAAAGAAGAAAAAAAGTAGAGGGAAAGACAGGGAGTTGACGCGACCTTTAGCATAAGAGTTTATGAAAACTTGCGGATCTGTACAGTCAGTATTCTATACTGGTCAGAAGAAGGCGCAAATAGACGACGCATTCTTCATCCTCACTGGTGCAGGGAAACAGCAGATGGCGGGCTCCTCAATCCTCATCCAATCAACCCCTTCATCCTCATCGAAATGGCAAAAAACCTATCAGATCCACACAACTCATAAAACAATCCTCGATTTAAGATTCCGAAAATCACCAACAATCCCTCAAACAAAAGGATGAAAAGAAAGATGTGATTATATACCGATAAATCGGAGATGGCCCAGCGAACAAAAGTAGCTAATCATCCTTTCAACTACCTGCAATTACAAACAGAAACACAAGATCCAAACGATTAAGAGACTTGCAAAAAGAGAAAAGCAAACTCAACATAGAGAGACGGTTAAATCACCTGGGACGAATACAAAACCTGCGAAACTGGATCTTCTCCAGACCTCTCAACTGTCCTCCAGTGGGTCTGGATCTCCTCCAGATCTCTCAAACCTTCTTCTTCGTGGCTTTCAACTCCGCCCTTCTCCCAAGAAGAGAGATGAGAAATCCCAACGCAGAGAGGACACCGAGGGAGAGAGAGAGAGAGAGCAGTCGGAGAGTTGAATAACAAAAGGGGAGAGAGTAACATGCTAAAGAGAAGCAAAGTTTTCTTTAAGCACCAAGCTGAAGAAAAAGAAAAGAAACAGATCCTCTCAATTAATTAATGCCTAAGCCTGCACAAAACAGTAATAGCCTCTCTCAGCGTCGAACAACGCAAGGACTTTCCAAGCCCTCCCAGAGACACCAAAAACCGGTCTTTTCATACAGTAGAGAAAAAGCATGTCAAGGTATCTCTCTGTATCTAGAAAACCCTTTTCTGTTTCTCGAACGACCCACCTCTCCACTGTCCAGGCATGTCACTCTCATCCACACATCCACAAACCCGCCAGATCTCCCACCGCTCAATGATCCCTCCCCAGCAGAACACCCAAAGCAACTGAATAAGCCTCGATCCACGCACCCGCTTGAGCCAAAGCAGCATATAGATCTCTGATGAACAACGCGCGTCAGAGCCACCAAACGACCCCAATGCAGAGATACTGAGCAACACAACTCCTTTCAATCAACTTTTCAGTCCCTCTCGTGGCCCACCATCTCTGAGCTATCCCATCTCCCAGCACAGTCTCTCCCAAACCCGCCAGATCTCCCACCACTCAACGATCCCTACCCAGCAGAACACCCACAGAGTAACCGAAAAACCCTCGATACGCGTGCCCGCTCGGGCCAAAGTCAAATATCGATCTCTGATGACCAACGCGCGTCGGGGCCACCAAACGACCGCAACTAAGGCCAACCAGAAGCCAACGACCAGTCCCACACCGACTGAGACCCCAGAGCCCGCCAAATCCCACGCCAGATCCTAATGAGGCCTCACCCAACTCCAGCCCACACCGAAGGACACGCCAGTTTGAAACAGTAAATCTCAGTCACAATGGACAGTAAAAGGTGTCTGTGTGTACAGTACACGGGCATGCGGCGGGTTTCTTTCTTTCAATAAAAATACCTATGTACTTTATAATTATTTTGATTTCTTTTAATTCCACTTAACATATTTTGATTTCTTTTGTATAGCACAATACTCCTAATAATTTCACTTTAATAAGACTTCAAGAAATAAACGAAGAGGCAAAACTAACTTTTTCCTCTCATTATGTTAAGGTTAGGTCATTCGAAGCACAGTTCAATCGTGATTGATGGTTTTTGGATATAAATTTTAACATATTGATATGTTTGATAATGTTTCCCAAATACATAGTTATATTTTATTTAAAAATCATAGAAGTGGATGTTGGAACGTTAAAGGAAGATATTGTACTTACAACCCATAATTTGATGTTAAAGACTACTTTTAATTTAAGGTGCATAATATCCACTCTATCGTATAGGCCATCAGGGGCGGAGTGAGAGTGTTAACTGTCAAGGGGTGCATCACCGGAGGCCGGGCCCCACCTTGGCTTGGTAGTTAAATAGTTTAATTAGGTATTATAATTAATTGATATCGAGAATTCGGGTGTGCCTAATTGAGAATTAATTGATCGATAAGTTTTATTTTTAATCTTGGCGGTCACATTTAGTAAACACATAGCATTTAGATTTGTATGAACTTCAATTCTATACAAGTTAACATTCTTACAAGGGGTATGTTAGTAAATAGTGTAAGATATATTATTGAACCTCTCCCAAAAACTCAAATTATTGAACTAAACAATTTTTTATAAATAAAATAATTTGAAAGCGTAAGACGAACTAAATCATGAATAATTTTCTGGTATAAGATTTATTAAACATCTCTCAACACCACTGTCATATGTTGATATTTCATAGTGATATAAAAGTGGTATGAGGGTGTTGTGAGTCTTACCATAGGGTAAGATCATGATATGAAAGTGGTTAAATGATATTATGAAATCTTACCATAAAGATATGATGTTGGTATGATAGTGATCAGATAGTACGGATCTTTTAGCGAAAAAATGATGTCATGATATCATATGATAGTGATAAGATTACATAAAACATATAATTTTTGCTTAAAACATTGTATAGATCTTTATAAATGAGTTAATTTTATACAAAGCTTTTAAAAGTTTTAGTTAAAATGAAAGAGACGTGTCAGCATATACCACTATCATCATACTACAACCAACACTTGTTTTAAAATTTTAATTTTTAATATAACAAAATGGATATCATTGTGTATATCATGATTTATGCGTTATTTCTTTGAAATGTTTTTAAAATTCGAAATTAAAGAGAATAAAATAGGATCTGATTGAGAAAAATAGGGGATTAGAAAAGTGTATTATCTTTTTGTTGAATCTGTGAAATTAATTTAGGGCGTTAAAAGTGATTAACATGAACGGATCTATATTGAATTTTGTACCCTATCTTTTTTGACCCTATCTTTCTCATATAATTATAATATAGTGTATGGTGGAATATATTATGTTTTTAGATCTTTGACACTCTTACTTGAACTCTCTTTAATATAAAAAAATTAAGGATTTTTAATTAGTTTAAGACATATGGTTATCCATAACCAGTTTGTACTGAGATTTGAGTAGAGTGGGATGATTTCTTTCTTGCTATTTTTTTTTTATTTATAATGGTGATTGTTGGTTGCTAGGTTTGGATCTAGAGTGCAGTTGATGTTATTATCTTCAAATTACGATTAGACCAACCTTTCGACTATAGTAGAAACTAGAAAGGTTAGGAGATAGTTCACCTAACTATTTTGAGAATTAATCCTAAATGTTGAGCTAGGTTATTTTTCTGAAATTTTTTTATATGTGCATAATAATTAAACCGACTCAGCATAAATGTCATTATGTACTATTGTAATAATAGGTGTCACACCGAACTTATAAACGATCAAAGTTTCATTGTGTTTGGTAAAATGAGAAAATTTGAGCTTAAAATGTGTCTCGAGAAGAAAAATATTCATCGTGAATCATGATATACAGAATGTATGATTATAAAAATATATTTGGAGGTAGTTCTTCTAAAAATACATTTACATTGGGCTTGCCATTTTAATTATTTTCAGTTAAACCAAGACAAGTAATTCAAATCCTATTCAACCTTACAACCTCATGCAAGAATGTTGAATGCCCTAATTATTTTCTTATACCATGAAAAAAAATATATAATGGAATGAAATGATAATTTATCTGAGAATAGATTAACTTAAATAATAAAATAACCCCCATTCAAGAATTTTGAATGCCCTAATTATTTTCTTATACCATGAAAAACAAGAAATAGTGTTGGATGAAATGATCATTTATCTAAGAATAGATTAACTTGATTACTAAATTAAAAGATAATTCAAATATTATCGTGAATAATGTTTCCTATCTAGCTGATATGATGTCAGTCCAGCCGTTTGACTTGAACATGAGCTAGCTCTTTAATTAATTACTAATTCTTGATCAACACGTAATTAACAACTAATTCTATTCGAAATGACGTTGTGGAACATGGTAAGGTCGACGGTAAGGAGCAGAAGGAATAACGAGAGGAATAGCGATAGTCAACAGAGGAATAAGGAGAGCAACACGAAATACCGCCAGCCTGACGGCGAGGTTGCTGGTCTGCTTTCATGTACCACTTACGTCAACAAGGAATTTATGGTTCCTTTGTATTCACAGAAACTAGTAACGACGAAAGGCAAAGCATATGTTTCATAGTTTTCATATAATCTTATTCTCCATGTCTTCACCATGAAATGGGTTTGGGATGGTGATGGAGTCACGTTCCAATCCACAACTCTCAAGCTACCGACACAGGCTCGGTAGCCTTGCTTAGCCACGATCTCTCGTTTTCATTCAAATACGGTGCAAGAATCTCGTTGCATTTCGAGTGGTACGTGTTCAGCCATTCGATCTCTTCAGGGACTAGCAGACTGACATCGATCAGCTTTCTCTGATACGGCGCCTGCACAACGAAATGCAAGAGATGATAAGCAAATCAATGGGGCCGCAAATTGTTGACAGGAAAAAGGAAAAATGCAAACTTTTGAGTCTTACCCATGTTATGTGCTCAAATTCCAAGTAGCCCTTGTCACCGAAATTGAATTTGGTATCAGCTTCGTTGACAACAAGCACATTCTCCAGTCTTATCCCAAAGTTGCCATCCTCATAGTATCCAGGTTCTGTCTCACAAGAGAATACATGGCAATATTCAAAACTCTAATTTCTGCTCAGATTTTCTGTGACAAAATAAGAAGAGTGTCATGGTTGCTGGTGGCACTACTCAGACTAACCATCGGTTACTGTCATGGAAGCTTGGATTGGAACGTTGCGAGCTGATGGCCTAAAACTGATTTGATGAGGACCTGCATAATGTAGAATATGGGGAAGAGTACAGTTTAATTTCTCAAGAATGTGTTAAGTCAAGAAAAGGCAATTGCTATCTGTTGTTAGTGGTTTTACCTTCATGAACAAATAGAAACGATCCGATTCCATGGCCAGTACCGTGGCGATAATCAAGACCACTCTTCCACAAGGGAATTCGAGCAAGAATGTCGAGGGCGTGACCTTAATATGAAAAAGGAAAACACACAATCAACACAATAACTGCATAGATACTGCAAGCACAAAGTCAAGAAAAATCAGAAGAGGAGAGGAGATATCTGAGCTGAGATACCATTGGTTCCATTAGGAAATCTCGCATTACCCAGACCAATATGACCCTTGAGAACCTGTGTGAAGTTTATCAGTACGGAACGCAAGAACAGAGGAAAGGAAGTTCCAATGTAGTAATTAACTATAGCAATATACCGCAGTGTAGCACGCTTTCTCGTGTGTAGATGGGACGCCAAAATGTACTGTACGGGTTATGTCAGTTGTCCCATCCAAATACTTCATTGATCCCAAAAAAGAAGATAAATAGAATATTGAATGTCATCAAGCAATGAGATTATTAAATACGAAATGGTGATTCTGTTAAACCGCAAAAAAGAACGAAAAGTCATGCAAACCTGTGCTCCAGAATCAAACAGGTAGATCTTGTCTGGGTCGACTTCAGCACATGTTTCAGGCTGAGGCCCGTAATGGATGATTGCTGCATTTGGACCAACTGAAGAGATTGTAGGGAAACTCAAGCCTCTAAAATGCTGCAAGTACAACCAGAACAAAAAAGATAGTCATGTCAAACATAATGATATTACTGACACACTTCCTTGCTAAAGTAATTTGTGGAACATGCCTCTTTTGATGCCCTAAAGCTCTCCAGCTTGTCGCTAACAGTCACCTCTGTCAGTTTTGTAGTTCTCCTGCAAGAGTACATTCAAGTTGTCACAATATGCTTCCATGACAACAACATGAAAATGCAAGAATTTCCGAACAACTAAATTTGCCAGTACAAAACCCAGACAAGGCAAAGCATAGGGGAATCAGAATTCACCATGGATTATTGGTGTAGTTTCTTATTTTGTTTATGAGTGCAAGCCAAGTTTGAAAGAAAAAAGCTACTCCAGTTGCGAACATAATGATCTTAACATTATACTCTTCTTTTCAACCAACAGTTTTCCGAATTAAGATGCAAAATTTGCCAAGACAATTCTTTGGAAGTAACAGTCAATGCAACTCACAAATCTTTTTTCTTCTTGTCTGCCTCCCCTTCCAAGAAGTAACCAGAAGCCCCATACATATCTTGCATCTGCACGAGCAAGATCAGGTGAGTGCAATATTTGAAGCCAACCAGAGAATCCAATATTGAGGTGCACCAACTCTTTATGGCACGAGAGCCTTGATCTTGGACTATACCTGCTTATCCAACCAGACAAGATATTGGACGACAGCAGCACCATCCCGTATGTGTGCCTTTCTCAAGCCATCCAACTCAACTGGGTTCTACAAAAACAATTGAATCCATTAGAATGCAAAGAATTGTTCATAATTGTGCTTATTACATGAACAGCTTCGAGCAACAAAAATCAATCATCATAACATTGTAATATTACATCTCGCAATATCACTCTGCACAAAAAAATTATTGGAATGACAAGTAGGTATACAAACCTTCAATGCTTTTGCAAGGGACAACGGTGACTGTTGTTGGACCACTTTCTCCAGATTCAGTTTTGAATACAAAGCATAGGAGCAAGAGGAAGCATCAACCCACACAAGGTCAACCCCATGCCCTTCCGCTTCAGTTGTACCATTTCCAACTGTCTCGGCCTTAGGCTTTTGATTGATAGTACTCACTGAGTCGAGCTGACCAGATGCAAGCAGTGCAACGTCTGAGCTCACTGCAGTGTAGTCCCGGACTTCTATTGCATTCTCTTCCATATACGAGTTTACCTGCATGAAAATGCACACGAAAATAGACAAGTGTATTTATTAGTCTGAGGCTGGCTAGATAAAAGTATTTCTTCAAGAATATAATCAGGAGAATGAAATCTTCAGCCTCAAATTTACTGAGGTACATAACCTCCCCTCCTTAAAATCCAACAAATAATCCAGGATTGAAAGATGCTACAAGCAACTGACCTCAGAAGACACCTTCCTTCTGTCGACATAAAGGAAAGCAGACTGGAGAGTTACGAGAGCAAATGCATGAACAACTGGACAGTAGGGGACATCACTTCCTCGGATATTATACAACCAGGCAACCTGCAATAACAGCAGCAGCACTAAAAAACTTTGTACTTTGGAAGACAAAGATAGCGTATAACTCGAGTTTCTAAGAGCATGACTTTCACCTGATCAAGGGTGGTAATAATAATACCACGAGCATTTGAAGCTTTCAACTTCCCTCTCAAATCATACAGCTTTTCTGCAACTGAACGACCAGTAAACTCCAGCGGCTGGACAACAACTGTATTTGCTTCATCTGCTGGCCGATTTTTCCAGATCTCGTCTACCAAGTCCGTAGCAGTTGGGACTAGCTTCTGATGTTTCTTTGAAAACGCAGACTTCCATCTGCGGGCAGTGTCTGCTGATATACACCATGGATTGACACCAACAGCAGCTTCCTCTGGTAGATTCTAGATAACAGACACATGGATCATGCGGGGGAAAGACCATTAATTAAGTAGATCGGCAGTGTTCATTGAAGGACATAGCGAAAGAGTAGAACATTGGAGAATGTATTAAAGAGAGCATGCTCATAATCCATACAACAGCTTCCTAATACAAGCAAGCAAGAATGGAGGCCCACCTCAGCCATCCAGACATCCACAGCAGGATCCTCGGCCATACGCATAAGTGTCCATTCATCACTCAGTTGTTGCTCAGCCTGCAGAAAGTACCGCCCATCTGTCCATAACCTTGCCTCATCCTTTGTGATAAGCGCCAAACCTGGACAAAATCCAAGCAAATTACACGGCATCCATCATAGCTCAAATTAACTCGGATATGCATCAAAGGGGAGTCAAAGCACTCTCACTTCAGACACGAGATTCAAAAAGCGCATCAATGTGCAGAAATTCCACGGCAACAAGTCAACGTATGGAATTGAACACAAATGCAATTTAGCATGGAAAGAGAATGCTCCTTCAAAGTGACTATGAAACTATCCATTCAAAAAAAGAGAGATTCCAACCATGATTGCCATCCCCTACAAACTTCACAACACAATCAGAATCATCGAAACCTATGATCGCGCCTCAGAAAAGAATCCAAACAGTTCAGAAACCGAAAAAAGAAAACATCTTTAACTGAAAGGATATGTAGTGAAGTTGTTTAGACTGACCAGCGCTTCCAGTAAAACCTGAAACGAATTCGCGCCTCTTATCCCTTGCAGACACATACTCGCTCTGTGGATAACAGCAATAAAAAAAAAAAAAGAGACTAATGATAAGCAAACTCAATCGCGACGAATGCTATACGGCAATTACGATTCTGCAAACCAAATCAATTCCACTGATACACGAAAAAGCAACGAACTTTTTAGAATAAAACAGAGAACCCATGAGAAAGCTAAGGCAGGTTAAGCATCACATAGCGCGATGAGAGACCTGATGATAATCTTCAGATGGAACGACCAAGGCGTCCAGAGGAGGAGAGTGAGCAGCCATTAAAGACCTCAGAGACGAGAGTATTTCCGCCATGGTCTTTCTCCGAACGATTCCGTAGTGGATGGAGATTGGAGAGAGAGACTGTAATCGGGGAAGAGCAAAGAGAGCTCGGCAGTGGAAGGCTTTGAGATAGCGAGCCCGATGAAATAGAGTTTAAACTTGAAACCAAATACGGGAAAGGAGCGGTTTTTCCGGAGTTACAGAATCCTGGGAAGTTAGCTAACCTCTCTTTTAAGTTTTAACCGTCAGGATGGCCGATGGCGCAATTCCGCCGTCGTTTGGCCGCAATTGATTTTTATTCTTTCTTTTGCGTGCAAACTCACACGATTCTACCTCCAATCCATTGGCCAAGGAGAAAATTGGGAAAGGAGTGAAAATTTGTAACGGACTTGTTTATGTATTATTTTACTGAACTTCGTGATGGATTTTGTAATCCTACCTAGGGATGGCAATGGATCGGGTTGGGGCGGGTTTTGTCAAACCCAAACCCAAATTCATGGGTTTATCCGCCAAAAAAACTGGGGTAAAATCCGTTGGATTTGAAAAACTCAAACCCAACCCAACTCGCTGGGTATCCGCGGGTTCATGGGTACCCGTGGGTTTTTCTAGTAAAAAATTTACAATAACAAGTTTCTTTCAAAATAAAAGTTTAACATCAATTTTCTCATATAAATTAATCATACAAAAAACACAAATCTAGAGCATACAAGCAAACCGCAAATGATCAATACAAATTGTTCAAAATTAAAGATAAACATCTATAAACAATAAGATTAATTGAAAGTTTCTTCCTCATCAACTAAATTTCTTCATTCTTCACTTCATAATATCAACTTCATTCTAAACAATTAGAAAGAACAAATTATACATGTCTCCACAAACATACAAACATAAAGAATATTAGTTGTTTAAGGAAGATATATTATTTAGAATATTAAATATACCGGGAAATTAATTATATTTGTGTGGGCGGGTACCCATGGGGCGGGTTTACCTAAACCCAAACCCAACCCGACCCGGTGAATAGTGTAGCGGGTTTAAACCCAAACCCGGCCCAAAACTCGTCAACACGGGTTTTACCCGCGTTGACCGGGTTGGGTCGGGTGGGTACCCGTGGGTTCGGGTTTTGTTGCCATCCCTAATCCTACCCGATATCTGTGTTTAGAGTGGAAGGATATAAGTATATAGTTTGGTCGAGCTCTAGAGCTAAGAGAGCATGTCAGACTTTCATTTTGACAAGACTTTCATCGAACCCAAAATATAAGTGATTTTGATATTGAGAGCTATGCTCTCTGGAGTCCAGATATTCGGGGTAACTATGTAAATCTTTGTATGTTATTAACACTTTTTCATAATCGTTAATTCCTACATGGTATCATAGTAGTACGATTCATATCGTTCTATTCACTTCAGCATGAGCAAGCAAAAAGAAGAGAGTAGTAGCGAAAAACCTAAGGGTCTCCTCGACAATGGTGTAATTCCAATCAGCTATCCCCCTCTATTTGCATCCGTAAGAGAGTCTTGCACAAGTGTTTGGTAGCAATTTGTTGAACGACTCTAGCTATGGAGAATGGGTGAACAAATTACACGAACCCTCATAATCAAAAATAAATTGGCTTTTTGTGGACGGCTCTTTCCCTCGCGCCAAGGCTGGCTCGACTCAACGTCAAGAAGCATGGGACAGGTGTGATGCGACAATGAAGGGGGTGGTTAAAGACAATGATGACACGAGAGGTGTGCAATATCATTCGAACGGGGATGATGGTGCAGGCTATCTAGGCGAATTTTCATCGTCGCTTCTGCAAAGGATAATCCCAACCCTCATATGAGCTCTGTCGCACGATTAGCACCCTTTGTTTGGACAAACTTTTTGTTTAAGCTTTCTATACTAAGCTTCACTCAATTTGGGATGAGATGCCGTTAATAGGAGGAGCATAGCATTGCCCGTGTGGTGGTTGTAACTACGGATCTTGTTCATGTGATTCGACTCGATATTCTCAAACAAGCTGGATATTAAAAACCTCTTTTGAGTTCTTGATGGGGCTTGATGAGGTGTATTCAGTGGTGCGCTATCAGATTCTGAGCACGAAGCCCACGCCTAAGATATCTCATTGGTACTAGATGGTTTCGGCAGAGGAAAAACATATGGTCATCACCAACTCACTTTGCCTATTATGGATTCGACCGTGTTTCAAGCCCGGGACGATAAGGATCAGCGCAAAGATCATGAGCGGGTGCGCAACTCACATTTCAATAAGTTGTCCGTGCTTGTTTAACCCTCAAACAAGAATCCCAAATAGAAGACTTCGGAGATGAAAAATTACAACCCATAAAATCTTTAATACGACTAAGTTTATCAAAATATGGATGGCCTAGTCATGTATGCCATAAATCCAAGAGTGTAATTTGGTGATCCACAAGCTGTTTATGTGTCATTGCACCCTTGAACTCAATCAGCCAATATACAAACTTGATAACATTTACATATCTCTGTTGATCTTCACTTAGAGAATGGGCAGAATCTGTGAACTACAAGGTCAACATTAGAATCAGCCTGTCTCTATTTACTCTCTGGCTCTTTAAACTTCCTTCGAGCCTAAAAATACTTCATTTTAGCCTCAAAATAGCTTCAGAGGAAATAGATATGATACACAATATTGAACCCCCTCCTTCATGACTGTCATCTTTCTTTGACATGCACCAGCTCTTTCCAAACTTCGGTAGGCTTATCTATCATCCTCAACATGTTCTCAGAACAAGAATCGAATCTTAGTCGCCTTTTCCACAAGGCATGCATATAACACCCCGATCTTTGGGTTAGATTCAACCAGCAATAAACGAAGTAGTCTGATCAAACTAGTAACATCTTTACTTAAGAGGATCTTTATAATTAAAAAAATATTAATAAATCTTTAAATTAACCCAAATAAATATTTTAAAAACCAACCGTTAATTCCCCCACCCACCCATCGGCTTCTCACCCAACCATTAACCCCCTCCCAATTTCTCATCCCCATCCATTTAAACCCTCCACAAGCAGCACCGGCAGAAAGAAGAAAGAAAGAAGTGGTCACCCCGAGCTCCCCACCACTTGACATATGACACGCTACGACACAACTCCTAATAATGGCCAAGTGTAACCAATGAAAGGGACTACAGTATAATGTCACAAGTAATAAATATCGAATCCACGGGTCTCTAGAGTTACTATTACTCAGCTTCAGTTCATTATCTAGCAAACCAGATTAATGATTGATTTACTAAACTACTATACTAACTAAACTAAGGCTAAACTACTAATTACAAGTTGGGAACTCACTTAGGTATGATTCCCCCTAGCTCCTCAATTAGATCTAAGTTGTAGTTACCTTTGGTTGATCTACTATTGATTAAACTGCGGAAGATCCTAAATTAGCTTGGAATCTCTTAAGCTGACCAAACCCTCTTAGACAGAATACCCGGCAGGCGACTAGCCTTCACCGGGATAGACTGCTTAGGCGATTCACACAGATCTCCACTACTGGAATGAATTCCAGTACAAAGCAGTGAATTAACTGACTCTCGCACAACCAATTCACTACTATCAATCATGGAAGCTCTCTTAACCCAATCAGATTTTATCTATCAAAGGTTAAAGCAGAAATCAAGAGAATTTGATCAGGATTCAATTGACTCAATAAATCATGCCTCAATCGATTATAATCACATAATATAGCATCCAAAACTTCATACAAGAAAGATCCTAATGCATGGAACTAGGGTTCCTCAAAACCTAAGTGAAGAGAAGTTACTCCATAGAGAAGAGAGAGACTGCAGAAATCTTATCTAGAACTTAAATCTCCATCTCCAAGCTTGATTCTCGAGCTCCAATGGTGAAAAAGTCCTCCAAAATCGCTCCAAGAATGATCCCAAGTCGCTCTCTCTCTCTCTCTCTAGGGTTCATCCCTTGGGTGTTTGGGATCCAAAACCCAGCTCTCCCTCTCCAAAAATCGCAAAACAACTTTTCTACCGGCTGAGATTCGCACCCCCTACTTGCACGGCCGTGCAAACCCCCTAGAAAACTCACACGGCCGTGCACAATTTTACACGACCGTGCACAATTTTTAGCATGCACTCCTAAGCTTCGTTGAGCTCGTTTGACCTCCGATTCAGGTGTCGTTTGATCCCAAATGCTCATAGTCTCATCCTATTTATTTTCATGACAAGATTACATGATTCTTTGTCAATAAAATGAGGTATAAATCCATTCTTCCTCAAGTCGTTCCCGAGTTTCTCCCCTCGAGTCGCCAATTGATCTCCGATTAACTTGAAACTTGCGCCTAGGCTTCACTTTATATGCTAGGACCTGAGATGTGACAAATGAACACAACCTAGCGTATAATAGGCCAAAGTAGGATAAACACCAAGCTAAACAATCAAGGAATGAGGGGTAAAACATGTGTAAATATGTAGTCATCAACGTACGCTTGACGTTGATTGTTGGAGCTGTCTCAGTAAACCTAAGGAACAAACATGTCCTTAATTAGAGTAAGAAAATTAATCAGTTCAGTACAAGGAAGTAGATAAAAGATTACCTATCAGTCATTGCAACAACATCTGCAGCAGGTGCACTTTCTGTCAGCTGAAGAAGGGCAATGCAAAACTTGTTGAATGCTATGGAAAGACCCGCACGATAATCTTCATGTGCCCAGAAGAATCCATACAAGACATCCAAAACATCTTCAAAGTTGAAGTTTGTTTCCCTCCAAACTCACCATCATCAAGGTAAGCTCTAGGAAACAAAACAAATAGCAACTCTTTGGCTTTGATGGCCAACTTCATCGGGCCCTTGGATAATTTCTTCATCTTCTTGTGGTTTACCAAGATAAAAGACTCAATCTCAAGAAGCGGGTTATAGTCTCTGATAATTCCTTTATGGAGAAAAAAACATACGACTCAAAAAGCACCTCATGAGATGTCATTAGCTTCATCTTGAACTTTGACAGTAGGTCTTGTTGCTGCCATTTATCACCCTCTTCCTCTTGAAACCTACAATATAAGAGGGTTCAATTATCAAAACCAAAGGGAAACACACAAAAAAAAAACATTTAATGTTGGAAATTTGATTGAACCGGACTAATAAGATCAGATGGATCTGTGTTAGGCCAACTAAATCAAATTCATTTTTCTCGAAAGGTGTGATGCCAATTGTATTTTGAAAAGCCATGTTCATTTAATTTGAATATATGTATCACGTTGCATGGCAATGTTTGAACATGGCAGTTAGCCACAAACAAGGCAAAGTTTTCATTGTTTAAATTTAATGACAGGATCTCATCATTATGCATTAAGGTTTGGAAATTTGGATGAGGCAACGCATTGCTTGGCCATAATAGCATGGACGGTTTTCATAGCTATGGGCCAATCAAATTCATGCAATGCAAAGCTTAATGGAAACGTTTCATTTGAAATAAATGAACATATATGTCCCTTGGCCAAATGAAACCGCTAACCTTGGGAAACAATATATTGCTTCGGTTGTGAAGCAGTATATGGTTTTTTGGAATCTATAAATAGATGGGATCAGTTGGTGGGAGAGACATACCAAAAATTCATTCTTCTTCCTACTAAAAGTTCTAAGTATGCTTTAGATACTTAAGCCTGGAACCTAAAGTGGTGATAGTTTTATCCTACGAAGAAATTTCCTGTAACCCTAGGCTTGTTGAGGGTGGAAATATTCTTTACGGAAAGTGAACGTAGTTCACGACTCTATCATAATCCTAGTCACCCGGTCTCGGGCTATCGTACGTATACCCTCATCCCATGAAAGTCCCAACAATCGTAAAGAATAGTTTTCCGGTACGATGGCTCGAACCGCTCTTTACAAGAAACCGGTTCCGGTCTATGGAATTATGAGAATATTTGATGATGGGTTTTTCATCGATGGCTGTAGAAGATGGGCTTTCTTCGTACTTGTCTCATGGTTTATTCCATATCCGGAAGGTAACTTGGAAGAGGGATGATTCGAAGATGAGGAAGAAGGAGAAGGCTTGGTAAAATGGAGAAATAGAAGAATGACAATTGCCTTTGTGTAGGTCACATACTCAATGGTAAATTTGTATAATTCTCTATCTGACGTTTTTGAAGTTCTAGACAAATTTGGATTTGTCTAGTGGTTTGGTGGTGTGATTTTGTCTAGTGATTTATGTTATTTTAAACCAAGGAGACAAAATTGTATATACAATGTTTGATGATTCTGGTAATAGAGTCGTTGTGTTTGTATGTAGATGACATATTTATCTTTGGGACCAATTAAAGATAAGTGATTTTGTCAAGTGGTTTATGTTATTTTAAACCAAAGAGACAGAATGTGTACACAATTTATGATGATTCTGGTAATGAAGTCATCGTACATTTGTATGTATAAGATATGTTTATCTTTGGAACCAATAAAAGATAAGTGAACTTTGATAAAAAGTTGTTATTTCAACTCTCCATGTAGGACATGAGGTAGGCAAATGTGATTCTGTGTATTGAATCAAGCGGAACGACAAAGAAGAATCCTTCTCTCAATTTTTCTGCATGAGAAGGTACTTGCATAAATTCTATAGTAGGAATTGTAGTGAGTTAAAGACCCCAATGGATCCAAGTATGGAACTTATGGTTAATACTGGAAATCAGTTTTACAACTGGAGATGTATGCACGACTTACATGATGCTAGATATCGCATATGCGATAGAACAATTAAGTTGGTACGTGATGAATCCTAGTTCTCATCATTTGAAATGAAATGAGGCGTGTACTAGGATATGTCAAAGGCACACTGTATTGACTTATAGTGACTTTTCATCAATTTTGGAAAGGATTTGTTGATGTTAGTTGGATTTCTCATGTTAAAGGTGATACTTCAACATTGAGATGGGTCCTCTTGCTTGGGAGAGGTGCCATAATTTGGGCCTCTAGAAAACAAACTTGCATCACTAAGTTTCACTATGGAATCAGAGTTTGTGTGGCCTTGATTTCTCTTAGAGAAGAGACATAATTGTTGAGAGGTTTGGTTTATGACATATATTAATGGCCTAAACCAATCTCACCTATTACTATCTTTTGTGATAGTAATGTTAATTTGGCTAAGGCATATAGTCAAGTGAAAATGACAAGTACGGTCATGTGGGAGTAAGGCACGGTAAAAGCTGTGAACTGATCATTCATAGTGTTGTGTCTAGACAGTATGACCAGACTTGAAATAATTTGGTTGATCATTTGACGAAGTGGTTAACTAGTGACTTGGTGATCAAGTCTGTGAAAGGGATGGGTTAAAGTCCATATAATTTCCGGTAATGGGACACCCAATTCCCCTCTAATACAACGTTAGAGGCTGAATTCAATGTGGAAAGCTTATTATCAGAAATTGAAGCACACAATTTGTCATCCCGAGGTATGTGCTTGTTATCCTGCATGAGAGAAGAGGATGAAGTTCAAATTTCTTAATTGAATCTTTGAAAAAGTGTATTATGCGGGTACATGAATAAGAGATTCAACCTACGTAAGCATGAAGTGTAGCCGCTTCAAGAAACCCGGACTTTGGTTTCGTGTGCGCTTATGAGAAGGATTGGACACATGGCGGGTAATAGTGTCAAGGCGCTTAGAAGTTTTGAAAACTTAAGTGTATATTATCTTCGAATATTCATATGAGTCAATGGGTTCAATCGTTACTGACACCCTTTGTATTCGAATATTTGTCAAGTGTAATATACTAAGGTGAAAATTCAATCTTCACGACATTTTCATTTATGCTTAAGTTTTTGTTGGAAGAATGTTGTGATTTTAGTGAATTCTATGAATACACTAAAATGAGGGAGGAATGTTGGAAATTTGATTGAACCGGACTAATAAGATCAGATGGGTCTGTGTTAGGCCAACTAAATCAAATTCATTTTTCTCGAAAGGTGTGATGCCAATTGTATTTTGAAAAGCCATGTTCATTTAATTTGAATATATGTATCACGTTGCATGGCAATGTTTGAACATGGCAGTTAGCCACAAACAAGGCAAAGTTTTCATTGTTTAAATTTAATGACAGGATCTCATCATTATGCATTAAGGTTTGGAAATTTGGATGAGGCAACGCATTGCTTGGCCATAATAGCATGGACGGTTTTCATAGCTATGGGCCAATCAAATTCATGCAATGCAAAGCTTAATGGAAACGTTTCATTTGAAATAAATGAACATATATGTCCCTTGGCCAAATGAAACCGCTAACCTTGGGAAACAATATATTGCTTCGGTTGTGAAGCAGTATATGGTTTTTTGGAATCTATAAATAGATGGGATCGGTTGGTGGGAGAGACATACCAAAAATTCATTCTTCTTCCTACTAAAAGTTCTAAGTATGCTTTAGATACTTAAGCCTGGAACCTAAAGTGGTGATAGTTTTATCCTACGAAGAAATTTCCTGTAACCCTAGGCTTGTTGAGGGTGGAAATATTCTTTACGGAAAGTGAACGTAGTTCACGACTCTATCATAATCCTAGTCACCCGGTCTCGGGCTATCGTACGTATACCCTCATCCCATGAAAGTCCCAACATTTAACACCAACGAACATCAACCACATATTCTACCAGAGCGTTACTAAGAGTGTTATCTAGTGATCTAGGGATTCAGAGAAAGCATTAGGAATCGAGTAGGAGAATTGATGTAGGAAGAACATAATTGGAGATTAAGGATTTAGAAGAGATTAGCAGAAGCAGAATAAGAGAGAAAATAAATAAACTAAATAGGGTTTGATTATTGATGTCTCCTTTTTCTGACGTAATGCCCAAAGTACATTTATATAAATAATAAACCCAAACTCTAATAATAATCCTAATTCAACACGACCACAACCGGCGGCCTAAACCCCCAAAAATCCTAATAATTATGTTTGTAACAGCTTGCGATGCCACTTTAAGAGGTGCAATGGATTCTTCAAGATGACGATAAGGGGGTTACTTTCAGCCTAAATGTAGTGCTCGAGGCCCCCTC
This sequence comes from Linum trigynum, assembly GCA_964030455.1. Classification (NCBI taxonomy): domain Eukaryota; kingdom Viridiplantae; phylum Streptophyta; class Magnoliopsida; order Malpighiales; family Linaceae; genus Linum; species Linum trigynum. Next base: position 7,355,058 of record OZ034820.1, on the reverse strand, counting down.
TACCTTTGTTTCTGTCCAACCACTCCGCTACTACTGTATTTCTTTCTTCTTCGATTGTAATGCTTCCCTATATGCAAATTCATACCTAGACCTCGAATTGACCGTGATTTGACATATGATACTATATCCTAACCCTTGGCGAGTAAACCCTAGGTATTAATTATCTAAATTATGGACCCTAAACAACAAAAAATTGTGCATATAATTTGTTGCATGTAATTCGATGAATCATGACAATTGATTCTTGGTTCTAATTAAATTAATCTTAGTGCATGAGATTTATAAAATGGATACCCATATTTTAATGTTTAAGGATTATGGTATAGTAGCATGTCCCAAACTCCGATCATTTTAAGCTCTAGATGTCATTTTATAACTCAAGGTATAGTATACCTTTGATTTTACTCAATGTACGATAGAATATACTTTGAGTTAAAAAATTATATCTAGACCTTGAGTTGACCGCATGTGGGTGCATGATACTATATTACAACCCTTGATGAGTGAACCCTAAGTCTTAGTTATCTAAATCAAATACCTTAAACTCCAAAATGACGTATGTACTTTGTTGCATATATTTCGATGAATCATGACCGTTGATTGTTGTTTCTAATCAAATTGATCTTAGTGTATGAGATTTATAGAACCCAGGTTTTAATCTTTAAGGATTAGGATACATACCATGTCCCAAACTCCGGTCAATTAAGGTTTATATGTCATTTTCTTACTTAAGGTATGCTATACCATTGATTTTACTCAAGGTACGATAGAATTTACCTTGAGTTAAAAATGATATCTACACCTTGAGTGGACTGAATTTTGGGGTATGATATTATACTCGAACACTTGATGAGTGAATTCTAAGTCTTAGTTATCTAAATCATAGACCTTAAACTCCAAAATGGTGCATGCAATTTGTTGCATATATTTCGTTAAATCATGGTCGTTGATTGTTGTTTCTAATCAAATTGATCTTAGTGTATGAGATTAATAGAATTAAGACCCAGATTTTAATCTTTAAGGATTAGGATACAATACCATGTACTAAACTCCTGTCAATTCAAGTCTAGATATCATTTTCTTACTCAATGTTACTATACCTTTGATTTCACTCGAGGTATGATAGAATCACTCACACCACACCCATATAAGTTTGTGTGTGTGATGCCTTCTACGGTACCCCGGGTGAAATCCGGGGTACCACATACCTTAAGTATGAAAACGTTATCTAAAACTCGAATTAGCAGGATTTTTGGGCATGATACTATACCCTAACCCTTAATGAGTGAATCCTAGTACCTAATTATCTAAATCATAAACTATAAACCCTAAGATAATGCATTGATTTTTTTTGCCTATATTTGGACGAATCATAACCGTCGATTATTGTTTCAAATTAAATTGATCTCAGGGTATAAGATTTAGAGAATTAAGACCTAGATTTTGATCTTTAAGGGTAAGAGTATAATATCATGTCCGAAAGATCAGTCAATTCAAGTTCTGAATAGCGTTTTCTTACTCAAGGTATGCAGTACCCCGGATTTCACCCTCGGTACCGTAGAACTCCCCATATACATACGACTGGTATGCTCCAGATGATCTGACCGTTAGATTTACATGGATTAGCTCCGACCAATCTCAACTGTCAACTCTTTTTTTTTTTCTCTTAAATTGAACTTTGGGTTTGGGATTAGAAAATCGGGGCCTGGGGTTTATCTATTTGAGGTTAGGGTATAGTATCATACCCCAAACTCGGTTTAATTCATGGTCTAGATAGAGATATCTCACTATGAGTACATGAAGTATAGTATGCTCCAAGATAAGCTCTCTCATTCTATAATGGATTATTTTCAACCAACTCGACTCAAACTGTGACTTAAGAAAATCTAATATCTTAAAATTTTAGAGGTGAATTTTGGTTCACTATCATTCAACTTGAAACTAATCGATTGGGTAGTTAAAACCAATCAAAATCAATCCATCCCATTTACACAGGAGCAGATCCGCCCAGTAACCCATAGGTCAGTAACTATGCATAACTCAATCACCATCTGTCACATATCAACGCCCCTTCTCTATCCTGTAAAGCGTTTAATTTTCCTCCCTTAATCTTTAACACGCGATTTCTCACTCGTTTTAAGTCATAATTTAAATTTTTTCGCACAGTTAGTTCATATTAATTGTGCTCTTCAAAATTATATCCACTTTGATATATTTTTGGGGAAAAAATTTGTGCCATTTTGTACCAGTCTATACCATCTGGTATTGGCTTATATTGAAATAATAACATATCATATGAAATAAAGCGTATCATGATGATATAAACATATCAAGACTGTAGAATGATTGAATACATGATAGTAGGAGTGTCATTTACTTGCGTCTTTCAACTTATCATGATGTTATTAAGTGGCATTGTGTGGTATTTTTTTGTCGGTATTTTTGTTATTTAACTTTAAGTAACCCTATAAATCAGGTCCAAGCATCCCTTACCGGGTTGCTTCACTAACTGATGCACAACGACGCCGTGAGGAAGACTAGTTAACCTCTCACAGCGGACGACAAACTCCTCTTTGTTCACCGTTGATCGCCCATGGAGCTCACTCTACCGGCAGGCATTGCCAGCTCCTCCACCTTGCGGTGGCTCAGAATTCGTGCTCAAAGACACACGCCTTTGTCACGGATTCAATACCCAGTCTTCCCTGCAAGCCCGAGAAGAATGGACCGACAGTTATTGACGTCAAAATCCACAACCCCACGCGCCGCCGCTCCTATCGGTGACAACGGCTCCTCCTCCATCTCCACCGCTTCGCCGGTACAGCCAGGTAAAGTTTGGTTCTTGGTCTCTGCTTTCGCTTGTTTTTCTCTGATGGATTCTGAGAACTGGGTTTCTGTTGCAGTTGGGAGCCGGGTTGGAGAAGTGAAGAGGGTCACCAAAGAGACCAATGTTTCTGTGAAAATTAACTTGGATGGTACTGGGGTTGCTGACTCGTCCACGGGAATCCCATTTCTCGATCACATGTTAGATGTTAGTGAACTTCTGGAAATCACTTTGCAGCTCTGCAACTTCCCTTTTCAATTTGGTCGACTAGTCGATTTTCTTTTGCCCTGGATTTGATAGATGATATTTCCCGCTTTTCGATCGATTGATTGTAGCAACTTGCGTCGCATGGGCTGTTTGATGTACATGTGAGGGCAACTGGTGACATTCATATTGATGACCATCACACCAATGAAGATGTTGCTCTTGCTATTGGAACGGTCAGTACTTCCAGTTACCTTCCCCTTTTCATTTCTCAGTCTTCTGACTTCATATAGCTCACCACTTGTAACTCGCCTCCATGGATTATTGATTGAACGAAAGTTAGTCTGAAGGTTTTCTTGGTCTCTTTAGGCTTTGCTGCAGGCTCTTGGTGATAGGAAAGGAATTCACCGGTTCGGGGACTTCTCAGCTCCTTTAGATGAAGCATTGATTCACGTTGCCTTGGTATGTTTTCCACTCTGGCCTATTAATTTGTCTCGATTGAGGATTGACTGACAAAGTGAGAACCATGAACTTGTGGCCAAGTAATTTTGAAATGTATAAATATGTGTGTATTTGCACATCGTGTGTGGAAAGCAAAAGTGAAACTGGCAGAGCCATGAATTTGAGAACTTGGTTATGTGGTGTATAGTCTTAAGGTTATTTGAGATAGCATAGGAAGCTAAATGTTCGACAGTTTCATTTACAGGCATTTGAATTGAGCTATAAGATATTCTGACAGGATCGATGTGCATTATATTGCTTTAGGATCAGCTCTTGTGCACATGTTAGCTGCAGCATTATGAAATGCTAATGTGCGGTTTCTCTTGTTCTAGGATTTATCAGGGAGACCATATTTAGGTTATGATTTGCAGATTCCCACTCAGAGGGTTGGAAACTATGACACTCAGGTGCTGCGATTTCATGTCTTTCATCTCATTGCTTTAATTTGAGTCCTGAACGTCTATTAGATCACAGCATCAAGTGGGTTTTGATCATGTAATTGAGTGCACATCGCCGCGCCTTTCATTATGTTAACTTTCTAACTGATGGTTATTTGCTTATTGCAGTTGGTTGAGCATTTTTTCCAGTCATTAGTGAATACTTCTGGTATGACACTTCACATCCGACAGGTGAAGACCGTTCTAAACAATGTTAGAAAGATAAATTAAGTGCATACTGTTCTCCGTTACATTACACACTTAAGGGCATTTAAATATAACTGGGTCTGAAATCTTCAGCTCCTGAATTTGCATTTCTGCAGCTTGCTGGAAAGAATTCACACCATATTATTGAGGCAACCTTCAAAGCTTTCGCCAGGGCTCTTCGTCAAGCAACAGAACCTGACCCACGACGCCTTGGGACCATACCAAGGTCTGGTTTTACCCCCCAATCTCAGATAGTGCCTCTGCTGAGTGCTGAGTTCTTTCAACAAACATCAATTTCAATTAGTTCTTTTATTGATTGGTTGACCCCACTGATTCTACGCTGTTGGATGCTCCTGTGTACAGCTCGAAGGGTGTTCTGTCACGTTCTTGACGAGTTCATTGCCATAGTTGAAGCAACAAATGACTTAAAGTTGGCATTGTGGCCCCCTGAAGCGCTAAATTTGCAATTGTTGGTGGTTATTGGGAGGACTTATCCGCAATCTGAGCACGTTTTGGGATCACAAGTACCAGCCAAAGTGCAACTCCAGCCCAGTTACAAGAACTAGCTGTGTGATCGAATATGAAACCATGGAACTTTCATAGGATTATTGTTTGTCCTACATTAGAACTATTTATGTAAGCGTATCCTATAGAGCTTCTATGAGGTTTGAGATTGTAAAATAAATAGCAGACTTTTTTATGTCATTCCACAAAATAGCATGGCTCAAGAAGGCAAAATAGACGTCACAATCTGACGCAGCAAATCATTTCTGAAATCATGTACAGGCTTTCTCTCCAATACCCACACTATGGTAATCACAAGGAATATAAGAACAAAACTGAGCTATTTGTAGGGTGAAGTATATTCAATTCTGCAAATTCACAAATCCAATAAAACACCAACAAACAGACGATTACAAACTGACAAGCGGCTCACCATGTTCTTCCTTGCCATAAACGAGAGATAACAAACACTTTCTTAGTTCAAGCATGAGCGAGCCTCTTCACTATTGTGGCCATATACTTGCCCTGGTGTTCTGCAAGTGCCAGCTCGGTTTCACTCGGTTGTCTAGAACCATCACCAGCAAAAACTCCAGCACCATATGGCGAGCCCCCTCGGATAGAGTCCATCTTGAACATGCCAGCACCAAAGGTGTAGCCCACGGGAACAAACAACATGCCATGGTGAGCCAACTGGGTGATTGCTGTCCATCTGAATAACCAAGCAATCAAAATTCAAAACACCGAGCATTACCATACCAGAAGATAAAGTTCGTTCAAGCTTTTAGAATAACAATTCTTGCATAACTAAGGAGACCATGATGCATTGTTTTTTACAGATCCATGAGCTCTATCCTGAATTGTGCTTGAAAATGGTAAGCTTTCTTGCAATCAAACCATTAGACATTTAAAGTTCGAAACACAATTTGCTACACAAAACAAAATAAACGCATTTGTTTACGGTTAAAAAAGTGAAAGATGTGATGACCTAAAGAGATGAAAGAACCCAACTTTACGTTTCCATTCCGTGTTGGAACTTTTGCCAGTATAGTAAGACGTATAGATGAAACATTATCCGTTAGGTCAGTGCCACTTTTCACAAGCAAAAGCGTCAGTCTGCAGTAAACTCAAACACTCAACATTCGATTTGGCAAATGCAAGTTTATTAGAATCTGTCTATGTGACGTGAACTGTTAAGCTTCTCCTCAGTTCTAGCAGCTAAGAGCTAACTGAAATCATCGAACTTGAACCCACTATAGCTATGGAACATAGAAATTATTGCAGGAGGACTAATGCGTTTGAGTTAGAAATAGCACAGAAGCTAATTGTGTCAAGTGTCAACTCAGCTTCCTTGGCAACAATTCTTATTCTCTGATTCAGAATAGATAAAGTTCTATCCTAAAAGTTTCAATCAGATAAGTTGCAGCAAAATGTAGCACGAAAGAGGACGTAGAATGAAAAGAACTTACGCGGTGGTTTCTTGACCGCCGCCTTGCGTTCCGGTGCTAACAAAGAACCCAGCTGGCTTCCCGGCGAGCTTCTGCTCATTCCACAATTGGCCGGTGGAATCAAAAAACGACTTCATCTGTGCAGCCATTGACCCATACCTCGTGGGGAACCCAAACAGAATCCCATCCGCACCAACCAATTCCGCCGCTGTAATCTCCGGGATCGAAGGGTCCTTCGGCGGCGCCTTCATCTGCTCCAAAACCTCGCTCGCCAGCGTCTCCGGGACCCGATACAGCATCGCCTCGACCCCCTCGACTCCGTCCACGCCTGTCTTCATCCTCCGAGCCAGAAACTCCACGTGGCCGTACATCGAGTAGAACACGATGAGTATCTTCAATTTCGCGGCGGGAGGCGGTTCAATTGCGGCGTCTGCGGCGGCCACCACATGGCTGTTGGTACCGGCGTGGTTCTCGTCGGTGGTGTTCGTCGAATGGGCCGATGCAGGGGTGGTTGCGGTGGCAGCGGCGGTGGAGGGGGCCGGCTGAGGAGGATTGTCGGCGACGGGAGGTTGTTTTTTCTTGCTGGGAACACAGCCGCCGCCCTTCCCCATTTAGCAGATCTTCGGCTACCCTAATTCGGAATCTCGGAATCTGGGTAATGGAGAATCCGCCACAAGCGGCGGCGAATTTCTGGATCCGACGACTTGAGGACAGGAGATGAATTATGAGAGGGGAACTGGAAGTTGGTGGACTGGACTGGAGAAGAAGAAAAGAAACGAGTAGTTCTTTCTTTCTCCCTTCGTCTCGCTGTGTGTGTGCGTGGTTTGACTTTGACAGAAGTGCCACGTGCGACGTGCCAATCACGACGGGTGAGAGAAAACGACGCCGGAGCCTGCATTTTGCGTCCTCCGCCGGCTTGGTAGGCTCGCTCCTATCAGGATGCGACAACTGGCAAAGCTAATAGGGAGTGGCGAGTGTTGGGTGGATGGACGTCGGCTGGCGGGTTGGGCCGATTTTGGTGGATTAAAAATTTCGGTTTGATAGTTTAGCCCAAGGCCCAGTCTGTGCCCAACCATGCAAATATGTGGTCCAGTTGAAATAGGATGATGGGTGGAGCCCGTTTCAGTCTTTTGATGATACTATTTCCGTTTCATAAAACACTACCACTCTGTTTGGGAAAGAGGTGCAATGGGGAGTGATGCAAATGAGAGGAGTAAACATAGTTTCCAACGTATTTGCACTTGTTTGATTAATTTGTAACAATAGGGGTGTAAAATGGGAGTGCAAATTTACTGTTTTGGCTTACTCTGAATTGGGGTGCAAGAGAAGAAAGGAAGGGCGAAAGGGAGAGGGAGAGGGGAGAAATATATTTCTAATAAATTTTTAATTGTTTTATAATTATATAATAATTAATATTATCAATTTTTTTTGTTATAGTTATCATCAATGTAGATATGTCGGGGTTTGCTGTTAGACTCCGAGTGCAAGTTTATCAATGTTCGTCTAGTCAAATCGAGATCTCTTGGTTGACTCGAATTTACGTTGGAAATTAGATATAAGAAGTGTTTATAGAAATGTAGCAATAAATAGTTTGGTTGACTCAGTTTATTTGACTAAGTAGCAAAAACTTATCGATTCCAACGTGTTTGACTAAGTTTGACCATATTAAATTTATAGTTAAGTTATATATGAGAATCATGTAAGATGACAAATTACGAGTTGAGCTTCGAAGTCGATCGATTAATGATTATTACAGTTTTTATAATCAATTATTATTTGAGCATCACTATATAATAATTATTTTCTTAAATTAAATTAATTAGTTATTTTATTATTTTGTAATATTATTTTATAAATTTGATAAATCTATTTTATAATCATATAAATACTCACTTTTCACTTTATTTGCACCCTCCTACTTTTTCATCCAAACAATGATTTACCGCTCCACTTGCAACCCCACCAATTTGCACCGTCCAGCAATTTACCCCTCAACTTGTACCCTTCTCGAATTTGTACCTTTTGTTGCCAAAAATAGTGTACCCCTCGCCGCACTTCACAATTCTCTGCTACGAGGTGGAAGTAATTTTTTAATTGTCATGTCACTCATTTAATTAATGATGATGGTTGATTACTAAGTACAAAAAAATTAATAAAAATGAATGGCAAGTGGCTAATGATGAATAATGGCGAATCCAGGGGGTGGCCAACCAGGGCCACGACCCAGCTCTCCTTTGGATCTAGAGCTAGAATACATTTATGAAATTTTTTATTTTAGGCATTAGAGTCAGTGCTATTTTATAATAAGATTGTGTAGAACTAAAAGAAAAATTGTTCAGATGAACATATTCAAATCACTACTCTAAATAGTCTAGAAGTTTTGGACTTTTCCTTTGAAATAAAAACATAAACAATGAAACCTAAGTCTAAAACATAAAATACTAAAAGAAATATGAAGTTTGTTCCCTTGAAAAGTTACTGGAGAAACGGGTGTAAACAGGGATGAACACACAGTACAAATTTATAAGTCAGTTGATTCTTCTAATGTTGACATTGTCCGTTTCAATGGTTACTACGGGGAGAACCTTTTCAACAAAGAAAAATGTGAAAATCTTATTAATGCAACAAAATTAGCAATGAATTTCTCGTTGATTGTTTAACTATTTTATTTAAAAGAGTGTATGTTATTGGTATGGATGAAGACTCTCATTGTTGATGAAGACACTAAATTAAAAGACTGTCTTGTATAATTTGTTATTCAATTGTGGCTAGTCCTTAATCAATCATACAAGCAGTAGCCATAAAGGTTTATATTTGATTGTAAAACCATGTTATATATTATTATTATTATTATATAAAAGTGAATTTAGTTTACTGTTGCATAAGTAATTACATTTTGATACTCCAAATTTAATTAAATTACAACTTAGTCATAATAATGTATATTTTACATTTTGATACTCAAAATTTAATTTAATATAAAATCATTGAACAATTATGTTTTGGTATCTAAATTTTATGAGATTTCGAGTCTACAATTTTTTAAATTTATATATTGGTCCAATGTTTAGATTTCATTTAAATCCATGAATCCAATCCACCATAACATAAAAGTATAAATTTGGTTTGAACCATACAAGAAGCTGTATCCAATGTTTAGATTTCACTTAAATCCATGAATCCAATCCACCATAACATATATAATAAACGTGAAGTTAGTTTACTGTTGCATAACTAATTACATTTTGATACTCCAAATTTAAATAAATTACAACTTAGTCATACTAATGTACATTTTACATTTTGATACTCAAAATTTAAATTAATATAAAAACATTGAACAATTATGTTTTGGTTTCTAAATTTTATGAGATTTCGAATCTACAATTTTTTAAATTTACATATTGGTCAAATGTTTAGATTTCACTTAAATCCATGAATCCAATCCACCATAACATAAAGTATAAATTTAGTGTGTACTATACAAGATGTTGTATCCAATGTTTAGATTTCACTAAAATCCATGAATCCAATCCACCATAACAAAAAAGTATAAATTTAGTTTGTACCATACAAGATATTGTATCTCTCAATTGTATGAGAAGATTCGACCATTTTATATTTGCTCATTACGTGAAACATATAATAAATGATAAAAGAGAGACGACTCTAAAATATTGCAAGAGCGAATTTATAAACTCATTTAGTACATTTTTGTTGGTACTAAACAAACTTCTACTAACATGTAACAAAATATGCGACAACTACATAAGTAAGTTTCAATAAATTGCTAAGTGAAAATGGTTGACTGTTGTATTGACGGCCAACTAAAAGAATTGGTCAAAACCTTTCCATCATCGACTTCCTCTTCGTTTCATTTTTCACTCGCCTTCCATAACCCTTTATTTATTTATTTCTTTGCCTTCTTCTTCTAACCCTAATTAGTATACTATTTTTATCTATTCTAATTACAAGTATGAACGGTTCCGTACACGACTCACCAACAGTCTAGAGAATTAATAATTGAACCACTACTTATTAGAAAGTCTTATTTAATTTACGACTATGAGATTTTTTTTTCCAAAGTCAGTTGTTATAAAATCAGATATACAGAGAAAATAAAAAGAGCGCGGGAGTCGAGCAATAGTCGAACTCCCGATGAGATGGCCTTTATGTCACATGATGGGCAGCCCTATTGAGACAGCGGAGAACAAAACAGTAAGAAACCCAAAGACAGAGAAAAGCCGAGCTCTGAGCATCCTGCAAGATAGTTTCATCCTGATCATGAGCCAAGTCACCTGTCTGAGGAAGTCTCTCCGATAACGGGAGCTCTTCTGCGTGCCCCTACAAAAAAAAAAAACAAACAAACAAACAAAACACACAAGCGTCCCCACCGTAGGCAACTAAGCTCCACCAAATGGACTTAAACAAGCCATTAAGGCTTAGTCGGATACACCGAATCCAAAACTATGTCAAATTTTTTTTTTTAAGAATAGCTAAAGAAAAGCAAACAAAAAAAAGACGAAATTGACAAATAAAATGAATAAAAGGGAGGGTAAGTATCAAAAGAAAACAAATAAAAATTACTAATAAATAATGAAGGAAATGTATAGCGGTTAATTAAAAAGATAAAGGAAATAAAAAATGACTAAATTGCAATAATGTAAAAAAAAGGAAACTGAGGAGTCTGTTTGAGTTACTTACCTAAAGTAGTTACGCCATTCCAAAAGGTGTGAAATTGTAATTAATTAAAAAACACAGTTACCAATTACTTGCAGCAGATCTCACCAGAAACGTCCGTTCAGTTACCCTAGGTAACCGTTACCCCCCTCCTCCACCAACGAATCCCTAAACCAATCTCGCAGTGGCGTCCCCTCCGCCACCTCAATCGGGTGCCGGTGGCCGTCGTAGTTGTCGTAATCGATGTGCTTCGTAGCGACAGATCCTCCCGCCGAAGATTTGGAGAGCTCCCTCTTGACTTCCTGGTAGAGCGTGCCGCCGCAGGCGACGTTGAGGACCTGGGAACCGCGGCAGATCCCGAGGAAGGGGATATTCCGCTCGAGGCTGAGCTTGGCGAGGCTGAGCTCGATGGAGTCCTTCTCGCGGTCGACGGCGGTGTCACTGGTGTGGAGGCGTTTCACCTCCTCGAATTCCTCCAGGGAGAGGCCGGCGGCGTCGGCGACCCTTCCCTCTACGACTATGAGATTTGAAGGCGTGAAATTTTAAGCGAGTTCCAGTTTGTATTCCTTTTCCTTCTCTCTAGAGTTTTTCTTTTTTACCTGGGCTAGAATTTTCAACATTAATACATGGAATGTTTTGGTATTATCTACACATATGAAATAAATAGTTTCCACTTTTCTATAAAAAAGTAAATAATTATCATCTTAAATACATCATAAAAGGAATTAAGCCTCAACTATAAAAACTACAGTTCACTACCTAAACTTAGTAGATCTTTAGATTTCTAACCTCAATTATTTTTTTTGGCATATAAGTCATCAAAATATTGATGTTTTATTACATTTTGGTACCTAAACTTTTGAAGTTCTACAAATAGGTCTAACTTTTGTATGTGTAATTAAAACACCCTCGAATAAATGGGTATCTACACCCAACTCATACACATTTATATTATGAGAGTAAATATCCATACACTACTCAAACCCATCTACAAACTTTCAAACCCATATATGCGTCACCCATACCCTACCCACAATCAATGGATCTAATTGGGTTTAGGTAAATATCATTAATTAGCCAAAATTAAAAATAAAAATTGGATTTCGACCGTCAGTATCTTTTCTCAGTCAATATCATATTGTCAAATCAATATTACTAACAAAATATTAACAAAAAATTAATTTTATGATAATGTACTAACAAAACACTATAACAAGCCACATACTACATGCCCATAGGCCATCTCCGCCCCGCGACAAGGCGCGACATCACCACCTAATATATATAAGATAAGAGTTCTGCAGTATGAGAAGTCAATCATAGTCTAATTCCAATCAAAGATATGCTACTACAATAAAGACCAATAAACTATAATATATATATATAAGAAAGAAGCTAAGCCCCAATCTGCTAGAGTTCCTGGCTTCATGCCCCAACTCTAGCGAAAGAGACTCTTTGAAATGTTCTCCCAAACAAATCGAACTTGAGAGAGTAAAAATAGAACAATGAAACAAAAACCCTTGATCGAAATGAGTTCCTGGATGAAATTCCCAACTCAATTGATCAAGTATCTAACTTCTGAACTCATTCCCAAATCCTCTTAAGAACTACCATGTTCTTCATGAGGTAGGGAAACTCAAAATCTGATAAAGGAAAAGCAATTACAAACCAGACTCAAAACCGAAACCCAAACAACATTGAACCCATACACCCCCGTAACATCCAATTGTAGCAACAGATAGTCTGATTCAAGTCACATTAACATGTTGGATGGACATGTTAATATTTATTTGAAAAATATCACCTTATCCTTCTCAGAGTTTGGATGGCGACGAGGATAACAAAATTGAAAACCTTTAAAATATCCATTTGTTATTGATTCTGATAACTTATTTTGTAGATTCAAGAAAAAAAGGCAATCACCTCCTAATTGTAATCACGACTTAATCTGTTCGCCCTATCCGAACCAGTCCAAAAAATGTAACATGAAATTTTATAGCCCGAAACTTTGAGTGATTGAATTAAAGTATCTCGTTTGGTAGAACCATGCAAATGTGGTATTTGGCAAAAACATAGGAATAAAACGAGTTATTTTGAAATAACACAGGGGTATGAGTTATTTGTAAATAACCCAATGTCCAAATAACTCAATTTAGTAAAATGCTATCAAACGAGTTATTTGTATATAAATAACTGAATCACTGAAAGTGATTTGAATCCAAATAACTCATAAATAACTTATTCAAATACTCCATCCAAACGACCCCTTTGACTTTTAATAAATGAGGCCGTTTATTAAAAAAAAAAGAATTCAAAAAATCAGAAAAGGAACACACAATTAATAAACGACCACATATATGCATGGTTACCAAGATAATGCCCCAAATTAAGGCGGAATTCAAGGATTGAATATGGCATTACCCTATACCTATAAATTATACCATTAAGTAATGTTGTTCTTAATCAACCAACTTGTGCGGTGGTGTTTTTGGCCCGTAACATGGGGAGATGTGTGCATGTGCTTTAATATAAAGGGACAAATCAGAGCGTGAAGGATTATGAGATCAGGATCTTTGGTCTTGTGGGAAAAGAAGGAAACATGGAAAGAGACTGTTTCAAGAATCAAACACTTATCTCCATATAACAAACAGGATAGATCAAGTGGACATAATTAACAGGATTATAATTAAGGTAGCTATCTAGCTAGGCTAGTTAGGAGATGACATTACAAAATCAATAATTAATAACTTAATTGTGCATATCTTGACAATATGAACAACTAGCTGCCCATATACTAGGGGGTGTGATTATGAGATGACATTTCTAAATAAATAAATAATTAATAACCTAACTGTATAAATCTTGACAATATGAACTATACTAAACGATCATAAGTGTGTAACGAGTCGTTCATGAGAATCGTTGTCCAGTAGTATAAGAAATCACAATATCAAGTTATAAATCAAACATTATAGACCCACAATTTCCCTTTGAGAATGATACGAGATCTCCTCTCTCTTTCTCCCTGAGCTTTACACTATCTTTGTTTCATGCACGAACTTAAAATTCAGTTAGATAAATACATAATCATGTTTATGGACCAGACTAACCATCAAATAATCAGAGTATTAGGTGCAAGTACAATAATTATTATGAAAGTGAATATCATTAATTTGCTCACATAACATAATGGTGCCACACAATGTTATTTATCGTTCCCGATCGGACCACCCAACGCCAAATAGAATCATATTTCCCCCCTTAATTAGCAAAAGCTAATGACAATGAAAGCTCTATATATGCTTTGATTTAATGTTAAATCAGAACTTAATTAATATCATTAAAGCTCTGTGTCGCAGCACATGAAACCGAGGTGGCTCCCAATAACACCACTGCTTTTGATCGTACTTTTGGGATTTGATTACCCCTAATCCCTCCCTCCAATAGTTGTTGTTTAGCATCTAATTTAAACGATGATTATGCGGTAAGACATAATGAGGATTGGCTGTGAAAGAAGGAACTAAGCTGGGAGATGGGAAACAAGACTTGCAGGTGTCGGGATAAACATGGCAGCCCATTAGTTTACATTTTGATTATTAATTGGATAATAATAATTTAACCAAACCCCCCCCCCCCCCCCCCCCCCCCCCCCTTACTAATAATTCATTCAAAACCCATTAATTGTTGATTAATTGATTTCTTTTTGAAGCAAAAGTTAAAAGTTTTTGTGCATTGGTACGAGTAAACAAAAGGATCAAGAATTAATTAAAGTAAAGTGCACTAAAGGAATCTCCTCCAATGCCATGCGCTCTGCCTCTTTTCCAATGACTTTTTTTCTACTTGAATTTGGTGATTAATTATTTAATCAGTCGAAAAGAAGGGTTAGTACACAATTGATTACCCTTATTAAATTGCCAGCTTAGCCGAATCTCTTCTTAACGCAAGCATTCTCTCTTAATATCTCTCTCTTCTTCTAGACATTTTCTTCTCTCCCAAGGTTTTCTCATCCTTATCCCCTTTACTTACCATCTTTGATCATTAACTTTGATCCTAGCCGTGGATTAACCCTAGTAAAAGTAAACTTAAACAAAATAGAAGAAGTGGGTAGCCTTATCTTTATAAGCCTTGATATGGAAGTAACCCCCATTCAAGGACAACCATATTAATTATCAGTATTTAGCTCAACAATGTCATAGCTTCATTGGGTCCTATAGGATTTGCCCAGTAGCTCAAATCAACACAAATCCTTGACTATATAT
This sequence comes from Linum trigynum, assembly GCA_964030455.1. Taxonomy (NCBI): domain Eukaryota; kingdom Viridiplantae; phylum Streptophyta; class Magnoliopsida; order Malpighiales; family Linaceae; genus Linum; species Linum trigynum. The sequence continues at coordinate 7,340,000 of OZ034820.1, read as the reverse complement.
GTCTATATCGCTTTCCACACACACAAACAAGATTTGAAAATACTAAATTTTCATTATAGGATAAAAATCAGGTGGCATAGGCTAAAAAATAATCATCATTCGAGGATAAAGAAAATCATTCTTTTTTCTTCCTCCTGAATAATCATCCAAATTCATTAAGTGAAATCAAAGGACATTTAAGCAATTTTCTTTTAAATTTATGGGATATTTTTGGAATGATGGGTTTCCTTCTTTCACTAAATATTCCTCCCATGCTAGAGCTAGTTTGAATTGAAATTATTCGTTGATTGACAACAGTGACATGAATGTTACATAGCCACAAGTAGGGATGATATTTGGTTAGTCAGTTGTCGGTTACACTGATAAACTAACTGATTATAAGTTAGAAGTGGTGTTATCGATATGCTAAAAAGGCTTCAGGTGTAACTGATAACCGAATAGCAAGTTAACAGTTAACCGACAACTAAAAAAAATATAAATATCTATATTTCTCTCATCCATATTTTTTATGTCTGTCTAAAAAACCTCTCGAACTTCGAACAAATAATCTGATCACATTTTGTGATTGAAATGTAGACATCAACATTGGATTGGAAAGATCAGATGACTTAGGCGAGAGAAAAGATAGCAAACACCGTGCCCCAATTTCGTCAATCAAAGGCGTCCCTCACATCATCCACACTCATCACTCTTCTTCTTCCTCTTTTCGTTTTCTTCTCTCAATCCCAATAGAAACAACAATAACAATGAAAGATGAGAACAGCGATAGAGATTAGAGTGGGTATTCTGAGGAAATGAAAACATCAGGGGAGAGAAAAGAGGAGAACGACGACGAAGATTGGAGTGGGTACTTTTGGCTGGGAAGAAGGGTTTAGTAATTAGTCGGCAGTAGGGATAAGATTGAAATTGGTTTTGATGATTTTTCTGATATGATCTGAACCGAACTATATTGTGGTTCGGCTAGACTGAACCGAAGTATAATTCGGTCGAAAATCGATCGCAGTATTGGGGCTAATAATTAGGATACCGGTATGCTCTTGGTCGGTTCTGGTTGAACCAAACCAAACTGATGCCCCACCCTTATCAATTACTCACTTGGCCACTTAACTTGTACTAGCATGGGTGCCTTACACCAGCAAGGTAATACCTAGTTTGTATATCTTGGTCTTTTTTAAGTCATGCACTAACATATTACATCTTGGATAGTTGAGAGAAGACACAACTGCTAGTATAGTGAAAATCTGACATGTGCCATGAAGAAGAGGAGACTACAGATCATTTGTTTATGTTCTGCAGGTACTCGCAGAGGGTGTGGCAGATCATGGAAAGCTTTGTGAAGCTCCCTGCGAGCCTGCCCTCGAGTATTGCTTCTGTATTAAGAGTTTGGTGCAGGAAAAAGCCGGATTACCCTCAGGATTGGTGTACGAGAGTCTTCATTCATGCTCTATGTTGGCTTATTTGGCTAGAGCGGAACAACAGAGTCTTTAGAGATAAAGAGAAGACGGTCAACATTGTGTGCGTGAAAATTGGCCGTTGCATGGTGGACTGGGCTCTCCGCTCACAAGAAGGCTAACAGGACTGTTGTTGAGAATTGGCTGAGAGGTTTGAAGAGTCGAGTTATGCCTAGAGCAGAAGGCGCTATGCAGGAGTAAGGCCCGGCGCGTAGGGTGGATTTTCGGGCCTTTTGGAGCCTTCTCTGTTTGTTTTTTCGTTTTGGCTGTGTCCAAGCTGTTCTGGGGTTTCTGCTGGTTCGTTTTGGGGGTGGGGAGTTTGTCCCCTTTCCTTTTCTGGTGGTGTTTCGGTCCTTGTGTTTTCATTGTGCCCCTGTGGCCTGTGTTTCTTGTAGCTTATAGGCTTTGGTGGGGCTGTGTTGCCGGGCTGGATGCTGGCAACTCGCTTGTTCGGTTTCGGCTACGGGTTGCTGTCTCTTTCGACCTTTGTTGTTCTCTGGTTTTGTACCGTTTTTTTCTTTTCCTTCTAATAATTGATTTCACCTTTATAAAAAAAAGAAAATCTGACAGCCACTTCCAAGAGACGGGAGAGAAGGCACGTTTGAGGAGAGTTGTTACTTGGCATGCCTCGTGACTCGGAGAAATCCTAATCCTTGTCATTCTTGTACTCCTTGCAGTATTACTTGATTAGATGTCCTTGTTATCGTAATAATCCATGGTGGCTGGCTAGCGTTAGTGGGAAATGAATGAGGAAGGGCTATAGCAGATAATAATAATATATAGGTAGAGAGAGTGAGGTGATCCATCCAATATTCCAACGTGATTGGGTGGCGTTGAAAGTCTGTCAATATCGATCGATCCTAATGGAAGGAGCAGACGTGGAGAGTTGCAAAGCGAAGCAAGGCAAAGAAGGGTCCCCTACCCTACTCCCTCCGCTCGTACAGAGAGACAGTGCAGAGTGCGTTGGAGTTCCGGTTGGTAATGGTATTAAGCATTTTCTGTATTCTGCACTTTGCTAGCTAGCTGCAGGTCTCAGTCCTGCAACTACGGGGGTAGTGACACGAGTCCTATTGCAAAACGCACTTCATTCGTTGCTTTCAATGCTTTGGTTTGGCCATTTTGCTCTTCCATTCCATGTGCTCTTGCTCCCGGACCCCCACTCCCTTCCCTTTGTTTCTTCCCCACCACCTGTCCCCTCCGCACCTCTTTTTTTTCTCTCTTGTCACTCATTCAATTCAAGGCCTAATCATCGATCTCAGCTGTCTACTCTAATCTTGTGTCAAACCGGGCCGCTCATTAGTACGATATTGTCCGCTTTGGGTCAAACTCGCACGGATTTGGTTTTGGGTTTCCTCCCCGGCCAAAAGGCCTCGTACTAATTGAGCACCCCAGTTTGACAAATGGTATCAGAGCCTGATTCGCGGGTTCGGGGCGGTGGACGTCAGTTTGGTGGACCCTCATCGGTGACCTCGGGAGTTTGAGATCTGCCTTTGTCTGGCGAGTCAAAGGTGATTCGCGTCTGGTTTGGTGGATCCACCAGAGATCCACATTTGGCCTACATCTGGTTTGGCGGATCAAGGGAGGTCTGCGTCCGTATGGTGGATCTAGGAGAGATCCACGTTTGTTTGGGTGGATCAAAGAGAGAGTTCCATGTCTGATAAAGTCCTTGTACCGACAAGCCCATCGATACAAGGCGTCTGGCGGATCAAGATAATCGCTGAGGTGAGAAGACAAAGTTCGTGGTCCTTGTCTTGAGGGGAGGATTGTTATGGGACAATCCAAGTACCACATCGGTAATACAAGCTAGGGGAAGGGACCCTTGTATATTAGTGTCCACCAAGCTCATTAGTGCGAGGGCTTTTGAGGAGGAAACCCAAAAGTAAATCCGTGCGGGCTTGACTCAAAGCGGACAATATCGTACTAATTGGCTCTGCCCGATTTGACATCTTGTTTATGCATGCTCAATTGGCTCATCATCACTCATCAGTAGGTAGCTGCTAATTAATCACACTCACTCGATCGCTCGCTCTTCTTGGTTTGGTGCGTTGGAGTGCAGCCTAGGCCCCTACATTTATTTCGTCCCTCTTCCTCATGAGCTAATTAAACTAGGGATTACTTAGTAGGCTATCACCACACTAACTCCTCCTCTTCCATTATAACGACGTCTACTCATCTCAATCCCATCCCTCAACTTCCCATCCTCAACTTGCCTGCTAGCTGATGTTATCCCAACTCATGATTAACAACACTCACTCAACTGACTTGCCCACTTAGCAGACCTCTGTCACGGCTGCTCAACGTCCTAGTATATATAGTGCGCACAACAAAAGTGCACGCACGTACTTATTACTTGATTGTGGTGCTCAAAGGCGCGCGTTGTAAAAACGTGTTCACAGTTGTCTGGAGTCGTTGGATCGAGCACATGCAATAATAAAAAATATTGATTGTTGAGCCCCTCATATCAAGTATCAACATTTTAGCAAAATTGCTTGTTGAGGTTTGCAACAAAATGATCAATCTAATTTTCAATTGTATTGAACCAATGAAGCAAGTAGGTTACGAGTTAATGTCAAAAACTGTGAAGTTTATGAAGGTGTTCATCTTCATCCTATCTATAGTGTAGGGACAAAAAGGATAGGGTAGTAAGTGGGTAACTCATAAGTCATACACACTTTGATGGTCTCTGCTGCATCTTTACTTTTTTCCCCCCCTCTTACCTAACTTCTTTTTTTCTGACCCATATGTTGCTATGGTGCTTCTTAGACTAGAGAGCTCGTGAGGTTGTGACAGATAGACGACACATCAAAGTACTGTTGGTGGTGATCGTCGTGGAAATGAATTTGAACTCAAAGGTTGTCAAATTCGTGGGCTGATCCGGACTCGGTCGCGAGCTAGTGGGTCAAGGGTTAATGGGTCACTTGTTTTAGTCCGGTTTAGCCCGGAAATATGAAAAGAGTCATTATACTGTACTTATCCTGATAAATTATATCAAATATCATCTAACATATGAGTTATTAACATATAATATTCCACCAAAATAACATGTCGTACTTAGATCCAACATATAGTGAAAATTCACACACACTTATATAACATCAAAATTCAAATGTTTAACTTAGAATTCCAAAAATCGAGTTAGGCGAAAAGAAAAACCGGAAAATAGGCACATCTCGCAAAATAATAATAATAATAATAATAATAATAATAATAATAATAATAATAATAATGACCTGTTTTTCTTATCAAGCTAGCGTCAAAGTGGGTCGACCTGCGAGTTGACAACCTTGATTTGAACCATACTAGTATACCCTTAATTTTCATGGGTCCCTTATTTGACTATATGGTATTGGTACCTCATCACAAATATGTCGTCAGGTTGGCATCTCAACCCCGGCCGTTCATTCATCTACTATTTCTGGGTTCTAGAATGTGCCCCAAAAATGTATTGGTTCCCCATAATACTTTTGCCCCAACTGAATTTTATAATATGTGACTCCATTTTTGGGCGTTTCAAAGGCTTCCCTTTCTTTTGTTTTGAAGTCTCCCTTTCGTTCAAATCGTTGGCCCGGGTTTATGCATCAGGTACAGATGCTCACCCGAGCGGGTCGTTGTGGGAAACTTTTGGAGTAGACACAGTAGAGTAGACAAAGTGCTATTTCTTTTTTCCTTTTTCTCTTTCTGTGTCTTTGCTTTTATCTTTGCTCAGCGATGTTGTTTGTTTGACACTCAGAAATGGGAGGTTTGGTTTTTGGATATTTCTACACAGTTGGGCAAGTGAATGCCACGTACTTACTGCTCATTCAACTCCTCCACTCCATCAACTTATTTGCTCAGCTCTTTTTGCTCGAGGACTTTTGGTTCCTCTTTTCGTGATACGACTTTTTTGAACAATAGTGACACACACAAAAAAAAAAAACTTGACAAATTCATAAGAATTGGATAATTTGCTCTTAATTAGACAATTTTATTAATAATTATCTTAAAAAATATATATACTACATAGAAAGTAAACCCCAAAGTAGTTATGATGGTTTTAATTCTCATGTCTAACAATCGTAAGATGAGCCTTTCTACTATGCTTTAAAGTACAATTTTAAGTTGTATCACAACGTTAAAGGTACAAGTTAGAGTTGTACCATAAGGGAATTTGATCTTTATGTTGTGGTACAACTTCAACTCTTCAAGTTGTACCATAACTTAAATGTACAACTTTAGTTTGTACCATAAAGGGATTTTACAAAAGAGTATAGGCACAACCTAAAGTTGTACCATAAAGGCAAAAACTAAAACACCAATGCTTTAAAGCATTGTAAAATTCCTCTCGTAAGATACCTCTACTTTTAGAGAAATTTTACAATGCTTTATAATATCGGTGCTTTGAGCTAAAAAAACCCTTCATAGTAAAAACTGAACTTGTACCTTTTAACGTTATTGTACAAATTCAATTTGTACCTATATCCTTTAATACAAATTATTTTACGACACAAACTAGATTTTAACATTTATATTATGGTCAAAACTAAACTCGTACCGTAACATAAATATACAAACTAAACTTATACTTTTAACGTTATGATACAAATTCAATTTCTGCGTCGAAACAATTAACTTCTTATTTCCCCGCATGTTTTCTTTTATCGAGCTCTACGACACGATGAAAGTAAAACAAAGAGGGTGAGAGTGCAAGTAAGACTGTGAAAGCATGCAACTTCAGTAGTTATATTTGGTTTTACTGGACTCTTGCAATCAATGTCTGAAATCAAGGGAAACTTTGTCTGCTTTCTTCTCGACCTATCCATTTGACATCTAGGAACTAGGATTATCCAAAGCATACTTATTGATTGGTAATTATAAATCGAAAATATACTATTTTTATGTGCGAAGCCATTTCAAAGAACAAATACGTAAATATCTAATTATAACAACCAGCCAATAATATAGTGAACTTGAGAAGACGAAAGTGAGTAACTATGTGAGGTAAAAGATGGAAAAAAAAATCGTTTGTGGTGATCAAAGAAGGCAAAATCTGATCTCTACAACAACCCAATCCATTAATCCAAAGTATTAATAGCAAATCAAGATTGGATAGGGGAACCAATGAGTTAAGTAGCAAATCATAGTAATTAATCCACTACTAATTGTTTTCTAGCGGGCCTTAATTGGCGTACCATTCCAGACGTCAGCAATGACGCCAACTTACTACCACCCCTAAGATCGCTCCAGCTACCCTTATAACTTTATTTTAGTTTTTTTATTTATTTATAACCCAGGAACCTCAGCCTACGTGCCGTTTGAGCGACAGCGGGGCTTACTAAACCACTGGGGGTACCTGCATACTAACCGAGGCTTTCTGCTACCAGCATCGGGGAGGTTTCGCCTCCGATACCAAGGGTGCCGTCGGAAACGCTAAAGTGGCGCCACTGGGAATCAAACTCAGAACCTCCCACATCCAGAACTCAATTTGTCCAGTGATTTCACCACTAGACTATGTTACCTTTAGCACTTTATTTTATTTTAGTTAATCACCCCAAAAATCAAGGACAAAAAAAGTGTCCAAATTAAGGGGTTGGGGGTCCTTCCTCGCAATTGCTAGCTAGCTACTAAAGTGGGTAATCTTTTACAATTTAACCCATCTCGAGCCACGCATGGACGAGGACCCCTAGCTAGCTTTTTTGCGAGTGAGTGTGGGAGTCTTTTACTTTTCTTTTTTTCCCCCCAAAAAGATAAGAGATAAAGGGAAGTCTCTACTTAATTACAATTAAATTAAGTACTTCATTTAATTAATTAATTAATTAATTAGCAGATACCTTTTGGAAGGTGATGAGTTGGCGGCCTATGGTGGGCTTGCTTGCCTCGTGGGTAGTAGTATTTTTAATTAATTAATAGACGTACGGGATTAATTTTGGTTTAATTTTAAGTTAATTCATTTACTACCCCTCTTAATTAATTCACGGCAACCGGCTGTGTGGTTTAGAGGACGATTAGAGACGGTGCCACCCAATTGGAGAACATAAGTGACTTGCGTGTCCAAATCCAGAGGCAACCAACCAATATATATTTTACATAAATCAAGGTACGTGGGATCCCAATCCTTTAGCTTGCTAGCTTTAGCTACTTGGAAATTACCAGATTAATGTGCAGTGTAGTATACCAATGCCTGTCGGTTTGGTTCGGTTAATCGAACTGAAAGTATTATAAAATGAGAAGCGATTAAATGAACTAGGCTGTTTTCTCGGAATCAAAACCGAACACGTTGAGAATTTTTGATTTTTTCGGTTAAATTCATGCACCCCAGTCGAAACCGAGATTCCTTGCATCTCTCACCTAGTGTTTTCCGGTTTCGATTTCTTATTGATTTTTCATTTAAACATAAACTGATAATGCACAAACCAATTTGGAATGTAAAAAAGAAAACCAAAATCGAAAAATGTCATTATTATTTCAGTTTCAATTTAAACCAGAAAACCGAAACCGATATCCCAATCCTTGTAGACTGTAGTAACTAAGGGAGGGAGGAGGGAGGAGGAGGTAATGTGTATTCTTTTGAACCTCTCATCTGTAGTACTGTTATTGGTCTGATTAATTTGGATTAATAATTATGAACTAATGATTTTTTTTTACGAATATATAACTAATGATATTGTTGCTTTCTTTGATCATTAGCTAAGATAATTACTTGAAAGAGAAAGCCTAAGAACCTACAATCCGCTCCACATTTTCGTCCCCTATATGCCTATACACAATGTACTTTAACCAATTAGTCTCACTTTCTTAGGTTGGTACTATTCATCAAGTGATAATCAAATCCTTATACGATACAAGATTTTTATTTTTTCGTTAGGCCACGTTAACAAAATGCATTAAGATAGGCATCGTCTCTGTACATACACTATTTGAAACCACCATTTTTGATAATCTGAACCCCTCCATTCCTCTTCGTTGTTTAGTTTTCAATATAGCCATCATCTCAATTTCTCTGTATAGAAATCTAATTTCCTTTGTGTCTTAATTTAATTGATGGATGAAAGTGTAACCAGGAATCCCGATGCGCGCATATAGCTCTCTAAAGTTCCCCAAGTTTAAAAAAAAAAAAAACAGTTAATTGCTGGTTGGTTATTTATCAACCACCATTACCCGATCGAGTCAAAAAATAAAACAGTAAAATCTTGTATTATCAACAACTAAAAAACAAAGACCTTACTTTTGCAGTAGTCTATGAGATAATACATTTATCAATATCTTTTTTCCCTCCTTCCGACTTTAAAGAAGAAAAAAAAAAAAGGGAGAGAGAAAAAGGAATAACAACTCAGCAAGCAACCTGTTCATCCTATCATCAACAAAAACTCTAAAAAAGCCAAACCTCAGTTAGTCTCCTTCAACTCCTTCACTCTCACATAGATTATTAGCTCCCCCGACTGACTATATAAACCCCCAGTTTCCCAGAAACCTACCAAACAACACTCTCTCTTTAACTCTTCCACATCAAACAGATGGCTCCCATCTCACAACTCTCTCCCACCACCGCCGCCGTCTACTCACAGCTACTCGTTCCCCAACAAGGTGATGAACAAATACAGGAGAAAGTGAAACCGTGTCGACGAAGGAGGAAGAAGAACAAAGGAGGAGGAGGAGATGGGTCGTCGTCGTCGAGCGGGTGGGCGAAGAAGAGGAAGCTGAGCGAGGAGCAGGTGACGATGCTGGAGCTGAGCTTCGGCAACGAGCACAAGCTGGAGTCGGACCGCAAGGACAGGCTGGCGGCGGAGCTCGGGCTCGAACCTCGCCAGGTGGCGGTTTGGTTCCAGAACCGGCGCGCTCGCTGGAAGACCAAGAAGATGGAGGAGGAATACTCCAAGCTCAAAGCCGCTCACGATCATAACGTCCTTCACAAATGCCGCCTTGAGTCCCAGGTACGTACGTCAAATTATTCAATCTCCCATTCTCCTCTCTCTCTCTCTCTCTCTCTCTCTCTTTTTTTTTTTTTTAATTTGCCATTGTTTTCGGTTTAGTCTTAATCCAATTGCATCGAGTTATTATCAGTAAATAAAATAGATAAATCTTGAACAAGAGAAAACAAAAGTCTAGCTAGCTATGCAGTCTTTTTCCTCCTTTTGTTTCAAAACGTCTCCTGGTGATTATGTTATGACCCACCATTTTTTTTTTTCAAAACATGCATGAGCAACAGTTCTGGGCAGGCAGGCTCCATGTGTAAAAAGAAAAGAAAACGAAATGCAACATCTTGAATTGATTTGACGATCTCAATTTCAATTCCATTGGACCAAAAGAGTTATAAGGTGTATGAAAGCTATGTTCATTCAAAAGTAAATTAATGATTTAGATAATTGACCCCAAAAATTGTGTATAGGAAGAAGAAGAAGAAAAAAAGAAAAGCATGGTCTAATCTAATCTAGCCCCATTTTTTTCCTTTTTCGAAATTTCTGGACTTTTTCTGATTTTTGGGAAGTTTATTCCTTTACATAAAAAGTCCCGCACTGAGAACAGTGAAGTGATGAGGAAGACAAAAATATCAAAGGAAGAATTGGTGGTTCATATTGACAATGGCAGCAGCCCCTTCTTCTGCCATTTGAGCGCACACACAAACACAACATCAACATGGACTTATGTCACGTCCGTACAATTCATGTCTGTCAGTCTGTGGCTTATCTATCTAGCTTCTGTCGGTCGTTTTTTTTTTTTTTTACTTTTTAAGGTTACGGCCTATACACGAACACGACTTCATCTGATTTTTTTTTACTGTGCCCTTTTCACACTCACGTGCGTCTGTTTGTCACAGTTTTACCAACCAAAACGGACGGTTAAAAACTAAAAAGGAGTCCTTCCTTTTCACATGCTAATAAAATTGGGTAATAAATTCGCAGGTTTTGGAGCTGAAAGAGCAACTATCGGAAGCCGAGAAGGAGATCCAGCGGCTGTCGGCGGAGCGTGCTGACGTGGCGGCGGCGGCGGGCAGCAACAGCCCGAGTTCGTCCATGACGATGGAAGCCATGGAGTATCCGCCGCCGTTTCTCGGAGGAGGAGCTTTGTTTGGAGTTGTTGAGAGCTATGAAGATGAGTTCTACTATAACATGGCGCCGGAGGCTGCTTACGCCGTTAACGGGATGGAATGGATGTATTTGTGAAATATTATTTCTACTTACTCTCCAAAAATGTATTAATTAATCGAGGGATTAAGTATTAACGTAATTAACGTTCATTAGAAATTATTATCCAAGTATTTCTAGGATATATATATATATATATATATATATATATGTCATTGTAGATATATCTAGCTAGCTACCAACTAATTGTACTGATCATGATGCTGATGAGATGTTGATGATCTCTCTCTCTCATGTAAATATTAATTATCTCTCTCTCTTCGATGGATCGTACCCTTGTAGTAATTAACAAAGTAATTAGTGTTCTCTAATCTTAATTGTCCTTCTCCTCCTTTCTGGTTTGTACATGTGATTGCGTGGGGGGGAAATGGATTGTTAATTAGTAAATGATTAGTCAAATATTATTATCGTACCAATCAATGAGATGATTTTTGTTGCCTCGGTTCTGTGTCTAGATGATGTGGGAAGCTTATGGACGTCTCTATTCATATCTCACCTACTTTATCCTATTTGTTTTTTTTCTCTCTTTTTAAGTGAATATATATAAAAATTCATGTCACATGCATTTTGTGCCTACCAAAGCTACATGTCAAAAGGAAACATATTAACATAAAACCCCTTACTTGAGCTTAATGAAAGTTGAAAAGTCAAAATAAAATAGTTAGGGTTCGTTTGGCAAGCACGTTAACCATCAACTCATGTTTGTTCGTATACATGTTATTTAATATTATGTTTTTTTTTTGTTTATTTAGCACGAATATAACTTATTTCGCACCTCGTGTAATCTTACTATACGCGTCAACTTTCATCCTAATACGTGGAACCCAATGTCACAAATTTTACATGTCAAGCACTATATTATGAAATTACATGAATCTATACAATCTCACTTATGAGTTCTTAAAATTCATATAGCATTCTAGTTACATTATGTGTTTGTCAAACGAACCATTGACATACAAGTCCATAGGATAACTAATAACGAAATAATTATCTTACCTTATCAGTTCACAGTTAACTAAGAGAGTAATTATCTTCATTAAACCACATGGCTTATTCACCAAGAAAGAGACAATATTCAGGGTTTTATGCTCCTACTATTAGCGGACTCTCCGGACCCACTATTGAGAGTTTAGAGAGCAGAAAGACTAGGTAGTGTTTTTCAAAGAGCTGTATGATTTCACACAAGTCCAAAGTCATCAGACAGAGTAGTTGTTTTATTCTGTTATGCACAACACGAGACAAATGCTACGAAGTCATAAAGAGAACAACCTAGTCCGCGACATAATAAGATTCGAGAACTATATTTTTCTGTGTTCGGTTTCTAACAGTAACAACTCTGAATAGTAATATTATTGTGATGGTAATTAAATAGGTAGGTTACATGCGCGCGCGCATATATATATATATATATATATATATATATATATATATATATGTGTGGGGAGTTCTACGGTACCCAGGGTGAAATCCGAGGTATCGCATACCTTGAGTAAGAAAACGCTATCCAGAACTTGAATTGACTGATCTTTCGGACATGAAACTATACTCTAACCCTTAAAGATCAAAATCTAGGTCTCAATTCTCTAAATCTTATACCCCAAGATCAATTTAATTAGAAACAATAATCGACGGTTATGATTCGTCCAAATATAGGCCAAAAAATCAATGCACCGTCTCAGGGTTTATAGTTTTGATTTACATAATTAGGACCTAGGGTTCACTCAATAAGGATTAGGGTATAGTATCATGCTCAAAAATCTTGCTAATTCGAGGTCTAGATAGCGTTTTCATACTCAAGGTATGCGGTACCCTGGATTTCACCTGGGGTACCGTAGAAGGCACCATATATATATATATATATATATCATTGGATGAAAGAAGTGGTAGAGAATAGGGTGGCACCTATATTGGGAGCGACATAAAGATTGGGCTTATCCTGATGACCAGAGTTAAAAAGTAAATGAATGGTGGAGGGTATCAACCAGGTAGATATCATGCATGCATGTGGAGGGAGGGGAAAGGAAATCCCTTCTTTGCTTCTTTCCTACATTAAGATTAGATCTTAGATATACATTAGCAATTAACATTCTATCTCTAACTAATTACTTCACTTAATACCTAAACAAACAAAAAAATGACTTCATGACTTTAATTAATGTACTCATAGTAGGTGTGTTATTTGACGACCTTGGAGAACTTAATCAAGCTATACCATTGGATTTCTTTTCAACTCAGAATTACATAAACCTATAGGTTAGGTTTCATATTTCAGCTAGTTAAACCTAAATAAAAACTAATTTATCCAGTCGTGATAAATTCCGAATATATAAATTCAGTGAGGACAGTAGTGACTGCTAATATTTTTTGTAGTTAACTATCAATTAAGTCGAAAACAAATCTCGATTAACACAAACTGTATCGGATAAGGCAAGATATGGGTTGCTTGAGTTGGGATCAGTTTTGACAAGTGTGCGAAAGATGCTTGCCAACGACAACATGTGTCTATGATGACATAAAGGATACCCTTTTTTTATGTATGATGAGTTGAGTTGTCTTGAATTTATTGGACAAATCTGCTTAATTCTGCCGAACCAAACCTCCAACTTTCGAGCCCCAAACAGAATTGAAGTGAAACAAGGTTCAATGTTCTGTGTCACGAAAATGGAAACAAATAAAAGGCAGATCGGATTCACGGACGTGTGTTGTTGCTCGTCCCATGAAATTGGGGAGGGAAAAGCGTCGAAAGCAGAAATGGATAGGGTAAGATAGTGAAAGTGATTTGTCGTCGTTGCTGCAGAGAGAAAAGATTAGGAAGATGAAAGAAGATAGAATCTTCGGGGGGAAATTCTTTGCAAGTTTCACCAGAATGTATGTGGTAGACAGATCAACAGCAAACGGTAGATAATGTATACACCTTTAAAAGAAAGCCAAATGATGCCATATGACAAGTTTACAAATTATGTTTTCATGTGTAGGGATCGATGGACAATTAGGTGGATGGGGTGGGGTATTTCGGTATCTTTATTCATTGCATGCTAAACGTAGATCATGTTTGATATATATTCATGTGGATTCCATTCGAGTCAGATAATTTTCATAGAAGATATAAAAATAAAAATTACAAGATAACAAAGAGAATATTTTCTAAATAAAATGTGAAAAGATTGACTCTATCAGTAGAATAAAATAAAACTGAAGACTTACACATGTGAACCGTGAAGTTTCAAAGGCAACACACCTTCTTTTGACCACGGGGCGCTTCCTCTATCCACTCTCATACCCTAGCCAAGGATTAATTGACGTGGAGGGTCGGGTTTTTTAGTTTTTCGGATTAAATTTGGGTGATTAGACTTTTCTGTTAGCCACTTCACCAAAAAACTAACTACGACTAACGGAAGGTAACAAAGAGTTACTAAACTTGAAATACTAAACTAATTGTAGTGACGAATAATGAAATTAAATACTTATAGTGACCAAACGCAAAAAAATTTAGTAATCTAAGTGACCGACCTTGCAATTTACCCTAAAAAAGTGGACAAATTAAGCGAAAAAGAAAAGAAAAGAGAGAGCCAGAAAGAAAGAGAGAGAAAAAAGAAACAACCAACATCATATGTGTGTAGATGGAATCGAGCGCGAGATTCCTCTCGTTCTTTTCTACCGAAATGCCTGCAAAACAGTTTTTCTCCAAGAACCCTAATTTCGATTTGAGAGACAGAGACAAGATGAAAATAAGAGAATTGAAAATGAAAGTGAAATTGAGTTCTTCTTTCAGACTATTGAAAGCTTTGGGCCACAGTTTTGCAATTCCAATCTGGTTATGATCTGGGCCTTGAGTTCGCTAAATATGTTGCAAGCCCAAGATCCTTCTGATGGTTGTTGAGTCGCACTGAGCTTGGGTCAAACGATGTCGTCGTGTCTTGATCGTCTTCTTCTCCCAGTTCCCCAGTTCGCCAAGTTACCCTGCACTTATCAAAGCAGAAGACAGTTTGGCAGAGAGATTCACAAAGTGAGAAGACAAGAGCCGACACGATATTTTTACGTGGTTTCCGGTAGGCAATTGCACTACCTACTACTCCACGGTCGAATTCCCACTGATGTGTGGTATTCGACGTTTCACTATGAGTATGAAAGTTTCAGCTCTCGACACAGGTTCTCGAACTATCAGTTGAGCGATCCAATCCAGGACCTACGACTACTACCCACACAATCTACCCCAGCTATCCAGCTACTGCATTCTCCAACGCTCACTCCCTGAACTGGTTCTCCCTGAATCACAGTTTAGAGATTCTTTTCAACTCAATACTACAAGCAGTTTTGTTAGCTAGAAAACGAGTATTGATGCCATGTCGAAAAGTGCCTTCTCTTCAGCTGGGTACTGCTTCAAATACTTGCTGGTAGATAACAGTTGATTGTAAAACAAGGAAACTTCATAGTATTGGAGGGGACTTCCAATTTCTTCGTGTAGTGTAGCCGTTGGCTTTTACTGCAGAATCATTCTGATCTTGTTTTGCTTGACCTTCCAAATCTGTGAAACTTTCCAAATCAATGAGTCGATCTTTCCAGATCAATGAGTCGATCTTTCTTGCCATATTTCTTCAAATTTTAGGGACTTATTTGTAAAAAAAATAAAATTTAGGTACTAAAATGTAAGAATAAATAAATTTGGGTACCAAATTGTAATTTTTAGAAAAGTAGTCTATTTATTAGGGTCGACCCACTGACCGACCCTTCCTGAACCGCCCTGACCCTAAAGGGTCAGACAGGGTCATGAAAGAAACAGGGTCGGGGCGGGTCAGTTATACATCTTGACCCTTCAGGGGCGGGTCAGACAGGGTCAGGGGCGGGTCGGGCCAATTGTCAGCCCTAGCGGCAACCAATTCGCTAAAATACTTAAAATCATAATACTTAATGGAATACGTAAGGCGTAGAATTTACCCCCTTTACACTCACATCGTTTTGTAGATGAAGATCGTGATCCATAAACTCCAATGGATTTGCTATTTGTCCTCTGCTAGGCGCCATTGCCTTAACCTCGTTGTGTCTAATCATAAAGCTCCTCCACAATGTACCCCATAGTTAGTAACTCGGCTACCATCCATGCATCAATTCCCCTGCCAACTAGGGCCACCTTGCAACCCACATGTCATCATCGCTTGTGGTAATCCTTTTCGCTTCGCGGATTTTATTTCCTTTAACTTATACGACATGACCTAAAATCCTTCTCTCCATTCCCTGCAACTTCAATGTTGTTGTGGCTTCTTAACCCCTCACATTACCTCGGCTGCACCTTGTACATATATAGGAACGATAACTATCCATTGTTCGGTACATGAGAAGTTAATGCCCCTCTCCAACCCCAAGGTCACTGATGGCGGTTTATCTTCCATCTAGTCAGATGGTAAAACTCTTTTAACGTAACTCTCGTCTAGGGTTGACCTCATAGGTCACCTAGGTCCTTGTATCTCCTAACTTTGCATCCCTTACTTTCCTCCTTGATGCCTCGTCTTATCCTTTAACCATAAACTGAGTGGTCATCTCCTCGTTACTTCTTGCTTAACTCTGAAACCTCATACTACTGCTTTTACTTCCTGTATGCATTAAAGGCATCCTTTGCATTTCTCTCTAGCTTGCGATCAACCTTATTAATTATTTCAAGGATCATGATATTCCCAATGGCTTACTTGCTCACTCCTGACGCCTAACTTAGCAATTCCTTATAGCTGCTTGAATTTGATGTTCTCGTAATATCCATTATGCCACTCTTAGACCCTAGCTGAAACTCCTCGTACGGTTTCCCCGTCCAATAAAGTTTTACCCGAGAGATTGACACCTTTCACTAACATAGGCGATCTTGGTTTCAGTTTGGGGTATCCTAGCAGGTTCCCTAAACTCATATCCCTCTTACTTATTTACTCATGACTCTTCTTCTTGATGTTCCTTGCTAGTTCTAGATGTCGCTTGTTCTCGATGTAGTCCTCTAGGTCCCTATTTTCTCTTCTCACTCATGTACCATGATAGATAAGGTTCTCCCTTCGACTATTCCTGACAATCATGATTCCACCTTAAAAATTGACTGAAATATCTTTATGGACTTCCTATGGATCGGTTGTTCTCTACTTGGTGGTCAACCTAATGCTTTCTTGTTGTCTGTTGTACTCCCGCTTCCGCCTGTCTTAACTATCTTCCTTGACGCATACATCGCCAGGTTGATGCCAACCATTTTTTTCTATAACTTCCCACGATGTTCTTCTTGCTTTTTTCCTTTCACTACCACCAAACTACAACTCTCCTGTTGTTGCTTGTACTATATTTGGTCACCAACCTCTGTTGAGTATCTTCTCGTTGTTGTTTTAGGTCACAACTTCCAATGGTGGCTTGCCCTTGGTAACCTTTAACATAACTCATTACATGTCTCTTTTGTTGATCGATCTTGTACATAAACTTAGTCTCTTAGTTAGGATTCTTAATGGCTTAACTAAGAGTGCATGTTTCATCCTTAACTAGTTGTCTCCTCTGGAGCCCTCCTACCATGCCGCGCCCACTCAGAGTGGGGCACCTTGGATAAGGTAACTTCTCTTTTTCCTCCTTCTCGGTAATGCTTTCCCTCATCATATCTCTTTATGCAGCTTCTTGACCTCGAGTCACCTGAGACTTAACCCATTGACTTCTTGAAATCTCGTCAAACTCCCTCTGGCCTTTTTGCTCTTCCTTGGTATTGTTCGCAAACTCTCTTCATTACGACCGTTTAGACTCTTCCTTGAATTCTCCAACTTTCATTAGAACTTCTAATGAACGTTGTACTTGCTTGTCTATACTCGGTTGATTGAATGATTTACTCTTACGGCTGGTTCCGAGACTCCCGCTCTTGGCCCTCTAGTTCCCACTTTAGACTTTCCCAATGGATTCCTTGAAATTCCACGGTTTTCTGATTCTCCTTGATCATGGTGATTTGCAGGGTCTCTCAACCCCTTCTCATACCTTGTCCTCTAGCTTGCGCTTGACAGGTGTATAGCATGCCTGATCTAACCTCAACCTCTGCATCATTTATCTCGTTGCTTGTCTTGTTCCTTGTAAAGGAATCAGCCTAACTCCCCAGGGTCATGTACCCTCTTCTCTAGTGAGGTAGTTTGTCTATAAGGGTTCCTTTATTGTCATATGTAGATGACCATGCCTCCTCTCCGCCCCGACTTAATGACTTTTTGACCTCCTTTTGGACTCCTTATAACCCCCGTATTTCCTCCTTTGCTTCATTCAGACGACCCTATCGTTGCATAAGGTTTAACTTTCCCCTACTCCTTATCACCGCGTTGTAATAACATCGGCCACTAAAACCAATCGAGTGGTGCCTCTTCATTTTCTGCTTCGTTTCCTCCTTGCCGCTTATGGTCAAGTATCCTCAAATCCTCATCGTTGCTAATGACGCCCTATACTTCTCGTTGTAAGGTATTAACCTCATTGAACCTAGATCTTGGTCCAATGATGACCACGTAGGTCACCAAGGACCTCCTACCTTCCAAAATCTGCCTCATGTCTGGAGATTCGACTTGAATAGGCCACGTTTCTTGCCTTCTTCCTTTCACACTGATGATCACCATCCGCCTTAATCTCTTAGTTTATGTACCAAAACATGCTAGCTAAGTCGCGTCCTAACTTCATCTTAAACCAATAGCACCCTCGTGTTACCATCTCTTCTTAGCTTGATAGATCCTCCACTTGTTGCCTAGTTGTAAAATCCTCGAGGTATTCCCTTACAATTTGCACCTCTTCTTCTAGAACTATATTTATTTACCTTTATACGATTAGAGTAAACTGGAGATTCTAGATACTCTTAAAAGAAGGTCCTTGACTCATTTTCCTTTCCTTTAAAACAAAACCTTTAAAAACTGAGACCGACATTCCAGTATTCCTTGGAAACCAAGGAACAGAGGGAACCAGGCTCTGATACCAAAATGTAACACCCTAACCCGGCCGGGTACTACTTTTACTCAAATTCCCTTGACAAATAAGATACTCAAATCTTAAATTACAGCGGGAAAAATTTTCATAAATAAAATACTGAAAACACACTTGTAGTTCAAAGCAAAGCCCTAACATGTGGGCCCTACTCATAATCATAAAAATGCAAATAACTAGGTAGTCTCTGTCGTTGCTGCAACTGAAAATCTTAACTAGGCATCCTCCGTGACGCTTGCACTGCCCACCTCAAGCTGGCTACCCTCGAACTCCTCCTCTCTAACTGCTCCTCTAGCTAGCTGCTACTGATCTGGTTCTCGCTCATTCCCTTACTAAGGCCTGGTGAGTGAGTTGGGGTCAGTCTACGCCCTTACGTTTTAAAATTTCTACTGCTTGGTACTTTACTTAAAACACTTAAATTTGTGGAAGTTGTTTGTACTTCCACTCTTAAAACTACATGGGAGTTACTGTTACTCTCCATTCTTAAAGCTCAAATCTCGACTTTAATACTTGACTGACACGGGGATCCCTCACTAGCTAGTCCGGTTGCTAACTCATACGTATGAGAAGCCATCAAGGCTTTCCTTAAACTTAAACTTAGTTAGGGGAGTCGTAACGATTCATCCCCCTAACATCTTAAGCTTATCGTGGTGGCTCTTCACCAAGATTCTCAAGAGCATAACTACTGCTCATCTTAAAAGTCTCAAGAGCATAACTGATGCTCTGTCTCAAAGATCTCAAGAGCATAACTGCTGCTCTATCTGAAAATCTCAAATGGCAACGGACTGGCGCTAGTGACTAAAAACACTTAAAAAACGACTTCACCTTCTTGAAGGTGAGTTACTTCTAAAAAAGAACTTGTTTCTTAAACTTTAACAATAACTCAAGCATAACGCTTTAAGGTAAATAGCACAAAATCACCTCATATCACCTCAAATAGCACAAAATCACCTCAAATCATAGCTCAAACAAAGCACAAATACTCAATCATAAACATAACCAAGCAACCGTAACCAATTCGCTAAAATACTTAAAATCATAATACTTAAAGAAATACGTAAGGCGTAGAATTTACCCCCTTTACACTCACATCGTTTTATAGATGAAGATCGTGATCCACAAACTTCGATGGATTTGCTATTTGTCCTCTGCTAGGAGCCATTGCCTTAACCTCGTTGTGTCCAATCATAAAGCTCCTCCACAATGTACCCCATAGTTAGTAACTCGGCTACCATCCATGCATCAATTCCCCTGTCAACTAGGGCCACCTTGCAACCCACGTGTTAATCTTCACAATCCCTCAAATAACCTTCTCCCTGCGGAATGATGTTGCGGCCTTTGGATTTATTAAAACCTACAACATCGTGTCATCATAATTTCAGAAAGCAGCGCCATCGATGAAATACAAGGCTGCTTTACTCTGTCTCCTCCCTACTCGCTTCTTTCTCTCCTGACAGCCGGCGATCTGTGATGCGACGGATTATGTGCACTGGGAGAAGATGATTACCCGAAGAAAAATAGAGGGCAACTGCTCCTCGTCTCCTCTCCGTTCGCGACGACGATGGGGGCCAGGGAACTAATTGATGGGGAAAAGTTGGGGTCGGGGAAAAACTATTGGCGGGGGGAGGGTTTAGTATCTGGGGAAAGGGTTTCATGCGAAGGCTGCTTACGGGTGGGGAAGAAAGAATTAAAGGAGGGTTTTAATTAGGTTGGGTGTTGCCGAGTGGAATGTGAGGTTAGGGTTGGGGTTTAACTCATCCGGGGTTATTTCGAAAATTTCCTGATTATGGGTCAGGTGAGTTTAATCTGA
Organism: Linum trigynum; assembly: GCA_964030455.1. Lineage (NCBI taxonomy): Eukaryota > Viridiplantae > Streptophyta > Magnoliopsida > Malpighiales > Linaceae > Linum > Linum trigynum. Next base: position 7,319,664 of record OZ034820.1, on the reverse strand, counting down.
AAACTCAGTTAAAACGTCCATAACTTCCTCATTTTATTTCGAAACTCAACACCGTTATGATTGCGAGTTGTCATTTTTAGTTCTCATCGATAATACTGTGGAATTTGACATATATTCTCCCAAGGGTATAATAGTCATTTTGACTTTTGGCAAAATCGGGGTGTAACATATTTACAGACTTCCAATGAGTTGTTTATATTCAGTTTGGGTCAATTTAACCAGACCAGATCGTATAGCCACCCCTAGATGTGGGCTTCAGTCCGTCAAAGCGGGTCCTAATGTCAAAACGTGGCCGAAAGATGGACCATTGATGTGGGTTTGAATGGGTCGTGTTGAAGGTAGCCCCATCGGAGATTGGCCATGTTGGAGGTTAGAACCTCCGAAGTTAGGTGGGCTCGCGTTACGAATTAGGTTGCATGATGGAAAACGATATTTGTTATGTGGGCCGTGTGTGTCCATGCATCGAGAGATGGGTCATGTTGGAGGTTGAACGCTAAGAGATGGACCATTGATGTGGATCTGAATGGTCACATTGAAGGTGAGTTGCATCGGATATGGGCCGGGTGTGTCCATGCATCGAGAGATTGGTCGGGTGCGAAGGTAACTGATGAGTTGAAAGCGTGAGGCGGGCAAACAACTTTGTTGGGCCGTCGGAGGCTGGATGGGCCACTGGAGGGGGTTTTCGGTGCTGAACGAGAAGCAAACCGGGTCGCAGAGCTGCGCCTTCTCGGACATGAATTGGATAAATGTTGAAGCGGTTGGATCTTGAAGCCATATAAAAATAAAGTGGTTGTCATTGTAACACTAATTAAACTGATATCTTATTGGTAGGAGTTATTATTGTTGGCTGTCGAGAGGACGTGTTTTCAAAGCCCCCGAAGGAGTTTTAGTTCCTTGGTGTGCCTTAATATGTGCTTGGAGGCGGAAGGTGTGGGCTTTGCGGTTGGAGACGAGATGTTGGCAGTGTCGGGCCGCATGGAGGCGGCCCATGCGAAGCTGGGCGAGTTTGCATGAGGATGGCTTGCATTTGTCATGGTTTTGGAGTGCGATGTGGGCAGATGGTGAGCAGGTTGGACCCTCTGTGAGCCCAATGAGAAGATGGTGGGCCCATTGGTCTGGGCTGGCTTTGATAAAGGTGACTCGTATTGGAGAAGAAGACGTTTTGCTGTTTTGGTGCCTAGCCCTCCTTCTAAAGCTTCTTCTTCCATTTTCTTTTTAATTATTGCAACTTCTTCTTCCAAAATCATTGTTGAGGCATGTGTCCTTTGCTCCTTTCAGTTCAGCCGCTTTTCCTTTTATTTCTTCACAATACGCTCTTTATATGGCTCTTGATGCGGTCGACTGATTTTTAATTTACAGAATAAGGCTTCTCTCCAGCCTGTTTTCTTTTCTCTTAGGTGCTGGCAATATTGCGATTATGCTTAAAGATGAGCGTCCTTATTCTCGGGTGTTCTTCTCCAACTCATGCTTATGAGCATCTTTCTTCTTGGGTGTTCCTCATCTGGCAACTCGGACGGTATGATGGAATGGTTTGGTAGACCATAGGGGATCTGGCCGCTTTCTTCCTCTTCTTTCTTTCATTTTCTATGTTCTTTGTGCTTTTTTTTGGGGATTCCAACAGTTTGGCGCCCACCGTGGGGCTTTGATTATGATATTCCTTATGTTTGATTTCTGAAAGAGGGAAGAAATCAGTGTTTCCTGCACCAACGACAAGCCACAACAGCCATGTAAGCTTCTTCAAAAGTAAAAGAGGAAAAGTCTGATTCCGGCGACTTTGTTCATCGCCAACAAGGGACGGAAAGACCAACAAACTGTTTGACCCGGGAAATTCCCAAATGATAACATAGTAATTGTGGGGCTTTGATCTAGACTCCCTCGTTCGTTCTCTTCATGAGGTGAGCAATCTGTGAGGAGGGGGGCGACTGATGACTCGATATTTGCACATGTTTTCCCCTCTGCTTCTTGATCTTTTAAGCTTGCATTATCGCTTCTTTGGCCTATTTTACGCTAGGTTGTGTTACTTTGTCACATTTCAGGTCCTAGCACATAAAGTGAAGTATAGGCGCAATTTTCAAGTCAAACGGAGATCAATTGGCAACTCGGGGGACAAAACTCGGGCATGACCTGAAGAAGAATGGATTTATACCTCACTTTGTGACCATAGAATCATGTAAACTTTTCATGAGAAGAAAGAGGACGAGACTACAAGCGTATGGGATCCAACGACACCTGATTTGGAGTCCGAACGAGGGAGAAACGAAAAATTGAAGATAGGGGACTCGGAACTGCAAAATACCCGACCGGGTATTTTGACCATCTGATAGGATATTTTGGCAGCATCAGAAGCCCCCCCCCCCCCCCCCAGTCATGAACCAAAAGTTTCCGACCGGGTATTTTCCCTTTTGCCCATAAAAGTGACCCGGAGCATTTTGTTGACACCCGACCGGGTATTTGGACCGGGTTTCGCGAACGGAGTCTGTTAAAAGCCTTTTTGTGCTTTTTTAGAGGGGGAGAGCTGGGTTTTGGTTCCCAAACAACCAAGGAACGAACCAAAACGAGAGAGGGCGATTTGAGGTCAATCTTGGAGTGGAATTGGGGGATTTCTTCGCCTTGGAAGCTCGAGGAACAAGCTCGGACTTGAAGACTGATCATCTAAAGATTCTTACTGCAGTCTTTCTCTTCTCTATGGAGTAACTTCCCTTCACATAGGTTTTGAGGAACCCTAGCCATGTTTGTTTGATTGGATGATTGTATGAGTACTCTTACTTGATAGTCTTGAGTTCATATTCAATCTATGCATGTTTTCATGATTCAATTATGCTTTAGTCAAGATTATTGATTCTACTTTGATACTATGAGAGAAAATACCTGATTAGGTCAATAGAGCACCATAGATTGATAGTATTGGATCGATTGCTTTAGTCGATGGTTGATTTAATGCTTTGTGTCGATTGAGAACCTCATTCGATAGAGGGAATCTAGTTCAGAATGCCTTGATCGGTTGTTCTAGAGAAGGATACGTCTCTCTAGGCAATTGACTCAAGAGGGTCTTGTTCCTTTAGTCGAGACTCAAGGTCTAGTTATGGATTTTCCGCATTGTGAATGAGAGTGAAACATGTTAGAGATCATCAATCACTAATCGGGCTAGTGGCTAGGGGGAATCATACCTAAGTGAGTTCCCAACCTGTAATTAGATTAACTTTAACTATAGTTTGATAGAGTAGTTTTAGTTGTTCTATCTTAATCTAGTTTGCTAGATAATGAACTGAAGCTGAGTAATAGTAACTCTAGAGACCTGTGGATTCTATATTTATTACTTGAGCCACTATATTGCAGTCTCTTTCATTGGCTACACTTGGCCTTTGTTAGGAGTTGTGTCATAGCGAGTCAGCGACCCCCGGGGATCTATGCTCCGACGCTCAAGTTAGTCCGATATAGAGAAGATATAAGGTGTGTAGAGAGATAGAGTAGAGTGAGAGACCTTGAGGGAAAGTGGGAAAGGGAAAAGAGAATCCTAGGCTTTGAGGGTTTGGCCTTCAGTCTAGGATGCCTTGTGGTGGGATTAGAGCCATTAATAGTCGTTTGTTGTATTAGACGGGTTAATACCACACCCAACAAAAAACAATTTAACATCTAACTGGTAAACAGTCAAAGCCATATTGTGAAACAAGGGCCTTGAAGGTTCTGATGGTGTCGCATCTTGCCACAGTGCAAACACTGTATCATAATCCACTCCATGTCTCTAAGCATAGCCCTTTGCAACCAGTCTGGTTTTGAACTTATTGATGGAGCCATCCTCCTTCAACTTATTTCTGTACACCCATTTAACTCCAATAGGAGTTACTCCTGCTGGCCTGTCAACTAGAATCCATGTGAGATTCTTCTTGATAGCATTAATCTCCATCTTCATAGCCTTCCTCCATCTTTCTTCACCCACAGCTTCTTGAAATGAGGTTGGATCACCACTGACAGCAGCTAGAGCCCACAAGTCAGTGTCAACAAATCTCAAGGCATGCATTCATTGCCAGTCAAAACCATCAAAGTGACTTGAAAACTTGCGATTTCTAGGCCTTAGTTCACTGTTGATTGGGAGCCCTAAAGCATCAGTCATCTCCTCCAGAACTCGTGGGATTCTGATTTTCTTCAGTCTCCTCTTCGGTAGTGCTCTTAGTCTCTTCTCTAGTACCATCTTGTTCATTATTCTCATATTCTTCTTCCTCTTTTGAGTCATAATAGACTTCTTCTCCTCCTTCCCATACTAGTTTGGTCATGACTGGTTCTGTTTCAGACTACCAAATCCAGGCTTCCTTCTCATTGAAGATTGCATCAATGCTAACGATGATCTTCTTTGTTTCAGGATTGAAGAGCTTGTAGGATTTGGACCCCTTAGACAATCCTAGAAATTTGCACTTGACACTCTTGTCATCAAGTTTCTTTCTTAAACTGTCATGAACAATGAGCATAGGCAACACAGCCAAATACTTTGAATTGGTTCATTGAGGGGGGTTTTCCATTCCATCTTTCTTGTGGTGTCTTGCCATCTTTGGCTATAGTTGGACTCCTATTGAGGATATGTGTAGCCCAATCTACAGCCTCGGGGTAGAAAGTTGGTGGAACCTTGGTATCCTCCAGTGAACACCTAACCATGTTCATGATAGTTTTGTTCTTCCTCTTAGCAATACCATTTTGTTGAGGGGTAAGAGCAGTTGTCAATTGCCTCCTGATGCCTGCTTCTTCACATACATCTCGAAACTCATGCAATAGAAACTCTCCACCCTTATCAGTTCTAAGACATGCAATGATTCTTCCAGTTTCATTCTCTACTTGTGCTGTAAATTGTTTGAACTAAGTTAAAGATTCTGACTTTGTAGACAGAAAATAAACCCACAGCTTCCTGCTAAAATCATCAGTAAGGGTCATGATGTGAATTTTTTCTCCATTGGAGGTAGGAGTAATAGGGCCACACAGATCATCATATAGGAGTTGGAGTGGTTTGATGGCTCTCCATGCTCCTTTCTTTGGAAACTTTGTTCTCCATTGCTTGCCAATCATGCAGGTTCCACAGACTTCAAGTTCACGAGTCAGCTTTGGAAGCTCCTGCACCAGCTTTTGTTGTTGTAATGAAGCAAACTAGCTTTGCTCAGATGACCAAATCTTCTATGCCATAAGTTCAGTGTGTCATGATTTGCAGAATCAGACTGCAGGCAGTGGTTACAAGCTTTAGTGTGATGCTTGGCTTGCAGAAAAAACATCATGTTGGATTTCATGGATGTTTGAAGCAGCAAACCATGCTTCTCATGGTAGATCCTGCAGCTTCATTATTGATTGTAAATGTGAGATTCTCCTTCTGCATTTATCTTAGGAGATTTGATTTCAAACTAGGAAAATAGAACACATTCTAAAAGACAAGAGGAACTTTATCGACAGTCATCTTGATAAATCCTTTCCTTGAACTTCCAGTGTGCTTCCATTTCCCAGTTTGACATCCCTTTTGAAACCAGTGTCGAGCTTAATGAACCAGCTCTTATCACCACATATGTGGTTGTTGCAGCTAGGGGTGCGAAACGGTGCGGTCCGGTCCAGACCAGACCATAGATACGGTCTGTGGTCCAGACCGAGAGGTTGGAACACAGACCATGGACCAGACCATATACTATACGGTCCAGACCAGACCACACATGTGCGGTGCGGTCCGGTATGGTCTGGACCAGACAGACCATGTTCAAAAAAATTAACTCTTGTTTGCCCTCCAACCCCTCACCGGTATCTATAAAAAAAATCTAGTGACCAATATGCTAGTGAAACAAAAAAATTGTGATCGTATTAAATGAGAAGAAATATGAGGATAGAAGTGGGGGTTTTCAATTTTCAAATAGCCTTATTTCCCTATTCCTCTTTGTGCTACCGCTTCTCTCCTCTCTCGAGTGATCCGAAGGTTCTCCCAGTTGATAACCTTTTTGATGACGTCGAGGTAATTTCGAACCACTAAGATGGTCGCATATCTCTCAATAATTTTCCTTATCTCATCAAGGTGAACGAATTTTTTTGTAGTGTTTAATTTTTATCGACTCCATAGTCTAGACATTATCTGTGAATATTATTTATGAGTCTTTCTAATTTTTGTGTGGTACTTTGATAAGGAGATAACATATAAGCGATCATTTTGCAATTTGTTGGCTCTCAACTAGATGAAGAATCAACTAACTTTGTTCTTCAAATACACATATGGAGGTTCAATTTAGTGTTATTTTTGTCCAAGGTAGTAGGTAGTGTGTCGCGGTCTATTACGGTTTACTGCGGTAGACCGCGGTCCAGACCATTTCAGACCACACACTAAAGGAGGAGACCGCAAACCAGACCAGACCATAGTTCTGGTCTCACGGTCCAGACCAAACCATACGATACGGTCTAGACCGCGGTTTCCCATACGGTTTGGTTTGGATTCCCAGCCCTAGTTGCAGCCACTATCAAGAAACCACCAACCACCATTTTTCTTTATGGTTTCTTCATTGGGAACCTTCTCATCTAAGTATGCCATCAAAAGAACATCATCTTTGATATTAGTAGGGCCCCAACTCGAGTAGTGAGTTTGAGATTTCCACTCAGGGTATTCTCGACTGAAGTGTCCCATCTTGTGACACTTAAAGCACTAGTCCTTATCTCTATTCCAGGTTCTTCCTCTTCCTCTACCTCCTTTGCCTTGATATCCAGTTCTGCCTCGTCTTCCTTTTCCACCACTAAACACTTGCAGGGTGAAGACTTTGCAAACTTCTACTTGTGAACAAGCAAGGAGCTTTGCAAGGAACCCACAAACATATCAGTAGTGTCCTTGGATTATTCAATTAAACAAACATTGTAATTAAATTTTTTAGTAAGATTCAATAAACAATGTAATTTAATTTCTTAGTAAGAGTCCTGAGTACCTTCTCAACGATCTTAGTGCCTGTCATGTCTTCTCCACGGTTTCTCATCGAGTTTGCAATGACCATTACTCTACCAAAGTAGTTGGTCAATGTCTCTCTTTCTTTCATCTGCAGCAGCTCAAAGTTCCTCCTGAGTCCTTGTAGATTTGCCTTCTGAACACACTCCTTTCCTTGATAACGAGTCCTCATGAATCCCACAACTGCTTGGAGGTTGCCTTCTGAGTGAAAGTCTTAGAGAATTCTTTTGTCAATAAAACTAAAGAGATAGTTCTTAGTATTCAATTCCTTCAGACGGGCTGCCTCCAGTGTCTTTGTCTCAGCTTCAGTCAGCTCAGATCTCTCATCAGCTTCCTTGAACCCAATTTCCACCATGATCCACAGTTCCTTGGATTTGAGCAGATTTTCCATCAACATGCTCCAGTGATCGTAATCCTCTCCGAACTTGGGAATTCCCACTTGAGCAAAATTGTTGTCACCACTCATCTTCTGCTCCCCTTTTAATTCTCTCACCAATGAACAAGATCCTCACCTTCACTCGTGTTTCCAACAACCCTGGATCTTGCACTATTTCACACAGCTCACACACTTTTGATTGAAAAAACTCTCTAATTACAGCTTGCGGATGCTCTAATACCACAATGAAAGCAAATTGAATGCAAACTGACAACCTTTATTGACTTAGAATAGCAATTTAAATACAAGATTGAGCAGCTCCAAACTCGTAGGCTTTCAACAAACTTGGATCATGAATCCATGAAGTTCAAATACCACGATTAACCACTACTGACTCCCATTACAATTGGAAACAAGCTAACAATTCTAACAAGATTCCTAACTCGATGCAAGGACTCAACTGACTATGAATTCAAACAAAGTGACTAAACCGTAATTTATTTCAATGGCTACTTCAGCAGCTTCAACAAGCCAATCTGGGTTCCTGGCTAGTCTGGTGGGTCAAGGTTCCTCACTACTTCACTTTCACTTGTCCCCTTGTTCTCTCATTAACGAAAGTCTCCTTTCTTCGCTTCCTTAATCGCTTACAACACAACTAAAATCAACGAATCCACTTATTTTGTGTAGACCATCAATGCGGACTCGAGCGCTCCAACAAGTTGCATGCGGTACATCAGAAGAGGAGCGCTCCACGTTATTTTATTTTATTTTTTATTTAATTTTGAATTAAAAATATGAGGTGTCAATGGCATGGCATCTACGTGGTTGTCACGTTTTTGTCACGTCAACAAAAGTTAATGTCAAGTTGACCACCGTCTGGTCAACCGTTCTCTATAACAGTCAATGAAATTGTCATAAATGACACACAAGTATAATAATTAATAGGTTGACATACAAGTGACATTTTTCTATAGTACGGGTTTTCTGGTGGTTATATTAACTCTAAAACTATTTGAAATACAATGTCGTAAGAATTCAAAATCTATAAATTGATGTCAGTTAGTCCCTCTTTGCGCAGAAGACGGTTGCACAACGAATTATTAGTTTATTTAATAGACCATTCGCTTATTTGAATACTAATTTAAGTAGACTCCTTATTAAGGATGACAATGGGGCGGGTTTGTCAAAACTATCCTCATTCCCAATTTCAAATATCCAAAACTACCAATGCGAGAGAAGGTTTTGCAAACCCACCCCCTTACCCGTGTGGGTTTCGGGTACCCATGGGTAATACCCGCCCCTTACATCCAACATTATGATACCTAAAATTCTATAGTAAATTTTCAATTATAGCATTAAACGAACCTACTATATCACGAAGCCGACAAAGAGAATACCATTCTTAATACGGTTCAAAGCAAGCATTTTATCCTAAAGCATCCATTAATCCATAAGATAGAGTACTATTAAATCCAAATCATTATTTTATGACGCTGATATATCCACTAAGTAATAACTAACTAACATAATCTTGTTAACACGAAGGGAAAAAGTGAAAGAGTGAAGGCAAAGTTGAGAAAAATGAATTAGGTTTTGATTTGGGTTACCACTCAATTGCATTTACACTATTTATTTTCTTGATTTACCCTCACTATTATTGATAGGTTACATTTTGATCCATGTATTTTTGTATATGTGAAGAAATGCTTTTGGTGGGGCGGGTATGGGTATGAGGCGGGGGAGGCTAAAACCATACCTGCCTCATACCCATCAAATGTGTTGCGGGTTTGACCAATACGCGCCCCATACACGGTCAATGCGGGAATTACCCACGTTGACTGGGTCGGGGTAAATTGGATACCCGCAACCATGGGTTTGATTGCCATCCCTACTCCTCGTACCTACAAATTTTAATTGGGTATCCATTTTTGTTGTCCCAAATCGAAATTTAGGGTGTTATAACACATACATCTCTCCTTATTTTCACAAATAATATGCTCTTTGATCTCACAATTCACTAACAAACATTCATATATTTGTTTCACAAAAAAAAACCTTCATATATTTGTTAACTTATTTACTATCCGAGCAATCCAACATTCCAAACTGAATTTATATATCAACATCATTCTCCAATAAAAGAAAACTCTATGTTGAGGTTGATGGTTAAGGAAACACAAAATCTAGTTTCCAAGAAACAAAAGAAAGTATCTCCCTCTATATCGCCGAGAATTTAACACAAAATCTATGTTCTATCTAAAACAAAAAGGAAAAGTTGAGCAAGAAGAAAAAAAAAGGGTTTGAAGAGATTTCATCTGTCTTGTTGCATTAGCTACTTCTCACTTTGATCTATCAAACAAATGTCTCGCCGGAGTCGTCAAAAGAATAAAAAGAACAAAACAATGGCTCCAACAATGGTATACGACGATGTTTGCGAGGAAGAGGACATGAGCATCATCACCTCTTCCGAGAATAGCCATTTCATCTTCACAATTGATACAAGATTGTTGATTGACCCTCGTCTAGTTTTTATCCACAAATTAATTGGCGAAGGCAATTGCTCCAGGGTATACGCAGGAATGTATGTTTTCTTCTTCTTATTTCCTATTTAGAAATTAAGAGTTCTACGATAAATCTTTTATTATGTTTTGTTTTTCTCATTATGTGTTATTATACATTTATATTTGTTGGGGGAAATTATGTTTTTCATAGCATTTATAAGCACAATATGAGCAGGATCAACTATACGTTAGTGAAAGGTTATTGAAAAATTTGTATTCTCGTGTGTTGGAAATCAAAATTGTAGATTAATATGCTTCAAGTGGTTTATATATATGAAAATTAATTCGTCACAAGTAGTTTTACCTGCCAGGAAAAAATGTTGGAGATAGATGCTTAAGTTTCACATGTGACTGAAGCTTGAATCCTTATACACAAAACCCAATCTGAATATTTATAATATTCTTCGAAATAATTTCTTTCGTTTAATCCTTGGTTTGCAATAGGTTCGAGTCCAAATCGGTTGCTGTGAAGGTCATCCAACCAATGAGAACATCAGATGTTCTCTTCCAACACAAAGAGAGATTCGAAAGAGAAGTCACCATACAGTCAAAGACCAATCATCCAAACATTGTCCAGCTAGTTGGAGCATCTGTGGATCCTGCCATGTTCTTAATCACGGAGCTCATGTCCGGTGGAACCCTACAGAAATACCTGTTGAGTGTCCGCCCCAGCCGTTTGGATTTGGAACTTTCTCTTGGTTTTGCTCTGGACATTTCACGTGCAATGGAGTATTTGCATGATATCGGCATCATCCATCGCGACCTCAAACCTGGTGATGAACTAGTAAAGTCATTCGCAACATTCATATAAACAAAACTGCACATTACTTACATTTCAATATTGGGTTCTTTTCAGGCAATTTACTGCTCACGGAAGACCACAAGAGCGTGAAAGTGGGTGATTTTGGACTTGCAAAGGAGTTGATGACAAATGAAATGACGTGCGAGGCTGGAACCTACAGATGGATGGCGCCTGAGGTGTTCAGTCGAGAATCACTCCAAATTGGAACCAAAAAGCATTACGACCACAAGGTGGATGTCTACAGCTTTGCAATCATCTTGTGGGAATTACTCACCAATGAATCTCCATACAAAGGAAGAAACATGCTCGCTATAGCCTATGCCGCCATAGCCAAAGTATGTCTGTGTTTGATCATCATGAATTGAAATCCATTTAAAAATATTCAAACTCAAGATGATATATTCACCATCAGTGGAAATATGACGTGTAACTTTTCCTCCTATGCTTGCATGCAGAAAGAGAGACCTAGCTTGGAGAACCTCCCAAACGACGTCGTCCCACTCCTACAATCTTGTTGGTCCGAGGACCCAAGCTGTCGACCAGAGTTCACAGAGATCACACGTCACCTAGAAGATGTGTTGAAGAGAATCAAGGGTTCTGAAAACTCGTCGTCTTTCAACGATGCAACGATGGCAACTATTGACAACCATAGTAAAAGTAATAGTGTTGAGACAAAGGATCATGAACAACTAATTGTGAATGGTAAAGGTGGTCACATGATAAAAAAGTCGGTTGCAAAGGTGAAAAAGAGTAAACATGGAACCCCGTTCTTTATTTGCTTCAACGATTGCTTGTGTGAATAGTATTGTTTTGTTGCGTATTTATTTACTAGGGCATGTGAAAGAACAAATATCAGAGCCTCGTGTTCTCTTTTGTGCTTGTAAATATTTAAGGAACCCGAGTGCGATTGTAGATTTAACGTAATTCATGTTATATAGAACACCTACATATTTTTGGTGGGTTGTTGTACATTACTATTTGATAGGTATCTTATTGTATATTCTCTACAAACTTCTTATTCAGGAAATGTAAATTAAAGAGGATTTGTATATAACTAATTAATTCATATTGCTGAAATATAATAAAATTCTTGATTTATGCGGAGTTATTAAAATAGCTGATGTGCAATGTAGGCTTATCTAGACTCTTACCCAAGTCCAAAAAATTTCATGAACTCATTAAAGAGCTCCTTGATAGGTCATGGAACATGGATCGTTAGAGATAGAAATGTGAATCATGAGTAAAACCATTGCTCTATTCCTTAGCTATTAAGGGCAGAGTCATGGCCATTTAGGGGTATTCTGGGACACCCCTAAATTTGAGGGACGAGATTTACATGCATGTCACCGTAACTTGCTTTTTTAGGTCGACCTAATATGATGTTTCAATTTTGTGAGGTTCAACGGCGCGGTTGACCTTTTATAGCAAATGGTCGACCTCTTTGGGAAGCGATGTGGGTGGTTCTTTTACTCGTACAAATTACGTTTCAAACCAACAGAATCAGTCATAAATAATGATAACAAGGACTCATAACTTCCTAACATAACAACTAAACAAACTAACAAGAAATACAATAAAACACAAATCATAATTGTTCACACATAACTAAAATCTAAAACCACATAATATCAATCCACAATCGTTTTTAACACTTAACAATAAAAACACACAATCTAAAATCGCCGAGTTCCTACTCCTATGACATGCAAGTATCTTCCACTGAAAGATCGAAACTCATCTCGCATCTCATTCACGGTCACCTGCAGTGTGCTCATCTGGGTGGTCATTTGCCCCATGTAGTCGTGCATGCCAGTCATCTGGTTGGAAATCTGGCCCATGTAGTCGTACATGTCATCCATACGCTTCCCAAGAGGTCGACCATTTGCTATAAAAGGTCAACCGCGTCGTTGAACCTCACATAACTGAAACGACATATTAGGTCGACCTTATCCTATGTAAGGTCGACCTAAAAGTGCATATTAGGTCGACCTAATCCTATATAAGGTCGACCTAAAAGTGCATATTAGGTCGACCTAATCCTGTATAAGGTCGACCTAAAAGTGCAAGTTACGGTAACATGCATGTCACCATAGGCATACTCAGATTTATTTTTACCCCGACTTTAATTTGTGAATCATCGACTTTCTACTAATAGTTTGAATTCAGAGGAAAGGGGGAAAAAAGAGGTAATAGTGTTTTTTATTCGAACCGTAACTTGTAATAGTTAGATAAAGTGTTATTGATTACACTACAAACAATTTGTTGTTATATTCGAAACATAAATATAAATAGAATCTAAAACAAAGTCTAAATAAATCCTGTTTTCGAAATTTTCGTCCAAAGCCGCCTAAAAACTAAATTATCTATCACCACCCTTTTGATATTGACAAAGTTTGCATCACACTCAGGTTGAACTGTTTTAATCGGTTCTTGATATGCAACTACAAGATTTGAACTACTTACTATTTTGATGAGTGAAGACTAGGTTGTGACTTTTATTACTTGTCTTAGCCGCGAGAATGAGTAAGCTGCTCTTAACATGGAGAAGCTAATAAGCCTTACTTAATTTTATCCTAATAAGTTTGGTCATCTTTCTTAGAGCATCTCCATCGGCTCTATTTTCCCAATTTCATTATGACGTGTATGGAGGTTTGCAATGGCAAACTTAATTTCATTGATGTGGGAAGTGGTGTAACTGATGCAAGCTTTCATATTATGAAAGTCCATTTGCAATGCCAACATGGAGGAATGGTGGGTCGGATCTGGTTTTTTATGCCATTTAAATAAATTGAAATATATTTTGAATGTATTATATTTTTATATGCAATTGCAAATGAATTGCATTGATGTAGGTGCAATGAAATAAAAATGAGTTGGATTGCATAAAATTAAAAAAAAATCATAAAAACATCATATGCAATTGAATTTGCAATTGCATTGATGGAGATGCTCTTAGTCATTTCTATTATGACACTTCGGAAAATTATCAGTGTGTCAAGAATTGTGAGTCTCTTTCTTGGGTTAAAAGAATTGATTTAGTTTAGTTTATAGTGAAGATAAAAGTGAATCTATCGTATTCATCAATTTATTTTCTTATTAAACTTGTATTGAGTTCATCATTTGCAATTGTTGTTGAAAGACGTTTTTTAGCTTTGGGTTACATATAGAAAAAACTTCAAAATTGGATAGGTAATTACTTCGTGAATGATTATTTAATTGAATATATTGAAATTTTTTATTTAACACGGTACATACTCAATGTATTTTACTATCTTTTTACAAATATGAATACACTTCGATATTTTGTTGTAACGTCAAACATGTACCAATTGACATCACCAAAAGAAAAAAAAACATGTACCAATTGAGTATTGTCTATTTTAAAAAGTGAAATTATCTGTTAATTCAGAAGATGACACCCCTGGCTTATATCTTAGATCCGCAAGTTATTAAGGAATATTTTGGGGTCTGAATCAGTTCAGTAAGCCTCCAAATACGGTGCATAACCATCACTAGTTAAATCTGAACACTTGATTCCGAAAATTCTGAACTAGGCAGGGGCGGAGCTAGCTTAGTCCTCGGGGGGTCCCCGGCCCCGCGAGAATTTTGAAAGTTACGTGTAAAAAGTTCAAGACTATACGTATAAATTAAAATGAATGTACAAATAACCACTGACATGAGGAATTATACAATTTCACCCTATTTAAAGTTACGGTATACAATTTCCTTTCCCCCTCATATTTTGGTTCATTAAATTTTAATTTAATATTATATCAATTAAAATTATCAATTCTAAGGTTACTTTTAGATATATAATGAGTACTTTTGGATAATAATATACATAGAGCTTAACTTTTTAGTTATGAAATCAAAATATACCACAAAAAATTGAAATGTGTTGTTAATTTCTTCATATTATTCTAATTTATATTGAATTTAATATGAAAAATATTGTGTGTATAATTAATTTTTTCAAATATTTGTTTATTAGTATTTTTCGTCATGTACGTTAACCTGATTCTGGCCCCGCCTCCCCCCCCCCCCCCCAACCACCCCGAAAACTAAATCCTAGCTCCGCCCCAGGAACTAGGGGTGGAGAATTATAGACATTTTTATTTTTAATTATTTTCTTAATTGCCTCATATCTTCTTCGTTTTAACTCGGATTTCAATTTTTTTTGCATAGATGGAACGAGTTCGTTGTGCTCTATAAAAATGAGATCCATATTCAATATTTTTTGAGAATCTTTTTTCTTGCCTCTCATTACCAACTGAATCCATATGGTATCTTCTTCGTCTTTAAGTTGTTTTTTAAAAATTTTGCACAAAAGGAATGAGTTCATCATGATCTATTGGATCTAAAAATTTCTAGGTGAACAACATACAGGACGAAAAAATACCACACAATACCACCCTGATACGAGGTGGTATCTTGTGGTACACAATAATAAAAGTCGTAAATGACCGTTAGTATACTCCTACTATCATGTATTTAACCATCTTATAGTCTTGGTATGTTCATATCACCGTGGTACTCTTTTCATACCATATGATATGCTCTTATTTCAATACCAGTCAATCCAATATGGTATAGACTGGTAAAAAATTGCAGAATTTTTTTGCTCCAAAAATATATCAAAGTTGATATCATTTTGAAGAACACAATTAATTTAATCTTATTGTGCAAAAAAATAAATTACAACTTAAAACGAGTGAGAAATCGTCCGTTAAAGATTAAATGGGGAAAATTAAAGGCTTTATAGGAGAGAGAATGAGTGCTGATGTGGTGGATGGTGATTGGGTTATGCATAGTTACTCATCACAAGGTTACTGTCCGGATCTGTTCCCGGTCAATAACCTCAGAGTCAGTAACTGTGAGTAACCTGTCCACATCAGTGTGACATCAGCATCTTCTCTCTTATGGATGGTCTTTAATCTTTTCTCTTTTAATTTTTAACGAACGATTTCTCTCTCTTTTTCATTTGGAATTTAAATTTTTTTGCACAGACAAATCAGATTAATTGTGCTCTTTAAAATGATATCCATTTTGATATATTTTAAGAACAAAAAAAGCGAGACATTTTTTACGAATCTATATCATATGATATTGACTGCTCGGTCTATGCCTTCGTGGGGGTGACAAAGTATCTTGTTTGGCAGGCAGTTAATGGTCAAGGGTCTGTGTTGGCAGATTGGTTATGGGCGGACTGCCCCCTTGCTCCATTCCAGCTGGATTCAACGTATACACCCAAATATCCTTGTATTTAATCAACGACAATGCAGTCAAATTGGGATTTTGATCGTAAAATCGTAGAATTTTAGGATTTTACTTAGGGATTCCGATCCTGATTTAACTATAAAATCGATGGACCTTAAAATCGAGATTAAAATTGTAAAATCGTACAAAAATCGGGATGTTGATCGTATGAGAAAAAAAAAAGGTAGTTTGAGCCAATTTAAAAGAAGCATAACTGTTACGGGGGAAAGGGAAATAACGGGAATCTTCTCAGATATTTTTCTATTTAAAAATAATAAAAATAACCAAATTAGGGCTTGCTCAATCCATTTCCCTTTGCCCCATTTAACTTATTGGTAAAACAATTATCCTAATATTGGTAGTAGGGATGGCAATGGGTAGGGTCGGGTGCGGGTTTATCCTATACCAAATCCTAACCCGCCAGGTAGAGCTTTCTAAAATACCCGACCAAATAACCACCGGGTAGAAAATTATATAACCATACCCTACCCACCGGGTAACCACGGGTATTCGGGTAACCATTGGTACGAATCCTAAACTATGAACCTATACACATATATGCACATACATACCGTTGTCCATTAAAAATTCTCAATACTTGTAACTGTTCTAGCTTCAACAATCCACACAAATAAAAATAGCAAACACATAATAATTGTTCTTGCTTCTACAATCCACACAAATATAATAATCGTCTACATCTTCATCATTAATAATGGTAGCTAAACTTAATTTCTCAAACTAAAATAAATTTCTCAAGGGAAATTGACCCTTTGGTTAGCGGGGCGGGTGTAACGGGGCGGGTATTATCGATTTCAATACCCGTACCCTACCCTTTATTTTGAAACCAGGTATTTGATATGATCCCAATTGGATCAATCCACAATTCACAATTACTTGTCAAAGAAGCGATCTCACCTTACTAGAAGAATTCTGATTTTTTGCTAAGTGTTAAAACAGTTTCAGGTAGTCTACTTTGGAAGCTTGTATCTCACAAATAGCTCAATGAACATTGGATATCAAGAGCTTTTTTTCAAGATAAAGTTTTCATGTTTCCAATGGTATGTTTTTCGGATCCAGAATATGTCATTAAGGTTGTTTTCCAAGGCTTCAAAGTTGCTACCTCAGAACTGGAAAACTGCCTGAAAATGGCTAAGGCAGAAAACTATTTTGTGAAGCCTATTTTGGAGCTCAATTCAAGGAGCATGGAGGGGATTCAAGTCAAAGGGTTTCCATAACATAAAACTAGGTATGTTTGTGAACAAAGGGAAGGAATTGGATGAAAGATTGGAGTTCGGGAAGGCCTTGAACGAACGGCACGAAGTTAGTACGAAAACTGTTTTTGGACAGTTTGCTTGTGCTAAAACGCAGCTTGCTTGTGCTTGAAGAAAGAGAGCTTATGGCCGAGTTTTGAGTCCTTTTTAGAGTTTGTTTTTACCATAATTTTTTCCTAGTTCTATTAGGTTTGTATTAGGTTTTTATTGTCTTTAAATAGCTTTCGATTTCACGCTGTAAATGATCCAAGTTTTAGTTGAATGAAAATTGCTCCTTTGTGAGAATTGTGTTCTTTGAGAGTTCTCAAGAATTAGAACTGTCTGGATTGTGTGCGGCAGTGACTGGATGACTGCAATGACTTCCGTTATGTGTAATTTTCTGTATGAATTTGTTTGTTTGAAGGTTTCGTGGTTGTATGGATGGATTCGAAGATGTTGATTTCCCGGTGTTAGAGTCTGAAGCTTTGTTCATTGGGAAAGCTGGAGAGGAAAATAGCGGCCAAGTTGGTGTGCTGGTCTGAAACTGTTATAATTCTCAGTTTCTCAGCCATAGGTATAGAATCAATATTCTGTGATGGATGAAGGGGAAGTAAACTACAATTTGATTGCTATGCTCAAACGTTGGTGTTTAGGACTCTTAAATAGAATGCTTTACAGGTAAAAAACCATTGTAGGTCATGAATGGTTCCCTTCCTAATGGTTTCCCTTCTCTGCAGTTGTATTGTTTCGAAGATCGTTGGAATCGTCGTGTGCTTTGAGGCCTGAGTTGGCTCCTTCACTAGCTATGCTGGTCATTCGGAAAGGGTACTCAAGCTTCAGCCGCATTTGCTATTTGCTCTTTTTTTTCTTTCAACTTGATGTTTGTGTTGGACCTGCATTGTTGTTTTGGTGTTTGAAGACTTGAAAAACTGTGTATTGATTTAAGTATTGCTTATGCTTTGTATCCAGGTATAGATGCCAGAATTAATCTCCGTGTTCCCCCCCCCCCTAAAAAACCCGCACCTTTGCCATTAAAATGGTTTGCTGTTGGACATTGTTGGCAGTATGAGAGGATGACAAGGAAATGGACTCTTTCTCTCTCATTTGTGATCCGGTTTCGCTCTCTATCTTCTGTTTCGTTCTAACGTTCTCTTCGGCACAGTGTATTCTAAATCAAGCATTTCTACTACTTGCATTGTCTACCTACATCAACTGAAAAATTGTATTGAGAATAAAATATTTAGAATCAAAGATTACAAATAATTCCTTACATTTTAAAGGTTCCAAATAATACCTTACATTTTACGCCTCCCAGCGCAAAGCGCGGGTTGATAGCTAGTTTGTACCAATAGCCGAAGTTGTTGGAAATCATTTTGATCCTTGGCTTCGCCATTATGGACAGATTATATATGTGACGTAATGAAGGCCTCTGAACCTTGAGGTTTTAGTATTCTGAAATGTGTAGGTCGATTATTGTAAATTCAGCGGTTCGTTGAGAATTATCGAAGATATCATGAAAGTGCTTGTTTCCTACTTTTCATCTGTCCTCTCGAACTCTTCGTTCTAATCTCGTTCTTATTATGTTTTCATTGTTCTAAATTATCTTTTTTTTTATATCTATATTGACTCTTTAAATCGATTCATCAATTTATCTTGAATACTAACAATCCATCTGTGGATGACAATTTTGTCCAAACTCATGAATATTTAATTATCCAACTCAATTGGATTGAGGATGAAATTCAAATACAAGTTATATGAATAGATTGTGATGGGTTTATACTCATATACATTTATTTGGGTTGGGTTGGGTTAAGTTAACTTAAGTTTTTAATCAATTAATTTGTGTTTGCATCCGTATTTATATGTAAATTTTAATTTGGTACCTAAACTTAACATATATTTAGATTTAGTACCTAATTAAAAGTTTAATTTAAGTCCTAAAAATATTAGTATATAATTACATTTTAGTACCTAAAAATTTTATACCTTACATTTTTTATAACTAAACTTTTTAAGTAACAAATAGGTTCGATTTTATATTTGTAGTTAAAACAATCTTCAATGAATGGGCATGCATACCTACCCATACCCATTGAAAATATGAAAGCAATATCATAGCCGATCCAAACTCATCTAAAACTTTAAATGCATGTATACTTCACCTTTACCCTATCCATAATCAACGTGTTTACCTGAATTTGAATAAGATTATCCATGAATGGGTAGTTGTCATCCCTATTTCTTTGTGTTTTGTTATCCAACTGCGTGCATCACGAGTTGTTGAGTTTGTTTCTTGTAGCACCTTTGAATGCAAAGAAGGGACTCTTTGGAGATATTGCCTCTTGTTACAGAAATCGAGAGAACCCTTCGAAATCTAAGAAGAGTTGTGAGACATCAACCTCCACCAATGGCGGATCAACAACATCAACCTCAAGTTCCACCAAGGCCTAGAACAATGAGATCTTACTCAAGGCCAAGTGTGGATAATGTTCAATCACCTATTCTTCACCCAATAGTGCCGAACAACAAATATGAGATAAAGCAAGCACAATTTCGATGCTTCAAAGTGCGGTTCAATTCAATGGGATGATAACTGAAGATGCTCATGCACATATCAAGTCGTTATACGAAGTGACGGATGAAATCAAGGTGAACAGAGTTCCTCAAGAAGCAATTCGTCTGAGGTTATTTCCGTTTACTCTAAATGGAGCGGCAAAGCAATGGTTAAACAATCATCCCCATCATTCCATCGACTCGTGGGATGATCTATGCAACAAGTTATTCGAAACATACATTCCATCTTCTAAGATGGCTCTTATGAGAAGTGAGATTACTATGTTCCGTCAAGAGGAGGATGAACCAATGTTTGAAGCATGGGAAAGCTTTACATCTCGCCTACTCAAATGTCCACACCATGGCATCGCCGATTGGTTACAAGTGGAAAGCTTTTATAATGGTTTAACATGGGAGTCACGCCACCTTATCGATGCGGCTAGTGGAGGTGTCATAAGGAACAATGAAGTCAGTGAACTTTAAAGATTGATTGAAGAAATGGCCCTAAATAGCTACGATTGGAGGGACATAATGAGATGTAAGAGTGTGAAGAAGGGAAGTTTATTGAAGAATGAAGAACCATCGTCGTTAGTGGTTCATATACAAGAACTTTCCAAGAAAATTGATCAAGTTGCGTCATCAATGAAAGGCAATGAGAAGCAACTCATCATATGTGATTGGTGTGGCAACTCGAGTCACACTATGGATGAGTGTAAGTCTATGATTGAGGCCTCAATACAATTTGAGCAAGCCAACTTTGTTGGAGGGCAATCCTCTGGAAACAACCCTTATAGATCTACATATAATCCGGGTTGGAGGAACCATCCTAACTTTCTTTAGTCTTCTATGATGGATAGGAAGCCTCCAGGGTTTCAATCTCAAGCTCCTATGAAAAATGCTTACCCAAGGCCGAGTCAACCCTCATACGAAGGAGCATACCAAGAACAAAGTTGACCATCTGATGGTCGAGTCTCTAAACTTGAAGACTTGGTAGGACAATTCGTTACACACTCCAACAAGAAGTTTGAGGCTATTGACAAATTCATAGAGAACACTATGCCAAATTCTCAAGTTTGGAAGCGGGTCCAAGGAATCAACAAGCCTCACTTCAAAATCTTCAAGCCCAACTAAGCTCATTGGCACAAACTCTTTCGTCAAGACCACAAGGAACTTTACCGGGCAATATGGAGCCTAACCGTAAGGAGCGATGTCATGCTGTAACTCTAAGGAGTGACCGACCTTTGAAGGAGATTCCTATCTCAACACCGAGTATACTGGTAAGAGAAGTTCAACGTGAAGTTGTTCAAGAAGAAGAGTTAGTTCGGGAAGAAGTGCAACCCACTATCGAAATCAAGATTGAAGATGAGGAGAAGTCTAAGAAGATTTAAGCACCCGATCCAACACCAAAATATCATTATCCTATAAGGTTATTCTAAAGTGATCTATATCATGAATGTGCTCCGTGGAAGGACACTTTGAAGAAATTGAAGGTAACGGTCCCTTTCTTAGACATGGTTATGAAGATTCCAAAATATACTAAGTTCTTGAAAGAAATATTGCGGGGAAAGAGGAAAATGGAAAACCTTGCTATGGTATCCATTAGTGAAGTTACCTCGGCATCCATCGGATGTGAAGGCTTCCCTCAAAATTAAGAGATTTGGGAATCTTCACTATTCCATGCACCTTCAGAGTCAAAAGCTTTTGGAATCCGCTAGCAGATTTGGGGTCTAGTATCAATATTACGCCTACAAGAATATAAAGTGAGTTAGACCTTGGACCACCCATACCTATTAAAATGCAGATTGAATTGGCTAGTAGGTCAGTTATCGAACAAAAAGGAATCATAGAAAATGACTTGGTGAAATGTGCTCATTTTTTATATCCTATGGACTTCGTGGTTCTCGACATAGAAGGGTGTGATGCATCGATAATCCTAGGCCGATCATTCTTAGCTACGGCAAGGACAATTATCGATTTGAGTGGGAGCAAGATCACCTTAAGGTTTGGAGAGGAGGAGATAAGCTACAAGATGACTACAATCCCCAATTTTCACAATTATTACAAATGGGACGATGTCAAGATGGATTGTGAACTGGTGACACCTCCTACCACACCTTCTTCAAGCCCCGAGATAGTATGGTTCAATATGGTTTCTCATGTGACCCTCATGATAGAAGAGTTGAAGGTGTGAGTGATTCTTGCGAGATTAAGAAGAGGTCGGGTAAAGAAAAGTTTCCTTACAAAAGGCTACTCAAGAGTTGTTCAAAGTTTCTCATCAAGCCAATGATCATTGAAGGAAACTTAGAACATTCGTCTTTGAAGAAAGATACCCCAAGGAAAGCGTTCGAAATGTTAAGAGCAAACTAGATCCTATATTCGAAGATGAAGAATCCGGGGAATGCTATAAGCCATTCACAAATGAGGACATTTATACAAGGGAGTTTAGTTCTTTCAATCATGAGCACCAATCTTCGGATATGTCGTTTGAATCTCAAGCACCGGATGAGGCATCCAAGAGACTCCATTGTCTTCACTTGGGACTCCACCACAAGTATGATTTCTACGAAGAATCATCAATGAGAGCTCTTACCTCTTGATCTCAAGGAGTCGAGTCCGCTATTGGAGTTAGATTTTATCCTTTTGTTTTGAATATAGTCCCCCTCAATAGCGGAAGCTACCGCTTCTAGAATGCAAGCTTATCCTTGACTTTTTTTAGAGCTTCCCGCTATTAAAGAGTACCAGCGTTAGCGCCCTTCTCTGTCTCCATCAATGGCAGATAAAAGTGGTACACTCAAGTCGGAGCCCACTTATCTATAGAATTTATCTTCCAAGGGCCAGTCTAATTTTGGGGAGGTTTGAATTTTGGAGATTGAAAGGTCAAGGTATTATGCATATAGAGAAGGCGGGACTAGTGAAGCGGCCTACCCTTTGCTGCTCTGTTCTGATTGTGGGTCGGGCCAAGACTCGCCCCGTTCTAGAGCGGGCCGGGTTCTACCTGTCCCAACACTGGCTGGGTCGAGGGAATCCCGTCGGGGCGAGTCCAGTCTACCATCACTACTTCCAACTAACGCCGAACCTTAATCTAGTTTAATACTAACTTAGTGAGTGGTTTTAAGTTGGATGCGACTCCCAAAACTGATGAGTAAGCATTTGAAATTAATTAATTAATTAATCTCCAGAAGGTAAATTTTATCGATGAGGTTAACATTTTTTAAGGGTTAATGATTATTTATTGCTTCAATACAAAAGAAAGCACCGTTTGCAGTGAAAGAATCAAAGAACAGATATAATCATAATAATAAAAATACGAAAGAATTGTCATTAACATTTAACATTTAACGATATAATCATAATAATAAAAATATAGTAATTCACTAATTTGTCCTTATCCTCTCCAACTGAGGGAGAGGACAGATAGGCTCAGAATTTTGATGAGTCACTGAGCCGACGCCAACGACGAGCCAGGTCATAGAAATCCTAATCCACTGAGTCACCGACAGCTGGAATCTACTTTCCTCGCACGTGTCGGCCCCCAAATCGGAAAAAGAGAAAACCCTAATCTCGCCCACCAGTCATCACTTCTTTACCCCGCGATTGGACACCGCCCCACCACATCATCGCCTTCATCATCATCCTCCTCAATCCCCCTCTCCCCGTTTTTTTTTCCTGTTAATTTCCCCATTTTCGCCGCGAAACCCAACAGTCCGCCAGCTCTTCTTCTTCTTCAGTGGGTTCGGTTCTTGGCGGCGAGTAGGAGAGGAAAGGCCGGAGATTGGACTCCGTTTCGCAATTGGGTAGCTGGGTGTTTGGTGGCTTCGTGTTTGTTTGGGTGCATATTCTTGCGGGCTCTTTTTTTCTTTTTTTCTTCCGGGTGTGTGGTGTGGGTTTAGCCTTTTGATTCTGAGCCGTTGATCCTTTGGGAGGGGAAGTATCAAAAGAGAAGAGGGCTTTTGTTTTGTTTTTACTCCTGGTGGGTGTCTTAAAGTATCCAACTTGGACTTCCACCTCACTCTCTCTTTCTCTGGCACGCCATGGAAGCAGGTCAGATCCCCTCTCTCTCTCCCTCTCTGCCAGCTGATTATTATTTGCTCTTGCTTCTCACCGTGTTTTGCATGTTTGGCTCGTTTCCGATTGATTTGGTTTACTCGTTTGGGATCTGCGATTATTAGACATTTAGACTTAATGTCATGGGCGATTGGGGAAGTCTGACTTCTTGTTGTCCTCTCCTTTCATTTCAAATTTTTTTTTTTGGTCTTTTGGACTTTCCTCTTTTGGGTTTGAGTTGGATTGGGCAGCTACAGTCTAGCTATGACCAATCAAGCAAAGTTCAGGTGTCTAGATATATGAATTTTGTTCATGGACCGAGTTTGTTCATTCCGCTAGTTAACTTTAGGAATCTGGGAATTAAAGTGTAGCTCTGTTTTTAGCTTTTACCAGTCGGTCTCTTAAGTTCTTATGGAAGGGCCTAGGAATCGTCCATGTCATGGATTTGGACTGTGGTCTTGGCTCAAGTAGCGTCTGCCTTGCGTCATAATTTGCATATAGGGAGTGACTGTTAGAGTAGATTGCTATTTTCTGGCTGCAATTAATGGATGTTCCCTATATATAGGGCGGTAAAATCCCAGATATCGGCCGGGTTCTTGTTCTTGTTTGATTCACAAGACAATCAACGTATTATTTGTTCACGGCTCTTATGTGGACACTTGTCTTCTATTTGTGTGGGAATGTGACGAAATGTGCTTCGATTAGTTTCAAACGATTCGGGGAAAACAGCTTTAGCTTATGTTTAGATTCTCGGCCGGAAGAATGCCAGGTAGCATTGTGAGTTATGATGATTGATTACCTTGGATATGCCCAACGATCAAAAAGGAAGGGAAAATTGTCTACTTTCGTACGGTCTAAGGATATGGAATGGAAGGAAGGAATAGTGAATGATTTTGGTTGTTGGTGGAACTTGGAATGGAAGCTGTCAAATTGGAGATAGTGCAAATCTTTCCCATCTTCTCTGGAGGCCCTTCAACTAATAATCAGTCTGCTTAGCTGTCAGTCAGCCTTCTGCTTTGGTGTGGGAGCATGTCCCTCAATCCCTCTCACATCTGAATAAGAATCAGAGGATATTATGCTGAATTGTATGGTACATGACTTGATTTTTTCAAAGCCTTATGTTTAGTTGTTAGAGATGTTGGGCTAAGTCTCGGTGAATGTTGTTTATTTGCTGGAAACCTACTATGTTCAACTGTTCAAGTGAATTGTGTTCATTGTTTGAACCTACCGAGCTAGTTGAGTGAAGGATTTGATTCTCTCTTTTTAGGTCTTATCTTAAATCTTCACATGGATCTATTGTGCGACTACTACCTTTACTAGATATGGGATTTAACTGATGACAATCTTGAATCATTACTTTTCCGATCTGGGATTTTGCTGAATCCACAGGCTGCTTGTTATGAGTCAATTAAAGTCTGGTAAAATTTATATAAGTGATTGTGATAAGGCACGATGGTTTAAGGGTGCTTCATGGAGATCCATGCTGGTTTTGTGTTGGCTGTGATTTTGACAAGATGAGACACATGAGTTTTGCCTACTTTTTCCTGAGCTGTTGAATGTTGCAACTTTCAACACTGATTAGCAGTAGATAACATCTATTACATGGAAACTGAAATAACATGTCCGTAAAAATAATTGGGAGTTTTTCACTGAAAGGATGTGATATCTGATTTGCATGGGTTACATGGAATGCTATTTACAGGGGATTTCTAGATATTATTGCAATAATCAAGGTCAAGGTCAAGGTAAAGGTCATCCATCCATAAGGATTGAAGCTTGTGTACCACTTCACTTAATCAAATGGGAACAGGTGAAGAGAGCGGACCTGCTAAACCATCTAAACCGGCAGCTACTTCTACTCAGGTAATTTCATACTGTTGTCCATCCATATTTATCCACTTTAATACTTATTGCACCCAAAATTCACTATTTGCATTTCCTTTGCAGGAAGTTCAATCAACACCCGCATATCCAGAGTGGCCAGGTTCCATGCAGGTTAGTCTTTAGCATCTTAGGTCTCGTGTCCACCCACCATTTCTTTTGTCAATTGTTTTTCTGGTCATATTCAGGTTTGTTATGGTGCTGGGCAGTTAATTTTAAATGCTGACAGTTATTACTATGTTCAGGTTTATTATGGTGCTGGAGCCACTCCACCTTTTTTTCCATCAACTGTTGCTTCTCCCCACCCCTATGTATACCAGGTGAGTTCGATGCTTGTGTCAATAAGTTTCATGTTTGCCTCCTTTTCTGATTAAACTGACGTACTATCTTACTATTGTTTCTGTTTGAATTTTTAGCATACATTTGTACCACATTATGGCACCCCAGTTCCATATCCAGCTCTATATCCTGCAGGGGGTGTGTATCCTCACCCTAATATGGCCATGGTAATACCAGTATGCTTTATGCTCATATTTTCTCTTTGTCCCTGTCCTCCGTGTTTTCCTATTCAGTGTAGGTGAACTGAATCATGTTACTATTGTTCCTTTAGAAGCTGAAATTAGTTTGATTGGTTGACTCATGTTCTGTAGGCACCAAACACAGTAGCACCAAGCGCGGAGACGGAAGGAAAGGGAGTTAATGGAAAGGATCAGCCCTCTGCAAAGAAGACAAAGGTAACACCAGTAAGCAAAGTTGCAGAGAGTGGAAAAGCAGCTTCAGGTTCAGGGGACGGCGGCTCCCAAAGGTCACCCCTGAATTACTTTTTAACTCAATTCATGGAAATTTAGTCATGTATCTCTTCCATCACCTGTGGCTGATAGAAACAGTACTTATTAACACAGTGGAGACAGTGGCAGCGAGGGCTCGTCAGATGGTAGCGATGACCAGCAGGTCTTAATTCATGAGAATTGCTACTCTTTCTGTAATCACGAAATCAGTCTGTGTCTGTTTTTCCAAGATCCTCTTGTAACATATGATTGTCTTACTATTTTTATCAGGAATATACAGCAAGTAAGAAGGGAAGCAGCTTCAATCAGATGCTGGCAGATGGTATATTTTCCATCTTTACACTTGGTGGTTATCATTTTGTGTGCTGGAATGTGTCATCACTTTTTATTTTTCTCAATAGCCACTGCACAAAACAACAATGGTGCACCAAACCCCCATGGTGCTGTGCCTGTTGCATCTGTTCCGGCAACCAATCTAAATATTGGGATGGACTTATGGAACGCCTCTCCTGCTGCTGCTGCCTTGGGAACTGCAAAAATGAGGACGAATCCCCCTGGTGGTTCATCGTCAATGCCTGAGCAATGGCTTCAGGTACTTTAATCCTCCTGTACTTGATCATCTCTCATCATCTTGGGCATGCCAAGCAGCATTATAATCCTTAGAAATGCTTTAGGCAGAAACTTGATGCTTAGTTAGGTTGTTCACCACACCAATTTATTTCCTGTGCTCTTAAAATATCAAGTATTGTTCCTCTCAGGATGAGCGAGAAATTAAAAGGCAGAAGAGAAAGCAATCTAACAGGGAGTCGGCTAGAAGATCCAGATTACGCAAGCAGGTAAAGTTTTCATTCAGTCTCTTGAAGATCATTAGGTTAAATGTCCCCTTGCGTGTAGCCCATATTGAAGAGATAGTTTCTCATGACTTCTCCGATTCACGTAATGAATGCTTCTTGGTTTACCCATCAACTAGGTTATGCCAATCTCGGTAACAGTTGAAACAAATTTCTACCTTTTTTGGCAGGCTGAATGTGAAGAGCTACAACATAGGGTACAAAACCTGACCAACGACAATCACGCTCTTAAAAATGAGTTACTGAGGCTTTCTGAGGAGTGCGAGAAACTGAAATCTGAGAATGATTCCATCAAGGTTCAGTATCCCTGCTCTGCTCTCCTAGTAGTAGTCTCCATGGTGTTTTATTATCTGTCCACCATGCTGCTAACAGACTCCTGATTTCTTTTCCCACTTGTTCCAGAAAAAATTGAAGGACTCATACGGGCAAGAAGCAGAAGATCAGCTTGAGCAAAACAACCTGACCTCGCGAGGTGACGAAGGGAATAGTTGAGAGATGACATTAGGAGGCTACTTCTGATAGATATATAGCACTGCCCTACCCAGTTGGTCTACTCGCAGTTACGAAGTATTGACCACCTTATTGAGCCATAGGACAATGATTCTCTTCACTGATCTATACCCTATTTACCCTTAACCCTTTTTAGTTGTAACAGTGTTTTCAACATTTTTTTTTTACATCCCCTTTATAAGGACTGTAACTGAGCTGGAATCCGTGCTCATGAGACCTATACGACTGCTTTGTTGTGCTATTATTAGTCAAGCAGGTCGTAAGAAGGCCATGTCTGGGGATTTTGTGTATTACTACATACAGTAGTCTGGTTAATTTTCCCTCCATTGAACAGAAGGATAGCAATTTTCGAATCAATGTGCGTATATGAAGCTTTTTTGTTAAATAGAAAGTCAAATTCATTCCAACAGCTGAAACAAAGTTTGTAGCAGAGCTTTAAGATCATAAAATCTCAGAAATGAAGTCAAGAATAATGACCCTCTTGAGGTTGCAAACTCAACTTTAACCAAGTGCATCTTCAGCCCACCTCGGCACGAAATGAAGTTTAGGATATTGACCCCTTCGGCTGGAAGCCTGGAAGCTAGCAAATGATTCTGCAACCCACTCAGAAGGTTGAGAGATGAACTGGCAACTTTCACCTTATGTTATGAATGGGGACCAACAAGCAAGACAAGATATAAAATGTCATGGCTATTTGCCTAGTTGGCTACAAATAACGGCCAAGAGAGCACGAGCAACAAGCAATACAAGATGATTCTGCAACTCACTCAGAAGGTTGAGAGATGAACTGGCAACTTTCACCTTATGTTATGAATGGGGACCAACAAGCAATACAAGATGTAAAACGTCATGGCTATTTGCCTAGTTGGCTACAAAGCACGGCTAAGAGAGCACGAGCAAAAATCTAACAATCCAAGCTGAACCCAAATGGAATCAGGTTGAATCTACAAAGCCTTAGCTCGTACAAAACATTTGCCATCACCAGCTTGAAGTGGCAAATGTTTTTCTAAATAGAAACACTGAGAATGATATCAAAATTCGAGACTATAGATCTTCCACTCTACTGCAACTGAATCCTATTAACTTTTTTACAAGCTCAACACCTAGGCGATAAGAAAGAGGGACTGGGAGGCTTGATCTATGCACAATGTCATTGTCAACTATATTTGCATGATTCGGATATAAATATGGAGGTTTCTATGTGTTCTGACTGAACTCATCATCAGCATCACTCCGGTGGCGATGTGCGTTCTCATGGGATTGGGCTACTGTTGCTCCATCTGTTGAGAGACAAGGAAACATCAATACTAGAAGAACTGGGAGCTGCATGTACTGATGCTACTGCATTAAACAGGTGGAAGTTGGCCTAACCTGTTCCCTTTATCTTCAAAAATACAGACGTGGCGTAGTCAATTTCTGCTTGGTGTGAGCTAATGAGTCTTGCCTGCAGTTTGACAAAACAAGCTGCGCCTGAATTTTGCATCTTCTAAATCTAATGTGTACAAAAGTAAGTAAATAAATAGTACATCTGAGTTTTAATATCTCAAACTCGGCGTGAACTCAGATGATTGGACAGATAGACGTTTGAATATGAAGATATAGCAATTAGCACATACCGCTTCCTTATAGGCAGAGTTCATAAGCAGATCTACTCTAGCTTGGTGCTTTAACAGGAATGGGCGCAAGTGGTTTCGGTAAAGTTGTTCTGCTCCCTGAAAAGGAGAAAAAGAAAATCCCACATCTGTCATACGCTATATTATGTCCAAAAGAATACATCAGCAAGCCATTTTATTTTATTATATAAACATAGTGGAATCACATTCATCCAACCTAAACTGTTCATTAACGATGAAAATTTCTGAACTTTTATCTCTCTCAAGACTAGATGACGATCTGATTTCGAATGAATAGCTTATGAAGACTATAGGAAGAATAGATTGAGTAGATTACATTGGCTGATGGAAGTTGGAGCCAAACGAGAAATGCAAACTTCATATGATAATACATGGGGACCCTGCACGACATGAAAACGAAAGGATCAATCAGATCAGAGATACAACAACGAAAACTATGATTCTATGAACCTCAATTACTAGAGAATTCAGACCAGTACCAGGAAAGCAACTTGTCCGCAAAAACTTCTGCAAGGCTGAACGATCCGTACGCTGTAATGCAAGCATGAGAAAAGAGTAGTCAAGGGAGATTCCAAAACACAACTCGTGAGGAACATCCGTAAACCCCCGAGATTTGAATTTCAAAGCAGCAAACCAAAACAGTCAAGGAAATATTTACCGAGACAACCTACTGCAACAAACAACGGAATGAAGATAAAACAAAGCTAACCTGTCCAGTATATCAGCCACTTCCTTTGCTGGGTTTCATCATTCGCTTCAAGAGCTTGGTATGTAGAGTAAACCGGCAAAACAATCCCAACAGAGCAACTGCAGAAATCACCAAGGCGCCTCCAGCAAGTTAATACTTCATTAACAAATATATAAAAAGATAGATTCTTTAGCGTAGAATTAAAGAACACAAGTAATCAACATCAGGGATTTCAGATAGAGAGCCCACAGCTGAAACTCACCATGCAGCTCGCGTTACAATGTTGGAACCAATTGGGGAAAGCAGCAAACGCAAGCCCACCTGCACCACAATCACAGAACACCATTGTCTCATTCCCAAGAGTATGTTTTCCCTCCACTAACCTAGAAGCTAAACGATAGCCTACCAGGAATTGAGCCCTACTAAAAATCGATCGACCTTAGGGATGCCGAATTCATCAAACCCTAACGTGATAACAAAGATGAAGGGGTGGAGAGGGATCGATGAGGGCTACCAACCTCACTCGTTATACTGGGCGCGAGAAGCGCCATTGCTGGTGATCACCGATGAGGTTTCCCGGCTTCAGATAGCAGCTGGCCTCGTAATCAGGCTTTAAGGCGAGCCTGGAATTTTGGATTGGTATTTTTTCTGGTTTCTCCTCATTCTCACCCTTTTTGTACGTTCTTCATAGAATTTAAGTTTTTTTTTTGTTGGTAAAATTCATAGAATTTAAGTTGAGATAGATAACCCTAACTAGTTTCTTTTCCAATTACCCAATCCCCAATGTTTGGCTCTAATTCTATAAAGTTTTGAGGAATTTATTTATTTAAAAGGGTTTGGATTAATATTATTTTCTACCTCTTTACTATTTCAAATTAACAAATGTACTCATCTGCAATGCATTAAAATAGAGATTTTAACTAAAATCGAAAAATGAGGTAAAATCGGAATCGTAGATTAAAATCGTAAAATCATAAGATTTTAAGGTTCATATTAAAATAAACACTTTAAACACCAGATACTAATAACAATCCATATCATGAATAACAGTCAACCACATATTACCTAATTACTTCTCAAGACAAGTTTGTCTGCTAAATAAACACAAATTAATCCATATATTTATTCTTGTACTTAACAAAAACACACAAATAAGCAACATGAAAACTCATAGGTAGTTAAGATTAGAAAATCACATAAGATCGTTAGGATCAACATTAGCATCAGTCACATATAATCATCCTCACCCTTACCCTCACTCCCATCCTCGCAGAATCCTTTTATAATTTTCTTGAGGAATTATATCATTATTCTTAGAATCACTTAATCACCATCATCTGGTAAAGGTAACTCACTGATCGATGCATTTCCCTACTTGATCGATAAAAGTCAGGGAATAAAGGTGTTGAAGGTTTGGTAGATGAACGAAAGCTTGCATTGTAATGGGTAGTGGGCTAATTTCGTGGTGCTGGGAACAAAATACGAGTTAATTGGGAGGGTGGAGGTATCATTGATGGAAGGAGTTGGGTGTCGACGTGCGAATGAGGAAGAGAACGAAAATCAATTGAGGGTCTTTTCTCATATTAGGGTTGTGTTGTTGATTATATTGGGAGAAGTGAACTTGACCCGGTTCATGGGTAAAATCCAACCTGATCGGCCTGATTTTGCTCCAATTGACATGAACGTTGAAATTGTACAAAATCCTAGAAATTGTTGATTTTAAGGATTTTAGAGTTTTAAATCGGGATTTTATAGAATTTTAAGATTGAAAGACTTTATAGAAATCATGATTGTAACCCATAGGTAAGATCGTAAGATTTTAGGATTAAAATCGAGATTTTGACTACATTGCTCATCTATTAAATTATTTTTTCCCGGTAATTCCTCTATTAAATTTTGGGTAAATACAATATATTAGCCATAACTATTAAGTAGCGGATAATTATAGCCACAACTATCGAAATACAAATTATTAGCCATAACTATAGTTGTGGGTCAAGATTTGGCTAACAGCCCATTATTGTTTTCAAATTTTTAACGTAGAAGGCCATGTCAGCATCGTAAAAAATATGATATGATGACTGCCACGTGGGAGCCAGCTCGGCATCGTAAAAGCTTAGTCATCATTACTAACAGAAGTGTTAACGAAAACTTAACGATTGGCTAATAATTTGTATTTCGATAGTTGTGGCTATAATTCCCCGCTGCTTAATAGTTATGGCTAATATATTGTATTTGCCCTTAAAATTTTCACAAACATACCCTTCTAATATTAAAACCAGTGTTGTGAAAACCGAGCCGAGCCGGCCGGTTGGACCGCCAAAACCGCCAACCGGGCTCAAAACCGGCTCGGATCAGCTATTTAGCCGGACTGGTTCTCTGGGGCTGCCGGCGAGCGGCTGAAGCGGTTAACCGTTCGAGCCGCTCGAGCCGATCGTCCGGTTTTTTACATTCGTCCGGTTGGTGTAATTAAAAAAAAAAAAAACTAAAAGACCGAAAAATTAAAGGGGATTCTGGGTCGGGGTCGGGCAGAACCCTAATTCCCAAATTTCTTTCCCCATCTTCTTCTTCGTGGAGAGCCTGCCCTGGAGACAAGGAGGTAAGCTTCGTTTCCATCTTCTTTTCCCCCAACTCCACGAAGCTAGCCCGCTGATGTATCTATATATTACCTAGCTACTTCATTGATGAGTTTCCCTCTGTCGATTCGTGCATCGAGTCGCTCAATTAGAGTGCAAACCTGTTTGGCTGCGGTTTCTGGAACTTCTCCCGTCGTGTTTGGTTTAATATTGTTTAGCTATTGCGAATGGAGGCTGCAACCGCGGCCGTTTTCGGCGTTCGTTTTGGTCTGTAATTCTGTATTGTCGCCGGGAAATGAGAGGATAAGGAGATGGAGCTAATTCACTGCGAAACGCCACAGTAGTGCTTAGGATTTAGGAATCTGGCGAATCGCTTGAAGATAGGTTTCGTGTTTTTTTTTTTTTTTTGGTTGCTCCTATTGAGAAATGAATCTGCCACTAAGAGAATGTTAGGTGTTGATTTGGCTCAACAGTTTGTCTAGTAGCCAGACGAAATAGAGGATAGTGAAATGGAATTAGTATCATTGTGGAGTTCCAATGGAATTATTACTTATTAGTGTTCAAATATAAGGTGAATCAAGTGAAATTATGCTGCTTGTGTTGTTGCAGGATGGTGAATGAATGGTGTTGAAGTCTAGTGATAGTGAATGAAATGATGTTGAATGTTCTAGAATTGTTTAAGAGAGTAATTTACTTGTGATTTACCATGATTAAGAAGTGTCCACTATTTATACAGATGACTGTTTATTAGGTACCGGTTCTCAAACGGTTTTTAAACGGTCTAATGCCGACTGGACCACTAAAGACCGAGCCGTTCACGTTTCCGGGTCGTACTCCGGTTCGGTTCTGTCAACATTGATTAAAACATAATGAATATATCATTCCATCTAATTATCTGTTAAATCATCGTTCAATGGGCTGAAAATTTACCTAATTGCCCTCATTAACTCCTATAACTCCTAATTTCTATTTTAATTATTTAATATTCCTAAAATTCAATTAATTAAAAATTAAACCTACGAAATACCTAGCAACCTTTCCGTCTTCCTCTCTGCTCCCCGTGGGTTCGAGTTTTGTTGCCATCCCTAACAGGTGTCATCCAGGAAGCGGCTTCTCGCTTCTCACGATGGGAGTCTTGGGAGCAGAAAGGGTTGGACTTGGGAGGGAGTCTGTTGCTTTTAATTTTAATTAATTAATTGGATTTGTGGACATAATAAAATAACAATTAGAACATATATTATGGGTGTTTAGGAGTTAATGACGGTAATTAGGTTATTTTTCAGTCCATTAAACCTTCATTTAACAAATAATTAGACGAAAGGGTATGTTTGTATAAAAATATAGTAGAGTGGTACGTTTGTTAATTTGCAATAGTAGAGGGGTATAAATAGCTATTAACCCAAAAATAAATTGTTATTTGTTTGGAAGATGGATCTTCAAATGGTTTACTAGTTTATTTTTTAACTTATTTTTTAGCCTTTGTCTTATTGGTTAGATAATAAGTTTGTCTTGCCACTTAACGTTTTTTAGAAAATGGATTTTCAATGAATATTGTTTCTATCGGAAATTAATAAGTGTGTAGTTGAAAACTTTAATTTAATTCAAATCTAAACGTATTGCAAATATTTTTTGGAAATTTAATTTAATTTATTTTCAACTATTTGAATATGACATACCAAACACAGAAATTTGTTTGACAATGAATACATAGTAATTAATTTTAAATTAAAATGAATTGTCCTTTCATTTGGTATCAAAGGATTTGTTAAGTTATTTTCGTGTTTGTGATTAACCAATAAGTTTTCTCATAAATTTATATGTTAGACTAAGCTAACAATAATAATAACATCATAATCATCATCATTCATCACTAAGACTCGAACATATAACTAGTGAGTCTCAAATTAATATCATGTAGAGTGTTAATCAATGAGGCAAACTTTATTTGATGCTATCAACCACAAAAATATTACTACTCATATCACAAAATGGGGTTAATAAATGAAACAAATCATAAAGCTGGTTCTAGAGTCAGGGGAGGAAATTCAAGACATTGAAAGAATTGCATAAGAGGCTGTTAGATTCTATCAGAATCTCTTTGAAACAAAAAATGAAGAGGTAACACCTGATAAAGAACTATTAGAGTCTCTATTTGATAAAAGATTGGAGGCTATTGTTGGGGATCAACAGTGTGCAGCAGTGTCTAATGCTGAGGTCAAAGAGACAATATTGGACATGGAACCAGGCAAAGCCCCTGGTCAAGATGGGTGGACAGTCAATTTCTTTCAAACCATTGGGGTGTGGTGGGGAAGGAAGTTATTGAGGTTGTTCAAGACTTCTTCAATCACAACATACTACCAAAAAGTATCAATGCTACCTTTATCACCTTATGCCCTACACTCCTCTTGCATCTAGAATGACTGAATTTAAGCCTATAGCATTGCATAAATGTAATATACAAGATTATAGCAAAAGTCCTACCTTAAAGGCTACAAGAAGTTCTTCATGTATTGATTAGAAGAAACCAATCAGCATCCATAAAGGATCGTAGCATTGTTGGTATCCTAATGGCCCAGGAGATATTTTTAAAAAAAACGGTAGGAAGCAAATTACCCCCAGATGCACAACCAAGGTCTATCTAATGTTTGACTCAGTACACTGGGAGTTCTTATCTTCACTATTGAAGAAAGAAGATGAACTTCCCTCCCCAATTCATAAACTGGATTAGTCTTCATACTGCTAGTTTTAGCATTTATATCCATGGGAGTCTTTTTGGGTTTTTCTCTACACAGAAAGGGCTCAGACAAGGTGACCCACTTTCTCCCTATCTTTTCACAATCTTCATGAAAGCTTTGTCTGCGCTTCTTGATAAAGCAACTCTAGAAAAACAATTTTCCTACTGACTTCAATGAAAAGTCGTGGGTTTAACTCACATATGCTTTGCTGATGACTTATTAATACTCATTGGAGGACTACAAATGCTTTTAAAGGTGTTAGGAAGGTTTTAGATACATTTTACTAGATTTCGGCTTCAATGTAACCCCTTGAAGAGTAAAGTGTTCTGTAGGGTTGGATGACAATGAAAAGTGATTGGCACTATCAAAATTTGGATTTAAAGAAGTCCAGCTGCCTATTAGATACCTAGGCCTGCCACTCCACTCTGGTGCTTTATAAGTAGCTCATTGTAATGTGTTGATTGACAAGCTAACTAGCAGGATAAGGACCTCGAGGGCTTCTAAACTTTCTTATCCAAACCTGTTGCAGTTAGTTGCCTCAGTACTATATGCAATTACTCAGTATTGGATGACAAAATATATGTTCTGACATGAAGAAGGGAATGGGAGAGCTAAGGTCGGCTAGGAGATCATAGCACTTCGTAAGGATGAGGGGGGTTGGAATGAGGAACTTGCACACATGGAACATAGCATGTGCTGCTAGGAAGCTATGGCTGCTCCTAATGTAGGGAGGATCTTTCTGGGTTGATTGGATCTCAAGATACAGGTTGAAAGGGAGGGCTGTCTGGGAAATCTCTGAAATGATGGTGGGCTCTTGGCTTTGGAGGAAGCTACTAAAGCTAAGCTCATGGTTCCAATTCAGATTAATAAGGGAAGAGACAAATATTGTAAGTCGAGAAGGAAAAATACTACCAAAATTCTCTGTCAAAGTAATTTGGAAATCCATCATACCTAAGCAAAGCAAAGTGATATGGTACAAATAACTATGGGGAAATATATGATTCCAAGTCATAGATTCATTGCTTGGATGGTACTTAAAAACATAATCAAGACTAGTTGATAGTGTTAACTATCTGATGTGTACTGAGTGGACGAAACAAGGAAACACCTTTTATATTCCTGCTCCTTTTTAATGGAGATTATGTTTGCAGTATTCCCACAAATTGTCTGGTCAAGAGATTAGCATGGTATGGTAGGGGAACTATGTAGAAAGGTAAGACAGACTGACATGGTTATAGGTGTTTTATGGTGTTAGGTGCATATCATTACTATGGAGGGAACGAAGTAGTAGAAGCTTCACAAGTGTTTGCAGGAGTAGCTTGGACATCATTATATAGCTGAAGCAAGAGGTTCATAGTTATATTGTTGACAACCCTGAGTTTGCCTTAGTCTTTGCAAGATCTGTATATGTTTAGCATTTTACAATGGTTGTAGTTAGTTAGCTTCAATGTTATAGCTAGTGGATTGTAGATAAGAGGTAGAGGATGTTGTATGCTTTGCTTTGTTGTGTTTTGTATTGTTGTTGCTACAGATGGTTTTTGAAGAGCTTGGTGGTTTACCAAGCATGAGAAATAAAATTGAAACAACAATTACCTGAAAAAAATTGTATACAAATATAGGTCGCTCTGCCTTGACCTGCGCCCTATGATAGATGATGACAATGGGGCGAGACAGGTCCCTCAATTCCCATACTTTCCCCGCGCTAAGAGTGGGCCAAGTCGGTATTACCGGCTGAGGGTACAGACGGGGAAATTTGATACATTCTTATAAGTAATTTTAATAAGAACGTCGATATTTAACTCTTTTACAAAAACAAGTAGAGAAAACACTTCATAAAGTTTTTTTAAAAAATCAAATCATTTTTTTCCAGAAATGTAGTCTTTACTCGTGCCTAACTACACCCATCCCAATCAAAGGCCAAGTGGAACCTTCAACCGGGTGTAGTATAGAGCAAATATTTCGAAATATCAACCCGAACAGTCTATCCATCCTTACATCAATGAACTATATGTTATCTAGCAATCAATTATTGGTTTAACTACTAAACTAAACAAGCATGCAAGCAAATTGAGATTGAATTCAATTGAGGAAACTGCACTCGAATGTGTTACCTCCTAGTCTATGTTGATTTGACGTTGTGGCCCCCTAGAATGATTCACACTTAGCATATACCATAAGGAGCTCTAATCTAAGGAGATATTCTCTCACCTAGGTTAATTAGCCACAAATTGAGAAAAGTGATCAAGGACCTTCAATTTTCATGAATAATGCTCAAATCAATATACAATAAACAAGAAAATCAGTGCATATGGTTCACAATCAATTTTCATGGATAATGCTCCATTGACGATGCTAGACAAATTTAACGACAAAGATAAAGGGGTATAAGTGTGTATAAATGGGCTCAAATCAAGTCTTCCATGAGACTATATTTCCCTTTCACCATTCCTCTTCACACAGTCTTGCACTAATACCAACCTTATCAAACCCCATTGGCCCTATTTTTCCATCTCTTCCTATTTATTCATGTCCTTCCTTCTATCCATATCTTCTACACATAATGCACAACCTTCCACCTTCATTTCCCATCATCATCCTCTACTCTTCTCACCCTTGTAGTTCTTCTCCTCTTACATTGTGTGAGCCAGACAATGAGGAAACATGCATTCCAAGGGGAGGGGGGATGAGTTGGTTGCCGAGGAAGATATAGAAGGACATGAACTTTTGAGGAAGTCAGATAGAGCAAGAATTGTATTAGTATGGCATAAGAATTAGAAGTTTGGAGCTGTTAGTAAATCTAAACTACTTATAATACATTTTAAAGAGTTTGATTTGCTCCATTTCAAATTTCATGCAACGAGAGTGAAAGTAGGAAGGGTATTTTCCATGAGACTATATTTCCCTTTCACCATTCCTCTTCACACAGTCTTGCACTAATACCAACCTTATCAAACCCCATTGGCCCTATTTTTCCATCTCTTCCTATTTATTCATGTCCTTCCTTCTATCCATATCTTCTACACATAATGCACAACCTTCCACCTCCATTTCCAATCATCATACTCTACTCTTCTCACCCTTGTAGTTCTTATCCTCTTACATTGTGTGAGCCAGACAATGAGGAAACATGCATTCCAAGGGGAGGGGGATGAGTTGGTTGCCGAGGAAGATATAGAAGGACATGAACTTTTGAGGAAGTCAGATAGAGCAAGAATTGTATTAGTATGGCATAAGAATTTTTTTTTTTTTTTGACAAAAGATAATCATAAATTGATTCCAAAAAATAGGCAATTACATCCTGGAGATCAGCCAGGACTGAAAATCGAAAGAACGACTCGTAGTCGGGTACAAAGAAAGGGCCTTTCGAACCACCAAATGGGCTATCCAATTACTACTCCGACCTACAAAACGAACACTAAACCCTGGATTACTAGACATCACCCGCACCACCTCTTCCAGAATCGCACCCATCCGGTTATCCCTTGTATCGGCCTGCAAGATCTTGTCAATAACCACCTTGGCGTCCCCTTCAAATCTGACATCTGTGAAACCACGCTCAAGACACCAAAGAATACCCTCGTGAAGGACAAGCAGCTCCACTACCATGGGATCATCAATTATCGGAAATTGGACACCTTTAGCCCGAAGGACATCTCGAGAGGGGGTCATCAAGACCAAACCACCCGCTGAATGAGAACCGCTCCTAGTAGCCCCATCCCACATGCAAATTACCCCTGTATGACCCATCAGGCTTGATTGCTGATGCAGAGGATGAGCAGGCTGAAGAGCTTTATCCCACGGGAGGCGAACCCACTCCTCATACTGCTGGGCAAACTGGCGCATCAACGCCGGGTGCCCAAACTGCTTACCTTCAAAGACTACCCAGTTCCGAGACCGCCAGATCCGCCAAAGGACCGCAACTACTCCCATAAGAAGGGTCGGTTGTTGAATTAAAGCCATCAATCTTTTAAGAAAAAGAGGGAAAGTATGCCGAGGAAGCCCCTCCCCTAAGTATTCCAGTCCCGAATAGCCCCACAGGGCCCGTGCCACCGGACAGTCGAGAAACAGATGTTCTAGAGTTTCCTTACTATCCCAGCAAACCAGACAACGAGGATGCACCGGGACCTTTCTCTCAATTAGAGCTTCTGTAGTTGGTAAAATGCGGTTGAGGATTTGCCAAACAAACACCTTCAATTTAGGAGGGAGATCGGCCTCCCACAAACGGATCCAACTTGTCCTATCCATCCAATTTACCATAGCCTTCCAACGCCCCCTCCTCCTATCAAGGGACACCGCCAGGTGGTAAGCCGACTTAACAGAGAAAACCCCATCAGTCGTATCACACCAGACAAGCCTATCCTCTACATTATGACGCGGAAGGGGAATAGCTTTTATTAACCGGCACGTAGGTGGGTCAAACCACTGGCTAAGTTTACTATCACACCACCGGCCTTCTCCCTGACAAATTAGCTCAGCAACTAGAGGATCCCCCCCGATTGGTAAAACTATAGGATTACACCTAGGGGGATCCAGCTGGAATTGGGGGATCCAGGTTGAATGCAAAAGAGATGTCGACCGCCCATTGCCAATTTGCCATCTTAGCCCCATCTCAAGCAACTTTCGGCCAAACAGGATACTTTGCCACCCCCACGAAGGGCGTGAACGAGTTTTAGCATGTAGGAAATGCCCATTAGGAAAATACTTACCCTTGTAGACCTGGGCAAGAAGCGACTGTGGTTCAAAGAGAATACGCCACCCAATTTTCGCAAGAAGGGCCTGATTAAAATGTTCAAATTGTCGAAATCCCATCCCCCCATCATGCTTACTCCTACACAAATCCCGCCAGGACATCCACCGAATTTTGGAATTGACCTCAATAGCACCCCACCAAAAGTGGGCGACATGTTTATCCAAGATTCGGCACGGAGATTTCGGTAGCTTAAAACATGACATTACATGCAAAGGTAATGTCAGGGCTATAGACTTTATTAGCGTTTCCCGCGCCGCCCACGACAAAGTTCGTTGCTTCCAACCTTGGAGCCGAGCTAGCAACTTCTCCTCAAGATAACGGAAAGTCTCCTTTTTAGACCGAGCAATCAAAGAAGGCAAGCCCAAATACTTATCATGGACCCCTACCGCCCCCACCCCCAATACCGCCGCTAGAAACTCTTGGTCCGGCGTCGCAATATTTTTACTGAAGCAAACTGCTGACTTTGCTAGATTCACCCGCTGACCACTCAACTCCTCATATTCATTGAGAACCTCAATCAAGTTTTCACACTCCTGGAGCGTGCCCCACAAGAAGAGATACGAATCATCGGCAAAGAACAAATGTGAAATCCTAGGGGCGCGTGGGGCCACCTTAACTCCCGCCAACCTTTTCTCCGCAATAGCCCGGCGCAGGAGGGCCGCGAAGCCCTCTGTGCAAAGCACAAAAAGGAGAGGGGATAAGGGATCGCCTTGGCGCAGCCCCCTGGACGGACTAAAATACCCCGAAGGGTTGCCGTTCATCAACACCGAAAAGGACGCGGACCGGAGACATTCAAAAATCCATCCTTGCCACATTGAGCTAAAACCCATCTTGTCCAAAACTGCAAGCAGAAAGGGCCATTCAACCCTATCATAGGCCTTTTCCATGTCAACCTTAAGAGCCATATACCCTTTCTGCCCATGAGTTTTGATTTTCAAGTAGTGCATTAACTCCCCGTAAATCCATCAGACCCGGGAGCCTGTTTAGATCCCATGGCAAAAACCGTCTTACGCACCTCATCCGACTGCACAATAGCCGTTAAGACAGCATTCATATCCGGAGTGACACAATGGTCAATCGGTAACGCTGCCAACCGGCCACGCATGTCATGAACCTGGTTCTCAGACGTGAATAGGTGTTTATAAAACTCCGTCGCAACATCCGCCTTATCTTTCTCCTCCATGACCCATTCACCATTATCCTTTTTTAAACCGGCCACAAAATTCCGTTTGCGGCGCGTCCTAGTCACAGTATGGAAATAGGATGTGTTTTTGTCACCCTTCCTTAACCAGTGAACTCTGGACTTCTGCTGCCAGTAAACTTCCTCTGCCTCCAATTGTCTATTTAGCTCCACTTCAAGCTGACGGATCTCATCCCAATCAATCGGGTGGACTTGTTTAATCCTCTCAATCTCATTCTGAAGAGTCCTTATATTGCGCAAGGAATTGGTAGTCCCCGCTCTACTCCAATCATATAATAAATGGCGCAGCTTCTTGAGACGTTCCCATAAACGAAACATGGGAGTCCCTTGCACCTCCTCCTGCCAAATATACTCCACCATATCTCTAACTTCGGGGTTATCCGCCCATCGAGCATCAAACCGGAACAGGGGCCGACTATTTCGGGCATAAGGCTTATCAGAGAGAATGAGAGCTCTATGATCCGACCCCTGATCAGTAAAATGCTTCACTAGGGTATCCGGGAAACGGTCAAGCCAGGTCTGGGAACAAAGAGCTCTATCCAGTCTTTCCCTGATACAAGCCGCCCCCATTCGTTTGTTCGTCCATGTAAATTGATCCCCTTGAAAGCCTGGGTCCAGGAGACCCATATTGTGCACAAAATTACGCAGGCTAAGAGAATGCGCAGCGTTCCACTGGGTACCCCCTTCCTTTTCACTCTCACTAAGAATCGCGTTAAAATCACCCATGACAACATAGGGAACATGAATGCTCTCACAGAGCTCCTGGAGCTGACCCAGTTGGGTGGCTCTAATTGCGATATTGCAACTAATGTAAACACAGATCATCACATACGAAAAATCCATTTCATTGATTCGAACACAAATACAGAAATTAGAATGAAAAAACACCGAATCATCAACTTTGGGGGACCAAGCCACAACTAAACCACCAGATGCGTCGATCGCATCAACAAAGAAACAAAAAGAAGACTCAAAACCTAATCCACGCATACGGCGGGAAACTACTCTCCGTTTCGAACGTGTTTCTGAAAAAAACACAAGATCCGGTTTATTGGAATGCACTAAACCCACAGCTGTTTGAAATGTGAGGGATGGTCCAATTCCTCTCACATTCCAGGCCAGAAGCCTCATTTATCTGGTTGGGGCCACTCAAGGCTGGCTACCTCCAACTTTCCATCATTCTCCAAATCTTCCACAAACTGCCTTTTAGGTGATGGGACGTCCCCTGTTTCACCCGCCCTTGTCTCCAAAGGTCTCTTCCGGCTCCCAATCATAGGATCTAGAAGGTTCGACCCATACTCATTTACCGGAGTAGTATTCAAGTCTTTCTCTTCTTGGATTAGCTCCATCATATTATCCTTTTCGCCAGCACCAATGACGAGCCCACTTTCAAAAGCAGCAACAACCTTGTGGACATGGCCATGTGAAGCTTGCAGAGAAATAGAGTCATGTTTCCTTACTTCAAACTGGCCGCCACTAGCATCATTGGAATTAGAGGCCGGGGAACGCAACCCCTCCACCCCCAAACCCACAGCATTGTCCTCGCCATTCTTCTCATTCTTTGGGCTCTGTCCCTCCTTGCCCCTTCCCTTTCGCCCCAACCGGACCTTAACTGCAGGTACCGAGGCCTCACTAACACAGGCCTTGGCCCCTTTCTTCTTAAGGGCCTTAATGTCCCCGTTGGGCTTAGCAGCAGCAGGCCCGTCACCACCCCTATTAGGATTAGTCGGTGGGTGGTCCACCTCCTTGCGGGCAATTACCGCTCCCTCAGCATCCACCACTCCTTCGACTTCCCCTGATGGCCTAGGATGAGTCGCAGGGATTTTTTCCCCTTCTTGGTACATGGCGGAGCTCTGCCCCCTCCCCTGGAATTCAAAATCGTCATCGGAATCCTCCTCCAGAATTAGACGCCGACGGCGAGTTTCAGTGAGAGGGCCATTGATCTCCGACGAAGCCACCTCCACCTCCGGTCCTGTGTGGGCCTGTGGCGCAATATCATGGCGGGCCGCATCAGTCCGCAGTGCCACCGTGCTCCCGCGAATCAGTCTCCGACGACCGCCATGGGGGGAAGCCTGTACCAATTGCTGTCAAATTTCCCTCCGCATTCTATTCCCAGCGCGAAACCTTGGAGATTTGGCCACTCGGAACATCCTCGGACTTTTCTGGCGATGCACAGAAGACGAAACGTTGGGCCCCTGTAGCACGCGGTCCGATTCCTTAAGCTGGGGTCCCGGGATTGCCTGCTGCAATTGGTGAGTAGCTTTCCCCTCCCCATGCTCTTCTGTCCGCACCTGCCCATCGTCATTTGGATCAGAGGATGAAGCCTGCGTGCGAACAGCTCTATTTACCCACACCGTATTGCGAGGTCCGCGAAAAGCCTGTAAGTTGTCATCAACCTCAAAGATTTTCTGGCCGAGCTTTTTCGTGGTCATGTGCGGGCCAAAATTTTCCTTCCGGGTTGGGGGATCATACGCACAGTCTCTTTGGACATGGCCCATTCGTCCACAATGATAGCAGAAGCTCGGCAAGAACTCATACCGGAGGTGTACCCAGAAACGACCAATTTCCTCATTTGCCGCAAACAGTTTGGATCGTAGCGGCTTGGTGAAGTCCATAAGAGCTTTGAATTTCACAAATTTCTCATTAGTCTCTTTACAAACAAAGACATCCGATTCTAGGACTTGGCCAATCGTAGGGGCAATCAGTTTCTGCCCAAATTGCTTGGTACAAACATCTTCCCGGATCCCCCAGAGTTGCACTCGAAACGGAGCAATTGCCAGAGCATCGACAATTGCCTTCGTGATCGTTGGGGTCCAAGATCGCAGGCATACAATCCTGTCCCGTAGAACCCATGGACTACGCTTCAGGACCCAAGTTTTGGCCTCTTCATTCGGCAACACAAACTCCACCAGGCCAAGTTTAGCCACCTGGACACGGATCTGGCCTCGCCCTTGCCATTGGGAATTTGCTGCCTCACGCAG
Source organism: Linum trigynum (assembly GCA_964030455.1). Taxonomy (NCBI): domain Eukaryota; kingdom Viridiplantae; phylum Streptophyta; class Magnoliopsida; order Malpighiales; family Linaceae; genus Linum; species Linum trigynum. Next base: position 7,275,281 of record OZ034820.1, on the reverse strand, counting down.
CTCCTCAAGTGGCACAGCACTAGCAGAAAAGACACGTCCAAGCAGCGATCGAGAAGTACGGAACTTCAGTGATTGGACCTCCCCCAAGGTGAACTGCACAACTTGGTCATCAGTGACATGTGTCATCTTCGGCACCTGTAAACACACAGGAAGAGGAGGGAACCATTATTTATATCCCACGACAACACCACAACCTCAGCCTGTCGCAGGTCAGAATGTGAACAGGGATTAACACGACCCAAGTTGCAAGAGTAACACCCCTTAGGGGGTTTCGAACCAGGCGATCCATTACCTGGTAGCAGAGGAATGTCAGCAAGCGTCTGTGTGGGGGATGGGAATGACAGCGACTCCAAGAGCTGATTTCTCCTTTGATAGGGAAGAGGAGTCGGCCTGGCTAGGCACGCTTTATAAAAGAAACTAACCCAACCCCTTCCACAAGGAGACGTAGCCGACATTTTCGCTCTGAGCAGAGTTCTATTAGGATTTGGCAAAGGATTTTGAAAAGTGGTTGGGCGGATAATAACAGAGATAGCTCGAATCCTATCTCCTGATATACCGGAGAATCTCGCAGTGGGGGATATCTTGTGATCCGCCCGGCTTTCCCGTTGCCATTGTTGCCCACGTTCGCCCCGGAATCACCACCGGCGGGAACAACCTTTTCCGCTACCGGTTCACCCCTCGCCAGAAGAAAATTTTCCAGCCGAGGTAAACTTCGTAAGTGAATATCTCGGTGTAGGGCCTTGGAAGGCTTCGCCTTTTGACCTCCATTAGGAAGCACAGAGACATTATGGGCGTTGCCAGAGTTAGCAGCAGACGCAGATCTTACAGGGGATTCCGCCGACCCCATTTCCGCCTCCGATGACGACGGTAAGCTAAAACGCCAGCTTTTGGGATAACTTAGTTTTTTTGAATAGTGAATAAATCTCTGATTCACCAGCACCACATTTGCGCTTTCTCCTCGCAGAGGCGCAGGTGCGCTTAATCACACGAGGGACACGCTTAACGCCACGGTCCGCGATCGTGTGAATTTGAGGATGAGACCAGCTTGGTGTCGGGGCTATCTCAGCTCTCCCAACCCAGCGAGTCCTAACCGGACGCTCATAAATTCTTTGATTCACCAAGCATTTATGAAAGACGGCCTCGATCAGTCCGATGAGAAAGTTTCCAAGCAGTCCGACGAGCAAGCTCCCACATCCGACGCAAGACTTGAAGAGAGAGGACAGAGCATTCCTCATTTTTTTTTATAATACATTTTAAAGAGTTTGATTTGCTCCATTTCAAATTTCATGCAACGAGAGTGAAAGTAGGAAGAGTATTTTCGTCTACGCAATCAACTTTTTTATTTCATACAAAAATATATCAATGCTAGGATTCAACCATGGTCTCTTTCATCAAAGACAAGAATTGTAACCAATTAGACTAGACACATTTGTTGTACTTTATTAATACAAAACATAGAGGAAGTTAAAATTATGAAAAACAGAGTACTTTTCTATCACGGTTAGTTAGCCCGCTAAGTCTCCTGTAAGTATTTTGTGGTGTTTAATTATTCTATTTTCATATTTTAATAATTAATTTAAATTTTTTCTAACTTATAAATGAAGGATAATCTTAAAATCTCAACACAAATATCATTGGTTGGAATATTGCGCATTGAATTGAAGTGTTCAATGAAGTGTTCAATGACGACATAAGAGCATTGGTACCATACATTTCAAGAAAAATAAACATGACAAACACCAATACCAATTATCTCGACAGTCTATACTAAAATTCGAATTTGTTTACTCATTCAATTTGAGTGATAGTTTAGTCAAAGCAACCAAATAATTCACGATTGTGTATGAACAAAAATAAAAACATATGTATTGTATCATGAAAAATGTATTTATTTTAACAATCTAAAAAACACAATCAAGACTTCCATATACAACCCCATATTTCAGCATTCTAATTAATGAAAGAATTTTTATCAACATGATGCAATGTTCAAGCCAAAGTCCAATTATTAATAACCAGTATATAGTATTCAGCTTAGTAAACTATTTCAATATCCGCATCTAACTATTAATGATTACTTGCTTTCTGTTTGTGGGTTTAATCATTAACGTAACACTCTCATGCCTACACTCTAAGCATTTTTTTCTTTTTTCCAATATTTTTTGCAGTTATTTGTTAAATCAACTATGTTTCTAGCTTTCCATTCCTAATTATTCATTGCTTCCTACCAACTTATGGGAATGATAAATATTTTTTTCATGTATAATCTATTGACTATGAATGTTGCTCATTACTTAAATTCAACGGTATCCATGCTAGGTTTGATGTCTCCAACATATTCTCACAATTTCTCGAAAAAGCATAATATCTTGCGATTGATATCATAGTTTTGTTAGGTAAAGTTCAACAAACTCAATCAATATTCGAACTCTTTGAAGTAGCTATCTACATGTGAATATGAAGTACTGAGTAGCTAAAACTCTACTTGAGTTAGTACGATCTTTTGCGTTATCAATTAAAATTCAATACATGATTATCTTATTACAATTTAGTCATGCTAATTCTGCAGTAGGGGACATATAACAAAAATCGTGTCAAAAGACTCCTTGATTGATCAGTTTCATGATGTAATCAATTATACCAAATAGAAGTGATCAAATTTATAAGATGCTCTCAAAGTTTGCTATAATTATTGAGGTTCAACAACACGTTAATCGTAAGGTGGTCATTGGGCATTTGTCTATCTCCTATCTCACATAGGCACGCTTAGACATTGTAATAAAAATAGTAATTTTTAATAATGATGAATGAAGTAACAGTTCTGAAGCACTTGCAAATGATTTAACAACAAGCAAAATAACTCTCAAGTTTATCATTTTTTATACCAAATGGTATAATTAATTCATTTATGAGCTGAAATAGCTAATTATAAGCACTTAAATTTTTAAGTTAAAACTCATATGATATAATTGTTTGACGAAATGGTTTTTATCATAGAGTGGTTCTATTGAGAGAGGTCTCTAAGAAACATGCATTACTTTATTATTCCTTAGGTAGATATAATATATATTTTCATCTACTTTTACATTGGATTCAATTTAGTATACTTTTTTGTTTAGATAGATTATTTCAATGATTTTTTGGGATATAATATATCATTATTGTATGATGGTGTAGGATATTAGTTCCTCTCATTTTAGGTACAAATTGATGTATTTTCCTCTTTATCATTCCCTTTTATCAATTAATAATTTTTATGATATTTTTTACTATGAAATATCGTGAGCAGAATCTATACACAATAATTTGTGTTTTTTTTTTTTTTTTGCTTCCTCTTCTTATTGTGTTCATATTGATTCTTATATTGATTATTGAATTACTACTTTTTTGTTCTGAAGTTTATGAAACTAAGATGCATTTTTTTTAGAAACATGAAACTAAGATGCATATTGATAAAGAATGTAAGGTGTCATCTTCCCTCTTAAAGCTTAAGCACTACATATCATCGTTTACCTACTGTTAAATCAAAGTCTTTCTAACTTGAGTACGAGCTACAATGACTTTTATTGTTTTCGATTTTTCCCAAAATATCAGGTATGTTGCTTTTAGTTTTCGCTTTTTTTTCAGTTTGATTTAGCTTTTTATGTGTTGCTCTATAAGTTGAACTTGCCAATTGGAGATCTGCATGCTTCGACTACATTAATGTCACAGTGACTTCTACATGAAATGCCACTCGAAACATGAGTGTGTGATTTATTTTGTTTCTTATTAAGGACACTCTAAAAATATACTTTGTTCCATTATATCATTAAATACACTAAAGTCAATGGAAAAGTCGAAACATTTTATTGTATACTGAAGATTGATTATGCATGTATGATGTAAAACAACTCTTACCATTGTTCTTCTTAGACGTTTTTATATCAATACGACTTCGTTTGAAAATATGTATTTATGTTAGTGTAGTTGGACGTTATTCGTTTTTTAAAACTTCGTTAGTCAAATACATCAAATACGTTCCTATATTATTAATGAAGAACTTACCAAACTAAATAGTTACTTCAAACCCCAACAACATGAACCATAACAAAAATATATATCTACACTTATACATGACAACATGAGAATCAAACTCTCCCGGCCAAGAGGCCGGGCCATAATCTAGTATACTATGGTGCATTTCGTATCTTATGACAATTTGGCTCATGCTCATAGAGCTTATGTGATGAGTGCAATGGTTGTTGTGGAGCAAAGGGTTTGAGGCCTTGGATTGGCAAAAAATGGGGTTGTAAAGTAAAACTAGGGACATGTTGTAAAATTGAAAGACACAAAGCAAGGTAAGTTTTTAAGGGCTTTATACAAATGTGTGGTACATTCTCACCAGTTTTTAAGATAATTTCAATGAAGGTTTTATTAGCAGTTGCAACTACTTATGACTGACACATTATCATGTATCAAATGCATTCCTTCATGGAGATTTACAAGAGGACGTGTATATGAAAGTTCAATTATGAACGGAATTACAAGACAAGAGAATGGTGTTAAACTGAAAAAGTTGTTGTATGGGTTAAAGCAAGCTAGTAGGCAATGGTTTGCCAAACTATCTAGCTCATTACTGAAGAATGGATTTTCTCAAGTAGCTTCAGATTATTCCATGTTTGTCAAAAGAACACAAGATAGAATTCTTGCGGTTTTAGTATATGTTGATGACATATTGATTGATGGAAGTTCATTGGAGATATTATAAAGTCAATACTTGGGTACCTTGAAGTACTTTCTTGGGTAATGTCTATTTTTTATCCAAGCCTTTTTCAAATTCTTTTATATTATTCAAACCTATCAAAATACTAAGAATTAGCCAAATGTTCACTTGGCAACATGTTACTAACTTGGAAGAGACACATGAAGGTCAACAATGCAAAATTTTAGTATTTTAACTAAGAAAAGAGTTACAAAAATTTTAACTATAACGTAAAAATGGCTAATATTTTGATGCATTACGAAAGATTTGGCTAATTAATAGCATTTTAATAGGTTTGGATAATATAAAAGAATCTGGAAAAATTTTGGATAAAAAATAAACATTACCCTACTTTCTTCAAATGGAGGTTTATAGGGATCATAATGGAATACAAGTGACTCAAGGAAAATATTGTATGGAATTGTTGAGGGCCCCGACCAGTTGGCCGGAGGAAGGTGAGGTATGAAATTTGATAATGTAATGAGGTGTATAGCTTATTGTTGTATAGTTTTTTTTGGGAAACACATGATAAAAATAGTGAATTTTAGCAGGAAAGAGACATTAATGATGCAACGAATCAAAAATCAACCTTATGAACCAAAATCAAGTATCTGTTACCTTGTGAAACAATATTGTTTCTGGTAATACGATGAGGTAGAGTAAGTTTTATAGAATCAGAATTCCAGAAAATCGAATAAAAAATCGCCTATCCCGCCGGTTTTCAGGAAATGAGCATCTCACAATCGTTGCTAGCTTTTACTCGACCCGTTGGCCGATTAATTTTCTTTATAAAACTTTCATCTTGTCGTCATTGTGCTTTCTGGTTTTTGTCAGGTCATGATAAAATCTAAGGAAATCAAGAACGAACAACACGATTTGGGATAAGAACCGCCATTGTCGTATCCCTAGAAAATGGTGGTAAACACGGACTCACCTGCCAAACTGGTTTGGATTGAGATTTTTATCGGGTATCAGGGAACCATGTGATTATAAATTAGACTTGATCAAAACCGGCCAAAACTTGAAATTCAGCATGTTTGACCGACCCGTGCCAAATTCTAATTATTCTTTACTTTTAAAATTTCTATTTGAAAATAAAAAATAGTGAAAGAAAAGAGATGACTGCAATTCGCCATTCACACATCACTTATTCGGGAATAAAACCATAGAAATTCAAAAGGAACTGAAAATGTTTAGAATCATTTTAATGTTTAAAATAACCAAATAGATCTTTCTGTTTAGTTTTTTACTAACAAATACCAAACAATTCCCTATAAAATACACTATAATTTGATCATTATGATATCAAATAATTATATAATATGTATTTGAAATTATAAAAATTTGACTAATTGGGTTGGTCGAGGTTGAACCATTGAAAAACTTTAAAATACATTATATTTTAGCCACTAAGATATAAAATAATAGCATAATATATATTATGCCAGAGATAATAGCTTGTTTTAGAATGACAAACCAATGATGTTCATTTGTTTTACTTGATGGCCAAATCCTGTGTAGGTCAGGCCCATTCAAATCTTTTATTCTATGGTTAGCAGTTAGCCCATTAGATACCATGCATTAGTTTATTGTAATTTTTTTTATTTTTTAGCAATAAAAAGGAGTATTGTTTTTTCCTTTTCATATATATTTTATCACCACGGAGAAATAAAAGGGCTTAAATAAAAAAATTGACACTCCTGGACCCGTTTAAATCCTCATGTGTATGGTAAGTTGGCCCGTTCCACAAAGGAAAGAGAAAAAAATTGACACTCCCTGTTCTACCCTTCCTACAAAATCGTTAGACTAACCGAGCTATGATATATGAGCATAGTAGATCATGTCTCATACTTATGCTCATATTCATTCGCTCTGAGTATTATCTCTCTTATAGATTTACAAATTACCACCGACATTTTATAAACCTGTCGTTTAAGCCTTTAAGATTTAACACGACTCTATTCTACCACCTCGAATATAGTCGAGCAATTAACGGAAACATACAACACATCATGATGATATATATAAGTGGATGCATGCATCCGCTGAGCCGATCCGTAGCAAACTGAAAAAATCATTGGGCCCTTTCCTCTTCTCTCCAATGAATGGGTTTGGGGTTTAAAATATTAGATTAGATTAGATACTAAACACCCAGTAGCCAAGTCTCTTTTAATCACCTTCCCATCTCCTAAACCGATGACGTTGTCGTTAATTAAACAAAACAATGCGTGTTCCTCTTTTGAGCCGGCCATTTCAACTGCTTTGTTTAAACCAACAAATCAATTAAAGAAATGAGAGACAGGGTCCCGACAACTAAATTGGTCAACTCATCCACACAATTACCCATTATTCTACTTCTCCCCCAACCCTTTCCTGTCACCTTAATAAATATTTCTCGACATTGTTCGGCAAATCCTAAGCTTCAAATTGACTTCCTAAACTCTCTCAACTCCATCACTTACTTAACAAATATTATTATTAACTCGGCCGGACATCCAACTTCTTAAAATAATCATAATAATTATAATATTTAATTCACTATTTTTAATTGTGGATCCTACCAAAATCACAATTTCTCAAATGCTTCGGATTTTCAATGCGTTTTTTAATAAAAGAAGATCCACAACTTGTTCAAGATAGCCACAAAATGTCAACCCTCAAAATCAACAACTATAATTTTCTTTCTTTGCTTTCACTTTAGCATAGCATAGGGTAAACACTCTCAAGCCTATCTTATTAACCCTTGTTTAAGGAGTAAGTACAAACAAGTACTTAAAAGTTGATAAACTTATCAAAATTCACTTACGTAACCATAATTATCGACTTTGTGATAATAATAATAATAATAGCCATGTCCAGGTTTTGGTAATATGTTTGACAAATTTAGGCACTTTCGTTAACAACTTTAACGTCGTTAGAGATCCTATCAGTTAAATAAACAAGACGCTGATGAGAATGCCACCTTGACACACACGTCAACGACAACTCGACATGCCATGGCACGTGACGTCACATCATACTTTAATGACTAAATACACCTATGTAGTCATAACTATCGACTTTGTGACATTAATAGCCAATTTTTCGCAAATACAAAAAATGTCAAATTTCGTCCAAAACTTTAACTGAGTCATTTTGGATGCTGATTGGACCGGTGCTTTTGATGACTTGGCGACACTTAATTAAAAACAGTGTCATGTGGAATTAATTAAAGGTACATATAAATAAAATAAAACGGAAGGGCCATCCACCTGACCACCTCCAATTTGCCACAACCCCTTCCATTTCCTCTTCTGCCAATGGCCTGCCTCAACCCCTTTTCACTTTCGCCCAGCATAGTTTACTAGTGGCTCCAACCAGGTCTTCCTCTACCCCTAATCACATTAGTCATGAATCAACAATGGTTGGGTGACTTGAGGATATGTATTTTTTTGTAAAAAGGAATTTATAAAAATATTTTCAATTAAAATATTATATGGCATCAATGTGGCATGACATGTCGAGTTGTCACTGATGTGTGCGTCAAGGGATCATCCTCATAAGCGTTTTTTAAAAGTAACTGACGAAATCTCTAGCGTTAAAATTTTAAGAAAAGTGGGTAAAACCGTTAGTCCAGTCATCATCTAAAAGTGCTCCGTTAAAATTTTGGACGAAATTAGACATTTTGTGTATTTTTGAGAAATTGTCTACTATCGTCTCAAAGTCCGTAGTAATTGTTATACATGTGTATTTTGCCATCACATAAACATTATGTAGGGGAGGAGAAATGCGTTTGGACACCTATTTTTGTTTTGCGATACAACTCCAAAATTAGGGATACTACATGGCTAAGGCCTAAGGGTGGGAACAGGACCATGTACCCCTACCTCTATGTTGCAAGCTTTTTGAGAGAACTTCTACATTGCAAGCTTGTGTATCTACAAACATTAACATAGAAGTTATTTGGTTGGCCGAAACGAGCTTCAACTATGGATAACAATTTTGCTAAAATAACCCAAGGAGATACAAGTTTGATAACATGTCTGTAGCGAAAAGGATAAACTTGATGTAAAGATTGTGGAGTCATATGTTTGAGAGTCTACATCAAATAGAACTCATTGTGCTCCAATTCCACAAATGCCTAACAATGTGGGTGGATGTGCAACTATCAACAATTAGAACCCATATGTTTAACAAAAGGTTAATTTAATGTATTTATCTTCAAAATACCAAACCCATCTTAGATGAAATCATGACACACTGATTACATTTAATTGTATACGCATCTGTTAAAGTACAAACCTTAACAACACTTCAAGACCATCCACACCCATGAAACACCATTTCTATTTAATATGTGGCCCCTACTGCCACCTCAGCAGCTTTTTTCATTCCATTTACATATCACTTCCCTTCTCTCTACATCCATGAAATCCACTATCTATTTCATATGGTGGGTCCAACTTACTTTTTAATATACTACACTACACTCTTTTCAATTTAAATAAAGAAAACAAAAATGATAAAGAAAAAAAAAAGAGCAAAAGATGGGAAGGGGGCTCATTCTTCTGCCACATGCTATTTCATATGGGATTTCACAAAGTGGAAGATCCCACTTTCTGAAATAGATCCCACATCCATGACCTATCCCACTTTCATGCCATGTCACCTATGAAATAGGTAAAAGACAGCCGATGCAGATGGTCTAACAATAACGGCAGCACAAATGCACATTGGAAAGAACAATCAAGCTGTTGGTTTTCATTGAGAACAAATTTTCATACCAAAACAGAGCATTTTGATTTAATGTTCGGATTTTGCTTGGCCCTAATACCGATATACATCATATAGTAGTGCTGTACAATATGCATCTTAAGAGAGTTCCTCTAATCTCTAAACACAAAAACGAAAAACAAAAAACAAAAAACAAAAACAAAAGACAAAAGACAAAACAAAACAGAAGACAAAAGGACTTGTCCTTCTAGGTCTACTAATCTCACGAGCTACTACCAATGTCTTTGCCACCAAATTCTCCAGCACCAAAAGAAGCAGCTACATCAAGCCCCCCGCCGATCGATGTAATCAGAGCCGAGAGCCCGCCGCTACTCGGGCCAGCTCCGACAGCCGCCATTCCTAGTCCGAGGAAGTCGAGTGTGGCATGTTTAGGACCAAACACAGAAGAAGAAGTACTTCCCATCATCAACTCCTTCAAGCCCGACCCTCCATCACAAGGCAGCAATCCAAGTCCAAGCCCTGGATGATGATGATGATGATGATGAATAACAGAAGAATTCTCTGCCTCCATGTGTCTCTGAGCCCAACCATCAAGCTGTGCTGAAGAAGAAGACGACAACGAAGAGGACGAGACTATCCCTAATCCCCGGAGTAACGATGCATTGGTAGCAGAAGATCCCATTTGGGCGGCTTTCTGAAGCAATGCGGTGGCTGACATGGAAGGTGGTTGCGGTGGTGGTGGTGGTGGTGGTGGTGGAGCATAGTGTCGTCGCTCCTGCCCGAATATCGACGAGCCATTGCTTGTGGAGAGACAGAGTGAGATAGGTTCGATTGGTGGTGGAGCGAGCTCGACAGTGGTGTGACTGTGATCAGGGTGTGACGCCATTGCTCGAATCAAGTCAGAGAACGAGTGAGTCTCCTGCTGCGGCGGAGGTGGATGGAGGGTTTCTGATGCAGTTGTCGAGGAGGCGAACAGACTGGCGAAGACAGTGCTAGTAGTGCTGCCATTGCTGCTCGAGCTGGTGCTGCTGCTGCTGCTGCAGCTAGCATTCACAGTTGCAGCCCGAGCTACTGGTTGTTCCATGATTGGCGCTGGCGAGGGATCTTGAGTTTTTGGCAACTCTGCATTTCCATAAATCCACCGGGATCTTAGTAAAACAGAGAGATGCAGAAAAAGGACAAGACTTTCCAACATCTATTGGATCAAGATTTCAGATTCAGAAGAAAGCTCCCAGTTGAAACGATTTTTGTTTTGGCAGAAACGGACAAAATAACTACTACTGCTAGACTCCAAAGATCTCTACTAGAAAGTGAAAGGAGGGGAAGACAAAAACAAAACAGCCTGGAAAAGATTTGGTCTTTATAATTAAGGACAAAAAACGCAACCGACAAAAATCAAACGGAAATTTGAAGAAGTTTCTGAATTTGGGGGTTACTTAGTCAGCTCTTTCTACCTGGACTGTGAACCGGAGACACCGAAGATGATGGAGCAGAAGGCGGCGCCGTTGCCGGAGCTGAATCAACATGCGGGTCGGCTCCCGGGCTCCGATTCGAAGGCGGAGGTGGAGTTGGGTTATGGGGATGAGCTCTGGCACTTTCCTCTGCCAAAGCGTCGCAAAATGCTCGGTGGGTAATGAAGCTATCCCTCCTTCAAACCCATTAGCAACAATTTCAGTAACAAAATGTGAAAACAGATAAGAGCAATTCGTCGAAAACGCGTAAGATGGGAAACCTGGAAAACAGAGTCCCGCAATCGCATTTGTACTCTCGGGTGCCGCAAATCTTGGAGTGAGCCTTCCAATCGGACTGAACGGCGTACTTCTTTGAACACTTATCGCACTTCCACTTCTTCTCGCCGTGCTTCCTGCAGAAATGCTTCTTAATCCCGGTGAGATCGCCCAGCGCCCGCGACGGATCGTGGTGGACGCAGCTCGCTTCGGGGCAAACGTAGACTCTCTTCTTCACTTCGTTCCCCGATCTCTGCCTCAGCTTCCACGGCAGATTATGGCCTCGCCGGTGGAGCTGCAGGTTCTGGTCCCTCTGAAACCCTTTGTTGCAGATTTCACAGACAAATCGGTTCGTCGCCATTAGAGTCTTCGGTGACAGAGCAATAACTTCAGCATCTGGATCTGCAGAGAAAGAAAGAAAAAACCCCAAAATCCGATTACTTACAGGAGAATCTCATTCTCACCCCGGAAATTTCATAATCGATTTGGTCTGATTGACATACCTGGCATGCCGGGGAGGTTCCGCTTCTTCTTGGGGGTGGCGGCGGTGGACTGCTGCTGTTGAGAGGGGTTGTTTCCGCCGGAGGAAGAGCCGCTGACTTCCCCTGAAGCAGTGGAGGAGTTATCCAAATCGACCGGCATGGCGATAAGTATAGATTGAAGAGGCGAGTAGGGGAAACTGGGAAAAGGGGAAAAGATGGAAGCTTTACTAATAATAAACAACAAAGAAAAGGGATTATGGGTTGGGATCAAAGATAGAACAGGGGATGGGAGAAGGGGGTGAAAAGGGAGGAAAATCTCCGATGAGAGCAACTTCGTGGGAAAAGAATTATTTCGGGAAATTCCCAAAGGAACTTTCTGGCTGATGGGTTTTGGCTTCTTTCTTCCCCAATTTTCTTCTTGCCTGCCCACTTCTTTTCCTTCTAGGGTTTCGTGTTCTTCGCTTTGCTTTCTCTCACTAACTCTCCCTGATTTCTCTCTCTGAGCTACCAGTCAATGAATCTGCCTTTTCGACATTCTTCTTATCTAATAAGTTTCCTCTTTTTTTCTTTTCCCACCTCCTTTTTACCTATTTTCAACTCACCTACCGTCTGCCCGCACATTAACCAAAGAAACCTCAATGATTAAACCCAATCTCAGAGCCAGCAAGAAAAACAGAGAGACCACACTCAGAGAGAGAGCTATCACTGTGCTCAAGAAAGCGAGCGAACCCCAAACTCCGATCAACGGCGGCAGGGAAACCGGAAAATTTTAAAAAACAGAGAGGTCCAGGTACAAATGTCGATGATGATTCAACTAGAAACCCAGAGTTCAGATTAGCCACTGAGAGTCATTGTACTGGTAATGAAGGTGAATTAGTGTTAAGTAATAAGTTGTCATTCAACTGCTGGCTTGTTGTCGACGCCTCCCACTGTTTCCAAATCATGCTTTCTAATTCTCATTTTTAGTCAACATTACAATGGCATATATATCTATCTGTACAGGGTCGGCTTTGGGTGTGGTCGGAGACCCTATGCACAGGCCTTCAAATTATGGGAGTTTTCTAGGCTTTCATCATTTCCAAAATTAGTACACGGTGATTCACAAGTCAGAATGACTTTGAAGAAATAGTCTACCACTCTTCATTAAGCGATAGATTACTTTCCAAGAATATGATATACCTCTTCTACTAAGCGGTCGATAATTTTTCAAGAAAATGATCTATCGTTTCTATCAAGTGATACACTGCTTCCAACAACCGATCAATATGATAAACCATTGCTAATGACATCATCAAACATAACTAGAGGATTACAATATTGATAAATGTGTTTGTTGGTAAGAGAGTTGAAATTAGTACAAAGACTGAAGCATAGATGAGAAGTTTCTTAGGTGATTGTTTCTCAAAGATTTGGAAAATATTATGCATATTTGTTTCTTAGATTTGACTTACTCTATAGAGATTTTCATCTTTTCTTCAAATTCTAAGTTTGCTTGTTTTGATTCTATAATACTGATGGCAATGGGGCGAGGCGGATACCTCGATATCCATGTCCCGCCCCACGGTACTGCAGGTCGGGGAGGGTAATACTCCCGCTGGTACAGGGCGAGGCAGGTCGACCCACTCTTATATATTCTTTGGAAGAAAAAAAATACACGCGAAATTTTTACTTTTTACGACGAAACAAAGAGAAAAATACTTTATGGGTGAAATAATGATAATAGAATGGGTAACTAAGTCTAACTTAGGATACCGATTTGTGGAACGGGAGTGAGAGCGCGAGAGCGTATATTTTGAGAGATTGATATAGCTAAAGCCCCGAGAGAGCGTAATATTATATTGTTTATTAAAATAATACTTCATACACTATCATATTTTTAAAAAGTATTATCACACCTCTAAGATAAATTTTATTAGAAAAATACAATTCAACAAATACACCTATGTCAAAAAAGAAATGTGAAAAGAACACTAATTTCAATCAACTAGTAATAGGCCCGGCCAGTTGGCCGGATTCGATTGTCAATCACGTAAATAGTCGCAGCAATTTGTATTCGAGTTTCAAATTAGTATAATAAATTCTATGTTTTTCAAATACTCTAAATATATGAATCGATTGGGAGAACAAGAGAATTCAAATTACTAAAATAGTTCAACAATTCAAAAGGATAAATATTGTACTGTTTTCCAACATATTAATCACTAATAGACTAAATTTTTTTTACAAAAATGAAAGAAAACCCCATACAAAGGAATCGACTCCTAAAGACTAATTAAAATAACCCTTCTAATTACTTCTCATCGTCGGAGATTAGTGCACATTTTATTTTTGGCTTGTTTGAATTTCCTCCGACATGAGCAACAAACTCATCGTTACCATTTAAAAATGTCTTCATCTCCATTAGCGTTACATTTATCCCCAATATCAATTAACTCTCCTTTTTTCTCTTACATTTCAGTTATCTCTTCCTTATTTTCCTGCATTTGATTGAGCACAAACATTTGATGGTAAAACATATTTTCAAATATAAATCATCTTTTTCATTGGAATAGAATTTACCTTGTCCAATTTACGGATGATATCTAGGTTTTGTTCTTTCTCCCTGGTTTTGGTGTTCTCCATTACCACTTGGTTTAGATGACAAAGATGACATTGCTCGTTAATATATTTGAATAAATACTTGATAGCTCTAAACAAATAATAAATTGAATATACGACTAAAAACATTCAAATAATTAACTAATAAATTGAAAAATCTACCGAAATATATCCAAAAAAATTGGATTTTTGGTGGTACTTGGTGTTAATAAAAATATGTAAAAATATCATCAATATTAAACACACGCCTCACACCAATTTCACAAACCTATTTCCCTAACTAAACAATAATGAAATATTTTTTTTATAACCAAACAACCTCAAGCCCACGTGCCACCTGATGGCTTGGAGGATCGAACCTGAGAGCTGCCCCTCTCAAGTCGTCACTTTTCTCCGCACTCACACTAGTTGGGCTATGTGACCTTTGGCAACAATAATGAAATATTAATAGTTTAACTTTATTAGAAAGGATGTCATGTACCTAAAAGGATAATTAGAAAATTATATAAAATAAATAATTTGATTAATAATTAAAATCGATAGATAAAAAAGGAAACCAACCTTTTTAATAACTCTACCCCACCATTCTCCATTTTTACGACCCCAGTAATTTTTTCTACCCCTCCCCCCTAATTGCAAAATACTCATAACATACTCAAAGGCGATTTTCTGAGAGAGGCGATTCTTTGGCGAAATGCGAGAGCTAGGGCAAACCCCTTAGCTCTGTTCACGGTGGTCGAGAAGACTAAATGGCGAAGGGAATGGCGGTATGCATTGGTTGTACGTGGACTTGGTCGACGGGTGTTTTACCAACCGCTAGCTCGCATACTAAAATTTTTATGGGCAAGGAATAGGGGTGGGCATCGGTTCGGTTCGGTCGAAACCAAACCGAAAAGATGGATACCGGGTCGGCTGCTTCCTCAAATGGCCAGACCGAACTCGAACCGGAATATAATTCGGTTCGGTTCGACCGAACCGAATTATAGACCGGTTCGGTTCGGTTCGGTGGTCAACCCGAAAAGGACCTGCTGTATGTTTGGGAATGACCTGCTGCCTCATTTTTTTAGAGGAACTGCTGCCTCTTTTTTTTATGGCAGCTGCTGCCTCATTTTTTTAGAGGAACTTGAGACAACAAATAAGCACACAAAGTCTCAAACATCAATTGTCAACCATTCTAAAATTCAAGACAAGTACAAATACCAAAATCCACCATTCAAACATCAAAGTCTACCATATGAAAAGATAAATTACATCATACTTAAAAACATAAATTGAAACTCCAAAGTCCATTTATCATCTCTTGGTTCTTCATTGCTCCTTACTTCTTGTTTCTTCAATCTTGGACAATTGACTCCTTTGCTAGCCAAGGCCTAAGAATTATACATGAAAAAAATGGTTAGTGATGAATAAATATAGAGATAAATACAAATAGAATAAAACCATTGCTCTAAAAAGTTAAGATTACCTACTTGTGAGATCAATCATGCATGAAATCGGAACTATCACAAAAACCACTACTAGATCCATCGCCATCGGTACGACCATTTGTGGATCAGCATCATACTCAATCCCACAAATGTCGCACCTTGACTTCTTATTGCCGTCCTTGTCATTGAACTTTGAGAACTGCTTCCAACATGGAGCACGTGGCTCCATATCTTTCCTTTTTGAGGATCGAATATGTGTTGTAGAACGAACACCAGCAGGAGGAGCTGAAGGATCACCACCCCCTGGCTCGGGAACTTCATTCTCTGATGATTCTTGGTCCTAAATCATCCAAACACAAACATAAATCAAACCATTCTTCATTTTTGACCCCTGCTGTCTTTTTTCTATCTTTTTCCTCTTAATGCTATTAGCTAGCTATCTTTTTTCTATCAATTAACAAACATAAACATATATAAATCGAAGTCAATCAAACCATGCTTCAGACCTCAATAGTTCAATTAGGCCCCTGCTGTCTTTTTTCTTGGTTTTTTTTTATGCTAGCTAGCTTCATTTTACAGAATAGACATCAAAACTGGAAATAGATAGTTACCAAAACATGAACATCCTCGGTTGCAATATTTGGAATTGGACCGTCAGTGTGAGAAGAGCTGACAGGATTTTTTCGTTTGCTGGATTTTCGATTGGTGGTGCTCATGGCTTTCGATGGAGAGAGATGGGCAGATGGCGAGTGGCGACTGCCGTCGACGAGGGGCGACAATGGGGGCCCTGCGCCTGCACTGCTGGAAGCTGGATGGTGGTGGCTGACTGGCTGTCGTGCTCTGCTCTGCTACCCCCGGCGCCGGCGGTGACTCATGGTGCAGAGATGGAGGGCGGCGACTCTCGACTCTCGAGACTCGAGTTGTTGTTGGGAGGCAGGCGTGGCGGCGACTGGAAATCAGTGATGGGAGGGCGGCGGCGACTGAGGGTCGGGAGACGGAACAGAATGGAGTTTTGGCTGCTGGTCGCTGGAGGGTCGGGAGACGATCGATTCGAAGGAGACTGGCTGGCGGCTGCTGGAGGTGGAGGGCGAGACTCGAGAGGCAGAGAGGAGAGGCAGAGGCCGAGAGGGTTAGGGGTTGTTAGGGCTTGTTTCGGTTGGGATTGGGTCATTGGGAGGCTGGCTGCTGGGCTGGGTTTCTTCAATTGGGTTTGGGCTTGCAGCCCAGCCCTTGCCCCTTGGCCCATTACCACTTACTAGCTTATACAACATTTCGGTTTACGGTTCGGAATTCGGAATTCGGTTTCGGGCGGTACCACCATGTATTCCGAAGTAGAAGGATTTTGCATCCGAATTCCGATCCGAAATGAAGGAAATTCGGTTTCGGTCGGTTCGGGGTCGGTTCGGTTCGGAGAGTTAAAACCGGACCGAACGCCCACCCCTAGCAAGGAAGGGTGATTTGCATATCTCGCACGTAAAGAATGGGTGCTTCCTTGTCAGATTTAGGCATCAAGATTATTATAACACGGCTATCAATGGAGGGCCATGGCTGCTAAGGGACACATACCTCACAATAGTGCGTTGGTATAAGGGTTTTAATCCATGGACGATGGAGGTCAAATCTACTTTTGTATGGGTTCAACTACCAGATTTGCCTATTGAATTTATCAATAAAGAAGCAGCAAGGCGAATAGAGGCACTGATAGGGAAACCGGTCAAGGTGGATAGGGCGGTAGAAGAGGGAGCACGTGGAAATTGTGCTCATGTATGTGTTGAGGTGGATCTGACTAAACCATTCTTATCCAGATACAAAGTAGAAAGGATCAAATAATTTATTCAATATGAACGTCTAGAGAACATTTGTACGGAGTGTGGGAAGTATGGAAAGCCAACAGTTATGTGCACGTGCTAGGACCCTATGGTGGAACGGGAACATGAGTCAGTCTCTATTGTCCCTAAAACCCCTTGATAGACCAATAATTACAAATGTTTCTACCCCTATTCTTGAGCCGTTTGAGATGTCGATTCCCGCGTTTTAGGCCGATTTCACGCTAGGTTGTTCGTGTTTGTGATATTTCAGGTCCTAGCACATGAATGAAGGCCTGGGAACGAGTTCGGGGTCGATTGGACGAAGATTGGACGTTTGGCGAGAAGCTGGGAAGCCACGCGGGCACCATTTCACCTCACACGGCCGTGTAGGGGCCCCTTGTGGCCGTATGAAGGCTCGGTAAAAGCCACACGGGGAGCCTGGGGAGCCACACGGCCGTGTGGCCTCTGCCCGTGCAGCTTGCCTGGTTGCCCACTAATCGAAACGCCGCGTTTGGACACTCACACGGGCAGCTGGGAAAGTCACACGGCCGTGTGGCCTGGCCGTGTGAGTCGGGAATTTCTGGTTTTAAGCCAATTTCGAGCCAAAGGAGGGGGAGAGCTGAGTTTTGGTTCCCAAACACCTAAGGGACGAACCCTAGAGAGAGAGCGACTTGGGAACATTATTGGAGCTATTGTGGAGGATTTCTTCACCATTGGAGCTCGGGAATCAAGCTTGGAGATGGAGATTGAAGATCTAGATCAGATTTCTGCAGTCTCTCTCTTCTCTATGGAGTAACTTCCCTTCACTTAGGTTTTGAGGAACCCTAGTTCCATGTGTTAGGATCTTTCTTGTATGAAGTTTTGGATGCTATATTGTTTTATTATAATCGATTGAGGCATTATTTATTGAGTCAATAGAAGGCTGATCATCTTCTCTTGATTTCTGCTTTAACCTATGATAGATAGAATCTGATTAGGTTAAGAGAGCTTCCTTGATTGATAGTGGTGAATTGGTTGTGCGAGAGTCAATCAATTCACTGCTTTGTACTGGAATTCATTCCAGTAGTGGAGATCTGTGTGAATCGCCTTAGCAGTCTATCCCGGTGAAGGCTAGTTGCCTGCCGGGTATTCTGTCTAAGAGGGCTTGGTCAGCTTAAGAGATTCCAAGCTAATTTAGGATCTTCCGCAGTTTAATCAACAGTAGATCACCCAAAAGTAATTGCAACTTGGACCTAATTGAGGAGCTAGGGGGAATCATACCTAAGTGAGTTCCCAACTTGTAATTAGTAGAGTAGTTAGTAGAGTAGTTTAGTAAATCAATCCTTAATCTAGTTTGCTAGATAATGAACTGAAGCTGAGTAATAGTAACTCTAGAGACCCGTGGATTCGATATTTATTACTTGTGCCACTATACTACAGTCACTTTCATTGGTTACACTTGGCCATTGTCAGGAGTTGTGTCGTAGCGTGTCACCCCTCCTGAGGTTGTCGATGCAGCAGGCCAGACGGACCCGATCTACGACGAATGGATGATGGTAAAAATAAGGACAAAACGTCCAGTGCGATGTAGCCTGCATGGGGGGGGGGGGAGAGATATGGAGCATGGAACTAATGTGGGTGTGGGCCCCATAGCACAAAAATCGCTACTCGGCTCTGAATGGGCATAACAGTGATACTCAAGAAATGATAAATGATGATGTCAATATGACTACGAGAAAACCTAGTGATATGGCTCATACGGAGGCACAACTACCTGCTGGGAAGAAGAATGTGATGGGAAAAGATGGGAGGGGGAAACTTGGAGGATCTCGAACTCAGGCAGGGGGCAAAAGGTGGTACCAACTCATTCCAAAAATGTACAGGGAACATGAGAAGATAAGACTAGGGCAAAAGCTAAAGAGGGAACAAAGAAGGAGCCCCTAAGAGAACTAACAAGAAGGGACAGACAAGTGGAGTAGAAGGGAAAGAACGAGGCCGGAAGGAAGGGGTAACGATCGGGAACCCACAAAAACAAGCAGATGGTGCAGGGAACCTATCCCCTTTGGTCGATAGATGAGGCTAGTTATTTATAACTGTTGTGGCCTGGGAAACACACGGTCAGTTAGAGATTCGAAGTCGCTTCTCCGACAAGTTTCCCAGTATGTGATTTTCCTAATGGAGACAAGACAACAGGAGGATGAGAATGAGGTAACGAGAGAGAGCTTGGGTTTTAGAAAAGCCAAGAGCTGGCCGGCTGACAGCTTCCAATGGGGGTAAGGCGGGCGGTCTTTGTCTATGGTGGAAGGAAGAGGTGAATTTGATGGTGATGGATGGGTCGCTCCATTTTCTGGATGCAAAGATTGAGGAAGGTCGTGATACTATTTAGAGATTCACAGGTATATATGGGTGGCCAAACTCGAGACAGAAATTTCAGATGTAGGAACTGCTACAAAGGTTAGCGGACCAGTGGACATGACATTGGATACGCGGTGCCGACTTTAACCAAGTGCTATCAAATAATGAAAAGAAGGGTGGACATGACGCTAATGAAGCTGAGATGGCAGTGTTCGGTGACTGCCTTGTAGATATTGGATTGCATGATATGGGTTTCGAAGGGTATCCTTGTACTTGGGAAAACCGACGCAGAATTGATGGGTATATTGAGGAACGCCTAGATCGTTTTGTGGCCAATGACAACTGGAGGTATTTATTCAGAAATGCTAGGGTGTTGAATGGGAAGTCTGGAAGATCAGATCACATGCCGGTAATATGTGATACTCTTGGAGCGGAGGATGGGGAAGTGAAATGGGGCTGGTCATTCAGATTTGAAACATACTGGGCGAAGCATGGAGAGTGCCCAAGAGTTGTAGAGGACACATGGAATTTAAATGGAGGCAACGTTTTCACAAAGTTTGACACAAGTTAGAGACAAACTATTGGATTGGAGTTGCACTACGTTCCCAAACTTTGGGAAGCATAAACGCCGCATCAAGAAAGCCCTCGGGGCACTTGATACTGTCCCCAAAACAGAAATAGTACTTCAACAGTGGCGACAGTTACAGTCTGATATGGAGGAGCTCGAGTGTGATGAGGATTTGTTTTGGAAACAACGATCGAGGGCAGATTGGCTACTAGATGGGGATAAAGCACAAATTTTTTCCATAAGAAGACAACTGCGAGAAGGAGGCGAAATACGATTAACAATTACAGGATGAGTCTGGTTGATGGTATAGAGGTACAGAGGAAGCTTTTACTTGCATGCTTGACTATTTATGCAGTTTTTCCAGGCGGGAGAACGACCTACCCGCCCCGGTGCTAGACTCTGTGCGGTCTTAGGTTACGATGGAAATGAACCAAGATTTGTTGCACCCATTTTCGAGGGAGGAGATATATGGAGCTCTTCGCCAGATGGGGAAGAAGAAGGATCTTGGGGAGGACGGCTTATCGGTACTGTTCTTTGTGAAGTTCTGGCACATCGTGGGGGATGAGGTTATAAAGTTGATCATGGTGATTTTTGAACGGGAAAGTCTACCACCCAATCTCAATCATACATTAACAGTCCTAATTCCGAAAGTCAAAGACCCTACGATGGCTAAGGAATTTAGGCCTATTAGCCTATGTAATGTGCTTTAGAAAATCATAGCAAAGACTCTTGCAAACCGATTAAAGGGGTACTTGGATGGTGTTAACTCTCCAGAACAAAGTGATTTTATGTTGGGGAGCTATATTGCAGATAATATTATGACGGTCTTCGAGTGTTTCCACACCATGAAGATCAAATCCAAGAAAAAGAGAGGTTTCTTTGGCGCAAAAATAGATGTGGCAAAGGCTTACGACAGAGTTGAATGGTGGTTCCTGGAAGGGATAATGAGGGAGATGGGGTTTGGTGATAGGTGGATTCAATTGGTGATGATGTGTGTCACGACAGTCTCTTATTATGTTCTCGTGAATGGCCACAGGTGGCCTATTTTTACTCCGAATAGAGGATTACGGTAGGGAGATCCCCTTTCACCATACCTGTTCTTACTAGTGGCGGAAGGGCTCTCCTCCTTTACTGCGAGGCCTATCCAAGAAGGAAATTTACATGGTCTGCAGGTGGCCAGGGGTGCTCCGACAATATCACACCTATTTTTTGTTGATGATTCTATCTTTTTTGTCGAGGCCACACTAAACGAAATCATGAAATGAAGCTTATCCTAAAGGCGTATGAGCGCGAATCTGGGAAGCTAGTCAATTTCAACAAATCGGAGGTTTCGTTTGGTGAAAGCATCAAAATGCATCAACGGCTGTAGGTGGGCTCTGCTATAGGAATGAAGGTGGTGGCAAAGCATGACAAGTATCTTGGTTTGGCAACTGAAGCATGACGGTCTAAGAAAGAGCTCTTTGTGACCTTGGAGGAACGAGTTATAAAAGAAATTATCAGGATGGAAGGAAAAAACTATGTCCATTGCGGCATGTGAAGTACTCATAAAATTCGTGGCTCAAGCACAATTTAATTATGCGATGTCGGTGTTCAAAATTCCTAATAGGATCATTGACGGTATCCATAGTATTGTCATGCGGTTTTGGTCGGGACAACAGGATAATGAAAAGAGGATTTTGTGGATAGCGAGAGAGAAAATGCTAGCTTCTAAGGCGGAGGGAGGAATGGGGTATCGAGACTTGAGAGGCATGAACCTAGCTTTCCTAGCGCGACAATTGTGGAACCTCCATGAGCGCCCACAGTCCCTAATTGCCAAAGTTATGAAGGCTAAGTATCATAAACATGATCCGGTGTTGGAGGCGAAGGTGGGTCCTCGATCGAGTTTAGTATGGAGAAGTCTGATGAGTGCATAGGAATGGTTATACGATGGTTTGAGATGGCGGGTGGGGAATGGAGATAAAGTAGTTTGATCATGTAGAGTGATCAAACAATGGACTTTGGTCCTGAGTTCTAGAAATGTTTGATCTATTAATCAAGAGGCCATAATAAAATTGATAATTATCAGGGGGAAAACTCAACATTTCAAAACCAAATGCTTTATGCTGAGATTTACTTTTAAGCACTTTGAGCTAACAAAGATCTGAATGGCCGATGTGTGCTTGCGGTAGTGCGAAGGGAGTGTCATCAATGGAGCCTGGAGGTGGCAGAACTGCAGGCAATCCTATTTGCTCTAGAAATGGTGGAAATGAATGGATTGACTCCGGTGATTGTTGAATCAGATTGCTCGGAGGCGATTTCGAAACTAAGGGGGGTTTCCCAGTCTCACCTGGAGGTGGGCAGGCTTGCTGAAGAGATTAGAGAAGAGACTTCTCGGGTGGGTCAAGTGAGTTGGGCTTTTGCCAAGAGAGAATGCAACCAGATAGCCCACATGCTGGCCCATAAGCTTTGTAGTTGGGATACAAGGGAAGTCTGGCCAGATAGTCCACCTGCCTTTATTGTTCAGCTTCTTCAGTCTGAATGTACCCAAACTTTGAGTGATTAATAAGAATACATCCAGATGTTCTATAACAAAAAAAGATCTGAACAAATCCAAGACCAATGATCCTTCTTTAGAACTTCTTGAACCATGCATGTGGTGCTTGTTTTAAACCATACAAAGACATCTGGAGCAAACAAATATGATCTGAAGTACCTTCAGAGTATCTAGGAGGACGCTCCATGTAGACAAATTCTTTCAAATCCTCATGAATGAAAGCATTCTTCACATCCTAATTTTAGTCACATATCTACTCATGCAACCCATGTGGGTATCGATTATGCCATCATCACTCTAATACCCTAGATGCTATATCCACATATCCTAATTTTCTCAGATGAATGCTCCTACTTTCTACTCTACTGAATTTACCCTTGACAAATTTGCGCTTGATCAGGTGAAGATTGTTTATGAAGATGGAGACGAGCTGAAACCAATCTTGCAAATCACTGACGCGCTTCATACAGATGGTTGTTGGGACTGGAAAAATGCACTCATTGTCAAGCCATATGGGGCTCAGTTAGCAGGATGGAGGTCGTAGCTCTAGGCAATGGATATTCCGTCGCAAAGTTCGAAGATCCAAAAGATTTGACAAAGGTGTTAGTTGGGGACCCTTACATTGTTGTTGGAAACTTCTTAGCACTCATGATGTGGGAGCTAGGTTTCGGTCCCTTCGCAGATCGTGTATCTACCCTTCTTACTTGGGTTCGATTTAATCAACTGCCATGGAATATTATAGAGATGAGATTCTTTATAAGCTTGCTTCCTGCATAGGGCGTCAAGTCCGCATTTATCGTCAAACAACCCTAGCAACAACATGGCATTTTGCAAGAATCTATGTCGAACTTAATCTTAACAAACCTCTGGTTCCGAAGATATGGGTGGCTAATCATGGCGTCTAGAGGTGTATGAAGGGCTAACCGACATATGCTAAATATCCCTTTCGTTGTTGCCCAATTCTTCTCCACCAAACCTATAGGCTACAACCCCTCCACTGCCCAATTCTGCCCTTCTCATCTATTTTTCGATCTCTACCCCTCTCTCCTGCAAAAATACACGGTAGCAATTTTAGGGTTGCGATTTTCTCCCCCTCTCTATATTCAGAATTACTCAATTCCTTCTTCTCCTTTGCTATAAAAAATTCATTCTTCTCGCATTCATGGAGCACAGTGTTGGAAGCTCAACTTTCCGAGGAACATTCCATCGCGGGTGCTTCTCCTCGGTGTTTTGATCATCATCGTTCGTTTCACCTACGTCATCGCCATCGTCGGAGAGGCCTGCAACATCGGCGACAAAAATGACTTTTGCTTCTTCTCCTTGTCGGAGAACTTCAATTTCATTGACGAGATTGGAGTCGCGAATAAGTTGTATGTTCTCAGTCTATTGGACCGTGGACGAGTAATTTGTACACCAACATGGATTGGATAAAGTCCATATACTTTTTCTCCTCCATCTTGCAAGATCTGATCTTTGAAGGATCCTCTATTCGGACCGAGTTCGATCTCACGGGAAACAACAACAACACTTGTAGAAATTAGGACCAGATAGTCAAAACGTCATGTCATTTTTATTATCATCTCAACAAAAATGGTTAACTCTAATTTTGATTTTTAGTTAAGAAATAATCGGTTTACTAACCGATAACCGGTTATCCAATGCTACCCGGTAATAGTAGCCAGTAGTTGTTTGGTAGTAATCGGTTTACTGGTAATCGGTTTACTGATAATCGGCTAACTGGTCACCATCCCTAAATATTACTACATTTTTCATTTGTTAAAAGTTATTAACACTAATGAACCATTATAAAAAAAAGAACCTTCAAACGAGACCATCAACGAGTTCCTTCCCTAGAAATTGACAATAATACTCTCCCATAGTGTCTCTTTAGTGTTTAGTCTTTATCAAGGTTGTCAAACCCAGTTTACCCATTGTCCGATAGAGCAAGTGGGTTGATATTTAATAGTCTGACAATATAAGCCCGAAAATATGAAAAAGTCATTATATTGTTCACACATTTATAAATTATATCAAATCTCATCCAACATGTGAGTAATAACATATAACATTACACCAGAATAACAGGTCGTACTTGGATCCAACATATAGCTAAATTCACACACATTTATATAACATCAATATTTAAATGTTTAGTTCAAAATTCCAAATATAGAGTTAGGCCGAAGAAGAAAATCAGAAAAAGATGCATTTCGCAAACCGAAAGGAAACACGACACCGTTTGACCTCCAACCCGCTAACCTTGTAGCAGGTTGACCCAAACTGTGTGTGGTCCATTTTTCTTACCAGCGATCATACACCCGCAAACAATACTGCCATGGGGCCCATCCGTCATTAGTAATCTCAATCCGCTTTTCCTAATCCGACATGAAGACTTCCCCCGTTCACCTCAATCTGAAGAGGCGAGCGACTCTCGCATTTGATTAATATTGATGTAGACCAAGGAGATTGGTGAATCCCAGATTCCCTGGTCACCAAAAAATTATGTCAACACGGAATGGTATGACCCGTTGAAGAGATCTAAGTAGCGGCAAACGAACTACATGAGGGTCAAAATGGATCAACCAATGGGTCAACCCGCGTGTTGACAAGCTTGGTCTTTATTCACCTCCCGCTTAAAGGCATAATACACACTATCCATAACTTTACACTTTGTGACAATAATAGCCAAACTTAAAAAAATACTAAAATAGCATTGTGTCCATAACTTTAACGAAATTATCCAGGATGGTGACTAGAATAACGTTTTTTGGCAACGTGACAATTTTGTCAAAAACAATACGAGATGGAAACGATTACTTTCTAATTATAATTAAATGGCAAATCAAATAAATTTTATCTCTTCCTCACCCTACCCTTTCCCTGCTTTTCCTTTCTCGTTTCCTCCTCTCCACCTTCATCATTTGCGAACTCGAATGATGAGGAGGAGCAACAACAAGGATATGGTTCTCTCGCTCTCTACTCTTGTCAGCGACATGGATCTGGTTCTCTAATACGTTAGGCGACCATCAAAAATCACAAAATATCAAATGACATCGTTTCATAACCGATTTTCCCTATCCTATCGAGCTTCCCCTAAATCACACTAACGAGAAACAATAACCCATAACAGATCAAATCAAAGCCATCATAGGGGTATCTGAGAATTGAGGAAATGGCTTTTTCACAATGGGTTTCGAGAGATGGATTCAAGATAGAGTGAGAGCCAACCGCCCAACCAATCCTTTATCCATCTGATTTACTCGTCCCCCTCTCTACTGAATCTTCTCCTCTCTCTTCCCTGATTTTCTATCCCTCTCCCCAACTTCGAGCTGCTGAGTACCAGTAAGGGCGGTCAGATCCTGAGATTAGGGTCTGAGAAGGAAGAGAAGGAGGGAAATATGGATGCTGGTGGCAGTGTTGGTGGTGGTCGTCGCCGTCTCGATGGTGGTCGCCGCCGTCTCAGTGGTGGGGATGGGGAGTTGGAGAGCGAGGAAAAGAGGAGGGAGAGAATTTGCTGGGAACCGTGAGAAGAAAATGAGATTAGGGTTTTGTGTGAAGGGTTTCTCAACTTGAGAGCCTTCTGGGTTTGCATTTCCATATATATACAAAGTCTGTACAAAGTGTGAAGAAGAAGCCTGTGATTAGCAACGGCTAATGCACAGTAAAACAAAACAGAAAAACAAAATGACCAATGGAATATATACACGTGTTCCATTAGCCAACAAACAACGTTTAAACTCAAACAACTTCCTCTGGGTAATGGAACGACGGCGTTTCCACTCCAACCCCTGTTTCTGAGTAAAAGACAAACGGCGTCGTTCCATGCTGCATCTGTTTCCACGAAGGAAGTCTACTCCCCTGCACTTCATTGTTTCAGCAACCATCTTCTGATGCAGGGGAACTCGATGATGAGCATGGTTGCTGCTGAAGCTTGGGGTCAGCTGGGTTCTCCAATACGCCCCCGCAAGCTGGCAAGTGTCTTCCAGACACTCCCAGCTTGGACAATACGAAATGAAACCTGTCGATCCCCAAGCTTTTAGTGAAAAGATCTGCAATCTGGTGATTAGTAGAAAGATGATGAAGATCAATCAAACCATTCTGTAATCGTTCACGAATAACATGGCAGTCCACCTCCATATGTTTAGTCCTCTCGTGAAAGACTGGATTACGAGCGATATGGATGGCAGACTGGTTATCACAAAATACAGTAGCTGAATGGGAGTGATCAATCCCAAAGTCCTTTAGCAACCGAACCAACCACTGGATTTCACAGCTGAGATGAGCCAAAGCTCTGTATTCAGCTTCGGAAGAAGACCTAGAGACAGTGCTCTGCTTCTTACTCTTCCAACTAATTAAGCTTTTTCCAAGGAAAGTACAAAAACCAGTAATTGATCTGCGTGAATCTGGACATGTAGCCCAGTCAAAATCTTTGAAGCCAATGAGCTGAATTGTAGAATCAGAAGGATAAAATAAGCCTTGCCCTGGAGAATTTTTAAGATACCTGAAGACTCTATGAAGAGTTTTGTTGTGCACGACAGTTGGTGCATCCTGAAACTGACACAATTGTTGTACAGCAAATGTGATATCAGGCCTAGTGCTGTTGAGGTATTGTAGTTGACCAAGTAGATGCTTGAAGGTTGAGATATCTAGATAAGGTTCTCCATCAGTAGAAGAAAGTACTTGCTTGACACTGGATGGAGTCTTGGCAGGCTTACATTCATCTAATCCAGCTTCCTTTAAGAGCTCCATATAGTACTTACGTTGGCAGACATGAATGCCTTTTGAAGTTCTACTGATTTCCAAACCCAGGAAATAACTTAGCTCACCCAGATCTTTCATCTTGAATAAACTCATCAACATTGCCTTAACTGAAAGAACTGCATCAAGACTAAGACTACCAACTACAATATCATCAACATAAACAATGACAACTACCAAAACCCCTTTGACAGTAGAGAGAAAGATGGAATAGTCAGCAAATGATTGCTGGAAACCATTGCTGAGGAGAGATTCAGTGAGCTTGGCATTCCACATTCGACTAGCCTGTTTTAAGCCATATAAAGACTTCCTTAACCTGCATACTTTCCCTTTAAACTCCTTCTTTTCCCTGAAGCCAGGAGGCAATTCCATATAAACAACTTCATCAAGATCTCCATTAAGAAATGCATTGTTAACGTCCATTTGGTGTAAATGCCAGTTTTGGATGGCAGCAATGGCAAGGAGCATCTTGACAGAAGTAATCTTAGCAACAGGTGAGAATGTGTCACAGTAATCAATACCATAAACCTGTGTGTATCCCTTGGAAACCACTCTAGCTTTGAAACGTTCAACTACACCATCAGGTAAGAATTTGGTTTTATAAACCCACTTTGAGCCAATAGGCTTAACCCCCTCGGGCAAGTCAGTGATATCCCAAGTCCTATTCTGATCAAGAGCATAAATTTCTTCATTCATAGCCCTGTTCCAACGTTCATCCTTAGCTGCTTCAGCATAGGAAGTTGGCTCTTGATTAGAAAGAATGGTCAAGGCAAAGTGTTGTTGAGACACAGGCAGATGGGACAGATCTGCAGAAAGTGGACCAGACTTGGGAGTAACACTGACTTGATGCATACCTACATAAAAGCCATCATATTTGCGAGGAAAAATGGGTACCCTTGTGGATTTCCTGAGAGGAATGACAGGAGGGGAACTGGAGGAAGGAGTGGACACAGAGGAAGGGGAAAGAGGAACATTGGGAGCAGCAGGAGATGAAATTGGTGTGGATGTAGTGGACTGGACAGGAACTACAGCAGGAGGAGAAAACACTGTAGGAGAGGGATCAATAACAGGATGATCTGAAGAAGAAGAAGGATCATCATCATAAAACAAAGGAGAAGAAGCAGCTGGTGCATCAGCAGTGGGAATAGATGGACCAGCTGTGGAAGGGGAAGGTGCATCAGAAGAGTCCTTGAAAGGGAAAATGTTTTCATGAAAGAAAACATCTCTACTGATGAAGACCTTCCTTGTGTCTAAGCAAAGCAATTTGAAACCTTTAATACCATTGGGAATGCCTAGGAAAACACACTTAAGGGCTCTAGGAGCAAATTTAGTTTTGTGGCCAGTGACATTAGTTGCATATGCAAGGCAACCAAAGACCCTTAAGTTCATGTAGTCAGGGGGCACATGGTATAGGATCTCAAATGGAGACTTGTGTTGCAAAAGAGGAGTAGGGATTCGATTGATTAAATAGGCAGCATGTAATACAAAATCCCCCCAGTAAGTTAATGGTAGGCCAGATTGGAACTTTAAGGATTTGGCAACATTTAACAGGTGTTGGTGCTTTCTCTCAACTCTACCATTTTGTTGAGCAGTATACACACAGCTCATCTCATGTACAATACCATGAGTTCTATAGAAATCAACAAGATGAAATTCTTGGCCTTGGTCTGAACGAATGACCTTAATGGAAGTGGAAAATTGGTTGTGAACCATTAGACAGAAGGATTGAAGAATGGAATAAGCTTCTGATTTGTGCTTCATTAGAAAAACCCAGACAGCTCTGCTGTGATCATCTACCACAGTCAGAAAATAGGAAAAACCATCTCTGGACAAGGTGTTAATGGCCCCCAAATGTCGACATGAACTAAATCAAAAGGAGAAGAACTGACATAGGTGCTAACAGGAAATGGTAGTCTCTTCTGTTTGGACAAATGACACACCTCACAATGCTTGTTCAAAAATAAGGAAACATCATTACAAGTGTCTTTAATTAATCTCATCCTAGACAGGGAAGGATGGCCTAGTCTAGCATGCCAAATATCAGAATCTTGAGATGAAGGTTGGTGAACTCCTGCTGCAAAACGTCGAGGGGAAGTATGGGAAGCAAGCTGTTGAGAAGGGGAATCAGAGAACAGATATAGGCCTCTATCCACCTGGGCTAAACCAATCCTCCTCCGAGTAATAAGGTCCTGAATTAGGCAAACATTGGATTTAAAAACCAATGAGACTGGGTGATTTTTGGTAAGTCTACTTACAGAAACAAGATTGTAAGTAAAAGCTGGAACAAAGAGGACTTGAGTAAGGAATAATCCACAAGGTAAACGCACTATTCCTATATGAGTTGCATGAACATGATGGCCATTAGGTAAGGTAACATTCACATCTGTAATAGGCATTCTTTTAATGAAAGAACTGATATCACAGATAATGTGATCTGTGGCACCAGTGTCCAATATCCAGACAGTTGGTGGGAATGGAGCAGGCAAACCAGTAGAGGAATGAGTACCTGAAGTGCTGGCAGTGAAATGAGAAGGTTGTGGTGCAGGAGCTCTGATTACAGCATTAGCATGATGGACATGTGGGGAAGTAGGTGGAGAGGGGGAGGCTGATGGGGTACTAGTCAACATGGCTTTCAGTTTATCAAGCTGATCAGGAGTAAACAGACTTGACAAACTATCAGTGGATAGCCTGGAAGGGTGACTAGTACCTCCACTGTCACTTCCTGTAGATTCAACAGCACCAGCAAAAGGAGCCCCATCAGAACCCTCTCTAGCCTTTTTGTTCTTTAGCCTGAAACACTCCTGGATAGTATGATTCTCCTTTTTACAGTATCTGCACCACTTTTTTCCTTCTGGAGTGTAATCTCTAGGATTCTTGCCTTGAGCACCTTGCTTAGACTGAGATTGAGACTGGGACTGAGAGCCATGGGCTAGCAAAGCCAAAGAGTTAACACCAGACTTGGAAGCAGACAACCCTTTCATCTGTCTTTCCAGCTGGACCATTTGCTTAAAAACAGATTCAATACTAGGCAACTGAGGATTCATAAGAACTTGAGTACGAGCAGATTGATAGACATCATTCAATCCTTGCATGAATTTAATAATGAAGTCATGATCTTGATATCTCTTCATAGTATAATAAGGGCTATTAGCACAGGGACAGCAAGTGATAGGCCTATACATAGAGTATTCCTGCCATTTAGTAGTCAAGGCTGTGTAATATTGAGTCACTGACAAATCCCCTTGAACACATTTGGCAATCTGCTCCTTCAATTCATAGACACGCATGTTATCTTCTTGTCCAAATCTGTCTCTCAGATTATCCCAAACTTCCTTAGCCACTTTGAAAGGCACAACACTATGAGCTATATCATCAGACAAGGAATTATATAACCAGCATCTCACAGTGCTGTCACAATGATGCCAGGATTGCCAAGTTGGGTCTCCCCTATTCGGCTGAAGAATGGCTCCATTCACAAATTCGAGTTTATTTTTAGTACTGAGGGCTAATTCCATTACCTGACTCCAGAGGTTGTAATTCTGGTCTGTCAACTTCATAGAGATGATGGTTGTTAAGCCACCATCGTGAGGAGGTAAATAGTAGGGATTCAGATAGGGATCCTCATATCGAGGTTGTTGAGCTGTGTGGAAAGACCCACCAAGTGAAATGGCGGCCGCTGCAGGTCCAGATCCAGCAGCAGCATAAGGCGGCGGATCTTGAGTAGTGAAATCGGCCGATTCTTAGCCATCAGAAACGACACCATCAACGCCAGTCACAGGATCAGCCATGGCTGAAGAAGGATGCTATGGAAAAAGTCTGTAACCAGCAAATCGAGTTGAGGAAAGCAGAGACCTAGTTGACGGAGCAACCAGGCTCTGATACCATGAGAAGAAAATGAGATTAGGGTTTTGTGTGAAGGGTTTCTCAACTTGAGAGCCTTCTGGGTTTGCATTTCCATATATATACAAAGTCTGTACAAAGTGTGAAGAAGAAGCCTGTGATTAGCAACGGCTAATGCACAGTAAAACAAAACAGAAAAACAAAATGACAAATGGAATATATACACGTGTTCCATTAGCCAACAGACAACGTTTAAACTCAAACAACTTCCTCTGGGTAATGGAACGACGGCGTTTCCACTCCAACCCCTGTTTCTGAGTAAAAGACAAACGGCGTCGTTCCATGCTGCATCTGTTTCCACGAAGGAAGTCTACTCCCCTGCACTTCATTGTTTCAGCAACCATCTTCTGATGCAGGGGAACTCGATGATGAGCATGGTTGCTGCTGAAGCTTGGGGTCAGCTGGGTTCTCCAATAAACAACGGTGGTGGAGTCGATGATAGAGAAGGATAGAGCGGAGATTTAGGGAAGATGTGAGTGACGTAAGAGATGGTGGAGAATTTTGATTCAGTGTCGGAGGCGTTGGAGATGTCGCACTAGATGTATTCGATTGGGTGGTCGGCGTTCCAATTGGGGTGAGGGGAGCAAGCTATGTCGTAGACCTTCCACGGACCACCAGGAGTGTCGGTGAGCGGGAGAATCTTGACTAAGCTGTTTCCCACGATTCCGGTGACGCCCACTACCAGGGCCATGCTCTAGTAACTTCGCAATGGCTCATCTTCATCGAGCTTCTTCTATAGGAAGAAAATGGGGAAAGAAGAACCAAGCCAGAGATGACCCAGTTTCAACTTGTCAAAACCGAAAATGGGATGGAGATTTGGAGACAAATTAAGGTTTATTGAGGTTAGCAAGAGATTACCTTAGCGGTTTCAATGGTGCCAACCCACCTCCAGTTCATTCTTTCTAATAGAGGATTGAGTAACTGTGGAAGATTGGGATGCATAAAGAAGTGAAGTTTGCTCAAAGGAAGGGTAAGTCAGAAGGAGAGTTGGTATTTATGAGCCTCGGTGGGGATTTAAGGGTGGCAGTGGCGCGGGGGGTTGGGAGTTGGAGGAGGAAGGTCGATTAACTAGATTTGAGGCTGACCATTCTCCACACGACGCAACAACGAGTTTCCAAAATGTGGCTACGAATGTATATTTTTCAAAAAGTGACTATCCTATACAACTACAAGTGAATTAAGCCTAACTTGAGGTAGGGGTGTACATGGGTCGGGTGGTCTGGGTTTAGCCATTTTAATCACCCGACCCATATACTACG
Organism: Linum trigynum; assembly: GCA_964030455.1. Lineage (NCBI taxonomy): Eukaryota > Viridiplantae > Streptophyta > Magnoliopsida > Malpighiales > Linaceae > Linum > Linum trigynum. The sequence continues at coordinate 7,242,433 of OZ034820.1, read as the reverse complement.
GTTTAGGAAATATTAAACCCAAACCCACCCAAAAATATTAAAATCTTACGGTTTGTTTCTAATTGAGTTGGGTCGGGTTGGTGATATTCTTAAGTAAAAACCCAACCCAACACAAAATATGTAATTATTCTACACTATAAAAATATTTTATAACTAATTAAAATTTCAAATGAATAAACCGAGGTGAAAGGTATCAAAATTCACAAATTTTGTTTGAATTTTAATAAAATGTGATTTATTTCAACATATATCTAATTTTTTTCACGACATTTGTTGAAATAGGCCAAATGTGTTATAAACGAACGCATCCATAATCTGTTATTCTATTAAAATTGTACACAAGAAAAAGATTATATGAATCATAACTATATTAAATCTATGTCTAAACTTTAAGTCTAAGAATGCATTAGATTAGGGAGACCATGACAGAAAAATATGGCGAAATATCTTAATTTTCTAATAAGTGGGGAGTTCTACCCAGGGTGAAATCCGGGGTACCGCATACCTTGAGTAAGAAAACGTTATCCAGAACTTGAATTGGCTGATCTTTCGGACATTATATGTAAGGAAGTGGTTAAGCACCACACACGGACCTGTATAAGATCCAGCATAACCTTCTCTCAACAACTCGAGTTATTGGGACCAACTGGTTCTTGACATGGTATCAGAGCTGATTTGTCCGTGAGGTCACGTGTTCAAGTCCTCACGACCCCCAATATTAACCGTTGTCTTTCAAGCACATGGTATGGCGGGCCTGTGCAAACTTCAAGCCCATGAGTCGGCTTTCGTTTGAGGGGGCGTGTAAGGAAGTGGTTAAGCACCACACACGGACCTGTATAAGATCCAGCACAACCTTCTCCCACCCCCAATATTAACCGTTGTCTTTCAAGCACATGGTATGGCGGGCCTGTGCAAACTTCAAGCCCATGAGTCGGCTTTCGTTTGAGGGGGCGTGTAAGGAAGTGGTTAAGCACCACACACGGACCTGTATAAGATCCAGCATAACCTTCTCCCAACAACTCGAGTTATTGGGACCAACTGGTTTATGGCATGGTATCAGAGCGAAACTCGATCTTTTGTTAGGGTTCTGAGCTTCCGCTAGTCTTTGTCTTTTGTCTCCCCGTCTTCACCAATCATTCACGGTGTGCGAAGACTCCACCTCTTGCAACAATCAAAAAGAAGTTGCTGGTGGCATTCGACGTCATGAGACCAGCATCCGTTTCGTTCCTTCGTTCATCCAACAACAAGCGAGAGCCAGTAGCAGCTGACCATGAGTTTTCTGTTTTGCGCTGTCTGCATAGAAATACGTCAAGGTGCCGCATCCGTTTATCTCTCTGCTTCTTGATTGTGGATTTGTGGTTCATCTTTTCGTTGGCGTTGTCCTTGTCCCGCCTCCGAAGTTCAGTTCATCATGGTCAACACCTGCGATTAAGGTTTTGATTATGGGATTCAAGTCATTGTCTATGATGCTGAGATATATCTTGAGCTGCTTCATCATGTCCGAAGAAGAGTCAAGCTCGATAACCATCCCTCAGATGTCTGATTCAGAGTTCCTGAAAGTCATCATGGTGTCGTCCCAAGTCACCATCCGAACGAGCCATGGCGAAGTCCTTTATGCCATCACCATCGTACAGTCATGGCCACTGGTAAGCTCGGAGCGACAAAGTCATCATCTCCGACCAGTCACAGGCGATGTTGTCATTGTCGGGTCGTTCCGAAGTGCCGTCTCTGCCTTCGTATTCCAGTTCTGCTGTCGGTCCTCGATCTAGATCTCGGGCGCCATCGTCATCATCAGATCTCCTCACAGTCGTCGTCATCATCGTCGCAAATCGCCAGTTTCTCTGCTCTCTCCACCGTCTCAAGATCCAGGCCGCCGACCATCGCCATCGTCGATCTCGTCCGCGCGGCCCTTGTCGTTGCCCATAGTTCGCCGCAACCGTGTCGGCCATCAAAGTACCTTCTCTGTTGTCTGTTTCGTAAAAGAGTAGGAGAAGGGTTCCCTCCTTTCGGGCCTTCATCTCTTACGTCTTACCCACGAATGGGCTTCACCAGGTTGGGCCTCACTAAAATGAGCCCTTATGGTAGCTTACTTATCATACTTTCCGGCCTTGTGTAGTTGTGTTGGCAGTGGAGGAAATTAAAGTGGTTTTTCAGTTGGCCAGTTGTCATCAGTCCTGTACTTACTCTTTTCCATCATCATCGAGCATTGTTCAGTCAAAGGCAGCCACCGTTTGGAGTTTGTTCCGACGTTACAGACGAGTCATCTTCATAGTCCGACAGTAAGTCAATCTTACCAACATCAAAGTCATGGCGTTGAAGTCGACATGTCTTGGTCGTCCCTTCAATAGCTAGTGTTGGGGAGATAGAGCAGCTTCTGTCAACAAATTTTTCAAGTCATCCCGCGAGGTAGTCACGATCAAAGAAGCGATCGTTCCCTCCACGTTCAGCATCGGTCAATGTTGAGTCATCATTGTTCTAACTTTCAAGCTGGGCATTCACATTGTTCATGCTCCAGCTTGAGGGGGAGAATAGGGAGTCAACATACGTCGGTCGACTAGCTCAGTCATCAAGTCGACCGCGATGTACCAACTCAGTCACGTTGCTCGGAGAAGCACGGTCAGCAGTGCATTTAGAAGTCTCCAAAGTCAGCAACGCAGTCATCAGTCTCATCCAAGACATCAAGGAATTCCGCCATGCTGAGTTCATTGTCAAAGAACTGGGTCAAGCATGGAGTAGGATCAGTCTCATCCACGACGTCAAGGAGTTTTGCCAATGCTGAGTTCACTGTCAAAGAACTGGGTCAAGCATGGAGTAGTTTCGTCATTTGTCTACCTCTCCCACAAGTGAACAAAGTCACCGCCTGTTGGATCGTCATTGCCAGCAAGAGGTTGTTTGAGTGTTGTTCAGCTTCAAGCTCGACATTCTTGTCATTCATGTCTTCGCTTGAGGGGGAGTGTTGAGGATATTAATTACTTAGTCAAAATGTAATTAATTTCTTGTCCAACAAGTCCCTTGTTTCCTTGTCCGGGTAAAAGAGGGAACTTGGTTGTCTATAGGGTTTTAACCCTAAGTCGTTCTCTATAAAAGCTTAGCTATGGTTCTGTCATAAGCAAGCCGTCACAATGTAGTCCCTAATAAAATATCAGTCGTGAGCTCGTTCCGAGCTCACCGTGGATTAGTCTCGATCAATCGATCGAGGATACCACGTAAAATCTTGTGTTCTGTGTTCGTTTATTTCCGCGTCATCAAATTCTACATGATACTATACTCTAACCCTTAAAAATCAAAATCTAGGTCTTAATTCTCTAAATCTTATACCCCAAAATCAATTTAATTAGAAACAATAATCGACAGTTATGATTCGTCCAACTATAGGCAAAAAAATCAATGCACCATATGAGGGTTTATAGTTTATGATTTAGATAATTAGAACATATGGTTCACTCATTAAGGGGTTAGAGTATAGTATCATGCCCAAAAATCCTGCTAATTCGAGATCTAGATAGCGTTTTTATACTCAAGCTATCCGGTACCCCGAATTTCACCCGGGGTACCGTAGAAGGCACCTAAGTATGGTTATATATGACATAAATATTTTTTGGCTACAACTCATACTAATAGTTGGAACACGGGTTGAGTCGGGTTCTACGGGTTGTGTAATCCAAAATCCAAACCCAACCCAAAAGAGGCGGGTTGTACAAAAAACCCACCCAACCTAAAACCTTAGGCCCCGTTTAGTATCGATTTGTTGTTGTTGTGGTTGCAATGATGTTGTGTAAACAGATGTACAACCGCAACAGGAAAAAAACAGAAAACACAAACCTGTTTAGTTGATAATCTGAAAAATAATGAAAGCAGACAACAAGAAACAAAAACGCGTTCAATTACTACTATTAGAATTAAAAACCAGAAAAGAGAGGAGGCGGCGGCGGTGGCGGCGGGAAAGGATTCGAAGTCGGCGACGGGAATCGAGAGGAGGAGGCGGCAGGGGTTGCGAGGTCGGGCGATAGGGGAAAGGGAGGCGGCGGGGGCAAAGGGACGAAATCGACGACGAGGGGGAGATGGACGATATCGGCGGCCTGGGTCTCGAGAGGAAGAAGTTGAGAAAGGGAGGGAGCTGTTGGGCGGCGGGTTTGGGAGAAAATGAGTGTAGGGTTGGCCGACTAGGGTTTGGAGGTGGGTTTGGGAGTTAAAAAAAAAGAGAAATTTTTTGCTTTAGGTGGGATTCGAATTGAGGGTTGTTTTAATGAAAACAAACGGGAATCCCGTGTAAAACATGTACAAGAATCAAATCCAAAGCAATAAATTGTTGTTTCTCAAATTTGGGTCCTGTTGTGCAAATCTGATTCACAACAAAAAATAGAAACCCAACTAAACATGTTTTTTTTCTTGGTTTCTCCTATCTTGAAAAACACAACAGAAAACAAAAACATGCAACAATACTAAACGGGGCCTTAGTTTTAGCCATAAATACGTGTGGGTTGGATCGAATTGAACGGGTGGGTCGGTTTGCGGGTGTGTTTGAGGGACAACAAAATTAAATCATGAAAAGCCAAATAATAAGAAAAATATAAAATTTCAAAATGGTTTCGATTTTAGTGCTTTGATCGATCCGACGGTGAAAATTTGGTTATGTTCTAACCTGTACCTGCATAGTGCTATGCACCTGATGTTTGCCCTCTCTCTTACGTTCGCGACCTAGCTAGCTGAGTAGAACTCGTCTCTCTTTGTTCGAGTCGCAGTTTCTCAGCTTCGCACACAGCCTCCGCTCGAGTGAACTCCTGTTGTGGATTTGATTGGTTGAAGCTCGAATAAAGCATCTCGAAGTATGAGCGACTACGGCAGCGGAGGAGGTAGGCTAGAACGTAATGGTGCGGATCATGAGAAGGACGATTTCACTGGCGGTGGCGACCCTGACAATCTTGGCGATTCCAAATCCCAGGTCTTTACTTCTACAGTCAGTTTGTTCTAGTTTAGGTTTAAACATAATCGGATAAATTTGCTTGAATTTGTGGTGTGTTTATCCCATTTGGTCCTTAAATTGCTCGAATCTATGAAGTTGCTGTATTCCCACCGATAGAACTTGTTGCTTGCAGCGTGACTATGAGAGGGATTCCGTGAGAAGTAGAGATAGAGAAAGGGTGCGTGACAAAGGTAGGGATAGGGACAGAGACCGTGACAGGGAGAGGGATAAGGATAGGGAGAAAGATAGAGATATTGATCGACACCATAGAGGAGGAGGGCGTGATAGGAATCGTCACAGAGATGGCAATGACAGGAGAGAAAGAGGCCGAGATAGGGGCGAGGATGATAATCACCGGAGCAGAGACTATGACAGGTATTGTTGTTCCACACATATTGAACTAGTTTGCTTTTCTATATATTGGCTGTCAAAATCGCATCAATTGATATCTTTGGTGGTCTAAATGTTTAGCAGGCGAAGAGAAAATGATAGAGAGCGTGAAGATAGGCCCGGGCTTCGTTCTAAGTCTCCTTCGAGAGGTAGATCAAGGCAGAGATCGAAATCTCGTTCTCGGTCTCCCTCCAGTTCAGGATCACGTTCCAAGAGGTACCTACAAGCTATAATAACTAGTAATATAAAGAAAAAAAAAGGGTTGGTGTGAGGGGGTGGGGGGTCTAGATTATATAGCGTTGTTCCTTTGCTTACTCCTATGAAACTGATTATAGCAAAAGGGTGAGTGGCTTTGATTTGGCTCCTCCTGCATCTGCAATGGCTGCTGCTGTTGCTGCTGTCAATGCTGCTACTACAGGTACCCAGACAACTCTGTCTCTTAACTGCTATCTTTATTGGTTGTTTTAAGTACAATATGTAGTGGGTACCTTGCGTTATTGAATTCTGTTAAAGCACAAGTCCCAATTTCGTTTCTCAAAGGGGAAAATTAGAGCTTGAAAACAGTTCTTAAATGATATTGGTCACATTGGCTTGCTTTATATTTTATTCTTGGTTACTATGAAATTATTCTGGAACTGAGAGAGCTTTTGGTTTTTGTTGTGTTTTTGGTGTTTGTTTGTTGTTTCCGTGTCTTTGTTTTTGTTGTGAGAAGGAACTGTTGGGCTGGTTGCCCCACTGTGCTGACAATGGCTTATGAGCTGACACCCCATAGCTTAAATGTACAAAGAGGAATCAGGGCACCAGTTTGATGGTTGTTGTTCGTCTCTCAGCGGGAAACTATTGCCTGTTTTGGTAGTTTTGTGAATATTTCCTCCGAAACCTGCATCTTTAATATACCTTTTCCCCATCTTTTCCTTTACCTTTTCCTAACAGGTTAGTCTGCAGTTACAAAAAGGATATGTCAGTTTTGTCTATCGTTAATTATAGTTAAAGTTCATCTACAAGGTCTTCTAACTTTCGGCTCATTACCTTTGCAGGCCAAATTCCTGGATCCGCTCCTCCCATCCCAGGAATGTTTCCAAACTTATTTCCGACTCCTAATGGACAGGTATAGCTTACTCAATATTATAATATATTGATTATGCCTTTCTGTGGTTTGTTCTAATTTCATGTTGTGTATTTTAACACTAACAGTTTGGTTCTCTGCCTGTCATGCCGATTCAAGCAATGACTCAGCAGGTCTGTTTGTTTAAGATGCTTAATTACAGTGTATATCATGCTTCGACCTTGGTTTAATTTCTCTAGTTTTCCCCTGTTCATATGTTGTCTCCCATGCTTCCAGGCTACTAGGCATGCTCGGCGGGTCTATGTTGGAGGGCTTCCACCATCAGCCAACGAACAGGTAGCTATTCTTCATTTTTTTCTAGTAGATCTTCAGACTTTTTCCGCTCTGACATGCTCTATCATACTGCAGTCTGTAGCTACCTATTTCAGTCAGGTCATGGCAGCCATTGGAGGAAATACTGCTGGCCCTGGTATGTTGTTAATTTAATCATATGTTATTTTTGTTTTCATTGAAAGCAGTGAATCTGCCCTTGATTTTCCAGTCCCTGAACCTATTTGTTTGTTTTTATAAGGGGATGCTGTTGTAAATGTCTATATAAATCATGAAAAGAAGTTTGCATTTGTGGAGATGAGATCTGTTGAGGAGGCCAGTAATGCCATGGCTCTAGATGGAATTATCTTTGAGGTAGAAATCTGCTTCTTTGGAATCTTCATCTATGAGTTGTACAGTATGGTGTTGATATGGGCATCTACTGACTTATTCAGATCTTTTTTGAAATTTCAGGGTGCACCTGTCAAGGTACGTCGGCCTAGTGATTATAACCCCTCCCTGGCTGCAACACTTGGTCCTAGCCAACCCAGTGGTAACCTTAACCTTGCCGCGGTTGGATTAAGTCCTGGCTCTTCGGGTGGGCTCGAGGGTCCAGATCGAGTATTTGTGGGTGGGCTACCGTATTACTTCACAGAACCACAAATCAGAGAATTGTTGGAGTCTTTTGGGGCTCTTAGAGGTTTTGACCTAGTGAGAGACAGAGAAACAGGAAATTCAAAAGGATATGCTTTTTGTGTGTATCAAGATGTTGCTGTTACAGATGTAGCTTGTGCTGCTTTGAATGGAATTAAAATGGGTGATAAGACTCTCACTGTAAGGCGTGCCAACCAAGGCAGCAGCCAACCTAGACCTGAACAAGAAAGTGTACTACTACATGCCCAGCAGCAGATTGCAATACAGGTAATCATAGTCTGAATTTTTATTTTAGTTGCACATTTGTTTAATTTGGTCTTGTTTTACTGATGTTGGTTGTCTTTGTGCAGAGGCTTATGTTACAACCTCCAGCAACTAAAGTTGTATGCCTAACTCAAGTAGTTACTGTGGACGAGCTCAGAGATGATGATGAGTATGAAGAGATAATGGAGGACATGAGAACAGAATCCAGTAAATTTGGTATCATCTTTTAACCCTACCATTCCTGAGTTAATGAGAACAAAAAAGATCTGTCAAGTGATTTGTTTTGTTTTGTATCTTGTGGTTTGTATGTTTTCCAGCATCTTGTAGTCCTACGGTCTGCTATAGAGAACCAGCCCTAAGATACAGCGACAGAAGGCTGCTTAATCTCCTCTTATTATATATGCAATGGACTGTCTATGTATTTGTGTTTTGGCTTGGCATATTTTCATGTTCTTAATGCAGGTACATTGGTGAATGTGGTCATCCCCCGCCCACAACCGGATGGTAGTGCTTCTCCTGGTGTTGGAAAGGTAAGTTAAAGACTGTTACAATGTTCTTATTGATGGTTGATTACTGTCTTTTGAGACTGTTGTAGAGTTGTAGCTGATAGAATTCTTGTTATTGTGCGGAAATACAGGTGTTCCTGGAGTACGCAGATGTTGATGGTGCAACAAACGCCCGAGCAGGTATGAACGGGAGGAAATTCGGCGGCAATGAGGTGGTGGCTGTGTTTTATCCAGAACACAAGTACAATGCAGGAGAGTACGATGGCTAATGCCATTGGATGGGAACTCTACAACTCTGCCGAATGTTTGTTGGATTGTGTACTTTTGTTTTAGTTTCTTCGTCAGTAGAGCTGTAGGCGGCTGATGAAGATTGATGATGTGATCATTTTAGCCTCTGAATGATGATAATATTATTATATGTAACTTGATGATTACTACTACGCTCTGTCTAGGCTCTCTCACCAACTCCCAAGTCCCAACTGTGTAATTGCTTCTCTTTTTTTGTTCCTAGAATGAATTTCAAGACACAGAAAAGCATGTAGCAATGGAGTTGCAAGTCTGCAGCAGATGTTTGTTTACTATCTAGTCTTTCCCAACACATGCATCATTGCATCCGAGATAGAAGAAAGAAAAAATTTGGAATTGGTTCTCTAAGTACCATGCTCCACTCCCATAATGTTGTTGACAAATTAAGTTTAGGTGAGGAGATGTAAGTACTCTCCTTTGCAAGATTCCTTTGAGTGGGTTGTTCTTGTCTTCTCTTTGTCGCGTAATCATCTATGAGTCTTTAATCAAAGTATGGTGTAATCAACACTAATTGCAGTCAATAGGAGGGATGATAACACTCAATTTGTATTGTGTTAATACTAACTGTAATCAATAATAATAATTCGTTTTGATGAATTTTTTATATTTAAGGGTTGATCACGATTAATGCAGATTTTTAACGGATGGACAAATTTGTCATTTGAAAAAATTATGGGGTGAACACGCTTGTGTTGCTGCTCATTTATTCAGCGTATAATCCTTAGCCGCTAACGACCACAAGTCTCATAAAACAAACAAGAAAAATGCATACTAGAAACACGACAAACCATACCTGACAAAACATAAATAGACCATAAAGAATACAAGAAAATATAGAAAGTTGAACACAAGTTTTCTAAAGCATATAAGAAATTATAGACCATACGACCATCTTTAATGATTAGATCCAAAAGTCCAAAATTTGAGGCTATAATTCAAATTCTAGCCCCTCAAAAGGTGCTTTGGCATTAGTAGTGTGTTTCAAAAGTCCAAATTTCCAGATTTGCGCTTTAACTCATAATCCAGTTTTGTATATATTTCATCATTCTAATTACAAAATTTGTTCATTAATTTTATAAAGGTATTAATGATTAATTAAGACGAACATTTCGACAAATTTTTTTTGAATTCCGACCAAAAAAAATTATTTGTAAATATGACTTAATTAATGACGATCTCTTGTTTGGACCGAAAGAGCCTTTGGAGGAGATTATGAGTACTAAAAGGTAAATTTGTTTTTTTTTATTATTATTAAAGCTCTTTTTGGCAGGTGGGCCTGTCTGCTTTTCCCCCATGTGGCCACACTATCTTTTGGAACCTTTTGTCCTTTTCTGTGCCAAATTTGGACCCAATTTTTGGATCAATTGGAACTTTTGGCCTTTAGGAACCTTACTAAAGTGGGTCTGGACCAATTTTTTTGAATTCCAGCCCACCACTAAAGTTGGTCTAAAGCATACTAGAAAATATAGAAAGCTGACCACAAGTTTCTTAAAGCATATCAGAAACCTCACAAAGCTTCCACAAGTTTTTAAAGCATGCTAGAAACTTCACAGAGCTTACCACAAGTTCGTTGAAGCATATAGAAAAACCTAATAAAGTCGACTACAAGTTCCTTGAAGCAAACCAGAATCCTCATAAACCCGAGAACAAGTTTCGTAAACCATACCGAAAACCTCAAAAAGCTGAACACAAGTTCTCTGAAACATACCCAAAACATCATTAAACATGTCCACAAATTCCTTGAAGCAGACCAAAAAAACTCATAGAGCTTACAACAAGTTCCATGGAAGCAAACCACAAATATGTGCAACCACACTCTCGTAAAGCATACAAAATGACGAGAAACCACACCAGAAACCTTACAAAGCGAACCAGAAACATCATAAAGGATGAAAAGGTAATATTTTTTTTATAATGATAATATAAATTTTTTACAAGTAACCCTCTGATATTTTTTACACACAGGGAAAAAAGTAGGGTGGATTGTGTGTGGAGTAGTGATGGCAATATCAACCCGCCCCACGGGTATTACCCGACCTGATCCGCGATGGGGCGGGTATTACCCGACCCGCAGTAGCGTGGGGTGGGGCATAGGTATCAACTTCCGACCCGTCTTGCCCCGCCCCGTTCTAGACTCATTTTATCTCAATTTCTTACAATATCTATACATATTTCTCCTATTTTGACTTTTCTTCAACTAGTTAGAGTCGATCTTTCAACTTGTTAGGCTCAATTATCCATTCTATATCAATATTTTTCCTTCTTAAAGTATTTTTCCTACGTTTTATTGTAAAAAGTAAAATTTACTTGTATTTTTTTTTTTGAACAACATGTAAGAGTGGGTCGACCCGCCCCGCCCCGTCCCCACGCGGGTTTTACCCGCCCCGACCCGTAGTAGCGTGGGACGGGACATGGGAATTGAGGTACCCGTCCCGCCCCATTGCCATCACTAGTGTGGAGGCAGGGGGCAGAGAGCAACGGGAGGAGGACAATGTGGAGGAAGAACATACTATATACAGTAGTTATTATAATACTCTTATTAATTATTTTTAGCATGGTGCTAGCATATAGGATGTTATAATAGGAATAGAGTATTATCGGGTACTATTTGTTTTGGGATTTTGAAAAACTATTTATGAGTTTAGGGTTTCCGTTGGTTCTGGGTTTCTTTGGCATTTTATGTGGATTTTTTAGAAGATAGTGACGTCTCTAGAGAGATCTGTAGCAGAAAAATTATCGAGTATATCACATGCATCGACAGCGGGAAGGAGGTTCTGGTTTCCATCGTGGATCTCCATGTCAAGTTAGATGGAGGAGGATTGCAGGAGGTGTTAGTAACGGAACAACGGGAAGAACGAGGTTATCGAATCTGGAGCTGAGTCACGGATTAGGTCGCTCTCTATAAGACGTTCGCGGCACTGCCTTCGATGCGCACGGCAGACTATCAACCGGTCGTCTCCAGGATAAAACAGCTCCTCTCAATACTCGCGGTTTTGTGCGAAAACCGGAGCTCTCTGAACACTCTTTCTATTGTGTTTATGCTCGTTTTGATGTGATTAGAGGGGCTGGGGAGGCGGCTATTTATAGGAGCCGAACCCCTAGGAATATACCCTCTTGCTTGGGGAATAAGTCGGATTAATTAAGGAAGATAATTACTTCCTTAATTAAAACCGTCGGTTAAGATAAACCCGGAGGGATTATCCTTCGAATATTCCTTTTTAGTCGATTATCCTTAGAATATTCCTCAGAATAACCGATTAATAATTAATTATTAGATAATTAATTTCGTTCGGAATTTCTCCAAAAATATATTGTAGTCTCAAGTGAACCAACCAACCAACCGACCGGTCGGACGGACAGCACGCGCGCGCGCATGTGTGTGTGGTGGTCCGTTAGGTCCTCCCTCTCCCACAAAAGTGGGTCACCCCAAGGGGCATTGCCCTTAGGAGAGAGGCTCCTATCTTTATACTCTCACCAAGTAAAACTACCAATGTGGTAGTTTTTCCACTCGAGACTCTATAGCTTTCAAAGCTATTCATATACATTTCCAACAATCCCCCACTTGAATAGTTTTGAAACTATCTCTGAGCATCAACAGTTCCATAAGATCGAGCATAAGCTAAGGTATCACGAAGATTTGAACCTTAGCGTAGTGGTTACACTTCCGATTTCATAAGGGTGACTCGTAGTCTTGAACCCTATCTCAGAAAGTGTAGCACACCAGATCTTTTCATTGAGTTGTGTTCTCTTCATAGCCCGTGCGTTTTATGGCCATGCACGTTATCCTGGTTTAGTGAACGCTCTAGCAACTTTGTGCCTCCAAAGTTCCATAGGGAGCGGCCCCACTCCCACATTCACATAGGCGAGTCTATCAAGAGTACCCCCAAAGTAAAGTACTCCACCCCACATAGGGTATAGATCTCATTAAGAGTTATTAACTCAACCTCCATTGCTTTGGGATTCATGCTACACTATGCATGAACTTTTCGCATACTACTCATGACTTGTTATTACCCATTGAACCCATTTCTTGGGATCTCCAGTCTATTGGGTCGGGTTATCATCACTTGTAGTCCGTGGTTCGGTAGGCATAAGTCCCATACCCTTGGCAGTATTTTGGACTTTCTCTCTAGGTAATCCTTTCGTCAAAGGATCAGCTAGATTCTGTTCGGATCTTATATGATCCACCCTCACTGCTCCTATCGTTAGGAGTTCTCTTACAGTACTGTGCTTACGACGAATCTGTCGTTTCTTTCCGTTATAGAATCGGTTCTCAACTTTAGCGATAGCTGCGGTACTATCACAATGGATCAATACCGGAGGGACCGGCCTTTCCCATAGGGGAATCTCTAACAACAATCCTCTCAACCAACTAGCTTCTTCGCTAGCTGTTGCTAGTGCTATCATCTCTGATTCCATAGTTGATTGAGCTAGGATTGATTGTTTCTTTGACTTCCAAGACACAGCTCCACCAGCGATGTTAAAAACATACCCGGTTGTTGCCTTGGAGTCATCTGATAGGGTATTCCAATCCGCATCACTATACCCTTATAGTACAGCAGGAAACCTTTGATAGTGTATACCAAGGTTTGCTGTTCTCTTGAGGTATCTCATGATCCTCTCTATAGCATTCCAATGTTCCCTACTAGGACAGCTGTTAAACCTGCCAAGCAATCCCACGACATATGCAATGTCTGGTCGAGTGTAATCCGCTGCATAACGGAGACTGCCAATGATGCTAGCATATTCTGATTGTCTTACACTGTCTCCAGTGTTCTTAAATAGCTTTACACTAGCATCATACGGAGTACACGCAAGTTTACAGTCGAAATAGTTATATTTCTTCAAGATCTTCTCTATGTAGCTAGATTGATCTAGAGAATAACCATTTGCTGTTCTAGTTATCTGGATTCCAAGCATAAACTTTGCTTCTCCCAGATCTTTCACCTCAAAGCTCTCTTTCAACATGGCTTTTGCTTCATTGACCACGTGAATATTTGTACCAAATATCAACATGTCATCTACATACAAACATATGATAGTGCAAGTGTTATTTTCTGACTTGCAGTAAATACACTTGTCACTTTCATTCACCTTAAAGCCATGTGAGAGAACGAGAGTGTCAAACTTCTCATGCCACTGTTTTGGAGCATGTTTCAAACCATATAATGATTTGTCTAACTTACAGACTTTCGAGGCATGTTCGGGGACAACAAACCCTTCTGGTTGTTCCATATAGATTTCTTCATCCAGATCACCGTTCAAATAAGCGGTCTTAACATCCATTTGGTGTACCACGAGATTGTTCAAGGCAGCAAGATTCTTGATACTGGTGAATAGGTATCGAAGAAATCTATATTCTCTCTTTGCTTGTAGCCCTTAACTACTAGGCGAGCTCGGAACCTTTCGATTGCACCATCAGGTTTCCGTTTCGTTTTTAGAACCCATTTATTACCTAAGACTTTGCAGCCACGAGGTAAGTCTGTTAGATGCCAATCTTATTAGCTTCTAACGATTCCATTTCATCTATAACGGCCTCATTCCAAAAATCTGCATCTACGGAAGTTAATAATTCCTGCAAACTTTTTGGATCTTCGAGGGTGAATACTGTAGTAAAGTCATCACCAAAATCTTTAGAGATTCTAGCTCTTTTACTTCTTCTGAGTTCATCCTCAGGACCAACACCCCCCACTAGTTCCGTTATCTCTAATAGCGGGTAGTACATTACCCCTACTATTTCTCGTTTTAAATGGAAATCGTGTCTCAAAGAAATCAACATCAATGGATTCTATTATAGTACGAGCATTCAAATCATAGAATCTATATGCCTTACTATTGGCCGCATAGCCAACGAAGACACATTCATATGCTCGACTAGCCAATTTAATCCTCTTAGGACCCGGAATTCTTACGTAGGCCAAACAGCCCCACGTTCTTAAATAGGACAGATTAGGTGGCTTATTCTTCAAGATCTCATAGGGTGATTCTTTTCTATTTGTTTTTGGAAGACGGTTTAGCACATAGAAAACTGTCAACAAAATATCACCCCACCAAGAAGAAGCAGCTCCAGAATTGAGCATAATAGCCACAACTAATTTTGTAAACGTCCTATTTTTCCGCTTAGCTTTACCATTCATTTCTGGTGAATATGGTGTCGTGGTTTCATGAATGATACCATGTGAGCTATAGAATTCCTTGAAGGGATTAGAGTCATACTCTGATCCTCTATCACTCCTAAGTCTTTTTATCTTTCGATTGCACTGATTTTCAAATTCAACCACAAATACCTTGAACATATCAAGGGCTTCACTTTTGTTTTTCATCAAATAAACAAAGCAATAATCAGAGCAATCATCTATGAAGTGATAAAGTATCTCTTGCCAGACCTAGTTAACGTCCCATCTAGTTCACAAATATCAGAATGAATCAGATCTAAGGGTTCTGACTCTCTACTCACAGATTTATGGGGCGTTTTCGTTATTTTAGCTTGGCTACAGAAATCACATTTATCAAATTCATTCATTGAGAGTTTAGGGATATGTCCTAGCTTGCTTAAATTCTTCACAATTCGTGTGTTCACATGACATAGACGAGCATGCCAAACATTCAAATCACACACCATGTAAACTGAAGAATTCATCTTATTAATTTCGACATTCAACTTGAACATCCCATTACATGCATATCCCTTTCCCACAAAACTCTCATTCAGTCTGCCCCAATAGTTTGATTAAACCCATCCTTATTAAGAAGATATCCCGAAACAAGATTCTTCCTTATCTCTGGAGTGTGCAACACATCCTTGAGCACCATCTTCTTCCCAGAGGTGAAGTTCAGCTCCACTTCACCAGAACCAGCAACCATAGTGGTGTGAGTAGTCCCCAACAACACTTTCTTGTCAGCAGGTGCTTCTGTGTATGTTTTAAACATAGCACGATTGTTGCATACATGCTTCGATGCACCTGTATCCAGCCACCATCCTTCTGAGTCACTGGTGAGGTTAACTTCAGCGATCATATCTGTGATCATGGCTATCAAATCCTCTTCTGTCAAGTTAACCCTGGCCGCAGCTGCAGGGTTTTGCTTGTTCCGGCACTTCTTTGCCATATGACCTGGTTTTCCACAGTTATAGCAGATAAACGGTGGGTCATTCTTAGAGGTTTGGGCCATGACCCTTTGGTTACCTCGAGAGGCACCATTCTGGTGGGGGCGAACCTGCTAGTTCTTACTCTTAAACCCTTTCTGGTTAGGTTTAAGAGCTCTAGGGGTGGGTCGTTTAGCAGTGACGACCATCACCTCTTCTTTCATATCCTGCTTGCGGGACTCTTCCTCAATCCTTAGGTGAGTAATCAAGCTTTTCAGTGAAAATTCTTTGGTTTTATGCCTAAGCATATTCTTAAAATCTTTCCACGAAGGGGGCAGCTTATCAATAATGCAAGCAACTTGAAATTGATCGTCCAGAGGCATACCTTCAGAGACGATCTCATGAGCTATTTTCTAAAGTTCGTGGGACTGAACTTCGACGGACTTGTCATCCACCATCTGGTAGCGCAGGTAGCGGCTGACAGCATACTTCTTAGCTCCAGCCTCCTCCGTGTCGTACTTCTTTTGGAGTGCATCCCAGATCATCATCGCGGTGTTCTTACTGTCCGCATAGTAGTCGTAGAGATCGCCTGCCAGGCCGTTGAGGATGTAGTTCTTGCACAGGAAGTCATGCTCCCTTTCTCTGTCAGAAGCAGCCCTCTCCTCATCGGTCGCTTCTTCCGGCAGCTCGACGGGCATGCTGGTGAGGCAGTGTGCCAACTTTTTGGTTGTCAGGTAGAACTCCATCTTTTGTCTCCAGCGACGGAAGTTGACCCCAACGAAGCGAAACGGTCGATTGATATCGAGAGCACCAGATCCGGCCATATTGTTCTGTTCAGTCGATATAGCAGCAGCCGAACGTCTTAAAATTGTTAGGAACGGAATAATAAGAAGAACGAGGTTACCGAATCTGGAGCTGAGTTGCGGACTAGGTCGCTCTCTTTAAGACGTTCGCGGCACTGCCTTCGATGCGCACGACAGACTATCAACCGGTCGTCTCCAGGATAAAACAGCTCCTCTCAATACTCGCGGTTTTGTGCGAAAACCGGAGCTCTCTGAACACTCTTTCTATTGTGTTTATGCTCGTTTTGATGTGATTAGAGGGGCTGGGGAGGCGGCTATTTATAGGACCAAAAAAACATGTCCACAAATTCCTTGAAGCAGACCAAAAAAACTCATAGAGCTTACAACAAGTTCCATGGAAGCAAACCACAAATATGTGCAACCACACTCTCGTAAAGCATACAAAATGACGAGAAACCACACCAGAAACCTTACAAAGCGAACCAGAAACATCATAAAGGATGAAAAGGTAATATTTTTTTTATAATGATAATATAAATTTTTTACAAGTAACCCTCTGATATTTTTTACACACAAGGAAAAAAGTAGGGTGGATTGTGTGTGGAGTAGTGATGGCAATATCAACCCGCCCCACGGGTATTACCCGACCTGACCCGCGATGGGGCTGGTATTACCCGACCCGCAGTAGCGTGGGGTGGGGCATAGGTATCAACTTCCGACCCGTCTTGCCCCGCCCCGTTCTAGACTCATTTTATCTCAATTTCTTACAATATCTATACATATTTCTCCTATTTTGACTTTTCTTCAACTAGTTAGAGTCGATCTTTCAACTTGTTAGGCTCAATTATCCATTATATATCAATATTTTTCCTTCTTAAAGTATTTTTCCTACGTTTTATTGTAAAAAGTAAAATTTACTTGTATTTTTTTTTTTTTGAACAACATGTAAGAGTGGGTCGACCCGCCCCGCCCCGTCCCCACGCGGGTTTTACCCGCCCCCGACCCGTAGTAGCGTGGGACGGGACATGGGAATTGAGGTACCCGTCCCGCCCCATTGCCATCACTAGTGTGGAGGCAGGGGGCAGAGAGCAACGGGAGGAGGACAATGTGGAGGAAGAACATACTATATACAGTAGTTATTACAATACTCTTATTAATTATTTTTAGCATGGTGCTAGCATATAGGATGTTATAATAGGAATAGAGTATTATCGGGTACTATTTGTTTTGGGATTTTGAAAAATTATTTATGAGTTTAGGGTTTCCGTTGGTTCTGGGTTTCTTTGGCATTTTATGTGGATTTTTTAGAAGATAGTGACGTCTCTAGAGAGATCTGTAGCAGAAAAATTATCGAGTATATCACATGCATCGACAGCGGGAAGGAGGTTCTGGTTTCCATCGTGGATCTCCATGTCAAGTTAGATGGAGGAGGATTGCAGGAGGTGTTAGTAACGGAACAACAAGAAGAACGAGGTTATCGAATCTGGAGCTGAGTCGCGGATTAGGTCGCTCTCTTTAAGACGTTCGCGGCACTGCCTTCGATGCGCACGGCAGACTATCAACCGGTCGTCTCCAGGATAAAACAGCTCCTCTCAATACTCGCGGTTTTGTGCGAAAACCGGAGCTCTCTGAACACTCTTTCTATTGTGTTTATGCTCGTTTTGATGTGATTAGAGGGGCTGGGGAGGCGGCTATTTATAGGAGCCGAACCCCTAGGAATATACCCTCTTGCTTGGGGAATAAGTCGGATTAATTAAGGAAGATAATTACTTCCTTAATTAAAACCGTCGGTTAAGATAAACCCGGAGGGATTATCCTTCGAATATTCCTTTTTAGTCGATTATCCTTAGAATATTCCTCAGAATAACCGATTAATAATTAATTATTAGATAATTAATTTCGTTCGGAATTTCTCCAAAAATATATTGTAGTCTCAAGTGAACCAACCAACCAACCGACCGACCGGTCGGACGGACAAACAACGCGCGCGCGCGTGTGTGTGTGGTGGTCCGTTAGGTCCTCCCTCTCCCACAAAAGTGGGTCACCCCAAGGGGCATGCCCTTAGGAGAGAGGCTCCTATCTTTATACTCATCTCACCAAGTAAAACTACCAATGTGGTGGTTTTTCCACTTGAGACTCTATAGCTTTCAAAGTTATTCATATACATTTCCAACAGGAGGTGGTGGTGGTCGCCCTCCGTGAAACTGCCCAAAAGAGCAACAAAGAGAGTTTCAACAGGCTATGTTAGGGATGATGAGCTAGCTGGTGGGGCAGAGAGTCGACCCCCGACAAATACAACCAACCACTTGGACAGTATGCACACTCGAGATGCCTGTGCGAACGATGGTAGAATCACGCCTTAAAACATGAAAACTTACGCTTTTATGCTTTTAGGTCACCAAACTCACACTTTAAAACTTGAAAGCTTACACTTTTATGCTTCTAGGTCACCAAAACGCTTCTACGCAGAATCACGCTTTTTTCCTTACTAATGTAGTCAAGATCGAGCTATAAAGCTGAAAAGCTAACTATTTTATGTTACCAAAACGCTTCTACATAGAATCACGCTTTTGACTACATTGGTAGGGTCAAACCAGACCCATTCAAATAAGTACTGGACATATTAGATTTGCACCAAACTGATTCGTACCCATCCAAACAGCAGCGGCAAACAGGAAGAATGGAAGGGCTATTTTGAAGGGACAAAGTCGATCTATCCACCCATGGTGACTCCTAAGGGAAAAAACTACCGCTTGAAAAGGAACTAGGAGATAAGACAGGGCTCGAAGACAGGAGCAGGATGCCACTTTGGGTATCCATGGGAAGAAGACGCTTTGGAGTTTCCCGATCTGTCCAGGCTAAATAGGGAGCAAGGGAACTACTATGGTCACCAAGGCGGGGGAGACATTGGCATGTATGGTGTTTATAACCCCACATTTAATGGAGATGATGATTAAGTTTTTAGGGATAACCTTCCGACCATTGAGTTCCCAAAGTTGAATGGTCAAGAGAATGTTGGGCTGAGGTTGTATATAACTGACCGGTGGTTAAGAACCATCTCACACAAGAGGAGAGGAAGGCACACATGTCATTTTTATACTTAGTGGGAGATGCCTCCAGTGGTGGAAATGGATGTAGAGGTCCTATGCACATGCCAAGATGTTGATCACATGACCCAGGTTTCAAGAGGAACTTAGGTTCTAGTTTGAGAGACTAGAAGGGTGGGTTCAAAAGCCACTGGCTAAACTGAGGCAGACTGGGACAATGGATGAGCACTGGGCCGAGTTTTGAAGTTGGGAACATATGTAAGGGCATGAAAGAGAAAACTTTGGTGGACTTGTGCATGGCAAGTCTAAGGCCCAAATTAGATGCGGTTGTGAAAGTGTTTGAACCTGACTCTTTGCTAGTTACCTTTAGACTTGCCGGTAGAAAGGATGATGAGATTGCCAGCTAGCAGAGCAATGTATGTCACTTTCAAAAGGTGATCAGTGGGACAAGTGGAGGAGCATGTACATGGGGAGGAACAGTAACTGCAAGTCTGCAACGACAATAACACAAGAGCCGTGACCCCCGCTTGCCATCAAGGGACTTCGTCAGAGATGGAGGGGAAGCGCATGGATGGTTGTTGCTTTAATTGCAACGAGAGGTACACGGTGGGGGGTACCAATGTGCCAATGCCTACTTGATGCTGCCAGTGGGAATATGAAAGGATGAGGTCGACGAGCTGGCGATCGAGGAAGGAAAAGTGAATTAAGCTGCACCGGGTTCAACCTTGCGGGAAAGGTTGTTGTCGAGGAGGGGTGGTATGATAGAAACCGGGTCTAGTATTATTCTATCTGTTTTGGTATTTTGAACAATTATTTATGAGGTTTGGTATATTTGTTATTTGTGAATTATTTGATATTTTTATGCTGATTTTTTAGAGTATTTTGCATTTTTGTAGTAGACATAAAATAGAGATAATTAAAGAGAATCCATCGGGTTATATATTCTACACTTGAGACTTGATTAATTAAACTATATCAAAATTAAAATTTTCCTAAATCTATTTATCTCTCTCCCTCTCTCTTAGTGAAATGATGCTATTGAGAAAATTTGTGTAGTAAAAGGTAAATTCTGTATGAATCCCATTTTCTGATGAATATATGAGAAAGGGTTAATTGCATGGTTGGTCATTGAGATTACAAAAAACATTCAAGTTTGGTCACTCAAAATATTTAAATCCATTCATGGTCACTAAAATGCGTAAAACACTTCAAGTTTGGTCACTCTCCGTCCAACTCCGTTAACTTTTGCTGACGTGGCGGTCAACTCTAAAAAGTTGACCGTTAAATGTGTGACCTGGCAATCAAAAATAATAAAATAAAATAAATTTTTTAAATTTTCCACCTCATTATTAACTATTAAATAACTAAAAATAAAAACTATGAAAATTAAGAACAAAGGGGAATCTTCTCTAAACCCAATTTCTTTCTTCCTCTGATCGAATCTCGAATTACCCATTCATCAAATCCATGATCATGGATCCGCACGACCTCGGATTCTCCACTTACCTAGATACTTACGCCTCCCAGATTCCTTCTGATGAATCCATCATGTTCCCCAATTCCGACCATCATCATCGAATTCAAAACAACCCATCCTCCGCCGCCGTCGATTGGGCTAATAATTCCCAGGATCATCAGTTCTTCAGCGCAACGCCCTTCGACCCACTGGACAGCATCCATAGCCACAGCCTCGGCAGTTTTGGACTTTCCTTCACCTTGAGTCCAGGCGGTGAGTCGTTCCTCTTCTCCACCGATTCCCAATTGGCGACGTCCGGCTGGAGCCCCGAAGCAGAGGAGCAGCTCCGACACATCTGACCCAATCTCCAAGACTCCCAGAACGACGTCGCGATACCTCTCCCTGGAAATGGAGCCCAACGACCCAATCTCAAAGTGTGATATTGGGGAGAAAAATAGGATCAGAGCTGAAAATGAAAGGGGAAGAAATAGTTATGTTCGCATCCTCCCCTGTTTTCCCTCTGCTTTGCCAGAGCTAGCCGTTTTGCTGTATCAGTAGAAAAGGGGAATGGATACTTCATTCTCCAAACCCAGGTGGTGAAATAATGAAATGGTCAAGCCTGAAGAACACAATCAAGGTTTCATATTTATGGATAGAGTACCTCCCCCTACATTCATAATTGCAGTTGAAGCTTCATTTCCTTTGCTAAAATTGTTTGAAAATATTGAACAGAATAGATCCAAATCTCTGGGGGATTTATAGAAAATATCAGCACCAAAGCTGGGAACTGGTGGTGAGTAAGAACAGTGGAAAGAAGGAATCTCTGGCGAAGTTTTCCAGCTTTTGTTGGTAAAGAAAATTTTGTCTTCACGCTGTGTCCAGCATCAATTGTCTTTCACCGTGGTTGTGGCTTTCTTTTTTCCCCGTTCTCCATTTTGGAAAATAACGGTCGAGGCTGCCGGAGGGAGAGAAATTGTTACCGCCGCTAGGGTTTTGGTTTCTCAACGGCCGCCGGAGGCAGTGGCCAGTGAAAGCTCTGATGGTGGTGAGGTTAGGTCGGGTAGGGTATGAGAGTTTGTAGAAAAGAAAATAGTTTTTTTATTTTTTAATGAATGTAATAATAAGGTGAAAATATAAAAGTTTATTTTTTTTTATTTTTAATAATTTTTTATTTGCCACGTCACTAAGTTAACGGTCAACTTTGAGAGTTGACTGCCACATCAGTCAAAGTTAACGGAGCTGGACGGAGAGTGACCAAACATGAACGGTTTTAGTAAACTGAAGTACCACTAATGGATTTAAATATTTCGAGTGACCAAACGTGAACGTTTTTTGCAGTGTTATTAAAGCCGAGCCGAGCCGCTCGGCTCGACCGGTAAAACCGTCACCCGGTCACAAAACCGGCTCGGATCAATCTAAAAGCCGCTCCGGTTTTATGTAGCGGTTGAAGAGCGGCCGAGGCGGTTAACCGTTCGAGCCGATTGAGCCGCTCGTCCGGTTTTTGCCACTCAGCCACTAAATTTAATTAAAAAAAATTGCTGAAAATTGAAAATTGAAATAAACCAAAAACGTCGTCCTCTTAAACTGAATCCTTATTTCCATTTCACAATTTCGAAGGAAAGAGATGAGCTCTGATTAAGAAATGTCCACTATTTATACTGATAACGTTTATTAGGTACCGGTTCTTTAACGGTTTTTAAACGGTCTAATGCCAATTGGACCACTAAAGTGCGAGCCGTTCGCATTAACGGGTCATGCTCCGGTTCGATTCTGACAACATTGGTTTTTTGTAATCTTAGTGACCTATGCAATTAACCCATATGAGAAATGGGACGAGTGGGGGGCTGGGGGCCCGAAGAGTGAAACTCAATCTAAAACCCTAGCAAAAACCCAGTTGCCTTGCCCAAGTTAGAAGTTAGAAGACACTTCCACCGACGCCTTCCAAGTTCCAACCACAGAAACCAGAAGTGTCGAAGAAACCATGGCCGCCTCTTCCCGCCACCTCCGCCACCTCCGCCACCTCTCCAGCGCCGCCGCTGCTGCAGAAGCCGCCACAACAGCTGCTGCTGCTTCTTCCTCAATCTCCATCTCGAAGGCGAAATCCAAGCTCCGATCCGAACACGATCCCGACAAGGCCCTGAAAATCTACTCTTCCGTCTCCGACCGCTATTCCTCCCCTATCTCCTCCCGCTACGCCCAGGACCTCACCGTCCGGCGCCTAGCCAAGGCCCGCCGCTTCTCCGACATCGAGTCCCTCATCGAGGCCCACAAGTCCGACCCTAAGATCAAGCAGGAGCCTTTCCTCGCCACTCTGATCCGATCCTACGGCCTCGCCGGAATGTTCGACAACGCTCTCTCGACCTACACTCAAATGGACCAATTGGGTACTCGTCGATCCTCCATCTCTTTCAACGCCTTGCTGTCTGCTTGCAACCAGTCGAAACGTTTCGATCAGGTCCCGATCTTGTTCGCCGACATCCCGTTCAAATACGGCGTCAAGCCTGATAAGATCTCGTACGGTATCTTGGTCAAGTCTTACTGCGAGTCCGGGAAGCCAGAGAAGGGTTTGGAGATACTGAGAGAAATGGAGGAGAAAGGAGTGGAAGTGACTGCCGTCACTTTCACCACCATTCTGGATTGGCTGTACAAGAAAGGGAATAGCGAAGAGGCTGAGAGGCTGTGGAATCGAATGGCGAAGAGGGGTTGTGAAATTGATGTTGCTGCTTATAACGTTAGAATCATGAATGCACATGATAGAGAGCCTGAGAACGTCAAGGAGTTGATCGAAGAGATGGGGACTTCCGGGTTGAAACCCGATACAATCAGCTACAATTACTTGATGACTTGTTACTGCAAGAAGGGTATGTTGGAGGAAGCTCAAAATGTGTATACGAGGTTGGAGGAATTCGGGTGCAAGCCGAATGCCACCACTTTCAGGAGTTTGGTATACTACTTGTGTCTGAACGAGAGGTTCGAGGCCGGGTACAGGGTGTTCAAGACTAGCGTGGGGCACAACAAGATCCCGGATTTTAATACGTTGAAGCATTTGGCAGAAGGGTTGGTGAAGAAGAAGAAGATCAAATCTGCGAAAGGGTTGGTTCGCACGGTTAAGAAGAAGTTCCCACCTAATGTGTTGAATGCTTGGAGGAAAGTTGAGGAGAATCTTGGCCTTGCATCTGTTAGTGGTGAGGGTGATGGTGATAATGAAGAGGAAGAAAATGAAGATGAGACTCAAGAAGCTGCAGCTCAATCATAAAAGAAGAAATGGTTGTAAGATTTTAATGCTGCTGCCAGTCGATTTACTATATCTCATAAAGTTGCAGCCGTGATTGCTTGAGTTTGGCTTTGTAGTTTAGTTCTAGGATGATGTATCGCGCTTGGCTGCCGAAGAGCTAAACTGGGGCCGAGGAAATTTTTTCGAGCATCACGCATACATAACTTTGGTTCGGTTGCGTACTTCATTTCGATGCTATTGAGGCTGATGAGCATCTGATATGAAGTTTTGTTTTCAGCTTGGATCCAAGTTTCTATGGAACGTTTAAATTAGTTTGTACTTTCAGGTCAAGGCAGCTGCTTCACCTATTTCTGTGCTAAACTAAGGTTCTTGTTGCATATGTGGAAGAGAGCACAACAGAGGCATATAGATTCAGAGAACAGTAGACTTTCCTGAAACAGGCTCTGGTTCAGGAAGTGTTCATTTCTCCGAAAGAAAGGCTCGCCATTGTCTCATTCGATCTCTGTATGCAGTTCCTTCTTATTCTTCAGCTTCCTATGAAGAGACAGAGAGAGAGATATCGGTCTAATCATCTCGACGAACCCACAAGCAACTGCCTAGCCAGCCAGCTATGAGCTACCCCATACTTTTGGGGCACATACAAACAACGTGTTCTAGAGATGGAGGAATAAACAGTCACGAAACCCAGTGTTTCAGTTTTTATTGATTTCTACAAATCACACTATCGACACCAGCAAACCAATCTGCCTGTGTCTCCACTCTGCCTATATATAGTGACCCCATACACAAGATCGAGTAAACTAAACCTGAAGCTTAGTACTCCACAGGAAACAAGATTTGAAAGTCGAGCAAGCTTGGGGAAACTATCGATCAATACCAATTATGGAGAGCAGAGGGCTATCTGCTGCATTGGCAATGATGTTGGTGCTGTTGCTCGCCGCCGGCAGCGGCCAGTGCCAGCCGTCGTCGTTGGCTCCTGCTGACCAGGGCAACTACTACAGAGGGCACAAGGCATGCGACCCACTCTGTTTCGTGAAGTGTGCGCTCACTGCAGGGGATATAAACTGCTACGGCGAGTGCATACAAGAGTGCCTCGTCCAACCCGCCGGAGAACCCGATCCCGACGATCACCAGGCCACCTGCATGGCCACATGTGCTGTCCCCGCCTGCACCGAGCTCAGCACCAAAGCTGAACCATGTATGCATATATATATATATGCACCAAACTCGTGTAGCTAGTTTTCCCATACAATTATACGATCTCGATCTAACTGACTTTGGCTTTGCTCTGCTATATATGTTGCTTTGATTAGTCTCCAAGGATGTGGAACTTTGCCTGGAGTCTTGCGCAGATCACTGTACAGCGAAGAAGGCTGAAAAGCAGCAGCAGCTCAATCATTCGCCATGAAGTGAAGGTTATGGTCGGTTCAGCAATGGGGATGGACCATCGTAAATGTTCGACTCAAATTAGCATCTTTCACTGTAGTAAGATAAAGCTGAAAAAAACGGACACCCAAAATTTACAAAGTAATAGAATGAAAGAATGAGGGTCCATGTGCAATACTGCAATTCATGTATCAATTTCACATTTCAACTATATAGTTTGATAACTGAAGTTATTCATATTTGGTTTCTTATCTCTCACATAAGTGGGTTAAGTAGAACTTGGGTATCAGTCCACTCTACTAATCATAATGTTTATTATAAACGCGAATTTTAATGGTATTAAAATTTGTGTAAATTTATTAGGAAGTGGTAGGAATTCCTGAAAAGAAAAGGTGAAAAAATGATCAGTTTGGTTTGTCAAACTTACATGGATTCGACTAATTTTTGTTTACACAATCATCAAAACCAATGTGCAATTTCAGCCATCTCAGCCATGTATCAGTTTACCAAACAAAAAAGCATGAAGAAAGGCTTTGAACAGTGGCTGAGAGATCTTCCATGGTTTCGACGAAAAGTTGCAGACACAGCTCCATTTTTTGTACTAAAATGATCAATTCAGCAGTCAGTTAAGAATAGCTCGATTCAATCTTTATAGGGCTGAGGCTGACTTTCAGTTAAAGGGTACAAAAACAGTAGCACATGATTAAAACCCAACTCCAACTTTACCCATTTCTCCCTCCCAACCTGCCTGAAAGGAGATTTCCAGTTTCCCACAACTTGATTCAGTAGCAATGGTTCATAGAAAATAGTTTACATTATCATCTATCTTCCTAGATAATGCCTCGACAGTTCCTAACGTGAGCAACAATAGATGATACGACAAACTTCTGAGAGACTAAAAACCTGGTGATGGCATGAGAGGGTAAGAGAGCAGTGATTGTGGATGTAATCAATTTGAAGGTGGCGGCGGCATCATATTTGGAGGCGGAGGAGGTGGTTGCATCTGTTGCATGAGGGGCCTACCAGCCAGCTGCTGGGGAGGAGGTGGCTGCCGCCACATTTGTTGTGGTGGTTGACCTCCCATCATTGCCATTTGCTGAGGTGGAGGTCTTGCAAAGCCACCAGGAATTCCCTGGGGAGGTGGTGGTGGTGGCATGTTTGGAGGTGGCGGCCTGAAATGAACTGGAGGCGGTGGATGCATATGCCCCATGGGTTGACTTGGTTGTGGAGGCTGACCCTGCCAATGGGGTTGTCCACCACCCATCTGCATTTGTGGGAAGGCCGGGTTTGGTGCACGCAATTGAGGGACTACTGGACTTGGAGGAACAACGCCATTTGCAAAAGGGCGTGGTGGCACTGGTGCACCACTTGCCTGAGCGACACCAGGTAGTGTAGGAGGTCCACTGGCAAACATGGTATGGGGCCGACTTTTTTGAGTGTTCTGGTTGCTGGCAGCCAGCACTCTCTCTGCATTGTGAACCCAACATGTTAAATAGTGTCCAAGCATACTCATGCAACAAAGAACCATCACAACCAGATGATAAAGTAACTCAAGAAAGGAATAAGAACACCAAAATAGTCCTCACCTGCCACGGTCCCATGACGCTCTCCTTTAGTGTCTTTCTTATAAGCATAAGACACTGTTATTTGACGATTGCAGAGGTATTGCCCAGTCATTGCCTGTTAGAAGTCCACAAGTCAGAAGTATTATTACCAACAAATACATTCTTTGAATCATCAACGTAGACAAAGTCTTGAATAGTAATTATTTTGGATTATCAAATTCTGAAACATGATTCTTATCGAATGAAATTACCTCAATGGCAGCATCTGAAGCCTCAAAAGAGTCATAACTAATGAAACCAAAACCACGGGAATTGCCTGTTTCTGGATCTCTCATTATCTATAAATGAAAGTACCAGGAGTTAGTAAAAATAACCAAAGATGCATATTTTGTAGGTAGGGACTTATAAAAAGGATTTAAAAGTGGCAAAAGAATGATAGCAACCCAAAAACGAAGTCAAGGTCAATGGCCATGGACTAAGTAAATAAAGAGTATGTAAACAAACATAAGGTACAATTACTTGGGGTTCCTAAGCACTGTTGCTAGTTTAGTTCACACTTTAAGAAAAGATAACAAAGATTTATCGTAGATTGCACAGAAGATGTGAATAGATACATAACTCCAGCCATAATGTCAAGGAACTTCAACAACTTTCCTCAATTTCTTATATCTATACACAAACCAAAATCTAACTCCAGAGGAAAGAGCTACACAGTGCAATAGGCAAAGGCAAAAGACATTTTCCCCACCCAGAAATTGAAAATTCTAGTCATTGCTCGGATTTTAAGGGTCAGTTCTCTAAGTTCAATGCTAAAACAAGGAAAACAAAATCTTGGGGACAGCCTTACATGCAAAGTGAAAATTCTAATCATTGCTAGGATTTTAAGGGTCAACTCTCTGCGTTAAAATAAGAAAACAAAGCTCTTGTTGACAACGATATATCATAGTAATAAATTGGCAGAAACAAAATCATATGAGATGGGATGACCTTGGGATTTGAAACGATTACTCCAAACGCACTGAAAGTATCATGCAAAAGTTTTTCATCAACATCCTGCAAAGAATACATTTATACACAGAGGTTTTTAGTTAAGGTACACGAATAGCATAGCCAAGAGACATCTTCCTTGAGAAATCAAATGAATAAACCTACAGGATCAAGGTTTCCGATGAAAAGATTTGCCCCAACATCCAAGCTCTTTTTATCTTGTGACGCCTGCAACGAACAAAGAGCATCCCAAATTGTGTTCACTATTCCACACAAACAGGGAAGAGCTTCAAAGTGAAAATGAAAGCAGAAATGGGTACCTTGTTCACACGTATCGGCTTCCCATAGAGCTTAATCATGTTCAATACCTTAATTGCCTACAAAATTGTGGAGAAACCCCATGTAAAAAACAAATCATCATTAGCAAGGTATCATTCTCACAATGCCGAGGCATTCAATAGAAGAAGACCTGCTTACATAGTCAGCATCTTCTTCACTTCGGAACTCCACAAATCCATATCCTTGGTGCAAGTTAGTCACCCTATCCTTTGGCACATAGACATTCACTGAGCCAGCAGCGAGCAAAGAGATTCTCAGAATCAACTTCAAAACCCACAGAGCTCGAAAAGGAAACACCGAACAAATCACAATTGAATTGATTGAACCAAGGAAGACATACCTACGGGTCCAGCTTGAACAAACAACTCCCATAGCAATTCCTCACTCAACTATCAGAAGAAGAAAAAAAAGGCACGAAATCTCAGCAGACAGTAAGGAAGTGTTCCTAAGAAAAGGAATTTGTCCATTTTCCGGAACCACGAGAAAGGAAGAAGACGGGGAAAGTTGACGAACCTGGGGATCGAGATTGCCGACGTAGGCGGTGGCGTCTTGATTCCTCTCGGCGGAGTGTTGGCCAAGCAAATTCGCTCCAACGCCGGGAGTGATTCGGGTCGTCATTCCGTCGGTTCTCTGTGGTTCCCCTGGCTATCGTCGTTGTAACCTTGTCTGGTTTCTTCACACTGGTAAAAACCCTAGTCCCTTCCCTTTTCTGCTTCTACCGGACTGCTGCAAGTGTCGCTGGACATTCAGAAGTGAGGCCGTGAAGGGAAAATGAAAAAAGAAAATTCTCTAAAAAGAGCACAATATTGTGGCGGGCTATTTCTGTCTCACGGTACGTCGTTTCTGCAAAATTGGAAGCCAGAAGCGAGTCGGACTTCAAGGCCCAAATTGTGTTTAGAAGTTTCCGGGTCAAAGAATGGGCTTATAACGACGAAACAGATAGGTATCCAGACCACGGGCCCAAAGGTGAGAAGAGCTTTGTACTTCCATCACTACCAAGTAGTAGGGGTGGGCATGTCGGTGGTTAATCCGCAGATTGATATCGATCCACCCGCAAATAACCTGACCCGCACGCAGTGGGTGATTGATGTGGGTGGATTGCGGATTCGTAAATCTCCCACCCGCACTTATGTGGGTGAATGGGGGGTGGATTGCGGGTCACCCATATGACCCGCATCCTATTTTTACATGAAAAATGTTGTTTCTTATCAGTGGCGGACCCAGGATTGTCGGAGAGGTGTGTCGGCGATAAAATACAATAATAATTAAATTAAATATAAAAATTAAGTAGAAATTAAAAAAATTAATTCATAAAGTTCACAATGTCATGTTTACAACGAATCGCGATGACTTTTCATCTACTGAAATGTCTCTAAAATACATTAATCACTTATACTGTAAAGCAAATCTTTTCAATATACAGAACTAAACAATCATTCATAAATTGGCCACTCAACCGATTTCGAAGATCATTCTTGATTATCTTCATAGCTGAAAATGTTCTTTGGCAGCTTGCCGTTGCAACAGGTAACGAACGGGAGTTAGTGGCCGCCTGGGCTATTGGCCATTAGGCCTGTGGATTCTTTTTTCTCTTTTAATTATAGGCCGAGGCCCAACACACATCACACATGTATATTGTATGGGCTGAGAGTTTGTTTGTTTTTAATATGGATTGATAGGATTATGAGTTATGTTAAACAAAAATAAAAAGGATTATGATTAAGATTGATTCATTCGGATAATAAATTCTTCGAGTATAATGAAGGTGTGTCGGCTATAATATTTGAAGGTGTGTCGACTATCTCGAAATAAAAAAATTTGTACCAAAAATATGTAGGTCCTTCACAAAATTCTCGAGCGAGGGTGTGTCGGACGACACACCCTCCCTTGCCTTAGGTCCGCCACTGTTTCTTATAGTATCGAATATTAATCATATTTTCGAACTGCACTACAGTCTTACTATATACTTCAAAAGGTGAAGAATAAATAATAGTTTTGACTACTTTTATTGGTCATTGTGTTGTGCAATATCCATTAGATACTGAATATTGGTATGCAGATTATTGTTAATAATCATTAAATATTGGGATGCAAACTATAAATTTTTAATTGTATCAAAATCACAAATTATTGATACAGTCTTACTAATTTTCTATGAACTTATTATAAATGTTAGTCAACTTTTTTAATGGCTAGTTGGAGAATTGCTTTTGCGGGTTGACCGGCGACCCAACCGCACCCATCCGCCACCCACCCAACCCAACCCGCAGAAGTATATGGATGGATTGCGGGTCACAATTATTTCAACCCGCTAGTAAGCGGGTGGGTCAATTTGAGACAAAAATCCAACCAATCCGTCCATTGCCCACCCCTACCAAGTAGCTATGGTATAACGTCAAAAACAACATAGTAGCTCCTGTGACAAGAGATTTATGGGGTTGATGTTGGGCCTTGATCTGTCGACATAAATTAGACTGGTGGCCCATGTTGACCAGCCCACATTCAACAATCAGATCCAGTCCACATCCAAGCCAAGAAGTCTCCGTCAAGTCCTCCATCAGTGCGTCATCTCCTTCAATCCGCCTTCCTTTCCTTCTCCGAACGAAGATAACTCTCGCGTATGGAGAAGCAAAGAAAAACTGTCACAATCGATATAATCAAACAACGGATACAACATTCATGAAGACAGAGAAGATCAAGGCAGTGCACAGTCTATAAAAAGGAATTACGAACTGGAGAATGCTAATGGTTTCCAAATCTCATTAAGAACAGGGAAGTTCTTTGGGAGGATTCTGGGATAGGTTCATACAATTCCTTCTTCTCTAGAATTGGAGCCGAGTGCTAGGGAATCTAGATTATGGGTTTTGGGTTTCTTATTATCTAAATCAGTGTCTCAATCTCTAGAGTTGGGGCGTGACGCCAGGAACTCTAGTTGATCTGAGCTTTTCAGTTTATTTATCTTTCCGATTTATTTGTTCTTTACTGATACAGTTTGGATATTGATCAACTAAAGAGACACAATCTCGGATCTTTGTATTGCACAACCAAACTGTGTGATTTGATTGAATTGTTTGATCCATAGCTGAATAACAGTTGAAAATGACACAATTGTATGATAATTATACGGGATTTTTCCAGAAATAGCACTTTTTAAAAAAAAAATTCCAAAAATAGCACCCAACTCCGAAAATTTCCAAAAATAGCACCCTTTCTGAAAAACCGCTCCCTACCAGTGCGGTTTAAGCGAAAACCGCCACCCAGGGACGCGTTTTTCGATGAAAACCGCACCCCCAGGGGGCGGTTTTGCAGATCGCACCCCCAGGGTGCGATTTGGTTGCAGATCGCACCCCCAGGGTGCAATCTGCTTTTTTTTTTTTTTTTTTTTTTTGAAAAATCCTAACCTAGGTGGAAACTTCAAACGGACGTATCTTTGTGTTCGGGTATCCAATCGTCGCAAAATTTTTTTTGATTCCGCATAACTTTTTGAGATCTTGCAAGCCAAAGGGGGTTTGGTCCCGCCTTCATCCCAAAAAATGTCGTTTGCTACCCCGAACGAGGTTTTTTCCGATTTCGTCAAACTTTGGACAACCATAACTTTGTGCTCCAAAATCCAAACAACATGAATTTTTTTTTTATTTCGCATAACTTTTTCAGGAATACAATTTTTACTAGAATGAATTTTCAAAACAGGAATTATTTTTGGATATACAGGATTTTGGGAATAGCTTACCTTCCCTTCTCAGCAATCCACGTACATTTTGAAATTGTGTCTATGATAAAAGTTGTAGTCCTTAAAAAGTTATGCTAAATAAAAAAAAAATTCATGTTGTTTGGATTTTGGAGCACAAAGTTATGGTTGTCCAAAGTTTGACGAAATCGGAAAAAAGCTCGTTCGGGGTAGCAAACGACATTTTTTGGGATGAAGGCGGGATCAAACCCCCTTTGGCTTGCAAGATCTCAAAAAGTTATGCGGAATCAAAAAAAAATTTGCGACGATTGGATACCCGAACACAAAGATACGTCCGTTTGAAGTTTCCACCTAGGTTAGGATTTTTCACAAAAAAAAAAAAAAAGCAGATTGCACCCTGGGGGTGCGGTTTTCATCGAAAAACGCGCCCCTGGGTGGCGGTTTTCGCTTAAACCGCACTGGTATGGAGCGGTTTTTCAGAAAGGGTGCTATTTTTGGAATTTTTCGGAGTTGGGTGCTATTTTTGGAATTTTTTTTTTTTAAAAGTGCTATTTCTGGAAAAATCCCTAATTATACTTACTTTTTAAGTATTGTCATGACAAGAATAGCAACAAAACTCCTCTATTGTAAGATAACTATATAATAAAAATCCAACAAACTTAAAATTTGAAAGAAAAGATGAAAATTTATATAGAGCAAGTCGAATCAAAGAAATAAATGTGTAGCGCATTTTCCAAATCTACAAGAGAACAATAACCCAATAAACTTCTCACATATACCTCAACCTTTGTACTAATTTCAACTCGCTTACTAGCCAATGTATCTATTAATATTGGATGTCTCCAATTACATAAGGTTATTTCACTAGCAGTGGTTGACCGATTTTTGAAAGTGATAGACCACTAGGTAGAAGCAATTAACTGTTTTCTCCAAACCACCGTAGCAAAATCCTAAATATAATGTTACTAACGACTCTTCCTACCCGATTGAACGAATGCTGACTAATTTATAACTTTGTTTTGTAAAGAACCGTTAGGACTTAGGAGAATGAGAAATTGATCACAAAACAAAAACAATGAGAGTTTTGTAATTTAAAAACCCAAGGATTTATCAAGAATTTCAGGCATTATGAATTTGTAACAATCATTTGTTTGTTGAGATGTTTTATCATGGATTTAAGGGTTTGGGATTTAGAACTTAAAGTCCAAAATTACCATACTATCCTTTTCTATTTGTTTGTCATGTTTATGATATGTACAAAAAGCAAAAAAAATATGTACTAATAAGCATAATGTTTCCACAAAGATAATAATAATAATAAATGGAAAAATATCGTTTAACTTTTAACGTAACATATATCGGTTACCATATAACAACATATATTAGAACCGGGGAACAAATAATTACACGCTCCATGAAAAGGTCAAAGAAAATTAGAACACAAGAAAAGGGTATAAAAATCTAACTCATGTTTGCACATTAATTGAATATTTATATTTACATATTTGTTGTTAATTAGTTGATTATTTATAATGCACAATAGGTAAATATGAGGGCAACCTTGGAATTTTAAAAGTTCATGAGGGTATAGGGGTAAAATCTTATCATGGATTTATGGCATGTTACAAATCCCACATCAATATGTGGGATTTACAAGTCCGTGGGGTCCATGGATTTGGACCCTTAAAATACATGGCCCCACAGATTTGGTCCCTAAAAGAAATGCAAGGAAATGATGGATTTACCTTCAATCCATGATGGAATGGATTTAGATACCAAATTCATCATCCAAATCCACGAAGCAAATGACCCATATGTATATAGTTATTAGGGCTTGTTTGCTTGATGGATTTGGTGATGGATTTGGTTAAAGAATGGAATTTATCCAAAAATCCATTGTTTGCTTCAAATATTTAGAGATAACAAATCTGTGGGACCCATGGACTTTGAGGGTCCAAATTTGTGGGCTCCACGGACTTGAAAATCTTAGGGCAATGTTTATTTTTTACCCAAACCTTTTCAAACTTCTTTTATTTTACCCAAACCTATCAAAATTCTATTTATTATCCAAACTTATTGTAACTTATCAAAGTCTGGGCAGTCGTTCTGTTACCGTTACTTATTTCGTAACGGAACTCCACGTCAGTGTACACGTCTGAAATTAATATTTTTAATATTTAAATTAAAAACAAATATATTTATTTACTGATTAATTGGGTGATTCTTACCCTCCCTTCGTTTGAAACCCCAGAAAGGGATCGAAGCCTCGCAGCCTCCGTCGTCGGCCTTCAAAGCCTCGCAGTCGTCGTTCGAAGACTCGCCGTCGCTGTCGAAGACTCGCCGCCGCCGTTCGAAGACTCGCCGCCGCCGGTCGAGTCTTGCGCTGCCGTTCTCGGTTTCTTCCCTCCAACATCGTCTCACGCAAGGTAAGATGTTTCTCGATCTCTTGTCTCTTGAGCAGTAGTGTCGAATCTCAATAGGATTGTTGATTGATATGTTTCTCCTGTTCTGCGTAATAGAAGCAAGAATCATGTCTGCAAGGTCGAGCTCTGCAAGGAAGGGATGCGCAGGGGATGGATCTGCAAAGGAGGGCTCTTTTAGCTCGACCAACGCAAATAACGATTCAGTGCCTCGTTGTGACCACAAAGTTCCGTGCATTGTGAACAAGTCTGGTACCTCTAGGAATCCCGGAAGGCAGTTTTATTGCCGCCCATATTGGAAGGTAATGTATTTTGGTTTGGTTTGTTGCTTGTTGACCTAAACTCGAAATAGCCATTGCCATTCCTAACTCTTGATTTTTTAGACTGAAGACTGCAGGTTCTTCATATGGGTGGATGTGTATGAAATGCAGATCAGGAATGGATCATGGGGGTGACTTGTTAGCAAAACTTATTGAATCTGAAGAAATGAATAGGAAGTTGTCAGAAGAGTTGCTTAGGACCAAAGAAGATAGAGCAAGGATGATATCGGAGATGAGCAGATTGAGCAATGTGATTTGTAGTCTAGATAGTAGGATAAGAAGCTTGATGGTCTGTGTAATTTGTGTCATTGCTTTTGTCGCATAATGTAGATTTCAGGGAGTTTGACTGTTATGGCAAGCAAGTTCAGAATGTAAGTTTGATTGTGGAAACTAAGTTCATAATGTAAGTTTCACTGTTGTGGCAAACAAGTACCAAATGTAAGATTGATTGTTGTGGCAAACTAATGTATCTGCGATAGTATTAATTGACCTCATCCCTGTCATTGATAAGTAAAGAGGAGGGTAGATGATGAATCAAGCTCTTACAAAATACAATGAGGCTGACCTAAGTCACCACAAAAGCTCAATCTGTTTCATCATGCCCTGCTAACACAACATACTACCTAAAATTCACAACTAGAACGGTGAAAGATGTTGCAAGATGAATCGAGCTTTTACAAAATACAAAAGAGGGTGAACAAAGTGAGTCACCACAAAAGCTCATTCATTTTGATAATCTCATACCCTTCCTAAGTTATCTACCAACTACATAAACATCATACCCTACACAAGTTATCTAGCAACTATATAAAGCTCATTCCTGAGGCTGAGATGGTGATTGAGTAGATGGCCCTTGAGTATCATCAAACTCAGTTTGTTGAGCTCCCAATCCAGTCGCAGATGTACCAGCTACAACTTCCAGATCAATATATATTGCCTCTCCACCTAGAGCATCCGTCACTTCTCTATCAACCACCAAGTTCCTATGAAGAGGCTGACCTGCTCCAGCCTACACCAACCAACAGAATTATTCAATGAGGAGTGATGCATTCTAACACAAGATAAACTAAAATCAAGCATGCTTACTTGTGCTCCTCTATTATCTGGGCATTTCCTAGCATTGTGTTCTGTTGACTTGCATACACCACAATGTTGAACCCTCTTTTAAAAGCAAATAAGCAAGTTAGTGTAAAAATATAGCAAACATTTATGGATATAGGTCTGGTCAGAGTTGTACCTTACGTGGATTTGAGCCACCATGTTGCTGCCCTCTTCCTCTCCCCCTGCCACCTGCCCCTGCCTCTCCCTCTTGTAGAATCAGTTCCTCTCCCCCTGCCTCTCCCTCCAGTACCATGGTCAGCAGCATCGCGAGGAGGGTTGGGGCATTTTCTGGAATTGTGCCCAGCAGCCCCACAATTGGTGCAATGCATCACCATTCTCACTCTTTTGGTTCCTGTACCAGTAAGCCTTCCATTCCTATGCAAAGTCGACTCCAATTCACCTGCCTCCTTTCTTCTTTTCTTCTTCGGACGCCCCGGCATTTTCTTGTAAATGGGAGGGTGAACTGGATAACCATCAGCAGCTGGCCATGCCTGTTGCCCTACCACAGCAGGTATGCTACCAGAATATGCCTTCCGAACGGTTGATACGAGGAATGAAGTGTGCACAAATTCCTCCAACTCTTGCCTCATTAACCCTATAGCAGATAGTGCATGGAAACAAGGAATGCCACTCAAATCCCATGCCCCACAAGTGCAACTACGAGCCTGCAAATTCACAATATATGTTGCTGCCCCATAACTAACCTCCGCAACAAAATCAGAACTAGCTCTAGCAACACACACCCTAGCCTTCGAATCCTCTGTAGTGATGGTACTCATGACAGCTGGACATATAACTGACTGCATCTTCTCAAACTTCTTACGTTTCTTCCTCATTTGGACCATAATGTACCCTCTAATGGCCTCTAACATTGCAATTATCCGATACTCCCTTGCCTTCACAATGACATTATTCCAGCTCTCACAAATATTGCTTTCCACAGAGTCTGATTTTGGGAGTCGAGAGAGGAAAGCACGACAAAAAGACTTGGGGTCTTGCTCCATAAAGTCTGAAAATGGGGTCATTACTGCTTGTGCACTTTGAAAAGCCTCCATTTTGGCCATGGCAGCCTCATACTCTGGCACATTACATGCATAAACTGCCTCCCTGTAGATCTTTCGCATCTTCTCATTCTTAACCTTGACCTTCCAATTTGCAAACACGTGGCGGGCACACTTTCGATGCTCGACACTAGGCATAACTAGATTGATTGCTTCAACTAACCCCTGAAATAAAAAAAAAGAACAAATCTTAGAAACTACGCTTCAACTACGAGCCTGTAAATCTACAAAACATGCTTTATATATGTAAAAAACAGCAAGGTTGGGAATACCTTTTGCTGGTCAGAAACTACGCTCCATCCAACCCCGTCCCCGAATCCCAACTCCTCTTGAAAATGCTCTAGAAACCACTTCCAAGAACTCTTGTTCTCACCCTCCACAATAGCCCATGCGAATGGGTAAATGTGACTGTTTCCATCCTTCCCCACGGCAGTCAGCAGCATTCCTGGAACCTCGCCCTTGAGGAAGCATCCATCGATGGAAAAAATTGGCCTACAACCAGCCAAAAAACCCTTTCTCAAGTTGGAAAACCCAACATAAAACCGTTTGAAATGCACCTTCTCAGCCATTTGCACATCCGGCTCAACTTCAAGTTCGAACCGTCCCTCAGGATCTGCTGCTATTAGTACAGCCACATAACGATGAAGCTTGTTATACTCTTGTTCAAGAACACCACATAACATCTCTTTAGCAATGGCCCTCGCAGTATAACACGCCTTCAATTCAACATCGACTCCAAGCTCACGTTTCACCTCCATCGCAATAAGTGGGGCTTTCCAATCTGACTCACTCTTGAAACGCTCAAGGAAGTGCTCGGCAATAAACCTAGCAGTTGTTAGGTTAACTCGAGTCGACCTAGTGCATGAGTGAGGCAACCCAACACCTCTGACCATAAAAAACGCATTCCCTGACCACCAGGCAGCATAAACCCTCCAAGAACAATTCTGGTCTTTGCACCTGTACTCCCTCCTACTTTCATCACTTTTTACACACCACAAACTAGCCCCAGCAGCCACACCATGCTTATTGATTGCCTTTTTAAAGTCTTCAACGTCCAAAAACTTCATCCCAACTGTGAACTCCAACGCTTTGTGATCACAATTTGGATCGTAGAAAGACAGATCATCAAACATATCTATGGGTTCCTCATCCAACAAACCTGTTCTTCTATGGGCAGAAACCGAAGCCTCATTTTCACCATCTTCTTCATCTTCATCAGGAATGTAGTCTCCATCATCTTCTTCCTCATCCATGTCACCAGCATCTCTCATAGGCTGATCCACCTCTTCCCCTGCTTCACTATCTGGAATATTGACCATTGGAAGATGAGTCTCCTTCTCAGATGACTCCTCATCACTAGAGTCAGCCACGTTCATTATCTCCTTAGCAGCCGAATTTTCCCCCACTTCAAAGTAGTCATCATCCTTTTCAAGCCTTGCTATGTTGTCCGCAGTGTCATTGTCACCCATCAAACCATCATCAGCCTCGACACTATCAACAAATAGTGAGACCTCCTTAGTCTGTGCTGTATCAACCAGCAGACCCTCCATGATTTCCTTGTCGGTCATGATTTCGTGCAATCCCTCTGCCATTGTGGCTCCAGGAGTCAAGTACCACATCTTCCGGACTCCGTAGTAGTTCAAGTATCCAGTGCACAAAGACAGAATCCCAAAGTAGGACATTTCATCAACATCCACCTTGAACTTCTCCGAAAACCCTCCAACATACTTTGGGGAATCACCAGAAAAATCCATCACTCCTCCATGATGGAAATCGAGATTGATATATTCAGTCATCTGTAGCAAAAGGTTAGAATTAGGTTAAGAGTTTGAAACCACAAAATCACACCGCTATCAAAATACACCAAAATCACAGGTTAGGGTTCGTAAAAGGGTTCGAATATGGAGAAGGGATTTCGTCTTTGAACCAAAATTTCCGAAGGATTAGGGTTTGAATCGAAAATACACCAAAATCACAGGTTAAGAGTTTGCTCGAACAGAGACAGCTGTCCAGAAGAGATGGAAGCGATTCGGCGACAGTCCCTTGCTTGCTTTCTCTGCAATGATTCGGCGACAGTCCGTTGCCTTGCTTCAGATCGATTCTCGGTCGCACGTCGGGGGGAGAGATGGAAGCGCGGCGCTGGGTTCTAGGACCGTCGGAGCGGGGAGGTTTAACAGGCGACGACAGCGCTTGCAGCCTCGCCTGCTGGAGAATGATGCTTCGTCGGCCGATGGAAAGGAGAAGTTGGGGAGACAGAAGAAGATGGGAATCGAATGGTTCTTTTTTTTATTTTACTTTACTCACGCGGTTATTTTACTTTACAAATCATTTTATTTTTTTTAAATTAAAAATAGACCACCACGTAGGATTCCACCTCATTCGGACGTTGCTGAGTCCATAAACGTAACAGAACAGTTACGGTGGGGTAACGATTGGATAATAAATGGAATTTTGATAGGTTTGGGTAAAATAAAAGAAGTTTGAAAAGGTTTGGGTAAAAAATAGACATTGCCCAAAATCTTATATCTTTAGGTGAGAATTGATCATGGACTGTGAAGTCCATCATTTTTTACCAACTTACCCCTCATATTTTCTTTCTCTTCTTATATCATTGAGGGCAATAAAGAAAATTTTCAATTCATACATACAAATTTAATTAACAAACTTCGTAATGAACCCAAAATTCTCATATATTTATTCAAAACCCAAATTATATCAAAAATTTTATTTTTCAAATTCATGAAGTTTTTCAAATCCACGAAGCAACGACCCCTTTTATTTTTGTTGTTTTTTTATGAGTAGATTTTAAGTTGATAGATTTCAAATCTCTAAAGTTTAGAAATATTAAATATCCCATAATTGTTAACATTATATAACTTTATTTGTGTGATTGTTTTTTTCAGTTATATCCATCCATTTTGTTATTTATCATGCCAAAATTAAGGGTACACATGTTAGTTGATACAAAGTTAGAATCTATATTTTAATCATGGGTGGGGCAAGCTCTTCTATTCTGGTTCATGATTTCTCTTAGCTATATGGTTCGTCCGGGGGAGAGATCGAGCTTTAAGGGTCATTTGGAGAATATGAGTTTAAATTTAGAAATTGTCAACAATCTAAAGATTCTAACTCTTTGGATTGTTAAAAATTGATTTTAAAATGTTTATTGTTTGGTAACTATGACTGTTAACTTTCAACGAAAAATAAAAAAATTAAGTTTATATTAAATAACATGTTTATCCTTAATAAAAAAATAGAGTTGCTCGAGAAATATTGAGAACTTTTGTTATTAAATATTGTTGACATAATAAAT
Source organism: Linum trigynum (assembly GCA_964030455.1). Taxonomy (NCBI): domain Eukaryota; kingdom Viridiplantae; phylum Streptophyta; class Magnoliopsida; order Malpighiales; family Linaceae; genus Linum; species Linum trigynum. Next base: position 7,202,170 of record OZ034820.1, on the reverse strand, counting down.
AAATAAAATAGTTGTGGATGTAGGAAAAAGCCCAACAGCGGCCAAGCCGATGTAGGGAATTATAAATATTCTAGACCCAACAAGTGGACCTGGGCTTGGGGGGATTTGAGAGAACATAGCGACAAAAGACCTTGCGGACAAAAGAGTACGACCATAGGATGGTCCCCGCTGGGCGCCCTGACAAGGAGGAAGAAAGGCTACTCGATGGTGGGAGCTCATAGTCGTTGGGCCTTACAGAGCATTACATGCAATGTTGGCGTTAGGGCTGCAAATGAGTCGAGCTGTTCGCGAGCGGTTCGGTGTTCGACTCGAGAAAAGCTCGTTCGACATTCGGCTCGTTAATAAACGAGCCGAACCCAAGCTCACCTTTGTTCAGCTCGTGAAGCTCGCAAGCTAGCTCGACTCGGTGGCTTGTTGAGCTAAACTCGTGATCTGGCTCGTTTAGAGCTCATGATATGTTTTAACATGTGGCTAGAGAGCCAACTCGATTACCAACTTATGGACGAATCAATCTATATCTTATGATTTTAATTCATATGGTTGTTAATTTATATATCTCACCATATATAAAGGTTTGCACGTTGAGTATGTGAGCAAATATATCTTATTTTCTACTTTAAAAAGAAATTATGTATCATAGATTGCTTCGATACAATGAAATAACATGATTTGGAGTAGTTAAAATTTATTACTGAAACGATATATGATACCAACAAAGTATAAAGTATAAGATGAGATTAACTAACAAAATAAATCATATGTATCATAATATACAAAATGAAGTACCAAATAAAAGTTAAGATTTTTAATAAACAAGCTAGCTCGAGCTCGACTCGACTCGGCTCGTTAATAAATGAGCTGAGCTCGAGCTCGACTCGTTTATTAACGAGCCGAGCTCAAACTGGGGTAAAACTCGACTCGACTCAGCTCATTTGCAGCCCTAGTTGGCGTATGGCATATTTTCAGGGATATGGTTGGGACTCTAATGAGTATAAATAGTGCTCGGAATGTGACATTTAAGGGAGTTGGACTCTCTCACTAAAACTCGTTAACTTACTTCTCTCTTTAGAATACTTGACTGACTTGATCGTCGCAATGCTGACGGGCTTGAGGAGCCCGGTGCGCCTCGTGTGCAGGATCAGGCACCTGGAGAGAACTCGTCGGAAGGGTTGGTGCGAGTGGGGTTGAGTTTAAGGGCTAAACAAATTGAATAAGATAAAAATAGGAGGAAAAAATCTCACAAATCAAGATATAGCTACTCTTCGATTATGAGAGATTTGATATCGGTAGATTTTAGAGATTTGAAATCTCTAAAGTTAAAATCTACAATACAAAAAGCAACAAAAAACTTAACTTTCTACAACATATACGAATTTGGTAAATCTACGATCTAAATCATACTCTCCAAACGGCCCCTAAATGTCAACAATTAAAATTAGATTCAACGAAGAAGAACAAAACAATCAAAATTATCGAACAATAAATTGTATAACTCTTTTTTCAAGAATCTAAATAGTTAGAAAGTTCGAATTGTTTAATATTAAGATATTCATAGTCGAATTCTAGAAACTTACCTAAACATATACGTAGTAATTGAAGTTTTGAGATAATGGTACCCACAAGTAGGGGTGGGCAATAGGTTGGTCCACACCGTACCGAATCGATGTTTGGATCGAACCACACCAAATCGAATATAATATGGTTCAATACTTGGTTACTTAAATTTTATAAATACTGAAAAAATGGACCGAATTGACATTTGGACCGGACCAAAGCGGACCGAATACATTATTTGTCCTATCCTTAGTTCTAAATTATCTTTCACTATTAGACCGCGATTCTCTAAATTTGGTCTAATTCGGTCTAGACCGGAGTGATGTCCACCCTAATTCTCCTTACACAACCACCGCACTCTTCGTCAGATTCAGATTAGAATTCATTCTAAATATCGAGCCCGATGCTGCTCGGTCTTATCCACATCCAAAGCAGAAAACCCAAAACGGTGAACTCTACCACGTGGGCGTGTTTGGCGTAATTAATTGGTTACGTCTTTATTACACCGGCAGTCAAAGTTATACGATTCGTTCAGCAACTTGCACTAAAGAAGCTAATCGACTTGGCAGCCTCGCGACAAGCTCATAAGTTGACTTGGACTTGTGGACTTCGGTAGTAGGACTGTGCGTTTAAAACAATAATAATAATGATGATAAGTTATTGCTGGTCTCTTCGTTGCATGAAAATAGTTAAGTTTGGGGATCAACATCACCTCTCTCTGTCTCTCATAGTTGATTTCCATATTCAATCTTTGAAGGGTACTCATCATCTACTGCTTCGAGTTGTTGGGAGAAATTCCATAATAAGATTTTATAACACATACTAACACACCCACTCAAACGAAAATCACTCACAAGGGTTTGAAGTTTGCACAAACCCAAATATCATGTGCTTAACAAATGGGGGTTACTAGGAATCGAACACAAGACCTTTCGGTTACGGAAGGCTCTGATACCATGTCAAGAACCAGTTGATCCCAATAACTCGAGTTGTTGGGAGAGGTTCCATAATAGGTCTTATACCACTATATACTCTTAATTAATTTTAGATATATATCTCGAAAATGGATTAAACTGAATTTGGAGTAATGCAATACGCTATCTTCTAATGAATAAATCTCAGGCTTATGTTTTCTAAATCCAAATATGAAAATCATCTTAATAAACACTAACAATCGACAATTCCGATTCATCGAAGTGCAATGAAATACATCCAATGACCAAATTCATTGGAATACGATACAACCTAGGAGTATGCCAATTGTTGTCGTATATTTATATACGTATATTTGTATATATATGACGGCTTCTATAAACGAGATCAATAGAGTACCACATACGCTTAGTAAGAAAAATGTTGTGTAGACATTTAATTAACTGAATTTGAGACATGGTACTATACCCAAACCTTTATTGAGTAAATCCTATGTCTTAATTCTATCAACCTCACTCCCCAAAACCTTAGATGATGCATCTAATCAGTGAATGTATTTTGACGAATCAAAACTGTCTATCATTGTTTCTAATTGAATCAATATTATTACATAGTATTTAGAGAAATAAGACCTAAATTTTACTAATTAGACATTAGTGTATTATATCATACCCCGAACTCTTACGGTTTGAGAAGGTATGTTTTTTTTATTTCCAAGTTGTTAAAGAATAGACAAGCCACCTAATAGTCTACCACTACGTACCATCAACGTACTCTTGTATTATTTTGTCTTTTTCAATGTGATCACCCTCTAATTATTTGTATATTCTCAATAATTTGGACTTTTTTCCTTGAAATTGATGTTTCATTTTAAAAGATGCAATATGAAAACAAATTAATAAACATCGGATAGGACAAAAAAAAGTCTAAAGAAACAAGAAATAGAAAAGGAACCAAGTGGCCTGTTAGAAGGCATGACGGCCCACGAGAAACAGTTCGGGGTGAGATCAAGACAGGCAACGAGAGAGGAGTAATATTATGAGAGAAGAACCACCTTGGTACGTACCCGAGCTGAGTTAAGAGTAGGGTTGCAAATGAGTCGAATCGAGTCGAGTTTTACCCCAGTTTGAGCTCGGCTCATTAATAAACGAGTCGAGTTCGAGTAATATCATGAGAGAAGAACCACCTTCGTACGTACCCGAGTTAAGTTAAACATAAGAGGCACTATGTAAAGATTTCAACTGGATTGGGATCTGGGCTATAAATATGTAAGGGTGGAGCTGGATTCTCGTTGTGCCATCCACCTTATCAGTAGCACCGTGAACCCAGACCACTAGTACATTGCGGTTATTGACCGCCTCAATTTTGGAACTTGGTTAGGCGAGATTGGGAAATTGTATTTTCTCATGTTTACAGGGAAGATAATAAGTGTGCCGACTACCTGGCGAATCAAGGTCATTCTATGTCTCTACGTTTCCATTTCGTTCCTGCTAGTGACCCTATGTTGTACTGGTGGTTCTTGTATGACACTCAGTGGAATTCTGAACCCCGTCTGGTTATGAATGAAGGTTAGGATACATTGTATCCATTTATATAAAAAAAAAACTTTATAACCGGTTCATAATGGGTGAATTACATTTTGTCCTTTGTAAATCAATCTATTTTTTTATTTATGTTTGTTTGGATAATCTAAAATTGTTTATGGACTGTTAGATATTTTTCAAAAAAAAAAAAAGTTATGGTTGCTCATATCTGATCTCAATATAAGTTTATGAAAACGTAATTCGATGAGTGCTAGTTTGTAAACTAAACATTAACTGTTTAATCAATAATTTATAATTTCTTAAGTAGATAATGCATTAAAAATTCTGAACGTTTATATTATGCTGGTTGAATTATCAAGTATTCTTACATTGGGCGCCACGTTCTCAAATTTCATCATAGGCCTACTTATAATGGTTAGATTCACTAATCCCAACATATCTTGGTGAATTATCTTAACAATATATATTGATCAATGATTTTTCATGTTTAGACTTTAGACTAACTTTCAATTAGTACACTTTAATTCATTTATTGTATACATAAAACCATAAAATTTGGATAAATCTACAATATTGTGTTTCTTGAACTGATAGGTAGCCACTTCTGATGGTAAAAAGAGAAGACGGTAGAGGAACCGCACCATTCAGACACTAAATAATTTATTGTAGCCAACAGAGAAGCTACAAAACTTTTTGACGTTGAGTTTTGTACACTATATTAATTTTGTAACTTGCTGCAAAACTTTTAGTTAAACATTTTGACGTTGCCTAAAGCGTAGTTGTAGCTACGCATAAGTTTAAGAGTGTCATTTTGAACCTTGGTGTATATAGTAACGAAATAATTAAATAACTAAAATCTTACTAATTTGATAATTGATATATAATCTAACACGTTCAATCCTATCCAATAATATATCTCAATCACTCTGTCCCTTCCTGTTTTTTCCCTTTCACTTTGGATAGATGGTAATATAGTTATTAATAGTTGTTTTGGGATGGTGATTATCTTTTCTTTTTATAGAATCAACTTCCAATTAAGTCCCGCTATTTATTGAGTTTGCTTATTCGTTCCTCTTCATTTCCGCACTGAGTCGTTCCCTCCACACGACTGACACAAACCAATCTTCTTCTCTTCTCCCTTTTTTTTAGGGTCGCTTTTCTCCAGCACTCGAAACTGTCCGAGTGATTGAGTGAGTGATGTCTTTCATGACGTCCACCACCGCGGCCGCTGGGCCGCCGTCCGACGAGAGATTCAACGCCTACGCTGCCGCCTGCGCCATCGTCGCTTCCATGATTTCCATCATCTTCGGATACGGCAAGTCACAAGTGATTAATCCTAATTAATGCATAGTTAGTGTTTGAATCAAATTTTTAATCATGTTTAATCATATGTAGATACTGGAGTGATGAGTGGAGCTATGATCTTCATAAAAGAAGACCTCCTAATCAACGACACGCAGGTCCAGGTCCTCGCCGGGATCCTCAACATCTGCGCCCTCGTCGGCTCCCTGATGGCGGGAAGAATCTCCGATTACATCGGCCGGCGGTACACCATCGTCCTCGCCTCCGTCATCTTCCTCCTCGGATCCATCCTCATGGGCTGGTCCCCGGACTACGCCGTCCTCATCACTGGCCGCTGCGTCGCCGGCATCGGCGTCGGATTCGCCCTCTTGATCGCCCCCGTCTACTCCGCGGAGGTCTCCTCCGCCAAATCCCGCGGCTTCCTCACCTCCCTCCCCGAATGGGGGATCGCGATCGGAATCCTCCTCGGATACATCTCCAACGTCGCCTGCGCCAAGCTCCCGCTCCGGCTCGGCTGGCGGCTGATGCTCGGGGTCGCGGCGGCGCCTTCCCTCATCCTCGCGATCGGGATCCTCAAAATGCCGGAATCCCCGCGGTGGCTGATCTCGCAGGGGAAATTGGGGGAAGCGAGGAAGATCCTCCTCAAAGTGTCGAATTCCCTCGAGGAAGCCGAGAAGCGGTTCCTGGACATCAAGATCGCGGCCGGGATCGACGAGAATTGCAAGGACGAGGTCGTGGAGGTGTCGAAGAAGGAATCGGGAGGGAAAGGGGTGTGGAAGGAGCTCCTCCTGCGCCCCACCCCGGCCGTACGGAGGATTCTCGTGTGCGCTGTGGGGATACATTTCTTCGAACACGCGGTGGGCATCGAGGCCGTGGTCCTCTACAGCCCGAGGATCTTCAAATCGGCCGGCGTCACGGACAAGCACAAGCTCCTATTGGCCACCGTGGGTGTCGGGCTGACGAAATTCGCATTCATCGTGCTGTCGACCTTCCTGATGGATCGGGTCGGGCGGCGGAGGCTGCTGCTGACGAGCTTCACCGGGATCATCGGCGCGTTGACCCTGCTGGGGGCGTGTTTGACGATCGTGGAGAGGCACCACGGGGAGAAGATCCTGTGGGCCTTGGGGCTGAGCATCGCCTCCACTTACGCTTTCGTGGCGTTCTTCAACATTGGGGTCGCGCCCGTGACGTGGGTTTACAGCTCCGAGATCCTGCCCCTGAGGCTGAGGGCGCAGGGGTACAGTTTGGGCGTGGCGGTGAACAGGCTGATGAACGCGCTGATCTCGATGACGTTCATTTCGCTGTACAAGGCGATTACGATCGGCGGGGCGTTCTTCCTGTTCGCCGGTGTGTCGCTGGTCGGTTGGGTTTTCGTGTATGCTCTGTTTCCGGAGACGAAAGGGAGGTCGTTGGAGGAGATGGAGGAGCTCTTTGGGGGAGAGGCTCGTAAAAGCCAGGGCGAAGCCCATGTTTAGGAGTTTCTATAATTAGTTTAATTACCATCTTAATTACACCTTCCGTTTTCTTTCTGTGGTGGTATTGCGTATTGTTTGAGGAGATGGATTATTCTCAACAACAATGTAAGTTGTATAGGTTTGTATTTGAGTTGAAAGGACGAAGTTAATGCTTTTTACAGCTTTGTTAATTTGGATAGATAGACACAAACACTCAGGAAATTTGATTTCCGTTTTTCAATTTCATATTTTATGTTTAGAATGAATGATAAAAGGGATCGAAAAATGAACTCCGTTTCGGCTAAGTTTGGATAATTACAGTTAGTGTCGAAAGTTATATGAATTGGGTTTATGGACATGGAATTAGCGAGTCTCGTTAATATGTAGTATTGCTATTTTTTGCATTGTTATAAGAAGCGCACCGGATCAACGGTCGGGCTAGTAGAGTCGTCAACCAGTTACGATAGCGGTCTGGTTTATTGCTTGAATGAACGGGTATTGATGGACCAAACAGTTTTTTCACGGTTCAACATAAAATCACATGAACCAGCAAGGTTTAACTGGTCAACTCGTTCACTATTTTAACAAAAACAAAAATTGCTTTAACATAAACTAAGACCATCAAATCATAATTATTAATTTTATATATGCTTCCTCAACCTTATTGTCGACTTTACGTTGTCTACTACAGACTAGAATCGTAATTTTTAATTTGAATTAAAAAAAATGGTTTCTTTAGTGAGATGGTCGGAATGATTTATTAGATACTTTGGTGATTATATGAATTTGAACTTGTTTATGGTCAATGATAATTTCATTCTTAAATTAGTGTAATATACAAGTCTTATATGTTATATATCATGAACAATTCTATCAACGGTTTACCAACGGTTTTGTAACGGTTAACCGCTGAACCCTAAACCACTAACTTTTCCGGTTCAGCCTCAAGTCCGATTCTGAAAACAGAGCTATTTTATTAACCCGCTATCATCTTATTTTATCTCTCTATCATTCATATTTTGATTTCCAAAATAAATAAATATATTAAATTATTAATTGTTGATAAAAGTGCTATTCATTTCCATAGTTGTGGGAATGATGCCAAACACAAGAATTGAAAATGAAATTTTATAAAATTAGGAACTGAAAATAGAATTGGAAAATGAAATTCTAAACATATTTGGGCATTCTTTTGGATAGTGAGATTCCCTAACCTTTCTAATTGTCATTTCTCTAGGGGTTTAGAAAAATTCTCTTCCAAGAAGGCAAACAAATTATGTTAGAACTAGATCAGAGTTAGGCTCGTTGGATGGTAGTATTTGATTGTTATATATACTAAAATTCTTAGGTACAACATGTGATTATCACTTCATTTTAGTTAGTGTTTTTTTAGTTTGGAGCGACCATTTTTGTCCTAAATATGCAGGCGCATGAATGATCTAGGAATGTACTCAATTTTTCATTTATGAAACTTATTAATTACCAAACAATGTATTGAAAACGTGATAATATATTAATCATTGATATAGTACAAGCAATTAATATTTAATACAACTAAAACTTGAATTATAAAGCGAAAACGTACATCTTTAGTTCTTTGGAAACAAAGTATTATATATATACATATATATATATAAAAACATTAATATCCAACATTATGATCAAGAATTTTGGATGAGAATTACTACACTTTCAAGCATCCTCTCGAAATGTTTGCCATAAGGGTTGCTATCCTGTTACCCCCCCAAAATAGGTGATTTGGTTTCTTTAACAATATAAATAAATAATTAAAACAAAATTTACCTAGCCATTATAATTTGTTGTAACCATTAGCAAAAAAAAAAAGTTCTTAATCCAAATAATTTTATTCAAATACTAATTACTCACAAAATCTGTTAAAATAATAAGGGCTAATACCGCTAGAACACCCGAACTATCCGGAAAATGTCACTTGTGTCCTATTGTTTCCAATATTCCATCTGTGTCATGAACTATTATTCCGTTAGTGTTGACCGGCATTGACCGTTAGTATTTAACAGAAAATCCAGTCAGCGTTGACGTGGCATCTGACCTGGAATTTTCATTTAATAAAAAATAAAAAATAGAAAACCCTCCCAATCCCTTCTCCGCGTCTCCTCCCGCCGTCTGGTGGAACCCTCTGCCGGGAGCCCTCTCCGGTAAGTCGCCATCAACACCCAGATTCTGAAGGTCGTGGCAGGGGAATCGTCGTGCTAGAGAAAGGGTGACCAGATTCTGAAGGTTCGAGATGCGGCGCCGCCACCACCTCCGTCGTCGGCATCAAAGATTCATCCCAGCTTTAATCGTGTCAACAAGTCCTCCGTCGGCATCGAAGATTCATCCCAACCACCGTCGATCCAGGTCGCCACCACCTCTGCGTCTTCCACTCTACTCTTCGAACCCAGAAATGTTGCGGGCCAACATCCGACTCCCTCGCCACCTCACGCTCCAATCACCTTCTCATTCGACATAACCCCAAATCAAGGCCCGTGTAAAGACCTCTTCCCACTCCATAATGTATTCCATTATTGATTCATGATTTCAATCTCCGATTGAGTTGAATTGAACAAATCCTGTTTTGGCAAAATTAGGGTTCTTCGGAAAATGGTAGAAGCTCCACTGGGTTTCCATTTTCCAGTCAAAGTCCGCACTTGGATCTGGAGACCTCAGCGGGGAAGGGCTTGTGTTGCGGAGAACCCAGGACGACGGTGGCAAGCTCTGAAGAGACGGCGGCGGCTTTAGCGGAAATGGAGCAATTTAAGGAGCGGTGGCGAAGTGGGTGGCGCTGGTTGGGGAAGAAGAATTGGGATTGGATACTGCAGTTGCATCTCGCTTAGCTCTGAGAAAAACGAGAGAAACACAGGGGAAGAAGACGCTCGCTAGTCGCTACGCTGCCGTCGAAATGTCGAGATAATAGGATGGATTGAAAGTTGAAACTTCGAAGCTAGAGCTTCTCCTGGCCATGAGCGCCCTTTATTCTCGAGTAGTAGAATACTTGGATTTGGTGATTGTTGGGATTGGAGAGGAAGAGGAAGAAGCAGAGAATGGGAGAAGAGGAAGATTGATGCGGAGGGGAAGAGGAAGAAGTAGAGACGGGGAGATTGGGGAGGGGGAGCCATTTATTTTTTAATTTCTAAGAATTTTGTATTTTTTGTATTATAGTTATTATAATTTATTTAAATAATTTTATTTGTAATTAAGTAATGACATGTCAATGAGGTGGCATCTACGTGGATACCACTTTTCTGCCACATATGCGAAAGTCAACACTAATTTGACTTCCGTCAAGTCAACAGTTATCTTTAACGGTCAACGTAAGACGCCATGACACAAATGTCACATACTCATATAGTTCATGACACAGATGGAATATTGGAAACAATAGGACACAAGTGGCATTTTTCGAATAGTTTGGGTGTTGTATTGGTATTAGCCCAAATAATAATTACTCACATTCGTAAACCAATGGATTTTTATCGTTTTAGAAACTTTCATGTGTAATTGTACTGACATGAAGGTAATGTTACGATCGCCAGTCACGTGTCAATACTTTAAATGATCCCGAGTTTAATGATATTGTTGGCCGAGCAACTCAATAAGAATTCTAAGTAGTTGACTGAATTACGGCAATGAGAATGACTGAGATGGTGATATTAAGTATTAATCATAATGAATTGATGAGTTCACTCTTAATTATTAACCAGAATAGGAAATATGTGTTTGGGTATTATCTAGGACATGCATTATTGATATCATCTAGTGTTTTAAGTGTTAGTATCTACATGAAACTTAAATTTTTTACGATTTTATGATTTTAATCTATGGTTTTGATTTCACACCATTTTAAATTTCATGTAATCACAATTTTGACTACACTAATCACGCCCACGAGACTGGCATACTAGAGGAGCTCGAGTTGCTAGGGGAGGCAGAGATCACTAGACTCTGTTGGCTGATAAATGTTGCACCAAGATCAAGTTGGTTTATAGTCCGACGCGAGAAGAACATTTCTTTGTTGATATTCAGAGAGAGAACCATTTCTTTGTCAAGATATTGAAGTGTGCATTTTGGAATTCAAAGAGGTGGAGTATTTAAGACATGTCATATCTTACTAGGGACTAGGGAGTGCAAGTAAACTCGGGGACAGGTTACAGTGATTACTAATTTATAGTAATCACCGTGGTTATTAAGGGCAAACTGAGTATAACAAAAAAATTATTAATTACCCTTTTAACAAATTACATTTTAGGAAGTTACAAAAATATATTAATTACAATTCTCTCTCTTTCTCTCACTTCCACAATTTCCAGCCATATATCTCTTCCTTTTTTGCAATCTTTTCCTTGTTTTCGTTCAACCGAACTAATAGCGCTGCAACAATAAAACAATATCAAATCATTAAAAGAACACTACCAATGCACAAAACACCAATACCATTCGAGAAATAATAACACTACCATTTCACAGAACACCAATACCATTGCAGATCTATCAATACATGCAAATCAATATCATTACATGATAATCAATACCAATGTGAAAAACACTACCGCTACAAAAAAAACTACCATTTCACTAAAAAGTAATACACTTACATGATAATCACTACCAATGCGGAAAAAACAATACCAATTCGAAAAAAACACTACCACTACGAAAATATCACTACCAATGCGGAAAAAAACTACCACTACGAAAAAATCACTACCACTGCAGAAAAAAACAGATCTGGGGTTTTTATTCATCCCACATTTTTCAGCCATAGCCGTCTCAGAGAGAGAGAGAGAGAGAGAGAGGGGGAGGTGGACAGGGGAGCAGGGAGGGGAGTGGGCGGTCGGCGGTGTGGTGGGCAGGGGAGGGGGAGGGTGGTTGGGTAGAGAGAGAGAGGAGGAGGAGGGAGGGCCGGTGGGCGGAGGAACATGGGACACGATTGGAGAGGAGGGCTCGCTGGAGGGAGACGGCTGAGAGGGATAGAAGTAGGGTTTGGATGAGAGAGGGGGTAGAATTAGGGTTTGAGTAGAATATATAGAATAATCAAGTGTGGTTTTTTTTTCCAATATTACCCTGAAGCAATTTTAACCGTGAGATTAAAAAAAAGGAAAAATAAAAAAATAGACGGAGGATATTGAAGTAGCCACGGTGGCTACTAGAATTCTAGTTGCCACCCTAACCCATCCCAGTAAACCCCTGTAATATTGAGGAAGTTGTGGATATGAAGACCAGCAGGTCATAGAAGAGAGGTCTTGACATTAATGTAGTCAAAATCGTGCTTTAAAGCTTAAAAACTTACGATTTTACGTTTTTAGATCACCAAAATGCTTCTTCGCATAATCTCCATTTTTATAACTAATGTAGTTAAAAACTATACTTTAAAGTTTAAAAACTTACAGTTTTACGCTTTTATATCACCAAACCACTTCTACATAGAAACGCGCTTTTGACTACATTGCTTGACATAGTGACAAGTCTCAAAATAACGTGACAAGTCTCAAAATAACATAGGGTCTAACAAAAAATAAAGAAGAAGAAAATGATGATTAGAATAGTACTAAAAGTTTGTTTTGTTTCAATTTGGTCTCATTGAAATTTAATTTTGGCAATTTTTTTTCTTCATATTTGAAATAATTCATGAATTATCAGAAAATCAAACGAAACCACACAAGAGCTAGAAGCAAGGGGAGCCACCTGATCTCCCCCATCTTCCCCGACAATTGAATTTTTCCTCCTGAATCTAATGCTCTCCCTTCTCACTCTTTCTGCATTTCCACCCTTTCCTGTAACAAGAAAACAACAAAGAAAAGCTTCGCCCTTCATAGTTTACAGGAGAAAGAGGAGAGAAAAAAAAAAAATACAAACAAACAAACAAGCATTCTTACATGAGGAAATTGTGCCCAAACATCGACAAAGACGACGGGCTCGAGACGGTCCTCGAGATCCCGATCCCTGAAGAGATGTTCACCGGCATGGGAAGCAACACCACGCTGCGACTGCAGAACATGCTCAGCTGGATGAGAGCACAGACTTCCGACAAATGGTCCCAGCCCGTCATCGCCAGCCGGATCAACGAGCTCCGCTTCCTTCTCTACCTCGTCGGATCTCCCCTCATTCCTCTTCAGGTCCAAGTCGGCCACGCCGTCCACAAGGCCGTCCGAGATTCCTCCATTGTCAGAGAGTTCGATTTCCTCGCTCATTGTTTTATTTTTATTTTTTCGTTCAGGCATTTCGTCGAACACTTTCGGTGCTGATCGTTCCCTACTTCTTGTTGTTGTTGTTGTGGGTTGTGCATGCAGCAAGCGTCGACGGCCAAGTACATCTTGCATCAGTACATAGCGGCGACGGGAGGCCAGCCGGCGCTGAACGCGGTGCACAGCATGTGCGTGATCGGGTCGGTGAAGATCTGCGCGTCGGAGTTCCATCAAGGGGACCAGACCATCAACGTGAAGAACACAGAGGAAGCCGGCGGGTTCGTCCTGTGGCAGAAAGATCCGGACCTGTGGATCTTGGAGCTGGTGGTTTCCGGGTGTAAAGTCATCTGCGGAAGCAACGGGAAGCTCTCTTGGAGGCATTCTTCCAACCAGCAAACCCCAATTTCCAGAGGATCTCCCCGCCCACTCCGCCGCTTCCTCCAGGCAATCACCAAGTTCCCCCACCATTTCCCGTTTTCACCCCCAATTTCTAGCGATTCGTCATAATCCCTCCTTTTTTTTTCTTCCTAATTTCAGGGATTGGATCCGAGGTCGACGGCGAACCTGTTCGCCGACGCGACGTGCATCGGGGAGAAGATAATCGACAACGAGGATTGCTTCATACTGAAGCTGGAGACGAGCCCGGCGATCCGAGAAGCGCAGAGCGGGCCCAACTTCGAGATCATCCACCACACCATTTGGGGCTACTTCAGCCAGAGGTCTGGGCTTCTGGTCCAGTTCGAGGACTCCCGGCTGTTGCGGATGAGGACCAAAGACGACTACGACGTCTTCTGGGAGACAAGCATGGAGTCGGTGATGGAGGATTACAAGTACGTCGAAGGTGTCAATATTGCCCACAGCGGCAAGACCAGGGTCACAGTCTACCGCTACGGCGAGCAGTCGGCGAACCACAAGAGGGAGATTCGGGAGACTTGGAAGATCGACGAGGTCGATTTCAATGTCTGGGGACTGACCGCCGAGAACTTCTTGCCGCCGGCCGATCTGGTTGTTACCCCCAGTAAAAAGAAGGAGAAAAAGGAGAAGAAAGAAAAACACAAGAAACATAAAGAGAAGAAGGAGAAGAAACACCACCGGTGATAAATACTTTTTTTGTTTTTCTTCTCACTCTTACCGTCTTACACAAGTTAACTAGCTGTAATTTGCGTGCATCGTTTTGAGAAAATGATCATGGCGCAAGCTGACAATGTTGTGCCGTTTTGGTAATATATAGCTTTATGTTTTTAGGATTTAGAGCACTTCGATCAGTTATTAACAGGCCAGCACTACTCTTCAAATACAGCCAATGTCCTGCAACAGAACAACATTCAATCTTGTAACGGCTTTAGTGAAATCCCCAATTCCTAAACAATGTCTAATCACAGCGACTCGAACTCAAAGATAGGACGGTTCGTGTTTCGACACCATGAGAAAGGATCATCCTTGAAAGCAGCACGACGTTTGTACTCAGAAAGAGATGAGATCGTCCTTGGATGATGATGATGATGAAGGTGGCTTCTTAGGGTCTTCCGATGATGTGTTGGCGCCGCCTTTCTTCCCAAATATCATTTCGTCGAGATCATCCATCATGTCATCGTTGCTCCCCTCCCCATGTGCCCCGACCCGTGAGCCTGCTGGCTTTCTGATCAATGCATCTGCTTCTTTTGCATGAGTAGGGGAGTCCTCGGCCTCGACTGCGACTGGGATCATGGCAGGTTCAGGTTCAGAATGCACCGCAGATGGCCTCTCCATCTCTTCGTACTTGGACAGAGCTTTCAGAATCTCGTCGTTAACATTTAAAGCTTCAAAAAGCAAGGCCTCATTGTCCCCTGCCGTCTCAATGATTCTTTGGACAGTCGACTGGCACTGCCGACATTGCTGGACAAGGGTACTAGTCAAATCATCCTACAAAAGCAAGAGACCAAATCCCAACTCAGATCTTCATATCATACAAGAATTACAATTGAAAAACAAACGCCTTGAGTCTAGTGGTAATACCACTAGCTTTGAACCTGTTTTGTCTAGCATCATGTATGAAAACAACATAGAGTACACAGCACAAAACATGCCAATGACACAGCAATGGATGCATTACTGAGTTGCATACATCATGCCCAACGAATTCAGAGAAACTTACACCTTACAATGACCGCCTAAACTTCTCAATTTTCTCCAGCTCATTCAATTCGATTCAATGTTAAAGAACTCTCGTTAGCACTTAGCAAGTCTCAGTCTTGAATCACCCCAACATATAAAGGCACTCGAAGCAATATTCACTAGGTTTCAACATACATAATAGTATAATAACAGCACCGAAGGACATTTTGAGCAGGCATCTTACATATACAATTTAGTCCTCAATGATCTATAAGACCACCGGAGAGTACTATTTTTATATCAAAACCAAAACCATACAGTGAGTATCGTGAGGGTCAGTCAGATAAAAAGTACCTTCAAAGCATCTTGTCCGGGAGATGAAGATAAAACTGTAGTGAGAAGTTCAATGCTATTCCTGGCCACATCAAAAGCTTCCTTCGTTTGCTCAGCAGTAAGGCTTTCAACAACAACTTCGTGATGAGTCTGCTCTGCCAGATTGGCATCCACTTCTGGTGCTGAAATGGAACGAGGAGGGGTGAAGATAGGTACCAAACTCTCATTGTCACGACCAGGGAACCGGATGCCCCTTGATTTTAAGCTCTGCACAAAAGGAGGAATTCATGAAAACCCAAGCAAAATACAGCTCAGGGTATACGTAAGATGAGCTAATAAACCTATGACTCTGAACGAGCCAATGCCATACAAGAAATAAGAGCTGTCAATGAGGAAATAAAACATGCAGCAGGCAACAAGTAAAGGAATTTTCAGGTAAGGGCCCATTGTCAGAAAAATAAGATTCTTTCCAGTCGGGACACTTTCTACACCCACTCTGAAATTCCAAAACATGATTTCACTATTGTTAAACCCAGTTGATGTAGCCGATCTTCTACTGTTTTGATCCTCTAGCTACTAGAGTATTAATGTTGAGATTTATAATTCACTAGAAAGCATGCAAACTCTACCATGTAGCTGTCAGATCAAAATCTTCTGTTCCATACAAAATAAGATGTGAGCCAAGGAAAAGTAAGATCAAGAACTCATCATTATCCAGGTACTGATCTCAAGAAAGAGACTAATAAGTTCTCAGTCAAAAATAACACAGGGAAAATGAAAAGATTACTTGAACATATGCCCAAATGGATACCTTGTATGTTTCTTCATAAACAGGCAGATACCGTAGCTCACTGCTTGATTCACCCCAAGCTTCAATCAGGATCAAAGCCTTATTGCGGTTGTTAACAACAGTCTGAGGGTCATCAATCAGCCGCACCATCTCGTCAAGAACCCTCTCAGCCGCCACTTCCGAGAATGCCTTTTCACAATTCTTGACGCATGTTTCGAGTAACACCAAGGCCAAGTACTGAACCCTAGCACTCTTCACCACAATCCTCTTCTTTATACCACGAACCAATTCCACGCTATTGATCTTTTCCTGATTTATCATGTCACATATTTCTAGGTTCATGGCCCAATCGGGTTCTTCAAGCGTCTCTGCAGTAGCTTCCTCAACAATTTTGTCCGTTTGATTCGGACCTTGAAACAGCTCTTTCATCTTGAAGCTCATAGAACTCATCCCAGCAGTCATTTTTCGACCCATCTCCGCACCTCCAATCTTGAGGCGTTCACCAAAAGCACTCACCTTCTCCAATAAATCGTCACTCATCTTAGAAGCCTAATTGAAAACAAAAAGAGATCAGCCACCCACTCATCAAATAACACCCTCGTTGTCGGTCAATTGTAAGTCAATTGATGAACCAGCCCAGAAGAACGGTCAATGCAAGGAGTACCAGGAAATTGCAGAAAGACGACCCACTAAGAAGCTACAATTAGAAAGCGAGGAGATCAATAAATTAGAGCTCTGCAAGCAGAACCCTTGTTCTCAGTTTACTTCGAAACAAAAAAAAGGCCAAACTTTAAGGCGATCGGACGCGATAACTGATCGGCCGGCAGATCAGGGAAAGCCAATCAACCATCCAAGTCAAAAAAGGAAAGCAGAGATCTTTACCTTACGAACAGCCGAGGGGGAAATTTGAGGCTGTAGATGGAGTTGATGGTAGTTAGTGTGAAGACGAAGAACAAGTCTTCCTGGGAGTTGCAGTCTGCGCGTTCTCTCTCGTAAAAAAAGGAAGGACCAACAGCAAGAAACGAAATGCTGGGCAGGGAAGAGGAGATCATTCCTCGAAAGCAAATGAAACAGCTTTGGGCCGCATAATTTTCCTTTTTTGGTCCAAACTCCAAACCAGCGCACAGATGGGCAGAAAGCAAATGGACCCGAAGTTATGGACTTTGTTCAAAGGCCCAAATTCGTAAGGGCTAAAAGTAGGGCTGCAAATGAGCCGAGTCGAGCCGATTTTTACCCTAGTTTGGACTCGGCTTGTTAATAAATAAGTCGATCTCGAGCTCAACTCGTTTATTAATGAGTCGAGTCAAACTCGAGTGAGCTCGTTAAGTAAAATCTTGGCTCTTGTTTTTTCTCTCTCGTTATCTCCAAAGGTCTTTTGGTTATCCTCTTGGCTCTTGTTTGATACATGTGATTAATGTTACCATGAAAAAGAATAATCATCAAATTTTCATGGTTAACTAATCTCATGTTAGCGAAGAAATTATTATACATAATTTATTTTTAAATTTTACTATAAGACATATTTTCTCACATAATCAATGTGTTGAACCTCATATAGGGTGAGATATAATTTTACTATCCTATGAATTATCAAAATTCAACTCATAAGATCATAGATCGATTGACTCATAAGTCGGCAGGCGAGTTGGTTGTCTAACTACAATGTTGAGATATCTCATGACCTCTTAACGAGCAGTGCACGAGTTGAGCTCAACAAGCCATCGAGTCGAGCTAGCTCGCGAGCCTCGCGATTTGAACAAGGCTTAGCTCAACCTCGGCTCATTAACAAACAAGTCGAGTTTCGAAAGAGTTTTTCCTGAGTCGAACACCGAACCACTCATGAGTCATGAGTAGCTCGGCTCATTTGCAGCCCTAGATAAAAGTAGTAGAGAAATAATTTACTTCCAATCTTAAGTTTGGTAAAATTCACTTGCATAACCATAACTATTGATCTTGTGACAATAATAGACAATTCTTGAGAATTACACAAAATGTCCAGATTTTGGAAAGACGTTTGACAAATTTAGCCAATTTCATCAAAAGGACGACCCGATGTTCGATTCTTATGTTACGTCTTCTTCATCGTCAATGTGGACTTTTACGCCGTTAGAGATTTCGCATGTTACATTAACAAGACACTTACGAAGATGCCACCTTGACGCACATATCAACGACAACTCGACATGTCATGCCTCGTGGACGTCACATCATAATTTAGTGGAAAAATGCACATGTATGGCAATAACTATTGATTTTTTGTTAATGTGAATAATAGCCCATTATCACAAAATCAATAATAACCAATTATACTTGCAAAAAGGTAGTTATTTTCTCTCTCTCCCCCCTCCTCCGAGCTAGGGTTTCGCACGCTATGGTGGCCTCACCGCCGGTGGCTGGTGAGGGTATTTCTTGGGCCCAGTTGTTTGTCGTTGCACTGGAAAATCGTCTTTGATTTCGGCCTTCGAAGCACGTTCATGTCATGCCTCGTGGACGTCACATCATAATTTAGTGGAAAAATGCACACGTATGGCAATAACTATTGATTTTTTGTTAATGTGAATAATAGCCCATTATCACAAAATCAATAATAACCAATTATACTTGCAAAAAGATAGTTATTTTCTCTCTCTCCCCCCTTCTCCGAGCTAGGGTTTCGCACGCTATGGTGGCCTCACCGCCGGTGGCTGGTGAGGGTATTTCTTGGGCCCAGTTGTTTGTCGTTGCACTGGAAAATCGTCTTTGATTTCGACCTTCGAAGCACGTTAACAATGGGTTCAGGATTCCAAAGGAAGTAAAAGAGCAATTTGTGGGTGAGATTCCTTGAATTCCAGAGCTTCAGAGCTGGGCCAATCACCTATGGGGAAGAGACTGGTCATTCGAGTCTCCAGATTTGGATTGCAGCTTTTGGTTTTCCACTTCTCGTCCCCTGGGTACGAGTGAATGGCAGTTCAAAATTGAGTCTGTGGCACTTTCAAGGGAACACGATATTCCTTTGCCAGTGGTTTCCCGGCATCCAACATGTGGAACACAAGATAGAAACCCTAACTATCTGGGCTCGTTTCAGTGGTTTGTCTCTTGAGTACAACTATCTTGATGGCCTGGAATGGGCTGCGATCAAGGTTGAGATGCCGCTTCACATGGATCACTCTACTCGTATGGGTTATGGAGGATGCAGGAGGCAAGAGATGAGGGGACTATAGTGGTACCTTACAAGGATAAGGAGGTTGTATGGGTTGATTCAGAATCCGGAGGGGATGTTAGGAGTGGGATGGAATTGATGGATTCGGTACCTTCTTTATTCGGTGTTGTTATGAGTTTTGCAGAAGTGGTTCGTGAGTCACCTAGACAAAAAGGGAGCTCACTAGCCTCTCAGGCACCACCTGATCCTGGGAATTCAGCAGCCTGTTGTGCCGGGAGCTCCTCAACTCAGGTAACTGAAGCAATTCAGGATCCGCTAGATTTTCAAATGGCGAAGGGTTTTCATTCCCCGGTGAAGAGGAAATGGGGTCGAGGTGGTGGTCGTGGAAGAGGTAAGAAATGAATATACTAGCTTGGAATGTTAGGGGGTTTTGTAGATGATAGTAAGTTTACTACTTAACTTTAAGTTACTGGACAAAATAATGTTTATATAGTAGCTGTTTTAGAGCCCCGGACCAGAGCAAGCAAAGCTTAAAAGGTGTTGGAAAAGAGGTTTCCGAATTGGGAATCCAAGATTTGTTATGAACTCTTTTATGTCTGTTTTCTTGAAAGGGGAAAGGCTACCGTGGCGAAGAAGAAGAAGAAGAAGAAGCCTGTTGGGAAGGGTAGGGAAGAAGGGAGCAGTTGTCCCTTTTTTTTTTTTTGCAAAGTGTCGTTCAGATGAAGAAGAAAAGTAGAGGTCGAGAGATAAGAAGGAAGTCCCCTGTCTGTTTTTTCGCGAGGAGAAGGAAGGAGAACGAAGATCGAAGAAGAAGGAAGCCCTACTCTCCTTTTTTTTTTTGTTGCAAAGTTTCATATGTATTAAGAAGAAAAGAGGAAAAAGAAGTTGTCGTTCAGTGGGGGAAATGAGCTCTGAAAAAGAAGAAGAAGTAAGCCCTTGTTTTATAGCAGTAGGGGGCACTATTGGGCCATTTGGTGGAAGGTTTGGATTGGTTGGTCAAGATATAGGGTGTGTTGTACTTTTCTTATTGGTAGTTGCGTGAGTTGGGCTTGATCTGGTTCAAACGAGATTGGATCTGGCTCGAGTTTGGCTGGGCTTGGATTTTGGGCTTTGAACTGAGTTGACTGAGCTTGACCCAAGTTGACTTTTCTTGTGCTTTGACTAACATTCTGTTTGGGAAGAGGGGTAAATGGGAGAAGGGTGCAAATGTGAGGGGTAAACACAGTTTCCAACACATTTGCACCTGTTTGGTTAATTTGGAACAGTAGGGGGGTGCAAAACAGGAGTGCAAATTTACTGTTTCGGCTTACCCCCCGAATTGGGGTGCAAGGGAAGGAAGGAAGAGAGGGGGAGCGGGATATTATGGAATGTTGTTTTTCTAATTGTGTTATATATAATTATATAATAATTAATATTATCAATTTCTTTTTTTTATAAATATCATTAATGTAAACATTATTCGGGGTTGACCATTTGACTCTGGAAACAAGTTTATCAATGTTCGTCAAGTCAAATCTAGATCTCTTGGTTGAATCGAATTTGCATTGAACATTAGAGATACGAGGTGTTTGTGGAAAAGATAGAGAGAAATTGTTTGGTTAACTCAGTTTATGTGACTAAATAGTTAAAACTTACAAATTCGAACGTGTTTGACTAAGTTTGACAATTTAAGATTAAACTAGACACGAAAACCCTATATAGGATGACCAGTTATGAGTTGAGCTTCTAATTTTGAGATCGCTCGATCAATGATTATTACAATTGTTATAATTAATTATTATTTGAGCATTATCATATAATAACTATTTTTAGTAAAGTATACTTATTATATAGTAATATTTATTTTATTATTTTATGATAATATTTTATAATCTTAAAATCTATTTTAAAATCTTAAAATCTATTTTAAAATTTTAAAATCTATTTTAAAATTTTAAAATCTATTTTAAAATAATATAATTACTTACTTTTCACTATATTTGCACCCCCCCTACTTTTTCATCCAAACAACAATTTACCCATCCACTTACAACTCCAGCAATTTACCCCTCGACTTGTACCTCCTGCAATTTGCACCCCCTTGTTGCCAAACAGAGTGTAATAGTTGACTGGGGCTTGGACTTGGACCTTGTGCCCAATTCCTTTTACTATACAATTATAATTAGTTTAATGTAATAGCAAATTAACATTATAATTATTATGGATTGTAATCATGAATTTGGTTATTTAGTATTGTATCTATCTTAATAAAATTATCATGCTTCTGCTTTGTTACTTAGAAATTGCGAACCAATTCTCACAAGACCCAATGACAACCAAAATTGAGCTCAAGTCTAACTCGTCTAAACACGTCAGCTCGTCACTAATAGATTGTATCAGTTGAGATTTACTATTTGCTAATCTCATTAACTTATGACAAACAAGACCCAACTCGTCACTAATAGATTGTGTCGGTTGAGATTTGTTGCTGCTAATCTCATTACTTATGGCAAACATGCACTACAAATACGTTTTCAGCTAGAAGTTCATTCAAAATTTGCTGTTGCAAACGATAAACTGAGACTAAATATTATGTGACTAATAATGTTTTAACCCGAACAAAAAAAGTTGAGTCTACACCGTAAAAAGAGACTAACGGAAGGTAACAGTCAATACCAAACTTGAACGATTGAAATGATTCAGTAACCAAAGATAGAATAAAATATTTTTAATAACAAACCGTGGAACTTGTTAGTAATCCGATTGACCAAACTTGTAATTTACCCGATTCGAAAATCAACTAATGAACCATGGGATCGAAACGCAAGCAGGTGGTGTCGTTCCTTGTCGGTTTGAAGTTCGGGCGAATGGAGCCCGGAGGAAGTTGGAACGTATAGAGCTTGTTGACTGGCCCCATCAAAATCAACGGTCATCAGGTTCCCTCTGGGATACGCAAACCACATGCACCTCCAATAATAATTAAATATTAAAATCCAGTAAGTACGGACTGGCACCGGCGCACCGCCGAACATAAATAAAATTTTAATAATAATTAACGACTTCCTTTTTTTTTCCCCAGCTCCCCCGCTTCGCTCTTCCCTTCCACAGTCCCGTCCCTCCCCGCTGCAAGCAATCTAACCCCAAAAGGAAACAAAGGGGGGAAAGAGAGACCACCATATCGATCTGACAGACTCCGATTACTGACACTTCCATTTGCGATCGATTTTGATTCGACCGAGAGGAAATCGTCCCAGCATCCGGGTCGAAGCAAAATCGAGATGAAGGATGACGATTCTCTCCCAACATCGACGGCGACGGTGAGTTTGAAGAAGGACACCTCCGATTCGCTTCTCTTCGGGAAAGGCAGGTACAAGTTCTGGGCCTTGGCCGCCATTCTGCTCTTGGCATTGTGGTCCATGTTCACCGGAACCGTCACCCTCCGGTGGTCCGCCGGCAACCTCAACCGCCTCTCCGACGACATCGACACGCCTATCCACGACGATCTCGACGTCCTTGTAAGTGAAAATTCCCCCTCTGTTTTATTCTTCCGGTTTGGATCTCGGCTGATTTAGGGGGTTTTTGGGGCGGAATTTTGTAGGAAATGGAGGAGAGGGAGAAGGTGGTGACGCATATGTGGGATGTCTACACTAACAGCCGTAGGATCAGATTACCGAGGTTCTGGCAGGAGGCTTTCGAAGCGGCCTACGAGGACTTGACCAGCGACGTCCCTGGAGTCAGAGACGCTGCCATCACCGAGATTGCTAAGATGTCTGTGCGATCAATTGATCTTGATCCGCCTCCTGTTCAATCCACGGTGAGTGATATGCCGTCGTTAACCTATCTAATTTGATTTCTGATTTCTCTGTTTCGGAAATGTCCATTTGAATCAAACTATCTACAGTTGTCTTAGATTCATGGAATTGGTGTTTGTGGGGCGTAGCATTCTCTTGCGGAGATTTACAAATTGAATAGGTCAAGAATGAGTGTGAGAATAATATGATTGTTCAATGGTAGGATTTGTGGATTGATTGACTGGGTCCTTCTGAATCATTGTGTTAGACATATGTTTCAATGGTAGTGTCTGATGTGGAATTTAGCAGACGGCTGTCTTGCTTCTCAGTGTTGCAGCTTTTTGTTACTTACATTTGCTGTAAGGTAACTCTGTTGTATTGCTGAACAGTCGTTCGTTTGCAGAGTTTAGCTTGGTTTTTTTGCCATGTCGTGTATGTTTTAGAAGCTGCATTAAGAACAGGCAAGCAAGTGAGAGCTGGTTGCTTGATTGAAGGAGAGTTTGCGCTAGGATAGAAGTGAGACCCTTGATAGGAAGTGCTTCATATCCCTTGAGAGCCGACATGTGAAATCTGTTAGAGGGCATGGTAGAGTTCATGGTTGATATAGCCTACAGCAATTCTCTTTAATTGTTTTTTTTTTTCTTTTGTGGTTTTACTTGATATGGTGTTTGGATTCAATTGCCTAAAAAGAAAAGAGCGGTGTGTTAGCTGGGTTGGTTGCTATCAAGGGCATTCCCAAATCTTATGCCCATCATAGATTTTATAGTTTGCCCTTCACCAATGTAGTGCATATTCTCGAATAACTGTGTTTCTCTTGTGTGCCGTGAAATCTTAAACCCTTTGTATGTTATGTTACCCAAAACAAAGCTGTCAACTTTCTACCATTTCCATGGTGTTTCTACTAAACTGAATTTAATAGCATTTGCTTGTGATGCCGGTTTCTTTTCTATTAAAAAGCCGTCAACTCCCCTTTCTTTTCTTATGGTTGTATATTTTGTATTGAAACATGTTGGCGTTTTCGGTATAGATTTCTTTTTTGCTGGAATGCTTTCATTGTGGAATGAGCTCTCTATATTCAAATTTGAGATGTTCTGTTAATCTACCACCCTCTAGTTTGTCCAGCATCAGAAGCAAAGAGCATAGAGGTTTAGCCGTTTAGGAACTCTTTGCCTCATAAAACATAGTTAAGTTGAAAAGATTCTTCAGGTCATCGCTAAAAACTGTGTTGGATTTTTTTATCTGCTCTATATTGTTCCAGCCTCAATGCTCAATTGTTGCTGTTCAACTTATTTTTCTGATGAATGATACTGCCATTCCGCTGGTTAAGGTACCGAGTATGTCTAGTGCTACTACTGAGTCTCAAAATTTTCATCATTGATTTTGCCCGTGCTTTGCCCTTGACCTTGGCAACAAAGCTTCACAATTTTTCTGTAGGCAATGCATCTTAACAATAAACGAATGTTCTGTACAGAATGCACGGGAAATAAGCAAGAGTCTGAAGCTGATGGCGAAAGGTGGAGCTGCTGCAATGAATTCCAAAGGAATCCATCGATGATCAGAAAAGAATCGACAGTTCTTTCTCAGGGGAAATGAACCTTCTTGCCCTTCTATTTTCTCTACCAGCGAATGAGTTCTTTCAACGAACTGATGAAGGAGAAGTTTGTCGGAGTTGGTGAAGTAGCATCGCACTAGTAGTTCTTCCTCCTGTTTACAGCGGATGAAAGGATCATGTACTTATTTAGGTTCTCAACTTCTCATTCTACAGGAAGCTTATGGATATAGAGATATTTCGGGATATCGAACACGACATATATTACTGTTGCTCGATTAGTAGATCAATCACTTTAGTAAGAAATTTTGATTCTTTTACCATATTAGATTTGTTATTATATGAATCCCCCAGAGGGAATGGATTACTATTCTGTTTCAAGTGTTTGATACTGGTTGTAGAAAGGATATGGAATTTGTGTGGAATTTCAGAATAGCAGAATTCATTCTTGCTAATTTGCTCTCCGTTTTATTTTATCTATTGGTAGTTATTTATTGCTAAAATTTTCTTGAGAAAAGGTGAAGTATAAATCCCGCAGTGGTCGGACAGTCGGACTAGACTCTAGAGGCAGAGTTGTCCCACTTTCATTCGCAGCTCCCTTCGAAAAGATGAAGTGCACATACTGCTCATCGGCGCAGGGCCGGTGCTCAACGACCTCGACCGGCCGATCAATCACCGAGTGCACATCGTGCGGCCGCGTGGTGGAAGAGCGTCAGTTTCAACCGCATCATCTCTTCCACGTTCGAGCTCAAGACAATCCTCTCTGCCTCGTCACCTCCGACCTTCCCTGCGTCGACCAGGCGGCGGAGCAAGGGGACGAAATAGGAGAAGCAGAAGAGGATCCGTTCGAGCCGACGGGATTCATCACCGCCTTCTCCACCTGGTCTCTGGAGCCCACCCCGATCTCCCTCCGCTCTTCTCTCTCCTTCTCCGGCCACCTCGCCGAGCTCGAGCGGATCCTCGAATTGACCACCGGCTCCTCCTCCGCCGCGCCGCCGCCGCCGCTTCCGCCTGCATCGTCGAATTCGAATTCTAACTCGTCGACTGTCGTGGTTGACAATTTGAGAGCGTATATGCAGATTATCGACGTAGCTTCGATTCTAGGGTTGGATTCCGATATCTCCGATCACGCGTTCCAGCTTTTTAGGGATTGTTGCTCTGCTACTTGTTTGAGAAACCGCAGCGTTGAAGCCCTTGCCACCGCCGCCCTTGTTCAGGCCATTCGCGAGGCTCAGGAGCCCAGAACTCTCCAGGTAACGTTATTCCTTTCTTTTCGTTCTTGATAGCCTGCATTTTGTGGTGAAATTTAATCAGCTTCATTGGTGTTGAGCAGGAAATCTCCATTGCTGCCAATGTCCCACAGAAGGAGATTGGGAAATACATAAAGATACTAGGAGAAGCTCTGCAGCTTAGCCAGCCCCTTAATAGCAATTCCATCTCTGTTCATATGCCCAGATTCTGCAACCTCCTCCAACTCAACAAATCTGCTCAGGTAATTGGTTTCGCAACTTCGATTCCACTCAGAGAATGTGGGTTGATGTTTGGTTGGTTACCCTTTTACATTGGTTGCGTTCTTGGTTTTGAATTTTCTAGGAGCTGGCAACTCATATAGGAGAAGTAGTGATCAACAAGTGTTTCTGCACAAGAAGGAACCCAATTAGCATATCTGCAGCGGCCATATATCTAGCATGCCAATTAGAAGACAAGCGGAAGACACAAGCAGAGATTTGCAAGGTCACTGGACTTACTGAGGTAACCCTACGGAAAGTGTACAAGGAGCTCTTGGAGAACTGGGATGATCTTCTTCCATCCAACTACACTCCAGCAGTCCCTCCAGAGAAAGCATTTCCCACCACCACGTTTACTTCAGGTCGTTCTGCGGTGCTGCAGCCTAGAGCCGAGCCGCCACTTGAATTCATGTCCTCGGAGAAAGACAAGCAACAGCCAGAGAACAAACCGAATGAGGTGATGATGATGTCGCCACATGGGAACGAAGGGAATTGCAGCAATTCCTCACAGGGGATTAATAACAGTACATCTCCGGCGTGGCATACTTTCAGGCAGCCATGGCTTCAGTTTGCAACTCCTGGAGAGAAATCAGCCTGTGGTCAGGGTAGTCCTTCAGAATCTGCGCCCGGTCGTCGTGTTATGGACGAGAAGTTAGATAGGCATAAGATGGATACAGATGCTACTGCTACTACTTCAGCAGGAGTTGGTGCTGGTAAGGGAAACCAATTTGCAACTACTGCCACATCTTCAAGTATGAGTACAATCACTTGGCCATTTCGGTCTACTTCCTCGTCTTCTTCAGCTGGCTCTCCCATCATTCAGCCGCCACCTAAGCTGGCACCAGGGTTTGCAGAACTGAAAGCTGTTGGCAGCAACCACCAAACTGGAGGCAAAAATGCCACTGGTGGAGATGGAAAGTGGCAAATCTGATTAAATCTTGTTGCCGTTGTGGCTGTTGCTAATGCTCCAAGGAAGCATTGTAGAGAAAGCAATGATCGTAGGGGTACTGATCTCGAACCCCCGAAGCGAGGTCACCCTGAGGAACACGAATCGCGATCCAGCTTGATAGAAGATTAAATGTTGTCGGAGGCGTGTATCCTAGGATTAAATGTATCTAGGTGGTCTGATACAACATTTAATATTCGAATCTTCACCGACTCAACTAGTCCCTCTTTCGCAAATCCTCATTCTCCTTTTCATTCTCTCTAACTTTATCGTTGGAGAGCGTCCCAAGCACCCCGTGTATCCTAGAGTCACCCCTAGTCCCTACTCATACTTCAAGAGAATCTCGAGTGCAAACTTTATAGTGTTTGGACGACATCTCCCAATGACATCAATAGGAGCATTAGGATGGGAGTCTCGCGTGTGACTGTGGCTAAAGCAAAGGGATATCGAAGAGTTTCGTCAAAATTCAATACGTTTTGTGTTTTGTAGAGAAAGTGTTGTAAATAAATATTTATCCTAATATTGAATTTAATCTTGTACAAGATTTAATTTCTTTTAACTTCACTTCTTATCTTGAAATGCTGTTGTGTTGTATAGTGTGCATATCACATTTTAATTAGATGTAGCAAATGAATTAGATTTATGAATTGGTGAATTTATAGATTCAAGTGGCATCCAAACTTTGAATCATTATGCAAATTTCACCTATTAAAATTTGATTGCAAAATATAATTTTGAATAATAGTTTCCATTAAAATTAGATTTAGGTATTAAAGTGAAGAAATTGAAAATAAAGGCAATAACTTGTAATTTTCCAACAAATCCACCAATCTTAAATGTGAATTGGATAATTTAATTTTTTTTATTGAACAAATTAAATTGGATTAGTGAAAATTCAAATAATCGCCTCTGATTTTATTCTGTTTTCCGTTTAGGCCACTAATCAGCTCATAAAATATTTTCACACGCATTGACCTTGGATTTTGACTTTTGGCTTTGGGGGATCATATAGAGAAACAAAACAAAAAAACTTTAGCGACTTCAGTAGAGATACCCTAAAAGTTCAGGAGCCAAAAGGTTACATACAGCCCAAAGTCCCAAACTAAATCAATCGTTCAATCCTTTTCCCCTTTTAATTAGGTTTACAACAAATATTAAATTAACATGATTTTCACGAAAACCCAAACCCCACATGGACATAGATTCATTCTTTTTGATTCCGACTCTAATCCCTGATCTCCGCCGCTGCCTGAACCCCAGCAGCCCCGTTCAGATCCGCCGGGCGCTCCACTCAACTCTTCAGTCGTTGTTGCATGACCCCTCCACTTTGTCGCTCGTCTCCTCCAATTCGCCGCTAGGGCTCCCGACTCCGGCTGTGCCCCCGCCGGCGATCAGCTCACTGTTGGTCGCTCGCCCGACTTCCCCGTTCTCTTTGGAGGTCTGGATCAGTGAATCCCCGTTCGAACCATCTTTCCAGGTTCAATCTCTCTGCATTACCATCGCCGTCGGAGTTCGTAGTTCGTTGATGTGCTTTCCCTTGTAAACCCGGTATGGTTCAGTGTTGCCGCTCTGATTGATGATAAAGTAGCTGACTTTGCAGAATATCAACGAACTGCTTAGTCTTTTATTTTGTTGAATTGAATAACAATCTCAGAATCAGCATTCAGAATGCTTCTTAGTGAAACACATTTTCCTACAATCGATGTTCTTTTTGCATGAATCAGTAGGGTGAGTGAGTGATTTGGCTGTTCATTCCCTTAATCAGTCGATGGTGCTTTTTATTTGAATCAGTAGGATGAGTGGGTGGGTAGGTTCATTCCCCCAATTTCGTCTATTTGATGTCAAATACTTGATATTTGCAGTTTCGGTAACTTCGATCCGAAGAATTTCGCAATGGATCGTGGAAAGAAGCAGGGCAAGTTCATTGCCAACAAGAACCACAAGATCTACATGGATCTTAAGGACATCATAAGAGAAGTAGCCCTTCCGTACCTTCCCGCCAAATCCCTCCGGCGATGCACATCCGTCTGCCGGGAGTGGAGGTTGCAGATCTCGACACCTTTCTTCGCTCACAGCCAGTCCAACTCCTTCCGCGACTTGTCCGGCTTCTTCTGTCGCTCCACGTCGGGCGAACCCACTTTCCTGCCCTTTGATCCAATGGCATATGGCGTGGCTGACCCTTCCTTCAGCTTCCTGCCCGAACCGGTCTTTGTCCGATGCTCCTCCAACGGCCTAGTCTGCTGCCAGGGCCGAAGCGGCCAGAAACCCTACTACGTCTGCAACCCTGTCACCAAGCAGTGGACCAAGCTCCCTCGACACAATGCGGACCACGGGTCTGACCCGGCCATCGTGATGGCCTTCGAGCCGTCGCTGCTCAACTTTGTGGCCGACTACAAGCTGATCTGTGCATTCCCTTCTGAGCTCGACGGCTGCGAGTTTGAGATATACTCCTCGGCGGAAAAAAGTTGGAGAATCTCCAATGAGATCTGCTTTGGCGACAGGAAGCTCGTGCCGAGTTCTGGCGTGTACGCTGGTGGGAGTGTCTATTGGGGGTCGACAACCAGAGGGATCCTAGCGTTCAATCTGACAAGCGAGCGGACGACCATCCAGTCCTCGTACTCATACGCGGCCAGGTACCCACCCTCCGGTGTTTCCTGTGCTCTCGGGTATACGAACGGGAAGCTCGCTGTTGCTTCCGTCATTGGTCCCCAACTGAACGTCGTTCAACTGTCCAACACCTTCACCAACACGATGCAGATGAATAGTAGAGCCAGAGCTTGGGACACGAAGTGGTGATCGATTCTTCCCTCTTCGAGGGGAGTCGGCTGGATCAAGCTAGCGCGATGTTTGTTGGCGGAGATACCGTGGTGATTAAAGCCGACAAGGCACTTGTATGCTATAACATGAGGACCAGGAGATTCTCGACGGTAGCTGCTGATGTTGATTATAGCTCCAGGATGGTTCCTTATGTTAATAGCCTCGTTGAGATGTGATTCTGGCTCTCTATAATCTCTCTCTCCCTTGTATCTGTGACTCCGTGAGTGGAGCTTTGAACCTTAAGCTTGAGAACTAGCAATAATGCTCTGTAGATGGAAGTTTCTTGGGTTTCCTTTCAAATAGGTGCATATGGCTGTGCTTCCTTGTGTATTTTTTTGGTTATTTTCCCTGTTTTTTAGGGTTACTCTGACCTGAAAGCAGGAGATGGGAAAATTCATGACCGAATGAGTTTTGTTTATCTTTTACATTGATTAATTTATAATTATATTTAAAATATTTATCCGACCCGTTGGTTGGATGAATTTTATTTTAAGTTGATCAAATTTTTTATTGTTTTAAATTAATTTGAGGTTTTCTAAAATAGTTAATTCATTATTTTAAAGTAATATTTATGGTATTTTTTTATTATAACATTAGCGATAATTAGTTAATATGCTTATTGTATAAATTATTATGATTTAGTGTATTGACTTGTTTGAATAATAAGTGGTGGTTGTTAAGTGTTAGATACTAATGTTCGTACCAAAGTTAAGAGAATCCAAACATTATAAAAACTTAAATTCTACTCTACAAATATACTCTTTGACTTTTCCATGTGGAGTTAATAGCATAAATTGTTACTCTGTTATCCATTTTTCTCAAATCTATTCCTCTATTATTTTTTAAATCAAACATGTCCTTGTAATATATAGTATATAAGCATTATCAAATTAAATTTAGCCTCTTTTATGGTTTATCTTCTCCATCTGCAACTCCAAATAATTAATAGCTACAGTCACATTCTCCATCTGTTCCGCTTTCTCTTCATTCGACCCAACAATAATTAAACGCAAAAACTTGTCTGTCACGAAAGAAACTTGAAGACCGACTTTTGAATTTCAACCACTCTCTGAAAATCCACAATTATTGATCGATTTGACTCAATCATAAAAATTGGAACACCAATTTTTTTAGAATATATGGATTTTAAAGATCAAAGGTTGTCAGCCCTAATTTGCCCGTTGGCCTGGTCGATTAAGTGGGTTGAGGCCTTTAGGGTTAATGGTTCATTATATTGTTCATATATTTATAAATTATATAAAATCTCATCTATATATGGATAATATTCTTCCTCATCCGAACTATATACATTTGTTTCTCTATCTGCTACTTTCTGCTATCCTCCTTCGAGCTCCTAAAAAGCACTGCAACAACATATATTCATCACGCGACGAAGGTCGCACTCCTATGACGCCGGTGTGTGTCAGATGTGAAACTACTGAGGAATGGCCAAGTGAGAATTGAGAGTGGGGGTGCTTGCGAGGGAAGGCAATATGTGATGGAAGGCGAATTCTTATAGTAGTCTCTTTGTCTACAGAATAGACTCGACGGATTTAGCTTACCAATTAGCAGAGCAGGAGCTAGAACGGGAGCGTAAGAGCGTATATTCTTTGAGAATTATAATTTGAGTGCGCCGAAAGAGCGTGAATATTATATTATTTTAATTAATATATCATTTAACTTACTAATATTTTTTAGTCAAAATATTACAACAATGCAGCGAAAAAATAAAAATAAAATAATTTTAGTAGGATAATAGTTTTAAATAATCTGATTAAGCCCGAAAAGGGATCAGACTTCAAAAGTTGAATAGAAACCCACCAAAGTTTACCATACTGTTTTTTGTTTTTTATTGAAGTTTTTAGTTTTATTTTTTTTTAAAGGAAAAGAGAAATGAATGCATCGTTTATCCACCCTCATGCACTCAATTCGTTTATCCACCCCCCATGCATCGTTTCTTCCCCTTCATCTCTTTGTTTCCTAAGCCGACGCTAGAGATCTCCTGTAAATGTACCAAATTGGCAAATTCTATATCATCAGTCATCTAACTAACCTCTTATCCTTTTATTTGGCCACAAGCCCGTGATTTGATGATCTATTTTACAGTCCCCATTTAAGAACTTGTGGTGTACAATTTTCATCTTTGCTCTCCAGATTTTTGATGGCACCGCATGTATTCCTTTCTCCCACGCAGAAGCGAGCCATCCTGTTCGAGCAAAAGCTGTTGATTTGGCTATAACTTGTTTCATTTTACTTTGTTTATAGAAAGAAAAATCTCTCAAATAACTTATATATGAAATAAAATTTGCGAACTTTGATTTTTGATGCTCTGATTTTTTAGTTTGAGCTACAATTTCTAAGTTTTGGAAGTTTGTAGTTTCTGAAAAATAATTGTGAAGCAAAAATATCATTTCTACTTTCACTCTCGTTGTAGAAAATTTGAAATGAGTCAACAATATTCTCATTTTAGTATTTTATATTGTGTAGAGTGTATATAAAGACATGTCATTTCCCTACAAATTCATTGGCACATTTAAAAAAGGTGAAATGAACCAAATTATTAAACTCCTAATGATTGTTGGATCCAATCATGTCAGAATAGGAAGAAGTTTAAAATTTGACCGTTAGGCGAACTAAAATGTTCAAAGAATCAGTCCCCATATAGTTTACACGAAGATATGAATATGATTGGCAGATCTAATTTAAGAATTATGCATCACTTTTACATATTCAATCCTGCAATTCGATATGGAATATTCAAACAAGTGATATTTGGACCGTGGTTATAAAGTTATCCTCTATTTATAAGATATATATAGGAATTTAATTAAGTATTAAACAATAATTAAAATGAGAAAATTGGCCTATGTTAGTCACACAAAGTTTTAACTCAAATGCATGTTTCTCTAATAATTTTTGCTTCTTATTTGTATGAGATGAGGTCGACCGGCTCTATGACTGTGCACCTGGAGAAAAATGAAATTTACTATTGCGGGATTATGATGGCTTTTGAGATGGTTTGGTCTTGTATTGTAGGCTCTCGAATCTAAAGCAAGAAGAAAAGACGATTGGATAGTCGAACCTGGTATGTGATGCTTCATGTTGTGGGGTTCTGTGATAAGTAAAAGGATGATATGACAGCATAGCTACATATATGAATTGTTGAAAACAACATCATTTTGAAGTGGCCCGTGCTCGAATCAGTTGGTTAACTCGGTCGGATTTCCCGTTGAGATAGATAAACTCGACTTTGACCGAGCCCGAGTAGACAACCAACTGGGCCTTCGGCACCCGCTGAGATACTCAGGTTTAGGTAGAATTGGTTTGACCAGCAGAGTCATACTCGAATTGACAATCATGGTCATGACTCTTGTTGTTTGTGTTTGAAGATACATTAGTTCAAATCCTAATACTTGTCTATTTTCTGTACAAAATAAAGATAAATAATGGCGAAGACAAAAATGTCATTCATACTCTTGCTCTCCTTGTAGGAAATTTGAAATGGGGCGACAATTTTATCATGTCAGTAGTATATATTGTGTAGAGTGTATATATGTAGACATGTCTTTGCTCAACAATTCATTTTAATACATAAAAAAGAGGAAATAAACCAACTTATTAATCTCAACCTCGTTGAATGATTGTTGAATCCAATCATGTTTGTCAGATTAGGAAGATGTTTAGAATTTAATGGTTAGCCTAGCTAAAACGTCCAAAGATCCCATCCCCATATTGTTTGCAAAAAGATAGGGATATGATTGTCTCATGGTAGTTCTATAAAGTAATAATAATGTAAGAGTTCAACATCGCTTCTACAAATTTGATATTGCAGTATTAAACCAATGATAAATAGAACTTTAGTGACCTTATAAGATAGATAGAAAATTATAAGATAAATAGAAATTTAAATTAAGTATCAAAGTATTACTAAAAGAATAAAATATGAAAAACAAAGTATAAAAACACCAATAAGTACCGCGCGAAGCTTTAGTGATCTTAGCTAACAGTTGAAAAGTTCTGTTATTTTTTAATGTTAGTTTCATGTATGTTTTTTTATTCAAAATGGTACAGCTTATATATGTAGCTTGATTGGTTAAGATTCTTGTCATTGTTGAAAATGACCATGGTTCAAATACTAGTATGCACTTCTTTTTTAAGGAATAAATGAGAAATAAATAGATAACTGTGAAAACAAAAATACCTTTCATACTTTCACTCTCGTCGCAAGACAATTTGAATGGGGTGCAGAAAAAAAATCCAGCTATCTATATATTGTAGACTATAACACAATCTTTGTCTGTTTTTTAGGATTTCATGTTTTAATATTTTTGTTTTTGTTTTTAGTCCACGTGAATTGGTAGGGACGAAACATCGCCAATTAAGCCCATTCCTTTAGTCCAGTCAGACTGTTAATTGACACCGTTAATGCATTAGGCAGAATTGAACATTTTGTATATTTCGATTTACTTGAGTTGTGATTATTAAAGTGTATTTTGCCTTGGTATAAGTCAATGTTAAAATTCTACATTAAACACTCAAAAAGCGACGCATATGGAACTACTGTAGTCTGTAGCCATAACTTCAACAGCTTGACATTGAAGATAATAAAGCAATTACAACCGAAAACTTCTCTGTGGTTCCTTCCGATAAAAGCAACGCGAGGCGAGGGAACTTCAAAATTTGGCAATGGCATTTCCGGGAAACGGCCGAGAAGCTCGCGGCGGAAGTTGAGCTAGCCACGCGAGTTTCGGCTGCGTGAGTTCCACCCGCGGCACAAACTTGACTTTCACGAAACCCTATGCTTTGAAACGGCGGATCGCCAATAAGAACTCACCACGTGTTCCCGACGGAAGTCTTCCTCCAGTCCACGCCGCTGCGTGCCCATATAAACAACCCTGTAGGGCCCTCAGCTTCTATCACTAAAAGAAAAGATAAAAGGAAAGGAAAAACTCTCTCTGTTGGCTTCGCTCTCTCTCAACTCCGCCGCTCCGAAACTGCTCTAAGATTCTTCCGCCGTCGATCAGCAACTGTCCCTCTTTCCCCGGCGGCGATCGAGTTCCCGTAAGAAGCTTTTCCGACTACTATTCTCCTCTCTGCTTTCCGGAATTCAGTTCTTCGCTCTCCCTTGCGTCTCTTTCAATTCCCTCCTCCTCTATTCGTTTAACTTCTGCGTTGTTCTATCTGCAATGTACCTTTTGATTCGTCTTCCAGTTCTTTGGTTTCGGAAATTAGGTTTTCGTTACGGAAAATCCTGTTGTGCTGAAGGGTTTTGTGGGACGGGTTTCTCTTAATTATTGGGTGGTTATCGTCTCTACTTGTCGATTCTGAATATTCTTTAGTTCCTTTATTTGATTTCTTTCGATTTTGTTTCTTTCTTCGTGCTCTGTGATTTTTCTCTGGGTAAATTGAGCTGGAGAATGTTGCCGGGGGGGGCTTTGGGTTTTCCCGCATCCTCTGTTTTCTCTGGCGATTCGTGTTTAGCTTTTCTTGATTCACAAGTCTTCTTTTTTAGCTTCTTGGGTCTCTGGGTTGGGGGTTTAAAGGTTTTGTTGTTGACTTGGCGTAGTGGTGTAGGTAATTATCTATGAGTTAATTTCTCTGATTACGAACTTCCCTTATCTTTCCGTGGTCTTTAATTTTCCTTCGACTAGAAAGGAAAAAACGATCCGGTTTCCTGAACTGTGAGATTGATTGTTGTTGAATGGTTGAGGGGGGAAAGGTAAAAACCTAATTCGCATCTCTCTCTTTCTCTCCCCGTTTCTCTATTCCTGCAACACTTCTTTCTCATTTCGATCACACTGACTGAATACCCAGGAGAAAAGAAAACGAGAGAAGATGGAAAGCTCTGAAACTGAAAGGATCATGATGGAGGATTTGGATTGTGGGTTCGTCCTTGTTGATTTCCAAGAAAATCTGGCGGCAGAAGACGGAAGTCCTGAGGAGGAATTGATGTCTGATGACGACGACGACGATTTGAGATACACCAACTCGGTGGTAATTTCTTCTCCAGGACTTTGTTAATCAATTCCGTGCAATTTCGAAATCTGAATTTTTGTCACCTGTTTTGCAGGCTCTGAAGCTCACCCGTAAATTTCCAAGGAAGAGATGCGCTGTGAGCATTCCACCATGGCAAGAGCAAATCAAGGATGTGATCAAACACCAGGTGCTCACATACCTGCCTGCCAAGTCAGTCTGCAGATTCAGAGCCGTTGCCAAAGACTGGAACAACTGGATATCTGCACCGCTCTTCGCCCACAAGCAATCGGTTTGCTTCACCGAAATCTCGGGCCTCTTCTCCCAGTTCCCGGGCGACGAACCATGCTTCACACCCTTTGATCGGCACTCCTGTGGGGTTCCAACTCCATCCCTCAGCTTCCTGCCCGAAAAGGTCGAGGTCCGAGCCACTGATGGCGGCTTGGTCTGCTGCCGAAGCCATCTAGGGTCCTACTACATCTGCAACCCAGTCACCAAGCAATGGACTAAGCTTCCAGAGCCAATCATGTACCATGGACCCAAGGCAGCTCTGGGGCTCTCCTTCGAGCCTTCCCCGTCCAGCTTCTCGGCACATTACCAGCTCGTTTGTGCTGTTGTCACCACCATCTCCTCACCCATCGATGATGATGATGATGATGATCCTTTAGTGGTGGTTTCGTTTGAGATCTACTCTTCAAGGTCCGGCGAATGGAGGGTCTGCGGCGCCATGTACTGTGATGGCGATTTGGGTTCTCCTGAGATTGTTGGGGACGGGCTGTGCTTGAATGGGTTTATGTACTGGGAGACAGGAGGTGGTAAAGTACTCACCTTCGACGTGCAGAATGAAGAATGCGGCGTCCTCACTCTGCCACCCGGCCATGGCCCACAGGGGTCGTTGGGATTCATGGATGGAGAGCTGTGCTATCTTCTGCCAATTACTAGTCGGTGGGAGCTGGACGTAGAAGAAGAAGAAGAAGAAGAAGGTGGGGGCCTCCAGGCGGCGGTGATTCAAGTCTATGGGGATATGGACATGAAGCTGAAGCGTGTGATCAGTGTGGATTACGGCGCGAGGGAGCACTGTAGTCGAGTTTTGGCGCTGGTCCGTGACAAGGTAGTGATTGCAGTTTTCGGGACCCAGATTGTGGCGTATGATGTTGAAGCTGAGAATGGGGAGCTGATAGGCACAGCGAGGGATGATGGGTTTGAGAGGTTTCTGCCGTATGTGAACAGCCTCGTGGGTGTGAAGGGTGCTGCCTCTGCAGATCAAGAGGACTATGTGAGTTCTGAATCTGACGACATGGATGTGTAAATTTTGAGGGATTTTTGGCAAGGATTAGAGCTTCAGGTGACACGACCTGGGGAGGCTTGTAGGTTTTCTTTTTTCTGGCACAGACTTCTGCATTAGGAAGGTTTAGCGGATAGCTGTTGGTATTGTTTCATTTTTTTTCACTGGCTGTTGACTCGACAGTTTGAGTATCACTGTTTCTAGTAGAGGTGGGGCGATCACCATTTTGGGACATAAAGTGGATTGATTGTGAATTTGTGATGGATGCATAGTTGATTTGGTTTGAGCATTTTCAATTTTGAAGGTTTTTGGTACTTGGACTTGATTCCATTCCTTGTAAATAAATAGATTGGCTGATGAGATCAAATCAGGCTCAGTATATTTCGTACATATTCTATAATCAGACATTTAAAAAGGGTTTCAAGAACTGAAGGATCAATCTGCAGAATAGCCATTGTTGTTGCCGCCTCCCAAAGTCACAGAGGGTGGAAAACCCACAGAGCTGGGGGAGTTATTTTCAGACACACTTTTGAAGGAGTCGAAGAAGAAGAAGAAGAAGACGAGACTTTATCCATTTCGGCGTCCATGGGATCGTCTGGTTGAGGAGGCAGAAATATGGCACGTTGAGAATTGAGAACCTAGCTTGAGCTCTGCAACAAAATGAAATAAGGAATCTGGTTTCTCATTCTCTATAACACAGAGTATAAGGAATTTATTTAGAATATTTATATAAATAAATCAAATTATTTTTGTAAGTAGGTATGGGAGGTTGAGTTTGTTAATGGTTACGGGCGATTGAGAAAGCGTGGTTAGAGGGGAGCAATGGTAGAAAAAACAGGGTGACGCTCAAAACTGAAACGATAGTCATATAGCCATGAATAGTAAACAAGGCAAAAAATCAAACAAGACAGACCCAAGAAAAAAAAAAGTAAGAAAGAAAGGAGGTTTGTTTTGTTGTGTTTTTTGGAATTGATCTCTAAACAAAGCAACTGAAAGAGCTTAGAGGTTGAGAAAGAGGGGAGGGGAAGCCCCAACTTTGTAGGAAAAAAGAAACCACAGAGCTACCAGAAGGGCTTCCCTTTCTTTCTACGACTGTCTCTCTATGTTCTTTCGCTAACACCACCTTGCCTCCGTTTTCTTTTCTTCCTACTCTCTCCGAAGACTTGCATCACAACTTTTTTCTTCTCCCCCTCTCCAGGTAATTTGCCTTAGAAAGAGTTGAATTTTTTTAATTTAATCGTGATGGTATAAGATTGTTATTCTTTTTACTTTCTCAATAACTCGAGTTATTAAGATAAATATTTGATTGATTGATGGGTGGAAGGCGACAAAGCTCGCATGCCAGGAAATATTGGAATCATGAGTTAAAAGAAGCAGGGTAAGAAAGAATCAACATGTTCGGGTGAGGGTGCAAAAGTTTGATCGAAAATAATTGATAGTTATTCTCTTGAGTACACAAGGAAGATGGAGAATGAAAAATGATAAGTTACCAACCAGAAAGATACGAAAAGAAGAATGTAACTAAAAGAAGAAGAAAAAAAAGAGGAATATGTAACATCGAGTTATTGAAACCGATCATAATAATTGATTTTATACTTATACCAATAATCATGTGTTGGAATCATGATTCATGAGTATATCTTTCCTTTATTTGATTATTTTATTTTTTTGCAACAGGGGCTTGGGATTGAGAGAGTGGAGATTACAGGAGAGGGGTGAAATTTTCCTGGCATCGTTGTTTCAAATGCGAAAAAGCCTTTTGGCGGAGATTCATGAAGTAAAAAAATAAAGAAAAAAATCTTCTTTTCACAAGAGGGGAAAATAATAAATAAAAAAATGTCGAGCTCGAATGATAATGGATCCCCTTCTACAACTCCGTCGACCACAAACTCACCGCCGAATCAATCAGATGATGGATCGACAAACAACAACGATGAATCAACTAACTCGTCGGGTAATTCTCCACCGTCTCCACCAAAGGGCTCAAACCCACAGAATGAAAACCCAAACTCTGTTTCCCCTCCGGCACCGCCTCAACGTCGTGAAGAGGGCAGCGGGGGAGGCAACGTTGACAACAACCACAACAACCAAAACAACAACAATAACCAGAACAACAATAATAGAGATGGTGATACAAAGGTTCACGAGATTGTAGCACCGCCGGGAGCGGGTCGGCCATCACACGAGAACAAGTCAATAGCACCGCCGGGAGTGGAGCAGTGGAATAGTGCAACCAAAGGGCTAACCCAAGACCAAATTAAGCTAATTGCGGGAATATCTGCAGGGGTGGGTCTATTCTTCATCCTATTGATAATAATTTGTTGCATTTGTTGTTGCCGAAAGAAGAAGAAGAATAAACAAGAACACATACACCATTATTACGGTGAGTACCCAATGGGTCCGCCACCAGACCAATACTATATGAACAGTGGTCAGCACCCCGGGCCGCCTCAAAAATGGCAGCAGTCGCAACCACCGATGGGGATGAATTACAGCGGCGGGCCTCCTCCGATGATGTCTAGTGGGGACATGAATAGTGCCAATTACTCCAACCTCCAACCGCCGCCCCCGCCACCGACGATCTCAATTGGGTTTAATCAGAGCACTTTTACGTATGAGGAGTTGCAGGCAGCCACAGGCGGGTTTGCACAGTCGAATCTGTTGGGACAAGGAGGGTTCGGGTATGTTCATAAAGGGGTTTTACCTAATGGGAAGGAAGTGGCAGTGAAGAGCTTGAAATCAGGTAGTGGGCAGGGTGAGAGGGAATTCATGGCGGAGGTTGAGATTATCAGTCGGGTTCATCATCGACATCTTGTGTCGCTCGTTGGGTACTCAATTACTAATCAACAGAGGTTGTTGGTTTACGAGTTCCTTCCTAATGACACTCTTGAATATCATCTCCATGGTAATTGATTTCTTTTTTGTTTTCTATAATGGATGAGTTAAGGCTAGAATGCAGGAAAGAATTTGATTGTTTATATTTTTGGGGTGCAGGAAAGAATGTTTCGATTATGGATTTCCCTACTAGGCTCAAGATAGCATTAGGCTCTGCAAAAGGACTTGCTTATCTCCATGAAGATTGTAAGTTAGGGGGAAAACTCATTATTATTTCTTTCCTTATAGGTACATTCTAATTTTGCGAGAAAATTTAAGCGGGTAAATCACATTTACTTATCTTTGTTGCTAGGCCACCCGAAGATCATTCATCGTGACATAAAATCTTCCAACATTCTCCTAGACTTGAACTTTGAAGCGAAGGTATATCTTGTTTGATTAATAATTCCTTGCCAACATTCAAGATTGAACTAAGGGTAAATAACAAATTTGTCTCCCTTCTTATTTGTTTTAGGTGGCTGATTTTGGATTGGCCAAGCTCTCTACCGACAATCACACTCATATTTCAACACGAGTGATGGGAACATTCGGGTATCTGGCTCCGGAGTATGCATCGAGTGGGAAGCTAACGGAGAAATCCGATGTGTTCTCATTTGGGGTCATGCTCTTAGAACTCATCACAGGGAAGAGACCTGTGGATCCAACCAATGTCATGGAAGATAGCTTGGTGGATTGGGTTTGTTCACTTAACCTATCAACTAACTATATCCCCTCAGATGGAGTATTTTTGTTTCTCTTTGTCTATTATGTGTCATTTTCCTCAACTGTTCCATTTGATGGGAATAGGCTCGACCCCTCATGACCCGAGCACTAGATGAAGGAAACTTCAATGAGTTGGTTGATCTTCGAATGGAGGGCAACTTCAACACTGGTGAGATGCAACGGCTGATTGCATGTGCCGCTGCCAGCATTCGCCACTCTGCCAGAAAGCGCCCCAAGATGAGCCAGGTGAATACTACCTTCGAAACATTTTCTCTATATCTAAAATTAGGGTGACTAGATCATTCTGAACCAATTTACGTCCATGTTTTCTGCGTAAACATCAAACGAAAACCAAACAGATAGTACACACATTGGAAGGAGACGCATCGCTGGATGACTTGAGTGATGGGATTAGGCCTGGACAAAGTTCCATCTTCGGCGCAGCCGGTGGTAGCGGTGGCGAGTATGACATCAGTGCTTACAACGCCGACATGGAAAGGTTTCGACAAGTGGCATTATCGAGCCAGGAATTCCAGAGCAGCGAACATGGGACAACTTCATCAAGTAGTGATTCTCGAGACATGGCTCCAACGGCCCTGCGCAAGTACAATTTGTAAAAAGAACACAACTAATTACAACCAAGAAACAATGCTCAACAGAGGAAAATGTTAGATGAGGAAAAGGAAAGACTTTGCTAAACAAAGTGCAAAAGAATGCTAGACTTTGAATCGAAGTCATTTTACTCTCTTGATTGTTTTGTTGTGCAAATGTAAAAAATGGTAGGAAAAAATGAGGACAAAGTAAAGGAAAAGAACAAAGAAAAAAAACTGACAGAGGAAGAAGAAGAAAAAAACAAAAAAGTTAAGCATATGGCGCTGGATCTTAATTTATAGTACGAACGGGTAATTTTTCATTTCTTTGATTTTATTTTATTTTGTAAGGGCATAATTAATTGACCATTCACCATCTTTGTGAGTTTGTAACATTTGAGTGATCGAAAGTTGAGGGGCAAATCCAGCTTTATATGCATACTTGTAGTAGGAAACTAGAGATTGTAATTTAATGTTTTAAAAGTTTAGTTTAGTTCATTTGTGCTTTTGGGGCTTTTAATTATATTTGCATACAAATCTATTAATATATAGATGCATACTTGTACTAGGGATTTCGGGTGGTTCAGTTAACCGAACCATTAACTAGTGAAATTGAAAAGCAAATCAGCATTACCTCCTAAAATCAAAATTGAACTGTTAAGGGATTAATAATTTTGGTTAACCTAATCTCACTAACACCCCTTAACAATTCAGTTCCAATATAAAGGAATCGAAAACCAATTCTTTTTCTTAAAAACAAAAGGTTGCGACCAATTTGTTAACCAGAAAAAAGAAAAGCTAATTAGCATGACTAGGAATGACAACAGATTGACTCGTTGGGTAGTTTCACCTAATTGTCATTACCATATGAGTATTGGGTATGATTTAAATGGATCCATATGTATTTTTAATTGGTTTAGGTTTGGGTTGGGTCTTAATACAACCAATTCGAGTCAACTCATTTGAGTCAAGACCCAAGTTTGCATGATTATACATAGAAAATGACAATGTCGATAATCTCTTTTACTATCCTCAACCAAATGACACTTTTAGCGTTGGTGTTTCCACCTTTCTGTTTGTTTCATAACAAAACAAAAAAAAAAGACAATACTACAATAGAATCGGATATTCATTTTCTTTTTGGTACCCAATAATGTGAGCCAAATTTAGACCCAAACTAAAAGTATGGTCTTTCCGAAAAATAAAATTAACCAAACCTAATTTGACCCATAATAAGTTGGATTTGGCACACAAAAGTTGGGCATGGGTAGACCAACACAAGAACCATAATAGTATGACTCTCTCTACGAAAAAGCCCTCAATCGAAAACCAAAACTCCAGCTGCCAGTATCAGAGCATTCGGTATGCAGTCATCTTCAATAATTACAACCACCAAAAGATCAAAGATCAAGAAACAACATAGCTTGATCTGTTCTGGCATTATCAACAAATCAAACGTATGAAGGAAGAGATCTGGTGATTCAGACAAGGTGACTAGAAGTACAGGATCTGGAAATCTCTACCAGCACTTAAGCCTCAACACTAGAAGTTATGGCGCTTAACCCAAAAACTAGTAGCTACAGCCTACAAATAGGCGGATTATAAGACAGAGAATAGGGATGAACCCATTTAAAAGAGAGCCACGAGATCAAATAAGATCCTACCTAAACTCAACATTTATCCAAAGGAAGGAGGAAGGTGGAGAAGACCACCAATCAGAGGAGCTGAGCACTAATATAAAAAAAAGGTTATCAACCTTCAACTTCTTAATTGTGAGACATATGGCAGGTAAATCATATACTTTACCCTTACCCACCATCCTGTTCCTTGAAGCTATCTCTAAACTTAAATCAACCTCTACAACCATGTCCAAATTTAAGTGATGGGATGTAGCCACCTAAAATGGAAAATCAGAGGAAATGAGGTAAACAGACTATTAGAGGAAGGTGACGATACTCACATAGATAGTACTATACCTGCGACTGATGAAGTAAAGATGGTTAATATTAGGGGTGATAAATGATTGTCGGTTAGTCGGTTAACCAACTCAAAATTTGCAGTTAGTCGGCTAATCGCTAACCATTTATTAGATGTGGTTTGCGATGTCAGTTGGTACTTTGAAAAGAGTCGGCTAACAGGTCGGTTTTTTGGTTGGCAACCGATAACCAGACGGTGCACTGAAGCTAATCGCTCCACCTACCGTCCCCGACCCGCAACCCACCCCACAGCCTGGCCCACTACTCCTCCTCTCCTCACAAAGGGCAACGACGTCGTCCCATCCCACCAATCTCCTTCCTCTTGACCTCACCCAACATCTCTTGCTTTCCCCCAATTCTAATACCAAACAGAGAAACACGAACTGTAACCTCTAAATCCCTAATTCCAACCCCTAGGATTTCAATCTCATCACTCCATCGTCAAGCTCTTCATTTGTTGCTAGCGACCCCTCGCTCCCCTTTCTTTATTGTCGAATCAACCATCTTCAACCCTCATCCTCTCCTTTTTTGTCCCTTCCATTGTTCTCCTTCCCTGTCAAAGAGCAGCCATAGACACACACCGCCTCGTTGTTTCCTTCCTCCTAGATTCTCGACCAT
This sequence comes from Linum trigynum, assembly GCA_964030455.1. Classification (NCBI taxonomy): domain Eukaryota; kingdom Viridiplantae; phylum Streptophyta; class Magnoliopsida; order Malpighiales; family Linaceae; genus Linum; species Linum trigynum. The sequence continues at coordinate 7,158,195 of OZ034820.1, read as the reverse complement.
GCCTCTTCCTTTCTTAGCCTCCGAGCCTTGATTCTAGGCCATTCATGCTTTCATTGCTCCCCAATCCCCTCCAATATGTTTGTGAACATGTGAAACAATGTGTTGTGAGATTCCAGGGAAGGCATAGAGAAAAGTGGAAGCGAGTTTGAGAGGACGGATCTAATTAGCATTACGAATAACCGACCAACCAATCCGACACACTCGGTTTCATTTTTAGCTAACAAACAGTCCCAGGCGGTGGCAGTTGGTGGTCATGGCCTCAAATTGCTACCTTGGTGGCTTTACTATTTAAGAAATTTGAGTAGGGTTCTCCCATACCACCATTTTCAATCCCACTCGTTCATCTAAAAACATAAATTGTTCCCATAATCAACAAAACCAGTCATTCCAATTCTCAGCCCCTATCTCCCAACCATGGGATTGAAACTGAACCAAAGGGGAACTAGAGGAGTCAAAACCACTTGGTGATTAACATCCAGGCTCGAGTCATTGGAGAACACAGAAGGGGATGGCCATGTTTCTTGGGAAGTGGATCACAGATGGCAACATTAATCTCCACAAAGCTAGAAACATTGCCATCAGCAAGTGGAGGAACTTCAACAAAGTGGAGGCCTCCTCGTTTCCCACTGAAGTAGGCATAGATGCAGTCTGGAAGTGAAAATCATGGACCCTAGCTAACACCATGGTGGCATTGAAGAAATGGGATGGGGAGGAAGGCGATAAAAACTGATTTCTCCACCATTACATAATGGGGTTCAATTTCATGATTTGTTGCAGTTTCTCATATATGTTTCATTTTCACTCAACTCAACTGCATTGACCGATCAAGTATCAAGCGCAAAGGGGTGAGGAAGTTCATACGAGCGCGATTCAAAGTTGAACTGGAAGAGCCAATAGCAATACTCTTCGAATACCAATTTGGAGATAAGGCGGTATGGTTCAGCTTCAAGTATGATAGAATCATGGATCTACACTATTTTTTTGGAAAGCTTGGCCACCTTCTCAAGAACTGCATTACAAGAGAGAAAAAAAATAGGAGAAGAGGGTTGGACCTCGATCCTTCAAAGGTCTAACGATGGTGATCAAAGTAGACCATGACTCGTGTGTCAATACTCCATCGGCCTTGTTCCTTCGTAACTAGAAAGACATGTCTAAGGAGCCTAGCTGACTGAGCGAATGGAGCACAAAGTTCGAGGATCCTTGGGAAAATATTCACAATGGCCATTGTCGAGGCATAGTGAACAGGAAGAAGTCTCTTGTCCATCGGGTTTTGAAAGAAGAAGAGTGGGAGAATCAAGGACCCCTGAAGGCAGTAACTGATTCCCAACGGAACTAAACTTATCCCTAAATTTTACCTACCAACCAAGAAGACTAGAGGAGGATCTCGATGAAGCCATAACTGCTATGCAGAGAGCTCACAATTTTTCACTTTCATTTAATGATGCTTATTGGTTTCCCTATTCTGTTGTTTTCAATTGGTTACTGTGATTCAGATCCATGGGCGGGTCATCCGAACCCATGGATCCTTGAGTCACCCTGTAATGTAAGAAATTGTACAACATTTTCACTTTCTATGTGATTTGCCTATGTTCTTTCTCCTTTCCTCTAATCCACAAACCTAACTCGTATCAAGCCATTTCGGAGAGGGTCCGTTGAGCTTCCTTTTCTATAATGGCAAGCGCTGCTAGGGTAAGACGACATCGTCAGCTGATGAGAGGGTACCAGCGGGTCATGGAAAAAGATGAAGGTTTTTTTAAACACTTTGCATCGATATGTTATTTTGATCCCTATAAACTAGATTTTCATTTCCCCTAATGAAGCTAATTGCGGTTAAGAATCTTCATCTATGTACTCTGTATTGATGTGTACACTGTAGTTTGTTTGCTCATATATATATTTTTACATTCCACCAGATTATTCTACAAATTGCATGCTTAGTGTGAATCCGGAAGTCGTAAATTAAAAGTCACTACGAACCATGAAACAAACATTGCCCTGGTTTGTCTGGCACCTAAAGAGTTTGAATCGTTGTTGCAAATTGCAATAGCAGCAAAAACAATGCCTCAAAGATCGATGCGGCAAACAATTTATGGCAAGAAATATACATTGCGAGCCAACACTATGATGAACCACACATTCGCATCTCTGCAATCTAGCACACACAAACTTTTAAACCACTGCTCTGTTGTTAGTCTAAACTAGCTACCCCTTCACTCACTTTTGATCGTGAGGCCTTGCCATGTGTACCATATGGTGTTTAGCCTCTCAACTTCTACTAATGCTATATTTATCTCTATCCATCAATCTTGTCTTTTGGGTTCCAATTGTCTTCTCTATGTGCATCCCTCACATTAATGTTTAAGTTGTGTTGTACTTTTAATTCAAGAACGAAGAATATGTTAGCAGTTTGTCGTTTGACAAATATTTATGTTGCAATAATTTCACGCCTCGTAGCGTAGCGCGAACTTCTATTCTAGTGTGCTATTAAAGAGATTGTCTTGACATCATCCCCTTCATTCACATTCACACCATTCAAAATACAAACAACTTTGACACGAGAATATTGCATTCAATGACAAACATCTAAACCTATTTTGGGTTGAATTTCTAGGGTTTCAAAAAAGGGGGTGAAGAAGAAATGGACGACGTATGTGGGGAATTGGCAATATCCTTCAGTGTTTGTCTCTTATATATATATATACTGAATCAATATGCACAGTACACCAACAGTAAAAGAGATAGCAAATTAAACGTACCATTTACAGAGTGCCAATTGGCAATACGACATCTAGTCTCGGATCGAGTTAAGGAAGCTTGAACCGGGTAATTCTTTGTGTTCCTATGCTGCTGAACCAGGGAGCTACATGGTATAAATCATCCACACTTTAAATTTGAATTTGCAATTTATATCATGTTATAAATCAATTGGTCCAAATAACTCAAGTTGTTAGGAGAGGTCCATGTATTGATCTTAACCACTTTCTTACACGACCCTTAAAACGAAAGTCAATTCTTGGGTTTGAAGTTTGCACAGGCCCGTCATACCATATGCTTTAAGCCAACGGTTAATATAGGGGGGCTTGAGGACTTGAACATGCAACCTCAAAGACAAACCATTTATGATACCCTGTCATAAGTCAACTAGTGCCAATAACTCAAGTTGTTGAGAGAGGATATCATGTTATAAACCATCTAATCTCAATAACTTGAGTTGTTGGGAGATGTCCATGTATGAATCTTAACCACTTCCTTACAAATTGTAACGCTCTTTCCAAAAGTTAGGGCGACAATTAACAACTCTTCATAAACAAAAGAGAGCATTTTTGTATTTCACCAAATTCCACACCATCAATTCCCAAAAAAATCGTTTCATTCGAAAGAAATTCCTACAAAAATAAACTATATCCAAACATCGAACTTCATTCAATTTTCACAAATTAATTACTTAGTTTTGTAAAACATAAAAATTTAGGCAAACTCTCACGGTTTTATTAATGGACTCACATTTTCAAATTTCCGCATCCAAACTACCCATCAAACTCCAATCATTCATTTTGACCCGGACCAAACTGAAGCCCGGTTCGATCTTTTAAACCACAACAGCATTTCTTGGCCCATTACATAGTTAAGCCCATATATAAATCCAGTCAGTGGCCCTCAACCCGACTCCGAATCCCGCGACTCCGACGCCAAACCCCGATCGGCTAAATCTCTCGTCTTCTCCTGCTCTGCCATTCTCGTGGAGATAAAGCTGAAGCGAGGCAAATCCACTCCGAACGAAGACGAATTCCAGCTTAGCTTTTTCATCCCGTCGCCATGGGAGACTTCAACAACGATGCGTTCATGCGCAACCAGAACACTGCCGTTCGCGGCGCCGCCAAGGCGCAGAACCGAGCTAACGTTCTCCAGCTCAAACTGGTTCGTTCCCTTCAAAGCTAGGGTTTCCTCATTCTCTGAGACCGTGGCACAACCCTCGATTACCAATTTGTGATCTATTGATGCCTATGCGTTTACTTCATCCGATTGTTTATTGATTATAGGATGCTCATAAGCTCATTAGCATGCGTTCGCATCATTTCTCGCCTAGTGCAATCAAATTTATCGATCGAATACATCCGCAATACGCACGATATATCGTTATTCTTGCGATTATCAATCTGTGTTATGAGTTTCATCGTTATCATGTCGCCAAATGTAAAAGTCCTCCCGCGGACGGACACGCGGGTTTCACTCATCTTTTTAGTAATTAGCTGTATCTGGTGCTGCACACTGGTATTTGTTGGTTCTGTATAGAGGTTTGTGTAATTAAGATGTTTAACTCTGGGTGAGTCGATGTTGAATGTTGTGGTTACTTTTGCAGATTGGGCAAAGCCACCCAACTGGGTTGACAGCCAACCTCTTGAAGCTGTTTGAGCCTCGTCCTCCATTGGACTTCAAACCCCCACCTGAGAAGAGAAAATGCCCGCCTTACTCTGGTATCTCTTTTTTATATATGTTGATGCTATTGTTTAATTTCCTCCCTTATGCTCATGGCTCTGTGTTGGGTTCTAATCCCTCTGGTGTTTTTGGTTTTTGTCTCTTCTTGTTGTTTTCAAAGGCATGGCACAGTTTGTGAGCAATTTTGCGGAGCCTGGAGACCCTGAATATGCTCCACCTGTCGAAAAAGCTGAAACTCCTGTATGTTTTCCCCTTCTTTCCAAAGTCCTTTCCGGAATTGTGTCGTCTTTTGAATTCGCTCATTCTCTGTTTCTTCTTTCTTGTACATGCCATAGATTTGCAATCATGATTTTCTTGTTTTCATTTATGATCTCTTCAGGCACAAAGAAAGGCCAGAATCCACAAGCTACGATTGGAAAAAGGTGCAGAGAATGCTGCTGAAGAGTTTAAAAACTGTGAGACTTTCTTTCTTTTCCTTAAAATTATATGCTACAGAGTAGAATTCTTGGATTTCTAAAACGTTTGTACTCCTTTTCTCTCGTCCAGATGATCCAACGAACGACCCGAATGTCTCTGGAGATCCATACAAAACATTGTTCGTGGCTAGACTTGTGAGTCTTACCTTTAGTTATATTCACTTGCTTTTCAGTTATTTTGTGTTTATAGTGACTCTTAAGTCTTATCTAAGTTGCTTAATCTTTTTCTTGCAGAACTACGAGACATCTGAGAGTAGAATTAAAAGGGAGTTTGAGTCCTATGGACCAATAAAAAGGGTAGGTACTTTTGAATATAAGCAAGGAGGTTTGGTAAGCGGATATTCAACAATATTGTTATTCGCCTTCGCTGAACAGGCTCTTAAATGATCCTAAAAACTTTAACAAAACTTGAAGCAATTTATTCCTATATGTCTTCATTTCTCATCCTTGCCTCTCTGCTCAATTAAAAAAATTAAGTTTTGGCATGCTAATTTTTCTAGTTCTAAAGCTTTTTCAAGAAACAACTATTCTTAGTAAAACCACAGGTATGCTTTGCCAAAGAAAAATGTTTCTTCCGTTTGACCTATGGCATGTGCTATGGTACTGAATAGTATGGAAGACTGTTGATCTTCTTTCTAGTTTCTAGCATCAGTGACTCGGGTGAAGTATGCAAGTCAGGTAATAGGAAAGGTATTACTGCTTATTCACTGGTATTAACATGGATTTCTTGAGCTGATCCTTTGATAACTCTGCTTGGATGTAGTTGGTTTTAGAAATTATCTTGGGGCGGGGGATTATTTCCGTTTCTAGGTAGTATGATCTACTAAGATTCATCACATTGGGAGATCTGTGGTAAGGGGTTTGTTTACTTTGTTCCTCTGGAGATCTAGTCCTCATTTTTCTTGCCATTCCAAACACAAAGATGTTGACTCATCCTGCTGGCTAAGCTGAAAATCGTAATTGATCAGAGCTTAACGCACTTTGCCTTTGTCCTGTGCAACAAAAGAAGACTGACATCTGTTCTTTTTCCTACTCTTGGTAACACGTGTTGGGAGTATTAGCACCCCTTACCTCTTTATCTGAACTTTTAATGGTACAATTTCTGCTACTAAAACTCTTACTTATGGCATTTATGGCTACCAAAACGTGTCAGCAATTGTGAAGTTGTTCTTCTGGTATGTCCTTTAAATATTTTACTATCCCTCAATTAAAACATTGCTCCCTGGTAAGGGGATGTTAAGTATTGTTTGCCCATGAAATGGTAAATATGGCACGATATATCAGTTTTACTGCAACTCTAGCACTGGTGGTGATGCATCTCGCAATTGGAAGCCTTTCATTGAAGGTGAGCACGGCTAATTAGGCTTAGTGCCTGTCTGCCGTGCCATTTTAGGATTTTCTAGTTCAAAAGTTTCCATAGAGGTGGCACTCTATATGGAAAATAGATGATGGTGCTTCATTTTATTTTCTTTGTTCATTGTATCATTCTCTTGTTTTGCTTTGCAGGTCCGACTTGTAACAGACAAGGATACAAACAAACCTAGAGGCTATGCTTTCATAGAATATGTGCATACACGGGATATGAAATGTATAAGCTCACTTTTTCTTGTACAACATCCTCTACTCTTCTTCTGTCCTGGTTTCTGACTTGTGCTTATATATTTGCCAGCTGCATATAAGCAAGCTGATGGGAGAAAGATTGATGGTAGAAGGGTACTTGTTGATGTCGAACGTGGTAGAACTGTGCCAAATTGGAGGCCTCGCAGGCTTGGTGGTGGGCTTGGAACTAGCAGAGTAGGTGGTGAAGAGGTTGCTACAAGGTACTTTGGGAGACGATGCTTGTTGTGGTTTATGTAGAATAGCTTTGTGAACTATAGGCACCAGGTGCAAGTTGTCTTGTTAAATGTTGCAGGCTTTATTTTGCCAAATTAAGGATAAATCCTTTTGCATGCTGAGTTAGTGATCTACTCAGTGTCATTGGAAACCATTCTGACATAGCCTGCTTCATTAATTATGATGGACATTGACCTTCTTGGGTTGGAAAAATTTTATGTATACTAAAATCTGCTTTGTTTGTTTTTCATAGAGAAGCACAGCAACCTGGAGGTGCATCACGATCTGAGGAACCAAAGGCTCGTGATGATCGTCCTGTTGAACGGTAAGTTTACCTCATCTTGTTTAATTTTGATTGAATAAAGATTGAAAGTTGTGTATATCTTGTTTAATAATTTGAAAATTGTGTATATCTTGTTTAATAATTTTACTGTCTTGTTTTATGTTCTAAACTGATTTTTTGCTGATATCTGACTGTGATCTATTATAGGGAGAAGTCGCGGGAGAGAGGGAGGGAGAAGGAGAGGGAAAGAGAGAAATCCCGCGAGAGATCCCATGATCGTCCAAGGGAACGTGACCACAACAGGGAGGATAGGCACCACAGAGACCGTGATAGGGGGGAGAGGGAGAGAGAGCGAGGAGGCCGTGATCGAGACCGAGAAAGAGATAGTAGGGACGGCCGTCGGGATCGAGGTCGGGAACATGGTCGTGGTGACCGAGAGAGGGATCGTGGTGGTAGGGACCACCGCGATCGAACAAGAGAGAGGGAGAGGGATGGTGGTGATAATGACCTTCGTGGACGCTCCCGGGATCGAGATATTGATTATGACCGTGTCGGCTCGAAGCATGATAGGGACCGTCGTGATTACGATCGTGTCGATGGAGAGGACGATCCTGGGTTGTACGATCAATCTGAACAAGGGGGGCATAAGCGTTCGATTGATGACCCACAACGATATGAGCAGTATGACCGTCATCATGGTAGGGGGCAGCAATATGACGACATGGATGTTCAAGAAGGGGACCAAGACCGTTATGACGATCAATATGCTGCCGATCGTGATCGGTCGTATCGGGTGGGTGATGATGATTACCGCTACGATTGAGGAGCTTCTGAGGACCTTGGGATGGTTTTGAAGCGAATCTGCAGAGACTTTCCTTGAAGACCATTGCGGTGAGATTGAACTGAAATATGTTTTGAAGGTGTTTTGTGTTTTTGGTCGTTGTGTGTGTTTTTGTACTCAAGAAAGGTCCTTTGGATTAGTTGCTGGTGGTTCAAATTTGGTTGGTGGCTTGTGTTTTGTTTCTCATCTGTTACTGTACTGGCTGCAGGAGTGACTTGGTTATTTGTATTGTTTAATGTAATGGATTAAGGTGTCTCTACCATTTTGGTTGAAAGCTCCCCTCTCTGAACTGTTGTTCATCTTCTCAAGGTTACGGTTACGGTTACGGAGTTCTATTCTCATCTGTTACTCTTCAATCAACCGAGTTTGGGATATTTCATTGCATCACTCTCTCAGGGAAGCTAACCAGGCCAATGGTCTAGCGGAGGAAGGACATGGGGTCATGGATTGGATATGATCAAGGAGAAAACTTTGTGCATCTCTCGCTGCGCACAATGTAATGGCGGTGGCCTTCGATTTGTTAGACAGTAATGTCGATAGGATAGAATGATAAAGGGTAATTACTATTTATTAGTCGAATCTTTTTAAGATTCTTTTTTATTGGGTTAATTGCATGGTTGGTCATTGAGATTACAAAAAAGTTCAAGTTTGGTCATTCGAAATATTTAAATCCATTGGTGGTACTTAGTTTATTGAAACCGTTCACGTTTGGTCACTCTCCGTCCAACTCCGTTAACTTTTGCTTACGTGGCGGTCAACTCTAAAAATTGACCGTTAAATGTGTAACGTGACAGTTAAAAAATAATAAAAAATAATATTTTACAATTTCCACCTATTTTTACAACAATATGCTACTGCATATAATAAAGAATTCTGATTCTAAAAAGCCCCTTCTCCATTTCCCCATTCGAATCCCCTCCCCAATTTCATCAGAGGTGAAAAGCTCATTTCCTTCGTTCCAATTTTTCTTCTTCTTCTCGAGATGCTGCATTTTTCCTTCTCCGACCTATTCCCCCCTCCACCGCCATAGCCAAGAAATCAACTCCGACCACCGTCCTCTTCCAAGACTATTACAACGAGTGGTTCAAGACCCTGATGACGAAACTCCTCCCACTAGTACACCGCTCCCTCTCCGACCCTTCCCCGCCGTCGAAGCTCTCCTCCAACGTTCACCTCCTCCTCCATCACCACTTTCTCTCCTACTAAGACGCCCTGGACCTCGCCGCCAACCTCCCTCGCCTCCACCAGCCGTGGCGCAACTCACTTGGCAGCAGCTCCACCGCCAGATCAAGATTCGTGACGACGACACTGAGTAGGGACCGAACAAGGACCGGATCTATGGCGCTATTGCACGGTCGTTGATCCTAATTTTTGTCGCGGTGGCTATAATTGACAAACGGATTTTGGTTGTCGTCGCCATCTCTTCCCAAATTTCAAGATCGAGAACCCTACTCGCCGGCCGCCGCCACGCCTCTCTTGGCTGATTCCTTCCTCTCTCGCAGACAAAGACCCCTAGCTTCATTTCCCAATTATTTACATAATCTCTGTTGGAGGGGGGGTTGGGTGGTGGGGAGTCCGGAGGTTCGACGGTGAAACGGGAAGGGGAGAAACAGAGGAAGAGGTTGGTTTTAGTAGGGAATTATAGGGAAAGCCTCTTCTCTCTTCTCTGCTTCCTCTAATCTGCAACTCCTCAGCTTTCCTCTTTTGCTAATTTGCCCGAATTGATAGAATCAGTGGCTAAGATGATCAATTATTGCAAATATGAGGTGGAAATGAGAAAGAAATTAGAAGAAATTATGTTTTTTATTTATTTTAAATAAAAGTGATAATGAGGTGGAAATGAGATGTCAATTTTAAAAAATTTAATTTTCTTATTTTTACTATTTTTAAATTGCCACGTCACACATTTAACGGTCAACTTTTAGAGTTGACCGTCATGTAAGCAAAAGTTAACGGAGTTGGACGGAGAGTGACCAAACGTGAACGGTTTCAATAAACTGAAGTACCACCAATGGATTTAAATATTTTGAGTGACCAAAATTGAACATTTTGTGTAATCTCAGTGACCAACCATGCAATTAACCCCTTTTTTATTAAACAAACCTATTGGATTACTAATAATTGGCCAAATGTTAACTTTCAGTTATCAATTTTGTTAGTAATATTAGCTTAGTTTGGCCCTGCTGTAGCTTTTGCAGAAGCAGCTTCTGGTTGGAGCTTTTAGATAAGCACTTTCCAAAAAAAGAGTTTGGTGTTTGGGTGTAAAACTATTAGAAGTGCTTTTTAATATGAGTGGTTGTGTAAAATGACTATAAAGAACTTATAATATAAAATATGAATAAAAATTCAAAACAATAAAAAGTAGTCAAAATAGATCTCTTTAGATTTCTTTTATATTAAATAATATAATTTTATATTTTATTTTATTTTTAAAATGATATAAATGAAGGAAAATTATTTTCTGAAATAAAATTAAAATATGGTAAGGATAATCTTGTATTTTCAAAACAGCTTTTAGCAGAAGCTCCAACAGTTTGGCATGATGCAGGACCGGCCTCATCAGCCACATGTCGCGACTGAGATTAGGTTTTTCCTTCGCTAGGGCCAATATGGGCCATCACGTGGGCAGCAGTTAATACAAGCAGCCAGCGAGTCGGTTGATTTGTGGAACCGTCGACATGAGTTCATCGTGCGTATGAGCTACAGTGACACCCATTTAGCCTACCACAGCATCTAGAGTGGTATCGAGATGTTACTAGACGTTTAGGCACACGAAGAGGAGCTGCAATGAACGCAGCGGTTAGTTTTTTATTAATTCATATTTGTGTTTTAATTGTTTTTAGATGTGTAGAATTTATGATATTTTAAATTTAATTTTCAGTACGACAACATGGAGTACGCTGAGTTGAGTTTACATGATGGAGCTAGAGATGGAGGGATGTCCACCGACCGGATGGAGGAGTTTGCTTACATGTTGGCAACATGGGTTACAACTTTAGGTTTCAGTGAGCGCCGACATCTCGATCCTACAAAACCTATACAGCGGTATCCTATTGATGAGCACGACCTAGACATTTGGCCAGAGCGTAGGGTTCAACCATCAGCCTTGGGCGTGCCACCACCATAGTTCACGCAGGAGCCCAGGAGCCGTAGACAGCGACGTGAGCAGCGTGACGTACCTCGTCCAGTGAGGATTTAAGATCGTCAGCGAGTGCAGCTAGTTAGACCTACTTTGACCTTCCAGTTCCACCCTCCTTATCAGCAGTAGTTTCAGTCGGGCGCTTATGCGAGATTTCAGGCAAGCACCAGTTCGGATGTGCAATTTCAGCCACCGGAAGATAGCTTTCATACACCGCAGCATGCTACAATGGAAGGCGGATACATGACATCAGGTAGTGATACTATACCAGACATGGACTCAGACGAGTGGGACCGTCTAGATGGTGATCAGACTTTTCGGGCATCAATATGGTCTTATGAGCAACAGCTTCGAGCGAGAGCATTTGGTGGCGGTGCACTAGATGAGTAGATTCGCTCTCAGGTGGATGAGATTAGGGGTAAGCATTCGGCCAGTTCGGTTTCGACCGAACCGAAATCATGAATGTCGGGTCCCCGAAATTTTCCATACAGCAAACCGAATTCGAACCGAAATATAATTCCATACGGTTCATCCGAACCGAATTATATTTTGGTTCGGTCCGATTTCAAGGCTCAAACCCGGATAGGGTGCCTCCGCCATCGCAAATCTGGATAGGGTGCCTCCGCCATCGCATAGTGCCGTAGATCTGGGATCTGGATCCCTCTTGGTAAAACAATTCTGTTTTTGTTTGTATTTTGTTTAATTCGGATTTTTGGTATGCTTTTGCTAATCTGTGATTTTATTTTTGGTTGGTTTTCTCAGTTTCAATGGTCGGCGATGAGATGAGAACGAAAAGAGGAAAAGGTGTTGGACTCCGGTGGTGGGCCAAAGGCCGCTGTCGACGGCGGTATATTAACAGCAGGGGATGGCGACATCAACGAGGCAGGAAGATGGAAAGACGAAGAGGATTTTGGACTTGGCTAGGGTTTTAGTGTTAGAGAAAGTGGGCTTGGGCTGTGGGCTTGTAATTGTGGGCTGTGTGTGAGAGGGTGAGGAATTTAGGTTTGTTCGGTCGGAATTCAGAATATCGGGTTCGGTTGAGCAAACCCTGGTTTCCGAAATATAGGGTTATGTCTTCCGAATTCCGAACCGAATAACATTACTTCGGTTTTGGTTCGGTCAAGTTCGGTTTCGGTTTGGGTTTACCGAACCGGATGCCCACCCCTAAATGAGATGTTTGGTACACAGGAACAGGATGATACAGTGGAGGGAGATCATCCCCAGCATGATGATGGTAGGCCTCCACAGAACAGGCGGGTACCGAGGTATGGTACTGGCGACCATCTAGTGGAACAACATGGTGGTCATCGTAGTGGTCGTTAGTGAGACTTAGGTTACACAGTTCGTGCACACACACCCGGCGCTCCCACGCTAGATCGCGAAAACCCGAATTATTTATAAAACGTCCAAAATTCACGAATTTAATATTACTGGAGCGCGGATTATAGAATCGAGAGCGCGAATTTTTGGGTGATTTGATGAAATTGGCAGGGAAGAAGACCAATATTTCCTCCCACCGACAACTCTATTTCCGCGGCTTTAGAATCAATTGAAGGGTCAGGAGTCAGGAGATTATAGTCTGTCTCGATCAATCTACTGGAGCAAAGATGCGAGCCACCGTTGCTGGCCGGGAATCGATGTTGCTTCTCACTTGCCTTCGATGCCGCAGTGGCGGAGAAACAGAGACGGCAACATAGGAGGTCAATTAAGGGGAGTTGAAGTGGTGAAGGAGTAAAGGCAGTTATGTATGCAAATTGAGGAGTAACCCGATGGACAGGTGTTAAATTAGGGATGGAGTGGTGCCGGCAGCGAAGCAAGAGGAATCAGGAGTAGATAAAGCGAGAACAAGGGCGGAGCGTTGTGGGTACTGAAGGCAGAGAATGGGAAGATATATTGATTGTCCTTGTTTAAGTGGGTGTTATTTCATTTTACTATTATAATATTAATAATATAATATTAATAATGTAATATTGGTTTAGGTTATTTCTACATTGAAGCAACGTAGTTCAGGGGAAACTGGAAATAAATTCGATCATAAAATTGAGAATATATAATTTAATGGATTAGGAGTGTCGTAATTTGTAAACGGAATAATATGATGTTTTTTAGTGAATATTCAAAAATCATTTAGGAGTTCATTGCCATAATATAATATTAATTTAAATACAATAGTATTTTTAAAATAATATCATATTAACGCTCTGTTGGCGAACTCAATATTGCATTCTTGAAAAACCGATGATTTGACGCTCTCGCTCCAGCTCCACGCTCTGGTGACCTAAAGTGAGACTATTATTGTTATGTTATTATTATGTACTTCTATGGGATATTTCAGTGGACTATTATGTGGACTATTTTAATTTCATATGAACTATGTCATGTTAGTGCTATTGTCTAAATGAAACCTTTAAATATAAAACCAACAAACAACAACAATTAGTTCATATCATAAAAGTCCCAACAACAACTTCAAACAACAACTTCTGCAAGGCAAATCGAAAGAAAAACAACAACTATTACATTAGATAAAAGTTCGACCAAACTACATATCATATCTATTACCTCTACTTCCTCTTTTACCACCTCTCGCACTTCGTTGGCCACAGGGGCGTAGTCAGAATTTCGCTTAAGGTGGGTCGGAAATTAAAAAATATATAAATAAAAAAGCTTTATTAATGTTTAGAATGATTCATGGCGTGTTTTCATATCTTGTGAAGTCTATAAAATACATCCATCATCAAACCTATCTAAGACGTAACTCTCAACATATCCGGTCAAAACTTCATTCAAACTCTTCATCACTTATTCGACTTTGTAGTGTGTTCTTCACGTAGCTAATGACGAAAAATACTTTTACAACACTTGCAGTGGCAACTGACAACAACAACACCAATTTTACAAGTCGATACACCAAATGGAAACGATCAAAATTTCTTTGACACAACCATTTACTACAAAGCTTAGGAATTCCCTTCAACTTAGTTCCCTGTGTCGCAACCGCCCCTCGAAATTGGGGGAATCCGTCGCGAATAGATCGGAGTCGCCATCGACCTTACTTGGAGTGGATCGAACACCTTTTGGTCCGGTCTCGACCTTAGGGTCGAAACCGGAACTTGGTCTGCGAAATTTTAGAAATTGGGTTCGGGAGTACGGTTACGTGTGGGGAAGTGTAGTCACGCCCCCACAACGCCCCAAATGGGTACTACTTAAATCGATAAGTTTTTAAGGGTTGGGTGTATAATAATTTGCGACTTTATTGATGTATTTAATTGAATTATTTTAATAATTTTGGGTGTATTTTTAGAGTTCAATTGGACGTAAATTTTGAATTGTTGTAGTTACTTGATAATTTTTACGCCTATTGAAGTAAAAATATTTTTTAGATTGGTTGGACTCGAACCTATTGGTTGCCTACGTACCCGACTTAGTCGGGATCAAAGTCCACGTAGTTCATTCAAAATTTTGCAGTTTTACGTAGTGATCCTAAACACGTTCTATTGATCGTGATTAAGATAACTTTGAGTTGCTAGGAAGTGTATTTATGATTTTCCAATTTAGTGCTTGAACGGTAGATTTCTTTTTTAAAGAATTACAAGGAAAATGACTATCACTGTCTATTGACCATGATTTCATATTAGGGAAAATCTCTAATTAAAACAAAAAGTGTATATAAAAATAAGGCCAAATTTAATCAAAGTTTTAACATTTTTGAGATACCGAGGAGTAATCGTGACTTGGCCAATGCAAAAGTCTTGACAGGATTAGTGGATATAAATTTTGCGTATTAAGATTACTATAAAATAAATTATAGAGAATACAATAACAAATCAAGAATTATGCTGCAGCCTGACTGGTTATGTGCTTAACTACATGTGTTATGAACTTGGAGTCCAGGGTTCGAGAGTTGCTGGAGGTATTTTTTATTTTGTTTTGCGTTTTCAGTCCGGGAAGGTGGCAGTATAGTTATTTTAACGAAAACAGAGAGGCACTTTGGTCATTTTTTGGGTTCGGGTTTACAGAAACCCTTTTTTACAGAAACCTAACCCTAGCCGCCCCAATCCTCACTTCCAACTCGTCTTCTCTCGTTCTTTCTCTCTGCCACGAAGAACGACCCAGAGAAACCAAACCGATCTGCTCTCTCCCTCTCACCCTCTTCCTCCAACTCTCTCTCACGTCATCTGGAAACCGAGAAGATAAACCGAAAAAGGGAAACGAACCCTAAACAAGGCGGGGTTGTGATGCCATTGGCGGCGAGGAGAGGGTCGCGATGGCCGCGACGCGACGGCGGTGGCGGAGCGAGGGCCGTAATAGCTCAACGCAACGGCGGTGTCAAAGGTAAAACCAGCTTCTCTTTTCCTTGCATGCTAGATTTTTAAGGGGATTTTCGATTTTTGGTGGGTTCTGACATATTCTGTGTTTTGATTCTCGTCAAGGAGAAGAAGAAATGGAATTCTCCGGATGGCGAGGGTTCCTGGCGACGGTGCGAGGAAGAAAAGCCACCGGCCAGGTTCGATTCCGGGGTAAGCTATTTTGATTTCAATACGTTGGTTTTTGTTTTTCGATTTCTGGGTATCACGATTCTAACTCGTTTTTGTGTGCTTTGATTTGGATCCGATCGAGGGGAGACGAAAGGTAGACAAGTGAAGGGAGCCAGCTGCCGAGTGCCTTGTCGGCGACGGGAACTGAAAAAGGCAGAGGCGGTGGATTCGGTTTAAGGTGAGATTTTCTGTGGCTTTTTCTTACTTAGGTTTGTTTGTAATTTTGGGTTTGAAAATTCTGATTTTTCTATGGTTTGCTAATCTAGAGATTTTCTGGTTGATTTTTTTTTGGCTTAAATGGTCAACGAGGAGGAGAGGAAGGGCAGCTGCCACCGGCAATCCTGAATACTGCCGGCGGCGAGAACGATGACGACAAGGAGATAGATCCCTTCTTTTGGTAAGTTTTTCGTGGTTTAGGCTATAGGTTGACTAGAGTAGTGGGTTTGTTGATCCTTTTGGTTTTACCTTGATTGAATAATATGGGATGACTGATTCTGGTTAGTTTTGATAAATTGATAGTGTTACGAATCTGGGTTGTGTATTGAGATTCATATGTTATGGTTTATGGCTGAAAATTATTGATGGTTTATGGGTTTAAAACGGAGAACTTATAGTGATTGCTGGGGTTTTAGAGTTATAAAATAGTACATGCTCAAGGTGATTTCGATTCTGGGAAATCATGTTTTGTGGCTTTGGCTTCGAGATTTGGAGGGTTTATGGTGTTTATTAGATCTGTTTTGCGGTATCTAGTTACTTTGGGGTGGTTTAATTTTACATAAGATGGGTGTCCTAACTACCAAGTAAAATACGAAATATAGCAGAGAAAACAGAACTAGCTTTTATTGTAGCTCATGATATTAGTTATATAGGCCTGTTTGGGATTGGATATACTAATCAAAGCGACTGACACAAAACACAGAAAGGAAACAACTAGCTTTTACTTGTGGATATGCTCAATCATGGAAATATTTTAATAGATGTACTGAAATGAATGACAAAAACTGATAGACTAGAAAGGAATATGATGAACTTATAAAGAAAGCAGTAAACTCGATTTGTTAATTTATTTTGCTATCATGGTGAGATTAGCCATTTTGTAATTTGAAATGGCGTTGCTTGAGCTTGGTGGTGGGTTTTGGCTTTTGGTAAACTTTAATTATGAGTCGACATGAACTAAACAAATGAATAATCAGTTGTTGGGCTTTTTGTTGTTAACCAACCTTTTGCTTGCCCTTTGGTGAAGGGGATGGCTGTTGCCTCTTCCCCTAGCTTTTGGGAGCTTTGCTGGTTACTACTGCCTTTGGCTGCTGCTTTTTGCTACTTATGACTTTGTGTGTTGTTGTCGTTTGTTTGTGTCTATGAAGAAGAAGAAACAGGAGCAGTAGCAGCGAAGGGAAGGGGAGGGAAATTTTTGTTGTCTGTATATTGAAGAAGGAGAAAGGAATTCTCAGAAGAAAGAAATTGGGAAGTGGAAGAGAAGAGAAGAAGCTCTTTTCATTCGTGGGGAGGAAGAAGAAGAACCCCAGCAGCAGAAGTTTTTTTTTTATTTGAGAGGAAGGGAAGAGTCTCCGCCCCTTGTAAGAACCAAGAGGCTCCCTTTTTTATAGGAAAAACGACAACTTGTGCACTAAGTTTTGCTACAGTAGTGCTCTGGATTTGGGTCTGACCAGTTTGGGTTGGGTCCGACCTGAATTGGTTAACTTTTCTTGACTTACATTGACCTTGGGCTTTGACATTATTGACCAAAGTTGACTGATTGGATTGGGAGTTTTGACTTTTGTTGACAGGGTTTGACTCGAGTTGACCAGGGTTTGGGCTTGGACTTGAGTCCAACTGCTCTTTTACACTCTTGTAAATACAATTGTAAATTGTTGTGATGTTACTTAAATTTACTAATCGTAATTGTATTTTGTGTTTATGGTAATTGTACTTATAAAGTTATAATAATAATTTCTTATTTATGTTTGATTAACGTGATTATTATTGATTTTGTTATCTGTTATTGTTCCAAAACCCGACCTTCATTTAGACCCAACTTCTTAAAAAGATGATCAACTTTTGTCTAGCCAATTTGCACCCATTGAGATTTGCTATTGCTAATCTCATTAATCTATGCAATCACAACCGACTCGAAACACACTTTAAAATTGTTTAAGATTTGCTATTGCCATTCTAAAATAAAAACAAAATTTTATTTAGTTAGATGTGTTTTACCCGGACAAAAAGTGGTGTCTACAGTTGCCCCCATTTGTATATCTCTTGGTATTTGAGAGGTATACAAAGCTCTTTTTAAGACACCACATTTTAACAATGTTAGGGATGGGTCGATTGTTTGGTTATGACGATGCATTCAAGTTGTTTAGGTTAAAGCTAACTATTTTTTTTGAAAGATGGTATAAGAAAGCACTCAAGTAGTTCGGGGTACGACGGGCTGAACATTTGTGATAGCAATGTGATAAGGTTGTCCGGGATATGACACGCTAGACATTTTCTAACAATACAATCAAGTTCTTCGGGATATGACGGGCTGAACATTTGTTGATCGCAATGTGATGGGTTGTCCGGGATATGACACGCTAGACATTTTCTGAAAATGCAATCAAATTGTTCGGGATATGACGAGCTGAACATTTGTTGATGGCAATGCTATAGGGTTGTCCGGGATATGGCACGCTAGACACTTTCTGGGCAACACGATCAAGATGTTCATAGTATGACATGCTAAACAATGATTTATGGCAATGCTATCAAGTTATTCGGGATATGACGGGCTGAACATTTGTTGATGGCAATGCGATAGATTGTTCGAGATATGACATGCTGGACATTTTAATGCATGGTGAGTATGAGTGTTTTGTGAGATAATCATGAGATGAGTAATGTTTAATGAATGATAATGTCGTGTTATGAAAGATATGTGAGGGGGAGAGTGTGATATAGCAATGATTTGGAGTTTCTTTTATTCTTGTGGTAATGTAGTCTAATTTGAATTTGTGTGGCCCCATGGCGGTATAGCCTGATTTGGTTCTATCTTGTTCCCATGGTGGTATAGCTTAAATGGGGTTTTTGTTCGTGGCGATATAGCCTAATTTGAATTTTTTGTGGCGGTATAGCCTGTTTGATCATGTGTATCATGGTGGTATAATTCACGAGGATATGTGAAAGTTTAACTTGATCACGAGTGGTTGAAAAAAGCAATTGGTAGAGTCTTAGGTAAATCTTAGGTATGTGCCAAACTTGATATTGGTAAAGATTTGAATTTGACTTCACCATGATGTGCAAATGCAAGGTATTTTGTGATATGATGATGCAATGTTGTGATGAGATATGTTGGAATGGTACATCTACTTTAAATGAATTTTGAGAATGAATGATATTTAATTTGGGCTATGAATTTTTTGAGATGATGCCATATGATTAGTTTGAAGTGCATCGAGAATGATGCCATTCGATGCGTGTGAAGTGCATTCGAAAAAGGTTGTATGATGAGTTATAGGATGATGTCTCGAGGGTATGCAAAAGAAAGAGTATAATCCCTCATTATGGTCTTGATGTTTTTTTCATGTATTCTCTTAAATCTATCATCCAAGGAAAATATGTCATTCCCTTTTAGTAAACTTGATCCTTGATTGTGCTCGCGATGGGGTAGCATACTGCCGACATGGGTACTTTCTTTCTTCGAGCTTAAGTCATCATATCGAGGTATTGGGCTTGCCATATAGTGTTTCCTCTTTGTCTCCTCAATGATCCCAATGCATGTCATTTTGGGGACTAATAAAAGGTTGGTCCTCTGCTTTCTCCACCTTGGACCTCGGTGCTTGAGTGGCTGATGTGTTAGCCATACAATCTTCTTATTGGTAGGTTGATTTTGTAGGAGGCATTTGTAGCATGGTGGCCTCGGATAACGTGTTCTTTTTAGTTTGATTGACATTCTTGCTATGCGAGTATGTCATGCTTGGCTAAGAGGAATTTTTCATGTCGGGGTATTGTCTTGTTGATGTCGGTTTTCTAGACATGCCTGATTGATTTCACCGAGAGGTATGATGTACAAAATATTTCGTTGAAGGATAGTTTGATTGACAGGTTGGGTAGCTTGAACGGAATGATTAAGAATATATGAGATTCCCCATTTACTCATGAGTTGATGGACTTGGAGAACCACTTCATGGGTATTTGAACTGCTTCTACTACGGGTCTTCTCACCTTGCCCCCGCAGATATGTTACTTGTTTTCCTCTTTTCGGAACAAAATGTGACTTTTACCAATCTTGACTTAAGATGAATGCAACAAAGTTTGGAAATTCTCAATTGAGAAAGTATGACGAGAACCTGATTTTAGAAATCAAAACCTCACTTGAGGGAAGTGTGTGCAACATGAGAAAAAGATTTCTTGTGTGGTTATTGCCACATTGTTTAAAAACTTTTTTCCATAAGCCAAGCCATGAGAATATTCATAAGCCCTCGCTCTCATTCTCACTCTCCGTTTCACTCTCACTCAATCCTATGGGTGCTTCGAGTTTACGATACTTCAGCTACTATCAAGATTCTTGTCACCACGTTGGGGACAGGTGTGCCTGAGGTATAGGTTTGTTGATCATGGAGAGTTCGGGTGACCTCAATATGGCCCCGTCATGTGAGTTCTAGAACTTTCATGGAAGGAGGCTCGTGTACGTAGGAGTCCTTATGTTTTGGGAAGCTGAATTTCTCAAATAAATGATGGATAAATGAGTCTCACATCCTTCATCTTCTAAAGTTTCCTGCTGAGGGATTCTGACTTGCCCCCAAAGTATGAAGCTGGCTGATCGATATATGAGATCTTTATTGAGGATATCTTATTTTCCTTGCGAATGGTGGCTATCTTGGGTATCTTTTGTGGACATGTCTTCACTCAAGTTGCCCCATTGTCTAGAAATTTTGGTTTTGGGAGGTAAGCTCGATTAGGGAAGTAATTGAGGTAATTTGAGTAGAAATCTTCTCATTTTTTGAGGTCCTTGTTTTCACTTGAAAGGATGGATAAAAGAGGTCTTGGTACGATACATGCTTCGAATTCTCTTTGGTTATCAAAATAATAAATGTTGAAGTCCCTTGTGTGGCGAAGGCATGGATCTTGAAATATTATAATCATGGTGGTTTTTGTTTATCTTGAAAGGGAGAGTTCAAGTGATGGAAAGTGAGGATGATCATGGAGTGGATTTTAGATCAGACAGACATTCTTTTCTTGGGTGCCCGTCTTATTCGAGTTTACTTGTGTCATTTCTTCAAGCTTGGCAGGCGAATACTCTTCATTTGGATAGCTGATTAATTTGATGACTAGCCCCCGCAGGAGTGTGTAGACAGGTTGGTTGAGAGGGTGACTGTACATCGCTTTTGTGACCACGTTGACGGTAGACTCGAAGCATTTTAGAAAAGGTAGTCAGTAACCTTCACTCGTGACTAGTTTGAGTAATTATGACTTCAAGCGCTCATGCAGGGGTATCTAATGTGTAAGTCCCACGAGCTTTTTCTGTCTTCTTTTTTATTTTGATTTTTTCGTTGCCTTTTTGCCTTTTTTTTTTGCTCTTTTTTTTTGTGTGTGTGTGGGACTTACTTGGCTTTGTAATTTCCCCTACATGGTGTCATTTTGACGCTTTTGAGTTTGAGCACCAACGAGTTCGTCAAATAGGATCATTCAGCTTCCCCAACCTTCTAGTCATGAGGATTCTGTGAGAAACTTGAGAATTTTGATACTGTAATTAGGCTACTCAATCCCCTTTCTAGTTGAGCCTGATTTGATAGAGATGTTCGAAAATGGCAGTGACAAGCCTCTACAAATAGTGTGATGTCGTATCCTCGTTACACCCTTTGACTATTTAGCTCACGTTACTTATGGACACCAGTGGGGTGTTTATACTCTCAAGTTTAGTGGGGGTGCTCAAACTCTCGACACCGGTAGGGTGTGCACACTCTGCTGCAAAAATTATTGATATCGACTAAGTATTTATAAATCACTCGACACCAGTGGGGTGCTTATATTGGCTTAATATGAAAACTTCATGACTTAACTTGAGAACGTGAAATACATTTTTATGGTTCCCATTTGTTGAGAAGACAAGTTGATCTTAAAGTTTTTTTTTGGTGGAAAAGATGTCCATCATTTTGTAAGGAGAAGGAATCATTGATGCAAACTTCTAAATAAAAATTGGTAGTAGTCACACAATGTCCCAAATCGGTGGAAATGCAAATGACATTCTATTCTTTAGTATGAAGGAGATTGTTTGATACATAAGGTAATACACATTCATGCTCATTTGCTCGTGAGGATTGACATCATTATTGAATAGAGCTTCGTCTTGCAGTGTGCCAACTAATCCCCATAAATGGTCAATGGTTCATTATCGATGTATGGACGATTTGTAACCTTGGTTCTTCAAATTTTGACTTTTGACCAAATCATCAATAATATGATAACTGCTTTTAATTTTTTTCCAAGATTTGAGGAACTCCGTTTAATGTCGTCCGATCCTTTTAGAATGACTCTTTACAAGCATAACCTTGGATCTGGTACTTAAGGGTTTGACTATGTCCTCGTGGATGAACAACTTTAGAAAACCCTTGATTTGACTTGTTATGGTTAAATTGTTACATGTTTCTAAATGAGATGGATGTATGATAGTCATGCTAAATGATAAGACTGTGCATATGCAAGATGAATTTTTAGTTAATGCATGAATGCTAGTAAAATTACCTTCATGATTGATTGTATAATGAAAGAACGGAGAATGATAATCACGAGTTAAGAACTTTTGTGCATATCACGTCATTTATGAATAACCGATAAAGCACAAATCATCACGTCATAAGCACGCATATGTAAAAACAAACATTACCCCATTTAGATGAACCTAGGGTGGTTGGAAGGTTTAACGATGAGGTTAAATGTGGCTTGGGAATTCATTTTGGATAATTTAGGGTGGCATCTAAATTGACAATATTCTGGGTAAGGAGTTCTATGATATTGGTTCCCAAGTTGTATCCGTCTATAGCTCTTTCGAGCTAGCCAAATACCTCAAATCAACCTCGGATTTGAGTTCAACTTGGTTAGAAAGTTTCGCATGACTCCTACTATTGTAAGAGTCACGGTACTCCTTTCAGTTTCTTAAGGTAGAGCTCGGGTATAGAGCTTTTTATGCATGAATGCAAATAATTAAATACATGGCAATATTGATGTACAAATAAAGAAAGTAAACACCCAACAAATCAAAGATAGTAAGAAAACTTATCAGTTTAGCAAAAGTAGCTTGACTCTTAGAATTCCCCAGCGGAGTCGCCACTGTCGCAACCGCCCCTCGAAATTGGGGGAATCCGTCGCGAATAGATCGGAGTCGCCATCGACCTTACTTGGAGTGGATCGAACACCTTTTGGTCCGGTCTCGACCTTAGGGTCGAAACCGGAACTTGGTCTGCGAAATTTTAGAAATTGGGTTCGGGAGTACGGTTACGTGTGGGGAAGTGTAGTCACGCCCCCACAACGCCCCAAATGGGTACTACTTAAATCGATAAGTTTTTAAGGGTTGGGTGTATAATAATTTGCGACTTTATTGATGTATTTAATTGAATTATTTTAATAATTTTGGGTGTATTTTTAGAGTTCAATTGGACGTAAATTTTGAATTGTTGTAGTTACTTGATAATTTTTACGCCTATTGAAGTAAAAATATTTTTTAGATTGGTTGGACTCGAACCTATTGGTTGCCTACGTACCCGACTTAGTCGGGATCAAAGTCCACGTAGTTCATTCAAAATTTTGCAGTTTTACGTAGTGATCCTAAACACGTTCTATTGATCGTGATTAAGATAACTTTGAGTTGCTAGGAAGTGTATTTATGATTTTCCAATTTAGTGCTTGAACGGTAGATTTCTTTTTTAAAGAATTACAAGGAAAATGACTATCACTGTCTATTGACCATGATTTCATATTAGGGAAAATCTCTAATTAAAACAAAAAGTGTATATAAAAATAAGGCCAAATTTAATCAAAGTTTTAACATTTTTGAGATACCGAGGAGTAATCGTGACTTGGCCAATGCAAAAGTCTTGACAGGATTAGTGGATATAAATTTTGCGTATTAAGATTACTATAAAATAAATTATAGAGAATACAATAACAAATCAAGAATTATGCTGCAGCCTGACTGGTTATGTGCTTAACTACATGTGTTATGAACTTGGAGTCCAGGGTTCGAGAGTTGCTGGAGGTATTTTTTATTTTGTTTTGCGTTTTCAGTCCGGGAAGGTGGCAGTATAGTTATTTTAACGAAAACAGAGAGGCACTTTGGTCATTTTTTGGGTTCGGGTTTACAGAAACCCTTTTTTACAGAAACCTAACCCTAGCCGCCCCAATCCTCACTTCCAACTCGTCTTCTCTCGTTCTTTCTCTCTGCCACGAAGAACGACCCAGAGAAACCAAACCGATCTGCTCTCTCCCTCTCACCCTCTTCCTCCAACTCTCTCTCACGTCATCTGGAAACCGAGAAGATAAACCGAAAAAGGGAAACGAACCCTAAACAAGGCGGGGTTGTGATGCCATTGGCGGCGAGGAGAGGGTCGCGATGGCCGCGACGCGACGGCGGTGGCGGAGCGAGGGCCGTAATAGCTCAACGCAACGGCGGTGTCAAAGGTAAAACCAGCTTCTCTTTTCCTTGCATGCTAGATTTTTAAGGGGATTTTCGATTTTTGGTGGGTTCTGACATATTCTGTGTTTTGATTCTCGTCAAGGAGAAGAAGAAATGGAATTCTCCGGATGGCGAGGGTTCCTGGCGACGGTGCGAGGAAGAAAAGCCACCGGCCAGGTTCGATTCCGGGGTAAGCTATTTTGATTTCAATACGTTGGTTTTTGTTTTTCGATTTCTGGGTATCACGATTCTAACTCGTTTTTGTGTGCTTTGATTTGGATCCGATCGAGGGGAGACGAAAGGTAGACAAGTGAAGGGAGCCAGCTGCCGAGTGCCTTGTCGGCGACGGGAACTGAAAAAGGCAGAGGCGGTGGATTCGGTTTAAGGTGAGATTTTCTGTGGCTTTTTCTTACTTAGGTTTGTTTGTAATTTTGGGTTTGAAAATTCTGATTTTTCTATGGTTTGCTAATCTAGAGATTTTCTGGTTGATTTTTTTTTGGCTTAAATGGTCAACGAGGAGGAGAGGAAGGGCAGCTGCCACCGGCAATCCTGAATACTGCCGGCGGCGAGAACGATGACGACAAGGAGATAGATCCCTTCTTTTGGTAAGTTTTTCGTGGTTTAGGCTATAGGTTGACTAGAGTAGTGGGTTTGTTGATCCTTTTGGTTTTACCTTGATTGAATAATATGGGATGACTGATTCTGGTTAGTTTTGATAAATTGATAGTGTTACGAATCTGGGTTGTGTATTGAGATTCATATGTTATGGTTTATGGCTGAAAATTATTGATGGTTTATGGGTTTAAAACGGAGAACTTATAGTGATTGCTGGGGTTTTAGAGTTATAAAATAGTACATGCTCAAGGTGATTTCGATTCTGGGAAATCATGTTTTGTGGCTTTGGCTTCGAGATTTGGAGGGTTTATGGTGTTTATTAGATCTGTTTTGCGGTATCTAGTTACTTTGGGGTGGTTTAATTTTACATAAGATGGGTGTCCTAACTACCAAGTAAAATACGAAATATAGCAGAGAAAACAGAACTAGCTTTTATTGTAGCTCATGATATTAGTTATATAGGCCTGTTTGGGATTGGATATACTAATCAAAGCGACTGACACAAAACACAGAAAGGAAACAACTAGCTTTTACTTGTGGATATGCTCAATCATGGAAATATTTTAATAGATGTACTGAAATGAATGACAAAAACTGATAGACTAGAAAGGAATATGATGAACTTATAAAGAAAGCAGTAAACTCGATTTGTTAATTTATTTTGCTATCATGGTGAGATTAGCCATTTTGTAATTTGAAATGGCGTTGCTTGAGCTTGGTGGTGGGTTTTGGCTTTTGGTAAACTTTAATTATGAGTCGACATGAACTAAACAAATGAATAATCAGTTGTTGGGCTTTTTGTTGTTAACCAACCTTTTGCTTGCCCTTTGGTGAAGGGGATGGCTGTTGCCTCTTCCCCTAGCTTTTGGGAGCTTTGCTGGTTACTACTGCCTTTGGCTGCTGCTTTTTGCTACTTATGACTTTGTGTGTTGTTGTCGTTTGTTTGTGTCTATGAAGAAGAAGAAACAGGAGCAGTAGCAGCGAAGGGAAGGGGAGGGAAATTTTTGTTGTCTGTATATTGAAGAAGGAGAAAGGAATTCTCAGAAGAAAGAAATTGGGAAGTGGAAGAGAAGAGAAGAAGCTCTTTTCATTCGTGGGGAGGAAGAAGAAGAACCCCAGCAGCAGAAGTTTTTTTTTTATTTGAGAGGAAGGGAAGAGTCTCCGCCCCTTGTAAGAACCAAGAGGCTCCCTTTTTTATAGGAAAAACGACAACTTGTGCACTAAGTTTTGCTACAGTAGTGCTCTGGATTTGGGTCTGACCAGTTTGGGTTGGGTCCGACCTGAATTGGTTAACTTTTCTTGACTTACATTGACCTTGGGCTTTGACATTATTGACCAAAGTTGACTGATTGGATTGGGAGTTTTGACTTTTGTTGACAGGGTTTGACTCGAGTTGACCAGGGTTTGGGCTTGGACTTGAGTCCAACTGCTCTTTTACACTCTTGTAAATACAATTGTAAATTGTTGTGATGTTACTTAAATTTACTAATCGTAATTGTATTTTGTGTTTATGGTAATTGTACTTATAAAGTTATAATAATAATTTCTTATTTATGTTTGATTAACGTGATTATTATTGATTTTGTTATCTGTTATTGTTCCAAAACCCGACCTTCATTTAGACCCAACTTCTTAAAAAGATGATCAACTTTTGTCTAGCCAATTTGCACCCATTGAGATTTGCTATTGCTAATCTCATTAATCTATGCAATCACAACCGACTCGAAACACACTTTAAAATTGTTTAAGATTTGCTATTGCCATTCTAAAATAAAAACAAAATTTTATTTAGTTAGATGTGTTTTACCCGGACAAAAAGTGGTGTCTACACCCTGTTATCCGCCTTCACAAAATACACAAGTATCAAGTTGAGTATCAAAATGCAAAATAACATCAACAGAGAATTCACTAAGATAAAAGATAACAACTTTTTATTGTCAAATTCAACAAATGCATTATCCAAATTTAAACAAGACACACAACATCAAATTCACTGTTCACCTCATCAAAAATTATTGCCATTGCATATCCCCATTCCACCACTCTAATTATTAAACTTTGAATCCATGTTCCTATCGTTTAACTAGCTTCTTAAACTTTGTGAATTGCGACTGCTAATTACTCAATTTTGGGAGGAAGTTCGGAATAATTAGGGATTGGGATTGGCCGAGGGGAATAGGCGCAGTAGCATTTTAATTTATGTATACGAATTCTACTATAGTATAAATAAAATAATGTAAATGATCACTACAAAGCAAGAGTTGGTTAATGGTACAGGGGTTGAGGCGTGTACTAATGCAGGGTAGGTCACGAATTTTATTTCAATCTTTGCATATATTATACCTGCATTATTGCATATATTTTGTGTGGGCTTCTCCTCCCAAGGTGGTGCAGCCGACCTCCCTAGGTCAGTTGTGCCTCCGCCCCTGGTTGGCCACCACTCCCTCTTTGTTGGCTCCCATTCCCACTAGCTTAGCCACCACAGGTTGATGCATTATGTCCCGCTTTGTTACAGTTGCTACACACTTGTTGTGATACACCCTCTCTTGGAAAATCCATCTCGTTGTGAATTCTTGTTGATCTTGGCCTCCCCGACTTCCTAATCATGTGCACATTAGGATGGAGAGTAGGGCCATTATGCTTCTTCCAACCCTTAGGTTCACCAAGAGGTGTCGAATTTGTCCCATAACAAGCCAACACTGTTTCAAGCTTGTAGATGTCGTTTACAAACCTATACGGATTAGCCCCCATTCGGTTGCAAGTTGTAATGGCATGAGAACAAGGAATTTTATTTCCTTGAAGTTTCCCACAAGTGCGAAATCCCGCACGATTGTTGTCTTCGAAGTGCACTGTGAGTGTGTTCGAACCCGTCATGTTGAAATTGTTGGGAGGAATTTGAACTACATAGATGCCTTGACGTCGATCAACCCCCGTCACGGAATGTCCAACTGCCTTTTGTGACCATGGCTTCATCTTCTCTTCGTACTTGATGGTGTACGGTGAACAACCACTTTTAATTTGTGCTTTTGTCTCCAACTTCATCTTATCGAATTTCTCCAACAATCGCCAATAGGTATGTTGCACAAGAGAAGTTATAGGAAGTGAACTACTACCTTTGAAAACACCATTGATGCGCTCTGCCATGTTTGATGTCAGGATAGACCATCGACGCCCACCATTATAGTTATCATATGCTAAGCTCCAACGAATCTGATGTTGGTGCACCTAGTTATCACAAGAAATATTCCTATCAGCGGCCACCTTCTTAAATTGCTCAACTTGATGATCGAACTTCTCCAAGCGTTTTTCTCCGGCTAACAAAATATATAACCACACGAGTTAGATAAAGTCATGACAAAATTAAATGAAAATAAATAATACATTAAAATAAATAACAAAATTAAATGAAGAAGGTTTACTAACTCGAAATAGTTGCTTATACATAATCTTGCTTTTAGTCTTCCTTTGAAAATTGCTTGCATAGTGTCGCATGCACCACCTCCACTCCCAACCTCTTCCGATATTATTCATGGCTTCATAGAGTCCTGCATGTCTATCTGAGATGATGCAGACATCGTTTCGATCGGGCAAATCTTGAACCTGTCTTATGAACCATGACCAACTATCAGTATTCTCGCTCTCCACCATGGCAAATGCAATTGGAAAAATTTTCTTCCAGTCATCAAATGAGCTCGCCATGAGTAGCACTTCTTTATACTTTCCAGTAAGAAATGTTCCATCGACAACCATGACTCCTGGACAATTCTTGAATCCATCTATACAAGGTCCATAACCCAGAATACTCGTTGGAAGATCAAATGACCTGGTTACGATGAAGGAACTGTTAAACAATCAATCACTGATGTTGGCATTTTTCTTTTTACCACCCGCAAGAATGTTTGCAAATAATTGTAGGATTCTTCTCAATTTCAATGCAACTTCTCCAATGCTCATTGTTTCCCATACTAAGCCTTCTTTTAAGTAACTTGCATATTAAACTTATATTTCTACTCTGCCTGCACAGTTAGAACACTTCAGATTTTGTTGGGCACGTACCAAATGTTTCACGGACTCAGATATAACGTCGACATCAAGATGACGATGATCCGTCAGTTGAGTTGTACTGCTACAAGAATGCACCAACTCAGCCTTTCTCACAATCCATTCGCTTCCCACATCTCGACATCCAAACCGCACCATCCAAGGACAATTATCATCCTTGTGCTTCAAACACCTGATCTTCTAGATTGAAGGTGACGACTCCACCACGTTATACTGAAAGTATAGTTGTAGTGCGTAGTATTTAATCGCCACCTGGGCAACTTGTTTCGAGTGAAATATCTACCCCTTGTAAAATTCTCCATCAAAACCAACAACAATAAGCATTGGAATTACGCCATATGATAATGCGCCGTCCTCTTCATTGCCCTGCAAGTAAAAATATGGAGGACAATTAGGCTGCTCTCCTTCCCCCTCCTCCTCATCTTCCTTCTCTCCGTTATCACCATCATCATAGTCGTGATCAGATGACACGCTCCATGTGTCATCTTTTTCCTCTCCACCCCGATCCTCACTGAGCTCAGCATGTATCTCAGCACCCAAACAATAAGGGTTTTGTGCCATAAAATTCCAATACACATTCAAGCTATCATCATCCACAATAGGCATCGCATAATGAAATAAAACACCATTCTGCCATTCCGGAAGACAATAAGTGAAACCTGTGATCACATCACTATCTTGTATTGCTTCGTCTTTACGTCGTATTCTCTTAATTAGATTATCACAAAGTTTCTGATATGTCACCCTGGATAGAACAATCAACTGAAAACCTCTACCACCAACGAAATGGACGCCCAAATTGTCCTCTACTTTCTCTGATTTCCACCGAACGACTAGTTCAAATCTTCTAAAATCACTACATAAAAAACAAACTCACTAATTACTAAATAAACAAAATCATGATAGCATCTGAATAATATAATTAAAAAATAAATATGTCTCTTACCTATTATTAGCCATCTTCCCAGTAACCAGAAAACAACTAGAGATTCTCTCATCTAACTTCGTCGATTTTTTTGGTGGAGAACCGAAGGAAAAGAGAGCTGTATATATGGTGCTGGAGTGGATTAGGAAGGTAGCGAACCCGCCTCAGTCTCGGGCGCCACCACTGGAGAATTATGATAGGTGCCAACACCCCAGTCTCAGACGCAGCCGCTTAGACTGATTGAAAAATGTTTAACTAGCGGCCGCGCCTCAGTCTTGGGCGGGCTCGTTGTTATCCTAAAAAACACACACAATATACATGCCAATAATTTTTAAACCACTATATTTGTAGTAAATTTTAAAAGAAAAACAATATTTATGGAATTTATCCACAATATTACTACTCCCAAGATTTCAAATTTGGTAATTTCTCTGCCTTATCTTCTCACTCCAGCTGTAAACAACTCATTTCCATTTCATTCCCTTCCTCTTTCTTGTATTTCCTTATATAACTGAAAATACACAAAATGTAACTTTCTATCCCCAAATTACACCAATCAATTACAATGACAGAAAATTAGAGTCATTATCAGCAATTCAACTGAATTTATCTCATAACATGTCAGTATGTATGTATGTGTATGAGCTGTAGCAATAGTATTTTTTTTTTTTACATAAGCAATAGTGAAAAATTAGAACACACATAATAAGCAATTTATATAGGGGTGGTAAACGGTAATCCGGTAAACAGTTTATCATTTTACTGAACCGGTAGCCGGCGGTAAACGGTTTTACCGTTTACCGACGGTATCGGCAGCCGAACGGGAAGTTGGGGGAGTCGGTTTACCGGACACGGTATCGGTAAATACCGACGGTAAATCGGTATTACCGATACCGAATCCCCCTCCCTACTCCCTAGTGCTACGTTGCGTTTTGTTGCTTTACCCCCGAAAATATAAAATATTACATACATGAATGTAAGTATAGGCCTCAAAAATATTGTAAATAAGAGTTAATAATAAATTATTAATTACAAATATGATGAAAAAAACTCAAAAAAATCAAAATATTACAACATCACCCCACTTCCAGAAATTCGGTTCGGTAAACCGACCAAAAAACCGCCCGAAATCGCTTCTCACGGTATTTCGGTAATACCAGTTTGTGACCGTTTACCGGTAATTCGGTAATCGGTAAACCGGTTATAAACCGGAAGCGGTAATCGGTAACCAGTTTGCCCAACTTCGGTATACCGAAACCGTAAATTCGGTAAACGGTAAATTGTTTACCGACGGAATCCCACTCCTAAATTTATAACAGTACAAAAAAAAAAGGTAAAGAAATGTGGTAAATTAAGCTCAATAAAAAATTTATTTGGAAAAAAAATCTTTCCCGAATCCCGAGGCAGCTTTCCCCAAAATGCCCCCCGGAGTGAGCGGTCAGCGGACCGAGCGTAAGAAAAATGGCGCGTTCTGGAATTTTCAAAATCCACTTTTCAGTAAAAATATATTGTCTCCCACCAAAAATTTCGGGTCCCGCCCGTTGGCTTCCCCCCAATTCCCAAACCAAACCCCAACAAATACCTAAAAAATCCCCTCTCCTTTCCTTCTCCCATTCGCGCTCCCTGCTCTTTCATATTCCTTTGATCCATTTGCTGTCTCTCCCCCGCACTCTCATCTCTTCGCTTCCCGCCGCCGTCCACCGGATCCACCGCGCCACATTCCTCAACCATGGCTCGGTCTACTCCTGCGACGCAGCGGAAGCGGAAATCCGTCACCCCCTCTGAACCGCAACCTTCCGCTCGGAAGAGCTCCAGAACGGAGGCCAAGAACAGAGCTGTGGCGGCGGACGACGAGAGGCAAGCTCCGCCGGAAGCAGAAATTGAAGTGATTCCCAGCAGCGAGGAAGTAACCAACTCGAGTTCCACCACTACGTCGAAGAAAAACGGGACCGCAGCCACTAAGAGGGCTTCTTCCAGGAAGAAGCCTGCTGAGGAGCCGACGGTCGATGCTCCGGTGGAGGTTTCGGATACTGAGGATTCGGCCGAAATGGGTTCACTCAAGCAGATACGGCCCGTTAAGTCTCCGGCTAAGAAAGGCAAGAGAAATCCTGACGATGAAGACTCGGATGCTCGGTTTCTTGGCAGTCCAGTGGCCGATAAAGATGCACGAGAACGATGGCCGCACCGTTATGCTAAAAAGGTACGGATCTTACTGGTTTATAACCATCTGCAGCGTCTTTATGTCAAGGGTTTCAGTAGTTTGGTTCAGTGGAGGTGTTTTTTGAATTGATAGTTGTCTGGATTTTCCACATTGCAGGATGCAAAGCAAAATAAAGGTTCCAGGTATGTTTAAATGACCGTTCTTCGATAATTTTTTTTTATTTCTCAATGTCTGCTTTCTTTGAATAGGTTTTGATGCATCGTTAAGTTTCCATCTTTCTCTTTATAATTTGTATATTTTGGCAGTGAGGACGATGAGGAACTTATTGAAGCTCTCCGCCATTACACTCGAGCACTAGTTGATGGGATTCAATACGAGCTTAATGATAATGCACATGTTAAGGTGATACATTCTTTGTGACTGCTAGCTTTCTCTGTATTTCTCCCTCAATCACAACTTCTTTTGTAGTTTACTTATGAGTATGCTCTCTGCTTTAATCTCAACTCCTCCTGATCTTCTATCAGTAGAATGTACGCATTACTGACTGCAGTTGCTCTTATGTTTAGCTGGATATGGTGGTACCCATTGTAGGTTTGCTTTAAGCTTTGTTAGCACATCGTATGCCTCCGTTGCTGATACATACGCAAAACTTATACAGGGATTTTGGTGCATGTGTCGTGCTAATGTCCCATTTTACCATGCAGGCTGCAGAAGGTGAGGATAGTTATATATGCAAAATTGTAGAAATGTTTGAGGGTGTTGATGGCTATCCATATTTCACTGCGCAGTGGTACTACAGAGCTAAAGACACTGTAAGAAATCCTACAATTTTGTTTCCACGGCTTCATTTCACCTCTTTCCAATCTTTTTAATAGTTATGTATGGAATTAGATCATTGAAGATGCTTATCAAATAGACAAGACTCGAGTTTTCTTCTCAGAGGTGAAGGATGACAATCCACTAGACTGTCTTCTTAAGAAGCTCAACATTGTCATGCGCCCCCTTGAAGTGCGAGTCCTTGCCTTTGCTCTGTGTTTCATTTATGTATTCTGTACATGGTTGTGATTGTTCAAAGCTGTGAATCAGGTGGACTGGGAGGGAAAAAGGAGCCCTGTTCCAGATTGTGATTACCATTGTGATGCTCAATATCTACTTCCATATGCTTCGTTTGTCAAGTTTCCATCAGGTTCGTTCTTTTCCTGTTCTATCTGTGATAATGGGCATTATTTAATGTTTAATTGAGATTTAATCTCAAGTTATATCTAAATCATTGTGTGCTGGTCTTTAAAAGAATGTGAAGTTGTTGTACTTATAGGCAGGGTTCAAGAAGGTGCTAGGTATAAGGTGGGTGTTGGAGCCTTGTCTAGCTTCTAGCTTTCCTAGATGTCGGTTAAGCGTGCATAGGTGTTAGAAAGAAAAATAACAATTTGGACTATATAATGAGCGAAATAAAAATTTACAACATTTCTCCGCTTTAGTTCAAATTATTAATAACCTAGCATCAACAACAAGAAAATTAGCTCATAAGTTCCTATAATCATAGATGAATAACTCAATGTTCTTTAGCTTAGTCTGAAAGGCTTTGGAACTTGCTTGTTCCGTTGCTTGTTGGTTGGTGCTAATCTGTTTAAAATATTGATATAGAACATTGAGTTTGTAGATGTTAATTTCCCCATCTGATATTGACTGCCTGGCTTCATCTCGTTGGCATATAGATGTCATCCTACTTCAATGACTTGTTCTTCATAGTTATAAGAAATGGGTTGTATGTTATAAGAAATGTTTGAAAGCTGCAATCCGATTTTTAATAGTTCATAATACCTCATTCATAGAATCAACGGAAGCAAGTGAAAGCTCATCGACTATATCTCAGTCATGCGAAGTTTCCCAGCCAAATGAAAAGTCAGAGCCGTTTACTCTCCTCGACTTGTATTCTGGCTGTGGTGGCATGTCAACTGGCCTTTGTCTTGGTTCTAAATTGTCTGGTCAACAGCTCGTCACTGTAAGTGTTTTTCTCGTGCTTTGTCTCATAGGATAGACATGACCGTTTCCAATGTTGTTTCAGGCATTGTTATGCTTTTTCCCTTCTAATTTATTTCCATCGTTTGTTTTCTATCTAAATACAGAAATGGGCTGTTGACCTGAACAAATATGCTTGCGAAAGTCTCAAACTGAATCATCCTGGAACAGAGGTAGTGTTTCTCTTTTCAGTCTCAGTTCTTTGTTTTTACTCTATTGGTCACAGTACCCTTTATATTCTTTTTATGGATTTTTTATTTTGATGTATTAGGTGAGGAATGAGTCAGTTGAAGACTTCTTAGCGCTGCTTCTTGAATGGGAAAAACTGTGCATAAGGTTTTCCCTAATTAGCAGTGATGATCCTGAGAAGAAACAAGCTTACCCCTTTGATGCCGAAGAAGATGAGGGTGAGGATTCAGAGGGCGATGATGGTGATGATGAAACTCCTGATGATTCCGAATCTTTTGAAGTCGAGAACATCCTTAATATTTGCTATGGCAAACCTGATGATAAGGACCGTGGATTATATTTTAAGGTATTGAACTACACAGCGGAAATACTATAATCAAAGTTGCATTGCTATTATATTTGATTCAGTTTTCAATTCTTTGTCTTGATGCTTTTAGGTTCAATGGAAGGGTTATGGCCCTGAATATGATACGTGGGAGCCACTTGACGGTTTGGGGTAAGAGACAACTCGACAGCTTGAACTAATATATCAGTTATCATTTTATTTACCTGTGTATTCCGTCTTGGTACTTGTTAATTAAAGTTTTTTTTTTTTTTTTTTTTTTTTTTTTTTTTTTTTTTTTTTGTAAAACAGTAACTGCTTGAAGGCTATAAGGGACTTCGTCACCAATGGGTTCAATAGAAAGATGCTACCTTTGCCTGTAAGTGCACTTAAAACTTTGACTAACGTGTTGGTCGAAATTTTCTAATAGCATTGCCGTTAAGGGTTATTCTAATTTCACCATTGTTTGAGCATTTAGGGTAGTATCGACGTGATTTGTGGGGGCCCTCCTTGTCAAGGCATCAGTGGTTTCAACCGATTCAGAAACAAAGACAATCCGTTGGATGACGAGAAAAACAAACAGCTTATAGTATACATGGACGTTGTCAAATATCTGAGGCCCAAGTATGTGCTGATGGAAAATGTGGTGGACATCCTAAAGTTTGCAGATGGGTTTCTTGGGCGGTATGCTATAGGCCGCCTGATTGAGATGAACTATCAAACTAGAGTTGGGATGCTAGCTGCTGGTGCATATGGCCTTCCTCAGTTCCGTAATCGTGTTTTCTTATGGGGTGCCCTTCCCACTCTGGTAGGTGGTTCTATATCTTTGGCTTTTTATGAGTTCGAAAATGTGTAATTGTTTTTATGCCCCAAATGATTGATTGTCCTATATCTCTTTTTAGGACTTGCCACCATACCCTTTGCCAACCCATGATGTTCTCGTCAGAGGTGTTTTCCCCAACAAGTTTGAGGTATAGTAAGAGTGTTACTGGATCAAACACTACCTGTTTTTTTGCTACGAATAAGTCCTTTTGATCATGATGTTTCCTCAATTTTTGCAGAGATGTGTTGTTGCTTTTGATGAGGGTTGTAATTTTAACGTGAAAAAGAAACTTCTGTTAGCAGATGCATTGTCAGATCTTCCTCCGGTATAGCTTCTGGCCTGGTGGTGTGCTCTTGAGCGTGTGTACCTTTTTATATAGGTTATAGCAGTTTTTAAACCTTTTTTTTTGTTTTGTTTTTGATGTTATGCCTAGGTGGAAAATGGTGAGACGCGTGATGAAATGCCATACACTAAAGAACCTGAAACAGAATTTCAGCGTCTTATTAGACTGAGGACTCCTGGTAAGTGTTAGCCGACTTCTCCGAGTTGCAAAAGGTTGTTGATGGAATTAACTAATAACTGTTATCGCTTTGCAATTATGGTTGGTTCATTAGTTCATACATGAAACCATTTCAAGATAAGCAATTTTCAATGTTGTTTCTACCATTTTTGGATATTTCAAACTCAATTCTTGATGTTGAACTTTGCTGTAAAATTTATTTAAGTTACTTGCTGTTTAACTTTTGTCAAATTCTACTTTAATCCCAATGTAATCTAATTTTCATTTAGCTAGTGCCTCTTTTATATTTGGATTGCTGTCTAACAGAATTCTCTTGGCATGTTTTTTTTTTGGTTTGTTTGAGATACATACCTAATAAATCAAATTGCCTCAAACTTGTATCCCAAGTCAGCCAAACTTAATCCATTTTTTTTATGTGAAGTGAGTAGAAGTATCGAGTTATCTGCCCTGGCAAGGTCCTTGACCTTATTGCCCTTCTCACTCGTGCATCTCTCTTCATCTGCAGAAGCGTTGGATCTTTCATCACCATCACTGAACTCCCATCGTCCGTATGAACTCAATGCTGACGACTATGAAAGAGTCTGTCACATCCCCAAGAAGAAGGTTTCCCCAGTTTACACTGCAGAATGGCAACTCTTTTTCTTTAATGATGCTCTACCAAATGATCCAAATGCTGACCGTATGTTTTTTTTTTCTAAATTAGGGTGCAAATTTCAGAGATTTGCCTGGTGTCCGTGTTCGGGACGACAACAAGGTCGAATTTGATCCGGCAATTGAAAGAGTTCTTCTGAAGTCAAAGAAACCTTTGGTAAATGTTTCCTCCCTTGCTTAGAACTTCTACAAAGGATATTGGTCTGCCTGTTAGTTTTTTTTTTTTTCCTGATCTCCCATTATTCGTGGTTATGGTGAATACAGGTTCCAGACTACGCAATGAGCTTCGTGAAGGGCACATCTTCTAAGTAAGTAGTATTATCATCTGGCTGATCATATGGCTCTGTTAAAATGGTTTTGGTTTTTTGGTTAACTAGAAAATTGAATGTTTAAAACATTTGCTTGTGTAGGCCATTCGCCCGCCTGTGGTGGGACGAGACGGTGCCCACAGTAGTGACTAGAGCTGAACCACACAATCAGGTGCGTGTCTTTGTTCTGCATTTTATATTTTACCTCACAAGTGTTTAATCTAATCTTGGTGAGTAATGTATCTATGTTAATCTTATTTGGTGGAATGTTTTTGTAGGCTATTTTACATCCTGAGCAGGATCGTGTACTTTCTGTTCGTGAAAACGCTAGGCTTCAGGGTTTTCCTGACTATTACAAGCTTGTAGGACCCATCAAAGAAAGGTATTCATTTGTTACTCTTAAGTACTGTTTTGAATTGTTATCAAACTAATAAGGACTTTTTTTCGGTGGATCCTTGATTTGGGTTGCGAATAAATTTTAATTGTGTTGATGTGCTGGTCTGGTGGTCAGGTACATTCAAGTGGGGAACGCAGTGGCAGTACCAGTGGCTCGTGCTCTAGGATACGCGTTGGGAATGGCTCTGAATCATAACGTCGAGAGAGCACCTCTGCTCACTCTGCCCAGCGACTACCTTGAGAAAGCACATCCAACTACTCCGGCTTCATCACAAGACGAGGCCTGATCTCCTTTTTTTTTACTTTTTAACTTTATTCGATGGGATTCACCCACCAGCATCCACAGCAAATATGCTTTGCTTCTGGGTTTGATTCATCTGACAAATGGAAACAGAATCCATCCGGTTTCATTCTTGGAAGCTTTTTTTGTACTCACAACTATCTTGCTACTCTTGAGACTTGTATGTGTCTGTATTCTTGTGAGGTGAACCGACTACAGTTGTTGGTTTGCCTACAAAGTACTGTTGCTGTATTCATGTAAGTTATTGGGTGCCCTTAATGAAGGGTAGATATGCGGAGCTGTATCTTGTCATGTACTAGTGTCGAGAGTTCTGATAGGTCAATGGTTGTTGTTCTATGGTGCCTTTTTTGGTCTTGAAACATCAAGATGAAATCCAAGCATGATATATGCATTGCTTTGTTAGAGATGTTAAATCAGGGTTCTTTCAATTAGCAGTAAATGTTTTTGTTGATTCATAATTTAGTTATGGTTGCATTTTCATATATTAATCAATGGCTAAATTGCAAGTTTGGTCACTTGAATTACTTGTAAATTTCACGTTAGCCACCAGA
Organism: Linum trigynum; assembly: GCA_964030455.1. Classification (NCBI taxonomy): domain Eukaryota; kingdom Viridiplantae; phylum Streptophyta; class Magnoliopsida; order Malpighiales; family Linaceae; genus Linum; species Linum trigynum. The sequence goes on along the minus strand of OZ034820.1, from coordinate 7,120,155 downwards.
ATTACGTTATTCCATCTGTAGTCACTTAAATTAGGTTAATAGTTCAAGTTTGGTCACTGGCCGTTAGTCTTCGTTATCTTTTGCTGATATGGCAGTCAACTATAATAATTGACCGTTAAATGAGTGACGTGGCAATTAAAAAATAATAAAATATAACTATTTTTTATTTTCCAACTAATTATTATAAATTAAAAAAGAAAATCTTAATTCTTTTAATTATTATTTTCCACCTCCAAACCTTTCCTCTCATCCGATGCCGCTCGTAAAACCTCCGATACGCCAAGCCAATTTTCCTCGCCATCGAGATTCGTCTCTCAACCTCTAGTCCGGCACCACCCACGAAGACTGCTTCCTGGACACTTCTTCGAACGCGATGTTGAATTTCCGGTGATTAATCACTATTAGATTCCGTGGGAATTCGTCTGATTTCTTTCACACGCACCCCTCTCTACGATCTAGGAAGAAAATACAAGATTGTAAAGCTTTTTTGAAGAGAAAAAAAAAAAAAAAAACGAAACCAAAAGAAGAAGAAAAATTGCAGAGAAAGAAGTGTATGTATGTATCAACCTAGCTTGTCACCGACAATCCCCAGGGGCGGAAGTCGAAGCTAAAAGGCAGAGGCACAGTGGAATTTACAATCCACGACGCATTCTTTCACTTTCGCCTGACGATAGATTCCCTTCAGAGATCTACCAAGGGACCGGAATCCAGATTAGAGAATTGCAATATCAGGCGCGAATGAGTGATAACTAACTCAATACCGATAGAGGGAAAGAGTAAGCAGCTCTGCTGAATCGAACCCAGAGAATTGAGGGCGATTATGAAGCGTGAATGCAGAAAGAAGAGGGTTACTTCTTCTTTCTCCTCGAACGCCGTCTTGAATTTCCGGATGCAGCCGTCGAGGAGGTGTACGGGAATCAGTCGTCGTGGGTGGTGCCGGACTCGAGGTTGAGAGACGAGATCAAGATCTCGGTGGCGAGGAAGCGTACCGTAGGTTTTACGAGCGACGTCGGTAGAGTGGAACACTCTGGCAGTGGAAAATAATAATTAAAAGAATTAGGATTTTTTTTTAAATTTACAATAATTAGTTGGAAAATAAAAATAATTATATTTTATTATTTTTTAATTGCCACGTCACTCATTTAACGGTCAACTATTAGAGTTGACCGCCACATCAGCAAAAGTTAACGGTGACTAATGTTCAGTGACCAAACTTGGACTATTAACCTAATTTAAGTGACTACGGATGTAATAAAGTAATTCTGGTGGCTAACGTGAACTTTATAAGTAATTCAAGTGACCAAATTTGTAATTTAGCCATTAATCAATCAAGAGCAAAATAAAAATATTTACGAATCATTTCTTGTCAATTGCCATTTCTAATATCTCCTTCATGCTTTCCAACAAACGAATAAATAATTTATTTGGATAAATGATAAATATGGTCAATGAAATTACTACAAAGTTTTACTTTTGGTCATTAAAAATATTTTATTTTATTTGTGAGAATTGAAAATAGGGTAAATACAATTTAATATCCAAACCTTTCATTTTAAACAATATAATAGCCAAACCTTTTCGAAAACAATCTAATATCCAAATCGTCAACTTTCCGTTCGTTTGACTGTTAATTGACACTTCAAAAAAGTTCGAAGTACGACGCTTCATCAATATCCATCGATATCTTCTCGGAAAAACCACCAACATATCATGGTTCCAAACCCGAGAAGTGCATGACTCCACCATGATGGTATAGAATATCTAAATATTCAGTCATCTGCAATGCCAAAACAAGAAAACAAAGTTGTATTTGTGACAATTTCCCCTAAACAAAGCTTTTTTGAAGTGTCAACTAATAGTCAAACGGACGGAAAAATTTACAAACGAGTTCGAGCTGGATTATCAAAATTCGAGTTCGAGCCGAGCTCGAACTGAAAGATTTAAAAACGAGCCAAGCTCAATCAAAAACTCGACTCGGCTCGTTTGCAGCCCTAACAGAGGTCTATCAAACCATACATCCGCACAATCCCATCGAGTCATCGTATGCGAGCAGCTTAGTTTGCTTTCCGGCTCACATGTTGTATTTGCCTGTCTCCAAACTCCATAAGTAGCTTCTTGATGTTTCTGTAGACAATACCCCCTCCACTTGAATCTCTTCGGCCTCCTTAATGCCATTAGTCACCGACAAGCGATCAGTTTCCACGAACGGTGAGACAAAGTGGTGTTGTCAAGCTAAGAGGATCTTAAATCAACATGTGGGATTTATAAGTCCGTGGGGTCCACGGATGTGGACCCTTAAAATCCGTGAGCCCCACGAATTTGGTCTCCAAAAAAGGTGCAAGCAAACAACGGATTGTACCTAAATCCTTGATAGTTGGTTTTTTGCTACCAAATCCATGTACCAAATCCTTGAAACAAACGACCCCTTAGTTGCTGCCACGAGGAAACACCCATTATGGTCTCGTACCACAACTCCCATGCCCAGTCCTTAACTGTCCAATCCGACATCCATATTTACCTTCACTTTACCTTCTGTCGGTCGCGATCATACTTCTGGTGGGGTGGTAGCCGGCGTGTGGAGATCCATCTGCTGGTTCTAGCGGTACTCTTCCAGGAACGATATCGCTCTCGGGACAATGTCATCTTCCGCCAACTTGTTTCCATTAAACAAGTGAGCATTATGCTCCTTCCATAGGTACCAAAACAACACTATCCAATCCTCCAAATCACTCTCCACAACCGAGTTTGCAACTTTATGCACCCACTCTATACACTGCAAGTCGCCTCACATCGCGAAATAGTGAGTAGATGACGATTCTGCCAAAGCCTGCTCGTCCATGGGCACTCATAGAATACATGGACCTGTGTTTCGCACTCATCACAGAAAGGGCAGGCGTCACTTTGCATTGGATTCCACTTACTCACCTTCTCTCTTAGTTAAACAATCTAAGTTTGGTTACTAGTTTTTACCTTCTGTTAGTCTTCGTTAATGGTGCAAGCTTTTTGCTGACATGACTAACAAAAGTGCCTAACAAATCAATTTTAAGATGAAAAACCAAATCTCGACCCGCCACATAAAATGCCCTTACTCAACCCAACTCGTGGCCCTTCTTCCCCAACCCCTTCTCTCTTGCACCACTTCCACTGCTGGCTGTAATGATCCCCTCAAGCTCGGCGTCTTGGAGCTTTCTCTCAAGCTCTCAACTTCCTAAACTTCCCAACTCAGCCGACGAATCAGCCATTTGCTTTGTATCATTCGATGCTTATACGATTCCCACTTGGATCTCACCGAAGAAACCCTCGCTCTGGTGTGGTGCTAGAAATCGAAGCCATGTCCATTGTCGAGATGCTTTACAACTCGCAGTTCATCATGCCTTGGTGCAATATGTGGCCAGATTTTGGTGGGGTGTGGTCGCGAATTCGATGGATGTCCAGGCGCAGTATGTGCAAGAGTAAGCATGATGGGGGTATGGGATTTCGTCGATTCAAGCACTTTAATCAGGCCCTTTTGGCTAAAATTGGCTGGCGTATCCTTATTGAACCTCAGTCCCACTTAGCACAGGTCTACAAAGGGAAGTACTTTCCTAATACCACATTCCTCAATGTTACAGCTCGTTCCCACCCATTTTGGGGGTGATAGAGTATCCTCTACGACCAACAATTATTAGAAATGGGGTTACGCTGGCAAATTGGTAATGGTCGGACGACGTCTCTGATCCATTCTAATTGGATACCTCTGGTGCACCCCTTTCCCTTAATTTATGACCCCCTGGTGCTCTCTCAAGATGGGGGACCGATGGCGGTTGAAATTATCTGTCCTAGGGAGGGGCATTGGTGTGACGCGAAACTTAGTCAGTGGTTTGACCCGCCAACCTGTCGAGCCATAAAAACTATTCATCTTCCTCGTCAAAATGTTGTCGATAAGCTGATCTGGCATGATACTGCTTATGGGGGTGTTCACTGTTAAATCTACCTACCATTTTGCCATCTTACTCTATAAACGGAGGGGTAACTGGCGGTCCATGGCAAGTTGGATGGATAGGGCTAGCTGGATTCGGTTTCAAGATGCCATTATTCCTCCCAAATTGAAAGTGTTTGTCTGGCAAATTTTTAACCGCATCATTCCAACTACTGAAGCCCTAATCGAGAAGAATGTTTCTGTGCTTCCCAGATGCTCAGTCTGCTGGGCCGCTTCAGAAACAATGGAGCGTTTATTTCTGGATTGCCCAGTGGCTCGTGTCCTTTGTGACCTTTCGGGTTTGGAATATCTTAGCCAAGGGTTGCCTCGTCATACCTTCCCGCTTTTTCTGAAAAGGCTGCTGACTCTTATAGAGCAACTTCCTTTGTTCATGGCGGTCGTTGTTTTCCTGTGGAGGATCTGGCGGTCCCGTAACTGGGTGGTCTTCGAGGGTAAACAGTTCGGGATCCTGGCCTTGATGCAGCAATTTAGTCAGCAATATGAGGAGTGGGTCAGGTTGCCGGTAAACCGTGTTACCCGTCTTTCTTTCGTTCTACTACATCCATTAGGGCATGATGGGGCTAGTTCGATGGTTTGTATGTGGGATGGGGCAACTAGGAGTGGGTTTCACTTGACAGGCGGGATGGTTATTATGAGTCACGATAAAGAAATCCTATTGGTTAAAGGGGTCATGTTTCCTTTGATTGATGACCCCATGGTGGTCGAGTTGCTTGGTCTCTGGGGGGCTATTTTATTCCGTTACGAGAATGAAATGACGCCCCCAACTCGACTCGAGACCAAGACTCCTTACAACTCGCACCAATAGCGGCACTGAACGGCCGGAGATTGATTGAAAAGGCTTTAAGCCCGCCGTCCTGGCTTCCGGCAGCAGATTAACTGCTAGCTCGGCCAGAGTGGGACCATTTTGCAGCCAACGGTCCTCCCAAAATAAGGCTTGCCTTCCACTGCTGACATTCCACATAGTAGCTGCAGGTAGATGGTGGATCACCCGGTTTACTCCTTTCCATAAGTTCGACATCCTCCCTGCTGAAAGGAGAGGTTATCAATATGCTCGACTGAAAGGTGCATGGCATGTGGCTTCACAGACATGCGATTTGAAGGAGATGCCAAGGTGGTCATCGATAAGATCATCCTTGTTGATACCAGAGATAACCGGGTGGGAGCTATTCTTGAAGAGATCTTGCAGTATTTTGCTTCCCATGTTGGGTTTAGTGTTCGGTTTAAAGGTCGGTGTAGTAATAGGGTAACACACTTGGTGGCTAGAAAGTCCCTTTCTTTGCACCCGACTATGAGTCATTCTTTTGATTATCGGGTCTGGCTGTCTCCTCGGGAGTAACTAGCTTTTGTTTGAATCAATATATGGTTATCTTTTGTCAACGAAAAAAACACGAACCTAGGTATCCCCTTAGATTTTAACTTGGGCCTATATTTCTACATCACAAGGCTACTCATTTCATGGGACTCTCTCACCCATACACAGCTCGTTCCGTCAGCCATGTTTCATCGTAAGTAATTGCGATGGCATTCTCGGCTTCATCATAAGTGATCGTTGTCGAGTTTTCATTAGTCATTTCAGGAGGGAACTTTTTCATCTTTCAGGTACTTCAATCAAGCTGTCGTCATCCTATCATCCTCAAACTGCAGCCAGACTAAGGTTGTCAATTGTTCACTGGAGCAATACCTCCGCTATTTCTCGCACCAATAGCCTTAGTTGGTTAACCTTCCTTCCATGGACAGAGTGCCGACAAAGAGGTGGATCTGACACTCATGGAACATAATGAAGTTTTACAAGAGCTGAAACTAAATCTCCAGAATGCCAAAGCGTGAATGAAGCAGCAAGCCGATGCGAACCGCTGAGATGTGGGGTTTGTTGACTAGGAGTTCCTTGTTTTTAGTAAGACTAGTGACTTCAAGCAGCTCTCACTTCTCACCCGATGGTTGTCTTAGACTTTTTGTAAAGGGCCCCAGTCTTCCGTGATAGCTCGTGTGGAACCTTTTCTTTCTTACGTAACTGCGGCGAAACATAAAAAAAAGATTACTGTCACATAACATAAGGGCCGGAAGTACAGTAACTCGGCCAAAATATGACACCCGAAGGACCCGCCCGAGGTGCATTTAGTTATCTTACATGAGACTCAGGATCTTCCTCACTCCATGGCATCTTTCACTCATCTATTCGGTCTCTCAACCGCCCTTAGGTTGTGTCTTCCAATTCGTACTCTATTAAAGATAATGACATATTGTCGAGGTTAGAATATACTCGAACTTTGTGAGAGGTTATGAAATATGCTCGACTGAAAGGAGAGGAAGAAAGTCACTCGACCGATAGGGCTATCCTCATTTCTAATCTTTTCAAACCCTCTCGGCTCTGAACATGCGGCTACTCAATCAGTGGATGATGATGGAGCTTAGCTTATTAGTTGAACTAGCACCGAACTCTAAACCTATTTAGTTATGTATTGTAATCTCTCTCTCTTTGCTTTCATCCGATTCACCAAGGAATCTTTTGGTCGCTTTTGGAAGATTGCTTACTACTAGGTTGGAACAGATTTCAACTTGTGGAGGCACCATTTGTTACTATTGGACAAATTTCTCCTTTAGGGGAGACTATGTGTTCCTTCGCCTCCATCCTTATCGACAACACTCAGTTTTCCACCCAGTGTCTCGAAAGCTAGCATGCCACTTCTACGGGCCCTACCTCGTCACTGAACGAATTGGTCAAGCAATCTAGAAGCTCATATACCTCAACTCGTGTGGAGGGTCAATGAAGTTAAGGGGTGTCGGAGTTTTATCCGTGCCCTTAATTAAATACACTTCTCAAGTTGACAATCAATTCGACGGGTGAAAATTTTACTTTTACTAGAGAGGAACTAACATTACCTTGTAGGACTTCCCCACTAAAGCAACAAGTATCTATTCCAAGGCATCATCACAACAACCTTCTTGCTCCCCTCCTTCTCCTCCTCCGACGTAGTTTCCCTTCTTCCTTGCTTCGTGCTTCCTTCTTTGGCCGCCACCATCTTCTAAGAATGGGTATTGATCTCCTCTGACATGCTTGGTGCTTCGTGTGGTGGTGTGAGGAATCAAAGAGGGGGTGCTCTTTTATTTATAGGGGAGCGGCGGTCATGCAATGGGTGGAACCACCTTTCTTTTTCTTGTGGAAAGCATATTCTTGTGAGTCCTTATTCGAGGAGGAAAAGGTTTTGCCGTGATAGTTGGGGTAAGTCTATGAGCCAATGCGCTTTGGACACCTTGGCTGCGCAAGAGACGGAAAGTGAACCTGTTGCGCCAAAGAAAATGAGCGGCGGGTAGGACCAATGCTGGGTCGTCGCTCTCTTATGCTCGTATCTTCGTAATTAGGCTTCACGTTGGACCTCCAAATTAGGCCCAGGACACAAGAAAATAAGTTTTCAGATGAATTTTGATAAAATAAAAGGAAAAGAATAAAAGAGGGAAAAACCTTGGGCTACCTCCCAGTAGCGCTCTCTCTTTTATCCCTTTGAGCTAGACATACTCCCTTATATTTTAGGTGGTGTTGAAGAAGGGGAGATCCTCCACAAAGGTGGTTTCTGCGAGAAGTAGGGTTTATAACATTGACCATTCATGTGGAAGATATTGCCTTGGTGGTCATAAAGATCCACATCTCCATATGGATTGACTTGGTGAATTGTATAAGGCTCTGTCCATCGAGATCCGAGCTTTCCAGGATGTCGTCTCAATCTTGAATTGAATAATAGTATTTGATTTACAGGCTTCAAATCCTTCTTGAGCATCTTCGCGTGGTGTAACCTTTTGAAAATTTTCTTATATATCCTTGAATTCTCGTATGCATGGAATTTGAATTCTTCGAGTTCATGTAGTTGATATTTTCTTTATTCTCCTGCTACATAAAGGTTGAGATTTAGCTCTTTAATGGCCTAATAAGCTCTATGTTCCAATTTGAATGGCAGATGGCAGGCTTTCTCGTACCCCATACGATATGGTGATGTGCTTATAGGGTTTCTATAAGGATTTTTATAGGACCAAAGAGCATCGTCAAGCTTGGTGGACCGGTCATTCCAGGTATCGATTGTTTTTTGCAATATTTGTGCAAGCTCCTTGTTGGTGAGCTCCACTTGTCCACTTGTTTGAGGGTGGTAAGCAGTCGACTTTGATTGGCAGGAAGATATTTTGTGGCATCGTGTTCCTTCTTGTGACATTTCCTAACCTTTGATATGTGACTTGCTAAAACTCAAAATCCTAACAATGGCCAAATGTAACCAATGAAAGAGACTGCACTATAGTGACATAAGTAATAAATATAAAACCCACGAGTCTCTAGAGTTACTACTACTCGGCTTCAGTTCATTATCTAGCAAATCAAATTAAGGCGTGATTAACTAAACTACTCTACAAGCTAAATAAGGCTAACTACTAATTACAGGTTGGGAACTCACTTATGTATGATTCCCCATAGATTCTCAATTAGGTCCAAGTTGGGATTCCTTCTAGTTTTTTTTTACTGTTGATCAAACTGTGAAAGATCCGATAATAGCTAGGAATCTCTTAAGTTGACCAAACCCTCTTAGACAAAAAACTCGACGGGTGACTAACCTCCATCAGAATAAAATGGTAACGCAGTAAACAAGGATCTCCGCTACTGAAATAAATTCCAGTACAAAGTAGTGAATTGATTGACTCGCACAATCAATTCACTACTATCAATCGAAGAAGCTCTCTTAACCCAGTCAGATTCTATCTATCATAGGTTAAACCAAAAATTAAAAGAATGTGATCAAAATCCAACTGACTCAAATAGTCATTCCTCAATTGATTAAAAGCAATCAGTATAACATCCAAAGGTTCATACAAGAAAGACACATGTAACTAGGGTTCCTCAAAACCTAAGTGAAGAGTAGCTACTCCATAGAGAATAGAGAGAATACAATATAACTTTTCACATCTTCAATCTTCATGTCTCAACTTGTTCCTTGAGCTTCAATGGTGAAGAAGTCCTCCAAAATAGCTCCAAAAATGGCTCTAGATCGCTCTCCCTCTCTTTGGTTCGTCCCTTGGGTATTTAGGATTTGAAATCCAGCTCTCCCTCTCCAAAAACCGCAAAACAACATTTATACCCGAGCTGAAATTTTCACCCCCCTACTTGAATGGTCGTGTAAATTGGGTTCATGCTAGCGCAAACTCTCTGGAAACTTTGCACGATCATGCACATTTTCCAGCATGCACTCATAATCTCCGTTTGAGCTTGTTTGACCTCCGATTGCCCCGAAAGTTGCACCCAAGCCTTCCTTTACTTGTTAGGTCCTGAAATACATCAAATGAGCACAAACCAACGTAAAATAGGCCAAAAAATGAACAATCACCAAGCTAAACAATCAAGAAATGTCGAAAAAAACATGTGCAAATATAGTGTTATCAATATGCATCACAATGTCTAGTGTAAAAGATGCAGTCTCAAAAGATAGTGGGGCAATAAAATCCGCTTTCAAGTATCTTCCATTTCATCCGGTTGCCACTTTGATGTCCTTCTGCTCGTCCAAAATGGCAGTGTCATATGATTTCTGTTGATTCCTTGAAAGATAAACATCTTTGAATAATGTTGTAAAATCCTATGCGATAAAGGTAAGGGTCTTCCTAGAAATAGTACTTCTTCTTTTCTTGGTAGATTAACTTGTCATGCAACTCTTTAGTGCATAGATAGTTGACTATGTCGGCAAACTATGGTTATTGGATAGATTCAAGAACGATTGCCTTTACTTGTTCGTTTGAGAAGGAGTCGTTAATTTCTCGCTTCTCTTGTTGAGCATCCTTTGATTCTTCTAATCGGGATAGGTGATCAGCGAATATATTATCTGCTCCTTTCTTGCCATTAATTTCACAGTCAAATTTTTTGAAGCAGTAGTATCCAATAAATGAGTCTTGGCTTCACGTATGTTTTACTCATCAAAATGTCGCACTGCTTGATGATCAGTGAATAATATCATTTTTTCCAATGTAAGGTAGGATCGAAAGCTATTTAAGGCAAAGATGACTGCTAATAAATTCTTCTATGTTGTTGTGTAATTCTTTTGTGATTCATTGAATGTCCTACTTGCATAGTAGATTGGATGAAGCCTTTTGTCCTTTCTTTGACCTAGGACAACTCCTACTGCATAGTCACTAGCATCACAAATCAGTTCAAATTCTTGTGACCAATTAGGTGATGTGAGAATAGGTGTTTCGTCATTTATTCTTTAATAGTTCGAATGTTGCTATGCATTGCTCGTCCATGTAAAAATGTGGCATCTTTTTCCAAGATATTTGTTAGTGGTTGAGTGATCTTTGAGAAGTCTTTGATGAATCGTCTATAGAATCCTGCATGTACCAAGAAGCTTTTTATTATCTTGACAGAGGTAGGTGGTGGAAGTTTGACGATGGTTTTTATTTTTGCTCGATCCACCTCGATTCCCTTGCTTGAAATCTTGTGTCCTAGCACAATCCGTCCTATCACCATTAAATAGATCTTCTCCCAACTCCACGGTAGGTTGGTTTCTTCACATCGGATCAAAACCTTTTCGAGATTCCTTATGCAATGCTCGAATGAATCTCCACAAATAGAGAATTCGTCCATGAATATTTCCACTATATTGTCAATGTAATCGACAAAGATGGTCGTCATGCATCTTTGGAAGGTAAATGGAGCAAAGGTTTTGTAGGGGCATGTGAAAGTTGTCTGCTCTTGATCCTCAGGAGTAATGGGTATCTGGAAGTAGCCGGACATCCCATCTAGGAAGCAGTAGAAGGCATGACCATCCAGTTTCTCCAACATCTGGTCGATGAATGGTAGTGGAAATTGGTCTGTTCGGGTGGCGTCAGTCAATTTTTGATAGTCGATGCACACTCTCCATCATCTTATTGTTCATGTAGGGATAAGATCTTCATTGTCATTGGGTACGATGGTCATTCCTCAATTCTTTGGTACTAGTTGTGTATGATTGACTGTTTTGTTGTCTGAAATGGGGTGTATGATGCTTGCTTGTAATAACTTCATCACTTCCTTTTTTATGACTTCTTTTAAATGGGGATTCAGACATCGTTGTGGTTGCACCACTGGTTTATGATTATCTTCCATTAGTATCTTCTATATGCAGAATGATGGGTGAGTCCTGTGAATATCGGTTATCTTTCTTGTGATCTTTGAGTAGCCCGATCAATTGATCTTTATGCTCTTGGGATAGTGAAGAATTGATGATGACGAGCAACTTCCTTTTGTCCTCTAGGAATGCGTATTCTACATTCTCGGGTAGTGCTTTCAATTCTAGCTCTAGAGGTTCCTCATAAAATGTCTTGATTTATGGTAAAGGAGGAACCTCTATCACGAGTGGCTCTAATTCACTTTCCTCTTCTTGGGGTAGATCCGGCTCATGGAAGTATTCTCCTTATACTTGCAGTTAGCAACACTCCAATGGATCATCAGCCTTTAGATCAGCGATGAATCGTACTAGTTCGGGATCTCCTACTCCATGGAAGTCTTCCACGTACCATGTTGAACAACTATGATTTTTTTCTTTTCTTTTATCACATATGGTGGCTTTAGTTCCTATCCTCAAGGTCAACTTCTAGTTATGCACATCTATCAGAGCACTTGTAGTTGCCAAGAAAGGTCTTTCTAACAATAGGGTAGAGTCATGATCATCAAGATTTATCATAAAAAATTTGCAGGGAAATCAAAAGGGTCAACTTTAACCGAAGCATCTTCATAGACTCCCTTAGGATGTCTAAATGTTTTATCCGCCAATTGGATGGTAACTTGAGTATGGATAACTGGATAATGGGTTTCCTTGTTTTGAGCTTCTTGTAAACACATGTAGGCTTGACATTGAAACTAGCTCCTAAGTCAGCTAGGCAATCATCAAAGTTCATCGTATCAATGGTGTAAAGCAAAGTAAAACTTCTTGGATTCCTTAATTTCTTTGGTAGAGTATGTTTTGTTACTACGGCGGAGCAATGTTCATTGAGGATGACAGATGTAACATCAAGTCATTTCCTTTAGTGGACTAGGAAATCCTTCATGTGCTTGAAGTACTTTGGGATCCTTCCGATCACGTCTATCCGAGGCATATCAACATGAAGTTTGTTCAACATGCATCTCCTAAACTTTCTTAGCGAGATCTCATCTTCTTATTATTCTTATTTAGTCTCTCTGGTATGGTGCTCCTACCACTTTTGAGTTGTCAGCTTCCTTTGAGGAATGTTGATTTGAAGGTCTTTGCTCTTCTTCTTGATAGAGTGGCCGAATTGGATGCTCAATGTTGGGTATTGTTGGATCTTCAATAATGATCTCTTCATGTAGAGGTAGAGGTGTTGACTTCCTTTCCTTCTCCTTGGTCATTCTCGTGGTGCCATCAAGAAAGGGGGGTGGTTGAGTTTCTCTTCCACTTCTATTTACCGCCTTCAATTGGTTGTGCTCTTTATGTTCTACAATATTTTTGAATTTCTCATCCATATCTAATAGTCTCTCCTCATAAGCTTTTTGGAAATCATTCAATTATTGTTGTGAGGACTTAATGCTACGAAGATCTTCCTTGACGTCTTGCATTCCTTCCATCATACATTCTAGTATTATATCATTGAGGCAGTGTCCTTGATGTGGTAGGTTTCGTCTCCTGCTCTCGTTTTGTTGATTCCTCTGAGCATGATGAGGTTTTGAATGTCACTGGCGGTTTCATGTGTTCTCATGTCAATTACTTGGAGGGCTTGTTGAACCTTGTTCATGTGTTTCCTTTGTCTTGTTTAGTTATTCTAGTTTCTGTGAGTTATCCAACTGATTCTTGGCATGGTTTATCTTGAACACCTCCTCTTTATGCTCCTCCTTCAAGTTTACTTTGGTTACAGCTTGCAGAGATGTTATTATGCTTATGAATGGCTTTAATAGTTTAGCTACACAAGTCTCGATCTCCGATGTTGGGTGTTGAACGACTTTGGTAGCATGAGTTTATCCTTGGGTGGCCATGTGTGTGTAGATCTCCCTTGTCTTTTCAGCAGTAAGTTGGTAGATGCTCCCTCCTACCATCAAGTTGACCTCCTTGGATGTTTGCTCGTTGAGTCCCTTGAAGAAGAAATGCGTACATTGCTCCTATGTGAATCCATGATGGGGGGCACTCATGTAGTAGTAGGCTAAGTCTGTCCAAGGTCTTGTGAATCGACTCTCCTTGTCTTTGGCAAATCCTTGAGATTTCTTTAATGGTGGAGCAAACATAGTTGGAACTCCTAATATACCCCACTGGATCCTTGTCATCTTCTCTATCTAATTGTATGATGTCCTCACCATATATATCCAAGGGGTTCGAATCTCCATGTCCTATGTAAGATGGATTCCACTTGTCACAAACCTTGAGGACTTGGGTCGAAAATACTCAAACAAAGTCACCATCTTGCTTTGATCCATGCATTGATTCCTGAAATAAAAATAGCAAATCGTAATATCCTTGAACAAATAACGTATTTCGTATACACAATCAAAAATCCCCGACAAAGACGCCAAAACTTGATGTACAAAACAAGTGATAAATCCTAGAGATGCATATGATCATATTCCACGAGGTCTTTTAATTGTAGCTACTCCAAACTAGATGCTCAAGTGACTAGAAGAAATAACAAAAAATAGGAACAAAGTGTTGAGGTTCCCTAATGAATTCACGAGTAACACATTTTCGATATGACTTGAATCAGAATATCTGGCTATGATTGGAAGTCACGGGGGTCTCGCTACCCGGCCAGTGAGTTGGTCTAGGAGTAACGCCCTCGATCCACTGTGTATGAGCGGATACACGTTTGGGTTTCTGTTCTGGCCTGGTTTGTAACCTTATTCTTTTACCATATTGGAATAAGTTAGACCACATGGAGAAGTAATATAAATACTTCTCATATCTCTCTGTAATCTGTATCTCCTTGAAGTATATTGAAAATGGCTCTCTCCTGCTCGTGTACTAGCTAACACAAATTGTGTTAGTGAACCATATAAATCTGTGTGTCTTGTTCGTTTATTGCTTTCATTTTTCCTGCTCTGTCGATCCTCCGATTTCCCGATCCGTAGAAACAGTCGTGACACACACTAAAAGAGAGAAAAAGTAAACGAGGCAAGGTGTGAAAGTAAAGCAAGTAAGAAATAATTATTTAAGAAGTATCATCTATATGAGCATGCATACTTTCTCCTCGATAAACCTATATTCATCGATGCTACGATAACATCCTATCCCTTTCACTAAGGCCATTCCCTACCCATGCATGCGCCTCTTGTGATAAAGATTTAACTAGCTAATGCGTGCTTTCGCTTCATGTCATCAACTAATTAATGAAGTGCAAGGAACTAAGGATAACACATAGTTAAGTGTGGGTATAGGAGGGCTCTTAATGCAAATGGAGCTAATTATAAAAAAATGAGGCGACAGATACCTCAATATTCAAACCCGATTCATACCAAGCACATGTTAAGTAGGGTTATATCCGCGTGGGTACGGGACAAGAGGGCTGATCCATTCTTATATGTTATTTTAAAAAAATGTTGATATTTAACTCTTTTACAAGAACACATAGAAAAATACTTTATAAGTGAATGAAAAATATAGTAAAAAGAATAATTGAATCTAAATAGTTGAAAGATTAAGTGTTAATTTTTTTGGATGAAAATGTCTACCAACCAAAAAATGACTCAATTCGTGTTGGGGAGGGTAACCAAACACGAATCACTACGAACGAAACAATACGAGCCACAAACGGAAATACTACTTTCTGAACCTTTCAGACAATTCACCTCCTCGTCTGCAAACTGAATATCTTCGGGAAAAACAAAAGATTTGCATCCCACTCCGATTAAAAGAAGAAGAAAAAACAGGCCTTGAATCCAGAATCCTACACGCAACAACCCTAAAAGACAGATCTTCAACCAACAATGAAAACATAAAGCGAGCTCGTCGACGGAGCTGACAATAGCGACTAGGTGAGGGGCGTCAAGCAGGACGGCAACATCGAGGGCAGTACAGGCGAAGCCATCCCTGACGGAGCTCACGACAGTGATGGCGTCAGGTACATTTAGGAGGGCGGCGTCGGCGAGGGCAGTGCAGGCGAACACATCCCCTACGAAGGTAACTGGCGAGGGAGGCTTCACCGACGGGAAGGCTACGGGAATCGGCGGGTTGCTACTCTCTGATGGCTAGAGAGAAGAATACAAACTTATCCAAAAGGAAATTTACTTGACTATTGGGATATCCCCACCACAAAAATCCCAAACGTTTGAACCGGCTGAAATCACGGCATGACATTAGCTAATAAACACAACTTACAAAAATACCCGGCCCTGACTATCAAACACCCTTTATTTTTCGAAATTAAAAAGGAAAGAAAGCTAGCGGGTTAGGATGGTGCTAACGGGATAGATGGTTATACCTTAAACATTAAGGTACAAATACAACTTGTAAATAAAAGTTTGGGATCAGTTAGCTTGCTAACCCTTCTAAAGGGTTGGAAAAATGACACCCCTATTAATTATAGTTATTTTTTATATTAAATTCGTGTTGCATTTAATAATCTTTGAGAATTAAAAACTTATATTAATTACATTCTTTTTTTTTAACTCATATTAACTACCATTACACTGATACAAATATCATTGCACCGATACAAATATCATTGCACCTGTACACTGAACTCATATTAATTACATTCCTTTTTTTGAACTATCATTGCACTGATACAACTACCATTTCACCTGTACACAAATATCATTGTACTGGTATAACTACCATTGCACTGAAAAAAGAAAAGTAATTAATATGTGTTTTTAATTCGGACAGATTATTAAATGCAACACAAATTAATTACCATAAAATCCTATAATTAATAAGGGGTATCATTTTTTCAACCCTTTAGAGGTAGTCACGCTATCTCGCCCTAAAAGTTTGGACGCTTGTGAGCATTTTGTTGTAGAATTTGAAATTATCTGAAGTCCATCCACCCAATAAATTCATGCATGCGATCCAGGTGGTTCGGTTAAGATGAATCACCAATCTTAATTAGTTAACCGTCACAGCTAAGTTTACATGGCAAGCATCGGCAGAAGCCTCACTACAAATTTTGTTCTTTGGCGAGATTTTAGAAATGTCTTCAGGAAAATTTGTTAAATTCCATTGTAAAGTCGACGAGGGCTCAAAATGTGAACTGCCAGTTCGAACGGAATCGACTTTCGACTTGAAACGAGGAGGTTGTCATCATTAGTTGATATTGGATTATGATCCAACCAATGAGTTTGGTCGAGTTTTTTTTTTTTTTTTGTCATAGATATTCCGAAGAGGAATAGCAAATACGAATATACACATGACCTTTGCAGGTCAAAATAAGACAAAAACGTTGGACAATAGATGTTGAACCAACGATTAGAGGGCTTGTATTGTCACGATATGGCCAACCCTAAATTACCTACGAAAAGCAAAATGAAACGAAGCACGTCGGAAGATGATCGCAACACCTGAGCTTCCTTCAGAATGACACCTCCTAGAGCGTGCACCGAATTGTTTGCAATAACCATCCGGCTGATCACCTTCACATCGCCACAACCAAAAAACATTAGTCACAAAATGAAAATACACATTGCAATTTGAAGAGTCATGAACTCGATAAAAAAATTTGTGAGTTTGCGAGTTATGCTAGTTAATTTTTGAATTTGCGCGATTATGTCCGTGAGGCATCCCAAAGCCTACTTAAGGTGGAGTCACGCGTTGTGCTACGTATGTGAACGTATGTTGTAATGTATGGTTGATGGTACAATGAACCCGCGGGCGGTTGGGCCACAACTGCACGTAGTAGATGGTCGGATCACTGCTGGACGACGATATGTAACGCATCAGTTGATCGGGCATGGTGCTGGACAGTGAGACGTAACGCAGACCATTGCCGAGTTGGGTATGCAACCGAACGGCGAGACGTAACGTGGTTGGCATACCAAGATACGTACACCGGACGGTGAGACGTACCACAGTGATTCCCTGGTATTATGCGTTTTGAGTTATGATAGAAGTAGAGAACTTCTATAAGTTAACGATGGGATAAATTATTGAGGATGAAAGTGAGAACGACTTTCATCTAAGGAAAGGAAGCGCTAATAACGTGTTTTAGTAAGGAGATTGCTTAGGGCAAGACCTTAGGTAGTAATGACGAAACTGAACCCTTCTCACTCAACAGGTTGAATAAGGGTTAGCGGATGAGTATTTCAAGAAGAGGCAAAGCGAGACGAGAAGTGTCACCGGAGTGGATGAGATCGAGGGGAACTCGGCGAGGAGCTAGAGTCAATTTAATTAGTTAATTTATGTTCATGATTTTGAGTGTATGTACTGGAGATTCAAGTTCACTGTATAAGTTGCTTAAGTATTTTGGATTGTGATTTCCCAAGTGTTAGGACTTTCGTTCGAAATTCTTAATTATTGTTAGTTTATTTATTTTAAAAAGTGATTTGAATTGCTCCAGAGTAACTAATTTTTTGTTTGAGTTATGATTTTGATTTCAAAAAGATCGAGTTGTTTCATACGCCTTCTTAAATCATAATCAATCAACAAGAATATTAAGTAAAACTTTCAAAACCCTAATGTCTTATCCTCTCAATCTCTTGTCTCTCCCTACCAAACGGTCGCCGACCATTCTCAATCTCTTTCTCTCTTTCTTCCCTAAGTCCCTTATTTTATTTCCTCGGACCCTAAATTCCTGATGTTTTGTCTAATCTCTAATTTCCAAACACCTATCCCGATCAAGAAAACCAATAGAAAACATGTTTCTATCAGGGGAGGGGAGGGGAGGGTTTTTTTAATCGTCTCATGAGCCAAATGTCTCGTTTAAATTTTTATTCCCAAGCGAAAAATTTGAACAAAATGTCTCATTTTGATGCATTGTGGGAGAAAACTCAGGGGTGGAGTTAGGTTGTAACTTGTACCTGGGGGGCCACCCCGCCGAAAAATTTAGAAATCATGGCAGCTATATGATTAATTACTTATCTTTCAAACAATAATATTGATGACACTCATCTTCCAGTTATAGAAATTAGGCTACTGGAATTTGCCAGGAAAAACAGTTAATCTATGAAATTAGGCTACTGGAATGAGACACCCAGTTACAACAAATGCTAAAAACAACACATGCATGCACATCGTGCGCAACCGATCATTTCTTATACTAGCGTCAAACAAGAGCGATTTTCTTAATTTGGCACGTACCCTTTGTTCCCACGGAAAATGCCTATCTACTTCCATAGGGCAAAACCGAGATAATTAATTACCTCTATAAACCTCCGCCATTTAATTTCTAGCTATAAAAACCCTCCCCTAGTGAAATATTATCAATCAATATTATATATCGAGAGAAGCCCAAAACTCGAGATAAATCAATTAACATGAAGAAGCCAGGTTCAGCCATAGTGTTTGCTGCTGTGGTTGTCGTAATTTTGGGACATTGCTGCAGTAGGACTACTACTGCGGCCGAGGCAGTTTACGTCTGCAACGTTGACGGCTTCCACAGCGCGGAACCTTGGGACGTGGCAAAGGCCAACCTTCTCCTGAAGTTGACATACAACACGTTCTGGCTGCCCGATCACAGCTACTGGACCAACTACACCGCCGGCGTCATCACCTTCTTCTACGGCTACGCTTCCTGCGCGACGACGATGGTGTGCGACGGCGGCAGCCGTCAGTCGGCCGATTGTTCCACCACGTACGATCACTGCGTGAAGTGCCTTAACGACGCCAACTATTATCTGACGACATCCTGTTACGGAAGAATAGGGGGCCACGTCACGAACAACAATGGCGTGCTGCAGTGTTACATGCGATATGAGCAGACCCAGTTCCAGTAGCTAGCTAGCTATAGATATGACTTACCAAATATCGAAATTTCGAATAGCGTTCTAAACTCAATTTAATTTTGGTGTGATTCCAAAATAAATTCGGTATTTCCATTCTAAAATATTTTGGTAGCGGTATTGGTATTTTTAAATATTAAATTAATTTACCGTATCAATTAATAATTAAATATATACATAAATAAATAATTTGTTCGAACACGGGGGAGTTCAATTATTACTTTCGGATAAAAAAAAGGGGGGGGGGGGGGCATGCGAGGCGCTCTCTCCTCTTTTGGGGCTCGCTGCTGGGGAGTTGGATCGTTCGATTCGCCTCCATCGTCTTTGAAACTAGCTGGCGGAATCAACAGGCCGACGTTCGGTGCAAGGATTCGCCGCCGGATGAAGCCTAGGCAACGGGATGGCCGGCTTCTCCGATTTATGGAGGCGGCGACTCTGTCACGGACCACACGCCGGAGAAGGGATTTCAGAGGATACACGGGCGCGGGTCACGGCGGCGTTGCCTGATGAAGAGATCGTGGTTATCGTCAAGTGCGGAGATTGGGGACTCTGTGGAACAACCCCTTAAGAAACGACGGAGGTTGCAGAAAATTCAATGGAGATTCTATCTCCCTCTTTCATCGGAAATGGAGGAATCGGGTGTTGCCCTGTTCGCGGGGGAGAAGATGCAAAACCCAGAAGATGGAATTGGGATCCAAATCTCTTCGGAGGATCCAATTCAAGTTTTCCCCTTGGGGAGGGGATTAGTCCCCAGGAACCAATTCTTGGTAGATCGATTTGTAAATCCCCCTTGAAGGGTGGGTTTTCTGCCGTGTTGATCAGGGATGGAGAAATGGTGGCACAAATGGGTACTGCAGGCGGCGCTGAGATTCAGAGGAACGGTGGTACAAGTTCCGATTCCAGAAGTCTGCTGGTGTGGCCGCGAAAAAACAGGGGGATTCAAATTGGATTTGTCCCGAAAAACCCTGTTTGGTTCAGCGGATATCTCGGAAAAAATTTCCGAAATCCTCAAGGACGAATTATCACTCGGCTGGGATTACCTAATCCTAGTGGAACTCTTCTTGTGAAGAGCCTCTGGGGTGCCCGACTCGTGCTGGGTCCCTCGGGGTCCCTCCCCTATAAAAACACCTTGGCAATCGGTGTAAAATCATTGTGCAGAGAGAGCGATCGAGACTTCTGTCCAGAGCCAAAATCAATCTCTGGAATCCAAGAACAGGGGTCGGGTACTGAGTTGGAGAGAGGTAAACATCTTCGACTCTGCTTTTCTTTGGCTGGGTCTCCTTTGTCTCCGACGAGGAAGCCTCGTCCCTCTAGCTCGGGTTTTGCCCAATCGACTCGGCCGCGCTCCGGTCTGACGAACCCCCGCTCCCCCGCCTCGGCGGTTTCCTTTTTCTGGTCGAAAGTGGCCAGTGAGTTGGTGGCGCTGCCTGCTGATCCGACCAGGTGGAGTTCGGCCGGAGAATCGATGGTGGAGGTTTTGGCCGGAGAATCGATGGTGGAGGTTTCGACCGGGGTGCTGCAATCTGCTCAGCCCAGGTCGACGGTGCCCGAGTTGTTTGGGCCAGATTTGTGGCCCGAAGCCTCGGCGATAAGGGATGCGAATCTGAATGTGGGCCGAAGGTGTGGTGGTGAGGCAGGTCTGTTTGGGCCGGATTTATGGCCTGACAGGGCCGGCCCACGAAGTCTTGCTGAAAGCTTGGTGGTGGCCAGGCCTCATGACTCTTTATCAGGCTTAGGGCCTGTTTTTGATAGCCCAACTTTGTCATTTTCAGATTCTGTTATGATGGGCCCGAGAGCCCCTTTTTCTTTGGATTGTTGTATTAGCCCAAAAATATTTAATCCCATTGATCCTAAAAACTTGTCTTCCCACTTGTGGCAGGTGAATACTATGGTTCGTGTAGCGGAGGATCAGGTGGTAGAATTCTCACTCGAGGAAGTTCAGTCGGTGAAATTCCGTACTTCAAGGACTCTCTTGGGAAGATTATTTTCGGAGACCATTTTCACTGCTAATTATTTGAAGGAGGGTATGCTTGAGACATGGCGGGTGCAGGGAAACCTTCGGGTATCGATCACGAAATTTGGCCTATTTGAGATTATTCTCCCAAGTGATGAGATGAGGGTTTGGCTCCGAAAAAGATCGTCATGGATTGTTAAGGACATGATTCTCCACCTGCGATCCTGGACTCCTTCTATCACAAGACCAATTTTTGATGACTAGGCCACTGCTCCTTTTCGTATTCAGCTATGGAATATAAAAGAAGACTGTTGCACGACTCAGTTTGGCCGGAAAGTGGCAGCTGGTATGATTGGTCAGGTCTTGGAGGCTGATGTCTTTGCGGCCAAAGACTAGGATGAACGTTTTGTGAAAGTGCATGCCCTCGTGGATT
Organism: Linum trigynum; assembly: GCA_964030455.1. Lineage (NCBI taxonomy): Eukaryota > Viridiplantae > Streptophyta > Magnoliopsida > Malpighiales > Linaceae > Linum > Linum trigynum. Next base: position 7,098,914 of record OZ034820.1, on the reverse strand, counting down.
TTGCCAAACCTCTGCGGTCTCAATTTATGGCGGTTAGTGACGAGATTGGTAGATTCTGGGTTCAGCTCAAATATGAGTTTTTGCCAACCTTCTGCTACCACTGTGGTCGAGTTGGCCACTCCAAGCCTGAATGTGTTTTTGGCCCCCCGACTGGCACTGAACGGTTTGGGCCGCACATGACTACACGAAAACTGGGAAGGAAGATTTTCATGGAAGATGAAGAATACCCTCAGTACCGTAATGCCAGTAAGTCAGTATGGGTAAATAGAAACACTCATTTACTCAATGATGGAAAAGAGAAGGTTGCTGGTCGAGTTCCGGGTATTAATACACGCCCGCCTACCCAAGTGGAGTCCCATCCTGCTCCGAGAGAATCAGAAACTCAAAAGAAGAGAGAGGCACAAAACAAGCAACATGCCCCTGCTAAAAGCTCCTTTGGGAGTCGGTCCAGTCCCCAGCAATTTGTCGTTAAGACGTCGCCTCGTGTTAAGATTGGTGGGAATATTCGTCAACAGCAGAAGAAGGCATCACCAAGAAAGGTTGTTCCATCTTCTCGGCAGGGCACTAAGGAGCGCCGGCAACCTAGTCGGCGGGCCAAGCAGACTGCACACGGCCAGCAAGTAGTGGAGCAGATGGAGGAAGCTTTCGAGCAGTCAAGGAGGCGCAGGCTGATTTTACAAGAGGAATCTGAGGAGGAGGAGGAGGAGGAGGAGGAGGAGGTCATTGGGAGTGGGATGAATCCCCCTATGCTGGCAGAGGACCCAGTCACGGAGTCCAGGGTTCGCCCACGTCTTCGAAAGAGAGGGGCAGAATGCAGTTTCCCATCTGCTCATAAAGATGGGGGGTCCTCTCCTTCTGGTGATCTGCTGGACTTGGAGGATAAGGAAGTTGCTGCTTCATTGGAAAAGTATGCTGAGATGGAGCAACAGCAGGATTTTGACTCTGATGAAGATCAGCTAGCTGAGGAACAACATTTTGAGATCAAGCGACGGTCGCCCGCTGCTGACATCGGGCAATCTCAAAATAGCATGAAAGGGCGTGTTCAGCAGGTGGTGGAGGCTTTTGAAGCTGGGGTAGTTTCTGCAAGGGAGGAGAAGGGTGAGGTCAAGGGAATGGTGTCAGGGCTGGATGAATACGGGTCTAATTTTTTGGACCCTATCATGGAGAATCGGAAGCGCGGGCTGGATGATTTGGAGGGGGAAGTGGGGAACCCTCCTACCCCAAAGAAGCAGTTTGTGGAATCGGGTGACGATCTGGATAAGGTGGAGGAAGCCAGCCTTGAATGGCCCCCAGAGGATAGATGAGGCTTCTCGCCTGGAATGTGAGAGGAATTGGGCCGTCTCTCACCTTCCAATCTGCTTTAGGGCTTGTTCATTCCAATAAACCGGATCTCGTGTTTTTCTCGGAGACGCGACCGAACCGGCGTGTAGTTTCCCGCCGTATGCGGGGTTTAGGTTTTGCTCTTTCTCAGTGTTTTTTTGTAGATGCAGTCGATGCATCGGGAGGTTTAGTAGTTGCTTGGGCCCCCGGAGTTGACACTTCGGTGCTTTGTCATTCAAATTTCTATATTTGTTCGCAAGTTAATGAAGGAGATTTTTCTTATGTAGTGTTTTTTGTTTATATTAGTTGTAATGCTGCTGTTCGTACCACCCAATTGACCCAATTGCGATCCGTTTGTGCGAGTATCAATCAACCTTTTGTGGTCATAGGGGATTTCAATGCTACTTTGCATGAGGGGGGAAAAGATGGGGGGAGGGAATGGAATGCTGCCCAAGCGTTTAGTATACGTGAATTTGTTCATGACTCGGGGCTTCACGACCCTGGTTATCAAGGGGATCCGTTTACTTGGACTAATAAACGCATGGGAGCTGCCTGCATTCGTGCTCGTCTGGATAGAGCAGTTTGCTCTCAGTCTTGGATGGATACATACCCGGAGACGTTAGTCAAGCACTTCACTGACCAGGGGTCAGATCATCGTGCCCTTCTGCTTGCAGATAAACCATATGTTCGTTCTAGTCGGCCTCTTTTCCGTTTTGATGCCCGGTGGGCGGATAATCCGGAGGTTATGGCCATGGTCAACTATGTCTGGCAGGAAGATATCCAAGGCACCCCTATATTTTGACTGTGGGAACGCCTAAAGAAACTCCGACATTTGTTATATGATTGGAGTAGGGCGGGCACGACTAATTCCCTGCGGAATATTAAGACGCTCCAGGCTGAGATTGATAGGATAAAGTCGATCCACCCTGTTCATTGGGATGAGATCAGGACGTTAGAGACAGAACTTTCCCGTCAGTGGGAAGCAGAGGAGGTGTTCTGGCAGCAAAAATCCAGAGTTAAGTGGTTAAAGAAAGGTGATCAAAATTCTGCGTACTTCCATACGGTCACTAGGGCTCGAAGGAAGAGGAACTTTGTTTCTGGGCTTCGAAATGAGGAGGGTGAATGGGTCACTGAGGAACCCGGGAAGGCTTCTATTGCCACAAGTTTTTACCAGACTTTGTTTACCTCTGAAACTCAGGTTCCTAATATGACTGAGAGGGTGGCGTCTCTGCCAATTGCCCGTAATGTTACTCCGCAAATGAATGCACAATTGACAGCGGAGGTTTTGCCTAATGAGGTCCGGAGTATGGTCCTTTCAATGGGTTCGAAACATGCCCCGGGATCGGACGGCTTCACAGGGAAGTTCTTTAAAGCTTTCTGGGATATAGTAGGCACTTTGGTGGTTGAAGTAGTAATCTCCTTCTTTACCTCGAGTCGGATGCTGCGAAGCTTTAATCATACTTGGCTCACTTTGATCCCTAAAGTGGAATCGGTGGAGACAATTAGACAACTGCGCCCGATTAGTCTCTGTCAGTTTGTTTACAAAGTGATTACCAAAATCATGGCTGAACGATTGGCTAGCATGCTCCCGCGGATCGTTTCGGAAGGCCAGAATGGCTTTATCAGGGATCGGCAGATCATTGATAATATCCTTATTGGACATGAGTTAATGCATTACCTGAAAATAAAAAAGCAAGGAAAGAAGGGTTACATGGCTCTGAAGGTTGACATGGAAAAGGCCTATGATAGAGTTGAATGGCCCTTCTTGCTTGCAGTTTTGGATAAAATGGGGTTTAGCTCAGTCTGGCAAGGATGGATTCATGAATGTCTTCGCTCCTCCTCCTTCTCGGTTCTCATGAATGGTACGCCCTCGGGATATTTTACTGCCTCTAGGGGCCTTCTCCAGGGAGATCCGCTCTCTCCTCTCTTGTTTGTACTCTGTACGGAGGGGTTTGCAGCCCTTCTAAGAAAGGCGATCACGGAGAAAAAGTTAGAAGGGGTAAAAGTAGCTCCTCGTGCGCCAAGGATCTCGCATCTATTCTTCACAGATGATTCTTATTTGTTCTTGCGAGAGACTCTGCAGGAGTGCGAGAATTTAATTGAGGTGTTGAATGAATATGAGGAACTGAGTGGTCAACGCGTTAATTTGGAGAAATCGGCGGTGTGCTTTAGCAAGAATATTTCCCTGCCTGATCAGGAGTTCTTGGGCACAATTCTAGGGGTTGGTGCGGTAGGGGTCCACGATAAATATCTGGGACTTCCAACGCTGGTTGCCAGATCCAAAACCGCTACATTCAGATATTTGGAGGAAAAACTCCTAGAGCGGCTTCAGGGGTGGAAGCAAAGGACGTTGGCATAGGCTGCTAAGGAAACTTTAATTAAATCCATAGCATTGGCTCTTCCACTTCATGTTATGTCCTGTTTCCGGCTTCCCCTGGCTCTTTGTCACCTTTTAGATAAGCATGTGGCCCGTTTTTGGTGGGGTGCGGAGGATTGGACTCCTAAGATTAGGTGGGTGTCCTGGCGGAATATGTGCAGGAGTAAACATGAGGGGGGATGGGATTTCGCCAGTTCGAGCATTTCAATCAAGCTCTTTTGGCTAAGATAGGCTGGCGTATCCTCAATGAACCTCATTCACTTATTGCCCAGGTCTACAAAGGCAAGTATTTCCCTCAAGGGTCTTTTCTGACTGCGACTGCTAGATCTCGGCCCTCTTGGGGGTGGCAAAGTGTCCTCTATGGGCGTCAGTTGCTGGAAAGAGGGCTGAGATGGCAGATTGGCAATGGTCAATCGGTCTCCCTCCTCCAGTCTAACTGGATTCCTCAGTATCAGCTGGATCCCCCTTCCTATAATCCCCGGATCTTGCCTGAGGGGGGTGATCCCTTGGTGGCGGAGGTTATTAGTGAGGGGGAGGAAGATGGTCGGATGGAATGCTCGGTCAATGGTTTGATCCGCCTGCTTGTAAGGCTATTAAAACGATTCCCCTCCCACGTCGGGACGTTCCGGATAAGCTCATTTGGCATTTTACGGCCGATGGGGTCTTCTCGGTTAAGACGGCCTATCATTTGACAGTTGATTTGGACAGGAGGAGGGGGGGTGGCGTTCCTCGGTTAGCTGGATGGATAAGCCGAGCTGGATTAAAGTTTGGGGGGCAAAAATTCCCCTGAAGTTGAAGGTTTTTGTTTGGCAAATTCTTAATTGGGCTTTGCTGACTATGGAGGCGCTTATTGAGAAAAAGGTCCCGGTGCTACAACGGTGTCTAGTCTGTTGGGAGGGCCTAGAGACGATGGAACACTTGTTCCTTTATTGTCCGGTAGCGCGGGCCCTCTGGGACTATTCTGGGCTGGAATACTTGGGAGAGGGTTTGCCTCGGCAGACTTTTCCTTTGTTTCTCAAACGTCTGTTGGGTTTGATCCATCATCCTTCGATGGTTATGGCTGTTGTTGCCATTCTTTGGAGGATCTGGAGATCTCGGAATTGGGTGGTCTTTGAAGGCAAGCAATTTGAGATCCCGGCACTCATGCGGCAGTTTTACCAGCAGTATGAGGAATGGATGGGTCTTCCGCCGGATCAGGCGCCTAGGGTTCTTCCCCCAATAATGCCCTCAACAGCGCATTTGGATGATTACCAGTGGGTTTGCATGTGGGACGGGGCTACTAAGGGTGGGTCTCATTCGGCGGGTGGGATGGTTCTTTTTGACCCAGCTCGGACACTCTTTCTGGCTAGAGGGGTCCAGTTTGCTCAAATTGATGATCCCGCTGTGGTGGAATTGCTGGTGCTTAGGGAAGGTATTATTTGGTGTATGGAGCAAGGATTGTCGGAGGTCCGATTTGAGGGCGATACGAAGGTGATTATCGACAAAATTCATCAGGCCAACACAAATGATAGCCGGTTGGGTGCTGTTCTTGAAGAGATTGTTCAATATTTTCGTGCTCAGCCTGGCTTTAGTGTGCGTTTTGTAGGTCGGAAAAACAGTAGGGTAGCTCATTTGGTAGCTAGGAAAGCCCTCTCTTTGTACCCGACTATGAGTCGCTTTTTTAATTTCCAGACCTGGCTGGCTTCCAGGGTGTAACTACCTTCTGTTTTGATCAATATATGATATCTTTTAAAAAAAAAAAAATTTTGTTCGAACACTCTAAACCTTTGTTTATTGTGTGGACTTGGAGGTTTCATAGCTTGATTGAAAATCTTAGTGAAATTTCAATATATTCGTAGAATTTGAAAATATTTGAAGCCAATTCCACCCAATAAATTCATGCATCCGATGCGATCTAGGTGGTTCGGTTAAGATGAATCACCAATCTTAATTCTTAATTAGGTAACCGTCACAGCTTAAGTTTACATGGCAAGCATCGGCAGAAGCCTCACTACAAAATTTTGTTCTTTGGTGAGATTTTAGAAATGTTTTTGGGAAAATTTGTTAAATTCCACTGTAAAATCGAGGAGGGTTCAAAATGTGAACTCCCAGTTCGAACGGTGTCTAGTTTCGACTTGAAACGAGGAGGTTGTCGTCGTTAGTTGATGTTGGATTATGATCCAACCAATGAGTTTGGCCGAGTTTTTTTTTTTTTTTTTGTCATAGATATTTCGAAGAGGAATAGCATATACGAATATACACATGACCTTTGCAGGTCAAAATAAGACGAAAACGTTGCGGAATAGACGTTGAACTAACGATTAGAGGGCTTATATTGCCACGATATGGTCAGCCCTAAATTACCTTCGAAAAGCGAAATGAAACGAAGCATGTCGGAAGATTATTGCAACACCTGAGCTTCCTTCAGAATGACACCTCCCAGAGCGTGCACCGAATTGTTCGCAATAACCATCCGGCTGATCACCTGTACATCGCCACAACCAAAAAACATTAGTCACAAAATGAAAATACACATTGCAATTTGAAGAATCATGAACTCGATAAAAAAAATTGAGTTTGCGAGTTATGCTAGTTAATTTGTGAGTATGTGCGATTATGTCTGTGAGGTATCCCAAAGCCTACTTAAGGTGGAGTCACGCGTTGTGCTACGTATCTGAACGTATGTTGTAATGTATGGTTGATGGTACAATGAACCCCCGCGCGGTTGGGCCGCTACTGGAAGCAGTAGATGGTCGGGTCACTGCTGGACGACGATATGTAACGCATCAGTTGATCGGGCATGGTATTGGACGGCGAGACGTAACGCAGACCATTGCCGAGTTGGGTATGGAACCGGACGGTGAGACGTAACGTGGTTGGCATACCAAGGTACGGACGGCGAGACATAACACAGTGATTCCCTGGTATTATGTGTATGAGTTAGGATAGAAGTAGAGAACTTCTATAAGTTAACGAAGGCCAATTCTTATCTGACGACAACCTGCTACAATAAAATAGGGGGCTACGTCACGGCTGTGCTGCAGTGTTACATGGAGTATGAGCAGACCAAGTTTTGGTAGCTAGGCAGATGCAACGGGGTGCTAATGTTTGTCAACCGACCAGTTGGATACATATTGCAGTTTAGTCTTTCCACTTTTCGGCCGTGGCAAAAGAAGCATCATAGATGCAGAGAACGCCAAAGATTTTACTCATAATGGTGTGGTGTGTGGTAGTAAGAAGCTTCCCAAAGATGCAGTAATAAATTGACATTTTGGAATTTGGGTGCTAGTCAAATAGCTCAATTGATGAACATAAATAAACTTAACTTAAACATAAACATAAAGCCGATAAATGTCACTTACGTAGATCACTTAATTAAATGACATAATTAGTTAAATTAAAGAGAATTGCTAACTAGCCTCCTTTGAACCAACCCCACTTTATTAGGTCGAGTAGGTAAAAAAATGTTACCGCTTCCACTCAGCATATATGTGTTCTAAAAGAGGCGATTCGCCTTTGTATACCTATGGTGAAAACCAACGTTAGTAAGTTGGGTTTTGGGTTTTTAGCAACGTATTTAATGGGTGAGTACTTTGCAATACTTTCAAGTTTCAAGCTACCGGGATAGCTCTCAAATCAAACGCCATCTAATTTAATTACCCCCTTAATTTAACCTAGATTCCTCCAAGTTAGTCAATTTAGTATCTTAGGTTATTAATCATTAAATTAATTACTAATATGATTCTCGTGAATTTTTTTGTCAAAAAATTACTCGTATTATCCAGAAAAGTCAGAAAACATCTAGACACAGAGAGTCACATAGCTGAAAACGGCAAAAAAACAAAATTGAACCCCACCAATGAAGGGAGCACGAAAGGGCTAATAAACATATAAACTTGTAATCTAACATCCGGATAAAATTAATTTTTATATTCTAATTTCACTTATCATAATATTCTACCTAGCAAAACTAATATTTTGTTAACTAAAAATTTAAACTATCTTGTCTATTAAATTTCTTAAGGAACTACTTAAGAACATCATTCACCGTATTTTTGGATCAATTAACTAAAGTATCTCATACTTAATTAACTCATACTAAATTATTTTATTAACTACTAACCTAATTAATTAACCACATCCTAAATTCATAATAGATAAACCTATAAAATTGTTATTCATTATCTTAAATAAATTAATTTATAAATTACCAAATTAATAAGTTATAAATGTTATGATAGAAATTATATATGTACATAAAAGCTTATTAATTTTCAAAACTAAATGGCAACGGCTAGCTCTTTTCATGCCTGTTTCAAAATTTACTCATTCTAGCACTGTTTACATATTTAAAACGGATTATTAATTAATATGTACAATAAATATAATTTACAAGTTCATTAATTAATTTATCATTTAGCGACGAAACAGTTGTAAATTGTTTCTTATATCTTTAGTTATCATTTTTTGTATTGAACATTATTTTGCCAAAAAAATTATTTCTGTTTTCAGAACTTTTATTTTATAGATAGACAATTTTCAGAAAAAAGGCAGCGTATTCTTTTCACATAAATTGTGAATGCGTATAATAATTTGATGGACGGCAAATAATAATCTTCGTTATATATTATTAAAACAATTCACCTTTAGCTATCCAAATGATAAGTTGCAACTATTCACTCAACAAGCTAAACTCTAAATTTCATCACAAGAATAGAGAATTGAATAATTCATTCAAAAAACAAGAGGCGGCCATGGATTTCCAGGTACAATCTTAGAACCGTGTATATCGTTCTTACTAGCGTGGACCCCGACTATTTGGCCGGAGAAAAGTGAGGTAGGAAATTTGATAATGTAATAGGGTGTATAACTTATTGTTGTATAGTTTTTTTTGGGAAACACGTGATACAAATAGTGAATTTTAGTAGGAAAGAGACATGAATGATGCAACGAATCAAAAATCAGCCTTATGAACCAAAATCAAGTACATGTTACCTTGTGAAACAATATTGTTTCTAGTACGGCCCTGGGGGGGGGGGGTGTATGTTATCAAAGTCACGCACTAACGACTCAATCGAAGAATCGATTGAGCTCGAATCAAGAACGAAGCGTTCTTAATACGAACTTGGATAAAACGGAACCAAAAGGACAAATCCACACCTGGGGATAGCTCGATTGGTATAAAAGGGTAGTTGCTCGACCACGATTGAAGTGACTATTCAATCGATACACAAGCTCAGCAAGTTTGGAATCCACCAAACCCAAAACAAGTCGCAACTTGCACAAACCAAACGGTTTCGATTTCTATTCAACAAAGTCTGAGTTTTACAACGAAATAGAAAGCTTAAATAGGCCTAGCTAGGGTTACACACGTCCCATAAACTCCTAATTACAGTCTAATACGAAAAGGAATAAAAAAACTACCAAAACAGTGAAATCCTAACTAAACAAGAAAAAGAAATCTGCCTTTAGCTCCAAGTAACCAAACAGCTTTGATGCCATCTTTGAGCCTATCGATCAAAGCCTTCCAGGTAAGCTTCCAATCATCCAATGCCATTTCTTTGTAGTAGAACATACCTACTCTCATGTGGTATAAGCCTCTGGACTCGAATCTCATCCATGCTTCTGGAATGGAGCTCCAAAGTAGGCTTCTTGAACACAGTTTCTGCCTTAACCAAATTCTGGCAGTTTTCCAGTTTTGAGGTAGCAAATTTGAGACCTTGGAAAACAACCTTAATGACATCATCTGGATCCACAAAGCATATCATTGGAAAGATGGAAACTTTATCTGCAATAAAAACCCTTAACATTGAATTTCCACAAAGCCAATTGAGAGAATCATGCCTCCAAAGTATGTACCCTGAACACAGATTTTGACTTAGCCAAATTCTGCCCTTCTTCTTTCCAACCTTGATATCTTCTTTGGCAAGTAATTGTGACTTGTAGAAGTGGCCAATTTGGATCATATCAGTTTCTGGTAATATGATGAGGTGGAGTAAGTTTTATAGAAACCAAATTCCAGAAAATCGAATAAAAAATCGCCTATCCCGCCGGTTTTCGGGAAATGAGCATCTCACAATCGTTGCTAGCTTTTACTCTGTCCGTTGGCCGATTAATTTGCTTTATAAAACTTTCATCTTGTCATCATTCTGCTTTCTGGTTTTTTGCCAAGCCATGATAAAATCTAAAGAAATCAAGAATGAACAACACGATTTGGGATAGGAACCACCATTTCTGTATCCCTAGAAAATGGTGGTAAACACGGACTCACCTGCCAAACTGGTTTGGATTGAGATTTTTATCGGGTATATGGTAATCATGTGATTATAAATTAGACTTGATCAAAACGGGCCAAATCTTGAAATTCAGCCTGTTTGACCGACTCATGTCAAACCCTAATTATTCTTTACTTTTAAACTTTCTATTTGAAAATAAAAAATAATGTAAGAAAAGAGATGACTGCAATTCGCCATTTGCACATCACTGATTCAGGAATAAAACTATAGAATTTCGACAGGAAACTGAAAATGTTTAGGAACATTTTAATGTTAAAAATAACCAAATAGATCTTTCTGTTTAGTTTTTTACTAACAAATACCAAACGATTTCCTATAATATACACTATAATTTAATCATTATGATATCAAATAATTACATTATATAAATTTGAAATGATGAAAATTGGACTAATTGGGTTGGTCGAGGACTCGAGGTTGAACCATTAAATAACTTTAAAATACATTATATTTTAGCCACTAAGATATAAAATAATAGCATAATATAAATAATACTAGAAATAACTTGTTTTAGAATGGCAAACCCATGATGTTCATTTGTTAAACTTGATGGGCGAATCCCGTGTAGGTCAGGCCCATTCAACTCTTTTATTTTATGATTAGCGGTTAGCCCATTAGAATCCATGCATTAGTTTATTGTTATTTTTTTCTTTTTAGCAATAAAAAATGAGTATTTTTTTATCTTTTCATATATATTTTACCACCATGGAGAAATAGAAGGACTTAAAGAAAAAAAATTGACACTCCTGGACCCGTTTAAATCTGCATGTGTACGGTAAGTTGGCCCGTTCCACAGAGCAAAAAGAAAAAAATTGACACTCCATATTCTACCCTTCCTACAAACGCTCCTGGAGCAGGGAATTCGAAATGGGGAAAGGGTTTTTTCCTCTCTGCGATTATTTATTTTTAATTTAAAAAGATACAACAAATGAACTTAGTGTGATTGGTTATGATCTTTGCTTTTCTTTAAAGTGGTCATAGTTCGAATCCTAATAAGTGTCTTTTTAATGAATAAAAAGAGTAATTGTGAAGACCAAAATGTCCTTCCTACTTTCACTCTGGATGCAGGAAATTTGAAATGGTCGTAGATTTTTTCATTGGGTGATTAGCCGGTCAAACATTTTTAGAAGTTTCCCTCTTGGTTCTCCTCAAGTACACAGATAAGTATTTATTTGTTTTTTTCTTTCTTTCTTATATAACTAAAACACGTACAAAGAAGTCGAGATTCCTATCGCTCAACAATTCCGTCGATCTATTAATGATTTACTAGAGTCAAATAACAAAATTGCAAAGAATTTTTACTTGTAATAGATCAAGATTTACAATTAAATTGTTTTTTTAGCTCCATGAGTGTCAAAATCATGTACAAGGATTCCGAAAGCCACATGAGAAAATATAAATATTACAAGAAAATAAGAAACGATCAAACAATGTCCAACATGCGGGCAAAAACTAGTTTATAGTAAGGTGATTCAATAAAATAAATACTTAAGCAAGCTTGTTGTTGTGTTGAATCATTGTTCACCATTCATAAATATGGTGATTTAGAATATTAGATGAGCTATTTTATGTGTCCATTTATCGAGAACGGATCAGGTCAGTAACCTTATGGTGAGTAACCAGCCTACATCAGCATGACATGATGACATCAGCATCTTTCTCCTGAAAGGCCTTTAATTTGTCCCTTCTTAATTTTTGACGGACGATTTCTCACTCGTTTTAAGGCCAAGTTTAATTTTTTTTGCACAGTTAGATCAGATTAATTGTGCTCTTCAAAATGATATCCACTTTGATATATTTTTCAAACAAAAAAAATTGAGCAATTTTTTACCAATCGTTACCTAATTCGTTGGTTTAGAGTCACCGCTCCCGCGAGCGTAAAAAAATCGCGATTTATATTTACCCGGAGCGCGACTTATATTTGGACAGAGCGTGAATCCTATAATTCAGATCGCTGAATCTGGAACTGAACAACAGTGAGCCGTAACTTGGGACGAAAATCATTCAATTGCAAAAGTAAACTTCTTCCCAAGGTTGTTAACCCGCGGGTCGACCCGGATTAACCCGGACCCGGACAAAAAAACGGGCCATACCAACCCTTTTTGTTATCAGCCCGAAAATGGTCAAACCCAGATAAACCCGGTCAAACCCGGGTTGGCCCGGCCGGTTAGCCCGTTGGAACGGGTCAGCGGGTTGCTCTCCTGAGCCCCGTTTTGGCCGCTGTGGCGCCGTTTTTGCTTGGAATAAACAGTGCGCTCTTCCAAGGCGAGAAGGAGGGTTCGGCGCAGTTTTTGTTTTGGCCGCTTCGGGTTCACTTCTTCTTCTCCCTGCAGCGAAACCCTAGAGACTCCATTTCTTCTTTTCCCTGCAACGAAACTTCTTCTTCTTCTAGCCATCACCAGGGTTCTTTGGCGACGCGGTCGCCGGTGGAAGAACAGGTCGCTTCACGGCTCCGTCTCTCCTCCCTTCAACTCCGCCTCTGCTCGCGCCTCTGCTCGCGACATGGCTTTATCCAACTGCTTCCTCTCCTCTTTCTCAGTTTCCGCAGTGACCTGGCAAATGGCAATAACTACTCATCAGAGGACTGATTACAGGAGGAGAAATAAGATTTCGAGAAGTGAAGTGAAAGGAGACTTGCATTAGTGTGGAGGAAAATGGCAGGACTCCATTTTTGCAGCCACACTGATTTTCTTCAACTATACCCGCCATGTTCTATAACTCTCGATCTGTCTTTTCCGGGCTAAGCCGGGCTAAAACGGGTTTGACCCATGACCCACTAGCTCGTCCGGGTCCGGGTCGACCCGCGGTTTGACAACCTTGCTTCTTCCCCACAATCTGGCTTCTAAATCACGGAAATCACATAACCAAACGTATGGAAAGAAGCCAGATTAATTGCTTGTTGATGACCAGCTGGAGGAGACTGAGATGACGATGAGTCAGCTACATATGCAGGGCTCGTCTCTGGTTGCGATAAAACCAGTCTTTGTATCTCATATGAGACTGCAATAAGAGATAGAGGAAAGATCAACACTTACTCCCTCAATAATTGATATACCTCAACTTCTACAAAGTAGAACAGAAGTAAAATTTTATAGAATCGAAAATCAAAAGCAAGATAAATGGATTCACCGAGTGAGAAACCAAGGATACAGAGAGAGAAAGCGGAGATAACGAGGAAGATGAAGAGCATATGGCTGGCAGGCTGGGCCTGGGCTTTTAGTTGGATTTGTGGTTTTCCTTTTCCCCTTCTTATCTGTATTGGTTGTATTTGTGCCGTTTGGTACTACAAATTTAATCATTTTTATTTTTTGGGTTATCGATAATCATAAGTTTTTTTTAAGAGTTCACATTAAATTAAGGGTTAATACCTTAGGTAACCTAATTCGCCTACCCAGCTCCGACGATCCTGCGCTAGTTCGCGGAAACGCGGATTTTACACAGAGCTCACAAAATCCGCGAACTGCTTTTCTTGAGAGCGCGGATTTCCCGAAGTAAGAGCGCGACTTTCCGGTGAACTCCCTTTCTGATGGAATTGGCCGGAAGAAAGCAACTTGACATCGGCAGATGCCACCGCCATCGTTGCCATCGGCGAACCTTTTTCTACACCCTTCACTCCACCGAGACCAAACCTAGAAATAATAGGGATTAGAATCATAAAATTGACCCAAATCAGAATCTAACAAAAAAGATGAACATGCATGTCTCAGAAGACCTACCCGATTCGTGATTCTCTCATTATTGTCCCCGATAACGAGAGGAGAAGAAGCAGATTCGGAGCTTCCTTTCCTCACCTTCCTTCTCCTTAGATAGTCAGAGAACACTCTGTGTGATGACAGGTGCGAGCGCTCGGATAATCAAGAGATGACGACGACGAGCACGTTGTACCGTTTCCAGGCACCGTGAAGAGGGTCGTCGGCGAGTGATATCGGAATTGAGCCGTCGGCGAGCACAAGTTTATTCTTTAATAAAAAAGAGCCATTATCGTCGAGCGGCACCATGAATTGAAATTGGAACTGTGAAGATGGAGGAGACGAGCAGGGATGCCGGATTCTCAGCTTAATTAATGAAGAGAGGGTGATTTTGTTTGAAATTGGGCAAATCCACCATTGAAGAAAGCTCTGGAAGAGATGGTGGGAAAGGAATACGAAGAGTAAAGGAGAGTGAAACGGAAAAGAAAAGAAAAGAAAGGAAGAAAAGTAAAAAAAACTATTGGAATAAAAAGGAAGGTACAGAGCTGTGAACAACTAGAGAAGGAAAACGCTTAAGTGATGGTGATTTATATATATTTTTTGGTCGCAGATGGGTGAGGAATTGGGATTTAGAAAATGCCAAAATAGTATTTTTTTTTAAATTATATTTATACAATAATGAATAATAATAAAATATTAGTGCTTTGTTCACACTCTAAACTATGAATTCTTAAAAGATTGGCGCTTTGACGTTCTCGCTCCCGCTCCCGCTCTCGCTCCACGCTCTGGTTACCTAAGTCTATACCATATGGTATTGACTGGTATTGAAATAAGAACATACCTATGGTTTGAAAAGCGTACCGTGGTGGTATGAACAAACCAAGACTGTAGGATGGTTGAATACATGATAGTAGAAGTATATTAACTGTCATTTACGACTTTTATCATTGTGTACTACAATATACCACCCCGTACCAGGGTGGTATTGTATGGTATTGTGTGATATTTTTTGGTCATGTAATTTATCAACCATAAATTTATAGATATAATATATCATGATGAACTCGTTCCTTCTGTACAAATGTTTTCAAAAATGAATTAAAAATGAAGAAAATACCATATGGTATGCAGTTGGTACCGAGAGGCCGGAATTTTTTTTTCTCAAAAAATATTGAGAATTGATCTCATTTTGTAGAGCACGATGAACTCGTTCTATCTGTGCAAAAAAAATTAAAATCCGAGTTAAAACGAAAAAGATATGAGTCGATTAAAAAAGTTACGAAAAATAAAAATGGTTTTTAATTCTCCATCCTTAGATCTGAATTTTCTAAATGAAGAGTCCAGATTTAATTATTGATGGGTGCATAACCATGCACCCATGGTTATGCACCTATCTTAGGCCCCATTTATCGGCTCAAGATAGAGTGCATAACCATGGGTTATGCATCCATCAATAACCAAATCTGGACTCTTAATTTAGAAAATCCAGATCTAAGGATGGAGAATTGAAGAACATTTTTATTTTCTCTAGCTTTCTTAATCGGCTCATATCTTTTTCGTTTTAACTCTGATTTTAAAAAAAAAATTTCACAGGTGGAACGAGTTCATCGTGCTCTACAAAATGAGATCAATTTTCAATATTTTTTGAGAAAAAAAAATTCTGACTTCTCGGTACCAACTGAATACCATATGGTATTTTCTTCATTTTTAATTCGTTTTTGAAAACGTTTGCACAAAAGGGACGAGTTCATCATGATCTATTGGATCTACAAATTTATGGGTGAACAAATTACATGACCAAAAAATACCATACAATACCACCCCGGGGTGGTATTGTGTAGTATCTTCTTCGTTTTTAATTCATTTTTGAAAACGTTTGCACAGAAGGGACGAGTTCATCATGATCTATTGGATCTACAAATTTATGGGTGAACAAATTACAGGACCAAAAAATATCACACAATATCATACAATACCACCCTGGTACGGGGTGGTATCTTGTATAAAATGTTAAAAGTCGTAAATGACAATTAATATATTTCTACTTTTTTTCAATATCAGTCAATACCATATGGTATAGACTAGTAAAAAATGGGATTTTTTTGTTCGAAAAATATATTAAAGTGGATATCATTTTGAAGAGCACAATTAATCTGATCTAACTGTGAAAAAAAAATTAAATTTCGACTTAAAATGAGTGAGAAATCGACTGTCAAAGATTGAAGAGGGGAAAATTAAAGGCTTTCCAGGAGAGAGAAGATGCTGATGTCATGCTGTTGTGGACGGGTTACTCATGGTTACTTACCGAATCTGCTCCCCCATTTATCTTGTTCTCGATTATAATCCACCAATTTATTACCGATTCACACTCCGGTTCAATTCAACATTGGTTCGAATTTATAAAATTTTAGCAAAGGGTGATTGATCCTTCCCTATGACCAACCAGCCGTGGCTAAAATTAAAGCAGAGGTCCAGGCGTGTAACTTGTAAGTAAACAGAACAAAAAGAAATCCACGATGAACCAAATCAAACAAAAATCGAGATCCGAGTGGATTCGAACCACCAACCTCTCACATTCCCCTGCGAGAATGGAGCGCTCTACCACTTTGAGCTTACAGATCTTCCCAAATAGTTTATAAAGACTCCCATAAAATTTCAACAGCAAAATCAGTTCAAAGCAAACGAACAAAATTATAAACACGACCCACTGCAAGGTTCTTTTACCATATATTTGAAACATACCACTAAACTTGAACATTTGCCGTCTGTCTATACCATATCAATAGCTTCGTCCATGCCTCTGACAAAAAGCCTAGCATTACCATATGTATATTTAAAGAATACAGGTATTATATATACAAATATTGAAAGAATTTCTCGTTTGTAGCTATTCAAAATTTTAAAAAAAATGGAAAAAAATCACTTCATAAATTGAAAGTGGAACAAAATAAAACTCACAAACTCAAAGGAAGTTCTCACCTATTTGACATAATCAAAATGAGCGGTTTTACTGAGATTTAAAATGAGTTATTTTGATTAATATAAAATTTGAGGGCCAGTGTATTGAATAAAATTTTGAACAAAAAAAACATCGAATTCTCCATAATACATATAATGAATTCAAAGAATAATTCATCTAGAATCATAACTTCTAAATAACTTCCAAACAACACCGAACTTGAATCAAAACCGCTAATAGATGGTGTTCATCCGAAATGATTTAAAATGAGTTATTTTGATTAATATAAAATTTGAGGGCCGGTGTATTGAATAAAATTTTGAACAAAAAAAACATCGAATTCTCCATAATACATATAATGAATTCAAAGAATAATTCATCTAGAATCATAACTTCTAAATAACTTCCAAACAACACCGAACTTGAATCAAAACCGCTAATAGATGTTCATCCGAAATTTCATTTTAACTACTACCCAGTGCAAATGGACGCATCAGAGGATCCCTCTCCAGCCAAAATTAAAGAAATAAATGGTAGCTCCGTCGCAAACCCACGCAACAAAATGAATTTGCTGAACACATGCCAAACTTGCAGAAACCCAGGCAAAGGGCTCATTAATGGACAAATGTACCGTCACTATTAGGTTATCAATAACGTAGTTATCCTCTCTACTAACGAGTAAATGCCTACAGTTGGCAAACAATAAGCGACAGAACAGTTGCACAAGCTAATAAAGAATACACTATGATCAAATCCAAATTGCATGCAATCATAATGGACAAATGGACCGTCACTAAATAAGATGATACAAGATCAGTATCACCTCGACAAAATCAAAAGACTTGTAGACTCCTTTTTAGTTCATTCCGTGCATATCCCATTTTCACGTCTATCCAGCCATTGAAGTTTCAGGGTAAATTCTCCATATATTGTTTTTTTTTAATTTATCACGAATATAGTATTCAAAAAACTATTTACAAGAATATTTTGTTTTGATGGAGGGAATGCAGCGACTGCACACGAGACTCAGAAAATCGAGTTTTAAAGGGAAAAGATAGCGAGAAACCCTAGTCTCAAGCGCTCTCGCTCTTACCTTTTATTTTCTTATCCCCCTCCTCCTTGCCCTCTCGCACCAGGACCCAAAAGAAAGAGCGGCGACGCCGAGAAAAAGAGGGTCTCAGGACACCAGGACCCAAAAGAAAGAGCGGCGACGCCGAGAAAAAGAGGGTCTCAGGACCTCAGTCTCAGGCGGCGGCGCAAGCAAATCTGCCAAGTCCGATGACGAGCAGCAACAGCAGCACCCGACGGCATAGAAAGGGGACGGCGTGGCGGCGGCGACGAACGCTACAGGTGTAAATACTTCGGCCAGGTTCTTCTCCCCTAGCTAAAAGCACCAAGTGTGCTTACTCCTGTAACATTCGTTGCTGCCGCCAACGCCCTTGCAGCCGCGCGCCAGCTGTAGTTCATGGTCGGACATGGCAGATTTACTTGCGCTGCCACTCTAATTGGGGCGCTTTCGTCGAGCTCCTACCGCGGCCTGAGACGAGCCATCTTTTCTTGTCGTCGTCACTCTTTCTTCTGGCGTCAGCACTGGGTTAGATGTAAAGGAGGAGGGTCTGGGGTGTGTGAGTGGTACTGATGCGAGAGGGCAGGGAGGAAAGGATAAGAAAATAAAAGGAAAGAGCAAGGCCAACCGAGTCTCAGGCTTTGGTTCCGAGTCTCGTGGGTCGTCGCTGCCTTCCCTCCATCAAAACACAATATTATTGTAAATAGTTTTTAAACAATATATTCGTGGTAAATACCCTGAAGTTTCACAACCTACAGATATCTGTACATGTGGAAATCCGCTCGACCAACCAAATGCTTGCTATATCCAGGCTTAACATTCCAAGAGGATTACCATCCGAATTCAAATAATCACTGCTATGAGCAGATCACGCAATATTAACTACAGGCTGCAGCACATAATAATAATAGATGTATTCGTAGTTCTTTTTAACTCTACAACAAGGCTACGTCTATTTCATTACAAAGTACCCTGCAGCCTTGTAGGGCAAAACGATCAAAGATAACAGTTACCTCATGCACAATGAAGTCCAAGAACACCAAATTTTAACAACTGCCAATTTTGCAAAATGTTTAAAATGATTTCAGTACCAGGAGTATGATATAATTCACTACCGGTCGTAGTATTAGCTATGACGGAATAAGATACCGATGATGAATAAGCTATGTCGAGAATCAAGATGGAATCGAATATGGTAAGGAGTTATCTGGAAGGGTAGAAAGTACCTTAGGTTGCCGATCGAATCGCACTAGGGAAAAAGGATATTGCTGTGATGCTGATTGATAGATGCGCCCATGTAAACAACCGCTTGAAGAGTCTGGCAGAGAAAAAGCTCTGAGCTTTGTAGCACAGAGGGAAGGATGGAGAAAGGGAAGGGTGAAGACAGAGAGACTCGAGACAGCAGAGGGAAGAACCCGGGCAAATCCCACGTGCGAACTTCCCCCTGGAACACAAAACGATTTCCTTTCTTATTCAATTGGGACAAGCGAGCGCACCCGTCATGGCAAAGGTCGGATGACAAAAGATATTACCCAGGACAGCCAGGCCACCGAACACAGCGCCCTTCGTCCTCCCATATCTTATACATCATCACCACAATCTTCCAACTGCTCCGCCCCGGCGACCGCAAGCTGCAATAGCACGGATCTGAATCTGGATCTGCCAGCAGAAGATTTCGTGTATGTCTTCATCGACGATCAAATTACATACCAGATCTACGTGTACATATAAACAAACAGAAGCTTTCAACGATTGAAGAACACATTAATCTGCCAAAAAAGAATCGACTAATTACATACACGGAACCATACCAACGAAACGACGCCAATATCGCAAATCAACAAAAAGCAAGAGACTGGCCGACCTGCCGGAATGGAAAACAGAAAATCATTTAATGATTCAACGGAAATCCTGCAACAATCGGGAATCAAGAGCTCGGATTATAACCTTTGAGCAGACCTGAGTCATGCTAGCCGAAGTTACCGAAACGAACATCTCCGCCGATGAAACCACCATCACAGGGTAGATCGTTGCGAGATCTACACGAAGACATCAGCCACGCGCCACGGCGAACCAACATGGAGACTAGATCTGGATTAAACGCGAACGAGGAGAAGGGAATGGGGAATAGGGGAGACGGAGAAGAGATAATGATGAAATGAATGAATTCGTAGACAGAGAAAGAGAACTATATAGGATGGAGATGGAGAACCGACGGTCAAGATGGAAGGTTGGTTTGTGGAGATTGAACGCTAAGATGGAAGCACGTGGCTTTATTCGGTGCCGTGTCGGACGATTAGGGGGTGTTATATAGACAATTAGACATAGGGCGGCAACTAATTAGCTGGAAATGGAAGTAAATATAAAAAGCAAGCAATTAGCTGGCAACGACAAAGAAACTTTTTATTTTAAACCATGCGTTGGAGTTAGGCGAGCTTAGACTTTGTCAAAGCTGGCGATACGTATGGGACATTTGTTATGGATCACGAGGAACCAGCGAATTTCTGAATTTCTGACCATTAAATTATGTCACTTTCTAATTTCTAAATAGTTTTTTTAGTTCTTTTTCTTTTCTCTGCGGGTAAATAGTTTTTTTTAGGGGTGGGATGGGATGCTAATCCCATACCCCGTTAGCACCTGCTAACCCGGTGCTAACCCCAAAACGCTATACACGTATTCATACAAACACTACACACGTATTATTAAAACAACTACTACCAATATATTGCACCTCAATATTGACGAAACTACATAGTCCCAAGACAACTATGACCAGAAACTCTACCATGACTGCGTACATCAAACTACTACAAACCCTACATATTAACAACACAGGCGATCAATAAAAAAAGACTACCAAAAACTTCCATGCAAAAACACTACCACGACTATTAGGACGGTGCTAACCTCTATAGGATTAGCACCGTAGCTTGTCCCTTTTTTTAGTTTGGTTAGGGTGCTTAGATCTCTTACCACCATAAATAGTACTAGATTTGGGCCCGTCCGTTAGCTGGATGAATTTCGTTAATTGAATAGATAAACATACTAATTGTGGCTTGTTTTATTTCATAACAACTTTCAAATCGTTAAATTTTGAAAATATCATACTGGTATAATTCTCAACATGCTTACTCGATTTATTGACTAAAGTCATTAATTAAAGTAAAAAACAAACGTCATGCAAAGAAATCGACTCTTATAAATTTAACGAGACCACACTAATTGCTCATCGTTGTCAATAATTATTGTGAATTTTATTTTGGATTTCTTGTGATAAGTCTGCCTCTGCCCTCTAAAGCACCGTCATCTCAACCAATTATAATGTCTTTGTCTTCCTTAACAAAACTTCTATCTTCACAATAGGTTGTTCCTGTTTTTTTTTTTTTAATCATAAGTCAATCTTTAATAGTAAAATGTTTAAAACACTAAACATTACATGCATTAAAATTCACATCGCATGAACATTTTATGAGATTTCTTCTTTCCTCAATGCAACAACCTAGCGACCCACAGAACAAATGGATAATTTATAGATTGAAAAGTTAATGAATAATATGTAGGCGTTGACTATTCTCTAATAAATACATTTGCTTTTTCTTATATTTCTGCATATTTTATTTCCCAATTCGTATAGGAAAGTTTTGTTGTCGAAATGTTTTTTTTTGTTGACAAAAGATAATCTTATATTGATTCCAAAGAAGAGATAGTTACATCTTGGATATCATCCAGGCCTGAAAATTAAAGAAACGACTCATAGTTGGATACAAGGAGAGGGTTTTCCTAGCCACCAAATGGGCTACCCTATTGTTACTCCGACCAACGAACCGAACACTAAACCCCCGG
Organism: Linum trigynum; assembly: GCA_964030455.1. Classification (NCBI taxonomy): domain Eukaryota; kingdom Viridiplantae; phylum Streptophyta; class Magnoliopsida; order Malpighiales; family Linaceae; genus Linum; species Linum trigynum. The sequence goes on along the minus strand of OZ034820.1, from coordinate 7,077,385 downwards.
ATGATTGTCAAAAAACTGTATTACTTCCTCCAGAACAGCACCCATCATGTTATCCCGCGTCTCAGCGCGTTTGATTTTGTCAATGACCACCTTGGCATCCCCCTCAAATCTAACACATGTTAACCCCTGACCCAAACACCAGAGAACTGCCTCACGAAGGACAAGTAATTCCACCACCAAAGGATCATCAAGGACCAGGAAATGCACCCCTGTGGCCCTCAGGATGGCTCGATCCGGGGTCATAAGCACCAGCCTCCGGCTGAATGCGATCCCTTTCTAGTAGCACCATCCCACCCACAAACGAGCCCTGACGGACCCACTGGTCCCGATGCCTGACTCCCCAAAATCGGGGCCTGCAAAGGCTTATCCACCGGGAGCATTACCCACTCCTCATATTGCTGCGTGAACTACCGCATCAACGCAGGAAGCCCATACTGCTTGCCCTCAAATACCACCCAATTGTGAGATCTCCAGATCCGCCAAAGGATGGCAACAACGGCCATAAACAGTGTCGGCTGTTGCACTAGAGTCAGCAGTTTTTCAAGAAACAGAGGAAACGTGTGACGCGGCAAGCCTTCTCCAAGGTGTTCCAGCCCCGCCAACCCCCAAAGGGCACGCACCACTAGACAATCCAAAAACAATGTCCATGGTTTCGGGGGGCCCAACAGACCGGGTACCGAGGAAGCACCGGGATCTTCCTAATAATAAGAGCTTCAGTGGTTGGTAAAATCCGATTAAGGATCTGCCAAACGAACACCTTCAACTTGGGCGGGATATTGGCCTCCCATAACCGGATCCAACTGGCCCTATCCATCCAATCGACCGATACCTTCCATTGACCCCTCCTTCTTTCTAAGGCGATGGCCAAATGGTAAGCAGACTTCACCGAGAATTCCCATCCACTGTATCATGCCAAATGAGTCTATCCTCCACATTTCCCCGCGGAAGGTGGATGGATTTTATAACGCGACAAGTAGCAGGATCAAACCACTGATGAAGTTTCAGGTCACACCAACGCCCCTCCCCCTCACAAATCACCTCCGCCACCAGCGGGTCACCGCCAACCGGTAGCACCTGCGGATTATATCGCAAGGGCTCCAACTGGAACTCAGGGACCCAAGTAGAGTGAAGCAGGGACGCCGAACGGCCATCCCCAATTTGCCAACGTATTCCCATCTCCAATAATCGTCGACCAAAAAGTATACTATGCCAGCACCAAGTTAGGAAATGTCCATTGGGGAAATATTTTCCTTTGTAAACTTGGGCGAGAAGTGAATGAGGCTCACTTAGATACGCCGCCCGATTTTGGCCAAGAGCGCCTGATTAGAGTGCTCAAACCGGCGAAACCCCATTCCCCCATCATGTTTACTCCTACACATGTCACGCCAGGACATCCACCTCACCTTCGAATGGCCTTCATTCTCACCCCACCAAAATCGGGCAACATGCTTATCCAAAAGGCGACACAGGGATAGAGGTAGCTTGAAACAAGACATCACATGCAATGGTTAAGCCAATGCAATAAACTTGATCAGAGTTTCCTTAGCCGCCCAAGAAAGTGTCCTCTGCTTCCACCCTTGGAGCTTCTCCAAGAGTTTAGCTTCCAAATACCGGAAAGTTTCCAATTTAGATCAAGCCATCAGAGTCGGGAGACCCAGATATTTATCATAGACCCCAGCTGCCCCAACCCCCAGAATTGAAGCTGAGAATTCCCGGTCTGGCCGAGCTATATTCTTACCGAAGCATACAGCCGACTTTGCTAAGTTCACTCTTTGTCCACTAAGCTCCTCATATTCATTCAAGACCTCAATAAGATTTTCACATTTCTGGAGTGTGCCTCGCAAGAATAGGTAAGAATCATCTGCAAAAAATAAGCGAGACAGTCTTGGGGTACGAGGGGCTACTTTAATCCCTGCCAACCTTTTCTCCGAAATAGCCTTCCGAAGTAGGGCCGCAAACCCCTCTGTGCAGAGCACGAAAAGGAGAGGAGATAAAGGATCCCCTTGGCGTAAACCCCTGGAGGGAGTAAAATAGCCCGACAGGGTACCATTCATCATAACAGAAAACGACGCAGAGCAGAGGCACTTAGGTGGTTTTATTTTTAATATGTAAATCATGAATTAGTTAGGGAGTATTATGATCATTCTAAGTTGACTTTAGAGAGATTGGAAGCTTAGTCAAAGTCCAGTAAGCAAAGTGAGACTCACTTTCATAACAATCTAACAAAAAATTGATGGTGGGAAATACAATTGGTAATTGCCTCATAGATGGGGTACCATTATAGAAGAATTGACAGTTCATGAATGCTATTATATATGATGTTATATGATGCTATACTAACATATTTTTTTATTCCAAATATGTCAAAATGTATATAATTTTGATAGTATAATTAATTTGACATTTAGTAAATTTTAAAATTAAAACTATAACAAATGAAATATGATTAGTTGAAAACTAATAAGGCACCTTGATTATAAACATAATGTATTAATAAACTAACAATATTCTAAATTAGCTAAATGAATACAATAAGATATCGCTGCTAATAATCATTTCAATAAATATATAGGGATAGAAAATGATATCTAAAGTTTGAATCGACCGGAGTTAGAGGCATGATACTATATTGTATTTTAATTCTTAAAGATTAAAATATGAGTCGTATTCTATAAATCTCATACACTAAGATCAATTTGATTAGAAACAAAAATCGAAAGTCATGATTTGTCCAAATATATGCAAAACTTACATGCACCATTTGGGGTTTAAGGTCTAAGAATTATATAACTAAGACATAAGGTTCACTCATTAAGATTTATAGTATAACATCATGTCCAAAATTTAGTCACTTCAAAGTTTATATATAATTTTCTTATTCATGGTACGCTAGCCTACCGTACACCCGTTGAGTTTTTCTATTTAGACAATGAATTAACTGAAGTTTGGGGCATGATACTATATCATAATCCCTAATGCACGAATCTCAATCCCCAATTCCTAACCCAAAGCATGAGATTCATTTAATCTTAAAATGAAAATCATTGATAATTTCGACGAATGAGAATCGTTGATTTTCATTTCAAGATTAAACGAATCTCATGGTTTGGGTTAGAAAATTAGGGACTGAGATTCACCTATTATAGATTAAGGTATAATATCATGTCTAAAACTCCGGTTAATTAATGATCTAAATAGTAAAACTCAATAAGGCGTACAATAGATTAGCATACACATGAACGTATGCTAACCTCAACCCATAACATAATATATATTAGGGTTAATACCTTATTATGGCCTGAACTATGACCATGTAATCAACTTTGGCCCGTGGTTTGAAAAATTAACATTCTGGCCCGAACTATGCAGCATATAGACAGAATTGGCCTGGAGCGTGGTTTGACCGTTTGTTTGGACAGTCAACACCGTTGACCGTTAGTCAACTGTCCAGGTCACTGCCATGTTACCAAAAAAAATTATAATTTCATTATTCTTTTTATTTCTTTTACAAAATTGAATAATAAAGAAAAAAAAAACATTTTGGCCACCCATCCCCACCTTATCCCCTCACCTTTCATTTTTGATCAAACCCAAACAAACCCTATCTGGATCATCACCATCTGGATCATCACCGCCACCAACGAGCTCCACGGATGGCACATTATATCCTCCGTGCTCCTCACCACTCTCGGCGAATGCCTCCTCCGCAATCCTCGTCGGAGGAAGACGACAAGATCCCCGTGGAGGAGTCAGAATCGTCGTCATCTCCGGCCGCCGCAACCACCAACTCCACCGCGGCCTCCAAATTCTTCGCCGCCAGCCTCTCCTTCACCATCTTCACCAGCTCCTCCGGCATGTCACCGAAGCAGTCTATGTACGTCATCAGATCCCCTGCCGACAGGGTCGCAACGGCGGCGGCCGCGGACTCGTCGCAGCAATTTAACGCGGCGGGAGAGATTTCCCCCACCAGCCTCCCTTCCGAGTCCAGAATCGCCACGGATGTCTGCTTGATTAGAGATTGGGAGATCAAGGGAAGGGCGGGCGACGCCGGGTCGTCGTAATGGACGGCCAGGATCGATTCCTTGTCGACGATGCCGAGCGATTCGACGGTTCGATTCGGGAGGGGAGAGAAGATGCCGATGCAATTGAGGAGGTAGCGGATTATGTCCTCCTGCGTCAGCCAGCAGAACTCGCGGCCGTCGTGGAGGGTGGAATTGGGGCAGCTCCTCTGAATCAGCTTCTTCCTCGACGAGAAATGGCTGTGGATTGGAATCACCAGATTCCGCGGGTTATCGGGGAGGAAGAATAATGGAAGATAGGGTTTGTTTGGGTTTGATCGAAAATGAAAGAAGGTGAGGGGATAAGGTAGGTGGGGTGGGTGGCCAAAATGTTTTTGTTTTTTTTCTTTATTATTCAATTTTGTAAAAGAAATAAAAAGAATAATGAAATTATAATTTTTTTTGGTGACATGGCAGTGACCTTGACAGTTGACTAACGGTCAATGGTGTTGACCGTTCAAACAAACGGTCAAACCACGCTCCAGGCCAATTCTGTCTATATGGTGCATAGTTCGGGCCAGGATGTTAATTTTTCAAACCACGGGCCAAAGTTGATTACATGGTCATAGTTCAGGCCATAATAAGGTATTAACCCTATATATTAATTAAAAGGAAAGGGTCCTATTTTAATTTGGCGAGAATGATTAGCACAATGCTGCCTCCACTATTCCGCAGGCTAGGCCCACATTTTGCCTTTATTTATGGCTAACATAAATTTGTTGAATTTGACCAAAATATCCTTCCGTCCTCTGCGGAGGATGCAAGACAAGTGGAGTTAATGGAGTTCCGAAGGAGAACCTCCATAATGGAATGGGAGGAAATATTTAATTTGATACATTATTATACATACATATACATACGTTATACGTATGTACTTTTATATTTAATATTTAAAAAAATTCATTCATTTGATTGCTTCCTACAAATTCCATATAACATGTTTAATATTCACTACTAAATTGATAATTTGAACATTAATCATATGTTTATTTATTTATTTATAAGTATTTTATATCTATTGTTGTACCATTAGTTTAGATATGAAAGAAAATACTCGTATGTACTTTATATGTATTTTAACCATAACGTATTTTACTAACTATCCTTGCCACTAGGACTGTTAATGAGCCGAGTCGAGTCGAGTATTGCCTTGTTTATGTTCGGCTCGTTTATAAATGAGCCGAGCCGAGTCGAGTTTTGCCTTGTTCATGTTCGGCTCGTTTATAAATGAGTCGAGTCGATTCGAACACGAGTCAACTCATTTATTAAATCTTGACACATCATTAAGATCGAAAGTTCGGTTCAAGCTCAACTCTAAGATAATTTATCATATAAATATCATAATATTTATATGTCACATGTGATACATGTGATTACCTAATGTTATGTCATATATGAGACGTATTTGCTTACATATACTCAATGTATTAAACACCATATGAGGTGATATATACAATTTAATTATTATATGCATCATTAACAAACCAACTCATAAAATATAGATTGATTCTCTCATAAGTTGTAGTCGAGTTGGCTCTCTAGTCACAATGTTGGGACATCTCATAAGCTCAAAACGAGACAGTTCATGAGTTTTTATTCAACAGGCCACCTAATCAAGCTAGTTCAGGAGCTTCACGAGACGAGCTTTTTTTAATCAAACGAGCTTTTATTCAGTTCAAAACCGAGCCACTCACGAATAACTAGACTCATTAATAGCCCTACTTGCCACCATTAGTTTTTGTTGCAGGAATAAAACCTCCTTGCTCCAAAATATGTTTACACCATTAAATCATTAGCTAATGGCGGGCCACTTGCATTAGAGCTACTAATTAGACGGTAGGAGCGAACACAGGATTTGAATTGCAGTTGCTAGGGTTTTTAGACTACTATCACAAAAAGGGGAAGAAAAATATGTAAGGGGTTTGTGCCGACTCCAAGGAGAATTGGGCCTTACACCTTTGCCTGTACAGGAGCGGATAAGGGACCTTTTTGGGTCCGTTAGCACTCCAACGATCAAGTCAGCAAAGAGTTCTAGAGAGATAAGTGGAGTTCATTGTATGGAGAGAGAATCCAACCCCCTTTAATGTTCTTACTTGCCTCCTATTTATATCCAAGTTGGTTCCGACAACATTGTCAAAACATTTAATGCAGTGTTTCCCCAAACGGGCTTGCGCTTCGACCAACATTCTCCTTTAAACTAAAGATGGGTGCATGCATCGGAATGTCAGTGCTCGTACTAATTTGGACGGACGCCTAATTTGTTGCTATGCGTCCTCTTGGTCAGGCTCTCCAGCCAGGACAGCCCACATGAGTATATTGGGCCTCCTTCTTCTTGGACCCATTCTTATACCAATGCCTTGTGTTGCAACTGTCCCTCGCGATTGGGGGGCTCGCTTGCGATTTGTTTCAGTCGCCATCAACCATACTTTGTGGTGGGCCGAACGGCCTTTTCGGTTTTAACTTTGAGATTAAAACAAGAATTTAGTATGCGAATTTTTTTGGTTTTCTAGATTCGGGAGTACAGTTTAGTACTTACGAGCGAGGAAGTGTATTCACATCCCACCAGGCCCTAAATCAGTACTACTTGGATCGATAAGTCGGGTGTGTTATTAATTGCGGCTTATTTACATATTTAATTGTAACATTCAATTGTTTTTAATTATTTTGGCTTGAATGTTTTTATCTTTAGGGTCCAATTGTACAGTAATTTGGGTAATTTTAGATTTTGTGATTACTCAAATGATTTTAACGTTGATTGACGTAAAAAATAGCTATCAGATTGGTTGGACTCTAACCTATTGGTTGCCTACGATCCCGATAGTCGAGATCAAAGTCCATGTAGTTTGTTTGACTGAAACAATTAAAAAATATATTATCAATGAAATTTATCAACACAACGTCATTATGTTTAAATTTCAGAAATCGATCATGTTGATCATATTGAAGGCATTTCAACCGGCTTTGTAACAAATACCGATTGTACCGACCGACAAGTATGGTTCTAGATAGGGCTGCAAGTTTGGTACCTATATTTGGGATATACTGAATATCGAACTGAATTTATTATTATTTGGTATTACTAAATATCAGTTTATTTTTTAGGGATTGGGATTTGATACATTTTGGAGTGCTATTTGGTATTTGAGATTACGAGATTGAGATTGATATATACCGAAATACCGAGAAGCGACAAAAAATTGAAAATTAATGGAATATAGCACACAACATTTGGTCATTTTTCACTCTTTCACAACTCACAACTCACAAGCCCCTGTCAAACCCAATTCTCACTTTCCAGTTTAAGTCAATCTCATATCTCACATAATCTCTTGTTATTTTCATAACATCATAGAGCAAATACTAGTATTAGTCATCTCTCGTTGTCCAATCAGTCGAATTAAAGATTAGCAAAGACAAGAACTTGAGATGTCATCTCTCCTCAATTCTCCTTTTTTTTTTTGAAGTATAGTGGTCGTTTCATTAATACAAAACACGGTGTACAAAGTTGATACAAGTACAACACTGAAAAGAAGGAAATAACCTACTGAACAAGAAAGTCTAAAAGTAAGCCAACAACGGCCCAAAACAAAAGAGGTCCAAGGCATAGTCCAAACACATGGACCACACAGCTTACCCTCAGAAAACCCTAGCCCAGCCGGCCCAATCACAAAGTGATGGCAGCCGCATGCATCCTCCAAACCCTCAAACACGCCGCCGTCAAATCCAACGAACTTAGCGAACCTTCACCGGGAAATAACCACCAGAAGGACTTAGAGACACCAAAGAGAAGACGACAATAGGAAGAGAAGGTGAGGAGGACCAAACTCGGATCCCCAAAGTTCACCTGCACCAACAAATAAGCTAGGGAGCATCCCAGAAACGGATAGAGTAGTGACAAACGACCACCGATCTGAGCATACAGCTAGAATCCATCGACAAAAATGACTTCCCTGCTCACAAGCTCCCTAAAACTCGATCCTAGACAACATATGCTCATGCATCTCCGAATCACCCCCAGTTTTGGATGAAGCATGTGGAGGTGGAAAGAAGAACAGAGAGGAGCAAGCGAACCAAAAATCGGCTCCCTCAAACACCTACCAGAGGACATCCACACAGATCTGGAAACCCAGCTTGGTGGGGTACAAAATCCATCTCAACAAGGAGAGGAGAAAAGACATCCTCACACGGAGGGAAGAAAGATCCAAAGTGAGGAAGAAGGATAGATCAGCAACCGAAACCCAAGAACAGAAAAAGAGATTTCACAAAGAAGAAAAAGCAGCAACAACAACAACAACAAAAAATGCGGTAGAAAATCGCTCAAAACCAACGGCCAAAGACTGTAAAAGGTAAAAAAAATGAGAGAAAGTGACTGGGCTACCGCCGGTCACCAAGAAGTGCCGGCGGCAACCCTTGGGAAGCTGAAAAGAAAGTGACGCAGGAAGAGAGAAGTCAGAGCAAACTTTTTAGTCAAGAGATGCTCCACAGTAGTTTGGAGACTTTTCTTTTACAATTCTCCTTATCTATGTCCTAGCTCTAGGCAAACTTAAGACACTTGTCTAGTCTTTTTGCTATAAATTAGACAATCAAATCTAATTTATTTATTTAATATTAATTGCAAATACAATTAATTTTGTATTTGATAATACCGATTGAGATACCGAAATATTTAGGAATTGAGATTGACATACCAAAATTATTTGGGTAAATTGCAAGGTTGCTCACTAGGATTACTAAAACGTTCCATGTTTGGTCACTGTAAAAATTTAATTTCGTTCGTAGTCACTAACTTTACATTTTCGTTTTATCTTTAGTCACTCTCCGTCCAACTCTGTTAACTTTGTCCTACGTGACAGTTAACTCTAATAGTTAACCGTTAAATATGTGATGTGACTATTTAAAAATAATAATAAAAAATAATTTTTTTCGTAAATCTACGTCATTTCCAACTATTAAAAAACAATAATAAAATTAAAGTTTTATAATCCACCGCGACTACCCTGCATTTTCCCACCGCCGCTTCTCAATCACTCTTCAGCCGTCCTCCCGCTTCCCGACCGCCTCCGCCTCCTTCACAACCGGTTACCTGCACTTCCTCGGCCTCAGCACCTCCATTGACTCGCCGGCCTCCTCAAGAAAAGGTAAAGAGAAAACACACAACTTTCTCAGTAAGCAAACAAATCCCCAGCAGGCCATTCATGAATGATTAATCAAAGCAATTGATCCAATTAGTCATAAAGAGAGAGAGACAATCCTTTTCCTTCTTTTCTTCCGTATTTCAGGCCTCCATCATCAGCAATTGATTCCATTAGCCATAACGATTTCCACTTACCTGATGGAGCGGAGATTTAGGGTTTATAGGAAACGGAAATTGGAAGCGTCAGGGAGATCAGATCTGAAAAATGCCTTAGTCGACCATCGAGAAGTTCGTAGGAGGGACCAAAATTCGCTCACAACACCGCTATCGACTGCAGGGTGTTGATGATGGTGAGAACGGGAGAGGGGTGAAAGGGCTAGGGATGAAGGAGTTTGTGCACAAAGATTGAGCGGCGACGGCTAATGATTTGGAAGAGTCGGCGGCGAGCTTGCGGGCGAAGCCACGAAGGAGTGAGCGACTACTACGATAGAGGAGAGAGAGAGAGGTGTGAATAGGAGTGACTAAAAGAAATTATTTTTCAATTTTTGTTTTTTTAATAGTTTGAATAATGAGGTGGAAATTTTGAATTATTAAAATTTATTTTTTTTATTAATTTTTTAAATGTCACGTTGTACATTTAACGGTCAACTATATGAGTTGACTACCACGTAGCAAAAGTTAACGGAATTGGACGGAGAGTGACTAAATGTGAAACGAAAATGTAAAGTTAGTGACTACGAACGAAATTAAATATTTTCGGTGACCAAACTTAAAACATTTTCGTAATCCCAGTAACCAATCTTGCAATTTACCCAAAATTATTTTAAGATTAAGATTGATTTTAGGGTATAAGTCACTATTCGAAATTTCGGTATTTTGTACAATGATACCGATACTTTACTGATTTCCACACTAGTCATAGCCTCTTTGTTTCCAGATTTTATATCTTCCGCTACAAATATTACTGCTCTATTAAATGGATTTTTCCAAAAGTAGCACTGTTTAAAAAAAAATCCAAAAATAGCACCAAACTCCGAAAAATTACAAAATAGCACCCTTTTTGCAAAACCGTCACCCGTACCAGCGGTTTAGGCGAAAACCGCCAACCGGGGGCGCGTTTTTCGATGAAAACCGCACTGGTAGGGGGCGGTTTTGCAGACTATATCCCCACCATGCAGTTTGGTTGTAGACCGCACCCTCACCATGCGGTCTGCGTTTTTTTTTTTTTTTGAAAACCCTAACCTAGGTGGAAACTTCAAAAGAACGTATCTTTGTGTTCGGGTATCCAATCGTCGCGATTTTTTTTTATTCTGCATAACCTTTTGAGATCTTGCAAGCCGAAGACTGCCGAATGTGGTTTGGCCCGCCTTCGTCCCAAAAAATGTCGTTTGCTACCCCAAACGAGCTTTTTTCCGATTTCGTCAAACTTTGTACAACCATAACTTTGTGCTCCAAAATCCAAACGGCATGAAATTTTTTGTATTTCGCATAAATTTTAAGGAATACAACTTTTATCATATACCTAATTTCAAAATGTACGTGGATTGCTGAGAAGGGAAGGTAAGATATTCCCAAAATCCTGTATATCCAAAAATAATTCCTGTTTTGAAAATTCATTCTAGTAAAAATTGTAGTCCTTAAAAAGTTATGCGAAATAAAAAAAAAATTCATGTCGTTTGGATTTTGGAGCACAAAGTTATGGTTGTCCAAAGTTTGATGAAATCGGAAAAAAGCTCGTTCGGGGTAGCAAACGACTTTTTTGGGACGAAGGTGGGACCAAACCACCTTCGGCAGTCTTCGGCTTGCAAGATCTCAAAAGTTTATGTGGAATAAAAAAAATCGCGACGATTGGATACCCGAACACAAAGATACGTTCTTTTGAAGTTTCCACCTAGATTAGGATTTAAAAAAAAAACAGACCGCATGGTGGGGGTGCGGTCTGCAAAACCGCCCCCTACCATTGCGGTTTTCATCGAAAAACGCGCCCCCGGGGTGGCGGTTTTCGCCTAAACCGCTGCTACGGTTGGCGGTTTTGCAGAAATGGTGCTATTTTTGGAATTTTTCGGAATTGGGTGCTATTTTTGATTTTTTTTTAAACCGTGCTACTTTTGGAAAAATACCTCTATTAAATGTGCAGTGACTACAGTCAATTCCTCGAGCAGCCTAGCATAGTGAAAGTGATTTACCTGACATTGAAATATCTTTTTACCCTTTCACCTTTACCGCCATTCATCCCACAGTAGAAAGCGTGGTGATCAATTGGGCTACTTTTCCTTGATGGATTGTGGGGGCAGGCTAGGCTGTTATAGTGGTCAACCCAAATCGATTAAGAAGCTACAATCTTCAGCTAAAAATTAGACCATTGCCTTACAAAAAAAGAGAAAAGGGTACTAGAGCCTAGAGGGCATTGAAGCGCGCACAATGATCCAGCATAGGATGCTCCTAGAACCCGAATTTATGAGGACCCTAGCCGATCCAATTTGGTCAATGCGGGTAAAACTCGTTGTGATGGATTGCGAGCCGGGTTTGGGTTTAAACTCGCTATATTTTTGCGGGTTGGGTTTGGGTTTAGCCATATCCAACCCGTGGATACCCGTACCCAAATCCACACCCTCACGACCCACAGAGCCCTTAACTAATTAACTATACTTTCTAAATTTATTCCTCACACGTCCAATTAATCATCTTGTTTGTGGATATTTATCTTTAAAAATTCTCTATAAGTATGAATGATTTGTGAGTTAGTGTGTATGTACTATGTAGTAGACAATAATAGTAAAAACTAGTGTAATTGCAAATCCAACAAATTGGGTTGGATTTGAGTTTTCCAGAAATCCAGTGGATTTTACCCTTCTCTTAGTAGATAAACCAATGAATTTGATTTTGAGTTCCAGGAGCACCAATCTTAGGGAGGGTAGCCTACGTAGGATCTTCTACTCTACTAATATTTTTAATGGCCTTATTTAGCCCAACATCGATTCATTTCATTCGCCCTATAGCTTGAACTCGACTGCAAAAGCCAAACACTAAATAAGTTAACATCTCTTCTTAGATCTTGACATTACTAGTAGTACAATCTGTAGCCGATAAGTAGCTAATCGCCCTAAAAGTCAGCCGTAGAGTCATATCAGACCTCACCAAATAGGCACAATACTAGTATACTAAGTGCATGCGGCTAGCCGAAACAAAAATTGTGAAAACAAATGACCAAGTATGCTTTGCACAATGCCAATTCACAAATTTGGGAATAAATTCTCTACGGTATTGCTCCTCTATCAAAAGTAGAAAGAAAAATCTGTGAGTACTTGACATTACCGAAATATAGTTTATCTATTATGTTCCCACGCCTCCAATGGGAATTATTTTTTGGTAAAATACATTGAAATATTTATGATTTTGTATTTTGTAAAATTAATAGCTCATTTCTGAAAACAAACTAAAATATTCAAATTTGGAAATATATTTGATAAATTTAGCCATTTTCGTTAAAAATATTGACGACATTAGAGATGTTGTTAACGTCCGTCAACACCAAACTGAGGTGGTGCCTCCTATGCTTCCACATAATTTCTTATGCAGCATGTCATGTCAAGTGTAAGCCATGTCAAACAAAATAATATTATGTCCAAAAATAGTATTAGTGATTTTTTTATTAACCGTTCAATGGCGACTGAATTGGGGAAACAACGAAAATCTCTAAATATTTTCTCCTTTTATGAGAAATAAGCCTTGTTGCTGAAGAAGATAATTACTCTCTTAATTAACCAATAATGTAAGATAAGTGTTTTGTTATCAATTGCCTTGAACTATTTTTCACTTTTTGTTTCGAAAAATGAATTAAATAATTAATTCATAATTTCTTCAAAATATTATACAACCTAACAGACCAATCCAACCATATCCACTCGCTTGAGGGATCGACGGGATGACGAGTATGTGTGAAGTTTGGAGAACACTTAGGTCCGACCTCTTCCACAAAAGAGGGCAACGCATAGGGTTACACCTTACACCCTCGTATTGTGCACAACAAACTATTAGTCGGTCGCCTCCTAAATTAAACAACCACTCTCTTTTAACTTTGGTCTTGTGAAAAAATGGAGTTGAAGAACACTCTCTCATGTTTCTACTATAAGCTACACCCTTTGTAGAGAGATCCATATTTTTATTTACCTTTTGCAGGCCTTCACTCATCTATATGATATTGAATTTGAGACTTTACTGTAATTTCAAAAGCTATTCATTTCTTTTTTTTTTCGTTGAATAAAGCTATTCATTTCCATAATAAATAAAGTGAACTTAAATAAAGTGAAAAAACTTTTATTTAACAAATCTGTAGCATGTTGAAATTAACTCAAATAAAATGAACTTTTACTTTTCTAGACCCTAATAAAATCCATACTTAAACTAAAACACTCACGATAAGTAGACGCATACCAATTCGTGATCGAGCAAACAAGAACAGTGCTCTACAACTGTAGTGCGTGGTGGGAGGTAAACTCCAACAAGGAAGGAAACCTCACATAGATTCACGTTGAAGGTCACAAGCGTGAAGCAATCCCACACTTGCCTTGTTTGCCTTGTAATTGTAACACATTTGCTCTCTGAAAAGTGAAAAGTGAAAAGTGAAAAGCGCACTATTATTTCCCCCTCTGCTCTTTGGCTCCCTGGTGAATTCAGAGATGGAGGGAGCTCGAACAGTCACAATCAGATTAGCCACTGTGAGCAGGCAAAACTGCAGCCCCCCCGCAAACTTGGTTCCAAAAGAGAAGTCGTTTGCGTTTGCGTTTGGTGTTTTGTTTTGTTCTCTTTCTCGGTTCCACAACTATGGCCTTTCCCCCCCTTCTTTCTCTGCGTCACAGTGGGCGAAAGGGACATGCATTAAACCCACTATCGCAGAGATGGTGGTGGGGAAATGGGTCTCATTTCATTTCCCAGATTGCATAATTTTTGCACAGAGGGCTGCAGAGTGGACCCAAATCGTACAAGTTGCAGTCGTTTTCAGGTTTCTTAGATTCAAGGAGAAAACGATGGATGGGTGTGCAGAGAAAGAAAGAAAGAGAAAGAGTGACTTTTCTCAGATAAGAAAAGCAAATAGCTAAAACTCTGCTGAATGCCTATAAATATGTGTGACAGCAAGGAGATAACAGAAGATGGATAATCAATCTCTCAGGATAAGTAATGACACAAGTCATTTCAGAGAAACATACTGTGGTATTGGGCTGTTGGGTTGTGGAGGTCTCTGTCCAAAACCCTTCATTTGGGTACTTGAAAGCCATCTCCACCTTCAAGCTTTTGCTTTCACTGTTTGCCTTGCCATCTATGTTTGTTACCGTGTCCAACATGGTCTTCTGTAGCTTACGGAACTGCTCACCACCCACAGGTTCAAAAAGATAATGACAGCTGATGAGTTTTTTTTTTTTTTTTTGACAGTAATCAGATCTTCATTCATCATCGAAACTCGGATACAAAGGGACATCAATCAGACATGGGCTGAAATTAAATCAAGAATAGTAAGCCAATCGCATGGGAGAGAATGACTAGCTTGTGACCGAGCAACCCAGTCAGCTCTGAAGTTCAAACGACGGGGGATCTTGCGAATCTCAATCAAAGGCGCTGAGATGAGGATAATCCGCATAGCTTCCAACATCGAGGCACATCTCCATGGCCAGGAATCTGACCCCTGAGAAATAGCCTTCACTAAAACTTCACAGTCGGACCAGAGCACACACGCCACGTTATACTCTTGAGCAATTTTCAGTCCTTCTAACATAGCCTTTGCTTCAACTTCAATCGGAGATGAACAAAGAAAAGAGTCAGCCCGTCCATCACAAATCTGTCCTTGGTCGTTACTGATGACGATACCGTAAGCCGCCTCCTGGGAATCATGTAGGAATGATCCGTCGCAGTGTATCTCCATTAAGGGGGTACATGGCGGTGGGCAAGAATGTAGATGGGGCCCTCTGGGTTGACTCTGAGCGGTCGTAAATGGAGGGGAACGTCTCGGACAATTGCTCCACTCCAAGAATTCCCTAACTGCTGTGATGCAAGTTCCATAGTCTGATGGAGTGCATTTCCTGAACAACCAGGCATTCCTTGTTTTCCAAATATTCCAACATAGGAAGATGACTTGAAGAAGGCTCGAGGGCGAGAGACTTTCCTTCAAACCACAGAACCAGTCAAAGAAGCTAGTTGAGGTGGAGGGGAGCGAAAGGGTAGGGAAAAGTCTATTCCAAGCATTCGCAGCATGCGTGCAGAAGAACAGGCAGTGACCAATGGTTTCCTCTGGACAGTTGCAGCATGGACACAATGCATTAGGGGAGCAATTTCTTTTCTGGAGGTTTTTCCTTGTGGCTAGTAATCCCTTGAACTCCTCCAAATGAAAAAATGGAGCTTCGGTGGTAGGGATAAACTCCAAATCCACTTCCATCGATCCCTGTCAAAATTCGACACATAATCACCATGGTTAGCACTACCGAAGATCGAATTATGGAACGCATGATAGGCAGTTTTAACTGTGAACTTCCCTGTCTCTGTAAATTTCCATGCCCACATGTCTTTCCTCTCATTTGAACCAATTGGGATCCTTCGGATTGCCTCCACCTCTTCCTCAGAAAGAGAACTGGGCATTACACTAAGGTTCCATTCATTATCATTCCTGTTGATCCATTCTGACACTCTTGTATCATCGAGCTCCTCCGCAGACAATCGATGGTCAATGGCCGAAGAAACCCAAGGATCCCTAAAAGCAAATGTGTCCTCTCCATTACCAATGATCGAACAGTACCCAGGTTTAAGATTTTCTTTGCTTCCCATAAGCTAGCCCAAATCCAAGAGGGACGACTACCTTTACGGGAGGACAAGAAATCTCCTTGATGGTAGTACAGGCCTTTAACAAGCCGAGCCCAAAGAGTATCCGGGGAAGTGAAGAGTCTCCAAGCTTGTTTTGCAACCAAAGCAAGGTTAAAGTCCTTGAAACTCCTAAAACCCAGTCCACCTTCACTTTTGGGTAAGCATAGGATCTTTCCTTTGCACCAATGAATTGTCTTCTTCACCATAGAACCAGACCAGAAGAATCGTCTCAATATTGAGTCCATACGTTTTGTGAGGCCGTCTGGGAGGAGGAAAAGGCTCATGATAAAAGTCGGTATAGCCTGAATAACCGCTTTGAGTAAGACCTCTTTTCCCCCAAAAGAGAGAATGAGACTTTTCCATGCTTCACCTTGTTTCTCCATTCTCTCAATAAGAAAAGAGAATGTTTCTTTTTTGGAGTTACCCCATTCCGTTGGCACTCCCAAATACTTGGAATGACAATTCGAACTCGAGAAACCCACCGTAGCAATAATCTCCGCTTTCTCTTCTGGTAACACGTTTGCACTGAAGAAGATCGAGGACTTGTTCCCATTAACCTCTTGGCCTGTAATTACCCCATATAGGTTTATCACATTGAGAATTCTCTCAGCCTCCTGTTGGGTAGCCTTCCCGAAAATCACTGTATCATCCGCAAATAAGCAGTGAGAGAGAGTAGGGCACCTAGGATTCAATCTGATTCCTTGAATTTGGCGGGTAGCAACTGCTTTCTCAATCAGGAATGTCATAGCATTTGACATGAGAATGAATAAGAAAGGGGACATTGGGTCGCCTTGTCTGATACCCCTAGATGGGGAGAAGAAATCGGTTGCTTCACCATTGATCAGGATAGAGAACCTGACCGTACGAATAGAAGCACTAATCCACTTAAGCCATTGGGCAGCAAAACCGTACCTTGACAACAGAGTTTCAAGGCAGTCCCAATCAACAAGATCGTAGGCCTTCCTCATGTCAAGTTTCAACATCATGTCCTTCTTATTGCCCTGACGATGGTTCTTGAAATAATGAAGCACTTCGTGAACAATGATTATATTATCCTGAATGAGACGACCTTTGGTGAAGGCTGTTTGCAAGACTGATATCAGTGCAGGAGCCCATTTCCCAAACCGGTTAGCCATCAGCTTTGTAATGATCTTGTATTTAAAGTTGCAGCAACTGATGGGTCTATAATGGCTCACTTGCTCCGGAAATTTCACCTTAGGAACCAAAGCAATATGGGTATCATTCCACCCTTGAGGCATCTCCCCCGTTTCGAAGAACTTTCGAATCTCATCACATATCCCATTCCCAATGACAGCTGATGAGTGATGATCCAAGTTCCTACTGTCAAGTAATTTCTTACCGTTTTGCTTGGAGGGAAATTTATTTGTATACTAGTGGGTTAAAAGCTTGCCGCCAATATACAATCATGGAAGAAAGAAGGTGAAAAAGAAAGGACGTTTTTTTTTCTTCTGTTTCTTCCCTGATCCCTCACAATTCATCTGCAGAATAGCAACAGTACCTTGTCCAAACTCCAGACTGAGATCTCAGTTTTGAATACTGTGCTTCTGATTTTTCCTCCACTTTTCTTTCTTTCATATTTGGACACTGTTTTCTCAATAGCATAATCACAATGTTTAAGTTCGAGACTACCCTGAACTCTACGAATACAGGGCTGTAATAGGGAAACCAAGCAGCCTTTCCTTTCCTTTCAGCTTCACCTTCTTTCATTTCATTTAAATTCAATTCCTCCTTCCTTCCCCCATTCTTCTTCTCTTTTTCACCAAGGTAAAAGGAACCAGAAAACACCAAAGCAGAAGCAAACAAAACAATACACTACAATAAGCAACCAAAAGAGTAAAAATAGGGTGTCATGAATTAGGTCAATGGCCTAAAAGTGGGTAAAAGTGAGATCGCAGTTCAAAAAGAAATTCACAACTGCAAAGATGAAGAACCAAAAACTATAGACTTAATCTAGCTTAAGCTAAACCCCACCAATTGATCTGGTCCTTTCAGAAACTTCGATGAACATAGCAAGAACACCGATTCAGTTCGTCCCTAATCAACGCCATGAAGAAACAGTGAGCAGGGAAACTCCATTCCAGGCCAACGAAACGAACCCAGGTTTGGATTCAACTAGCGAGTAACGTGGGCTGTAATTGTAGTTCCAAAGAAGGATCTTCGCCTGGCTCATGGCGTAATTGCTCAGCGCCACAGCCTGAAACCCACAACTCTCCATCAGTACCCGCCATTGCTCTCTGTCTTCCATCCTTTCCCTTCTGATTCCGGGCTTCTCCGCCGGGCCGATCACTCCGGCGATTCTCCGACCCAGCAATATTCTCTCCACTTCAAGCCTCTCCGCCGAATCCCTACTCAAGCTCGGCTCCAGAGACTCGAACACGGCGGAGTAGTATCTCAGCGCGTTCTTGAACCGGGCCAAGTACCCGACCCTGTTCAAGCTCACTTCGTACTCCCCAAGCGTGACGATCCTCGGGCTCAGCGATTTCGCCATCCTCAGAGCCGTCCCCACCGCCACCGGTATCTCCTCCAGCAGATTGAACAGCTGGAGCATGAAATTGACGGCCAATATTTCATCAGGCTCGACCCGGAAACTCGCTCCGCTGAGGTCTTCGATCGGAGTAAGAATCGGTTCGAACTCGAAGTTGAGATCCAACAGATTGGCGAAATCGCGGAGCCGTTTCCCCGTGGCGAACAGAGACGCGGCAGGGGAAGGTCCCAGAGCCGGTGCGGGAATGCCCGATATCCGGACCCGAACCGGTTTCCCGGCGGATCGGGTCGCCAGGGCTTGCAAGAGAGCCGCCCATTGAACCCCCTGAACGATGCCGAAATCGACTATGTGAATCCTGGCCGCCCTTTCGGTTGCCTCGAGAATGGCCTGGTTGGCCGTCAGGTGAGCGAACTTGGAGTAGGGGCAGGCGTCGTTTAGGGATTTGTAAGACAGAGTGAACTCGTCGCTCGTCGTCTCGAACATGGTCAGGGTTTGACCCGCTCGCTGGGACAGCCGGCTGTACAGAGCCTCGGCGAAGTAAAACGCGACTCGCTCGGTGGGATCTCCGTGCTCCGAAGCCGAGTCGCGGATTCTAACCACCGATTTAATGGCTGATTCGGGCTCTGACTCGGCGCGTCGAGCGCACTCCAGTAGGGATTTCAGTAGCGGCGGTGACGACGACGATGGCTCCAATTCCGCTGACGTGGAAGAAGAGACTGTGGGCCCCGGGACGGGTTTCGGCTTAGCTTCTTTGACCGTCGCCTCCGGTGGAGGAGATGGAGACGACGATGACGGTGGAGCCCACGTGGGTTGGATCGGTTTTGGAGCGGGTACTGGAAGAAGGATCCGGTTAAGATCCGACGGGACGGCAACGAAGGGATCCGAACCGTAGAGAGCGAAATGATCGGCACTGTTTTGCCACGCGTCGCAATCAGGAGGCAAACTGGAACTATCCGTTGCGCCTCCACCGCTCATTAAACTATCCATCCACTCGTCCGAGTCAAACTCACCCGCCGCCGCACCGCCTCCGAAATCCGTGAGCCGAAACCCGACGCCGCCCTCGAACGGGAACCCTGCCTCCCCCGTGGCGACGTCTTCTCCCGACCCGGGGACTTGAAACGGATCGGAGAACCCCGGAGCGGCCAGGCCGTAGGCCAGATTGGGGTTGGTGGGCCAGGGATTCAACGGGCCTGAACCCAGTAGCTGATTTTCCTGGTGCTGTTGCTGTTCTTGCTGCTCCCTCTGTTGCTTTTGCTGTATGACTTGCTGGGCAATGGCCATTAGATTGCCGCTGTCGGCGCACATATAGGCCATCCTCTGGCCAAATCTCTCCGGTAAATCAAATCGGCTGCGATTACACATTGACAAAAGAAAAAAAAGAAAAAAAAGCCACTGTCACTTCCCAAATGAGTGAGTTATCATCAGTCAACACAGCGGTAGAGCCGCCGCCAGATTGACAGAGGACGAAAAGGAAGAGGGTTGAGCTACTTACACTGCAGACTCGGGTATGGGCTTTCAATTGCAGAGCTTGGGACAGGGAAGAGGAGAGGGAAGGAAAAAGGAGTGTAAGATTTCTGAGTAAAAAGTTCAGTGCAGACCTTTTTCTTTATTTTACGAGAGAGGAGGGGACAAACGCCGATTAAAGAGACGAGTCCACCCTAGAAAACCGCGGGACCCACTCAAGAGGGAATTATTATTATTTATTTATTAGCTTAGGCGAAAAAGGAAATAGTGCGTATTAAAAAAAAATGGTACTGTT
The DNA here is from genome assembly GCA_964030455.1 of Linum trigynum. Taxonomy (NCBI): domain Eukaryota; kingdom Viridiplantae; phylum Streptophyta; class Magnoliopsida; order Malpighiales; family Linaceae; genus Linum; species Linum trigynum. Next base: position 7,057,079 of record OZ034820.1, on the reverse strand, counting down.
TGAATGATGATGACGATGGGCATTAGCAGTAAGTTTCGTCGACCTCTTGTTAGAGCATCCACAATGGGTGTCTTTTCCCCATTTCATTGTGACATGGCAATTCCATTATCAATTTCATGGTTGTAGTTTGTTATTTCATCTTTGAAAGATTTCATTAGATGAAATTCAATATGGAAGAGGCAAAGTGGGCCCACTTCAATTGGTTAGAGAGTATACAAATTATTTGTTGTATTATAAATTTGAATAGGGCCCACCATATGAAATTGAAAGTAGATTTCATGGATGTAGAAAAAATAGAAGTGAAGAAATGAAATTGTAAAAGGTGTACATGTGGCTGTAGGGGCCACAAATGAAATAGTTATGCTATTTCATGGTTGTTGATGGTCTTAACCTCGACTTGCAGAAGGTACGACACCCCGATGGCCGACGTGGCCACACCAGGCTATTAATATCCACGTGTACAACTCCTTTTCCCCCGATTTTTCCTTCTAATTTCGGTCGACGCTTAGTTCCGGTCTCTTTCCACCTCCGGCGAGTGGAATATATGTGACTAATACAACGGCGGCGATGACGTCATTAGCGTTTGATCCTCTTGGGCAATACAAAAACTAAAAATCCTCACCACCCATTTTTTGGAAATCGCGCTATCCGCATGACCCCAAAACGCAGACTGTGCCCACCTTTAAAAAAAAACCAAAAAAATCCCCACTTGCTACTTACCCGCTAGTAGGGTTGTCAATTTGGTTTGGTTTGGTGAACCAAAACAATAAGTATGAAAAACCAAAAAACAAATTCCAAAAATCAAAACCAAAACCATTAAGGCCCTTATTGGTTTTCGGTTGCCAAAAACCATTAAGGCCCTTATTGGTTTTCGGTTGCCAAAAACCAATAAGGGCTTTAATGGTTTTGGTTTGGATAACAAAAAAACTAACATGTACTCATGCACTCATATTTATTCTCATTTCTTTCCTTTTTATTGAATAAACATCATAATAATGGTAAATGGCCATTACAAATTATTGGTTGACATGAGTGTCAAAAGAAACAAAAAAAAAAATTTGTTGATAAATAATTTTATTCTTATTGGTTTCTATTGGTTTTTCGGTTTAACCAAACCAAAACCATTAAGTTGCTTATTGGTTTAAAACCGAAAAACTGAAACCATTAGCTTTCCAATTGGTTTGGTTTCGGTTAAAACCAAAAAACCAAAACCAAATGGACAACCCTACCCGCTAGACATGATGAGTAGGGTTAGGGGTGGCTATATGGCCCGGTCCGGTTAAATTGATCTGAATTGATCTGGTCCAGTCCGGCATTTTTGAAAATATAAGAACCAAAAATTGGATTGGATACAGTCCGGTCTTGATCCGGTCCGGTCCCAGCTCGCTTTTGATTTTATATTGAGCTTGTGGGGATTTGAGTAGCCTAAGGCCTGAAAGGGTGAGGAATTGGTTAAGTTTTGTACTAAGTGCAAAGGTTTGTGACCGTTTATGCAAATTACCCTTAAGTTTTGGGTGTTGAGCTCTCTTATCCGGTCTTTATCCAGCTTTCGATCCGGTCCCGAACGGTTTTTTACCTCAAATCTATACCCAAAGATTGGTCCGGGTTATACGGTCTGGTTTTGGGTAAACCAAAAAACCCAGACCAAATAGTCAGCCATAAGTAGGGATGGTAACAAAACCCGATCGCACGGGTACCCACCGTCCAACCCGGTCAACGCGGGTAAAATTGTGTTGACGGATTTTTGGGTCGGGTTTGGGTTTAAACACATTCACTATTCATCGGGTTGGGTTTGGGTTTAGGTAAACTCGGCTCATGGGTACCCGGCCACACCCATATAATTAATTTTCTCGGTATATTTAATATTCTAAACAACTAATCTTATTTATGTTTGTGGAGACATGTCTAATTTTTTCTTTCTAATTGTGTAGAATGAAGTTGATGTTATCGAGTGGACAGTGAAGAAACTTAATTGAAAGGAAGAAGTTTTCAATTAATCATGTTATTTATGAATAATGTGTTATTTGCTTCAATTTTCTTGAGTTTTCTGGATTGGTGTTGAACAATTTGTATAGTTAATTTGTGATTAGCTTGAATTTTCTAAAATGGTGTTTTATATATGGATAATTTGTATTGAGAGATTGATATTTGACTTTAATTTTGATAGGAACTTGTTATTGTAAATGTTTTACGACAAACACCCGTGGATATCCATCAACTCGCAGATACCCAGCGGGTTGGGTTGAGTTTGAGTTTTTCAAACTCAGTGGGTTTTACCCCCGGTTTTTTTTCACGGATAAACCCATGGGTTTGAATTTGGCAAAACCCGACCCATTACCATCCCTATTGATGACCTAGGAGTGGGAGGAGGCCCCACCACTTAAACACTCCCTGCCCCTGGTTAACTTGGAGCTCTGTTTCGGTACCGGACTGAAAACGAGTTGAAAAAACTTATGCGTTTAAGGGGTTGTTTGGAGGTTGGGATTCTCAAAATTAAAATATTTAATCAATTTGTGTATTGTAATTGGATGTATTGATGAAATGTATGAATTTGAAAAATACAATGTTTAGAGGTTTACATTGTGCTTTGTTATAAATGAAAAAAATTGAGGGTAGACAATCCATTGATCAGAATCTTACTTTTTGGTAGAGATTGATAATCACTCATTAGGAGTAATTGTTGGTGGGCCCAGAAAAATGTAATACATGTATTATGCCACAAATTAAAAAAAAACCGCTTAATCTTGACATTACATGCATTGGCTAAATACATTGCTTGAAATCACAACCTCCAAACGACCTCTCAGAAAATAAATATGTGGAAAGTATGATACACGTCAATACTAAATAATTATAGTATGATAGAAAATAAATATGTTGAAAAAAGGGGAGACAAACTACTGATGAGAAACAAAACCAATAGTAAGTAAGGAGATACCCCAATTGTGCCTAATTAGCCTTTCAAGTTCCCTTTTTTCCAGTTCCTATAAAGGTTGTTAAACCCCTATTGAATTTCCGATTGGATCCGGTCAGATCCAAGTCGAGCTTTAAAACGGCCTTCAGAAAGCCTCCCGATCTGACCGAGCTAAGATTGGGTGAGTAAGGAGGGTCCCTTAGTCACAACCCTAAGTAAATCTCAAGCCTTCCACCTTATTAAAATCTAATGCCTACAATTAATCTACTTTAATGAATGGCAAAACTGTAAATGCATTATTATTTTTATTTTCAATTATTAAATAATTTTCCCGGCTCTTCTCTCCCTACCGTCCGTCTCGTTTCTTCTTTTTCTCCGTCGGGCAGGGAACTTTCCCATCGACCATCGCCGGCCAAGGTATTCCATCGCCGGTGTCGGAGGTCACTTTTTTGTTATGAGAATTTTTTTCCCCAAGTTCAACGCGCGAGAGAGAGTGTTCTGGGAATTCTTTCCACCATTTACACCAGGAGAGAGAGATTCTCGGCGGCGGCGGCAAGAATTTCCGGCCGAGACGAGATTTTTCCAACGATGGTGGATTTTCCGACGACAGCGATAGTTTTGTAATGTTTGTCGTTCTATTTTGTAATGTTTGTAAGTCTGATTTATAATGTTTACAGACAATTAGGTTTGGATTGTTTGTCATTTTTGTATATTATATTTGTAAATTGTAATGTTTATATGACTATTTTGTACGGTTAGATGCTTTGTACTATTTGTCCGTTTTTTTGTAATATTTGTACGTTTTGTTATTTTGTAATGTTTGTCGGGTGCTTTTGTAATGTTTGTCAACTTTGTTATTTTTGCGCACCATGTTTATCATTTTCGTCAACCATGTTTGTAATGTTTTTATGTCTAAAAAACAACCTGGTTGACTTTTGGATAGAACTCCTCTATATAGGGATGGAGCCTACAAAGTCAACCCAGGTGTTTTTTCCGGTTGTATGGATTGTCGGTCTAGTTTGTCATTTTTGTCCACCATGTTCGTAATGTTTGTATGTCTAAAAAACAACCGGGTTAACTTTGGACGAAACCCTCTATATAGGGATGGAGCATCTAAAGTCAACCCAGTTGTTTTTTCTTTTTTTGTATGGTTTGTATATTTCATACGTTTGTAATGTTTGTAAATCTGTTTGTATGTTTTGTCGTTGTAGTTTGTACTGTTTGTATGGTATGTACTGATTGTAAGTCCGGTTTGTATACTTTGTAATTTTTCATAATACCCAAACTATCTCTGTCATTAATTAAATAGCCCTTCCCACTTTTTAACCGTTATATTGAAGTGTCCAAATTTAAGGGCTGGGAGGGGCTTAGTCAAGTGACTAAGCACCCCTCCCCCAGTCACAGGCACCGCACTCCGATCTGACTTCTAAAGAGAGATAAGAAGAGAGGAAGAAGAACGAAGGAAGGGAGATGGTGGGTGGGTCATGAAGGTTATATAGATTTATTTTGTGGAAAATAAGTTTTTAATAGATATATGTAAGATAAATTTTATTTTAGTCATTAAATGTTTAATTACTACCTTATTTTTACATATATTTAGAAAACTTCTAAAATGGCTCAAACCGACCGGACCCGATCAGACCATTAAACCTCAAACCTCTTGCTTGACTAGCTCAATAACTTAAATTGGTTTGACAACCTGGGTTACTACTTTCTACCTTCGAAATTTTTTGTTAAAATATTAAAACAGTTAGTCATGTGATCGAATCGATTATGATAATTTATTGCCTAATCCAAACAAATATATCGATTTATAATCATACTTGGTTGGCAATTCTACGGATCTGGCTGACCAATTCAACCTCGTTCTAATAGCAAAAGACAACGTGAGTAATAATAGCTTTATAAATTATTTGGATTCTAACTAAGTGGCGAATTTACAATCTTTAGGGATGGCAATGGGGCGGGTTGGGTCGATTTTTGTCAAATTCATGGGTTTATCCGTAAACAAAAAAAAAATCAGGGTAAAACTCAATGTGTTTGGAAAACTCAAATCCAACCAAACCCGATGGGTATCCGCGGGTTCATGGGTACCCATGAGTTTTGTGGTAAAAAATTTACAATGACAAGTTCCTATCAAAATAAAAATCAAACATCAATTTCTCCATACAAGTTATCCATACATAAAACACGAATCAAGAAAATTCAAACAAATCACAAATTATCCATACAAATTGTAATTATATAGGGGAATAGTAGAATTAGGGTAGGGTTTGGAGAGCGTCGGCAACGAAATAAGTGTGGGTGGGTCTCAATGAGCCATGCATCCCTAAACCCAAACTCAACCCGGTGAAATTGTAACGAGTTTAAATCCGAACCCGGCCCAAAACACATCAACACGGATTTTACACGCGTTGACCAGGTTGGGGCGGGTAGGGTACCCGTGGGTTGGGATTTTGTTGCCATCCCTAATTAGGGATAATACTTCCCTGTATAACATGTTTTTTTCCTTCGTTTTATGTATTCTGAGTTTAATTCAGAGGGTAAAAAAGTTAAAGAAGATAAAAAGCCAAAAGTAAAGAAGAGAATTCATGGATATAGAACAGAAGGGGTTCTTCTCGTTTTGACAAGAGTTATAGGTTTAATATGCCTCTCTACTATGTCGTTTTATCAAACATGTCCCTTTACTATTGTTTACATCAAACATGCACAAGTACTTTGGAAAAATGATCAAACATGATTTTCTGTTAAAATTTCATAATAAAAGCGCGAACCACGGTTGAACTTTGGTTTGGGCGACACAAATGTGTAAAATATCTCTAATGCTTTCACTTTAGATTTTTTGGTTCTTTTGCATAGCCAAATTTCTCTAATAATTTCACTTTAATGTGACATAGAGAAATAAATCAGGGGACAAAACTGACATTTTCCCTCCCATTTGCCGATGTCATGTCGTCTAAATCTCGGTTCAACCATGGTTGACGATTTTTTCAATGAAAATTTAAATAAAAGCGCATGTTTGCTCTTTTTTCCAAGCGCTAATACCACTGGAAATACCATCTTTTAGCAAAAGTGTCATTTATATTACGTAACTTTCGATATGACAATTGTATACCATCCGTTAAGTTTTCTCTTAGTAGTTAACATAAAACACAGTCAGCACGGACGTGGCAGCTGATGTGGAAAATTTTCATAAAAAATAATTATAAAAAATAAAGAAAATCAAAAGATAAAAAGAAAATAAAATATGTATTTCTTCCATCTTCCCTACCTCTCTTGATCTCTCCCCTTCGCCAAATTCCCTTCTTCCATCTCCCCAACTTCCCCACACCTTCTGCCGCCGCCACCACCACCATCACCAAATCCTCACTCCCAATCGTCTTGCCGTCCGTCAAGAAATGAAACAAGCTCTCCTTTTCCCGTGACAATTAGTTGACAAATAAGAAATAGAAACAAAATCGAAAAACATTCAGTCACTATTGGCTACAAGGGTTTCCAATCTGCCGCCGCCGATCGAAGATAGGAAGAGAGGAAGAAAAAATGACGTCGTGGAGACAAAGTAAATGGCGATAGCAGAGGCGTTGTAGTCGCCGCCGTCACCAAAAAGTGGGTCGACCTTCACCTCCTCTATGTCGTATCGTCGTCGTTTTCCTTTGAACGACCGTCACTTCCCCTGAAACGATCGTCGCGCACACTGGCCAGAGAAGAATAGAACAAACTGTTGCTGCCACCGTATCTCCTTAGACATTCAATTCACACCGACTAAAGAACAAGGAGACGAATCGCCGCCCTCTCCAAAACTGCAATCGTTCATCTTCCTCACCGCCTTGGGGAACAGGGGATAAGGGATTCAATTTTGCTGGCTCGAGAGGGATTCGATGCGGGTGTAATTGTGGCATAGCCTGCTAGTGTGGCGTAATGGGCATGACATGATTTGGAAATGGATTTCCAGGAGCAGTTCAGATGAGCAGGCGACGGAGAAAGAAAGAAGAAGCAACAACCCAGATCCGAACCTTTGATGCCTCCACTATCGTCTCTTCAGGCCAACGACATCGTCACTTCCTTTTGCATAATAATTATGGACTTTGGCGGTGGTTGCAGAGGAAGGGAGGCGGAGGAAGGAGGGGCATTGTTTTCGTCGGCCGATCCGATATTGGAACTTTGAGAAATTTAGTGGTTTGGGCATGAACCGATAAGGTAAATTGAGTAGTTGGGATCGTCGGAAGAAGCAGAAGGGGTATGACGGCGTCGGCGGCGAGAGAGAGAGAGTGAACCCTGGTTGTAAGGGTAGCGAAGGAGGGCAGATGACCATTCTTAGAAAGAAATTATTTAAAAATAATTAATAATATTAATTATTTGTTTCCAAAAAATAAATAATTTTTTTATAATATTAATTTCCTACGCGGCACATATGTGGACAACACCTAAGAGCCACATAAGCAATAGTCAAATGTAAGTTGACCACCGTTAGGTCAACCGTCAATTCTAACGGTCAACAGAAATTCTCGTAACACAAAAGACGCAAACTCCAAATACGTTGGAATTTTTTTGTGTTTATTGAAAGTACGTAATATAAATAACACTTTCGTTAAAGGATAGTATTTCCCGTGGTATTAGCCCTTTTTCCAAAATACATGAACATATTTGATGTAAAAAATAATAGATAAACATGTTTGATAAAACGCTATAATACCTATAACCTTTCAACAAGGAAGGGGTTTGCTTTGTCAATTAGACCCTTGTACTTTTGAGGGTGTTAATGGGCCCATAATGGGTAACTGGGCCAGCGAAGGGGGGAAGAGAAGATTGGAAACGGGCCCACCGCAAAGGTAAAACGGGGAAAGATTGGACCAACCTAAATGAAACAACGACCCAACTTGAAAAAAAAAAACCATAACGGCAGACGGGATATTGATTTATGACGGGGTGCCACTGCCATCCCGAATGCCCGAAAAAACTAGGTTGAGTGGTGGGCCCTATGGGCAAACCTTCATAAAGAGGTCGTCTCTGTTAGATTTGCTGTCAACGACTCCCCAAAGTTCAAATTCGAAATTTAACTAACCAAATCAACAAAACCTGTAGGCATGTCTAGAAGGGTTCAAAATGAATGAATTTCAATTAGCCGACTTATAAGGTCCCAAGGATAACCTAGTTCAGTAGTTCGTGACCTGGAGCTCCTTGCAGCTAAAGTAGACCATAATTTTTTATTATCCCTGATAAAAATTTCTTTTACATAAACATGATTCATCACAGTAAAAATTTGGTACCAACTACCCACGGGATCGGTTAGTATGCTAACCCATTTGAGGGGTTGGAAAAATGACATCCCTGGAGTATTAAATACAATTATAGAATTTAATACACACATTAAATACACATTGGAAATTAAATGCACCATATTAATTATTTATCTTTTTTTTTCAAATTAAAACCTACACTAAATACATTCTTTCTCCCTATATCTCATTTTTCCTTTTTCAGCAGCCTCCGACCACTAGGCTTCCTCCGACCGTCTCACTTCTCCGGTGAAAATCCCATCGGCAAACTCCCTCCGATCACCTGCAAAAAATATACCACTGCACTGATATGTTGTACCACTGCGCTGATACGTTGTACCACTGCAATGGTAGCTATACCACTGCACTGGTAGCGATATCAGTGCACTGGTACCAATGTCATATCATAGTATCAGTGCAGTGGTACAACATACCAGTGCAATGGTATATTTTCGCAGGTGACCGGAGAGAGTCTGTCGGCGGGATTTTACTGGCGAAGTGTGGTGGTCGGAGGCTGCTGAGAAAGGAAGAATCAGAGATAGGAGTGAGAAAGATCAAAGATGAGAGAGAGAATTGTATTTTGTATATGTTTAGATTTTTTTTAAAAACAAGTAATTAATGTGGTGTATTTAATGCTTACTTTGTATTTAATAAAAGAACATTTATTATGTCTGCCTTCATTAATACTTGTCAATAATTAATGAAAAAATTGACCAATTAAGAAGTGGGTGTCAAAAAACCAACCCTTTTAAGGGTAGGCATAGTATCCTACCCCACTACCCACACACCGCGTAACCCACTCTTTTCTCTATTTTGCATTTTCATAGTAGGTTATCCGAAAATTTGAAAAAGGATGACAAGAGCTCACAAAATCAGCCACAAAAACCTACTAAGTTTTCGTAAAATAATATAATATATGTGTACGATCAGTGGTCCTACAAATTATGATCATAAGAATCATATTAGAATCAGCGGCGGCAGGGACGGAGCCAGGATTTTGATTTAGAAGGGGCCAAAATATAATATTTATATTAAAAAGAAAAAAATTGATAGAATTCAGTCAAATTTATAATAAACCTAAAATTTCTTCGTAAAAATGAAAATATTTCACAAAAATTTTCGTATATTACATGCATAACATATATAAACATTCGTATAAAATTTCTTTTAAAAAATCAATGCAATTCCCGAGTGAAAAAAAAAGTTTTTTTGTTTTCTCTCTGAATCTAGGGTTTCGTGCGGGCTGGCCGATGGCTGCCGAGCAGGGCGCTCCTGCAAATTGGGCGCAGCTGTTCGGCGTCGGGGAGCCTAATCGTTTGCAGTATGTGGCTCCGGAAATTGTCAACGATTCATTGGTCATTCCACGAGCAGTGAGGAATAAGAGTGCAGCTTGATGGCGGATGCTCTGGTCGGGCAATTCCTATCGCCGACACCGGAGATAGGGCAATTGCGGCGTTGGGCTCGTCGGTTTTGGGGGCGCGACGGGCGAATCACAATCTCTCATTTCGGGGACCAAATGTTCCTCTTCCAATTTTCGGATCCGGAGACTAGTACTTGGGTATTCGAGAACGGTCCATGGCACTATGACAATAATCCTCTCTTTCTTCGTCGCTGGGTTCCAGGTATCCAAGCAGTTTGTATGAGTCTGAATTCGCTTTCAATCTGGGTTCATATTAGTGGATTGCCACTTGAATATAGTATTGGGGAAGGATTGAGCAGAATTGCTAGTTTAATCGGTAGGCCAATTTGGATGGATCAGGCAACAATGATAGGGGCTCAGGCAGGTGTAGCAAGGGTCTATGTGGAGATCTCGACTGAATTTGATTTTCCAGACACAATTAGTGTCACTCCGGAAGGGGAAAATCCTTTGTATTTGGTTGTTCGATACCTTCATGTCCCATTACTGTGCAAGCAATGTAAGGAGTTTGGCCATTGTGAAGGTCAGGGTAAGGAATGCAAAGAAGTGCAAGTTGTTGCTAGCAGGGAGTTAGTCAGGGCGGAGCCAATGACGAATGAGGTAATTTGGGTTGCAAAGGCTAAAGCCAATTCACCGGTTGCTAATGGGGTGGGGGGGGGGGGGGGTCAGTACAAAGAGAGGGTTCCACAATTGAAGGAGGCCAAGGTCCAGAAGCTGGCTCAATGGTAAGAGGTGATGAGACTGCTAAGTCAAATGAAGGGGGTCCAGTTCTAGTAGCTGGCTCAACTATTGGAGAGAAGGAGGCTTTAAGAGATCTGATGCAAGTAAATGGCTCACCTGTCGGAAAGACTAAAGAAGGATCCGATTTAAATGGTTCATGCTCTGAAATTTGTCTTGAAGCTGGCTCCCAGGCTGGCAGGCTGGTAGTTGCTCATATTGGTACTCCCACAAGTTCTTATTATGGGTCTGGTAAGGTGATTGATGATGATGGATTCCAGCTGGTTACAAGGAAGGGGAAAGGCATTATGTATGAAACTGCTCTTAAGATACCTGCTTCTGCTGTTCAGGCAAGAGTTCCCCTTAATGCTCAAGGTCAAGCTCTGGTTGTCCGGGGTCCTCCTAAAAAGAGGAGGGGAAGGAAACATAAATGAAGTTTTTTTGAGTTGGAATCTCAGGGGATTTAATGCCCCTGAGAAGCATAGATATATTAGTAGACAGTTAATAAAGTTGAATATTGATTTTGTAGCTATATTAGAAACTAGAGTTTTGGAAAAGAATGCAGAGGATATCATCCAGCGTCACTTTAGTAACTGGAAGCATTTAGATAACTATGCTCATTCAGCTTCAGGGAGGGTCTGGCTTTTTTGGAAGCCTAGTCTGAAGGTTCAGCTAGTTAAGATGGGGGAGCATTTCATTCAAGTCAGGATAGAAGGGACTATCAATTGCACTGTCACAGCTATATATAGTCCAAATAAAGCGAGGGAGAGGTTGGAATTATATTCTGAATTGTTGCACTGGAAAGTTGTGGGGGGTCCTGGTGTCTACATGGGTGATTTCAATGCTATTATGGATGTTTCAGAGGCCTCGAACGCTACAGTAATGACTCAGGGAGATCTGGATTTCAGGGAATGGGCCAGGAAATGAGTTTGATTGATCATAAGGTCCATGGTTCATCGTTCACCTGGTGAAACAAGCAATCAGCAAATCCAATTGCGAAGAGGCTTGATCGCTTTCTTGTGAATGAGGAATGGTTTATATCCTTTCCTCAGAGTGTGGCCAGAACTTTGGCTCCTGGGGTATCTGATCATTGTGGTCTGGTTTTGGATCGGACCCAAAGTTAGGCTCACTCCCCAAGCCTTTTAAGTACTTCAAGTATTGGCAGAAACATCCTCAGTATTGGAACCTACTGGAAGAAGCGTGGAGTGGAGAAGCTAGGGGACTTCCATATCAAAGATTCTACTACAAATTAAATCAATTCAAGACCAAATTGAAGCAATTAAACCGCTCAGAATATTCTGATATATCTTAGAGAGCAAGAGCAGCAGAAAGAGCACTTGAGCAACAGCAGCAGTTGGTTCTTCAGGATCCAACTGCAGATAATGTGGGAAAAGAAGTTGAATTGGCAGCCTTATGCCATGAAATTCAGCTGGGAGAAGAAAGTTTTTTCAGACAGAAGTCCAGGGTAAGAAGTATTCATGAAGGTGATGCAAATACTGCTTATTTCCATGCCATGGTGAGAATCAGAAATCATAAGCAAACCATTATGAAACTAGTAAGAGATGATAATACAGAAGTGACAGAGGTCAAGGAAATGGGGGAGGTAGCTGTTGCATTCTACAAAAGACTTTTGGGAGAAGTTGATAAAGAAGTCCAGTATAACCCAGTAGACTATTTCCAGAAGCAGCTCAGGCAGAGGTTAGATCCAGAGGGTGTCCAAGTGTTGTTAGCACCAGTTACAAGGGAGGAGATCAGAGAAGTTTTTAAGAAGATGCCAAATGATAAAGCCCCAGGTCCAGATGGCTTTACTGCTGAGTTTTACAAGTCAAATTGGGCTGTAATTGGGAAGCTGGTGGAAGAAGTGGATATGGATTTCTTTCAAACAGGAGTGATGCCACAGCAGGTGAACTCTACAATCCTTTCTCTAATACCAAAAGTGATAAATGCTGATAGAATGAATGATTTTAGGCCCATATCTTGCTGTAATGTGCTATATAAGGGTATATCAAAGCTTCTATCAAATAGACTAGCTGCAGTACTCCCTCAGGTTATTTTGCAAATCATAGTCTGCTTTTATCAAAGGAAGATTAATTAGTGACAACATATTGATGGCTAGTGAGTTAGTGAAGGATTATCATAAGAAGAACACTACATCGAGATGTGTTTTGAAAATAGATTTAATGAAAGCATTTGACTCGGTCAATTGGTCATTCCTGATTAATATGCTTCTGGCTATGGGATTCCCTGAATCTTCTGTTAGACTTATTGAAGCTTTTATCACCACGCCAAAGCTCAGTGTGTCTTTTAATGGTGGTCTCTGTGGCTACTTCTCTGCTGGCAAAGGTCTAAGACAAGGGGACCCCCTCTCCCCATACTTATTCACAGTGGCAATGGAGTATTTCTCGTGTTTAATTCACAGGGCAGCAATTGATAACCAAGTCCAATATCACCCACGTTGTAAAGCACTAGGAATTACTCATTTATGTTTTGCAGATGATCTCCTAGTGTTTACAAATGGGTCGATAAGGGGAGTGGCGGGCATTAACATAGTGCTTACTTAATTCTATATGGATTCTGGTCTTCGTTGCAATCCTGCTAAATGCCAGTTGTTCTGCTGTGGAACCCCTGAAGAGGAACAACAATGGATTTCAACCTACACTGGATTTCCACTTGGTAGTCTTCCAGTCCGTTATCATGGTGTCCCTCTCATATCAGGTAAGCTTACCTCTGCTGACTGCTCAGTACTAGTAGATAAGATAACAACGAGGATTAGAACATGGCAAGCGAAAAAACTCAGTTATGCAGGTAGGTTACAACTAGTTTCATCTGTCATTACTAGTATCATGCAATATTGGATGGCTTTATTCTTGCTGCCCCAAAAGCTTTTAAAAGAGATAGAGAATATATGCAATTAGTTCTTGTGGGGTGTGGGAAATCGAAGTTTGAGGAAGAAGGCACTGGTAGCCTGGAAGTATGTTGCCCTGCCTAAAAATGAGGGGGGAATTGGGGATAAGAGACTTTAAAAAGTGGAACCAAGCATGTGTAATTCGTCATGTCTGGAATCTGCTGGCTGAATTTGGATCTTTATGGGTTGCGTGGGTGAAAAAATATCTTTTGAAGACCAAGTCCATATGGGACATTACAGGGCAGTCAGCAGGGACTTGGATATGGAGGAAAATTCTGAAAAGCAGGGTGGGAGTTCAATCCCATGTCTCTGACAGTGGTGTGTCACTTGCTTGGGATGGTAGGGTGTTGCCAAGATATTCTGTAACACTGGTATGGAAATCTATCAGGGATCCCCAGGGGGTAGTTGAATGGTACAAGGCAGTTTGGGGGAAACCATATAGCCCGAAACATAGCCTGTTGTTATGGCTTGTGATCCTTAATCGTATTACCACGAAGGATAAATTGCAGAGTTGGGGTTTGACTGATGATGTTTCATGTGGTTTGTGTCCAGAAGGGCTTGAGACAAGAGATCATCTATTCTCGGGCTGCTCATACAGCAGGAGTGTTTTTTGTGCTGTGTTGTCTTGGTTTTGCAGATTCCCAGGTTTCTCTTCATGACAGGATCATCTGCAATGGGCAGTCAGGCAATGGACCAGTGGTACTGGAGGAAGAAGTGAAGGTCGGTTGAGGTGGTCAATGTGTGTTAGCTATATATGGCGAGAACGTTGTGGTCGTGCTCACGATGCAGTGATTTGTTCCCCAAGTAAGATAGCAGGTAGAATAGAAGACGAGGTGAAGTGGATTCTTGCGGCCAAGCCTCCCTGAACAGAGCTGATATACTGTATAGATAGGATTTATATCTGAGTTGATGTAAAGGGCTTTGTTAGGTACTTGTGTTTGCTTTGAGAAGGGGTTTTTGCAGTTGCAAACCCTAGTGCTTAATGAAAATTTTGATTAACCATAAAAAAAACATATATAAACATAGTTAAAATATTATATACTAATTTAAAGTCAATGTTAATCATTTGGAAACTCATATGAACCGTATAATCTAAATATACAAAATAGAAGATTTAATATATAACTTTTGTTAGTATATGATATAAAATTCACAATTAAATCTCTCACAATAATTTGAGTTATTGGCATCCTGAATTGGTAATTGGCATAATATCATATTCTTCTGTAACCGAAAGGTCTACTATTCCAATCCTGACAACCTCAATTGTTAAGCACATAGTATTTCGGATGTGTGAAACTCGAAGCACATGTTAGTGACTTTCGTTTGAAGAGGCGTGCTAATATGTGGTATCGTATCCATTATTGAATCTCTCGTGACAACTTATATTTCTAGAATCAACTGGTTCTTACAATGTCGATCAAATTATGGTTGACATATTGATAATGTATGACAATAAACTTAACTAACAGTTATAAAACAAGAAAAGGAAACTCATGATTACGTACTCTATTCTTCTTTGAATTCATAGGTACAAGATGCACCATAATTATTAATACGTGTATAGACTTCCCCCACCACACATCTTTAATTAATAGCATGTAAAAAATATTAATTATAGTGGACTAGAGTAGCAAAATGATTCAATTAAAATTATTATAGTTTTCTTTTAGGCGTATAATATGAAGCAGAATGTTGGGTTTCAATAGAGTTCTTGCTAATTGTGAGTAAAGTAACAATTTAGGAGGGTTTCCACTAAGCTAGACCAAGAACTCCCAGTCTCCCACCAAAACTACCTTCCATCTATATGTATAAAATGACTACCAAAAAATTTAGGGGGGGCCATGGCCCCATCCTCCCATAAAGCTGGTTCCGTCCCTGACCGGCGGATCCAGGATAAGGTAGAGCACTGGGTCACATTTGAAAAAAAAAGTAAAGAGGAGTGAGCCGTAACGTGAAAAACACTAAAACGAATACAAAAAATCGGAAATTGCATGTGCTATACTAAGCTCGAGATACAATAAAGAGCTGAACCGTAACCCGGGCGACTCCCCTGTATCCGCCGCTGACTAGAATCCAGCTTAACGTTCTGCTGTACAAGTAGCCACATGACTACATGTAAACCTTGTATTGTATGAATGTTGGACCCAAAAGTGAAAAGTGGGGTGGTATTGGTAAGCTAAGGAAGATCACTTTACCCATCCCAATTTAGTTCAGTAGTCAATAAATGCGGAGGAAAGCGACGGTGGAAGAAGCCAAGGTTTGCTGTAACGAACAGAACTCTTCGCTTTCCAAGAGAGAATGATTGTGGCTTCTGAAATGTGAACATATATTGTTCCGTTGGGCACTGTGGATGGATCTTTCGATGAATGAATTATATAAAGCAGCAGCTTGAAGATTGATTGAGAGAGAGAGAGAGAGAGATTCAGTGCTGGGAGGGGACGACCGTCGCTGTCCAAAGGACACCAACAAGGAGACCAAACTTCATGGCGGCACTCTCATTTGTTCGATTTTGGTGTATGTTTCTACACTCTAATCATGTTGCATAGTGATATAGAGAAATTAAACACTCGATATCAAAGTTATGTGCGATTAGTCACATATAGAGTTGAAAGTATGATATAGGTATTTGTAATGATGCTAGATAAATTATTTAGGATTAGCTACTCGATCGAATAGGAAACTTGTTCAATTGATTTTTAAGTCTTGTGAACTTAATATTATGGAATACATGTAAAAAATAGGACACAAAAGATATAAACAATCTGAGAACTTAAATCACAAAACAAATTAACCTATATATAACGGTCTAAGTAAATATATGTAAACCAAACAAATTCACCATTTCACCGACTGTTAGCATCCTGTTCCTCCATAATTACACCCACAAGTATTATATCCAACAATTAATTTGATAATTTGGTACGGCCAGCAGAAGATGAGAACAAAAAACGGACTGTAAGGTTTCTGCGTTTTCATCGTTCAATTGGATCAAAACCTAATTTTTTGGGATCGCGGTTAATCTTGAGAGTTGAGACGTATACGATATCTTTTGAGATTTAATCGGTATATCGATCCCATAACAATTTCCAACCACAGTAAAGTATCCATAAGAAAGGTGAGCTTTCTGATGTGAATGGCACTTTTGGCAAATTCATATGGAACTGTTTCGAGTAATGCCATATTTGGTAACTGAGATTACTAAATCATGTAATGTTTAGTCACCAGAAAAAATCAATATCAATTTCGGTCACTCGAATTACTAAAACAGGTCACATTTAGTCACTCTCTCGTTAGCCTCCGTCCAACTCCGGTCACTCGATTTTTTATTTATTTTTATGAATGTCACTAGAATTACTGAAACATGTCACATTTAGTCACTCTTCGTTAGCCTCCGTCCAACTCCGTTAATGAAGTTGGACGAAAACTAACGGGAGACGGACTAAATGTGACATGTTTTAGTAATTCGAGTGACCAAAATTAGTATAAATCATTTCTAGTGACTAAACATGACATGATTTAGTAATCTCAGTGACCAAATGTGGCATTCACCCTTTGTTTTCTTCGGGAAAAGTTCAATGAAACTTGTGTCCAAAGATGAAAATACTTTAAGGGGTCGTTTGGATGAGGAAATGTGTAAACGAGGGATTTGGGTTAAAATTCCTCAATTAAAAACTAGATATTTTAAGGGGTCGTTTGCTTCATGGATTTATAAACGAGGGTTTTGTAATTTAAAAACCCAAGGATTTATCAAGGATTTGAGGCATCATGGATTTGTAACAATCCTTTGTTTGTTGGGATGTTTTTATCATGGATTTAAAGGTGTGGGATTTACTACTTGAAGTTAAAAATTACATTACTGCCCTTTTCTATATGTTTGACATGTTTATGATATGTACACAAAACAAGGACAAAACTTCAAAATTACCTTACTATCATTTTCTATATGTTTGACATGTTTATGATATGTACACAAAACAAGGATAATACATACTAATAAGCATAATGTTGCCACATGGACAATAATAATAAATGAGAAAATTCCGTTTTAACTTTTAACGTAACATAATCAATTACCAATTCTTTGTCCTCCTTTTCAAAAGTAACATATAACAACATATATTAGAATCGGGAGAATAAAGTATTACACCTTCCATGAAAAGGTCAAAGAAAACTAGAACACAAGAAATTATATAAAAAATCTAACTCATGTTTGCACATTAATTGAACGTTTATATTATTCATTTATTGTTAATTATAATGTATAAGAGTTAAATTTGAGAGCAACCTTGGAATATTAAAAGTGCATGAGGGTATATGGGTAAAATGTCATCAAGGATTTATGTCATATTCCAAATCCCACATCAACATGTGGGATTTATAAGTCTGTGGGGTCCACGGATTTGGACTCTTAAAATCCGTGGGCCCCACGGATTTGGTCTCCAAAAAAGATGCAAGCAAACAACGAATTCTACCTAAATCCTTGATAGTTGGTTTTTTGGTACCAAATCCATGTACCAAATCCTTGAAGCAAACGACCCCTAAATGTAGGATTTGACCCAAATAACTTGTTTGGCAATAAATGAGGAATTATAATAAGATCATCAAAATTACAATTGTACCCATCTGCGTTTCTTTCTTTCTTCTTCTTCTTCTTCTTCTTCTTCCCTTTCCTCTACCGTCTCCATTCGATTTCCACTATCTTGAACCATAAATCATGAAACGATTGATCGGATATGTAGAGCGGCTGATGAAACCCATAACATAAAATCTCCCCGTCGCCAGAAATCGGCCACATCTGGATCCGCATGCCAACGAAAAACCCGTGTTCTTCATCAATGTCGGGTGTGCTCGCTTGAACAGCAGGGGAGGGAATCGCAGGAAGGGAGAAGAAGACGGCAACAACGACGACTTTCTTCTGGTAGAGAACGAGCCCAGAATGGCGGCTGGAATGAGGGGATTGGTCGCCAATTAATCTCCAGATCTAGATGAATCTAATGACGAAGAACAGTCCCAGCTTCATCCTCGACGACCTGCTCCCTTCCTCATCTTCTCCTCTCTCTTTTTCATCTCCGGCGTCGACATCAATCACTCTCCAGAAAGGACTGACATCCTTAGACGAAGTTCACCCGCGAGTGGAGGCAGGTAGATTGAAGGTCTGTTCATTGGTGAAATTGGAGGAGAACGGGTGGGATTATTCGGCAATCTCCAATGCGCCTTAGGTGTCAATGAGGAGGATGGCATGTTCAATTTTGCCTAGCTTCACCATCGGCGGCATGGACATTTTGTTGGCTTTGCAAAGGCATTGGGATGCAGAAGGATTATCCGGAAAAATGAAGAAGGATGAAGAAGCGAAAAAGTTAAATCTGCTAACTGATACTAACTGATATCCAAAATACACAAATTAGTGTCCAAGTACTAAAGTATCTAGAGAGTGCAGACTAGTATTCAAGATTTGCTAACTGATATCCACCATTAATCAACTATTATCCCAAATTCACAAACTAATATATAGACAACACATAATAGTATCCATACAGAACATAATTAGTACCCATATAACACATAAAAGTATCCATATTGAATACTAGTTGGTATGACTGTGGATATTAGTTGGTAATTGATTGGTTAAATACTAGTTGGTTTGATTGTGGATATTAGTTGGTAAATTCAACAGAGTTGGATACTAGTTCATACATTTTGGATATTAGTTAGTATATACTAACAACCTATTCCGAAGAAGAAGGGATGAGGGTAGGCGTTGGAAAAAATAAAACAAGAACCAAGGATTTAGATATAGCTAATCCCTATAAGCTATTTCAGAAATCCACATTTGAGAGTTTTTCAAATCCCTAATTGCAAAAACACTCAGCTTGCCAAACGCTTGATTGTTTTAAAATCTCTCACTACAATCTCCTATCCAAAGGACCCCTAAAAGGTGAAACAATCAAACAAACACTTCTCTGACAATGATTTTTAATAACTTACATCGAATAATCCTTTTTACCAAATCCGATCCTAAATGTTGCTGAAATCTCCAGAAGAATGAACCCAACCAGTCCTCCTTGCCAAAGAGGCTCTTCCTACAAGCAAATTATTGCAGCATGTCTATAATTTATTGGCGTCCTAGGGGGTTATTGCGCCATGTTTTTGTTGCCCATTCCGGTAAAACGGCCATTCATTCCTCAGTGTCACTGCGCTGAAGGAAGGAAACTATCTATACGATCAATACACACGAGCTTTAGGTGGGAACGTTTCCACCTCGTCGTCTAATGTGTTCATGTGGACTGGCCTGTATTCGAGTCGCACTTTCTCGTTTTCCCAATATCTGGAACACCCAAAAGAAACAAAGGCGGCATGATCAATCATCCATTAGCTCTCCTATTGCAATATAGCTACTCTACTCCAGTAGGGGATTAAGAGACTTACCCCAAAGTATGCTTCATCCACTTCTCATCGTCTCTTTTCTGCACCAGTGCAACAAGAGAAGGATATTAACACCGACTGCCCCATAAAGGAATGCTGATAATTTGAAGCCAGAGAAATGGAATTGAACTCACAGTGAAGTCCTCGCGAGCATGTGCTCCTCTGCTCTCTTTCCGAGCTTCAGCAGAATGCATTGTGATGCATGCATTGATCAGGAGGTTTTCCAGTTCTATCGTCTCAATCAAGTCGGAGTTCCTACATAATCCAGATTGTACACATCAACCCAAATTTGTCAAATCACGAGGGGAAAAAAAAATCAAATTGTATGGTCAAATATCAATCGATCTTGGTTTAAACATATACCATATCAAACTTCTATCTTGCAGCTGAACATCATGGAAGCTATCCCAGGCTTTGTCAATCAGCTGGCAACCTGCGATTGAGAAGAGCAATAACGCGCAGGGATATAACAACTTTTCCTCTGGGAAGAGACGTAACAAATTGTGTCATAGACAAAGGGAATGGAATAAGACATTACGAAAAATGACGTACCTTCTTCCAGAGTTTCCTGCGTACGGAAGACTGCAGCATTATTTTGCATCACTCTCTGCATATTTAACCGAATTTTGGAAGTTGGAAGCGAACCATTTGAATTTCTAATTTTGTCAAGCCACGCAACAGTCCTCTCTCCAGCATCTGCTTCCAAAGGCTTCTGTTTCTCTCCTGCAAAGGTAGACAAGTGGAACCATTATTTTCCGAAACTCCCATTATTAAATTTTGGGTCATGGATACTAGTCACTTTATCAAACTAAAACTATCAACTTGCCCGGTGTATGGATCTCTGCCACTCTGTTGGCACAAGCACGACCAAAAACAACAATATCAAGAAGAGAGTTTGCACCAAGTCGGTTTGCTCCATGAACAGATGCACATGCTGCCTCTCCAGCAGCCATTAAACCAGGGATTACAGCATCTGCATCGCTGCCTTTCACAGTAACCACCTGAGGGACAAATATACGACAAGAGATTAGATACCAATCAGCCCATATGTTAATGGTTCAAGTAATCAAGGCAAATACACCTAATGTTGTTTCTGCTTTTTGGCATTTGCATATTTCTTGACCCTCGTCCTTGGTTTTTGTCATATATCACGAAACTCATGTAGAATAAATTGGATATAGTTCCCTAAGTTGTACCTCTCCATGATAATTTGTGGGGATTCCGCCCATATTATAATGCACAGTAGGAAGAACAGGGATTGGTTCCTTTGTAACATCTACTCCAGCAAAAATTGCAGCAGTTTCAGAGATACCAGGAAGTCTCTCCTTGAGTACTTCTGGTGGCAAATGATTTAAATGCAGATAGATATGGTCCTTCAATGGCCCTGGGAGAGAATGCATAAACTTTCAGTTAGTCACAATTCACAAAAGGTGGTATAAACATCAGGTATAGAAATTTTCTACCAGCTTCATGAAAGTTTGAGTGGTCTTCATCTGACTTGTTAATCTTGAACAACAGATAAACTATGACTCAACATAACTAAACTGAATATAGTTTTCTGCTCACTAATCCATGTATATTTTGTCAACTTCGAAGCATTACTGTGCGAGAACAATAACCTATCATGCCTATGTGTTAGAAACACGGCCTAGGCCGGGTTTGGGGAGGGAGTCGGCCGAGTAGAGAGATGGAGTTGGGTAGCGTTTTGTTATTTGACAGTGACTATATATTATAGAGAACCCTCTCATTTTCAGATTAAGCAAAGAATTATTATCAAATCCCTAATTCAAAATCTCTCTATCTTTCTCTAATTCTCTCAACTCTCAATCACTAATTCTCATCTTCTTCTCAACTTCTCTCTTGATTCTTCCCCAAATCTGTGTTTCTTTCACTATGACTAATAAGGATATCCACAACCACGAAAAGAAGACTGAAGCATGAAGTATGAAAAAACAAGCGAATCAATCATACCTACACCACGACCCTCCCGAATTTCCATGGTCATGGATCTTGAAACAACATCTCTTGAAGCAAGATCCTTAGCAGTAGGGGCATACCTTTCCATGAATCTTTCCCCTTCACTGTTCCTAAGGATACCACCTTCACCACGAGATCCTACACATCACAGGTATCATGAGAAAAGAAAAACATCCACTTCGGACTAGAGCAAACTACCACCCCCAACAGAAGTAGATAGTAATATTGAAGGACAGAAACTGACAATTAAGGACAGGCTTAGAGATTTCCATGGGTTTGAAAAGGTTCTAACCTTCAGTAATAAGGCATCCAGCCCCATATATGCCTGTAGGGTGGAATTGCACAAACTCCAGATCCTGCATCAGTACAAGTCACCAACAATGTTAAAATAGACAGGGAGGTTATTCCATATAGGGAGCATTCCAAAAACAAGAATTATAGATAACCTGAAGAGGAAGTCCAGCTCTTGCAACCATGGCATTGCCATCTCCTGTGCATGTATGAGCTGAGGTCGCAGAGAAGTATGCTCTACCGTAGCCCTGAACTCAAAAGAAGTTGATGCATAATTATAGAAGGCCTAAAGTGATTTTACCTAAAAGCAATGATATCAATTAAAAATAATACCCCGGTAGCAAGAATAGTCGAAGAGGACCGGAAGCGATGTAATGTCCCATCCTCCATATTAAGGGCAATAACCCCTTGACATGTTCCTGAATAAAAAGACAACTGACAATTACTCCCAAGTTCAAAGTGAGGCTAAAATGAAACTATAGAATGGCTTGTCAGCATAATGTAAAAGCAAGTGAATATACCAAAGAGATGTCGGCATAAAAGCATGACAAATGCAACAAACATGCGAAATGCAGAAATGATGATTTACAGGATTCATGCCCTTGGTACGATGACTCCCGAGTCCAAGACTAATGGGAAGAAATTATCAAGCTCCATCACAATCCAACAATAATATGCTTAGAGAGGAGGGACACATGTGTACCATCACTGTTCATCAACAGGTCCAAAGCAAAATATTCCACGAAGAACTGAGTATTGTGTTTCATTGCTTGGCCATAGAGAGTATGCAAAAGAGCATGGCCAGTTCTGTCAGCAGCACAAGCACAACGGTAGGCTTGTCCACCTGAATCAATTACATCAAGAATAGAAGATTCCATTGTCATAAGCCTATTGCAACAGCCAATCCATTAAGTTTATAGACCAAGATTAAAATTGAGGTTTTCCCATTACCTTTTCCAAAATCTAAACTTTGACCACCAAATGCTCGCTGGTAGATTTTCCCGTCCTCTGTACGAGAAAATGGTAACCCATAGTTCTCAAGTTCAATGACAGCCTTTGGTGCTTCACGACACATGTACTGAATGGCATCTTGATCACCTGTTGACACATTATTGGACATTAATCTACAGCTCAAAGATTTGAAGATGAAGACGAGGGCCAAAAAGGAATCGCATATCCGAGTTCTATTACAGGAAAAGCAGCCCTATGATGATAGAGAAGACTTCCAACAATCCCTTAAGTATCGGAAAACTAGAAAATTATGTAAACAGCTTTCCCGTTTGTAAATGGCCATTTCAAGCAACTCACAAGATAAAATAATATATAGAAGGAAAAGAAGCATACCTAACCAGTCACTGCCCTTGACTGTGTCATACATGTGCCATCTCCAATCATCCTCGGTCATATTCCCAAGAGCAGCATTGATACCGCCCTGTGCCATTAAACCAGGATAAGTAATTTAGAAGCTAGCAGACAACGCCATGATTTCCTACGGTACCATTAGGTGGCGAAAGCAATGCCCTCCTCACCAGCTCAAGGCAACTATATGAGGTATAAACATAAGATTCCCTTAACAATCCGAAACAACATGGACAATTAGACAGAGGCTTATCTAATAGCCTCATCATCCAACCTTCGTATTTGATCAAGGGTGCAGAACAACAGAATGAAACGACACTAAGTGACTGACCATGTACATTTTGCCATTTCAAAATTCATAGAACATTCAATACAAGAGCAAGGAAAATCAGAGCACAAAGCTCTTAATAACAAGGGAACCCAACACCATAAACTATACCTGAGCTGCAACTGTGTGCGAGCGGGTAGGGAAAAGCTTTGTAATGCAAGCAGTGTTAAAACCATGCTCTGATAGACCGATGGCTGCTCTCAACCCCGCGCCACCAGCTCCTACCACAACCGCGTCATAGGTGTGATCAACAATTGTATACGAAGAATTCTGCAACCCACCCCAGTATCACAAACCATCAGTTTTCCAGAACCAAGAAAACCACACACACAGAAAACCAACATTAATTCCAAAATTTCGCTCGATCCACCAAATGGAAATTAGAGCACATCAGAACAAACGGAAAATCCAGTAGAAACGAGGAACGCAGGCCGTACCGTGCTGGTTGAGAAGAATCGAGTAATGTGAGATCTTATCGAGTCGTTAGAGATCGATCGCTTGGCAGAGGAAGAAGAAGAAGGAACGCGAAGGCCCCGAGCGACACACCGCCACATCTTTTTCCGCTATAAATCCAACTCCGCTCCTTCGTCAGCCGCAGGTAATAACCAGTCCCAATGAATTTGATCACCGGATGACGGTGGGAGGATGAGAGACGGCGGAGTGGCGGAAAGTCTCCAAAATGGGTTGGGTAGAGAGAAGGAGAGAGGCGCCTAGAGTGTTCAACTTAATTAGCACAGAGGTCCGAACAAATTTAAAAGGATGATGCATGTGATGCACCATGACATATATATTTTGTTATTTTTAACCCCGTTCGTTTGGATCGGAGCTAGCGGTAGTATTTGGGATATACCGACTTTCGTATCAAATTTGTCAATATTTAGTTATTTTTTTGTTATTTTTGGGTGAAAAATATTTAGTATTATTGAACACATGTATTAATTCATGAGATTTACTTAAAAATAGGAGATTGGAATTGAATTTGAAGTGTATATGATATTAGGGATTTCAAGATTGGTATTGGTAATATACAGAAATATCGATCAATATCGAAAATATAAAGTAGTGTGTACTTTATTCCTTCCAAGTCCAACTAGGCTCTTTCACTCACTATTAGTATTATCATACCCTCCTTAGATTGTTCATTCTCTCGCTATTTGACAACTCATGCCAAGCACAATCTATTACTTGTGCTATGATTATGGGTTGCTTAGTGTCATGTTTCAATTTTTAGCTTCAGTTTGTTAATGTGTTTTTCTCGACACCACCTTTTTCTAGTATGTTGTTATTATACTTGAATTTTTTTAACATTTCTTTTGCACGATTGTTGTCACCACTGTTGTTTTCATGTATTTTAAGAATGGTTTGTAGAGGTGCTCGTAAATGAGAAGTATTTGTGTTTGTATATTTGGTTTGTAATTTTGAAGAAAATTAATTTGATAAATGGTTTACATTGATATCGAACAAAATTTTAGGAATTAGAATTAGGATACCAAATTCCTTTTTGAGATTGGTATTGAGTTTAGAGTACTATTTGGTATTCGGTATTGGAATAATGATATCGTACCAATTTCCACACTTAGATGGAGGGAACCGATTCGGGAATATTTCATTCGATGCCATCAGTTTGCGAAACTAATTAAATTAGCCACCGACCTTAATAACATCACATGTCGATCAACTTATTCATAATTTGTAACTAAAACAAGGATTTCTAAAAGCACTAGAAAGTTGACAGACGGTAGATATCTATCCTTATATTTTTCGAAATCAATTCTTTAACTTATGTCTTCTTATATCTTTTACGGGATCCCATCTCAATTTGAGTAATCAGAAACTGCTAGTTCTCTCGACACGACAGTCCTAGTATCTCATAAGCATAATGATACTCTAAAATATCGACATTGTATCGGCATTATCTCAAATACTAGAACCAAACTTCCAATCCTAACGAAAATTGTGGATATCAATGTTTACAAATATATTAAAACGATTATACGCAACAAAATATATCACATGCATCTAGATAACATCATATCTTAACAAAGTAATTTTATTGACGAGTACATTTTATACTTTTAACATTACCATATCCATATAGAAGGACTTGGAGAGGGCGGCTCTACGTCGGTCGGTTGGGAAGGTGGCCGGCCGGCCGGCGAGTAACTAATCGCATTGCTGTTGCAATTGCAGCCGTGCCGGGGTTTCAACTTTCAATGATGGTGGGGTTAGCCACGATGGCTGTGGATCCACCACTAAAAGCCCACGGCCGAGAGAGAGAAACATATGCAATTCTCTTCTTTGCCTAATTGACTTCCACTTGGACACGAAACCAATGAATGAACTGAAGGAGAAGGACCTTTCTTTCTTCGTTTCCACCCCTTTTTTCCCTCGGAAATAATTTGATTCCCAGCCGAAAGGGAAAATGGATTCGCAGAATGGGTTGAGATGAACGATTGGGCTCACGAAGTGACTTAATGAGAGTTGGGCTGATGCTGGAGCCCGTCAAGTTTCAGTGGTAGTCCATTTATATTGTAATTTTCGTTATCGGTCCCAGGACCGCGCGAACATCGGGTAAGACTGGACTTGTCTTAACACAGATGAAACTGTCGCTCACTCTCCTTCCAGCACGGCGGCGGGCGGCATCGTGTGGGGAGACGATGGTCGTTTTATCCGAGCTTATTCAGCAAACCTTTGGGGGGTTCGATTACACGTGCAGAGCTGGCTGGGATTGTACATGGTCTGAAGCTTACCTGGGAATCGGAAGCAAAAAATTAGATATCCACCCAAACCTTCCCTCTACCTCGGGGTCCCGACTCTCAGTCTACCTCTCCCCATACACTCGCCCTTCCGCACATTCAGAGCTTGCTGGGTCTGAGGAAAGAATTTATGAACCCAGATGCAGTTGGATAAAACCCATTGCAAGTGGAACCACTCTCTCTAATATGGATTTGGAATTTGAAAACATTGAGAGTTTTAAAATAAACAATTTTGGGATTTAAAATGGATTTATTCCATTATCTGAATCTGTAGAGTTTATTATTTGCATGATAAATTTGATAATATATTTTATGATGCATTTGTTACATATGTCACTAGCCATTAAAAGTTTATAAATCTCATCTTAATTTGTGAGATTTACAAGTACATAGGAAAAAAAAGTTATTGGTAAAAAATTAAAAAAATCAGGATGAGATGCAGGCATTGATGTAAGAGGTTAAACTCTCAACCAAAACATGCGTGCACCTTTCCAAAACCCTTAAGCGGTATGGATTTCAGAGCATTGCTTCACACACTAAAACATAGTGTATGAAAAAGACATATATCCATGAATGATTGGGGACAAATGACATGATAATTAAAAAGAGGGGTTACATACGGGGAAGTTCCCTCCAGTCTCTCTCTCTCTAAACCGATAGCTCTCCTTATGTAACAATTTTTCCTACCTCATGTGCCTCTTGCGCAACAGATGTCCTTTATCAATCCCCATTGATCTGACAATGGGTTTCTTCGCAAACTTGCGGTCCTCGCTTTGTGAATTTCTTTTTTAAGTTTTGATTTCTCTCATGTCCATCATGTTCATCTTTTCGCCATTTTTTGGGGTAATCTGCTAGCCTTTTATGGTTTTATTGCATCTTTCATGGAGCTCTCTTTCGGTCTTGTTTACTTCCTAAATTCTTGAAATATAGTTGGTTTCTTCTTTCAATAGGAAATTGCATCTAGCTCCAGAGTGACTGATAAGACATTGGCGGATCTGTTCTCAGTTGTCGTAGATATTTGATTGCACTATGTAAAGCTAGAATTGACTGATGGAACTCTTCGTCTTCCAAAAGAACTCTTGGAAAGAGGGGTTGCACGGTGGCAATTCTATTTGGTAGGCCATTTTATCTCCACTCCTCCTTTTTCCATGTAATTTGTGTTAGGGCTAACAAAATATGAGGAAGAGATGGAGAAATTAGAGTTTCATGGTTTGGAGATGTTTTCTAACAAGAAAATTTGCATTGAAATTGAATTGATTGCACCTTTGACTTCTAATCAAACGGTTACTAAACAAGGTTCACTCTTCTTTGAACAAAGTTCAAATAAGGGTGTTTGATGTTTCTTCAACTCATGAAACAAAGACTACATTAAGCCGTACTCCTATGGAGATTCAGTGAGAGCTCCAAACTATGACTATGACTAAAATTTTAAAACGAATAAAAACTTGACAAGTGGTACCGAGTTGTGATTTTTGCAAACATTTTCTATGTCATCTTTACCTCATATTTATAGTCAGCAGAGGTAACTGCCTCGAGGAACAGCTCAGTCGACATGGAGAGATGACTACCCTCTTAACTACCATGACAATGCCCTGACATTGGATGTGTCGCCCTCTTCAGCTTTGACCCCCTCCACTTGGTAGCTTAGTAACTTGCCTAGGGATGGCAACAAAACCCGAACCCACGGGTACCCACCCGACCCAACCCGGTCAACGCGGGTAAAACCCGTGTTGACGGGTTTTGGGCCGGGTTCGGGTTTAAACCCGCTACACTATTCATCGGGTCGGGTTGAATTTAGGTTTAGGTAAACCCGCCCCATTGGTACCCGCCCACACACATATAATTACTTTCCCGGTGTATTTAATATTTTAAATAATATATCTTCCTTAAATAACTAATATTCTTTATGTTTGTGGAGACATGTATAATTTGTTCTTTCTAATTGTTTAGAATGAAGTTGATATTATGAAGTGAAGAATGAAGAAACTTAGTTCACGAGGAAGAAACTTTCAATTAATCTTATTGTTTATAGATGTTTATCTTTAATTTTGAACAATTTGTATTGATCATTTGCGGTTTGCTTGTATGCTCTAGATTGGTGTTTTTTGTATGATTAATTTGTATGAGAAAATTGATGCTAAACTTTTATTTTAAAAGAAACTTGTTATTGTAAATTTTTTACTAAAAAAACCCACGGGTACCCATGAACCCGCGGATACCCAGCGAATTGGGTTGGGTATGAGTTTTTCAAACCCAACGGGTTTTACCCCGGATTTTTTTGGCGGATAAACCCATGGGTTTGGGTTTGACAAAACCCGCCCCAACCCGAACCATTGCCATCCCTAAACTTGCCTGTTGGATGACAAAAACGGATAAGGCATGAAGACCCCCCTTTTCACATGTGGATGGATATTCAAATCACATGAATAAAGTGACAAAAGTAATTAATCACTTATGACCATGAGAGCGATATGGGTTACCCTCTTGCCATTTGATGTCCTCCCGCTTGTCAACCTAAGGGGTATGTCAACCCCCCTCTTCATCACACTAGAGAGGTACTTGACACTTAGCCAAATTACAAAAGTGGCAGATTAGATGACAAGACTCTTAGGGTAATGGTCAATAACTCCCTTCGCATCACACCAAGAGAAGTATATTGATGACCCATCCTCATCACACTAGGGTTAGACCTAAAGTTACACGTTATATCACCCTCCTCTCCTACATAGTTAGCCAATTTCTGCTCCACCTCGTCACATTAGTGGGTATGCTGATGAGTGATGACCTCCCCTTTCTCACTTCAGGAGGGGTACTCCATCTCCAAACCCCTACCTTACCACACCAAGGTAGGTAATTTATAATCCAATTTCATGTCACTTTATTTCACTAGGAGGTATCCTGATTACCCCTCGGATCACACTACGAAGGGTATTCCAAACTTAGTCATTACTCCATCCACTAATGGCGAAATGGTATACGAAAGACCCCTATTACATCAGGGGGCCTCCTCATCCTATTCGGAATTAGCCAAATTTTACTCCACCTCATCACACTAGGGGTGTATGTGGATGACCCCCCCACCCCCCACCCCCCCAATCACATCATGAGGCTTACTCCAATACTTAGTCATATTTAACCTCACTTTATTGCATTAGGGGGTATCATGATTACCAGGGACGAAGTCTACGTTGGGGGGGGGGGGGGGGGGGGGGGGGGTGGTCATGTCCTACCTGACAGTTTTGAGAATTTACTAATATATAGTATGAGTGTAGGAAACAGACAAAGAATTGTTCCTGTCCTAGTAGAGCTTTTGTAGTTTGATAAACTTTTAAATTCCAAAAGTGCAGAGTCTATGGTTCGACTCACCTCTCCATCATTTATGGAAGATAAATGACTGACTGCCTCATTTTTTCAATTCATTTTGTTAGCCCCACAATCTCACCACGTGATCCCTAAATAAAAAATTATTCAATTATATTTTTTGCCCCACCAATGACGAAATTTTTTCTATGGATCCCAATCCCACCTAGACAAAAAGGACTCATTGCTCCTTCCAATCCCAAAAAGGTGGCAAGATGGCATAACAGATGAACACTTTTTTATTTTAATGTGTTCAATGCCATCATTAATGTTCAGATAGATGAAATATGAGAAAGGTCTGATGACGAAGTACTTGAGCTTCTTAAGCTTAGATCGAGTTTGGATCCTCGAGATGGTTATAAAGCTTCCAACATTGGTGCTATTTGTCATCTTGGTGAGAAGTAATACCTCTTGATTTTTCAGAAAAGGGACTTAGATGACTTGAAGTTCGAATTGAGTTGATGCTCCTACTCATCCTAAACTCTAAAATCTATCACCACTTGTTGAACTGTGTCATGGTTTATTAAAGACGAGAAAGTCAAAGGAATTAACCTTATTGATAGGTTGATTTGTCTTATTTTGATTTTTCCGGTTTCAACTGTCACAAGTGAACGTGCATTTGTCTTATTTTGATTTAGGCCGAGATACTCCCCTATAAATAGAGGGCATGACTCATTAGTTTATTAAGGCTGCACAAACACACAAATTCTTTGTAACACTCTACTTGGGTGATAGTTTAGTATAAGTAGGGGGTCCCCAACTAAGGAGATGTTGTCATCATCAACGATGGTACCTTCCTTCTCCTCTATGTAGCTAGTCAAAATTGATTGTACTCGGATGTGGTTTCGATTATTAATCCTATTTCCGATAGGAGCAGTTGACAATTGAATCCAATTTTTCCATTCTTTTTGTATTGATAATAGTGTGAAAAGTTATGTGAATGAATGCTATGATTTCATCTCATGCTTGTGTCTATGAGATTTTCGATGCCTATTGCTATGTATTGATGCTTTTTGTATTAAATGCTTGTGATGGTCAATCATATATCATATATCATATATCAATAGTATGAATGCCCTTGTGTCATCGATGCTTATGATCTTTAGTGTATGCTAATATATGCATTGTGCTTAATATTTCCTAGATTGATAAGAAATTACCCTCTAGGGATATCCCATTGATGCTACACGAGTATGGGAGGCTTGATCAACCATGTATGCTTCGAGCAGTATCAATGCTTGATTGTTAGATAATCGATGATATAACTATGGTTCGTAGAAGCCCACAATTAACTATATGCTATCCTAACTTCCTTGTTCTTCATTAATTAGATAATGACATGAAGCAAAATCACACATTAGCTAGTTAAATATATATCGCAATAGGTGCATGCACAATTACTCACACCAATCATCGATGCATGATATATATGAATGGGCCCTAGTATGCATGATAGATTTTGAGTTCACTACCTCTTACAATAGCATATCTTTACTTTTTTTTGAATCTATAAATCGAAGACCCCTAAACAACTTTACTTTTCTTGTTTTGTTTGTTTGCGTATCGAAAACCCCTAAATGTCTTTATGTTACTCATGTATGTCATGATGGTTGGTGTGAGTAATTGTGCATTAGAAGACTTCAAAGGATACTACCCTAGGACATCCTATGATTTTATCATTTCTAATGCTATTAGTACTTGAGCGTAGATTGTATCGAAACATTTATCGATATTATCTTAGATAAAATTGATCATAAGCTCTATGATTGGAAGGCAAGAACACTCTCCCTTGTAGTGAGAGCTACCCTTGATGTTTCTGTCCCTAGTTCCATCCCATCCTATGCTAAGCAGAATTTGCTCTCCCAGCTTCAGTCTGTGATGCCATTGATTGTAGGATTATAGGGTTCGCGTGGGGAGTTTTTTCAGGACAAAGAAAAGTACATCTTGTTAATTGAGACTCTATCTGTAAACCTAAAAACTTGAGGACTCAGCCTCAGGCCTGCTATAAGCTTAGACATGGCCTACATGATTAAGCTGGCTTGGCAGATACTGAATAACGAGATTGATCTTTGGGTGCAGGTTCTACAAGGGAAGTACATCCACCACAAGGAATGGAAGATTGCAGCCATGAAAAAGAGCAACCATTCCAACCATTGGAAAGCTATTGAGAAAGTAATGGCTTTGATGCAGCAAGCAATGGTTTGGAGTGTTCATGATGGTGAATCTACATGATTTGGGACCCATCCATGGCTCGATAAAGGAGGGAATCTTGTAGAGTTCTCCCTAAAGACGTTGACAGACGAAGAACGACTCACATCTGTGGCTGAATGGACAAATGAAGCATGTGAGTGGGACTGGCAACGACTTAGGTCTTACCTACCTGATGAGATTCGTGTGCATATTGTAGGAAAGGATAGCCCAAAACCAAGACTAGGAGAGGACAGAACGCTACCGGGGAAGGAGAAGGATAGTCGATTCCGCTTGAAGTCGCCTTATGATCTTGTAGCGGGAAACAACGAAACAGACCCTAAGAAGAATTGGAAGGATCTGTGGTAATGGAAAGGCCCCAATTGTGTCTTATTCTTCTTGTGGCTTGCAACTCACAACAGACTCCTCACCCATAATGAAAGAGAGAGACATAAACTCACAAGCAATGGAAACTGTGATCACTGCACTAGAGTGGAGGAGACACTTGAGCACATCCTCTGAAGCTGCTCGATGACAGTAGGAGTTTGGAATCACTTTAGAGACAAGCTCAAGGAGAATAACGTGAACGTTGATTTCCAGAGTTGGCTTTCTAAGAATCTTCACACTGGGAAGACAGGAACTGAATTTGGACTCATCTGTTGGATGTTGTGGAAGGAAAGAAACGAGGGAGTCGTGGAAGGGAAGTCTTTTTTCTGAAAATGGAACTATCCAAAGGATTATCTCCTGGTTCAACATCAACAACCAGGCTCATGAGAATGCTCAACGTAGCATTATACAAGCTTAGTAGTACCCAACATATTGGATGGTCTCCCTCGCGAGAGGAATGGATTCAAGTTCAGACCGAGGCTCGGTGGATACTTCAACTAGGAAAGCTGCGACAGGTGGTCTTTTGTGTGATCATCTTGGAAGATGCAAGGGAGCCTTCACCAGCAATTTGGGAGTCTGCTCCATTACTTGAGCTGAACTAAATCGAGCTACTGAAGGACTCGAAATTGCTTGTTAGAAGGGCAGTAGGAAGATTGAGTTAAACCTTGACTCTTCCACGGCAGTTGCACTCATCAAGAATAGGAAGGGCACGAACCATATTTATGGCTTGTTGGTCAAACATATTGACAGTATCACTATTTTGGATAGAGAGTGGGATGTAGGATCTCACATGTCTGTAGAAAATGTAATTGTGCAGTCCATTTTTTGGCAAGTAAGGGTCACTTTGTTCCTTTTGGCACATATCTATTCGATGAG
Organism: Linum trigynum; assembly: GCA_964030455.1. Taxonomy (NCBI): domain Eukaryota; kingdom Viridiplantae; phylum Streptophyta; class Magnoliopsida; order Malpighiales; family Linaceae; genus Linum; species Linum trigynum. Next base: position 7,023,903 of record OZ034820.1, on the reverse strand, counting down.
TGCGACCCGAACCTATTGTACTCGCTTTCCTATGATACCATGGACATTACCATGAATTGTGTTATTTCTAATGTGATCTAGACGTCATTGACGTCTGTTTTCTTCCACACACACAAAAAAAAAAGTACTTAAGCTTCCTCATCATCACGTTGCGTCGCTAAATATGCCAATCATGCTTCCCGTGTCCCATCTGGGCTTCTTTAGTTGACTTTGGAATACAGAGCAACCCACAAGAGAATGGGGGCATCGAACAAAAGTGTACTAGAAACATGCATAATCTCAACCAGTGAGCGCGCGGTTGTAGACTAGTGAGACATATGGTCCCTGCAAACATGCACACATGTTTCCTTCTTCGCTACAAACAACGCTTCATAATTCACGCAGCATATTCTAAATGTTATATTTGATGGATTTAAACTCTTTGCGGTTCAAGCAATGACAAATGGCTGACATCAATTATCTCAGCCGCTTAAAACAAGTTAATAACCAAGTTCTAACCCATCATATCTTCAAACAAATAAGTGGGGATGATTGCAAACTGCAGACAATACAATAGATACATATCTTGCCAAAGAAGTCAAACTGGGGAATACAGGGCCAATTTGAATTGAGGAAGCAATTTTTTTTACAGCTGATTCTTCAACTCCAGGATCCCATCTCAGACGGCTTCTCCTAAACTAAAAAGATTTACAAGCCAGCTAGAGCGAAAAATTGTCATGTCGCTGCCCTTAGCTGACATGCCAGAGAAAAAGAGAGCATAATGCAGTATCCTCATGTTTTGGGTATGGTAATGTAACAACATCGGTCAAGAGGAAAGAAAATGCATACCATTCCAGACACGGTGAACCAGATTTTTCCGGATGACTAAGTGCTCCAAGTTTTAGAACCCATCAGTTAGACGTAACAAGAAACCCTCAAGCATCAGAAGATCATTCTGCACTAGTTGTTTCGTTCTCTTCATCAGTCTTCAGGGAAGTTATTTACATCGATAAAGGCAGCCCTCTGTCCCTCTTCTTGGCCAGTGCTTGCCTTGAACTTCGGAGGCGTACAAGAAGCAAGATTGCAAGACAGATTTCAACAACTGAAACCCAAAAGTGTCGAAAATGAATGGATGCGTAGGACAAGATCACAAGCATGCTGAACACCAATGCCCAGACAAGAGCCACGGCAACATCAGCCCTGCACAAAGTTAGACAACGGACAGAGTGTCAGAAAGACCAATTTGTAGATGCTTGAGAGTTAGTAAGCTTGGGATGATAGCTCTTTAATATTCATATACTTCCATTCCATAGATGTTGCTTAGGGGCTGGAAACTATAGTTCAGCTGAGGCTTGAATCGATCTAACAGTAACTCTAATATCCCTTAATCTCGACTGAAAACTCGAAGCAGAAACTGAATTATGATGATCAACACTAAAAGGGCCCGCCTTTCGGAGAAAAAAAAACCAAAGACCTAAACCCTAGAATTTAAAGGACGCCTCTAAATTGTCCAATTAACCAAGTTCATCGTGATCCCTTTCAACTCTTCCGGCGTTTTTAAACCCGCTGATCATAGGAAATCAACCAGAACCCCTCCATATCCAGGGAACGAGAAATGAATTCGATTCGAGAACTGGACGGAGGAAAGTAGAGGAGGAAATTGTGTTTACCAGGAAACGAGGTGCGGCTTGGGGGAGAAGATGGTGAGCGCAGGACACCTGTGTTGAGCACGGATCCGGTAATCTTCGAAGAGCTGCTCTACGAGCTTGGAACGAGTTATCATTTCTTCTTGATCGGAGACCCACCTTTCTCCGACCCGATTCCCCAATCCTCGCCGTCGGAATTCCACCAGAATATATTCTGCTTCACTGGCTGAGTGGCTGGTTTAGAAAGCACTCAGTTTTTCCAGTCGCCGATAAAATAAGCAAGAGCAGACAAATTTCCTGTTCCCCGATTCCTGTCCCCAGGCAGAGGATCGAGACCGGAGAAGGAGAAAGAATCTTCCAAGATACATACAACGCCTTCCCGCCGACGAAAAGAACCAACCAACGGCAACTATTTTTATTTTCTCGTGTCTTTGGGCCTGAACCACTAGTGGGCCGAAGTTGACATTACGTTGGGCCGAAACCATTTGAGCCTAACGGTCGCTGTTAGGAGGCCCATATGGAAGGTAAGAAAGAAGAAAAAAAACAGAAATAGCGACAAAAAGAGAGTTCGTTGCTTATTATTTCTCATTCTTTTTTCCAGCTAGCGAGCGCCAGACACCAGACACTGTTACTAAGAAACAGCACGAAGAACGATTCTGGAGCGCCATAAAAGAGAAGAGGCGACCAAGCGCGGAATGAATTCGTCGAGATTGGCGGCAATGGCGTCGAAGGAGAGGGATCTGGAGCGACTGATACCCATTCAACCCAACAAACAGGTTCAGGAGAGCATCACCAATGGTGGCTCCAATTCCTCTGCCTCCGTCGTCTCCCCCGCAGTCATCTCCCATAGCTCCGGAAAAGAGGTCCATGAATTCTCCATTCTCTTATCCCATTTCCCGATTAGGGTTCTCTCCCTTTTCCCCATTTCTCATTCTGGTCTCCAACGTGATCGCTCGTTCGTTTGGTGATTAGAGATTTTCATGATGAATGAAACGATTTCTCGGTTTCCCTTGTTCGTCTATCTGAAATATCGCCGCATTTTTTCTCGCCAACGATCAGATACAGAATTAGGGTTTTGTGGTAATTTTTCTTATTTGTAATTTGGGTATATGAATTTAACTCCGCGACTGCTTCCTTGAACAGGCTATTTCAAAGCTAATCCGGAGCTGGGCGTGGAAGAAGTTCATCACAGGAAGGTTTGTACCCCCACTATGTAAATTTTTACTGTTAGATTCATACATTGTGTAGCGAAATGTTTCATGTCGTTCTTGATTACTGCTGCAGTGTAATTTTGCTTCCGATAGCCATCACATTCTGTGTCACATGGTGGTTCATCCGATTCGTCGATAGTTTCTTCTCCCCCATCTATGCTCTGCTCGGAATCAATGTATTTGGTGGGTACAAGTTATCATCATTCTTAAACTTTCCTTCCAATTCTGTCATACCAAGAACATACCAAAACAAACTACTGTTCAATGGGCAGGGCTTGGATTTGTGACCTCCCTCACATTCATATTCCTAGTCGGCGTGTTCATGTCCTCCTGGTTGGGAGCTTCTGTTCTCAGCTTGGGAGAGTGGTTCATCAACAAAATGCCATTCGTCAGCTACATCTACTCTGCTTCTAAGCAAATCAGCGCAGCTATCTCGCCAGGTGAGCAGTAATACATATCCAATAACCACTGTTCAACAATTGAAGGAAGAAAAAAAAAAGAGTTTAAGGAAGGAAAAAAAAACGTCTGACTTGGTTTGCAGATCATAATTCGCATGCCTTCAAGGAGGTCGCCATCATAAGGCATCCACGCAACGGGGAATACGCGTTTGGGTTCATTACCTCAACGGTGCTTCTGCGCGGGAACCTGGCTACAGAGGAGCTCTGCTGCGTTTATGTTCCGACCAACCATCTCTACCTTGGGGACATATATCTCGTCAGCTCGAAAGATGTGATGAGGCCTAATCTGTCGGTTCGGGAAGGAATCGGTGAGCTGATTTCTTTTTTCTGTATTACTCTGTATATATTTTGAAACATACCCAAATTCGTAATCATGCTTATGGGTTTCTGTTTGGTTGCTGGGCTAGAAATCGTGATTTCGGGAGGGATGTCGATACCGCAAATACTGACCACATTGGAAGAAGCGCAGGCGATGGATGCCGCTGGGCTTGGGAAGTATGGAGTGCCGCCTGTGTAAGCTTTGCACACTTGCAGAGGCGGAGGCGAAACAGGGATATGCTGCTGCCAGCATCTTTCTCACTTGAGAAAGAAACTGCCAAAGCTCCGCAAGGTAGAAGATGGTTACCAGTCCATGATTGTCAGTGACTGAGGTACGAGACTCCTTGCGTAACGCAGGGAATGAAGTGTGTATTGTGTTGGCGGGGAAAGAAACGGTTGGATGGATTGAAGAACACTCTCAACTATCTGAGAGAGAGAGAGAAAGAGTGGGTGAAAAAGTGGCACATAAGAAGCAAATGAACATTGCTGAGATGTATAGTACTGTTCCTTAATGAGATTTAAGAGAAATGGATGTTTGTCAATGGATGAATTTAATTGGGAAACAATTGCAAATTTGTTGAGCCATCGTAGATCGGTAAAAAATTGAACTATCGCACGAGAGAAAATAGGGTGTTGACTTTATAGTGGTTAGTATCATATTAACTAGTATTTAAATCGTTCGGAATAACCATACCGACCTTCCTTTTTTGGGAAGATGTTAGAATCCGCACAAGGCTCCCAAAGTATTCTCGTCCAGTCACATTCACGGAGACTGTGGAGTTGGGTTTCATGGAGTCCACAGAATGGACAATTTGGCCTTGCATCTGCAATTCAAGAGCGATGTTCACATCACAACCATAGGTATGATGTCTTTACTGATTTTCCAAAAAAAAAAAATTTTAGCTTAGGTTGAATCGAGAGATTCCAAATATGTTTCCAGTACCATTGCTCTAGTAATAGACTGGATTGTGCTCTTGATCTGTCAAATCATTGTCATTCCGAATTTTCATATAGGAGGTCACCGAGTAGATTCCATTTTCTGTTTCAGTCCAAATTGTTGTATCCTCCCCTGAATGTTCCCTAAGAGGTAATTGGCAAATAGCCAATTGTTCTTCATGTGAAAATAAAGCTTTCACTTGCGAATAAGGGTTTGATCTAGTAGTAATCCTGCTGAACTTGAACTTGGAGATGTCAAGTTTGAATCTATTAACTAACACCTAATTAAAATCAAACTTATATCACCTTTATAAAAAAAAATAACACGTGCAATTTTATTTCATCCCAACATGTATTGTCTTTATCCATCGAATAATAGAATCCACGGTTGCAGTTTGTTCGTTCTTCGTTTTATGTTGTGAACTAGTTAAGTTTTTGTGCGCCGGAACCCAACAATCCTTCCAAATTGAAATCTCACTTCTGTATGCTACCCTCCACCGGAACTCGTTCATGATTTCTTCTTTGGCTCCCATTAAGCTCCTTCAATATGTAGCTAGGGTTGTTTTCTGTCTTGTCATTTAGGATATCACATTTTGGAAAACATTTGGCTTTGAGCAGTCTAGGTATTAAAGACTTTGGTCTACTTATGGTGTCCCATACCTATTCTTCCAACATATTCAATGTTCTCGTGTCCTTGAAATCGAGTCCACTAGCATTCTTGTAATCACATACCTCTTTCCATTTTATTCAATAAATTATTGTATCTTTATATTTTTTACCCCACCATATCCTAGCAATTACACTTTGGATTCCCTGCAAATTGACTATTATTCTTTTTTTCATTAACAACATGTATCATATATAACATATAATTATAATGGTATTCAATTTGTAAATTATGTTAGAGTTTAATTTAACGGTTCAACCATTTAGACTTATAAATGGTCGAGCACATGAGCTTATTGATGAGTCAAACTCAAGAAGAGCCCATGAGCTTCTTAATGAGCAAAGTTCGACATTGATTCGTTGAAAAACGAGCCAAGCTCAAGTTTATACAAAACTCGGCCTAACTCGGTTCGTTAAGAAACAAGCCGAACTCAAACTTAGCAAAACTCAACTGGACTCATTTACGGCCCTACATATCATAAAGGAAATGAGGAAAAAAAAAAGGAAATAGATTAAAAGGAGGAATTGTTTGGATTCCACCCCAAGGCTGAAATAACGTGTAATCTTACCAACAACACCCATACTACCAAAACCATTGATGAAAACATTAACATACGAAAATGAAAGGGACTATCATCGAGCTACCTTACTAAATGATTATCATCCCGCCCCATTCCACTGCAATACTAGTTAAGTAACTGCTCATTAGAAACGGTACAAATATATGGTCAAGAATGGAATAGTAAACAATGGGCATTGCTATTCGTCGCCCTAAAACTCCTTATTCGTCGCCCTAATTAAATTAAATTTACTTTAATGCCCTTAATGCTTTTATTTGTCTATCAAACCCTTAAACCCAAAATAAACTCATATACTACACCAAATAACAAAAATTGAAATACGACCAAAGAAACAAAGAAGCGAACACTCCTCTGGTTTCTCATCTCCGTCGAATTAATCTTTAACTGTACACAACCATTACCAATTAAATGGCCACAAACACTTGTCAGCGGCAGCACTATATATCATTGTTCTCCATCATCCTAACTGCTTCACTAAGATTGTAAATTGCAGCAGACATACAACAACAGCACTCTTAAATTCAAACGTGTTTGTGATGGCGAGCTTTGTTTGTTCGAGGAAGGGGAAGTGGAGGAGAAGGATCGTGCCCAGCCCCCAGATTGGGCATCCTGAACTCCATCAGAAGCAGATCATTGCTTGATTTCTGGCCCTCTTCTACCCTTTCGTTAGTGATTGCTCAAGGATGAACATGAAGGGAGGCAAGCTTGCAGAGGCGACGAAGATGGCGACGCCATCTTCAATTTAAGCGGCGGCGGATTTGGATTGGGGTGTGGAAGGGGCTAGGGATTGTTTGATTAGCGCTTAGAATTGAAATCGGACTGAGGGGTAAATATGTCAATTTATTGTGTTTTAGGGCGATAAAATTTGAATTATAGGGCGACGAATAGCAATTCAGTAAACAATGGGTTAATTGCATGATTGGTCTCTAAGATTACAAAAAACGTTCATGTGTGGTCATTCGAAATATTTAAATCCATTTGTGGTACCTAACTTTACAAAAACCGTTCACTTATGGTCACTCTCCGTTAGCTGTCGTCCAACACCGTTAACGGCGCCCGTTAAGTGATGACGTGGCTGACGAATTCGCCTAATCAGCATTTTTTAACCCGAAAATTGGCTGACTCGACCCGCCATGTCATTTAACCCGCCATGTCAGCTAAACCTAACCAACCCTCTAACCAAACCAACCCAGACCCGGCTCGACCCAACCCACCAACCCACCTATCATATTTATGTGGTTTTATGGCCACAAGAATCCTATCATCTTCCCAAAACCTTCACATCTCTGTTTTCTTCTCATCCCCTTCTCCTCTCCTAATGGTGGCACCTTTCTGTCGTTGTGGATTAGCATCAGATCTCAAGACAAGCTGTACAGAGGCGAATCCAGGGAGGAGGTTCTACGGGTGCAGCAAGTATGAGGTAGGGTTATAGGTATAATATGCCCCTCTACTATGACGTTTTATCAAACATGCCCCTCTACTATTTTTTTACATCAAACATGCCCTTGTACTTTGAAAAAATTATGAAATATGCCCTTCTATTAAAATTTTCATTGAAAAAATCGTCAATCATGGTTGAACCGAGATTTAGACGACCCGACATCAACAAATGGGAGCGATGATGTCAGTTTTGTCTCCCGTTTTATTTCTCTGGGTCTCATCAAAGTAAATTATTTGAATTATTGGGCTATACAAAAGAACAAAAAAAATTCTAAAGTTAAATTATTAGGGATATTTTAGGCATTTTTGCCGCCCTGACCAAAGTTCGAACTTGGTTAATGGTTTTTGGATGAAAATTTAAACAAAAGGGCATGTTTGATAATTTTTTCAAAGTACAGGGGCATGTTTGATGTAAAAAAATAGTAGAAGGACATGTTTGATAAAACGTCATAGTAGAGGGGCATATTATACCTATAACCCTATGAGGTAAGATTTCTGACTTTTCTGCTTTAATTTGTATACCATTCGACCATCCTCTCCTTCATCCCTCTCTGTTTTTGTGCTTGGATCTGTAGAAAAATGGGGCATGTCATTTCTTCAGATGGCATGCCCCAGATGGCATGCCCCAGTACTTGATGAACATATGAAGTTTGTGGTGTTGAACTTTCATCATCGGATTCCAGAACTAGAAAAGAGGCAAAATGGGAAAGGGTCCAAAGCTAATGGATGCCCAATGTTCATCTTCATTGTGATTCCTCTTGTCTTTTCTTTCATCTGGATGGGATTGGGAATGTAAGAAGCTATTCACTGAACCTTGCTGATGTAATTTTTCGTTTTTGTATTGTAGACTGTAACCCTAGAAAAAAATAATTTCACGTTTTGTATCTGAAAGTTATGTTAATTGTACGATTGACCATGCAGAAAGTTGTTCGGATAAAATTGTCACTAATAATCCATGTAATACTTATCGTTGGTCACTCAAAAAGATAACTTATTTCTCATTCAGTCACTCCAAATTTTGTAAATGTCCACATTTAGTCACTAAAAAACATGTAAAGGACCACATTTGGTCACTCAAAAACATGTAAAGGATCACATTTTTGTTCACTCAAAAAACAAGTGTGGTCCAGATTTGGTCACTAGAGAAAGCAGGATTTGGAACCACACTTCAATACATAACTGTTCTGCATGACACTATTTGACATTTAAGTTGGAAACAAACATATCACATCTACGATTCATTCATAATTAGTGCACTAACGGCTATGTTGTCCAAAAGAGTCATGCATAATTAACAAGTTCCTTTTCCATGAACTTGTATGACAAAATGGCAAATCCATATTGATTTGCAAAAGGCCTTAGAGGCTTAAAAGTTCAAAATAACCATTCACAACTACCTAACTGCCCACTACATGACCTAAATCTACTCTTCACTGCTGCTCTACTTGAGTCACTTGGCTTGCAATCTGTGAGGATTGAGAGCCTTGACTTGATGGCCTTCGAGAACTTCCATGCAAATTAACCCACATTAGTATGCTGGAAATACTTAATAAGGCAGGGAAATGAAGAAAGTTATAAACGTTTACATCTGGCATGAGCTGAACTAGCAAGGTCCAGCAATGACAGTTCGTTAATGTCAACTTAGTCCCAAAACACAGTGGTCTTCTCGTTCAGGAAATGCTCGCCGCCAACCTCTTTCAACTCATGAGACACATGAACTACAAATGAGAACTCTTCACTGGCAGCACCTGTTTTTTTTTTAAATAGCAATTGAAAAGAGTTAATGTCAAAGGAAATAAGCAGTTATGGAGCAGCAGAGAAGTAGGTGCTCAAGGAAAAGAACTTCTATTAAAAGACAGAAAAGGCCAAACCCTACTGCTGCATTTTGGTCATTCCCAGAACCCTACATTTTTTTTATTCGTAAACTACCCCAAGTGTTGTCATTATCACTAATAAAGGCCAACTGTGGAATGGAATAGAACAAACCAGACACCAATCTACCATAAAGACAATAGCAAAAAGGAGGGAAAACTTATGATATTTAGGTTGAGTAGAATTCGGAGCCCGCACATGCCCCACCACGTTTCCTTTAGTAGTGAAATGGTGACCTGGAGGAAAGGGACAAGAGCCTGCAGGTTAGTATAAAACAAAGGAAAACAAGAACCCCCAAAAGCTTCTTCTTCCCACTCGATACTTTCGTATGACCCTTATTCTTTTCTCTTTTTCAGACTTTCCCGACAGGGTTCGAATAAACAAAAGTCAGAAATTCACCTTTAGGGTTTCTTTGTCGGAGAGAGGAGGAGTTTGAAAGCTGCGATTTAGGGTTTTGTAGTATGCTCAAACAGGGGGAAACCAGGCGCGCGATGGGGAAGAAAATGGGTAGGGGGTTTGAACTGGGAATTAAGAAAGGAGTCAACCACACTGTGTGGCGGGCTCCATTCCTCCTTCGTCCCCAATGAACGTGCGAACAAAAGTGGAGAGGAAGAAAAGCGGGAGAGTGAAAGGCGGCACGGGATGGAGAAGGGGAATGTTCTGAAGGGTTTTAGAAATTAGGTTTTGTTTAGTGGTGAGTGGGTCGTTTAGTTGGTGGGTTGGGTCAGGTCGGGTCTGATATGGTTTGGTTAGAGGGTTGGTTAGGTTTAGCCACGTCATCACTTAACGTTCGCCGTTAACGGCAACTAACGGAGAGTGACCATAAGTGAACGGTTTTTGTAAAGTTAGGTACCACAAATGGATATTTCGAGTGACCAAACATAAACGTTTTTTTAATCTCAGTGACCAACCATCTAATTAACCCGGTAAACAATTAGTAAAATGGATCAATTTCTTATCATCCAAAAAGACGACAAATCTTTCAACTGTATAATATATGATGGACGGGTTCAGTCTTGAACTGTAATCCTAGTACTCTATACTAGGATTATATTTGTCAATTCCATTGTCGTCCAGCGGATAGGATATCTGGCTTTCACCCAGGAGACCCAGGTTCGATTCCCGACAATGGAATGAAACAAACTATAAAAAGAAAATGCCAAAAAAGAGAGAAATTTCTATCCTTCTCCCAAAATCCCCAGTAGACTTTTCGCCAACCCTAGCCGCTCCTCTCCCCTATCCTTCTCATTCCTTTTCCTCAGCCGTCCAAACATAGAATTAGGGGTGGGCATCGGTTCGGTCAAAATTGAACCGAACAGGAGCATACCAAATTACCAAGTCCTCCAACCATCCCAAAGTTGCAACCGAACTCGAACCGAAATATATTTCCGTTTGGTCAGATCGAACCAAAATATATCTCGGTTCGGGATCCCGACCAACCCGAACTTCTAGAGGAATCTCTCCCCTGCTTCCCCACATCCCCTTCAATCTTTCGTCCCACTTCTGTCACCCTCTCTCCTAAACAAATCTCCATCCCCTTCTTTCACCCCTCCCTCTACTGCCTGCTCACTCTCCCTGCCTAACAAACTCTCTCCCAAACAAAAGTGTATCCCAAACAAAATTTGAATTTCATTTTCAGAGGAAAGAGAGAAAAAGGGAAGTAGAGATCTCAAAGGTGCGGTTTTAGAGGGAGAACAAAGTGGGGAATGCTAGATCTATTTTGCGGAGGGGGCAGAGAATCAAAATCGCCAAGGCCGAAGCGATCCTGCCGCTGGTGGGTCTTCTTGGGAGTGGCGGATTTCATCGTTGGTGCGGGTTGCGACAAGGAGCTAGGCGGGGCTGGTTGCGGGCGGCGGAGGAGACGAGCTGGCTGCAGGTTGCAGGTTGCGGTGACAGCGTTTACATCGATCGTCGGAGAGTCGAGAAGATGCAGGGGAATGTTGTTGTGAGGGTGGCGATTTTCCTTCGTCTCTCTTTCTTCTCGCCACTATGGGTGCTGCTGTGAATGGAATAGCAGATAGGGTAGAGGGTGGGCTTAGGGTTGCGGAGGTATTGGGCTTCAGGAGATGAGTGGGTTGTTGAGGGTGGGCTTCGGGAGTGGTCTGGGCTGGGAGAGGTAGAGTAGGTTCAGGTTAGTTCGGGTTTTCGGTTCGGGGGTTCAGAATACGGTTTCGGTTGGACTACCCTGGGTTACGAAATCTGGTTATTCTGTTTAGGAATTCCGAACCGAGTTCGGACAATTCGGGTTCGGTTCGGGTTTACCGAACCTGATGCCCACCCCTACATAGAATCAAAAGGGGAAATATCCTTCCTCTCTCCTCTCAATTGATATGCTCTCTGTCTATTCCTTGTCCTCTCCGACGAAATAAACATACAAGGGAAAATATGCTTCCTCCATAGTTGTTCGAACCCAGAGGTAGGAGGCGGGGCAGTTGAAGATCTTGTGGAGGACGACCGAGTATGTCTCCAGAATTCAGATACCCGCACTTAACATTCTGGTTGAACCGTCGGAATTCCCGATTTTGACCGGTGTTGACCAATATTGACCGGTGTTGACCACAACAAAATACAGGTGGTATTCCAGCCGGTTTCATGACCGACACCAGTTAGACCTAGTTCAACCGGCCGGAATACCACCGGTTTGACAACTATGTCTCACTAGTCACGAGGTCGACCCGACAATTTTCTCCAAGTTGTGACACATTTATGGTCCAGGTCCAACCGGCCGGAATACCACCGGTTTGACAACTATGTCTCACTAGTCACGAGGTTGACCCGACAATTTTCTCCAAGTTGTGACACATTTATGATCCCTGTCAGGGATCCTTATAAATTGAGATAAAATAATAAATACTCTAAATATGCACATGTGGAGTCCAAACATGAATCTGAAGGTCGTAATATCTATAGTCACATTTCCCACCAGCAATATATATCCATTACACCTATACAGCCACCCTACTTGAGTCAGCCAATAGCAAATCCTTTTCCGAAATTAAGTTCAGCGAAGCTTACATTAACTCCTACGGCACAAACAAAACAAATCAACCTTCTAACCCTCCTCCTTCCTGTCCACCATCAAATCATTCCCCAAAATGGAAGGGGGCGCCAACTCTAGTCTAGTAAAAAAACACAAACCTCTCTGTTCCGGGAGGCTAGTTCAACAAGCAGCATTCCTCCACTTCTGCTACCCCAAAATTTGCCACCACAACACCTTGTGCTTGGCCGCCTCCAGTACAACCGATGCTTTAAGCGCAGTTGTTAGCTGTTGAGGGTGGAGAGCACACCTCCAGTCATTGTGGGAATAACAACCTCCCAACCAGGCCCCTTCACAGGAAATCCAGCAGCAGCAGCACCAGCTGAAGCGGCACCATTTCCTTCGTTGCTTTTGTCAGAGTGGGGTATGTTAATAAGGTCGCTTCTATCCATCACTATTTCCAAGTCTTCGTCGCTGATGTCTGTTTGTATCAACTTGTCTTCAGCTGTTTCCTCGTTCCGAAGCACTGCTAATATATCCTCTTCCTGTACAAATAAAAGCAGAATTGCAAAATCACTTGAGAGTTGAGAGGCTGAGGGGGGAAAGTTTGCAGAATTGGAAATAACAAGAAAACGAGAGGGAGAAGGAAGGATCCACCACCTCCAAGTTGGCCAAGGTGTTGCCCATGGTTCGTTCCTGATGGAATTGACCCTTGCCAATCACAACATGCTCCAACTTCAGCTTACTAAATGCCCTTTTCAGAATTCGGCCCTCAACTGATTGAGCCGTTGCAAGCCTGTAAACGTGGACAGGTTTTGTCTGACCAATTCTGTGACACCTGTCCATTGCCTGCAAATCCATTTGTGGATTCTGGAATTTTGGAGCGTGAAGAATTAGAAATCCAGAAGATTATGAATGTAGAGTCAGAGAAATGTGAACAACGGCTATGTTGTGAAAACTTTACCCAATCACTATCATAGAGTATGCAAGTATCAGCTGAAGTGAGGTTGATACCCAACCCACCAGCTCGGGTGCTGAGAAGAAACACTCTACAATTGCTGTTAATGTCATTGAATTCTTCAATCTGCTCAAAAGGGAGGAAAACTATGTCATGCTCGCCAGCTATTAACCGCAATTATCATCAGAAGTTAGGCAAAGCCAAGAATAATAAGCTGCAGTATATCATTCTCACAAAAAAAATATCATTCTCACAGCATGTCTCAATACATGCAAGACCACTGAAAAGTGAGAAGGGTCAAATGAGGCACCAAACCTGTCTTCGTCTATCTTCCAACTTGACACTACCATCAATTCTACACACCGCAAATCCTTTTTCACTGAAATAGTAGTCCATGATATCCAAGATCTTAGTCCACTGGCTGAATATCAGAACCTGCTCAGGAAACAAACCAAAGATGATGAGTGGACATTCTCGAAAGGATTAACACACTTATTTCGAAGAGATCAGCATTAGTCATACTTTATGCTTGAGTTCAAACAACCGATTCAGCAACCTTTCCAGTAACTTGAACTTGCCACATTGCTCAACAATCTGCTCAACAGGCGGGTACTCATCTGCAGCATGAAATAAATACATCTCAAGCGAATCTGAAGCTCATGTCACTAGACAGCTACTTAGTGTGCTGCAGAAGGACATACATGAGCCGTCAAAGACTGACTCCAAGAGATCTGGGTGATTGCAGTTCTTCCGGAGCTGAATGACCAAATTGTTTAACTTCCCTTTCATGCCACGCCCTGCAATGTACAAGATTCCAGCTCAGGTTAGAAAGAGAAGATTACTAACACCAAATTAAAATACCTCAACCAAAAAATTTAATCATACTGTACATCAAAACAAGGTGCAATATCTGAGAATAGAACATCATGCAGACACACGAAAGATTTACACCTTTGCTATGGCGCCAAAATAGATTTCAGGAATATTAGGCAGTTACAAAAACTATACAACACTTTCTAGTAAGGACTCATTCATATTATCTATTATAGAACACTCATTTGATAGAAGAGCATACATAGCACAGTATGGCAGTCTTACAATACCAACAATGAAAGCAAACAAGACACAACAAATTAGAGGGCTTGCTTGCATGACCTGCTATAAGAGCCTTATCTCGCAAATGATTTTCAAGAGTCTTATTAATTAAGTGATCCTGGAAGTTCTTCTGGTGCTCAGTCATGGTTGCATATAATATAATTTCCTTCTTCCTGGGGAGAAGCTGCTCAACATCAGCCTTCAGCCTTCTGAGGAGAAATGGGCGGAGGATGGAATGAAGTTTAGCCACAACCTAACGAGAAAAGAACCAACATGGTTATGAAGCCCAGGGAAATGCTTAATTTCTTCTAAAGCAGCAAAACTAGAAAGCAATACCTGAGATCTTCTCTTCTCTTCTACCTCCTCCCTCATGTCTTCATTGTTGCACTTTCCTGACAGATCAAACCTGAGAGAAGCCATTGAAAATTATGAAGTCAATCATCATTTAATTATGAAGTTGCTCCATATGTGAATTGAGCATTAGAACCACTGTCATGAAGTGAAGAAACAGGAAGCTAACCAATGACAACTAAGTAAGCAACAGTGCTTAAAGAGATTCTAACCATGACTCAAATTCTTCATGAGACTGAAAAATATCAGGCAATATAAAGTTCAGCAAGGACCAAAGCTCTGCAAGATTGTTCTGCAGAGGCGTTCCAGTTAACAAAAGTTTGTTCTCCATGGGAATAAACTTTAGATGTTGCACCAGTTTACACTTGGAATTTTTCAGTCGGTGACCCTGAAGTAAGCAATTAACAGTAAGTACACAAATAAAATAATTTTAGGCATGAACACATTGAATATAGAGCTAAATGGATTAAAGCACAATGAAGTACAGGAAACCTAAGATCAAGCACATTAGTTAAGGAGAGAGTCGTCACCTCATCAACCACAACATACTTCCAAGAGTAATGTCTCAAGAACTTTTTCGCATCAGATAGTGCAACTTCATATGAAGTAATAATAATTGGAAATTTTGGGCCAATTGATCTAGGCATGTGTTTACTCCTTATCTCATCCCTCTGTTTCTTGTCACCGTGGTAAATTATTGCATTCAAAGATGGAGTAAACCTGATTAGAAATCAAAGATTCACAAAACCCAAGTAAATAATCATATGTTAAACCATAAATCATTAAATGTATTGGACTTCGATGAAAAAGAGTGATTCTGTACCTTGAAATTTCATTCACCCAGTTTGCCAGAGTGGAAAGAGGAGCTATTATCAAATAGGGACCATTTAAACCCTCCCCCTTAAGGTGTGCAAGAAAACCAATTGTTTGAATAGTTTTCCCAAGGCCCATTTGATCGGCAAGGATTCCGTTCAGCCCATTTTGCCATAAAGATATCAGCCACTTGACACCTTTGAGTTGATAAGACTTCAGCTTGCCACCAGTCAACAATGGCACCAGCTCCTTCTGTTCTTTCTCAACCTTGTCTTCTTCGCTCAAATTGGCATCTTCAGTACTTCCGACATCTTTTGATCTCGTAATCATTGCTGCAATGGCTCTCTTAGCTTTTCTCTAAAACCATGGGAATAACATAAAACTAAGTCAAAAAGATCACTGAAAGCAAAAATACCTACCCTGTCAAAATGTAGGAATCAATCACAATTGTGATAGGAATTATTAATTAACTAAAGGCGGGCCTAAAATCTATAGCTTCAACAGCCCAGAATAGAAGACAAGCGACAATTTACATAGCCATGAAAAAAATTACCGTATTACATCCTCCGGCAGCTTTTCTTTTTGCACCACGGCCTTTCTTTTGCTCAGCAGCTTCATTCTCTTGCTCCCCTCCATTCTGCAAATTCACTCTCAAATTGTAATAGACATGACTAAGAGAAACAACAGACAAGAAAAAATGAAAACAACAGAAACATGTTTGAGGTATACATGTGTGATTGCATCCATCTTCTCTAGTAAGAACTCTGTGTACATCTGTGTCTGAGTAAGAAGCTCGTCCAGCTTGGTAAACTGAGAATCATTCAAGTGGGGTGCCGCCTGCTCTTCTGATTTTGCTTCTTCTTCTTTCACTCTGCAGTTCAACAACTTTTCTTCCTCCTCCTTCATTGTCTTTGATATGAGAGAGGAATCCCCAATCCCTCCCTCTAGAAGAGAATCTTCCTCAGATTTAGCTTCCCCGTTGTTCTGGCAATTATCCTTCACATTCCACAAAAAGGCAAAAAAAAAAAAAAACTCAGGAACCAAACAAAAAAGCAAACAAACCCTAAGCACAATAAAATAGCTCAGTATCTTTGACCTAAGCTGGAATGAGAAATGCATCTAGATGAAACATTTTCAAGCATTACGCTGTAGAAGATTGTTTACAAGCCTCGCAAAAGCAAAGCTTCTGAAAAGCACGAGAGCTCCTTGCAAGTAGGAACGGCATTACAAGTATGAGATTTCCATTTCTCTTTCCTTTCCCGAGAGCCAAACAGAAACACGAAACCTCAGAAACTGAAGCAAGAAATAAGACACGAGAACCGCAGAGGAGGGGGAGTAAAAGAAGGCACCTCGTCTCCGAGAACCGAAGTTGGAGAGTCGGCGGATGCGTCATTCTTCATTTCGTCCTGAATCAGATTCATATCCAGCCCTAGAAACAAACAGCAGAAACAAAATCAGAGCAGCTCCAACGGCGACACAAAGCAGAAATCCCTCGCAATATCGACAAATACATGATGAAAATCGAACAATGAGCTACAGATCAAGTTGAGAAGCAGAAACCCTAGGGCCTAGGCACACAGAAATCCCCGAAAATGAAAAAAAGCACTTGGGGTTGAAAAAGGAACTCTGAACGAAGACTGAAAGCAAAAGTGTAAAGCAGCAGACGCACCGGCAGAGGGAGCTTGAACACCGACGGATTGCAGAGAAGCGGACATTGAAGAGACGGAGGCAACACAGCGCGACGGTGATTGAGCAGGGAACTCAAAAGTTTGAAAATATTTGGGAAGGGAATGGGGTTTCTTTTAAGATATTAATAATTATCTCACCAGTGTTCCCTCCTCCCCATGAGTTTTGGGCGGGAAAATGAATATTTCATTTATACCCCTGGGCGGTAGAAGATTTACGACTATGGTAGCTATTCATGCTGAGAAGTTTCGACTGATTAATAGGGGGTGTTTAGGCAGAAAATAATTTTGGGCGGCACCCCCACGAACGGTAATCGAAAAGGAGTGCGCTTCGGCGCTTTTATGGAGGCTGTACCACATTCAGCTTTTAGTCCATTTGGACGTGAAAGGAATGGTCAAAAGAATAATTAATAAAATTTAAGGGTCGTTGGGAGTAATGTTGCATTTTTTAATATGATCTGCTCTAGGACTGGATTCGGTCGGTTTGAGCAGTGGCGGAGGGAGAGGGTAAAATGGTTAAATTAGGTATGATAGTTAATTGATATTGAAAATTAGGTTGCGTTTAATTGTGAAATAGTTGGTCGAAAAATTTTGTGTTTGAATTCTGGCGGCCTCATTTTATAAGCATACGGTATACAGATTTGTGCAAACATCAATTATGTATAAGTCGGCTTTCTTACGAGGGAGCATGGTAGTAAATGGTATAATATATTATTGAAATCTTCCAACAACTCGATTTATTGATACTAAATATTTTTTTTAATATCATCATTCGAAAACGAACGACTAGGTAAATCATGAATTATTGGTTGGTATAAGATTTATTATTAAACCTTTATCAACAATTCGAGGTATTGATTAGGGGTGTTCAAACGGTGTGGTTAACATGGTAACCATTTTAACCAATACTATTTGGATTATTTGGTTTAGTTAATTTGGATAATTGGTTTGGTTTGGTTAAAATTTTTAGCTTGTTTGGTTTAGGTGGTTTGGTTTGGTCAGACACTCCTAACCAGCCAAACCAAATTAACCAGATAAATAATTAGTCATATATCTAATATCTAATATATACACATACTTAATACTTTGAATAACCACTCAAGAGTTAAACGTTCATCCCTTTTAGACTCATAAAATATAAAGTTTGATATTGTTCCGATAATGTATATTTGTATATGTAGAGTGTAGACCACAACATGCGAACACCTAATTTAAATAAATCTCATACATTGTATTGGATGAAAACTTGAAAGCAAGGTCCTTTTCAGCCTATAAAAATTGCTAAAAGACTAAGTCAATTCAAACAAACACAACAATTCATTAACCCATACCATTGTGATAAATTTTTGTTAGGTGAATACTTTTATACTAACCGTAAGATAATTGTCTTAGTTGCATGTATTTATGTTATGGGTCTACTATAACTATGTGTTGATTGTTTTGTTTTATTCATTATATAAATTGTGAATTGATAAATTATCTGAAATTTTCTCACTTAATGATAATGTGATTTTATATTGGTTAATATGGTTAACCAATTAACCAAACCGATTAAACATTAGTTTGGTTAATTTGGTTGTTATATTAGTCTGGACGGTTTGGTTATGATATTGTATTCCATGGTTAATGAAATTTAGCCTTATATGGTTTGGTAATAACCATGGTAACCATTTGAACACCCCTAGTATTGATACTAACGGTTCTTAACAAAGAACACCATTTGAAACACTACGACTAACTAAATCAATGGTTGTTTGGTATATATGCAGAGTGATATTCTTGATATTTTCGACTACTAATGCAATTTAATTTATCAAAAGTTTTCAACGTAAGATTATATTAAAAAAGCTATTTTATCATTTTTCTTTTTAGATGGACCCACCTTAAATGAAATCCTGGCTACGCCACTAGGTTTGGTCTAACCGATAATCGAAATGTTGGTTTTCGGTTAGCCAACTTACATGAAAATAACCATTGACCATCGAGCACGGTCCCCTACGGTTAGCCGCAAAATCGACGGACCGGTTTTCCGTTGTTATCATGGTTAGTCATGTAACCGAGAAAACGATGCATGGTTGCCTGCTCCGATGCGCTGCGACGCGAACCTGGTCAAGGAACAGAGGCATGGCGCGACAGGATGGAGGAAGAGGAGGAGGCGGACGAGCACGGAGGCGGAGGCGAACGAGCGATGGAGATTTGGTCTAGGACGGATGCGCGGCGCGGGGAGGGGAGAGGAGAAGAGAGGTTAGAGTTTTTTTCATTTTTGGGATTTAGGGTTCGAGGAGACGAGGACCAGATGGGGGGAAGGTTAAGGGGGTTTCGGTTGGAGGTTGGTTAGTCTGATAACCACGGTTAATCATCTCCTCTCTTTTCCCAGCCGATCACCGACCGCCACCACTTTTCGTTGGTTTTCGATTAGCTAGTAACCGACGGTTTTCTAACCGGCAGTTACCCGCTAACTGGAAATATATTGGCAACCCTAATCTGCGGGACTCGCCTTTTTTTACTTGTTTGGAGCGAGTATTACCCGATTCACAGTAGTGTGGGGTAAAAAATGCGTATTTTTTTCGACATGTCATGTTACAACCTGTTATCGTCTCATTCTACCATAATTTACATCAATATCTACATGTATTTCTTCTCTTTTGAGTTTTATAAAATTTGATTGGTTTTTTGGTTAGTAGTGTTCACCTCGTAGTGGTTTCGTAATTTTGTGTTGAAGCGTTGTAGTGACCCAGAAACATAAAATCATAAGTTTTTAACAACATAAGTTATAAAAACTGAGATTTTGTGTTGAAGCGTTGTAGTGACCCAGAAACATAAAATCATAGGTTTTTAAATTTTAAAACGTGATTTTGACTACATTGAATGCAACAAGCTAGGAACGTCATTCTTCGATCTATTTTGTAGCTAGAGGGAAACTACACCCGAGGGACTTTCTCTCGATAGTTTTTAACAACTTTGCTTTATTTTGTAGATTAATTAATCCAGACTCTGATTTGCTAGATAACAAGTTAGACTCTGAAGTAATCGTACATTTGCCCACCAGGATGATAAATGAACTTTACTTTTGCTATCCTACACTCAGTCGTTGGTTGCACTTGATCACAATTGGAATAGTAGAGTTAGTAGGAACGAGTCAATAATGTGCTAGTTAAGTTGAGATCGGGGCCCTCTTTCAAGAAAATTGTTTCAAATAAAGTAATCTTCTATGACGTAGACATTGCATGATCATGATATTTATGTATGTATATCAATGTGTTCTTTATTAAACAAAAGAACCTAGGACTTAGGACTGATTTCACGCTCGCACTCAGCTATTGTCGGATTATCAACAACTCAATTAAGGAAGTCGGCTAGATCACAACAAGGTTCAAAACATCAGAGGACTTCCTGTATAAATAATTTTATTATCATGTATTAGGTTTTTGTTATAAGGGTGAAATAAATTAATAAGTGTTTAAAAAGAAAACAAAAGAAACAGGGGAAGCACCAGAGAAAATAGCTCGGGCCACCCACAAAACAGAAAGACAAGTAAAGGAAAAATGAGAAGAGAAAAAACAATTGCAACTACAACAAATACAAAGATCGGACCAACCAATGCAGTTAAGATCGCGATTCTATCTAAAAGCGGAAAATGGATAAAATCATAAAACGTAGAATTATATCATATTGAAGCTGAGAATGCATCCAAGACCTGCTATGTATCTTTTAATATCAAATATATCATATTGTTGGTGACTTACCTTTAAAATATACTTTTTATAATTAATTTCATGAAAAGAATACCAATTTAGTGAACTAAAAGCGTAAAAACGTAAAGCATTCTGGTGAGCTAGAAGCGTAAGCTTTTAAGCTTTAAAACGCAATATAGTCTGATTTTATACACTAAAAATTTTATATGGAAACGAAAGTGTTTTGGTGACCTAGAAGCGTAAAATCGTAAGTTTTTAAGTTTTAAAGTACGATTTTGACTGCATTGGAACCAACGAAAACGCTAATCAGAGTCCTCCAACCGCGGAACAAGGGGTATTAGCGTGGATCTGGGCAGAAGACGATACTTCAAAGTAGAAAACTAATGCTCTGCCACGCCTCGATCAAACTGAGTAAAAACAAACCAGCAGGGGAAGAAAAAACCCTCTGGTCACAACAAAATCAACAAGAGTAAAACTTATACTATGAACCAAGAGCCAAAACTAATCAAGCCCATAAACTATGCAGGTTTTCAGTTGGGAACAGAACAACAATATCATATTTAATTTGCTCAACAATCTCCTGGCATTGCTTCTTTCCCCCACCATGCTTCTGCACACAACGTTCTCGCCAGATATAACTGACAATAGTCCTCCAGATTGCCATGGCCACTTGTTCCCTCGCTTGCTTCCCTTTAAACTGAATAGAGGCCCACTGCAGTTCTGCACTCCAGTTATCAGTTGGAGTTCTAGGATAAACTCGAGCCAACAGACCTGCAAACAAATTCTTAAACATACTGCATTCAGTAAACAGATGATCTCTGGTTTTTAGAGGGCAGGAACAGAATATACAATGAAAGGGACCTCTGCCACCCCAATTTGCAACTTTGTCACTGGTTGTAATATAGTTCTTGATAACTAACCACACATGGAACTTATCCCTTGGAGGAGATGGGCCCTTCCAGACTAAGGACCACCAAGGAACAGGGACCTCTTGAGGTCTGAAAGACTCCCAAACCAGACTAATACTATATTTCTTCATTTCAAGAATTTATTAAGGATATTTGAGAAAAGTTTTTCCGCTATTTTTCCAAAAAAATTTATTACGATTCTGGTTAATAGTTAAATAAATATTTTGGTAAAAGTTGTATTTGGCCAGATTAGTGTATATACGTGATGTATCTTTTTTCAAGGGGAATCTGTATGATCTGTCATTTTTTACTTAATGGATGAAGAGTGCTACGGCTACCAAATTTGACGAAACTCTCCTATCCAAATTGTCTTCTACTCTTTTTTTAGTGCGGTTTCATAAAAAAAAATTAGGGCGGGAGGTTCGGTTATCGGTTGTCAGTTAACCGGCCGGTTAGACCGATATACGTTGGTTACTGGTTAACCGACTAACGGAAAAAGATGTATGCGGGCGGTGCTCGGTAGGGATATTGGAGGTGGCGGTTAACCGGCTAACCGATGGATCTAACCGTCGGTTAACCGGCTAACCGACACGGCCAACCCCCCTTCACAAAACGCCGCCGCCCACTCCCACTCTTCAGAGTTTCACCAAAAAGAAGCCTGCCTAACCCTAATTTGTCTTCGAGGCTTCGACTTCGTCTTCCTTCCCCAATTTGCTGAATCGACTTCGTCCTTACTTCCCTTCTCTGCATCGACGACGCCCACTCGCCGCCCAGCCACACAGTCCCCCGACGGCCGCCGTTGTTCCTCCGCCACCAGCACCAGTCCCCGCCGCCAACCCTCCGCCGACTCCATCTCGTCCCTCGACCTCCAATCCATCTTATTCTCTCTTCTTCCCAGGCAACAACAGTAAGTCCGTGAGGGAAGTGAGGAGGGTGCAAGAATTGGAGAGGGAACGAATGGAAATTACAGAGACAGGGTAGGGGAGGAATTTGAGCTGCTTGAGCTTGAAGTAGAGAGAGGAAATTAGAAATAGAAGGCGATCGTTGAAGCTTGGAGAGCGAGGGCAAGAAAGGTCGTTAAGGAGGAGGAAGAGGGAAGAGACGAAAGGGTAGTGGGAGAGAAAGGAAGAGAAAGACCGTAAGAGAGCTGCGGTTGCGGCGACGGAGGAGGAATTGGCGTTCTGGTGCTGGTGGTGATCGAGAGTGATTCTGAGGGACATGGAGGTTTTTGAAGCTCTGTAGAGGAAGAGCCACCGTTTGGAAACCAGAGGAATCGATGGAGGTGTGGCCGATGGATTCTAGTGAAGATTTCTTGGAGCAGTTCGTCACAGAGCACCTCGTCCATGGATTTTGATTGACCAAAAGGGAGAAAAGAAAGGAAAGGGTTAAAACTGGTGTGCATTGTGTGTTGCGGTTACTTCGGTTAACCGAGCAACTAACCGGTAACAGACCGATCGGTTGCCGGCTAACTGATGGCTTCCGTCGGGCGGTTGGCGGTAGGCAATGCTGGTGTCGCGGTTATTATAACCGAACTAACCGAAAATCCAGCCCTAAAAAAAAGAAAGGGTTCCTAACTTACTGCTAGGTTCTGACGACCTCCCAATCTGAGCTGTCAGCTGAGCACAACAAAAGGCAGAAAACGGTCGAGCTCACAGACCCAACTCCCGACTTCTCTCCTTCTTTCATCCATGAAAGAAACGACGCCGTATTCCTTTGATACCAGCCCATTACTTCAGAATTTTATTATTCCACTCTCTGCCACCGAGAGGGGCTAAGATCAGGTGACTAAGGGGGAGTCCCTTAGTCACATGGCTAAGTGAATCTCAGCCACTCAACCTCATTAAAATCCAAGGGCTCCTATTAATTCAATTTAATGAAGGGCAGTATAGTAATTACATGTTTATTATATTTATCAATTAAAATAAAAAAAACCTGCCACTAACTACCGTCGTCGCGGCCCGCGGGCACTTCTCCGGCTCGGCGACATGACCTGTTTTCCCAGTCCCGCCGGCGGTCCTCTCTGACGCCGACGATGTGGGGAAATTCTTCGGCGGCGTGGGCATGTTCCTAGGGGGAGGGTGGCATTAATTCCATTTTCCCTCGATAGATAGATAGATAGATAGATAGAGAGAGAGAGAGAGAGAGAGAGAGAGAGAGAGAGAGAGAGAGAGAGTTTATTTTGTAATGTTTGTACGCTTTGTTATTTTGTAATGTTTGTCGGGTTTTTTTGTAATGTTTGTACACTTTGTTATTTTGTAATGTTTGTCGTTTTTTTTGTAATGTTTGTAAACTTTGTTATTTTTATGTATCGTGTTTATCATTTTTGTCAATCATGTTTGTAATGTTTTTTATGTCTAAAAAGCACCCGGGTTGACTTTCGGAAGGAGCCCCTCTATATAGGGATGGAGCCTCCAAAGTCAACCCGGGTGTTTTTTCAGTTCGTATGGATTGTCGGTATAGTTTGTCATTTTTGTCCACCATGTTCGTACTGTTTGTATGTCTAAAAAAACACCCGGGTTGACTTTGGGAAGGAGCCTCCAAAGTCAACCCGGGTGTTTTTTCAGTTCGTATGGATTGTCAGTATAGTTTGTCATTTTTGTCCACCATGTTCGTACTGTTTGTATGTCTAAAAAACACCCGGGTTGACTTTGGGAAGGAGCCCCTCTATATAGGGATGGAGCCTCCAAAATCAACCCGGTTGTTTTTTCTTTTTGTATGGTTTGTATTGTATGTCGGTCTAGTTTGTATTGTTTGTACAGTTCATACGTTTGTAATGTTTGTAAATCTGTTTGTATGTTTTGTCGCTCTAGTTTGTACTGTTCGTATGTTTGTATGGTTTGTACTGATTCTTTGTCCAGTTTGTATACTTCGTAATTTTCCATAATACCCAAACTACCCCTGTCATTAATTAAATAGCCCTTCCAACTTTTTAACCATCAGATTGATGTGTTCAGATTTAAGGGCTGGGGGGCTTAGTCAAGTGACTAAGCACCCCCTAGTCACCGGATCCGCACTCCCACCGAGAGAGAGACGCTCTGATGCCGCCACTTCGCTTACGTACATTTCTTTCCCCAACAGCTTACGAAGTCCGCCATTTTTATAACACCTCTCAGAAGTCAGACCTCCCACCTCATTCTCATTCTTCCATCTCCCCATCCTTCCACTCTCTCGCCTTTTCTTTCTCTTTCCTCCATTTCCTGTTGCGTTTATCGATCGGTCGTCGTACATTCCCGGCGACAGACGACAAGGAATAAATACAACACACCACCGTAGAAACCGATCTCCGCTAGCTTCTCCATCTGGCCGGTCAAACAGAGACAGCGCCTCCCCGAGCGGTGCTCCAGGAAGCGATCACAGCCTGCTCAGCTTTTTTCCTCATCTCCTCCTTCGATAAAAGGTTCGTCCGAACAATCTTCTTCTTGATTGCTCTCCGTGTGGATTTGCATGGCTAGCTGTTGCTTGTTGAATAATTCACTGGCAATTCGATCCCTGTTTCGTTGATTCGGTGATCCACCTGCCACCTGCAATCTTTCTTCTTCTTAGATCTGGATCCGATCGAATTAGTTTCCAAGCCTTGTAAGCTCAGTGATCGCGTGACGAATTTCATTTTCGCTGGCTTAATTCGTTTTTACCGGTCCAGGAGGTGAAACAGAGCTTCTTCTTTTTTTATTCCACTTGAATATTCCTGAAAATGTTTGAATGGCGCTTGTTTTTTTCCTGACTTTTTTCAGAAAGATCAACTCTTTGTTGAGCTGCCCCGCCCGCCCCATCATGTTTCGAAGGAAGCAACAGAATGGTCAGGAGATTGACCCTGCACAGAGAGATGCTAAGGTAAAGAAAGCCCTTTTGTCCGATTTGAAAAAAACCTGAACATGTGGTTGATTGGATTAGTAATGATCCAATTTCCCCTGTTTCTTCCCCCTCTTGTTTTTGGGTAGGTGAATGAGCTACGAGCTGCTTTAGGGACTCTGTCAGGCAGGAAAGCAAAGTACTGCACCGATGGATGCCTGCGGAGGTACTTGGAAGCTAGGAACTGGAACGTCGACAAGGCTGCGAAAATGCTGGAGGAAACTCTCAAGTGGAGGGCCACATATAAACCTGAACAAACCCGCTGGGTATGCAGTTGCAATCATGACAACGACTCTCACCTTTTTTCTTTTGTTTCTTCTTGTTGTTGGATTACATGTTGTGAATGCCTTGTTGCTTGCACAGCACGAAATAGCGCACGAAGGGGAGACGGGTAAGGTGTTTCGAGCCAATTTCCGCGATCGTGCTGGGAGGACAGTGCTGATAATGAGGCCTGGGATGCAGGTTAGTGTCAGGGTTACAATTCTTAACTCTCCCCGAGTACAGCAAACTGAAACAAAAAGGGATTGTTGCTAAAGTATGTATGTATATATATCTTCTTTCTGCATTGCAGAACACCAACTGTGCAGAGGACAACATCCGGCATCTGGTGTATCTCATCGAGAACAGCATTCTCAACCTTCCTGAAGGCCAAGAGCAGATGTCGTGGTTGATTGACTACACAGGGTTTTCATTGAACACCAGCGTCTCCATTCGAACGGCTCGTGAGATCATCAACATTTTGCAGAATCACTACCCGGAGAGGCTCGCCCTTGCGTTTCTTTACAGCCCGCCAAGGATTTTCGAAGCGTTCTGGAAGGTCAAATATGCTCTCCTGCTCATCTCTGTCAATTGTGTGATTGGTCGTAGATAGTGATTGATATCTTCGTTTAATTTTTAATACTTGCTTTGTTGTTGTTGTCTACTAGGCTGTGAAATACTTCTTGGATCCAAAAACTTCACAGAAGGTGAAGTTCGTGTACCCGAACAAGAAAGAGAGCGTGGAGCTCATGAGCTCCCTCTTCGACGCTGACAACCTTCCTAAAGAGTTTGGTGGGAAGGCCACGTTGCAGTATGATCACGACGAGTTCTCTCGGTTGATGGCTCAAGATGATGTAAGAACTGCAAAGTTCTGGGGATCGGATGAGAAGCCAGTCCCCATTTCCAGCAGTCTTGCTGTGAACCAGGTCGCCCCAGAGCCATTGCCTCTGGCCCCAGCTGCCAGCTAGAAGCTATAGCTTTGTCTATCATAGAATATCAAGCAAGTCTTACCTATGAGAAATCCAAAATGGCGGAACAAAAAGCAACTGAAAGGGAACTTCCTCATCTAATTTATTATTAGTGAATGAGTTTATGAATTACCGGTCTAAATTGATGTACTTGTTTAACAGTTATTGTTATATGCAGATAGAACACAGTTTGTCTCTAAAAACATATTCCTCGACTCTTTGCTCTTATGCTGCTTGATGTATTTCCATCTTGCCTATTGGGATTGTAAGAATGAAACAAATGAAAAGAAATGAAACCTCAATCATTCTCTCTTTGACATCATTCAAGCACACAATTGGCATCTCACCTTACTGAAAGGGAGAGAAGTTTTGACTCCGAGCCAGAAAGGGCTAGCAAACACTTGCTTATCGAAAATGTGAAGGGGGTGAGTTAACTATTGGAAATGAGATGTAGGATTCGACTGCTATGCAACATGAAAAGATATTCTCCAAAGCGTAGATAGTCTAAGTGACTGAAGTAGCTTATGATACACGAAACTCCATTCATTACACGGTCTTTGTACGTATGGATTAGCAGTTCTATAAGCATTAATCCAGGAAGAGGCAAGATACAAGCACTGCATCACAACTTAACAGAATTAATCTCCAGTAGTTAAAACACGGTTCTACAACTTAGCAGTAATCATGCTCAGTAGTTATACTAAGCCACAACTTCAACTGCATTCATCCTCCACAGTTACGCTACGCTACAACTTATCAGAATTCAGCCAAAGGAGTTACTCTGTACAACGGCCATTGAAAGGCAGCGTAAGCTCCCTGGATGCTTGTTTGGTCACAGCTCATTGGAGTAAAGACACTCATCGACGAGTTGGCGGAGATTAGGATTCTCTAAGGCTGCAGCAACTCTTTCCTTGTCATTTCACTGCTTATTAACTGCGAAATAAGGGGCTAGGAACATATCAAAATGTTGAAGCCACAATGCCAATTTGTGTTAGAAACCGAATAGACAATAGGGTTACCGATCTGGCTGAGTCGCGGACTAGGTCGCTCTCTTTAAGACGTTCGCGGCACTGCCTCGTTATTCGCACAGCAGACTATCAGCCGGTCGCCTCCAGGATAAAACAGCCACTCTTTTGATTTGCTCAACGGTTTTGTGCGGAAAACCGGAGCTCTTTGAATCTCACTCTCTCGTGTTTTTGCTCTTCTGAGGTGTGTTTAGAGGGTCTGGGGCGTCTCCTATTTATAGGAGCAGAAAACCCAGAATATTCCCTCTTTCTTTGGGAATAAGTCATATTTTAATTAGGAAGATAATTACTCCCATAATTAAAATATAATCTATTAAGATAATTATTCCTAATTATCTCCATAATATTCCTTTTATTAATTATCCATCTTATTTATGTATTATGGGAAAATACTGGATAATTAATTAGGAATTTCATTTATAGCTTTTCAAAGCTATTCATCCCAACAATCCCCCACTTGAATAGTTTGGAAACTATCTTGAGCATCAACAGTTCCATAAGATCGGGCATAAGCTAAGGTATCGCGAAGATTTGAACCTTAGCGTAGTGGTTACACTTCCGATTTCATAAGGGTGACTCGTAGTCTTGAACCCTATCTCAGACAATGTAGCACACCGGATCTTTTCATTGAGTGATATTCTCTCATAGGCCGTGCGTTTATGGCCATGCACGTTATCCCGGTTTAGTGAACGCTCTAGCAACTTTGTGCCTCCAAAGTTCCTAGGGAGCGGCCTCACTCCCACATTCACATAGGTGAGTCTATCAGAAGTACCCCCAAAGTAAAGTAATTCACTCCACATAGAGTATAGATCTCATTAAGAGTTTAACTCAACCTCCAAGACTTTGGGATTCATGCTTCACCATGCATGAACTTTTCTCAATATTACTCATGACTTGTTATTACCCATTGAACCCGTTTCTTGGGATCTCCAGTCTATCGGGTCGGGTTACCATCACTTGTAATCCTTGGTTCGGTAGGCATAAGTCTCATACCCTTGGCGGTACTTTGGACTTTCTCTCTAAATAATCCTTTCGTCAAAGGATCAGCTAGATTCTGTTAGGACCTTACAGGATCCACCCTCATTGCTCCTATCGTTAGGAGTTCTCTTACAGTACTGTGCTTACGACAAATTTGTCGTCTCTTTTCGTTCTAGAACCGGTTCCCTTCTTTAGTAATAGCTGCGGCGCTATCACAATGAATCAACTACCGGAGGGATCGGCCTTTCCCATAAGGGAATCTCTAGTAATGACCCTCTCAATCAACTTTTCTCTTTACTAGCCATTGCTAGCTCTATCATTTCTGATTTCTTAGTTGATTGAGCCAGGATCGTTTACTTCTTAGACTTCCAAGACATAGCTTCTCTATCGATGTTTAAAACACATCCTCTTGTTGTCTTGGAGTGGTCTATAGGGTATTCTAATCCGCATCACTATACCCTACCAATACAGCAAGAAACCGTTGGTAACATATATCAAGGCCTACTGTTCACTTAAGGTGTCTCATGACCCTTTTCAATAGCATTTCAATGCTTCATACTAGCTCTTAAAATTGTTAGAAACCAAACAGAAAAATTAGGGTTACCGATCTGGCTGAGTCACGGATTAGGTCGCTCTCTTTAAGACGTTCGCGGCACTGCCTCGTAATGCGCACAGCAGACTATCAGCCGGTCGCCTCCAGGATAAAACAACCATTCTGATTTGTTGCTCATCAGTTTTGTGCGAAAAACCGGAGCTCTATAAATTCACTATCTCTCGTGTTTCTGCTCTTCTGAGTCGTGTTTAGAGGGTCTGGGGCGTCTCCTATTTATAGGAGCAGAAAACCCGGAATATTCCCCCTTTCTTTGAGAATAAGTCATATTTTAATTAGGGAGATAATTACTCCCATAATTAAAATATAATCTATTAAGATAATTATTTCTAATTATCTCCATAATATTCCTTTTATTAATTATCCATCTTATTTAAGTATTATGGGAAAATACTGGATAATTAGTTAGGAATTTCATTTATAGCTTTTCAAAACTATTCATCCCAACAATACGTCTAGGAAAGTCAATGACTTTCTAGAGCTAGGGTTCTTTTCCACTTTCCCAGAATCATCAACAATAGTGGTGAGGGTCTTGCCCAACAACACTTTCCCCTTCAATACACCTCAATGTATGATTGAGCTTAGCTCTTTTGTCATACACATGTCTTGAGGCGCTAATATCCAACCACATTCTTCAGAGTTACCATTAAGGCTTTCCTCTGTCATCACCTTAGTGATCATTACCATCAAATCCTCTTCTTTAGTCAAGTTTACACTAGGTTAAACTTGTTCTTACACTTTCGTGTTATATGACTTAGTTTCTCGCAATTTTAGCATAGAAACATATCGTCATTCTTAGAGGATTAGGTGGCAATCTTATGGTTACCACGAAGTGTACCATTCTATTTGGTATGGATCTGGTTCAGCTTGTTGCTCTCATGCTCTAAGCTTTAAGCTTTCAGAGCAACATAAGTGGTTCATTTAGTACTGGCAATTCCTCTTTGTTGTCACTATGGACAATTGACCCATTCTATTCCCATACATTCTTAATTTGTATAAACAAAATCATTCAATTCCATAACATGAATTCTAATCATCGAGGTAACACGTCTCGATGTCGCCTTAAACATGCATCAATTCTATTTTACTTTCTTGCATCTATATAGTTTTTCAATAACATGCATAAAACTCAATGGAATAGATTCTTATTTATCATATATTATTGACTCTCGAGAACGGTTTCAGTTCTTACCTCTTTTGAGAAACCATTGCATTCTCATTTTGCAACGAGTAGCTAATACCATGGTTAGCTTCTTTCTTCCTCGTTCGGTTTCTTGGTGAAGCTTCAACGTAGCAGTACTAGTTTAGTCGTGACCCTTTATGGCTGCTACTACCAATTCTATTTTCTGAACCAAGGAATCAATCCAAAACACCTTTCCATCTCTCTGTGGCTCACCCACAACAAAGATCCTAATGGAAGGGATAAAGGGAGGCGCCTTTTAGTGATGAAGAAACCGCCACTTTTTTCCCAAACTTATTGATGCCATACTTTTCCTGGTTCGAGAAAGAAAGCTCCAAATAACAACAATAATCATAATCAAAATAACATATGATTAAACAAGGAAATTAAATCTCCACAATCCCATGTCGGCGAGTACAAGTCTCTGTAAGCCCCTGTACATGGCTTCCCTTTTTTTTTATGGGACAAAGGCCCAATAAAGAAATGCTTTAATGGAATGAACACTATCCATCTCACGAAGGGAATTAATTCAACCGTAATTAAAAGCGAACAGATAACACTTAGGGGTCGTTTGGATCAGGGAAATTGGGCAGGGATTTAGCCCAAATTCTGGCCCGTCCAGGAATTTAACCAATATCCTTATTTGGATAGATATTAAAATAGCCGAGATTTGGGCTTCAGGAATTGTTAAATCCGGCCCAACCCGAAATTGAAATTAGCTGCCACCCCCCAGCTATTTCAAAATCCGGCCCTAATTATTTTGTTCTTCCCAGCGTGTCCCGACCCTCTTTCCTTAATCTATATGTCTCAGAGATCGTTCTTTCCTGTCTCGCACCAACAGAGAACGACGACTTAATAGCAGTAGCAACAATCCCTCCGGCGACTTCTCAATCGGTAGCCAGGGACTCGAGGCGGCATTGATTGCTCTCCCTCATCCTGTTATTGCTCTACGACGACCAGAAAGGTTGAGCAGAAGGGCGAAATACAAAGAGGATGGACGGATCTAGGATCTCAGGCGAAGTCCCATTGAACCATAGAGAAGAAGGTCGGAGTTCAGGGCGAATCGCAGAAAGACAGATTTGGGGCTTATGGAGACGACGCATCGAACCATACAGAAGAATCTCGGAACTCAGGGCGAATCATAAGGATAGATCTGTCGTCTCTAGAGACGAGCGACGAATCGCAGATAGGAAGGTCGGACTACCGCTATTGAGCGATTGGAACCGTCGTCGCAAACCTCTATTTTTGGGATCCCTCCACCGTTGATTAACCATCAATTCCTCCGACTCCATCCCAAAAGAAGAAGAAGCTGAGCTGGATCCACTGGCTGGTGTGGGAGGAGGTAGTAACGCCGCCGATGCAGAGGAAACCCAGATCTAGCGCCTTCAGCTCCGTCGACAATCAAGCTCACGGTGGAGATGCCGCCGAGTATTGCATGTGGTCGATTTGGAGCAGATCGGGGAATGCGCGCCAGGTTGAGTACCACCGGTGAATCTAGCCAAAACAGAGACGATGAAGAGGGGTTCTTCTACGAGCTGTATCTGGGCTTCACCAAAGCATGCTCTATTCCAAATTTCACTCGCCGATGCCGCTATCGGAGGAAGCAAAGGAATCGTCAATGAGTGATTGTGATTGCACCGGAGCCGGCGATGCTCAAGTTTCTGTCGACTGCAGTTTGGGGAGAAAGAAGAGAGGGAAGAAATATTTGGCATGAAGAAGGAAAGGGCAGGCCTGTCTTTTTAACTTATCAATTAAAAAAACTGGATT
Source organism: Linum trigynum (assembly GCA_964030455.1). Taxonomy (NCBI): domain Eukaryota; kingdom Viridiplantae; phylum Streptophyta; class Magnoliopsida; order Malpighiales; family Linaceae; genus Linum; species Linum trigynum. The sequence continues at coordinate 6,991,679 of OZ034820.1, read as the reverse complement.
AATTGCCAAACACATTATTTGATCAAATCCTGTGTATTAAATATCTAGGTTTTTAATGGAGAGATTTCAATCTAAATTCCTCGTTATTGAACTCCCTAATCCAAACGACCCCTTAGCTTTTTCTTCTCAGATTACTTCCTTTGCTATAGAAATTTTCCGATGCACAGGGGACCTTCTTACGGCGGAGAAGCAACAACACAATGGCTACAGGCGATAGGATTGAGCCATAATCGGTATCCTGCAGATTTTCTATGTACTGAATAGTAATACCAGACAAAAAAAAATCGGCATGTTCCAAGAGGATTAGGCCAAAGCCCGACTCCATGTTTTTTCTTCGCCAACAGAAGCAACATATGTTTTGAAACATGCAACCTGCAGCAACTAGCAAACAAAACTCCCATGCATATAAATATATGTGTAGTCCTATTAGCACATATATATGCTTTGTACCCTAATTGCCGCAATCAATCATGGCACCGCAAAACTCCAACAGAATAAACTATGGAACGCAAAAGGGGCAAAATTGAATAATAAAAGGCAATTCCTCAATCTCGCCTGCAATTAGAGGTGGCAAATGGATTGGATTGGTGGATTGGTGGATTGGATTGGTGGATCCATGGATCAAACGGATTGGATCTAATGGATTGGTGGATTCATGGATTGGATCAAGTGGATTGGTGGATTATCCATGAATCCAAATGACATCCTCAATCAAGGACCAATATGTAAAATGTAAAAAGTTTAGGTACTAAAATGTCATAATGAAAAATTTTAGGTACCAAAACGTAATTTTCCAATGATATTTTTCGTATAAAAATTTAAATTTTAGGTACCAAAATGTAAAAAATAAAAATTATAGGTACTAAATCGTAATTTGCCAATGATCCATGAATCCAATCCATGAATCCACCAATCCAATTGGATTTGGATCAAATGGATTGGATTTAAATGGATTGGATTAGGTGGATATTTTTAATGGATTGATGGATTGGATTGGTGGATTGGATTGAAATTGCCACCTCTACCTGCAATGCATGTTCTTCTTCTCGCGGTAGTAATTGTGGTTTGGAGAGCGGCGATTCTTGCAGCCAGATGCGATAATAGAATTTGTTCGGTACACATGACAGCAACCGATCGTCTTAAAATTGTTAGAAACCGAACAAACAATAGGGTTACCGATTTGGCTGAGTCGCGGACTAGGTCGCTCTCTTTAAGACGTTCGCGGCACTGCCTCGTTATTCGCACAGCAGACTATCAGCCGGTCGCCTCCAGGATAAAACAGCCACTCTTTTGATTTGCTCAACGGTTTTGTGCGGAAAACCGGAGCTCTTTGAATCTCACTCTCTCTCGTGTTTTTGCTCTTCTGAGGTGTGTTTAGAGGGTCTGGGGCGTCTCCTATTTATAGGAGCAGAAAACCCAGAATATTCCCTCTTTCTTTGGGAATAAGTCATATTTTAATTAGGAAGATAATTACTCTCATAATTAAAATATAATCTATTAAGATAAATATTCCTTTTATTAATTATCCATCTTATTTATGTATTATGGGAAAATACTGGATAATTAATTAGGAATTTCATTTATAGCTTTTCAAAGCTATTCATCCCAACAATTTGGATGAGCGAGAAGATCATCATTACATCCGTGTTCATAAATTCATATCGAATCCCACAGTCGACAGGAGACTAAGCCATGTGTTTTTAATATTTTTTTTCTTTTTCAAGGGGATTTGAACGGAGATATGGTTTATGAGAAATACAACTTCCTTATCGTTACTGCAAAGCAGTCATGCTAGTGCCAGATCCCAAAACAAGCATAGAAGAGTAAAAATGGAAGACATTGATACTTTACTTGCTTCTTCATCCGCATGAGATCCAGGGGAAACTTTTATGTCAACCTGCAGAAAAAGTAACAACAAAGGCATAGCTGCTTTTATATGGTTCATGAAAAAGAATTTGGTCTAGCTCAAAGTGAAATTATAGCTTCAAACTAGCTAAATTCTCCCAGGATTCCCACTGAAACAAGGAAACTGAATCACGGTTTAGCTGATAGCGAACTTGAGATACCAATATCTGCAACACATCCGTGGAAGTGTGGAACTGACCTTGTAATGAGGAGGGAAACATTCTTGTAACTTCACTCTAAGGCACAGACCAATTACAGTCGCCATGCTGCAATGCTGTATGGTTGGAGTGAATGTAATCCTATTGAACAACACCAAAGACACAATACTCACTCACAACTAGTAAACATTCATGGAAAGAGCAGATAGGTCTGAATCCAAACTACCTTGATGAATCCGCTTAACGAATCGATACAGCTTTAAGTACGAAGAAAACTCATCCAACATCGTGATCAAAACTTCTCCACACATTGATACAATTAGCAGCCGCAAAAGTTAGACTGCTAACAAGCGTTTTTGTTAGCAGATACTAACACGGGCCGGATTTAAGCCACGTCCCAAATGCTGCGATCCAAGGGCCAAGAAGGAAGGGGGTTGTGTTGGGCGGGAGAAGGAAAATGGGAAAAGTGGGCCGGCTAGGGGGTTTGGGCGGGAGAAGAAGAAAGGAAAAAGTGGGCCCTGCGTGTTATATTAAAATTAGGAATAGAAAACAAAAAAATCAGAAGCCATTACATTAAATGCCGCCCAACTACCCAACTCTCCAGCCGCCGTCTTTTCCTTTCCACCGTCTCTCTCTCTCTCGCCGTTTTTCTCTGTTTTCACTCACGAACAGTAACTCCGGCCACCGTCTTTTCCTTTCCGGCGATCCTTGTCCACCAGCCGAAGGATGCTGATCGACGAGGATGGTGAGTTGGATGATCAACGAGCTTCTCCAATGAAGAAGGATAAGCCGATCATCCAAAATAGTGAAGAAGAACCCTATCCTACATCATATGAGTTTGTTGAAGAAGATTCAGGTGGTGCTCCTACCCTCGAAGAAGAAGAAGAAGAAGAAGAAGAAAAAAAAAATAAAGGTTGATTGAGTAATCTATATATATGTTTGTGTTGTTGTGAGATTGATTGGTTGCATTGAATGCCATTTAATGATATTGATGTTGTTATGAGGTACTGATACGGGGTTCATGGATACGAATTACTCGGATGTATGATATTAGTCTGGACATGTTGGGCGTGGTGTGTAACCTACTGTTTAATATCCCTGTTTGATACTAATCTGGTACTTATGGATATTATTTCTTAAAGACTGGATATTTGTTGAAGCCTATGTACTCTAACAGTTTGTGGGTAATATTTCATTTGTTTATTGGACAATATGGATAATAACATGTCTCATACCATTAACTCGCAGCTCATAACACATTGGACCTAGAAGATGAGGAAGCGAGGAAGAACATCTTTTTTCGTACTAAGGATGAGTGCTTGGATTTCTATAAACGCTATGCTCACAAAAAAGGGTTTGGTATTCGAATAGATGGGGAACACATAAAAAACAGGAAGAATTCTAATGGAGTGGTGGAGAAAAATTATTTGTACCTTTATTACTTTTGTAATAAGGAAGGTTGGACAAGCACTAGCGAAGTAAATGTCAATGTGGACTAACAGAGACAGCAGGAAGAAAAGGTTGTGGAGAGAAGGCGCCCTAAAAGAAAGAGGGCTCGAGTTAGGGATGGATGTCCCGCCCGTGTTCGTTTTCGATGGGATGCTACTAGGGATAGATTTGTGGTGTATGAATTCGTAGAAGCTCACAGTCATGATTTGCACTCTATCGAGCATATGCACTTGCACAAGTCCAACAAGTGCATGAGTGATGTTCAGAAAAAGATGGCCGAAGTGAATCGCGATGCCAGGATGAGTCTTAGTGCATCGTATCAAATATTGGCTGACTGTGCTGGTGGCTATCAAAATCTGAGATTTACCAAATCCGATCAGAAGAACCACTTGAACAGTAAAAGGCAAAGGAATATGGCTCGTGGCGAAACGACTTATTTGCTTGACTACTTTGAGGACCAAAAAGAAAAGCATCCTGGCTTCTTTTATGCTGTAGAGGTAGATTGCGAGGAGAAAGTTGCTAATATTTTTTGGGCGGACAGTAGGATGCGTGAAGATTATGCGCTTTTTGGAGATTCGGTCTCCTTTGATACCACCTTTCGAACCAATAAATACTTCCGTCCACTGGGTACGTGAACCACCTAACGAAGATGTTTTTTCAACACTCGTTTGGTTATACATTGTCATTAATAGTTTTCTTATGCATAGATGTTTGTACGTCTTTAAGGGATCTGATATTGACATGTGATATGCTTTTGTAACAGCTAGGATACTAGTCCGTCTTTAAGGGATACTAGTCTGTGCTTTACAGATATTTGTTGACATGTGTTGGCACACTAGCAAGTCCTAACACGTAAGGCTTGCAACCTTAGTTAGGGCTGCCCGTCGAGGGCCCAGGGGCCGAAGGCCTATGAAACAATAATAGTAGAAGAGTAATCACCTAATTCACTTGAGTTTTTCGACACCCGTTCGATTATGAATTGTCATTAATAGTTGTCTTGTGGTTCGAGAGTGGTCTGTTGTGATCCGATATTAACATGTGATGACAGGATATGCTTTTGTAACTGAATGGATATTTGTCTGTCATAATGAGATACTAGTCAGAGCTTTACAGATATTTGTTGACATTTGTTGTCATTAATTGTTGTCTTGTGCAGGGATGTTTGTAGGTTTCAATCACCACCGTCAAACTTGTGTGTTTGGTGCTTGTTTGATGTATGATGAGATTACACCATCTTTTGAATGGTTGTTTGTTGCATTTAGTCGGTGCATGAAGAAGAAGCTCCCACTAACTATTTTTACTGATCAGGACGCTGCCATGGCAGCTGCCCTTAGAAAGGAGTGGCCTACTGTGTTTCATGCACTCTGTACTTGGCACATCCTCATGAATGCCAAGAAGCATCTTCGTAAAGATAAGGCATTTTGGAAGAAGTTCCAAACTCATCTTTCTTATATTTTCTGTGACGTCGACAGTGAGAGAGAGTTCGACATGGCGTGGAGCACAATGGTTGCTTATTGTTTCCCTAATAGTGAAATTGCGGACGGTCATCAATGGTTGGAATATTTGAAGAAATTTCGTCATCAATGGTGTTCCTTATGGTTGAGAGATCAATTCAAAGCCGGGATGTTGACTACGCAAGCCAGCGAGTCGTGCAATGCACAAGTACGATGTTTCTTGAAACCGAAGCATGATTTGGACATGTTTTTCATTCATTTTAGCAGGTACGTACGCAATATATATGTTTGCTATTCTGTGATATTAGCTTGTCCGTTATGGATGTGTTTCATTGTCATCTGGATATTAATATGCTCTTGTTAAATATTATTTTGTGTTGGTATGATATTAGTACTATTGTCAGTGGATATTAGTCTGGGCACTAATCTCTTTTCTCTTGCTTTCTAAATGTAGTTTGGTTGCTGAAAAAAGACGCAAGGAGAGTGATTCAGACTACAGTGGGAAACAATCGGTTTCCTATATAATGTTGGAGCACAGCCCTATCCTAAAACATGCGGCAAAGATCTTTACTTCTAACATCTTCAATCGGATACAACAGGAGTATTTGAAAACTGAAAAATATATAATGGAGACGCTCTCGGATACTAGGGATGATGGCATGATTGGCTACCGCACATATATGATAGAGGATGGTGAGCGTAGTGATGAGCGTGTCGTTCTCGTCGATATTTCTACGAGGACATTGGTATGCGAATGCAGAATGTTCAGAACATTCGGAGTGTTATGCCGCCACATGATTAAGGTGATGCGGCTTCTTGGAGATTTTGGGGAAGCCAGTATGAGAAGTGTTCCAGATCATTACATACTCAAGCGATGGACGTTGGAGGCGAGAAAGAAAGAGGTTGTTGATGTCGATGGTTGTGTTGGTCCTTCAGCTTCTAGTGAGAATGATGCGGGAAAAGGTATAGCAATGCGTTACCGAGAAACCACTGCAATGTTGAATCAGCTAGCAACTAACATGTCGATGGCCGATGAGAAGGACTACAATAAGTGGATGAGAGTACTCAAGAAATTGTGCAATGAGGCAAACAAGGCATTGTCAAAGACTATTACTAGCGAGGACAGTAAGTATATTCACTAATATCATTTGTAAATTGTTAGAGTTTAATATCATTGCATTTACTAAATTCTCTAACGTTGTAGGACGGAATGTACCGATAACTGGGCTGACTTTGAAGAAGAAGAGTAATCCAAGGAGCCAAGGTAAGGAACGTTATCAGTCTACCAATGAAAAGGAACGCCGTCGAAAGAAACGTGTCTATAAGAAGAGAATGAAATCAGTTGAAGTGGTCACGCCGGACAACAATACTCAACCGGATGACCATATTAGTGAATTGGATGATAATATTGATCAATGGTTATGAATAGAATGTAGGGAGGTTCGAAAGTGGTCTATTGTGATATGATATTAACAAGTGATTCCAGGATACGTTTTTGTGATGCAGTGGATATTAGTCCCTCTGTATAGGATACTTGTCTGGGCAAATTTGATATCCACTCTATTTTGTATAGATATTGGTCTGGGCTTCCTAGATATTTATGAATAGAATGTAGGGAGGTTCGAGAGTGTTCTATTGTTATATGATATTGACAAGTGATTCCAGGATACGTTTGTGTATTGGAGTGGATATTAATGCACTTGTAAAGGATACTTGTCTGTGCAAACTTGATATGCACTATAAATTGTACAGATATTAGTCTGGGCTTCCTGGATATCAGTATTTTCAACGCAGGTACAATTGTACCAATGATTACTTATTTCACTATTCACATGTGACCTTTTTTGTTACTGTACTCACGTGATCTTTTTTGTTACTGTACTCATGTGACCGTTTTTGCATTTGTCTATTTAAGACAACACATACACAAACCCAAATCTGCCATCCTCCTCTCTCAGTTTCTTCTTCACTTCTCTTCCAAAGCAAAATCCATGTATGGAGAGACTCCTAAACCAGCGCGCCGGGGATTGGTGGATGAGTTCGAATATGATGGTGTTGTACTATGTTACGATGGTTGGAGAGCTGCCAAACGACTTGCTGTTGATGGAGTCAACCCACCGAAGAGGTATTTCCGATGTCGGATGTACGAGTACGACAATGATAACGGGTGTGGTTTTCACATGGATTGGGACGAAGTAATGTTCGCCGGTTTTTCAGAGTCGGATGATGAAGATAACACCGAGGAGACCGTGAAGAAATGAATTAGTATTTCTTGTCATCACTTTGTATTCTGTTGAGTTTGTTTCTATTTCTGATTGAAAGTGTTATCCATCTTTATCGGGTATTAGTCTGGGTATTTCGGATATTTATCCGAGTCTTATGGATATTTGTCTGGGTCTTTAGGATATTCTTCTGGGTCTTTAGGATATCTGTATGTGTCTTTCGGATATTTGTATGCAATTTGCTGATATTTGTCTGTTCTTTAAGGATATTAGTCTGGGTTTCCTGGATATCAGTATTATAAAAAGCAGGTCCAATAGCATTGTCAAAGACGGATATTTACCTGGGAGGTTACAATATATGGTGCAATCAGAATTTATGTTGGTAATTATATCCAACAGCTACAAAATTATCCTCCATCCTAATACAAAAACCATCATCCATTCCTAATTATATCCAACATCTAGCAAAATATCCTCCATCCTATCCAGCACGCCTAAACAAATCTAAAATTCTTTTTCCCTTTCCCTTTCTCTTTCTGCATACTCCAATCTTTTGCTTCTTGAATTATTGCATCCTTGTGGCCGTTATAGTTCCATAACAGGAGGTTAGCTGCAATCCGTGTTCGTTGTTCCTCCACATGTTCCTGCTTGTGCCAACTGTTTTTACATTCCGACGGAAGGTGACCCGCCGATAGCTCCATGTAAAGGCAAGCAAATACACCGCAATCATCGTTGCCAAATTGCTGAGGAATGTCTGCAATGTTGAATTCCCACTCATCCAATTTACAATCGACCCCCCTGCTCTTTGAAGAACTCTGTCACATACTAAAAAATCACTTTCCCCACTAGTCCATGATCCTCCTTAGCCACTCAGGCATTGGGCTTTTGGCTGTCCAGTAGGAAAGTCTTCCTATTCTTCATGTCAGCGACATACACTCGGTAGTGATCATTTCGATACATTGGAAAGAAGATCTGAAACACAATACAGTTAGTGAGTTAATCATTGTCTAATATCCTAACAACTCAGATTAATATCTCAACAACCCAGAATAATACCCGATAAAGAAGAATAAAATATCCTATACACCCATACCAATATCAAGGGAAGTCAGAAAAATATCCAAACATTGAAGACACTTACATAATCACATCTTTCCAAGTTTTCTCGTTTCAGCAATGGATTATTCTTGTGCATAGAAATATATGTTGAGACTCTCGCCTTGTCCATGGGTTGCTTTTTTATAGCATCAACGACGACATGTTGCTATTTAGAAGAGACAACAATATCAAATTAGACATTTTCAACATAAATAGGATATAAGTAGTGAGGATAATACTTACTACATAGCTCCATGGGAAGACAATTCTCTTCACCATCTCCTTACGTTCTTCTTGGTCATTTAGGAAGTGCCCGTATACTACAATTACTTGGGTATGAACCCACCTTTTACGCTTCAATGACAATATTTGGCAACGGCTAAGCCTGCCCTTTGGAGTTTCCACGATATAGTCGTGACTGTAAAACACAAATGAAAAACCAGGTTAGTAGCCATGAATTTGACAGATTGAAATTGGCGATTAAAGAAGGAAACATGACAACTTACTCATCTTCAGCTGTGGTACTGAAGACGAACTCGACCACTTGCAGTGCCGTCACGTCAAGTTTTGTCGACAGAGTCTTAGGCAAAACGTACACTGATGAGTCGAAAGAGTGTGTTTTGACCTCTCGAATGCATGAGTTTTTAGATTGGCTTTCCATGATTCTGGTGTGATGGAGTGCATCAACTCTGCCTCCTCCTGAGTCATAGCCCTCTCACTTATGATCATATCATCGTCGCTATGTTCCATCATCCTCTGGCATGCTGCTGCTATAAGCTCCCCCTCTGATAGTAATGCTTCTCCTTGCGTTAGAACCTCAGTAGCAGCAGTTGCCTCGACTGGTATCTGCAACTGATTGCCAAAGGTTAGTATCTACTAAAAAAGAAACAAATATCCTAGAATCCCAGGATAGTATCCATAACAAAGAAAAAAAATATCCTGGAAGCCCATGCTAGTATCCAAAACAAAGAATCAAATATCCAGAAAGCCCAGACTTGTATCTACTCAAAATGAAAAAATATCCCGGAAGTCCAGGCTAGTATCCATAAAAAATAATCAAATATTACCGTTGTCGGAGATGTCCTCATATTCTCTTCAGCAGCAGTGGCCTGAAAACCAATATGCATCACATCAGCGAATGTGATAGACGGGTCGGTATAATGCATGACAACTACCTCTGACTCCACCACTTCAGACACGTCATCAACTGTTGATGTAACTGCTGGCAACTCCAACTCCTGAACATTCTTCTTACTTCTTTTCCTGGAGTATACACGACCAAACATGCTATTTTCTCTCATAGGACCTTGACTAACCTCGTCCTCCATGACAACTCCCCGATCTTCCTCCTCTATGACAACTACCTCATCATCATCATCATCATCCTCCATGACAACTTCCTCCTCTTCCTACTCCATGACGTCTACCTCCTCTTCCTCAACTTCCTCCTCTTCCTCCTCCATGACATCTACCTCCTCTTCCTCCTCCATTACAACTACCGGATCTTCCATTTTAGCTTTTGCTGCTGCTACCAAAGACGAAGAAAATACTAAGAATCTGCCCCGATTCCTGTCAAGCTCAGCACCTACAAAGTCGAGCTGGAAAACAGTGCAGGGATATAAAGGTTAATATCCGGACTGCCCAGGTACGTATCTAACAATGAATCAACGAATATCCACGAGAACACATTAATATCCGCTTTGTGAAATAGTTAATATCCATTTGTTTTGTACTGGTATCCAGAATGCAAAATATCCATAATGAAAAATATCCAGAATGCAAAATATCCATAATGAAAAATATCCATAATGCAAAATATCCATAATGGAAAAATATCCAAAACAAATACAAACCAATATCCTACTATCAACAGAAAACAACGATTATTCGATACAACGATTGTTCAAAGTCATTCCAACATGGAAATTATATAATTCAATAAAGCTCCATTACAACCACTTAATGATGTTGAAACATGCAAAGTTCAATTCTTGTCTTGCTGGCGCTTAATGGCAACCCTTCGGACACTTTCCCCCCATGAATCCCACTTATGCATCACTTTTTCAGTCAAGGACTCCAATACCTTAATCTACACATACATCCCAAAAAATTTAGTTTACTACATGCACTCGTGTCTACTAACCCCACGATTTCCAGTTTAAAAGACAATAATCTACATACCTTGTCGGTATCAAGGGACTCCAAGTCTGTTTCCTCCCACCATTCTGTCGTGTATAACCGCAGAGAAGCTGTATGAAGAGCTGAGCTACTTGTTCCTGATTCCCACTCCCTCCTGCCACGTCCTGGACAGAAGCGAGATCGAACTTCTTCTCTCGACAGCAACACGGGAGCCACATCATATAGCCCCGGTTAGAGATAGATAAGCATACGTTATCCACCCTTGGTTCAAACCAATAGCTGCAACTGGGGATTGTATTTGTGGCGAATCCTCTCACCTTAAGGAAATCCAACAAATGAAGCTACAAAAAAAAGTGTCTGTTAGAAAAGATATATAAATAAAAAACAATCAATATCCAGACAGCACAGATTAGTACCCATTCATGCTAAAAAGATATCTTGTATCAAAATAACTTACCATCAAGAAGTGGATATCCCCATTAACCCACTGCAATTTTTGTCCCTTGGCCCTAGCTTTAACTTCTCTTTTTTTGGTAACAGTCAGCTCTAGCTTCAACTGTTGGGCGACGTGACCACTCCAATTAATAGTTCGAATGTCCTCAACCCTCCCCGCCAAGTACTCTGCATAGTCGAACTTACAGATCCGGGAGCTTGTTGGAACGAGCAACGAACCAAGAGCCACAAGTAGGAACTGCTTCACTGCAACTGCAACAGGTGGTCTCCTCCTCTCTTTACCTCGACCTTTAGTCAACTTAGTCAGCTTAACCATCTCCACAACTTTAACATTTCGTTCCCGATTACCCTCCATGCCGAGCTCCTCTTTCAGAACCTTGAGCATCGAGTTATTTGCCTTCACAAGATCAATCTCAGCACTGCCAAGAGGAATGCCGTATACACGGGCAGCATCCTCATCTTCAATGGTGAGCACCTATTGCAGGTTAGATGAACAAAGAGCAATGAGCCAGAAGGTCAAGCATACAACAAAAAAATCCAATAAGCATACAACAAATGGTGAGCACCTTTTTATTTTCGCCCTCACCAAAAATGAAGCTGCTGGTGTGCATGTCATAATGTGCCATCAAGGTAGGCAACATCCTCTTAGGAACATCGACCAGCCGAAGCTCAAATAGGCTTCCAAATCCAGCATTCTCGATCTCTCTCTTGCAAGCTTCATAGTATCGTGGATCTTGCTTCCGGTCTTTTATAATTGACAGCACCTTCTTGGTGCTCCAGCGAAATCTATATTGGCGCCCTCCTACTTCTTCAGCAACATGTTGACCATTTTCTTCGTCCTCACCATCTTCGTCCCCACAAATTCAAAAAAACCAAATTTTGAAAAAACCCTACCCATACTTGCTGAAAAAACCCGTACGAAGATGGTGAGGACGAAGAAAATGGTCAACATGTTGCTGAAGAAGTAGGAGGGCGCCAATATAGATTTCGCTGTAGCACCAAGAAGGTGCTGTCAATTATAAAAGATTGGAAGCAAGATCCACGATACTATGAAGCTTGCAAGAGAGAGATCGAGAATGCTGGATTTGGAAGCCTATTTGAGCTTCAGCTGGTCGATGTTCCTAAGAAGATGCTGCCTACCTTGATGGCACATTACGACATGCACACCAGCAGCTTCATTTTTGGTGAAGGCGAAAATAAAAAAGGTGCTCACCATTTGTTGTATGCTTATTGGATTTTTTTGTTGTATGCTTGACCTTCTGGCTCATTGCTCTTTGTTCATCTAACCTGCAACAGGTGCTCACCATTGAAGATGAGGATGCTGCCCGTGTATACGGCATTCCTCTTGGCGGTGCTGAGATTGATCTTGTGAAGGCAAATAACTCGATGCTCAAGGTTCTGAAAGAGGAGCTCGGCATGGAGGGTAATCGGGAACGAAATGTTAAAGTTGTGGAGATGGTTAAGCTGACTAAGTCGACTAAAGGTCGAGGTAAAGAGAGGAGGAGACCACCTGTTGCAGTTGCAGTGAAACAGTTCCTACTTGTGGCTCTTGGTTTGTTGCTCGTTCCAACAAGCTCCCGGATCTGTAAGTTCGACTATGCAGAGTACTTGGCGGGGAGGGTTGAGGACATTCTAACTTTTAATTGGAGTGATCACGTCGCCCGACAGCTGAAGCTAGAGCTGACTGTTACCAAAAAAAGAGAAGCTAAAGCTAGGGCCAAGGGACAAAAATTGCAGTGGGTTAATGGGGATATCCACTTCTTGATGGTAAGTTATTTTGATACAAGATATCTTTTTAGCATGAATGGGTACTAATATGTGCTGTCTGGATATTGATTGTTTTTTATTTGGATATCTTTTCTAACATACACTTTTTTTTGTAGCTTCATTTGTTGGATTCCCAGTTGCAGCTATTGGTTTGAACCAAGGGTGGATAAAGTATGCTTATCTATCCCTAAGCCGGGGTTATATGATGTGGCTCCCGTGTTGCTGTCGAGAGAAGAAGTTCGATCTCGCTTCTGTCTAGGACGTGGCAGGAGGGAGTGGGAATCAGGAACAAGTAGCTCAGCTCTGGAATCGGGGCAGATTCTTAGTATTTTCTTCGTCTTTGGTTGCAGCAGCAAAATCTAAAATGGAAGATCCGGTAGTTGTAATGGAGGAGGAAGTGGAGGAAGTTGTCATGGAGGATGATGATGATGAGGTAGTTGTCATAGAGGAGGAAGATCAGGGAGTTGTCATGGAGGACGAGGTTAGTCAAGGTCCTGTGAGAGAAAACAGCATGTTTGGTCGTGTATACTCCAGGAAAAGAAGTAAGAAGAATGTTTAGGAGTTGGAGTTGCCAGCAGTTACATCAACAGTTGATGACATGGTTGAAGTGGTGGAGTCAGAGGTAGTTGTCATGCATTATACCGACCCGTCTATCACATTCGCTGATGTGATGCATATTGGTTTTCAGGCCACTGCTGCTGCTGAAGAGAATATGAGGACATCTCCGACAACTGTAATATTTGATTATTTTTTATGGATACTAGCCTGGACTTCTAGGATATTTTTTTCATTTTGAGTAGATACAAGTCTGGGCTTTCTGGATATTTGATTCTTTGTTTTGGATACTAGCTTGGGCTTCCAGGATATTTTTTTCTTTGTTATGGATACTATCCTGGGATTCTAGGATATTTGTTTCTTTTTTAGTAGATACTAACCTTTGGCAATCAGTTGCAGATACCTGTCGAGGCAACTGTTGCTACTAAGGTTCTAACGCAAGGAGAAGCATTACCATCAGAGGGGGAGCTTATAGCAGCAGCATGCCAGAGGATGATGGAGCATAGCGACGATGATATGATCGTAAGTGAGAGGGCTATGACTCAGGAGGAGGCAGAGTTGATGCACTCCATCACACCAGAATCGTGGAAATCCACTCTAAAAACTCCTGCATTCGAGAGGTCAAAACACCACCCTTTCGACTCATCAGTGTACGTTTTGCCTAAGACTCTGTCGACAAAACTTGACGTGACGACACTACAAGTGGTTGAGTTCGTCTTCAGTACCACAGCTGAAGATGAGTAAGTTGTCATGTTTCCTTCTTTAATCGCCAATTTCAATCTGTCAAATTCATGGCTACTAACCTGGTTTTTCATTTGTGTTTTACAGTCACGACTATATCGTGGAAACTCCAAAGGGCAGGCTTAGCCGTTGCCAAATATTGTCATTGAAGCGTAAAAGGTGGGTTCATACCCAAGTAATTGTAGTATACGGGCACTTCCTAAATGACCAAGAAGAACGTAAGGAGATGGTGAAGAGAATTGTCTTCTCATGGAGCTATGTAGTAAGTATTATCTTCACTACTTATATCCTATTTATGTTGAAAATGTCTAAATAGCAACATGTCGTCGCTGATGCTATAAAAAAGCAACCCATGGACAAGGCGAGAGTCTCAACATATATTTCTATGCACAAGAATAATCCATTGCTGAAACGAGAAAACTTGGAAAGATGTGATTATGTAAGTGTCTTCAATGTTTGGATATTTTTCTTTCCTTGATATTGGTCTGGGTGTATAGGATATTTTATTCTTCTTTATCGGGTATTATTCTGGGTTGTTGAGATATTAATCTGGGTTGTTAGGATATTAGACAATGATTAACTCACTAACTGTATTGTGTTTCAGATCTTCTTTCCAATGTATCGAAATGATCACTACCGAGTGTATGTCGTTGACATGAAGAATAGGAAGACTTTCCTACTGGACAGCCAAAAGCCCAATGCCCGAGTGGCTAAGGAGGATCATGGACCAGTGAGGAAAGTGATTTTTGAGTATGTGACAGAGTTCTTCAAAGAGCAGGGGGTCGATTGTAAATTGGATGAGCGGGAATTCAGCATTGCAGACGTTCCTCAGCAATTTGGCAACGATGATTGCGGTGTATTTGCTTGCCTTTACATGGAGCTATGGGCGGGTCACCTTCCGGTGGAATGTAAAAACAGTTGGCACAAGCTCCATGTGGAGGAACAACGAACACGGATTGCAGTTAACCTCCTGTTATGGAACTATAACGGCCACAAGGATGCAATAATTCAAGAAAGCAAAAGATTGGAGTATGCAGAAAGAGAAAGGGAAAGGGAAAAAGAAGAGAAATTGATTTTAGATTTGTTTAGGCGTGCTGGATAGGATGGAGGATATTTTGCTAGATGTTGGATATAATTAGGAATGGATGATGGTTTGTATTAGGATGGAGGATAATTTTGTAGCTGTTGGATATAATTACCAACATAAATTCTGATTGCACCATATATTGTAACCTCCAGGTAAATATCCGTCTTTGACAATGCTATTGGACTTGCTTTTTATAATATTGATATCCAAGAAACCCAGACTAATATCCTTAAAGAACAGACAAATATCAGCAAATTGCATACAAATATCCGAAAGACACATACAGATATCCTAAAGACCTAGATGAATATCCTAAAGACCCAGACAAATATTCATAAGACTCGGATAAATATCCGAAATACCCAGACTAACAGGATAGCTAAATTGATTAGCAGCAGGCACAAAGACTCACAGGATGCGGCCCAGCTTATCATCGACTGTAATGGATTCCTCCGACAATACACTGAGCTGCTCCAATGAATATGGGGGTGCTCTGGATCTCTTATATCCCTCACGAAATTTGCCCAACTTTAGTCAAGGATTGCCATTTTCAGTTCCCCAATCAGTCATAAGAAAGAAGAAAAAGAGAGAAAATTGCACGGTTCATTCAATCAAAGGAAAACCCACAAGAAAAAAACGGAAAGGAAAGAAAGGATATCATAGATATCGAGTGGATCGACGGCGTCGCAGCAGTGGGAATCTTCGCATCGGGCGACCCTTTCCTTTTTAGCGTGGACGATTGGGTTCGCATTGATCAGACCCAGAGTCATTTATCTCTTTCTCTCCTTCAACTCCTCTTCGCCGTCTTCCTTGCGGTCTCTCTCGTTCTCCGGTGATCTCTTCGCTTCCCTTTACTTCCCAACCATTTCTACTTCTTTACTCAACTTCTCAAGTTGACGGACACATTCTCCGCCGCAGTCGGGTTTTCTGATTCCGGGGCCCATTCGACGGCCGACACGTGTTCTACAGTTCATCTGTCCGGTTTGAGAATCAAGTTGACTGGTCAATTCGCCATCGTCTGGCGACTCTGGCCACATAAGCCTCTTGGATGGGTCCCATTTGTTTGAGACGAACACGTTGTCGTTTTCCTGCGTCCGGCAAATGGATCTTCGGGCGGATTTGAGCTGGCCGGGTTGGCCCATTTACCGACGAGCGTCTAGCTTCGGTCTACAATGAAATTGTGATCGGAGAAGGGAAGATCAGGCGGAGACGAAAGAGCGGGAGGGAAATATGGTGCACAGTGCCTATGATTCCTTTGAGCTCCTCCGAGGCTGTCCGACGAAAATCGATGCCGTCGCGTCCTACGCTTCGAAGCTCTTCCTCGGCTGCACCGATGGCGCGCTACGAGTCTACGCCGCCGAATCCGATCGATCTTCTTCGTCGTCGGATTACCTCGGCCAAGCGCAAGAACTTCGGAAGGAAGGATACGCCCTGGAGAGGACAGTGAACGGATTTTCCAAGAAGACTCTGCTGTCAATGGAGGTACTGGCATCGCGGCAGCTGCTCCTCTCGCTCTCTGAGTCGATCGCTTTCCACCGGCTCCCAAATTTGGAGACTTTCGCTGTGATCACCAAGGCCAAAGGCGCCAATGTTTACTCCTGGGATGATCGCAGAGGCTATCTCTGCTTCGCGAGGCAGAAGCGAGTCTGTATCATCCGCCACGATGGTGAGTTCTCTCGTTTTCTATTCCAGAGCTGCTGCTGAAATTCTGATGCTTCATTTCTTCTTCTTGAACTGAAATTTGGAAGTTGTTCTTCAGCAGGACGAGGATTCGTGGAGGTGAAAGAATTTGGAGTGCCTGACACGGTGAAGTCGATGGCCTGGTGTGGCGAGAACATATGTATTGGAATTAAGAAGGAATACGCGATACTGAACGCCACTAGTGGTGCATTGAGCGAGGTGTTTCCTTCTGGTAGACTGGCTCCGCCTATGGTCGTCTCTCTTCCTTCGGGAGAACTTCTTCTTGGCAAGGTGCCCTCCAACTGTTCGATGAATTGCTTCCTTTCCGTTATCGTTTGCAGTTATCACCTGTGATTGACAGTTAAAAGTTATCACTTACGATACAGGAGAATATTGGAGTATTTGTGGACCAAAATGGCAAGCTTCATCAAGCTGAAAGGATTTGTTGGTCGGAAGCTCCCTCTGTTGTTGTGATTCAGAAACCGTATGCTATTGCCCTGCTCCCAAGACGTGTTGAGGTAGTTGCCTAGACCATCATGCACTATGCCGGAGAAGTTCCTGTCCTCTTTATTTCTGTCCAGAGATGGTCTTCCTGACGATGTTCTATAAAATGAATGCAGATAAGGTCTCTTCGAGTCCCATACCCAATGATTCAGACCATTGTTCTTCAGAATGTTCGTCGTCTTGTTCAGAGCAATAATGCAGTAATTGTTGCGCTAGATAATTCTGTTCATGGACTCTTCCCTGTTCCTGTTGGTGCACAGGTATATATTGTACCCCTTTGGTTTTTGTATAGAATATTGTTGACTGGTAGTTTCTAGGTTAATTGTTGTGATGACTGGTAGGTGAGTAAAAAAAAATACAGTCTAGAGGGAAGAAAGATTCTTGAATTCTGGAATCAATTTGATGCTCCTGGATCATCTTCGACATATTTCGATTATGTATTTGCTTTTAGAGCTCATACAAACTTGATTTGATACTTTGACATTGCACTTCAGTAAATTTTACTATGACTATGGTGCAGATCGTGCAATTAACAGCATCTGGAAATTTTGAAGAAGCTTTGGCATTGTGCAAGTTACTTCCTCCAGAAGATGCAAGCCTTCGAGCTGCAAAGGAAGCATCCATTCATATAAGGTAGATGTTTACCAAAATTGACTGATGAACTATTTGCATCACTTAGTTCTCACTTCTATGAATTGATATGTTTCTTCGCTATCATATCATAAGGCTTGGTCTAGCAAGTGGATTTTCATTTTATACGTATGATTTTCTGTGTGGCATGTAATATTAGCCAAACTCTAGTAATTTTTCCTTCGAAGTCCTATTATGATTTTTCTTCAAACAAGTTGCTGATAGGGGTTTCACTTTCCACAGATATGCCCACCATCTTTTTGATAATGGGAGTTATGAGGATGCTATGGAGCACTTTTTAGCTTCCCAAGTAGATATCACCTATGTACTTTCTATGTATCCGTCAATAGTTCTTCCCAAAACAACTTTGGTTCCTGAAATGGACAAGGTAGTGGACAGTTATCCAGATGTTATGCATCTGTCAAGAGGTTCTTCTGGTGCATCAGATGATATGGATCCCTCATCTGCTTCACATTTTGGCGATTTTGATGAGCATTCCGCACTTGAGTCCAAGAAGATGAGCCATAATACTCTCATGGCTCTAATCAAATACTTACAGAAACGCAGATACAGTGTAATTGAAAAGGCTACTGCCGAGGGGACAGAGGAGGTTGTTTTAGGTGCAGTTGGTGATAATTACGGACATTACGACTCCAGTAGGGTCAAAAAGTCTGGCAAGGTAGAAACTGATCCTTTTGAGTTTTGAATGAGGAGTCAACTCACATATATTACAGCTACAATGCCTTTAAATTGTATATATATTCTTGAAGGACAATAACAGTGACTCTAGGAAGTTCACTTTTGAAAAGAAAAGTAACTATATTTGATGCTTCTGTTCCACTTGATTTCTCGTACGATCTGACACTGTTTATGATTAGGGGCGTGGTAATGTCGCCATTAATTCAGGAGCTAGAGAAATTGCTGCTATCCTGGATACTGCACTACTCCAAGCACTTCTGCTTACTGGACAGTCTTCAGCTGCTGTAGAATTGCTCAGAGGCCATAATTATTGTGATCTGAAAATATGTGAGGAGAGTCTTCAAAAGAGACATCACCATTCTGCTTTGCTGGAGCTTTATCGAAGTAATGCCATGCACCGTGAAGCTCTGAAGCTTCTGCATCAATTAGTCCAAGAGTCAAGCTCAGGCCAATCTGAGGGTATGCATAAGTTCAAGCCTGAGGACATTCTAGAATATCTCAAGGTATCTTTAATTTCTACTCTGTGGGAGTCTTTTTCGTGGTGTTAGTACTCTTCTTTGGTTGCAGCTAGTACTCTTCTTTTGCTAAAAGTATCTGAGGGAGTCTTTTTCATGGTGATTCTTATGCAGCCTCTCTGTGGAACAGATCCTATGCTTGTTCTAGAGTTCTCAATGATCATTCTCGAAAGGTGTCCAACACAAACAATTGAGCTGTTTTTATCTGGGAATATACCTGCAGATTTGGTCAACTCTTATCTGAAGCAGCATGCTCCAAACATGCAAGGAAGGTATCTAGAACTGATGCTCGCAATGAATGAAAGTGCCATATCAGGAAACCTTCAAAATGAAATGGTAACTTGCCCTTGCTTTTGGTATGTAGATATAATTTTTTCTATGTGTGCTCTTACTGGACGTGTCCAAATAAAATGTAACCTTGGGTTGAATTTTGAATCATATCACTCAATGCCACTCTATCATTTATCACAGGTGCAAATCTATCTCTCTGAAGTTCTTGATTTGCATGCGGAATTAACTTCCCAAAAGAAATGGGACGAGAAGGCTCATTCCCCGACTAGGAAAAAGTTATTATCTGCTCTAGAAGGCATATCAGGATATAACCCTGAGGCTTTATTGAAGCGTCTTCCTCCTGATGCATTGTATGAAGAACGTGCAGTTTTATTAGGAAAGATGAACCAGCATGAACTTGCCTTATCCCTCTATGTACATAAGGTAATGATGGTATTTACATGAATGGCTGATTATCTTACACACGAAAGCTATAGATAAGCCTTTGCCCTTGATGTAATCATTTCTCTCGCTGAGTATATTGATCAATACTGAAGTCAATAACCATCTAAACTTGTTCATCCATTTCTCTGATCTGCAGTCCATGAGCCAACTAAAGTTACTTTTTTCCCCTGTATCAGCTTCATCTACCTGATCTGGCATTGTCCTACTGTGATCGCATTTATGAGTCTGCAACTCCACAACCTTCTACTACAAATTCTGGCAGTATATACCTCACGCTTCTACAAATCTATCTAAATCCCAGTAAGACAACCAAGAACTTTGAGAAGCGAATCACAAATATAGTAGCTTCTCGGAGCACCAGCATCCCTAAGGCCAGTTCTGTGAGTGGAACCAAGACTAAAGGTGGCCGTGGAGCGAAGAAAATTGCTGCAATAGAAATTGCAGATGACTTGCGTATGAGTCCAAGTGGCACTGATAGCAGCAAGAGCGATGGCGATACAGACGAAATTAATCAGGAAGGCAGTTCTACCATAATGCTTGATGAGGTGCTTGATCTCTTGAGCAAAAGGTGGGACCGAATAAATGGTGCCCAAGCACTCAGACTTTTACCCAGGCAAACTAACTTACAGGTAACAATTTTACCAGAAAGGAGCTATGTTCTTGGATGCCTAAAGCTTAGAGCTGCCCTCTACTTCATGCGAGGCCTGAGAAATGTAGATTAACTCAATTTTGTTTTGTTCTATGCAGAACTTGCTGCCGTTTCTTGGACCTCTACTGAGGAAATCAAGTGAAGCGAACCGGAACCTTTCAGTAATCAAGAGTTTGAGACAGAGTGAGAACCTGCAGGTATCAATGACATGAAATCCTACATATAATTGTCTTGATGCCATATGTATAGTCCGAAATGACCACTTGAGAATGTTGAATATATCAAGCCCGTTAACATATTAAGACCACCACTGACTATGGCCTATTATGTGGTGAACCAGGTGAAAGACGAGCTGTACAAGTATAGAAAAGCAGTCGTGAAGATCAGCAGCGACAGCATGTGCTCCCTTTGCAACAAGAAGATCGGAACAAGTGTGTTTGCTGTCTATCCCAACGGGAAAACACTCGTCCATTTCGTTTGTTTCCGGGACTCCCAAAGTATGAAGGCCGTCACTAAAGGTACAACACCACCTCCTAGAAAGTGGTGACATATTTTTCTTTCAAACAGGATGTTTCACGACATCAGCAGAAAACCGCTGATACATCATCAGCTTTGAGATGGTGAATACCGGAGAGTGCATTGACCTTCACATGAAACTGCTTTTCGGTAGCAGCCATCGAAGTCTCCGGCAGCTGGCCATGGCCTGTGAGAGAACGATACTGAATTGGCACCCTTCGAGATGTTTGTTCTTCAAGGGCTTGTTGGTTATCAATTTCTAAGTTTGATGGCTTGCTCGGTGTGGGGGAAGTTTTCTTGCCTGTGTTGTATGCTTTGCTGAGTTTGTTCCTTCATCGAGATTTCCGTTCTTCTGAGTGAAGTCCCCATTGACAAAACGAATGGCATAGTGTTGTTGATAGATCGATATACGTTTTGTTTGTACTTACGTGCTTGTGCAAATGCAAATTTCTGTGAGCGGCATCCAAAATATGGTACCATTTCAGGACTGATATTTTGTTACCAAACAACGCAATAGAAGCACAATGAAATGTTTATATTATAACCATCTATCCACCATACGCCTGCCCTTGCAGTTGCAGGAGCTAGTTTCTCGTTTGACGTTTCTCTGCCCTCTGGCCGTAAAACGGTAGACAGCGACTCAGATTCTGCACCCCGCATTGGGACTGTCCACATAAATCGCCTCCACATCAAACGACTTCCTGACCCAGTGGCCCTCTTGAAGAGCGTCGTGTCTTTCTTCCACCTCCTCAATTGCGCCATCACAAACACCGTTTTTCTATCCCCTCCCAGCAGCAACAAACGCAGCGTTTTGACCTAGATTTGTTTAAGGTTTAACTTTTAAGGACATGAATCCACTCCCTACCAATGAAAGAATCATAAGCAAGCTGCAAAGTGCAAAGTGTTGATCGGCTGTCTAAAAAATGGTTTATACACAACTTTCTCATTAACCACTTTATCAATCGCTCTCTCCTGCCATGTCCATCGGGAGATTTCGATTCCATGGGATTATAGTGATGAAAAACGGTGCAGTGTGAATCAGATCAGATTATATATACAGTTTTTGGTCAAGACCGATATTTTAGAATATAAATTATGGGCTAGACCACATATTATTATACGATCCAGACCAAATCAAGGCTATATGGTGCGCTTCGGTAAGATATGATATGGATTAAGTAGACCATTCTTCATAAAACTTCACACTTTTCCAACCCTTCGATCCTCTTTGGTATCCACAAAAATAAAAAGTTCAGTGCTCAATATACTAGTGAAACAAAATTTAGTGACCTTAACTAACCCGCGAAAAAATATGCGGAGAGAATTGTACATTTTCGATTTCTTACTCCTATCCGGTCTCCACTTAAAATAAAACTCAACAAATTACTATGTCTCCCTCTTTCATGATGGTCTTAAAGGTTCTCGCACTTAATCTCCATCACGAACAGTGGCGGACCCAGGATTGTCGGAGAGGTGTGTCGCTGATAAAATAAAATAAAAATAAAATTAAATACAAAATTAAATAGAAATTAAAAAAAAATCATAAAGTTCTGTCATGTTTACAACGAATCGCGATGACTTTTCATCTGCTGAAATGTCTCTAAAATACATTAATCACTTATACTGCAAAGAAAATCTTTTTCAATATACACAACTAAACAATCATTCATATATTGGTCACTCAACTGATTTCGAAGATCATTCTTGATTATCTTCATAGCTAAAAATGTTCTTTCGCAGCTGGGGAGTTAGTGGCCGCCTGGGCTAATGGCCATTAGGCCTGTGGATTTTTTTCTCTCTTTTAATTATAGGCCGAGGCCCAACACACATCACACATGCATATTGTATGGGCTGAGAGTTTGTTTGTTTTTAATATGAATTGATAGGATTATGATTTATGAGTTATTATAAACAAAATGGGTTAAAGACACATTTGGTCACTGAGATTACAAAATCGGGACATCTTTAGTCACTAGAAAAAATTAATATCAAATTTGGTCACTATAATTACTAAAACTGGACACATTTAGTCACTCACCGTTAGTCTCCGTCCAACTCCGTTAATGAAGTCCGTTAAGTGATGATGTGGCAAACAAAATTGCCTAATCAGCCGGATATAACCCAACAAAAACAAAACCCGACCCGCCACATCATTTAAACCAACCCAACCCAACCCATGACCCAACTCCACCCAACCCTTCTTCCTCCTTCCTCTCACCTCCTTCTTTCCCCAAAACCGCCGCCGCCCTCCTCCTTCCTCCCCACCACCTTCCAACCCACCCAGAAAACCAAAAAAAACCCTTTCCCACTTCTCACCTTCTCCAACATCGAAACCAATGTAGAGCTGCTGCAGCGAGGTTAAGTTCCCCAGCTCCGGAGGAATAGTCCCGACCACCCACCATTGGTGAGCTCCATCAAGTTCTAAAGCTCGATTTCGCCTCGAATTCGCTCTCCAGTCCAATCCCACCCGAAATCGGCAACTGCAGCCACCTTGCCTACCTGGACATGAGCTAGAACAATCTCACCGGACCAATTCCACCAGAGATTTCCAACATCCACATTCTCAACTACCTAAACCTATCAAGAAACCACCTCAACCAAACCATCCCCAAATCCATCGGTTCAATTAATAGCCTCACCATCGCCGACTTCTCCTTCAACAACCTCTCCGGGAAGCTCCCCGATTCCGGCCAATTCTCCGTCTTCAATTCCTCCTCCTTCGCCGGGAACCCTCAGCTCTGCAGCTCCATCCTCAACAACCCCTGCAATTCCACAACAAACCCAAACTGCAAACGGGCGAAATCCCCTGACAATTTCAAGCTCGTCTTCGCCCTAGGCCTCCTGATCTGCTCCCTCATCTTTGCCACCGCCGCGATCGTGAAAAGCGCGGTCGTTCAAGCGGTACGGAGAGTCGGATTGGAAAATGACGTCGTTTCAGAAGGGTTTCGATGTTGGAGAAGGTGAGAAGTGGGAAAGGGGTTTTTTTGGTTTTCTGGGTGGGTTGGAAGGTGGTGGGAGGAAGGAGGAGAGCGGCGGTGGTTTTGGGGAAAGAAGGAGGTGAGAGGAAGGAGGAAGAAGGGTTGGGTTGGTTTAAATGACGTGGCGGGTTATAATGACGTGGCGGGTCGGGTTTTATTTTTTTTGGGTTATATCCGGCTGATTAGGCAATTCTGTTTGTCACATCATCACTTAACGGACTTTATTAACGGAGTTGGACGGAGACTAACGGCGAGTGACTAAATGTGTCCAGTTTTAGTAATTGTAGTGACCAAATTTGATATTAATTTTTTCTAGTGACTAAACATGTCCCGATTTTGTAATCTCAGTGACCAAATGTGTCTCTAACCCTAAACAAAATTAAAAAGGATTATGATTAAGATTGATTTATCCGGATAATAAATTCTTCGAGTATAATGAAGGTGTGTTGGCTATAATTATTGAAGGTGTGTCGGCTATCTCGAAATAAAAAAATTTGTACCAAAAATATGTAGGTCCTTCACAAAATTCCCTTGCCTTAGGTCCGCCACTGATCACGAAGAAGACGAGATTGTTTTGAACCACTAGGTTGGCCGCTTCGCTCGACAGATTTTCTCTTATCTCACCGGGGTAAATATGTTATGCATTTCTATATAATTGACTTCAGATTCTAAACATGGCTAGTTGAGATGATTTTCCCATCTTTTCTTCTTTTTGTGTGGTTCTTTCATTAGAAGAACACAAAAAATATCACTTGAGCAGTCTGTCGATTTTCAGCTTGATGAAGAATTAATAGATTTAATATACAGAAATCTACAATCGGATTGTTTGTTCCCCATGGTCAGATTGATCAACCTCGATTTGTTCTTCCAAATGCATAAATGGAGATTTAGTGTTTTGATTTGAATTAGTGGGTAGTAGTAGGTCACGGTCCACCACGGTTAATTGTAATTTACCGCAATCCAGAGTCCAGACCGTATCAAACCACGCACTAAATGAAAGATTACAGACCAAATCATAATTTTAGGGGTCGTTTGGAAGTTGCGTATGTTAAATCTTTGTATTGTTATGAATCACTATGATATAAATGCATGCATTGATACAATAGATGTATTTTGAAATTACATTGTTTGGTTGTTGGGATTATAATTTATGAATTGATTGTTATAAAGTTACTTTATAAGGAAATGTCATATTTGTCCTCCACTTTTAATATAAAACAAAAAGAACTATGGACATAATTGGAAAAAGTAAAGGTGCTCAATTATTAAACCAACAATCACAACAATCTCAACTTTTAGTTGAGATTGTACAATCCCTCATTTTTGTTGATTGTTGGTGGGACCTACACAAAACAATACATGCATTGTTTTGCAACTTGACACTTCCAAACGTTGTATTGTGGACAATACATGTATTTAACAAATACAACACTAACAATCGCAACTTCCAAACGACCCCTTAGTCTTACTATTCGGATCAAACCGTACACATAGTTTCGCGTACATTTTGGTCTAAATTCCCCGCCCTAAGCTACTAGTTTAGCGCGGAGTTGAGGTGAAGTATTAAATTGGTCACAAAAATTATATACATATCCAAGTAACCACGTCAACTTATTCTTAATGTTTCCACTCTAATAAATATTTTTTATGTACAACTTATGGAAACATATACAGCTTTTGTGACTCTAGTTGTAATCTACCTTGAAACTATCGTTTCAGCGAAACATTTGACATCTGAGCTATAGGGCCTTCGAAGTTCGAACCACTCCCTACTCCGCTGCTGTTTCCTTCGAAGCGAGAGTCGATTGCGGACGAGAGCAGCGAAAGTTGATCGGCGAAGATGATCAAAGCAGTGATGGTGATGAACACTCAAGGCAAGCCTCGGCTCACGAAATTTTATGAATTTCTGGTAAGGAAGAGACAAACTCAATTTTCTCATTTTTTTTTCTTCTTTTCCTTCCATGTTTGATGGGAAGAAACAGTATCAGCTAGTTGAGTAAGCTTCCTTTCTGATGATCTCGCTTTATCGATGGAATTTCTGCGAGGGCAAAGCCTGTGGAGAAGCAGCAGGGGATTATACGGACAGTGTTTGGAGGTAATTGGTCGAACCTTCGAACGACGGCTCGACATTTTTTTTTTGGCCAAAACTGCTCTAAAGATCTCGTCGTTGAGAGTTGTGGGTTTTCGATCTCTGAGTTAGGATTTCTGGTGCGTAGTTTTGTGCAGTAGGGCGGAGAACGTCAGCAATTTCATGGAAGCGGATTCAATTTTCGGTCCTGTAAGTTCTGATGCTTCCTGCTTTTGAACATCTAAGAATTCCATTGCGAAAGTCGTGATCTTTAGTATCGTGTTCAAGGGTTTTGATCTGTATGACAGGATAGTCGTCTTGTCTACAAGCACTATGCTACTCTCTACTTTGTCTTTGTGTTCGATAGTTCAGAGAACGAGCTTGCAATGCTTGATCTCATCCAAGGTACAGTGATCACTTTCTTCAGGAACCATACAGCGTTTTATTGTTTTTTGCTTGTTATTACTAGCTAGAGCCTCTGAAGGTAAAAGAAGAGTGAATCTAATTTGTTTACTTGTGATATTGGAGTGGCTAAAAGAACCTCTGATGACATTTTACTGAACATCCTTGGGGATCATGAACTATAGAAGATTTCCACTACATTGTGAATGAAATTTGGTATAATTAATCTTGCAGAAGCCTTTGGTTCAACTTAAACTTGGGTAGATTAAACTAGAGTGGTGGTAAAAGGAAGGGCTCTAACTATGTAGTTGAATCTTCTGATAGGAAGGCAAACCCAAAGTCTTGATGTATGGGGCCGGATTTCTGTCGAGTTGAGCAATTTTTAACTTCTCGAATAGTAATCCATTAGTACTTTGGTTTATTTGAACTTATTTGAATGCCAGAGCAACCTTGTGAAACCATGTCTTAGTAGCCTGAATAGCCCTTTTAGCTAGGTTTTGTAAATGATTTCTCCTGGTGGTTTCTAAATGTCTCTTCGCTTGTGTGCAGTTTTCGTGGAAACACTGGACAAATGCTTCAGAAATGTGTGTGAGCTTGACATCGTTTTCAATTACAGCAAGGTATGCGATATTCCCTTGTTTACATGCACTAGGACTCTTGTGTATTGTTGGCTTGTCGCTATTGTGCCTACGATTTGTGTTCTTTGACATCAAATCACTGGTAAAAAATACTGTCTCTATCTACTTGATTGTCGTTCTAGTACAATAATTAATGTAACTGGGCAATTTTGCTGGGAAATAGGTTCCTTCTGTGATAGGTGACAATCATACCAAAGTTATTCTCTCGTGTTATCTTTCAGTGAGAATGAAACCACAAATATTGTATCAAGGGTTCGAATGATACCTTGTTTTCTTTTCATGAGCACTTCCCCGTGTTTCCTCGGAACTCTGCTACTTTAACACTTGAAAACAAGCAAGCTTCCTAACTGCCTGAAGATTAGCACTCCACCTCTCTACTAACAGACCGGTTTAATTAACGAAAAAAACTAGAGTCAAAGATTGTGCATCTTTTATTGCCTAGCAGCATGAATTTAGTAACTCATTAGAGACTAATTCGACTATGGTTCAACTTCTCTTGCTGGGTAGCTGCATACCATATTGGATGAGATAATCTTTGGAGGCCAAGTGCTGGAAACAAGTTCAGCCGAAGTCATGAAGGTTGTTGAAGAAATATCAAGGTGCTTCTTTCGCTCTCTCTCTCTCTCTCACACAATCACAGTTTTCATTGGCTGCCTAATTATCTTGAACATTACCAAGTGACAAACTTGTGTGTGATGCAGGCAAGAATCAGCCTCAAACTCTATAGGATTAGTTACCAAAACAGTTTCTGGCTGGAGGAATAGGTAGCACACTGTTTCAAGACCTCATCGACATCAGATTTTAGGCTCCAACTCCCATTAAACTTGCATTTTCTCCCATCCCTCTACTTCAGCTGTTGTACTACTCTTTCCTCTAGCTGCTCACAGCTCATCAGACTGCTGTTATTTGAAATCTTATGAAATTTCCATTTGGATTCTTCACTCATTCATTTCTTTACATCTATTGATTGCGAATTAAGTTGGCTGATCAACTCTCGAGGATGATCATCTCTATAAACATAATGAAAAACAGCATACACGGCATAATCAACTTTCTGGGCGGAACGCCTCATATTCTTACAAATTGGATTAACCCCTCAGTTTGATATATTGAGCTCCTGAAGAACTACACGGGCGCCTCATATTCTTACAATTGGATGAACCCCTCAGTTTGATATCTTGAGCTTCTGAAGAAACACGGGCAGAATTACGTCCTGGTGCTCCCATTACTCCACCTGGATGGGTTCCGCTTCCACAGAGGTATAGTCCTGGAATCGGCGCCTTATAATCCGACATGGCTGTTTCCATTTTTGTGGATCTTTACCATCCTTTAACTGGCCACAGGAGGAAGAGAGAGTCCCATGGAGAAGCAAACTCAGCCCCCCATCGAGCAGGTGTTTGTTTTTGTGGTTCTAATTTGGGGAAGTACTTGTAAGGCCGATGACGCGCTCCAGGTCTGGAGGAGTCAACATGTCATACCCAATGAAGTAGGTGCTGAAGCCTGGATCATACTCGTCAATCAATCTGAAACATCTTTCTGCATACGCTTCCTGCAGAAATGATGGATTTCAACATAAACTGCGATTACAGGTATCCTCCAAAGCCCATGACTAAAATGGAAGTAGTTCTGCATGACTCGACACTCACTATGTACATTGGCTCATTCCAGCTTCCATCTGATGGCTTGTATGGTGTCGGAGATGAAGTTGGAATTCTTCAGCAACAAGATGAAATCGCTAGGGAGAACATCGCTTGGCAACAATTCCTGTGATTGAGATGGAGAATAAGAAACTGAATTGGTGATATGACTGCTCTTTCGTCCAAACTGATCTGGTGCATAAGCTAGAACAACGCTTTACCAGGAAAGTTTTGCAAGGAGTGGCATTAGACAGAACAACTCGATATAGAACTTGCATACCGTCAGCAAGGACCACCTACAAACGTAGTGAACCATGTTTTCCATAGTTAGTCAGCTTATATGTAATCCAAAGAATCTCGGATAATCGTCGGCGTCCCTTTTGGAGAAATTTCTGCATGGTTGTGATCGGCTTTGGTTCCAAGCAGAATGTAGCGGCCATCAACGGAAGGCGTGAAAGAGAATGCGTTCCTTCCAACATCTTCAATCCATGCCTCTCCAACTCTCTGTTCTCGAAACAAATTAGGAGAAAAAAACAGGGGAAGCAGAGTAATAGGAGTAGAAAAAGAATGATTACTTGACGACGGAGGGGCGAAGGAGACTGTGGAGGTAGTGAGGTAGCTGCATCTGGAGAACTGGAAGGCAGGTATGATCTCTTCAGTAACGGCGGCGGCAGCTGCCGTTGTGGCCGCCGCCGATCACCAGCGCGTCGCATTTCTTCTTCTTGAGAGTACGGGTCGATGTGAACGAGGAGAAGGTGGCCACGGTGGTGAAGCATTTCCGCAACATCTCCCTGCGTGAGTTCTGGGGTTTGCTTTTGCTTTCACTTTTGAGTTTTGACTACTCTGTTCTGCTCGTTTACGGGCAGTTACGTTCAACCGCGAACTTGTAAGATTGGCGCGATGGGGAGTAATATTTTTGTGGAGCGGATTCAATATCAAACTGTATATTTGGTTTCTACAAACTACATTCCTTGTAATGGGCAAGTGAACCAAAAATATAGTTGTAATATTAAGACACAAGTAATAAAATTATCGTATTCACGAGTCTCTAGATTTACTATTACTCGGTTTCAGCCTATTATCTAGGAAATTCAAATTCAAGTTAAACAACTAAAACTATTCTAACAAAACGAGAAATAGCTAAACTAACTAATTAAAAGGTAGGAAACAACTAAAACTATTCTAACAAAACGTGAAATAGTTAAACTAAGGGTTATATGTATAATGTGCCTCTCTACTATGACGTTTTATCAAACATGTCCCTCTACTATTTTTTTACATCAAACATGCCCCTGTAATTTGGAAAAACTATCAAACATGCCCTTTAGTTGAACTTTCCATTGAAAAAATCGTCAATCATGGTTGAACCGAGATTTAGACGACCTGACATCGATAAATGGGAGGGGAATTTTCAGTTTTGACCCTTGTTTAGTGTTTTATTTCTTTAGGTCTCGTCAAAGTGAAATTATTAGAATTATTTGGTTATACAGAACAAAAAAAAACTCTAAAGTGAAATTATTAGGGATATTTTAGATATTTGGGTCGCCCAAACCAAAGTTCGGTCTTGGTTAACGGTTTTTTGATGAAAATTTCAACTGAAGGGCATGTTTGATACGTTTTCCAAAGAACAGGGGCATGTTTGATTAAAAAATAGTAGAGCGGCATGTTTGATAAAACGTCATAGTAGAGGGGCATATTATACCTATAACCCTTAAACTAACTAATTAAAAGGTAGAAGGCTCACTCAGGTAATGATTCCACCTAGCCACTAGCCGGATTAATGATTGATGGTTGTCAAACTTATTTCACTCTTCATTTATAATGTGGAAAGTCCTTAACAAGTCTTGAATCCCAATTAAAGCAATCAATTTCCTCTTAAGTCGAATGGTTAGAGGGATATTATCCTCAACTAACACAATCGATCAAGGAAATTCACACTAGACTCTCTTTATTGGTAGGACATTGTTGGGTACTATGTCCAACTAGAAAAGGGATGACAGTGAGGTAAAGTTGTAGCTTATGCCAAACAGTCTTATTCTTCAGAAATTGCTTCTTCACATTCATTAAGATGTGTCAAGTACATAGTATATGGAAGATGCCAGGCCAATCTTTCCTAAGTGTTTTGGCCATGGCTGGAACCTGATCAGTGAAGATAGTTTATGATCCATACAACGACACAAAGTATCAAACAACCACTCGAAAGATGCACTAGTCTCGTCGTGCAACAAAAATGCACTAGCAAACATCCCTACATAACACAAGTCGTCAAAAAAATTTAAAAAATTATTGAAATCGTCCAAAGTAAAATTCATACACAACAGACTAGTACTCAAACTCTCCAGACTTATACTCAAACACTCCAGACTAGTACTCAAACTCTTCATAGTAGTATTCAAATTCTTCATACTAGTATTCTAAAAAGTATTTCAACAAATAAGTAGCTTCACTGTGTGTCGTGTTCCTTTGCCTTTTCTTTTTCAGATGGCTCCTTCGGTCATTCCTCGAGAATGTAAGATTTTCATACCCACAAGCACACATAATCAATAGCTTGTATGAAAAGCTAAAACTAATACCAGCATTCGTGTTGGCTTCAACCACTAACAACAACAATATCGTCTGGCCATTTCTTCGTATTCTTTGGATTTATAGTACTCTTGATTGAATAACCTTGTTTATTGCATTTTTAGTAAAGGTACCAAACCTTTTCCTCACCCTTACTGTTCTTGTACAACTTCGCGTGTTCGTTTTGTATTCGCACACTAAAACCTCAGTCGTCAACATAACTTGAATAGAAGCTATAGCAGTCGTCATTAGTCTTGAATTGCAATTTCCTCCTTAAATTTTCGTCTTCTAGTGCTGCATAGCCTGCCATGTAAATTTAAAGTAAAATACAATTAGAACCTCAACGATCATTGTCCTCTAATCCTAACTAGTATTCACATGTGATTACATCCAACATTCATGAATACAACTAATATTCTTCAGCAGATGAATACGTATTGGAAAAAATGCCAACTAATATTCTTACACGAACAAGTATTCATGCACACACAAAAACTACATGCACGTATGTACGAATAATAATTGAAAGCTCTCTCAACTCGTATTAAAAACATAGGAAGAAGTATTCAATTACTGAAATCTCGGAATTTTTTTTCAACAAACATAATAAATGCTCCAACCATATGAAGGCATTCAATGCTCGACTAGAACCAAAACATACATAAGTCAACATAAATCGTTTGTGTGGCCTTCACGTACCCTTTTCTATTTCATCAACAATATTCATCCACTCTTACGAGCCCCACAAACTATCACATGTATCTTTACCATCCGCTTGAGGAGGATATCAGCAAGATCAATGACATCCTTCTTTTGGATTCCAAGATCGACCTCTTCTAGAATATTGAGGTCAACATGCCTGTTGTCTCACAATTTCGAAACACTCTCCCTCATTAAGGATGGCAATTTCGACATGCCCCGTTTTACCCAACCTATTTGACATGTTTTGGGAAGGCTAATACCCACCCTTAGGCGAGGTGGGGCAAGCATGGATAGTGTCCACGACATGACCTGCCCTGACCCGCTCCACTTTTTACTCGTTCTTACTTAAATCACATTTAATTTAGTGAAATTACTTAGCATTTTACTTTTATTACTTAAAAGTAATATTTTGCGAAAAATTTAATTATATTAATCATGTTATAGTTTGTTTCTTACTTTTTGTCATGAAAAGATAAATATTTTCAAAGTTTTAGGTTTAAATTACATACCAATTTGGGTTAACCTGTCTCGACCTGCGCCCCGTGATAAATTTTCAGACCTGAACTCTACCAATCACGGAACAGGTATGGGTATCTTGATACCCGCCCCTCTCTGCCCTATTGTCATTCTTAGCTCCTATGGGTTCTTCTTCTTATCGTCGAAGGCCAGATTTTGCATGAGATGGCCAGATCTGGAAATCAAGTGTCCTTCTTTTCAATGGAAGGCAAAGGAGAGAAGAAAAAAATGAGGGATAATGGAGCATGAGAGAGAGTTGGTAGGTGGGTGTATTAAATGAGTGTTTTTGTGCTCAAATTTTCACCCAAAAAATCCCGCCAACCCCCTCCCCATTTGGCCTCATTCTCACCTGGCGACCCCACCCAATTCCCCTTTTCTTTCCTCGGCTCAGCTCAGCCCAAAAAAAATCGACATCTAAAGGGTGAGAATTGATGACTTTTTAATTGTCTCTAGTTTTCTTAATCGATTTTTATCTTCTTTGTTCTAACTTGGATTTCAATTTTTTTTTTTCAAAGATGGAACGAGTACGTTGTGATCTACAAAATGATGTTCATTTTCAGTATATTTCGACAAAAGAAATTTCATACTACTCGTTACCATCTTGGTACCACATTCGTTTTTAACTCGAATTCTGAAAATTTTTGCATAGGAAGAACGAGTTCCTCGTGATTTATTGTATCTGCAAATTTTTGGAGAAATATACAGGACCATATATACCACCTCATACCACCCTGGTATAAGGGTGGTAACTGGTGGTAAACAATGACAAATGTAGTAAATGAAAGTTCGTACATTCCTACTATCATGTATTTAATCATCCTACACTGTGGTATGTTCATATCACGATGATACACTTCCATACCACGTGGTATATGTAATACCAAGCATTACCACAATGGTATGGACTGGTACTAAATGTTCAAGTTTTTTCGTTCCAAAATATATCAAATTATATATCATTTTGAGGAGCACAATTAATCTGATTTATATTTGTAAAATATTTCAATTGAGATTTTAAATGAAAGAAATATACCCCATTAAAATTTGTAGGAAAACAGTTTGAGACCTTCCAGATGTAAGATTATATATGATTAAGGTTTACTCCCGAACTGCCCCCATATCATGGTCTTCACTTCATTTTAGTTTTATTTTAGGACGTAAATATGTCTCGAATGGACAATCAATAAGACTCCACTTCATTAACTAACAATGGGATTGTTGGTCTTTTGGACAAAAGTTCAGACATTACAAGAAGTTACATAGCAGCCAATGAAGAGATTAAAAAGAACCATTGGCAGCTAATTTCTACACTACACATCATCGTTTCCAGACTAATGAAAAATGAATCAAGTAGCACTGCATCGCCATGCTTTGAACATGATTCCAGTGAGAAAGTGCTTCGACCTCTGCATATACTTTTATCCTTTGTGGTTTTTTTTCCCCAGTTTTTTTTGCCCTAGATAAGAACTGCCTTCCCTACTGTTTCAAACTATGCGCAATGCTAATAATTACACAATTGGGGAGCTTCCATAGAACAAGATATTCACAGGGCTGCAGAGGACGAAAGATCAGTCTGTGCGTTGTAAGAAGGAGAAGCCCGAGTTCTCACGAATTAGAGGTGGCGGTTCAATCTCAGCAACATCGACATGCTCCATTGACTTGGAAATGTCGTCTACTGTGAATGGTATACTGCATTCACAAAAACAATAAAAAAGATGAATAGGTGTCTTGGGGACTACGGAGTACATTTTTCATTCTACAAACCTTGAGGGAATTGGATCTATGTTCATACCTTGAATCGTCATCCAACAAGAACGAGCTGCTGACAGCGTTATTCGTGTCCGCGGTCATCATGACTCTCATGTTCGAGATGACCTGAAAGAAATCAGGGGAGATCCAGTTACCAAAGAGACAAGTAACCATACTGAACACTTGTCATTGGTGGCAAGTAGAGTGTTAGTTCAGAAGAGTCGAGTGCTTACCTCTGATGAAACACTATGTGTCCCGTATTTGTCATCCCAGTACATGGTACTGATTCTGTACAGTTGTTGTATGCTGAGAACCTGGAGATACCACAAAGAGAAGAGTCGGGGAAAGGTCAATGCAAAAAGAATAAAGGGAAAAACAAGCAGATACAGAATACTGAATTGTGTTATCCTACTCACAGGGCAAAGATCGGTTGTAATTTCTTTCAACGCTTTCTTTGGCTTCTGATGTATGACCTGAATGGTACAAATGATCATACCCCATTAGCAAATCAAGATCAGGCAAGAATGGTCGTAGAAAGATGCGACATTTTGCTGTAACAAACCAGGAATCCGACAGCTTGTCTTATGTGTTTCAGTTCCTCCCACGCCGGGCCTACAAACTGAATCGAAAAGTTACCGTTAAGTGGGTTTCCAAAAAGGGAAGAATTTGAACTACCAAGATACCCCCAAGGCCCCAACTAGTAAATTACCTCCTCAGTTGCATCATGGCACCACTGCTCCAGTTCAGCCAACCCTGTCTTTACATACTCCCCGTTACTGAATGAGCAGCATTCTCGACGCAAAAGAAGGCTGGAGAAAGTCAAACTCTTAATTTTCAGTTTTCGTGTTCCAACAAAGTCTGGGACACTAGAAAAGTTCGACGGGAGAGGACTACCGGTACCTGTTAAATAACTGAACGTTGATGAACGAGAATATCTGGGTGAACACCTTTCGGATAAGGAATGCAGGTACCTGTGGGAACACCACATTGAAGAGTTCATGCCACATAAAAAGGAAAAGAGGAAAATTGATCTTCATTCGCGTAGTAAGAATTTCCACTCACGTAGTTGGCTCTCATTGTTTTCAAGCAACTGTTCAAGGATCTCGCTATGCTCTGCCAATGAGCAATAAGTGTTTGTTGAGCCATAGCGTTCGCCTGGGCTCGTCCCTTGGCTAAACCAGCTCGTGATGTACGCGGTGCCTGCATTTAAATTTCCAGATGTGATTTGCAAGAAAGGGGACTGTAACAGATCTAAGGACAAGGGCATGAGGACTACCTGGATGCACAACCCTATCAAAGGCGAGATCTCTTTCTTCAAATTGTCCCTTATCATTCCATATATCTTTTCCAGGAAAGCCGTCAACTGCTGCTTGAAAAGCAAAGCAGGATACTTAGCTTCAACTTGACGCAACTCTTCCAGACCACCGAGCACCCTGCCATTTAGGAATGAGAAGCCAGCACTTTGTGGAGAACCACGGAACCCCTGAAACACACAGCCCACAAGAAAAAGGCAACTGGTAAGAGGATTCATGAAGTACGAAACCAAATGTCCTAAGGGGAGAATGACTGAAACCTGATTATGTTCTTTACCTGGGATACCCTCCCAAACAGAGAAGAGGATGTTGATCTTCGGCGTTGTGGTGTTAAGCTAGCAGCACCGGTTGCTTTTAGTGTCCGTTGAAGCAGCAACAAGAGGGTTGTGGAATTGGATAGCCAATACGACAATACATCATTGTTATCCTGGGCCTATCAGAGGGAAATGCATGCCATCAGTAATAAGTAAACAGCAATACATACCTAAATTATAATGGATTTCCATACATGCACATACATAATTTCCGATTCAAGGACAACCAGTGAATGAAATAAGCCAAATGATTTTGCCCGAATGTAAAGGAAATGAATGCGTTATAATTGTTCTGGATTTGCTGGATGTACCGAAACGATATCAATTAATTGTTACAAATAGGAGACAGAGGTTTTAACTACCTCGATTGCTGAACCAATTGCCTGAATAATACGGTCAAAAATATTAGTCCTTTCAACCTCAAATGACCTCCACTGAAGAAGGCATTTGTATATCAGGGAAGCAGCAACAGGTTTCCCCCCGGAGAATCCAAGGTCTTGAGATACACATTTGAGTAGCATATCTTGTATATCCTATAGGCCAAAGCATAGCAGTTAAAGATAATTTACAAGTTACATAAACAGCGAGCAACATCTGTCAAGAGAAGTGCAAACACAGATTCCTTATATATGCATTTATTTCCACTTATTTCTAAAAGCCTACCTGCTGCTTTTCATTTAGAGATCTCTGGGGTTTGTCCTCGTTTTCAGACTCCGTTGTACTAGGCAAAGCCAGCATTGGGTCCTGCAAGGTTTGGATAATACAGAGAAAAACAACTTCAAGCTGCTATATAACGATACATAGGGAAAAAGTATGTCACGCCAAGAATGTGTAATATTACTCTTAGCGGAGTTCTCCTTGCTTCTGAGTGAGGAATACTTCCGTTCTCTGGGGTTCTCTGCAATAAGGAGAGAAAAATCAGCACAAAGTCCATGTAGTTATCGCAAGTGTTGATCAAATGAATGGAATTTATACTATACCTGTATAATTGTTGTCTTTGGTCTAAGGGCTAAGGCTTTTGCAGTTGGTGATATAGCAAGTGCTTGTTGACGGAGAACTTGATTCTCTGATTCCAAGTTGGATACCTTCTCTTCAAGACTGCAGTGAATGATTAGGACGAGGATGAAATTGATGATACGCATTCATTAACATATCAATTACGACATAACACTTAGAGTACACCAAGAAAGGACTAGACAAGAAATGAGCAAGTGTCACAAACCTCTGAACTGAATCTTGAAGTTGATCCACCTTCTTTTCTGCGTCTTCAAGCTTCTTACTAAGCTGCTCCTTCTGAGACTCAGCAACAACACAAGCTTGTTTGGCCTCTTCTGCTGCTTGTCTTTGAGAGTTCAGTAAACCCTAATGAAATTAAATTTCTGTCAACACAAGGTTTTTCGTTTGAGCTAGTAAACCTAGACAATTTTACTGTAGTTCCCAATGTCCTGAAAGTGATCCTTATCCTCAAAGCACGGAGACTTAATATAGAAATGGACACATACCTCCAACATTTCAACTCTAGCAGTAAAAGAGCGAACTTTCTCTGTGTCTTCAACTACAACAGGAGTTTCCTTAATAGCTGGAGGTGCTTCTCGAATAGCTTTTCGTGCTGCCTCCCGTTCCTTAACAACTAAAGCCTTGGCCTCTTCTACTTGTGATTGCATAGCATTCAATGCATTTTGAAGCTTGGCAACTTCTTGGGTTTTAGACTCCTCCAGATCGGTCTGTGTTTGAGCAAAAATTATCAGCCAGGTCAGAAATGGAGATCAAGGAACAGTTACGCCTTTTTCTTTATGCAAGAGCACAGTTAAGCATTAATCTGAATACAAGCAGGCCAGGATGCAATATAACTACCCTTAGTCGTTTTTCCAATTGCAGGCGCCAAGTGAGTTCCTCAACACGCTTTTCCAACTTATCCTTTGCTTCCTTAAGAGCTCCTGTCTCTCTTGCAGCCTGATCGCATTCACAAGAAAATTTAGCACAATGTTCCTCCTCACGATTATATCTCATACATATGATGATATCTCTAGCAAGATCTACCATTTTCAGATTTCTGAGCTCTCTTCTAGCAACTCTGCATCTCCACCCACACTGTGTAACAATTGTAGCCTTCTGAAGACGCGTGTAGTAGGAACGAGCTTGGTAGCACCGCCAATGAGCCTAAGAACCAGGTAACACAATATCAATGTTTCTCCAAATCAACATAAAAAAGGAAAACCCCTCTTGACAACTGAACAAACATAGAAAATCAGATCATACCTGGATGGTGATGGCAGCTTTAGTTTGCTTTCTGAACCTGAATTCATTGCGTGCAGCCATAGCCCTTAAGCCTGTCTGCAATGTAATTGCAGATGATCGTTTCCTTAAGTAGAATTTTCTGGCAACAAAGAGGCGGAAGTTTTTCTGAATCTTCACAGCAGATGCCTCCCTCCTCAGCTGCTCAAAAATTCCACGGGATTTATTACCTACAGAAAGAAGTTATACAAAATTATGGAGGCACATGGGTAAATCCTTCCAATTTCTTAACAACCAGCCTGCAAAATTTGACTAATAACATTTCAAATACAGAAGAGGAGCCAGTTTTCCTGTATTCCACTAAATAGGCTTCAATCATTTCAGTCAGCCATAACATTCCATCAATGTGATAAACAACCGACATAGTGGTCTACCTCATTTCCATAACAAAACACGACTTATAAGAACTACCACTTGCTGGTTGAGGTGGTTCTATCAGTAACTTAATCAAAATCCCAGAAATCACCTCGCATATAAGATTGCAGTTCCACAGCTGCCTTTCTTAATGAAATGAACTCCTTGCGAGCAATGTGAGTGCGGATCTGCCGCTGAATGATTCTAGCTGCATTTCCAAGCACTTCTGCTCTCCTGGCATCCAACTCCGCCATCTGACCTGCTCTCAAGAATACCTTTGTCTTTCCTATCTGCCAAATGTGAATTCACATATGTTGTCGGTTAATACTTCATATGCCCAATGAAAAAGGATAAACTGGAAATGAAGTAATGGAGCACAAAAGTTTCAAAATAGAAAGGTGCTAGTTCAATCACCTGGTACCCTTTAAGTCCTTTTCTGTTGAGAATCATTTGGCATGCAACCGTATCATCATAACTGCAACAATAGAGAGAAGTTACTTACAAATTATGTTCCATATCATCAATCTAAACAAGGAATCCCATTACTGGATTTACCATACAATATTAACGAGTGAGAAGATTGCAGAAACTTACTTTCCATCTAAAACTTCAGGAGCTAGAAGACCAAAACGATTGAGAAACTCATAAAAGGACCGCCTTGTAGGATATCCAGCGCAGCTAATCCTAATTGCCTCAAGAACTCCCTATTTTATAATGCATAAATATGAACAGTTCAGTAGAAAGAAATTAAAGTAATAGCAATCAGATTTTGGCAAAAACATAGAAGTAATGTTCAAGTGGTTGAAAATTTTAGTAAACATGACTCAAATTTAGTACTAACCCCACATCGTAACTGCTGAATGATATTAACGTTCTCAAAAATAGCAGGCTTCAGAACATTATTCGGCTTGACGCATCTAATATAGTGAGGTTCTGTCACACTCAAGGTCTCCATCAGAGATTGGAGTTGTAGCTGGGATCAAGAGATTAAGAAGCTTTCAAATTATACTTCAACAGATAACTTGCACGTCTGATTATTATACACAAACCTCAAGTGTCGCAAGCGAATCCGAACATGAGAGTGAGGGAAGGCTACATTTATTACCTTAAACCGAGCACCAATAGAAGAGAACTTTGATGACTTTGATGATTCTTCTTTAAGTGGTGGGAACAATCCCACAACAAAGGGGCATTTTGAAGCAGTCATCACAGCTTGATGTTCAGCTACCACATAATCCTTATTTTTATCCAAAAACTGATTGGCTTGATAATTAACCTTTAAACAAGAAAAAAGTAGAGAAAATGATCAATTCAGGAATCGTCAGTGTTGATCAAATCTTTTTGAACAACTG
This sequence comes from Linum trigynum, assembly GCA_964030455.1. NCBI lineage: Eukaryota > Viridiplantae > Streptophyta > Magnoliopsida > Malpighiales > Linaceae > Linum > Linum trigynum. The sequence continues at coordinate 6,951,843 of OZ034820.1, read as the reverse complement.
TTTGACATGACTGTAAAATGAGTTTACCTCTCCAGCATAGTGTAAGATAGTGAAATCTGTACGTGATAGTTTTGGTTTGATAAAACGTTTGTTGTTCTTGAATGTCTGGTACAGCTTTTGAGCAAAAGTTTCATGTGTCGATTTTGGGAACATGCTGCAAAATTGTTCAGAGAGTCTAAGTGGAGCCCTCAAACCAATTCCAGCGTGAGATCCAAAAATCAAAAGACTTCTAATATGGTAAGCTTGAACTGAGAATCGAAGAGAACAACATACCAAGCTTCATCTAGAAGGGAAATTATTCCTCCCGGTTTCTGTAGTAAATGACCAAAATAGCAGTTCAGTGCCTTATCCAGATTTGATATAAGAGTGACTCACTAAGAGATGAGTATCCACTAACTTCTTATAGGATTTTGCTGAAATACTTACGTGTCACAATGGCCAATGCCACCAAAATTGCATGTTTCTTTTAAGAATCATAAATATGGGGGTAAACAATGACTGAATGACACTAAAAGGGTTAAAAACCTTCTCAATCAGATCCAAAACATCCTGGTTATCGACAAATTCTATGTAACTCCATTCTATCTCCTCTTTAGTATACTCTTCCTGCTCCATTTTGAACACATGCTGCAAATATACAATCAATTATGAGAAAAGACAGTTACTTCAATCCATTTGAAGTGTAACCAGAAACCCATCGGTTTGTGAAGTGGCCTAACCTGATTGAAATGCTGTTGTAATTTTTCATTGGTGAAATTGATACAGAATTGCTCAAAACTGTTTCACGAGCACAAATGTAAAAGCAGAAGCTCAAAACTATATCTCATACAAAAGGGTAAAAGGAAAGCCTTACAGCAGGTAAAATGAAATATTTGCAGAGTACATACAGTGATCAGTGATGGAAGATTCACACAAAATAATAAACTTGTAATACCAGTGACTTACCTGTTGCACTTAAAGCTTTCAAAACCATAGATATCCAGAACTCCAATTATTGATTTAGAATCTGGGTCCTGTCCAATTGAAACGTTTATCTTTTCTACAATCCTGGCCGTAATTGAAGAAAGGATATAGTAAATTATTCACCACAGTAATGAGGTAGCAATCTGCGAAACTGGAATACAAGAAGCAGGAGGAAAACATATATGATCTTTATGAGCTCCTCACCAATCAAACAGACGAGAGTATAAAGTCTTAGCCAAAGCATCCCTGCTACTGACAGCATTCTCAGGGTCAAGTGTTCTTGTGATAATTTCTTCAGGTGTTACCATCACACGTTTAATAAGGGCATCTTCCAAGTTCTTTGGATCACACCTAAGCATTAGGTAGGTTAAGACTGATGCAGGGTGGCATAATATACCTACATATTAAAATAAATGGGAAATTCCTCCATTCATTGGACGGTATAAGATCCGTACCTGAGGAGCTCTGCAGTCGTATCAAGATGAAATCTAGATTTATCATCTTTAATCTTTGAAGAATCAATCTCTGCTCCTTTAGCAAATTCGATGTTTCCAAGATGAAGAATTGCAGCTACAACCCTAAAAATTGCTTCCTAACAGCATTGTGATTTGTTATAATCCAACTTGAACGGCCGTTTTACAAAATAGGATATATCATAAGGAAACTCCAGCAGATTCTAGAAACAAACCTGATCTTCTTCACCAATCCCAACTATATCCATAGCCCTTATAGTTTCAAGATATTCATGAGCATCATTTACCCCATCCAACTCGTAACACTTAGATTGATTTAAATAATGGAAAGATTTCGGGCTCCCCAACTTGTACTTCTCTTTATCCTGCAGGGAGAAAACAGAATCTTGTAAAATACTTTACAGGATATGAGTGCATTGCTCGGTTACCAACACAAAGACCAACTCCACTACAAAGAAGTAAAAGAGACGGTTTTACCTCAGCTGGTGCCGCACAGAGAAGATAAAAGCAATGGTAGTTTCTCTCTGGATCAGAAATTTGGCACACACGAGATCTTTCAAGCAGATAAGTTCTTATAGCAGCGCCAGATATTCTACCGCTCTTATCAAATTGGATCTCCACAAATTTCCCGAAACGGCTATATTTGTGAACCACAATCAAAGTGAATATAAATAAGATAATGCTGCAATAACACTGATGTCCAAGAAATCCATAATCCATGCTGATGCCTACCTAGAGTTATTGTTGCGAACAGTTTTGGCATTACCAAATGCTTCAAGAACTGGATTTGACTGTAGTTAACACCAAAACAGAAACATCAGTCTTCCAGGCATAACATATTTGCTAAAGATACAGCTAGCTGAGATGGAAATTTTTTAACCGCAGACTCTGTTTACCTCCAAAACTTGTTGCTCAACTGTCCTTCCTTCTACTCCAGATCGCCCTCCCAAGAAGGCAAGATATCTCATGAGCATCTTTGTAGTCTCGGTTTTTCCGGCACCACTTTCACCACTAACCAGGATTGAATTGCTTTTCCCTTCATTAACCATTGCCCTATATTTCTTCATCCTCCGGATATCAGTACAAACTACATAAAGATTATGAAGACATATTGGTACACGAAAAGAAACCTGACCTGTATGCAGCATCTGCGACTGCAAAAACATGAGGACTTAGCTCCCCAAACGCAGCGCCTTTATACTGTTCCATCATGTGAGTATCATAGAGATGGGGTAACCTTTGAAACGGATTGACAGCTATTAGGATATTGCCGGTGTATGTCTGAGAGAAGTAATGCACAGATATTAAATGTCTTTGCCCATATATCAAACCGTCTTGACCAATTGATGTAAATAAAAGAGAATGGTAATAAAATAACTCACATAGATTTCGTTAAGTTCATATCTGGTGGCAAGATTTTGCAGAACTCCAGGTTCATGCAAATAGGAAAGCTTGGTCATGTCATCCACACCACCAGGTGGGGCTTCAGTGTCTTTGGGAAATACTTTGGACATATTCATCACAACCTGTAGAATATCATTGATAATTGATCAATTCAAATTAGGCAAAGAATCCGCTCTCCCAGCAAAGGAGGTTTAGAAAAATGAAACTGAAGAGCTTACATTTTTCCCATTTGTAGTCTGTACGTGGACATCTTTTCCACTTATCCTTGTAACTTCACCATCAATCCACGCCAACTTGGGATCTTCGATCCACACATGAGAACCAACGATTATGTTATCCAGTGCAGCCTGCAAATGAAAAAAAGTTTGCTAAGCGTTTTCCAAGAAACCATTAAAATTACATTTGCCCCATGAAAGGATGGTCCACAATTGTGAGAAAACAATGTAGCAGGCGCCTACATGCTAATGTTACGAATCAAACATGTTTCTTTTCAAGGAAATAAAGGACCACGAACTTGTTTGAGCCTTTCGTATTAATCAATAAAATGTAAAATATTCAAGGCCAATGTCTTCCACTTTGAGAGCTCGACAATGAACTTGCCGAAAACTATTATTTGCCAGCACCTTATAAACCTGACACTAAGGGGGAAATATATGCCATAAAAGAAGAACACAGTTGCCAAAATGTCGATCGACCAAATCGGCTCGATCGATCTCTCCGTTATCTCTAATGAAAATGAAATTACTGCTGGAACAGACTACAATGCAGTAAGAACCACTGACTTGACAAGCTTTCAGAAATTCACAGTTTGTCAAGGAGGAAAGTCTACAATAGAATCCAAGTCCCCCATAGTCAACAAAAATTCAAACAGAATCAACAAGTTGATACAGAAACCCAAACCAAGGAAGAAGCTTCACACCACAAAGAACGCGGGGAACAAATCACGAAATGAAGTCCAAACGCCCGCATGACCAAGTCGAGTAATCAAGATGGAATGAACAAAATTAAAAGTTCAAGCTTTCAGCTCTGGAATTTACCATTCGATGACACCAAAGCAACAGATCCCGCTTAACACAATCCTCCAACGCTCATCAAATGGAGAAGACCCAGTTCCTCCAATGGTCCAAAAGGAACCCCCAGCAATCAAAAGAACGCAGAGCTTTCAAATTCCAAGCCGAAACCGAAGGCAACCTCACAACCCTCCTTCCCTCCCTCTCTCTTTCTATCTCTTAAAAAGAATTTCAAATGAACCTGAAAAACTTAAATACCAACGACTCCTAAACTGTACACAGACTTTACTCTCTCCTTCCCTCTCTATGTTTGAAAGCAAACGACTTTGAAAGACGAAGAAGAAAAGAAAAAGAATTTCCCTGATTCTGTGTCTCTTGAATTTTGAGTTTCTCGCCACAGCAGCAAGCCCCCTGGTGTTGGTTTGTTCTCTCTCTCTCTCAGAAGTTCGAAGCTTTGTTGGGTTCCGGATTTGTTGTCCCCACACAAACAAAGCTCTCTTCCTTAAGTTCATAAACTCGAAATACAAACAATTGGAGTGTTTAGGATTTTATCTAAAATGAGTCATTATGTTCTACATAATCTCAAAAGATTAAGCAAGAGGAGTTTACTTCCCCTTCCTAGGTGTATCGTCTATTTACGCATATACCCTCGTAGCCACTTGTTGTAATCATCTTTCTTCTCATCTTTTCCAGAACCGAATTGGGTCAATGAGTGGGTCAGTAGAACCACTAAACGAGTTACAATAGCGATTCGATTTATTTGATTAGACAGTTATAATGGATCAAACGATTTGTAACGGTTCGACATGAAACCAGTTGAACCACCCTGGTTTGATTGGTCCACTAGTACCCAATTTCAACCCACAAAAAATTAAGAAAAAAATTACTTTAACTTAAACTAAGATCATCCAACCTAAACACATTAATTTTGTTGATGAGTGTCACCGTGATTACTAACTTGAAGTTAATAACAGAAATTGATTGTTTTTGTGTGATAGTTTGAATACTTTGTTAGAACCTTTTGGTGATAGATGATATAAATTTGAATTTGCTTATGGTTATGGTTAGTGATAATTTCACTCCTAAATTATTATACTATATGTGTCTTTTATGTTATAAGTTTATAACGCATGAGCGGATCTGTCAAAAGTTAACCAACGATTCTATACTAGTAAACCCTTGAACCATCAACCACTAACTTGATATCTAGTCAAGTTTTTCAAAAACATTGTTTTTTTCTCTCTCTTCCAAACTGAAACATTTTGAGGTGTTGTGATTTAGAAATTTCATATTTGTCCAACTTTATGGTGATGCGAGTATATCATTTGAAGATGTAAATGACATGTTAATAAATTAAATCTCTATTACTATCATGATCCGAAGTGGTATTTTAAAGATTTCTAATTGCTTATATATCATTCGTGAATTTTTAAGAGCATAAATGTTATCGATCTTAAAATTTTACTTTTAAGGCGTTTTTCTTGAAGAAAAAAGACATACTATATATACACATAGATGGGGTAAAATACCTCGAATACCACTTAAATTTGAGAATTGTGGCAGACATACCACTTAAGTTTGAATAGGGCATCAAATACCATTAAAGTCGCCAAAATGTGTATCCATCTAGTTTTTCATCCAACTCAAAACTTTAATTATCTTTTGGTACCCAAAACTTTTTAAAATATCAAAAACTATATTCCAACAAGTATTATCTAATATAAAAATTAAAAAACCTTCTACGCATAGTATTACTAGAATGACTAATAAAATTTGTTCAATATAACAGATAAATTAGTAAAAATAATAAACGAATATCAAGAAAAGTAATAATAAATGAATATCAGGAATGAATAATAAATATACTAGAAGATACTAATAAATATATATAACCAATATTATAAGATCCATTCAAAACCCCTAATACAATTAGAAGCACCACTAAAAACAGTTAAAATAGAACCTAATCAACCATCAATACATCAATACCAAAGAAGATTTATGCAAACTATAAAAGCTATAAATCTAGTAAAAATGACTATAGGAATAGAATCACAATTAGTAAATTTAATTAATATGAAACATACATAGTATTAGAGAATTACAAAGAGATTTAATATAGAAATTTAGACAAGATCAACATGATGTAAGAGAACTAAATATAACATCCTCAAATTATTTATATCGAGAAATAATTCATAGGATATATTTACTTAATGAAATAATTCAGTTATTAGAACACATAATGCTAATTGAAAATATTTATAATGATAATTGATTCTAAATTTTTTTATTCAAAAATTGGTTTGGTACAAAACAGAATTTTCAAAAGATTATTCCAACTAAACAATAAAAAAAATGATGTTTTTCATAAGTTCAAAGGATTTTTTACTATAACAAAAAGTAGAAGGACCAATTATGAAATTTAGAAAACAGAATATTTCAAGAATATTTTGTCAACTTTAACGAAATGCACTTGACAGTAAATTTAAGTGGTACCGGGTGCACATATAATACCCGAATTATTTTACCCAACATAGATGAAACATGACATTCATGATTTGGTCAATAGTAACGAAGGGATTGGATTTAACCTATGATCATATCAGTTTGGCCAATTATAATTACATCATAATCATTGCAATACTTAGGTACAAGGAACATAAGTGATATAGGTCGATCTATGATCAAACCTACCAAAAACGCCTATTTGATCCAATAATACTTTTTATAACCGAAGATCAATCTGACACGAAAATTGAATGATTACATTAGCATAAAATCGTACATTTTTAATCTATTTGATAATTTTGAAGCTGATACAAGACTTCAGATTATATAAAAGCAGGCGAAGGGCACTCTGGGATGAAAATTCCCCAAACAGAGCCTTACACGACAAGATAAAAGAGATGGCTTAGTTGTACCCTGCTAAAATTATTAATTTAAATTAATAAAATTTCAAATACATTTAATTCACTGATTTTCCTAACTCAATTTCACATTTAATCAATTGTCGTTTCAATTGGTGAACATAAGGCAAAAGCAAAGAAACATGAATATATACATTGGTAACCTACCAAGAAATTAGCAACATGCCAAGAAAGAATAATTGTTATACGTGGGTTTTTATTAAGGAAAAAGGAAATAAAAGATGAGTGTTCATTCTTCTACAATGATTGTACCTTCGAGGATATAGGCCATTTTACAGGATAAGGTTAGGTATCATGTTAAGTCAGATTTATTATTAGATTGTAGTCAAATGGTTATTTTTTTAATAGATTTGTATTCAATTGTTCATACATTTTGTATTTTTTAAAGGCAAAATACACTTGTATAGCCATAACTTACACGTTTGTGACAAATATAGCTATAATTATTCAAAAACACAAAATAGCCAATTCCGTCCATCTCTTTAACGATGTTACTTAACAATCTTACTAGACTGACGAAATATGCTGAGTTGCCTCATAATTTAGTTTAAAAAGAAAAAATTTGCAATCGGAACAACCCACCTCCTCCCTTCTGTTACCATCTCAACCGCCCATCTTCCTCCTATCGTACATCTTCCCCAATTCAAACTCCACCCTAACTTCTAGATGCTCTCCACCACCACCAGTGTTCTCCTCCCTCCCTTTCGTGCTAAGCCTTCCCTCATTTATTCAAGATTTTGTTACCGACCCTATCCTGAATTCAGAGAGATCTAGAAATCTATAATTTTTGTCGATTTTGGCAGACGTAGAAAGTGGTGGTGGTGGTGGGATAGTCGTTGCTGGCGACTGGTAGGAACCACCCTGATTCTTGCACTTCAACTTCTTCCCCTGATTCCTGTTGCTGCTACTTCTCATCGCTCTCCATGTCTGCTATACTCCATGGCCCCCACTACTGCGATAAGTTCATCACTACGGAAGCAACTCATCAAAGCAGCATCCGACCACCGTTTGGCCCTCGTCGCCGCCCATCTCTCCTACTTCCATTCCCTTCACGATGTCGGCGCTCCATCGGCAAATTCGTCGACGAGGAGCTCGTTCTGAGCACCTAATATGCTTCCCCTGGACCCCCTGTTCTCACCTTCCTCCCAGCAACGACAAATCTAAACCCAGATCCAAATAATCTTCTTCCACAACCTCGATTTCCGATTCCTTCGGCAGCGATGACAGCTACCACGGTAAGACTGTAAACTTTGTAGAAAAGACAAACGAATTGGAGGGGAAAGCTCAGCTGTGTACTGAGTCTCCAGTAGCTTTTATAGCTACAAATCCGATTAACAAACATAGTCCAGCTGTCCTTACATGATAGGGTATTAATTTAAACAAACAGTGAAAATTAACGGCTAACAAACTAAGTAGAACGCTGCCGTTTGCTCCTCAACTGAACTCCTTCTTCTTCTTTCATACGTCGTCGTCCTTCAGTCCTCAGTGCACTAGGATTCGATGTTCTGCAAATCAATTCTTTTGCAACTCTGTTCTTCTGCAACTCAATTCTGTCACCCCCCTTCAAGTTGGCGGTGCATCTGCAATCCCCAACTTGCCAAGCAATTCTTTCATTCTGAAACGATCTAACCCCTTTGTAAAGATGTCTGCCAATTGATCACCTGTATTCACATGCTTCAGTTTGATCAATCCAGTTTTGATTCGTTCCCTTGTGACATGCATATCAATTTCGATATGCTTGGTTCTCTCGTGGAAAACAGGGTTTTCTGCTATATGTATAGCAGACCTGTTGTCACAAAACACAGGAATTGGTAAAGATACTTCCACTGTCAACTCCGAGAGCAACCTCTTCAACCACTCTACTTCACATACCAAGTGTGCAAGTGCCCTGTACTTTGCTTCTGATGATGACCTCGACACTGTGGTTTGCTTTTTAGTTTTCCAGGTGAGAAGTGATGAACCAAGGAAGGTGCAATACCCTGTGATTGAACGACGTGTGTCTGGACAGCTTTCCCAGTCTGAATCACTAAATCCTGTCAATTTTGCTTCTGCTCCATGCCTAAACACAATGCCTTGATCTGGTGCTGTTTTGAGATACCTTAGAACCTTGTAAGCTGCCTGCATGTGTTCATTACAAGGGTTCTTCTGGTACTGGCACAGTTGCTGGACAACAAACACTATGTCTGGCCTAGTTATGGTGAGGTAATGGAGTCTCCCTACCAGTCTCCTATAGGTCTCCCCATTCTCCATTGGTGTTCCCTTAGCACACAGTTTCACCTTAGGGTCTACAGGTGTTTTGTATCCTTTAGCCTCTAGGTAACCTGTGTCTTTTAACAAATCAATGCAATACTTCCTTTGACAAATGCTTAAACCTTCCTGATTTCTGCTTACTTCCAGACCAAGAAAGTATTTCAGTGGTCCAAGTAGTTTTACCTTGAATTCCTTGCTTAAAGCAGTTTTGATTTGATCAAGATCCTTCTGTGCATCACCTCCAGTGATTATGTCATCTACATAAACCAGGAGGACTGCAATTCTTCCATGTGTCCACTTGGTAAACAAGGAATAGTCTGATGCTGACTGTGAGAAACCTAGTTTCAACAGGAAGCTGGTTAGCTTAGCAAACCACTGTCTTGAGGCCTGTTTTAGGCCATAAAGAGACTTTTTAAGCCTGCAAGTCATCTTCTGATTTCCTACCGACTCAACCTTCAATCCCAATGGTATTTTCATGTACACAACTTCTTCCAAATCACCATGCAAGAAAGCATTTGACACATCCAATTGCTCCATCTTCCAGTTCTTCATGTTTGCAACTGCTAGAAAGGTTTTAACTGTGTTTATCTTGGCAACTGGTGAGTATGTGTCCAGAAAATCTATGCCATATACTTGTGTGTATCCTTTGGCTACTAACCTTGCCTTTTCTCTTTCCAAAGATCCATCTGGCTTGAATTTATATTTGAAAACCCACTTGTTTCCTATCTCCTTCACATTTGGTGGCAAGGGTACCACATCCCAGGTCTGATTCTCATCCAGTGCATACAGTTCTGAATTTATTGCCCTATTCCATGCTTCTGATCTGATTGCTTCATAATAGGACTTAGGCTCCTCATGATTCACAACACTCAAGGCAAATGATCTGTTTACAAGACTCAGACAATCAATATTCAAACAAATTGCATGTTTGCTGCAAACATTGGCCTTACCATATGGTCCAAAGGAGATAGAAGGATCCAATTGGTAATCACTGTACTTGCTAGGCAGTTTAACAGCTCTCTTTGATTTCCCTTTGTCCTGCAGATACTCAGTGTCATGGTCTACATCAGTTTGTTGGAGTAATTCCTGATCATCAGACTCGAAGTAGGTATAGTCATCATGAGCCTCTGGTGGTGAACTGGTACCAGATTGCTCATGATGTGCTGACTTATCATGATCCTCAGGCTTCCCCCCTTCATCTGTGGATAAATGAAACTGAGGAGATAATGGTGGGGAAGAAAGAGGAACATGTAATGGAGGAGCTGGAATAGGATCTGTATCTGGTGAGAATAAGAAACTGGGAGAAGAAGAAGAAGATGACTGATCAAAGGAGAGAAAAGGGAAAATGGTCTCATAGAAAACCACATCTCTGGAGAGATAGGTTTGTTTTGAGTGTATGTCAAGAACTTTGTAACCTTTTACTCCAGCAGGGAAGCCAAGAAACACACACTGTCTTGCCCTGGGAGCAAATTTTGTTCTCCCATGGGAAAGAGTGTTGGCATAACACAGGCTGCCAAACACTCTGAGGTGTTTCAAGACAAGTGGTTCATTGTAGAGGACCTCATAGGGTGACTTGTTATGCAAAATGGGAGTGGGGAGTCTGTTGATGAGGTAAACAGCATGTAACACACTGTCACTCCAGTATTCTAAAGGCAGACCAGACTGAAATTTCAGTGACCTAGCCACATTAAGGATGTGCTGGTGTTTCCTTTCCACTCTCCCATTTTGTTCTGGGGTTTCAACACAGGAAACCTGGTGTTCAATTCCTTCAGCAGCAAAGTATGCACACATTTCAAATTCTTTGCCTTGATCACTTCTAATGATCTTAACCTTGGTATTGTATTGATTCTTAACTAGGTTGCAGAATCCTTGAATGAGCCCTCTCACCTCACTCTTCTGTCTCATCAAATAGATCCATACACTTCGAGAATAATCATCCACAACAGTCAAGAAATAACAATAACCATCATAAGAAACAACTGAGAGAGATCCCCAAATATCCATGTGCAATAAATGAAACTTCTCAGGTGCTGTGTTGGTGCTAATAGGGAAAGGAAGTTTTTTCTGTTTGGAGAAATGACAAACATCACAGTGTACTAACTTAGACTGAGTTACATTAGGAATAAGATTGTGAAACATGGACAATCTGTCATGACTAGGATGGCCTAATCTCCAATGCCAAAGGTGAATGTCTTGAGGCTGGAAATTGAAGATGGAGGCTGCTTGGTGAACTGGTGTGAAAGAGGGACTTGAAGTAGGGCTTGAAGAAATAATCAGTTGGTAAAGACCTCTAGACTCTTTTGCAAAACCAATCTTCTTCCTGCTTAGAAGGTCCTGAATAAAGCAATGATCAGATTGGAAGTGTAAGGACAAAGGCTGATCTTGAGTGAGTTTACTAACTGATATGAGATTGAAAGAAAAGCTAGGGACTAGGAGAACATTATAGATAGTTAAGCCTGTAGGTAAAACAACTGTACCAATACAGGTGACTGGGACTTGTGTCCTATTTGGAAGGAAAACATAGGTTTCAGTGACTGGATGGTATGATTTAAACATAGTCATGGAACATGCTATGTGGTCTGAAGCACCTGTGTCTAAGATCCATGAACTACTATTACTGGTTTTAGCTACATGGGATGAAGAAATGATGTGTATACCTGAATGGTTAGGGAAAGGTGGTGGATAGTAAGAGGCAGTGAAGGCTTGGTGGTTCACAGAAGGTGAGGAGGGTGGTGAAGGTAGGGTATTAGCACCAACTTGCAGCAAGGACCTGAGTCGAGCCATTTCTTCAGGAGTAAAGGTAGGTGGATTTTGGCTCATACCTTCTCTAGTTGTGTGCCCTTCAGATTGTGAATCACTTACATTGTTTCCTCCTCCTTGAGCAACTGACCCTGCAAACCTGGGTGTACCAGAACTAGAGCTAGAACAGGAATAACCATCCTTCTGCTGCTGTTCACCTTGTTTCTTCTTAAGCCACCAACAATCCTCAATGTTGTGATTGGTTCGTTTGCAGTATCTGCAGTACTTCTTACCCTGAGGATTGTCTGTATTTCCCTTGTTGTTAGAACCTGAAGCTGCTAATGCCAGAGTTTGATTCTTCTTTCCTCCTGTAGTTGCATTAGCCTTGAGCTTCTGTTCATGTTGTAAAAGATCATCAACTGCCTCAGAAACACTAGGCAGTGGCTTCTGCATTAACAGTTGTGTCTTAATCACTTCAAACTCTGGGTTGATTCCTCGAAGGAACTTGATCAAATAGTCTGTCTCCTGTTTCAGAACAAAGGACTCAACTGCAGCACAGGGCACAGTTGAACCAGGAGAACAGGCACAAGGTACTATTGGGCAAAATTCTGTGTACTCATCCCATATTCCTTTGATTGCTGTGTAATACTGGTTAATGGTTCTGGTACCTTGTTTATAGGCCAAAAGCTCATCTTCCAGGTTTGCAATCCTCATGGCATTTGGTTGTCCAAAACGCCTCTTCAACTCTTCCAAAAGTGTTTTGCAATTGTTGTGATTCAGGACTGCACGTCTCTGCTCCTTAGTCATGGAGTTTTGTATCCAGCATAAAACTACTGTGTTGCAAGCATCCCATATACCAAATAGATCTGACCCAGGTGTGGGTGTTGGGATAGATCCATCCAGAAACCCAAGCTTGTTCTTTGTCTTTAACACCACTTGAATGGATCTTGCCCACATAGTGTAATTAGTTCCATCAAATGGTTCAGCAACCAGTGACTGTGCCATATTCTCATTAGGGTTCAAGTACTAGGGATTACCAAAAGTGATGGTCTCTGTGATGGGTTGCTGCTGTTGTCCAAAGGATCCAAACTGGAAACGCCCATTGTTGATGTCTCCTGTTGTTCCACTTGCTCCACTGGCGGATCGTTGATTTCCACCTGGTGGCGGCGTGCTCTGCTCGCCAGACATTCTTCAAGACGCAGTCGAAACCCTAGGGTTCGCTGTGCTCTGATACCATGTAAACTTTGTAGAAAAGACAAACGAATTGGAGGGGAAAGCTCAGCTGTGTACTGAGTCTCCAGTAGCTTTTATAGCTACAAATCCGATTAACAAACATAGTCCAGCTGTCCTTACATGATAGGGTATTAATTTAAACAAACAGTGAAAATTAACGGCTAACAAACTAAGTAGAACACTGCCGTTTGCTCCTCAACTGAACTCCTTCTTCTTCTTTCATACGTCGTCGTCCTTCAGTCCTCAGTGCACTAGGATTCGATGTTCTGCAAATCAATTCTTCTGCAACTCTGTTCTTCTGCAACTCAATTCTGTCAAAGACCCAACCCAAGAAGATTAAGAAGAAGAGCAAAAATCACAACCACGACTTTCACGGGCACGATGAAGATGACGAAGATTGAGAAGCAGTCTCCGCAACTAGTGGAGACGGCGAGGGAGCAAAGGGCGGAGCAGGGTGGTAAGTGGAGGAGAGGTAAAGGATTAGGGATTTAGGGGATGTAGAGGAGATGGAAAGGAGGAGGAAGAGGAAGCGAAGAGAGAGATGGTTGGGGGAGGAGAGGGAAAGCGATTTTGGGCAGAAGATTGTTGCTATGGAGTAGAGCTAGAAAACATATATTTTTTTTAATTTCTAAATTAATTATTATTATAACTCAAAATTACGTGGTAATGGTATGTTGACTGGTCACTGACGTGTGCGATAATTTGGCATCCTAGTTAGGCTAACGTTAACCTAACTGACGGAGTTTCTAACACCATTAAAGTTTCTAACGGAAATGACTAGATTTGTCACATGATCATCCAATTCTTAGACTATTTTGTGTTTTCGGATAGTTATGACTATGTTTATCACAAACATGAAAGTTATGACTATACAAGTGTATTTTGTCTTTTTTATATTTGAAGTCATACTATATATAGTTGTCTTGCTTTATTTTTGTCACCATATGTTTCATGCACAAATTTCATGTAATATTTTCCCAAAAAATTTCCTCACATTTCATCTATGTTTCGAGTAATTTTATGCAAGGTTTGTGAATCGTATCGGAGACTGTATCGGAAAAGTTAGCGTTAATATATTTTATTATGAAACTGTGGCTTAACTGTAGTTCAACCGTTAATATTGCTAACTAGTATACCACTTATCGGCTATCAGTTTAGCCTCTGATACTAACATTTTGATGTTGAACCACCGGTACGGTACGATTTCGATGATAGTTTTAGATTTTATTTCTTATATACTCATTGATAGTACATTTCTTCATGTTTATTGTTTTTTCATTAAACTTTCTTGTAACTAAGGTATAATGTATTTTACTATTTGCTTTACGTTGAATATATTTTTATCTTTTTATGGCAAAAAAAAAAGAAGAATATATCTTATCTTTTTCTTTCTTAAATTTTGGGTTATCTCTAGGGATAACCAAAATAATGAAAATATTGCGCCCAACCGCGGTATTAATAAAATACTGCGATATACCGTCATTCGTATTGCCAATTTATCGCATTCGTTTTCAGTTCAAGGACTCGAAACGTTTCTCTTCTTTAGCGTTTTAGGCGGCGGTTTCAAGTCTCCCTCTGCAGTCGGTTGAGTTTCTCAGAGTTTCCCGTCTTCCGTTTCGCGTTTCGCGTTACCATTCAACACTCCAGTGGTTTATAAGTTCAATCTCATGGCTTAAACCCTTTCCAAAAACCGTTCCTCTTCTCCATCAGATCTCCGTTTTTATCATTTCTCTCCCACCTACCAAAAACCCAGCAACCTCACTCTCTCTCACCAATGGCGGCGACTTCATCCGCCCTCTTCAACTCCCCCCAACTCCAGAACCGCCGCCGCAACCGGATCCCCTCCGGCATCCGCTCCCCCAAACCCGCTCCCCATTTCGTCTCAATAGCCAGACCCAGAGCCACCCTTTCCTCTTCCTCCACCTCCGATCCTTCCAATCCGACACCCACCGCCGCCAATCCGACGAAAGGCTCCAGCATCCGCGACGAGGCCCGCCGCCACAACCTCGCTCACCCACAGCCGGCCAACAATTTCTCCGCCAAGTATGTGCCTTTCAACGCCGGCGCCAACTCCACCGAGTCATACTCCCTCGACGAGATCGTCTACCGTTCCCAATCCGGCGGCCTGCTCGACGTCCAGCACGATATGGAAGCGCTCAAGGCGTTCCCGGGTTCTTACTGGAAGGCCCTGTTCGATTCCCGCGTCGGGAAGACGACTTGGCCGTACGGATCAGGGGTTTGGTCGAAGAAAGAGTGGGTCTTGCCCGAGATTTCGAGTGATGACATTGTGAGTGCCTTTGAAGGGAACTCGAATCTGTTCTGGGCGGAGAGGTACGGGAAGCAGTTTCTGCAGATGAGTGAGCTGTGGGTCAAGCATTGTGGGATCAGCCACACGGGGAGCTTCAAGGATTTGGGGATGACTGTATTGGTGAGTCAGGTGAACAGGTTGAGGAAGATGAACAAACCGGTGGTCGGGGTTGGATGTGCTTCTACGGGTGATACTTCTGCTGCTCTATCTGCATACTGCGCTTCAGCTGGTATTCCTTCTATCGTGTTTTTGCCTGCTAATAAGATCTCCATGGCTCAGCTGGTTCAGCCGATTGCTAATGGAGCATTTGTGTTGAGCATAGATACCGATTTCGATGGTTGTATGCAACTGATCAGGGAAGTTACAGCTGAATTGCCTATTTACTTAGCTAACTCACTGAACAGTTTGAGGTTAGAAGGACAGAAAACTGCTGCCATTGAAATACTGCAGCAGTTTGATTGGGAAGTCCCTGAATGGGTCATTGTTCCTGGTGGTAACTTGGGCAATATTTATGCATTCTACAAAGGGTTCCACATGTGTAAAGAACTAGGGCTTGTTGATAGAATCCCCAGGCTAGTCTGTGCTCAGGCTGCAAATGCAAACCCTCTTTACCTGTACTACAAATCCGGGTGGAAGGATTTCAGCCCCGTGAAGGCCAACAGTACCTTTGCATCCGCTATCCAGATAGGGGATCCGGTTTCAATCGATAGAGCTGTTTATGCTTTGAAGAAGTGTAATGGGATTGTTGAGGAAGCTACCGAGGAGGAACTAATGGATGCTATGGCACAAGCTGACTCTACTGGGATGTTCATATGTCCTCACACCGGCGTGGCACTGACTGCTTTGATTAAGCTTAGGAATGCTGGGATTATAGGTCCGAACGACCGGACTGTGGTGGTGAGTACTGCACATGGGTTGAAGTTTACGCAGAGCAAGATCGACTATCACTCGCGTGATATCAAAGACATGGCTTGTAGGTTTGCTAATCCGCCTGTGAATGTGAGGGCAGATTTCGGGTCTGTAATGGATGTTCTGAAGAAGTATCTGTTGAGTAAATCTCATTAGGGCAGGGTGATTGATGACTAGCTGTCGAGTAGTTTTTGGATGTTGCTTCATTCTCTCCGGCTCGTTGCTTCAGTTTGTTGTTTAGTAGACGTTGGGGGCACTTCATCTTTTTAATGAGCATTCATGTAACTTTTGAGGATCTTATGCTCTACTGGCATTGCCATTTTTTTACACACTGAAAAACTTGGTGCTTTTGAGTATCTAAATAAGTTCATTTTTCATCTTTGTTTTTTTAGCCATTTTGGACCATGTTTTGTCTGTTATATCTTTTGATTCGGTTTGCTGACAGATATTTGTGTCGATTCGGTTTGTATTGCCAGCCATTTATCAAGTATGAAGTTGGTCTTGTAGGTATTTGTATCGATTCGGTTTGTATTGTTTATCGATTCGGTTTGTATTGTCAGCCATACTTGAGAGGGAGAGGTATTGTCAGTCAGTCCACTATTTATCAAGTATGAAGTTGGTCTTGTAGGTATAAGCCAAGATTCCTCATCATAGAAATGTGTAATTGTTGTTAACTTCTGTGATGGTCTATGTTCAAAATTCTACCTTCTTTTTTTGTACTCAATCCTCCATTTCTGGTACATGAGTATACAGACTCATTAAGATTGGATTATCGGACTCGACTAGTTTTTTCTGACCTACTATGTAAAAAGTAGCTTAGTGACCAAGGCTCAGAAGGGACACATGGTCAGAACCAAAAGATGCCCTACCAACACTAGAGCATGCGTGTTCGATATAAATCCACCAAGCGTAAAACACTTTTCACACCCTCAGCAACTACACTATGAATAATAGCAGCTCGCTCGACCATTCTCCCCATTTTCTAACAAGACCCAAGTCTCCAATCACACTCCGCAAGAGGGTAGAGATGGTGACATCTCCAAATAAAATTTATGTTAATGTTTAATAAAATTATAGTAGAAGTTGAGTTGCTCTGACTTTATAATTTTTTTATTCACTTGAATATAGGGTATCATGTTGATTAGATTTTTAGGCAAAAGAATAATTTTTTTTTTACAAAAGATAATCATATATTGATTCAGAAAAGAGATATTTACATCCTGGAATTTAGCCAGGTCTGAAAATCAAAAGATCGACTCATAGCCGGGTACAAAGAGAGGGTCTTTCTAACCACTACATGCTATTGTTCTCCCGACCTACGAATCGAATACTAAACCCCGCATGGGCACTAAAATACTAGACTATTTCTGCAAGAACAACACCCATCTTGTTGTCCCTAGTGTCTACCAGATTGATTTTGTCAATAATGACCTTGGCATCCCCCTCAAAAATGATGTTCGAGAAACCCAGCTCCAGACATCAAACAATAGCTTCCCTGAGCACGAGTAGTTCCACTAACATGGGGTCATCAATTGCTTGGAACTGAACTCCTTTAGCCATGAGGATTCCCCTAGCAGGATTTGCAAGAATCATCCCTCCTGCCGAATGAGACCCCCTTCTCGTGGCCCCATCCCAATAATCCTTTTCCTTGGTTATTAGTTCGATAATTGATCAAACAAATTACTTATTTTTTTGTTAAACATGATATACATTGTGTGGGGATAGTTTAGTTAGTGTGGTATAGTATTTGTTCTGATTCTTGACCTTTGCATCCCTCCTTCTACAACCATATTTCAGACAGCAGAGTTTTCCACCCCTGCTCAAACAAAACCTAAATATTGTAGGTATAGACATGATGATACCGGTGATCATACACAATTCGTTTGAACACTCTAATTCTCTTAGAGTCGTGTTTGGTTTGTTGTGGATTTTTATTAAAACTTCATTTGTGATTTATTTCCAACACTTTTAGCTCAAGTAACCAGGAATGAGAATCTCTATAAAACAATCAAGGATTGAGAAGAAAGATCAATCTGTGTTATCTAGCAAGCTGTTAAATATATACATCTTCACAAATATTAATTCCCTTCTCTATTACTAATAGCCAGCTTTCCTCATTTCATCCACAACACTACAGGAAGAAGGGAAGTTATTACAATACTTCACAACAGCAAGACATTCGGTTTAAACATTACTGCCGAAGAAACTACACGAGATTAGCGTCAGGTGAAACGACAATAGCATGCAGTTAAACACAGAACGAACAGACTGTCAATTAGAATTCTCACAATTCCCTCACATGGGTAAGTAACAGCTACACAATCATCCTCCAACCCTATAACCTCCAAGGTTATGTACAGTAAACTTGATACGTAGGATAGAGCCAGCAGTCCTATTCTAAATCCCATCAACAGCTACCTAACACATTTTCAGTCACCGTCATTGTATTCCAGTAGGTGAATGCAGAGAGAAAGGTTTGATCTTTACCAGCATTGATTCACAACAAAATAACTAGTAAAGCTATCGCCACTGCTATCGTGCATACCAGAGCCTGCAACAATGGGTACACTTGAGGATCAGAAGTTCTATTATGTAAGAAAATAATCCTTGGTATTCTCTTCTCTCGACTTTGGGAACGTGAAAAATGAGAGAGTAGAAATACTGACAGCTATTGCGCATGCAGCGAGACCTGATCTCTCCCTTGGATCCTTGTGATAGTAGCTCCCAAAGTAGAGGATTGTTGATGCGTACCACAGCAATGGGAAGACAAATCCAAGCAAGAAACTGCGTAGAATAAGGCAAAAGTTAACACAAAACCAAACAATTTGAGAGGAGGAAGAGACATTGAGCGTGCTAAAAGGTATGAAAGATGGCTTACGAAAACCATCCGATTCCACAGCCACAAAAAGGAAGGGGCTTGTCGAATATTTCCAGTTCAGGGTCCTCGGGATCTCTTATGTGCACATACTCGCCTCTTTTATCGTCCACCAAATCCTTCCCGTGCACTGCTTTCACCAAAACAAAAAGGTTGGAAAAATCAAATCTTGTTTAAGCTCGTGCGCCCAAAGCCACAACAGAGGCAAGCCGACCACTTCATTATCACAACCTAAAATGAGCTGTAGTTCTAAGGATGCCATCCCTAATTTCGTGATATCTAAGCTTTCGCCATTGAAAATAGGTGAAAGAACATTCTTCTCAAAAGCCTTGTTCTTTCACTTTCTACTTTCTGGATGATCAATTTGACTTCAAAGGAAAGATCTCTCCTTGTCTAGTAACAAACGTATGGCAAGAGTATGGAACTCTGACATACAGGTTCTAAGGCAATCTCAGATCCCTGACAACAACTAAGAACTGAAAAGGTATAGGGTATCGGGTATTGGCTATCATCAACATGGCTCAGTGACCTACGACATCGTTGAAATGCATGTATATGGGGATAGCAGTAAGGCAACAAAATAAAAAGTGCAAATAATTCAAAGTTCCCCTTAAAATGGAAGCATTGCAGCACAAATGTTACGAAATATAAAGCAGAAAAACATAACAGGAGCACCATACCTCGATCCATATGCCTAAAAATTAACAAGAGGTGGTTCACTTCTCTTCCCTGCCCTGCTTCTGCCGAGGGAATGTGCAGTAGGAAATGGCCCTGTGTCACACAAATCATCCAACAGTTTTCTATGTCAGGACACATGGAGCTTCACTGTCGAGAATTCAGAACAAATTCATATCCTTGCATTTCAAAATAAAAGATCATTTCACAAAGACCTCCACTAAGGACTGCAGAACGCATACCGGTATCACTTAACAGGAGAAGAATGTTATCACCAGAGTAACCCAAGAAGCTCCTTCAAGTCTACTCAGGTAAGAACCAAGACAATTTGAAGTGGTAACAAACTCACAACTCTCTCACACAGAGAGGAATAAGCATATAAAAAAACTAGCAAAATTATAAGACATTCAGAATACCAGAATCATGGGGTCGATTATATGGCTATATGAAACTCAGAACCCCAGAATCTGTCACCAACGGTGTTGCTTCGAGACAAAAGTTAAACTCCCCTCAACAACAAATACACTTACGAGCCTCAATCAAGAGAAAACAATACGAGAGAAACGCCAAAACTTCCCATATTAGAATACTGTAAACAAGAACATCAACTTAACCAATACTCCAAGTATATAGCAAAGCTTAGTAATCAAAACCGGACAACCGATGAAACCACATTTTCATTAAATAAAAAGCATAGGGCAACCTGGAGTGCTCACCTTGCTTACAAGTCAGCTGAAGGGCCCCACTACGAACTGGATTGCCAGATTCTTGAGCTACAATAGCAGAAGGAGAATCGATTAAAAAGCACTCGGACGCAGTCTGTATATACCCCTTTTGGTGAGGATACTATCTACAGAAGAAACCTCTCGAAAGAAAAACTCGTCTTCAGAACAACTCGAAAAACAAAGAAACTATCCAATTTTAGAATGCCAAGACAATCGCCAGACACAAAGGTGGGAAATTTGGCGCTAGAAGCAATAGAAAACCCGCAAGTTATCCAAAACCCAGAAGAGAAACAGGGAGAGCGAGCTTAAATACCTTAACTTACTGGCAGTAATTCGAAATACCGAAGTTGAAGGTTCCTTTACCCTTTGTCTTGGGCTTGTCGTTTCCCCTTTGTTCGTTCTTTCTGGGTTTTGATTCTGAAAAGATTGCGGCTTTGCCTCTTCGCATGAAGAGCAATAGAAAAGAATGGAACAAGAAGGGCGAGCTGGCGCGTTTGTTGACTCACTGGGAGAGTTGGGACTTGGGATGGGGAGTGGGAACGGTGGAATAGAAGAGTTCATCTAGTTACTATATTATGGTACTTTTATATGTTAGGTTCTAAATTTTGTAATTGGCTAATGGCATCACTTAAGTTCATGATGGCTAATTGCATCACTTAAGTTCATGATTGCATTTTAGCTTTAGACATTAGTACGTTCTTTACCAATAAAATTTGATCAATTAAAATCCTCAACTTGTATTACTAATTATACGTGGGACAACACCATCATTAGAGTTAAAGTTGTAAGCAATGTTGTAATGGCAAATTGGAGATGGACAAGATATTGTTACCTTCCGAGACAAATGAGCACCGACAAAGAAACCTATTATAACTTTGGTACGCTTCCCAAACCCTGTTGATTTCCAGAGGGTAGCGTTCTTTATCAAAGAAAGTTTAGGAAAATGGCATGTTCCGAGACTCCAATATACTTTGAGCCCATTTTGTTGCCCTTATTCCTAAAATTCTTCTTCCACGACTTCAAGAGAAGGACTCTAGAGTTTGACATTATACTAGATGGTAGATACATAGTTAAATTTGGCAATCACTTGGCACTAGAAGTATCCTTAGCCTCTAGTAGTAAATCCATGGGACTCACAAATCCCACCTAAACTCAAGTTCTTTATTTGGCAATGTTCCTCGCAACAATGGTGGCCCTACAATCCCGAGGCGTCAATTGTCTTATTCGATGTCCTGTTTGTTGGAGACATCGAGAGAGTATTGAGCACTTGTTCTCTAGAAGGTGATTCTGAAGTAGTCATTATGAAGCTTTGCCATGGAGTTATGATGGATTCTCTATGAGGGCCTGTCCTTCTAGAGTGTCTTCGACTTTTTGTTTCCGAGTCTGCTTGTATAAAGTTTAGGGTGGTTCCTAGAGGCGCAAATGGGACTTCCCATAGAGTGGCGCGAAAAGTCCTGGTTTTGTCCCTTCTTGAGTTAGTTTCTTTTGACTTTGTAGGGTACACCGAGGTGTTGTTTGGAGAGGGTTCCTGGATAACTTTCTTATTTTCTTTCTATCTTGACATTACATGGTGGAGAAAAGCTAGCATAGTTCTAGAGAAGGTTATCTACTTTTTTAAGGTGAATTTTTCATTTTTTTATGATAAACAAAACTTTTATTTCATCAAATTAATGTCGGTACAAGATCCATACTACCCAATGTTGTTCATCAACAAGCTTATATATAAGCAATTGCAAGGAAGAAAGACTTCACTACACAAAAACAAAACAAAGCCTATCAATGATGGTATTCCATACCAACAAGGCTATGAAATTTCAAGACTTCATGCCCTTAAAAGCTCTAACACATCTCCCATTTTGTAAACAAGCTCTTTAACTTCTAGTTTCTTCCTTCTATGAACTCTGCTACCTCTATCGAGAGCTAATGACAAGATTATGGATAAGTCTACCTATCTTGAAGTCATTGAAACACCTTAAAACTTCTTATTATCCTTCCTGCCAACCGCCAATGGTGAGTATCACTAAGAAGCATGTCAAACCTCCTTCTAAACCTGATTAACCAACCACCTTCCCTCTTAGTTTTAGAATTTTGTTCCAAGGCATGAGTTTGTTGTTCTTGTCTCATATATAGCCTATACTCCTTTAGGCAGGCAATGCACAAGGAATCGTAATCATGTAAAACATTTCAAATGTGTCTCACCAAGCATGCTTGATTCCAACTACTTAGACTAGCTCCAATCCATGGTGTCAAAATGCTATAAAGCCATATTTGGCTTTTTTTCTTCCTCCAACCCACAAAAAAATGGAAGCAAAAAATGGGTATTGGGTTTTTGGAAGTTAAATTTGGCTGGGTTTTGGGGTGGGGAGTGATATTTGGCTGCCAAAAAGTGGCCAGCTTGTCAGCTGGCGGAGAAGGGCGTCGGACGCGCGCCTGTGCGCGGGGGGCGCGCGTCCGGCGCCCTTCTCCGCAGCTGACGTGCTGTTATTTATTTATTTTTTCTTTTAACTTTTGTTGGTTGGGAATTTGTTTTGCCAATTTATTTTGGATTTTTTTCTCTATTCTCATTGGTTGTTTGTGATTCAATTTGAAATATAAATTTGAAATAATTGATGTAGTGACGAAAAAACGGTCATATTTTAACGGCCATAAAAAACGATCATATTTTAACGGCCATATTTTTTCTTATATATTACAGCACTCTTCATAGATTTCTCTTCACTCATTCTCAGAGCATAAATCGCATTCTCTCAAAATTCAATTGTTATCGTCTCTCAAAATAGAAATATGACAGGCAAGAGAGGACCTAATTGGCGTCCGAATGAAGATGAAATCTTGTGCAGAGCTTGGGTGTCGATATAAGAAGATGGAGTGGTTGGCACCAACCAGAAGTCTACAAGGTTGTGGGAAAGAGTGGCGGCAGAACATCAAAAATGGGATCCTACTACAATTCGTACTGCTATTGCAATGGAATCCCGAATGAGGATTATTTGCTATCACTACAATGCTTGGAAGGGAGTTTTGCAAAGAGCACAAAGACATCAATCGAGTGGCACAAAGACATCAATCGAATGGGAACAAGACTTTTGATTTTGAGCATTGTTTCGACATTCCTCGAAATTTTCCAAAGTGGTACTCCAATCCTGAACTGCTTGTTAGTCCCATTCCACATATGGGGCAAGGTTCCCAAAGTTCTTCCACAGGTTTTGGTTCTCAATCATCTCCCGTGGAAGGCCTTGATGACTTACCAGATGAAGGAGCTACGCCTTTCGTGTTGACTCGCCCTGCAGGACGCGACAAACAAAAGGCAGCAAAGAAGAAAGGTAATGTAGTTGCTGAATCGTCAGACATATACACTACTCAACTGCTAGAGTTTGGTAATGATATGAGAGAGAGGCAAAAGTCGAGGATGGAGTATGAAAACAGAAAAATGAATGTTCAAGAGAGGAGACTAGAGCAGGAGAAAGAGGAATGGGCATACAAGAGGCAAGTGAGGGAGCGTGAAGCGGAAAAGTGGGTTGTGGAGAAGAAAGAGAGGGAAGCTGGAATACTTCAACAAAATGTAGCTATTCTAGAGAAGGATTTGTCAAAGATGACACCAAGAAAGAAGAGATTTTGGAGGTGTAAACAAAATGACATTTATGGGTACGATCAAGATGATCCCAACTCTTATCCAAGTGATGGCGGAGATGGAGATGGCGATGCAAGTGGTGGAGGAGATGTCGATGAAAGTGGTGGAGAAGATGGCGATCACTTTCTTGTCATGGATTATTAATTAGAAGAAGATCCTATTTGCACTCTATTGTCTTTACATCTTTAATGTGTTGTGTGTACTCTTTCAACTTTGTTATTTTCATGTGTCATGTGTACTCTTTGAACTTTGAGCAATTCCATGTGTAATAAAAACAAGTGTTATTGAAAGTTTGAAATACAAACAACCAAGCAACATGAAATACAATCACACACTGAAACTTGAAATACAAACAACCAAGCAACATGAAGTAAAACAATGCTAGATATTGTCGTGCAAATTCCAAAGATGCTCAACCAAGTCATTTCTAAGCGCATGATGTGTTGTAGATGAGCGAAGCCTGTTATTTCTGGCCAAGTAATCAATTAGAGTTGATTGGTGTCGGTTGATTGGTTCAGGTTGTGCATGGACCTCATAATCAAGGTCATCATCCATCTCGTCATCAGAATCAACCTGCTCATCCTCGATTATCATGTTGTGTAATATAATGCACGTCAGCATTATATTGTTAAGCGTGACAACATCCCGAGCTCTTGCAGGGCCACGAACAATTGCCCATCTTGTTTGGAGGATTCCAAATGCCCGCTCCACATCTTTGCGGTGTGCTTCTTGATGTTGAGCAAACAAAGCCTCTTTGTTTGACCTTGGATTGCTGAAGGTCTTCACTAAAGTCGACCATGAGGGATAAATACCGTCAGCCAAATAATAACATTGATCATAAGCATGACCATTTACCTCAAATCGTACATGTGGAGCGCTTCCATTGACGATACGATCAAACACTGGAGACATCCCCAGAACATTTATATCGTTGTTCGATCCAGGTGTCCCAAAGAAAGCATGCCATATCCATGTGTTGTAGGAGGCCACCGCCTCCAGAATGATTGTTGGCCTATGCATGTGGCCGGTGTATTGTCCTGCCCAACCACTTGGACAATTCCTCCATTCCCAATGCATGCAGTCAATTGATCCAATCATTCCAGGAAAGCCACGACTTGAGGCTTTACGGAGTAAGATCCTTAAATCAGCAGGAGTAGGTGCGCGAAGGTATGTGGCCCCGTACATGTTGATAATGTTGTTGCAAAACTTTCTGAAGACCTCCATCAAGGTGCTCTCACCCATACGAACATACTCATCAAGTTGATTAGCTGGCGAACCATATGCTAGCATGCGCATCGCACCAGTAAGCTTCTGCTCTGGAGATAGTGACAATTGACCAAAGCTATCACGCCTTAGAGCAAATGAGGGGTCAAACCTCACAATGTCGCCCATAATGCGATGGAATAATCTTGGCTGCATCCGATAGCGCCTTCTGAATATGCGAGCATTGTATACTGGATTTGGATCGAAGTAATCCCTCATAAGACGTCGATTACATTCGACCCTCTCACGATCAATGTGACGTCGGCTTGTAGTTTGACGACGACTTGATGCACCTTCAGCCAGCCTCCGACCGATCAAACTCAAACGTAGGTGGTGAAACCTTTTGTACTCTTCGTTTTCTTCTTCTCCAGACGATGAGCTATCTGAGATACTCATGATGAATGTGTTTGTTTTAGAAATGGGAAGAAGTTTTAGTTGAGTTGATGAAAATGAAGAACTGTCATTTATAAAGACATTTGGTGCAAAAAATGACAAAAAAACGGTCGTAAAGTAACGGATACAAAAAAACGGATTTTTTGGAGTGGTCCCGAAGTTTTAACGGTAATATTTTAACGACTAATTTTTGAAAAAAAATTATCTCGGAATTTTAAAAAAATTACATCGAAAAATTTGTATTCAAAACTAATAATGAGCTATGAAAAAATTAGAGTGAAATATAAAAATTAGAGGTCAAATAAGTATGGTTTATTGAAATAAATTGAAAAAGGGAAATGGGAAGCTAAATTTAGCTTTTTATAGGGTTGGAGTGAAAAGTGGGGTTGGGGAGCTAAAAAACCATATTTGGCCATTTGGGGAGCTAAATTCCCCTTTATGGGTTGGAGTTAGCCTTAGATCTTTAAAACTAGCCCCCCCCCCCCCCCCCCCCCCCCCCTCCTCTTCTTCTCCAGGTAAAGCTCCTATTTTCCAATTCACCTATTTTCTTATTTTGAACAGCATCGCCCCAAAGGAAATCAGAGTAGAGTTTCTCTATGGCTATGAGTACTTTCTTTTGGTGGCTGAAAATACTCATCCAGTACTGAGTCACATTGATAAAGTAGCAACTTCTCTACATATGTTAGTAGCTTAGGTTGCCATCCCTGAGTTTGTTTGGTGATATTGTCAACAAAGGTTACACATTTAGCAGAGTTTAGCTTCCCAAGTCCCAACCATTAGAGGTCTGGGGTTTATCCATTAGATATAATGGTGTATGTATATATATATATATATATATATGGTAATGACTGGTATACTGCAGGAGTACACCAGTCTGACCTATATACATACCATGAATTAAACAAAGTTTGAGATATGATACTATACCCTAACTTCTAATGGATAAACTATAGACCCTAATTCTCTATATCCAAACCTAAAGTTCAATTTAATAAAAAAACAATAATTGACTGTTGATATTGGTAGAAGCCCATCAAAGTAAAGCACAAATTAATCAGAGCTTGTGGCATGATACTATACCTAACCTCTAATTGGTGAACCCCAGTCCCTAATTCTCTAACCCAAGCTACAAGATTCATTTAATGTAAAAAATGATAACAGACAGTTCTGATTCAACGAAATATATTGAAGTGCAAAAACCAAAAGTGAACGCAGACGTACGCTAGGCTTTGCCGTATATATATATATATATACTCCCCACTGGCTAACTACATATGTCTAGACTTCTAACTTAAGAAATGTTCTTCTGCCTTTTGTAGTTAAATGAGTTGGACCATACACCCTCTGCTATGCTTCAAATGTATCAAGGACGTCGCTCTCCAAGGCGTCCATTTCAACGTAAACTAAGTCCATCCGACTTCAATCACGGATTTTAGTTATGCTTCCTTTTTTCCATTTCTCGACCTCATTGTTAGATTTATTTGGTTTACTACATATTGGCGCCCTTGAATTGCAAATAAAAATTAGGCTAATTCACTTAAAGACCAAAGTATTCAAAAATTGTAATTTGTGTACTAAACTATTTAATATGACAAATTTGGCACGAACTATTTTTCTATAATGTTGACCGGCGTTAACCGTTAGTATTTAACAGAAAATCTAGTCAACATCTATGTGGTTTTGTGCTAGATTTGTCATAATTGAATAGTTTAGGACACAAATGTCACAAAACGCACATAGTTTGTGCTAGATTTGTCATCTTAAAATAGTTTGGGCTTACTAGTGGAACCCTAAAAATTATGATTTCTTTTGTGAGATAGTTTGAATGCTTTGTTAGAATTTTTTGCTGACAAATTATATGAATTTGAAATTATTTATGATTAGTGATAAATTCACTCCTACATTAGTGTATTATATATGTCCTTTATGTTATTAGCGCATGGATGAATCAACCAACGGTTAACCGTTGAACCATCAACCACTATTTTTCCGGTTTAGCATCTGGTTCGAAAAACATTGCTCATAACCATGGTTGTCACACCGGCCGACATGCCACAAGTTGAACCACCGGACACCGGTACCTGTCATGAAACCAGTGTGAACACCACCGGTATGAGTGGCATGATCGATTTGCGAATCTCTAAATAAAATGACATCATTTTAGTGAATTTAATTAATAAAAATTAATTTATTATTTATTTTATGAGTTTTAAAAGTTAATGTTGTTATTTGTTGGATTCAAATATAAAAATTTAGGTATTGACCTTAAATGTTCTATTTAAATACGAGTATTTGTAATTTTATTTGGATTGTTACATTTTATTTAAATATCAATATGAATTGTAAGTAAATTGTCTTCAAATATGATTTACATCTTGTTAAATTAATTCAATATTAATGAATTTTCCATATTTCTACATACTTTATTAACCGACATGAATCGACACAAACAGATTATACTTTTTTTTGTAAGAAACAGAGCGCATGGGGCGCTCTAACCCTTAATTATTGAAAACGCGGGACGCATAGATCTCGATAGTGTCGTAGTACAACCAATAATTAAGCATGGGGTCTGAGGTGGAAACCAGATGAAACCCCACCGGACGACTATGGCCAAGGGAAGCCAAGTAATCCGCCACTACATTGCCCTCCCGGAGCACATGTGAAATATCAACTTCTCGATCCATAGCAAGCCATTTCTTGGTCGTTTGAATCAAGGTGCGGTGAGGATTGCTGTCACTTCCCTCCTGCAAGAGCGAGATGGCCGTAGCTGAATCTGTCTACAACACCACACGTCGATATCCAGTCTCCCAAGCCACTCGTAATTCATGCGCAATTCCCGCAAGTTCTGCATGAGTGATCGACCCACCTCCCAAGTTTATTGTAAAAGCCTTCAACATTCTTCCATCACTGCTCCGTAGAACACCCCCTGCTGTCGAGCTCCCTTGAGACATGATCACCGACCCATCAGTGTTCAGGCAAACCCACTCGTTCGGCGGTCGCTGCCAGCAAATGTCTCTTCTAATCTGTCCGCCGTGCCCTGTGACCTTCTGGTTTACGCGGGAGGCTTCGTCGATCTGAGTCCGCAGCAGCCGCACTCGGAGGGTTAGGCCTTCTGCATCCAGCATGCTTTTCTCGAAAACCCGATTGTTGCGGTTCTTCCATAGTTGCCAGCACACCAGGGAAAAGGCCGACGCGTCCACCACTTTGCTACGTCCGTTGATATAATGCATCCCCCATTTCTTCAAATCTTGCTCGAAGAATAGATCATCGGGTTCATCCGCCAAAAATATGGACCAAACACCACGGGCATAGGGGCAATCTCGAATGGCATGCAGGGTCGTTTCCGGCCCCGAGCCAAATCAGACAGTTGTCGTTCTGCATTAGGTGCCGCCGTTTCCTCTCCGCATTTGTGAGTAGGCGATTGTGGAGTACTAGCCAGCAAAACGTCCTCGTGCGCTGTGGCCCTTCGATTTTCCAAGTCGCATTTCAGATTGGGTGACTTTGACCCACATCATACACCTCCCATGTAAGCTCGTATGCTGTCTTGATCGTGAACAGTCCCGACGAGGATAGACGCCAGGTCGGGATGTTCGGTCCCTCCTCTTGCGGCGGCGGGTGGAGTTGAAGCTGCAAGACCAGCGCTTCAGGGAGGAAAAGTCTGATGTAATCGAGATTCCACTCCCTATTTAGGACCATTTCCGCCACTGTTAGCCCACGTGCTTCCTCCGGGAGATTGATCGCAAACTCCACAAGCGGCGGCCCGTCCTGAAGCCACCTATCAACCCCGAACAAGGCTTGCCTTCCATTTTTGACATTCCAAAGAGTACTGTCACGACCTTACTCTCGATCGTGCGGCCCTAGCTCTCAATTCCGTTAGAGCGCTAGGCAGCCTTTCTCTCAACTCACTTGCAAGCAAAGAATAAGAACAAAGACAAAGGATTGGGAGAACTCTCTAGTGTGTATTACTCTAAAAAATGATGGAATGAGTACAAGTGAGGGAGATGGCTCTTTATATAGGCCTCTCCACATACAAGGCATCAATGCCCCCTCATAATGTCCCTCTACTACATCAATACACCCATTAAGTCCCCCCATTATGCACTCTATCAATGTCACCATTATGTGACACATAAGTGCACTATAAAGCTCTACATTATGGTGGAGAATCCTAGGAGCATCTCTATGCTACTAGTCTTCCATGCATGCCACATGTGCAGCCGCCATGTTGTCACCTTGTTGGCGCCATGTCATCTGCCACATGTGACATCCTCCCCCACCCATGCTCGCGACGCCCTCGTCGCGTCCTCTTGATGGAATGCCTCGATCAGGTCCTTGTTCTTCCAAAGCGTGAGCTCTTTC
The DNA here is from genome assembly GCA_964030455.1 of Linum trigynum. Classification (NCBI taxonomy): domain Eukaryota; kingdom Viridiplantae; phylum Streptophyta; class Magnoliopsida; order Malpighiales; family Linaceae; genus Linum; species Linum trigynum. The sequence goes on along the minus strand of OZ034820.1, from coordinate 6,921,703 downwards.
TCCCATGTTGCTTCACTCTCCGGAAGGTTGCGCCACTTGACTAAGTACTCCACAAAGCTTGGATGTACGCCACGACGAGGAATGACATGAAGCGCCATGATTTCTTCGACTTCATGGTCGTGTGTCTTGGTGACGAGTGTTGGAGCGCGCTGCGACTCTCTTCGTCACTCGTCCTCCTTGTCTTCGTGGTAAGGCTTGAGCTGGCTCACATGAAAGACCGGATGGATCTCCAAGTGCGTCGGCAACTCTACCTTGTATACCACCTTGCCAATCCTCTTCACGATGGGGAATGGCCCTTCATAGCGGCGAAGCAGTCCCTTGTGCACGTTCTTGAGATGCTTGAAGCGATGAGGGTAGAACTTGACCATCACCATGTCTCCCTCTTCAAACTCCAAGTGCCGCCGCTTCTTGTCCGCCCATTTCTTCATCTTCTTGCTAGCGCGGGCTAAGTAAGACTTGGCCATCTCCATCTTCTCGTGCCAGCCTTTAGCGAACTTGTAGGCCGCCGGACTGTTGCCTCTATACCCCGTTGCCACCGTCGTAGGTGTCAAAGGTTGCTGCCCCGTCGCCAACTCAAATGGACTCGTGTTGGTCGACTCGCTGCGGTGCAAGTTGTAGGAGAACTGTGCCGTGTCCATCAACTTCACCCAATCTCGTTGGTTTGCACTCACGTAGTGCCGCAAGTACACTTCCAACAAGGCATTCACCCGCTCCGTCTGTCCGTCGCTTTGAGGATGAAATGCCGTCGAGAAGTTCAAGTTTGAGCCCATGATCTTGAACAACTCTCGCCAAAATCTGCCCGTGAAGCGCCCATCTCTGTCGCTCACAATGCTGCTAGGAATGCCCCAATACTTTACCACGTTCTTGAAGAATAGACGTGCCGCATCCTCTGCCGTCAAGTCTTTTGGCCCGGGAATGAACACTCCATACTTCGAGAATCTGTCCACCACAACCATGATGCAACCGCATCCATCGACTTTGGGAAGTCCGATGATGAAGTCCATGCTTACACTCTCCCATGGTCGTTGAGGCGTGGGCAAGGGCTCTAGCAAGCCTGCCGGGCTTCTCTGCTCCATCTTGTCTTGTTGGCACACAAGAAAAGTCTTCACATACATCTCCACGTCGTCTCTCATACGCGGCCAGAAGTATGCTTCTTCGATGAGCGCTTGCGTTCTCTTGATGCCAGGATGGCCCGCCCACTTGGAATCATGACACTCCTTCATGATCTCCTTCCTCAAGTTGGCCCATCTTGGCACTAACACCCGCTCTCCCTTGGTCGTGATGAGCCCATCCTTCATCCAAAACCGCCGAGTTTTACCTTGCTCGATGTACTCCGCTACGGTTTTGGCGAAGGGGTCATGGCCAAGGCCTTCGACGATCCGCTCCTTCAAAGGAAACGTGGGCTGGCTGATGCTTGCGGTTGCACTCTTGCGGCTAAGAGCATCGGCAACGGAATTCGCCTTGCCTGGATTATACTCCATGACGAAGTCGAACTCGGCCAAAAAGTCTTGCCACCTCGCTTGCTTAGGGGTGAGCTTCTTCTGCGTCAGAAAGTAGCTCGTTGCCACGTTGTCCGTCTTCACTACGAACTTTGACCCCAACAAGTAGTGCCTCCATGTGTGCAAGCAATGCACCACGGCCGTCATCTCCTTCTCTTGAACGGTGTATCGCCTCTCCGTCTTGCTGAGCTTCCGACTCTCGAAGGCAATGGGATGCCCATCTTGCATCAACACGCCCCCAATTGCAAAGTCGGATGCATCGGTCTGCACTTCGTAGGCCAACGTCGGGTTGGGGAGCACGAGCACGGGCTCCTTCATCACCGCTGCTTTCAAGGCCTCGAATGCTTCTTGGCACCTTTCCGACCAATCCCACGCCTTGTTCTTCTTCAAGAGATCCGTCAAGGGTGCTGCAACGTTGGAGTAGCCCTTGATAAACCTCCGATAGTAGTTGGCAAGGCCGAGGAATGACCGCAACTCTGGCACCTTCGTTGGCGGCTCCCATTCTTGGATTGCCTGCACCTTCGCTCCATCCATCTTCAACTTGCCTCCACCAATGACGTGCCCCAAGAATGGAACCTCCGTGGCGGCAAATGTGCACTTTTCTCTCTTGACGTACAACTCGTTGTCGCGAAGGACTTGGAAGACTTGGCGTAGATGCTCGGCATGCTCATCGAGTGTTTTGCTATACACGACGATGTCATCCAAGTAGACCACGACAAACCGGTCCAAGAATGGCTCGAACACTTGATTCATCAAAGTGCAAAACGTGGCTGGTGCGTTGGTGAGACCGAATGGCATCACAAGAAACTCGTAAGAGCCATACCTCGTCACACAAGCCGTCTTTGGCTCGTTGCCCTCTGCTATCCGCACTTGATAGTAGCCCGAGCGAAGATCAAGCTTGGTGAACCACATTGCATCTCCAAGCTGGTCGAACAAGTCGGCAATGTTGGGAATCGGCCACTTGTTCTTCACCGTCAACTTGTTGATGGCTCGATAGTCGATGCACATCCGCAACGACCCTTCCTTCTTCTTTTGGAACAGCACCGGTGCTCCAAAAGGTGACTTCGATGGCCGCATGTAGCCTGCGTCCACCAAGTCCTTGAGTTGCCTCCGCAATTCTTCTAATTCCGGTGGCGACATGCGGTATGGTGCTCGCGAAGGGGGCTTCGCTCCTGGCTCCAACTCGATCTTGTGGTCCACCTCTCTTCTTGGTGGCAGCTTCTTGGGCAACTCTGATGGCATCACGTCATCGAACTCTTCGAGGACGCCTTCGATGATGGGAGTTGTGATTCCCATTGAGCCTCCTTCTTCCTCCATTTTCAAGGACACAAGAAAGGTTGGTTCATTCTTCTTGAACCCCTTCACCACTTGCATGGCCGATAGAGCACTATGGGGACCATCTTCTCTCAAGAGATGGATCGCATGAAATTCCCCTTCCTTCTCCAAGCACATCGTGTTGGAGTTGGGCTTCAAGAGCACTCCCTCCTTATCGAGGAAGTTGAGCCGAGGATGACTGGGTGATCGTCCATGGTGACGACGGAAAAGTCGATGAGGCCTTCCCACTCGCCAAGCTTCATTGGTACGTTGTGAGCAACTCCATGGATCGGGATGGACTCCGAATTGATCGTCTTGAGCCTCCCTTGCCCCTTCTCGTAGGCAATACCCAGCCGGTTTGCCTCCTCGACGCGAAGAAAGTTGTCCGTGGCACCGGTATCCACCAAGACTTTTGACTCGCCTTGCATGAATTGCGCCAGAACATAGCACCTCCCCCGCTTGCTCTCCTTGACGTCGGTCTTCGCCGCGCCAAGCTTGCGGATTGAGCCAATCTTGGCCTCCGCCGCCTTGGGCTCCTCATCTTGAGCTTCCATGGCCGCCAATCTTGCCTTCCTTGGGTAATCTCGCACTCGATGTGGTCCGTCGCAAAGGAAACAAGTCATGGGTTTTGGCTCGTACTTACCCCCTTTGCTCGAACCACCTTGGTGTTGTTGAGTGCGAGAACCCTCCTTGAAAGGCTTCTGCTATTCTCCACCCTTGTTGGGCTTCGAACTCTTCTCTTTGCCGCTGCTCTCTTGTCGTTTGTACTCGACAAAAGACTCCGCCGTGGCCATGGCAGTTGCAAGGTCTTGCACTCCTCGACGTTGCATCTCCATCTTGGCCCATGGTTGCAGCCCATCAAGAAAGCCGTGCATGGCCTCCTTGTCCGGGATCTCTAGAAGCAGCTCCGAGAATTCTTTCACGTATTCTCGAACTCCACCCCACTGGGTGAGTCTTCTCAACTTCGAACGGGCTTCAAACTCCACGTTCTCTGGGTAGAACTGCCTCTTGATTTCTCTCTTGAAATCTTCCCACGTTACCATCACACAAGTACCTCTTTCGACGTTCGCTTCACGTCGCCTCCACCACACCATGGCAACATCAACCAAGTAAAGTGGAGCGGTACGAATCTTTACCACATCCTCTTGGATGTCGGACGCCTTGAAGTACTGCTCAAGACTCCAAAGGAAGTTCTCTAACTCCCTCGCATTCCTTGAACCTCCGAAGCTCTTCGATCTTGGAATATCAGCACGTGGGACGGATTGCATCGTGGCTGGTCCTCTAGCCATGGCTCTCTTCACGAGAGTGACCTCACTCTTGAGATCTGCAATCTCCTCCTTCACGCCGACCAGCTCAGCCTGGACATGATCTTTCACAACCGCAATGGCAGTGCTCACGGTTTCGGAGATGGTGTTGGTGATGAGAGCAATGAGCTCTTCTCGCATCCCATCATGGTTGATCTCCAAGCTCGACAAACGAGCATTCATACCTTGAAAATCGCTTTCGACTTGGGCGAAGTTAGCTCCCAAATCCTCGATGGAAGTGACATCTTCAGAAATCTTCACCTCCATCCTCGAGACTCGCCTCTCTAGAGATCTGAGAGGATCACGAGTGCTCGACTTGTCTTTTGGCCTCCCGCCTGAGGTAGGCTCTCTGCCACGATGCTTCTCATCTTCATTGACTTCTGATCCCGACATTTTTGGTGAGGTTCTTCCTTTCCTTCTGGCTCTAGGTTCAACTTTGCTAGCACAAAGCCGAACCAGGCTCTGATACCACTTGTCACGACCTTACTCTCGATCGTGCGGCCCTAACTCTCAATTCCGTTAGAGCGCTAGGCAGCCTTTCTCTCAACTCACTTGCAAGCAAAGAATAAGAACAAAGACAAAGGATTGGGAGAACTCTCTAGTGTGTATTACTCTAAAAAATGATGGAATGAGTACAAGTGAGGGAGATGGCTCCTTATATAGGCCTCTCCACATACAAGGCATCAATGCCCCCTCATAATGTCCCTCTACTACATCAATACACCCATTAAGTCCCCCCATTATGCACTCTATCAATGTCACCATTATGTGACACATAAGTGCACTATAAAGCTCTACATTATGGTGGAGAATCCTAGGAGCATCTCTATGCTACTAGTCTTCCATGCATGCCACATGTGCAGCCGCCATGTTGTCACCTTGTTGGCGCCATGTCATCTGCCACATGTGACAGTACCCTCGGGGATGTCATGTAGAACCCGGCCGCAAGACCCCTCTCCATAAGTTTGAGAGAAATCGATTATACTACTACCACAATACCACGATATAACCATTCTAATTGATAAACCGACACACTATAGTATATATATTATAATATTTTTTTTTTTTTACAATGATAAAATAATAAAGTAGAAACCAAAACGTTGCTCATAAGTCATAACTCATAACGAGCCTTCATCTGCCACTCCACAGTTAGGGTTTTGCCCCCCCGTCCCTCCATTGCCATCCACTTTGGTCAGTTTATCGGCTCCGACGTCCGAAATAATCTTCTCCAACACCCTAGGGTTGCTGCTCTCTGCTGTTCTTATATAACTTGAGATTTCCTGTCAAGTCTCCCCGGCAGGTCTGTTGGAGTTTCATCTGCCATGGGCACTCTGGTTGAATCGCAGCAGCACTCCGAAAGTTCGAAAAAGAAGAAGAAGAGAAGCAGAGATAAAGAGATTGCCGAAGATGCTGATGCCACCGCCGCGCATCTCCAGAACGATGGCGACGACGACGGAGCTCGGCCGCGGACTATGAATGTGAAAATCGAGCTGATTCCCGAACGGCCCGACCGTACTTCTCCGGTGGTGGGGTACTTCCCATCCGGGTACAACCCTCTTCGTGACGGCGATGGTGACCAATCGGTGTTGCCTTCAGTCAATCTGTACAGGAATGTCCAGAGGAAGAAAGTAGATGCAGGTGTGGGTGATAAGGCTCCGAGCCGGAGAGGTCCAGAGAGGATGGAGCTGGTGGTGACCCCTGAGGGAGGATCGAAGGTGGATTTTGTAGGAACGAGCTATAAAGGCGAGGCGAGTAATGCTCAATTGGCTACTTATGCGCTTGGGGTTCTGGATAAAGAGACTCAGACTCTGAAGATTATGCCCATTGCTGGAAATAAGGTATTATTGGTTTGGTTTCTTGTTGAGCTTTTATTGATGTTTAGTGAAGAACTGGGGAAGAGAAAGGAGACACCTTTTTGGCTAACACTGTCAGTTAGTTTGGATTTTCATTGATGGAGTTGATTGAGGCCTTGAATGTGGAAACAGATATTTAGATTGGATGTGAGACGCCGAGTGCATGATAGGGTCGCCAATGTGGATGAACCAACGACGGAGAATCCCGAGCTCTCTGCACAAGAACATGCAGCCAAGAAGAGAGCGCTTGCTGCTCAATTCGGAACTAAGCAGGCTGTGGCCAGGGTACGCTTAATCTTGTGTGCAATATATCATTTTCGATTGACTTGATGAGTGAGTTATGCTGGGTACATGCTTAACACTTTTGTGGAGAATGTCCGTTTAGGACATACGTGACAGTTTAGCTACTTTGGGGGGATTGTCGTTTAACTTCCTTGTGCAATGATAGATATATGTCGATTGGATCTCTAGTTAGTGTTTGCAGATAGCTCGACGACTGTGGAAATATGTCTTGTTATTCACTTATTTGAATGAACTAACTTGTCACCTCTTCGAGGGACTTTGCATTGAGAAACTCTCTGTATTTTGATATTAGTTCCATTATGCTTGAAACAGATATCATGTGAACCTGATATCTGTTTATCTTTGTAGGATAAGAAGATGCATGTTACGACCGGGATTGGGGAATCCAAGGTTGATTTGGAGAATCATGCTGACATCTTCCCAGTAAACAAAGACGCTACAGTCACTACTGCTGTCGACATGGCTCGAAACATCCCTCCACATAATTGTTCCGCCACTACGCCTAAGGAAGCGTATCCATTGGACAGGATTATTGCCTCCAGAGAGTGGGAGTTCCTCAGGGACTTTGAGAAGATCAACCTACAAGGCGGCGAAGAAGGATTTGAGACTTATCCATTATTTGTTCGCAATAGGATCCATAAGCTGCGCCGAGTTCAGGTAAACTGCGGAAACCAATTTTACTTTAGTGAATGAGACTTTAGTTGCTGTATGGCATGTGATTCGAAGCTCTCGCCTAAATTCTCACTATCACTGCTCTGTTATCTTTTTCCACTCCTGCTCTAGGATGACGAGGAGAGGAGAACTCTCTCTGGTATTCTATGCTACATAACCCACCTCATCAAGTACAAAGACCTGCGATCCATGGACACTGCGGAGTCAGCAAAGAGTCATCGGTTCCCTGAAGTTGTGAGGGATAAGTTCAGGGACATGTTCGATTCAGAACAAAAAAGCCTAACAGGTGACAAGATGAATCTGCTGATCAGTTACGTTATTGTCCTGACTTTGCACTTCGATGGTTTCCAGACGGAAACTGCTGATATAACGAAGGATCTAAGACAGAATCCGATCGCGATGAGGACTCATTTCGAGAACTTGGGATGCAAGAGTGCGACCGTGAAAAAGGTGCGGGTAATGACGCTCCCTGTTCCCATTCAGTTCCCGGTGGCAAGAAGGAAACGAAGAGGGCGTGGCTAAGACAGATAACGCCGAGAATGTGGAATTGAATTGCTGGTTGGATTTTGGTTGGTTGCAAGTGTTATTTTGTGTCAGTCTTTTGAGTTATAACTATGCAGAATTCTGCTTTCCTTCATGGAAAAACCAGTTTTGGTCAATGCTCCCCTAGTGTTACACTTACTTTTTCTTCTTCTTTTCCTCGACTTGCTATCACTTGCGTACGGGTTGATGGATACTCTCTGGTAACTATTGATGGGGGCAATGGGCTGGTTTGGAGCGGGTATTACCGAAATTCATATGAAATGTCAAACCGTAAATCAATTATCGGACACAAAACAACTATGAAATATCGTTTGATGAGATTAGTATAAGAATAGCGCAAGAATATGAATTTCGTCGATAACAAAATTACACAAAACCCAACTAGCAGCACAAAGAATAGGAATTTTGTTTCTTTGTTCGAATGACAATATCATTCAACTATAATGATAAGATGAATTTGCATTTTACTTGACATTTGGAAAAGATTAAAAGAAAATATCAATGTTGGTATCTTACACAAATTCTCAACAACAAAAACCAACTAATTAATTTCAATAAACTTTTGCCCAAATTAAATTTTAGAAATAGCAACAAAAGTAGAAAGTAAAAACCATATAACTAATAATTGTTACATGAACTTATCTGTCACACAATTGTCATCTCTATCTCCGTTAAAAACCTTTCTGTTTCGATCTCACACAACATTTTCCCTTATACCCTATTTAGCTCATAAAACTTCCAACCAAAATCCCCATTAGAAACTCTTGTTCTTTGTTTGATTCCTTAGAAGAAGAAAAAAAAAGCTCTGAACCTTTTTTTTTTGTTCTTTTTGCCCCCAGGCTAAGGCCTGGTTTATGGTTTCGTGGCGGCCATGGCAAAAAGAACAAGAACCAGCTATATGAGAGTTTGATCAAATTAATCACAATCTAATTAGCGTACCATTTTCATTCTCCCCCCTTTTCCTTTCTCATCTTCCATTGGAAATTTAAGTAATAATTAGAAATGGCGGCTGGTTTTGCAAGAACAAGATCAAGCCTTGAAGGTGAAAACCCAGGGATAATAGCCATTGCGGTTGATATGGGCAAGAACAGCAATTTTGCTGTGAAATGGGCTGCAGACAATCTCATGAGAAAAGGTGGCTCTTCCTCCTGCATCCTCGTTCATGTTCACAACAAACCAGCTCCCGCTCGTAAGTTCTCTTTTACTTTTTAAGACTCCATTTTCTGGTTCACAACAAACCCTGCTCGAATTTGCTTGAGAAATATTGCACCTTTTTAGCGTGTATTTGTCTGATGTCCGATTCCTACTTCGTGTGTATATGAATATGAGATACTATTCTGATGTTTGGCAGAGAGCCAAAATGGGCCATCCCAAAAGGAAGTGCAGCAACTATTCCTTCCCTTCCGAGGATTCTGTGCCAGAAAAGGGGTGAGGGTACAGGAACGAAAAATCCTTCTTCCCATCTACTACAATGAGATTTGCCAGGCACAGAATTTTGTACTATCATGTTCTTAAATTAATGGGTTTGGTTATATTGTTGTTGTTGTCTACTGTATGTTCAGATTGAAGCCCAGGAAGTGGTTCTGTTTGATGCAGATATAGCCAAAGCTCTCTTGGAGTACATTGCCAAGAACTCCATTGGGACTCTGGTCATTGGCGCTACCAACAAGAGTGCTTTCTCAAGGTTCGTCTCTAAACGAAACATTTTCTCTTAGTTTAGCAAAAATGTTATATCGTACTATGTCGTTTACCCATTTTGAATCTTCTGTTAAGATGTTATGATTAAATCCGCGTCTTCCGAAGATTTGTCTCGAAAACAAACACTTCCCTTATGATAAGATAGTTTAGCAAAGATGTTATGATACTATATGTCGTAAACTACTGGTTTAATCCTGCACGACAGAGAATTAAATCAGAGCTTATGTAATTTGTTTAGGTATGACGTACCATATTTCATGAATATACACTTAAAATGAAAGAAAAGACTAACACAATAAATCTGATCAAATCGAATCAAATAACATTTTCGATTCGTATCATATATCAATTTTGACCCAAATTGTAACCATCCCTAGACCATGTCTACACCCCTACTAGCAAATCTTCATTCATTTGCATCATATTCTTCTTCTTCTCCTCCTTCTTCCATGGAATCCTGTCTCTCTCTCTCTCTCAGGAAGTTCTGGAGCGTTAGCCTTTCAACAACGCTAATCCAGGCCGTACCGGATTCCTGCTCCGTGTACGTCATCTCCAAGGGCAAAGTCCAGAGCATGCGGCTGGCGAATCAGCCGCCGCCGCCGCTCAAATCCTCCCCCACTCCCCTGATGCCGTACAATCAGTTCCCTCCGCCGAGCCCGGACCAGCAGTCCGAGGTAATGTCGATGTCCGATTTCAGCTACAGCCAGGGGAGCCTGAGGAGCGAGTTCTCGTCCGACAGATTGTCGATCGAGAGCAGCGATTCCGCCGCGATTTCATCGTCCACCAGAACGTCAGCGAACAGAGGCGGCGGCGGCGGTGGGTACGGAAGGACGCCGTTTGTGCCGCCGGGGGCTCATCATCAGGGGAAGATGACCAGTAGGTTGTCCGGGGCGGATTCTGCCGGCGTGTCGAATTTCAGCGATTCATCGGCGGCGTCGGGGTCGTCGTTGTCGTCGGGAGGGATGCCGAGGAACTTTCAGTGTGTCGATACGGCGTCGTATGAGGGTAATAATAATAATAATAGTACGGAGTTCTCCGGATTATCAGCTAGTTCTACCGGCTCAACTAATTCATCTGACAGCATGGTAAGTAATTAGTTTCACTAATACATGTTGGGTTTTTTCAGTATAAAATTTGAGAGATTGGAAAAAAAATAATTTTACTTTGTGATATTTAGTATTGAAATTTTTTCTATTTAGATTATTAGAGGTATAAGTTTTTTCTCACAAAAATATAAGAGGTATAAATTTTAAAAAATCAGGAATATATTTTTGCTAAAAGGAAAGGTTTTATAGCTTGTGTTATTTAAATTATATAATTCAGCAAACGTGAAGGAATCATATAATGGTGGTTAATAAATAATGAACTTATTAAACTCCATTTTAAATCATCATTAAAGTTGAAAACTTCGAATTCATTAAAACTCCAAGTTTTTCATTGAATTATCATATGTAATTTATAAAGGTAAACACAATGAACGGTTACAGGTATAAATTATGTTATGATGTAGTTGTTTTATAAAAAAAAAACAGTTATCTCATGTTTGGAAAAATTCAATTTAAAAAGTTCATTAGTTAGAGTTTTGCGATAGTACATTCTGATTTATACAATCCACTTATTTCAAATACATGTATTTTCAAAGCACATTCATTCTAACTATCAATCAGTATATTATAGATAACCCTTTATTTGCTTCTAGTTTCCATGATGTTCAAAATTGTACATGAACACATTACACTACTTTTACCATTAGTAACTAGCTAGTAAGAAACCTACAAATCCAATGTTTGCTTATTCTATTTTCACCCAATTAGACTTTCTCTTCTTTCATTTGGGCGATTTCTTCGTGGCAATTTACAGCATTCAATGGAGGCAGAAATCAGGAGATTAAAGCTTGAACTTCAGCAAACTCTCGATGCTTACCATTCCATTTGCAAAGATGCCGCCACAACCAATCGAATGGTACATGTACTTCACCTGCTGATTAAAATTTTCGATGATTCACTTTTAAGTTTTAGTCAATTTATCTCGGGTATGCAAGGGAACTACATACAAGTTAATCTTGTGCTCGAGTGGTCGAGGATATAATATTTTCTCAACATGAATCGGATTTCCTTTGGATCTCGCTATATTAACACTTGCACGAAACCACGATTACGTGAAGGACTTGTGTGCAAATTTTAAATTTGTGGACTGACCATTTTTGTTTATGGGAGTGTGTAAAAGAATAAAGATCGCATAAAATCTATTTCTTGTTTTTCTATCTCTGGAGTTATTAGGATGAATTTTGGTAGGGATTATGAGTCATTTCACATATTATCTTTCATCTTCATATTGTTTGCCAGACCACGAAACCACAAAATTTCAATTCTCATGACTACGACCCTAAGGATGATTCCAACATGTCCTTGGACCTCGACATCTCGACACCGGAAATCGAAGTACATAGGAACAGGGCCGCGAGAATAACGCAGCTGCTGTCGGAAATGGAAACGCAGAAGAAGCAAAATGCAGAAATGAGAGCCAATTACAAGCAGGCTCTGAGAGAGAGGAACCACAACTCCAGATCAATGGAGTCGCTCGCATATTACGGCAATAACCCGAATTCCAACATTCAGTTCAGAAAGTACAACATTCAAGATATAGAGATGTCGACGAACCATTTTGCCCCAGCGAAAAAAATCGGCGAAGGTGGATATGGACCTGTTTATAAAGGCATTATCGATGAAATTCCCGTCGCGATCAAGGTTGTCAGACCGGACTTGTCGCAGGGACAGAAACAGTTCCAAAAAGAGGTAAGTATATACTCTTTTGTTTCAACATCTTAATTAATAGCACCAAACGAGGGGTTAAAACTATTATCTCCATTCTCTCTCTCCCAACAGGTCGAGGTATTGAGTACAGTGAGACACCCACACATGGTAAATCTCCTAGGCGCGTGCCCTCAATACGGGTGTCTGGTCTATGAGTACATGGACAATGGGAGCTTAGAAGATCGACTCTTCAGAAAAGACAATACCCCAACGATCCCTTGGCCCACGAGGTTCAAGATCGCCTCTGAGATCGCCACAGGCCTGCTCTTCCTCCACGAGCACAAGCCCGAGCCCATCGTCCACCGCGACCTCAAGCCCGCAAACATCCTTCTCGACTCCAACTATGTGAGCAAGATAGGGGACGTGGGCCTTGCGAGGCTGGTCCCGGGGGCCGCACCGAACAGTAATGTGACGCGTTACCATGTGACTGCAGCTGCGGGGACGTTCTGTTACATTGACCCGGAGTACCAACAAACGGGGTTGTTGTCCGTGAAATCGGACTTGTTCTCACTTGGTGTGGTTCTGTTGCAGCTCATCACTGGGAGGGCTCCGATGGGGTTGTCGTACCATGTCGAGGAAGCCGTCGAGAACGGGAGGTTCTTGACAGTGCTCGACCCCACGGTTCTGGATTGGCCCGTGGAGGAGGCTATGTCGCTCGCCAAGCTGGCATTGCAGTGTTGTGAGCTGAGGAAGAAGGATAGGCCTAGCCTTGGGAATGTCGTGCTACCGGAGTTGATCCGGTTGAGAGATTTTGCTGCGGGGAGGAGCCTGGGGTTCGACTAACATATGAATTGTGGAAATTTTTGAAACATTTGGAGAATCTTGAAAAATGTCTTTGTGGTGAAACTTTGAAACATTTGGAATACCATTTCCATTATTATTTTGGAAATTATTCATGAAACGTACTTCAATTTTAAGTCCGCAATGTAAGCAAGAGGTGAAAACATGCAAGGGAAAGTGAAGAATTATTGTAAGTTTTGAGAAAAAAATTGTGGAAAGCTTGGAGGTGAAAGGGTATGGGGGATAGAGAAGAAGAGGTGGGGGAAAGAATTATGTATCACTTAGATTGTGAAGTTTTTTCCAGTCTCATTTTTTTTAGATTCCAATTCATTTTTTAATTTTATGTCAATCTTCAATTGGTGCGGTAAATATTAAAGAACGTCCTTAAACTTGAAAAATAGTCATAGATCCTTAATTATGACAAAATATCAAATCTCATTTCCGATCCAATTTTCTACCAAAAAAGGTAAAATTTAACCTCATAGATGAGTTGAGGTGGTAATAAAATTGATCGATATATCAAGATTTCGGTATCATCATGATGTACATTGTCAATGGTAAGAATTTCGGGTTTTAAAAAAATAATAATGTAAACAACAATAATATATTGCTTATTTAAAATGAATATTCAAGTGACAAATCGTGAAAAAGGTGTAAGATTACTAAATTAGGGACTTTTTGTGAAAATTACATATTGTCACCCTACTTTTTTTATATTTGAAAACTATTTAGCTATGATTTTGTTATTCGGAATTTCGGATCCTAAAATTGAAAACTAAAGAAGAGAGAGAGGACGTGGGAGTTGGGAATCCTCAAAGCATAGAAGAATCGGCAGAAGTCCCTAATTGAAATCGAAAGCCCAATTTGCTCCTCCACTCATAATAAAGTTTCCGACTTTTCGTTTTTCGCTCTCTCCATCGCCGCCACCGCCATCATCTCGCCGAAACCCTAATTTCTCTGCCTCTCCGTCTCTGCGGCGGAACCCACCGCAATGTCTTTCTCCCACTCCGACCACAGCCACGATCCCGACCGCCGATCTCAGCAACAACAACCGCAGCCCCGTCTCTACAACCCGTACCAGGACCTCAACACCCCGATCAAAACCCTCTACAACCTCCCCACCTCGCCGGAGTTCCTCTTCGCCGAGGAATCCGTCAAGCAGCGCCGCTCCTGGGGCGAGAATCTCACCTTCTACACCGGCACCGCCTACCTGGGCGCCTCCGTCGGAGGCGGTGCCGCGGGGCTCTACTCCGCGGTCAAGGAGTTCGAGCCCAACGACACGCTCAAGCTCAAGGTGAATCGCGTCCTCAACAGCTCCGGCCACTCGGGCCGAGTCTGGGGAAACCGGATCGGGATCGTTGGGTTGATCTACGCGATGGCGGAGAGTGGGATTGTTGCAGCTACCGATCGGGATGATGTTTGGACCAGCGTTGCGGCCGGGCTTGGGACTGGCGCTGTTTGCAGGGCGGCTAGAGGGGTGAGGTCTGCGGCTGTCGCCGGTGCTTTGGGAGGTCTGGCTGCCGGAGCGGTGGTGGCTGGGAAGCAGGTCATGAAGAGGTATGCCATGATTTGATTGGAACAGGGGAGAAAGAGGAGAAAGGTTGGAGCTTTGAGGTTAGGGCGTGAGTTGTTTTTAGTCTTCTCCTTTAGCCTTTTTGTTGTTTGGTAATAAGCATATAATATGATGTGTTCTGCTCCAGTTTTGATCTTGATAATAGAAATTTGATGGAAGGGAAATTAGTAAAGAAGATGAAGAGGCAAGGGGTGACTGAATCAATGGAAAGAATTGTTAGTTGGAAAGTTTGGAGAAAAATTTAATGTTATCTTGGCATGGAAGAATCATGCTGTGATGAACAACAAAAATTTGAGGAAATGTATAATGCTGGTGTTCTCACTTCTCTGGTGATGTAATTTGCCGACCTTGTTTGAATTTATGGAATAACATTCTGCTGCTGCTGCTGCTTTGGTATAAAGTTACAGATTTTATAGTGCATGTGCTTGTGTGTGCGTTCTCCTTGAAGTGAATTGATCTCGATAAGTTTACTTGTTAATCCGAAGCTACATGCCTAGATCATTTGGCGAATGTCATGACAGTAGAATTGAATTTGGCTGCATCCATCACATGCATATGCATTAGCTGCAAGCAATCCTTAATCCCTCACCTCTCAGTTGTGTCGAGTTGTTCTAAATGTTACTTTCTTGATGTTTTGTGCACCTCGATTGTTAGGAGCACTGTTTGTACATTATCCAACTAGGCAATCTGCTCTGCTTCGTACAGTGTTAAGATGAAATCTCTATGCTGAGTGTCTGAAGGCGCGCATGGTTTGTACGGAACTAGAGTGGGTTTGAACGTTTGCAGGATCTGGGTTCAACAATGAGAACCCGATTGTGCTGGTTGTGTTGAGTGCGTCGGTGGCTCCTTGCTTGTTACAGAATGGCCCAAGCTTAATGATTGTGCTGGTTTAACTCCTGTCATTAAGCTTTCAACTCGTATTTGCAGCTATCGCTTCTAATTGTTCGAGAATCTAAATCCAGTGGGATTAGACTTGGAGTTGGTCTTTACATCATCCAGATAGTGGCGTCCCCTCTAACCTGAGGCAAGCAAAGCTGCAGTGATTGCTGGCAACACAACCACTATAGGATGGGATGATTTATGAGCAAATTAGAAATGAAAGTAAACAAGAACTTTGAATGTCACTACAAGAAACAATCAACTTGGTAGGTTTAAAAACTGGCACCTGCAGAAGCATTGAACTGGGCTATTAGTTATTATCGTCTGACCTCTGCTGGTGTCAAAAAGTAAAGAGTACCTTGTGAGTTTACAATGCCTTGAAAAGCCCCCATTTATTGAACTCAACAAACGGTTTCTTTCTGCTCTCCTAAAGGAAATGCTAACTATATCAAATATGCCTTTGCTCGTACGAATTCAATGAATACCATAACAAAAACCGAAACTGAAACTGAGTTAAGCTGGACCACTTGGTTCAAATTTTTACAGCAACATCGACTCCGGATTCTCAATGTAACTCTTGAATGCCTTGAGCCATTCTGCACCGATGGCGCCTGAAACAGATTCAGCAGTGTCAGTGCTATTATGTTGATTTCGAATATATAGACAATTAGAAAAACAGATCTTTGATGATAATGCATACCATCAATAACCCGATGGTCACAGCTTAGTGTCACTGCCATGAACGATGCAAACGAGTAGGCATCGGGGCCAGAGCCGGGCACTACCCTCTTCTCAGCTGTTGAAGGTGTAAATACATTATCACCAGCAGAGAACCAACAATTTTTTCTTGATGTGGAAGTAAAGGATTTATCTTACCTGAACCAACAGCTAGAATTCCTGCCTGTGGAGGATTCACAATGGCACAGAATTGCTTGACGCCAAAAGGCCCACCCAAATTAGATACAGTAAATGTTCCTCCCTGCCACATTGATGAACACCGACATGATTGTAAGAAAAGCTTTTTCTACAGAAGGAAGCCCAAGGAGGAAAGAACAAGAGAAATACTGATCAACACCTCGTAATCTTCTGGCTTCAAGCTGTTGTCCCGGGCTTTTTGGGCCAAGTTTTTGACTTCTTCGCCTATTGCTGACAAACCTTTCTTGTCTGCATCCTGGAATATTTTACAAGGATGATTTGTGTTGAGAACTAATCTAACAGTAAGAATGGAATGGAACTTGGCATACACCAATAAACTAGGATCATCATTCTTACCCTAATAACTGGAACGTATAGTCCGTTATCTGTTTGCACAGCTACGTTGATATTTACATTCTTATACCTGTACGAACAGAAAAGGAAAGAGACGAGACATGATTTGCCATACTAATCGGAACAATTGTCTGGATTTTTGACCCAGCTTATATTGCAGTCTATGGAGTATATACTCACTGGCGGATATAGTTATCATTCCATGAACTATTGCATTGTGGAACTTTCTTAAGGGCCAAAGCCACAGCCTGTGATAACAATGCAGATAAGAAGGGAATAGATTAAAGCTGAGATAGTTGTACCACAAGGAAGATAAGCATTAGCGAATTGCGTCGTAGTGATATTTTGAGCAAGGAGATCTACAAACATAAATATTTCCTATATGTTTGACAAGAAAGGCAATGTACCTTGATGACAAGATCATTTACAGATATCCGCTTCCCACCCGTGGCCTCTTGCAACGAATTGAGTTGGCTGCGCAGTCTGTATCAGGAAGATTACAGTTTAGATTGTAGAGCAATGGAATGGACCATAAGTAAAATACAAGGTAACATAAATGAGTTAAACCCACTCACTCCATAAGTTTATCAACATGTGTGTCAACGGTTAAGTAATAGTGAGGAACAGTTTGCTTCGACAGTAATAAGCGTGCAGCAGTGACCTGTCACATGATACAAGCAACTATCATGATTTTGTCACAAAAATTATGCTTAAAGATCTATTGTATCGTTGACGTTCCTAAGAAATAAAGCAAAAATTAACCATTTGCAGAATCCTCAGGCCCAAAATAATTATTTCATGAACACGATTTTGTCACAAAAAGTACAATTCTTGCGAGTTCAGTTTCAATAGAGATGGCTACTAAGATTACCTTTCTAATTTGAGTATGGGGGATGTCAACATAATCCAAAGCAGCATCTGCCACACCGGCCTTGGTCTTTGGTGTTGCCGCAGAAACTTCCTTGCCACTTGAAGCTATATAATTAAGAGAAATTCTTTAGTATGTTAACCTAAATCAATAAATCGAGTATGGCCAATCAAAAGCAACAATGGAAAGCCAATTCATTATCAGGGCATGGCACATATGTCAAACAGATGTGGAAAGAACAATGTGTAGTATTCTAATCGTACCCAAGTAATCTTCAATATCAGCCTTCACAATTCTTCCATCAGGACCTGTTCCTTTGATTTCTGATAGAGATACCTATAATTTATGAAAAAAAGAAAGAATGAAAAGAGTGGCCACAATTAAGCAGGACAGGTAGCTACACCTAGGGAGAGAATGTCACAAAGTGCTTCAAGTCACTAACTTTGCGTTCTTCAGCCAATTTCTTTGCCAGAGGGCTAGCAAAAATGCGATCTTCAGAAGATGCTGGAGTGCGCTTGGGGGTCTTTGGTGCTGGAGAACGATCTGGTTCCTCAACAGCTTCTTTTGCTGGTGGAGGAGGAGGAGCGGAGGATGATGGCTCTTTAGGTGGTGCAGCATCCGCTCCTGAAGCTGAAGGGCTGTAATCCTTAAACTTTCCAATGTCTTCCTCGTCCTCAACAGTAATTGCTATGATCTACACAAGATATCAAGCAGTTAACAGAACAAATGATTAAAGTAGAATATCTGAATCTCACTTCTTCATAACGAGATAGATGGCAGGAATAGCGTGGTATACCTCACCAACTTTAATTTCTTTGGCTCCATCTCCCTTTACAATCTTTGCAAGATAACCCTCTTCCATGCATTCCATTTCAACAGTTGCTTTATCCTTCAGAAGTTAACAGAGAGATAAGAGCACATTTACACTCCACATGGGCAATGCACATAAATCCAGAAACGGAATGGCAACGATCGAACAAGGAAACATACAGTTTCCACTTCACAGAGCACTTCACCTGGCGAGATTTTTTCGCCCTCTTTCTTTAGCCATCTTGCTATGTTCCCCTGTAGAACAGAGAAAATGGAACAGCTATTAGACGAGAAGAACATACAATGGTAGTAAGCTGCAGGAAGGCACATGCCTCTGTCATTGTTGGTGAGAGAGACGGCATTCCAATCTCCTGATGTGGAGGTAGAGCTGCAACATCATTGCATGGTGCATCAGTTAGAAATAGACTTCCATATTTAGTACTTAATTAATGATGGCAGAAAGCAAGATGATGGTAGGACAGTGAACCTGAATCAGTTGAAAAGGCTCTCCTGGAGTGTACTTGTGAGCTAGCCAAGGAAAAGAATAGAGTTAATATTGTATATGATTAAAAAAATAAATATTGACTCTCAGAGTGCGAATGTAAGAGCCATACCAAGAAAATGGCGCAAGCATCGGACTTCCTGATCTCATGGTCATGGTTGAAACGTTTCTCTTGAAAATACCCAAGGATGACACCTAACCAACCAGAATGACCACGTAAATACTTCCCAACTAAGTACAATTCCAATGGGCATAAGGAACTGAAAGTTCGAAAGAGGTGGAGCAAAAATGCACGAGAATAAAACCAAACAGAGAACTTACGGGGCCATTGGCAGTACAAGAGAAACTCGCTTCCTCTGCAGTCACATATACTTGATTGCGAGCCTTCAAAATATCTGCAGACAACCGATTTGTCATGTAAAGATAGAAGCAACATGAGCAGATTATATCCCCAATTTAAAGTCCACCAAACCGAAACACGAAGTAATGAATGCAAGAAACAAGTAAACCATGCCCTCCTGCTCTCTTAATACCAACTAGTACAGCTTCTATAAGAAATTGATCATCGATGCACAGCACAAAGCAAGACTAGTCCACAAACAAATGCCGCCAAAGTTCACAAATACCTTCTCTTTTACCAAGAGCCTCATTCGAGAACCAACGAACCAAGCTTCCATGTCTGTATCGCAATATGCTGGGAACATCTCTCAGCTGTGAAAAAGAAATCCCCAGAAATCAGATTCCAAAACAGGATGCCAGTAAGCCATTTGAAGCAGAGAGATACTATTAATCTCCCAATCGCAAAGCTAGAAAACCAGCTGGCCTGACAGTTCATTGACCACAATTACGACAGACGGACAGGAAACTCCCCTAAAAAACAGGCAATGAAAGATAGATTGCTGATGACCCATTGATTCAATAAGCTCCCACGAAGAGATCGAAACCGAGCGAATGGTCAATGAAGGAAGATATTGAATTGCTAGTGAGAAAAGCATAGCTCGCATGCACATCAATTGTTCGTTTCAATGAGTCAAAGCTGAATGTGGGGGGGGGGGGGGGGGGGGGGGGGAGGGAATAACAGAAGCGTGGTGATTCGGAAGCTAACCTTCTTCGAGTGATTCATTACGCGAGATGCATACGCCATGGCTCGTTGCTTCGATCAAAGGTCGGAACTTTCGTGTTCTTAGACAAAAGGGCAGCAAAAAAGAAAAGAGAAAAGAAAGATGAGCGAAACCAAGGGGATTTGGGAAAGAAAAGGGATGTTTGGTCGACGAGAAAATTTCCCCTAAGAGCACACCAATTGGGAAAATTAACAATATTCTCTTTGTGGCACGAACACGACTCTCACTTGTCTTTTCTTCTTTCTATTTTGCAGTACTGTGTCTTCGTACTATTATTTTCTTTGATTAACAATTTTGCATGATTGTTAATAGTTATTATTATTTGATATTTAATTACTCAGATTCGAAGATGGAGCTTTTCAGCGACCCAAAAGGCCAAAACACTCTCGATTAAAAGATTTGATAACGACACTCTTCATACTCGTCAAACCTCCAAAATCTGATGAATTTTATGAGGTTGTTTGGAAGTGTTTTCCCGGCGAGAAAAATAAAGGAAAGAGAATTGGATTTTGCACATTTGACTTCCGCACAAACGATCAAACAACACAGTTCACACCTCTTCGAACAAAGTTCGAAAAAGGGTGTTCAATGTTTTGATGAACCACGAGGCAAATCTATATTAAATTAGCCCTACTCCTATGGAGGTTCAGTGAGAGCTCCAAAAACTACGACTATGGCTAAAATCTGCAGAGGAAAAGATAAAAAAGATAAAACTTGACAAGTGGTGCCGAGTTGTGATTTTTGCGAACCCTTTCTCTGTCATCTTCACCTCCTATTTATAGCCACCAAAAGTAACTGCCCCAAGAAACTGCTCTGCTGACGGGAGTGACGGTTACCCATTCAACTGCTATGACGGTTACCCTGATGTTGGATGTGAGATCCTCTTCAGCCTTGACTTCCTCCTCTTGAGACCTCAACCTCTGCTCTTGGCATCTCCTTCGTAGTTTTGCTTATCCATAGAGTAAAAATGGCTAAGGCATAAAGAAATACCACTTACCACATATGGGTGGGTATTTGAATAACATGAGTTAAAAATGGCAAAATGTACTTTACCATTAGTAGAGTAAAGAGACCACCTACTCACATGACCCCCTTGCCTTGGCCAAACCATGGGGGTGTACATTGGTGACCCCCTCACCATACCATTGGGCATCCTCCAAGGGGGTCATATGGATCACCCCACCACTATATCATCCTCATGGGAGCTGGCGTTGGTGACCCCTCACCCCCTGATCATACCATGTGGTGCTACGTTGGTGGTCCCCATACCACCTCATGGGGCTGCTCCTTCCGCTCTCATCATCTTCCATGTCATGGGGATGGCGGTATGATGTCCACCCCCTTGTCACGTCCTGGGGGTGGTATGATGGCGGCCACCCCCTCTGTTACCTCCTGGGGGTGGCTACCACTCCTTGCCTTAGCCAAATTCGGCCATCACCCCCTCACCATGTCATGGGGATGGCGGTATGATGTCCACCCCCCTTGCCTTAGCCAAATTCGGCCATCACCCCCCCTCACCATGTCATGTCCACCCCACTTGCCACGCCTTGGGGGTGGTATGGTGGTGGCCACCCCCCTGCGTGTCATGGGGGTGACTCCCATACTTAGCCAAATTTGGAGATGCATGGCGCGCGTGGTGGCATGGAGTAATGGGCCCAAAAACCCAATCCTCATGGCCTGATGTGGTACAAGGTTAATTTTTTGGTGTAAACAGGAAGTTATCATTATTAAACAAATATAGTGATTTACACAATGTATTGATTAATTTGATGTATTATAAAAATATAGGTTTGGTATGTATAATTGTGTTTTTAAGGTTTGAAAATAATTAACACTTTATAATAGAGTTAATCGCATGGCTGGTCACTGAGATTATAAAAAACGTTCAAGTTTGGTCACTCGAAATATTTAAATCCATTGGTGGTACTTCAGTTTACTGAAACCGTTCACGTTTGGTTACTCTCCGTCCAACTCCGTTAACTTTGGTTGATGTGGCAGTCAACTCTCAAAGTTGACTGTTAACTTAGTGATGTGGCAATTAAGAAATAATAAATAAAATAAAATTTAATCTATTTTAATGTCCAACTCATGTTTACTATAAAACAAATAGATAAAATAAAAATTTATTATAATTATCAAATTAAAAGGGGCGCTTCCTCCTCCTCGGAGCTTTCAAGCCAGCCCATGCAGTGGCGCCAGATCCTCCTTTCACGTAACCAAGCCAACTCCAATTCCGCATCTCTAGCTAGCTCCACGACGAGAAGATCGTCACGAGGCTCATCAGAAATGCCTCTGAGGCAATCGTCACGAAGCCCGCACCCACTAAGAACATCATCCACCTCTTACCCCGGGGGCGCCACCACCGACCGAAGCCCGAAGGTCTCCGGCCACCGTCGCTCCCCTCGTGGTGGGCCACATTCAGATTCACCATTGCAGTAGAGGAAGCTCGGCACGCGAATTGCCGATCTCGAGTCACAACTAGGCCAAGCTCAGCAAGAGCTCAAGAGTCTGAAAGAGCAACTGGCCTCTGCGGAAGCTGCCAAGAATGAAGCCCAGAAGGAGCTCGGGAACAAGTCCAGTAAGAAATCAACCCGGCCCAATCCACAACCAGAGGAGATAGCAGGAGGAGAAGAAGAAGAAGCAATTCCGCCGCTGGCAGCGGTCGATAACGACCGGGAGGAAATTGACGTGTTTGAAGTTCTGCGGTGGAAATTAAGGGCGACACACCAAATCCTACCTCCCTTGGAGAAGACATTGCTATGAAGAAGCACGAAGAGGAGATGAACGAGCTTAGAGCGAAGCTGGAGGAGAGAGAGAAGGAGCTATTGGAATCGAATCAGGAGAAGGAAGAGCTGAGAAAGCAGTTTGATGAAGCGGCTTCTAGGATTGAATGTTAGTGTTGTGGTATATGATCCACGATTGAACCTCTTCCAACAACTCGAGTTATTGGGATCAACTGGTTCTTGACATGGTATTAGAGCCTTTTGTGACCGAAAGGTCTTGTGATTAAGATGTTTGGTGACCTGTGGAAAGGAAGACACATAAGTGAATGTGAGTCCCGATTTCTATGTAATATAATGATGATAACACGTTTGAAAGTTCATGTAGAAGAATGGTGTTTTTGTTAAATGGCTGCTCGGCATGCAAGTTAATGTTTGTTGATGGAGAAGAACATTTGATGATGAATAATAATTATAATAATTTGTTCTTTTATTAATTTATTTTATCGTAAAAATGAGTTGGACATTAAAATATTAAATTTTATTTTATTTATTATTTCTTAATTGCCACGTCACTAAGCTAACGGTCAACTTTGAGAGCTGACTGCCACATCAACCAAAGTTAACGGAGTTGGACGGAGAGTGACCAAATATAAACGGTTTCAGTAAACTGAAGTACCACCAATGGATTTAAATATTTCGAGTGACCAAACTTGAACGTTTTTTATAATCTCAATGACCAACCATGCGATTAACCCCTTTATAATATGTCAAACAATCTGAACTCAAATATCTCAACAATTTCAACTAGAACTTGAGATACATTAATCACTTATATTGAGTGATATTTTATATCACATCACGAAAACAATTCATATTGAAACCACAATAACAATAAAAATGTACTAAATGAGACCATGTATTATCAATCTTTACCATGGTCATGTTGGTAATGTTTATACCCTGATGGTATGAAAATGTACCATGGTGATATAAATATATATATCATAGTATAGAAATTAGAATGCTTGCATACATCATAGTAAGAATATACTAACAATCATTTACCACATTTCACCACCGTCTATCACTAGTTACCATCATATACCAAGGTGGTATATTTGGTCCTGAAATTCACCTCCCCTCCATAAATTTGGATATCACGATGAACATGTTCCTCAAGTGCAAAAATTTCAAAATTTGAGTAGAAACGAAGATGTTGAAGAGTGATGTCAATTGATGGTAACGAGTGGTAAAAAAATTCAATGGATCGTGTGGATGTGGTACTTGGGTGTTGTACTTGAGACCAAACATCACATGTTTTGGTATTTGGACCCAAATAACACGTTTAGCTAGAAAAAAGGTAAAAGTATTTGGTATGTGTTATTCTACAAATACCCCAAACGGTTATTTGACAAATATTATGGGAAGACTGGTATTCTTCAAAAGAAGGAGGAGGTTTGGGTCTCCATAAACCTCGTGAACAAAACTTAGTCTTCCTTTTTAAAGGTTATACGACTATTCATCAAGAAACAAGTTGAACTATGAGTTCAAGTTTTGTAGAAAAAAAAATTCAACATTATGCAGAGAATGGTTGAAGCAAAATCCACGACACAAGTTACGACACTCTGGAGAGGCATCTGGAAGGCGTGGTGATATTTTTCTTGATCACACCCTCGAAGATGGGTCTCCGATTGACCTATCCTAATTAGCCAGTGAGTGGGAATATTCCATTGTTGCATAATTACCTGCAACCCAACAGAGGCGGACTTAGAAGAAGAGACTACAGTTTGGGTTCCTGAACGAGATGACAAGTTTTTGTGTCAAATATGCCTATATGATTGTTGTTGACTCGTAGCAAGGCAAACAAAGGTACAATTGGAAGAAACTCTGGCAATGGTGGAGGCCTACTCATGTCAACCACTTCTTGTGGCTGGTGACAAATGAGCGCCTCTTAGGGGTGGCAGTTCTGTTATCGGTTATCGATTAACCGACCGGTTAAATCAATAACCGATCAGTTATCCACTAACCGGTAATTGAAGTAACCAAACTTCGGTCGGTTATTGGAGGTTGGACGAAATGGTTTTTGATCTTAAAAGTGGTTCGGTTAACCGATAACCGAGATAACCAAGAAACCGAAACCTATTTCGGGCAGTTTTTGATAGGGGGAGTGGTTATTTCGGTTAATCGATAACCGACTGATCGGTTATCGAGTATAATCGAAATAACCAAACTGTCACCCCTAGCGCCTCCTCACCAATAACGAAGGAATCGACATCACTTGGTAATCCCCCATGTGCACCTACTATAACAAAAATCCAGACACAGTCACACATGTGTTGTAAGATTGTGACTTTTCAGGTTAACTTAGATGCAACTTATCCAGCTTCTGATCACGATAAATTTTTCATAAAAGGTTTACAAGAATGGTTACTGACCATTCTTTGACAGTAGGAGCACTGCCTTGAGCTCGACAATAAATACCGGTCCTTTTGAAGGACAAAAATGATTGTGTCTATGTAGGCAATGTCATATCAACTGTATCGTTCATACAACACGTCTTCTCATGGATAAATATCATGTGTATTTATACTGATGAGGATATGCTCATCCATATGCCTAACAACCCCTAGAGTTTGAGATTTCCTAGAAGCCGCTAACTCTTGCAAGGGTTATTCATAACTCATATGGATTCGTCCTTACCGATAATGGCCACCCAGCTGCAGGTGGCTTGTTATGAGATCACACAAGATGCTGTCTAGTAGCATTCGCAATTAACTTAGGGGTCGTTTGGAAGTTGCGATTGTTAGTGTTGTATTTGTTAAATACATGCATTGTCCACAATACTACGTCTGGAAGTGTCAGGGTCGTTTGGTAGTTGTGATTGTTAGAGTTGTGTTTATTGAATACATGCATTGTGCACAATACAATGTTTGGAAGTGCCAAAGTGTAAAACAATGCATGTATTGTTTTAGGTAGGTCCCACCAACAATCACAAAAAATCATGCATTATACAATCTCAACTAAAATTTGAGATTGTTGTGATTGTTGATTTTAGATTTGTGTCCATTTTTTCTTTCCATTTGTATCCCTATTAGTTTTTGTCTTATACTAAAAGTTGAGGATAAATATGACATTTCCCCATAAAGTAACTTTATGCAAGTCAATACATAAAGTAGAATCTCAACAACCAAACAATGTATTATTGCAATGCATCCATTGTACCAATACATGTATTTATTTTATTGTGATTCATTACAATTCAACGATTTAACATTCGCAACTTCCAAACGACACCCAAGGTGCAAAACAATGCATGTATTGTTTTGTGTGGGTCCCACCAACAATCAACAAAAATGAGGGATTGTACAATCTCAACTAAAAGTTGAGATTGTTATGATTGTTGGTTTAATAATTGAGCACCTTTACTTTTTCCAATTATGTCCATAGTTCTTTTTGTTTTATATTAAAAGTAGAGGACAAATATGACATTTCCTTGTAAAGTAACTTTATAACAATTAATTCATAAATTATAATCTCAACAACCAAACAATATAATTTCAAAATGCATTTATTATATCGATGCATGCATTTATATCATTGTGATTCATAACAATACAATGATTTAACATACACAACTTCAATAACCTGGACATAGCTGAAAGGTGTTGTCGAAGGCTTTCAATTGGCTTGGATCTCAGATTTCGTCGTGTAAGAGTGGAGTTGGATTCTGAGTTGGATTCTTATTGTGCAGTCCAAATCTTATTGGGCGGAGGGATGAAAAATTATCAATACACAACCATTATCCAAAGTTCCTTCGAGTTGCTTAATCATGATTGTGGTGTTTTTATTTATCATGTTGTCGCTAGGGTAAAAACTGTGTTGGTTAATTAGCTATTCAAGAGTATTATATGACCTTTTTCCAATCTCCCTTCACTCCCTGATTTAATCGGGAACCATAATAAAGGGTTAATCATAGATGCTCAATCTGTCACTTGTGTGACTATATTAGCTATCACTACATCTTTTCACATCATTAGAAATAGGAGAAATGTGAATGTAATAAAAGATTGGGAACTTGATGTTGGGATGTCTTACATGTTCCCTTACAAAGAGATGAAAAGGACAACCAAATGGATTCGAGACAAAGAGTTGCTTGGATTTTATGGATTCGTGAAATTCTACAAATGTGCGTGAAGAACCAAAATTGCGGTTAAGATAATATCTCATCAATCAAAACAAGGTTTAATGAAGTTTGCCTTCGCGATTTCCACCTTGGTCAACTTCGTCACAGGTAGGGCTGGAAGTATGGTACGGGACAAGTTACGGTGATTACTATTTTATAGTATTACTATTTTATAGTAATCACCGTGGTTACTAAGGGCAAATTGGGTATAACAAAAAATTTATTAATGATTTTTTTTTAATAAATTACATTTTAGGAAATTACATAAATATATTAAATACAATTTCTCTCTCTCTCTCTCACTTCCATAATTTTTCAGCCAGATCTCTCTTCCTTCATTTTCTCAATCTTTCCTTGATTTCGTTCATCCAAACTAATACCGCTGCAACAACAAAACAATAAATCAATACAAATCTATTAAAAAAATACTACCATTGTACAAAACATCAATACCATTCAAGAAATAAAAACACTACCATTTCACAAAACATCAATACCATTGCAGATTTAATCACTACCAATGCGACAAAATCAATATCAATGTAACAAAATAAATACCAATGCGACAAAATCAATACCAATACGACAAAAATAATACCAATGCGACAAAAACAATACCAATACGACAACAACACTACCACTACGGGGGAAAACGACTACCATTTGAAAAAAATCACCATCGATGTCGCTTCTATCTCCTGTTGTTGTTGCATCACCATCGACGCCGCTTCTATCTCCTGCTGTTTCCTCCAGTGAAGCTCCCCGAGCTTCGCCTCCACCGCCCTCACGTACTCCTCCGCGTCGTCGTTCTCCGACTGCATCAGCAGCGCCCTCGTCGACGCCAGCAGGTGGTGCGCGCTCGTGAAGTTGTTCCCGTGCTCCACCAGCCGCCTGCCCTCCGCCAACGCCCTCGTCGTTATGAACAGGTTCCTCAGCCGTTCCACCTTCGCTGCCGCCACCGCCGATGACCAGACAACGGCGTGCGGCCGCGGGACCAGCCATCCGACTGGTGACTCGCCCGTGGCCGGAGAAAGAGGCGCGAAAGGAGTCGTCGGACAAGCAAACCCTAAGCCATCGTCGGGGAGGGTGAGAGCTTGCGGCTACGGCGGGTTTGGCTGTAGAAGTAGGGTTAGGGTAGAATATATAGAATAATCAAGTGTGGTCCTTTTTTTTCTTCCAAAATTATCATGAGGCAATCTTAACCGTAAGATTAAAAAAAGAGGAAAGAGAAGAAAATAAATGGTGGATACTGATGTAGCCACGGTGGCTACTAGAAATTCAGTTTCCACCCTAACGCATTCCAGTTTGGTACTGATATTTGAGATATATAGAATACCATACCGAATTTATCACTATTTGGTAATACCGAATACCAATTTATTGTTAGAGATTGAGATTGTGATTCGTTTTGGAGTGTTATTCGGTATTCGAGATTACGAGATTGAG
This sequence comes from Linum trigynum, assembly GCA_964030455.1. Taxonomy (NCBI): domain Eukaryota; kingdom Viridiplantae; phylum Streptophyta; class Magnoliopsida; order Malpighiales; family Linaceae; genus Linum; species Linum trigynum. The sequence continues at coordinate 6,893,547 of OZ034820.1, read as the reverse complement.
ATCGGTATATTCCAAAATACCGAGAAATAACGAAAATTGAAAATTAATGGAATATAGCACACAACCTATGGTCATTCATCACTCTTTCACAACTCTCGTCCAATCCAAATTTGGCTTTCCACTTTCCAGTTCAAGTCACTCTCGTCTCTCTTTGAATCTCTTGTTATTTTCATAACAACAAAAAGCAAATACTAGTATTAGTCGTCTCTCACCCTCCAACCCATGTCAAGCAATAGTACCAATGACAAGCAATTGAGACGTCACCTCTCTTCTCCTTATCCATGTCCTAGCTCTAAGCAAACTCAATACCCTTTACCTAGTCTCTTTGCCCTAAATTAGACAACCAAATCTAATTTATATATTTAATTATTAATTACAAAGATAATTAATTTCGTATTTGATAATGCCGATTGGGGGATTGAAATACCAAAATTATTTAGGATTTGAGATAGAGATTGATTTTAGGATGTAATTTGGTATTCATGATTTCGATATTTGATACCGAAATACCGATATTGTACCGATTTCCACCCCTAGCCACGTGCATTTGGTACAGTTGTTTAGATGGCGTCAGAGAAGGCAATACTTTGCCACTGGAAACATAGAAGAAGCAAGATCGACGCCACGATATTCCTCCCGGTTTTAATAATTACCGAACATCCCAGAAAATAACTAAAAAATTCTCTAACGTCATGATGTCGTTTTGAGAGAAAGTTATCAGAAAAATTGAATATGGGGCAGAAGCATACTCTCCAACACAACTCTAATTGACACTTGCTCCATCTTTTTTATCTCTTCCTCAAAGCGACACTTGGCTCTCTCCAGCAAACAGAAACCGAGTGCTCTTTCTAATAGCTGGGATAAAAGGTAATGTTTGCACTTTGCAATTGGGTTTAGTTAGACTTAATTTTAAGATTAATTATTGAACTTGTGACTTTTATATGTCTTTTGTGTCTTGGTTTCTCATGTTCAGTTAGTTAGTATTTGACTTATTGCTATCCTATGTAATACCGATATTTTGCCGGTAAGATAAAATATGTTTGTAGGTATGAATTTTCACAAAAATATATTATTTTATTTAAAAATGATATTTTATCGATCTAAAATGATAGTTTTATTCAATCCATGGTTTTGTATTTTCTTATTCATTAGTAATCTTTATTTGTTTTCTTTTGTTAATTATCCTCCCTCGCTTATTAATTTTATTTGTATATTTATTTATTTGTTTTCTTTTCAATTTAAATCCTCTATGTCTTGTATCGTTTTCCATCTATTATTGCATCAATTTTACTAGTTATATTTCATCTTTTATAACTATATGCTTCTTTTATTATTTCTTTTTCAAATACTGCATCAATTTTCCTAGTCATATTCTCGAGGATGAAGTTCTTTTCAAGTTTAGGTTTGTAACCTTTTATTAAAAAATAAAGGGTAAATACAATATATTAGCCACAACTATTATGAAGCGGGGAATTATAGCCATAACTATGTAAATTCAAATTATTAGCCATAACTATTGTTGCAGGTCAAGATATGGCTAACTGACCGTTACTATTATTGAATTTTTAACGGAGAAGGCCACGTCATCGGCCACGACAACAACCACGTCGGACTGCTTTTAATTTATAACTTTAAAACATAAAAGTTTAGTCAACATTACTAACGGAATTGTTAACTAGAAAATTAACGTTTGGCTAATAATTTGAATTTCCATAGTTGTGGCTATAATTCCTCGCTTCATAATAGTTGTGACTAATATATTGTATTTACCCAAAAATAAAAGTTTGTAACCAATGTTGGTTATCTATGGTTCCCCGATGACCTAGTTCACTTTTTCAAGGGAGAAAGATGCCTTGTGTACATGTTGGCATGTTGGCTCATTGGCTTGGATTGTCCTTGCAGGAGCCTTTTTGTTTGCTTATTTTACAAGTGATGATTCAATTGCAAAATAATGATTGGTGGCGGCTTTGTCATGTCCACCAGATGGCCTTTTGATGAGATTTGATGGAGCACTGCTACGAAATAAGGAAGGCATCATTGGCTTTATGGTGTTGCTACTGCTAAATCGAATTTTGGGATGCTGCCGTGGAGGTTATCCTTTTGAGTCATACTTCTTTAGTGGATCAAGTTGGAGGTTATGAAGCTGTATCCTTTCGATGGTTTGAGTGGTTTCCATCACTTTTTTCTTAGGAACTAACGAGCTGCCCATTGCGTGACAAAAACGGCTATTTCAACGACAGCTCAATTAGTATTGACTATCGCTTTTATTTTTCAATCCATTCTATCTATGAAAAAAAAAATCCATGGTTTTGGTGATATTAGCACAAAATAATTTTATACCAAAGCTTACTATGAGTCTCTCTCATTTCCGGAAGTAACCGGTGGAAGCCCATGCTCCCGGCGGTCGAGTTGGTCCTTCCCGGCCGTTCTCGCTCTTGATTTCCATCTCTCGTCTCCCGGCTCCGACCCGTGACGACCGCCTCCTCCACTCTCTGTCTCCAGCTTCCTTCGGTTGATCAAAAGAAGAAACGAACAAACCGTCTCCGGTGGCAGGATGGGGAACCAGAAGCAGAGGTGGACGGAGGAGGAGGAAGGCGCCCTGCTCGCCGGGGTATCCAAGTATGGTCCTGGGAAGTGGAAGAACATTATCAAGGATCCTGACTTCGCTCCTCTCCTCACCCACCGCTCCAATATCGACCTCAAGGTTCGACAAATTCCCCTCCATATCCCTCTCCCTTCTCCCAAAATCTCCAGTAGGGTTTTGGGTGCTTCTCAGAACTGTGATTCCTAGACCCTGCTGGTGTAGCGAACCCTAAATGCCATTGTTTAAGTGGATGTGTGATGCGTTTTGGTGCTATAGCATTGTGGTTTCGTCTGGTAGATTGTTTTTTGTAGTCGTTGCGTTTCATGGATATTAATGGCTGCTAGTAGAGAAGAAATCATTACATTTTGCATTGTGCAGGACAAATGGCGGAATATGTGTGCTAACAACGGTTCGATAGAAAGATCCAAGAGAGGTAGAGTGAAGAATCCGATTGTTCGAATCACATCCTTTGCCAAATCCTCAGCTCCTGCTGAAAATGTCGATGCTATTATAGATAATGCTCTGGAAATTGCAGCTGATGGGAAAAAGGATGCGGGGTTTGTTCTTTGCCTTGTCGCTTCTCTTCTTACTTACATGCAAGTTTTGATTAGACGAGTTTCATTTTTATATATGAAGCTTTCCATATCGACCAGGTATATTGCAATGGTTTATGAAGCTCTTTCAGAAATTAACGACTCTAATGGAAGTGATCTTAGCACGATTCTTGACTTCATTGAGGTAAGGCTGACTGATATTTTACTCTTCTCTGCAAATGGTTTGGCCTGTATACAGCCATTTGAGTTGCAGCCAGAATTGGCAAAACCAAACTGTTTACTCATGGTTATAATTTGAAAACTACTTACATATTTGCATGAGGTCTGAGGTGTGTATGGTTTCGCGTGTGGTTGTTATAAAACTGCATACTTTTGATTTAGGTTGTTTCCATGGAGATCCACTAGAACTAACACTAGCATATGAAATGTAAGAAACGCAATTAAGTGTATAAATTTGATGAAACCTGGTCTCAAGTATGCTTGTTTGTGATGTCTTTGAGTTATGTTGTGAGCAAAGCAAGTCATGGTCTTAAGGGTGGTGCAAATCCTAAACTGTACGCCGAAGTAATTAAGCATTCAAGACATGTATTTCATCCCCACATCAGATTCATAGTTTTGAAGTGAAACAGTGAACTTCTTTCATTAAATTAAGCCAACCAGTCAATTTCGGTAATCTCATCATCGTTTGATCTAAAATCATGTTGACTGACTGTCTTTGTTACAATTCTGCAGCAAAGGCATGTGGTGCCTCAGAATTTTAGGAGGGTATTAAGCGAAAAGCTGAGAAGGCTTGTTGCGCAGAGAAAGCTCGAGAGGGTAAGTCTGTTCTCTTCATTGTCTCTAGAAACTGGTGCTGATGATGGTTATCTTTTATTTTGGGTGACTCGAATTGGTGGAGTAAATAAATGGGGGTAAGAAAGGCCATTTTGGGTTAACTGTAGGCCGACACCCCATAGTTGCGGGAATTAGTCATGTATGTCATATCTCATCTTGGCATTGTGTAAGAATGACAGGTGCAAGACAATTACAGAATAATGAAATGAGCTCCACCAAAAAAAAAATCATCAACCCGAATACCTGAAGAGCTCAAGCAACTCCAGTTGAAGAATCCTGCACTAGTCACTTGTGATGACTTTGAAGCTGTGCTAGAAGCAGCAACAGTCGCTGCTTACAAGATAGCTGAGGCGGAAAACAAATCGTTTCTGGCTGCAGAAGCAGTAAGAGAGGCAGAACGAATCGGTGTAATGGCAGAGCACACGGAGGCAACGCTCTATCTTATCGAGGAAATTTATGAGCAATGTAAAAAAAGAACCTAAAACCCTCCCTCCATTTCATTCTCTACCGTCTGTTGTTTGGAAATTGGATTCAAGTGACACATTTTGTCTCCAAATTTTGCAGGTTCAAGAGGTGAAGTCTTTGTCCTGGCCTAAAATTTTCCAGCTAGGTGAGATTTTATGATAGTTAGGAGCTGTATGTAGCAAGTCGATTGAGCACTAACCAATTTGGCAAGTCCTTCGGTTCTTTTAGAATGGCGAGTAGGAATCATGTGTAGGTAGTGTGTAGTGGAGGTTGTGGACCCAGACAGTAGTTGTAAAGGCAGACTCCATCTTCATGAAAGAGTTATCTACTGACTGAGAAACCCATTTACATGTCCAAGTGTTTTATAGAGTTGATAGTCAGACGTGAGATAGATATATGTAATGACAAGAGAATGCATCTTCAAGTATTTTCTACGCCAAATGTTTTAATGCTATTCCGATAGGAGGGAATATAGGTGTTAGCGTGTGGTATAAGATTTTTATTATGAAACATCTTTCAACAATTTGAGTTATTGGGATCAACTAGTTTTTCATATTGTAACAGAGTCTTCTGTAACCGAGATGTATTGTGTTTGAATTCCCATGATCTTAAGCACATGGTGTCCGGACCTATGCAAACTTCAAACTCATATATTGTGACTATCGTTTGAGGGGACATATTAGTGTGTGATATAAGATCCATTATAAACTTCTTCCAACAACTTGAGTTGCAGAAGGCAACACTCTGTTGGAGATTAGCATGTTCAAATAGAAACAAATAATATGCAAACATCATGTCAGTGGGGCCTATCATGCAAATTATATTTGTCTTCCTTCGACCCTTAACACTTCAGCTTGTATCAACAAACATAGACGTTCCATACACCGGGTGAATATTGATGATACTAATTTATAATGTTTATCACTCACATGTTTGATACAATTTCTCTTTCTATCAATGCATCTTTAGTACTTTCTCTTATATTTTATATCTAAATCATAACTATCTGATCAATTGACATTTGATAAACCTAGGTTGTGTTTTGTATTCTTTTATGTCTTTTTGGTATGTTCTTGTGCTTTTTCAAAGTAAGATACAACTTAAGAGAATTTGGATCAAACATTGGATGACTCTGGAGGATCAAAGGAGATAAAAAGAGAAGAATATGCAGTTTTCATGTTAAAGACGAGGTCCAATGAGAGAAAAACCCAGTGGGAACCACGAGTAAAACCCAAGAGGATCCCAATGAAAGAAGACTTGACCCAAACTGGAGCAAGAACCAGTGGCGGCCCAACCACCGTCCAAGCAATCCTGGTCAAATCACAGAGAAATCTGTTGGAGAGGTTGCTTATTGGCCAAAGAATCCAGCCCACGAAGAAAACTGGTGGCGGTTCGAGTTGCCACCTACCGCCACTCCAAGGCCCAAGCCCAAATAAAAATCTTTAGGCCATGCTTATGCCCCAAGTCAGGGAGACCTTGTCATAGTTGGGTTAGGAAGGTTTTTTTCTTCTCAGCAATTATATGTTTTAATTTAAAAAGATACAACAAATATACTTAGTGTGATTGATTATGATCTTTGCTTTTCTTTAAAGTGGTCATGGTTCGAATCCTAGTAAGTGTCTTTTTAATGAATAAAAAAAAACGTAATTGTGAAGACCAAAACGTCCTTCCTACTTTCACTCTGGATGCAAGAAATTTGAAATGGGGCTTCATGTTTTCTCATTTGGCTTTTATTTATTGTGTAGATTCAAGAATTGGTCTTTTGGGAGCACGATTTTCAATTTTCTGGAGCGCGAATCCGGAAAATAAGAGATCATCCCCCCATATTTTTGTGCTAGTTTGAAGGCATGATTGGCAAAGGGGTGGTTTTCGTTGATATGCTTGTCGGAAGATAGCAGGAATCGGTGATGGCCAAGATCTGGTCGAAGCCGTTGAGGAGGGGATTAGTCTCTTGAAACGGCGAAATCCTTGCTTCCGGTGAAATCCTGCAAAACGAGGAGCTTCTGGGCGTTGGAGTTATCTCTTATATTCGGGATTGGGGATATTTGCCGGTTTGTGTTATTGCCAGTAAAAAATGGATCGGAAGAATGGTGTAAGAGAAAGGGCAAATACCACTAGGAAACCCGAGCTATAAAATTGTGTTATTTGCGTTCTAAAGTATCCAATATGACATTTGTGTTCCAAACTATTTTTCCGTTAGAGTTGACCGGCGTTGACCGTTAATTTTTAACATAAAGTCTAGTCAGTGCTGAGGTGGCATCTGAAGTGGAATTTATAATATTAATTTATAATTATTTTCATATAAGAAAATAAAATAAAATAAATTACAAAAATAAAAAACATAAACATAAACTAATTGATTTGGGGATTTACCCTTCTCTCCCCCGTCTCCCAACCTCTGCCGTCGATTGTAAATCGATTTGAGAATTTACCCTACACTGGCAAAGATGGCGGCCACCCTGGTCTGGGCCGCGGACTCTGATGATGGTGGTGGTGGCCTTCGAGGGTTGGAGACGGAGACGGATTAGGCACCGAGGAGGCGGCAGATGCGGTCGAGTATGTCGGAGGCTTCTGGATTCTTTGTGGGGTGCTGGGTAGCGATCAATCGAGAAGATCTGATATCATCGTCGCTCATTTTCCTCTTCCTTCTCCTCCTATCCCCTCTGCAACCATCCGCCGCTTACTCCTCATCGTCGTCATCATCCTCCCCTAATTGATGTTCTTCCCGTCGCGGCTGACTCGGCTCACCGGCGTCATCGTCCTCCCCCATCGGCTTCTCCGTCGGGATCGCCTCGGCGAGCTTTGGGATCGAGCGGGAGTGAAGAAGGAGCAAGCAACCCTGCCAGGAGACCTTTTGTGTCCTCGATCTAGGGATTTTGTTTCCTCTCTGGTTCAGTTAAATATCAAGTGAAAATGGAAGCTGGGGTTTCATGCTTCCCTGTTCCGGCCACATGCTGAATAATGGTTGGGTGGATTGAGGTTTTGGAGAGGGAGAATGGCGGCAAGTCATCCGGGGAGAGGGAGATGGGGAGACGAAGAGAACCGGAGTTCTGAGAAAGGTTGGTTGCGGCGGCCGGCGGTAGGGGTTAAAAAATAGAATTTTTAATTTTATTATTTTATATTAAAAATTTAATTTAAAAATATTATGTGTTAATGAGCTGATGTGGCAGCTGACGTGGTGTATACGTGGCTGCCACATATGTGCCATGTAATCAACAATCAACATTTTATGGTTGACTATTTGGTCAACCGTTATCTATATCAGTCAACGAAATTGTCAGGACGTAAATGACACACAACTATCATACGTCAGGACACAAATGACACATTCTTCGTAGTTCGGGTTTCCTAGTGGTATTATCCCTAAAAGAAAATGTGGAGAGGTCCAAAACGGAGAGGAGTTAAAAATGAATTATTAAATTTTGCGTTTGGAAATTGAAAAGAAAAGTAGAATGGCGTATGTCATTGCCACTTAGAAATAGATGGGAGCAGTTGTGGGGATTACTATGGATTAGTATTCACCATGATTACTAAAGGCAAATCGAGAAACGGAAAAAATATTTATTAATTTTCCTTTTTAATAAATTATATTTTAGGAAGTTACCAAAATATATTAACTACAATATTCTCTCTCTTTCTCTCGCTTCCAGAATCTTCAGTGAGATCTCTCTTCCTTTTTTTCTCAATCTTTTCCTTGTTTTCATTCAGGCAAACTAATAAAGCTGCAATAATAAATCAATACCAATCCATTAAAAAACCACTAGCATTATACAAAACACCAATACCATTGAGAAATAAGAACACTACCATTTCAGAAAACACCAATACAATTGCAAATTTAACCAATACCCATACATGCAAATCAATATCATTACATGATAATCAATATCAATGCGAAAAAACACTACCACTACATTTCACAAAACATCAATACCCTTACATATAATTAATACCAATGAAAAAAAAAACAATATCAATGCAAAAAAACACTACCACTATGAAAAAAAACTACCAATGCGAAAAAACACTACTAACCTATTCTCTAGTCGAATTCTCCCAATGACGGGGGGGGGGGGGGGGGGGGGGGGGGTGTTTTGCACCAGTGGTGGGATGGGGTGGAGTGAGGAGGAGGGGGAGGAGAGACGGTGGTAGGATGATGAGTTGTAGTAGGGTTTGGGTATATATAGAGTCATCACGTGTGGTATTTTTTTCATTTCCAAAATTATCATTAATCTAATCTTTACCGTTAATTTTAAATTAAACTGAACTAGAGATAATGAATGGTGTAGATTTTAGTAGCCACCGTGATTACTTAAAAAATGAGTAACCATGCTAATCTATTTCGAAGATAGATTGATAGAGAGAAATGAAATGAGAAGTTGTTCGTTGGCTTTGCACTGTAACTTTGTGGACGGTGCAGTACTTTTTCCCCATCTTATCTAGTCTTTATAACTAATGTTTTTTCATTCTCTTTTTGTTTGCTAAATATTTTGAGGTTCTAATTATCAAAAATTTTAGTTGTTAAGGTACTAATTACATAATTTATATATTTACATTAAAAAATTAGTTTATATTTTATATATAATATTAGTAAAATTTTAGTTTATATTTATATATAATATAAAATAATATAATATAATATAATATAATTTTAACGCTCTATCCACACTTTCAATATTGAATTCCTCTAAATCAAACGCTCTTACGCTCCCGCTCTACGAACTGGTTAGCTAATTTAGAGTTAGGTTTGGTAACCCTGTATTTTGCTCATTTTTACAGTAAAACATGGTTTCTCAAATTTCTCATACGATATCATTAATTTTGTAAATCTCTTGGTTTACTTAGATATTGGAAACAATCCACAAAATACATTACTCTACTAAACTACTCATTTAGCATAATTAGTCTGACACGAAGTGACTTGAACAAATAATTTTAATGGAGAAAAGAAGAACAATGTATCATAATAAATGTGTTAACTACGTTGAAAATTGAATATTGTTTATATAAATACTGGCCAATCTGATAACTGAGGAGGAAATAAAGAGGGATGATTAGTGATCGATGTTGCTATCAGTTATGATGGTCAAATAAACATTTTTATAATCTTACAACCAAAACAACGGTTTACTAACGGTTTCAAATAATTCAAATAACATAAATGTTATTTCTACACGGCAAATGGTAAGATAGTAATACTAAACGATGTCAGACATGTTTCATGACTATAAGTTCTTTCTTGTTATGAAAACATGTAACAATAAGTTTTGGCATAATCTATGTCTTGTTTAAAGATCGAGACGAGACGATGTCGATCGATGGCGTGAAGGAATATTACGGTGCCTCCATCACCAAAGACCAATAGTCGTGTTATGTATGCCCATAAAAGAAAAATTGTTTAAAAAGTAATTGCTTTTTAGAATATTTTCTTTTCGAAAAAAAAGTGTCTTCTAATTCGTTGCATGTGTTTCTGGCAATTTAGGAAAACACAAAAATGGGATTCTCTCATTAAAGTTCTTGACATAAAAGTAATCATCACATTATGGTTGTTGACATAAAAGCACTATGACCTTTTCTTCAACCTTTTTAACCCAACATTACTTCTCCATCCTTCTTCACTCCAAACAAATCTAGAGACTTGCGGCTCTTAACCCAAGTTCAAGAGGTAGGTGGAATGGCAAGCTGGGGGATGTACTGCCCAAGTGGTTTGTTTGCTCCAAAACCGGTCACCCAAGTACCACCATCGCTATCAATGGATGAAAAGGACATAACCGATGACCTTTTGAAAGAGTACTTGATTGATATTCCTGTCGAAGAGCTGAATCATCTGGTATAATCTAATTCTTGCATATGAATTCTATGTCTTAGATCTAGTAGTAGTGTTTGCACCCTTTTATTATTTGCATAAATCTTCTCCTTTGTGATTATTGTTATCTGCATTTCATATATGAAATTCTTCTGCTAGCAAACATTTGCATGTTGGTGCTGGCTTATATAGGTTCATGTTTGGTTTGTTGGATTCATATTGAGACACATTTTCTAATCTTATTTTGTCCTATTGTTCAGTGTTCAGTGTTAGATATTCTCTACACATATCAGATCTGAAATTTAAATTTGCATGTTGGTGTTGGTTTATATGTTTGTTGTTAGTTTGTTTGGTTCATCTAAGCCCAACATCTCTTTCTCTATCTTTAGGTTCAGTGTTAGATGTTCTCTATTTATCAGATTTGAAATTTTGCTATTTATTAGTAATTCACATGTTGGTGTTGAGTTATATATGTTCCTTGTTGGCTTGTTTGATTCATTATGCGACACCTTTCCCAACGTCCTTTCATAAATTTTTAGGGGTTCAGTGTTAGATGTTCTCTGTGTATCAAATCTGAATTTTTCTAAGATTGAGTGTTAGTTAGGGTTCGTTTGGTTTATTTTGACACAATTTTTACAATGGGTTTTTCTTTATTTCAAGGTCTTGTGTTAGATGTTAGTTTTGAGTTTGGTTTTGTGTATGTTCATGATTGATTTCTTTGGCTTTTGTTCACGGTTTGCATACCCGGATACTATTGTGGCGTTTCCCCCATTTTGTTGGTATTAGGGCACATTTATAAAGGACTTCTCTATACAAGAGATGATGCACCACAACTAGAAAATTAAGTCATAAACAAGTACATGCTAATATATGTTTATGAACCCTCTGTATCAATGTCTGTAACTTGTAAGACCATACAAACATCCATTATAGATGAATTATGAATTAAAAACTATCATTTTTTTTGCTTCTATTTAAACCTTCTTAGATTGTACGTATGAGTTCTTGATTCGGTAAGTTAGAATTTAAACTTTGAGTAAGTTTTACATTAATACATGAGGTGTTCCATTAATTACTTTGTACCACAATAATCACAATAATCACGAATGAATAGTTTTTATCGATCGAATATTATGTCGTGTTCATTCTTCCAATTAGATGCTTCATGAGAACACAAACCAGATGGAGAACTCTGATTTGCTCAATCGGAACACAAGCCAAACCGAGAACTCTGCTAAGCTACCAGAAGTTGAGCATACTTATGAAGAAGACATACCTGCCATACCCGACAAAGTTGATGGAAAGCATATTGATCATGACACAGATCAGGCAAAAAATTCCTTTACCATCCCAGAACAGGAGAAAAACAATGCAGAAGATGTAGCCACCGATCATGTTTCACCTAAACAGCAGATTAATCTAGACACAAAGGATCCCACCATCTTACCAGAAGTGGAGCGCAACTACAAAGAAGATGTAGCCATACTATCCTTGAAAATTAAAGATTATATCAAGGTAAGCTAGTATGCTATTCTCTTCGTAATTACTCGGTTATCATTACTAGATTCAAACCATACTTCGCGCCTTGCTGGTTTTGCCTTCTCCAGGCGGCCAAAAAAGCTTTTCAAAGGGAAAGCCAAAAGAAGAACATTGGCGTTGCAATTGAAGCAGAACCCATCGCCTTTCGTTCACCAGAGGGATCATCTAATGACGACAAGGTACATAGCTAGGTTGCTTTCACTAGATGTGTTCATAGCAGTACACATTATGTTCTTGTTTGATGGTTCATTCCCTATATAAACTTCTCTGCTCTCTCTGCAGGCCTATCCGTTGGAGAAAAAGAAAAAGAAACAACCTGCTATATCTTGTGGAAAAAAGCCAGTGCCAATTTCTTCAGACATTCCTGCAGATATTATGGCTAATCTGCACGGTCTCGAAAAGGTAAATTACGAACAACCTGCTCTGAACTGATCATTTCGTGTTAAGGTTATCCATTGTTCATGTATTTTCCTTTCAACAGTGGATGATGAATCGAGAGGAAATGCGAGTGATGATGGAACATAAGCATCCAGTTCAACTGTCTATGGCTAGAAGGCTCCAAGGCTGGACCATGGAGCTTAAGCAGCGAGCGTCCAATCTCAATACATTTGATGCGGTAATCTATAAAAAAGTTTTATTTTTTCTGTTCTGATGATTAATGTGTAACCAAGTTTGTGTTGGGTTGTCACATTTGTGGGAAGCTAACATGTTTTGTACACAGTATTATTCCCACCAGGATTTCAATGTGACATTTCGCTCTGTGACTGAAGTCATTACCTTCGTGCTGTATAATTTTGTTCGTAAGCAAGTGAAGGATGAGCCTCCAAGTAAGAGAAAGGCATTGGTCAACTCTGCTGCTGTAAGTATATTTTAATTTGCATACCCTATTAATCACTGAGATAATGAGTAGATTGCAACTAACATCTTTGACTGAATTCAGGAACCGAGTCGAAAGAAGAGGAAGATCACGAGGGCAGAAGAAATTGAAGTGCAAAAATTCTGAGCTGAAGCATTCAAGAATCTGCAGAAATGGGGGCGACTGTGAAGTGATCGATTCCGATCATTGAGTTGCTTGCTGCTGGGAAATTTAGAACTTCTCTTTTATATGAGCATATATATTTCGATATTTCCGTAACAATAATGGATCAGACAGAGAGTGTTGTTTGGTCATGAACCTGATCATTTGCAGTTTGTTGGTTGTTTGAATTGCAGTTAGAAGTTGAACTATTAAGTAGTTGCATTGACATGTTCCGTTAGTTAAATGGTTCAGATACAGTTCTCTATTTCGAGTTGTGTCATCTCTTATATTCAGGATTGGGGATAGTTGTCGGTTTCGGTGTTATTGCCAGTAAAAAAATGGAACGGAAGAATGGTGGAAGGAAAAATGTGGAAAGGTCCAGAAAGGAGAGGAGTTAAAAATGAATTATTAATGGACTATCTACACCACCGTACCGGACTAGACATACGTGATTTGGTCTGCACTTTATAATTTATGATCTATACTCCAGCTTCTCAATATCAGACCTGGCAATTGGGTCGGGTTGGGTAATTTCGGGTCGAGACTTTCGGTTTCGGGTCTTGTTTGCTAGACTAATTTCGGGTCAAATATTGACTCAACCCATTCGGTTTCGGGTCGGGTTACAGGTCGTTTCGGGTTATTAGCGTTCTCAGAAACAATATCAAGCATGCTTCATATTTTCTTCAAGACACAAATTTTCACAAATGCATAACAACGCTTTACCTAACACATGTCCATTAACATATTCTCAAATCTTCCCATGCTAATTAAATGAAATACAAATTACACAAATCGTCAAAAAACAATCACAAGAGTAATGTTATTACAAGAAACACATGATATTTGATTATCCTTAACCTCCAAACATATGTCATTCAAATCCATGTGAATTTATTTAAATATCTCACAAATTTAAGAGTGGTTTTATCATTTTGGGAGTGATATATAAAATGGAGCGGGTCTAACGGGTCGACCCGCTAACCCACCCAACCCGACCCAAAAAATTGCGGGTTATCGGGTTTGGGTCTTTCTGGTTATTAAAACTTCTACTATTCGGACGGATTCGGATCAGGTCAACGGGTCGGGTTGTAATTTGCCAGGTCTATCAATATGAATATAAACCGTATATATGATTCGGTCAGGATCAAACCATACGGACCGGTTACCTAACTCCTGAATCCCCGACCCGAGATAGAAAATAAACAACTGAAAAACGTACAAGAAAGTCCAAGGGCAAATCCGTAAATCAGGCAAAAATTTTTGTTTTCTTTATTGTTTGGGCTACAATGGGTTTGTGGAAAAGTGACAGTTACACTATAAACTGGAACGCACTGAGTCACTCTGTTTCTCTCTCTACAAACTCCACGGCACAGATCCGAGGAGTTTGGGATTCAGAAAACCCTAATTTTATCATCAGAAGTATACTGTTCCGCTTTCGCCCGGCCACCTCTATTACTCTCTCAGCAAATCGCGTTTAGCTCTCTTCTCAATCATCAACACTCAGGTAAAACCAGCTCGCCGCGCTTTTTTGCTCTTTGTGTTTGTTGTGTTGCATTCTCAGTTCTTATCGTTGTTTGGAGTTCTGGGTTGATTTGGTGATGGAGAGATCTGTCAGAAAGATCGAATTTTTTTTTTTTAATGTCCGACAGTTTGGGTGTTGAATTTTTCGAGGGAAAACAGGAGTGTGGATTGTGGCTTATTCGGGTTGTGATTTCCTGGGTTTGATTGGGAAATAGATATTGTTTTCTTTCTGAACTGTGGTTGATCTATTCATTTAACGTTCTGGCTCTTGAATTGGTAGTGAGATTATGATGTTAATTTATTCACAGAGTTTCCTCATTAGCTGGCTTGATTGTGACCTTCGATAACTGTTCTAACTTCTAACTATAACTATCTGATGCTTGGTGGGTAAATATCTGATGTAATATTGGACTGTGGCATGAGATGACGGATTCATCTCTAAATAGTGTTAGTTAAGATGATGTCTTTTATGTGTGGTGAGTGGTGTTTCGTTGGTTTGATACTCTGACGAAGCGGGTAAAACAGTCTCTGGTGTTGCACTTTGTAATTTTCTTTGTATCAGATGGCTGTTTCCCCTTATCCCTAGCTTCGCCAGATATAGAAGCAGAAGTTTAATGCTTGTAATCCTTATGTTATTTGGTTTATAAGTTTGGCTCTTCTGCGGCGCTTAGAATTTCTGCTCTTCTTGCTAGAGTGTTTTATAGTGAAGTATGGTGTGCTTAAAGATGATGACTTTTATGTCTGGTGGTGGGTGTTTCATTGGCTTGATAATCTGGGGAAGCAAGTGAGCACCTTGCCTTTTTCTTTGTATCTGAGGGCTGTTTACCCCCTATGCTCAGCTTCTCCAGATATAGATGCAGAAGTTCAATGCTTGTAATCCTTTTGTTGTTTGGCTTACAAGTTTGGCTCTTCTCTGACACTTAGAATTTTTGCTCTTCCTGCTCTATAGTAGTAAGTAACCTAGAATTGTTTCATTTTGCTGTAGTCTCTGCTTCAGTTATATTGTCATGTGCTATTTTTCCACTGTCGTTATCATTTCACTTCGATATGCGAGTAAAATAAGTAGTTTTCTGTTTTGCAGTTATGGCAGGTGAGGCACCAGAAGGCTCGCAGTTTGATGCTCGTCAATTTGATAAGAAGATGACTGAGCTGTAAGTTCTGTGTACTATTTTCAGTCTGCAGATTGAGGATAGTAGCATGTTCCGTGGTCTTGCTTGTGACGTCAGCCTGATGGCCTGATATACGTTCTAAAAAATCTTCCAGGCTCTCAAGTGATGCGCAAGATTTCTTCACTGCG
Source organism: Linum trigynum (assembly GCA_964030455.1). Lineage (NCBI taxonomy): Eukaryota > Viridiplantae > Streptophyta > Magnoliopsida > Malpighiales > Linaceae > Linum > Linum trigynum. Next base: position 6,877,929 of record OZ034820.1, on the reverse strand, counting down.
TATGACGAAGTCTATGAAAGTTTTGATGCAATGGGATTGCAAGAAAATCTGCTTAGGGGTATCTATGCTTATGGTAAGTTCTGCACTCCTGTGGGAATAGAAGCCGAGTGGACACTCAAGTAATGTTATTTGATGATTCTGATTGTCCATTCCCAATCCTATGATTCAGGTTTTGAGAAGCCATCTGCCATCCAACAGAGGGGTATTGTCCCTTTCTGCAAGGGACTTGACGTCATTCAGCAGGCTCAGTCAGGAACTGGGAAAACAGCGACTTTCTGCTCTGGAATACTGCAGCAGCTTGATTATAATATAGTCCAGTGCCAAGCACTCGTCCTGGCTCCCACTAGGGAACTTGCTCAACAGATTGAGAAGGTCATGAGGGCACTTGGAGATTATCTTGGGGTGAAGGTTCATGCTTGTGTTGGTGGGACCAGTGTTCGCGAGGACCAACGTATTCTCCAAGCTGGTGTTCATGTTGTTGTCGGTACCCCTGGTCGTGTATTTGACATGTTGAGGAGGCAGTCCCTTCGTCCAGATTACATCAAGATGTTTGTTCTTGATGAAGCTGACGAAATGCTTTCCCGTGGTTTTAAGGATCAGGTCAGTTCTGCAAGTAACTGTAGCCTCCTACCATTTTTATATTAGAAATGGCAAATATCAAGCTAACCCACCAAGCCAACCTACTAGCCACATCTGTACTTCTCTTTATTTATCCAGCTTCTGAACTGACTTTGTTTTATTGGCCCGTTTCCAGATCTATGATATCTTCCAGTTGCTTCCTGCCAAAGTCCAGATAGGCGTCTTCTCTGCCACTATGCCCCCTGAGGCTCTCGAGATCACCAGGAAGTTCATGAACAAGCCGGTCAGGATCTTGGTCAAACGTGATGAGCTAACCTTGGAAGGTATCAAGCAGTTCCATGTCAATGTCGAGAAGGAAGACTGGAAGCTCGAGACCCTCTGTGATCTCTATGAAACCCTAGCAATCACCCAGAGCGTCATATTTGTTAATACAAGACGCAAGGTCGACTGGCTCACTGACAAGATGAGAGCGCGTGACCACACCGTCTCAGCGACTCATGGTGACATGGACCAGAACACCCGTGACATCATCATGAGGGAGTTCCGGTCTGGATCTTCCCGTGTCCTGATCACCACCGATCTCCTGGCTCGTGGTATCGACGTGCAGCAAGTGTCTCTCGTCATTAACTATGATCTGCCGACTCAACCAGAGAACTACCTCCATCGTATTGGAAGAGGTGGAAGGTTTGGGAGGAAGGGTGTTGCCATTAACTTTGTGACTAAGGACGATGAGAGGATGCTGTTTGACATCCAGAAGTTCTACAATGTTATGATCGAGGAGCTGCCTTCCAATGTCGCCGATCTCCTGTGAAGAGAGTACCAAGTGGAAATATTTTGGTGTTGCGTTGAGAAGGAAGGAAGAGAAGAGGTTTCTCATCTTTTCTGTTCTTATTTATGCAAGCGCTGTTCTTAACTTATTGCTGTCCTCTCCTTTTCAGTTTTTGGTTATTTTTGTTTTAATTCCTAGTCGTAATCTTAAGCTTCTCAAGACGTATCTGACTGTTTGAATCAGACGATGATGATGGGTCAAGTGCACTATCTAGAAAAGGTCTTGTTTAGTGTTCTTTAGGGGGGTTCATACATATATAATATGTTCTTGGGAGGTAATTTTTGCAGTGGTTAGCTTCTACTTTCTGGGGATTCTAGTTTTTTTTTGTCATGGTTTGGATAAATGTATTGAAGGCACTCTATTAGTTAATCCAGCAAGGTTTGAATATTTTTATTCATACTCATTCGTCCTTATTGTAAGCCATGATCTGAAGAATATTTAATCTTAGTTCCCGTTTGATTGTAATGGGTATCACTTGAGCTCTCGATCTTTGAGAGTATAATTTGAATGATTCGGTTTTGAGTGATATGATTTGAGCTTAGTACAAGTGTTTGAGTTGACAAGGTATGGATTTGGAACTTCTTAAAACCATAGAAAACCCAAAATGCAACGCAGCAAATGCTAACGATCTATTTTTTGTTCAAAGCAACTCAAAGCAAAAATACCATGGATTTGAAACTTCTTAAAACCATGGAAAACCCAAAATGCAACACAGTAAATCTAGTTTTTGTTCAAAGCAATTCAAAGCAAAAATATCACGCCCAGTGGGACTCGAACCCACAATCGCTTGATTAGAAGTCAAGCGCCTTATCCATTAGGCCATGGGCGCTAGTTGTTTATTAAAAATACAAACATATTATTTATAACAAAACCGATAAGTAGTATGCCATTCAACTAAGACTGCAGATAAGTCTAGCCGAGCTGAGTTTTTTTTGACCAAGTTTGAGCTCGGCTCGGTGATGAATGATTCAAGTTCGAACTCCGCTTGTTTACGAAAATTTTGGCTTGTGTTTGACTCGAACTCGTCTCAATAGTGAGTTCACGAGCTCTACTCGAGTTCGGCTCATCAGTTAACTCGCGAGATCAGCTCAAACTCATGAATCATATCATTTAGTTCATAAATTTTAATTGTTCATATCATGTTATTTAATAGTAATTAGTTTCTGTGCAATTTATGGCTCACAATTTCTCTTTTTAATTGTAAATGAGACATATTTGATCACGTGCTCAGATTCTTGAACATCATATATGTGGGAAAATATAACTCTAACAAACCTATAATTATCAACAAAACAATGAAAACTTTTAATTAATTCGCTCATAAGTTGCTAATTAAGATGACTCGCTAGCCATATTATCGAGTCAGCTTGTAGCTCAAAACGAGCTAGCTCAAGAGCTGAGCTCAACAGGTGATCAAGTCGAGCTACCTCATGAGTCTTGCTAGCTGAACAAGAATTAGGTCAGACTAGACACGTTATAAGTGAATCAAGTACCGAACGAACTTTTTCCGAATAGAACACCAAACCACTTGTAAGCAGTTTCACTCATTTGCAACCATACATCATCCAATGATCTATTTCCAATTGATTCTTGTTCTAATCCCTTCGTCCCGACTTACTTACCGAATGTCATAAACCAGTTGCTCCCAATAACTCGAGTTGTTGGGAGACGGTTATGATGGATCTTATACCACTCTCTAACACGCCCCCTCAAACGAAAGCCGACTCATGTGTTTGAAGTTTGCACAGGCCCACCATACCACGTGCTTGAAGACAACTGCTAATATTGGGGGTCGTGGAGATTCGAACACACGACCACTTGGTCAAATCAGCTTTGATACCATGTCATAAACCAGTTGGTCCCAATTACTCGAGTTGTTGGGAGAGGTTCAATCGTGGATTATATACCACAACACTAACACATCCCCTCAAACGAAAGCCACTCACAAGGGCTTGAAGTTTGCACAGGTCTGAAGACAAAAATATCATGTGCTTAACAAATGGGGGGTCACCGAGAACGAACACGAGACCTCTCGGTCACAAAAGGCTGATATTGTAAAGAACCAGTTGCTCCCAATAACTCGAGTTGTTGGAAGAGGTTCAATCGTGAATCATATACCACAACACTAACATAGTTGGCTCTTTAGAAGATGGTTATTTGGATCGGTATATTTCCCAATAAAAAAAATATATATATAAAAACTCTTCTCCATCTGTTAAGTTTTTGGGTGGTTAAGACAAGTAGCTATTTTCCAGCCTTCGAAAACCCAAGACGGCCCAGCTATGTTGAAGGGCCCAAAAGAAAAAGTAAGTCGGCGGTAATATAATTCCCGCCCAGATCATTTTGAAAGCAAACCGTTTTCCCCTTTCTTTCACCCCTTTTCCTCTCCCAAGCGAAAGAAGAAACAAGAAAACGTCCCGCCGAATCTTTCGCTCTCAGCTCCTCCGCCTCAGTCCTGTCTCCCGCTGTTTTCCGCCGGTGCCGCAGGTGAAATTCGCCTACTCTTTCTTCCACTGTATCTACGATTCCTCCATTGTTTTCGATTTCGCTTGCACTCCGACTGATTGTTTTCATTGTCCGTTGCGACTGACTTCGTTTCTTGGGGGTTTAATTGTCTCTTGCTTCACAGAGTGCTCCATCTCTGCCCCGCCTTCTCGATCCTTATTCCCAGCTCTTTGTCGTCCGTCGTCGTAGGTGATCTTCCTCTACTTTACTCTGCCGCAATATCTCCGATTCTGCCGAGAAACTGATTGTTTATGATTACGCTTTCGCTCCGGTAGATTGTTCTCCATGTACGTTGTGTTGGGCGCAGCGGGTGAGAATAGCGGGTAAATATATTGGATTAAAAAATCACACGCTTGTAAAAAGTTCACAGGTAAATTGGACCTGGCGGCAAGCCTCCAGAATTACGGTAACCAACTTACTTAGATCAATTTACTTCGGTAATTTAATAACGCAATATACTACGACTATTCTCAAAAACACAACAAGCATAAATAATAAATGACACCGAGGATTTACGTGGTATACCCTGATTTTGGGCCAGTCCACGGGAACAGCAGCTCCGGAGTATTTCTTTACTATTGCAACAGTAGGTTACAGAGAATTTCAAGATACAAGGAAATAGAACACTCGGTGTTTCCTGGAACAACCTCACTATTTCACTCACAAGAATTCTCCTATCTACCTGTGGTAGTGAAAACGTTTCACTACCAAAACCCACAAAAGAAATACGAACAGAAGCAGAGCACAAAGGAGAGGAAAGGGAATGGAGAGGGATGATTTTCAGAGGCCAAACTCGTTGCCTTTTATAGCAGAAGAAGAGGGAACAAAAATGGAGAAGGTGGTTGGGAATTCACCTGCTTCATCTGACTTTTGTAATTTTTTTTTTAATCAATTACCACCGCCAGCTGAAGACTTCTGCACCTTCTTTTTTTTTCTTTTTGCCATTTGGCGGGCCCAACAAATCTCCCCCGCCCGACTACATGGGTGTCTTCGTCATCCCTGCAGCTGATCGACAGAACTCAAACTTTTCTCTTGGAAGAGTCTTGGTACACATGTCAGATCCATTTTCGTCAGTATGGATCTTCTCCAGTTGTAGCTGCTTCATTTCGAGCACATCTCTTATCCAATGATATCGAACATCGATATGTTTTGATCGGGCATGAAATGAAGCATTCTTCGCAAGATGAATAGCACTTTGACTGTCACAGAACAACTGCGGTTGTTCTTGTTGAAACCCAAGTTCTTTCAAGAACTTCTTCATCCAGATCATCTCCTTGCACGCTTCCGTTGTTGCTATGTACTCAGCTTCTATTGTGGAAAGAGCTACACATTTTTGTAGCCTTGACTGCCACGATATTGCTCCCCCTGATAGGGTAATCAGGTACCCAGAAGTGGACCTCCTCGAATCAACATCACCTGCCATGTCAGCATCTGTATAGCCAACAAGGACAGGTTCACCATCTCCAAAACATAGACTCATTTTGGAGCTACCTCGAAGGTATCTGAGGATCCACTTCACAGCTTCCCAATGTTCCTTTCCTGGTTTGGAAAGAAACCGACTGACAACTCCAACTGCATGAGCAATATCTGGCCTTGTACACACCATGGCGTACATCAAACTTCCCACTGCTGAAGCATATGGAATTTTATCCATCTCCGCCTTTTCCTTCTCCGTAGACGGGCTCTGTTTGGATGTCAATATAAAGTGGTTAGCAAGAGGACAGCTAACCGCCTTAGCATTATCCATGTTGAAACGTTGAAGTACTTTCTCAATGTACTTCTCTTGTGACAACCATATCTTCTTGGCACCTCGATCCCGAACGATCCTCACGCCAAGAATTTGCTTTGCTGGTCCCAAGTCTTTCATGGCAAAAGACTTGCTCAACTCCTTCTTCAAATCATTGATCTTTGAGACGTTTTGCCCAGCAATTAGCATATCATCCACATAGAGCAAAAGTATGATGAAATCTCCATCAGGAAATTTCTTCACGAACACGCAGTGGTCTGAAGTAGTCTTCATGTAGTCTTGCTCTCCCATAACAGACTCAAACTTCTTATACCACTGTCTTGGTGCCTGCTTCAAGCCATACAAGCTCTTACGGAGCCTGCACACATAGTCCTCCTTTTTCTCCTTCTTGAAGCCTTCTGGTTGCTCCATGTAAATCTCTTCCTCCAAATTACCATGAAGGAAAGCAGTTTTCACATCCATTTGTTCAACCTCCAGGTTAAGACTTGCTGCTAGTCCCAACACAGTACGAATGGATGTCATCTTCACCACAGGTGAAAATATCTCGTCAAAGTCAATGCCTTTCCTTTGACTGAAGCCTTTCACGACTAGTCTGGCTTTGAAGCGTGGCTGACGGTTGTGTTCATCATGTTTAATCTTGAACACCCACTTGTTCTTCAAAGCTCTCTTGCCTTTGGGCAATTTCACCAGCTCAAATGTCTTGTTCTCATACAAGGAATCCATCTCGTCTTGCATGGCTTCTATCCACCTTTGCTTGTGTTCATCATTCATAGCTTCTGTGAAACTTTCTGGTTCTCCCCCGTCAGTAAGTGACACGTATTCAGTCTCAGGATATCTGGTAGAGCGTCGTGTGACCCTACCAAATCTCCTCATTTGAACAGGAGAACCCTCAATGGCTGGTGGTTGACCATCGTCATCAGCATCTTCTGGTTGAACCTCTACAGGAGCATCTTGTTCAACTATTTCAGGCTGATCATGTTGTGCTTCTTCTCCAACTTCTGTAAGCGCCGGCGTTGGAGGTACTAGCCCAAGGCTTGGTTGACTAGCATCAGTACTAGGAACTTATTTCCTAGCAACAACATCTTCGATGGTCTCATTTTCGATGAACACAGCATCACGGCTTCTGATAAGCTTCTTCTGGATTGGATCAAAGAATCTATAGCCAAACTCATTTTGACCATAGCCAATGAATACGCACTGTCGCGTCTTTGAATCCAACTTTGACCTTTCATCCTTTGGAATATGGACAAAGGCCTTGCAACCAAACACCCGCAAATGTTTGTAGGAAACTTCTTTTCCTGTCCACACCTTCTCTGGGGCGTCATACTTCAATGGCACACTGGGTGACCTGTTCCATACATAAACTGCTGCAAGCAGTGCCTCCCCCCAGAAAGATTGTGGTAGCTTCGAGTGTGATAACAAGCACCTGACTCTCTCTAGCAGGGTCATGTTCATCCTCTCAGCTAGCCCATTCAATTGCGGCGTCTTTGGTGGTGTGAATTGCTGCCGAATTCCATGTTCCTTGCAGAAGGTAGCAAACGGACCTCTGTACTCTCCACCATTGTCAGTCCGGATGCACTTCAGCTTCTTGCCAGTTTCCCTCTCCACCAGGACCAGGAATTGTTTAAAAACGTCTAGGGCCTGATCCTTGGTCTTCAAGGTATACACCCAAGTCTTCCGTGAATGGTCATCAATGAATGTCACGAAATATCTGGCACCTCCAAGTGATTTGACGTTGACATCGGGTTCACAGAGATCTGAGTGAACTAGACCCAACACGTTCTTCACTCTTGAAGGGATGAAACTTTTGAAAGCAACTCGGTTTTGCTTTCCCGCAAGGCAATCGACACATTTCTTTAGGTGAACATGATCCAACCCAATTATGACTTTCTTCTGGGCCAACTTTGCCATGGACTTCTCACTCATGTGACCGAGCCGTTTGTGCCACAATTCAATTGTGTCACCATTCTCCGCTGAGTTGACAATCTCTGGGGAGATCTTGGCTTCCGTCACATACAGCTTTGACAGCTTCTTGCCCTTGGCCAACACCAAGGAGCCTCTGGTGAGTTTCCACTGGCCATTGTGGAAGGTGTTGCAGTAACCTTCCTCATCCAACTTGTCTACAGAGATGAGATTCAGGCGCATTTCTGGAACATGCCTGACATCCTTCAGCAGTAGCTTCGTACCATTCATCGTCTCCAAGCAGACTTCTCCTTTTCCAATAACTTTGGAAAGATTACCATTTCCCATTCTTACTACACCAAAGTCACCTGGTGTGTAAGATGAGAAAAATTCTCTCTTGGACGTCACGTGGATGGTAGCACCACTATCAACCACCCAGCTTGTCTCCTGGGTTGTCAGGTTGACAACATCTTCCTCGTAGACAATATTGAACTCATCAACAGAGTTTGCACCATCATCATCACTATTCTCATCTCGTTTGCCCTTCTTTCTCTCATTTCTGAACTTTGGGCAAAATCTTCTGATGTGGCCCTTTTCCTTGCAGTGATGACATTGGATGTTGGCAAACTTGTTGGACTTCCCTCGACTCTTGCCTCTTTGCTTTGAGCCTCTCGCTTCACTTCTTCCTCTGCTTCTGGAATCCACTGTCAAAAGGTCTGACTGGGAAGATGATGAGGATGCACCTTGTGATCTTTTCCGCATCTCTTCATTCAGAACCCCACTTTTGACGATCTCCATGTTGATAACTCCATCTTTCGCAGAGTTGGTAAGTGAAATTTTTAGCGTCTCCCAAGATTCTGGAAGGGAAGCCAGAACGAGGAGAGCGACCACCTCATCTTCCATCTTTATGCCCATACCGGACAACTGATCCACGATCCCTTGAATTTCGTTCAAGTGATCCGCCAAGGATTTGCCTTCCTTGTATTTCATCTGGACCAACTTGGTCAGATAAAATAATTTGTTGTTGCCGGTCTTTGATGCATAAAGTGCCTCCAGCTTGTTCCACAGAGTTCTGGCATGATTTTCTCCGCTAATGTGGTTGTATACATTATCGTCGACGAACTGTCGAATGTAGCCACATACTTGCTCATGCTTGAACTCCCATTCCTCTTCAGTTTTGCCATCAGGTTTAGTTGGGCTAAACACCGGCAAATGCAACTCCGTCACGAGTAGGAGATCCTTCATCTTGTTTCTCCATATGTGATAGTTGGAGCCATTCAGACTTATCATCTTGCTTGTTTTTGCCTCCATTGGACGTGGCTCTGATACCACTTGTTGGGCGCAGCAGGTGAGAATAGCGGGTAAATATATTGGATTAAAAAATCACACGCTTGTAAAAAGTTCACAGGTAAATTGGACCTGGGGGCAAGCCTCCAGAATTACGGTAACCAACTTACTTAGATCAATTTACTTCGGTAATTTAATAACGCAATATACTACGACTATTCTCAAAAACACAACAAGCATAAATAATAAATGACACCGAGGATTTACGTGGTATACCCTGATTTTGGGCCAGTCCACGGGAACAGCAGCTCCGGAGTATTTCTTTACTATTGCAACAGTAGGTTACAGAGAATTTCAAGATACAAGGAAATAGAACACTCGGTGTTTCCTGGAACAACCTCACTATTTCACTCACAAGAATTCTCCTATCTTCTCCTCACTATTTCACTACCAAAACCCACAAAAGAAATACGAACAGAAGCAGAGCACAAAGGAGAGGAAAGGGAATGGAGAGGGATGATTTTCAGAGGCCAAACTCGTTGCCTTTTATAGCAGAAGAAGAGGGAACAAAAATGGAGAAGGTGGTTGGGAATTCACCTGCTTCATCTGACTTTTGTAATTTTTTTTTTTAATCAATTACCACCGCCAGCTGAAGACTTCTGCACCTTCTTTTTTTTTCTTTTTGCCATTTGGCGGGCCCAACACGTTGCTGTTGTAGTTTGGTTTCCAACCGATTGGCTGTCTTCGATCTAGGGTTTATTCGACCTTCGTTCCTTATAGTGCCGCAATATCTCTGATTCGCCCGAGGATCTAATTGTTTTCGATTACACTTTGACTCTGACTGATTGTTTTCGATGTCCGTCGCCTTTGGGTTTGGTATCCCACCGATTGGTTGTCTTCGTCTTCGATCCAGGGTTACTTGGTGTTTCTTAGGGTTTATTCGACTTTCGATTCATACTGTTCACGTTATCGAGTTCTATGGTTTCTTTCATCTTAGTGCTATCTGAATCGATCTGATAACCTGTTTTTTCTTCTTCAGCTATTGATTCAGTTGACATAATTGTTTTTGATGTATGTCGCCTTTGGGTTTCGTTTCCCACCGATTGATTGTCTTCGATCCAGGGTTACTTGGTGTTTCTTAGGGTTTATTCGACTTTCGATTCATAGTGTGCACGTTTGCGAGTTCTATGGTTTCTTTCATCTGAGTGCCTTCTGAATCGACCTGATAACCTGTTTTTTCTTCTTCAGCTATGGATTCAGTTGTCATGATTCCCCTGAAAGGGTTGTCTATTCCACAGCAGAAGAGGGTCTTTGACCTCTTGGCACGGCAAGATTTGAAGAAACTGCTAGAGATTGTGAGTGCCAACTTGGCTTTGGAACTGCTACATTCCATTATACAGATTGCTCGTGGGCAGAATGAGAATGTTCAGGATCCTCTTTATCGTCAGATGTTAGATAATGCCGTCGAATTTCAGCTATGTTCTGGTGCAGCTACCCAGTTTATTACCCTTGCCCGGCAAGATGTCGTGGGGCACATCCTGGACATCAAGGCTTATCCAACAAGGTCCAACCGTAACTGGACCAGACTGGAGGTGAAGAATGTAATATCTGGTTTGTTCAAGTATGGAAAAGGAAAGTGGCAAGAGATTAGTGAAGAATATTTGTCATCTAGCTACCAAACGAGCGTACAAGTGAAGGACAAGTACACCTCGCTTATAGATCTCGCAAAGAGGGGAAAAGCTAGAGTGAACAGAGATGAAGTAACTCCTGAGATGTTGGTACAGTTTAAGATTGCCAATGCACTTGCAAGACCTCTTTCTGCTGGTTATGCAGCTCCTGTCATTCAAGCCAGTAATGCTGTGGAGCTGTTTTTGGTTGGAGCTAGCCTTGATCCAGTACTTGTGAGGCAGGTCCTCCTCTTTATGAGGAGGCCTGAAGTCCATAATTTTTTACTTAAGGGAAGGTCTCATTATGCCATAGAATTGATTGTTGGTGCCCTTACTACACTGTACGAAGGCAGGAAACTTGGAGCTGGATATTGACATATTCGTGTGTTGCAAGAACTGGTCGAGCCCCTTACTGATGATGACAGAGATGCCACCAGAGCAGAGTTGTTGGTGATATTTGGAGGCATCCCATATATTGACCTAGTCGTTGATCCTACTGCTGCAGGAGTGGGTGATCAAGAATAGATTTGAAGATATTTGGAGACATTCCGTATTATGAGCTGCTGCAGGATAGGGTGATGAAGAGATTGGTGATGGTAGTGAATGATTCACACAATGATGCATAGGCCAGTTATGGTGATTCAGACAGTCTTGTAAGTAAACTAGTTTGCTGTTTTTGATTTCTTTTTTAGATTGAATACATCAGATGTGGCATCTGATTGATAAATCTGTTTTAGACTGAATACTGGAGTGATGAAGAGATTGGTGATGGTACACAATGATGCATAGGCCAGTTATGGTGATTTAGACAGTCTTGTAAGTAAACTAGTTTGTTGTTTTTTATTTCTTTTTTAGACTGAATACATCAGATGTTGCATCTGATTGATAAATCTGTTTTAGACTGAATACTGGAGTGATTGATCCAAAGATTGTTGATGTTAGTGATGATTCAGACATTGATGCTGAGGCCTGTTAGTAAAATAGTATGTTGTTGTTTTTTATTTCTGTATTTTAGAGTGAATACATAAGATGAGTCATCTGTTTGATAAATATCTTTCTTCTTCTTTCCTTGATGATCAAAGCTGACTACAATATCAAACTACATTATGAATGATTGAAGTGTTTTGTTTTGTCGTCTTTCCCGTTGCTCTACCCTTTGGCATTGTGTTGTGTGGCCCTGAAGAGAAGATAGTAGGAGAAGTGGTATTTTGGTAACGAATAGGTTAATTTAACTTTTTCGTTATACGTGACATAATTGAGTGAATATTTTAAAAAACTGTCCTCTAAATCTCTGTCCATCCCCCCAAATAAATGAAAACAGATTATTGTTGCCGAGAATACGACGTGCCAAAGCACAAAGCAGTCCCATCCTCGAGACTTAAGAGTAAGAGTCCCCATTGCATTACGAAGCTTTGAAGACAGCCAAACCAATTCGGTAAAACCGGTTTGTAACCGTTTACCGGTAATCCGGTTACAAATCGGTATCGGTAATCGATTCCCACTTACTCACACTCGGTATACTGAAAACCACCGGTTACCTACCGAATACCACCCCTAAATGAAATGAACTTTTGCTAATAATCATAACTAGATATGTGGCGCCACGGATTAACTATAAATGCATCATTTAATTTGTAAAGGAGAAGTGATCCATTACTCGTGCAGAACTTTAGGGGGGCGCTCAGAGGCCTCTAAATGGCGTGGGATGCAGACCACCGCCAAGTGGAATTGCAGAGCAACAGCCAACATAACCACCAGCACGCGAGTCTTACCTTGGCCTTCTAGGACCTCCTACGAAGTCCGCCTCATCCATGTTTATCATGAAACCAATTTCTTGGCTGACTGTCTAGCTCACATGGGGCACTCTATGCCACCATGTAATTGATGTTTCTCATCCCGATACTTGTCGTTGGGCTCTTTTTGACTCGATAAGTGGGTTTCACTGTACGTTCGATTATTGAATAAAAGGTAGTGGGGCTCTGCAGGCGTTTTCATAAAAAAAAATTGCAAAGGAGAAGAATCTCATTTTAAAATCGTGAATGGTGTCCTTTGATTCAAAATCATATTGGTTTCTTGCAATACCAATAATTCGGATTATTATTGAGTACATTAGAAAAGACACCAAAGTTTAGGATCACGACAAATTATATATTTTATGAAATACTATAGAATAGCAAAATCAATCCACACCATGCCTTCTTCATTTGTGGGAATCACAAAATGGTTGAAACTGAGGGTGCGGATAGTATAACAACACTAGAATTGTTGCAGTAACAACAGGGTAAAAGGGTAAATTGACAAAATATCACAAAAATTAAAAAAAATCCAAAAAACAACAAATTAAACTTTCCTCCCCCACTCTCTCCTTCCTCTAACAACTCTTCTCCTCCGGAGCTCTCTCTTCTTCACAACAATCGCAACAGCGACAGCGGTACTGCCAAATCGAGTTCAGGAAGTGCAGAAGCTCAATAGTATGCTTAGAGGGGCAGCAATTCGCGTCGATGATCAATGGCTCTAAACTACTCCAGTGCGAAGATTTCGATCTCGTGTATTTAGTAGGACTTGAGACTTGATGCAAATGTATTAAGAGTATTTATGATTTCTTCGTATGTAAGTTTCAAGCAAATTTTATTTGAATTTTGAAGTATTTATTAAAGGATATTTATCAAAAGTTTCCCGCAAAATTTCCCGGTCTTGTTAGTTCTCATTATGGTTAACAATTTAATAAGAGTGTTTTGGTAATAGTAGTGTCCGACCGGACTAGGGTGTTACACCCTTCTCTCTTCACTTCCTCCACCGCAAAGTAGCGGAGTACACTAAAGCAAACAGTGGCATAAGAATGCTAGAACTAGGGGTGTCAGTTCGGGTCGGGTGCGGGTACCCGAACCAAAACCTGAAAAACCCGAAACCAAAAACCACTAAAACCGAACCGAACTCGATAAGGACTTGCGGGTTCCGGTTATCCGAAACCCGAGAATTCCTTATCGGGTTCGGGTTCGGTTAAAGCAAAATCGAAACCCGAAAATCCGAATGCCTAAGAATACGGGTTAAGTTCTATTCATTGGACGTTTTTAGCCGGAACCCGAAAAACCGATAAGCAAAACCGAACCCGAAACCGAAAAACCGAAAATGTATATATCGGGTCAGTTTCAGGTAAACCCGAAAAACCGAACTCGAATGGACACCCCTAGCTAGAACACATTGCATTTCTCGGATTCGTTACTGCAATTCCCATCAAATGCATAGGTTGGATTGAAATCGTGTTACTCACCGATAGAGTAACAAGCGTCAGAGATCTAGAATCTGCAGCAGGGGAGATGAATGGAGGCGATTTTCGGATTTGCTATTATGGAATTTGGAGGAACTTCACAGCTCTGCAAAGCCTGAGGTTCTCGGATTTGCAATGGTGGAAGTAAAGCGATGCAAGCAGAAGTGGAGATAAGTGACGTGAAATTAAGGAGAAGAGTGAAAGAGTGATGTAGGATATGTGATCATTTGGGTTGGAGGAAAGGAGACGATTCTGGATGCTAGGTCACCGCTACGACCTCAAAGAAATGAAGCACATGCGATGAGGAGGTGGGATGACGACAAAGGATTTCTTGGGTTCTCAATTTTTGAGTTTTGCTTACTTTTAGATTTTTGTTTAATGAGTGTGGAGGTTGGAGTAGGTTAGCTATATTTTATCAAATAATGGATGACGGTAGAGGAGTACTAGCTTAATTAAATAAATTAGTTATATTTTATTATGTGATAGGTCATAGGTTAGTCCAAATTAACACTTTCGAGCCCGTTCGCAAACTTTAAATGAGCTAGTTCATGAACAAGGCACAACAAATTATCGAGTCAAGCTAGTTCGTGAGCTTTCGAGATGAACATGACATGACTCTAGTTCGGCTCGTTTATTTAACGAGCTTGTTCGTGAGCCAGCTCGTTTTAGACGAGTCGAGTCTCGAACGAGTTTTTCTCGAGTCGAACGTCGAGTTGTTCATGAGAAGCTTGGTTCATTAACAATCCTAATGGCATCTATATGACAAGTGTGGTTGAGTTGTCGCTGATATGTCCGACGATTTGGCATCCTAGTCAGCTTAACATCCATCTAACTGACGGAGTTTCTAACACCGTTAAACTTTGTAACGAAAATGGCTAGATTTGCAACATCCATCCAAAATTTTGGCTATTATGTGTATTTCTCCAAAAGTGACTATTATTGTCACAGATGCAAAAGTTATGGCTACGTAAGTGTATTTTGCCAGTAAAAGACGAGACAATTTGACCAATTGTCTTATTTTACAAAACGGGTTAATTCGTATTGTCTACCCACCCCAGACAATTGTAATTGTTTCAAAATGAGCAAATTTGAAATCCCCTAGACAGAATTGCTTTATCTAAATTTTGTGATGCCAAACAAATCAATTTGACAAGATTGACTCAAAATGAGACAATTTGACGAAATTGATCCGTTAGAATTCGTCATCCAAACAACCCCTAATAAACCTCTATCTTATGAATCCAAATAGCTCCCAGAACAATATTTTAGATTCATCATTCGATATTATATATTTCTTTTGAAAAGAGGTGATACCAAATATTCTGAAATTGAAAGGCAGAGAAGTTTGCATTGGAATTAGCAGTAGCACATGAAGTGATTCTCAATTGCGAAAACAATGTTATAAATCAAGTGGAAATTGTTGGGCGCTGCGGGTGAGAATAGCAGGTAAATATATTGGATTAAAAAATCACACGCTTGTAAAAAGTTCACAGGTAAATTGGACCTGGCGGCAAGCCTCCAAAATTACGGTAACCAACTTCCTTAGACCAATTTACTTCGGTAATTTAATAACACAATATACTACGACTATTCTCAAAATGACAACAAGCATAGCAGTAATAAATGGCACCGAGGATTTACGTGGTATCCCCTTAACTTAAGGGGGCAGTCCACGGGAACATCAGCTCCGGATATTTCTTCACTATATCAATGGTAGGTTACAGAGATTTTCTACACCGGAAAATAGAACTCACGGTGTTTCCCAAACAACCTCACTATTTTCACTCACAAGAAAATCTCCTATCTACCCAGGTTATGAAAACGTTTCATAACCAAAACCCGCAGAAGAAATATTTACAGGAACAACACAGGAGCAAAGCAAAGAAATACAGAGGACAGGAAGAACTGAGGGATGAATTTTTGAGGCTACTGCCTCTGCCTTTTATAGGATAGCAAGGAAGAGGGGGCTGCCTTTTTTTTTTCTTTCTTTCCACCGAAAGGTGGCTTCATTTTCCACAAAGGAGGCTGCTGCTCCTCCATTTTCTTCTGCCTCCCCCCTTTTTCTTCTTCCCTTTTTGACAAAAGGGGCATGTGGGAGGGCCCAACAATTCTCCCCCGCCCGACTACATGGGAAATTTCATTATCCCAGTCGCTGATCAACAGACTCAAACTCAGTCTGTCACAGAACAGCTGCAGTTGTTCCTGTTGGAACAACACCTTACAAACTTCGGTTGCTACAATGTACTCAACCTCCATGGAAAGAGCTACACAACTTTGTAGCCTTGACTGCCACCATATTGCTCCCCCTGATATCGTAATCAGGTATCTAGAAGTAGACCTGGGGATCCACTTCACAGCTTCCCAGTGTTCCTTCCCCAGCTTGGAAAGAAACACACTAAAAACTCCAACTGTCTGAGCAATACCTGATTTTGTACACACCATGGCATACATCATACTTCCCAATGCTGAAGTACATAAATATGTTCCCATCTCCGCCTTCTCCCCGTCAGTAGGCGGGCACAACTTGGATGCCCACACAAAGTTGTTAGCATGATGACAGCTAACCAACTTAACATCATCCAGGCATGTCTCTTCCTCCAAATCGCCATGAAGGAAGGTGAACACATCCAATTTCTCAACCTCCAGGTTAAGACTTGCTGCTAGTCCCAGCACAGTAACAATGGATGTCATTTTCACAACCAGTGAAAAAATCTTGTCAAAGTCAATGCTCATTCTTTGACCAAAGCCTTTTGTGACTAGTCTCGCTTTGAGATGTGGTTGACGGTTGTGTTCAACGTGCTTCAACTTGAACACCCACTTCTCCAAAGCTCTGCAGCCTTTCGGCAACTCCACCAGCTCAAATCTCTTCTTCTCATACAAGGACTTCATCCCACCTTGCATGGCTCTTATCAGCTTCTGCTTGTGTTCATTAATAGCTTCAACAAAGCTATCTGGTTCTCCCCCGTCAGTGATTATTACAACACTATTCAAATGATATCTAGTAGAGTAACGCACAACTCTACCAGATCCCATCATTTGAATTGGAGAACCGTTCGTGGCTGGTGGTCGACCATCCTCATCAGCAACTTTCAGTTGAACCTCCACGAGAGCATCTGGTTCAACAATCTCCAGCTGATCATGTTGTACTTCCCTCCAACTTCTCTAGGTACCGGTGTTAGAGTCACTAGCCCAAGGCTTGATAGGCTAGTATCACTACAAGGAATTTCAACAACATTCTTGATGGTCTCATCCTCAATGAACAAAGCATCTCTGCTACTGATAAGCTTTGTCTGGGCCAACTTCACCATGGACTTCTCACTCCAGTGACCGAGTTGCTTGTGCCACAATTTGATTGTGTCACCTTTCTCCGCCAAGTTAACAACCTCCGGGGAGATCTTGGCCTCTGTCACATACAGCTTTGACAGCTTCTTGCCCTTGGCCAACACCAAGGAGCCTCTGGTGAGTTTCCACTGGACATTGTGGAAGGTGTTGCAGTAACCTTCCTCATCCAACTTGTCTACAGAGATGAGATTCAGGCGCATTTCTGGAACATGCCTGACATCCTTCAGCAGTAGCTTCGTACCATTCATCGTCTCCAAGCAGACTTCTCCTTTTCCGATAACTTTGGAAAGATTACCATTTCCCCTTCTTACCACACCAAAGTCACCTGGTGTGTAAGATGAGAAAAATGCTCTCTTGGATGTCACGTGGATGGTAGCACCACTATCAACCACCCAGCTTGTCTCCTGGGCTCTCAGGTTGACCATCTCTTCCTCACAGACAACATTGAACTCCTCAACAGAGTTTGCACAATCATCATCACTGCTATCATCTATTTTGTCCTTCCTTCTCTCTTTTCTGAGTTTTGGACAAAATTTTCTGATGTGGCCCTTCTCCCTGCAGTGATGGCAATAAACATTTGCAAACTTGTTGGCCTTCCCTCGACTTGACTCACTTCTTCCTCTGCTCCAGGAAGCCACTGCCAGAACGTCTGGTTGTGAAGATGATGCACCTTGTGATCTTCTTCGCATCTCTTCATTCAGGACTCCACTTTTGACAGCCTCCATGCTGACAATTCTGTCTTTAGCAGAGTTGGTGAGCGATATCTTCAACGTCTCCCACGATTCTGGAAGGGAAGCCAGAACCAGGAGAGCGATCACCTCATCTTCCATCTTTATGCCCATGCCGGACAACTGATCAACAATCCCTTGAATCTCATTCAAGTGATCCGCCAAGGACGTCTCTTCGTTGTATTTCATCTGCATCAACTTGGTCAGATAAAATAATTTGTTGTTGCCGGTCTTTGATGCATAAAGTCCCTCCAGCTTGCTCCACAGAGTTTTTGCATCATTCTCACGGCAAATGTGGTTGTACACGTTATCATCGACAAACTGTCGAATGAAACTGCACACTTGCTGATGCTCGAACTCCCAATCCTCGTCAGATTTGCCCACAGGTTTAGCCGAGCTAAATACCGGCAAATGCAACTTCGTCACGAACAGGAGATCCTTCATCTTGTTTCTCCAGATGTGATAGTTTGAGCCATTCAAACTGACCATCTTGCTTGTTCTCGCCTCCATCGAACGTGGCTCTGATACCACTTGTTGGGCGCAGCGGGTGAGAATAGCAGGTAAATATATTGGATTAAAAAATCACACGCTTGTAAAAAGTTCACAGGTAAGTTGGACCTGGCGGCAAGCCTCCAGAATTACGGTAACCAACTTCCTTAGACCAATTTACTTCGGTAATTTAATAACACAATATACTACGACTATTCTCAAAATGACAACAAGCATAGCAGTAATAAATGGCACCAAGGATTTACGTGGTATCCCCTTAACTTAAGGGGCAGTCCACGGGAACATCAGCTCCGGATATTTCTTCACTATATCAATGGTAGGTTACAGAGATTTTCTACACCGGAAAATAGAACTCACGGTGTTTCCCAAACAACCTCACTATTTTCACTCACAAGAAAATCTCCTATCTACCCCGGTTATGAAAACGTTTCATAACCAAAACCCGCAGAAGAAATATTTACAGGAACAACACAGGAGCAAAGCAAAGAAATACAGAGGACAGGAAGAACCGAGGGATGAATTTTTGAGGCTACTGCCTCTGCCTTTTATAGGCTAGCAAGGAAGAGGGGGCTGCCTTTTTTTTCTTTCTTTCCACCGAAAGGTGGCTTCATTTTCCACAAAGGAGGCTGCTGCTCCTCCATTTTCTTCTGCATCCCCCCTTTTTCTTCTTCCCTTTTTGACAAAAGGGGCATGTGGGAGGGCCCAACAGAAATGACAGATCTAGTGATGTTTCTCCTATATCAAAATATGTTTTTTATTACTGAAGGAAGAAGAAAAGAGGAGCAGGTCGTATAGTAATTTCAATTTCAGCAACTAAATTGGCAGCTGGCATATGAGCGTGCTCTCGCTATGAATCCACAAAACCTCCAGACACTCAATCCAATCCCGCCCGGACGACCACCGGAAACACATGATCAACCTCCACCATTACCCGCAGCAACCCCCACTTCCTCTGGCTTCATCCCCAATGGTAACAGAAACCCCCCAACAGCACCCTACTAGAAATCCAACGTTATCCTACAAGAATGCTTTGCAAGAGCAACGTACTTCCAATTTTGGGTAATCCTTCTGAAATCACTGTACACTGATGGACGATCAATTCGTCCATCGCGTGATCGTACGAATTAAAACTAAAATAAACTGAAATACTGATTTATTCTTCTTTGACTGATTAAAACATAGAGACAAAACACATATTTATAGGAATAATCCTACAAACCCTTTACCTCCCGAACAAGGTAAACTAATCCTAGACCAACTCCTAAACAATAACTTCCTTAACAAGAAATAATAACCAAAAGAATATCCAAATAAAAAATAATAATAATAATGATCAAAATTAGTTTAATGACCTAGACGGTCAGAAAACGTGCACCCATCAATCCTCCCCCCTTCGAAGAACTTCGTCCCCGAAGTTCAAGCGTCGTCTTAACCCGGATCGATGTGGAAGAAGATTTCCCACTTGTTATTGGCGAAAATGAGTGCTCGACGATGCCGCTTGCAATACTTCCAATTACGTTGCAGCGGCCAAAAGAAGCTCTCACCACCTAATTCTTCAGCTTCTATCGGCTCTTCTCCAACAACACAACTTGCATCATCCCACCTTGGCTGCCCTTGCATCGAATAAGTCCACCAATCTTCTTCCTTCCCACGCATGAAATGAACTCCCTTAAGCACGCCTCCATCCATGCTAAGTACGTAAGTATAAGAAATGGGCGTAACAATGCAAAATTGGCTCTCATGCCACTTCCCCCATATACGACCCAATCCATCCCAAATAGCAACGCACTTTAGCTCCCTCCTTTCAGAAGCAGCTCGAGCTAGGAGTTTGTCCAAAACCCCCGATCCCTCTCGGCTCCCTTCCTCTATCAATCGCCCGAGTTTCCCAGCTCTCACCGTCTCCTGAACTTGAACCGCGCCGTCTCCGAAACTCTCAGCAGCACCACTACTATTTTCCTCCGACCCCGTTGGCCCACTCGACCAACGCCCTTCCACCCCGCGACCCACGCTCGAGCCCACTCCGTATAAGATCCCATGAGTGAGTCCTCCTATACGTACCCCGAGTCAGTTTCGATGTGCGCCATGTCTGGCCTGTTGATCGCGACCCAACCCTCCATCGAATCGGAACCCGAACTCAGGACGCAAGGGAGCTGATTCCCCCATGCCGAACGCTAGCTGACCGACTCGTTCCCCACCTGCTTCGACGACGAGTTTTCGTCGCGCCGCTCCCGTTGCCGGTAGTGCCAGCTGTTCGAACCGGCAGTTCGGCGTTATCTCCACCGTGCGCATCCCCATCTCTCCTCCTCTGTCTTCATCACTCAAATCGTCACCGTTGTACGATTCTGAGTTGGGTTCGGAACCCTCGCTGCTCCCCTGTCCAGCCCATCCGTACCTGCATACGAGAAGTTCCTCGATCCGTCTTAGGAACGCATGCTGATCCTTTCGCAGTGAGTTCCCCACCTGTTCGAGGCCTCGTCGCCACTCCTTCCGTATCTCGTCGCCCATGCGCTCTATACCCTGATGCACCTCCTTGTGGAACTGCTGAACTTCGACTTGGAGGCCATTCTGTTCGTCCTTGAGAAGTTGGATGTCGGATCGGAGCTAACCCCGCTCCGCTGCTGCCTCGCGCAACTGTTGATTGTGCCCGTCGTTGCTCTTATTCATCTCGCGGAGTTGCATGCGGAAACCTCCCTCCTTGGCTGCAACATCGGTCGATGATGGCGAAGCTACAGTTAGCTTCTTCGTTGCTGGCGCCTCGGTAGGCGATCCGTCCACCTTGTTGTTGTGGAGCACGGTTGCGCACATGACCTCTTCCCGACGTTGGTGGTTGAACGTCAACGATGTTTGCCCTGGGAGCCGGTAAGAGCTTGATTCTTTCGAACCGGGCTCTGATACGAATTGATGGATAATCAATTCGTCCATCGCGTGATCGTACGAACTAAAACTAAAATAAACTGAAATACTCATTTATTCTTCTTTGACTGATTAAAACGTAGATATAAAGTACATATTTATAGGAATAATCCTACAAACCCTTTACCTCCCCGAACAAGGTAAACTATTCCTAGACCAACTCCTAAACAATAACTTCTTTAACAAAAAATAATAACCAAAAGAATATCCAAATAAACAATAATACTAATAATGACCAAAATTAGTTTAATGACCTAAACGGTCAGAAAACGTGCACCCATCATACACCCAAATGACTACATCGATCGTTGGAAGTAGAGGTGGCAAATGGATTGGATCCATGGATTGGTGGATTGGATTGGTGGATCCATGGATCAAATGGATTGGATCCAATGGATTGGTGGATTCATGGATTGGATCAAGTGGATTGGTGGATTATCCATGAATCCAAATGACATCCTCAACCAAGGACCAATATGTAAAATGTAAAAAGTTTAGGTACTAAAATGTCATAATATAAAATTTTAGGTACCAAAACATAATTTTCCAATGATATTTTTTGAATAAAAAATTAAATTTCAGGTACCAAAATGTAAAATATAAAAATTATAAGTACCAAACCGTAATTTGCCATTTGGATCCATGGATTGATCCATGAATCCACCAATCCAATTGGATTTGGATCAAATGGATTGGATTTAAATGGATTGGATTAGGTGGATATTTTTAATGGATTGGTGGATTGGATTGGTGGATTGGATTGAGAATTGCAACCTCTAGTTGGAAGCAAAGACGGGGAGCCGATTCAGTATTACCACAACCAAATGCTGAAGGTTATGTGAGATATTGTTGGAAGAACAATCCGCTTCGACCGCAACACCCTGACTGCTCAACGAGGGAAGTTCGCTCGAATTGCTGTAGAAACAGATGTGTCCAAACCACTAATTTCAAGATTCTGGCTTGATAGATATTGGCAGGAAGTGATGTATGAAAACCTTCCTCAACTATTGCTTTACTCGCGGAAGACTTGGCCAACTTCAAGAGTTCTGCCCAACTCCGTCCATCATCTGATCCTACACCAATTCCTGAAGCGATCACAACTACTCCAACTTCCATAGCTGAAACCTCACCTTCCTTTGGCCCCTGGATGCAAGTCCAGCGAAAGAAGCGACCAAGCCCAATGCAACAGGGGTTGCATCCAGATCCTAGGTATTGCTGGGTGGGTTGCCAAAGTAGTACGACTATAAAAGACGCGGTTTCGGAGATGCAGCAACTTCAGTCGGACTTGATTCGAGCAATGGATCAACTTGAGCTAAAACTTGGTGCGACTCGTCCACTCCAAGAAGCAATGAGTAGTGTGCTGGATGATGAAATGATCCCTTGTCTGGGAGAGCTGAAGTCCATAGATGAAGCTGCTCTGGAGGTGTTGCCATTAGTAAGAGATGCAAATCATGTACCCATTGGAGTCGTACCCAGCCCGGAGTACCTCAAGGAGTTGGAAGAACGGTAAACAATGCTCAAACCCACTTGTCTCGTATACCCTGATTCTGTAATGAGTATAGAATAACTAGTTGCGATTGTGGTGGATATTGGATAGTTGCTTGATCTTTAGAACTACGGAACACCAAACCGAGTTTTTTGCAAAAAAGATTATGAAGGCCTACAAGGATGAGTATCCGGTTAGTAACCTACCCGCCATGAATAATATGTGCTTCGATATCGAGATATACAAGGAAATAGATACACTCATTGTTTGTGAATTTCACAAAACTCCAGGCTGTGGTGCTGGAATTGGAGGAAGGGGTAACCAGTAACACAGTGGAGTCTTGTGGCTGTCTCTACGTCCATATCAACTTCAAGGTCAAGGACGTAGATGGATCTGTCCATCTTTTCTTTGCTGAGGCAACTTTTGATTATGACCCTGTAGTGTTGTCGCACTGCATCCTCGAGCGTGGAGATACTGGTACTTCTAACTCTTTGCTTTTCCCCAAAAGAAAAAGATCGTTCCACAGTAAACGTTCTCTCGTCTGTTTTTTAGGAGTATCTTTAATGCCCAATTCAATAGAAAAATGAGAATCACTGGTTTCTTGAGTATTGTTTGACTTGATTATGCTCATGTTTGTTGTTCATTGGTGGTTATGACCATTACCAGAAAGGATGTGGAGGTTGTGATCCTGATGCTGAAGTCCCAATATACCACCCTCGTGGAGATTACCTGCATGGATACTAGTGATGGATGTTTTTGAGGGTTTACATATTAGTAGAGTACTATTTGTAAAAGGATTTATGTATCTTGAATTCCTAAGTCGTGTTGACTACTGATGTGGATTCCAATGCAACACGATCAGGAGATGAAGTAACTTCTGGCCTGCTACTCTCATGCCGATGAATTTGGTGGCGTTCGATTTCATACTTCATGTGAGCAGAATCACAGTGATGATTCAAACTGTATAAGGAAACTAGAAGATGATAGCAGTCCTCTCATTGGCATTTGCATTGAGAGGATGTTTGGTCATAATTCTTGTGATTCGACGTCGAAAGCTGGTGAGGTGGTCACATTGTTTTTGCATACCCAGAAGGCGGCGAAGGTCACCATTAATTTCTTTGGTTACATAGCAGCAGCAGAGTCAAAAGCACTGTCCACGGGCCACGGCTCCAAGCATTTACCAGCAAAAGATGAGGAAATCCGCATTGAGACCACAGCAAAAGACGACGACAACCACATCAACTAAGATGAAACCATCACAATACAGCGTGTGACCCAATAAATCAAGTGTTCTTGGCATGAAAAATCCACCAACCTGACTTCCACCTCACCAGCTTTCGACGTCGAATCACAAGAATTATGACCAAACATCCTCTCAATGCAAATGCCAATGAGAGGACTGCTATCATCTTCTAGTTTCCTTATACAGTTTGAATCATCACTCTGATTCTGCTCACATGAAGTATGAAATCGAACGCCACCAAATTCATCGGCATGAGAGTAGCAGGCCAGAAGTTACTTCATCTCCTGATCGTGTTGCATTGGAATCCACATCAGTAGTCAACACGACTTAGGAATTCAAGATACATAAATCCTTTTACAAATAGTACTCTACTAATATGTAAACCCTCAAAAACATCCATCACTAGTATCCATGCAGGTAATCTCCACGAGGGTGGTATATTGGGACTTCAGCATCAGGATCACAACCTCCACATCCTTTCTGGTAATGGTCATAACCACCTATGAACAACAAACATGAGCATAATCAAGTCAAACAATACTCAAGAAACCAGTGATTCTCATTTTTCTATTGAATTGGGCATTAAAGATACTCCTAAAAAACAGACGAGAGAACGTTTACTGTGGAACGATCTTTTTCTTTTGGGGAAAAGCAAAGAGTTAGAAGTACCAGTATCTCCACGCTCGAGGATGCAGTGCGACAACACTACAGGGTCATAATCAAAAGTTGCCTCAGCAAAGAAAAGATGGACAGATCCATCTACGTCCTTGACCTTGAAGTTGATATGGACGTAGAGACAGCCACAAGACTCCACTGTGTTACTGGTTACCCCTTCCTCCAATTCCAGCACCACAGCCTGGAGTTTTGTGAAATTCACAAACAATGAGTGTATCTATTTCCTTGTATATCTCGATATCGAAGCACACATTATTCATGGCGGGTAGGTTACTAACCGGATACTCATCCTTGTAGGCCTTCATAATCTTTTTTGCAAAAAACTCGGTTTGGTGTTCCGTAGTTCTAAAGATCAAGCAACTATCCAATATCCACCACAATCGCAACTAGTTATTCTATACTCATTACAGAATCAGGGTATACGAGACAAGAGGGTTTGAGCATTGTTTACCGTTCTTCCAACTCCTTGAGGTACTCCGGGCTGGGTACGACTCCAATGGGTACATGATTTGCATCTCTTACTAATGGCAACACCTCCAGAGCAGCTTCATCTATGGACTTCAGCTCTCCCAGACAAGGGATCATTTCATCATCCAGCACACTACTCATTGCTTCTTGGAGTGGACGAGTCGCACCAAGTTTTAGCTCAAGTTGATCCATTGCTCGAATCAAGTCCGACTGAAGTTGCTGCATCTCCGAAACCGCGTCTTTTATAGTCGTTTTAAGCTTGGCTTTGGGCATCTGAAAACTGTACGAGACAATGGCGAGAAGAAAAAGAAAAATCCCGCGTTGAGATGAAAACAGACAGGAAGTTGTAAATTATTTTGTTCCTTAAGATGCTCAAGAACGGGGAGCCGACGGGTCTCACCTGGATCTTGACGAGGAGATGCAGAGATGAAGGATAATGAGGAAAGTGCGGGCCGGAGTTGGGTATTTGGACTGCCACCACGCTGGTCCTGGCGACGGGGTGAAATCGGCGAGAGAGAGGAAAGTGGAGGGGCGGCGAATAGAAGAACGAGATGCAAAGGGCTGGAGAATCGAGATCGGTGGCTTTGCTTCGATTGCAAATCATTAGGGTTTTTGGGGAAAAACCGCACCGTTTGCTAGTGCTCGCATCATAATTCATAAACCGGGTTCCAAAATAACAAGGTTGTCCATTAATACTTGGGCTAAATTGTTAGGTTGTTCACTAGATTACTAAAAAAAAGTTGATTTTTTGTCAATAAAAATATTTAATTTCATTGTGTCATTAAAATTAGTTGATCATTTCAAGTTTCGTCACTTTCCTTCAACTCGATTATGTTTTGCTTACGTGTCAATCAACCTTATAGTTGATCGTTTATTGTGCGATATGACAACTAGAAATTAATAAGTAAATAAAATTTAATTTTTAAAATTCTTCACCTCATTATCTAAAGAATATTATAAGCGTTTTCTCAAAAACAGCCTCCCCAATTCAAATTTCCCGTCACCTCATGTTTCCACATCATCAACCTTTTATCCAATCAAAATGCACCACATGTTAAAAAAAGATTGAAGACGTTTGGAAAACCAATCCCTCTACGTAATCCTTAATCCCTTCTCCACTGTTTTCGGTGTTATTTTATTTATATTATTTAAATATTTAGTCAGCGCTTCCGGTTCTTTGGACTCTTTTCCGGGGTGGGGGTAAATTCCCCTTCTGCGTTCTCTGGGAAATGGGAATCCTTCTTATATGGCCTTTAAAATTAATACAAGTTAAAAGTTTACATAAGAGCATATAAATTTAAGTACATCTGCAATGTTATTATTGGTAACATATACCATACATCAAACGTTTCTTAATCATATGTGATCATAATGTTTATAATGATTGTAAATATAATATATACGTATTTCGGTGCACTCACACCCATCTCTAAAAGTGTCCATAATACATAAAATTTTGAACTTTAACGAGTACTCTCAATCTAATATGATGATATGCCATAGAATCATAACAAATCAATCTATTACTCTAACCCTTTAACCTTCAATTTTGAATCCCAACGTAAAATCCCAAACTGTAAACCTAAACCCTAACCCTAAACCCCTAAATCCTACAAATTAAAGTAAATTTTAAATGATTTTTTTTTTCAAATTCACGTGCTTCTTGTTCATAATATCATAAGCAACAATTGATACCGTTTTGACATGAATCGCATGCTCAGAATGATGATTATGAGGCGGGTGCACTGAGTGCACCCAAAAAGTGGGTGCGCTGAATACGCCACCTTATTTTTATATATTTATTACTCAAGATGTATGGTGGTCTCATAGGCATCCAAGTTTCATGGCATATAATATAAATGCTCTATTAATTATGAATGTTTATAATGTTGCATGTATTCATAGTGTTGGCACGCACTATAAATTATCAACCATCTTTATTTTTAAAAATCAAGTCAAGACGTGAACCCTCGATCATTTGTTTCGTTTCTATATGCGTAATATAGTTTTGTTTTTAGTTAGGTATTATTCAAGAGATTTGAATTTGAACCTCTTCAAGAGCAATAGTATTACCACTAAACTAGACCCTTTTCATAACCCTCGACCATTTGTTGAGTGCATTCATTGGGATAACATACATAGTCATAATATTAACAAGACTTTATAAATTACCATGGACGGTATGATTCGAAATTGTAGAATTGAATCAAGATGAATTGGTATGTTAAATATTGCCATAGGACTCTGATTGGTTTAGTTAATAGAGAATAATCATGTATTAGGAAGTCAGTAGCTTAACTTAGAAACATGAATGTGTTCGATATTTGGTACAGATAATAACTTATATTCGGTCCAGATAGCAAAACCCTTCATTGAAGTTGCATGCAAAAGACAACAAAAAACTTTCATAATTATTTACAACAACATTAAAGATGATAATTTAAAAATAACTTAACCATACATAAAGATGTTTCTTTTTATTGCTTATCCATCTATCTCCGATAAATAGTGCAAAAAATTGTTCATCACGTATGATCGCACAAACAATAATTTACGGGCCAAATAAAATTCTTTATTCTCACCAAATAAATCAGTTAAAAAGTAAAAAAAAATTCTTTTAGTTCCTGCGGCCGCGTCTCCGAGGCACAAACAGTTACGCTTTTAAATTTTAATGAATTGTTCACAGGTTCCCATAAAAAAAAAATCTTACAATCTACCGGTACATCTATTTCACAACTGAATTCTTATTTGTAGCCCTAAGATTTTGAATTTATAGCCCTAAACTTACATACATGGACGATTTTACCCCTCATTTAACCTAAACCCTAAATTCACCCACCCAACCCTTCCCTGCCGTTCCCTTACCCTGTTCTCCCCCAAATCAACAAAACACAATCTCAACCCACACATACCCGCCGCCGCCCTCGCCATCTACCACCAAGACCCGCCGTCAACCAGAGCCGCCGCCCAGAGCTCCGCCGTCAACCAAACTCACCTCCACCACCAAGACCCGCTGCCGCCACCCAGACGCGAAGCACTGTCGCCGAGGAGAAGCCTCCAACCCGCTGTCGCCACCAAGACCCGCTGCCGCAACCCAGACCCGAAGCACTGTCGCCGAGGAGAAGCCTCCTGCTCAGACCCGCCGGAGACCCGAAGCACTGCAGCAACCCGCTGCTTCTGCTCAGACCCGAAGCACTGCCGCAACCCGCTGCTTCTGCTCAGACCCACCGGAGGTAAATCTCTCTCTCCCTCCCTTCTCTTTTGGTTGAGTTGCGCCGACTATACGGGTTGAAAACCGTCGCCAGTGGCTAGAGGCGTTCGATTTGGCCGGGGTAGACGCAGCCAGGGCGTTCGATTTGGCCGGGGTAGACGCAGGCAGGGCACCCGCGCGGATCCGGCGGAGCCAGGTAGCCCACTTGCCCCGACCCTGGTCCGACCTTTTTTCCGACCCGCCCTGACCCTGGTCCGACCCATTTTCCGACAAGCCCTGACCCTGGTCCGACATATTTTTCGACCCGCCCTGACCCTGGTCCGACCCATTTTCTGACCCGCCCGACCCGTTTTTATTTTTTTTTTCAATTAAAATGAAAATGTTAATGATTAGAATGTTCATTTTAATTAATAATATATAAATTTGAATGGTAAGTTATAATCAGTATATGTTAATCATGGGCTGCTTCTAGGATATGGAGAATAACCCATTTGGATATGTTGCATCGACCTATGAGGCTTTTGCATTCTGCTATCTTCTGGTGCTGGGAGCTTAAATATCATTTTGTCTTTTGTCTCTAGGAGGAAGGTGAAGTAAGGCCAATAATGTACAGCCCTCATTTTTCGAGGGAGCTTTGAGTTTAAAGTTTTCGTTTGCACTAATTAGCTCTAATGGAGGAACTGGAGTTGGAAATGAACTATGTGGACATCGTACTCTTTGGGTGAAATCTCTTACTTTGCGTTTGCTTTGCTTAGTCGGACTTGAAATTGAGAACAAGGGAGATAGGGAAGGGTTTAGGGGAAGGAAGGAGATCAGAGGAAAATGGAAACCGGATAAATATGTTGCAGGGCCACCAAATTTTGTTATATTTCTGCTTATTTCACTTAGAATTATAGGTTTGTGGTTAGTTGGTTATTGGAGAATTTGAATATCGCTTAGGCTCATTGTTTGTTTGGATATTATCCAATGTCTTAGTTGGCCATCTCAGTAGCCCGATGAAAGTAATCAAATTTTATTTTCTTGATAGCAGGCAAAAATGAGCGAAAGAAGGGGCAAGGAAAAATCGAGGGTTCTCGGACGCAACGTTACAGTATCTGAGCGGAAAAAACGTCAGGAGGAGTCAGATAGACTTCGTGAGGAGGAGCGTCAGGAGAAGCTTTCGCGTCGTCAAGCTGCAGTGGTTCCTCCCCCTCATAGCCATGTTTCCCAGCCGCTACCAGGCATCAACACATATGATGACATGGTGGAGGATGACGATAGCAGTGATGATGAGTGTGATGTGGAGGGTGATGATGAGTTGTCTTTTCATGAGTTGAATATTTCTTAAGATTGATGTTGAATATTTCTTAAGGTACATTTGGATGTGTTTATATACTAATTAAAATTTTTAACCACTACTTATATATCTAACAAAAACACAACAAACAACAATTTTTAATGATCACACAAAATTACTTGCACCATCGGGCGAGTAGGGAATATGGCTCAACAAGCGGTCAGAAGGGTAGAAAATATGGCTCGACCTCCGGGAGGGCGGGTAGGATATATGCCCACACCTCCAGGAAGGCGGGTTCACAACATGCTTTGTCCACGGCTTGTGCTGGAAGGGTATATTCCTGCACCATCCATCAGGTGGGTGTGCAACATGCTCAACCCACGGTGAAGATGGGTAGGTGAAATGTTTGGTCCGTGGTGCAGGCAGGTTTTCAACCCGCCTAGTCTATTTTTTCAGCAACAATAATTGTGGACACAATTGATTAATTTCAACTAAATCCACATAAATTTGAACACAAAATCATTTAACACAATAATTCCTGCTCCCGTTGGTATAACTCATCCCAATGCGGAATTGTGCTCATATTCCGAAAATGAGTCCATTGTGGACTAAAATATGGCATTGGTGTCACCCCATCGACATTGTCGAGAACTAGTCGGACCCAATGAGCCCCAATAAAGACCATTGGCAGAACATAACTGGGATGAGTGAACCCTGGCGGTGCCATCATAGGTAAGGCGGTGTACCCATACGTGCGCTCTCGCTCCCCCTGCACTCCATATACAACAATTGCCCAGTTGTACATTGTTGCGTATGCCAACAAATCCACCTCCTCAAACCAATACTCTCTGTCGCACCTCCCAGCGGTCTGGCAATTCAACCTGTGAAGTACTTGCTCCAACGTTACATCTCTAGATTGGTAAGCTCCCTTGTATATATCCCACTG
Source organism: Linum trigynum (assembly GCA_964030455.1). Lineage (NCBI taxonomy): Eukaryota > Viridiplantae > Streptophyta > Magnoliopsida > Malpighiales > Linaceae > Linum > Linum trigynum. The sequence continues at coordinate 6,847,347 of OZ034820.1, read as the reverse complement.
ATTTTGTACTTCTATGATAAGATCTTGTCTCATTTGCATGTAGTGTCCCTCGTCTCCATGAATCGCATGTGACATGGCCCGAAAACCACAATGCCCATCTGGTTCTGGGTCAAACCAACCTCTAACAAGAGGATGCATGCTAGGTGGGACCCAACGGAGGTAAGGACAAACATTTCTCTCACTATGAACTTGCATATCTTGACTTTTCCGCATGCGTGCAGCATATTGTAGAAAATAATTAATATTACGGTTACAAAACAAGAAATATTACTATGAAAACATATTCCAATAATGCTAACCTGCAGTGGGCCTCCGGTTTTGAGGTGTTCTGCTCCTCGATGTCCTCGTACTCTAATTTGTTCTGCTCGTCTGTGTTGACCTTGCCCTCTCATGCTCAAACCAGGAAGGATCTCGAGTGTTGCTCTTCCTAGGTGGTCGTCCCTTTGGAGCCTCTAACTCCTTAGGCTCTTGTAGGCCTTCAACTTGTGGAAGAATATGAGGGCGTAGTACTTGAGTTTTCTTTCGGATAGCAGCTGGCCCTTGCTTGTACACATCTTGTACCATGGCTGTAAAAATGTCACGCTCAATGGCATCGTGATCTTCCCATTATGCAAGATCGGGAGGACTCTCATACACCAAAGATGACCAGAATGGATGTAAGTGATGGTGGTGCAACTCCACGCCAGCAACACTCAATTCATCCATCTTACATTTACATGGTAGGCCATGTGTTTCATGTATCCGACATCCACATCCCTGAACAATTTTCCTCTCTCGTTCTTCCATCAGTAACTCAACTTCCCACAAGCTCACTGTAGTATTCAGGTTAACATATGGCGGTCCATAGGCTAATGCAAACACCTATTCCAAAATCATGAATTTCTAATAAAAAATCAAATTGAGGATATAGGGAAATGCCAAATTAAATAAGCAAAAACGAGAATACCTTGAAAAGTGAATCCTCCAAGTCCTTCCTCAATTCAATCACCCTTCCGTTGACGGATGTGTGAAACCTGAGGAAGAGTGTATCGATCTTGTGGGTCGAAGTGGCAAGCCATTTCTTCAAGGAGGAATGCATCGACTCTACCCTATTTGTGCTCGTGTTACCGATATGAAAGATGCGATTGGTGTAGCAATTTGCCCACCTTTCCCTGCATGGCAACCACTCACCTCTCAAGTAGTCCATTAACTTGTTGTTTGAACCCCAATGACTATTTTGCAACTCTAGCCAACGACGTTGGAACCCTGCCCCAGTATTAGCTCGCAAGACTCTCTCCCATAGACTTCCTACAAATAACTCAGCAGAATCACGACCAATCCCCAACTGCATCATTTTGGCTTCAATGTTCTTTTTCATGTGCCACACACATAGTAAATGAGCTGAAGATGGAAAGATCTGTTGCAAAGAGACACCCAATCCTCCCGCCTTGTCTGTGACGAACGCAACCGGGGTTCGATCACCAAGCACAATCTTCAATTGCATCAAAACCCAAGCATATGTCTTCTTCGTCTCATCTGAAATCAATGCGAACCCAATGTTGAAGTTCTTCTTCACCGGACTAACACCAATCAACTGAACCAGTGGCTGCTTATACTTGTTAGTCTTGTACGCCGAGTCTATCAAAACAACAAAATACCATGCCAACAACATCCGAATCGACTCGGGATGGCATAGGAAGAGTCTAGTAACACGACGTTGATCATCAAATTCACACTCAATAAAGTAGCCAAGACGTTGAGCTTCTATCAATGTCCACCGCATAGGTTTCAACCCACCCAATCTCTCACGCCTAATTTTTGCTGTCTCATTATAAATCTGAGTCATGTTGTGATGAGCATCGTACTTCATATTGAGCAAACTTCTGATATCTTTCGCCTGAGTATGTGTTGCCTCCAACTCCTTAATATTCATTTTTTCCACCTGCGAAAGAGCGTTCTTTTGCCTGCTTCCCTCAGAGAAAACCTCCAATCTGTGACTGGGAAATCCCCTCTACTTAATCCCATGAATTCTCCACTTACACTTGCCATCTATTTTTACGGATTGCACCACCACTCGGAAACGACAACCTAACTTGCCTGTTGTAGATTTGCTCCGTGTTGTCTTTGCGGGATCTGACGTATATGAGTTGCTCCTACTACCATGGCTGCAATCCATATAGATCCGCGATTGTCTTCTCCAACGTTTCTCTTGACTGATGCCACTATCAAGGAAAAGCTATTACTCATGGCAATCTCCTTTGCCGCTTTACAAGCTTGATCATGGGTATCATAAACATCACTTAGAAACAATGATGTGCAATCAACATTGTCACTCTCATTAACTCCGGATCCACCCTACAAGAAATACAAGGTAAAAACATTTAGTTGTGCAACAATTATGTTACGATAATTAAATTATAAAAATAAATACTTACCGAATCATCCATAATAGTTTCCTTGTTAGTAAGTGATGGTGGCACAAGATTTTTATCCTCCTTCCTAATAAACACAATTAACAACGAAACTTAATGAACATAAATATTATAATTTATGTGAATTTTCATTAAAAAAGGTCCATGACATCACAAAATTAACTCGAGCATGTTAAAAACTAGACCCGACCGAGTGACGGGCATGTTAAAAACAAGAAAGAACCGTGGGTCGAGCATATTGAAAACATGCCTAAACATGAGGAAGAGCATGTTGAAAACATGCCTAGACAGGAGGACGAGCATGTTGCGAGCATTCCTGGAGGATGGAACGGGCAGGTGGACAACGCGTCCGTTCCATGGCTGATGCAGGGTTTCAACATGCTTGACCACCGGTCGAGGCAGATTTTCAACATGCTCGACTTGTTTTCCAGAAGAAAAAAAAATGCAAACGGAATCTTACCTTTAGTCCGAGTTCCTGCATGCTATGACGATCGAGACCTACTACTTCTCTACCTCCGGCAAACTCGCCGGAATCAGGCGAAAATTTATCAATGTAGAAGATTGTAGTTGGATTTTGTGTTGTGTGGTTTGGTTTTAATTTTTGGTTTGATATTTCTGTTTTCTGTTGGAAGAAAGAGTTAAATGGGTTGGGTTAGATGGTTGGAGCATTAATTCTAGGTGGTTGAACCATACAATTAAATAAATGGTTGTTTTGTAAATTTGTATGGTTTAGGGCGACAAAATTTAAAAATTTAGGGTGACGAATAGTAACACTCTTTCACAATCACAAAATTCCAATCGACTATTGGAAAAATATTGATAGCGTACTGAAGAAGTGGAGTCGCGTGTCCTGAGCTCGCTGAGATCCCTGGTTTAGGGTTTATCTGCCCGTCCTCATTCCCGCTTCTTCCCTCTTCCAATCTCGCCCCAGAGAAGTAGCTGCCGACCAGGTAACTGCTGCTAACATTCCAACCGCTCTATTTCGAAGTCGAGGTTTCTCTTAGTGCTGGCTAATTTGGATTGCCCGTCTTCGAATTGGAAGGGTACGAAACCGTAGTCGGAGCTTCTGGTCTGTTTCATCCTGTTGGACACGAATTAACCGTCGGCTGAGCCATCGTTTCTGCTCCCGCTTTACCAACGCTCAGAGTTCCCACTGTCTGACACGAAACTTTTCTGGTACTGCTTTTACTTCACGCCTTTGCCTCTTGATGGTTTTCGAATTTCGAGTGATCAGACTGTCAAAGCTCTTCAGTTGTTTGGTTTTTCTCAAGTTGCGTTACTGATCGACCTTGTAGCTAAGAGACTACAATTCAAGTGAGAAGAATGCATAGCCGCATAGGTAAGTGGCATGAAGAACCATTCTTCTGATGTTATGAATGGTCACCTCACTGTCAAAACATTCCATGGCATTGATGATATGCCAAAGGAATCAGAAGGAAGATTGTGAATCATGCTTCTGTGTTGTGAGCTGGTGATGCAGTACATAAAATTGATTGAACTTGAGGAACCTTATTTCCAATATCTCATTTATCCTTTTTTCCCCCTTCTTCCATTAACCTTGTTAAATTGTTCTTTGTTTGTTTCCGCAGTTGCTGCATGACCATTTGCTAACGGATCTGAACGATTCCTCCCCAAGATACCAAGTATGTAACTTCTAATCTTCTACCATCGATTTTTCATTTTTTTCATAAGCTATGGAAGGAGAAGTGTGAAGATGTTAATGCATCCCTAGTTCCTTCGTCCTACTAGCAATAGCAAATATTGTGAATCCTAATTTCTCAATGGAACATCCATGTCAATCGTTGGTCCACATGGTTCAAGCTGTGAGCTAGGCAGAAATGGAACACTAGAGATGATCAAATACTATACAATGAGGATATTGTTAGCGTGTTTAGTTTCATGTCTCGCCCCTCTTTGCTACTGTTTTCACTTTCTCAATCAACCTCCCCCCTCCCTGTTTATCAAGGCCCTATGATGGTAATCTAGATGAGATTATACCCAATATTGATCCGCTCACTCGGACTAGGCTTAGACAAATTGCTTATGTTGTAAAAAACGCTGTCAAATAGTTGTCAATCCCTAAACAAAGATGCTGACTTTCAGAATTGGGGATTTCCTACAACAATCCTTGTCCAACAAGGATTTGGTGGAGATGCTCAATTGCTGTCCATGTTGGTTTAGGAGTCTTTTATTACATTTACTTTATTTATTTTTTGAAGTATGAGTGTTATTTGTTTCTTAGTAGTAGACTAATTAATTTTCAGTTTCCTAGGTGTAGAAGGAAGTCTTTTCTTTTTGGTTAGCCTCTCTATAAATACAAGGCTTGTAGTTCAGTTTTATGCATCAAGTATTTTGAATTAGAGTTTTCAAGAGTTGCAAGAAATATTATTTTTTTGTTATTGCTTTTTGTAATTTTCAGATGGAATGGTCCGAGTGTAAAAACGAAATTAGAGATGCCTGTTTGGAGATCCAGCAGCTTCAGTCCGACGTGGCTCACGAGTTTCAGCGACTCCAGCTGGATTTCACTGATACCCATTCGCTTCAAGAAGAAGAACTGCGCAAGCTAGATGAAATGAAGGCTAGAATTGAAAATTTGAAGTCAGCTAGTGGTGCTATTGTAGACTCGTTCATACGAATTCGACCTGATGTCCAAACTGTAATTGACATTGATTCCGCCAATGGAGTCGAAAGCAGCTTTAAGAGTGTCTTGAGAGATAGATGAAAGGGTAACAGGGCTCAAATCCTCTGTTGTAGGCTGATCTGATTACAAAGTTGTGTCTCGGATGACAGATTCTCTTAATATTTAAAATTCAAGAAGACAATCCAGTTCTTGCGGAAAGTCATTCGTTTAATCGTTTTCGTTATTTATGTTTGTTAATTAGTTATGTTTTGTGTAAAATTAGCTCCAATACTTATTTCTAGGCGGGAGATCTTGTAATCACTGATCAACATTCGATATTTTGATTATTTCATTCGGGTAACTGTATGTACTAAAAAGTTCACGTTTGGTCACTGAAAATATTTAATTTCATTCGTGATCTATGGTTCAAGTTTGGTCACTCCTTGTTAGTATCCGTTAACTTTAATTTATGTGGCAGTCAACTCTTGTATTTCACCGTTAGATATGTGGTGTGATAGTAAAAAATAATATAAAATTAATTTTTTATTTTCCACATCAGCACAAATATTAAAAATAAAAAAATATACTTCTTTTAATTTTCCTCCACCACCAGTACAAACTAGGATTAATGACACAAATATTGTTTTTTTTTAATTTACCACGAATATGGCCAGTTAAAAACTATTTACACAGATATTGTGTTTTTTAGTAAGGATTGGGGCGGGGCCACCTGAGACTCAGGCGGGGCTGATATTTGCCCAGTCCTGGGCGCTGGCGCCCGAGACTCAGGCGGTAGCGCCCCAGCCCCTTTTTTTTTAAATACGTCGGGGTCCCACCTTATCCCCTCCCACCTTATCCCCTCCCACACCACATATCTCCCTCCTCCTCTCTTCTTCTTCCTCCCCCAACCCCGAACGAACCCTTTTCTTCCTCCCCCCAACCCCGACCGAACCAGAGAAGCAGCCACCTCCCGCCAACCGCTGCCGCCGAAGACTAAGGCGCCGCCGCTGCAGACTCAGGCGCCACCGCCGAGGACACGAGCGCCGCCGCTGCCAACTGGAGCGTCGCCGCCTTTGACAGAGGGAGAGGTCGGCGAGGTCGTGGTGGAGTCGGCGGCCGTTTGCGCGGTGAGACTCTCGTCGGCAGCTTGATTTTTTTTTTAATGTTTTGTGTTTTTTTTAATGTTTTGTTGCTTTGTTTTGGCAGTTCCTAGGCTTATGGATCCTTATTCGATGAGATTACCGCCGACGACAATTGATCCAAGTCCGGTCGATTCGACACTTCTTTGGGGACATGGCCAACATCGTATCGACTCTGTTTGGACAAACGAGGTAAGTATTTGATAATTATTCATGTAAAGTTAATTAGCTAATTAGATTATTTTAGGTTGTGAACTGAACTGTTAGGTGAAATTAGTATAATTTTATGTTAGATAAGACATATTAGAATTTATTAGGTGAAATTAGAATTATTACGAATGAAAATGAATTAATATAAGTTTTGTGCACTATAGGCTGGTGATCGATCTTACCATGTTCGAGGTACGACCGTTTTAGTACCTTATCATGAGCTTTATCGGCCGTATCTCGAAGCGGCAGGCTTGTTAAGTGTCGTGCCCCTAGTCCCTATGAACTCCGATGCGAGTTTGATTACTGCGCTCGTAGAGCGGTGGCGCCCCGAGACGTCGACCTTCCATCTACCGTGTGGTGAGATCACGATCACGTTAGAGGACGTTGTTACACTGTCCGGTCTGGCGATCGACGGTGATGCCGTCGTAGTTGATATACCGGATGAGGAGTGGGTGGCGATCTGCTTGAGACTGTTAGGACGGGTTCCCGTCGATCTTGTAGGCAGTGTCGCTGTTGTTAGGATTGTTTGGCTGAGGGTTGAATTCAATCATCTGCCGGAGAATGCATCACAAGAGGTTATAGAGCAGTTTGCACGAGCTTATGCTCTATCTCTGTTTGGAGGTGTACTTTTCCCGGATCGGTCTGGAGGTACGGTGCACCTACAGTACCTACTGCTGATTGAGGATTGGGAGAGAGCTGGACGATTCGCCTGGGCAGCTGCTGTTTTATCCTACCTGTACCGTGAGATGGGTAGGTCGACACTGCACATTTCGCATACCGGCACTTCTCTTAGCGGGGACCTTGGTGGATGGGTCGCTCTACTGCAGTTTTGGGCGCTTTCTGCCATGTTGGATGTCAGGATAGACCAACGACCCCCACCATTGTAGTTATCATGTGCTAAACTCCAACGAATCTGATGTTGATCCACCCAGTTACCACATGAAATATTTCTATCAGCGGCCACCTTCTTAAATTGCTCAACTTGACGATCAAACTTCTCCAACCGTTTTTCTCCGGCTAACAAAATAAACCACAACACGTGTTAGATAAATTCATGACAAAATTACATGAAAACAAATAACAAAATTAAATGAAGAAAGCTTACCGACTCGAAATAGTTGATTATACATAATTTTGCTTTTAGTCTTCCTTTGCAAATTGCTTGCATAGTGTCGCATGCACCACCTCCACTCCCAACCTCTTCCGATGTTATTCATGGCTTCATAGAGTCCTGCATGTCTATCTGAGATGATGCATACATCATTTCGATCAGTCAAACCCTGAACCTTCCTCATGAACCATGGCCAACTCTCAGTATTCTCGCTCTCCACTATGGCAAATGCAATTGGAAAAATCTTCCTCTGGCCATCAAATGAGCTCGCCATGAGTAGCACTCCTTTATACTTCCCAGTAAGAAATGTTCCATCCACAACCATGACACCTGGACAATTCTTGAATCCATCTATACAAGGTCCATAAGACCAGAATACTCGCTGAAATATTGAATGACCTGGTTGAGCCGAAGGAACTCTTACCCAATCAATCACCGATGTTGGCATTTTTCTCTTGACCACCCGCAAGAATGTTTGCAAAAAATCGTAGGATTCTTCCCAATTTCCATGCAACTTCTCCAATGCTCTTTGTTTCCCATACCAAGCCTTCTTGTAAGTAACTTGCATATTAAACTTGTCTTTCAACTCGGCTTGAACAGTTAGAACACTCAGATTTGGTTGGGCACGTACCAAATGTTTGACGGCCTCAGATATCATGTCGACATCAAGATGGCGATGATCCGTCGGTTGAGTCGTACTGCTACAAGAATGCACCAACTCAGCTTTTCTCACAGTCCATTCGCCCCCAACATCTCGACATCCAAACCGCACCATCCAAGGACAATTGTCATCCTTGTGCCTCAAGCATCTGACCTTCCATATTGAAGGTGACGACTCCACCACGCCATATTGAAAGTTGCGTTGTAGTGCGTGGTGTTTAATCGCCATCTGTGCAGCTTGTTTCGAGTGAAATATCTGCCCCTTGTAGAATTCTCCTTCAAAACTATCAACAATAGGCATTGGAATTACGCCATATGAATCAGCAAGTGAAAATTCTTCGTCCTCTTCATTACCCTGCAAGTAAAATATGGAGGATAATTAAGCTGCTCTCCTTCCTCCTCCTCCTCCTCCTCCTCCTCCTCCTCCTCCTCCTCCTCATCTTCCTCCTCTCCGTCATCACCGTGATCATAGTCATGATCGGATGGCACGCTCCATGTATCATCTTCTTCCTCTCCACCCTGATCATCACTGAGCTCAACATGTATCTCAGCACCCAAACAATAAGGATTTTGTGCCATAAAATTCCAAAGCACATCCAAGCTATCATCATCCACAATAGGTAACGCATAATGAAATAAAACATCATTCTGCCATTCTGGAAGACGGTAAGTTAAACCTGTGATCGCATCACTATCTTTTACTGCTTCGTCTCTGCGCCGTATTCTCGGAATTAGAGTCTCACAAAGTTTGTGATATGTGACTCTGGATGGAACCGTCAACTGAAAACTACTACCACCAACGAATTTGACGCCCAAATTATCCTCTACTTTCTCCGATTTCCACCGAACAACTAGTTCAAATCTTCTAAAATCACTACAAAAAAACAAACTCACTAATTAAAAACTAAACACAATCATAATAGCATTTGAATAATATAATTACAAAAATAAATGTGTCTCTTACCTATTAGCCATTTTTGCAGCAGCAACCAGAGCTCTCTCCTCTATTTTGGACGATTTTTTTTGTGGTGTGAATCTGAAACGAAATAGTCTGGGTTTTATATAGGTGGGTGGCGAATCCACCTACTCGCCTGAGTCTCGGGCGCCACCGCCTGAGTCTTGATTTCCCACCTACTCGCTTCAGTCTCGGGCGCCGCCGCCTGAGTCTCGGGCGCCACCGCCTGAGTCTTGAGCGCCGCCGCTGCCAACTAAATAAAACGGTCCAAAAACCAAGCTGAAGCGGCAGCGCCTGAGTCTCAGGTGTCCCCGCCGATTCTTATCTCTAAAACACAATATCTTTGTCAATAATTTTTAACTGGCCTTATTCGTGGTAAATTAAAAAAAAAACAATATTTCTGTCATTAACCCTACAAACTACAAATATACTTCTCTTTTTCAGCCACTGCTCGGAACAGAGGCCCGGCACGAAGTAGAGCGCCGTCCGGCCGGCCAGGTCCGCAGCCCAAACGTCTCGGGTGTCGCAGCCGTCATATTCGAGGGTGGAACTGCTCGGAATCGAGGCCCGACACGAAGTGAAGCGCCGTCCGGCCCGCCAAGTCCACAACCCAGACGTTTCGGCCGTGGGATTCGAGGATGGATTGGAGGGCCGACGATGGTGGCGGATTCGTACTAGGCGACAATGTTCTTGGATTCGAGAAGGATGATGGCGGCGGTCGAATTCGTACTCGGCGGCAACGTTCTTGGCGATCTAGTCGGAGAGGACCCAGGAGGGTCCGTGACCGTCTTTCCATTGGATTAAGTACCCCATCCCGACGCCGCCCTCGAGACCTCTGCTTCCGTCGACTTCGCCGTTGTCGTCCTCGCCTTGGATTGGTTGCTGGGTTCTCCCCACTTGTGAGTTTGAGCAAAGGTTGAGAGAAGACTAATTCAGCTCTTTGATAAGACTTGACCGCCCAAAAGCATTTAGTCGGGATTGTGTTCTATGTTTCTCGGGGTTGCGCCCTATGACATCGAACTTTGTTTTTGGATTCTCCTACCCTAAAAAAGCTTACATTAAGGAACAGAACTCACAATGCCGTGCGGTGAGAAAGATGCAGCACAATTATTCTAAGCTTCCACTGAACTCATATCCAAGATGAGGTTTGGCATCAGCCGACAATTCCTTTGTACCATGTTATTATGATTATGAGTAAGCTTACTCCTATCCAAGTCTCGAGAGGATTTCAACTGCTCTGCACAACATACTTCAGTTTAATCTCCCTGAACCTTACATTTATACATCTTCCCTGCATCAAGCCTCATGCAATAAACCAAATTGATACGAAATTGACACGAGAAATAAAATGTGTGTCATAAATTAACAGTTTGAGAAGAAAGTTGTTGAGCTACAAATTTGTATCATACTATATTTTCAAGTGACTACGTAAACGCCACCAACCATGACAAAAGTTGAGATTAGATAGCTACAAATTGTAGAAACCGTTCATCAAAGCAAAATGAGAGATGAGCATTAGACAGTATGTTTTGTTCAGCGGCCATCCTGAAACCAATCAAGTCAAGGATGATGAGGATTGAAGTGCCCCCGCTTAAAGCAATTTTCGTCCGGATGATAGATCGGCACGAAACAGGTGGGATCACATCGTCGACAACCCTTCTTCAGACTAGAATAGTCACCTGTACACACCAAAATACACTTGGATTAGTTTAGAATCAATAGATGACCACTGACAAGTCACGAATTAGTTTGCAGAAACTAATTAGTAGTTCGTCAAATGGGACAGGTTCAAAAAATTGATGCACTCACCATTTTCACCAGGAGTTAGAATACAATATGATAGTACTTCAACCGGATCCCCAGGTTTAAGCTCAACCGTCGTCTCCCCAAACAAACGGTGGACATATCCAGCCTTATCTTTGGCTGTGAAGTTGAGATGGATGATCCACGTGCCTCGAGAGTTAAATGGATAGGTGGCTAATGCTTCATCGAGTACGAAATCAGCACCCTGGATAGGCAATAGGAGGAGGGGCTGTTCGTAAATAATACTAGTACAGAAACTTGACACCATCACTGAGTTCGCAAACAAGTTTTAAACTTTAAACCAAAACATACCTAAACTAAGAATGTCTATCCATGAACAATACTGTTAGAAACCCAATTATTGGGTGATTTCGGTATTTGGACTTGTTTGTCGTTTTATTTATGTTTGGGGAATATTGGGTATTATTCGGGGGTTTTGGGCGCATTTGAGGATTATTCAGTTATTTTGGGTAAGGGATAATAAGTGGGGTAGTTAGCGGGAATTATTCGGGTAATATATTCTGTAGTTAGTGGGTGATTACTCATTAAGCAAATGCATAACAAAATTCCCCAAAACCCTAATTCCCTCTCTCTCACTCGGCCTATCCCTTCCCCTTCTCCCACCACCATCATCATCCTCGTCGGCCACCCTGGCCGCCGACCCCTTCTCTCTCTCCCTAATTCTCATTCCGTCCCTCAAATTCCCTTCCCAATCCCCAATTCCCAGTTCTCTACCGATCTTGATCATAACGCCCTAGACGCAAGACGCCTAGATCCTCGGGTTTCTTACAAATTCCACAAAACAAAGCGACCAAAGAAGATAGAGATTCACAGAGAAGTACTAACCGGATTATCACAATTGTATTTCTCCAGAACTTTCTCCGAGTAGAACAGGTTCTGTTGTGCCAAAGTTCTCGGTGGGATCCTATAACCAGTCCCCCGTCAGTCAAAACACAAGTATATTAGTCTATCGGTTTATACTAATGAAATTCAAACAGATAAAAAATCATGACCCTTACTCTTCTTCGTCATCTGTGGACTCCGGAGATTGTGGATCTACAATAGTTTGACAAATCTTCACAATGTCCTTCTGGTGCGTCTTGAAGTAGCACATCTGTTGCTTGCTCTCGCCAAGTTTGGCAGCTATCTCCACCCTGACCGAGTTTTGGAGCGTAGCCGTCGATGCTGCACTGTCAAGCTGGATTTTCATTCCGCGCATGACTACAAGCTGTTCCTGGAATTGCTCCATCAGCAAGCGCAGGTCCTCGCTTTCCTCATCGACCTGTCGTTTCAGTTTCCAGTTTTCCAAAGTGAGCTTCTCAATCGTCTTCTCGTCTTCCCTCTCTTCATCGACGGATAACTTGTTGCCGGATTTTCCGCGGGAGCCCTGACGGAAGCTGATGAGACTAGAGCGTAGGGATCGGCCGTTGCGCGATGAGCTAGGATGGTCCATGTAGCCGGAGCGGGACAAACGATAAGACGGCTTAGGGTTTCGTTTTGTTGGATTGGGATTTGGGAATTTTCTGGAATTGAGGAGTTGGGAATTGGCGTCCTTTAATATACAAGCTGTTCCTGGAATTTTGCTCTTTGGTTGACGGCCTCTCCGTGTCCGCATGGGGTCAGGCTTCTTGATCACGAATCGGACCACTTGATTACAAATCGGTAATTCTGTTTTTTTTAATGGAAAGAAAGAAACCCGCCGCATGCCCGTGTACTGTACACGCAGATACCTTTTACTGTACAACGTGACTGAGATTTACTGTTTCAAACTGGCGTGTCCTTCGGTGTGGGCTGGAGTTGGGTGAGGCCTCATTGGGATCTGACGGAGTTTGGGGGCTCGGTCGGGGTTGGACTGGTCGTTGGCTTCTGGTTGGCCTTAGTTGCGGTCGTTTGGCGGCCCGGACGCGCGTTGGTCATCAGAGATCGATATGTGACTTTGCCCCTGCTCGGCCACGTGGGACGGGGCCTTCAGATGTGCTCGGTAAGTCTTGCGTGATATGATTGTGTCTGTTAGGGATTCCTAGAGGGTCGTGTTGGCCTGTTGTTCGCAGGACTGTGTTGGAGAAACTTGGCGGCTGATTGCCTGGTGTTGGAGGTGCTTTGGGAATGGTGGACAACTGATTGATACCGGTTATTCACTTGAGGGACGGGGCCTTCAGATGTCCTCAGTGAGTCTTGCGTGATATGATTGTGTCTGTTAGGGATTCCTAGAGGGTCGTGTTGGGCTGTTGTTGGTAGGACTGTGTTGGAGAAACTTGGCGGTTGATTGGCTGGGATTGGAGGTGCTCTGGGAATTGTAGACAACTGATTGATACCGGTTATTCACCTGAGGGCGGGAGGGTGTCAAAAATTTTACTGCTTCCAGCTCTGTACACGTCATTCAGTGCCTCGATGCGTGCGCTCAGGTGGAGAAGGGTAATTCTCATTCTTTTTGCGCAAGAGGGCTCATTCTCGGAACGCATTTCCCTCTTTTTCTTCTTCCCTCTTTGTTCTTTGTGGTTCAGTCGTTGTTTTCTCGCCTTTTTCCTCACCATGGATGCTACTCTGCTCTGCAATCTCAAAGGAGGTACCAGAGAGGTGACTCTGAGGCTTCGTCTGCTCCATATGTGGTTTGCCAAGAATCCTTCTGGGACAAGGATGTTTAATCACTGTTGCCTCTGGGTGGATCAGACGGTGATTCTCTTACGCTGATTCTTTGTGATTACAGTGCTTTCTGTTTTTTTGCTCTTTTTTTCCCTTCTTTGCTCTTTCTTGACTGTCTTTTTTTGTTTTTAATTTAGGGTATGCTCATTCAGAGCCTGACTGATGTCTCTATTGGGTCTGAATTTGAGCGTGTGCTACGCGTGGGAGTTATCTACGTTCTTAGGTCTTTTGGTCTCAGTGCTGCAAGGAATCTCTATCGTGCTTGCTCATTTGATCTGATAATAGAGTTGTCAGCAACCACTATTTTCCAGGCCTGTTCTCTGCCTGCAGCTGAATTTCCAACTGATTCCTTTGAGGTTGTTCCTTATAGCGAGCTGTCTAACCGTTCAGGGGACAATCGTATCCTTGCAGGTGATTATTGCGTTTTCTTGACTGAATTGGATTGGGTTTTATGTCTTCTTACTGTTCTTTTTTTCCGGTCAGATGTTGTCGGTCGTCTTCATTCTATTAGCGGGATTGATCATCAGGTTACTAATCACGGCTCGACTCCAAAACAAGTTCTGGTCCTTGAGAATGCACAGTAGGTCTTTCTGTGATTTTATTTTTGCACTGGGGAATACTATTTCGTCACCTTCACGTAAGATCTGATCCTTTGTTTTGCTATCAGGGGCCAGAGAGTGTCAATCACGCTTTGGAATGAACTGACGGCAGTCCTTGATCGACCTGCTTTGATTCAGGCAGACTCCATGAGCCAGTGATCGTTGAAGTACTAACCTGATTCTTACGATTGTATTTCTCCAGAACTTTCTCCGAGTAGAACAGGTTCTGTTGTGCCAAAGTTCTCGGTGGGATCCTACCAACCAATCCCCGTCAGTCAAAACACAAGTGCATAAGCCTATGGGTTTATACTAATGAAATTCAATTCAGACATAAAAATCATCACGAGACGAGAGACCCTTACTCTTCTTCTTCATCATCCGAGGACTCGGGAGTCGGTGGATCTAAAATAGTTTGAGCAATCTTCAGAATGGCCTTCTGGTATGTCTCGAAATCGCACAACTGTTGCATGCTCTCGCCAAGTTTGTCAGCTATCTCCACCTCGGCCGACTTTTGGAACTTTGTCGTCAATGCCACATTGTCAAGCTGCATTTTCATTGCCCGCATGATTACAAGCTGTTGCTGGAATTGCTCCCTAAGCAAGCGCAAGTCCTCGCTTTCCTCCACGAAACGCCGTCTTAGTTTCCTGTTTTCCAATTTGAGCTTCTTGATCGTCTTCTCGTCTTCCCTCAATTCATCCACGGATAAATTGTTGCCTGATCTTCTGCGGGAGCCCCGACGGTAGCTGAAACTAAAGCGTGGGGATCGCTCGGAGCTAGCAGCAGTATCCATGTAGCCGGAGCGGGACAAATAGTTTAGGGCTTCGATTTGATGGATTGGGAATTGCGGTTTTTCTGGAATTGAGGATTGGAACGAATAGCGGAGCGTTTTCTTAATAACTTTTTCCACTACTCTAATGTGGACTGGGCTCTGTTGGGCTCTGTTCTATATAATGTTTTGCTCTTTGGTGATTTCCTCTCCGTATACGATCAGGATTGATCACGACTCGGCCCATTTATTACAAATCGGTAATTCTGTTTCATTACGAAATAAATGCTGGTTTACTTTTATTTTCGTTTTTGGTGGACTGTGGTCGTGGCAACATAAAATAGATTTTGGAGGGAACGAAAGTTAGAAGTGCCCCTTCTGTGGGTTGCCACAAACCCAGCTTCATGCTCTTAGAGAGTGTAGCTGGATCCGTCGTCGCTGGGAAGAATGGGATGGAAAGAACCTGTTTGAATTTGGGGAAGGAAAATCATGTTTGGATTGGATTAAGGAGGTCTGGAAGAACCCTGTGGAAAAAATTCAAAAGTTTTGTGTAGTGTTTTGATACATGTGGAAGGAGAGATGCAACCACCTCAACAATAATCATAAAATGGACGAAGATCTTATCATCCCCAAGGCGCTGGGCTGGCTCCAATCTGTACGTGGGCACCGGGTCGGGCCGCTCACGGGCTAGCACGGCACGACACGGTTATAGCACGGCACGAGCATGGGTACGAAATAAATGGGTCAGCCTGAGCACAATAATTTATGGGCCGTGTCGGGCCTAGACTTCATGGGCAAGGGCACGAGCACGGGTATGACACGATAAATAAGTGGGTCGTGTTGGGCCTAATATTTTTGAGATTTTATTGAGTATAAGAACGAACATGGCACAAAAATAACATTTATTTGATAGAAATAAATATATAAAGAATTATAGGTTTAAATATTACAAAATAGTTAAATACAAGTAGAAAAATAATTATTTGTTGTTGTTAGAAATGTCATAAATATATATACGTAATTACTACCATAAGTAAAAATGGATGAGGAATTAAACAAAGTCAAATCACACTCGTTATACTTTCAATTTTCTTGTCCCCCTTATTTGTTACTTTTCTCAAACATTCTCGGTTAATACTATCTTTCTCCGTCCAATTTTTCACCTTCTTTTTTCATTCTCTCTTTTATTTTCTTCCTTTTCATTAGACACGAATACAAGCACGACACGAGCACGAATAAGCACGGCACGATTCGAATCGTGCTCGGGCCTGGGTCGGGCCTAGCAAAGTTAACAAATGGGCTTTCACGGCACGTTACGAAAACTGACGGGTCGTGCCAAGCAAGACACGAAATAAATGGGCCCAAAGCGTGCCTGTGCCGTGTCGGCCCAAGCACGACTCAACGCCCATGTACACTCCAATCCTACCTTGACGCCCAGGAATTGGAGGTGGATGGTGGAACTGTGAATCGGGCGCTGATTCGTTCGGGTTCTTCGGGTGGTTGGTTCCCGCCACCGGAGGGATCTCTCAAATTGAACTCTGATGCTGGAATTCTTAGCCCGTCGGGAATTGGGCTTGGATGTGTGATACGTGACTGGAGGGGGTCTTTCTGTGGAGCTATGGCGAAGAAAGAGAGAGGGTCTTGCAGACCGATTGAAGCGGAAGTGAAAGCAATTATCATGGGGATGATGGAAGCAAACAGAAGGGAGCTCAGTCCCCTGGTGGTGGAATCTGACTGCCAAGTGCTTTTAAGAAAATTGGAGAAGGAGGAGGATGATTTTTCTGAGCTTGGGATTTGGTGTGAGGAGATCTGGAAGCTTGCTAGAGCAAATGAGGCTTTTTCTGGGAAGAAGGTGAGCTGGAGATTCACTCCCCGCGCTAACAATTCCACGGCGCATTGGCTGGCCCATGCGACGTCGGATTGGGATAGACATGTGGTGTGGGTGGACAACCCACTCTAGACTCTTCTATGTCTTATTGAGGCCGATCCGAGGCAAAATGTAATGGGCCCAACTTAATTTTCTTAATGAAATGAATCCAGGTTCCCATAAAAAAAGTTATCGTTCCATAGAAATAAAACATGAAAATGAAAACATGTTTGTAGTGAATTTTGAAACTAAAACTTGAATAATGGTAGATTGTTTAAAATTAAAGTAAACAAAAGTTGATTGATATAACTAATTATAGGACTTTGCTACGGTGACATGCATGTCACGGTGACATGCACTTTTCGGTCGACCTCATATAGGATCAGGTCGACCTAATCAGTTGTTTCAGTGTAAAAACAGTTTCACGGTGCCTACTTTGAAGATTCATATCTTACAATTGCCTAGATGGAAATTGGAGATTAAAGGCTTATTTTGAAGCTGAAGTGTCCCTCTACACATTAAAGTACTTGGGAGCTCAATAGAAAGTCCAGAAGACCATTTTTGAACCTGACCAAAAGGCTATGCCAAAACTGGGAAACTGCCTCAAAATGGTTATCCCCTTGTAGCCCAGAAAGGGTTGCCCCTCCCCATGATCTTTCTGTTCATTGTAATTTGAATGTTGTGAATTCTTCTGCTGCCATGTACTCTTCTCGTGAACAGTGTCATGCAGGTAAAAGCTCATCAAGTGATCTCCTAAAAAGCTTTTTCGGTGACTCTCCTTGTCAAAGTGGAAGCAAGTCCTCCTTGAAAAGGCATCGTGGTAATACAGATGTTTCGATCACAGCCAACAGTCAGGAATCATACTCGCTGGAGCATTAGAGAATCCCTCAACCTGTTTCAAGCTTCATGGAGCGGCCATGCAAGCAGAGAAGATTAGATGCAGATACATGTTGAATAAAGAAGTTGAAGCTTTTATGAATCCGTGCAGGAAGATTCTCGGCAAAGAACCAATTATTGATGATGATCGAAGAGAGCGCTTCATCCTGGACAACCCAGTTCCTCCTCTGCACAAAATGAATTGGGTCAAGGCCAAGCATACCCCTTCTCCGCCAAATGCTCTTATTAAGTGGTGGAATGTTCATTGTGTTAAGTATAACTGGGATTGTTGTAGAATGTAATCACAATGCACCATGGGAGTGGCAGGGACGGGGCTAAACTAAACCCAAGCATTCACTTGGTTAATTCTGAATCATTTTAGGTCCAGTCCAGGGGACAAATCAATAGGAAATGCTATTTATGCTATTTGATCAATGCATATGGTACCTTGCAAAATAAAAGATAGCTGGTTCGAATCTTGATCGGGGCACGAGCGTCAGTAAGGTCAAACTATAAGTCAACCCGAAGTGGGCGTAAGCAATCCGAAGGCTTCCGAAGGAACGTGAAGCCGGTCGTTTGGGGTAACCCTTCGTTTGAGATAAGCCGGGTCGAGAGAGTACGATACATTGGTGTAAAAGATTGAATCAATTCGCAAGATCTCTTCTTCTCTTATGATATTTGCAATGAGAAGTTTAACTAATTTACTTTCAAGACTATATTCAGACTGTACTTGGTTAGTATCAGTCACTAGGCACATAGGTAAAGGTTGAAACCCGTTAGCAAGGCTACGAACCTTCTAAAAATCAAGGGCTTCTAGAAGAGTGCTCGCTTCTCATTCCAAAGTGGCATAAAGAAAGCACAGCAACCGCATTCGCTCCTATACAAGCACTTATCTAACCCATTTCCCTGGATAAGTCATCCAATTGGGTGCTTTGACAAATCCACCAAGATGTCTCGTAAGAAGAAGGATCGACGACTAGTAGGCCTCCTAAGTCAGGACGGTCGAGCTCCCCCAGTTGATTGATTGCTTGCGACAGCTTATCGATGCTCAACGCGGTGAAGTCCCTCAAACCAGAAGTTTCAGTACGCTCTTCCCTCCGCCTCTTAGCCCTCAGTGTCCGGCTGGTCTTCGCTTGTCTGTACGATTTTCATTGATTGTTTGTTAAATGTAAGAATTTTAGCATAAAATTACTCCCTAAAGTTTTATTGATTTACGTGACCTCACATCTCTTCCATCCTGTCCTGTATTAGTTTGCTTTGCTGTGGGGCGAGACCTCTTTTTTTTTGCAGCCAATCTCTGTCTCTCTTGTATCTGCCTTCCCGCGATAAAGAGTGAAAGTAGCTCTTTTGGCCCTCCTTCTTCATGCGAGACAGTTTCTTCCTTTGCTATTTATTCTGTCCAGTGTCCTGCTAGGATTTATAGGTATCTGGTGGGTATACATCCATAGTAGCGATCAAAACGGGCCAATATGGAGGGTACTTTCTTAGGTCATAGTTTTCAGGCCATTTTAAAGCCCTTTACAAAAGCGCTTCCATTCGTAATGCTTTTGAGCAAGTACTGGTTTTTTACTATGGATAAGTACGTGGCCTAGGTAGTATATATGACTCTCTCTTTCCCCTTCCGGGGATGCTTACGAAAGAAGGTCTTTTCCAAGATTTTACTATGAAGCATTTGCTTATCAAGCCGACTGACGGGCAGCGCATCAACACTTAATGGATAAGCTACGGTAATGGGTATCTGTATAAGATAAGCGGAGATTAAGGCATGGGGAAAGGGCAAGAGTAACTAATCATATAATATTTGCTTTAGCGCTGGGACGCCCTTTTCTTGAATACGCGGATATTGACTCATCACATCAGTTTTTTGAAATGGAGGATGCTGGAGCAGCAAGAAGGTCAGTTCTGCTAGGGCCGGTTGTGCTTATGTCGACTAAAGCGATTGACCGGTAAATGCGTACCTCTATTTATAGAAGTAATTGATAGAAAAGGCATGTTTTCGACACGACGCGCGGCCTTTTGTTCGACAGGAAAGTAAAGTCGTAAGAAGTAAGTTTTTTGCGCTATTAGGGATGGAATACTGCTTTCGATGGAAGAGCAGGTGCTTTATTTCTCTTATCACGGAATCTTATTATACGTTGATACACGAGTTGGACAAAATTCAACTATAAAGAAAGCAACTGGTTCGAAAGCTGGGGCTATTCCGACTGGTAGCTTCACAGCTTGAATCGGAATACCACACCGCCCAATGGTTCCCAGTACCCTTTCTACAGCTCTAAGTACCCCTTTCTTAACAGCGCCGGAAAAGATGCTGCGCCCTACCTGGATCGGCTTTATTCATTGTCGCATCCATTCCCTCATTCATTCTATTCCGCAGAATATAAGTCCCTGTTCATGCTTATTATCCTCGCTGGGAATTTCTTTCTAGATCTATAAAAAGTATATCAATCAAAAGAGTATCCCGATCAGCATCTAAAGCATCAGGGCGGATATACAAGAAGTTTAACGAGGGAATTTGACATGATCTACAGGAAGAAGTGCTGCTACTATGATGCCCAGTTTTGCTTCTCCCTTACTACAATGTGAAAAGCTGCCCTCGTTTCTATTATCCGACATCGATCTCGGCTTCCTTGACAAGGCAATGTGAGCCAACGTGCTGAGATAGATGACGGGCTTTGCCGTTCCAGGGCAGCATTCACGATGTGAGGAAAGAACAAAAAACCATACAGATGGCATCGCGAATCCCCTACCGAAGTGACTTCACCTCCATCAGCGGTTACGTTAACAACCGATTTGCGACAGCGGATATGCGACTAGGTTGATCTATTAAATCTCATGCTATGGTCCATTAAATGCTTCTTTTTCGATTCGGTATGGAAGCTTTGTTCTCACCTCCAGTACCAGCGCTTCAGAGACTAGGGCCTTGTTACAGCCTCTTCCGACTATGCCATCATATTCTACTTCGGATGTTAAGGAGCTAGCCTCATTTAGGAGCACTGTTTTCATCCAACTCAAAATATTGTAAGAGAAGAAAGGAACATTTATGCCCAAAGACTCCCATGCTTTCTGTTGGTTAACAACCAACCACAGCTCTCTATAGTTCTTAACTACTCCGACTCTCTTTCTGTCTGGAGGGAATTCTTTTTTCGAAATAAATCATGCCTCAACTAGATAAATTTACTTATTTTACACAATTCTTCTGGTTATGCCTTTTCTTCTTTACTTTCTATATTTTCATATGCAATGATGGAGATGGAGTACTTGGGATCAGCAGAATTCTAAAACTACGGAACCAACTAATTTCACACCAGGAGAACAACATCCGGAGCAAGGACCCCAAGAATTTGGAAGATATTTTGAGAAAAGGGTTTAGCACCGGTGTATCCTATATGTACTCTAGTTTATTCGAAGTATCCCAATGGTGTAAGGCTGTCGACTTATTGGGAAAAAGAAGGAAAATTACTTTGATTTCTTGTTTTGGAGAAATAAGTGGCTCACGAGGAATGGAAAGAAACATATTCTATTTAATAAGGAAGTCCCCATATGTCGCTTCTTTGAATCCTGGATGGAGAAGGATCACTTGTAGGAATGACATAATGCTAATCCATGTTCTACACGGCCAAGGAAGCATCGTTTTTTAATCTCATTATGACTTGGTCGTTCGGAAGAGAGAACTTACAATGCTACAAAGCCGCATTCTCCGAAGATTTACGAAGAATAAAAGGGGAAAGAAAATTAATAAGAAAAACTTTAGCAGAAGGAAAGAGTATTCTACGGGGATAAGGGACCCCCAGGCTTTCTGAAAATAAAAGAAAAGAAAGAAGATCCTCCCATGTAGTTCGTCGGTTAAACCAACGATTCTCTTCCTAAATTTATAGTAATAGAGAGATCTTTTTCTAGTTAGACTTCTATCAATGCAATGAAAGAACCATCCCTTCCTATTTGTTTGTCCTGTCAGATAGAAATCAAATTAGACCCCAAAGAGCCCTTCTTTACTACTTTAGGGGGTGTGGGGTGATGGGGGGGTTTACATACAACCTTGGCAAAGTTGTTTATGATTGAATCTCAGAGGCATTCTTATCATTTGGTAGATCCAAGTCCATGGCCTATTTCGGGTTCACTCGGAGCTTTGGCAACCACCGTAGGAGGTGTGATGTACATGCACTCATTTCAAGGGGGTGCAACACTTCTCAGTTTGGGCCTAATTTTTATCCTATATACTATGTTTGTATGGTGGCGCGATGTTCTACGTGAGTCCACGTTGGAAGGACATCATACCAAAATCGTACAATTAGGACCTCGATATGGTTTTATTCTGTTCATCGTATCGGAGGTTATGTTCTTTTTTGCTTTTTTTTTGGGCTTCTTTTCATTCTTCTTTGGCACCTACGGTTGAGATCGGAGGTATTTGGCCCCCAAAAGGGATTGGGGTTTTAGATCCTTGGGAAATCCCTTTTCTTAATACCCCCATTCTCCTTTCATCCGGAGCTGCCGTAACTTGGGCTCATCATGCTATACTCGCGGGGAAGGAAAAACGAGCAGTTTATGCTTTAGTAGCTACCGTTTTACTGGCTCTAGTATTCACTGGCTTTCAAGGAATGGAATATTATCAAGCACCCTTCACTATTTCGGATAGTATTTATGGTTCTACCTTTTTCTTAGCAACTGGCTTTCATGGTTTTCATGTGATTATAGGTACTCTTTTCTTGATCATATGTGCTATTCGCCAATATCTTGGTCATCTGACCAAGGAGCATCACGTTGGCTTTGAAGCAGCTGCATGGTACTGGCATTTTGTAGACGTGGTTTGGTTATTCCTATTTGTTTCTATCTATTGGTGGGGGGGTATATGAAGGAACGAAAAAGTGGATTGAGAAATAAAAGCTCGAAGGCAAAGAGAATCGGGCTTTTCCAAAGAATTACTGCAGCTTTGCTGCTCCCTTTAATTATCATATACAAAAAACTTTCTTCCACTTTCCTACCAAATCTCTTTTTATTCTGGCATATAAATGAAGGGATCAAAGAGATTATGGCGGATTATGTTCACCAAGAAATGACCCGAAATTTGATCTTGGTCTATTTGAGATTGTTCTTTTTAATCGTAATCAAAGATGTTTTCTTGTCTCTCGTTTCTTTTCTGAACAAATCGAAGAACCTAATGGATCGAACTCATACATCAAAACGTCTGTTATAGTTATTAATGTTATAGTTATTAAAGATAGGAATGAACCTATGTCAACTTTCACTTTAAAGCCGCCAGACGGCCGGTAGGTATAAAAAGGCTCGTCGAAGACTGATCCTGATCTTCTCTTCGGTAATAACTTTGTGTTCGTTAGACTGTACTAGTTCACTTTTTCAAAGTAATGTTTGTTAGGTCTTTTGAGGCTACTTCTAGTCGAGCAATGATCCAATTGGAGAAGCAAGCGGCTCTTTGTCGTCACATTTCCCTTGGGACCAAGAACAAGCTTCAAAGAAGAAGAAGGAAAGGACAACTCGCAATCTCAGTTACAATGGCTAGTTGGAAAGCTTGTTTAAAGCCAATCGATTATTGGATTTCACCAACCCAACGACCACTGCCGGGGGATCCCTATATCTTCTCTCAGATTAAAGTCTTCAATCAAACGGAATGAAAGCAGGAGATTTATTAGCATTAGTAGCTTTGGGACGATAGACTCATGAGATTAGACCTCATGATGGGCTGTAAGCTCTATTCCTACTTTTATTTTCTACTCCCATGGATCGCTAACAAGACTTCACCTTCGAAAGTGATCTACGACCGGCTCTTCGAATCAGTCGCTGAGGAATGACAGGTTGAACTATGTCACTGCGCACACCTCCTATCCCACAAATTGAGTGAGTGTTCTTAGCCATCCCTCAACCGGAGGGGGAAGGGATGATGGTGGAACCCCCCACCAATGCTCCTATAGTACCCGCAATTAATACCTGTCGAGGACTCATCAGTCAAGCGGATAGCATTGCCTTTTTTTTCTTGTTACTTTTTTTACTCACTTGCTAACAGCGCTAGTCGCCTCTTACTTTATGTGTATACATAGGAAATGTCCTTTCATCTCCTTATCCAGTACTGACGCCGCTCTACTTCAGTCTCAAGGTTACCGCTCGACCTTCTCTCCTGCATAGGTATGGCGCATAGAAAGGATTCGCTCTTGACCTTAATGAGAGTTACTAGCCCGACTGACTCATATCTATCGTAAAAGGCCTCCCCACTATCATGCGAAAGGGATCAGCTACTCCTTGATTATTTGCTTAACTGGAAAGTAGAGACTTCTCGCAATCCGAAGCGATAAAATCCCCGGCTTTCGACCTGGACCAGTTCTTCAAGGACCCCATTACGGCGCTCTCTTGTTGAACTGATAGATTATCTCTTCCATTCTTCAATTAGATTCTGGACAAAAAGAATTCCCTCCAGACAGAGCTCCAATTTTTCTCTCATGCAAAGTTCTCTCGCGAACTCCGCCGCTCCTACGGCTCCGGAGTCTGACCAACTTATCCGTAGCACTAAGAAATACAAACGGCACTTCAGTGGGGTGCCCCGTATCCCTGATTCCGGTGAAAATGCTTCTGTCTCACGCTCTCCGTCAGATGTTCAGCAAGCTTCAGCTGGGGGTCGAAACCCTAGTAGGCTCTCTTTCAAAGAGATTGTTGCCGCGGGTAAGAATCTGCCTCCCTTTTATGAAGGGGGAGATGAGGATCGTGAAGCCGATATCAATTGGTTGAGATCTTTTTCCGAGACTCGACTTCAGAACTGCGTGGATTTTAAAAGTTCTCAATGGCTCAAGATGGAACTCTCTCTGGATGAGAGGATTTAACATTGGCTCCCTTGGAGAAAAGCTGTTATTGTGAAACCGTTAGGAATAAATTTGAGTTACTTCTTTCTTTATTAGAAACTTAATGATCTATGCAAGCCTTTTTTTTCCTTTTGAGTTGAGAGATTTCACTATGGGATATTATTTCGTTCGGTTCCGTTCAAAGGAAGATTATGACCGGGTACTTCACGAGGGGCCTTGGATGATGGCTTCGTCGTCAAATACGAAGCCGCAGTCCAAGAAGAGCTTCGCGGCGGTGGCTATGGAGTCGACATTGCCGAAAAAACAGGAGACTAAGGGAGCGAGAAAGTCGGAACCTAATCAAAAAAAAATATTCAGAAGAGTTCATTAGGAGATGCTGATCCCAAAATTCTCGGGAGGGATAGTGCTTTTATTTTTGGTGCTGATAAAGGGAGGAAACTAATTTCTGGATCTCGTTTTACCCCTTTGGAATCGGATAGTGGTGATATGGTTACAGATTCCTCGGCAAAGACTCAGGACCAACATTTGATTGTTAAAAAAATATATAATTCCTCTCCCTCTCCCTATCGGTCGAGCAACTTCGTTCCTTCGGGCTCATATATTCTAAACCTTCGGGGGAACTCAAACTAAAAAGAATCGAAGGACAGAGATTGAAGAATTACTTCATACTTCAGCTGTCTATCCTTTTGCTGGATTGGGACTAATGAATTCGCTTACAATCTTAAAAAGAGAGCTATAAAGACAGATTGTTCTGTCTTACTAAGTACTAAGCTAAGGAACCGAGCAAGGTGCGGAGTCTCAATCACGTGTACGACGGTCGACGGGAGAAAGGGAAGCAGAGCAGCAAGCACCATAGTCCGGAAAGAATAGAATGTTAATGCTCGATAGTAAGGATTGTCTGATGCATGTAGGGAAACATCCCGAATCAAGGGATTTAGGCTATCAAAAGCTATTTTTTATTCATATACGCGGGATCTTCGATTTCTTACTCTAACCTGTTTGTTGATCGGCTTTTCTATATGGTGGTTCTGTATACCGGAGCAACTGCTCGTAACCCCGACAGCTCTCTCCGCGCCAGATCTAAAACTACTTTTTAGGGTGGCAAGGGAGACTTTTGAGAATCATGTTTGTAGTAGTCATCATGTCCCAAGCCGCAAACTCAATGATACAGGGCGAGGATAAAGAGTGCAAGAGAAGGAGCTGACAGCCATAGTTCATTGCCTAAGAACACGATCTAAATCTAATAGATTCTTGTATCGAGTAGTTGGATCATAAGAGTCTCTTACCATACAAAAAAATGGCTGCATGCGCTGCACCTTTCGTCACTGAAGGAGCTATCTTCCCCGGCAACAGAGTTGGATAGATGCCATAGTGAGGAGTAGTCCCGACCGTTATCCCCATTCCCTTCCTCTACTTGAATGAAATATTCAATTCTCTTTCCCCTGAGAAAACAAGACTCGAAGTCCCCATATTCTCCCATCAAGATGTT
Organism: Linum trigynum; assembly: GCA_964030455.1. NCBI lineage: Eukaryota > Viridiplantae > Streptophyta > Magnoliopsida > Malpighiales > Linaceae > Linum > Linum trigynum. Next base: position 6,821,395 of record OZ034820.1, on the reverse strand, counting down.
ACTGACCATAGGTTGTTCGTCGTCTTGAGGATCATGTCGATCTGCTAACTTTCTATCACTGGTTGGGGGCTGTTGGCCCTGAATCTCCCCGCATAAGTGGGAAAGGACTCAGATGGCTTTTGATGCTTAATCTCCAACTCGTGGCAAAGATCTTACTTTTCTTTTGTGGAACATCTCTATAGCTTGGGACAGGCTTGCTTGAGCGGATATGCGATATACAACCGATCTGCGACGATAAGTCTATTGGTCTTTCAATCTTTTCACAATGGAAATTCACCACTTCACTTACTTACTACTTACTTATTTAAATACCAGCTTGAACACGGAAAGTGAAAGTAGCACTAAAAAAGCAAATAGAGAGAGACTACAATACAGAACTAAATAGGTTTAGAGTTCGGTGCTAGGTCAGCTAATAAGCTAAGCTACATCATCATCCACTGATTGAGTAGCATCGCGTTCAGAGCCGGGCGGGTTTGAAAAGATTAGAAATGAGGAGAGCAGTGGCAAAGGACAAAGGATAGGAGGAGCATTTTTTCCTTCCTTAGTGAAGGTACGAAGTGTCTGGCAACGTGTTTGTCAAGCCTACTTTGGAGCTCAATTTGAGAAGCATGGATGCGAGTCAAGCCTAGGGGCCTCTACCACGTTAAATTAAGTATTTTTTTATACAAAGACAAGGCATTGGATGAAAGATTGAATATCTTTAAGGCTTCAAACAAAAGGCTCGAAGTTGCTACGAAGGTTGTTTTTCTGGCAGCTTGCTTGTGCTCGAAGTCTGCCAGAAAAACAGCCTTCGTAGCAACTTCGACCCTTTTGTTTGAAGCCTTAAAGATATCCAATCTTTCATCCAATTCCTTGAATTAGTATAAAAACATACCTAATTTAACGTGGTAGAGGCTCATGGACTCGACTCGCATTCATGCTTCTCGAATTGAGCTCAAAAGTAGGCTTCACAAACACGTTTCCAGACTTAGCCATTTCTAGGTAGTTTCCCAGTTTTGGCATAGCCTTTTGATGAGGTTCAAAAATGGTCTTCTGAACTTCCTATCGAGCTCTCAATCACTTCAATATGTAGAGGGACACTCCAGCTTCAAAACAAGTCATTAGTCTTCAATTTCCATCTAGCCATTGTATGATATGAATATCCAAAGTAGGCACCATGAACTGTTTTTACACTGAAACAACAGATTAGGTCGACCGGATCCTATATGAGGTCGACCGAATCCTAAATGAGGTCGACCGGATCCTATATGAGGTCGACCGAATTCTAAATGAGGTCGACCTAATTCTAACTGAGGTCGACCGGAAAGTGCAAGTCACCATGACATGCATGTCACTATAGGCACACCCCTAATTATAATGATAGAATAAAAGTATCAAGTATAAAAAGGAGAAATGGAATTTATTTTTAGAGAATAAATTAGATAGATATAAAAATTTTAGTGAAATTTTTAAATCAATTTTAACATATTTTTTTAAATAAATATTTTCGTGTTTTAAATTCAATGGTTCATTTCCCATAGTAAATTTTGAATTCACCTTTATTCTTGTGGTAAGGTGCTATCCAATCATTCAACGGGTAATTAGCACAAAAGGTCACAAATCTATGCACTTAATACAAAACGGTCACAAATCTTTAATTTTTCACGTTTCAGTAACAAATGTTTGGACGAATAACGAAAATGTCATTCCGTCCATTTCCATCCAAAAAAATCGTTACCCATACCTAGTCAGCGTGCCACGTCATTTAAAATATTAATAAAAAAATAATGATCAAACCCAATCAACCCAGACTCAATCCAACCAGTTGCCGACTCAACCCCTCTACCTCACCGCATCAGATGGGAATCCCTGACAGTTGTGGCTGAACCCAGTACCACAATCCCCAACGCACTCCCCACGCTGCTCGCCACGACGCCACCACCACTTTCCACACTGTTGCTCTCCCTCCTTCCCCGTTGTTACCGATGTAGATGCCGGACTCCGCGCAGGCGATAACTTCACGACCAGCCCTAAATGCGCGTTGGATGTCGAACTCATACTCCAGCTGAAATTGGGGGCTTCAAGCTCACTGTCTTCCCATCTCCGTAAAATATCACACAGGGGATTGATAACGTGAATATCAACAAAGTTTGTTAAATTGATGGCGATGGGGTTTCCCTGGGTGGAACGGATCCCGACCTCAAAAGGGTAGTTGGAATTGGGGCTATTGCTCATCTTGCTGGCAACATCACTCTATTGGGCATGGGTAGAGCAAGACGTCGATTCTCAGGCGGAATTCATCGAACAGGACGCCGTGGCGTGTCAGGTTGCCGCACCGAAACCTGGCCGCGTGAGACATGACGTCGGAGAGTTGGGAGTTGAACTTTCTTCACGGAGCTGAACTGCGAGATTGAAGGCGGCCTTTATCATTACAGCGCATGTCGAGGGATTTAGAGAGGTGAGAGAGGTAGGTTGGACAGGGTATAAAGATTAAAGCATCCTTCATTTACCCTTCTTCTTTTTTGGCAAGGGTGTTTCTAATTTCTAAAGCACCAGAAGAAACGAGAGAAAACAAAGAAAGAAAGGAAGAATGGAGTCTGCTAAGGTTTGGTCTATGTCGATTGGGAATAAAGGGAAATATGCAATTTTTGGGATTTCCATTGGGTGCAAAGGGAAGTTTCGTCAGACTGGAGATTTTGGGAGATTGAGGAGATGTTTTTGGCGTAGGTATTGTCAATGGTGGGGTAGACGACAGTGATGTGGGGTTTGACTCGGCAACCGGCTGGGTTGATCCTGGGTTGACTGGGTTTCATTCTTGATTTATTTTTATTAATATTTTAAGTGATGTGACATGCTGACTGAGCATGACTAACAGTGTTTTTGGATGGAATTGGACGGAATGACATTTTCGTTATTCGTTCAAACATTTGTTACTGAAACGTGCAAAATTAAAGATTTGTGACCCATCATTCAACATATCAACCATCATGTTAGGGTTGCTACTAATTCAATAAGTTCGGTAATGACCTATAAAAAAACTAGAATGATAATGTTGTTACTTTTCCAATATATCATGTAATTGATGCACACTTTTAATGATTATTTTGTGTACAACTCAGGTTTTATCCTCTCGCCATGGTTGTCACGCCGGCGGGCGTGACACCGTTGTATCTGGTTCAACCGGTACCTGGTTCAACCGGTATGGTTATCATTCACCTTCCTCTCGCTTTATCACTTTAATCTTGTGGTTTTTTACATCAGACACTGTTGTTGTGGGCGATGGGTTATTATGAGTAGTTTTGTATGCCAACCCATGAGATAAGTTGTATTCCGTTCTAAAAGCTGTTAGTTTGGGAAACATCTTTGTTTAGGGTTGTCCAAATGATAACCATGGTAATTACCAAAATGATTAAGGGTAAATTCTACTCATCATGAAATATAATATCATGACCAACTCGATCAAACTAATACAACAATCAAATTAATCAAACTAATATTTTATCTATTTGGTTAATTGGTTAACCGTGTTAACCAATATATCATACATTATCATTAGTCATTACCCGATTTTCTTTTTGTTAATGCATCAATACCTAATTTATATAATGAAGAAAACATATAATTCCTACTTATATTTCACTCATACATTATCATTATATTTCAGGAGCTTCGTTTAGCATTTTAGCTACCTTAACCTACTTTAGATTTCTCTTCCCTTCATTTTCACTCACACCTTCATATAATCCCTACAATGGATGTGGCGACAGGAGCAAATGCAATCGCGGCCATTACAAGGTCTATGAACCTCTTTGAAAGGCGGTTCTAACTCTAAGCCCATCTGTTAGGGGAACAATAGCGATGCATCCTAACGATCATATATCGTCCATTGTCTCCCTCCCCAGTCCCCACACACCATCTAGTTTTTTTTTCATTTTTTTTATATAAATGATGAGACTCAATTTTATTACCAAATCATATATAAATGTTTGGTACTTAATTTTATGTCATGTTATTTCCAATGTATGATATAGTGTTGTCCACAATCTCATCCAAGTGGAAGACATTTGAAATTTAAATTAAAATAGAAACTTAATTTTAATCGAATATAAAAATATTCTTTTGTTTGATTCGAATGAATCACATTGATCAGTCTTTAAAATAATTTACAAATCCAATCCAAATTATATTTGAAGCGATATATCTGATTTTCAGTCCAATTTAATGTAATCCCAGTTGAACTTCCCTTTTCCTATAAACACTCTTGATTAACATTTAAAATAATATATTTCATTGTATACCAAAAAGAGCTCACAAAAAAAAAAATCAAAAGTTCCATGGTTAGAAAACAAGAAATTTCTCAAACTAAATGATAAACCGGGCCTGGTGAAGCGGGCCTGTTATCCAAGTGGGCCGAAGGAAATTGTAGGCCGGGTTGGGCTCATCACTGTTAAAAAAGAGAGAGAAAAAAAAGCATCTTAGAATATATTAAAGCGCTTTCATAAAGAGACCCCATCCACGTCAGCCGCGGAAGCACCACCCCAAATTTCGGGCTTACATCTTTTTCCCCCTTTTTTTATTTGTTGTGCCGATTTTCCATATAAAATTTGCTTTTGAAATTTGAACAACGTTTCTTTTATTAACCCACGCATTATATGTATTGTTTTCACAGAGGTTCTTTTAAAGTTTTTTGTGTTATGGAAGACGTATTAAGTATGACAATTGTTTAATTAGGTTCTTATGATAGAATAAATTCTCTTAATACATTTTAATCGGTTTCTCTGTATTTTATAAATATATTAATATATTTTTTCGTAAGATATTCAGATATTAATTCTAAGATCACATTTATCACAATATATATAAAATATTTTTTATTTTCCAGATAATTTAAAGTTTAAATACGTATAAAATGTCACAATTATGACAAGAACATCTCCTCTAAAATTTATAAATCCAAAGATTTAAGTTTTCATTCATGACCTCAAATGTATAATTTATATAATTTTTACTATTTTGAGATTAAAATAGCACGGTAATCAACAATAAATAGATAGTTTAAATGTTAACACCAATGCATGCAAAACTATAACGTACCGACGGTCCGATCAAAAATCGTCTACTGAATCCCGAGTCGATAGGTAATTTTACTAATATGAAATCATCGAACTATTGTTTAAGTATAAAAATACTCCATACCTAACTTTTCAAACAAAAACAACCGTATCATACCAAAATCAACCCGGCCAATGGCCGGGCACAAAAACTAGTTATAAATGAGAGAGAAGATATCAAGTTTCCCACGCCGCCCGTCCCTACCATCCCTCCCACCCAATCAAAACATCCGTCACATCGCCATTTCTTCTTCTTCTTCTTCTTCCTCCTCCTCTGCCTCCAAAACCAAAAGTAAAGAAAAGCAAAAATTTCCCGCCCACCGCCTCCGTGCAGTCTGCACATTTCTCTCTAACCGTCGCCCTTCTCCTTTCACTTCCTCTTCCGCTACGGTTGCTCCGACGAGCGACGACGTCCTCTTTCCCTCGGCTCATCGACTGCTATTCCTCTGAAAGTTGTCGGCGACGAGTTAATCGGTGCAGCGAGACAACAGATCACGCGATCGTTTCCGGAGTCTAGTTCACTTTCCGTTTCCTCTCGTAGCTTTCTTCCTCTCTCGGCCAGTTTCTCGTCCAGGTAGCCATCTCCTCTCTCTCTCTCTCTCTCTCTCTCTCTCTCTCTCTCTCTCTCTCTCTCTCTCTCTCTCTGTTTCAGAGCTTGATTGATTGTGAGTTTTTCCGTGCTTGTTCGAACAAGATCTTAGTAGCTGACGAAAGGTTTATGTGCATCCTTCTGATTCATTGACGTCTATGGTTTGGGAATATGCGCTGAATTTTGTTTGTTTGCTTGCTTTGTTTCTGGTTTTCAAAGCCGCATTTTATCGAGCAGGTGGGGGATCGTTTCCTGCAAGTTGCCCGGAGACCAGTTCTCTTTCCGTTTCCTCTCGAAGCTTTCTCCCTCTCTCGCCCAGTTTCTCGTTCTGGTAAGCACATTCTCTCTGTCTCTCTTTCTCCTCTCTGTTTCAGAGCTTGATTGGTTACAGTTCTTGAACTATGCACTCCATCTGTTCGTAAGCTATGTCCAAGATTGTGATTCTTTCCTTGCTTTTCCGAACGAGGTCTTAGTAGCTGATGGAAGGTTTATTGACTCATAGACTCTTGAGATTTTGGAATATGCACTGAGTCTTGTTTGTTTGCTTTGTTTGTTTGGACGCCAAGTCTGGTTTTGGAAGTCGCATTTTGTCGAGCAGCTGGGGGATATCTGTGGGTGAAAGAAAATATGTTTCAGTCTCTCAAGATCGACACCGAGTTCGCGGAAGAATCCGATACCGAAATCTTTGATAAACTCATGCAATGGGCGGCACCTGCTGGGCTTCAGGATCTGCGGGTTCGCGGTTCCTCTGGATTTATGAAATATCCTCATTACTCGCAGACTGCTTTCGAATCAATCTCCGCTTGTGCTGCGTCGCTGGAGATACTGCAGTTGGAAGGTTTCAAGTATTCTGCAGCGGTATTTGGGCGGGAGTCCTGGTCTAGTTTCAGAGTACTCAGAGAATTGGTTTTGAACGGAGTCTCCTTTGATTTCTTTGACCAGGAGGAAATTGACCCTTTTGCTGGGTTCCCAGCGTTGGAGCTGTTGAGCCTGATTTCTTGCTGCCGCTGTATTGACCGGGATGTTGATGACCCTCTTACTGATGTTGCCATCTTGGTAGTAAATGGACAACAGTTGCTGACTCTGGAGATAAACAAACCAATTGGTTTCTCCGAGATCAGAGTTTCAGCTGCCAGACTCACATCGTTTACTTTTAAGTTTGCGATTCTCCGTTCTTATCCGATAACAAGAGTCTCCTTGAACGCTCCATCCCTAGAGCATGCAGCTGTCAACTTGAAGGGATACAAAGATTCGACTGTTGACCTGATCACCTGAATGAGGAAGAGGTACAGAATGCTGATGACCTGAATGAAGAAGCGGTACAGACTCGGTATGCAGCGTTAATCTATGGTCTGCGTCGAGCGGAATCTCTTGTCTTCAAATTTGGTACCACCACGGTAAGCTCCCTGGTAACTATATTAGTGCACCAACTCATATCATATCTTACTGCTGCAGGGCATTTATCTAAACTGTTGATCAATGGTCTGTTCGCCATTGCACCTGCCTATGCAAGTTGTTCTTGGTCTTTGATTTTTGTTATGTGGGTCGAAAGAAATCTTATTCTCTTCATGTTGTTTTGGTTTACGCTCTGGTTTTAGGCATTCTGGAGTGCTTGTCAGCTGTTGAGAGGTCGGCCTTCGCCTTTTGGAAGATTGACGTACTTGGCTTTGCGTCATAAGGAAGAAGACATGGCCGTGATAACTGATGATCATGAGGTTGTGATTTCTTACTTCTTCGGCATCTTTGGTCGCAGAGTGGACTGTGGCCATCGAGTTACAGAGGTGGGTCCATCCGTCTAATGAAACCATGCCCTTCTTTTTGAACTCGATATCAAATGTTGGTTTACACCGTATGGATATAATGTGACACTAGATTGTCAATTTGTGATGGGTACTACGTACAGCCTACAAATGTCTTCCTTTTCTCATCACCGTGATCTTCCATGACTAGATTCCTTTGATGGTGAACTAAACTCGATTCATTTTCTTCACGCAGATTACCAGGCTATATCCCCGAACCATCATCCCCAGCAATTGAACATTTTGACGCTGAAAGTCCGATTGGCCCTGTGAGCTCTGAGAAAACTGAGGATGAAGAATTTGTTTTCGCTGTACTTGAACTGATTGGGGAACTTGGGGGGATATGTTGTTAATGCTAGACTTTGTTGTTTCATGGTCCACTTTTCCGATTTGTGATGGTCTTACAGCTACAACATTGAACCTTGGTGGTCTCTCGCTCTCCTTTGGTGTAGTTTTACAGTGAGCTTGAGCTACAGTGGTAAATGAATGAACTTTTCACAGATCATATCAGGATCTTAATTGGAGTTATCGTAGTTAATAGTTAAGATTTTATGAGAATTTTTCACAGATCATATCAGGATCTATGACTGTAATCTAGTGAACGTACTTGAGGTCATGGAATCAACAAGTGTGAAGCTTTACATGAATACTGATAAGTGATATAGGAGACTTGCCCCACAAGCAATGACATCGTAACCGGGCAAAGTATTTCCATTCGGGTCTTCAGGGTAGAACAGAATATCCACCTGGTTGCATTTTCCAAGCAAATGATTCTGGGAAGCCGCTTCGATGATGCTGGGATCGTAGCCGAATAGAAGATGATTCGACAGGAGAAATTTTCCACCATATGCAATTTTACAGGAAATTGCATACATCTTCAGGACGAACTAGTTTGCGTACAATCCAAGACAAGAACGTGGAACTTACCATCTTCTTAATGGTTCTCCAAGGACCAAACCCAGATTGCAGAAAACTATTAATACATGAGGCAGGAACTTCTTCATCAGAACGAGTTAGGCTAAGAACAGTAGAAAGTCAAGACTGGTATATATGCCTCCCTGAGCATTCTATCAGTTTCATCAACCACCTAAAGTAGCTAACTCCTGTTAGTTCACAAGTAACGGTCAAATGTCCACTACTGGGTACAAACCAGCTTCGATTTGGCTATCGCAACTGACCAAACACACTAGAATCAGACAAACTAATCAAAATGATAAAAACTTTAAGAGAGCAGTTGTAAGTGTTAAGAGACCAATCTGACAAATAACACTGCAACTTACCACATAGCTGAGGTGCTCCAGCGTAACTCGTTGCGACCAAAGCTTTCTAATTCCTGTGAAAGATCATCTGGGTCATAGCAGATACCTGCCTCGAACTGAGGTCTCTTAATCAGTTTGGATATTTCATCAGCTACTGAAGATTGCCCAACTGCCAGACCAACAGATAAGCCCACCGGCGAGTTACAGAGGAGGCCGGTGAGATATAAGTGGGCGGACTGATAGAGTAAGAAATGAGTGCCGCGTAGGTGCAGCTTCCTCCCGCCGAAGCGCTCGCGGCGCTTTCTTCTCCGCTTACGGCAACAGCGCAGCGTTATCGAGTTTCCCAAGTTCACTATATAAAGAACCCATTCAGGAAAGCACAAATCGCAATTGGGTGCAGGAATCTTGGCGCAGCTCATGAACAGAATCATTGCTGTGTTGTTTCCCCCGTATTTTGATGCGATCGTCTTGTGTATTTCTGGTTTTTCCTTCGGTTTTTCTGGTACTCAGAATGGCAAGTTCATCGCCGGGTCAATATATCGTAAAAAGTCAAAAAAACGCATAAATATAGCGATATATCATAATATCGCGATATCTCGTCAATTTCAATTTCTCGCGTTTCGATTTTGGTTTTGAGGACCAGAAACTTTTTGCGTTTCGCCCGTTTCTGACGCCCGTTTTCCCGTTCTCGGAGGTTCCCAGTTTTCTCCGGGCGTGTGCCTACCTCGCTCCCGAAACGCTGCCGCATTCCCGGTTCTTCTGGGCCTTTGATTAAATGGAACACAAGCTCTTTTGGGCCTTTGTCAAACGGAAGCCCAGTTTTACCCAGCCTTACTCCCACCTCCTTTATAAAACGCTGCCGGTTATTGTGCCTTCTGGCCCAGAACTTTAGGGGGGCGCTCAGAGGCCTCTAAATGGCGTGGGATGCAGACCACCGCCAAGTGGAATTGCAGAGCAACAGCCAACATAACCACCAGCACGCGAGTCTTACCTTGGCCTTCTAGGACCTCCTACGAAGTCCGCCTCATCCATGTTTATCATGAAACCAATTTCTTGGCTGACTGTCTAGCTCACATGGGGCACTCTATGCCACCATGTAATTGATGTTTCTCATCCCGATACTTGTCGTTGGGCTCTTTTTGACTCGATAAGTGGGTTTCACTGTACGTTCGATTATTGAATAAAAGGTAGTGGGGCTCTGCAGGCGTTTTCATAAAAAAAAATTGCAAAGGAGAAGAATCTCATTTTAAAATCGTGAATGGTGTCCTTTGATTCAAAATCATATTGGTTTCTTGCAATACCAATAATTCGGATTATTATTGAGTACATTAGAAAAGACACCAAAGTTTAGGATCACGACAAATTATATATTTTATGAAATACTATAGAATAGCAAAATCAATCCACACCATGCCTTCTTCATTTGTGGGAATCACAAAATGGTTGAAACTGAGGGTGCGGATAGTATAACAACACTAGAATTGTTGCAGTAACAACAGGGTAAAAGGGTAAATTGACAAAATATCACAAAAATTAAAAAAAATCCAAAAAACAACAAATTAAACTTTCCTCCCCCACTCTCTCCTTCCTCTAACAACTCTTCTCCTCCGGAGCTCTCTCTTCTTCACAACAATCGCAACAGCGACAGCGGTACTGCCAAATCGAGTTCAGGAAGTGCAGAAGCTCAAGAGTATGCTTAGAGGGGCAGCAATTCGCGTCGATGATCAATGGCTCTAAACTACTCCAGTGCGAAGATTTCGATCTCGTGTATTTAGTAGGACTTGAGACTTGATGCAAATGTATTAAGAGTATTTATGATTTCTTCGTATGTAAGTTTCAAGCAAATTTTATTTGAATTTTGAAGTATTTATTAAAGGATATTTATCAAAAGTTTCCCGCAAAATTTCCCGGTCTTGTTAGTTCTCATTATGGTTAACAATTTAATAAGAGTGTTTTGGTAATAGTAGTGTCCGACCGGACTAGGGTGTTACACCCTTCTCTCTTCACTTCCTCCACCGCAAAGTAGCGGAGTACACTAAAGCAAACAGTGGCATAAGAATGCTAGAACTAGGGGTGTCAGTTCGGGTCGGGTGCGGGTACCCGAACCAAAACCTGAAAAACCCGAAACCAAAAACCACTAAAACCGAACCGAACCCGATAAGGACTTGCGGGTTCCGGTTATCCGAAACCCGAGAATTCCTTATCGGGTTCGGGTTCGATTAAAGCAAAATCGAAACCCGAAAATCCGAACGCCTAAGAATACGGGTTAAGTTCTATTCATTGGACGTTTTTAGCCGGAACCCGAAAAACCGATAAGCAAAACCGAACCCGAAACCGAAAAACCGAAAATGTATATATCGGGTCAGTTTCAGGTAAACCCGAAAAACCGAACTCGAATGGACACCCCTAGCTAGAACACATTGCATTTCTCGGATTCGTTACTGCAATTCCCATCAAATGCATAGGTTGGATTGAAATCGTGTTACTCACCGATAGAGTAACAAGCGTCAGAGATCTAGAATCTGCAGCAGGGGAGATGAATGGAGGCGATTTTCGGATTTGCTATTATGGAAGTTGGAGGAACTTCACAGCTCTGCAAAGCCTGAGGTTCTCGGATTTGCAATGGTGGAAGTAAAGCGATGCAAGCAGAAGTGGAGATAAGTGACGTGAAATTAAGGAGAAGAGTGAAAGAGTGATGTAGGATATGTGATCATTTGGGTTGGAGGAAAGGAGACGATTCTGGATGCTAGGTCACCGCTACGACCTCAAAGAAATGAAGCACATGCGATGAGGAGGTGGGATGACGACAAAGGATTTCTTGGGTTCTCAATTTTTGAGTTTTGCTTACTTTTAGATTTTTGTTTAATGAGTGTGGAGGTTGGAGTAGGTTAGCTATATTTTATCAAATAATGGATGACGGTAGAGGAGTACTAGCTTAATTAAATAAATTAGTTATATTTTATTATGTGATAGGTCATAGGTTAGTCCAAATTAACACTTTCGAGCCCGTTCGCAAACTTTAAATGAGCTAGTTCATGAACAAGGCACAACAAACTATCGAGTCAAGCTAGTTCGTGAGCTTTCGAGATGAACATGACATGACTCTAGTTCGGCTCGTTTATTTAACGAGCTTGTTCGTGAGCCAGCTCGTTTTAGACGAGTCGACTCTCGAACGAGTTTTTCTCGAGTCGAACATCGAGTTGTTCATGAGAAGCTTGGTTCATTAACAATCCTAATGGCATCTATATGACAAGTGTGGTTGAGTTGTCGCTGATATGTCCGACGATTTGGCATCCTAGTCAGCTTAACATCCATCTAACTGACGGAGTTTCTAACACTGTTAAACTTTGTAACGAAAATGGCTAGATTTGCAACATCCATCCAAAATTTTGGCTATTATGTGTATTTCTCCAAAAGTGACTATTATTGTCACAGATGCAAAAGTTATGGCTACGTAAGTGTATTTTGCCAGTAAAAGACGAGACAATTTGACCAATTGTCTTATTTTACAAAACGGGTCAATTCGAATTGTCTACCCACCCCAGACAATTGTAATTGTTTCAAAATGAGCAAATTTGAAATCCCCTAGACAGAATTGCTTTATCTAAATTTTGTGATGCCAAACAAATCAATTTGACAAGATTGACTCAAAATGAGACAATTTGACGAAATTGATCCGTTAGAATTCGTCATCCAAACAACCCCTAATAAACCTCTATCTTATGAATCCAAATAGCTCCCAGAACAATATTTTAGATTCATCATTCGATATTATATATTTCTTTTGAAAAGAGGTGATACCAAATATTCTGAAATTGAAAGGCAGAGAAGTTTGCATTGGAATTAGCAGTAGCACATGAAGTGATTCTCAATTGCGAAAACAATGTTATAAATCAAGTGGAAATTGTTGGGCGCTGCGGGTGAGAATAGCAGGTAAATATATTGGATTAAAAAATCACACGCTTGTAAAAAGTTCACAGGTAAATTGGACCTGGCGGCAAGCCTCCAGAATTACGGTAACCAACTTCCTTAGACCAATTTACTTCGGTAATTTAATAACACAATATACTACGACTATTCTCAAAATGACAACAAGCATAGCAGTAATAAATGGCACCGAGGATTTACGTGGTATCCCCTTAACTTAAGGGGGCAGTCCACGGGAACATCAGCTCCGGATATTTCTTCACTATATCAATGGTAGGTTACAGAGATTTTCTACACCGGAAAATAGAACTCACGGTGTTTCCCAAACAACCTCACTATTTTCACTCACAAGAAAATCTCCTATCTACCCAGGTTATGAAAACGTTTCATAACCAAAACCCGCAGAAGAAATATTTACAGGAACAACACAGGAGCAAAGCAAAGAAATACAGAGGACAGGAAGAACTGAGGGATGAATTTTTGAGGCTACTGCCTCTGCCTTTTATAGGCTAGCAAGGAAGAGGGGGCTGCCTTTTTTTTTCTTTCTTTCCACCGAAAGGTGGCTTCATTTTCCACAAAGGAGGCTGCTGCTCCTCCATTTTCTTCTGCCTCCCCCCTTTTTCTTCTTCCCTTTTTGACAAAAGGGGCATGTGGGAGGGCCCAACAATTCTCCCCCGCCCGACTACATGGGAAATTTCATTATCCCAGTCGCTGATCAACAGACTCAAACTCAGTCTGTCACAGAACAGCTGCAGTTGTTCCTGTTGGAACAACACCTTACAAACTTCGGTTGCTACAATGTACTCAACCTCCATGGAAAGAGCTACACAACTTTGTAGCCTTGACTGCCACCATATTGCTCCCCCTGATATCGTAATCAGGTATCTAGAAGTAGACCTGGGGATCCACTTCACAGCTTCCCAGTGTTCCTTCCCCAGCTTGGAAAGAAACACACTAAAAACTCCAACTGTCTGAGCAATACCTGATTTTGTACACACCATGGCATACATCATACTTCCCAATGCTGAAGTACATAAATATGTTCCCATCTCCGCCTTCTCCCCGTCAGTAGGCGGGCACAACTTGGATGCCCACACAAAGTTGTTAGCATGATGACAGCTAACCAACTTAACATCATCCAGGCATGTCTCTTCCTCCAAATCGCCATGAAGGAAGGTGAACACATCCAATTTCTCAACCTCCAGGTTAAGACTTGCTGCTAGTCCCAGCACAGTAACAATGGATGTCATTTTCACAACCAGTGAAAAAATCTTGTCAAAGTCAATGCTCATTCTTTGACCAAAGCCTTTCGTGACTAGTCTCGCTTTGAGATGTGGTTGACGGTTGTGTTCAACGTGCTTCAACTTGAACACCCACTTCTCCAAAGCTCTGCAGCCTTTCGGCAACTCCACCAGCTCAAATCTCTTCTTCTCATACAAGGACTTCATCCCACCTTGCATGGCTCTTATCAGCTTCTGCTTGTGTTCATTAATAGCTTCAACAAAGCTATCTGGTTCTCCCCCGTCAGTGATTATTACAACACTATTCAAATGATATCTAGTAGAGTAACGCACAACTCTACCAGATCCCATCATTTGAATTGGAGAACCGTTCGTGGCTGGTGGTCGACCATCCTCATCAGCAACTTTCAGTTGAACCTCCACGAGAGCATCTGGTTCAACAATCTCCAGCTGATCATGTTGTACTTCCCTCCAACTTCTCTAGGTACCGGTGTTAGAGTCACTAGCCCAAGGCTTGATAGGCTAGTATCACTACAAGGAATTTCAACAACATTCTTGATGGTCTCATCCTCAATGAACAAAGCATCTCTGCTACTGATAAGCTTTGTCTGGGCCAACTTCACCATGGACTTCTCACTCCAGTGACCGAGTTGCTTGTGCCACAATTTGATTGTGTCACCTTTCTCCGCCAAGTTAACAACCTCCGGGGAGATCTTGGCCTCTGTCACATACAGCTTTGACAGCTTCTTGCCCTTGGCCAACACCAAGGAGCCTCTGGTGAGTTTCCACTGGCCATTGTGGAAGGTGTTGCAGTAACCTTCCTCATCCAACTTGTCTACAGAGATGAGATTCAGGCGCATTTCTGGAACATGCCTGACATCCTTCAGCAGTAGCTTCGTACCATTCATCGTCTCCAAGCAGACTTCTCCTTTTCCGATAACTTTGGAAAGATTACCATTTCCCCTTCTTACCACACCAAAGTCACCTGGTGTGTAAGATGAGAAAAATTCTCTCTTGGACGTCACGTGGATGGTAGCACCACTATCAACCACCCAGCTTGTCTCCTGGGCTCTCAGGTTGACCATCTCTTCCTCACAGACAACATTGAACTCCTCAACAGAGTTTGCACAATCATCATCACTGCTATCATCTATTTTGTCCTTCCTTCTCTCTTTTCTGAGTTTTGGACAAAATTTTCTGATGTGGCCCTTCTCCCTGCAGTGATGGCAATAAACATTTGCAAACTTGTTGGCCTTCCCTCGACTTGACTCACTTCTTCCTCTGCTCCAGGAAGCCACTGCCAGAACGTCTGGTTGTGAAGATGATGCACCTTGTGATCTTCTTCGCATCTCTTCATTCAGGACTCCACTTTTGACAGCCTCCATGCTGACAATTCTGTCTTTAGCAGAGTTGGTGAGCGATATCTTCAACGTCTCCCACGATTCTGGAAGGGAAGCCAGAACCAGGAGAGCGATCACCTCATCTTCCATCTTTATGCCCATGCCGGACAACTGATCAACAATCCCTTGAATCTCATTCAAGTGATCCGCCAAGGACGTCTCTTCGTTGTATTTCATCTGCATCAACTTGGTCAGATAAAATAATTTGTTTTTGCCGGTCTTTGATGCATAAAGTCCCTCCAGCTTGCTCCACAGAGTTTTTGCATCATTCTCACGGCAAATGTGGTTGTACACGTTATCATCGACAAACTGTCGAATGAAACTGCACACTTGCTGATGCTCGAACTCCCAATCCTCGTCAGATTTGCCCACAGGTTTAGCCGAGCTAAATACCGGCAAATGCAACTTCGTCACGAACAGGAGATCCTTCATCTTGTTTCTCCAGATGTGATAGTTTGAGCCATTCAAACTGACCATCTTGCTTGTTCTCGCCTCCATCGAACGTGGCTCTGATACCACTTGTTGGGCGCAGCGGGTGAGAATAGCAGGTAAATATATTGGATTAAAAAATCACACGCTTGTAAAAAGTTCACAGGTAAGTTGGACCTGGCGGCAAGCCTCCAGAATTACGGTAACCAACTTCCTTAGACCAATTTACTTCGGTAATTTAATAACACAATATACTACGACTATTCTCAAAATGACAACAAGCATAGCAGTAATAAATGGCACCAAGGATTTACGTGGTATCCCCTTAACTTAAGGGGCAGTCCACGGGAACATCAGCTCCGGATATTTCTTCACTATATCAATGGTAGGTTACAGAGATTTTCTACACCGGAAAATAGAACTCACGGTGTTTCCCAAACAACCTCACTATTTTCACTCACAAGAAAATCTCCTATCTACCCCGGTTATGAAAACGTTTCATAACCAAAACCCGCAGAAGAAATATTTACAGGAACAACACAGGAGCAAAGCAAAGAAATACAGAGGACAGGAAGAACTGAGGGATGAATTTTTGAGGCTACTGCCTCTGCCTTTTATAGGCTAGCAAGGAAGAGGGGGCTGCCTTTTTTTTCTTTCTTTCCACCGAAAGGTGGCTTCATTTTCCACAAAGGAGGCTGCTGCTCCTCCATTTTCTTCTGCCTCCCCCCTTTTTCTTCTTCCCTTTTTGACAAAAGGGGCATGTGGGAGGGCCCAACAGAAATGACAGATCTAGTGATGTTTCTCCTATATCAAAATATGTTTTTTATTACTGAAGGAAGAAGAAAAGAGGAGCAGGTCGTATAGTAATTTCAATTTCAGCAACTAAATTGGCAGCTGGCATATGAGCGTGCTCTCGCTATGAATCCACAAAACCTCCAGACACTCAATCCAATCCCGCCCGGACGACCACCGGAAACACATGATCAACCTCCACCATTACCCGCAGCAACCCCCACTTCCTCTGGCTTCATCCCCAATGGTAACAGAAACCCCCCAACAGCACCCTACTAGAAATCCAACGTTATCCTACAAGAATGCTTTGCAAGAGCAACGTACTTCCAATTTTGGGTAATCCTTCTGAAATCACTGTACACTGATGGACGATCAATTCGTCCATCGCGTGATCGTACGAATTAAAACTAAAATAAACTGAAATACTGATTTATTCTTCTTTGACTGATTAAAACATAGAGACAAAACACATATTTATAGGAATAATCCTACAAACCCTTTACCTCCCGAACAAGGTAAACTAATCCTAGACCAACTCCTAAACAATAACTTCCTTAACAAGAAATAATAACCAAAAGAATATCCAAATAAACAATAATAATAATAATGATCAAAATTAGTTTAATGACCTAGACGGTCAGAAAACGTGCACCCATCAATCCTCCCCCCTTCGAAGAACTTCGTCCCCGAAGTTCAAGCGTCGTCTTAACCCGGATCGATGTGGAAGAAGATTTCCCACTTGTTATTGGCGAAAATGAGTGCTCGACGATGCCGCTTGCAATACTTCCAATTACGTTGCAGCGGCCAAAAGAAGCTCTCACCACCTAATTCTTCAGCTTCTATCGGCTCTTCTCCAACAACACAACTTGCATCATCCCACCTTGGCTGCCCTTGCATCGAATAAGTCCACCAATCTTCTTCCTTCCCACGCATGAAATGAACTCCCTTAAGCACGCCTCCATCCATGCTAAGTACGTAAGTATAAGAAATGGGCGTAACAATGCAAAATTGGCTCTCATGCCACTTCCCCCATATACGACCCAATCCATCCCAAATAGCAACGCACTTTAGCTCCCTCCTTTCAGAAGCAGCTCGAGCTAGGAGTTTGTCCAAAACCCCCGATCCCTCTCGGCTCCCTTCCTCTATCAATCGCCCGAGTTTCCCAGCTCCCGCCGTCTCCTGAACTTGAACCGCGCCGTCTCCGAAACTCTCAGCAGCACCACTACTATTTTCCTCCGACCCCGTTGGCCCACTCGACCAACGCCCTTCCACCCCGCGACCCACGCTCGAGCCCACTCCGTATAAGATCCCATGAGTGAGTCCTCCTATACGTACCCCGAGTCAGTTTCGATGTGCGCCATGTCTGGCCTGTTGATCGCGACCCAACCCTCCATCGAATCGGAACCCGAACTCAGGACGCAAGGGAGCTGATTCCCCCATGCCGAACGCTAGCTGACCGACTCGTTCCCCACCTGCTTCGACGACGAGTTTTCGTCGCGCCGCTCCCGTTGCCGGTAGTGCCAGCTGTTCGAACCGGCAGTTCGGCGTTATCTCCACCGTGCGCATCCCCATCTCTCCTCCTCTGTCTTCATCACTCAAATCGTCACCGTTGTACGATTCTGAGTTGGGTTCGGAACCCTCGCTGCTCCCCTGTCCAGCCCATCCGTACCTGCATACGAGAAGTTCCTCGATCCGTCTTAGGAACGCATGCTGATCCTTTCGCAGTGAGTTCCCCACCTGTTCGAGGCCTCGTCGCCACTCCTTCCGTATCTCGTCGCCCATGCGCTCTATACCCTGATGCACCTCCTTGTGGAACTGCTGAACTTCGACTTGGAGGCCATTCTGTTCGTCCTTGAGAAGTTGGATGTCGGATCGGAGCTAACCCCGCTCCGCTGCTGCCTCGCGCAACTGTTGATTGTGCCCGTCGTTGCTCTTATTCATCTCGCGGAGTTGCATGCGGAAACCTCCCTCCTTGGCTGCAACATCGGTCGATGATGGCGAAGCTACAGTTAGCTTCTTCGTTGCTGGCGCCTCGGTAGGCGATCCGTCCACCTTGTTGTTGTGGAGCACGGTTGCGCACATGACCTCTTCCCGACGTTGGTGGTTGAACGTCAACGATGTTTGCCCTGGGAGCCGGTAAGAGCTTGATTCTTTCGAACCGGGCTCTGATACGAATTGATGGATAATCAATTCGTCCATCGCGTGATCGTACGAACTAAAACTAAAATAAACTGAAATACTCATTTATTCTTCTTTGACTGATTAAAACGTAGATATAAAGTACATATTTATAGGAATAATCCTACAAACCCTTTACCTCCCCGAACAAGGTAAACTATTCCTAGACCAACTCCTAAACAATAACTTCTTTAACAAAAAATAATAACCAAAAGAATATCCAAATAAACAATAATACTAATAATGACCAAAATTAGTTTAATGACCTAAACGGTCAGAAAACGTGCACCCATCATACACCCAAATGACTACATCGATCGTTGGAAGTAGAGGTGGCAAATGGATTGGATCCATGGATTGGTGGATTGGATTGGTGGATCCATGGATCAAATGGATTGGATCCAATGGATTGGTGGATTCATGGATTGGATCAAGTGGATTGGTGGATTATCCATGAATCCAAATGACATCCTCAACCAAGGACCAATATGTAAAATGTAAAAAGTTTAGGTACTAAAATGTCATAATATAAAATTTTAGGTACCAAAACATAATTTTCCAATGATATTTTTTGTATAAAAAATTAAATTTCAGGTACCAAAATGTAAAATATAAAAATTATAGGTATCAAACCGTAATTTGCCATTTGGATCCATGGATTGATCCATGAATCCACCAATCCAATTGGATTTGGATCAAATGGATTGAATTTAAATGGATTGGATTAGGTGGATATTTTTAATGAATTGGTGGATTGGATTGGTGGATTGGATTGAGAATTGCAACCTCTAGTTGGAAGCAAAGACGGGGAGCCGATTCAGTATTACCACAACCAAACGCTGAAGGTTATGTGAGATATTGTTGGAAGAACAATCCGCTTCGACCGCAACACCCTGACTGCTCAACGAGGGAAGTTCGCTCGAATTGCTGTAGAAACAGATGTGTCCAAACCACTAATTTCAAGATTCTGGCTTGATAGATATTGGCAGGAAGTGATGTATGAAAACCTTCCTCAACTATTGCTTTACTCGCGGAAGACTTGGCCAACTTCAAGAGTTCTGCCCAACTCCGTCCATCATCTGATCCTACACCAATTCCTGAAGCGATCACAACTACTCCAACTTCCATAGCTGAAACCTCACCTTCCTTTGGCCCCTGGATGCAAGTCCAGCGAAAGAAGCGACCAAGCCCAAGGCAACAGGGGTTGCATCCAGATCCTAGGTATTGCTGGGTGGGTTGCCAAAGTAGTACGACTATAAAAGACGCGGTTTCGGAGATGCAGCAACTTCAGTCGGACTTGATTCGAGCAATGGATCAACTTGAGCTAAAACTTGGTGCGACTCGTCCACTCCAAGAAGCAATGAGTAGTGTGCTGGATGATGAAATGATCCCTTGTCTGGGAGAGCTGAAGTCCATAGATGAAGCTGCTCTGGAGGTGTTGCCATTAGTAAGAGATGCAAATCATGTACCCATTGGAGTCGTACCCAGCCCGGAGTACCTCAAGGAGTTGGAAGAACGGTAAACAATGCTCAAACCCACTTGTCTCGTATACCCTGATTCTGTAATGAGTATAGAATAACTAGTTGCGATTGTGGTGGATATTAGATAGTTGCTTGATCTTTAGAACTACGGAACACCAAACCGAGTTTTTTGCAAAAAAGATTATGAAGGCCTACAAGGATGAGTATCCGGTTAGTAACCTACCCGCCATGAATAATGTGTGCTTCGATATCGAGATATACAAGGAAATAGATACACTCATTGTTTGTGAATTTCACAAAACTCCAGGCTGTGGTGCTGGAATTGGAGGAAGGGGTAACCAGTAACACAGTGGAGTCTTGTGGCTGTCTCTACGTCCATATCAACTTCAAGGTCAAGGACGTAGATGGATCTGTCCATCTTTTCTTTGCTGAGGCAACTTTTGATTATGACCCTGTAGTGTTGTCGCACTGCATCCTCGAGCGTGGAGATACTGGTACTTCTAACTCTTTGCTTTTCCCCAAAAGAAAAAGATCGTTCCACAGTAAACGTTCTCTCGTCTGTTTTTTAGGAGTATCTTTAATGCCCAATTCAATAGAAAAATGAGAATCACTGGTTTCTTGAGTATTGTTTGACTTGATTATGCTCATGTTTGTTGTTCATAGGTGGTTATGACCATTACCAGAAAGGATGTGGAGGTTGTGATCCTGATGCTGAAGTCCCAATATACCACCCTCGTAGAGATTACCTGCATGGATACTAGTGATGGATGTTTTTGAGGGTTTACATATTAGTAGAGTACCATTTGTAAAAGGATTTATGTATCTTGAATTCCTAAGTCGTGTTGACTACTGATGTGGATTCCAATGCAACACGATCAGGAGATGAAGTAACTTCTGGCCTGCTACTCTCATGCCGATGAATTTGGTGGCGTTCGATTTCATACTTCATGTGAGCAGAATCAGAGTGATGATTCAAACTGTATAAGGAAACTAGAAGATGATAGCAGTCCTCTCATTGGCATTTGCATTGAGAGGATGTTTGGTCATAATTCTTGTGATTCGACGTCGAAAGCTGGTGAGGTGGTCACATTGTTTTTGCATACCCAGAAGGCGGCGAAGGTCACCATTAATTTCTTTGGTTACATAGCAGCAGCAGAGTCAAAAACACTGTCCACGGGCCACGGCTCCAAGCATTTACCAGCAAAAGATGAGGAAATCCGCATTGAGACCACAGCAAAAGACGACGACAACCACATCAACTAAGATGAAACCATCACAATACAGCGTGTGACCCAATAAATCAAGTTTTCTTGGCATGAAAAATCCACCAACCTGACTTTCTAGAACAGAGTCAACCTTCCGTCAAGTTGGAGTAGTTGTGATCGCTTCAGGAATTGGTGTAGGATCAGAAAGTCAGGTTGGTGGATTTTTCATGCCAAGAACACTTGATTTATTGGGTCACACGCTGTATTGTGATGGTTTCATCTTAGTTGATGTGGTTGTCGTCGTCTTTTGCTGTGGTCTCAATGCGGATTTCCTCATCTTTTGCTGGTAAATGCTTGGAGCCGTGGCCCGTGGACAGTGTTTTTGACTCTGCTGCTGCTATGTAACCAAAGAAATTAATGGTGACCTTCGCCGCCTTCTGGGTATGCAAAAACAATGTGACCACCTCACCAGCTTTCGACGTCGAATCACAAGAATTATGACCAAACATCCTCTCAATGCAAATGCCAATGAGAGGACTGCTATCATCTTCTAGTTTCCTTATACAGTTTGAATCATCACTCTGATTCTGCTCACATGAAGTATGAAATCGAACGCCACCAAATTCATCGGCATGAGAGTAGCAGGCCAGAAGTTACTTCATCTCCTGATCGTGTTGCATTGGAATCCACATCAGTAGTCAACACGACTTAGGAATTCAAGATACATAAATCCTTTTACAAATAGTACTCTACTAATATGTAAACCCTCAAAAACATCCATCACTAGTATCCATGCAGGTAATCTCCACGAGGGTCGTATATTGGGACTTCAGCATCAGGATCACAACCTCCACATCCTTTATGGTAATGGTCATAACCACCTATGAACAACAAACATGAGCATAATCAAGTCAAACAATACTCAAGAAACCAGTGATTCTCATTTTTCTATTGAATTGGGCATTAAAGATACTCCTAAAAAACAGACGAGAGAACGTTTACTGTGGAACGATCTTTTTCTTTTGGGGAAAAGCAAAGAGTTAGAAGTACCATTATCTCCACGCTCGAGGATGCAGTGCGACAACACTACAGGGTCATAATCAAAAGTTGCCTCAGCAAAGAAAAGATGGACAGATCCATCTACGTCCTTGACCTTGAAGTTGATATGGAAGTAGAGACAGCCACAAGACTCTACTGTGTTACTGGTTACCCCTTCCTCCAATTCCAGCACCACAGCCTGGAGTTTTGTGAAATTCACAAACAATGAGTGTATCTATTTCCTTGTATATCTCGATATCGAAGCACACATTATTCATGGCGGGTAGGTTACTAACCGGATACTCATCCTTGTAGGCCTTCATAATCTTTTTTGCAAAAAACTCGGTTTGGTGTTCCGTAGTTCTAAAGATCAAGCAACTATCCAATATCCACCACAATCGCAACTAGTTATTCTATACTCATTACAGAATCAGGGTATACGAGACAAGTGGGTTTGAGCATTGTTTACCGTTCTTCCAACTCCTTGAGGTACTCCGGGCTGGGTACGACTCCAATGGGTACATGATTTGCATCTCTTACTAATGGCAACACCTCCAGAGCAGCTTCATCTATGGACTTCAGCTCTCCCAGACAAGGGATCATTTCATCATCCAGCACACTACTCATTGCTTCTTGGAGTGGACGAGTCGCACCAAGTTTTAGCTCAAGTTGATCCATTGCTCGAATCAAGTCCGACTGAAGTTGCTGCATCTCCGAAACCGCATCTTTTATAGTCGTTTTAAGCTTGGCTTTGGGCATCTGAAAACTGTACGAGACAATGGCGAGAAGAAAAAGAAAAATCCCGCGTTGAGATGAAAACAGACAGGAAGTTGTAAATTATTTTGTTCCTTAAGATGCTCAAGAACGGGGAGCCGACGGGTCTCACCTGGATCTTGACGAGGAGATGCAGAGATGAAGGATAATGAGGAAAGTGCGGGCCGGAGTTGGGTATTTGGACTGCCACCACGCTGGTCCTGACGACGGGGTGAAATCGGCGAGAGAGAGGAAAGTGGAGGGGCGGCGAATAGAAGAACGAGATGCAAAGGGCTGGAGAATCGAGATCGGTGGCTTTGCTTCGATTGCAAATCATTAGGGTTTTTGGGGAAAAACCGCACCGTTTGCTAGTGCTCGCATCATAATTCATAAACCGGGTTCCAAAATAACAAGGTTGTCCTGTTCTGGGACCTTCAAATAAATGAAGAGGAAGCTTTCTCGGCCGTTTCGCGTTTCTGTCTGATACCCGTTTCTTTATTTTCCGCGGATGTCTGGTTTTCGCTGGCCCTAGGCCTGGCTCCTTCATGAAACGCCACCGGATTTCCAGAATTTGGGCTTTGGATTAAATAGAGAAGAAGCTTTTTGGGCCCTTTTGTCAAATGGTAGCCCAGTTTTCTCTGACAGTAAGCCTACCTCCCTTCGAAACGCTGCCGTTTCCCTTCCCTGTGCGCCTTCAACTAAATAAAGAAGCCTTTTGGCCTTCGTGAAACTGAATCCCAGATTTTTGAATCTGTTCGTCACTTCTCCCCTGTTATGTTATCCCCATGAAATTTTCAGCTTGGAAGCTTCATATTCTTTCCTTCGCCATACCTATTCAGATGCTGAAAGAGTAGAAGTCATAAGCACAACATTAATCAAAGATGTTGTATATTGTTACACATCCATTCAAATTCCTTGGGGGACGTATATTGATCATAGTCTGACCCGACTCAGACTCGTAATCCACGAAAGTGAACGTCTTCAGGCATTGAAGCTAACGTTGTCATGGTTTCGTCAGCTGCTTCTTGATATAAGCAAGGATTCCCTCCACGTCCACCGTCCATGCAACTTCCACCGGCGAGTATATATCCGGTCCATGGGTTGCTTGTATTCCACCTAAAACCATAATCACACCAGTCAAAGGGTGTTTACTGTGCTGA
The DNA here is from genome assembly GCA_964030455.1 of Linum trigynum. Taxonomy (NCBI): domain Eukaryota; kingdom Viridiplantae; phylum Streptophyta; class Magnoliopsida; order Malpighiales; family Linaceae; genus Linum; species Linum trigynum. Next base: position 6,797,054 of record OZ034820.1, on the reverse strand, counting down.
CTGAAATTTCCAAGAGGAAGGAATGATTATGGTTCAAATTTTAGAGAGTTGGCCTACCTTTTAAGGCCTTGGTCCATTAGGGTGTGGCCAATGCAGATGCCCTGAGTCTTCACCCTCACTACGCCATTCCGGTACGTGAAGAGATCAGGCCGAAGTACCGCCATAATGGCTGGAGAAGTCGAGATATTTCTCTTCCTGTGCACATAGAAGACGTGCCCCACAAGCAATCACATTGCAGCCAGGCAAAGGATCCTCGTTCATGTCTTCTGGGTAAAATCGGATATCCACCTGCTTGCTTTTTCCAAGCAACTGATTCCGGATAACTGCTTTGAGGATACTGGGATCATACCCAAATAGAAGATGATTTGACTGGAGAAATTTTCCACCATAAGCACTGCCACCAAAGTAGCAGTGATGGAGGGCTTGGGAATCGGGTCCTTGGGTGCTGAAATGAAATGTACACTTGAGTTGAACACCAGATTCATAGAAATGTTCCTCGAATGCCAGAACAGCACAGATAGTTAAGCCAGCGAATCCGTCGCTTGTCCAATTTGAAGGCAGCTGCATAACTAGCGAATGTCCGGAACTATGATGGTTAAACCACTCAGGAACTTTACCCCCAGGACAGCAGAAGGTCGATTCCACAGCTGGTAGAAAAGACATCTGTCACATGGAAATCGCAACGGTCACAAGAATGTGCATCAAGCTGGCAAAAGATGAGGAATGAAGACTTTTGTAGGCATACCTGATTACGTAGACCTTTACTATAGTGCTGAAGCTTGAGCAGAGCATATGCCAAGATGTTCTTGCATGCAATCTTGTCCAAACTGAAGCAATTAGTGAAAGAGAAATCAAAGGAGTTCATGTGATCTGCAGAGTATATGGATACTCTAGCCAATGATTGGCAGTTATCTGCTTCCAACTTTGACAGCATGGTTGGGAGTTCCGGTAACGTGACAAGCCTTCTGCAGTTCTTTACACTGAGTTGTTGCAGCTGAGAGAGTCCTTTCATGCCAAAAGGTAGGCGATCAAACATATTTCCACTTAGATCCAATACTTCCAGTGAGGTCAAGGCACAGAGACCGTCAGGCACCATTGATATATTGCAATCATTTAGAGAGAGCCTAAACAAGGACTTTGAAGTAGCATTCCACCAGCCAGCAATATTTACAAAATATAGTAAGTGTCGCAGGCTTAGTTTTCTGCAGTTTCCTAGTTCCATCATAGAGAGGTTCTCCAGGTTCTCCAAGTCATTTACCACAGGAAAGTTGCGTATTGCAGTTCCATCCAGATAAAGGTATCTAAAAGATTTCATAGGCTCCCTGATAGCTGGGAACTTCTCAAATTTGGAGCAACCCGAAAGATTTAGCTTCTGAAGAGATTTCAACTTACATATATGGCTTGGGAGTACACGGAAACTTTTGCAGTTCTGTAAATGCAATTCAACAAGTTGAGAAAGGTGCTCAACAGATGACGGTATTTCTTCTATTCCTGTTTCATCCAAATACAACTCCTTTATCTTCCTTGAAATTTTGGGGAATTGTCTGATACTTGAGCAACCCCGTAGAATCAGCTTTTCAAGAGAGTTTGCCTCAGAAAGTGTATCGGGAAGATTCTTAATCCTTTTGCAGTTTGTCAAATCTAAAGAGGAGAGTTTAGAGAGATTACCGATCCAGCAAGGAAGTATTACTATTGCTGTTCCACTCAAGTACAAGTACTTTATACTCTTTGCAATGGATGGCAATGACGTGATACTTGAGCAGCCAGAGAAATCAGCAATTGCAAGAGATTCCAACAGAAACAGGTTGCTTGGAAGGCTGTGTAGTCGTTTACAGCCCTTTAGATTCAAAGCAGCAAGTCTACTGAGTTAAGCAATTGATTGGGGAAGTTCTTCTATTTCCGTATCGTTCAAATTTAGATAGGCTACACTCCCCATGATTTCTGGGCACTTCTGAAGGTTTGAACAGCCAGAAAGGTTAAGGGTCTTGAGAGATTTGACATTTAGGCACTCTGGGAGACCTGTAAGGCTTGAGCAACCTCTTAGATCAAAATCAGTAAGCTTGACAAGATGCTGAACTGACGATGGAAGTTTCACCATACTTGTACAGTTAGCCAAATTCATTATCTCAAGATTTAATGCTTGAGACATGTCTGGGATGGCATTTAGATTCTTACAATCACTTAGGTCAACCTCTTTCAAATTCACCAAAGCCTGTAGTACAACAGGAAAAAGATTAGCAAGTGGACTACAATTCATCCAGGAACGAGATGTACAACGACATGATCAACTTTGAAATATACCTGCACTCCTCCCCACAGTTGCTTAATGTTGCTGTAAGCCAAGTTAATGTGAACAAGGTTTTCAGCACGGAAGTTAAATGGAAAAGTGCTGAGAGGATATCCATCCCAATGAAGATACCTCAACTCATCTGGAAGGGACTCTAGCCCAAATGGGAGGCGGACCTTATATGATCCATCCCTGGCCCCATGATTATAAATTTTCAGTAATCGTAGATTATGCATCCTTGAAAATGCTTGACAACTCAACTCCATGTGACTGATTTCAGAAACGTCTAAGAAGATCCCTTCAACCTGCTCAGTTCCCTGGGGAAATCAACAAGGTAAACCGTGTAACTGCATGTGGTGCTTCTGAGGTGAATTGGAGACAGGGAATAACGAATCAACAGAAATACTTGTACCTGATTTCTTGTCAAAACTCGATAGACATCATTGGGCCTCCATAATCTACTTCGCTTACCTAGATCTTTGACAGACTCCTGGCGGACAACTTCATGAGCCATTTCTTGCAATAAATCATGTATCCATATCCTGTTTTCTGAAACAGTAATGAGGCACTTATCAGTGAGCACACAAATCCCAGCGTCTGTCCCAAAACCACAGCCATCTAGTATTCCCTTTACAAAATCAATCTTTTGCCCGTTAAAGAAACAAGCAACATCAAGAAATAGGCTCTTCTCTTCATCAGCTAATGCATCAAACTAATCATCAATACATCATAAATTTCAGGCCGAATAGTTCTTTGGAGTTGAGCCAGCGCACTTTCCCAAAATCTCTGTGTTCTGTCCAAAAAGAAGGAGCCTAAAACTTTAATGACTAATGGGTTTCCTTGTGAATAAGTAACCACCCTACTTGATTGCTCCACAAAATCTTCTTTGGGGCAGTTCCCCTTAAAAGCTCTGTAGCAGAAAAGAAGAAGGGCTTCATCATGATCTAATCTTTCAACCTCATACATCTCACCCACCCAGCTCTTAAGCACTTGCTTATCTCTAGATGTTAAAATTACTCTACTTCTAGGACCAAACAGGTCAGTGGACCCAATAAGGAATTCCACTTGAGACACATCATTCACATCATCAAGAACAAGCAAAACCCTTTTACGCCTGATCCTATCCACGGTGAAGGTAGATCCTATAGTGATCATGGTGGAGGAATGCTTATTTGGATCCTCCAATAGTTGTCCTTTCAAGTGAACAAGTCCATGCCTCTTTGATTCTTCCCGAACATTTGCAAGTAAGCAGCAACCTTCATATTGAGCAAAGATATCACTGAAAACAGCTTCAGCAATAGTGGTCTTTCCTACACCACCCATGCCCCATATACCCAGAAAACGAACATCCGAAGACTGCATATGCACAGCGCTTTAACTCGTCCGACTCTTGACTCGATTCCCACCAAACCGTTAGAGTAACCACGCGGTGCACGGGTCAGTTTCTTCAAAATATCATCCACAATTTCATTTACTAGTCTGGATTCAGGCCTAACAACAAACATAGAGATGGATATTTGTAAGCCAATACCCTCACGTACCAATCAAGAGTTAATACTTAATAGACAATGGTAACTGAAATTTCTGTTACAGAACCATCATGAATCAAATCCAATATTCAGAATCATGAAACTGTGATTTTCAGGCACAAAGGAGTCCATATGAAGAGAGTGGGAAAGTTACCTGATGACTTGAGAGTCCCATCCAGATACATTAGCTGCTTTAGTAAGCTCACTTCTCCAGCTTGGCACCTTATCCATTTTGACCTTGAAATTCAGCTCAAGCACAGAAATTGCATCTGCGAAGCTCCCAGTCTGCTGCTCCACATCAGATGGATCCACGTGATAGAAAACAGGCAAAACAACCTGCCCATACCTCTCCCTGCAATCAAGAATTTTCACCAGCTCATCCACACACCAGGCAGAAGCAGCGTAGTTCTTGGAGAAAATCACAACTGAAATTCTCGACTCTTCGATTGCCTTCAACAGCGAAGGAGTAATTTCCTCTCCTCTTTGCAGATTGTCATCGATGAAGCACTTGATTTTCTTGCGGCACAGGGCTTCGAAGAGATGGCTCGTGAAATTATCACGAGTGTCCTTGCCTCTGAAACTAAGGAACACATCGTATTGCATCTGACCACGAGAATCAGCGACAGAATTAGCAGCAGCAGAAGAAGACGAAGCAGCCATGGATGGCAGCAGAGCCCAATTCAGAGATTATAATGGATAAAAATTAGCGCGAGAGGAAGTCATCCTCTTCTTCCGTCATCAATCGAATAAGACAGGGGAGAAGTAAACTTTGTTGAGTTTGTTCTTTCCTTCTTTCCGGTTCTCGTTTCATCCGGTTTATGCCCATGCTAAACCCTAGTGGCCTAGCCCCGACGCTGAAGAACAGAGAAAAACCCCTTCAAATACGCCACTCGAAAACCTACAACCACACTCATATAAATCCGCCTCTATATTTTCCTCTTTCCATCAAAGCTATGAAATTCCCCTGCTCGCCTTCCCTCCTCAACTTCTGTTCCCTTCTTGTTTTCTCTTGCGATGGTGGACTTCTTTTCCAGACCCACCATTGAAGAGGACCCCAACAATCCAGCTTCCCCTCCTCCCCATACCAGCGAAAAGGAGTCCCTCGGCGACCCCAAGCTCGTTGATTTGTCTTTGGCCGATTCATTCCTCGATTTCGACTCCATCAAGGAGCTGTTTGAGGATAACTTGCTGCTGGATGCCACTAGCTTAGACAAGGTGGATATTCGGGATTTTGAGCATATGTTTGGGATGGATTGTGAAGTTCCTACTGTTGGTGAGCGAATGGTGGATGGGTCTCATTCAGTTTCTGTTGATACTCAGCTGATTGAAGCAGGCTCGGATTACAGGGGGCAGGTAAAGAAGGAACCTTTGGAGTTGCAGAGTGGGGATATTCTTCGCCGCTCTATAGAGGCGGAAATAGGAAGAGTAAGTTTGGTTGGCAATGGCGATGACGATGGGGTTGTTGATGTGAAGTGTGAAGCAGAGATAAGGGAGGCACCTGCGGAGAAGGAATTTCTTAGCTCTGTAGCGGTGAAGATCGAGGCAACCGGTGATGGCGTAGAGGCTCCTAATGTTGGCAGCTTGATCAGCTGCCCGAGCTCTGCCGTTGATACTGGGGGTGGTGTGGTCAGTTTTACGAATGGCGTTGAAGGTGATTCGGATTCTGACGGCGAAAGTAGCTCGTCAGATTCTAGCTCATCATCATCATCCGACTCTAGCAGCAGTGATGACGAGGAAGTGGAGGAGAAAAAGGATAGTTCGATTCTGAGAAGGGACCTTAAGTTGGAGGTGGTAAAGCAAGTGACTGAAGTTGAGATTGCAGAGGGTGAGATGGAAGAGGGTGAAATAAGAGATGGTTATGGAGATAATGTGGTAGGTGGAGGTGAAGATAAAGATGATGACGATGACTATGACGAGACCGAGACCGAGACTGAGGTTGAAAAAATGGTGGAATGGAGTGATGTTGATGATGAAGATGATGCCGATGTTGGTGTTGAGAAGGGCCCTATTAGATCAAAGAACGAACTGCAGGTGAAATGCGATGTGAATTGCCTCTTTACAATTTTTTGTTTCCTGAAATGGTGAAGTCTTTACATCACAAGAGAACTAGAGTCTTGGTAAACTAAAAAGTTTTGGCTTTTTTCTTGCTTGCTGGATGTATTATACGCATGAAATAGTTTTGTTTTTCAGTTGATATTGAATGAAAGGTTGACCATGTTTTTGAAACTTGCGGAATCGGTTTAGGGACATGCTCTCTAACTTGACAATTTTCTTTCATGAAATGATAGGAGGATACTGTTGTAAGTTTGAGGCTTTTTCTTCATTAGTATTGTTCCTCTTCTATTCGAAATCTCTAGTAATGAAATTTTAATCGATAATGTGATTGCACTTAACATTTCCTCTCACATTTTCAGGTCCTACCACATGTTCCTCCTGTCAATGCTGTGCTGCTACCCCATCATCAGCCACAACCTGTTGGACTTATCTCATCTGTAAGAACTTGTTGGGCTTACCTATTCTTTTAACTGCATATACTGTTACCTTGAGGTTTTCTGGTTTTGAGGACAATTGGGTTTTAAGGAAGATGATCGGTTTTTGGCATATCAGGTTCTTGGTACACAAGTCATTGTAGAAGGGGCTGAGAAGCACAACCCTCTGAATGAGGGTTCTATCCTTTGGTTAACTGAGAAACGATCTCCACTCGGGCTGATAGATGAAATATTTGGACCTGTGAAGAACCCATTTTATATAGTGAGATTCAATTCTGACAGTGAGGTTCCCGAGGGCATTTGCGAAGGTTCTCTAGTCTCCTTTGTTCCTGAGTTTGCTGACTTTGTCCTGAGTGACCAAAGCCTGTACAAGAAAGGATATGATGCATCTGGTGAGAATGATGAGGAACTGTCCGATCCGGCCGAGTTTTCAGATGATGAGAAAGAGGCAGAGTACAGGAGGATGCAAAAAATGGCGAAGAGGGGTATGAATAATGGCCAGGAAGTTGTCAACAATAAGAAAAGGAATAAAAAGAAGGTTGAAGATAGGCAAGAAAGGGATTGGAAGAACAACAGCAGCAACAGTAACAGTAACAACAAACCTCCATGGCGGCAACCTCGAATGGGCACTAATCAGAATCCACACAATGGAAATCAGTATAATCTGCCTCCACCTCCAGCTCCACCGAGTAATAATGGAAATGCTTTTGTTCCACCCTTCCCGCCAATGTTGCAGCAGCAGAACCCTGGGAATTTTCCTGGGAATTGGCCGAATGGGGTATTTCCTCAACATCAACAGAATCCAGCAGCGCCAAATTTTGGTGGTTTCCATCCTCTTCCTGGTAACATTCAGAATGCACTGCAGATGGTGATGCAGCACATTATGCCATTTCCGCAGCAGTTCAACCCTGGCCAGGGGTCACTTCCTGCTAATGTAATGCCATCAGGGCAGCCACCCAATTTCTTCCCTGGCCCTGGTTTCATGCATTGGCCAGCAGCAGCACCTGGAGCAGGAGTTATGAACCAAGGTTGCTTTAACCAATCTCCATTTGGGATAGGCTTTTCGCCTCAACCAACCAACCCAACCATGAACATGGGAGACCAAGGAATGAGGGATGTTAATGGCAGCGCGCAGTCATCGTTAAACAATTATGGTAACAGCAGTCAGTCTCCTCTTCCCCAGAGACCTGGAAATAGTCTCAGCAGCCAGCCACCTCAGAATTTCAACGCTGGTGGAGTGGGCTTTCTGCCTCAACCAACCAACCCAACCATGAACATGGGAGACCAAGCAACGATGGCTGTTAATAGCAGTGCGCAATCATCAACCAACATCCCTGGCAGCACCGGTCAGTCTCCTCAGCAATCGGGAAATAGTTTCGGGAGCCAGTCGCGTCAGAATTTCAATGTGGGTTCTGGTCGCGGAAGGAAACCCTTTCATCGCAGAGGTGGTCAGTTTGGAGGTAGGGGAGGTAGATAGTCTCACCTGACTGACTATGTTCCTTGTTGTAAGATCATGGCTATTGTTTGTTGTTTTACTTTTATTGAGAACCTAGTGCTTTTTATTTTTGAAGTTATCAATGACTCGAGTTTTGGGTGTAAACAAAACAAACTCGGGCTTGAAGTGTTCCATTTTGTATATGGTTTCCTCTCTCTTCAACTCCTGTTTATTGATGAGAAGCGCATTCATTCAATCATGTTGCTACACTGTCTGTCAGTTGGAGCAGCTGTGTGGCCGAGTTTTGTGTTTTGTTTTACAGGGACGAACAGCCTCAGGTAGAATCTGCAAAGTGTAGCTTAGCTTTCAAAATTCGGGTAGAATGCTTAGCTTTCAAAATTAAGAAAACTGACCTTTCGAAAAATTCGTCAGGAATCTGTGATGATATCCGTTTGGATTCTACCAAAAATTACCTCGGAAAAAATATGTCCAAATTGGGCTTAATAAACATACTCCTCTTTTGTATCCATCTACTGTAGCAAGTTAACAAACATATCCCTCTACTATTATTTCGCACAAACGTAACTCTCTATTATAAAAATATAATTAACGCATCATTCCATTCGAAATTCCGTTAGTTGGCCGTTAAATTAATATACAATGGCCAAATTATTCCTTACTTATTAAATAATTATTTACGTTTTTGCAACGGAAATTAAACATAAAACAACTTGCCATACAACTAATTTTTGCATCTGCCATTGACATCGAGAGTTTGCACTGACATCCATGTTTTATTATCGTTGCAAAAACGTAAATAATTATTTATTAAGGGATAATTTGGACATTTTATACATATTTAACGGCAACTAGCAAAATTTTGTATGGAAGGCTGCGGTAGTTACATTTTGATAATAGAGATTTACTTTTGTTCGAAATAATAGTAGAGTAGAGGGGTATGTTTGTTAACTTGCCATAGTAGATGGATATAAAATGCTATTAACTCTTAAGTTTATTAAACATCAATTTGAGCGTATTTTTCTCGAGGTCATTTTTTGGTAGATTCCTAAGGGATACCATCACAGATTTATGACAATTTTTTCAAAATGTCAGATTCCTTAATTTTTAAAGATATACATTACAGATTCGACCTGTGACTATTCGTCCCTGTAAAACAAAACACAAAACTCGGCCATAGAGCTGCTGCAACTCACAACATGATTGAATCCTATCGATCCTATTCTCCACCGACGACCAAGTCTCTTAAGCACCAAATTGAGCCAATTTATTTTGGAATGACATTTTCGTATTTTTTGGGCGATTATTTTTTCGAAAGACAATTTTCTTTGGATTTGAAGGCTACAATTTTGCCCTGAGGCTATTCTTCAACAATGATTAAATCCATTAAGCACCGATTTAGGCGAATTTCTTCCTGGTCCATTTTTTGCAGATTCGAAAGGGGTACCATCACCGATTTCGGCGATTTTTCCGAAATGCCATTTTCTTTTTATTTTGGAGGCTACAGATCACGGATTGAGCACGACGCTATTCTACATCGATAATGAAGTCTATTGATCCTATTCTCCACCGTTGATTATGTCCATTAGGCACCGAATTGGGACAATTTTTTTTGGATGACATTTTCTGAATTTTTTTGGAATTTTTTTCCGAAAGGTCGTTTTCCTTGATTTTTGAAGGCCACTGATCATGGATTCGGTCTGAGGCTATTCTTCAACGATGATTAAGTCCATTAAGCACCGATTTTGGCGGATTTCTTCTGGGTCTATTTTCGGTAGATTCTAAAGGGTATCATCACCGATTTTGGGCGATTTTTCCGAAATGTCATTTTCTTTCGATTTTGGAGGCTACAGATCACGGATCAGCCTGAGGCTATTCTCCACCGATAATGAAGTCTATTGATTTTATTCTCCACCCATGATTAAGTCCATTAAGCACCAAATTGGGCCAATTTTGTTTTGTGATGACATTTTCATAATTTTTTGGCGATTTTTATTTGAATGACCATTTTACTTGGATTTTGAAGGCTATAGATCAAGGATTCGGCCTAAGGCTATTCTTCAACGATGATTAAGTACATAAGCACCGATTTGAGCAGATTTCTTCTAGATCCATTTTTGACAGATTCCGACGGGGTACCATCACCGGTTTTGGGTGATTTTATCGAAATGCTATTTTCTTATGATTTTGGAGGCTACAGATCACTGATAAGTCGGATGCTATTCTCTACCGATAATGAAGTCAATTGATCTGATTCTTCCCCGATGATTAAGTCCATTAAGCACAGAAAAATTTATCTTGGATGACATTTACGTAGTTTTTTGGGCGATTATTTTTCGAAAGGTCGTTCTCCTTGATTTTTGAAGGCTACTTATCACAGATTCGGCTTGAGACTATTATTCAACGATGATTAAGTCCATTAAGCACCGATTTTGGCGAATTTCTTCTGGCTCCATTCTTGGCATATTCAAAAGGGGTACCATCACCGATTTGGGAGATTTTTGCGAAATGCCATTTTCTTTCCATTTTGAAGGCTACAGATCACGGATGCAGCCCGAGCCTATTTTCCACCGATAATCAAGTCTATTGATCCTATTCTCCACCGATGACTATGTCCATTAATCATCAAATTAGGCCAATTTATTTTGGGATGTCATTGTTGCAATTTTTGCAGATGCTATTTTCCTTGGATTTTGAAGGATAAAGATGGTGGATTGAGCCTGAGGCTAATCTTCAACGATGATTAAATCCATCCAGGGCCAATTTGGGAGGATTTCTTCCGGGTCCATTTTTGGCAGACTCCAAAACGGTACCATCACAGATTTAGGGCAATTTTTCCGAAATGCAATTTTCTTTCGATTTTGGAGGCTAGAGATCACGGATTCGGCTCGAGGCTATTCTCCACCGATAATAAATTCTATTGATCCTATTCTGCGTCGATGAATAAGTCAATTGAGCACCGAATTGGGCGAATATATTTTGGGATGTCATTTTCGTAATTTGTTGAGCAATTTTTTTTCGAAAGGCCATTTTTCTTGGATTTTGAAGGATAAAGATGGTGGATTCGGCCTGGGCTATTCTTCAACGACGATTAAGTCCATCCAGGGCCAATTTGGGCGGATTTCTTTCGGGTCCATTTTTGGCAAACTCCAAAGGGATACGATCACAGATTTCGGGCGATTTTTCCGAAATGCCATTTTCTTTTGATTTTGGAGGCTACAGATCCTGGATTCGGCTGGAGGCTATTCTCCCTCGACAATAAAGTCTATTGATCCTATTCTGCGCCGAGGATTAAGTAATTTAAGCACCGAATAGGGCCAATATATATTGGGATGGCATTATCATAATTATTTGAGCAATTTTTTTCTAAAGGCCATTTTCCTTGGATTTTGAAGTATAAAGATGGTGGATTCAGCCTGAGGCTATTCTTCAACGACGATTAAGTCCATCCAGGGCTAATTTGGGCGGATTTCTTCCGGGGCCATTTTTGGCAGACTCCAAAGGGGTACCATCACAGATTTAGGGCGATTTTTCCGAAATGCCATTTTCTTTCAATTTTGGAGGCTACAGATCACGGATTCGGCACGATGCTATTCTCCACCGATAATAAAGTCTATTGATCCAATTCTGCGCCAATGATTAAGTCAATTAAGCACCGAACTGGGCCAATATATTTTGGGATGGCATTTTCGTAATTATTTGAGCAATTTTTTTCAAAAGGCCATTTTTCTTGGATTTTGAAGGATAAAGATGGTGGATTCGGCCTCAGGCTATTCTACAACAACGATTAAGTCCATCCAAGGCCATTTTGGGCGGATTTCTTCCGGGTCCATTTTTGGCAGACTCCAAAGGGGGTACCATCACAGATTTCGGGCAATTTTTCCGAAATGCAATTTTATTTTGATTTTGGAAGCTACAGATCCCGGATTCGGCTCGAGGCTATTCTCTATCGACAATAAAGTCTATTGATCCTATTCTGCGCCGATGATTAAGTCAATTCAGCACCGAATAGGGACAATATATTTTGGGATGGCATTTTCGTAATTATTTGAGCAATTTTTTTTCGAAAGGCCATTTTTCTTGGATTTTGAAGTATAAAGATGCTGGATTCGGCCTGAGGCTATTCTTCAACGACGATTAAGTCCATCCAGGGCCAATTTGGGCGGATTTCTTCCGGGTCCATATTTGGCAGACTCCAAAGGGGTACCATCACAAATTTAGGGCGATTTTTTCGAAATGCCATTTTCTTTCGATTTTGGAGGCTACAGATCTCGGATTTGGCTCGAGGCTATTCTCCACCGATATAAAGTCTATTCATCCAATTCTGCGCCGATGATTAAGTCAATTAAGCACCGAATTGGGCCAATATATTTTGGGAAGGTATTTTCGTAATTATTTGAGCAAATTGTTTCGAAAGGTCATTTTCCTTGGATTTTGAAGGATAAAGATGGTGGATTCGGCCTGAGGCTATTCTTCAACGACGATTAAGTCCATCCAGGGCCAATTTGGGCGGATTTCTTCCGGGTCCATTTTTGGCAGACTCCAAAGGGGTACCATCACATATTTCTGGCGATTTTTCCGAAATGCCATTTTCTTTCGACAGATTACAGATTCGGATCGAGGTTATTCTCCACCGATAATAAAGTCTATTGATCCTATTCTACGCGGAAGATTAAGTCAATTAAGAACTGAATCGGGCCAATATATTTTGGGATGGCATTTCGTAATTATTTGAGCAATTTTTTCCGAAAGGCCATTTTCTTTGGATTTTGACGGATAAAGATGGTGGATTCGGTCTGAGGCTATTCTTCAACGACGATTAAGTCCATCCAGAGCCAATTTGGGCGAATTACTTCCGGGTCCATTTTCGGCAGACTCCAATGGGGTACCATCAAAGATTTAGGACGATTTTTCTGAAATGCCATTTCCTTTCGATTTTGGAGGCTACAGATCACGGATTCGGCTCGAGGCTATTCTCCACCGATAAAAAAGTATATTGATCCTATTTTGCGCAGATGATTAAGTCAATTAAGCACCGAATTGGGCCAATATATTTTGGGAAGGTATTTTCGTAATTATTTGAGCAAATTGTTTCGAAAGGCCATTTTCCTTGGATTTTGAAGGATAAAGATGGTGGATTCGGCTTGAGGCTATTCTTCAACGACGATTAAGTCCATCCAGTGCCAATTTGGGCGGATTTCTTCCGGGTCCATTTTTGGCAGACTCCAAAGGGGTACCATCACAGATTTCGGGCAATTTTTCCGAAATGCCATTTTCTTTCGACAGATTACAGATTCGGATCGAAGTTATTCTCCACCGATGATAAAGTCTATTGATCCTATTCTACGCGGAAGATTAAGTCAATTAAGCACTGAATTGGGCCAATATATTTTGGGATGACATTTCGTAATTATTTGAGCAATTTTTTTCGAAAGGCCATTTTCCTTGGATTTTGACGGATAAAGATGGTGGATTCGGCTTGAGGCTATTCTTCAACGACGATTAAGTACATCCAGGGCCAATTTGGGCGGATTACTTCCAGGTCCATTTTTGGCAGACTCCAAAGGGGTACCATCACAGATTTTGTGTGATTTTTCCGAAATGCCATTTTCTTTCGATTTTGGAGACTACAGATCACGGATTTGGCTCGAGGCTATTGTCCACCTATAATAGAGTCTATTCATCCTATTCTGCGCCGATGATTAAGTCAATTAAGCACCGAATTAGGTCAATATATTTTAGGATGCCATTTTCGTAATTATTTGAGTAATTTTTTTCGAAAGGTCATTTTCCTTGGATTTTGAAGGATAAAGAAGGTGGATTCGGCCTGAGACTATTCTTCAAAGACGATTAAGTCCATCCAGGGCCAATTTGGGCGGATTTCTTCCGGGTCCATTTTTGGCAGATTCCAAAGGGGTACCATCACAGATTTAGGGCGATTTTTCCGAAATGTCATTTTCTTTCGATTTTAGAGGCTACAGATCACGGATTTGGATCGAGGCTATTTTCCACCGATAATAAAGTCTATTCATCCTATTCTGCGCCGATGATTAAGTCAATTAAGCACCGAATTGGCCCAATATAATTTGGGAAGGTATTTTCGTAATTATTTGAGCAAATTGTTTCGAAAGGCCATTTTCCTTGGATTTTGAAGGATAAAGATGGTGGATTCGGCCTGAGACTATTCTTCAACGACGATTAAGTCCATCCAGGGCCAATTTGGGCGGATTTCTTCCGGGTCCATTTTTGGCAGACTCCAAAGGGGTATCATCACAGATTTCGGGCAATTTTTCCGAAATGCCATTTTCTTTCAATTTTGTAGGCTACAGATCACGGATTTTGCTCGAGGCTATTCTCCATCGATAATAAAGTCTATTCATCCTATTCTGCGCCGATGATTAAGTCAATTAAGCACCGAATCGGGCCAATATATTTTGGGATGGTATTTTCGTAATTATTTGAGCAAATTGTTTCGAAATGCCATTTTCCTTGGATTTTGAAGGATAAAGAAGGTGGATTCGGCCTGAGACTATTCTTCAAAGACGATTAAGTCCATCCAGGGCCAATTTGGGCGGATTTCTTCCGGGTCCATTTTTGGCAGATTCCAAAGGGGTACCATCACAGATTTAGGGCGATTTTTCCGAAATGTCATTTTCTTTCGATTTTAGAGGCTACAGATCACGGATTTGGATCGAGGCTATTTTCCACCGATAATAAAGTCTATTCATCCTATACTGCGCCGATGATTAAGTCAATTAAGCACCGAATTGGCCCAATATATTTTGGGAAGGTATTTTCGTAATTATTTGAGCAAATTGTTTCGAAAGGCCATTTTCCTTGGATTTTGAAGGATAAAGATGGTGGATTCGGCCTGAGGCTATTCTTCAACGACGATTAAGTCCATCCAGGACCAATTTGGGCGGATTTCTTCCGGGTCCATTTTTGGCAGACTCCAAAGGGGTACCATCACAGATTTCGGGCAATTTTTCCGAAATGCCATTTTCTTTCAATTTTGTAGGCTACTGATCACGAATTTGGCTCGAGGCTATTCTCCATCGATAATAAAGTCTATTCATCCTATTATGCGCCGATGATTAAGTCAATTAAGCACCGAATCGGGCCAATATATTTTGGGATGGTATTTTCGTAATTATTTGAGCAAATTGTTTCGAAATGCCATTTTCCTTGGATTTTGAAGGATAAAGAAGGTGGATTCGGCCTGAGACTATTCTTCAAAGACGATTAAGTCCATCCAGGGCCAATTTGGGCGGATTTCTTCCGGGTCCATTTTTGGCAGACTCCAAAGGGGTACCATCACAGATTTAGGGCGATTTTTCCGAAATGTCATTTTCTTTCGATTTTAGAGGCTACAGATCACGAATTTGGATCGAGGCTATTTTCCACCGATAATAAAGTCTATTCATCCTATACTGCGCCGATGATTAAGTCAATTAAGCACCGAATTGGCCCAATATATTTTGGGAAGGTATTTTCGTAATTATTAGAGCAAATTGTTTCGAAAGGCCATTTTCCTTGGATTTTGAAGGATAAAGATGGTGGATTCGGCCTGAGGCTATTCTTCAACGACGATTAAGTCCATCCAGGGCCAATTTGGGCGGATTTCTTCCGGGTCCATTTTTGGCAGACTCCAAAGGGGTACCATCACAGATTTCGGGCAATTTTTCCGAAATGCCATTTTCTTTCAATTTTGTAGGCTACTGATCACGGATTTGGCTCGAGGCTATTCTCCATCGATAATAAAGTCTATTCATCCTATTCTGCGCCGATGATTAAGTCAATTAAGCACCGAATCGGGCCAATATATTTTGGGATGGTATTTTCGTAATTATTTGAGCAAATTGTTTCGAAATGCCATTTTCCTTGGATTTTGAAGGATAAAGAAGGTGGATTCGGCCTGAGGCTATTCTTCAACGACGATTAAGTCCATCCAGGGCCAATTTGGGCGGATTTCTTCCGGGTCCATTTTTGGCAGACTCCAAAGGGGTACCATCACAGATTTAGGGCGATTTTTCCGAAATGCCATTTTCTTTCGATTTTAGAGGCTACAGATCACGGATTTGGATCGAGGCTATTTTCCACCGATAATAAAGTCTATTCATCCTATTCTGCGCCGATGATTAAGTCAATTAAGCACCGAATTGGCCCAATATATTTTGGGAAGGTATTTTCGTAATTATTTGAGCAAATTGTTTTGAAAGGCCATTTTCCTTGGATTTTGAAGGATAAAGATGGTGGATTCGGCCTGAGGCTATTCTTCAACGACGATTAAGTCCATCCATGGCCAATTTGGGCGGATTTCTTCCGGGTCCATTTTTGGCAGACTCCAAAGGGGTACCATCACAGATTTCGGGCAATTTTTCCGAAATGCCATTTTCTTTCAATTTTGTAGGCTACTGATCACGGATTTGGCTCGAGGCTATTCTCCATCGATAATAAAGTCTATTCATCCTATTCTGCGCCGATGATTAAGTCAATTAAGCACCGAATCGGGCCAATATATTTTGGGATGGTATTTTCGTAATTATTTGAGCAAATTGTTTCGAAATGCCATTTTCCTTGGATTTTGAAGGATAAAGAAGGTGGATTCGGCCTGAGGCTATTCTTCAACGACGATTAAGTCCATCCAGGGCCAATTTGGGCGGATTTCTTCCGGGTCCATTTTTGGCAGACTCCAAAGGGGTACCATCACAGATTTAGGGCGATATTTCCGAAATGCCATTTTCTTTCGATTTTAGAGGCTACAGATCACGGATTTGGATCGAGGCTATTTTCCACCGATAATAAAGTCTATTCATCCTATTCTGCGCCGATGATTATGTCAATTAAGCACCGAATTGGCCCAATATATATTGGGAAGGTATTTTCGTAATTATTTGAGCAAATTGTTTCGAAAGGCCATTTTCCTTGGATTTTGAAGGATAAAGATGGTGGATTCGGCCTGAGGCTATTCTTCAACGACGATTAAGTCCATCCATGGCCAATTTGGGCGGATTTCTTCCGGGTCCATTTTTGGCAGACTCCAAAGGGGTACCATCACAGATTTCGGGCAATTTTTCCGAAATGCCATTTTCTTTCAATTTTGTAGGCTACTGATCACGGATTTGGCTCGAGGCTATTCTCCATCGATAATAAAGTCTATTCATCCTATTCTGCGCCGATGATTAAGTCAATTAAGCACCGAATCGGGCCAATATATTTTGGGATGGTATTTTCGTAATTATTTGAGCAAATTGTTTCGAAATGCCATTTTCCTTGGATTTTGAAGGATAAAGAAGGTGGATTCGGCCTGAGGCTATTCTTCAACGACGATTAAGTCCATCCAGGGCCAATTTGGGCGGATTTCTTCCGGGTCCATTTTTGGCAGACCCCAAAGGGGTACCATCACAGATTTAGGGCGATTTTTCCGAAATGCCATTTTCTTTCGATTTTGGAGGCTACAGTACACGGATTTGGCTCGAGGCTATTCTCCACCGATAATAAAGTCTATTCATCCTATTCTGCGCCGATGATTAAGTCAATTAAGCATCGAATTGGCCCAATATATATTGGGAAGGTATTTTCGTAATTATTTGAGCAAATTGTTTCGAAAGGCCATTTTCCTTGGATTTTGCAGGATAAAGATGGTGGATTCGGCCTGAGGCTATTCTTCAACGACGATTAAGTCCATCCAGGGCCAATTTGGGCGGATTTCTTCCGGGTCCATTTTTGGCAGACTCCAAAGAGGTACCATCACAGAATTCGGGAAATTTTTCCAAAATGCCATTTTCTTTCGATTTTGTAGGCTACAGATCACGGATATGGGTCAAGGCTATTCTCCACCGATAATAAAGTCTATTCATCCTATTCTGCGCCGATGATTAAGTCAATTAAGCACCGAATTGGCCCAATATATTTTGAGAAGGTATTTTCGTAATTATTTGAGCAAATTGTTTCGAAAGGCCATTTTCCTTGGATTTTGAAGGATAAAGATGGTGGATTCGGCCTGCGGCTATTCTTCAATGACGATTAAGTCCATCCAGGGCCAATTTGGGAGGATTTCTTCTGGGTCCATTTTTGGCACACTCCTAAGGGGTACCATCACAGATTTCCGGCAATTTTTCCGAAATGTCATTTTCTTTCGATTTTAAGGGCTACAGATCACGGATTCGGCTCGAGGCTATTCTCCACCGATAGTAAAGTCTATTAACCCTATTATGCGCCGATGATTAAGTCAATTAAGCACTGGATAGGGCCAATATATTTTTGGATGACATTTTCATAATTATTTGAGAAATTTTTTTCGAAAGGCCATTTTCCTTGGATTTTGAAGGATAAAGATCGTGGATTTACCCGAGGCTATTCTTCAACGACGTTTAAGTCCATCCAGGGACAATTTGGGAGGATTTCTTCCGTATCCATTTTTGACAGACTCCAAAGGGGTACCATCACAGATTTCGGGCAATTTTTCCGAAATGTCATTTTCTTTCGATTTTGGAGACTACAGATCACGGATTTGGCTCGAGGCTATTCTCCACCGAAAATAAAGTCTATTCATCCTATTCTGCGCCGATGATTAAATCAATTAAGCACCGAATCGTGCCAATATATTTTGGGATGGCATTTTCGTAATTATTTGAGTAATTTTTTTCGAAAGGCCATTTTCCTTGGATTTTAAAGGATAAAGATCGTGGATTCGACCCGAGCCTATTCTTCAATGACGATTAAGTCCATCCATGGCCAATTTGAAAGGATTTCTTCCGGGTCCATTTTTGGCAGACTCCAAAGGGGTACCATCACAGATTTAGCGTGATTTTTCCGAAATGCCATTTTCTTTCGATTTTGGAGGCTACAGTTCACGGATTTTGCTCGAGGCTATTCTCCACTGATAATAAAGTCTATTCATCCTATTCTTCGGCGATGATTAAGTCAATTAAGCACCGAATTGGCCCAATATATTTTGGGAAGGTATTTTCGTAATTATTTGAGCAAATTGTTTCGAAAGGCCATTTTCTTTGGATTTTGAAGGATAAAGATGGTGGATTCGGCCGGAGGCTATTCTTCAACGATGATTAAGTCCATCCAGGGCCAATTTGGGCGGATTACTTCCGGGTCCATTTTTGGCAGACTCCAAAGGGGTACCATCACAGATATTGGGCGATTTTTCCGAAATGCCATTTTCTTTCGATTTTGGAGGCTACAGATTACAGATTCGGATCAAGGTTATTCTCCACCTATAATAAAGTCTATTGATCCTATTCTGGGCCGATGATTAAGTCAATTCAGCACAAAATTGGGCCAATATATTTTGAAATGGCATTTTCGTAATTATTTGAGCAATTTTTTCGAAATGTCATTTTTCTTGGATTTTGAAGGATAAAGATGGTGGATTCGGCCTGAGGCTATTCTTCAACGACGATTAAGTCAATCCAGGGTTAATTTGTGTGGAATTCTTCCGGGTCCATTTTTGGTAGACTCCAAAGGGGTACTATCACAGATTTCGGGCGATTTTTCCGAAATGCCATTTTCTTTCGATTATGGAGGCTACAGATCACGGATTTGGCTCGAGGCTATTCTCCACCGATAATAAAGTCTATTCATCCTATTCTGCGCCGATGATTAAGTCAATTAAGCACCGAATTGGGCCAATATATTTTGGGATGCCATTTTCGTAATTATTTGAGCAATTTTTTTCGAAAGGCCATTTTCCTAGGATTTTGAAGGATAAAGATCGTGGATTTACCCGAGGCTATTCTTCAATGACGATTAAGTCCATCCACGGCCAATTTGGGCGGATTTTTCTGGGTCCATTTTTGTTTGACTCGAAAGGGGTACCATCAGAGATTTCGGGCGATTTTTCTGAAATGTTATTTTCTTTCGATTTTGGCGGCTACAGATCACGGATTCGGCTCGAGGCTATTTCCCACCTATAATAAAGTCTATTGATCCTATTCTGCGCCGATGATTACGTCAATTAAGCACGAAATTGGGGCAATATATTTTGGAAAGGTATTTTTTTAATTTTTTGAGCAAATTGTTTCGAAAGGACAATTTCCTAGGATTTTGAAGGAAAAAGATGGTGGAATCGGCCTGAGGCTATTCTTGAACGAAGATTAAGTCCATCCAATGACAATTTAGGTGGATTTCTTCCGGGTCCATTTTTGGCAGACTCCAAAGGGGTACCATCACAGATTTCAGGCGATTTTTCCGAAATGCCATTTTCTTTCGATTTTGGAGGCTACATATTACATATTTGGGTCGAGGTTATTCTCCACCGATAATAAAGTCTATTGATCCTATTCTGCCGATGATTAAGTCAATTAAGCACAGAATTGGGCCAATATATTTTGGGATGGCATTTTAGTAATTATTTGAGCAATTTTTTCGAAAGGCCATTTTCCTTGGATTTTGAAGGATAAAGATGGTGGATTCCGCCAGAGGCTATTCTTCAACGACGATAAGTCCATCCAGGGCTAATTTGTGCGGATTTCTTCCGGGTCCATTTTTGGAAGACTCCAAAGGGGTACCATCACAGATTTCGGGCGATTTTTCCGAAATGCCATTTTCTTTCGATTTTGGAGGCTACAGATAACGGATTTGGCTCGAGGCTATTCTCCACCGATAATAAAGTCTATTCATCCTATTCTGCGCCGATGATTAAGTCAATTAAGCACCGAATTGGGCCAATATATTTTGGGATGACACTTTCGTAATTATTTGAGTAATTTTTTTTCGAAAGGCCATTTTCCTTGGATTTTGATGGATAAAAATCGTGGATTCGACCCGAGGGTATTCTTCGACGACGATTAAGTCCATCCAAGGACGATTGGGCGGATTTCTTCCGGGTCCATTTTTGGCAGACTCCAAAGGGGGTACCATCACAGATTTAGGGCGATTTTTCCGAAATGCCATTATCTTTCGATTTTGAAGACTACAGATCACGGATTTGGCTCGAGGGTATTCTCCACCGATAATAAAGTCTATTCATCCTATTCTGCGCCGGTGATTAAGTCAATTAAGCACCGAATTGGCCCAATATATTTTGGGAAGGTATTTTCGTAATTATTTGAGCAAATTGTTTCGAAAGGCCATTTTCCTTGGATTTTGAAGGATAAATATGGTGGATTCGGCCTGAGGCCATCCTTCAACGACGATTAAGTCCAACCAGGGCTAATTTGGGCGGATTTCTTCGGGGTCCATTTTTGGCAGACTCCAAAGGGGTACCATCACAGATTTCAGGCAATTTTTCCGAAAGGCCATTTTCTTTCGATTTTGGAGGCTACAGATCACGGATTTGGTTCGAGACTATTCTCCACCGATAATAAAGTCTATTCATCCTATTCTGCGCCGATGATTAAGTCAATTAAGCACCGAATCGGGCCAATATATTTTGGGATGGCATTTTCGTAATTATTTGAGTAATGTTTTTCGAAAGGCCATTTTCTGTGGATTTTGAAGGATAAAGATCGTTGGTTTGACCCGAGGCTATTCTTCAACGACGATTAAGTCCATTTAGGGCCAATTTGGGCGGATTTCTTCCGGGTCCATTTTTGGCAGACTCTAAAGTGGTACCATCACAGTTATCGGGCGATTTTTACGAAATGCCTTTTTCTTTCGATTTTGGAGGCTACAGATCACGGATTCGGCTCGAGGCTATTCTCCACAGATAGTAAAGTCTATTGATCCTATTTTGCGCCGATGATTAAGTCAATTAAGCATCTAATTGGGCTAATATATTTTTGGATGGCATTTTCGTAATTATTTGAGCAATTTTTTTCGAAAGGCCATTTTCCTTGGGTTTTGAAGGATAAAGATGGTGGATTCGGCCTGAGTCTATTCTTCAACGACGATTAAGTCCATCCAGGGCCAATTTGGGCGGATTTCTTACGGGTCCATTTTTGGCAGACTCCAAAGGGAACCATCACAGATTTCGGGCGATTTTTCCGAAATGCATTTTTCTTTCGATTTTGGAGGCTACAGATCACGGATTCGGCTCGAGGCTATTCTCCACCGATAATAAAGTCTATTGATCCTATTCTGCGCCGATGATTTAGTCAATTAAGCACCGAATTGGGCCAATATATTTTTCGATGGCATTTTCGTAATTATTTGAGCAATTTTTTCGAAAGGCCATTTTCCTTGGATTTTGAATGATAAAGATGGTGGATTTGGCCTGAGGCTATTCTTCAACGACGATTAAGTCCATCCAGGGCAAATTTGGGCGGATTTCATCCGGGTCCATTTTTGGCAGACTCCAAAGGGGTACCATCACAGATTTCGGGCGATTTTTCCGAAATGCCATTTTTTTTTGATTTTGGAGGCTACAGATCACAGATTTGGCTCGAGTTTATTCTCCACCGATAATAAAGTCTATTCATCCTATTATGCGCCGATGATTAAGTCAATTAAGCACCGAATTGGCCCAATATTTTTTGGGATGGCATTTTCGTAATTAATTGAGCAATATTTTTCGAAAGTCCATTTTCCTTTGATTTTGAAGGATAAAGATCGTGGATTCGACCTGAGGCTATTCTTCAATGACGATTAAGTCCATCTAGGGCCAATTTGGGCGGATTTTTCTGGGTCCATTTTTGGCAGACTCGAAAGGGGTACCATTAGAGATTTCGGGCGATTTTTCTGAAATGTCATTTTCTTTCGATTTTGGAGGCTACAGATCACGGATTGGGCTCGAGGCTATTTTCCACCGATATTATAGTCTATTGTATCCTATTCTGCACCGATGATTACGTCAATTAAGCACCAAATTGGGGCAATATATTTTGGAAAAGTATTTTCGTAATTATTTGAGCAAATTGTTTCGAAAGGCCATTTTCCTAGGATTTTGAAGGATGAAGAAGGTGGATTCGGCCTTGGCTATTCTTCAACGAAAATTAAGTCCATCCAATGCAAATTTGGGTGGATTTCTTCCGGGGCCATTTTTGGCAGACTCCAAAGGGGTACCATCACAATTTTCGGGCGATTTTTCCGAAATGCCTTTTTCTTTCGATTTTGGAGGCTACAGATCACGGATTCGGCTCGAGGCTATTCTCCACCGATAATAAAGTCTATTAACCCTATTCTGCGCTGATGATTAAGTCAATTAAGCACTGAATAGGGCCAATATATTTTGGGCTGCCATTTTCGTAATTGTTTGAGCAATTTTTTTCGAAAGGCCATTTTCCGTGGATTTTGAAGGAAAAAGATGTTGGATTCGGAATGAGGCTATTCTTCAACGATGATTAAGTCCATCTATGGCCAATTTGGGTGGATTTCTTCCGGTTCTATTTTTGGTAGACTCCAAAGGGGTACCATCACAGATTTCGGGCGATTTTTCTGAAATACCATTTTCTTTCGATTTATGAGGCTACAGATCACGGATTTGGCTCGAGGCTATTCTCCACCGATAATAAAGTCTATTGATCTTATTCTGCGCCGATGATTAAGTCAATTAAGCACCTAATTGGGCTAATATATTTTGGCATGGCATTTTCGTAATTATTTGAGTAATTTTTTTTCGAAAGGCCATTTTCCTTGGATTTTGAAGGATAAAGATCGTGGATTCGACCCGAGGCTATTCTTCAACGACGATTAAGTCCATCCAGGGCCAATTTGGGTGGATTTCTTACGGGTCCATTTTTGGCAGACTCCAATGGGGTACCAACACAGATTTAGGGCGATTTTTCCGAAATGCCATTTTCTTTCGATTTTGGATGCTACAGATCACGGATTTGGCTCGAGGCTATTCTCCACCGATAATAAAGTCTATTCATTCTATTCTGCGCCGATGGTTAAGTCAATTAAGCACCGAATTGGCCTAATATATTTTCGGAAGGTATTTTCGTAATTATTTGATTAAATTGTTTCGAAAGGCCATTTTCTTTGGATTTTGAAGGATAAAGATCTTGGATTCGGCCTGAGGCTATTCTTCAACGACGATTAAGTCCATACAGGGCCAATTTGGGCGGATTTCTTCCGGTCCATTTTTGGCAGACTCCAAAGGGGTACCATCACAGATTACGGGCAATTTTTCCGAAATGCTATTTTCTTTCGATTTGGGAGGCTACAGATCACGGATTCGGCTCGAGGCTATTTTCCACTGATAATAAAGTCTATTGATCCTATTCTGCGCTGATGATTAAGTCAATTATGCACCGAATTCGGCCAATATATATTGGGAAGGTATTTTCGTAATTATTTGAGCAAATTGTTTCGAAAGGCCATTTTCCTTGGATTTTGAAGGATAAAGATGGTGGATTCCGCCTGAGGCTATTCTTCAACGACCATTAAGTCCATCCAGGGCCAATTTGGGCGGATTTCTTCCTGTCCATTTTTGGCAGACTCCAAAGGGGTACCATCACAGATTTCGGGCAATTTTTCCGAAATGCCATTTTCTTTCGATTTTGGAGGCTACAGATCACGGATTCGGCTCGAGGCTATTTTCCACCGATAATAAAGTCTATTGATCCTATTCTGCGCCGATGATTAAGTCAATTATGCACCGAATTCGGCCAATATATTTTGGGAAGGTATTTTCGTAATTATTTGAGCAAATTGTTTAGAATGCCAATTTTCCTTGGATTTTGAAGGATAAAGATGGTGGATTCGGCTTGAGGCTATTCTTACACCAAATTAAGTCCATCCAGTGCAAATTTGTGCCGATTTCTTCCGGGTCCATTTTTGGCAGACTCCAAAGGGGTACCATCACAGATTTCGGGCGATTTTTCCCAAATGCTATTTTCTTTCGATTTTGGAGGCTACAGATCACAGATTCGGATCGAGGTTATTCTCTACCGATAATAAAGTCTATTGATCCTATTCTACGCGGAAGCTTAAGCCAATTAAGTATCGAATTAGGCCAATATATTTTGGGATGGCATTTCGTAATTATTTGAGCAATTTTTTTCGAAAGGCCATTTTCCTTGGACTTTGACGGATAAAGATGGTGGATTCGTCCTGAGGCTATTCTTCAACGACGATTAAGTCCATCCAGGGCCAATTTGGGCGGATTTCTTACGGGTCCATTTTTGGCAGACTCCAAAGGGGTACCATCACAGATTTCGTGCGATTTTTCCCAAATGCCATTTTCTTTCGATTTTGGAGGCTACAGATCACAGAATCGGATCGAGGTTATTCTCCACCGATAATAAAGTCTATTGATCCTATTCTACGCGGATGCTTAAGTCAATTAAGTATCGAATTACGCCAATATATTTTGGGATGGCATTTCGTAATTATTTGAGCAATTTTTTTCGAAAGGCCATTTTCCTTGGATTTTAAAGGATAAAGATCGTGGATTCGACCCGAGCCTATTCTTCAATGACGATTAAGTCCATCCATGGCCAATTTGAAAGGATTTCTTCCGGGTCCATTTTTGGCAGACTCCAAAGGGGGGTACCATCACAGATTTAGGGTGATTTTTCCGAAATGCCATTTTCTTTCGACTTTGGAGGCTACAGTTCACGGATTTTGCTCGAGGCTATTCTCCACTGATAATAAAGTCTATTCATCCTATTCTTCGGCGATGATTAAGTCAATTAAGCACCGAATTGGCCCAATATATTTTGGGAAGGTATTTTCGTAATTATTTGAGCAAATTGTTTCGAAAGGCCATTTTCTTTGGATTTTGAAGGATAAAGATGGTGGATTCGGCCGGAGGCTATTCTTCAACGATGATTAAGTCCATCTAGGGCCAATTTGGGCGGATTACTTCCGGGTCCATTTTTGGCAGACTCCAAAGGGGTACCATCACAGATTTCGGGCAATTTTTCCGAAATGCCATTTTCTTTCGATTTTGGAGGCTACAGATCACGGATTCGGCTCGAGGCTATTTTCCACCGATAATAAAGTCTATTGATCCTATTCTGCGCCGATGATTAAGTCAATTATGCACCGAATTCG